>FR989946.1:9616403-12173299 GCA_905404155.3 Plebejus argus
TAAAATAAAATAAAATAAAATATGTTTATTTCAGATTACTTACAGGCTGTATAGATTTCACTGTGAAAATAGTAGCGCTGTAAGAGCAATGTTTTATGATTTGTATGGGCAAGCGCTCTAATGACATGAATTTGAAAATGAATTTTTCATCACTAGTGAATAGACGTTCCGTGGCTTCGCCCGCGTAAATTAGATATTTCACAGACAAATTAGTCCACAAAAAATAGCCAATGATCCTTCAAGTGGTCAACTTTTTATTTGTGCCAAATAAAATAACATAAAAATTGGTCCAGTAGTTCGTGAGATAAGCCCTTTCAAATAATTTCCCCCGTTTTTCCACATTTTCCTCTATTTTTTCGCTCCTGTTAGTCTTAGCGTGATAAAATATAGCCTATAGCCTTTCTCGATAAAAATAAATAATATCTAACACTGAAAGAATTTTTAAAATCGGACCAGTAGTTCCTGAGTTTAGCGCGTTCAAACAAACAAACTCTTTCGCTTTATAATATTAGTATATTTTTTATAGCTTTGTTTTGTGACACCCTGTAAGCTTTAAGTACAGGTGAGGAAGTAAACGACCGCATCATCAGCCGACAGGCGTCAGGCGGGAATCAGGTCGACAGGAAATCGGCCATCGATCCACCACACACTAATGACAAAGGGTATTGAACAGGTGGTACGAAATACACGGTGTCGAATTAACGAAAATAGTATCTTTTTAACCGTCTTCTAAAAAAAAGAAGGTTTCTGAATTCGACCAATATGTTCTTTTATAGGGTTCCGTACCCAAAGGGTGAAAACGGGACCCTTATTACTAAGACTTCGTTGTCTGTCCGTCTGTCTGTCTGTCTGTCGCCAGGCTGTATCTCAAGAACCGCTATAGCTAGACTTCTGAAATTTTCACAGATAATGTGTATATCTGCTGCCGCTGTAACAACAAATACTAAAAACAAAATAATATTAATATTTAAGGGGGGCTCCCATACAACAAACATGTTTTTTTTTGCCTTTTTGGCTCGTAATCAATAATGATAAGAGTTAGGCACTTAAAATTTTCACAAAGGCCTTAAATATAATATAACTTTAAAAATTAATATTACTATTTAAATAAAATAAAAAATTAAGGCGGGGCTCCCATACAAAAACACAATTTTTGGCATACCTTTGCTCTATACGGTATACGGTACGGTACGCCATACGGTACGGAACCCTTCGTGCGCGAGTCCGACTCGCACTTGGCCGATTATTTAATTAACATTTGACTACAGACAAGTGGTAGCCGGTAGGTATACAGTAGACTTGTTTTAGAAGACCTTAAATCAGAATTGAGCAAAGAATTTCATAAAAATTTTGTAATTTTTTAGCCTTAGCAGTAGCTTCTGTTTTACTCAGAATCGGAGTGCCGAGTGAGACACATTTTAGATCGATTACGTACAGATTACAACGACATTTAACTCTTTTAATAACATAGTAAAATATGCTGCAAAACAAGTTAAAAGCTTGATCTTAAGATGAAAAGTACAAAAAAGCTTTAGTTTCGGATTTTATTTCGCCTTCTATTTTTTTAGGAATTCATGAAGGAATTAAATAGAGGTAGAAACTAGCTTACCTTTAACGTAGACCATTCAGAAGCGTGTCCAGTCGGTTCTCCGGCCTTTAACTTCTTGTCATTGTACCCATCTGAAACAAAATATAAATAACCATGAATATTCGTAGATACTTGTATTCCACAGTAAGATAAGGGTGGGGTATGGTTTTTTTGATATGTTCATTGTTCCACACTTGTTCCATAAACAAATTTCTACGCGACCGGGTAAGCGCGGGTTGTCGGGGCAACATTATATTATATGTTTGTGTACATACTATGTGTGCTGTAAAGTATTTAAATATTTATTATTCTGTAGATAACCATCGTCTTACCTTGTCTTTAGATAAGCCATAAGACCAAGGTATATAAACATTTCCTTTTTGGGAGAGTTTAAAAAGTTTGTTTTGGTTAAGGTTCTTTAAAATAAGTCTTGTTAATAACATTAACGACTACCACAACGATAGCTTAGATATCGGGCACTGGATCTTCCTACTCCTCCTATTTTCTTCTGATTAATTTCGTTGCGGGTCCCAAGACAGTCTTAGCATGTCCCTCGGGCTCCCTGAGATCATATCAAAGGGTTTTCGTGGTTGGATACCGCTGTCGATCCTGGCGACACAGGAGATACAGTGGTGGGAATGTGTGGTGGGCCAAAGCCCGTTTAAAAAAATATCGGGCACTGGACATAATATATTTTTTAGAATAATATAGAGTTCCTGCGAAATTATAACGACATTCCATATACCTAAGCCTAAAAATGTAACCTAAAAACTTTACATCAGCATTCATTACAAGATGGCGGATGTAACGCGAGTCGCGACGCGAGTCTTTACAAAATAACTTGTAAAGACTTACAGGTTTGCCCATTAGTTTTAACACTTTGGTCCTTCGCGTTTATTCAAAGGCGTGTTGAATGATCTTGCTTTAATGACGACCGAGTTTTAATTTTAATTAAGACTCTGACAGTAATTATTTTTCGTCATAGACCCATCCATACTTCCATACTAATATTATTATAAATTCGAAAGTGTGTTTGTCTATCGGTTACTTCTTTACGCCCAAACTGCTGAACAGATTTAGCTGAAATTTGGTATGGAGATACTTTGAGTCTCTGGAAAGGACATAGGATACTTTTTACCCCGGAAAAATGTACGGTTCTGCACGATATCGAATTTTGGTGCGACGGAGCTGCGGACGACATTTAGTAATATTGAGAGATTTGGTCGAAATGGAAAACCGGTTTGCCTCCATAAATGCGAAGCTGTCTGTAGTATGCATTATCTTTAAGCATCTCCCAGACAGACGCGGCATGCGGTGGCAGTGGCGGTGGCGGTCAGTTGGATGACTTGGCCGCGTGGCCGCGTGTGTCTGTGTCGTTCCTAGAACTCTCAAGAGTCAAGTCATCCAACTGACCGCCACCGCCACCGCAGGCCGCGTCTGTCTGGGAGACTTTATATAATTTAATATAAGATATTAATAAAACGATTAAGGACGTCATGTCGATCATGGGAAATCATAGACGAAGCCACGCTACATGTTCGTAATCTCTCCAAAGACCTATAATCATAATTAATTTTATTTCTCACAGATAATGACTGATAATGACGTTTATTATTGTTATTTTTCTGTTCTGCATTGTCTAGCGGCGCGACTAGTTGTGAAAAACGCGAGAGTGTACAGTAATGCGCTCGCTTTCCTCGCGAGACCCTTTGACTCGGGCGCAAAATACCGACACCGGACCGAGAGGGTCCGAGACAGGCGAGACGAGGCGAGCACACCCATTTACACTCTCGAACTCGGGCCGCCTCGCTGTGTCTCGGCGAGAGTGTACAGCCGACATTAGAGTTTAGCGCGAGTCAAAGATCTACCCACTAGGCCACGGATGCTCTATACTACGTTCTACGTTCTTGATGCCCTTTCATATTGGTACAGTGCCAGCAATGCCAGGCGCCAGCAACGGAATCCATTCAGTATAGTGTTACATACTCATTCACAGCAAAATTAGCCATATTTAAATAAAGAAATTCGATAAATAGTTCCAGAATTACGCAAAAAATTGCGCGAAATAATCCTTAACAGGCAAACCACAGTCCACAGACTCAACAAACATGCAAAAACAATTTAAAACAAGGCCTATAAAAGAGAAAGCAGTGAAATGTATCAACGCAAACTAAACTTTACACCCATGCCAAACGGTCCATAATAGAAGTATAGGTGATGCAAAATAAAGTACATGCTACTGCAAATTACACCTAATAGCGTGTTAATAAAGTTGGTTTTACATTGTATGTGGTGTGAACAAACTCACCTTACGGCGTAGTGAGGGGACGGCCGCGGCGCGAGTGCCGGCGCCGGGCGACGGCCGCTGCCGTGCGCAAATATTTCGTACACGAATCGATAACGAATAACATCGATTATAGTGATTTAATCGATATCAGATAATCAAAAACTGGTTTATTGATAATTTTAAATGATTATAAATATTGTTTACTACATGAAATATACATATCGAAATAAACAATTTGTAAAACTATTATCACAATTTCTACAGTTTTTTCGTAACTAGATACTAAAGATAAAAAATTAAAAACTCCCCACTATACAAACTACAATGCCCTGCCAATAATTATTATGACTCTATTGTATTTTTTTGTACACATTAAAATAGAATCAGTAGTTTAGGCGCTAACGTGTAACAAAAAGGCACATTGCTAAAAGATTTTTTCCGTAGTCGCGTAAAAAGTAGCCAAAGATGCTTCAAAAAGTATAATTAGTAATTTAATTGTAATAAAATAAATTGTACTTAATTAGATAAATATACTGCGTGACTGGTGAGACATGTTCAATACTTGAGGACGTGACATTTGGCTATTATATTAGTTGGAAAAAAATAATATAAAAAAACAATATCAATTGATCACTGAGTAAATGTACCTTAAAGTTAAATAATTATTTACCCAACACATGGACACCGCGAGCGGGAGGGGTAGTTGTGTGGTGTTTCTTTGGTAGCGCACGCCTCTGCACCGGCCGCACAGTATGCCTACTTGCCTTGCCTCGTAATTTACTTAGTATCCAAGATTCATTTTTTTTGGGAAATTCGGAAAAAAATTAAGAACCTAATTTTATTACATAATTATAATGAGAATCGAGTACAGAGTACTCTCCATAAGTATCGGTATTGTCTCACCAGTCATGTTGTATATAATATTTAATATATATAAAATATATAAAAATATATATAATAATATATAATTAGATAAATATAAATAATAATAATAAATTATATATATTATCTAATATATATAAAATTTTTCTCACCGCATTTTTATTTTCACTAGCAAACAATTTTTAAGTAAGTATTTATGTATTTATGATCATCATTAAAAAAAAACTAAAATACACATTAATAAATAAAGTTCTGTCCTGCGCGCGGTCAGGGCGGGCGCGTGGTCAGGGCGGGCGGCTGGCGGCATTCAGTGGCGGTACACCGTGCGGGCAACTCGCGCTGCCTCTCGCGACAAACTTTACGCGATACCGCGATAAAATAGCACATAGTATGTTCAAACTATTTTACTAACTATAACATACTAAAATGGTTCAATAATAAAAGTTCGATTAAGTAAATTTAACAAAAGTGATGTTAAACTATACATTTACAGTAATTGTTTGTTAACTTGAGAATAAACAAGACTTTTTTGGATAAGATGCTGTTGTGAAAATTTTAAATTTTCATTAAACTAAGTAAGTGACTGTTTTGGTATAATTATTAGTTTTTAGGGTTCCGTACCCAAAGGGTGAAAACGGGATCCTATTACTAAGACTTCGTTGTCTGTCCGTCTGTCCGTCTGTATGTCTCCAGGCTGTAACTCAAGAACGGTAATAGCTAGAGATTTGATATTTTCACAGATTATGTATATCTGTTGCCGCTATAACAACAAATACTAAAAGTAAAATAAAATAAATATTTAAGGGGGCCCCCATATAACAAACGTGATTTTTTTGGCCTTTTTTGCTCTATATCAAAAATGGCAACAGGTAGGTACTTGAATTTTTCACAAAATCCTTAGTTATATGTGTACTTTAATATTTAATAATAATATTAAATTAAAATAAAAAAATAAGGGGGGCTCCCATACAGAAAACACAATTTATGGCCTAATTTTGCTCTATAATGGTACGAAACCCTTCGTGCGCGATTCCGACTCGCACTTGGCCGATTATTTTATGTATATCATAATTTTGATCAAAATCCGTTCGCAAGTTTTTGCGTCAAGAGCTACAGAAGTAACAAACATACACACACAAACTTTCACTTTAACGTTAGTTTAATTAGTAGGTAATTACAGAATATTAGGCCCACTTGCGCAGATCTGGGTTAAAGTTAACTCTGAGTTAAGCATCATGTCATATCTGTCACTCACTTTAAAGAGTGATATAAATGACATGATGTTTAACTCAGAGTTAACTTTAACTCAGGTCTGCGCAAGTGGACCTTATAATAACAGTACTTTTTAATTTGGTAAATGTTTTATTTGTTCAAATACCTTTTAATCATATTCTATTGAAAGCCCCTTATCATGAGACTTTACATTTAGAAAATTAATGCTATATCTGAATTTCTAGTGTGTGTATGTTTTTGTATTTTATGTCTCGATCACCTAAATGGCTATCGTAGCAATTGAATTTTTAAAAATATCATTATGCGACTACTTTGGCAAGTTAGCGATCGTGTAGAGGGGCATATTCGTTTCTTATACAAGGGACACATGATACACTCCCTAAAGTATTATCACTAGGTTTTGTTACACTGTGTCAGGGTTTCTCAAACTTTCGGCTCCACGAACCCCTGTTAGAATTTCCAGGTGTCAGCGAACCTCTTATACTAACTAATGAAAACACATAAAGTGCCAACAGACTCACAGAGTACCGCGTGTGCCTGCCAGTTATTAAGCCACCATTACGTAAATCTTACCGCGAGCCCCCTGCCGTCGAATGGCGAACCCCTAGGGGTTCGCGTACCTCACTTTGAGAAACACTGCACTGTGTAATGAAGCGACAAAGGAAACGTCTTGGCTAGGGGTCTAGTTTAAGAGCTACGTTTAAATAAAGTATCAGCTAAGTCGCGACTCTCGCAAATAGAATACAATAACGATATTCTCGGCCGCGTTCGACCCGAAATAAGTCTGTGGCCTTACTCGGCCTCGGCTATTTATAGAAAGGGCAGGTAGCAACATACTATAATATTATGTTATGTACAAATGATAGTAAATGGGGTTGGATACGGTAAAGAACTTTATGAATTGGAGACTGGAGTAAGATGATGATGATTAAACAATGCTGGATCTTTTTGTCCTTGTTCAATAAATATTTCCAATTTATCTGATGTTTCTTTTCTGTTCTTGGTTGCCTGAATATTTAAGTTTATTAGTCGCATATCTCTCTTGACGACTGACGTCCTACATTAGCAGGTGGTTTCTTAAATATGTTCGATATATATTGAGGACTGCGTAGGAATCGTCCTTCCATGCAATATGCAAAAATATATCCACAGCTGAACGCTGTTATTAGGAATCATCAATGTATAGTTTTTTTTTTATAAAGTCGATCAGTAGATTAGGTGCTACCGTGACAATAAATACTGGAGAGTGGAGACACACAGACAGACGGACAGACATCAAAGTCTTAGTAATAGGGTCCCGTTTTTACCCTTTAGGTACGGAACCCTAAAAATGTCCATAGACTAAAATCACTACCCCGTTCTTTGTCACAATCGGATAAAACCACCACAATCACTCCGCCAAAGCCCCGGGCTTTCCCACTTATTTTTCACGTTAACTTGAAATGAATATATTTGTATTTTGAATTGAATTGTAATTTATTCGTGTTTACACAATCTATGGACCGCGGTGCATACTCTATTGACTTATTTGACAGCGCTCCAGCACTTATAGTGAGAGTGAGGAAATGCGATACAGCGTAGTGTATAGGTAAAGAATCTGTAAAAGAGCTTTTATTACTTTAAAAATACACAACGATAAAATGAAGAATATTGCATAGTATTTAGCCACAATCTTTTTATTTCTTATACATTTATGAAATTCTCGTGTCACAATCTTAGTTACCTTACTCCTCCGAAACGGCTTTACTGATTTTTACCAAATTTTATATGCATATTCAGTGGGTCTGAGAATCGGCTACTGGGTACTTTTTATATTGATAAGTGGATTTGTTTAATAAATAATAGTAAATTATTACAACTCGAGACTGACGGCGACCATTGTTTGTGCGACGGGATAGCGATGGACGTTGCCAAGGTGCCATTATTTTTTACGTTTGCCGGGACAGCTATTATAGATATAATATTATTTTAAAACAACGAAATAACTAAAACTGTGATATCAGTTTTCCATAAAATCGATTTTTCAAGCCAAGAACCGCACCAGCTCATACTGAACACTTGATATTTCATATAAACCTTCGCTAAATAAACGAGACCCACTGTAGCTGCTGGTCGTTCTTACCTCTATAGACTCTATAGATAGACTATAGAGTGTATCTACTGAAAAACTTTTAGCTTTTATAAAATGACGAGGACCTGCCGCTGGCTCTTACTAAACACAAACTAAAAACAATTCAAGACGTGAGTGGAAGAATAAGGTAAGTAACATGAAAAAACTTTCCGTTTTTTTGCTTAAATGGAGGCTTTAGGGCCGGAAAAGTTATTTGAAATAGAAAAACTATGGATTGTATGTGTAGCCAGATATATTAGCTAGGTTATGAAGTAGATAAGTTACAAGTTTTATTGAAATAATTAGGGAAAAAATGTGTTATTGTCCGTATGTTACGGAATGTTACTTATTCGATTCTACCACTCACGTCTTCAATTATAATTGGATATTCTAAATTCAAAATGTTCTATTTCCAAATATACTAAAACTCTATTTATCTTTTAAAATATGACCTACATAGTGACCAATTCCAATAAAGGGCCTTCATATTTCAGTATTCATCTCAAGCCCAGAACAAAGGGTTTCAGTGAGGACGTCCCATACAATACTGTATTAAAACTGTACTGAATCTGTATAGATTTTTGCACACGAGGTAAAACAACATTGATAGAGAGTCGTATTCGAAACTATTTTGTTGAAAAGACAGCAGATATTTTGTACGGAAATATGAAATAGAAAAACGCGCAGCACTCCGGGAGTTTCAGCGGTTAAGATGAAACAGCAGTAGTAGGCATTTGTTACGATTAATACTTACGATAGGCTTTGATTTCTTTGCGTTTTGCGGAGCAAAGGGCTCGACTAGCCTAAATAATAACCCTACCGAAATCCGACATTTTGCACACGTCAGCGGCCGGCCTAGCATACGCCAACGAGATATCTCACTCTCGAGATAATTAAAAACTACTCGGCTCATAATGTCAAAATTTCGACATAATCTTGACAAAACTTTATAAAAATGTGTTATTTCGATGATAGATCTACGCGAGAAAAAATGTTTGTCATGCTAGGGTCAATAGAGATGAAGATACAAACTATCAAACATCGAGAAACATGTAGAGTGAGATATCTCGTTGGCGTATGCTAGGCCGGCGCGGCAGGTCAGAGTATTGAATAAACGTTGTCAAACGTCGAACAAAACGTTTTGTTTACTGTGTATGCTGGTGCTGCCACTAGCGTGAAAACATGGCAGTAATATATCCTATTCAAAGAAACATACACTTTGAAATCTTAAAACGGAAAAATAAGAAGTCAAGTGTTGAAATAAAAACGATCCAAGTCCGTAATTAGGTTTAAAGGTACCAAGTACCTACAAACTTTTAAGTTTTCAGTCGTTACTTTGAGTTACTTTTAAACTTTTAAAACGCTTAACACTGCAAGTTTAACAGTTGCGTTAGAATAGAGTTTTCCTAAAATGAGCAGTATAATATGCTCGTTTTTGTTGTGAAAGTAGAAGCTAAAATCTATATCTACAAGAACGTAGCTTTGACTAAAAACTTAAAGAACTAAAAATATTTCTGCCCCCTAATAAAGCAACTTCGATGAACATAAATTTTAGTCAAAATCTCAGCTAAATTACTATTAAACAAACTAATGGTTATTTCTTCTCAAATGTTATAATTTATTTTAAAAATTTAACATATTTTAAAAATTTAACATATTAGTTAAAATTCCACATAATTATAGATCTACGAAAAAAATTAACACACTTAGGCAGAAGTTGGTCGGAAGTTCGGGACATGGGCGAAGACGGAAACTTCGGCCTTTTAGAATATTATATCGCATCTACATAATACACGAATATCAAGTGCGCATCTTATTGCGTTTACAACTTAGAAGGCTGCCAGAATCGGGTTTTGCCTGGGCAAAATCGAATTGGATCCATGGGCAAGTTAATTTATAAGTTCAGTAACAAAATCATACATATTTATTTCTATCACATTGCTATTATGACGTATAAAATTCATTTCAACAATGACACTACACATACAATAAAAGAAATAGCTAATCTCTATGTAATATGTAATGTAATAATCTACAGTTGGATATTTGCCTAATTTATGTTTTTTGCCTTTACTTTTTATAGGTATTAGAAGTTAGAATATTACGAACAGTCACAATGAAATAAAAGAGATGTAAGTAACTGAAAATATACGTATTTTCAGATGCCAACTCTATCTCTTCTGTAAGATTCTGCTATTTAAACTAGTATTACTTTAATCCAATCCAGATATACTGCTCCTACGTGGGCGGAGCCGCGCGCTACTTCTAGTAAATTCTACAACTTATAATACCTCCAAGATTACACAATATGTTTCTGAATTAGAAATTGCATAGTATAATTTTCGAACAGTTTCATAGCAATTTAGTCTCGTTACCGAACATTTTGCAGGTAGAAATAATTATGAGTGCGCTGGGGGAATGTCGTAAGTTGGCTTTGATAATTTCAGCCAAGCTCGCGCTCGTTATAAATGCTATCAAGTTTCGGGAAATCATTAAAGTATGAGGAAATTGTAGGCAGTGCTTTTTGCCGCCCACACACGATTGGCAAGAGGTTCTAGAGGACAATGCCTATTACAGTTTCGGTGATAGTGGACGGTTTCATTGAAGCCAGACTTACAGCCACGCAGGAATAATTGTCAGTGTGCCTAAGAGCGTGCGTATTACACACGACTGGAAAAGCGAAGGTTCTAGAATCTAGGGGATGTCGGTCGCTGGTTTCATTGGAACTACGTCAGCTACCCAGGAGTAAATGCCCAAGTGTGTGCGCAGTACACAGGAGCACCCTCTCTTTTTAACTCTCACAGCCCAGTCAGACGTCTGACCGACAGAGATCACGCACAGGACCGACTTTTTACACGCCAGGATCGACAGCGGTATCCAACCACGAAAACCCTTTGATATGATCTCAGGGAGCCCGAGGGTCATGCTAAAGCTGTCTTGGGACCCGCAACGAAATTAATCGGAGGAAAATAGGAGCAGTCGGAAGAAATTCAGATTCCCTCCCCATACAAAGCGGGAGACAGCACAAAGTTACAATGACCGAAAGTCAAAGAACTGAAGGGGAAGCACCACGGGAATAAAAGTTAATAATTTGACTACTAAGCTATAGCTAAATTAATATTGGAATTTGTTGTATCAGACAATCAGCCTGCATTGCTCAAAGATGAAAACAGCTATTTTTCAACGCGAAATCCTCAACCAAAAATAGTACCTTCTTTTGGAAGTCGGTTAAAAAGCATAACAAAGTAAGCGTCAAAGTCAAAAGTCGCTGGGGGAGGCGTGTCGGACATAGGGGCACAAATTGGGCACAAGTTCGGCCCCGGGGGCACTGAATTTATTATGTAGCCGGCCTTTTGTGCCCCTATCGTACTACTATTTTTTATAATATTATTAATTATTATATAGCTTTTAACTAAGCCTAAGTAAAAAAAATCAAAATTAAAGAATATATTTTTGCTAATTGTGCGTAGGGACTAGGGAGTATCCTAGGATTCTCCTATATTAATTATTTTCTTCCTTTTCTTTCAATTTACAAAACGATATTCACATGAAATATCTAACGTTTTCTGATTGTTTAAAACTTTAACGGTCGCATTCATTTTAAGCTTTAACTTAATTTTAATACAATAAAGAGTTTGAACAAGAAATGTTTGGAGCTTGTGTCAAAATCTTCATTAAATTAAAGGGTATGTACTGAATTATAGTTTGTATGGAAGTATAGATCCTCTATCACGATATCTACTATGATAGAGAAGTGTTTCCCAACCTGTGGTTCGGGGAACCCTGGGGGTTCGCAAGTATATGTATGGGGCCCGCGGTGTCATCTCTGATCCGATTTATTTTAATAAAAAACCGTCTGTGAAAATTGGGCTTAAATCAAGCCTAGTTTTCTCGGACGGTTTTTCGGTACGTACCTATGGGTCCGAGGCTGAAAAAGGTTGGGAAACACTGTGATAGAGGATATCGACGTTAGTTTTATTGGCAGTAAAAAAGTAATAGCGTGGCGGAGTTATTATATTCAATACCAGTTCGTCCCGCGGGTGTCGTCGGAATTTATCGCTGTTCGATGTTACAATTATTATATTATTATACTTATTACAGTTTTTAGGGTTCCGTACCCAGAGGGTAAAAACCGGAACCCTATTACTAAGACTTCAATATCTGTCTGTCTGTCTGTATATCTTCAAACTCAAGAACCTCTATAGCTAGACTTTTGAAATTTTCACAGATTATGTATATCTGTTGCCGCTATAACAACAAATACTAAAAACAAAATAAATTAAATATTTAAGGGGGGCTCCCATACAAAAAACACAATTTTCAGTCTGTTTTTGCTCTATTGTGGTACGGAACCCTTCGTGCGCGAGTCCGACTCGCACTTGGCCGATTATTATCTTTTAAATTTATAACAACTACAGATCAGAATCAATTTTAAAATTATTATTATATCATTGCGTTTATTTCACGAATTTTTATTAACCAGAGACGCCTGTAGTGGAAATTCGATTATAACCATTAAAATCTTCCTCAATTATATCAATGTCTTTAAATATAAAAGTCTCGTGTCTCAATATTAGATGCCAAATAAAGTTTGTGTTGCCTAACTACTCCGAAGCGACTGGACAGAGACAGAACACCGTCTCATGACAATGTCTGGAAGGATAACAGTGGGCTCAAGTGCCGGATTAGGTGGTAAATTAATAAAGTCTATGCAAATATTAATTTTCATTAAAATTCATCAGAGCAGTAGTTTTAATTATACGAATTTACTGGACCAGTACCTTATTCTTCGATGTAAGCGAATAAAAAAATCTTTCCTCTATTTTATTAAAAAAGAGGCACTATAAAATGGGTAGTAGTTGCGTAAAAACCATAATTCACATGCAAAAATGAACACTGTCATAAACCTAACAGATTTTATGTACAATTAATGCAAACGTCGCTTTATGAATATGTAAAATTTGCATCAAACTATTTATTCTATTTTCGTCAAAAGGATTTACATAATTCGCTGTTATTTTTTGTAAGATTTCGTTAGCGCTGAAAGACAATTTTATAAAAAAAATATTCCTACTTTGCGCCTTGAGCCGTCTCCAGTTTCGTCAAGTGGTAGATGTGCGGACTATCGCAAGATAACAAAATTATTTAACTCTCCTGCTGTTTGATCACACACACACGGTCCGCATGCACACATTCTTAGGTTAGTCCGGCCATTTGACAGACGTAAGAATGTTTTCCTTGGACGACTCTGAAGACACAGTTCTATGTATAATAAGACTCCGTCCGCCTTTTTTCTACGTTCATGACTACATATTATTATTCTATCTCTTTAACCAACCCAATGTACGTGCGGTGGATCTCTGTTCATATGAACCAGAACAAAAATGTTGTATGACTGGACACTTTTTAACAGTGCCAACACGAATTCTATGATAGCAAATCTAGTTTTATTTTTACATCTTTTCTGTATTTTAATTTACGGTTTTAATTCCTTAACGAGAGCAAATCCAAGCAGTCAGCTAGCGTAATAAATCAACAAGTTATCTAGACATTCGAAGATCGAGCTAAACGCCTGGGCGAACTATTAAGAGGAATGGGTGCATTAGCATAAGAAAGTAGAGATGTATGTTCGCCATTTGTTGTATATCATTAGAGAACGAGAATGGTTAAATTAATGATTGTGTTTTAGAATTGTAAGCAAAGTTTAACTACGAACAACCCACTTAGGCCCACATGATGTTTAACTCAGAGTTAACTTTAACCCAGATCTACGCAAGTCCGCCTTATAGGGGTAAGTTTGTGAGCGTGTATGCCTGCGTAGTACTTCACGTCTAAGCAGCTGGGGTAGATTTTACTGAATTAACATTAACACATAATATTATGCTACGTCTAACGGCGGAGAAAAATTAAATGTACTTTCCCATAATAAACCGCGGGGAATAGCTCGTCTATAAGAAAATACAACACTCATTTTCACTTTGCGCCTTTATATTGAAAGAAAACTGCACACAACAACAACAACAACAACAAAAAACCGGCCAAGTGCGTGTCGGGCCACGCGCAATGTAGGGTTCCGTAGCACCGCTAGTTTTTGAAAATTTTTGTATGGTCAATGAATGTACATTTATAACATGTTTTACACTACTAACAACATCATCTCAAAGGAATTTGAACGAAAAGTTCCTTTATACTTCGCCGAATACATTTTTTTTTAGTTGATCGACTATTACTCAATAACTTATGAAGTCAACTTAGCCGTGATAGTTTTCCTTTTAAATTCAGCATATTTCCTACTCCCATGAATTTTTTCACATTTCCAGAAGCAACCATTTAGCTGGTAGAAGGGGGGGACACTGGACTCTAACGATTTTTTCCACTTTAAAACTTAATATTTCACAAATGGATCCCTAAACCGGAAAATGATCAATGAACACTCATAATATTTTTAAAAAACCTATCCAACGACACCCCACACGATGGGGTGGGCGCGAAAAAAAAATTCAACCCCGCTTGATGTGTATCATGTACCATAAAAAAAATATTTTTTTAATATTTTATGTACCATTTTGTCGGCATTATTAATATGTATATTCATGCCAAATTACAGCTTTGTAGGTCCTATAGTCTCTGAGCAAAACCGCGGACGGACAGACAGACAGACAGACGGACAGACGGACGGACAGACCGAAACTATAAGGGTTCCTTGTTGACTACGGAACCTCAAAAAGTGATGAATACTAATATATAGTTACTTCTCCCATGTATTTGTCATTTTGAACTACTTTTCACATAGTTTCATGCAAATAAAATCTTTATCAATCTTTAAACGAGCAATTCTGGGAATCTGGGAATCGGCTCCAACAATTATTTTCATGAAATTTAGTATATAGAGGGTTTCGGGGGTGATAAATCGATCTAGCTAGGAATAATTTTTAGAAAATGTAATTTTATTCGTGTTTTATCAAATACCGAGCAAAGCTCGGTCAAATAGCTAGTGTATATTTAAACATCGCTAAAGTTGTGTAGTTATTATTAGATCTATAAATGTTATATTGATTTGAGGAAACCCAACATTAACTGTTACGAGCCCGACGGAATCTATTTACGAACGGTACTAAGAAACACCCTACAGCGAGCAAATTTTCCATTATTACCAGCCAAAACATGAAAGCAATTGGTACTTTATAAATTCCTTTTATTCCGACCACTTGGTAAATTCGTAGTTAACTGAATATATTCAGTGACTAGGCGTGTTAAAAAGATCATATTTTTAATAAGCACAGTCTAAACGGGGCCAACTTAAACCGACCAGAAAAATCAAGTAGTGATCCTTGAAGTCTACCGATGCTTGGGGCCTTTTAAACATCTTGATATTATGATGATTGCACAATCACCCTGCGAACACTATACTAGCCTAACAATCGCCAGTCGATCACACTTTCCTAAGAGTCACAAAAAAAACTTGTTCCAGATGTGCCTTGCGACCTACACCACGCATCCAAGCTGATAATAAAAAAACAACAATTTGAAAAGAGAACGTGGCTGGGCTGTGGTGTTGGGGGCTGGTGGTCGCGGTGGGAGCGCAGCGGAGCCCGCTCGGGTGGGCCATGGGCTCGCAGCGCATGGCGGCCGTGGCGGCGGTGCACGCCAGCCGCTACTACAACCACACTCAGCCCGTCGTCACTGAAGCTACGCACTACACCATCAACATTTTTTTTGTCAGGTCAGTATGAGTTCATGCTGATAATAAAAAAAAAAAACAACAATTTGAAAAGAGAACATGGCTGGGCTGTGGTGTTGGGGGCTGGTGGTCGCGGTGAGAGCGCAGCGGAGCCCGTTCGTTCGTTCGGTGGGCCATCACGGGCTCGCAGCGCATGGTCGTATTAGTCGCGCTGGAGCATAATATTCTCCAGGTCAATGTGCTGCAGGGAGTAGGGACCAGTAACCAGCAGCCTTAGCATGACCGGTGAGTGGTGACCCTTTCCCATCGCTGCCGGGTAGCATAAAGCATTAAGGAAAATTTTAAGTGATTTCTCTCCAGAGACCTAAAAACATAGACTTTTATACATATATCTCTCCATAGACCTTTATATCAACAACATTCTGGCAATCATAAATATATTTGATTTGAAATATCTAAAAAAAATACTGGTACTTATAATCGACTTACGGCCGTTCCCAACATTCAATATCTATCTCTGGTTGACATACGAATTACGATCGATCGCAGCTGACATTGAATTGACATCTATATATATATAAAACTCAAAGGTGACTGACTGATATGGTGATCTATCAACGCACAGCCCAAACCACTGGACGGATCGGGCTGAAATTTGGCATGCAGGTAGATGTTATGACGTAGGCATCCGCTAAGAAAGGATTTTAATAAATTCCAACCCCAAGGGGTTAAAATAGGGGTTGAAAGTTTGTATAAAATAATTATACTTCTTAACGCGAGCGAAGCCGCGTGCAAAAGCTCGTAAAATATATGTCTCTAATGTCTAATGAGAGCTATTCCTATCTCTAGTAGGGCAAAACCAGAGATAGATCAAATATTGGGAACGGCCTTAAGTGTGCGTCAAACGTCATAGGTTCAACAACAAGGTTCCGTAATCATTCGTTGGTACGTCATTGATTAAGATTTTTTTTGAACAGTTTGCTAAGTAAGCGCAAAACTGTTTTCATATAAAATTACTTCACAATACGCACATAATAATATGATTAAGTTAAATTAAAATACGAAGGTTCACGCCAGAATTCTCACCCGGTAAAATACAAAATATCAGCACAAATTACAATTTATTTTACAAGTCAAGTAGTGCTTCCGAAATAATTTTACAAACGTTAAATAAAATTGTAGGATAATTCATTTTATTTCCTGTACGTTCGCGCTGTATTTTCAACAACTTTTTGGTAAGTGGCAGCCGCCAATTGAAGAGATTTCGTCAATATTCATTAAAATGTACATTTTTATTACAAACTCTATCTCCTGATACAGTGTTCTATCGCGCCTATGATTTCATATTATGGAGTTAATATGTTCCTCGCATTTTTCCTAAAATTTAGGACACCAAACACAACGAATTTTATTTTGTTCTACTTTTTAGTTTCGAGTTACATATTATTTCATCAATCTAGACGACCTCTGTGGCTCAGTGGGTGAGCGCATTGGTAGCTCAAGCCGGGGGTCGCGGGTTCGAATCCCACCGACGGAAGAAAAAGTTTTCAAAGTTCCTGGGCCATGGATGTGTATTATAGGTACTTAGCACAGGGCCAGACTGACGTGGTGTGAAGCGTCGATAGAAAAAAATCTACAAGTTCTTGTTCATACACTGTTGAGTTTCAACCCCCAAGACCAGAACATTTTTGTGCACATTCAATTTTCCTCCCATATTACATTTAAACAAAACACAAATAATGGCAAGTGACAACTTAGACATAATTTAAAAAAATTTACTACTAAATATTTAAACACCAAAAAATAGACAAAAACCCTAAAAAATATATAAATAAATAGTAAATTTACTACAAAATATTTAAACTTTAAAAAATATTTTTTATTATTTAAATATTTTGTAGTAAATTTACTATTTATTTATATATTTTTTAGTGTTTTTGTCTATTTTTTGGTGTTTAAATATTTAGAAGTAAATTTACTAAAAAATATTTAAACACAAAAAATTTTTTTTAGTTTTTAAATATTTTGTAAAAAAAATTTGTTCAGGACCCTAGATAATTACTATCTTAAGCTGAAAAATAACTCATGATGACGATAATGAACCGATATGTTTGCATGAATCAACATTCAACACCTAATTTAACTAATTCAGCAGTCAAACTTCAAAATCGAACATTTTGAAATATTGCAGTTCATAATCCCAATATACCAACCCTACAGTTGCATGAATAATGTAGACTTTATTACCTCTCCATAAGGTTCGAAATTAGTACAGTTAGGACGCCATATTGAATTTAGCTCAAATGGAGTTGATAACAATTAGGGCCGTCAAAAGTTGCTTTGTCAGTTGTAATGACGTGTGCTGTCGACAAATTCATATATGAAATAGGGTTGCCAATAAAATTTAACTTTATTAGGAAAATGTAAAGGTTGTGGGATATACTAGGACTCGTTTCGCTGGCCCTCTCAGAACAGGAAAACTGTGGCTGGCCCTGATTATATTATTACGACGAATTCGAATTCGACGAAAAAATAAAATTTACTCATTTAGAAAGAGCTTAATACCATTTACCTCTAATATATTTCGGTAATTTCGTAGTGACACATAAGTTGACTAGGCCACTTTATATTCCGGCGCGGGCATAGCTCGGCTATAATCAACCAATTGGCTAAGTGATTTTACTGGCAAAGGTCGATCAGGCCTATAATAAAGGGTTGTATCTCACGAATTAGCTCGCAATTACGCACCTTTACGAGAATTGCGACGTGCGAAAATTATACTTAAGTAGAGGTAATAGAGGTTAGATTAGCAGATCACGTATCTGTTACCCGAACGCAATTATGAACTTTATCACCTGTAAATACAGTTTTATTTTGTGTGTAACAGATTTAGTGCTAGTTCGGAAGATGTGTGGGCGCAATTATCGACTTTATCACCTGCTAAGAACGTTCTATCTTGTTTGTCATGAAAGTAATTAGTATGGGGTATGTGAATCTACCCTAGATGGGACACAAAGAATTTATTGGCGCCAGTGACGTCGGATGTGCGTTTAATGAAAACTGTCATATTCGGCGAAAAAAGTACCCAAATTTTAAATTTAATTTTAAAGCAACATTAACGCAGCTTCATGTCAGCCAAGGAAATAGACATTTCATCGAACAAGGAACCAAGCTGTTGTCTCAGAAGTACAATTTTTTTAAATATTATGTGATTTGGTAGTAAACTCTATTGCATAGTTGATGCGAAATAAAATATTAAGAAAGTAATCATTTTCTGACGAATTTTGAAAACAAAGGAAGCTTATTTTGTTAAAAACTTTAAGTCTCTATTACCTATCTACAAGTCCTTATCAAATTTCATATGTTCGAAGGTACGAATGGGAAAGGGTTTAAGTAAACTTTCTGTAAACTTGTTTAAGAGAAATTAATGCTTCACCGATCCCTTTGCAGTTAAACGGTTTAACTCAGAATATGTATAAGTTTATATGCAAATGTGCGTAAGCAGCTCTATGTATCAAATAATTTTAAAACGACATAAATGTTGGTAGATACTTCTAAGGTATAAAAAGAGTATAATATGTAAAAGAGAAACTTTACAATAAAAAAATATGTGAAAGTAATATCAAACGAGCGCAGCGAGTAAGCCAAATTTTTTCGTACTTTTTTGGATTTGAGACACAAATTAAATGGTAGTTCAGGGCCGTAATTCCGATTATTTAATAAATTAATAAAAAAATCAGCGTAGCATAGTTACGGTATAAAATAGTTAAAATAATGGTAAGACTTAAGAAGTTAAACTTCTTGCATACTTCAAGCAACCAATAACAAAAACTATTGAATATTAAACAGACTATGAAGTTGTAGACGGTATAAACAAAACTGATTAAACCCAACAGCGAGGCGAGAGTTCATGTTATTAACATTCAAAATCAGTATATAACTCGAAAAAGTTAAGTTTTTAAGTCCTCCGATAGCCAATCAAGTGACCAATTTTGCGAGCGAAAATATAAACTGTGGTAACTAACTACATAATTATAATTATATGTATAATATAATATATGACCTACCCCCATTTTCTGAAACATTTAGGCAAGTACAATTTTTGGCCTATTTTTGCTCTATAATGGTACGGAACCCTTCGTGCGCGAGTCCAACTCGCACTTGACCGATTTTATATTATGGGCTTCTCTATGCCGAACGCAAACTCGCATGGAATCATCAAAGTTCAAGGATATGGGTGAAAAGCTCTAATAGAATAACGACCACTCAAATTGTATTGATAAAAAATATCAACGATCACTTAAACCTACATTTTTCGAGTAATGCTATTTTTGGCCAAATGTGAGATTTATTACCAAAGTCGTTTAAACCTTTGTAAAACTACAATTTGCAAACAACATTGAATCAATTAATATCAAGGTTAAGAGTTAAGACCAATCGATATTGTTGAACAAGCGATAAGCCACTCAAAGAAAAACATTACCCTCGTTAGAGAAGGGCTTTTACTTTTTGTGTGAGTTTATAGTTTACTACATGACACCGTCGCGCCAAAATTCGTTTATCACGAGGGAACCAAACATTTTTCCTGGATAAAATGTATCCTATATGCAATGATGTTCAAAAAACCCACACAATGATGTCCAAAGACAGTAAGTGATGGCCCGAAAGAAGTTACACAAAAAAATAGAACTAACCAAACTTACAACCAAGCCCGTAGTTGCTGCAATACTCCCATTATACTATAAGCACCATTGTTAAAGGTTTGTCAAATACAAAGAGGTTCAAACGAGATTTGTCATTTTCTGTTAATGCTTGTGAAGAGGGAAACTTGGAAGTTCTTTTCATCGCTGGTGCATCTTTAAAAGCGGTCTGAAACAGTAACCTTGAGTTATTCTTTAGTTACGGAATTGGAAATTCTTTAATGCTTTGCTATCATCATCTATACATATAATAAAACTGTAGAAATGTGAATTCTGTACATTAAAGATATTCAAAAAATAATAAGCGGGGGGTGTTACTACATCGCTATAGAAGCCAAAACTGTGGTTAGTTTTTTGTCTGTCTGTCTGTCTGTATGTATGTTTGTTCCAGCATCACACGAAAACTACTGATCCGATTTGAATGCGGTTTTCGTAGATATATTTGTCTTCTTCCAACTTAACATCTGGTGTATAAAAAAATTCCCCCCACCCCTCTAAGGGGACAAAAGAGGGGTCAGAATTTGTATCAAACTTTTGTATATAACACGAAAACTACTTTTCCGATTTGCATACGGTTTTCGCAGATATCTAACTCAACATCTGGTGTATAAAAATCCCCCCTCCCACCCCTCTAAGGGGACCAAAGAGGGGGTCAGATTTTGTATCAAACTTTTTTCTTGGACTTACTTCATATTATTAACTGTGTTTTCCAACTTAACATCTTCTGTTGATAAATCCCCCCCCACCCCTCTTAGGGGACAAAAGAGGGGGTAAGATTTTGTATCAACTGATGAAGTAGAAATACTTTAAAAGGCAAAACAACGTTTGCCGGGACAGCTAGTCATTCCTATACGGATAGATTTACTTGGCAGTTTCGCCAAAATTCTCAGATCGCGCGGGAACGTATATTTTCCTTTTATCTAAATAATCCTCTAAGTTTTTCTCGGGACAAAAAGTACCATGGCTCAAAATGGGTCAAACGGTTTATGCGTGAATGTCCAGGGCAGAGAAAGACAACAAGTAATGTTTCTGAAAATCCTCAATGTACGAGAAGAATTCTTGTCTGAACTCTGAACTGACTGAATAGGTGATAATCCAATAGACATGCTTTAAGGCTTACTGCCAGGGGAGTGGTCCATCACGCGACATCGCGTGACGAACCTGCCATTTTGTTTCAGGCTAAATGATACGTCTATGTAATATCATGATTCATGATTCATGACACATGACATGTTATTACTTATTACAATGAATAGGAATATGTCATATCATTTGGACGTGACTTTAAAATGTTGTAGTATAGTACGACTAGAGATAAACTACGATAGCATGGCGCGCCCCTCCAAAATTCAAAATGTTTGAAGTGCGTTGTCAAAACGTTTGAAGAGCGTTGTCTTGCGCGGTCGGCTAGTTATGATTAGTTGACCAACAAATCATGGTAATAAGTGACAGTAAGTGAAATATTATGATTGGTTGAATACTTACTACATACAAACTCTTTCAGGATATAACTACACACATTGAAACAGTAATTTGAAGGGGCGCGCCGCGCGCCATGTTATCGTAGTTTATCTCTACTTTAACTTACTGAAATATTTTCAAGGACACTAATGCTTCTTATATTGCCTATGTACTGTTTATTTCTGTAACTGGGTGTTTTTCAGTCAGTTTTATTTCTAACTTTTGTCTGATGCGATGAACATTTAATGTTTCCAGAGTCGTCGTACATGTTAACCTACCAAGGCTTAAAATTACCCCTGCGTAAAAAAATGGCAAGATTGACCCATGAGTCATGACGCGACTGTACTGATTTTAATGGAACATTTCAATAACCAATGTATCATCAACAGCGCGACGCTATGCGGTGTGCTGGTGGCGGTGTGCGCGGCGTGCTGGAGACGCTCTCCATCATCAGACAAGCCGGAGGAGGTGGCTGACTGCAGGGGCATATACACCGTCAGCGCCGACACCAGGCTGCATCAGGTGAGTCAATAGTAAACTAGCATTATGGACAAACACCCAACATGCATCTTTCCAAAACCATCTATAAAGATGGGAAAATGTCTGCATGCTACGGGCATTTCTTGGCATTTAGGCATTCTTTTAAAATAGTTTGTAGTGCACACGCAGATAAATAATAAGAAGTACGGTAGAAAGCAATGTCAGGGATACTCTTTTCAGTGACTTGGTTTGAATAAGGCCAGTAAAATAAGAACAAATACCATTTTCCAGCAAGCGAAAATTAAGGCTGCGTTTCGATTGATTTGCAGTTCATTATTATCTTCCTTTATTATCAACACACTTTTTTCCGTTGAGGAAATGCGTTCACGCATCCCCAGCAGTCTGGGGAGGGCCACCGGAGTATGTGGGACTTCCCGAGCGCGAGGGCGGTGGATGCCGCGCCTGGGGAATCCCACTAAAACCCCAATGACGTTCCTGCTTTTCCGCTTCAGGCAGAGCCACGGGATAACCCTGTGTTTTCATCGCGCTCCCATTTCTGGTTACTCATGCGACCTCAGTACAATACTCTACGCGCAGCACCGTAATAAAAATATTAAACAACGACAAAAAACGCTAAAATTCACAATGCACAACTTGAACAAAACGAGATAATTCGTTGAACAAAGTTTTCCATGAGCAGTGTGAGCAAAGCGAGCGAGCGGTATAACGGCCTGATTACACCTGCCGAGTAGAGTGGCGAGACAGTGCTGTTGGCCGAGCACTCGGAATGTATAAACATTAAACACATTACCGAGTGAGAGGCCGAGACACTCGGCTACAGCCTATATCACTGTCTCGGCAGTTAAATTTGACTCACGCCAGTCTACTCAGTAGGTGTAATGAGGACGTAATTACCTAGTAGTAGAGTGGCGACACAGTGTTCTCGGCCGAGTACTCTGTATAATGAATGTGCTGGGCCGAGGGTCTCACCACTACTCGGCAGGTGTAATCCGGGCTTAAGCGGCGTGAGCTGAGCGTGGTTAAGCGGACTCTTGTAATGTTCACGTAATTAAGTCGCCGTTGTTCGACTCAATTATCCCGCGGCCCGGCAACAATGCGGGGTAAACTGGGAAAAAACAACTCGCCCACTCGTCTGTTACGAATTTAGAATTTTTCAACTAAATTGGATATGGCCCAATTAAGGATAAAAACATCTCATTACTTAAAAATCCGGAATAGAACATAAGATTTTTTTGAATTAGGGACAAACGAGCAAACCTGATGGAAAACAACTACCGTCACCATAGACACTCGTAACATCAGAAGAGTTGCAGGTGCGTTGACGGCCTGAATAGTAATAGGACAGTTTTTATTGTGGTAAAATGCACGGTTTCCGGTTATATGTTTCGGTCCTAAGAAACTGGCAAAGAGGTTCTTTCACTGACAACACAAGTCACAACTCCAGCTGTAAACACAACTCGAAATGATACGAGTAAATAAATAGAACTGTCGCAGTAAAATAGTTTAGTTTAAAAACACTCGCACTGGAGCTGCGCAAACACTAAAATCAACAGATTTAAAAGGAATTAAAGACTAAAGGCGACTCACAAAAAATTTAAAGTTAAATATTTAAAGGATTTAACGAGGATCAGACGAAAATAGAACAGAAAAGGAAGTTAAGTTTTAGATTCAATTTGTATTTTGGAGGTTTGCAATTAAAGCATGCGACTTGGAATAAAAAGTTTTTTTTTTTTTAGTTTTCTTGACGTTTGCTGAAGATAAATTAGTAGATTTTATTAACCAATTTAATGCGACGTCTATACTCATTTAAACTTTTTGAAACAACTTTTCGGGATGGGTATTGGATACCAATAATTTGTTTGGGTACCAAATTCAACTCGAGTCGGACCACGTGAACTGATCATAGGACGGTGAAAGAGCAGACCGACGCAGCGTAAAAGAAAGAAAAGAAGAGAAAGAAAAAAAGTAATATCCACCTCTCCACCACGCGGCAAAAATGTACTTAAACCCTTTTTTCATCAGAGTTACTATTGTGTACTCCTGCACGCGTAGCATGGTCACCATAGAAACGGTTTATTTCTACGAAAGAATCGACATACTAACAGATTTTGTCGACAAAATGGCGGATTTCCATTGTCTAACTGTCACTTTGTCTAATCTTCCGAAGAAAGGAACCGTTTCTATGGTGATCAATGATCATGCTACGCCTGCAGCTGTGGTAGCTACAAACTACTTCACCGGAGTACCAGAGTAACATGCCAAAGGCATACGATAGGTACTTGTTCTAGTGTAACGAAGTACCGGGGAACTCCTCAAAACTGTTCTCCTCATATCTAAGGCTGTACCCGAGTTTAGACACTTGATCAGTGGCCAGCTTAGCTGAAGATATAAGCCGATATGAACCGAGAGCATCGATCCTCAATCAAAACTCTATCCAGTGAAAGATCAGTATGTTAATAAGAATACCTTGGCTTTAACGGCTGCACTCAAAGACATTGCATCAAACTTAACGTACTATTAAGCTTGTGTAAAATTGTACGCAACTTTCATGAAAATCTTCATTAAAGTTCGAATTCAAATTCTTTATTAAATACGCTGCAGAAACATACAATAGTATAAAGCGGGCAGTGTACACAGTACATAATTATCACGTCGTCTAATCCCATGCTAAGTTAAACTCGTGTTATGGCAATGAGACAAAGGATTCGCAGTGCACACCAAACAATTTTACTCTTTAAGTTATCTTTAAATCTCTCAGTGTTCGCTCTAGTCGCTTTTTACTATATTGCCTATAATCGACTCGAACTTCTCAATCATGGTGGTAATCATAGTTAATAATCATGGCCCAACGCGTAGAGCCTTTAAGTACCTGTAATTATTTCTTACAAAATGTCGAAAGAACTAAAAGGCGTATCAACTTATCGATTGTGTTTTCGTGAATCTATAAATAGCTTAATTAGCTAAACAACAGCATTGTGTAGCTACTAAGGTACTGTCGACCTTCGTAGCTCCGTGCTACCTTGAGCGTAGTTCCGACACGATTACCATGGCTTTATGTTCGCAGTTGGTAGTGCCAACGTAAAATCCATATTGAGGGTAGAAGTTCCAGCGAAATTGGTTTGTATATTTGGGGTTACACGATGTTTGCCGTAATTGATACGAATAATTAACTATAAATTAAAAAGAATCTACAATTTTTTCCAACACCGAGAGCTTATGATAAATCATGGCTGCCTGCGTATTCTTAGCCATGATAAATACGAATAAAAAGAATACTTTAAACAAAAAAAAAAAACAAATAAAAATTGACCCATGTTGGGATGCTTCGATATTCGCTAGAAATGTACGCGATGATCGCGATCATTTTGCGTCCACTATAGCGATCATGATGCGCTTCAATGCTACGCGACGGAGAGCTGATACGCGATCATGATACAGATGTGGACAAAGCCTTACACACAGATACGTCAAACTTATAACACCCCTCAGATTTCGTTGGGAGTTACAAATATTTTCTAACCACTTTAAAAATACCGCGTTGACTTTAAATATCTTGAGGAAATCGCATTTTTTCGCCGCGTATTTATCGGAAAACAGTTGCCGTCCGACTTCCGGCAACATGGCGGCTCTAACACAGTTACGTCGCTTCCGGCGCGGGATTGCTGTTCCGCCGCGAACAATGACGCGCTTCTTCGAATCACCGAAGATATTTTCTATAATTTATTGTATTTCCACAGGTTACCTGCAAGAAATTGTCTTGTGATGGTTTGATTTTGTGTTCTTAGATTTGTGTACCATCTACACAATATGCTAAAGCATATTCAGTACCAAAAATCCAATATACACCATAACAAATCTAAGAATCTTCCTTTTGATTTCGTTAAAAATGATCCAACATTGTAATTTCAGAGCAGCAGCGTTAAAAACTTTTCCATGTAAACTATACGAGGAAACTTTAACTATGACGAATATCGTCCTAATCCGGATACAATGTATCCATCCATCATCCGGAACACGCTTGTCCAATTTTTCAAAGTTCCATCCTTTCGTCAACATCCTGAAATGTTTACTAGCCTACTCTATCATCAACGAATTATCATTTACTTGATGACACCCGCAACTCCATTCCGTCAAAATTCGTTTATCGCGCGGGAACCGTACATTTTCCGGGATGAAATGTATCCTATGTCCTTTCCCGGGACTCAAAGTATCGTCATACCCAATTTAGCAAGTTTAAAGTTAATATAACACTAGTTTATAATCCATACTAATATTATAAATGCGAAAGCGTGTCTATCTATCTGTTACCTCTTAAACCGCTGAACCAATTATGCTAAAATTTAGTACGGAGATACTCTAAGTCCAGGAAAGGACAAAGGATACTTTTTATACCGCGAAAATGTACGGTTTCCGCGCGTTAAACGAATTAAGCGCAACGGAGTTGCGGGCGTCATCTAGTGTTCTTTAACGTCACAAATACTTTTTGCTACTTGAACTATCTACTAAATTGGACATGTCTCTCGAGTTTTTCGCATTATTAACAATTTATCGACTCGTAGATTGATCTTAATAGATTAATCAAATCATAATAGATTTATTCGATTCATCAGGCACGCATTACATCGATTCACTAATCGAAAGTTCCCCAACTAATTACGTCGATTGGTTTGATCGATGCGATAGTAATGGAGTTGTCAAGTGACGGGGAATGTTCCCGACGAATCGACTGGAAGTTTGACCGATTAGCACCAACAATTCATCGCTGCGTATTCGTAACTTAATTGAAGTGATATTTAGACAACAGTTACACTGGTCTGGTATCAGTTCAATCCATCAGTCTGAGACTGACGCCACAATGATCGCTGACAAGTACCTACATAATAAAGTGATGAGAAGTTCGTTAGTCAACCTGTTATTATTCTCCCGTCATTATGACCAAACCGATGGACTGTACTGATGCCAAACTGACCTAAACGTTGCCTTATGGATATGCTGCATGCCTTTTTGTTTTGTGAAAGGGTTCTTATTAAGTTCGTAAGCTCCATCAAGAGTGCTGTCACTTCTTAGGCTCAATTTACACCGCCGCGGAATGGAATGGAAACGACTTTTTGCAACAAAACTGCACATAGCACAATAAACTTTATATCGACAATATAACACACAAATTAAATACGAGCCAAAAATTAGACGTGCGTCTTCCGTGGAATTCTTCAGTGCAAATTCTCGCGTCATAACGCGAATGGATGTGTCAGATTCGCCTCATAAGGCGAATCTGACACATCCATTCAATTCCATTCCGCGGCGGTGTAAATTGAGCCTTACTGTACCCTCCTGCTAAAAATATATTTATGCAGCGTATTATTCTAGGTCCAATGTCTTTGTCTGTCATAATACTTTAGCAATATACTTTTAAAAGCGGGTTAGGTGGTTGTTTACTAGAATAATTTAAGGCCTAAAGAAGATATATAAGCGACTTCAATATAAAAAATTCAGCAACTTCTGTTAAGAACATTTTCAGACAACGACAGGAAAAGGTCCCTTCGTCACACCCTCATACAATATACCACATACCTTACACCATGGTAAAAAGGCTCAAATTCCTCGCGTGTCCACGTACATTCCAACTAAAGTATTCAACACTTACCACTGTAATTAAAATCTCACCTTTACGTCACCTAAAGCTGGAATCCTCAAAGCTATCCTACACAGAATTAATGAATGGCGGGATTTTGTGGGAATTACTGAAATTCTTATGTTCTAAAGCAGAGCGTTATAAACTTACGGATCTCAAGAAAACCTTGCATAACAGGGTGACAAAACTACAGCAATTTCTTTAAAAATTATGACCTGATTACGAAAGTCGTATTTACCCTAGTGTTACGAATATTAGCTAGTGTTACGAATAAGATAATCATATTCCTTAAAGTTGGTTAAAGACTAGAATAGCAGAATAAATGCTGTGGTGAATTATTATGGCTTATCTTGAATATTTAGACTTGTCCTCTCTTATTAATAGGGCCGATAATTGTACGTTTTCTGAGGGTTTTGTCAGGATTTTATCGCTAGTGATTATAATAAAACTTCAGAAGGCGGGTATTAGTCTGCGTTACACTCAGAGATCTAGTATTTCTCCTACAATAGCATTTAGTCTCAGGACTCGGGACAGGACAGCCAGTGATTACAGTTGCTTTGTTCCGAAACACAGTTGATTATAACTGCTAGGGTGAAAATCTGACGTGACAAGTGCAGGATCTAGGCATCTAGTTTATCAATGTCATATACCCTTTCTACAATAGTTATGATGAAAACATAAAATGCATATTCATAGCACAAAAATACAAGTCAAACTTTGATCTTTTTATTTTTTATTACTTTTCTTAAGTCTGTATTATTTTTCTTAATTCGTATATTAAAGTGTTCAAAACCTTAGACTTCAGCTCCGTAAGCAGCCACCATCGAACCAAATATTGAAATTTAGTTAACCCAAAGTTTTCAATTTTTTACAGATTATAGAATTACGTCTATTTAATTTATTAAAGTTGTTAAATAATACAAACGGCGCCTTATGCTTAAAAAAGGCAACAGACAGAATCACTTTCGTTTGGATGTCAAAGTTTTGTTTGTTCAAGATAGTCTAGTAGTCCTCGACAATCTTTGTTAATGTAAAGTCTAAGGGGTCAAAACAAGATTCTAGTTCAGAGAAAACGTCCGCACCTAAAAAGTCTAAAACTATATGTAATTTAACTTTGTCCTGATGAATATCTAAAAGTTGGAACGTTCATAGCTCAGGTTGAAATTAAATTTTTGATGGGCCGACATTTTACAGCCACAGCTAAGTGCCTCCTACATTTTTAAGTATTTCAGTTTCGAGTTATAGGACTTTATGCTGATAAAAATAAGTCGTCATGATGATGAAAACAGTGACTTTAGTAAATAAAACTTTTACATAAGATTTTAAAGATTCGGTTGTCATAAATGATACATAAAGTGTATGTTTTATCCATAGCATCTCCTATGACCTATATGTTAGTGAATAAGCCGTCAATAGATTTGCGATAATGGTCTGGACTCTCATGCAGCTTAGCTTACGATGGACGTCAATTGCTATAAACAATTTCACCATCATGGTAGCAATCATGGTTATACCCAACATGATGAAAAGCCTTTATTCCCTTAAATCATATTACATAATATTATATATTATATATTATTACGGTCAAATAAATCTGTTTTTTTATAGTCGGTTAAAAAATAGAAAACGAACGGCCAAGGATATCTCAAATTAAGATTGATGTCACGAATAGAGCAATACCATCGGAGCGTGGTGAGGAATCGAGGCAGAAACCAATTATTTCTAACGCGGTTTTTATTCCGTCGTTAGCGGGCTTCCCCGCCGGGACTTCCCCTTGACTCCTGTTCAACAATTGATATTATTGAACGGGCAAACTATAAGACTAGGGTTTTATGGGATTTATGAGAACATGATTGGACTCTAATTCGGCTGTCTCGCCCATAACCACTAAGAGCGTATAAGTTTATGAATTCAACACAGATAAAAAAAAGCGGCCAAGTGCGAGTTGGACTCGCCCATGAAGGGTTCCGCAGCAGCAATAAGGTTTATTTTTATGAAATTAAAAGGTTTTTGATTTATTTTTATATTTCAGTCGATTTAATGAAATTTAGAGGTTAAGGTTTACTATTTATGACGTATAAAAAAAAACTACTGGCTAGATCTCGTTCAAACCAATTTTCGTAGGTAGTTTTTATAGTAATCTACATCATATATTTTTTTAGAATTATCATGCCCCTACTTTAGAAATTAGAGGGGGGGGGGACACACATATTACCACTTTGGAAGAGTCTCTCTCGCAAACTATTCAGGTTAGAAAAAAATGATATGGGATACCTCAATATGATTTTTGGAGACTTATTCATAGATACCCCACACGCATAGGTTAGATGAAAAAAATTTTTTCTTGTTTCAGTTGTACCTATGGGGACCCCTAAAATTTTTAATAATTTTTCCATTTTTGCATCAAAATCTTAATGCGGTTCACATACTACATCTATTCACCAAGTTTCAATAGTATAGCTCTAATAGTTTCGGAGAAAAATGGCTGTGACATACGGACGGACAGACAGACCTACAGACAGACAGACAGACTGACATGACGAATCTATAAGGGTTCCGTTTTTTGCCATTTTGGCTACGGAACCCTAATTATAAATAAAAAGTTGATTTTTAGCAGTTATTTGAAGTAAGTAAGTGGTTTTGGTGTGGCGACGTGCCATAGACAAGAAGATGCTTAGCACCGTGCTAACAGCACGTATGAAACATTATTAGTGGTGTGATTTAGAATGGCGACGTCTTATATCGCCACGTAAATACCCAGTAAAGTTAAGCTATAAAAGAAAAAAATCACAAATCACATCAAAATGTATGAGATTTACAGGCGTAGCGTGCACCGTAGCGGTTGCTACGAAGTGCTACGCCGTCTCTACGAGTCCGCTACGAGCTACCAACGAGAATTTTCTAACTTTTTACCCGACTGCTTTTGTATAGTTATCGGGTAGTTTGAGAATTTATTTTTCATGCCCTTACTGCTGCACTCAGAGAAGAATATTATGTACTCCACTGTTATTAAAAAAGATTTTGACATAAGCCAATACTTTTCAAACTCTTAATTAAAGTAATTAACATTCGTCTCTGACTTCTGAGTGCAGCAGTTAAACGTAAAGACTCATCCCAAAATATTAAGAGTTTCTGTTTTCCTGTCGTTTATTTTCTGGATAGATTTTTTGTTATTATCTATACTTTTATTCATGCTTGAAAGTACAATAAAAGTTTATTAAACAGTATTTACTTGTAAGTGCAGTGTCAATACACTAGTATACGATCCCGACGCGGTAATGTTTCGCTAAAAATAGCCGGTGACGTCATACTGTAGATTGTAGAATTGTACGGGTCGTTCGAAGTTATTTCACCTCTGACAGGATTTTTAAGGCTGTTAGTAAGTTAGTTAGGCTGATTTTGGATGTCATATGTAATATGTATGTTTGTAAGTGCTATTGTAGCGGCTAAACCGATGGTTCAATTAACAATTATTATTAAGGTGTTAATAGATTAGTAACGGCCCGACAATCAACAAAAACTAGACATTTGTCATTTTATAAAAGCTGAAAGTTTTTGTGTACATGAGATAAGAACCCCCTACGAGATAAGTGAAATCTAAGACTATATTTTTCAAAATTTTATATTTTTAATTTATTCGGTTTATAGTTTCTTAAACTAATTAGACTTGAAAGAAGAACAAAATATCTATCTAAATGCATATTTTGTTAAAAATTCAAGACAAAATTAGAATTTTACACTGTCAAAGCCATCGCATGTAAATTAACTAAAGGCCCTCACCAGTAAACACAATCGCAATCGCAATTCCCACAGTATTAGGTGTTACAGCCCGTATCAATCTGGTGTGATAATTGGTCCAGTGTCGGTTATCTGCTGACTCCTGAATATCCGATAACTCGATTAGTAATCGACACTGCGCCTATTACTAACGAATACGATGATCTTACTAGTTACTACGTCTAACTCTCTAATGGACGCACTCAGAGAATGTTATAATTTAAGTTATTTTACCATTAAATCAGTGCGAAAACATGTCTTAATCCCAAATTTTGCATCTACAATTCTACACCAAAGTGATTTCGTCTGTGTGTTATCTTTTCATGCTAAAGCCAATGAACCGATTTCAATAAAATTTTGCGTTATGTTGTTTCAAAGTATTTCTAATACTTTGAGTCCTGGGAATTCTTGGTATGGGTGACTTTATAACGCTACTTACTAACCGTGCAATAGAGAAATATAATGGGTAGTTAAACTCACATTTAGGGGCTGTTTCACCACTTCCTGATAGTGCCGGATAGGCTATTCACCACTTAACTTGACAGATAAGAGTATGGAGAATCTGTCAAATAAGTCGCGGATAGCCTATCCGAGACTTCATCAGGAAATAGGATTAGGCCAATTAGTAAATGAATTAGAACGGAATAGTCAATGAATAATTGTATATCTTGTATCATTTCTCGTCACCAAGGTCGGCCATCTTGTATTCAGCTGATATTGGCCTGTCGACCTTACACACCACTTGTCCTTAGCCGAAGAGCCGATGTTCTTTATTTGTCCGAGATCCAATGTCTTTCGCGAGCTATCATCTAGTCCAGTGTTCCGCACACTTTGTGTTCAAGGTCATTCTAGGAAAATGAAAAATTTCAAGGTAGCCTTTCACACACAGCACAGCACACACACAGACACAGCGACAGATAGAGATATGAAATTCTAGAGCACGTCATTTAAGCATAGCGACGCCGATGCGGGATCTGTAACGTCACAGACGCGGCGTCACTGACACTATAGACGCTCGCTTCAAAAGGCTACTTTTAGAGTAACATACCACACTACAAATTAAGCAGTGTGTACAGAGCTGGCATCCCTTTGTCGGTCGCGTGAGATGTTCCCTTTTTGGTACATAATATAAACTAGAACTAAGTACGCGGCACACTTTGCGGAACACTGATCTAGTCCAGGAGCCAATGTCTTTTTCGCGAGCGATCATTTGGATTCCAGTGCAAGAGCCAATGTCTTTTTCGCGAGCGATCATTTGGATTCCAGTGCAAGAGCCAATGTCTTTTTCGCGAGAAATCATCTAGATTCTAGTGCAAGAGCCAATTTCTCGCGAGCGATTATTTAGATTCCAGTGCAAGAGCCAATGTCTTTTTCGCGAGCTATCATCTAGATTCTAGTGCAAGAGCCAATTTCTCGCGAGCGATCATTTAGATTCTAGTGCAAGGACCAATGTCTTTTTCGCTAGCGATCATTTGGATTCCAGTGCAAGAGCCAATGTCTTTTTCGCGAGCTATCATCTAGAATCTAGATTCTAGTGCAAGAGCCAATGTCTTTATTCGCGAGCTAATGATTCTAGTGCAAGAGGAAATGCCTTTATTAGCTCAGTTATTGACTAGTCCAAGAGCCAACGCTCTTGGTAAACAATACGACAGAATATATGACCTTGCTTTGAACTTTGAGCTTTGTGAAACGGCTGAAACGCGCGGGTAGTGTTGCTGACGTAGGAAGCACGTAGAATAGTTACGGTATACAAATACTTAGTTAAATAATAATAAATATCTTTATTCTATTTGAATTAGTATTGAATTGGATACTTGAATACTGGATAATTACATACATTGTATGTTATAGCATATATATTCCCAGCAATTTTATTTCTATATTTTCATAGCGTAGGAACCGGACATTCTTGCGGTATAAAAACTAATTACTAACCCATATCATTTTCCAGTGCTTAAAGAATCTCCATACAAAATTTCTGAAAAATTAGTTTAAAGGTTCAAGCGTTAAGAGGTAAACTAAGCCTTTGCATCCGTTGTGGATGATTTATACAGTATTTTCAGAGAGAAGTAACCACTCTTCAAATACTGTAGTGCCTGGGACAATATTTAAATGCATGTATGGTTGCCCAAGCACATACGGCATTCTCGCAACATAGTCGGCTATAGTCCAGAGGAAAGAACTAGTCAATACGTCTGGGACCAAATATGTGCGGGTTTCCCCACGATGTTTTCTATCAAGAGGTAACAGAATAAAATATAGATAGATACATTTCTGCATTTGTATTATACACCATTCAAATATCCATATAGACATTATACGGCGTACAAAGTCATACAATCAATATATTGGCTATTTTCGTTCCACGGTTATTAGAAACTCACTTTGAGAAAATTATTTGTTATCGATTTCAGAACATGCCACCCTGTGTAATGTAGCTAATTGAAAATACAGTGAAACTACAATATAATTTTTGCATAGGGTATTGGGGCAGTTTTTCTATACGACAGCAACTCTCAAAAATCAATTCATCCGAATAAAACAAATTGCATCCAAAATTTTACGGGTCCCGCGCATGTACCCTCACACAGAGACATTAAATTACCATTCAAACCATTTAAATAAAGTTAAGTAATATTAAAATGTCTCAGTCAGCCTGTAAGTTGTGGGAACATAATATAAAATCATGCAATCTAGTATTATCCAAGGATCCAATTACATTAGGGCGCAGTAATTACGCGGGCTCTTATAATTTGGTGTTTCGCCCCGCCCAGACCAATATTAATAATTTTACTCGATGAAAACAATTTTTGCGCCGTGCATACTCAAGCTTAAAGCTAGGGTTGCCACACGCCAGAAACAAGTAAGTTTTACAGAACAGGTAAATAAATTAATAAACTTTTATTTGACACAATAGGACATTACAATTTTACACTATACTACAAAGAGAATGTGCAGTACAAAACACAATAAAAATAGCAATAGAACACGATTAAGTAGCTCAGCTGTACACATTCAACAAATCCTTACTAACATTAGAAATCTTTGCTTAGCTCTTTAAGCTTAAATGGCTAAACAGCTTTAGATGAAAGGTATAGAGACACTTTGAGACTTGTAAGGACATACGATACTTTTTAATGCGGAAAAATGTACGGTCCCGTACAGTAAAAGAATTTTGGCGCAACGGTCGTCATCCAATATTCAATATCAGTAATAAGTTTCAACAATTCAACGCCTCCGTGGTCTAGTGATATAGAGCGCGGCTCTTGACTCGGAGGTCGTGGGTTCGATTCCCGCGTTGGAAACATGTTATTTCGCTTCTTCTGAAGCCATGGGGTTTTATGTAAAACCATAACCACATTCACGTTACAAGGACGAAGTGTTTACAGCATGTGGCATCGTTAACATGACTAACCCATAACACTTTATCTATACATAATAATAAAATAAAATAATATAATAAAACTGTAGAAATGAAAATTCTGTACATTAAAGATATTTAAAAAATAATAAGCGGGGGGTGTCGCTACATCACTATAGAAGCCAAAAATGTGGTTAGTTTTCTGTCTGTCTGTCTGTCTGTGTGTTCCACTATCACACGAAAACTACTGATCCGATTTGAATGCGGTTTTCGCAGATATATATTTGTCTTCTTCTAACTCAACATCTGGTGTATAAAAATCCCCCTGCCACCCCTCTAAGGGGACCAAAGAGGGGGTCAGATTTTGTATCAAACTTTTTTCTTGGACTTATTTCAGATTATTATATTATTAACTGTATTTTCCACCTTAACATCTGTTGATAAAATAATTCCCCCCCCCCTCTCTTAGGGGACAACTGATGAAATAGAAATACTTTAAATGGCAAAACAACATTTACCGGGACAGCTAGTAAAAGAAATGTAAAAGAAATAAAAATTGAGAGTTCTTCTACAGACACAAAATGAAATCTGACTCTTATAACAGCAGCTGATGTTTGTATGTTTAGTTTTTTTTGTTTAGTTTTACATAATTAAAAGTAAAAAGTAATTTCTGTTCTTTAGTGCTTTGTAAATTATGAATCTCTTAATCTTGGGTCTTCGTCTTTAGACCATGATTGCTATCACGGTTACAGTTGTTAACAGCTTTTTTTTTGTTGCGCATGGGAAACCCTCATGGGTCCCCCGGGTTGGGTATGTGCCTTAGCACCCCGGGGGTATGTGAGACTCCTACTCACTAAAACCACCTGCGGTTCGCCTTCAGCCATATAAAGGAGGGATAATTTATCCCGGATCTAGTAAACACGGGACTCCCTCCACGACCGGCCGGTCTATCTCAAAAGGGATCGGACTTCCACCAAAGTAAGGGAACGCTTAGGCAAACTGAAGCGTCTCCTCGGCGCCGGGACTGGCAGGTGTTAACAGCATGCAGAATCGACGCCAATCCCAGGGAATCATAGACGAACACCTTGTCTATTAATAGCTATGTCTACACTGTGCCTTTTTTGTTCATTATGGGCATGCATCATAGCGCAGTCAACAGAGCACGTGAGGCATGCCCGCGACGCATGCCCTCTGACCGTATCCAAAACTTTCGCTTTGTTCTTTAATGAATGTTGGCGTTGCGTTCGTTGACGCATTCAATAATTATTGAATGCACTAATATGAAAGTTGAATGTCAAAAGATGATGAAAATGTAAGGTGAAAGTGCACAGTGTGGACATAGCTTATCGCTGGCTTTGGTCTTGCACGGATTACGGAGAAGCGATTACGAACAAGTAGATGGGCATTTGTCTATGTTTGACTATGATTGACGTGAACTTACCTTCATTTAGTAAAAAAAAAACTCGATGGTGTCAGCCCTGGATCGGTATCAGTGATAAAAATCGCATTAGGTGAGTACAATTAGTTTCATGGCGATTGCCCGCCCGCGTGGAATTACACGCACTAAATTTACTATTGCCGTATTGTATGTGCTATATCTATAGTAAAAACTACGAGGCGTGTCAATCAAAACTAATGTTATGATTACATTATTAAATGCGTAAGCGTGTTTGTCTTTCTATCTGATTCTGTCTGTTTGTTATTTGGATGGTAATAATGACCCTCGAGTCCCGGGGAAGGACAAAGGATAGTTTAAGTCCCGGAAAGTGCATATTTCCCGCGCAATACATGATTTTTGGGGCAACAATGTTCACGCTTAACTAGTACTTTATATAACATGTTGTCCGTAATTTCATAGCGCCGAAAATTGCCTGTACCGCGATAACCGTACTTATTTTGGGATAGAAATTATTTATGTACTTTCTCGGAACACGAAATTCGCAACACCAAATTTTATCAGAAGAGAAGAAGTAACAGACACAAATACAGGCAGAAAGACAGCATTTTCATGCATACAGTTCACAGATTTTACCTTCAAAACATACCACAAAAGGTACTTTTCATATAATGCAAAGCGCACGGATGAAGACGCATTCTAGTACGGATCGGAAGCACTAGGCTAGTCTAGTCTAGGCATTACAATAGACGCTAAGTCTGGGATTACGAGGCTCCGCACTCCTCGCGGTGTCTAATGGATGCTGTAATGAATACGCTTTGTTTTATGTGACTTTTATTTGTTTGTGTTCATGGGATCCTGGTAGCTTTGATAAATAGGATATAGTGTTTAAATAGTATATATCGCGAACAGTATGGTACTCCGTTCTCTGGCAGGCCCTGCCTAGGCGGGCCTTGGGGGCTGGGGCACAAACAAATCTGGAGTAAACACTCAAGATTTGGTTGTACCCCAAGACTAGGTCTTTGTCATTAAAAACCAATGCATGCTTGAGTTTTTTGAGTACTACAAACTCTGGAACGAACTGTCGCCGGCGTGGCAGTTCCGGACCAAAACTACCTGCGAACCTTCAAGATGAGGGCGTATTTCCCCCTAAGAGACCAGCAACGCACTTTCAACTTCTCTGAAGTTGCAAGTGGATGGCGTTAGTTGCTTTCTATCATCCCTTTGTTGTTTTGCCCACTAATTTAATAAAAAAAATCCGTAAAAACTTCGCTCTGAAACTGATCATCATAACTATCCAAAATGGCGGTCATCGCAAATAAATCGCGCAAACATAAGAATCAGTTACGATTGTATTTACCGACGCAATCATCATTCATCAACTCATAGTCGACGTCATTATACGCATTTACATATTCTTTACAAATTCAACAAATTTGTTCTTTCGCTAGGGTTGACAAACTTTATAGCTATTGTAGGTCTGCTAGTTGCTACCAACAAGTAACTAGTTTTAAAAAAATAACTCTAAAATACCATACAATGTGAATCTGTAATCTAAATAAAATTAAATTAAGAAATTTAAAAAAACCCCCGCCAAACTTTAAAAAGTAATGAAATAACATTTCCTGACTTTAAGTTTAAATCATTCCTAAGAGTAAAGTAATATTTTAGTCCATAATTGTTGTCAAGGTGTGTCGGGGGACCGCTAAGTAAACTACCACAACAGCGACTTTTGCATTTTGTATCGCCATAATAGTCGCTGATTCTCTCGATTCGGGTCGCTGTGAACAGACCCTTAATTTATATTGTTATGTGAAATCAAACATCTACATTAGCGGTCCCCCGACACACCTTGACAACAATTATGGACTAAAATATTACTTTACTCTTAGGAATGATTTAAACTTAAAGTCAGGAAATGTTATTTCATTACTTTTTAAAGTTTGGCGGGGGTTTTTTTAAATTTCTTAATTTAATTTTATTTTATGCTTTTTAAACTTGTGCAGAATAATTCCTATCAACTGGATCATATCCCAATGAATACCATCTATAAAATATGTCCTCTTGGATGAGGCCATCAATATGAGCCCAAACATGAAACCTCCACTTTAGGTTCATACGGAGCTTGGCTTCTATAGAATCCAGGTGATGCTGCAGCAGCAGCATGCAAATATTTACTGTTTATCTACGTGTTACTGGTTGTCGCAATTAAAATGAGCACAAACACGAAACCTCTGCTCTAAGTTGGTGAGGAGTTGGGTATCCTATTGATTACCAGGTGATGCTGCACCACCAGGTCAACTTTCCAATAATGTGTATATATTCATAAGTGTCTCGAACCAGGATGCAAAATATAAAACCCATCAAACGACTGCAAGTTGCTAATCGTCCTATCACGAACCAGATATACCGTGATATTTCAGTAATGAGCAGGCTGATGATGATGAACTATAGCTAAGAACACTCACCGTCATGTCAGCTTTCAAACAAAAAAAACTAGATCAAAATCGGTCCACCCGTTTGGATGCTACGATGCCACAGACAGACAGACAGACAGACAGACAGACAGACAGACAGACAGACAGACAGACAGACAGACAGACAGACAGACAGACACGTCAAACTTATAACACCCCTCTTTTTGGTCGGGGGTTAAAAATAGGGATGATGACAAGGTCAAAGATTAGCGAATTTTGTTAATAAAATAAAGAAATAACGGTAAAAAATAAGTGTTCCCAAAACAGCTCGATAGCATTTGTACTTTTTTTGTTATGAGCTTTCAAAGTTAGATAATCAAGTCGATTTTTTTTTTCAATTAAATTTCTTAATATTTGTATACCATTCGATAACTTATGCAATTAAAAGCAACTTTTGTTATCAAACCACTTTCATAAACGCAATATTTAATATACCTACCGAACAAAGTTCTCTCCCGATACGTACAAACTAAGAAAGAGTGACGTCAGTCTTTCGTACTCGCTTTGTATGGAGCGTTTCGGGCAGATCTATTTTATGAGATGTTTGAATTGTCATATCTTGGTGAATTTTTAAGCTATCAGAGTCATTCTTTCAGTGATGTTTCTATTTTTTAAGGGTCTTTCAATTACCAATAAGAAAAAAATTAGTCATCAAGCCTATTTTATTTGATTCTCGATTAAGCCCAGCGTTACACGCAGCAGCAGACCTACCAAATTAATATTCTTATGAAACGTCAAACCGCCATAATTTAGCATTCATTTAACATAATATATGAGAATACCCTTTGATGTTTGATAGCAAACGAGCTGGATTGAACAAGGAATGAAGCTAACGCTAAAAAGAAACTGATTAAAAATTTAATGTGACAGCCCTCCCTTTTTGCGAGAGTACCTGATATACGCGTTGAAATTCAGGCTCTCAATGATAGCGATCTTAATGACTATTGATTCTCTCATTAATATGTCATATTAATAATGATAGTGTCATAATATTGCAGTACCAATTTAAAGTTTTCGAAGGTGGATTAAAGTTTAAAACTGACTTTTTTATTGCTTGCTCATCGTGAACAACTTTCAAGAGACTAAACGTTTAATTTTTTTTATTTGGTGTTCAGGCCTAACAAAGAAAAGTAAACAAAATATTATGTGAATCAGAGGAGTAGACTGGCCATAGAGGGACGAACGCCGCACGGCGAAACTCGACCGCAGAGCGACTGCTTCGACCGCTCGAGAACGGCTCGAGCGCGAGCGGTCCGTGTATTGCGGATATGAATTTAGTATGAAAACTGCAGATCGCCGTGCGGCAACCGCATTTTGAAGTCTCGACTGCAAGATGCGGTCCGTCTATGGTCGGCCTTACTATTCTGATTTTGGCTGTAACTTATCCCTTATACACTTCCAACAAAAACCTTTTAGACCCTAATACTATTTTCTACAAATAGTCTCGGAGCGGTCGTTGTCTTATTGAAAGGTTTATAGTGCAGGAGCCGCGTTCAATTTCTAGCCCCACTAACTCACCTTTACACCGAGAGCCCGGAAACTCTTATTGCTCCTCCGTGCATCTGAAAAGAAAATGCTACGTATTAGTTTATATTACAACTGACCCGGCTAACGTTGTTATTTCATTGGCGTTATACCATAATATTATGCACGTTTCATACTAGAAATGTTCCCCTTGAATCACTTTGTAAATTGAAATAATCATAATATCAAAATGATTTGCCTCGCTTTAAATATCTAAGGAATATAGGGACAGACGGCGCAAAGCGACTAGTTTTATATTATGTAATGTAAGTGCATATTTCAGTTCAGGAGAGTCATGTTTTGGCACGACTGGATCAAAACCACGGCTTTATAGAAAACCAGCGCGGCGTCACACAACGCTTACGTTGTGTTTTGCCGACTGAGGCAACCTTAAGTCTAAGAAGAAGTGAAGTTTCAAGTGTAACCACTGTTACGATTAGGGGATACTTATTATCATCAGGTGATGCATCCGATCATTTCCTAGTTTATTTCATAAAAAAGTAATTGCACTGCGAATGACGATAGTTGGAGATATATTTCGAAGAGTCCATAAAAGACGGTTTATGGCTCAGCTTATATCGAGTTGATAATTACATTTAAGAACCCGAGATACGGTGAAATTCGCCTGAAAAACTTCTCTGGTTTTTATTTAGTGTATTCCATAGAATCCCTGAAGCGCAGACTCGTCGACATGTGTATTCTGCCCGTTCGACCGTAGGTTATACGGTGCGCAAACTTGGTCATTGACCGATTTGCAAAAGTCCCAACTTGGGGTTTGCCAAAGAGCAATGGAGCGCAGTATGTTGGGAGTAAGTCTTCTGGACAAAATAAGGAACACAATACTGCGCTCCCAAACAAAAATCACGGACGTAGGAGTGAAGGCGGCTAAGCTAAAGTGGGATTGGGCTGGCCACGTTAGCCGTATGCATCCCGACCGCTGGGCAAAGATATCGACAGAGTGGGTACCTGAAGATGGAAGACGCAACCGCGGCCGGCCTAGGAAAAGATGGCGCGATGAGCTGGAGGCGTACCAGCCGGGCTGGCCAACGGTGGCGCTGGAGCGAGACAAGTGGAAGACCCTGGGGGAGGCCTTTGCCCAGCAGTGGGATAGTATAGGCTAACAAAAAAAATCCATAGAATAAAAGAAAACCGACCAAAATGAAATTTATTGATATGGAGAAGACTATCTTCTACAATATACTCTACAATCTACATTATTAGTTATTACTGATACTAGATGACGCCCGCAACTCCGTTGCGCCAAAATTCGTGTATCGCACGAGAACCGTACATTTTTTCGGGATAAAAAGTATCTTATGTCTTTCCCGGGACTCAAAAAATCTTATCAAACATCAAAATCGGTTCAGTGATTTAAGCGTGAAGAGGTAACATACAAACAGACTAGGCAAGACTCCACATACTCATTTACTCAGCGAATGATACTGAGTTATTGGCTTAGGAAAGGGATCGTTTTTCGGTTAACCATCTCATTACAGTTTAATGCCACACCTGAGCAGTAAAATACAAGGGTTGATGTGATTTTTCCACTTTATTCAGCCGATCCACCGGAGCGTGAAGGCAGACAACATTATAAAGTATTCGAATACGCTCGTCAGCCTGACGAAGGTCCAAGATAAACCTTTTTGGAGACGTTACACATGTTTTCCGATCAAAACGATTATCATGCTGCTTGCCTTCAGATATTTTCGTGAAACTACTTTGGCTAAATGCCCTTCTACTTTGTCTCTATGTGGCTAAAGGCCCTCAAAACTGTCATCATCGATTTAAATACTGCAGTCTGCAAGCAATCTTAGGTCAGGTGGCTGACGCAGCACTAATTGCCGCACTCAGAGATGAACGTAAGTAAAGCTCCATACATTACCTGTCAAACTTTTCATTAAATCGATGTTTAATCATCATTAAATGTCTCTAAGTGCGGACGTAAGTGTTTCACGTAAGGCACCTAACTTACCAGCAAATACAACGCTCTTTCAAAAGGGGGTGACAGACGTGCGAGTAAGTACGCGGACTTATGGCTCGACGATCCTAATCGCCTGTGTGTCAGTATAAGTTCGCGAACTTAAAACCCGCGTACTTTAAGGCACTTAAAATTCGTCTACGTCTATCAGGCACTTAAAATTCTTTAAGAAGCTGCAGCTAGTGGGTGACGAGGTTCGATTTTTGTTGGAAGCCGAAGTCGTAAGTTTCAAATCTCGAAATTTTATTCCAGATTGGCTACAAGATAGTAACCTTTGATAAAATAATACAATGTTGATCCGGCAAACGCTGTTTTGCCATATAAATTACGAGCTATTGCCCGCAGCTTCGCTCGCGTTAAGAAGTTTTATTATATACAAACTTTCATCCCCTATTTTAACCTCTTGGGGGTGGAATTGATCAAAATCCTTTCTAAGCGGATGCCTACGTCATAACATCTACCTGCATGCCAAATTTCAGCCTGATCCGTCCAGTGGTTTGGGCTGTGCGTTGATAGATCACCATGTCAGTCAGTCACCTTTGAGTTTTATACTGCGTGACTGGTGAGACATGTTCAATACTTGAGGACGTGATATTTGGCTATTATATTAGTTGGAAAAAAATAATATAAAAAAAATAATATCAATTGATCACTGAGTAAATGTAGCTTAAAGTTAAATAATTATTTACCCAACGCATGGACACCGCGAGCGGGAGGGGTAGTTGTGTGGTGTTTCTTTGGTAGCGCACGCCTCTGCACCGGCCGCATAGTATGCCTACTTGCCTAGCCACGTAATTTACTTAGTATCCATGATTCATAAATTTTTGGGAAATTCAAAAAAAAATTAAGAACCTAATTTTATTACATATTTATAATGAGAATCGAGTACTGAATACTCTCCTTAAATATCGGTATTGACTCACCAGTCATGCTGTATATTATATTTAGATTTCTAGTATCAATATAAAAAGTAGGTATATAAAGACCTATTCTCAGGCATGACGAATGTAGTCAATGTACACACATAATTTCATTAAAATCGGTTGAGCCGTTTTGAAGGAGTTCGCGCAAAAACACTGGTCTGCGGCACGAGAAATTTATGTTTGGAATAAAACAGGAAAAAAACAAAATACTTAATAATAAAATTTTGGTTAGACCCAAGTTCGTATGATTTTGAAGTTTTAACTTCAAAATCATACGAACTTAACTTTTTGTTAAGTTGAACGAATTTAACTTTTTGTGATTTTGACTAAAACCGAAGTTTCGGCCGTACGCTATTTCGGCCGAGTCTTTGGCAAAGCCGAAGTTACAACACTATGACAAAGTTACTACCAGAACAGAGGGAAAACGATAAAAAATGCGGACCACCTGAGGAGACAGCCGCATTAATCATAATTACCTCCACTCCTCTCCTCGTTAACTTTGAATTGTGTTCCTTTCTTATGTTATTTTCTTCTGAATTGTGTCGACAGAATGGAAGTGTCAAAATGCCACCATTACCGGAATGGTGAAAACGGATTGCGTTAAGCGCATCACACCGGGTGAAGATACTATAATATTTTATCTTAAGATGCCCAAATATAAAATATTATAGTATCTTAAGGTATCACACACGGTTAAGTTACGATAATATATCTGCTTGAATCATTCTAGCAAAAGCTTGGCTAGGGTTCACACGTATATTTCTACATTTAATCTACATACAGGGTGATCTAATATGAACAATACGGTCTTACTCTTACACTATTTACACTATTTATTTATTTAGACGTGGGAAAGCCATGCTTCGGCACGAATGGGCCGGCTCGACCGGAGAAATACCACGTCCTCACAGAAAACCGGCGTGAAACAGCGCTTGCGCTGTGTTTCGCCGAGTGAGTGAGTTTACCGGAGGCCCAATCCCCTACCCTATTCCCTTCCCTTCCCATCCCTACCCTCCCCTTACCTTACCCTATTCCCTCCTAAAAGGCCGGCAACGCACCTGCAGCTCTTCTGGTGCTGCGGGTGTCCATGGGCGACGGAAGTTGCTTTCCATCAGGTGACCCGTTTGCTCGTTTGCCCCCTTATTTTATAAAAAAAAATTAATAGATAGCTCATCTGATGATAATTCTGACTTTGAAAATGACTTGAAAATTTCTGCCGCACATTCTAAGTGCCGAACAATTTGGATAGAAAAATAAAAAGAGACTATTATGTTTTCGTAAGACGGAAAATATTTATCATAAGGAAGTAAACAAATATTACAAAGTTACCTAAGATACGTATAATCGGCAAAACAGTTTTGAATTGCAAAAATATCGCATAAAGTATTGAATACACTTAGCGAACGTAAACAAATACCCATCGTATATTCATTGAACTGAAACTGCATAAACGAGATACAAGTATCAATATCGGTGCATCCGTGTTCCGTGTTCATGACATCTCATTATTTACCAACATTTATATTATTTTATCCTCCTTAAATATAAATAAACTTAGTTGATATGCCAACAAACTGATATTATGCAGTTTGGCGGTTTTTATAATAAGGACATAATTTTGTAAAATACTTATTAATAAATTCTTTAAAAAAATCGGTAGTCCGATGGATTTTTCTAAGTTTCGGGAGTTCCAGCATAAATGAAAACGAAACGACAGGTAAAAAGACTGGGGGATGTTACTTCCTCTGCTATGCCGAATATTCATTGAAACGAAACTACATAAACGAGATACAAGTATCAAGATCGGTGCATCCGTGTTCCGTCTTCATGACATCTCATTATTCAACAACAATTCCTTTACTTTCTGTAAAATTGAGTTTAAAAATCCCGATACAAAATAAGTGTCAGGAATCAGACTGTTATAAATTATTCAACTGATGAAACCACTGGTAGGTAGCTGCTTACAATCTTTCATAAAGTGGACAAAACAAAACTTACCAACACTGAGCTCAGTTTTTTCAATCGGAAGTAGAACTACTAATGCGCCTCAGCATGAAAGATAATATTAGTAACAAAGTATTTTCACATCATCACAAAAGTAGAATGAAATAAAACATACACCGCCTAGGCCCACTTGCGCCAATCTGGGTTAAAGTTAACTCTGAGTTAAACATCATGTCATCTCTATCACTGACTTGGTGAGTGACAGATATGACATGATGTTTAACTCAGAGTTAACTTTAACCCAGATTGGCGCAAGTAGGCCCTAGAGTTTTTAAAAATGAGGTTTAAAGTTAAAGGAGAGATTACACTATCAAGACATCCTTTCGCTCGAAAAATAAAATTATCAAGATTCTTAAAAGCTTTCAACTAAAAAAATAAGTCCCTTCAACATTCAAAAACTTCAGAAGCAGAGAAAACTGTATCGTATTTAAAGGAAAAAAGCTAAAAACAAGTTTTTTGTTAGAAAAAAAAAACTCTTTCTAGTGCAATGTATTTCCAAGACATTAACTACCGTCAGTTTCTGTGTCGCAGAGTATTTGTAATACCAAATTTAAACAAAATCAGTTCAGCGGTTTTACTGTAAGAGGTAACAGACAGACAGACATAATCACAATTATAATATTAGTATAGATAACATGACACGTGTTTATAACAAAATGTTTGTTTTCAGGAATTGATGGTGGAGGACGTACCCGGCCCTCCTCCGGACTATGAGACCGTGGTAGAAGGAGCCCCAGCGCAGAAAGATTGCAGCATCTTACAGGTGAGTCTTGAATATACAGCAGCTTCTCCAAGTTAGCAAATATGATAATAATATCTATGGACGCTTCACACCACGTAAGTCTGGCCCTGTGCTAAGTACCTAAAGGACTTGTGTTACAGGTACCAGACAACGGAAATATATTTAATACTTTTATACTATACATATTATATTTAAGATTTTTATTATATTATACACATATTTAATACAGATCCAGACCCGGGAACATTGAAAACTTTTTGTTCCGTCGGCGGGATTCGAACCCGCGACCCCCGGCTTGAGCTACCGATGCGCTCACCACTGAGCCACAGAGTTCGTCAAATGATGGACGAAAACAAGCGATTTCACATGTTTTTTGCGACGTTGCCACGTTTGACCACAAAGTTAATATACCTAGCGGAATAGAGAAACAAAGGCCTGAGCAAGAGAGTTGTCACTATCAGTAACACTGCGTGGTAAAAAGAGACGAGTGATACATGACAGCAGCACTCTTTTTTTGACGTCCAGTCAGCACGTGCCGCACGTTGACAATTTAATCTCATAGAATTCATATTATTGTTCAATCATGCTTGTGTAAGTGTATACGTACACATATTTCTCACACAGAATAAATGAAAACCAATTTCGGTTTCGTTTGACAGCTCGAGATTGTTGCTATATACCGCCAGTTATATTAACTTTATGTTTGACCATGATTGACAGTCAATCGCAATTCGCAAACGAGTTACATAGAGACTTTCTTTTCTATATTACGTTAATTATTGTTCTTACTTAACAGCATATTCATGGTAATAAATAATAATCATGATTATCCAAGGACTTTTAATACCATACATATTCCCGTTATTTCCACATTTTGTGTAATATATAGGACACTGAATATAAAAAAAACACACGCGTAAAGTATCTACAATAACTCGTCAACACGATTTATACATCTTGGATTTTTTTCTTAAAGTTTTAATATTTCACTGGTTTCTCAACGCGAATATAATTACTACAGGTTATTTTTATATTCATAAACTAACCTAAGACGTATAATTGCATATTACGTACTGTATGCAATTATAATTTATTTAGGTTTTTCCAACAAATTGCACACGAGTTCGTGACGCTACCTTTAATTGACTCTACGCTACATATATCCTGTCATTTCGCTGTCATTACACATCGAAACGAGGTACAAGTATCAAGATGTGCCGCGACTATCAAGATTGTACTTTGATACTTAATACTCGATACCTGCAGGATCTATAAACTCTAACGATCATCGGTGGAAGTCTTATCTCTACACTATTCGCACTTAGACGATTTATTAAAATATCGTCTTAATTTAACGTATTTATCGATTTGCACGGTATTCGCGGTAAGAATGTACTTTATCGGTATAAAATAACCCCCTTACTAATAAACGTTGTATAAGCTTTGAATAGTTATACAGTGTTTTGTTCCTGTCACACAAGTGACATTTGTAATTGGATTGAAGAAGACAAAACACTGAATAACTATTCAAAGCTCATACAGCTTTTATTAGTAAGGGGATATGTTTATAATCCAAAGGTGGAGCCTTAACTACTACCCATAGCTTTACAAAAGAGTAATATGGAGGTTCATCCTATAATTTCTTTATAATATAATAATAATATCTATGGACGCTTCACACCACGTCAGTCTGGCCCCATGCTAAGTACCTGAAGGACTTGTATGTTTTGTTTGTATGTTTTGACCTTAGATGCAAAAATACTGGTTGTATTCCCAGAATTTGCTATAATCTCTACATTTTAGACCAGTACAAGCAATCACGAACGTGTAGAGCAGAGTATAGAGAATAAATTCGCCTGTGATTGCCCATTTTCGACGCTTATTTTGCTTGCTGTGGCATGGTGGCAATTATTATTACTAGCCATCATGGTCCCCCTGTGGACCTATGGGTATTTAGGACGTATTTTCATAGAAATTACTCAAATATTTATTCTTATATTCCAGGAGGTAGTCTCGGAGCCGTGTCCGCGGTGCGCGCCCGACCGCAGCGGTCTCCCGTCCTACGAAGCAGCTATCATGCTGAGAGACACCAAGTTATAATCGATCGCACAATAGAAGGATAGTCTTAACCCTGATTATGAAGCGGTGCCCAGAATCCTAGAGTTAAATCATTTAGAAATAAGCAGTTCCTGTTGTGTCATCTTTCTTCTAATATTATGTTATTTTTTAATGGTTTTGTATGCAATAAATTGTAAAATAAAAAATAAAAAAATAAATCATACGAACGGCTGCACTTAGATATATTAAATGATGATTAAACTTCAACTTAATGAAGAGTTTGACAGATAATATATTGTATGGGACTTACGTCAAAATACAGTTAAGTACATGAACGTAGAAAAAAAGGCGGACGGAGTCTTAGTATACACAGCACCATGTATAATAACCCTCTTACTAATAAAAACTTCTTAAACATGCGTTCAACGTGTGAATAGTTATACAGGAGTTTTTAAGTTACACACACGTTACACAGAGTCTATACATGGTCTATACATAGAAATTTGTATGGAAATCATCATCGTTATACAGGCCTTATGTCAAAAAATGATTATTAGTAGAAAAAATCTTATGCACCCTCTATACACGCTGTGTAACTTTTTATTAGTAAGAGGGTTAGACTCCAGCAAACATGAAGACAGTCGTCTGTTTGCTGTCAAATGGCCGGACTAGCGTAAGAATGTGTGCGTGCGGACCGTGTACATGCAGTCAGCCTGGCCGACTCTGAAGACACAGTGCTGTGTATAATAAGACTCCGTCCGCCTTTTTTTGTACGTTCATGGTTAAGTAATTAATATTCGTCTCTGAGTGCGCCAGTTTAACGCGATGACACTGTATTTTAAACGAAATTATTTTAACCAAATTTACTTCATACGAAGATACACGTTCTGTCACAAAAGGTAAAATTTGGAGCTGCATATCGCAGCCAACGCTATTTTTTATACATTAGACAAAGTTATTAAAAGTATCGGTTGTAAAATCAGTTGTTTTGTACACTACAAAATTCAAGCTTTGAAAAAACTTTTGTTAAAATCTACGAAAGAAAAGAAAAAAAAAGATTGTACAACGTACAATATAGACCAAGATTTTATGTTTTTCTTTTGTAGACGAATAACTTCTTCTGGAGGCCGCTAGAAAGACTTTGGGTATACGTTAACTTTTTGATTGTTTGTCCTTTCAATAATTGTTATATTCTCAGTTGTTATAAATATTTTATTTAAGAACGAAATCTTTTGAACACAAACAATTATATTTAAAGCAGCATTCATTTCACGTGTGCACAACACTTAACTAAATGTACATAGCGCTTAAACAAGGAGCTTATATGCTCTTAAGTCCCCACTCAGAGAGTTAACGATTACTTAACTTTAATAGATGAAAGATTTTGACATAGACACCATACATTTTCTCCTAAACTGAATATGAAATTAAAGTTTAAGTAATCATTAAATTTTCTGAGTGTGGCATTTAGTATATTATTACTGATAACACCAAATATAGGTCTAATTGATTTAGGTTAAGCAATTTGTAAATGTTATTTTTAAATAAGAATAACTATGTGGGGCAGAATAGGACCAACACATGCCGTGACAGTATTAAAGGTACAAGTTGGAAGACAGAGACATGAAGCGGCAGCAGACGACGTGTCGCAGCGACATTACTGGTTTCTATGTATTTCTATGAAATACCCCGCGCAGCTAGCGACACGAAGTTAGCGACACATTTCATAGAAATCACTGATCTCTATTATACAAGAACGCTGGATCGCTGATACCCTTTGAAAATTGAAATGACAGCTATTTCTTGTGCCTATTTGAAACGGAATCAGCGCCCCCATTGTGAGGGCTGAAAACTAAATCTGACGTAAAAATGACGTTTGAAAGCCGCCATATTGGCGCTGATAGCAGTAGTGAGAGTACTTGGAACTAATACTAGTGATGACAACTGTTGTTATTGGTTGTGGTTACGTCAAATTTTGTTCTCTACCCCAATAACGGGGGCGCTGATTCCGCTTCAAATAGGCACAAAAAGCAGGTGTGTATCATCGATCCAGCGTGGTTGTATAATAGAGACCAGTGATAGAAATACAAAGAAACCTGCCGGCCTAGCATACGCCAACGACATATCTCACTCTCGAGATAATTAAAAACTACTCGTCTCATAATGTCAAAATCTCGACATTATCTCGACAAAACTCTATAAAATGGTGTTATTTCGATGATAGATCTACGCGAGAAAAAATGTTTGTCATGCTAGGGTCAATAGAAATGAAGATACAAACTATCAAACATCGAGAAACATGTAGAGAGAGATATCTCGTTGGCGTATGCTAGGCCGGCAGTAGTGTCGCGACGACACGTCGTCTGCCGCCGCTTCATGTCGCCCGCTGCCAACTGGCACCTTAAATCGCTCGATTTTGCTACGTTTTTTTTAGTATCAAAGACGATTGGCGATTACTACAGTTCATTCTGTCCCATCTGACTAATCCTTGCTAATAAAAAGATATAAACTGTATAAAAGCATTCAGTTACACAATAACTTATGCAGACACGTTATAAAGGCGCTTGATAGAGAAACTGATCACTGATGAGTAATGACATACATAGAGTAAATATATTTTTATTAGTAAGGGATGTATAAGTAGAAGAATTTGACACGTTTTAGAGAGATATTGTACCACTTGAGTGTATAGTGTATAGTCCACCAGGGCGTATACTGGTCGAGCATATCTGTGACTAAAAGCCTCCATATTACTGCAATGTTTATAGGAGCTAGAGTGCAGCACTAGAATAGACAGTAAACAAAAAGTTTTGTACGACGTTTGACAACAATTCAATATATTCAGTGTGTAATTCGAACTGTCACCAGCAGTATTTCCGGACCTATACGACCTGCAGACCTTCAAGAAGAGAGCGTATTCCCTCTTAAAAGGCCGGCAACGAACCTGCAACTCCTCTGATGTTGTGAGTGTCCATGGGCGACGGTAGTTACTTTCCATCTCAGGTGACCCGTTTGCTCGTTTGCCCCCTTATTTCATTAAATCTGATATGGCGTTGCAGCGGATTTTGGTGTGATTATTTACTATTTGTGCTAGAAGCGCATTGCTCCGACCTTTGCATAATCAACAGGGTTCTGTCGATCGGACTGACTGCAGACCGAACTGGGGGTGTAGTGCGAGTTTTATTCGATCATACGCATCGAACACGTAAACGCGAATTTGTATGGGATTAAAGCAGCGCCATCTACTGGCTAACGTGGATACCGCTTTGATCCCATACAAATTCGCGTTAACGTGCTCGATGCGTATGATCGAATAAAACTCGCACTAACCCCTCTGACCAGACTCGTATACTCGATCAGTAAATAGTATGTAAAAATTACAAAAAAAAAACCAAGTCGCCAAGAATATACTATAATAATATAAACATGATCAATTATTGTTCAGAATGTCTTATGACTAGAATAAGTACCAAAATATGTTGTAGTTTGTAAACATTAGTCGGTCACCACGTGGTGTACTACACTGCTACTTTTAGTTCAGCTTGTTTTGTATTATGGAATAAAATACTGATTTATGTGGATGTATGTTTTTATCAAACTCACCTCATTCGCGGTAAATCAAATTATTCAGAAATGCCTACTACATTTCACGGATTTCATCAGCAGAGCCTTACGGTCTTACTACAAAAGATTTAAACACCTGTTGAACAGGGGGTGTAGTGCGAGTTTTATTCGATCATACGCATCGAACACGTTAACGCGAATTTGTATGGGATCAAAGCAGCGCCACCTACTGGCTTACGTGGATACCGCTTTGATCCCATACAAATTCGCGTTTACGTTCTCGATGAGTATGATCGAATAAAACTCGCACTACGCACTCTGTTGATTAGAAAAAAATCTGTGCATATTCATGGTGTCAAAACAACTGTTCAACAGATGTTTAATCTTTTGCAGTAAGAGCCGGGATACAAACACATGATACGACGTCCTGTCGTACCACGACACGGCGTCGTTTCACGATGCGACGTCGTGTCGTGACTCGTGGGAATCCACGACGAGCATCGTAAAAAACTACGACGCGACATCGTGACGTGCCACGAATCACGATATACGGTACGACGTCGCGTCGTAGAAACTCACGTAGAAATTCAAAGATGACGCATCGTGAGTTTCTACGACGCGACATCGTGCCGTATATCGTGGCACGTCACGATGTTACGACGTAGTTTTTTACGATGCTCGTCGTGCATTCCCACGAAATGACGTCGCATCGTGAAACGACGACGTATCGTGTTTTTGTGTCCCAGCCCTAAGACCGTTAATGTTTAATGTTTAAACCGTTAATGTTTGTCGACAACCCTAACTAAAGTGGGAAGTCCTAATCACAACCGTTTAGATAAAAGGGGGATTTGTAACTATTTGGACAGGTAGGGACGGTTAAAAGATTTTCAATTACGATAGCGTTGTATGAATATGTATGTTTGTATCACATAGAATATATAATATGTCACATATTTTACACATAGTGTGATATCAGCAGATATCGTAAACTATTACGCTATGCTAATTATAGTTCGGATTAGTAACTTTAGACATAATATTATATATATTCTATTTCTGACTAGTCGATGTCGCCCGCAACTCCGTTGCACCAAAATTCATTTATCGCTGGAACCGTAAATTTTTCCGGGATAAAAAGTATCCTATGTCCTTTCCCGGGACTCAAAGTATCTCTGTACCAAATTTCAGCAAAATCGGTTCAGCGGTTTGGGCGTGAAGTTTTGAGTGGATAACGAATAGTAGGCACAATACGCCTGACGTAATTAAAAATTTTCATTGCAATTACCTACATTACCTACATATACGTGGGAGAGCCATGCTTCGGCACGAATGGGCCGGTTCGACCGGAAAAATACCACGTTCTCACAGAAAACCGGCGTGAAACAGCGCTTGCACTGTGTTTCGCCGAGTGAGTGAGTTTACCGGAGGCCCAATCTCCTACTCTATTCCATTTCCTACCCTCCCCTATTCCCTTTCCTTCCCATCCCTACCCTCACCTATTACCCTATTCCCTCTTAAAAGGCCGGCAACGCACCTGCAGCTCTTCTGATGCTGCGAGTGTCCATGGGCGACGGAAGTTGCTTTCCATCAGGTGACCCGTTTGCTCGTTTGCCCCCTTATTTCATAAAAAAACATTTTGGGAGGGATTAAACGTCCTCCTTGACTATATCCTCCTGGAACCGTACATGTTTGCGCTTGACAGAGAAAGACATCCGTGGATTGGCGTAAGTAAATATTAATAAACTAGCTGTCCCGGCAAACGTTGTTTTGCCATTTAAAGTATATTTTCTACATCATCAGTTGATACATGTTTTACCCCCTCTTTTGTCCCCTAAGAGGGTGTGGGGGGGAAGGTCATACACCAGATGTTAAGTTGAAAAACACAGTTAATACCTAATATGAAGTAAGTCCACTAAAGAAAAAAGTTGTATACAAAATCTGACCCCTCTTTGGTCCCCAGAGAGGGTTGAGAGGAGGGGGGGGGGAGGATTTTTATACACCAGATGTTGAATTGGAAGAAAACAAATATAATATATCTGTGAAAACTGTTAAAAATCTGTGAAAACCGTATGCAAATCGGATCAGTAGTTTTCGTGTTAAAGAAAAAAGTTTGATACAAATTCTGACCCCCTCTTTTGTCCCCTTAGAGGGGTGGGGGGAAAAAATTTTATACACCAGATGTTAAGTTGGAAGAAGATAAATATATCTGCGAAAACCACATTCAAATCGGATCAGTATTTTTCGTGTGATGCTGGAACAAACATACAGACAGAAAGAGTGACAGACAGAAAGACAGACAAAAAACTAACCACATTTTTGGCTTTTATAGCGATGTAGTGACAAAGGTGTAATTTCGGGTGTCATTTCATATCTTTTATGTACAGAATTTTCATTTCTACAACAGAATATTGTCTTCCTCCCGCACGCGCTTTGGTGACGCCCACTATCGTAATATTTTAATTTCGCCTTAATTTCAAAACCAAACGTCCAATTTTAATCATTCAAAGACCAAATATTATCTACATAAACTGTACTTAGTGATAAAATAATTTATTTTGATAAGGATTAATAGCGTGAGTAAAATATATCCGTTTAAATGTAGTCCAAAAAAAATTCAGGATTTTTAAATAAATAAATGGTTATTGTGCCTCACTCGACATAGATAGGTATAGTGTGTCGCGGACTTTTTTGTAGATATTTATAAGATCTACAATTACTTAGAACATTTTATGGTTCTATCTTTTATAGTTTAGGCAGCGTACGCAAAATAAGTAACTTTTCTAGCTGATTTTTTACACCTTGCGTCCGAAAAACTCAAATATCTTACGGAACCCTACTTTTTTCCAAAATAAAATGTAGCCTATGTTCAGCAGAAATAATGTAAGATTCCAATATCAAAAGAATTTTTCAAATCGGTCTAGTAGTTTCGGAGCCTATTCGACTCAAACAAACAAACAAACAAACAAATCTTTCCTCTTTATAATAGTAGTGTAGATAAAAAGGTCAAAACTCACAATCCTTTAATGAATCGTAATTATTTTCAGTTGCACATTGCAATATTATTTAACGTAAATGAATGTACGAACTGCATCTTTCCGATCCAGTGGTCGTCAAACAATGGCGTATTTACTCGCAGACGCGGGCCGCAATATGCTCACTTTAAAATATTATTTCGATATAAAATTTAACTGTTTTGTCCAGAGAAATTAACGTCGGGAATTTTGAGTGAGTTTTTTGATGTTTTTCTTCACCGTAAAAGCTTACGTAATAATATGTTCTTGAGTAAATTATACTGAAAATGCCTCAATGGTGTGAACCTGTACCTAGGATTTAATCAATGATTTAATACATTGAGAAGAACATTAATAATAATGGACATTATATCATACGATTCTATAACGGCTACCTTAAAAAGTCAGCATCGCACTTTCCAAAGGCAAAATTAGGAACAAAATAAAAACACGTAATTTGTTCATTTGATTTCAACACTCTTTAAATGCCGGACTAGCTGTCCCGACAAACATTGTTTTGCCATTTAAAGTATTTCTACTTCATCAGTTGATACAAAATCTTACCCCCTCTTTTGTCCCCTAAGAGGGGTGGGGGGGGGATTTTATCAACAGATGTTAAGTATGTTAAGTTGGAAAACACAGTTAATAATATGAAGTAAGTCCAAGAAAAAAGTTTCATACAAAATCTGACCCCTCTTTCGTCCCCTTAGAGGGGTGGGGGGAAAAATTTTTATACACAAGATGTTAAGTTGGAAGAAGACAAATAATATATATCTGCGAAAACCGCATTCAAATCGGATCAGTAGTTTTCGTGTGATAGTGGAACAAACATACAGACATACAGACAGACAGACAAAAAACTAACCACATTTTTGGCTTCTATAGCGATGTAGTGACACCCCCCGCTTATTATTTTTTTAATATCTTTAATGTACAGAATTTTTATTTCTACAGTTTTATTATATGTTTAAGTAGATATGAGATAATTTCGGCATCAGGCGATGGAAATTGCGGGTTTAGCAATAATTATTCACCAAAATGTTTTCTTGATTCCATTAACTGACAGCACACAGGAATATTCCAATGAAAATTATTCCAGTAACGCCAGAATTAGGGCTGCTACATTAATGAAACTGTAATATTCAGGAATATCAAATTGGTTGTACATGCAAAGGCTTGGCGTAAACAGATAATACTGATTTTCATTTTATTCCTTGTTTCGTAGATTGTTTTATGGCTGGTCTTTAATTTTATAACTACACTAGATAACTCCGCTCCGCTGCGCCAAAATTCGTTTATAAAAGTATCCTATGTCCTTTCCCAGGATTTAAAGTATGTTCATACCAAATTTCAGCAACATCGGTTTAGCGGTTTGGGCGCGAAGAGGTAACAGACATATGAACAGACAGACAGACACACAATCGCATTTATAATATTCAGCAGCCAAAAGTATACAGTATTCGACGCGGTCACGCGACGCAAGAAACAAAGACTCAAAGCCCGCTGTACACATTGGGCCAACGCATTGAGCCTGCAGCGCATTGGACCAACGTGTATTATAAGTACGGAATATATTGCTCCCAACTTATGGCCAAGTAGGCCTCTACCACAGACATAGATCAAGATAGATACCGCATGTGTATGTACTTCGCGTGCCATATCGCGTTCCGAAACGACGAGCAATGCTCGTCTTTCGAAAGTCTGTTCTTTAGTCTGCTATCGGAATCGGACGTGTCAATCGGAATTTTAAAAATGCTTAAATGCCTAAAAGTGCCATATTGAGCTGAAGAAATTCAAATAGAAACGTTGGCCTTGATAATGGACACGTTTCTTATCATCGGTACGTCACAGTGGTAGGAAAAAAGTGGTACGCTCGTTTTCATACAAATGGAGCGATAATATTATGCGGTATCTAACTTGATCTATGTCTGTGGCCTCTACAGTCTACACGTTGACTGCGTTGGGTCCGTGCGTTGGCCCAATGCGTACAGCGGGCTTAAGAATAGAAAATAAAAGCTTTTAATATGGAATGAATTTCTGGCAACCCTACACCAAGAATCTCGCGAGTCGCGATACGTTGAACATTTCACTTGTTATAATCTCAACGTAACTTCAATCCCCAACTCCGCAAAAGCCATTCAATAAAAAGCCGAGATATAAAACTGACCATTCATAACATAATGTAGTGTCGGACCGAATATCGACTTTGAGCCGAAGCCGAATCGGTTATGAGTTATGACTAACTAAAGTTTTCAAATTCCTAAAAATTGTATTCTAAATTGGCTACGAGTTTAAAATTTTAATTTAATAGATGATGTGAAAACATAAATAATATTAAGATTTTATCACAATATGGCCGCACGCGAAAAATGCTGTAATGGCAGACAAATATCTAAAATAAGTAAATGTTTGTCGAAAGTTCGTAACTGATTAAATAAATGTTTATTTTGTAGAAAATAAAAAGGCGAATCGTCCGACCAACTCCCAAGTCGATGGCTAAGCCGAAAATGATTATTTTGGACGAAGACAGAGACTGGTCAAATATAATTATTATTTTATATATTTTAGAGAAGCCGAACTTGATTATTTTGGCCGAAGCCGAAGGTTGGGACTTGGGCCCAACGTGATTACTTTTACCCAAGCTATCCGAAGCCGAAACTCCGGTTCAACACTAGTACCACGTAGGAATCTTTCTAACTTATAAAATGTTGCCGCAAACTTCTATCGGTTGGATGTGTGTTCGCATCAGCCGTGGAGCTTATTGGAAAGCTTTTAACACATTACCTACTCCATTCCAATGAATTATTAAGTAAATGTAAACACGACAATTACAGCTCAACGAAATTGATATGAAATTTTATTACTTTACTGTGCGATGATAGTAGGTCACATTCAAATTGGTAGCATTATAGCCTGCGAGCATATGAGATGATGATGACCAGAAGAAAGCATGTTCCCATCGATGGTAATATGTGGGAATATGCTCGGGAACGTCAAAGCAAGATTTTCCGACCGAGAGAGGTTGTATAGCCGATCAGACCGAAGCCTACTGACATCATTTTAGACGTTGTTACGTATACGTCACGATTTCAGAAACTTCGATAGCGCGATTCAAAATTTTGCGCTGTTTGGTTCTCTACAGCCCACCCTGAACTAATATGAGCTAAGTCTGTGCACATTAAAACCTTTATAAATTCGAGTAAAATTGAATTTCGATCCACTTTTAGAACTAATTTCGGTTTGCGGTTTGCGGGCTCTAGTTATTTATGTTTAACTAATACATTTCTGTGAATTTAATTTTATACAAGTTGTTAAATATGTTGAAATCGCGTTGACTAATACCACTGGAGGTACAATCGCGAGCATTTATGTGACAAGCGAGATTATTAAAAGTGAAATGTCAGCTACCGACTCTACCAAGTCTTGTCTTTCAGGAATGAATTGCAATGTAATTTATGTATTCAACATTATAAAGGTGAAATACTGTCTGTGTTTAATCTCTTAATGATTAAAACACCAATCCGAATTTTATGAAAGTATTATTACAGAGTTTGAGTCACGTCAAATGACATACTTAATGGAAAATGATTTCCGTGCAAAAAAAATGAATAAGAATTGCGAGCTACATCAGGTCTACGATATATAAGAATACCTTAAAATACTAAAATCACAATGATGTGAAAGACCAAAAAAAATTAGACCGAATTCGATAAAGTTTTTTAGGGACAACTTTTGATATTGTAATAATTTACTGCAGTTGTTACACCTACCTATGAACGTTACCTTGCCTATGAACGCTATGACTGTAGATATTAAAATCTAGATATTGCTAGATAACATCTAGGTATTTACTAGGGTTCAGGATTTAGCATATTTAACTGTAAGTACCGTATAAATTATGAATGCAGCTCAGCTAATTAGATTTGAACGTCGCTACCGGGTCACTATTTGCCCGATCCACATCCAGGACCACCAGGACGCTCTAGAATGTTAAATGTTTAGAATAATTCACAGAGAATCAGGTGTGAAATATGCATATTCGTTAGGAAGATGCATTTTAATGCGCTCCACGTTGGTCTATAACGGACCAATACAAGTGATTACGAACGAATCGTCGTAGACAGTTCATTCCATAGACCGGCTTCCCAAACTGTGCGCCGCGGCGCCCTGGTGCGCCGTGAAAAGGCAAGAGAGGCGCCGTGAGTCGATCATCCAGCAATTATCCAAAACCACAAATAATTGAAAAATAAAATTATAATATGTAATGCTGTACAAATTACAATCCTTTATTCCTAATTCTCCAAGCTCCGAGTCCCCATAATAATCATAATAACACCCGGTTGCCTAGCAACTGTCACACACTCGTATCTAGCCTCCTTGCTATATCCTCCGTTTCCCGCTGTTCATCTCGGAAAATTTCTCTGAAAATCTTATACGGCGGCAGCTGGGTGCCGTACATTCCTCGGAGCCGCGCGACGGCGTCCGCCCATGTTGCGACGTTGTCTTTGACGCCGCGCCAAAAGAGAGCCGCGTCGTCTTCCAACAGCATGCTCAGGCCGCGTAGCGCGTGCTCTTCACTGACGTTCGCGCATTCTTTATATACCTCCACGGCGTCCAGGAAGGCTTCGAGTTTCTCGGCGTCGCGTGTCTTTCCATTGAACCGCGCGGTGCATCTAGTGAAATTGCCCGGCGGGGCGGCGGCTGCGGCAGGGGCAGTCAAGTTCCTCTGAATCGAGGCCGCCGTATCAGGGCTGGAAGTTCCGAAATCGCCGGATGGGTCACGCCGTGGGAGGGCTCGGAGTGTTTCCAGAAGGGCCCTGTTGGTCTCCTCCTGTGTACGTTGCGATTGCAGCATCATTTCCAACATCGCTGTCATCACTCGTTCTGTCGAGGTGGTGGATGCTCCAGCAGCCGCGGTGGAAGTAGGCGGGGGCTGCCGCGGGTCGGCGAAAACTATCGTCTCGTTCCCGGGTTCTTCGCCGTCGCTGGCTTGCTGTGTGTCTTCCTCTTCACTCTCGTAACGAGGATGTTGACGTGTGCTTCGTGGCATTCTGCTTTTTTTTACAGTTCGGCTAGCTACACAGTTCACAGAACACTGGGACTGGGTTCGTTATTTCTTGAAAAAAAATAATGGTGGGCCCCACGTTGGGCGCCAGTGTAATGCTGTACAAATTACAATCCTTTATTCCTAATTCTCCAAGCTCCGAGTCCCCATAATAATCATAATAACACCCGGTTGCCTAGCAACTGTCACACACTCGTATCTAGCCTCCTTGCTATAAATATTATTAATTAGGTAGATGATTAAAATACATTATGTACATAATATCTTTTTATAATAGCTAGGTAGAGTAGGGCGCCGTGACAAAATATTGTGACGTGCAACTGCGCTAGGGTTGCTGAGGATTCCTCTTCCGCTTCTTCACAATGAGGAAGTTCCGCAATATTTTGAGTTCCTTGACCGTTACCGCATCCTCATAAATAAAAATAAGAAAATCCTCTTCCGCTATCGCTTCCTCAAAATTTTAGAGGAATTTATGAGGAATTTCACTGCGCATGCGCGTCGCGTATCCAATCACGGTAACGCACACGCCAGAGCCAGAGAATTGTATCATTCACTTATCTTTTTTTGTGTGCGTGTGTTGTGTATGTTACCGTACTCCTCTTTAACTGCTGGACAGATTTTGATAATTATTTATTGTGTGTGTTTGTGAATAGTTTAGTTTAATAGTTTAGTCCACTGGAAAATACCCTTTTAATTATTTTTTGTGTATGTACCTAGTCATGTACAGAGAACAAAGACTTTTGGGTTGGGTCCGCTAGTATTTATAATTTCCTATCATCCTCTTCCTCATCCGCTTCCTCTTCCGATTCCTCATCCGCATCCTCTTCCTCAAAAAATATCCTCTTCCTCATCTGCATCCTCTAAATTTGCGCGTGACAATTCCTTTTCCTTCTCCTCTTTCTCATAATCACTTCTTCAACAACCCTAAACTGCGCCGCAGGCTGAAAAAGATTGGGAACCCCCGCATAGACAGCTTCGCGATCATGGTGGCGATCATGGTTATTTATTATGGCCCAACGCGAATATGCTTTTATGTTAACGTAAAGAAAACAGTATGGAACAGCTACTGCAGCTCTCATACATTTGACTTGTCAAATATGATTCTGATTTCTGGTTACCAAGAAATAATTATGTGGCTGGACAATAAAAATTGTAAGACCAATCAGACTTTAGTAATCAAAAGTAAGAAAGTTTCACAATTTTTTTTAAGTTACGAATAAATTATATAATGTAACGAAAGGGTTCGTTACATTATATAATTTATTCGTAGTAGTAATGCTTATTATAAATGTGCTGCTTCAAATATGCCTTTGCCTAAGCCAAGTTTATCTCCGTGCAAGTGGGTCTGAGAAACAGCATAGCTAGGGTACATATAGCACGTGTTTAGCTGGTACTTGTGAGTTCTCACCTGTGCCGCGACCTACTTCTCACAATGCACCCTCGAACGCCCCTCCACTCTCCACCAGAGGGCCTCGTCAAATTCATTGTCTCCACAATTTCAATATTTCAATTATACTTTGAATATCCTTATGACGCTCCCGTCGAAAAGAGGAATGTTATAAATTACCTGTAAAATTCAGATTAAGATATTAGCCTAATCACAGTTTAGATATTATTAGTACACAATTAAGATATTAGCCTTATTCGCACTTTAGACAGCATGTGCTTGGCCAGTCAGTCAAATTGAGATCGAAACGACATTCAAATTGAGAATATGTGCTCTGTTGCCAAACAGAAACCCGATTTTTTTAATCATAGCAAGGAAATTTCTGATTGAGCAGAAACAGCATTACTTACTATATTATTATTTTGGATTGTTACATTGCCGTTGCAAGTACCACCATGTGAAAAGCTTTGGAGCACCTAATCTGTACATATAATAAAACTGTAGAAATGAAAATTCTGTACATTAAAGATGTTCAAAAAAATAATAAGCGGGGGGTGTCACTACATCGCTATAGAAGCCAAAAATGTAGTTAGTTTTTTGTCTGTCTGTCTGTCTGTATGTTTGTTCCACTATCACACGAAAACTACTGATCCGATTTGAATGCGGTTTTCGCAGATATATTTGTCTTCTTCCAACTTAACATCTGGTGTATAAAATTTTTTCCCCTCACCCCTCTAAGGGGACGAAAGGGGGGTCAGATTTTGTATTAAACTTTTTCTTTAACACGAAAACTACTGATCCGATTTGCATCCGGTTGTCGCAGATATATAAATTGTCTTCTTCCAACTCAACATCTGGTGTATAAAAATCCCCCCCACCCCTCTAAGGGGACCAAAGAGGGGGTAAGATTTTGTATTTATTAAACTTTTTTCTTAAATGGACTTACTTCATATTATTAACTGTGTTTTCCAACTTAACATCTAGTGTTTAAAATCAATCCCCCCCACCCTTCTTAGGGGACAAAAGAGGGGGTAAAATTTTGTATCAACTGATGAAGTAGAAATACTTTAAATGGCAAAACAACCTTTGCCGGGACAGCTAGTACCTAATAAGTTTATGGAAATTAGATCAGGCAGGTAATATAGAGCTAACTTATTGATTGATCGCGACTCGCATATTAACCCGCCTGTGTACTGAAGCTTTGTACATCGATCACATCCTACCACGGAAATAGAATATACCCTAACTCCCACACCGGTTTCAGTGACGGTGGTCGGTTTCATTGAAACCAGGCCAGTTACGCAGGAGTATGTTTATGTAAGTGTACTGCGCACACGCTTGGGCACTACTCATAACCCAGTGGGACGGAAGACCGACACGACTGGCGAGAGATCAGGCGCAGGACCGACTCTTTACATGCCCATCCGACGCATGGATCATCTTACTTGTCAGACAATCAGGTGATCGGCCTGCATTGTCGTAACCAAACTTGGAAATAACATGTTTCCGACGCGGGAATCGAACCCACGACCTCCGAGTCATCAGTCAACAGCCGCGCTTTATACCACTGGACCACGAAGGCGTTAAACAATACTTTTCTGGTGCGGAACTCTTTTAAGAAGTGATATTTTTGAAAGACCCCAAAAAATATTCTTTTGTCTTTGAATGAGTTGTCTTCATACTGATGTCTGATGAAATTTCCTAAACCGGGCGGGTTTTGCGCAGCACACTTTGAGTGTGGTAAGCGGTTTTTTTTTGTGCTGAAGGCAGGTCAAGTAGCCCTGATGTCACTGCGACCCTTGAGGATCTATTGTGACTATGATATTGAGTGTGGTTGCTATAATACAATAGCTATCATAAATAATTTACTTAAAAAAAAACTTATATAAAGTTTTCTTGCAAGATTAAAACTAAAGTAAAAAAACTCCAACACATTTAAACTTCAGTTCACTCAAGAGCTTCCCAAACTGTAATGCGTGGTGCCCAGGTGTGGAACAACAGCTAATGAACCTTAAGACTCGACCCATTAAGACGGCTGGTCTTAAAAACCGCCATTCTGTGACAATAATGAGACACTAAATTGTCCCGGACAAAAACACAAGTTTTTAATAATATTATGATCTAAAATTTTACAGGTTATTTTTGGGGCCCGATTCTCAAACAGCTTTTTAGGGTTCCGTAGTCAACAAGGAACCCTTATAGTTTCGGTCTGTCCGTCCGTCTGTCCGTCTGTCCGTCTGTCTGTCTGTCCGCGGTTTTGCTCAGAGACTATAGGACCTACAAAGTTGTAATTTGGCATGAATATACATAATATTAATAATGTCTACAAAATGGTACATACAATATAAAAAAAATATTTTTTTTATGGTACCTCCCCTACACATCAAGCGGGGTTGAATTTTTTCTTCGCGCCCACCCCATCGTGTAGGGTGTCGTTGGATGGGTTTTTTTTTAAATATTATGAGTATTCATAGATCATTTTGTGAAATATTAAGTTTTAAAGTGGAAAAAATCGTTAGAGTCCAGTGTCCCCCCTTTCTACCAGCTAAACGGTTGCTTCTGGAAATGTGAAAAAATTCACGGGAGTAGGAAATATGCTGAATTTAAAAGGAAAACTATCACGGCTAAGTTGACTTCATAAGTTATTGAGTAAAAGTCGATCAACTAAAAAAAATGTATTCGGCGAAGTATAAAGGAACTTTTCGTTCAAATTCCTTTGAGATGATGTTGTTGTAGTGTAAAACATGTTATAAATGTACATTCATTGACCATACAGAAATTTTCAAAAACTAGCGGTGCTACGGAACCCTACATCGCGCGTGGCCCGACACGCACTTGGCCGGTTTTTATTTTATTTTATTTAAATAAGGGAGCAAAAATCACCTGATAGAAAGTAACTACCGTGGCCCATGAACACTTGCAACATCAGAAGAGTTGCAGGTGCGTTTCCGGCCTTAAAAGAATACCCTCTCTCTTCTTAAAGGTTTGCAAGTCGTATTGGTCCGGAAATACTGCTGGCGATATTTCGTTCTAGAGTTTTACTCCGCGTGGCAGAAAAGTTGCACCAAAAACGTGCACTGTTGAAGACGTTGAAGAAGTTAAAGCTCATCGAGGTGATGAGCTTTAAAGTAAGAGCCTCTCAAGTAACCCTTAACTTTACTAAATGTTTTGGTTTTTGACACAACAATCTATTTCATTCTGAAAGCTATTTAAAGTAAATTGATGCTGTACTGGTTTTTTGAATTCCTAAAACTGCAAGTTGTATCAATTGAACTTTTGACCAATTAAGTCAAAGTAAATCAGGAATCGCCAGTTAATTCGGATCCACTTTGACAATTCCTGATGACTTGAAACTGATAGAACTCAACTAAATTGGTGAAATCAACTTAATGTTGTATCGAACGTTACTACACAAGAAAGAAATAGGATACATCATTGTCTCTTCGCTTTTTAAAGGTCGTCCCAGTCCAAAATTACCATTGCCAATTTTCAAGGTAAATAATTATGCATCATAAAAAAACCTTACAAAACAATGAATAAATATTTTTAACTTACAAGTATCTTTACAATGTTGAGTTCGGATTAATAACAGCGATCAAGTTTCAACAATTACCTGTAACAAACAAAAGTGAAAAATTAATCCACTGTAGTTGTGTTTTTAACATATTATCAAAGAAAATTTTTGTGCTTCCTGAAAAAGAATTAACAACATCAATAAAATCAGCAGTTTGAGGTCATTGTGTTTTACGTAAAGCTACGTAACGAACGATAACGCGATATTGTTCACTATTAGCTGCAGCGCAAAGCACATCTCGAGGGCACGATTCGGAGTCATTATAATTTATAATATAATATCACGATTCACGATTGAAGGATAGGGGGGTATGTTATGTGTAGGCGGGGCTAGCGTGCTTTGATATTTTTGACAGCAGGCTCTTAAAGTGCATTTTTCGTTTTTTAGGGTTCCGTAGCCAAAATGGCAATAAAGGAACCCTTATAGATTCGTCATGTCTGTCTGTCTGTCTGTCTGTCTGTCTGTCCGTCCGTATGTCACAGCCACTTTTCTCCGAAACTATTAGAGCTATACTATTGAAACTTGGTAAGTAGGTGTAGTCTGTGAACCGCATTAAGATTTTGATGCAAAATTGGAAAAATTATTAAAAATTTGAGGGGTCCCCATAGGTACAACTGAAACAAAAAAAAATTCATCTAACCTATGCGTGTGGGGTATCTATGGATAGGTCTCCAAAAATCATATTGAGGTTTCTTATATCATTTTTGTCTAACTTGAATAGTTTGCGAGAGAGACTCTTTCAAAGTGGTAAAATGTGTGTCCCCCCCTCTAATTTCTAAAGTAGGGGCATGATAATTCTAAAAAATATATATGATGTAGATTACTATAAAAACTACCAACGAAAATTGGTTTGAACGAGATCTAGCCGGTAGTTTTTAGGGTTCCGTAGCCAAAATGGCAAAAAAGGAACCCTTATAGATTCGTCATGTCTGTCTGTCTGTCTGTCTGTCTGTCTGTCTGTCTGTCTGTCTGTCTGTCTGTCCGTCCGTCCGTATGTCACAGCCACTTTTCTCCGAAACTATTAGAGCTATATATACTATTGGAACTTGGTAAGCAGATGTAGCCTGTAAACCGCAGTAAGATTTTGATGCAAAAATGGAAAAAATATTAAAAATGTTAGGGGTCCTCATAGGTACAACTGAAACAAATTTTTTTTTTTCATCTAACCTATGCGTGTGGGGTATCTATGGATAGGTCTCTAAAAATCATATTGAGGTTTCTCATATCATTTTTTTCTAACCTGAATAGTTTGCGAGAGAGACTCTTCCAAAGTGGAAAAATGTGTGTCCCCCCCCCTCTAATTTCTAAAGTAGAGGCATGATAATTCTAAAAAAAATATATGATGTAGATTACTATAAAAACTACCAACGAAAATTGGTTTGAACGAGATCTAGCCAGTAGTTTTTTTTATACGTCATAAATAGTAAAGTACAACTGAAACAAAAAAATTTTTTTTTCATCTAACCTATGCGTGTGGGGTATCTATGGATAGGTCTCCAAAAATCATATTGAGGTTTCTCATATCATTTTTTTCTAACCTGAATAGTTTGCGAGAGAGACTCTTCCAAAGTGGAAAAATGTGTGTCCCCCTCCCCTCTAATTTCTAAAGTAGAGGCATGATAATTCTAAAAAAAATGTATATGATGTAGATTACTATAAAAACTACCAACGAAAATTGGTTTGAACGAGATCTAGCCAGTAGTTTTTTTTATACGTCATAAATAGTAAACCTTAATCTAAATTTCATTAAATCGACTGAAATATAAAAATAAATCAAAAATATTTTAATTTCATAAAAATAAACCTTATTGCTGCTGCGGAACCCTCCATGGGCGAGTCCAACTCGCACTTGGCCGCTTTTTTTTATATGTCATAAATGGTACACCTTAATCTAAATTTCATTAAATCGACTGAAATATAAAAATAAATCAAAAACATTTTAATTTCATAAAAATAAACCTTATTGCTGCTGCGGAACCCTTCATGGGCGAGTCCAACTCGCACTTGGCCGCTTTTTTTTAATTATTCTTCTCATCAAAGACGTTATTATATGTATGAATTTAACCATGTTGAATATACCTCTCTATATACTCGTAAGTCAACGTAGAAAACGTATGTATCATAGTATATATTGTATATAAATATAAAATCTCTAGTTGTTGCATCCACTGGAGTCCGATTTAAAGTCAGAAGTATATTTACATAGATGCAACCGATATGAAATTTTCTTATTACACTGGCATAATTTTGCTCGGTAAACTTCGGCGGAAGTTAGTGTATATTCAGTAAAGTTTCAATCTCTTAAAACTAGGATGGAGCGCAGCGATACTCCAAGTTTAAGCAATTTTTAGTTGTTACTATGTATATTTCGAAGATGCTTATGCGATCAAAAAGTGAGTTGAGAATTATATTGGAGGTAATATTCGGTTTGTTTTAATCTCGAGAAAAGAGAAATGTACCTCTTTATTTCACCTGAGTAACATTAAAACTTGACATCTGGCAATGTCCCACTAGGACGAAATCTTTTTGAACGACCTGCAAGCTGCAACTACATTAATAGCTATGTCCACATTATGCAATTTCATCTTTAATTTTCGTCATCTTCTTTTTATTCAACTTTCGTTTGGCATAATATTTAATAATTTAATGCGTCAAAATCCACCCGCGTTGAAAAAAAGTGTCATAACGAGCGCTACGATTTCAGCGCGCGTCACGGGCATGCCTCACGTTCGCTGTTGACTGCGCTATAACGCATGCCCTTGACGAACAGAAAAAGGCACAATGTGGACAAAGCCATTCAGTTTTCCATACTAATATTATAAATGCGAATCCATACTAATATTATAAATGCGAAAGTATGTCTGTCTGTAACCTTTTCACACCCAAACCGTTGAACCGATTTTGCTGAAATTTGGCAAGGAGATACTTTGAGTTCCGGGAAAGGACATAGGATACTTTTTGTCCCGGAAAAATGTACGGTTTCCGCGCGATAAACGAGTTTTGGTGCAACGGAGTTGCGGGCGTCATCTAGTGCGATATGAACTCAAAATTAAAACGTGCAAAATTAAAAATAACTTTCTGAAACCTTTGTACAATTTACATTTGAGTTACAGGCCTATGCAATTTCGGTCCACTAGGCGAGTCTCTGGCCGAGTGTTCCCGAGTGGCCACACCAAGTACCCTAATTTGGGGGATTCACTTTGACTCCATCAAAATTTCATAACTACACCACCGTGGACGAAAATCTCCTTTTTTCGCGCTGGTGCACAATGAAAATATAATATTTGCAACCGTGGTTTATTTCATGTTAATATAATTATATTAAAAATGCAGTAATATTTCAATTTGGATAATTTTAAACCTGAAATACTTTTTGGAACACTACGCGCTACGGTAGGTCTAGACTCTAGGTAACCCGATTCTGGTAAATTAATCTACTGTTATAATTGAAAATTTTGAATTCTGATGCATTATCGGTGTATAAATAAAACTACAAAATTATATTCTCAAATCTCATCAAATGTCAAAATCTCACCTAGTCTGGACTGCTTCGAATCTGTAAATTGTTTGATTAAATCAGTGGAATCATATTGCAGTTATTTTATGTACCAGAACCGTAGAATGGGTAAGGATGTATAATGCATTTTGTATTCTTTGATCAAGACTCGTACTCTACAAAGTATCGCCAATCGTTATGGGCGATAAATCCTTATATTAGGCTGGTTTTAGTGTCACGCGGGCCGTCGGTACGGATCGCTCCGTATACCGATTTGTATGAAGTTTTAAGGAGTAATGCGGATGGGTCCGTACGGACCCCTCCGCATTACTCTAAAACGTTCCTTACAGCGTAATGCATATTGCATATATACGGAGCGATCCGTACCGACGGTCCGCGTGATACTAAAACCAGCCTTAGATCTCCAATTGAACACTTCAACTAGGTAACAGCTTATCGTTTAACTGATGTGGTAAATTGCTTGTAATAAATTGTAGTAAATAACAAAAAATCGGCCAAGTGCGAGTCGGAATCGCGCACGAAGGGTTCCGTACCATTATAGAGCAAAATTAGGAGATTAATTGTGTTTTTTGTATGGGAGCCCCCCTTATTTTTTTATTTTATTTTAATATTATTATTAAATATTAAAGTGCACATATAACTAAGGATTTTGTGAAAAATTCAAGTATCTACCTGTTGCCATTTTTGATATAGAGCAAAAAAGACCAAAAAAATTACGTTTGTTGTATGGGAGCCCCCCTTAAATATTCATTTTATTTTATTTTTAGTATTTGTTGTTATAGCGGCAACAGATATACATAATCTGTGAACATATCAAATCTCTAGCTATTACCGTCCTTGAGTTACAGCCTGGAGACAGCAAAAAAGGCCAAAAAATCACGTTTGTTGTATGGGAGCCCCCCTTAAATATTCATTTTATTTTATTTTTAGTATTTGTTGTTATAGCGGCAACAGTTATACATACATAATCTGTGAAAATATCAAATCTCTAGCTATTACCGTTCTTGAGTTACAGCCTGGAGACAGACAGACAGACGGACAGACGGACAGACGGACAGACGGACAGACGGACAGACAACGAAGTCTTAGTAATAGGGTTCCGTTTTTACCCTTTGGGTACGGAACCCTAATAAACAAGAAAACCATTGTAAAGTGTCTTTACAAACTCTACACCTTAACACTTCACAGTCCACGGTATCAAAACGGACACTAAAACGTGGTTACCGTGGAGTCCCATATATCCAAAAGGATGCATTGGCACTAAAAAAAGCATAGAAAAATAAGAAGCATAGAAGCATACAAAATTACTTAATAAAGTAATAATCCTTATAATCCATTATAAATAAATACTTTACAATGAATATTGGAGTGGACTCGAGTGACTAGATTTTGTTTTTGTATGGTGGACTGTGAAAGTGTTAAGGTCGCATGGACCATGGTTATTTTATACCATTCACATGGACGTAGTAGGTACGCAAAGGTTTTACCCAGAAGGCTAAAAATAAATAATCTTTCAATAGCTTTAGATTTTACAACTTAACACCTAAAACATGTTTAAAACACAAAGCAATTTCACTTCCGATCTAATCGTACTCTATTTTTATCTCGAGTCCCTGTACCCAAGCGACTGTCGGTTATAGAGTTAAATTTAATCCAATAGAAAGTTAATATTGATGTCGCAGACAAGGGCCGAGATCGGAGGTATGCGATCATTTCAAAATAAGGAAAGGCCCTCACACAACCAATTATACTAATTATGTATTGCAAAATATTATATGCAAAAAAAACGTCTTTCAGCTCTACTGTCCGTCCGTTACTTTTTGATTTTTTTTGCAGAAAAGTGTGTGGTTGCCGCGCGACAAATTATGAAGTTGCGTGCAATATTGTTTTACTTAACAAAGCTTTGGCCATTTCATACAATATACATTTAAAATTTATTGCATAATACATTAGACTTTAAAGGAGCAGCATACTGGGGAACATATTGTCATAATTTGATTAAGGAATTCTCAGGAAGACGTCTGATTCATTGGGGCATTGGTATTGAAGACATTTAACGCGTCCACACAGCCTGTCTTTACGCCAGCATTTACTCGAGCTATTAGATTTATTTGCAGACGGACTCGGGCGCCAAAGCTTTACTTTTCATTGCCAATTTTCAGCTGTACAGGGCCTGTAGACAAGTGTCAAAACGCTAACGCTAACGCTAACTCTAACGTTACAAAATGTATGGGATTTGACATTAGTATTCGCTAGCGAAGCGATGACTTATGTCAAATCGCATACATTTTGTAACGTTAGAGTTAGCGTTAGCGTTTTGACACTTGTCTAGGGGGGCAGATATTTCGGATGAGACGTCGATCGTTTAACCTTTATTACAAAATGTCTATTTATTTAGCATCGACGAATATAGAACAAAGGAACGAGTATTTTTGGATGTAAAACCTATAATAAAGATGTCTGGTAGACCTACTAATTATTATACATTGATGTTATTTTGTATAGAATATCTAAAGTAAAAACTCAATTATATTTTCAGAATAAATTTTTACTAATATTATCTGAACTATAAAAAATAAATATTATAAATGTAAAAGTGTGTCCGTCTGTCTGTTACCTCTCACTTTTCAACCAAATCAATTGATGGTATCGACATACCATAACTCATGTCATGTCAGTCCCACGAAATGACATAGGAATTTTTTATCCTGAAAAATGTAAGGACCCCGCGCGATGAACAAATTCAGACCTGAACGAATTCAGAGAGGACAAAGTCTAGTTCCATAACGAACTAGCGCAAAGAATCTACATTCTACATACAATGTAGATCAGGACTTCCCAAACTTATTTGTACTGTGACGCCCTTGGGACTTTACCATTTCTTTACGACGCCCCTCAACCCAGCCCCCAAAAATACTTACCAATTTTAGAACCAGCCTACATAGGTTATCATAAAAACACTATTTAGACATTTATATTTTTATTAGGAAATAATGACCAAATGAAAACATAAGCATAAAAATTAAAAGTTAACATATTTTATGAAAGATAATAAAGCCAGCAAGGCTGGCAATGTGAAGAATGCGCTTGCTTTTCTGAGCATAGCTTCTGAAAGCAGGGATACTGTCCGGGAATCGGGATTTATGAATGACACAATGCGCGCGGCGGCGCTCACTCGACAGTCGACACACAGTTCGCGTCGCGACGCACAGTTTGGGAAGCCCTGAATTGAAGATTGTAGATTTCTACGTCAAATGTAGGTACCAGGCGCGCAGAATTAGTGAGCAGGTATATTACCCGAAAATAACTCTTGGATCTTACGGTTCTTGTCACAAAGCATACTGCTTTGCTGACGTCACCGCCAAGTTCATATGACGTCATAGCTGCTTTGACGGCATACCTCACATTCTAATGCGAGAATTCGCCACGAGGAAACCGCCATTTTCTACACACAATTTCCACAGGCGATTAATATTTTCAGTGTATACTACACTAATAATATTCTGCAGTCATTGAAAATAATCCATAGTACTATTATACATGCGAAAGTGTGTCGGTCTGTCTGTCTGTTTCCTTTTTACGCCAAAACAACTCAACCGATTCTGCTGATATTTGCCATGGTATGAAGGCATCTCTTTTCAAAGGACACTTGTTGCGACGTGCATTGGGCTCTTTTGATATTTAGCACAACTTTTATTTCTATTCAAATATATCTACTGCTAAAGGAAACAATTTTTCTTCCGATGGACATTCAAAGATGGAGATAACTAAAACCATTGTGCAAAATCTGCTGTCTGTCTAAAACACCTGTGGTTTGCCTGTCGCAAGATACGTAAAAGCGCTCTTTGGGTGAAGCCTACGTTGAGCATTGGAAGATAAATCTGGCAATATCTGATTAATCATTATCATCAGATACATGTAGAATAAAAGCATGAACGTAGAAAAAAGGCGGACGGAGTCTTATTATACACATTACACAGCACTGTGTCTTCAGAGTCGGCCACGCACACATTCTTACGCCTGTCAAATGGTATGGACTAGCGTAAGAATGTGTGCGTGCGGACCGTGTACATGCAGTCAGCCTGGCCGACTCTGAAGACAGTGCTGTGTATAATATAAGACTCCGTCCGCCTTTTTTTCTACGTTCATGATTAAAAGTATCACAATATATAAATGCGCTTGGAGTTTTAAAGTAGATCACTCTTTATCAGCGGAATAATGACGTTACCAGGCTCACAGAGTGGCTCTTACAGGGCTAATTGGTTCACGGCAGCCTGAGCCTCGGAATGTGACGAGCATTAGGGTTAACATTAAGTTAACACTGTATCGTGACGAGGCGAGAAGATGCATTTTTAATTTCAAAGCCATTTAAATTTGATTCAAAACTAAAGATGTTGGGCAGTCTATTTGAATGTTGAATACCTAATTTATGAATGCATCGCAACGTCTCGCGATGATGTGTGTCGACCCAAGGAATTAGCTTTTAGGGTTTCGTAGTCAACAAGGAACCCTTATAGTTTCGATCTGTCCGTTCGTCTGTCCGTCTGTCTATCTGTCCGCGGTTTTGCTCAGAGACTATAGGACTTACAAAGCTGTAATTTGGCATGAATACACATATTAATAACGCCAACAAAATGGTACATAAAATATTTAAAAAATATTTTTTTATGGTACCTCCCCTACACATCAAGCGGGGTTGAATTTTTTTTTTTCGCGCCCACCCCATCGTGTGGGGTGTCGTTGGATAGGTTTTTTAAAAATATTATTATTATTATATTCATAAATCATTTTTCGATTTAGGGATCCATTTGTGAAATATTAAGGTTTTAAAGTGGAAAAAATCGTTGGAGTCCAGTGGGGGGGGGACACTGGACTCCAACGATTTTTTCCTACCAGCTAAACGGTTGCTTAATCTGGAAATGTGAAAAAATTCACGGGAGTAGGAAATATGCTGAATTTAAAAGGAAAACTATCACGGCTAAGAAGACTTCATAAGTTATTGAGTAAGTAATACTCGATCAACTAAAAAAAATGTATTCGGCGAAGTATAAAGGAACTTTTCGTTCAAATTTCTTAGAAAGTAACTGAGATGATGTTGTTAGTGGTGTAAAACATGTTATAAATGTACATTCATTGACCATACAAAAATTTTAAAAAACTAGCGGTACTACGGAACCCTATATTGCGCGTGGCCCGACACGCACTTGGCCGGTTTTATTTAGTTTTACATTATGCGACCATTACACGTTGGACCATGACCAATACAAGCAATTGCGAACATGAAGAGAGGATCTCCTATTCTTTATACGCTTTTTATTAGCTTCACCTGTATATATATTTTGTTTGTAACATGTTTGTAACCGACTTCTTTGGGCGCGATTTCGTTCAAACTTTGTAGATTTATCGAGGACCGATGACAATACACTAATTTGATATAATTATTCCATTTTTCAATTTGTATGTTTGTATGTTTGTTTGTAACCCAGCTTTATATAAAAAGCGTTATTTTAGTTTTTTTAATCATTACTTATTTCTGATTAATTTCATTGCCGGTCTCAAGAAAACTTTAGCGTGTACCTCGGGCTCCTTGAGATCAAATTAATGGGTTTAAGGTTTTCGTGGTTGGATACCGCAGACCGCTGTAGATCCTGCCGACACAGGAGATACAGTGGTGGGATTGTGTGTGGGGCCGATTTAGTTAATATTATACTAGTGCCAAAACTTAAAACTACAGCAAAATAATTTTTGAATGGGAAAAAAGGGGAAATCTGAATTGAGGCGTGGGGAAACGAAATCATTATAGTGGAAACACTGATCGTCTATGATAATTGCCCATGATCGACGTCGATTGCGAATGCTTTAGACAGCATCACAATCAGTGCCCTTTTTAACCGGCTTCCAAAAAGGAGGAGGTTATATTATGTTCAGCTGTGGATTTTTTTTTAAATAACACATTAAATTGTATAAAAAACGCATTTATTTAATACATAGTATGGACATATTTATTTATAGCTTTCCAGCTTTGGTACTTCATAACACTCATCGTACAATACAGAATATTTTTTTATAATGCCACTATACGAACCACTTCTAATAATTATTGCTAGATTACATAACTGGACTAGATAGCTTTATGTTTTTTTTTAACTAGCCTTTTTCAGCGTATTTCCCGCCTAAAAAAGTATTCCTGGGAAAAAAATATTCATTCCCTAAGTACGGAATCAAAAAACTAAGTAAGTACCGGATATGCTATCCACAACTTATTTAACAGAATCTGTTAGACAAGCTGTGGATAGCCTATGCGGCACTTATCAGCAAGCGGTGAAACAGCCCCTAAGCGCTTCAGACTTCAGACGAATGGCACTTGTCGACGGCTGCCGTCAAAATCTATGTTTTGGCTGTAAACGTGACGACCCCTAAGATTTAGCTTGAACACCTCACGTAATTAATGGACGCCCCCCTAATCCTTGTATCTAACTGTCATGTCTACAGACGAATCAGATGTCTCGTATTAATCAGTCCCTCTGGGCTCTGGCGCTCCGTAACCAAACAGTTACAGACTTTTTCAATTAAAATCTTAACCTGAAGCCGTTTTACACTCAGGGTTGTCACTAACTCAGGGTTGTTACTAAATTAATTTCATGATCGTTGTTTTGAGGAGAGCTTGTGAAAGAAAGCAATCAAAATTACTCCACTCATTACAAATTTAATAATCTGTCTCTTACTTGTTCACTGTAGAAACCTATTTTCATTCGGTATGGAGATACTTTGAGTCCCGAAATAGGACGCAGGATAGTTTTGAAATAATAAAATAGTGCAGTTTCACCTTTAGCCTAAAACACGGGCATTGTCGCGTAAAATTGTATTTAAACTACATAATGACAGATGAATCATGAAACGAATGAGCGCCATAATTTGCGGTATTGTTTGTGAATTTTATAAAAACTTCCTAATTGCATGAATATTTGATCACCTATTGTGTAGAATAAATTATGGCGGCGACTGTTTAATTCGTTTCCTTTTGGTATTTGCGACTACACATTTATTATGCGCTTATCGGTTACCGAGTTAAGGGTTTTAAATTAATAGACTCTTACGGCCGCAATTTGAGACGTACTTGTGGGCTGTGGCGGTACCCAGTACCTACAACAATCGCCACTGTAACAATTCTGCATCACAGTATCGAAGTTTCCGAGAGCGGCAAGACCTATCAATATTATTATACGTCTCAAATGACGTCAGTGAACTTCGGCTGGACTCAATATCGCCAACTTTAATTTAGCAAAGAGTTGAACAGAAAAAGGTATGAAGGTTATGTCAAATCTTGATTGAATTAAAATTTAAGTTAGGTAAGCGTACTGTCGCAGTCACCTGATGCTACTGTTTTCTTTTATGCTGTTTATAACAGATTCTTGTAAAATTTTCACGATTATAACACATTTTAGATGTTTTAAATATTAGTAGGTACTTAATATTTATGATATAAAAAAAAAAATGCAAATTATCTCAAAAACAAAGTTGTGGCAGCCCTACGGTCTCGCTGACAAGTTAGACACGAAGTTAATTTAGTATTAAAAGTTCAGATGATTAAGAGACTAGCGGACCGCCGCGGCTTCGGTCGCAATTACCGGGAGATGGCACTGATAACTTACCACTTTGGATGGGGGTAAAGTTTGAGAGCATACGTGATAAACATTTAAGGCTCCGTTACGGGGAGGCCGATCGATCCGAATGGTGATTTTGTATCTTGCGATGCAGCGAAAATTTTACTGTCAGAGAAGTTGATTCATGGGAAGATGGGGGACCTACGTAATTTGGCGTTATGTCAAACCCAGCCGACAGATCACAGTTAACATTGAATTGACATGATCCGACCAAATGACGTACCTACTGGGTATGCCAACTGCCTATGAATCAATTTCCTCGATGGTACATCAGTCTCAAAATGACTGTAGCATTGTTGTCGCCAGATTCCTGCTAGTCGGACATATCGCATTCGCATCTGACTGGACCACAAGAGAATGCAGAACACGAGTCCAGTGGAATCTCAAACGTCAAAAGAATGACTATGAACGCCTTGGGTTTCTATGGCCTTAAGCTTTAGCAAGACAGTATATAGTAAGTATAGTCTTTGGGTTTTTTTCGATTTATCTCACGCGAGCACAGCACGCGAGACAGAATAGGGATGGGGGGAATCTTAAGATATTTTGCCGTTGGGGGCTATCAAAAATAGCTCTAAAGCCTTTTACGTAATTTATGGATGCCTGATAACTGTTAACAACTATCGACAGATCGGTACGAAATGAACCGATGAGCCGATAAACCGACTAATTACGAGGGGAAATCGAGCGTGATTCTTTAATGAGATTGTTTGTATTGAGAGAAAAATTACAGTCAGGACTCAGGAGTTTTACGATCTGTGAGATTGTGTCTAGATTCTTTAGGTACGAACAAAGACCGTAGATATTATTTTGACCACTTGTATGAACTTAACATAATATTAAAACATAACTCGATTTCTACCGATTTTTCTTAGCTCTTACTTTGTAAAGACTTTCTTCCTATAGTCTCTACGTCTTATTAAAGAGGTTTTCTTCTGGTCTATCTTCTACTTCAGATTTTATTCATGAAGACATAATAATTTTAAAGGGTTTTCGTAATTAAGTACGTAATACCGCTACCAATCCAGTCGACATAGGAATATAATAGCATTTGTGGAAATTTATAGTTGGCCAATGCCCGTAAGAAAGGCTAGGTCTTCTCTCCAAAGCATCACCCTTTACCTATAGGTAATGTCCACAGACACAGACGAAGGGTATAATCACAGACAAAGATCAAGATAGATACCGCATGTATATGTACTTGGCGTGCCATATCGCGTTCCCAAACGACGAGCAATGCTCGTCTTTTGAAAGTCTGTTCTTTAGTCTGCTATCAGAACTGGACGTAAATCGGAATTTTAAAATGCCTAAATGCCTAATTGTGCCGTATTGAGCTATAGAAATTCGAATAGAAACATTAGCCTAGATAATGCATACGTTTCTTATCATCGGTACGTACCGCGGAGGTAGGAGAAAAGTGGTACGCTCGTTTTCATACAAATGTAGGGACATGCGGTTCTATCTAGATCTATGTCGGTGGGTATAATACTGTATAGTTTATACTATACATATAGTATATATAATAGTGAAAAAGACCAAAGTGAATAAAATAAAACAAGCTTCACTAAACTTTCAACAATGCCGAAAACTAAACTAAACTTTCAAAAATTCCAAGCGACCGGACCGCGACCGACGAAAATGGCATTAAAATACCAATTTATTACCCCTATAGGCAGGCTATAGGTTTTAGAGTTATTTGTTGTTTTTTTTAAATTGCTAAGCCGAAGTCATAAGCGAGCTGATAATAGTAACTTTTGCCAACTTTCAAAATCATAATCTGCATGCTTTTCTGAGTTCAACTCCATTCACATAATCTTCATTATTTTGCATACAATTCTTCCGCAGCACCCGCTCTAAAGTTTACTATCCTCACTTGCATTTTGACGACGCGCGACGCAAGACCAAGATGAAAGTGATATAAGTATTGGTAAGTTAACGTTTATTTACATTTATCGGTTATCTGCCGGTAGTGTGCCGGTAGTGACATATTTGCCGACGCGACGGATATGAACCTCGGACGACATCGGCAGCAGATCGACAAATAATTAATCCAATCCGTCGCGAGTCGCGTCGACCTATTTACTTGTGATATATTATTATAGTATGTACTGGCAATGAGGGTTTTTGACATTTTACTTGCCACTAGGTGCCGCTATATGGCTTTAGGGTCAAATCAGACCGCAACTCGATGCGTAGATGCATTTCTTTTGTACTGAATTCACAGTTTCCAATTGCGTGAGACGTCTTGCAAATCTGTCAAATTCATACAAATTTAGAAATGCGTCGCGTTGCGGTCTGAATTGACCCTTTCTGAGCAAGCGTAAAAAGGTAAGGTAAGACACAGACAGATTAAACACACATAGACAGACACACTTCTGTATACATATATGTATAATCCACGTTGACTACGTATAAAAAAGGCGTTCCTGAATGTGCAGAGAGACTTGTTGAATTTGGATATTGTAGTGACTACCCGCTAATATTTCATAGTAATAATTATAAACGCATAACGTGTAAATAGGCCTTTAGTAACGTAATTTTCATAAGTAAGTCTAGAATGTCCTGGAAAAGCGCGAGGAAAAACTTAATTTCACTTAATAATGATAAACTGCGCTATTCCACTTACGACGGTCCACTTTGTAATTATTCAAATTAGAAAATATATTAGAATACTGTACTGTACTGTAGTGGACAGTCGTTATTTTTTTCTTCTTGAACAATACACATTTTGTCGTCTTAGCTGATATCCTTTTTTATTTCCCTTAATTGTATTATTATTATTGTTATCGTACAGACTATTCATGTTATGTTCATGTACAAGTTCATGTTAGATAGGTAGGTACTTTTTAAAGCTGATTGTATGGGGTAAATGGTAATTCTTTCTCATTTTAGAGAGCGCAATATAATTTTATGTAGTTTTACTTCCTTTACCATCTTAAATAGTTCTAGATTGATTTAGCAATTCAAGGGAAAAGTACATTTTCGCGAGATAAAAATATATCTACAGCGAAACATACAACCTCTACCTTTTTTTTGGAAGTCGGTGAAACCACTTCAATAGTTGATATATTATTATATAAATGAAAAAATTTGTACTGCGAATACTGGCGCGTCATTTTAAGTTAGACAAGTTCTACATCTTCACGCCCAAACCGATTTCCAAGAATCCACGATCGAAAAATTCAATCGCGGATTCTTGGAAATCTATTATTCTCGCGGCCGTGTGTGGCCGCTTGGGAGTTGAAGAGTTAACCGATTATACTTCGAGTTCTGGGACAGGACATAGGATACTTTTTATCCCGGAAAAATGTACGGCTCCAGCGCGATAAACGATTTTTGGCGCAACAGAGTTGCGGGCGTCATCTAGTGATATTAATTGAAGACGTGAGTGAAAGAATCAAACAAGTAACATTCCGTAACATACGGACAATAACTCATTTTTTCCCTAATTATTTCAATAAAACTTGTAACTTATCTACTTCATAACCTAGCTAATATATCTGGCTATACATATAATCCATAGTTTTTCTGTTTCAAATAATTTTTCCGGCCCTAAAGCCTCCATTAAAGCAAAAAAACGGGAAGTTTTTTCATGTTACTTACTTCTTCCACTCACGTCTTGAATTATTATTAATAAACGGATTCACTAGAGACGATTCTTAGTATGCGGTGTACCAAGAATAATTCTACTAGAAAGCTAGGAGACAAATTATGGCTCCTACAATATGAATACTAATACACTTCCTATTGATATTCTAATTTCAACATTTAGGGCCCAGTTTCACCACTTCCTGTTAAGTGCCGAATAGGCTATCCACCACTTAACATGACAGATGAAGTATGGAAAATCTGTCATAAAAGTTGTGGATAGCCTATTCGGCACTTTATTAGGAAGTGGTGAAACAGGCCCTCCGCCCTTAGTATTTTAGCCTTTAGAAGCAGCTTAGACTATTTTACAACATATATCTTTTCTGCTCTCTTTGCCTTGTAGATCGAATTTTTAACCTCGTGTTTTGGCTACCCTTAATTAAAGACGTACCTACATATTCTTGTGAATGCCAACGCCAATAAACATTGACTGTTTTTAACAGCTACTAGTTTTTAACATTTTACACTATATAATTGTTATTTTATATGCATTCGATTATTCAGGATTATATCGCCTATCGATAATATAGATAATTTATTATCGATAGGCGATATATAATATAGATAATTAACAATTAGTCAGGTTTATCGAGTTTTTACTGTAGGACATAGTAGGTAGAGCTGCAGTAGAGCTACTACACGAATTATGAACAGAAAAAGAACAGCAAAACAGCATTGAAACAATTTTAATTATGATAACAGCATAATGTTTCCATCAGCGACGCACAGCACAGCGCGCCGCGACGCGTGACTTCACAAGAAAATAATCACATTTTCCACCGCGACTACCTTTAGTTATCATCATCATCACCATCATCATCATTGCAAATATTAGAATGGGAAAGATCTTTCTTTCTTTAAAGTTATCGGTTCCTAAAAAGATTGAACATCAAAATGTAACTTTATTTTTCATGGATTATAGAGCTCCAATATAGAGCATGGATTTTTATTTCAAATCTAACTTTATAAAAAAATATGTCATAACGATTTTTCAAAATAATGTACCTAATGGGTTCCTTCCAAGTTCTTTCTCTAAACTTGGAAGGAACCCAAGGAAACACAGCTTAAGAACCAGCAACAAAAAAAAAACTTCAATTTCCTCAATCTCTGATTTGGACCTAATAAAAAACTTTGGGGCAATTTTGTTTCATGCTATGGCTAAACACTACGCGTTGTTTTCCTCCGGTTTTCTTTGACGCCGTTGTATTGATGCGGTCGTGCCCTCTTAATCGTGCTGAAGTATAGCTCTACAAAAAGTCTTAGCCGTCTTAAAAACCGCATTGTTTTTCTGAGTTATTAGGTAACGTACGGTGCGCATCGCGGCCTTCATATTTCGTGGACCTTGACTGACGTTGGGGTTCCGTGCCGCGTATGCCGACTGCGCACTGATCTCTATTATACAAGTACGCGTACTTGTAGGTATAGAGATCAGTGCGACTGCGGAAATACCGGCTTACTGATTTTATCAATGCTTGTGGCCCGTTCAAGGACAACTCGTGCAGCTGATTTCAGACTACGCTATAGTGTTTTAGCAGCTAAAATATTGCAACTATTATGACATTGATCGGGGGTTCCCAAAATTATTTTGTCTACTGCCCACTTTGAGAAAAGATTATGTTTTAGCGTCACCCATTGTTTCAATTTAAAATGCATCCAGATGAAATAAATTACCCCTCAGGCTTCTACACAACGCCCCCACTTTTTTTCTGGGTCCCACACCGCCCCCCTTTAGACCTTCAGCGCCCACAAGGGGGCGTTATCGCCCACTTTGGGAAAGGCTGGCATAGATCTTAGCGCAACAATATCCGCTATTTATGCGCGGGAATTATACATCTTTCCGGGATCAAAATTATCCAAGTATCCTTTTCCGGGACTCAAAGTATGTGATTGCTTATTTCCATTTAAAACAGTGTTTCTTTCAATCTCGGAAAAAAGATATTATAATTTTTATTGCCACAAAATATACGGCTTCTCTTCAACTAGCGTCTTTTATTGAATTTCACAATATCATCTTTTGGGAATACTCTTCAAAACATACGGAACTGAACTCCTACCGTAAGAACAAAATCGTGGCTAGCAATGTTTTTTTTCATCAAAAAACGATTGTGTTATTACGTGTTACATCCTTTTTTACCTTCCAGCTAAAATATTATATCTAACATCACGAATTGCAAAATACTCATTTTGTTGCTAAATATACAACAAATATTGTGGTAATATGTACATAATATGAATAAATAAAACAAAATATTATGCAAATTTCAGAATCATATGTTACGTAACGCCTCTAATATTCACCTTTTACTAGTATAAGTTGCTGATACAGAAACCAGAAGTACCCAGCAGCCAACTCTACTATTCAACTACATTATGTTAAATGCAGATTTGACATATTATTCTTAACTTTTTTTAAATGGGCATTGGCCTACAGCTCATTCTCACCTGATAACCCAGGATGAAATGTTGTGTCCAACCATGAAAAACCTTTGATATTATACAAAACGGTGCCCGAGAGCGGAGCTAAAAGTCTGGAGACCCACAAACCGTCACTGCTACAAAATCATATCAAAATTTGACCAGATTATATTTTAGCAGCCTGGATCTACCTTCCACCTAAATAGTATTTGCATAGTCACAGCAATCACCTACCATTAAATGTTTTGCTAATTTGTACCATCCCTCACAAAGTCACAACTTACAAGTCGCCACCTATCTTTGTTCATTGTAGAGACTATGACAGCTTCTTCTTAACGACAAACACTTCATAGTAACTAGAGGGCGTTTTTCCTGCAATTTTCCCTGAAAATCACCCTTGGGTAGTTAGCATAAGAGTCGTTTCAGAGGTAAAATTTCTCTAAACGGACAGTAGATGGCGTTTCAAATGCGCGACTGAAAAATTCATCTTTCAGAAGTTATGGGACTATGAGCTGCCTACTGTTAGGAATAGATGGCGCTTGGAGTCTACCCTCTACAATCCACTTAAGGGCCGTCACAGACTTAGTTATAATATATATTAATATACCTTAATATACCGTACTAAACACACTGAGACCAGAAATATATATTATAGCTAAGTGTGTGGTCACGCGAAAATTGTATAGAAAATATATATTAATATGCCTAGCTATAAATATATTAATATATATTATAGCTAGGTCTGTGACGGTCTTAAAGACAGGGTTCAAGACAAACGAAGGACTCTACATAGTAACTAATAACAGTAAACTGTCGCACTCAGAGTGGAACAACTTAAATGTAATTAATTCAAAATTTTTACATAAGCCCCATACATAATACATTATCTCATATCTGTCAAATTCATAATTAAATTGAAGGTTTTTTTTTCTTATTTATTAGGCTTGTGTCGAATCCGACAATGCCAGAGGTTAATCATAATTAAATGTCTCTAATGCTACAGCCGCACATGAGTAGTGCTTCGTGCTTGAGACGATACCATTGGACGATCTGCGTGTATCGTCCAATGCATTGGACGATACACGCAGATCGTCCAATGGTTAACGTGTCTGAAGTTCTGAACACTAAAAACTTAGTCATTTTGGGGCAGAATCCAGAATTCATAATTTCGAAAAATATAACTATCCAGTCAAAATAAGTGAATCGTGTTTTCCGTTAGGCAAATATCAGATAAATAATTAATCAACGATTAGATAAATCTCAATTTCATTACAAGTCAATCGTCTTCCGGGATCGTAATACTTATTAGAAAACACAGAATAATTTGGCAGCCCGCTCCTAGTGCCTACATTCGGATGTCTGAATCCGGAAAACGAATTCGTAAATCGAATACGGAAAATGTGTGTATTCTTCTTCTTTTAAAAATAGCCTCCCTTGAGGAATAGCCAGTATCAGTGTTGGCGAGATAAAAAATAACTTGTTCGCCATCGACGACAATTACTCTGCTCTCACCTTTGTGAATGTACAAGATGTGTGTATTCGGCCAGCCACAAAACATAGTTGTTATATTATGAATCATAATAATTTTATTATAATAGCGTTTGAAATTTTAATACACTTCAAGCTATCTATTTCATGACAAGCGATACAGTATCCTGTTTCATGATAAAACACATACTATCACATAGCGTTATGTTACTATTGTGTTATGTACCATTAGGTATAAAATTTTGCGGTCAATTCATGATAATAATTCAAGACGTGAGTGGAAGAATAAGGTAAGTAACATGAAAAAACTTCCCGTTTTTTTGCTTAAATGGAGACTTTAGGGCCGGAAAAGTTATTTGAAATAGAAAAACTATGGATTGTATGTGTAGCCAGATAATTATATTAGCTAGGTTATGAAGTAGATAAGTTACAAGTTTTATTGAAATAATTAGGGAAAAAATGAGTTATTGTCCGTATGTTACGAAATGTTACTTATTCGATTCTTCCACTCACGTCTTCAATTATATTGATTACTAGCTGTCCCGGCAAACTTTGTTTTGCCATAACATAAAGTATTTCGCCCATATTATTTTATTGAAGTGGCTAAATAATTACGTCACCATGGCAACGTCCATCGCTATCCCGTCGCACAAACAATGGTCGCCGTCAGTCTCGAGTTGTAATAATTGACTATTAGGTATTTATTCAACAAATGCACTTATCAATATAAAAAGTACCCAGTAGGTCTGCCGATTCTCAGACCCACCGAATATGCATATAAAATTTGGTTAAAATCAGTAAAGCCGTTTCGGAGGAGTACGCGGCCTAACATTGTGACACGAGAATTTTATATATAAATTATAAAAAATAATATAAGATTGAATAAATTGACCGCAAAATTTTGAATTCGTTTATCACTGTAGTAACTGTATGTACCTACCTACAGGGGTCAGGGTGTAACAAAACTAAGTGATAAATGATAAATGATAATAAGGAGTGAATGGGTCCCCTGTATAGACTTCGCTGTGAAAGTAGCAGCGCTGAGAGACTCACTTTTTAGGGTTCCGTAGCCAAAATGGCAAAAAAGGAACCCTTATAGATTCGTCCTGTCTGTCTGTCTGTCTGTCTGTCTGTCCGTCCGTCCGTCCGTATGTCACAGCCACTTTTCTCCGAAACTATTAGAGCTATACTATTGAAACTTGGTAAGTAGATGTAGTCTGTGAACCGCATTAAGATTTTGATGCAAAAATGGAAAAATTATTAAAAATTTTAGGGGTCCCCATAGGTAACTGAAACAAAAAAAAATTTTTTCATCTAACCTATGCGTGTGGGGTATCTATGGATAGGTCTCCAAAAATCATATTGAGGTTTCTTATATCATTTTTTTCTAACCTGAATAGTTTGCGAGAGAGAATCCTTCCAAAGTGGTAAAATGTGTGTCCCCCCCCCCTCTAATTTCTAAAGTATTAGAGGCGGGGTTTCATGATAATTCTAAAAAATATAATATATGATGTAGATTACTATTTAAAAACTACCAACGAAAATTGGTTTGAACGAGATCTATCCAGTAAGAACTGTTCATTGCGTGCCTTTAAACGACTAATTAGTAATTAAAAATATAATAATTTAACATGTTGTTTCAGTTTTTGTATACTTATTTGTCTGGTCATTTATCTTTTCAGTCTACGTCAGGTCTAGGTCGTTCTATCCTTAACCCTAACAGTACTATTATATATTCTGTGACCCTAATAAACTCATTTAAAAAACATGTAAAAATAATATTGCGACTCCATTCAGGAGGGATAGGCTAGAAAGCGCCTCACTGGTTGGGAATCCCTGATCTACACTACACCTCTACCTTAGGTCATAGGTGTATTCATGTACCTACACCTAATTATAATATTATTTACAAGCGTCAAGCAGTAAGCACATTATAAAATATAATATTCATAGAAAAACTCTACAATTCACTATCGTGAAATGCGATTTCCTTTAATTAATAAATTATGATAAAGTCTGTGACAACTGACAAGGAATAAATTTGATAACGTTTTGATTTTAATCTAGTAGGCGGCCCTTCACAGTATCACAATTCACAAGCAAATATATTTTATCATTTATCACTTTTGAGATAGATCGACTGAAATATAAAAATAAATCAAAAACCTTTTAATTTCATAAAAATAAACCTTATTGCTGCTGCGGAACCCTTCATGGGCGAGTCCAACTCGCACTTGGCCGCTTTTTACTTCTGTATGGAAAAACTCATGACGCTAGGGAACTTCCCCATACAAATCACAATAAAATTTTGCTTGTTCAGCGCTGCTACTTTTACAGTGAACTCTATACAAAGGGACACATACACTCCCTTTTAAGTATTATCACTTAGTTTTGTTACAGCTTGTATTTTGTCACGTAAACATTTCATGTTCCTCCCGGTGGAAGTACGGACTACGGAGGAATTGTTCGTGTAGGCTTTTTAAACTGCCCCAGACTCAAAACTCGAACTCGAAAAAATTCAGAATTTTTATCCAAAGGCGCAAATATTAATTACTTATCTGTAATTACTAATTAGATGAAGATTTTGACATAAACCACTGTATATTATACATTGTTAATACATTATTGTCAAACTCTTCAATTCCACTATTGAACTTTAATCAAGTCATTCCCCGAGTACGTGAATACAATCCTACATTTAGCCATTTGACATATTTTATAAAATAAACAGCAAAAAAATCGGATTATGTATGGTTCAGAGATGACACCGCGGTCCGGTGGGGAAACACTGGTCTGCAGCGTAGTAGTTAGAACTATTTACTTCATTTTATTATCGTTTACTACCGTGGCGTGTTTGATTAACGATATAATTTTAATTGGCCATTACAGTGGTCGGCCGTTATCGCGAAAGGATTATATATTACAGAGCTGCTAATGTTTTAGTTAATTAAATTACATCGTTAACTTTTCAAGTGGCTGTTAATTGTTTCACCCTAAAAGGGTTTAAACAACCCTTTTAGTATAATTAAAATGGGATTAGTTATTAAAGTTCAGTAAAACGGGTTCAGTGATTTGGGCGTTACGTGATGAAGTAACAGACCGACAGACAGACACTTTCGCATTTATTATAATTTGTTATAATTAAAAAAATATAAATATAAAAAAAAAAATATACAATAATATTACTAGATGACACCCGCAATCCTGTTGCGCCAAAATTCGTGAAATGCGTTAACCGTACATTTTTCCGGCATAAAAACTAAACAGTAATCTATCTATCTATATCTTTCCCGTGATTCAAAGTATCTCCAAACCTTTTAGCAAAATCGGTAACAGACAGACACACTTTCGCGTGTTTAATATTAGTATGGATATGTCGCAGTCATCTAGTTCAATCTGCAGTTCGATTGAATGACTAGCGCATTCATTGAATGACTCCATTCAATTGAATGACTCGGCCGAACGTCGACTGAACGATCGTCCCTCAACGTTCAACTAGTTAGCGATTTTCAACATATCCCTTTGAAGAGAGCGGATATATGAAATCAGTCAGGCAATTGAATGTATTTATTTTTAACGGAATAGGAAATTATAAGAACAGTATATAATTCTTAGGTAATTAATAGCAATGTAGGTATTACTCCGTCTGTCCAATACGATTGGATTTGGTTAGGTTAGATGGCAAGGCGGCCCCCCGATGGTTGCTCGCCTTGTCGTGGCGGTGGGGCTCTAGTAACCGCGGCTTGGACAACCGCGGTGAAGCGAAGAGGCAACCAGGGCCGGCCGGTGTCGCCGCCTGGCCCGAGGAGGGCGCTCCCAGCGGACTGGAGGAGTCCGCTGCGGATGCGCACCGAGGTGGGGCCGCAGAGGAAGAGGCAAGTAGGTATTACGGTGCGCCGCTTGCCCTATCCTCTGCGGCCGAGAACGGATCGCGGGGGGGAGAGGCATTGTGGTAGGTTGCCGCTTTCCCTACCCCACCTGCGAGCTGGCCGTTCCGTTTGAACGGCATTGGTGGGGCCGCAGAGGAAGAGGCAAGTAGGTATTGCGGTGCGCCGCTTGCCCTATCCTCTGCGGCCGAGGTGTGGTCGGTGGCAGAGCCACAGACCTGATCTGCCACATGGCCTCCAAGTAGCAGACTCGGGGGGCGTCTGCTACAGCCCTGGTGGGGGCCGAGGAGGAGGGCGCACGTGTTGTGCGCCCATCGTGGAGTCTTCGGACCGCTGGCGGGGTCGCGGATGTGTGTATCGTTCCCGTGGCCCCGTCAAAAGGCGGCGTGGCGGAAGATGGGGGGGGTTTTAGTGGGTATACCGTGGTCTCATCAGCTACGGGAGTCCCACATCACCGCTCGGGTCGCCCCCTGCGCCTGGGTGGTATGCGTAATGCATTTCCCCCTCCGGGAAAAAAAAAAAAAAAAAAAAAAAAAGATGGCAAGGCGGGAGCGTAGCGCAGCGAAGCTCCCGCCTTAGCCATCGTGGTTATTTTTTTGTAAACCACCCAGAAGTAGCCGTCGCCTCATAATTGAAGCCAGTTTCTAGATTAACCTATTATTACGCCACCAACAAATACTTAAAAAAAATCATAGCATTCCATTTAACGACTTCACTATGATGACGTTTAGTCAAGACGTTAAGCGTTACAGTCAGCGTCTTGACTAATTGTCCTTCAGTCATTCAATAGAACGGTGTCATTCAATGAATACGCTAGTCATTCAATCGAATCACAGATTGAACCAGATGACTGCGACAGATATATTTCGCAGAGTGTACAATGTACATAATATTGTCATGGGTTGAATGCCCTATCTGAGCACTACGAGTATTGTACGGCAGTTAGCACGGATTCCGTTATGTAATATGTTCCTTTTGTTTGCATTTCGTCAATCGATGCCATTTTAGTAGGCCAGTTCAATGCAAAGGTCATTATCAATTTATAACAGTAACAAACTTTGATGTTAGTTTTTTAGTTCGACAATATAGACAAGTTTTTCAATTTGAGCACAGACAGAAAGGATTAAAGGACATTCCAAAACCAATAGTACTTATAATAATTAATGACATCAAAATTATGCTTCCACCTAAGAAGAGAGCTTAGATTTTGGAAGTGTTTAGATTTTTTGGTTCAATTCGATGGGTCAAGATTTAATAAGGCCTTTTTAACCTTCTTTAATTTAGTCGTTAACGATATATATTTAAATTCTTATTAATTGTTTTAACAATATTCGACATAATTAAGATATTATTTATTGTGGTCTACACATACACACACATGGAAACAGCTTCTTAAGAAGGTAACGTTTGGTCCACACTCCACACTACCTTCATTTAAGAAGCTGTTTCTAATGTGTGTGTTACGGTTTGGTTTACACATGCACAGTGCACACATCTTATGACGTTACACACACGTGTCTAAACGTTAACTTGTAATTACAGATGATGCGATGTTCTTAATTGACACTAATAATGAAGACGTGTGTGGAAGAATCGAACAAGTAACATTTCGTAACATACGGACAATAACTCATTTTTTCCCTAGTTATTTTAATAAAACTTGTAACTTATCTACTTCATAACCTAGCTGATATATCTGGCTATACACATACAATCCATAGTTTTTCTATTTCAAATAACTTTTCCGGCCCTAAAGCCTCCATTAAAGCAAAAAAACGGGAAGTTTTTTCATGTTACTTACCTTATTCTTCCACTCACGTCTTGAATTGTTCGCTAATCACACCTACGCAACATCTACAGTGCTACTGTGTGCTACATCTAACGTTTTCTGAACGCAAAGTATCCGAGGTACTTAGAACATTACATTCGATAATTTGACAGCGAAGGAAGCTAAATATATGTAATATTTATTATATGGATTTGGAAAAGGCTCGCCAAGATACATGGCGGTTGTTACTTGTGTTGTGCAACTCTATTATGCCAGAATCCTTTCAGTAGCATTTGCAACGCGAAGTAATCTATACTAGCTAATATTGTAAAGGCGAAAGTGTGTCTGTCTGTCGCTGAACCGATATTTATAAGATATTGAGATAATTTGAGTCCCGAGAAAGGACATAGGATTGTTTTTATCCTGAAAAAATGTACGGTTCCCGCGCGATAAACGAATTTTGGCGCAACGGAGTTGCGGGCGTCATCTAGTAATATAATAAGTAATAACCCGATATAAATAAATAAATAACACAACTTTACAAACTTTCTCCTTTACCACAGTGTGACTATGCTCATACAAGCGTTAACTCATGCTACCGCATTTGTATAGAACTTCAGACTTGTAAAGGGCCTTTGAGTGCGTCGGTACACTCAACACCACAAACATTAGCTTTTACAACAGCCTCGGTGCGATACTGCTACCCTGCGGACTGCGGTACACTCGACTTCAAATACATAGTTTAATACTTTCACTGACTTTTTACATTGGAATATTTTATTTAAAACACAAAATAGGTACAGCCAAGAATAGTATAAATTAACAAGTAACACTAACAACCCTATAGTCTACACACGACTGTCCATACCAATATATATTTTAAATGTGAAAATATGTCTGTCTGTGTCACATCTCCACACATAAACCGCTGTTAACCGATTTTGATGTCCATACCAGATACTTTGAGTACCGGGAAAAGACAATTTGGAAATGGGTGGCCCGGACGAATTTTGGCGCTACGGAGTTGCAGACATAATCTCCTAAAATAAAACCAACACTGGCAACATAAAAATACAGTGTATTTTGTTGCGAAAAGAAAATGATTAAATACCGTCTTCTTAAGCTCGACATGACCTAGATTGTAATATTGAAAGCTTATTTATTCCCTAGTGTTGGTCTCTGATTGACCTAGATCCGAAGCACCTAAGAAAATTATAGGTTTGAGTGTCCTACACTCTATAGTGCTCTCATAAAGAAGGCATAGAGAACACCCAAGTTTAGATTTAGTTTTTAGGTTCCCTCCCGATAAAATTAAAGTGGGTCCCTAGTCTATACGCAATATTCTATGCTCAAATAAAAATACTATCCCTTTTTAGAGGTGATAAATTTTTTGAAAACATTGACTAACAGAACCAGGAATGTGATTGAAAAAAAAAGTTTTTTCTATGTTTATGGAATACACAGACTTTTATAACTTAAATCACTTGTTTAAAAAGTAAAGAGTTGTATTAAGTAATTTTAATTTTACTTTACTTTTAATAACCAGGAAGATTTCATGAAAGATCTTTATGTTAAATAGAGTTTACAGGATTACAATATTCCCTAAAAATAGTACTTCACTACAAGAAATATCAAAACGGAAAGATTCTACAATTAATATTATAATAATATTATATCATACGAGCTGTTGCCCGCGGCTTCGCTCGCCTTAAGAAGTATTATAATATACAAACTTTCATCCCCTATTTGAACCCCTTGGGGGTAGAATTGATCAAAATCCTTTCTTAGCGGATGCCTACGTCCTAACATCTACCTGCATGCCAAATTTCAGCCCGATCCGTCCAGTGGTTTGGGCTGTGCATTGATAGATCACCATGTCAGTCAGTCACCTTTGAGTTTTATATATATAGATTTAAGAATTTCCACATGAAGGCAAATAAACTCAAAAACTAACTTTCATTAATAGGGTCGTAATAGTAGGGTAGGTAGACATCATAAATATGATATTTTAGTGTAGATGAGAAAAAAATGAAAAAAAAATGTATTATTATGATAGTTTAAGAGGAGAAGCAATCGTAAAATGTTAGTTTGACTTCATAAGATAGCATAATATTATTTTTAAATGAAGTTCAAAGATTTTAGAATTTTTTATCTGTCTTTGAACACTCCGAAATTTTTCCGCCATGCTAAAATGGCGTCATTAGGATGGTACACAAAAAAGTATACTTCTACATTAACTTTATGCATAGAGATTAGTTAATTACAAAATATTAAACACCTGTATCTCGGTCCAACACAGAGGAAATATGTAATGATTTAAAATTGGTACTTTATGAATTTATAGTGACTGATTATAGTAATACTGTGACAGAAATTTCATGCAAATTACGTTTGAACATTACATTGAAAATATTTTCCTGTATTTTGCATATAAATTAATCAGTAATTCTTATATCTGCCTGGGTTTATCTTATCTTAAAATTATTTGCAATTCATTTTTACAAGAAAACATTTTAGAGACAGAGAAAACTTTGCTCCAATAAAATGTTTTTTGACTGATCAGTGTGCCTAGCATACGCCAACGAGACATCTCACTCTACATGTTTCTCGATGTTTGATAGTTTGTATCTTCATCTCTATTGACCCTAGCATGACAAACATTTTTTCTCGCGTAGATCTATCATTGAAATGACACATTTTTATAGAGTTTTGTCGAGATAATGTCGAAATTTTGACATTATGAGACAAGTAGTTTTTAATTATCTCGAGAGTGAGATATCTCGTTGGCGTATGCTAGACAGGCAGCAAAGACAAAAAGAAGGGTAATGATTTTAGCAAAATTGTATTGTTGTATTGCCTTTACAATACATCCAGTCATAATGTATGAGGAAACAATATTGGCACAGGGAAGAGTACTAGGAGTACTGTTGGGGTTTTAGTGGGTGCGGCCGGCCTCCACTGCCTCTGGGTAGTCCGACATACCCCGGTGGTCTTCCCCAGATTGCTATGGATGCACTCATTTCTCCAACAGAAAGAGACAGCAAACTGTGTGGTTTATATAGCCTGATCATACTTTGCATAACTTTTTCATTAAAAAAAGTAAAATTTCTCGATGAGAAATCCATATTATTATAAAAAGAAACATTTCCACTGAACTACCTTTAAATACTTTCTCATTATTGTGAAAGCATGGTGCTAAAGATTAAGCAACTCCGTGGGAATGAGTGTGATAAAAGACAATTGTTGATGTCAAACCAGTGAGAACCTTACAAAATACCAGAACAGTTTCAAACAATTAGTACCATGTTTTTATCTTCAGCATGTAAATAACTGCACGGAAATTACCATAAAAATATTATTTTAAATTTTTATTGAATAATATAAATTAAGAACCTGGTCCAGACACTATTTTTGCCAAAAACGATTATAATACTAATGCAGCAGATGATTGTAATAAAATAATGTTTTGAATAATAAAAGAGTAGAATGCAGAGTACATATTGTACACTCACACAACATAATTTCAATCAGCAAAAGTTTTCCAATACACAATATAATATAGGATATATTATATTTTTAAAAGTTTGAATAAAAATAATTATGGTATCAGGGTTCCCTTGTACAATCTCAATTTACATAACATTTACGAAACTTTACAAGTATTTTTGTAAATATAAATAATTGGATAACACAGTATTAAATTAATAGCATTGTTTATGTGAAGTTATTTTTTGTCACTTGTGGCATCTGTTTATTTTTTATTCTACTATTGGCTATTTTCAAGTTTAAGCAAATAGGTAATGATGAGAAAAGTTATGTTTTTATTGAGATAATGTAATGTTGTAAATTTTACTGACTAAAATATGTTGACTTACCAAAATTATGACTTTGTTTTTCTTGAACGCTGCTCCTTTAATGTGGTATATTTTTACTGAAAACACACACTTTTGACCACAAATTCTTGGTGTCCTACGTAATTAAAGACGTGAGTGCATGAATGAGGTATGTAACACATTTCGAATTTCGAGTAAATCGCGTTTAAAGTTTTGAAAAAACTTTTTATGATTTTTCATCACAAATCAAGTAATGGCTTTTGTTAATTGTATCAGGAGGTGTAAATATCTTCCGTTTTTATTGTTATGTTAAAAATTATATAAAAAAATCTCCATTCTAGGATAAATTAGGAAAAATGTGAAGTTACTCGGTTCTTCACTTTTAAATGCAACAAAATCTGTAAAGACTGTCAATGCATGAAGTACACATAAATCACTTTTTTTATTAAGATGAAACAAGACTCAATTTAAAAGACAATAAATTCACGGCCAAACAGATTTAAACAAAAATGGATTATACTTTTGAAAGACGGGAAAGATTATAAGGGAATTCCGCATTAGAAAACTAAATGTAAACAAAACTGAGTTGTAGGCGTCATCTAGTAGGAATTAAGTAGAGAAAACGAGATGATGAAAGTAATAATCTCCAAAGCAAATTTCGTCGACATCAGTTCAGCCGTTTAAGTGTTAAGAAGCATTTAAGATCATACAAACACGATTTCCCAATTTATAGTTTACTAGTAAGATCAATTAATTTTTTAAAATATCTTGGGTTTCTCAAAGTTGATATATAGATTGTTTAAAATGAACCCTACTTAATAAATAAATTTAAGTATATTAATAATAATAACTTAAATTATGCACTATTCAAATGTTACAATTAAAAGAACAATATACTAATTCAAGTTTTTATTGTGTTTTATTATACTCACTTTTAACTGCGTTTTCACGACTATGGCTTGTACGTCATAATACCTAGTAAAAAAAAAAACAGTCAAGTACTTACAATAAAAAATTCTTTGTCGAGCATAGCTAGTTCGATTTTCAAATTTGGCTCCGCGCTCATTTGTATTTGGAATGAAGTACCTATCGACGCGACCAAAGAATAAATACACTAGGTACGCGACGCGACGCTATAAAGTATTAGCACAGGATAAATGCAAACAGCCAAACTGATGCCTAAATATTTTTTTATATTTCCAACAATTTAATATTATAATAAAAACAAAAACAAAATATTTTATACGTAGCTTAGGTACCATTTAAGTTACGATAGGTTTTTCCAAAATTTTAATTTGTTTGGAAACAACGAAAAGCGCCTAGTCTTTAATAAAATAACTATCGTAGTAGGTATAAAAGAGTATGGATGTGTATGAAATATGCTTTGATTATTATATGTATAAATATGTATTGTGTATGATATAATAAAAATCTTAAATATACAACGTTGTCTGGTACCTGTAACACAAGTCCTTCAGGTACTTAGCACGGGGCCAGACTAACGTGATGTGAAGCGTCCATAGATATTATTATTATTTTCTTAATAATGTGTCATTATTAATATACCTACTAGAGTTTTGCCTAGAATGTGAAAGAGTACTGTTGTATTTTTTTTGTATTATTTTCCTTAAATTATTTTGTTAACTGTGTTTTATTTTAATGTGTAAAATTGGCAGAATATTAACCATTATTATTTATTACATATTCGTTATCATGCACGTGCTGCAACTTCCAGGAACGTGCTTTTTGTGTCCCTCCAAAACTCCGTCAAAAGTTTCAGTATAGAGTATCAACCGACTTGACTCCTTGACTGCTTGACTTGACTTTTACTTAGACTTTGACTAGACTTTAGATATGATCATAAATGACGATAATATAGTAAAAACAAAAACGTTGATGAAAATTATTATTATGAAGAAGACTGACTATACCTTTGTATGTGGCAAAGTACACCCCCGGTGTCAGAGCCAAACGCTAACAAAAAAAAATATATACTAAATTATCTATGCCTTTGAATAATAGAACAATAAAAAAGTCGACATAATATTCCTTATTTAAAAAAAGTAAAATATTCAAGCGATCTCCCGTACTGCAACGCATATGGGATTTGTATGGGATGTAATTACCCGGTTCTTGCATAGTCATTTGGACGAACCTTGTAACTTACCTGCTTCATCATCTGGCTAACTTTGTAAGTATACGTAAAATTCTAAATTTTTTGATTGCAAATCATTTTCCAAGTCCTAAAAGCTACATTTATGCAATAAAACGTAAATTTTCAAAAATGTTAGTTACCTCATTCATGCACTCATGTCTTCAATTATGGCACAGCAATAAGATAAAGCTTAAATTCGCTGCATTTAAAGATCGCTTGACTACAACACTGCACTGTCACGAGTCACGATAAACGAAACTACAGTTAATTCCTTATCTAACACTAGTGGTAAATTAAAATATAAACGACACAGTATGTAATTAACGCGACACTTTAAATTTTATTTTTACAATAATTTCAAGAGTATAATTACGCAAAGTTCCATCAAAACAAGTACACCCACAGAGTACACCAGTCACCACTGACATCTGTGCACAGCGAATTGACAAGTTGTTTCACGTCTGTCGCTTTGACAGAAAGCTCTATTCTCCGCCTTTGTCTTTTTACAGAGTATAATAACAATGTCATAGGGTAAATGACTAGTAAGTAGTAGATTGGACAGTACCTGTTATTGGACAAAGCACAAAAACACAGTCAATATTATTTATTAATGTTGCTTTAAAAACTGACCGTTTTTAAAGTAAAAGAACGCCTAATTTTAAAGAAAAACAGGTAGTTTTTAAAGCAACCTCAATGAATATTATAGTGTTTTTGTGCTCTGTCCAATGACTAGTACTGTCCAATCACTAGTCATGTTCACCCTATACGGTATTGATAATAATATCCCACCAAAAACTTAAAATATGTAAATGGAGAGCCAAGTTCCATACAAACATTATTCTTGTCTATGGTCTTCGCCGTAAAAAGGATGGAGATCTAAATAAGTGCCAAGTTTCATGGAAAATCGAAATATATGTATGTATAGGTGTTTAATATTATGTGATGGAATAAAAGTATATTAGAACTTAAACATCTTCTTTATTATGAATTATTACAATTCTGTTATAATTCTAACTTTCTCCATCTTGATTCTTGAGGAATAGTCATTGGGCGGACCCCGCTTCTCTTGGCCATAGACTCACTCTTGTTTATGCTCATTCATAGCAATCAGCACAGACTATCATATAGGACATCCCCCTTTTTTTATCTTAACATGAAAACGTTTACTTTAAACATGACAAAACTTAAACACTAATAATTATTATTCTACATAGTCTTTCAGATACACAGGTTTTCTTATTGTTCTACCCACACGAGTGTATACCCTATTTTCAGGTCGACTACTCACTACCACATTATTACCACTGCTACTATTATTACAATCAACATCATTACTCAACATCAAATCTCTTATATCTCTTACATTAGTATTCTGTTTTACACTGAACTTATTTTTACAATGATTAATGTGTTTCTTATTTCTAGTTACTACACTACCATCTTCCCTTTTTATTAAATAAGATCTATATCCCTTATCAATAACTATCTGACCTGGATTCCAAGTTTTCTCTGGTCTATTTTGATACATAACATTTTCACCTGGCTTAAATGGCTTTCTTACTTTACAAGTATAGTCTTTTTGATTAAAATACAAGGTATCCATTCCTACCTTATGAAACGGCAAATTAGGAACTTCATGAGGTATTAGTGGTTCTTTTGTATTATTTGGTCTATATTTATCACATGTACTACACTTTAAAATGAAATTTTCAATGTCACTGTTTAATCCTGGCCAGTAAACTAACTTCCTTGCTCTTTTCTTACACTTAACTATACCAACATGTCCTGTATGTAAACTAACTAATACACTTTTTCTCAAACTATTAGGAACTATTACTTTATCCTTAAAATATACTAAATTGTCCTTGACATGTAAATCAAATCTTATTCTATATAAGTGTTTCAATTCCTGACTATTTATTTGCTTATCACTATTAGGAAATTTACTATTATACCAGTTAATTACCTGCAGTAACATTTTATCTTTCATGGTTTCAACTTTAAGTTCTTTCAATTTTTTATCTGTAATTGATAACTCGGTCTCAAAACTATGCACAATTTCCTGTAAAGTTGGCTCATCTTTTGAATTATTTTGAATAAAATTTCTTGACAGATAATCCGCTATAAACATTTTACTTCCTGGCACGTATTTAATTTCTATGTCATATTTAATTAATTTTAACACCATTCTCTGTAACCTAGTACTAATCTTACTTATATCTTTCTTTATAATTGCTACTAACGGCTTATGATCCGTTTCAACAATTATTCTACGCCCATACACAAACTGATGATACTTTTCTACACTTGCACAAATTGCGAAGAGTTCTTTTTCAATAGGTGCCCACCTAGCCTGACATTCTGTATAAGATCTTGAGTAAAAGGATATTGGCTTGTTATTTTGTAACAAACATGCGCCCATTCCTAACTTAGAACTATCTGTTTGCAAAGTCACTACACCTTCACCTTGTAATATAGCTAATGTTGGTGCACAACTCAAAATTTCTTTTAACTTATTGAATGCTAACTCTTGTGGCTCACCCCAACACCAAACATTATTTTTCTTTAATAATTCTCTGAGCGGAAAGGTTACATTTGAATAATTTGGAATAAATTTAGACAAATAATTAGTCATTCCTAAAAATTTCTGCAATTGTTTTACATTTGTGGGTGAATTTAATTCTAAAATAGCTTTAATGTTATCTGGATCAACTTGTATGCCAGATTTTGTCACTATTAATCCAACATACTTTATGTGATCTAATTTGTACTGTAACTTATTACTGTTAAATTTGACATTATGTTTCTTAGCCCTTTCTATCACCTTATTTAAAATTAAATCATGTTCTTCTCTATTTTTACCTGCTATTATAATATCATCAAAATATACTTCTACTCCCTCTATATCTCCAAATATCTGTGTATTTATTTTTTGCATAACCTCAGGGGCTGATGAAATACCAAAAGGAAGTCTTAGGAACTTATAACATCCAAAAGGTGTTCCAAATGAGCAACAATTATCCGGATCTTCTAAGGATATTTGAAAAAACCCATCTTTTAAGTCTAAGACTGTAAAAACTTCTTTACCCGCTAGTCTATTATATATTTCTTCCGCTGATGGTATTAAATATCTCTCTCTAACAATACACTTATTTAATTCTTTAGGATCCAAGCAAAGTCTTAATGTGTTATTTGGTTTTTCAACAATTACTAAATTATTTAACCATAATGTGGGTTTTGCAATCTTTTTTATATACCCATTATTTTCATATTTATCTAAAGTTTCTTTTAATTTGTTTTTAATGCTTTCAGGAACCCTCCTAATAGGCCTTATGACAGGTTCAGCATTTTCAATTAATTTTAACTTATATGTACCTATGCAACCTGTTCCAGTGAAAATACACTTATTTTTATTAACAAAATTTTCTTTTTCATTTACCTGTAAACTATCAACTTTACTCACTAAGTTTAATCTTATACAATCCGGTAGCCCAATAACTGGCTGTACAGGTAAGTCTATTACTGTAAAAACTAAATCAACTTGTTTGTTTCTAACTAAACATGACAATTCAATATTACCTCTTGGAGTAATTTTTTGTCCACTGTAAACTACAAGTACTCTATTACATTCATTTAACTTTAAATTCTTTAAGCTACTTATATTTTTTAACAAAGAAAACGGCAAAGTGTTACAATCTGCTCCTGTATCCAACTTAAAGGATATGTTAGTCTTACCAATTACTATGTTTTCTTTCCATTGTAATAAGGAAATGTTATGTTGTTTTACACTATCTAATTGATACTCTTCGTTTTCTTCATTACCATTAGCTTCTTGTAGTTCATATATTTTCTTTTGTTTCCTCTCTATTGGCTTCATATTCCTTGTTTTTTCATTCCTGTATCTACACATAGCTGCAAAGTGATTTTCTTTCTTGCATGCCGCACATCTTTTCCCAAATGCCGGACACTCCCTGACTTTATGTGTTTTTCCACATTTCTTACAATTTTCTATTAACTTTGTATTCCATTCTTTTTCCTTCCTGTATTTTATTGCGTACAATTCTTTTTCTTCCTTTTCTGTTAGTGCTTTTAGATCACCTTTTCCTACTTCTGCTGTTATACAGAATTGTATAATATCTTGTAATTTAGGGTCTTGCATTCTCAGCATACTTTCTTTCAGACCTTTGTCTTTTATACCTACTATAATCATCATTATTATCATTCTATCTTCCATTTTATCCCATTCACATAACTTGCCTTGACATTGCACTCTTGTAATAAAATGGTTTACTGACTCACCATCCTCTTGTCGTATGTTTAAGAACTGAAACGTGTTCAAGAGTGTGGCTTTTCTCGGTTTCGTGTATTTTTGATATTCCGACAATAACTTTTCTAAAGTAATTTCTTCTTTTTTAAACGAAAACGTTTCATATACGTCAATGGCTTCCTGGCCTGCCGCATTTAAGAATATTGCGATTTTTCTACTTTCTTCCTGTTGTTTTAACCCAGCTGCTTCAATGTATATTTCAAAATTACGTTTGAACTGCGTAAAATTTTCTTTTTCTCCTGTTAATATAAGCCCTCTAGGCGGCCTAACGCCCTCCATTTTGAAGCGTCGCCTGTTTTCTATTCCTCGTATGATTTTACAATAAAAATCTTACTTTAGCTGGTTTGTTCCTTTTCACCTGACACCATGTTTAATATTATGTGATGGAATAAAAGTATATTAGAACTTAAACATCTTCTTTATTATGAATTATTACAATTCTGTTATAATTCTAACTTTCTCCATCTTGATTCTTGAGGAATAGTCATTGGGCGGACCCCGCTTCTCTTGGCCATAGACTCACTCTTGTTTATGCTCATTCATAGCAATCAGCACAGACTATCATATAGGACAATAGGAACCAAATAACATTATGAACAAATAATAGAGTCTATTTCTTTGCTTTATTGAACATCTATAACAATTATTGATGTTATTTAAATAATGTGAGATCTAAAACTAGATTAAATTTGACTTGGCCAGTTTTCATTACATCAGTCATTTCATAAAGTTATTAAACATTTTAATTCTGATGAAGCGCAAGCGCTGTTTCACGCCGGTTTTCTGTGAGAACGTGGTATTTCTCCGGTCGAGCCGGCCCATTCGTGCCGAAGCATGGCTCTCCCTCGTATTTTCAAATTTCAATTAAAAATCGAGTAAATTTCGGGATAACACAAAACGCTTTATTCTTCATGAGGCATGAGGTTACAAAATAAGGACAGCTAATCATAGACAACATTTTCATAAACTAAGTTGTTTTTTTTAAACTACTTTATAAATTAATAATCCAATATGGTCTTGGTGGTGCCGCGGTTGCCGCGGTTGCTGCTGTTGCCGCTGTGGCCGCGGTTGCCGCTGTTGCCGCTGTTGCCGCTGTTGCCGCTGTTGCCGCTGTTGCCGCTGTTGCCGCTGTTGCCGCTGTTGCCGCTGTTGCCGCTGTTGCCGCTGTGGCCGCAGTTGCCGCTGTTGCCGCGGTTGCTGCTCTGGCCGCCCTGCGGGGAGCCCGGGTGGGCGCGAGAAGATCGTCACCTGGAACAAGTAACATAATAATAAACACAGTCAAATTAAGAAATCTCCTCCTTTTTGGAAGTCGGTTTAAAAGGAGATGAGCCAAAATAATCCAAATGTTTACCAGATTTACCAGATTAACCTAATATATTAGGTTATGTAAATAACGGAGGTACTTATGTAAATAACGGAGTCCCGTCCAAAAATGTAAGTACCATTAATTTGAAAGGTAACTCATTTAAAATGCAATAAAATCGCGAATGCAACGTCGTAAAATTGGACACCACATATGGAAATATTGCAGAAATACATGGATGTCACATAATATATTGTAGATATCTAGATGTTTCGAGATAAAGACGTGATTTCTCTTCTCTTCTCGATATTCAGCAGATTTTAATTTTGCGCTGATCACTTGTTGACCGTTAGTGCTCACACCGAAATGTATGAAATATTAGCGTTGTAGCTACGCGTTATTCTGAAAACGTTTCCTGGAATTTCGTACATCTTGGACGATGAGGTGCGCGAGCGATCGGCGCGGCGGCGTGTGAGTTGTGACTAAATCAGCCCCAATTCTTACTCTGTTGCTCTGTCATCGGACTATGATAACAACGTTAAAAATTCAGCTACTTTATATTATAACTACTAGGCAAAAGTCAAAAGCAATAAGTAGGATACCGAAAAATAAACATTGCAAAAAACTCACCACCATTAGGTATAGCATTAAAATGTTCATTGGCGAGGAACGCCTCGAAGTATCTAGTGAAGTCGCCCGTGGGGTCCCACTTGGCCTGCAGCTTGCCCCACTCAGCAGGGTACTCCGCCTTCAGCCGCTTGATGATCTTGACGGCTGTCCGCTTCTGCCGCTCCGTGCAGCGGACGCACTTGGTCCGGAGCGTTTCGGGTAGCAGTCCTGGGAAGAGACAACTTGTTAGCTTTACTTGGTAATTTAAATAGTATGGTAAATTAAATTCAGTTGGTTAATGGGCACGGCACAGAGGAATTATAAAATCATAAAAGTATAAAAACCGGCCAAGTGCGTGTCGGGCCACGCGCAATATAGGGTTCCGTAGTACCGCTAGTTTTTGATAATTTTTGTATGGTCAATGATGGGGACACGGTAGTGTCCCCGCCGAGACGAGCCAAGCGAAGCGCAAGGGCACTACCTACCTTTTCTCGAAGTGTTTCGCCGTTTTTTTGAACCTTCATAGAATTGGTTTCCGTTGTAGCAGATAGTTAATTTTTTCAAGATATGATGCTTTCAACAGACTTATTAAGCGTACAAAGTCTCATTTATACTTTAGATTTTATAGATATCTAAAATACACCGATTTTGTCACTGACACAGATGATCATCAAAATGTTTGGCTACTTCCTGAAGTGCTAGAAAGCTGAAATTTGGTATGTAGATTGTAGGTAATCTAAGTTTGGTATACAATCAACAAAAAAATCATAAACTAGTAATTTTCACTCCCCAAAAATAAAAAAATAAAAATACTTAGCAACTTACAATAAAAAAGCGGCCAAGTGCGAGTTGGACTCGCCCATGAAGGGTTCCGCAGCAGCAATAAGGTTTATTTTCATGAAATTAAAAGGTTTTTGGTTTATTTTTATATTTCAGTCGATTTAATGAAATTTAGATTAAGGTTTACCATTTATGACGTATAAAAAAACTACTGGCTAGATCTCGTTCAAATCAATTTTCGTTGGTAGTTTTTATAGTAATCTACACCACATATTTTTTTTAGAATTATCATATCCCCTACTTTAGAAAATAGAGGGGGGGGGGACACACATTTTACCACTTTGGAAGAGTCTCTTTCGCAAACTATTCAGGTTAGAAAAAAATGATATGAGAAACCTCAATATGATTTTTGGAGACTTATCCATAAATACTCTACACGCATAGGTTAGATGAAAAAAAAGTTTTTTTGTTTCAGTTGTACTTATGGGGACCCCTAAAATTTTTAATAATTTTTCCATTTTTGCATCAAAATCTTAATGCGGTTCACAGACTACATCTATTTACCAAGTTTCAATAGTATACCTCTAATAGTTTCGGAGAAAAGTGGCTGTGACATACAGACAGACAGACAGACATGACAAATCTATAAGGGTTCCGTTTTTTGCCATTTTGGCTACGGAACCCTAAAAAGGACTAAAATCCCACCAAAAACATTTTATATAAAAAGTTACCTCGATGACCACAAAAGGTTTGCCTTGTGAAAAAGACTATTGACCCTAACTCCAACAAATTCTACATATCAGTAAGTATTTATGGCTGGCTGTTTCGTTACTTACTTCAGATCAGAAACTAAATATTCGCCTCACATCCATGACGGTAGCGAAACAGCCAAGACATAAATACTTACTGATAATAATATGTAGAATTTGTTCGAGTTAGGGTCAATAGAGAGGCCGCGTAAATTCATAAGCTTGCTCTCTACCCTCCATAATTAGTACCTAGATATTTTGACTTGGCTTTAGTGACGTTGCGATCCATCAGAATCGATTTCTTTGTTTTTCCAATACTTGAGAGAGTACTGACGTTTCTAAGGCCCGTATAAGTAGTCAGTACTCGAGATGCATCTTGGTCTCAAGATACGGTTCAGGCTCTGTGATTGGTTGGCTGTCAAAATTTGGACCAATCATAGAGCCGAACCGCGTCTTGAGTGGTCTATTTAATATTTATACGGGCCTAAGCACTCTGTGCTCACGACTCAGTAACAAATGAAAATGAAGACGATGAAGTGGATGGTAGTTTCGAAGATGTAGAAGATGTTGCAATACCAATTATAGATGTTAATACAGAATCCTTGGACTTTTGATAAATAGAAATTTATATTATTATATTTTAATTGTTTGTTATTGTAGATATTTATGAATTGATTTAAATTTTATTGTAAAAATAATAAAAATATTTTCTAATAATATTATCAAACTTTGTGTATTATCAATCAAAATTTATCATGTTTAGGGGGTGAGGGGCCTTAGTTTTTGTGACGAAATATTCACATTTTACAGGGGGGGTCACAAAAAGTGTGACACTGCGTGACAACCGGGGGGGAGGGGGTCAAAAAAAGTTAATTTTAGTGTGACGTATTTTATGAACGGTTTCCGTGATGTTCACTAGTCTTCACGCTTTAGCAACTCAACCGATTCTAATAAAATGTTATAATAATATGGAGACAATTTGAGTTCCTGGACTTATGGGTAGTTTTTATATCGGAATTTAGTACGTATATTCCCTCTCAAAAACAGATCATCGCCGGCGACATTTACAAACTAAATCAAATCAAATCAAATCAAATTCCTAGTAATATATAAGTCTATGCTTTATTGCCAGAATGTAGTACATGATCATGGTCTTATATTAATACTAGTTGACCCGGCAAACGTTGTTTTGCCATTTAAAGTATTTCTACTTCATCAGTTGATACAAAATCTTACCCCCTCTTTTGTCCCCTAAGAGGGGTGGGGGAAAAATTGTGTACACCTGATGTTAATTTGGAAAATACAGTTAATAATATGAAGTAAATCCATTAAAGAAAAAAATTGATACAAAATCTGACCCCCTTTTTGGTCCCCTTAGAGGGGGGGGGGAGTTTATGCACCAGATGTTGAGTTGGAAGAAGACACATATATCTGCGAAAAACGCATTCAAATCGGATCAGTAGTTTTCGTGTGATAGTGGAACAAACATACAGACAGACAGACAGACAGACAAAAAACTAACCACATTTTTGGCTTCTATAGCGATGTAGTGACACCCCCCGCTTATTTTTTGAATATCTTTAATGTACAGAATTCACATTTCTACAGTTTTATAATATGTATAGATTAAGAAAGTTCCAGTACATAATACATTCTTGCCATTACAATGGCGTGCAATTCAATAAAATATAAAATTAACTTATGAATAGAATATATATAAAATCACTGTAAAATACATATATAAAATTAAACGCTGACTTACACCAATAATTATCATTTTAAAAGAAATAATATGTAAAAGATAAAATAAATAAAATATTTACTTACTGAATATAATTACTTACTTTTCAGAACTTTTCCCTCGGGTGTACACTCGCGTCCATTCAGTAAACAATCGATATAGTTTATAACCAGTCTTTTGCTATTGAACAGGGCATCAACATCTAAATAGTCATATCGCGAGTCATACTTGGGCATATTTTGCATGTTCCCAATGTCTTGACCCTCCACTGTAAAATATGCACACGCACACAGGAACACCACTCTGAACTTCATTTTTGTACTTTGAAGTCGCGATTCGATTTAAAAAGTTAAATTTAAAAATTTGAATTTCGAACGCGCATGAGACAGCGCGCGACCGAGACGCTGTAGTGGTTAGCGCGCGCACAGGCTGTACATATATAACGCTCGAAAACCTCGTATCAATCTTAAAGATGATAAAATATTGCACAGTTCAGCATAATATGCTTTTCGTTCTCAAAATAACGCCAAAACTTCCAAACGTGTATCTTTATGGAGTCAGGAGTTCTCTCAGTACCTTCGGGACCATGGTATGTATACCTTGATGCAGAATATTACTTTTTGGTTGCATAATATGCCCGTCGAGCCCCCTTTCGCAACGTGCCATAAGGAACTTCGTTCCAAAAAAGTTACTCTTTCACAACTGCTACTTTTACAGTACAGGGGACTCATACACTTTATCACTTTGTTTTGTTACACCTTGTATGATAATGTTATCTATTAGGTATGTACCAGTCTATTTCTATAGGTACCCTATAGATTAGGCTACCTATTAGATTAGGACAGGAAAAACATGAAAATGACTTCAGAGATTGGTTATCACACAAAAATATTTTTGTTTATCAAAAACCATACGGAAAAGTTTACAAGTAGACACGTGCTAGTTAAGGTCCTTGTAGACTTGTGTCTGATTTTTTTAAGCAGAAGGACATTTTTTTGTAATAAAAAAAAATCATGTAAATCGGACTCAGAGGCGGCGTAAAACGTGGGCGGTGTGGGCGACCGCCCACGGCGATACCACGAGGTTTTTTTAAAGGATTTACAAGTTTTGATGCCCAAATATTCATAAAAAAAGGTTTATGAATAAATGTTTGGGTATCAAAAAATTCTTTCTCTCAAAAAATCTGTGTTCTTGCGTCATCCATCAGCTAAACCTGAGTAATGATTAAAAAAGTCTCTGCAGAGTGCGGCCGGAATTAGTTACACGGCTTAATATTAGCTTGCTAATTAATTATTCAACATGTCCTTATGTTGTTCTGTTAAGTACCTAGAGTTAATAATACTCAAGAGCGTCCGTAGCCTAATGGGTAGACCTTTGGTTCGCACTCGTATAGGGTGCAGGTTCGAACCCGGGTGGAGGCGTGTACCAATGAGATATTTTCTGATCTATTACCGACGCTCGTACGCACGGAGCTCGTACGTGAGGAAACCCGCACATAGTTGGTTCCAGACGTATTGACCCGTTGTTTCCTCTGGACTATAGGCCGACTATGTTGCGAGAATGTCGTATGTGCTTGGGCAAGTGGCAACCATACATGCATTTAAATATTGTCCCAGGCACTACAGTATTTGAGGAGTAGTTACTTCGCTCTGAAAATACTGTTTAAATAATTATGCTTATGTCAATTCCATACATTTTCATCGGCAATTCTATAAAACATTTTGGCACACTCCCCTGGAATGTTACAAGGAAATGAGGTACATATTTGCCGCATCATAGTATATTTTTATAGCGCTAAATAAGCCAACATAAATTTTGCAAGTTATTTAATAACATTTAATAATACAAAATAAAATACATAGCATCAGTTAGAATCTCAATTCAAAATTCTAAATTAACAATCCCACTAACATTTTATGAGATTTTTTGTGCGTGTCATCAAAAATTCGAGTACCTGCGAATCAATTAAATACTAATAATTATTCAAAGACTACAACTAGTATGGCCGCCAGGTACGGAGTTAACTCGACCGAGTTGTAGATGTTATCCCCAACTTTGTTGCGCAGAAAATCGTCTATAGCACTGGAACCGCACATTTTTCCGGGATAAAAAGTCCTTTCCCAGGACTCCGAGTACCTCTATACCAAATTACGGAAAAATAGGTTTAGCGGTTTGGGCGTGAAGAGGTAACATACACACTTTCGCATTTATAATATAAGTATAGAGATTAGAGATAGTTATATCGTAATAAAACTTAAGAATTAAGCTAATATATAAAACTATTTTTATACCACTAATAAAATTCCAAATCTAAAGCTGTACAAGGATCCGCACCAACACTTGTAAATATATATGTAACTGATTGTACTGTTGGTTCTTGGTGGAAATTCATATTGAACACTAATGAAACACAATTTTCGTGCACTTTTTCCACTATATTTAAGAAATTATAACAATTTTAACAAATTAAGAATTAAGAAACCGGTCGTGTAATTTGTTAAAATTGTTATAATTTCTCAAATATAGTGGAAAAAGTGCACGAAAATTGTGTTTCATTAGTGTTTACTTGTAAATATATTGCTGTCGTCATTGTCGAGGAGATAACAGATACGAGCTTTCTAGAACATTAAATAACACAATTTTAGACCGATATTTTTATCGACTGCGCAATTCGGTGTTTTGAAGTCGGTATGTTTTCTTTGCCTTGGATTTGGTAAAAGTATTTCAGCATAAACGACGTAGTGCGACGTAGTTCACAACGCAGCTCGTAGAACGTAGAAATGCGTAGCAAAACGGCGTAGCCCTACGTCGTAGCAAAACGTAGACCGTATGGCACCGTAGTCCGTAGTGTAGCGTAGCACAAACAACGCATAAAAGTGTGATGAAAATACCCATTTTGAATGAAACATGTTGACTATAGATATACAGAGTGTAACAATAATATACTTTAGGGTATGTGTACTATATTATACAGGGTGTACGTTGTAACTAAACTAAGTGATAGCACTTTATGAACGCCTCCGTTGTCTAGTGGTATAGAGCGCGGCTCTTGTCTCGGAGGTCGTGGGTTCGATTCCCGCGTTGGAAACATGTTATTTCCAAGTTTGGTTAGGACAATGCAGGCTGATCACCTGATTGTCTGACAAGTAAGATGATCCATGCGTCGGATGGGCATGTAAAAAGTCGGTCCTGCGCCTGATCTCTCGCCGGTCGTGTCGGTCTGCCGTCCCACTGGGTTATGAGAGTAAAGGAATAGAGAGTACTCTCGTGTACTGCGCACACACTTAGGCACTATAAAATTACTCCTGCGTAGCTGGCCTGGTTTCAATGAAACCGGCCACCGTCACCGAAACCGGTGTGGGAGCTATTATTATAATATTAATACTTTATGGTGTGTATGTGTTCCTTGTAGAGATTTCATCGTGAAAGTAGGGTTCCGTTATACGGTTCTTAATCAACAAAACTTGATTAACTACTGAACCTTAAAAAGCAACCCTTACAAGCTGATTTTCTGTATATTGATAGGCTAATAGTTACGTTAATAGTTATAGTATAATTTAAGAGTAACATTATCCCTGTTAGCTACCACTTTCAGGATTTTTCGCAGATAAAAATGTTGTTCGTCTTATCAAAATGATGCTGCACACAAAAAATATGCAAAGCTATTTATTTAAATAGAAAAATACATTGTATTACAGTACTTACTTCCGTCAGTTTAAATATTCTTTATCTATATTTTATCAGAAATTCAAAGTTAGGATTAGTACAGATTATCTGGATTCCTCGCTTTCAACACACATTTAAGAGATGATCAATTAATTTCTTGAAAATTTTACTTTGTGCGTTTTCTTGTCTGTCTTAACTCAATAGTTACAGCAGGCTTAGGCAAAAGGTAAAACAAACAGTCACATGCAATTTCTTCTAATCGACTTTACTTTTCAGTTTTCTCTCTTATGATTATAGTACCTACTACTAGACACTAATAAAAAATATATTTTTAAACAATAAAATCACAACTTTATTTTATGACTTAACACAAGACTTTATTTTATGTTACTACCAAAATATACAAAATATTATAATAAAACAGTTTATAGTCTTTAGAAGACTAACATTTTATTCAAACGGGAGGTTGCAATAATTAAATATAATATTTCTTTATAGACAACGATCCACATTCCACGACGTTCCACATCAACATCCGATACTCTTCCATCACCAATAACATTCACAGTGCTGGCTTTAGCACTTCCGGCGCCCTGGGCGAGATTTCTTCGGCGTCCCCTAACTGGAATTCAAGTACATTCGAAAACAGACTGAGAAGTATAAATACGGCGCCCCTTTTTATCCGGCGCCCTTGGCGGTCGCCTAACACCTACTGAACATTCTACACCCCATCAACACTCCTTTTCGACCTTCATAGGTTTGACCTTGAGTCGCTCCGCCAGGGCTGCGCTGGACTCAATCTGCTGTGCCACGTATGACACGGTCCCGCAGGTGTCGGTGACCTCAGCTGCCTTCTTCTCTTTATCACCTGGTGCTAAAACCGGCAGTTTTGGGTCCGTCTGTAAAGAGAAGAGTTACACAATTAAATAACCTCCTTTTTTTGAAGTCGGTTAAAAACAATACTATTCGTTTTACAGCCTTCCTCAATAAATGGGCTATATAACACCGAAAAAATTTTTCAAATCGGACCAGTATTTCCTGAGATTAACGCGTTCAAGTTAGCCCTTTCAAATAATTTTCCCCGTTTTTTCCACATTTTCCTCTATTTCTTCGCTCCTATTAGTCTTAACGTGATAAAATATAGCCTATAGCCTTCCTCGATAAATGGGCTATCTAACACTGAAATAATCATCAAACTCCGTTGGGTTTAAAGATTAAAGGGAACAAAGGGACATGAGGGAAAAAGCGACTTTGTTTTATAATATGTACAGATTAGTGTACAGCCGCTGTATGTGACCCCTTTATTTCCGCTACCCCTGTACGGGATCTGCCACGCACCTGGGATATGCTACCGCACCCATAGGACGCTGCCGCCCCTAAGCCGCAGATGGCCTATTTATAAATTCAGGTCTGGACCATAAATTTTTCCAATAGTTAAACACTGCAACAGCTTTTGCCTTGGAGAACTATGGTTATAAGCGCTGGATTAATTATATTTTATACTCTAATAAAAAATTACCGGCTCCAACCCTCGCCAATGGTGCATGCAGTCAGTGAGTCGGTCCCCGAAGCCAGGCGCGAAGTTGTCAGGGTTGAGCGCGACGAAGCAGTGCCCCAAGTTAGCTGGACCACCGTCCCCGCTGTGGGACCACGAGCGAATGTGGTGACCGTAGTTGGAGCCTGTAAGGAGGTGCGGAGTTAATACTGTGACGGTGTGAGGACCGGGGATTGGGGAGAGTAGATAACGACCAGGAGGTAGCGTGTTCTTATCAATGGACTAGATGGCGCCCGCAACTCCGTTGCACCAAAATCCATTTATCGCGCGGGAACCGTACATTTTTCCGGAATAAAAAGTATCCTATGTCCTTTCCCGGGACTTAAGTGTATCTTCGTCTCCATTCTTTTCAGCGAAATCGGTTCAGCGGTTTGGACGTGAAAAAGTAAGAGACAGACACACTTTCAAATTTATATTATTAGTATGGATGGGCTGTTCCGTCAGCTTAGGCAGTGTCCACAAAGATCTGTTGTTCAGATTTAAAACTATGCACAGATTGGTGTGCCAAAGAACCTTACCTGATAATATTCCGCAGAACATTTCTACGACGGCTGCAAGACCGTATCCCTTGTATCCGGAAGTCTGCTCCCCTCCGCCTAGCGGCATGAGACATTTCGTTTTGAAGGCCTGAAATTTGGTTTTCACGGTAGGCTCTGTACGCTTAATCTTTTGTGAATCAACACCAGAAATTATTAAGTTCATGTTTTATAATTATAGTATACACGCAAGTAATTCCCGAGATGTTTAGTGTTACACACGCTAAACATCATGGTTTAGCGTTACACTCGACGTCGACGTTTAAAGAAGTGTGGTGTATATTAGTAGGATACCCACTGCCCACTTTTGCTTTGAACTCGTATTATGAAGGTTTATGAAATTAGAGCTAAGTAAAGTAAATAATTTACCAGTTCAGCGTCCGTGGTTTCATTACCGTCGGGGCCCTGCGCCCACCCGCGCGGCAAACTCTCTCCTTTGCGCACCTGCATCTCTATCTAAACAAAAATACTTCTTCTAAATATAACCATACGAAAATTATAAATGCGAAAGTGTGTCTGTACTCTGTCTGTCTGTTATCTCTTCAAGCCCATTCGGTTATTATGGGAATGCTTAGAGTCCCGGGAAAGGATATATATATATTTTTTTATGAAATAAGGGGGCAAACGAGCAAACGGGTCACCTGATGGAAAGCAACTTCCGTCGCCCATGGACACTCGCAGCATCAGAAGAGCTGCAGGTGCGTTGCCGGCCTTTTAAGAGGGAATAGGGTAATAGGGGAGGGTAGGGATGGGATGGGAAGCGAATAGTGGAGGGGATTGGGCCTCCGGTAAACTCACTCACTCGGCGAAACACAGCGCAAGCTTTGTTTCACGCCGGTTTTCTGTGAGGACGTGGTATTTCTCCGGTCGAGCCGGCCCATTCGTGCCGAAGCATGGCTCTTCCACGTCATATAAGATTGGTACCCTATTTTTTATCCCGAAAAATGTACGGTCTCCGCGCGATAACAGAATTATGGCACAACGGAGTTGCGGGCGTCATCTAGCTAGTTCATAAGATGGTAAACTTTAACTGCGACAAGTCTTAAGGTCTTATCTTCAGGGTATTACCTGCCGCAATAAGCGGTAATAACTGCCGCATTCAGAGTGGAACATGAATTATTAAATTTAATTAATTCAAACTTTTGACATAATATAAGCAATTATTAATACATACCATAAAGTTAATATACCTAGCGGAATAGAGAAGCAAAAGCCTGAGCAAGCGAGATGTCACTATCAGTAACTGCACTGCGTGGTAAAAAGAGACGTGTGATACATGACAGCATCACTCTTTTTTTTGACGACCGTCAGCCCGGGGCTGACCGTTGACAATTTAATCTCATAGAATTCATGTTCAATCATGCTTGTGTAAGTGTATACGTACACATATTTTTCACACAGATGAAAACCAATTTCGGTTACACAGTTTGACAGCTCGAGTTTGTTACTCTATTCCGCTAGGTATATTAACTTTCCCCGCGTTCCACCTGGCGTTAAAAACGATCAAAACGCTGAAAATGCCTCCTATTTTTAGCGTTTTGATCGTTTTCAACGTCAAGTGGAACGCGCCCTTTATGATACATACATTATCTGTCAAATTCTTTATTAAATTGAAGGTTAATCATTATTAAATGTCTCTGAGTACAGCGGTTACTCTTATATGTACGGGTAAAAGGGTCATTTACGGGTAAAGGGGATACTTCTTCAGAATGTCTAAAATGTTTTAATTCCAAATTTGAGCGTTTAGACTTTAGAGCTTAGACGCACCCCACAGTGCACATGCTTTCATATTTAAATTCTCATATTATTATCTAGTATTACTACTACCTTATTATCTAGTAGTACTACTACTATTACAGGTCAGATATTTTGTATAAAAGGGACAAGTCTTTTACCTTGCCTACAGCAACAGAAGTAGTAGCCATGTCCAGGTAGAAAGTCTCACTCTTCGACGCAGGCGCCACCACTGATATGGGATTCGTTCCTAGTGCTGCCTGAAATGAGAAAAGATTTCAATCTAAATCAATCAAAGCAGCCTATATTCGTCCACTGCTGGACATAGGCCTCTCTCGATGAACGCCAAGATGGCTGATTTCCTGCTACTCGCAAAGTATCGAGAAAAGATTAACTTGGATATTTTATTAAAAATAGAAGTAAATACGACAAACAGATACACATGTTTACTTGGAAAAGTCGATACACTCTACTGCTGTAAATATACAAAGAAAGATATTTGTATAGTATGTTCTACCGTTAGTGATAACTGATAACTATATAAGATGTCTCGACCAATACCTACGAAGGTTTTTTTGCGCAACTGAAATAATGATTTTTACATTTGACTACTGATTTTAGTAGAAGTACGGTACATACTTGTTTACTCCTAGTCGGCGCTAGCAATGGGGAAGTGTTGGTGAACGCCATCCCTATGAAACCTTTTTCAGCAGCCTTCCGCGCCCAGTAGCCCGCCATGCCGTTGTGGTTAGAGCCTGAAAAGTGCAGGAAAAAAAATATCTGATCAGTATAGTATTATGATGGAAGTGCTGATACACAAGGTGTAACAAAAGTAAGTGATAATACTTTAGGGTGTGTATGAGTCCTCTTTATTGAGTGCACTGTGAATGCAGCAGCGCTGAAAGAGTAAATTTTTTAAAAACTTTTGTATGGAAAAATTCTTGACGCAAAGGTGATTGACCGCTTGCCTATACAAATCATGAAAAAAATTGCTCCTTCGGCGCTGCTACTTTTACATTGAATTTCTCTACAAGGAACACATACACACCCTAAAGTATTATTCACATTCTGTATACATTGATCTATCTCATAGCGGACTTGATTCGAGCAGAATACTGCAGCTCCTGGATAGCATGCTTACAATGAACATCCATCACCGAAATACAGTGATACTGACTTATCAGCACTTCTTAATTTTATATGTTTCTATACCATTATGTTATTTTTATAATTATCTCATTCACTCGTCAGTCGTCACTTGTATGTTTAGTGTCGCTTGAGCCATATGCGGCCCAAGAAAAACATCTACAGGTAAATAAATATTTTCATCAAAGCATCCTATTCTAGGAAATAAGGCAAACAATTCGCTATGGTAGAGACGCAGTTCGCATCCATTTATACGAGCGTGTTGTAACAAGCTTGCAGTAGGCACATTGCTTCATGTAGGTACCTACCATCTTCCTGTACTCACACAACATTCTTACGCCTGCGATGTCCATGCTGAAATATTGGTCAGAGGTGTCTAGACTCTAGAACGTTGTTTGCATCACTCACGTTCTCCTAAAGCACTCTTACGATTGCTGTTATTGCCTTGACGTACCATCTTCTCACCTTTAACAGACACCCAGCCCACTCCCGTCTCTCTGGCCTTCTTAATCGCGATGTCCATGGCGAAGTGGCTGGCAGTAGCTCCCAGCACGCAATTGGCATCAACCCATGCGGTGGACGGGTTTTCCTTCAACACCTTGGGAGTGTTGTTCGGCTTGCAGTCTCCGCTGAGGATGTCGTTGACGTAGTATTCTGGAACCATGAAAGAACTTATTTTAAAAATGATGAAACGCGAAGACTGTTTACTTGCAAAACCACACTGAGAGCTGAGACAGTATTAACAATATTCCATGAGACCCTTAGATTCCTTACTTTAATTTTGTTTTCAGAATATTTCTCTATAACTGAAGGTACTAGGTACACTTATAAGTCCGTGGGAATAACGAACATTTATTTTCAACTACTCTAAAAAGTCATCAGACATTGCTATATTAAGTAATAAGTAGTTAACTTTCGATTTTGTGCACCCTTTTACTGCTTTTATTGTTGATTTCGTATTTCTTAACTAATGACTTTCCAAAGCTTTCGATAACAGTGTTTTCATATTCCGATGATTGGAATACCTTGAAATCTTGGCCTTCCATGACCCTCTCTCATACCACCATCACACGGCACACCTTCAATCAACCTACCTAATCTATTGAGTCCATGGCTGGGATGCCCCAGCCTGTCAGCCTCTACCAGTAGCTCGGCCTGCTGCTGCGCCGCCCGCGCTGCCGCCCCTGCAGTCTTGAGGCAGTCCACCATGAACCTCAGGGCTTCCGATGTCGCCACTCTACTCATTGTGGATCCTGGAACGGAATGGTAATTTTGAAATTGTACAGCGATCAAACAGTCTACTATGTAGCGGACTAACTAATAATTACAATCCTGGAATGTGCTAGCGAAGTTATCTGCGGTAGTAAATATAGTAATAGTGATAATACTTTAGGAGTGTATGATTCCCCTCTATGAATATAATTCAAGACGTGAGTGGAGGAATAAGGTAAGTAACATGAAACTTCCCGTTTTTTTGCTTAAATGGAGGCTTTAGGGCCGGAAAAGTTATTTGAAATAGAAAAACTATGGATTGTATGTGTAGCCAGATTTATATTAGCTAGGTTATGAAGTAGATAAGTTACAAGTTTTATTGAAATAATTAGGGAAAAAATAAGTTATTGTCCGTATGTTCCGAAATGTTACTTGTTCGATTCTTCCACTCACGTCTTCAATTGTGAAAGTAGCAGTGCTCAAAAGGCAACTTTAAAACCTTTGTACGGGAAAGGCTTGTCCAATTGCCCATACACACAATATCTTGAAGTTATGACTTAGTTTTGTCACACCTTGTATAAAACTTTAGTGCAAAGTTCAATCGTCGGACATCAAAGCAAAGCTGACCAACCATATTTATCATAATTACCTTTAAAGCCCACATTTGTGACCCTGACATAATGATGACAAACAAATGGACGCCAATCTAGATTCTCTGTTTTACCACAATTCGTACATAGGGGAAAAAGATGCTTACATTTTATGACAGATGTACACTTTAGGTAAATACCTCAACATACTGAACACAAGGTAAAATAGTACCGAATCCACTTTCCCACTTTTAAATAATATAAATTTTTATTTAATTTTACCTTTCCCTTCAGAACACATTGTTTTTTCTTCAATTAGCTTCTCTACAACTTCTTAATATTTACGTTTACACTAGAATATATTAAAATAAGATTATGAGAGTGACCGCTACGACTGCAGACGACCGATATCTTTGTTCATTAGGTGCCTACTATGAAGCAAAAGCTAATGCCGACTAAACTATCTAACCAATTTTGCTCTACTTATGGCCCTGATAGCTTGTTTATCATAACAAGGGTTTATCAAACTAATAATTGCTTTAACGCTAAACAATTCCCTTATAATGTTTATTTAATTGTCCAGATAGATTTGTTATTATTTATTATAACGCATAATATCTCCGGCTGTTATGATCATAACTTGCTTGGACCACTGAACTCTTTTACAGTTGTTGAGCTACTGTTGTTGAGCTATACGATAATAATATTCGGGTTGTTATAAAGAACATATTATGATTATTATTATTTATTAATAAAATAATGTTATTATTAAACAATTTATACAAACAAACAAGGTTTTGTCTTTTGACCGCGTATTATTATAGTAAGTTTGTATCATGTATGTAATTATAATAGACCCTTGAGGTACGCCAAGAAGCTATATCATGTACGATAATAATATTATGTTAAACATAAATATTAATATTAAAAAAAAAACTTGTAAATTCTTCAAAAATATTTAATAACCTTTCATTATAGCATACGTGATTGCTACCACCTGCACCGGTTCGGAAAATAGCCCGGCGAGAAGAAACGGTGTAAGAAATAACCTTGCGTAACCTACTTATTTACTCTTCAAAGTAAGAAGCCAAGTATAATGGTGGAAAATAATTAATTATTCTTAAAATACAATTCATAATTATGGTTGTTTTTAAATGTGAAAATTATCCTGTTCTATATGACTGGTTTATTGACACTGTTTAACTCTACTATCACATCTTAATTCTTGATTCAACATACAGTTTAGATATTGTAAATAACTAACAATATCTTAAAGTACATAACTGATTCTGAATAGAAATACGTAAACTATCCTTAACCTTTAATTTCTAATGTTAACCTAATCATTGTTTGAAAAACAAAACGTTCCACACTCAATTACATTGACATTCAGACATTCTTGTGACATTATGACTGTAATTAGATGTAGTTTATCAATTATCATAAAAGTAAATAAATGAACTCACCAAACACCTAGTACAACAATGAATGAAGAAGATAACAATAAAAATCTACGTAAAATATAAATAAACAAAAGTCGGCGAAAACGCGTAGGCCCCGGCTCGCGTTGAAAAGCCGACTAAATTAATTTACTGACAACTGACAAGTGACAAGAAACGAGACATAAAAAAGCAATTAAAAAAGTTAATGTCAGTTTGCATTGTCTCTATCACTCTATAATCATAACGTCTCTTACGTTTTTGAAATAGGAACGCCAGAAACTAAATAAATTTTAATTTTGTGATCTAAATCTGCTTAAACACTATAATTATGATTATTTTGTGTATTTGGTACATTAGGAAATTGACCTATAATAACACTGTGATTACGTAATCAAAGAAACGTAAAACACATTAAACTCGGTTTAGTCGTTGCTATTAATATTCCATGGGCGTTTTGAAAATAATATTTATTTTAAGAAAAACAAATTAACAATAATAATAGTAGGGGAGGGGAGGGGGTGCTATTTGTGTAGTCACTCGAGCGTCATGGACACCTTGTAGGTTTTTTACATATTTAGGTAAAACTGATAAAAAAATGAGAGCGCTTTTTATTATAGCGGTGGGTTCAGAAACTGCAGCCATTTAGCTTTGAAAAAGAAAATATGTTCAGAAAATTGCTGATTTAGGTAAATTATAAATATATTTTAGACAACAAGGACTAAATCATTTTGTTTAGTGCAAAATAAAATATCTGCGAAGCTTAGTTCGGAAAATATGAAGCTTTATTTTTATATTTTAAAATGTCTCTACAGGTTTACCTAACCTTTGAATCGTCAAGTGCTTTATATGGAAGCTTTTTTGGGGTATACTAAACATCCCCTATCTTAATCTGACAGATCCGATGACATTTCAATATTCAAAAAATTTTTTACCCACCACATGAGAAATCTGATTTCTATACCATGATAACTAGACACATGTCTGAAGTCTATACAAGGTTAATCTAACATGCTCGAGCTACTCCCGAAATCCTCTCTTGGGGTCCCCAACATATTTCACAACAATTTAAAGAAGTTTTAATTTAAAAAAATATTATAGATCTAAAGGTGATCTGACCATTTTACTATTAGGGTGAAGCCAAACGAGCGTAATTTCTGCCGGGCAGAATTTCTGCCGGGTAGAAATTTCATACAAAAGTCATGTTTGATTCACACGGCGACTCAAAATGAGTTGTCATTTGTATGGCAAGAAATTCTGCCCGGCAGAAATTCTGCGGCTCACGACTCACAAATTACGCTCGTAACTCGTTTGGCTTCGCCCTTATTTCTTGGCCCGTATGCCAGTTATTGACGAAAAAGCAATCAAAATTTTTGTCCAAAGAGTTTTTTCCAGGAAGTTTTAGCTCGTAAACTGTTATGATAAAAAATAGATTTTAATCAACAGATCATGAGGAAATTGGTTTAGTGTCTCAGTGAAGGTCGCTTATAAACATAAAAAGCATGTAACTACTTGAAAGAAATGCGTAAAGTAAAATGTTTATGTTAGTGCAAACTTAAGTTAAAGAGTGAATTCATAAGAAAATAAATCAGTGGCTTGTCTCATGTATCACCAGGACTTTGTTGGATCATTTTTATTTAGCATAAGAGATATTATAACTTAAATAATACGTAATATTTATGAATTACGATGACACTGCCTTAATCAAGGAGGCTTAATGATTACTTTAACATAATGAAGATTTGACATAAGCTCCATCCATACTTACTCTAATATTATAAAATATGTGAACGGCATACGTCTGTCTGTATGTCTGTTACCTCTTCACGCCCAAGCCGCTAAAACGATTTTGCTGTAATTTGGTATTTGTACAATAGATAGGTTTGAATCCCGGAAAATGAAATTTAGGATACTTTTATCCCGGAAAAATGTAAATTTCCCGCGCGATTTACGAATTTTGGCGCAACGGAGTTGCGGGCGTCATCTTACATTGTTATATAATTTGTATCAATGCCTTGATTTACTTAAAGTTAATTGACCGTTAAATACGTTTATTCTTAGTTTTAGAGTTAATCAGAGGTCAATTAGTTTTTAAATAATATATTTAAATATTAATTCTTTTTTTGCAAGCACGATTGCATTGTTTTACTTCTAAATATCTGCAACTTTTCTCATGAGTCATGTCTCATGAGTCATGTCCCACAGATTGGCGACTTCTGGTACAGGTTAAAGTTGCTAAAGCAGTTCCATCAGGATCAATATACTGGTAATAAGCAGACTGATGACTGGTACATTATAATATTATTAATGTTTTAATTGTTGATTTAATTGTTGCATAGCAGGTCATGAGGGCAGATAGGTTAACTTAGACTTTAGAGGGTTTGAGATCAAATGAGTGATTAATATAAGATTGACATGACGAAGTTAAGCCCGGCCGCACATTGTACGACATTTCTGATCAGAAACAGTTGAACGTCCGCGCTGTCTCTTACATTTTGTACTGAGCCGAGAGAGCTCGAACTCGCCGGAAGGATATTTCGGATAAGGTGCTGGGTGGCGGTCCGGCGGAGTTCAAATGTTTCTGATCAGAATTCGGACACATTGTGCGGCCGGGCTAAAAATAACTAAGGGAGTAAGTACCTAAGTAATTATATTTTTAAGATATGAGCCTAATCGAGGACTTGGCAAAAATCAAAATGCTTTATAAGCTGTTTATATTTTAAGACTTAACAATTATTACTGAGTCAAAATTCTTTTTAGGCACATTTTATTTGCATTATCCTGTTTCCATGTTCGGTATATAAATAAACTTGAGTTTGTATGGTATAAATACACAGTAAGTAACGAATATAAATGCATATTATCATTATTATCGTGACATACAATAATCATATTATATCTTTACTAAACATTAAATAATAATCTAACTATAACTTTAATACTAGAAATTCCCTGTAACGGCGTTTGAGCAGAAAATTGTGTATTATGCTGAAACGGTACATTTTTCGTAGTAATTCTAATATTCTTTCCTGGGATGCAAACCATATTATTGTCAGTAATCATATTTTCGTATTCGGCTTAGATATTATAGGGCTCCCATACAAAACTGCGAATTCGCATCGTATCGCATCGTAATGTCATTTTTATTATGAATTGTGTCGCAGATATATTTTGCGATGCGAATTCACAATAATTATGTGTGGGAGCCCTTAGAGTGAGTGTGAAGGGACAGACATACTTTCGCATTATTAATTAAATGTACACATTTTAATTACAAACGCACGTTTTCTTTACATTGTTTACTTATCACTGAACAGTATATATTCAAATGTCAGCTGATAAGAAGTCAGTTGCGCTCGCGTCGCCATGCCAGAAGTGCGTATTGAGGAGGTGAGGAGATTCATGGTTGAGAGCCTGGTGGTTGTAGGGGCTCCAGAGACAGAGGCGAAGAGACACGCTGATCTCCTGGTACATGCGGACTCCACGGGACACTTCAGCCATGGATTGAATAGACTAGGTAAGCATGCATCGATTTTTAGTAGTCTTGTCGCGGTATATAGAGTTAATTTTATTCGCACACGTTGTTAATGGTACTAAAAGGCATTTTATGCGTTCCCACACAGTTGTAGGAACTCCGCCAAGAGAGCCCAAGGCTCACACTGGTATCCTAAGTCCTAGTACTACCTACACCTTATATCTATGAAATCTTCTGAATATCGCAGATGTTGAACCTACGTTATTAAGTCGATCTTAGGCTTCCGTCTTAAAATCAGCGGGTATAGGGCATTTTGGGACAGAAGCGGCCTTGTCAAGCCCAGTCTAGATATTACTAACATTGACTTGACATAACCGGTCCAAACAATACCTAAGATCATCAGCTATCTGCCATTGAATTTTCTAGTGGTAAAATAGATTTTTTGGATAGTTACTCTTCAATACCCCTGTCCTGTGGTAAAATCAAAGGCTGAAGAGGAAATTACACCAGTCGTCCCATTATTGGCACTTTAGATTATCTATGAAGATGCTATTATTGATCATAATTTACCGTAGTATGAACTTAAAGTACCAATCATTAAGCGTTTTACCTTTTTTCAGAACTATATATAAACGACATTAAGAACGGCGCGACCAATGCTGAAGCCACTCCAGTCATACTTCAGGAGTCAGGGGCGACGGCGTGGGTGGACGGCTGTAATGCTCTCGGCGCGACTGTCGGCCATTTCTGTATGGATGTCGCTGTGAGGAAGGCCAAGGAGTGTGGTGTGGGATGGGTAGCGGCGAAACGTAAGTACTTATGATTTAAGTATCGGCACTAATAGGTTTGATAAGCGTTAACGTAATATGACTTAAAGCCATATTACGTAGAATTTGTGCTACCTGGGAATTTAATTCCATAAAATGTGCCCAATTTGCTCATATAGACGCTATATATACTTAGCTAACATAATATTATAACCATTATAATATGACTACTTTCATAGCCAATGGCTATGTAAAAAGGGTGCTCACAGCGTTTATGCAGCAATTTTGTGCTACCTGGGATAAGCACAAGAGTTCACAGAAGCCTACAAACAGCACGCTGAGAAAGTCACAAGTGTTGGGCACGTTTAATGTATCAAGACGCGCTATCCATATTCAATATTATTAACGCGCAAGTGCATTTATCTGTCTCACCACACTTAAACCACTTAACTGATTCAGACAAAAGTATGGAGATAAGTATGGAGAGCACTCCACGTTTTGTAAGAAGAAAATGAACAGTTTCCGCGATGACACAATGCGAAAGTGTGTCTGTGTACTACCTATTTACGCTTAAGCCGCTGACGGCTGAACCGATCGAAGATAGGACATGGATTAGTTTAAAGTTAGCCTTTCCAAGTGAGCGTCTAACTCTATATCAGTGACGCCGCGACAATAAAAATTGTATGGTTTGGAGTCGAGGACAGCGATATTAACACGGTGTCTGTGACGTCACTTACGCCAAACCATACATTGTCGTACCGGATAAACGCACAGTTCTCGTGTGAGCCAATGGATCAGAAATGCCATTATCTGAAAATATAACAAGTGCTATTTCAGGCTGCAACCACTTCGGCATGGCGGGGTACTGGACGCTGCAGGCGGAGAAGGTAGGGATGATCGGCATGGCGTTCACCAACTCCGCACCGATCATGGTGCCCACCAGATCTAAACAGGTACTTTATCTCTGAATATTAAGTTAAAAGTTAAGATACACTTAAATAAATCTGCTTTTCATAGTGCATTATATTTCATCATATTATATATTATATTTCATTATATTTCATCATATATAATATGTAGATTTTTAGATAAGTCCCAACTATCAACATAGAATATGCCAAAAACAAATTATCTCAAAACAATTTCTACCTTTAACCTCTTTATCATTACAGTTTACAAGACGTCCCGCGCGGCTTTGCCCGCGTAAATTAGATATTACGCAGACAAATTACTCCACAAAAAATAGCCTACTATCCTTCACGTGGTCTACTTCTAATATCCCGGCGGGTTATGCTGCCGGGCCGGCGGCTTTAGTGTGTAGACAGCTTTATACCCTGTATAAGGAAGTCATATACAACCTAAAGTGTTATCACTTTTTTTTGTTACATCCTGTATACTAGTTCTCAAAACATTATCTATCAACAATTTACTATCAATAACATACATCAATTCCAGAGTGCAACAGGAACGAACCCCATATCTCTAGCAGCGCCGGCGGGCAATGGCGACTCCCTCGTATTGGACATGGCCACTACAGCCGCCGCCATGGGAAAGGTTTGATAAAACCAATGATTTTACAAATTCTGATCGAAAACCTTAATCTATATTAGGGCCTGTTTCACCACTTCCTGATGAAGTGCCGGATAGGCTTTCCATAACTTATTTGACAGATTCTCCATACTCATATATCTGTCAAGTTAAGTGGTGGATACTGGATAGCCTATCCGATACTTACCGAAGTGGTGAAACCTAGGCCCTTAGTCTAGGAACCGCTCCCCTGAGATCGTATCAGAAATTTTTTTTTGTTGTAGTTGTAACATTTGAAAAATAATCGGCCAAGTGCGAGTTGGACTCGCGCACGAAGGGTTGCGTACCATTAAAGAGCCAAATTAGGCCAAAAATTGTGTTTTTTGTATGGGAGCCCCCTTAACTTGCTATTTTATTTTAATGTATTAAATATTAAAGTACACATATAACTAAGGACTTTGAGAAAAATTTAAGTACTTTACCTACCTTTTGCGATTATTGATATAGAGCAAAAAAGGTCCTAAAAATGACGTTTGTTGTATGCGAGACCCCCTTAAATATTAATTTTATTTTGTTTTTAGTATTTGTTGTTATAGCGGCAACAGATATACACAATCTGTGAAAATATCAATTCTCTAGCTATTACCCTTCTTGAGTTACAGCCTAGAGACAGACGGACAGACGGACAGACATCGAAGTCTTAGTAATAGGGTCCCGTTTTTACCCTTTGGGTACGGAACCCTAAAACATTGCTTTTTGATGAGAATATTAAAAATAAAAATTTTGTCAAGAAAACTATAGGTGACTTCATAGATATCTTAACATTCATGTACTTAAGTACTATTTTTAGATAGAAGTCCTGATCCACAAGGGCGAGCCTGTGCCTCCCGGCTGGGCGTTGGGGCCAGATGGGAAGTTGGCTACGGACCCACAAGTCGTAAGTTCCTCTTTCTCCCTTTCTGAAATAGGCACGGAACATTGAACTGGTGATGTAGAGTGGTAAATCACGCGCTGCGCTGTCATTCTTTATTCTACTATTATTGTTCATCCACAATGCTTTATTCCGCAACAACAACTACAACGCAACGTAATGAAAAACATCGGAGCTATAAGGCCTCACCTTAGGGTTCCACATATGAACACGATACCACATCGCGTCGTATGATGTGACTCGACGTCGCATCGTGAAATGACGCCGAATTGCATGGTTCGTTAGCTATGTCCACCACGATGTCCACTATGTAATTTCATCTTCAATTTTCGTCATCTTCTTTTTATTCAACTTTCGTTTGGCATATTCAATAATTGATTGCGTCAAAATCCACCCGCGTTGAAAGAAAAGTGTCATAGCGAGCGCTACGATTTCAACGCGCGTCACGGGCATGCCTCACGTTCGCTGTTGACTGCGCTATAACGCATGCCCTTGACGTACAGAAAAAGGCACAATGTGGACAAAGTCATTATACGACGCCAGTTTTTAGGCCTAAAGATTTTCCTCTTCTGAGTCATTGCTATAAACATTTTCCAGGCATTCGAAACTGGTCGGCTGTTACCGCTGGGTGGTTTTGAGGAGACCAGCGGCTACAAGGGATTCGGGCTTAGCACGATGGTTGAGGTCCTGTGTAGTGGATTATCAGGTATGTGAGCATATAATATAATAACTCCCACACCGGATTCGGTGACGGTGGCCGGTTTTATTAAAACCAGGCCAGTTACGCGGGAGTAATTTTATAGTGCCCAAGTGTGTTCGCAGTACACAAGAGCACTCTCTATTCCTTTTTTCCTCCGAGTCAAGAGCCACGCTCTAAACCACTGGACCATGGAAGCGAGCATTTTATAGAGCTATGGTGAGGAAAAAGAAGGTAATGATTTTCGTAGTCAATAAACTTTAAAGAAAATATGTTCAACGTGATTTGATAGGGTTGCTCAAAGCCCAACCAAAAGATCACGACTAACATTTGACTTGACATAACCGGACTAAATTACGTAGGATCATGATATTTTGTCTATGATGTACGATTTACGAATATCGTTATCGTACGTTTCGATTCGATTTAATCAGATATGTAGTAGCTCAGGCGCTACTGTCAACAAACAAACAAACATAGTTATCAACAGAGGTACAAATCTCCGTTAACAAAACTATGTTTGTTTGTTGACAGTAGCTCCTGAGCTACAGATCATCAAATCGAATGACGCAACATGTACACAATACACAATATGTCCAGAATTCCACTTCTTGCATTTATGATTTAATTCAATCCATATGGAATTGGCATCCATATCCATTATTATGATGAATATTTAATCAATACAAATCAGCATCTATCGTCGATTTTTTAAGCGTATTAGGAATTTAGGAGTATAATGTACCACTGAAGAAATTGATTCATAGGCATAGACAGACCTACGTTATTTAGTTGGGTTACGTACGCGCCCAATTTATGTAGGTTCACCATCTGCCTAGGAATCAACTTCTCTGATAGTACTATCAGAGAAGTTGATTCCTAGGCAAATGGGGGACCTACGTAGTTTGGTCGCGTTATGTCAAACCCTGCCGACAGATCACGACTAATATTGAATTGACAGAATATGACCAAATGACATAGGTCCGTACTCTGGCTATGAATCAATTTCTTCCATGGTACATCGGTAAAGGCTCAGAGATTTTGGGCATTTTGCTCATCTCTAGCTGTAATAATAACATAAGAATTCTTTTACAAACTCAAAGCAACTGGTCTCTTTGCCAGGTTCAAACGCAACGCACAACGTGCCGCCGTGGACACACAACCAGACCGAATCCCCGGACCTGGGGCAGTGCTTCGTTGCGGTGGACCCTGAGCGCTTCGCCCCCGGCTTCGCCGCCAAAGTCGCCCACTGCCTCCACCATTATAGGAATTTGGAACCAGTATGTTACCATTTATTACAGTACTAGATGTTGCTTGGAACACCGTTGCTTCAAAATTCGTTTATACATGGGAGAGCCACGCTTCGGCACGAATGGGCCGGCTCGACTGGAGAAATACCACGTTCTCACAGAAAACCGGCGTGAAACAGCGCTTGCGCTGTGTTTCGCCGAGTGATTGAGTTTACCGGAGGCCCAATCCCCTACCCTATTTCCTTCCCTACCCTCCCCTAATCCTTCCCTTTCCGTCCGTACCCTCCCCTTTTACCCTATTCCCTCTTAAAAGGCCGGCAACGCACCTGCAGCTCTTCTGATGCTGCGAGTGTCCATGGGCGGCGGTAGTTGCTTTCCATCAGGTGACCCGTTTGCTCGTTTGCCCCCTTATTTCATAAAAAATAAACGTAAATTTCTCCAAATTAAAAAGTACCCTATGTCCTTTCCCGGGACTCAAAGTATCTCTTTACCAAATTTCATCAAAATCAGTTCAGCCGTTTGGGCGTGAAGTGGTAACAGACAGACATACGGAGAGACGGACATTTATAATATTAAGTACGGAAATATGTATTTAGTTATTTGTGCCACTTAGCATGTTGAACCAGTAATAACGGATCTTATATTTGGCGTTTCTTTTCGGCCAGTCCCACATACCCCCGTGGTACTTCGATACTTAGCTGAAGAGCTAACTGAGGCACATTCCCAACCCAAGGGCGCGCATGAAGCGTTTCCCCTGCGTTAAAAAAGTTATAGCGGACGTGACAAGTACATATATTTTGTTTATTCTTGGTGGCAAATTGCAACTGGCAATCATGGTTATCTATCAACGTGAAGAAGGGCAAGCAAGGGCAAGGGTTGGAGAAGCCGTTTGAAAGACAATGACAGAAAGGATCAATAGCTTTGTCCACACTGGGCCTTTTTCTATTCGCCAAGGGCATGCGTCATAGCGCAGTCAAGTGACGCGCGTTAAAATCGTAGCGCGCGCTATGACACTTTTCTTTCAACGCGGTACGATTTAAACGCGCATCACGGGCATGCCTCACGTCCGCCTGTTGACAGCGCTGTAACGCGTATATATCAGATATAATATCTATAGTAAGAACTAAAAAGTATTAAATAATTTTTCCTATCTAATAGTGCATTTTTCCGAATTCGGCTAAAACTCAACTATTTCTGTACTCAATCTTCATAATTTTGAAGTCGGTGCCAGTTCCAAGAGTTTTAAATATTCTGGCAGACTGAAGATTTAGCTATATCTGGTACTGACTTCAAAATGATGAAGATTGAGTACAGAAATAGTTGAGATTTAGCCGAATTCGGAAAAATGCACTATTAGATAGGAAAAATTATTTAATACTTTTTAGTTCTTACTATAAGCATATTATTATTGTTTTACCTTGGAAGTCGGTTTTAATTTTTTGTTAAAAATAATAATTCTCTAATCAACTGTTCAACAGGTGTTTAAATCTTTTGTGGTAAGACCGTATAATATATTCTTTATTATAATAAATTATTATGCAAATAGTATTTTCTTATTAGCATCTAAAACAAAAGAGTGAGCCCAAAACATGGTTCCATTTCGAGAGTCCTGCTAATTTTTAACGGTGCTCGCGTGTGCCAACTGCCAACTTTCTTTGGCATTGACTTATCTAGGTTCACAACCAAAACGTGACTGGTCACGAAAATGTACAGGGATAGCACGGATATTTCACAGCTACGTATTTGTAACTTTAGAAGATTTTAAATGTTTGTTGACATAATTTTCATTCTATATTAGGTTAGCAGCAACCTATAATAATTACAATTCTTAACTATATACAGGTGTAACAAAACAAAGTTATATAATATAAAGTATTATATAACGTTGTTTTGTTTGTAGTATTATATAACTTTGTGTATGTGTCCTTTATACCATAGGGTTCACTGTAAAAGTCGCAGCGCTGAAATAGCAAATTTTTTTGTGATTTGTATGGGCAAGCGCCCCAGCGTTAGGAATTTTAAGAAGTGAACTCATTAATCATTATGTTTTGAAGAGAAGTTATAAGAGGAACATTTTAAACAGCTACATTTTCGTAACTTTACTTTAATAAAAAAAGGGCGCTGACATATTTTTTTTCATATTTAAATAACTGTTGGCAGTAACACTTCGTATTACGAGTTTATAACTTTCTACAATGTAAACTTTTCCTACAACATCGAATGAGGGATAGTGTTACAAATACGTTGCTGTCAGTCAATTGTATTGGCTTACTCTACAGGAAGTGGACAGTAAAACTTGCGGAAAACCTATTGTTCCTTATGATTCAGGATAGCTCTAAAATGATTCATAGAAAAACGGGATCTGTATCCCGTTAATCATCACTTCCTAGAAAGTGCAGATCTTTAAAATAAAATAATACTTAATTATATATTTATATCCAAAATAGGTATTATAAAATATACACTTTCTGGACGTCGGACTACGGTGCCTACACTACCTAGTGCTTCAGGACGCTATTACAAATATCAGCGATTTTCCGGTACCATTTTAAAGAATTAGGAGTCAAACTGCGAGGATATTTTGGTTTCAAATGAAAGATAATAATTATATTAATCTCCACGACTGTACCATAAAAATTCTATAGCCGCATACAAAATTTTCACATAAAATACGTTTTAACCATCACAGTAATCGCAAAATATGAAAAAAATGGGGTCTGATTAGGTACCTTATTATCTAAATACACTGAACTGAGGAAAATAAATATACAAAAAATTGTTGCTTATTTAGTCCTCTATAAAGTCCGCTAAAAATTTTATATAAAAATAAACAACTTTTCCAGTTATAAGAAAAATAAGAAAATTTCTCAAATTTTTTCATACATTTTCGCCATATCAAGAACGCGGCGAGCATCGTAACCGCCACTGTACAAGGCGCGCTAATATGAATCTTATTTTAATGTCATTAACGTCGATATTCGTACTGACAGACATCCGTCCTGCTAATTCTCCGGTTGGAGCAAAATTAAAGAAACATTATGTCTAAGGCCTGTTAGCAGTTAGAATATAATTATTAATTTGCAAGATATACGATTTCGTATGTATCTGTCACCGTAAGATTGTAAACACCGCAAGATTGTAATATGACTAAGAGATTGATCGTAAACGACCAGTTTTCCGGTGATTTTAAATTAATTATTTCGTATTTAAAATAACTTCAATTGCCTGAAAATTTGATGTGTATCATTGAATAAAATTTAGATATTATATTTAAAGTGCAGTTTGAATTTTAAATTAGGTTAATTTTAATAACCGAACATTCAAAGAGCACTTTAAATATATCTAAATTTTATTTTATGTTATACATCTCATATAATTGGGCATTGAAGTTATTTTAAATACGAAATAATTAATTTAAAATCACCGGAAAACTGGTTGTTTACAATCCATCACTTAGTCATATTACAATCTCGCGGTGTTTACAATCTTACGGTGACATATCCAAATTAATGAATAAATTAAGGAAAGTCCACATAGAGATGCGACGCGACGGCGGACGACACGCAATATTTTTAGACAGCAATTCAAAATTAAATATTTATTCATAGCCATGAAGATCACGCATTTTGTTGGTTGCGCCCTACCTGTAAATATACCTAACCTGTAAATATTGTACTGTCAACATACGAATAAAGTTAACCACAGTACCTTAAATTATACGTCCTGACATTTAAGTTGATTTAAAGTATACTTGACAGACTATATTTTCTCTTTAATCTTCTAACTTCCAGGTGAACCCAGCTCTTCCCGTCCTAGCACCAGGTGACAAAGAGAAGCAGAATGCTGCAGCAACACAGCACAGAGGCACAATCATCTACCCACAGCGTCAGATAGATGTATACGCGCGCGTCGCCCAGGCTATAGGAGTAGAGCCAATGAAAATACATAGTGCTTAATTATATTATTATGTATTTACCCTATCTGTAATATATGTTTTATTTACAAAATAATGAGACCAATACAAACATTCACACCTAGACGAGACACAGCGATGTATTTTTAAAATTGTCACGCAAAATTATTACTTGAAATTACACAAGAAAAAATGTTTAAAGTAAATTGCAGCACTTAAGAAAATATAATAAACACGCATTTAACATGAACTTTTTCTGAAAAAAAAAACATAATTTAAGAGCGAGGCGTTTATTGCTCTGCGGAGAGTTTCGTCGTTGTAATAATAACCTCAAGTCATTCACTGCCCGTCGATCCATCAAGTGGTTTATATGAATTTCTTCCATCAAATGCCATAAATATGAAACAAGCAAGGGAGTTTCATAGAATATGGTGATAGAAACCAGTATTATCCCTACGACATTTATTTTTTAAGCTTTTTGTTCAATTTTATCCTGACTTATAAGTACCTTCAAAATTATTATTGTAAGGCCGGCGCCACACATAGCACAAACATTTGAACACATATTTGAACACTTGTTTGTACACATGTGTAGCACGGGACTTTGAGACTTTGTTCACAGCTTTGTACAAACATTTGCACTTTGCCCTTCGATGTCGGTTTTTTGGCGCACATCAAAGAGCTCAAAGATCTATGTTCAAATGTTTGCTTACCTGCTACACATATGCGCAAAGTTCACTTGACACTTCTGTGTAGTCCATAGATAATACAATATATACAACCACAGACTACATGTCATGTAGTCTGTGGTTGATCGAAGTATTTTGCCGGGAATGTGAAAGAGTGATGTTGTGTTTTTGTATAATTATTTTCCTAAAATTGTGTTAATTGGGTTTTAATGTGTAATATTGGTAGGGCTAAGGGCCCGGCCGCACCTGCGTCTATCGTCTGAAGCTTCGTGCTATGAGACGATACCTACTATTGGACGATACAAGAAGATCGTCCAACAGAATCGGTTTTAGCGCGAAGCACTACGCATAATATGCGGCCGTGGCAGTAGAATATTATCCATTAAGATATTCGTTATCGTGCACAAGACGTGTGGGAAAGTGATGCATTAAGTATTTATTCCATTACACTAAATTTAGAAATCTAAATGATTTAGTCACTAAATTTAGTGAAGTGGAATAACATTTAGAAAGCTAGGATCCTAATTAGTGTACTAAATCGGCAAAAATGTGGCTTCTAAGTTCTAACTTCTAACTGACTAAATCAGTGTTGCCAGATGGTTTCAACCTTTTATTGTATTAAAGTCAATATATTTTATGTTATACGATCTGGAATCCATTCATAATTAATTTCTAAAGTCTGCTGGTTCCAAGTAGTTCAGAAAGTTCATGATTCATAATTTTTCGTGGAGCAAAAATTCTTTCAACCATCTTTTTCGCCTTTTATTTATTTTGATTTTTTGTTGGTTTGACAGAACTGGAGCCATTATGAAAACGTCTGGCCAAAATCGCCGCGTCGTCACAACTGATTTTTAATCTGTGCAACTGATTTAGTTACTAAATTAGGACAAGTGGAATAAGTAGCTTCTAATTTGTCTTCTTTTTAGAATCCTATTTAGAACTTCTAAATTTAGTGTAATGGAATAACTACCCAGAAACGTGCTATTTTGTGTTCCCTCCAAAACTCCATCAAAAGTTTCAGTAAAGCGTCTACCACTTTACTGAATCGACTGACTTGACTTTCTGACTGTAATGACATTTACTTAGACTTTGACTAGACTTTAGACCTGATAATATGGAAAACGATGCTGAAAATTGAAATAAAAAATATTGTTTTCCTGCCATATTATATTATGCTCGACACTGGCCATGGCTAAAGCCGAAGTGCCATAATAAGAAAAAAATAATTCTTGTCTGTGGTCAGTTGTCACGTCAAATCAGTCGTCCGTCTTGTTTGACGTCCTTGCAACAACTGTGAAGTGAAAATGTATGTGAAACTCTGTGAAACATGTCTGGCAGGTTCAACATACAAGTGTTCAAATGTGTGACAAAGTCTGTGTTCAAACATTTGTGCTATGTGTGGCGCCGGTGTAAGAAAAAACAACGAAGCATCGCCGCTGCGACTACGCAACGCAAACGCGACGCATTGAAATAATGTAGCCTCATCCTAATCTTACAAAATCCAGTACTTTTAAAACATAATTTAAACAACAGTTAACTAATAAATATCTAATGATTTATTATCATAAGAGATTATCGAAACAAGTAGCACTTGGGAAGTTGTTAACTTAAGTATTTATACTAACACATTCCATATTATATCATTTAATATTTCGCTTAAAGCCATAAGTTATTTTTTGCTCTTGGGTTCTGTACTTCCATAAAACAAGGCAATGAAGGTTAAACTGTTTGTCGGACGTTAAATAAATAAAGTATTTTGACGTGAATCATAGAATGGAAAATTAAATATAGAAAAGTATATAATTATGTACTTTTTGAAACACTTTAAAAAATCAAAGGAATCGTGTTATAATATGAAGCATCGAAAAAAATATCAAGCATTCGTAGCATTCGTGTTTTTGTGGAGTTATTTAGACGTTATTTTCAGGAAAGCGGTTATTTTCAGGGACGTTTGCTTTACTGGCAAGACCTTGGCTAGCAAGAACGCTGGGCTTCCATTGTGTTTATTTGTCGCGGGTTCTCAAGCTCTCGAACACCCACGATTGCCGCCTCTAGTTATTTTAGTAGATAATATTTCCAAAGAACCCTATTTTTTAATTTGAAATCGTTATTAGTATGATGTACAGTTATGGATAACGAGCTCAGTTTATTGACGGGCCGTTAACAAATTGAGTTTTTGTTTTTACAAGACAGGTTCAAGGATTAAATCTCCGTTATACAAGTCTTAAAACAATACGTATTATAAATTATAATAACATTGTCAAGCTGTACACATGTCGGAGCAACCTACTTCCTACTTCATAGAATTGCAAATAAATATACTAACATGTACGTACCAGATGCCAATTTTCTATTGATAGGTACATACAGTGTAACAAAACAAAGTGATTAAATTACTTTATGCCGTTTCTGTTTTCCTTATTTATCACAGTTAATTTTGAAATAGCGCCATAGAAGTCTTGACTCTTTCAAGATGTCAATTTTGACATGAACTATGAAAAAAGCCTTGCTTCATAAAGTCCATACAAAAATACTATATATCTACCGCATGCGTTTTTCGTACCCTGGAAGGGTACTCACTCACTTCTTACCCCAGCCACGGAGTACTTAATATATTCTGTGCCCCAGCAAAGTTCTGCTCAGCAGAAAGAAGTTCTTAAAGTTGTGAGCGACCTTTATTTTAATTACCATAACCAGATTTGCAAAGGATATGGTTCGTAGGTAAAAGTAAATTATGAGACACCCGCGTACTGCAAGAAAGTACTTGTGTAATGTTTTTGTAGAAAGTTTGTGAAAGTTGTCGCCAGGAATTTGCGTTATCACATCACAATCGCAATCTGCCAACTGCTGTCTTAAAACTGAACTTAGATCTACCATTTTCATGTAACTTGTAGCTAAGTGGACCTTTAAGGTTCGCACTCGAGAGGGTGTAGGTTCAATCCCGGGTGGTGGCGTCTGGCGTGTACCAATGAAACATTTTCTGATTTTACTCAAGTACCTAATGAAATAAATACAGACGCTCATACGGTGAAGTATGTGTTTGGGCACGCGTAGTGACATGTCAAATTCATACTAAGGCGCAATAGCTTAAAGTTTTTTACTTAGCTCTTCAGCTGCAATTCGGAAAATTGATGTTACCCTTGATGCGTTTAAGCATAAAATGACATTGCTATTTTCGTCCCATCCATTAAAAAAAACAAAAACTTAACTAACCGAACCTAAGGGTTAGACTTTAGAATGTCGAAAAAAACACAACATTCGAAAAACATTACCCTCCTTCGGACGTTGGTAAATGACTCAGGTTTAGGTTTAATCTACGGAAATATTATGTATGTAAAGCAAAAGTTACAGCAAATATACAAATGTACAAACTTTATTATCTCCCTTAACAACTTTAACTTCCTAGTTTATATTATAAACATCTTTGTTTATAATATCAACTTTTGGTTGTTTTAACTTCAACCTTCCCTATACCAAGGGCGTCATCTTTTCACTTGAAATGTCAATGAAGTATAATAATTATAACCTTGGCTCTTGAGAGCTTCTGATGATAAGAAGCTGAACCATATTAAAAATAATATTATACAGTAGACCACCCTACATCGGCCGGGCGCAGTGCGGCGCACGGCGGGCTCACGCACACATACCTAAGTGTGATATCAACTTATTGTCAAGTAACTTTAGAGGGCAGAACATCAACGCGCGTGTTCTATCTCCTCTTTGGGCTGTGATGGGTTACTTTGATTGCGATGTTGTTTGTAGCATGCACCAATGTGCATGCTACAAACAACATCGCAATCACAATGATCCTCATCGATTGTTGTCGAATCTTCAAAAAATATCTACACATTCGAAGTCGCTTGTATTCGTCTATCATGGACCATTTTTGGGAGGCCATGTAAAGCTATTATTGCATTTGCACGGCCGGCTCAGCCAAGTTATGTTACTGTATGTACTTGTGTTGTGGCTGAACTCTGAAGAATGTCTGATGCCATTTACAATAACCTATGAAAATGGTAAGACAACATGCACTGTCCTTAATCTACATATTAACTAGCTATGTGTAGCATGTCAAACTTGTACGTAAGCACTGTCCAAGATTATAGAGCAGAAAACATCTCATTAAAGTAAAATTGCAAGACAAACAATAAACACTTCCTGTTAATTATTCGCCAATTTTTGTCTGAAAGCTCTTCTAAGTTTTATACAAAACTAGATGACGCCCGCAACTCCGTTGCGCCAAAATTCGTTTATCGCGCGGGAACCGTACATTTTCCGGGATGAAAAGTATCCTATGTCCTTTCCCGGGACTTAAAGTATCTCCATGCCCAGCAAAATCGGTTCAGCGGTTTGAGCGTGAAGAGGTAACAGACAGACAGACAGACAGGCGGACAGACAGATACACTTTCGCATTTATAATATTAGTATGGATGAGTAACATAATCCATACCTACTTCTGACTCAGTACTTGAGTTGTCAGGTCGCCAAAAAAGTACTAAAATATTATACCGCATAGTACATTGTTGAGGGCTTTAATAATTTATCTGAGTTGAAATATAAAAGAAAACCCCTGAAAGTTAGATACCTACCCATATTTTATTATACTGTATTTTGCTTTTCTGTCAAAACTTAAGTAAGTACCTAATTTAATTTAATCAGCGTTCATCAATGTAAGCAACATTAGCGCTTAAAATATATCTATATTTAGTTTACATTAATTTGTGTTTTATCTGATAAAAAAGGCACACAACAGATTAAGGTGACGCCTTGGTAATTTGGCTGTAGCGATGTCCATTTTTCTCAGCAATGACTAAAGCTAAGAAATTAAAGTTCACTGTCAGTATTCATCATGCCTTTGTCTTTGAATTACCCACAGCATTTAACACGATTTGTCAACTTTTATAACACAGAATAATCAATCAAAAAGACCTCTGTAAAAAAAGGGATTCCTATTTTGCCAACAGAGGAGAGTGATATGAGCTTCCAAAATTTGTGCATAAATTGGTTCTAGTATACACTTTAATTTGTCCATAGCTTATATGAAATGTATTTATGGTTTTTAAATTACGCGACAAAAACCATTTTGTCGCTACGCCCTTTCAATTTTTTGCTGTTCCATTGCTTGTTTTCTATGAGAGGCCGGGCCAGCCTCGCATAGAAAACAAGCAATCTCAAACACACCCAACACGGTTTTTTACTTTAACATGGCGTCACCTTAAGAGACTTTTTAATAAAATTACATGATAATACCATTTCAACCGTAAACTTTTTGCTCTTCCAAATGGGCTTCTTGTTTGGTAATTATTAAAATTAGATTTGGAATGGAGATAAAAACCAGTCGTACGAGATCAATGCAATGTTTTAATATCTGACCAAAAGAAAAAAAGCTAAAATATATTGTCATGACAAAATTTCCACGCAAACAACGAGGTGCAATAAATTGTGTTAAATCTCTTAAAACTACATTCACGAATTTTATTTAGTTCATTTTATATTTTCTTGGAATAACATCATCATACGCATTTAATGCCTCCAACGAAAAGAGTTGTAATTGTGTCTGTCTGCGTGTTTGTAATATCATGACACCTTAGGGTCACGATAATTCAAACAGGTACAGTAGTCAACCAAGTTTTGTTGATAACAGAACCCTAAGGCGTCTCCCAGACAGACGCGGCCAGCGGTGGCGGTCGCGGCGGCGCGGCGGTCAGTTGTTTGTACTGCCACTGCCACCGCGTGTGTCTGTGTCGTTCCTAGAACTCTCAAGTCATCCAACTGACCGCCACCGCCACCGCCACCGCTACCCGCGTCTGTCTGGGAGACGCCTAAAACGGAATCCTAACCAGCTGATTTTTTGTACTGCGTGACTGGTGAGACATGTTCAATACTTGAGGACGTGATATTTGGCTATTATATTAGTTGGAAAAAAATAATATAAAAAAATTATATCAATTGATCACTGAGTAAATGTAGCTTAAAGTTAAATAATTATTTACCCAACGCATGGACACCGCGAGCGGGAGGGGTAGTTGTGTGGTGTTTCTTTGGTAGCGCACGCCTCTGCACCGGCCGCATAGTATGCCTACTTCCCTAGCCGCGTAATTTACTTAGTATCCATGATTCATTAATTTTTGGGAAATTCGGAAAAAATTAAGAACCTAATTTTTATTACATATTTATAATGAGAATCGAGTACTGAATACTCTCCTTAAATATCGGTATTGACTCACCAGTCATGCTGTATATTGGTAGATTAATAGTTATACAGTGTGTAACAAAACTAAGTGATGATACTTTAGGGTGTGTACGTGTTCCTTGTAGAGAGTTCACTGTGAAAGTGGCAGCGCTGAAAGACGATTTTTTTTTCATTTTTATATGGACAAGGGCCCGAGCGTCACGAGTTTCCCCATACAAAAGTGAAAAAAAATTTGGTCTTTCAGCGCTGCCACTTTCACAGTGAACTCTCTACAAGGAACACGTACACAACCTAAAGTGTTATCACTTATTTTTGTTACACCCTGTATAATTTAAGAGTAACCTTGTCCTACAAATAAAACAATCCATATTTTAGGACCATCAAGTTAAAGTATGAAATCCTTTCTATCTCTGTTAGATACCACTTTCGAGATTTTTCGAAAATAAAAATGTTGTTCGTCTTATCAAAATGTAGCTACTCACAAAAAAGTAGCTTGTTAGTAATTATAAAAACATTTGTTCTAGGGCTCCTGTACTATAAGGTTAATTGACGACCTCTGTGGCTCAGTGGATAGCGCGTTGGTAGCTTAAGCCGGGGGTCGCGGGTTCGAATCCCGCCGACGGAACAAAAAAAAGTTTTCAAAAGTTCCTGGGTCATGGATGTGTATTAAATATATTTATCATATAATAAAAATCTTAAATATATGTATAGTATAAAAGTATTAAATATATTTCCGTTGTCTGGTACCTGTAACACAAGTCCTTCAGGTACTTAGCATGGGGCCAGACTGACGTGGTGTGAAGCGTCCATAGATATTATTATTATTATTATTATTAATTCTTTCCCTAATTAGTACCTCGAATCTAAGCACAAAAGTAGTCTAGCTTCTATACCAAATTTCAAGTTTCAAGAATACCCTTTACCAATAATTGTAACATGAAAAGGTAACAGACAGACACACCTTCACACTATATTATTATGAACTAGCTGTTGCCGGCGACTTCGCCCGCGTCAAAGTAAAATATATCCGCCTTCTTTTTGGAAGTCGGTTAAAAAGTAGCCTGAGTTACTCCTTACTACATCAGCTATCTACCAAAAAAAGTACCGTCAAAATAGCTCTAGCCGTTTAAGAGATTAGCCGGAAGAAACAGACAGACATACAGACAAAAATTATAAAACTTTTTTTTGACAGCTGTCACAACACACCTAACACCAGTTCTTACAAGTTTTATTAATTAAAAATAATATAATCAATATAATCTAACAAATCAGTGCAAATCAAGTGACCACTAACCTCAAAAGTTACCACAAATGTTTTCCTCGTAATTACTGCATCTGGAGCCCAGGTACATCAATTTCAAATTTTTGTCGACCAACTTCAACTATATAAGAAGTAAATAACACCTCAGCTACAGTAAAATTCATGAAACAGCTGAAAAATACAAGCCGGCATTCTTTGCTGTCTAAATCATTCCCACAAACAGCTCCACAAAGATAACAAAACCGCTCCCCGACTATGAAATAAGGATGATCACAAGTCTTCGTCCTGAAGTACACAGTATATCCGTTTGAATTTGAATTTTCAAAAATTTTTGGGTAAAAACAATAATTATGATATTTTGCACTACAACAAAATAGTTATTATGTGTTGAAGCATAAACACAGCGTCGATATGAAGATTGCGCTTGTAAACTGTCATAAACTTACCTTAATTGTCTCTACTTACTGACAATTTTCTCTGTTTGCCACCCTTGATCTCAGCTAATATGTTTTGGCAACACTAGCTTCTCCCCTCATAGTCTTCACCAGGAAGTTCTTCCTGCGACGCTGTGTTTATGCTTCAACACATAATAACTATTTTGTTGTAGTGCAAAATATCATATTATGTGTTTTCACATAAACACAGCGTCGATATGAAGACCTGTTTGATATCTGCTGGTGACAAAACACAAAACGCTATGTGAAATAACTTTGTTACATTTAGTATAATATCAATATCATACCTAAATGCAAAATAATAATAATTGCAACAACACAAATGTTATAAGGAAATAAACAGTATATATATTATAAGCATAAAATAAATTCCCAAAAGACAAAAAAACTTTTATAATATGTCCTTTTGGCATATTTAAAACAACAATTAGTAAAATGAGAGGTAGTGGGCAGTAGCAACTCTCCTAGGGTGGGCTGCACCAACTTACTTTAACTATAACTTCAACTTTAACCATAACAAAAGGTCAAATGAACTATCAAATCCCTAGTAAAAGTCTATTATGGACGCCATATTTGATGCTAACCTTAACTTAAACTATGCCTCTGGTGCAACTCGCCCCTACAATTCCTATTTTAACCTCAATTTAACCCACTTAAATTGATTCCTGAGGTCACAATTAAAGCTTTGTAGGTAATTTTAATAATACCCAATAAACTTGGTTTATAAGTTCCAATTAGGTACTTAATTATTATTATCTGGTAGTATTGAGAAAATAGTAAAAAAATCTGTTATTACTTATGCCAATTTCCTAGCGATACTATTTTTTTTTTTTTTTTTTTTTTTTTTTTTTTTAGGTGATTCACCTCTCCAGCCTTTCCTAGGAAGTAATTACTGGGTGGTTATCTAACCAACCTGCTGAGGTTACCTTGGATCAGTAAGGCAGAAACTCCTGCTTTCTCATGTAGTTTTGCTTTTTTAGGCAACCCGTTATTACCGTTCTGGATATCAGATGTGGTCTGGCCAATGAAAAGTTAAAACTAAATTGTCTAATATTTCTCTTCTGTACTTAGACATTAACTTCTGCAGTCACTTTACGGGGCACAGTCCTTTATCCAGATGTGGGCAACAAACTGCCCTGCCTACAGAGATGCTAAGATAGGCTTCTGTAATTTTTATAGAGCACCCCCTGACCAGGAGCTACTAAAAGGATTGCTGTTGTTCCTTGGGATGTTTTGAATATGTTATCCTGACAACTTAAATTAGAAAGCCAATTAAGCAGAACTTCTGGATCCCATCTTCGGCCTTTTGACTTAGAAGGCTGAGCTGAGGAACTAGCCTTAAGGATATATGGTTTTGACCATTTTGTTCCAATCCATGAAGTGTAAAAAGGACAATCTTATAAACTAAGATTGTCTATTATATGAAGAGTTAGCTTCATTTAAATTTGTATTTAAATGTAATATTTAAATTAGGTTAGATCTCAATACTTTTTGCACCATTCTTGCCACCACTCTTGGCTTGCCACCATTCTTGGTTCTTATTTGAGGCAAAAATGTTTCCAGAGGGGATTGTCCTCAGCTATAGGTCAATAATTATTGTCTCTCTGGTTTTGACCATCCAGCGATAGTTTGTCCCCACCTCTCATCATCCAGACTAGTTGTGTTAGCTGGTTCACTTCGGGTGGCAGGCCCGTTGTTGTATCCACTATACTCTCCGAGAGTATTTCTATTTACACAGAAGGTTCAGAGGCTTATGCCCTGTGTGTGTATTAGATTGTATCTGCCCCTGGACTACATATCTGTCAATAAATGATATTGTTTCTTGATTCTAGCATTGCTCAGATGGGCTAGTACAAGGTTAGGAGGTGGGAACATCCAGTCCAACTGCAGGCTTAGCATGGCCATAGTAGAAATGTGAAGGAATAGAAACATTGCCAGTTTTTGTGCACAACTGACAGATTCCCTTTGTTAATCCATTACCTTGTCTTCTTTATCATAATAACAAACTCGTCTATGGTGGTCATGCTAAGCATACTGAAAGTCTCATTTTGACTTGTCTTCAGCATTTAAAAATAGCGATTAAAATTTGGATATGGCAAAACCTGTCTGCTGACCACAGTTGAGTCTACAGACGCGAATCTGTCGACGTCTGGAGTGCCCCAATGACTAATCAGTCTGTTTGTTGCAGTGGGTAGTAGGTGCCATTCCGCTCGCTGCCGTTTCCTTGATAGACAATTGGTAATAATTGTACCCTTCCGAAAGGTACTGATACTGCCGACAAGAGAATGTTCTCACTGTCAATATCAACAATATGCGAGTTGGACTGAGCAGGCTTAGTGTGTACCTTCCTTCTTTGGGAAATAAGCCATCAGCGCGCGAATGTCACATGGGACTAATATTATATTATGCGCTGTCTGCAGTAATTGAGCTTGATTCCGAATCAAGACATATACTGAGAGAAACTCCTCATTCTGCATCCGTTGCATCCGCTGCATCGGTTGTCAGGTAATGTTAAGTAGGTACTTATATGGGGGACCCCCTCTGGAGAATCTTCATCCTGCACCAGCTGCATTTGCTGCACCGGTTGTCAGGTAATGTATATGGGCGCAGATACAACTCCTTGTTGCTGTCTACTGCCTTGAATATTAATTCCCACACTGGTATCGGTGCTCATGGTCAGTTTATTAAAACCAAGCCAGTTACACAGGAGTAATTTTATAGTGCCCAAGTGTGTGCTCAATACGCAAGAGCACCCTCTATTCCTTTTACTCTCATAACCCAGTGGCGGAAGGCCGGCACGACTGGAGAGAGATCAGGCACAGAACTGACTTTCGCATCTCTATCCGACTCATGGATCATGGGCTTAGTGGAAATCCCAATGGTGTAGGTGGCCACTTGGGATGATCCTGTTGGAACTCAGTTGACCCAAACTTCCTTGCACCTGACTAAACTGCATACTTTACTCTTGTATTCTCAATATTGTAATATTTGAGAAGGAAATAATTCTTATCATTAACTTCCTTTCTAGTGCCAGGAACATTAATTTTTCCTTTGTGATCGAGGCAATTCTTAGATACTGCAACTGTTGGGTTGGTTTCTAAATTGATTTTTGACAGCTTACCTGCCAGCCCAAGACCTCTTAAACTTCTTGGCTTTCGCAGCCTGTTAGTCACAACTCATAAGGCCAGCTTAGCAGAGTCTTTCGAGCTACTCTGATATTGGCAATTCACCGAGTCAGTCATTATTACAAGAAGAAGAAGAAGGCCAGCTTGGTAGAGTCCTGGTTTCCAAGTAAACAATGTTTTCTAATTGATTCTTCCCTCAAGACAATAAAAAGGGCTCTCACTACTCCCCTGGCAGGAAGGATTTCCGCAACCTAGTTTGTCATTGAGGTAAATGTATTGACATTTAAGTTCGCAAATTGCATAGTTCTGTTGATGAGTACTTTCCGCACTCAGAGTAGAACATTAAATGTAATTATTTTAAAAATTTGACATAAGCCCCATACACCATCTGTCAAACCCCTAGTAAATCGAAGCTTAATTCTCTTTGTTTTAATAGGCCATAAGTTAAGCCAGCCATAGTTCTCACTGTTTCCGCTAGATACTCTTTACCTTTACTTAAATGTATAAGTTTGGGTTTATATTCTGAATCTATAAAACCAGCCAGGAAGTAATCGTCTAGGTATGCAAGCAGTCGCACCCCCTTTGCCCGTAGGGTTACCGCAACCCAATTGGATACGGCTGCAAATATACGGGGGGCAGACGATAGCAGTTTTAATAAATCTTTAGTTCTTTAACTTAAATATTGTAATGAAACAAGTGGAATGGGTTATATTTTTCAAATTTGTTAACTAAACATTAACTCATCAACTCTCAAGCGGCCCCCGGTGGCCGTACAACAATAGAACACCCATTGTGTCTGGAATACCAACAATTGAGGACAATCACTGGCTAGAATTGACTACTTATGGTTTATCGTTAAAACCATGATGATATTTTAACCATTGCTAAAATGGTGCAATCCATTATTGACTAAACCAGTGTATTCAATGAGGTATGGAGTTATGTACATTGGCTGGCTATTTTTTGACATTGTTATGACGTTTATAACTTTTATGCATACCTAGTAATTGCATTGGTGTAACAAGTCATTTATTTCCAGCTTAATTTAGTTAATGCAGAATGTTAAAGCTAAACAACTCTCAGTGATATTTCAATAATGGAGCGGCAATTTTTCAGTGCCTAGGGGCGGCTAATAGTTTAAAATCCGACCCTGACACCCGGATTGGCTTTTAGGGCTATTAGAAATGCAGTATTATCAAATGAGGCCACCCTCGCCCAATTCAAGCCGTCCATTAGTATTAGTTCTTCTGACTTACCCTTTGGAAGTCGGCCTCCAAATCCGAGGATTCAGAGCTGGAGGAATTCGCAGCGACTCTGTTGCTCACTCGACAACTTACTCACAGCACAAACTACACTGAACACACTGCGTTGCACCAACTCTTCAAAACCCAAGCGGCCACATGTGGCCGCGAGAACAAAGGACCTCCGAATCCGCGATTGAAGAACTAAAACATGGAGAATAATATCACTACGTGTGCTAAAACTCGAAATTGAGTTATATTCACTACTTTAGGTGAATTAAAACACAAAAATCTACTTATTTTCAGAAAAGAAAATTTTTTGGCGGTTGACATTTCGAGTTTACAAAACGCTATGAGGGGAGAAGCTAGTGTTGCCAAAACATATTAGCTGAGATCAAGGGTGGCAAACAGAGAAAATTGTCAGTAAGTAGAGACAATTAAGGTAAGTTTATGACAGTTTACAAGCGCAATCTTCATATCGACGCTGTGTTTATGTGAAAACACATAATAAAACGTTTTCGGTTGAAAGAACGTAAATCCTAACAGCTGGCAAGTGGCAAGTGACAAGTTTGACGTTGACATCTGACAGTGACATAAAGACAGCCTATAAACTACACTTTTTTTTTTTCCTCATCAGCAAAGTGAATAAGAACAAACAGTACAGCCTGATTGAAAGTGTTGCCCACATTTAAAAACATAAATCCTGAAATCTATATCTTCTCTTAAAATGGCTAGTAAGTTATGTGGAGGCTGTAAAGTTCCTATAAAAGACAAAAATGTCTTAAATTGTAAGAACTGCCGCTCGGCGTATGATTTGTTTTGTGGAAATGTCTCATTAAAGAAGTATAACCAAATGAATAAAGATCAGCTGCATGATTGGTTATGTCCTGCATGTCATAACAAACTACCAAAAGCCGATAACCAAAATACGCCTGTCAGAGGAAATTTGCTGCATGATTCCTCTCCAGGCTCGACCGAAAATATTACTAAACGCAAGAAACCGCAGTCGTCACATAATTTATCTCCGCCTGAAGTCAAAAGTGCCGATTCCCATTCACATAAAACGGACCAAGATCTATCGGTCTTAATTCGATCTGAAATAAAAAGGGCCTTACAAACGGAACTTCCCAAAATCTTAAAATCTGCACTAACATCGGAACTTGCCTCGTTAAAAAACCAAATTTCGGATCTGATCAACTCCATGGAATTCATTAACCAAAAGTATGATGAAATAAACATCCAGCTGAAATCTAAAGATGACGAAATTAAATACCTGAAAGAACAGAACACCTGCCTCTTAACTAAAGTAGCTGATATGTCTACTCGCGTATCTTCCCTAGAACAGCACAGTCGCGATGCAAACATTGAGATTCACGGACTCCCCGAATTCAAATCAGAAAACCTAGCTCAAGTAGTGCGACAAATAGGTACAGCAGTATCTGAACCGATAAAGGATGATGATATTCATTCATGCTTCCGAGTCGCCAAGATGAACCCCAACAGTGGACGGCCAAGATCTGTAGTCGTAAAACTACGATGTGCTCGCGCTCGTGACACTCTAATTGCTGCAGTCCAGAAATACAACAAAAATAATAAAGACAGATTGAACACGGGGGCTATCGGCATAGGAGGTGAAAAAAGAAACATCTATGTTTGTGAACATCTGACCCCTGATAAAAAGGCACTTCATGCAGCTACACGAATTAAGGCGAAGGAATTATCTATCCAATTCGTATGGGTTCGAAATGGCAAAATATTTATAAGGAAAGATGATCGCTCACCATCTAAAATGATTACAAGCCTAGACCAACTTGCAAACCTACAATTATTGTGAAGAAATAATACATGTCTGCTCATGTATCAGTGTATTCAACCGCGACAATGCTTCGTTTATATTATCAAAATCTCCGCGGAATGCGGACTAAAACCAATGACATCTACGTTAATATTCTACAGCATGACTATGATCTTATCATTCTTACGGAGACCTGGCTCAACAGTAACATTTTGGATTCGGAGTTTATTGACGATAGATATTGTGTACATCGGCGCGACCGAACTGTATCTGAATTTTATTCTAAAAGCGATGGTGGTGGTATTCTCATTGCAGTTAAAAAGTCGATAGCAAATATACGCTTAAGTAATTGTGAAAGTAAATGTGATGATTTATGGGTACAACTTAGTTATAATAATGGCAACGAAAATGTAAAGATAGGAATTTGTGTGGTGTATACCTTATGCCAATCTTCTTCATCGAAACAGGCTGAACTAGATGAATTCTTAAACAACAGTTTCGATGTAATCGATGATCTTGATAATGTATTTATAATAGGTGACTTTAATATGAGTTTTATAAACTGGCACTCTGATGGGGATGATATGGATCTCATGCCATACAATTACAATAATAAGTTGGGTTATGCCTTGACGGATTTTATGTCCCTAACAGGATTATCTCAAAGAAACCACATTAATAACAAAGATGGCAAAATCCTTGATCTTGTATTAACTAACATCCCATGTGTCGTTAGCGAAGCCATTACTAGTATAAGCAAGATAGACCCATATCATCCCCCGCTTGATATTGACATTTCTTTTGATAATGACGTGGTTGTTGCTAATGACAAATCTCAGAGAACCGATTTAAATTTTTATAAAGTCGATTATAACAATGTACAGCGTGCACTGCAAGATATTGACTGGCGTGTTACCTTTAATAATTGTAATTGTGTTGATGAAATGGTTTCCTCCTTTTACTTGCAACTCAGAATTATAATTGAAAAATTTGTACCCAGAAGAAGATCTTCCAGGTCTAAATACCCAGTTTGGTTCTCTAAAAATCTAATTAAACTTTTAAAAGAAAAGGAAAAACTAAGACTTAAGTTACGAAAGTTTGGTAACCCTCGTGACAGACTTGAGTATGCAATAATGCGCAAACGATGTAATAAACTTACAAAAATTTGCTATAATGATTATATCAGAATGGTTGAAAATAGTGTAAAAAAGAATCCAAAGGTATTTTGGAGTTATATCAAGCATAAGAAATCTTCCCCTGGCTTACCATCTGCAATGAGTGACGACAGTTCGACAGTGACAGGTAACTTAAATATTGCAAATTTGTTTGCATCTCACTTTAGCTCTGTATTCTCAAGTAGCTCTTCCTCTTGTATCAATCCTCAAGTAACTACACATGCAAGTATAGGCGTGCAACCCAATTCCAACCTTCATTGCATAGTACTATCAGAATCCGAGATTGCAAAAAAACTTAAAGTCATAGACCAAAACAAGGGTGCTGGGCCTGACAATATCCCTCCTCTCTTTGTTAAGAGATGTGCTAGATTCCTGGCTCTTCCTCTCATGATGATATTTAACAAATCGTTACAGTCTGGGGTCTTTCCAAACGAATGGAAAAAAGCTAGAATTGTACCTGTACTAAAAAAAGGCGACTCTAGCAAAGTCAACAATTATAGGCCTATTGCTATTATATCTTCTTTCGCGAAAATTTTTGAGGCACTAGTCTGCTCTGTCCTGACACGCCACTGTGCTAGTTCAATAGCAGCTCAACAACATGGCTTCCAAAAAAAGAAGTCAGTAATTACGAACCTCGTCTCTTATTTGACTCCAATTTTTGAGGCTGTTGACAATAGAGATGAAGTCGATTCTATTTATACGGACTTTGCTAGTGCTTTTGACCTGGTTGACCATAAAATCATGGTAAAAAAACTGAACGAGCAGTACGGAATTAGCGGTCAATTACTTCATTGGTTCAAGTCGTATTTGAGTGAGCGTGAGCAAACAGTGGTGGTGAATGGCTCGGATTCTGTTAGGTATACAGCAACCTCGGGTGTGCCTCAGGGATCACACTTAGGGCCAATCCTATTTTTGTTATTTATTAACGACATTGTCAACTGTGTTCACCATTGCAAATGTTCCATGTTCGCTGACGACATGAAAATTTATAAAGTAATCAAATCTCAAGCTGACTCACTATTACTGCAATCTGATCTGGATCGTATTTATCAGTGGTGTTTAGCGAACAACATGAAACTAAATGCTGCTAAATGCCAACATATAAAATTCACGCGAAAGAAGGTCACAGTGCCAACAAGATACCATATTAACAGTTGTCCTATCACGGTCGTACCTGAAATCCGTGATCTAGGGGTTATCATTGACTCCAGGCTTACCTTCACGTCTCAGTTTGATGTGATGATAAAGAAAGCTGCTAAAATGTTAGGGTTTCTTAAGCGTAACACTAAAGATTTCAAACTTCCAGAAACCAAGATATTACTTTATAATAGCCTAGTGCGTAGCATCCTGGAGTTTGGCAGTGTAGTCTGGAGCCCTTCCTATGAAACGCACTCGCAAAGGATTGAGACAATTCAGAGAGCCTTCACTAGACACCTGGCCTTTGCCACCCCACATATTAATAACAGACTCTCATATGACGAAAGACTATCAGTTTTCAAAATGAACAAGCTTTCCGAGCGCAGACGTATGCTTGATGTTGTATTTCTTCGAGACATTGTGACTGGCACCACGCCTTCTCAGGATCTGTTAGAGTCAATCGAACTTGTAGTACCTAGAATTCATGCAAGAACAAGGCGGAAACCATTTTTCAGCACTCCCAGACATAAAACTAATCTTGGCAAGAACAATCCTATTTATAGAATCGCTATGACTTATAACGAATGGTATAAAATTTTTGATTTAGATATATATCATGACCACTCAATATCATTAAAGAAAAAAATGTTACATTAATTATTTTAACAGCAATCCGAAGCCATACTAAATTTTATTTTGACTTATTATTTATATTTTTTTATTACTAATTGATCTATTATTACGAATTTACTATTGACTTTACATTGACATTTTATTTATTGATCCGGACATTATACTCTAGGCTTTTAAATATAGTTAAAGTGACATTTTCCATAATATATATTTGTTTTTACTTTTATGACATTGAATTAAATTATGTACTGTGTAATGAAATGCTTCTTTAATTTTTGTATATTTATAAATTTAGAATTAATTGTATACTTAACTTTAATTTAATTTGGGTATAGATGTGTTTTTTATAAATAATGTTGTGCATGTCTGTAATAGATATAAGCACTAAAATGTAGTTATTAATGTAATTTATGTATATGTGTGTTTATATTGTTGATATGCCTAGTAAATAAATAAATAAAATAAATAAATAAATAAAAAATGTTGTTTTGGTGTATGCAGCGTAAGCTCATATATATACCTACTCATATGCATGTAGTAACAAACGGTTATTTCAATATTACAAACAGACACTCTAATTTTATTTATATGTATAGAATAGGCTAAGCTGCAGAGGTGTCAAGTGGTATATACTATATAATTATAATATTAACACGTTAAGTGCTACGTGAGGAAGCTCAGTTACAGGAAAACAAGGGATTTTATTTTACAAATACATAATGGCATTCCGCGAACTTAATAATGGTACTTTCCTTGTTACTTGGTTTTTCGAACGAACAAGAACCAATTTATACGTGAACTTTTTTATGACACGAGCAAACACATCACCTGATCTGATGGAAACGCCAGAGAAAATATTACAACATTTTTATGCATTCCTATTACTTAAAATCTCCAACATTAAAGGTCCTTTTACGCAAACTCAGAGGCCGTGGTATGGATCTCGCCAAGGCGACGACAAGACAACCTATTCGTGCTTAGGTTTTCTAATATAATTGAAAATAAAAAATGTGAAAGTAAGTCAAGAAATAGCGCAAAAAGATTGATACTTATTAGTTTTGGTAAATTACGCAATTCCGATGAATTGAACATTATAATATGTCGAAATTCTTAGTGATTAATGATTATGTTGATCGCGTGTTGACAAAAATAGTATGGAAAAACACCGTTACATATTATTTGCATGTATTTTGTTATGAACGAAACTCGTATTTCTAGTTGCTACTATAATAGTCTGTCACAAGTCTATATTTAAATATTATTGTACCTATCCATACTAATATAATAAACTACAAGTTCCACGCGGCTTCGCCCGCGTGAATTAGGGATTTCAGAGACAAATTATCCCTAAACCCCAACAAAATAGCCTATAATCCATCACTTGGTCTACTTTGCTGAAAATTGTTTCCGTTTTTTTCACATTTTCCTCTGTTTCTGCGCTTCTATATTAGTCTTAGCGTGATAATATTATATAGCCTTTGCCTTACAGCCTTCCGTGATAAATGAGCTATTTAACACTGAAATAAGTTTTCAAATCGGACCAGTGGTTTTTGAGATTAGCGCGCTTAAACTAACAAACTTTTTAACTTTTTCTATTAGTACAGATTCCAAATGGTTTCTGTCTGTCTGTTACCTCTTCACGCTTATACACAACTTAGTATGCAAGTATTTTAAAACCCGGGAAAGGACGTAAGATAGTTTTTTCCCGCGCTTTATTCGAATTTTAGCGCAGCCGAGTGGTGGGCGTCAAGTTACAAAAACACTTCTTATAATAATTACAAAAAACATTCACGAAAATATACATTCGAATTAGCATTTTGAAATATCAGTCTTTTATCCATACTAATATTATAAATGCGAAAGTATGTCTGTCTGTCTGTCACCTCTTCACGCTCAAACCGCTGAAATGATTTTGCTGTTTGACATGGATATACTTTTAGTCCCGGGAAAGGACATAGGATACTTTTTGTCCCGGGAAAATGTACGGTTCCCGCGCGATAAACGAGTTTTGGCGCAACGGAGTTGCGGGCGTCATCTAGTTTATAAGGGCAATATAATTTACCTTCTTATTACTCATATTGAACATGTCATTAATTTAGCAGTAGGGATTCCATTTTGGGTTTTATTTTTAATAGTCTTCTAATTTGATAATTATGTCAATTATATTTTACATTGCAACAGCAGGGTAGAAGATATAAAATCTCAGTCCCTTTTGTAATAAAACGTAAAAGTATGTTATGACTTGTGCTCCGAAAAGTAAAAAAAAATATAGTATTTTCCTTGACAAGGTTTTTTGTACTATCAAAGAAGTTGATTCCTAGGCAGATGGCGGACCTAAGTAATTTGGTCGCGTTACGTCAAACCCATCCGACCGATCACAGCTAACACCCTACTAAATGACGTCGGTCCATCAACTATCTAGGAATCAATTTCCTCGGGTATATTTTTTTTATTTATTAATCTGAAAGAAAATCGTTCCGAAAGTACTGTCCTTATTTTTATTTTGGCTAAGATCTTTTTTTTTATCTATGGACGCTTCACACCACGTCAGTCAGGCCCCATGCTAAGTACCTGAAGGACTTCTGTTACAGGTACCAGACAACGGAAATATATTTAATACTTTTATACTATACATATATTTAAGGTTTTTATTATATGATAAATATATTTAATACAATTAAATATTAAATAAATATTGTATTACTGACATAATAGTGAAGCAAGATCTTAGACGCAAAAATAATTTAAACCATGACTGTAATGTATACCAATTATCATAATATTGTATCCAGATATTATATTGTAATTCAATTGTTCTTATAAGGAATTAATAAAGGCTTTATTTATTTTATTTATTTATTTATATTTGTCAAGACGAATTCGTAATCGCTTCGTTATAGAATCGTCGATCAAAATGTATGGAATTGACATAAGACGAGTCGAACGTCAACGTCATATTAATGAACGCTTATGTCATTTCCATACATTTTCATCGGCGATTATATAACGAAGCGATTACGAATTCGTCTTGACTCAGGGGGCAGGACTAATATTGATTTGAGATTAACTAACCAAATATCACAGGTTCACCATTTGCCTATAAAAAAATTGCTGATGATGTACACATATACAATTCATATATAATTCGTAATAATATATTAAGAACGGCCAATAACCTATTTTTGGGTTCGGGTAAAAACGAGGTATTCCCAAATGTCAAGAGTTTATTTTCCTTGAATATGAATAAAATATGAATTCCAAAACATACTATTACGATAATATAAGCTTCTATCATATTAGTGTTTTAATTTAATTCGATGCATATCATAAGTACTTTGTTTTAATAATGATCGTACCCCTATTCAATCATTTTAAAGCAGCACTAGAACAATTTCGTATCTTGTTCGATTCAGGTGGCTTACTCTGAAACAGCGTATTCAAATCTTCGGATGCGACTGAAAACCGACTGAAGTTGGAAAAAGAAGAAATCCTCCTCCTTCCTATCGTATATCGTAGTCACGAAACGAGTTCGAAGGCACATATCAAATTTTAAAGTAGGAAAGGGCCCGATAATTCGGCTGAAACATTCAAATTTGCACTTCGGAGTAGGCCTCCAGTTACTTTTTCCTTCAAAATAGTATTCGCATAACATATCATGACAAGACTATAATCTAGTTTGATACGATGCTTCTTAGACTGTAATTGTCTAGAAACTAGGTCGAATAAGGAGCAAAGCTGCATTAATGCTGCATTAACATAGTAGAATTGGGGTTCAACAAAATGTTGTAATGGGTTAAGGTGAACCACCTAATTATTAGCGCTTTGAGTGTTAATTTTTGACCTGTGCCATTAACTTGACAAAAAATTTTGGCACCTACTAAAACTTGATAAATTACTTAGCACTATCAAATATAATAAATCTAAACTCGTAAAAATGGTCCTAAAACTCGTAAAAGACATCGTATATGTGGTTTTCTCTAAAAGGTTTTCTATACACTAAAAACCTGAAGTGCTTTAAATATACTTTAATTTAATAATTTTAAATGTTTCTAATTTGAGCCATACTTTCAGACTAACTGACATATTTCACTTGTCCATGGTTACTTTCTTAAATACAAAGAGAATTTTGATGAAACTTGCACAATTCCCTAAGTTGAACAATACCTAGTACAATAAAAAAAGAATCACTTAAATCGTACTTGTAGTTTCAGAGATATGTGCGAACAAACATAAAAACATATATACATACATACATACATACATACACTTTTGAAATTTGACACATTTGTTCAAAAGCTGTTATAGATTAACATATACAAAAACTGGGCAGTTCTGGAATCTGGAATACATACGCGTCGAATTGATAACCTCCTTTTTTTGAAGTCGGTTAAAAATACGTGCGGCACTCGGATACTGCCGCGGTAAAGCTATTGTATAGTATTTTTTATCAACTTATGCAATTATAATTCGCATACGTTTAGTCACACGCACACAAACATCGTTCCGAAGTCTGGCAACGCCGCACGAGTAGGGGGTGGTATGTTTATTTTCGTTACGGAATTTCTTGATTTGTTCGCCGGGCTCAAAGTGCGCGATAAAATCTATGATTAGCTTAGAAAATACAATACAATAATACAAAAGAATATAATGTTACAGCCGGTATTGCACTACATTGTATATTATATACCGGCAGTTTGCACGCTTAGGTCGCTTACTCAAGTTCAGGGCAAGGTAATAAGATTTAGGGCCTGTTTCAACACTTCCTGATAATGTGCTGGATAGGCTATCCACAACTTTTTTGACAGATTCTCCTTACTCTATCTGTCAAGTTTGGTGGATAGCCTATCGGGCACTTATCAAAAAGTGGTGAAACAGGCCCTTAGGGAGTAAGGCAAGTATGTACAAATACAAATACAAATACTTTATTTAACGTAAATAAGAATTTACAATTTTCAAGAGTGATGGTCCCCCAAACTAGGCGAGGCCTGTCCTATGGGGGAATTTAAAAAGTACAGGATGTAAGAAATGCGGCTAACACAACAGAAACAAAAAAAAATAATGTATATCGATACGACGCTCTTAGGGGGCCGTCCGTTAAAAATAAATACACGTGATATCCTACTACACCCCCCCCCCCTCCCCCCACTTGTGTTATTTTCGTGATTTTTATTAGCTTCTCCCTCCCTGTTTCAAGCTTCATTTACATTAAGGGGATTCACGCCTTCCAGAATTACCGGGACTCTGAGCCTGCAACACATACGCATTTACCTGATTTTTGTTTTGTAATTTGTATAACTATAAGCGAAAAAATAAGCGAAAAGAGTTCCTTTGCCCTTTTTATTAAAACAGAGCTCAATTTTAGTATAGATACGATTAATGTAGTTTCGCAGCTTTAGCGGCAAAAAATACAAGTATACTTACACATACACTAATACATTATACATAAGCTCGCACTGTTGTATTTCCTTTACAGTTTCCGCAGCGGTAAATAGCCTTAGCGACCTTATACGTGGCGTGCTTTCGTTTCCGACTTATCTATACTGTGTATACTTGTCTAGATTATACAGTATACAATGATTATAAAAAGATATGAATATAATCACTAATACAAAATTTTTTCACGGGAGCAAATTTTTCCACCCTTTGGCTTCAATATATTACAGTGTATAATTTTCATTAAAAACATCTACAGTGTGTAACAAAAATAAGTGATAATACTTTAGGGTGTGTACGTGTTCCTTGTAGAGAGTTCACTGTGAAAGTAGCGGCGCTGAAAGACGAATTTTTTTTTCACTTTTGTATGGGCAAGGCCCGAGCGTCACGAGTTTCCCCATAGTACGGGAGCCCTAGAACAAATTTTTTTGTGATTACTAACACTAACTAATTTTTTGTGAGTAGCTACGTTTTGATAAGACGAACAACATTTTAATTTTCGAAAAATCTCGAAAGTGATAGAAAGGATTTCATACTTTGACTTGATGGTCCTAAAATATGGATTGTTTTATTTGTAGGACAAGGTTACTCTTAAATTATTTAACTATTAACCTACCAATATACAAAAAATCAGCTGGCTAGGGTTCCGTTTTAGGGTTCTGTAATCAACAAAACTTGGTTGACAACTGTACTCTAAAACGGAACCCTAGCCAGCTGATTTTTTGTATATTGGTAGGTTAATAGTAATTATATAATTTAAGAGTAGGTAACCTTGTCCTACAAATAAAACAATTCATATTTTAGGAACATCAAGTCAAAGTATGAAATCCTTTCTATCTCTGCACTTTCGAGATTTTTCGAAAATTAAAATGTTGTTCGTCTCACAAAAAATTAGCTTGTTAGTAATCACAAAAAAAATTTGTTCTGGGGCTCCCTGACCACCATACAAAAGTGAAAAAAAATTTGGTCTTTCAGCGCCGCTACTTTCACAGTGAACTCTCTACAAGGAACACGTACACACCCTAAAGTATTATCACTTATTTTTGTTACACCCTGTATAGTTCTATACAAATTATTATTTGGAAAACCTATTAGTTTTCCGAATAAAATAAAATAAAGATTGCTCAAATTTCAAACTGATACAAAAGATTTCAACGGGCGTGCATGCATCAAATTGTTTTCAGGCAACATTAAAATAAAAACGATATGCTACATTAGCCATTTTTTATGTAATTTTTCCGGTTTCCATAATAGTGGTAAACACAGGGACTTTTTTGATGCTATAGGATAGGGATAAAAATAATCCAGGACTGCATCGCAAATAGATTGTTTATTGTTTAAATTGAAATACGTCTCCATCCTAAAATGATGTTTATTTTCATGTCATTGACCTTTTTTATGAATTAATCCAAATAATTATTTGATATTTAATCTAATTGCATAATTAAAGTTAATTTTTAATTGTAAAGATGTGTAGTTTATTTTTTTTTATAATCGTCCCTGTACGTCTTCTCGAAAAATTTCGAAGTTCTAATAATATTTTTCTTATAAACTTACAATACAGTTTTGGCGCGTGGAAAACATCAGAACTTTACTTTACTTAACGTACCACCATTTTGTCATATGTCATTTATTTTACTTCCTTTTAAGGGCCTATCATACTGTCCCACTACTGTGTAAAAATCTCCCCCAAGGTTTGCTATTCCTTCTATACCTATACGAAATAGCTATTCCACGTCTGTACCATAGTAAAAGGAGAGCAAGTAAGTTAACTCCGGCCCAATCTTCGAGATAATTACCTACTGTCTTAGGGTTGTCAATTTTAGGCGAAAGCGCGGCGGCGCGGCGGCGCGGACGGGGTGGTGTGATGTGGGCGCGACTGACTGCGCTTCGTTCGCAAATCGCACCGCATGAACAGCGGCAACGTCGCGTCGCGGTCTCCTGACTTTTAATAATAATTAATAAGTGACTCTTGATTGTGCATAATATTTTGTGCATATTTTGGCCATTTTTCGTGCATATTTGCATGCATATTTCGGCACTTTAATCGTGCATATAATCCGAATTCCTATGTCTAATTACAAATACCTGTAAAACAACATTACAAATTTTACGCCTATCTCTTAAACTATAAACTATAAAGTTATAAACAAATCTGTCGAACTTTGCTTCATGTGTATATAATATGTATTAAAATTAGTCAATTAAGTACTTACTTATTTTTAATTACGATTTAAAGTAAGTACTTAATTGATTGTAAGTAGTTAGTAAATAGTAATTAATATATTATATACCTATTACCAACAATACAGAGAAATGGCATTAAGATGAAGTGGTAGGGTGCGCATCGCGTTTCTGAGGGGGTGAGGTATGAAGCGTGGCGGGAGCATGCGCGGGGCAACCATCTTCCGCCCCGCGACGCCTGCTAGTAGGTGCGTAGCGTAGACAGTGCGTGCGGCAGCGGCGACCGGGCATGCGAGTTCAATATTTTACCCTCTTATTATCTTCTTTTAGACAAATTTTTTCCTTAGTAGGCATAAATGAGAATAAGGGTCGCCGCACACTTGACCGGGTATAGTTATAATTGGTATTATATTGTTTTTGAAAATTTTTTTTCTTAGTTGGTATTGTATTGTATGAATAGAAATAAGGGTCACCGTACACTTGACCGGGTATCGGTATTATCTTGTTTGAAACACTTTTTAACCTCAGTAGGTATGCCGTATGAATGAGTAAAAATGAGAATAAGGTTTACCGTACACTTGATGTACACACTTATCGGTTGATTGTACAAGAGAATACCGATACTTACCTCATTAGTTACCGATTCCAAATTGTCTCGAATGCTTCCGTACGCTCACAGATGCTCTTTAGTGCTGGGCCCAGACCCGTAGCTGTAGCCATACCTATCCCTAATTCCCGACTCAAAGTCTATGCTAGTATGTATAGGCCGCGCATTGAACGTGAGTAAACTAATCCCTGGCTAACTTCAGGCAGATTCTTTTTACAAACAAACAAACATAAATAAATGAATGAATGATATTCAAAGTACAAGCCTACTTGACATACGTTATGAGATAATATGTCATATTTATTAGGTTATTATGTCAGAGTATACAATAGTCAATTTATTTATAAAAATATATTTATTAATTTTTAGGGTTCCGTAGCCAAAATGGCAAAAAGGAACCCTTATAGATTCGTCATGTCTGTCTGTCTGTCCGTCCGTCCGTATGTCACAGCCACTTTTCTCCAAAACTATTAGAGCTATACTATTGAAACTTGGTAAGTAGATGTAGTCTGTGAACCGCATTAAGATTTTGATGCAAAAATGGAAAAAATATTAAAAATTTTAGGGGTCCCCATAGGTACAACTGAAAATTTAAAGCAATAGATTTGGATTTAAATTTCTCCAAATGTGAACTTTTTTTTAACGGCCCAATCGCACAGCCGCATGACGTAATAATGTCTAAATTTAACAATTTGGCCCCTAGTATCAAAATTCTCAGTAAAGAATCCCTCCGCCTTCTAGGTGCCCCTATATTCAACGACGGTTTTGAGCCTTACGTTTCGGAACAAAAACAAAAATTCGTAGTATCTTCTGGCAAACTCGTCGCAATAAAATCCCATATGGCTTACCAAATAATTCGTTTTTGTTTGTTTGTGCCCCAATTCACATATGTCCTGAGGTGCTGCCCTCTATGGGAGTACCCCAACCTTCTTTCCCATTTAGACACTATTTTAAAAGACACAATAATGAATATTTTCAACTGCCAAATCTCTGACACCTCTTGGGCCCAAGCTACTCTCCCCATTCGTTTCGGTGGCTTGGGTCTTAGAAGCGTGTCCAGTGTGTCCCTTCCTGCCTTCCTTTCTTCAGCTCACAGCATTCATCCTCTTTTCATCAAAATCATCACCAATTCTTCTGGAAACGTAGGCATTGAGTCACTAGTTGAGGCGATCAACGCTTGGAAACGTGTTTGTCCTAGTGACGTTTCAGTTAACCCCAATATCCAAAAGAATTGGGATGAACCACTAATCAATTTGGCACAATCAGAAATTCTAAATTCCTCGTCCACCACAGATCGGGCGCGTCTTCTAGCGTCCGCCGAGCCGGAATCAGGCTACTGGCTCCAGGCTAACCCATCATCCAATACCGGAACACTTTTAGATAACCACACATTCAATCTTTCACTCAGTTTGCGACTAGGAGCCAATATCACCGAACCCCACCGCTGCCCCTGCGGCGCCGCAGTAGACCGCCAGGGTCACCACGGTCTATCTTGTCGACGCAGCGCCGGCCGCCAGTCCCGCCATGCCTCCTTGAACGACGTTATCCGCAGGGCCCTTGTCTCCGTCAACGTGCCGGCTACTCACCCGGCGTTCAATATTGTTATTGATACTGGACAATACCCTTATTCTCATTTCTACTCATTCATACCTACTAAGGAAACAATTGTGTCAAAAAAATATTATAAGTATCGATACCCAGTCACGTGTACGGTGACCCTTATTTCTACTCATTCATACCTACTGAGGAAAAAAAAATTTAAAACAAGATAATACCGATACCGATACCAGATCAAGTGTGCGGTGACGCTTATTCTTATTTCTACTAATTCATGCCTACAGAGGAAAAGAATAGTCAAAACAAGATACCCAATACCCATAACGGTACCCGGTCAAATATGCGGTGACCCTTATTCTAATGCCTACTGAGGAAAAAAATAACGTCAAAAAAAAGATAATACCGATACTCAGTCAAGTGTACGGTAACCCTTATTTCTTTTTTTCCCTTAACTCTTCTTTTTTTTTAATTATTCTTTTCCGCAAAAGGGATATTTTTTTCCTCTGCAGTTTTTATTTCCCATTTTCACATCAAATTCTCGTAAAGAGCGGGCCGACGAGTAGTACGTGTCTGCTTGCGACGAGGCTCCGCGGCCGACTGAATCGCCACCCCGCATCCCCGCCGCCCTCATACAGTGCGAGCGTTATAGGTTATTATTTTATTTTGAATGACTAACTATCATTTTAGTGAAAACCATAAATACTACCTTATGGGATTTGATGAAAGGTTTATGAAAACATAAATTTTTTACTAGAATTCTATCTAAATTCGCCGTAAAATCGAAAAATTGCAATAAAATGGCAATTTATGATGATTTTCACGATTTTTTTCTATCGAGGCAAATTACTTTAATCGTGTTTCGAAGAATATAACGTTATTAGGCATATCTTCACCCTTACGCCGGTATGAATAACATTGTATGAATTTTAGCGGTTGATATCTAAAAACAGGTTCAAAGATACCCTAGATCGCGATATTATACGCTTCTGGCCCTACCACTTCATCTTAAGTACAAAACGTAAACAAAGCAATAGCGGCAAATTAGTCGACGGATCAAAAGTACCTAAAACATTCCCTTATTTACCTATACTTGTACTATGTTCTAGTGGGAAAGTAGACCTACCTACTTCCTCTGTGTCATAGAAAATTACTAATACAATAATAAAGAAGTAAGTAGGTATCTCATCAAGTAAAAATTATATGCTAGAAAAAGTGAGTACTAACTAGTAATTGTACCTTTCCTGTTCAATAGGTAATCTGAACCGAAAAAACCGAAAAAATTTCGAAAAAATCTATACGCCAAATCATCCTTGCATTTATTTATTATTTTGATTTTATAATAATTAATATAAGTTTAATGTTTCTGTTATCCGACCGGATATCCGGCCATCTTGGGACATCATCGGACGTTCCATCTCTTGACCTACTGTTCCAAATCATGTATAAGTAGGTATTTCAAATTAACTTTTATATTTAAAGTATGGTGATATCATTTCATTTTACTGCGTATTTGTTACGTATATATTATACGAAATTGGTCATTGCAAAATCAATAAAAAACAAAATGTGTATCACCGTTTATTAGGTATTTTAAAGTGATAGGAAAATTTTTATTTTGATTTTATATTTTTTGTAAGCGCAGACAAATCTGGAAAACCTTATTAATTTACTCACAATAGTTATAATATTATTGTCGGTCTGGTTATGGCCATTTTCACAGTCATGGTCAGGTTATGGTCATGGTCAATTATTATTGTCATGACTCACGGTCATGTGAAAAGTTGGTCTACAAATTGATATAATATATATTTTTTTAATAAAATAAGGGGGCAAACGAGCAAACGGTTCACCTGATGGCTGATGGAAAGCAACTACCGTCGCCCATGGACACTCGCAATATCAGAAGAGCTGCGGGAGCGAGGGAATACCCTCTCTTCTTGAAGGTTTGTAGGTCGTACAGGTCCGGAAATACTACAGTTCGTTCGTATTGATAGTTCGTTCCAGAGTTTTATAGTGCGCGACAGAAGTTACGCGAAAAACGGACGATGGAAGACTGCCACTCATCTGAAGGTGATGGGGATGGTATAGTTTTCGCGTGGAACGATGCCGAAAAGTTGCAGGAGGTATGATTCCGAACAATAATTCCTCAGCGGGGCTAAAATTGTCACATTTAAGCAATTCCTCTCAATCAATTCAGCAAATGAATTGTCTAAACTGTAAAACTGACAGATGTCAAATCAGTACAAAAATACAGAAATGAATTGCAAGCAGAGTTGCATTTTGCGATATAAAAAAAATGAATCATAACAATATTATGATCCACCTCATGATTCCACAAAGCGACCATTTTAGCCCCGCAGAGCACTCCCCGTGATACAACTGCTAACACGCATTGACATAACAAAATTGCCCCCGCGTAGCTCAGGCGCGGTCCGAAGGGGATCCCCCCCACCCCCCCAAATTTTAAGTCAAATTGAAAATCTCAAAATCTTGCCAAATAATAAAAGGAAAAAAAAATTAGTATAGTGAGTGACCCCCCCCCCAAATTTCAGGCTGCGACCGCGCCTGGCGTAGCTGGTTTGGTTTTATCATCATATTAAATTACATTATACTTATATGACGCCCGCAACTCCGTTTCGCCAAAATTCGTTATTATAATTCGGATATCGCGCGGGAACCGTCAATTTTTCCGGGATAAAAAGTATCGTATGTCCTTTCCCGGGACTCAAAATATTTCCATACCCAATTTAAGCAAAGTCGGTTGAGCAGTTCGGGGCGTGAAGACAGAAAACATACAGACACACTTTCGCATTTATGATAGTGTGGATGGATAGTTCTTACTATTAGTGTTGGTAAAAATAGCATTAGCAGTAATTAATTGTTAAATTCCCATTAGCAATAATTAAATTACTTAACCGTACTTGCGAAAAATACGATTGCTAATATAATCGTGCGTAGCAATAGTCTGCGATCATGATAAAAATCACGTCCGCGCTGTTTCGCACCGCGGTGCTTACTGTTAATGAATTGCTATTTTTCACTCGATGCGAAATAATACTCGACGCGAGCGGCGCGATGCGATTAGATAATTCACGATGCCGCGTTTTTAGCAAATAGCAAAGCAATAATACTTAGCATGCTGTGACATCAAAATTAGCATGTTAATGAAATTAATAGAAAATAGCATTAATTCCCGTTACTACTTACTATACGTTATTACAATATTATTGACAAGCGCAAAATGTCTTTAGACACCGCTTACTAGCCGTTAAATTTGACATGACGGGAAAATGGCTGTCATGTTGATTCTGTTTCGAATAATTTACCACTTTAATGATAAACACGTTCGTATTACACGCATTATAGGTTTCACCACTTCCTGTTAAGTGCCAGATAAGCTATCCAAAATTTTTTTGACAGATGGAGTATGGGGTATCTATCAGAAAAATTATGGATAGCCTATCCGGCACTTTATCAGCAAGTGATGAAACAGGTCCTAAGTGTTATATTTGCACGTAATTAGTGTCAAAGAAATTTACTATCAGAGAAGTTTATTCCTAAGCAGATGGCGGTCCAATGTTAATTGGTCGCGTTATGTTAAAACCAGCTGACAGATCACGAATTATGGCTGCCATACATGCTTCGGTCCATCGGAGAGGTCCGCTACGCCTGCGCAGGTTGACCGGAATGTGTGTGGGAATAGACCTGTGCTGTGCAGTTTTTTGAGCCTGCGCAGGCGACCGGCGCAAAATCAAAAACAATAATTCTTTCAAGTGACACCTGCGCAGGCATAACTGCACAGGTGACCTCGTTGAATTGACATAATCCAACTAAATGACGTAGGTCTGTCAACTGCTTAGTGCCTATGAATAAATTTCTTCGAAGGTACCTAATACCCCAAGAGTCAGCAATAAGCCATACTTTCGTCATTTTATGAAAGCTGGAAGTTTTACCTGTTTATGACTACCTATGTCTATAATTGTGTATAGTGTATAGATAGAGGTAAGAATGACCAGCAACTATGGAGTTTCGGTCGCAGTTACTTAGAAGATATCCAGTTCAGGAGGTCTACCTGACTTAAGATAAAGCTTAAAGCTAAATTTTTTTATCTTTTTTTTCTCGGGATAACTGTAGGAATCTCTTTGCCCACTGCGGGATATTTTTGACACTTGCTAACAAAAATATCATTCATTATAAAAATATACAGCTGATTATTAAAATATCTATCAAGGTTGATTGCGAATTATTAAATTTATAACAAACAATTTTTTTCATAAATTTAATTAACAGAGCTTTTTGTGAATGTAGCCTTAATTGCTTATACGATTAAGTTCAAATTCGCGTATGATGACACCCTACCGTATAATTGGAATTATGTTATCAGAACCTATAACTATTATGAGTCTTCAGTTAATTGTTTTATTATAGTCGTCGAAGCAAATTATAGTAATTTATAATCGTTCAATTACTTTATATCTAGGAAGACTGATGTAACGGGCAGTGGTTCTCAATATAATTGTAGTGATCAGGGCGAGCGAAGCCACCCCATTGTATATACCATAAGTCCATAACCTTTACATTTTGTGGTACAATTTACGGAAAAACTATCAGGCCTATTGATTTGTGCTTTAACATAGTAATTTTTGTTTATATTATGTAGATATGTTATCATCTGCAGTCACTCGCTGGGAGTCCCACATACACCCGGGGTGCTTCAGCTTAACCCCCTTTTTCACCAACCCGGGGCACCTATAAAGGGTTTCCCCTGCGCATTAAAAAAAAGTTTTTTTTATATATAGATGTGTTATCATCAGTCAGTCAAGGTGTGACGACGCGAGCCCTCACAAAGCTCGGCTTTTAGCTAGTTATATAAGGCTCATTAGACCAGTGGTCTTTAATCTATACTTATATTATTAACTAGTTGACCCGGCAAACGTTGTTTTGCCATTTAAAGTATTTCTACTTCATCAGTAATTGATACAAAATCTTACCCCCCCCCCTTTTTGTCCCCCTAAGAGGGGTGGGGGGAAAACTGATGTTAAGTTGGAAAAACAGTTAATAATATGACGTAAGTCCATTAAAGAAAAAAATTAATACAAAATCTGACCCCCTTTTGGGTCCCTTAGAGGGGTAGGGGGGAAAGTTTATACACCAGATGTTGAGTTGGAAGAAGGCAAATATATCTGCGAAAACCGTATGCAAATCGGATAAGTAGTTTTCGTGTTAAAGCAAAAGTTTGATACAAAATCTAACCCCCTATTTCGTCCCCTTAGAGGGGGGGGAATTTTTATACACCAGATGTTAAGTTGGAAGAAGACAAATATATCTGTGAAAACCGCATTCAAATCGGATCAGTAGTTTTCGTGTGATGCTGGAACAAACATACAGACAGACAGACAGACAGACAAAAACTAACCACAGTTTTAGCTTCTATAGCGGTGTAGTAACACCCCCTGCTTGTTATCTACACTACTATTATAAAGAGGAAAGATTTGTTTGTTTGTTTGTTTGTTTGTTTGAGTCGAATAGGCTCCGAAACTACTGGACCGATTTGAAAAATTCTTTTACCATTGGAATCCTGCATTATTTCTGCTGAACATAGGCTAATTTTTATTTTGGAAAAATATAAGGTTCCGTAAGATATTTGGGATTTTCGGACGCAAGGTGTAAAAAATCAACAAGAAAAGTTACTTATTTTGCGTACGCTGCCTAAACTATAAAAGATAGAGGCATAAAATGTTCTAAGTAATTATAGATCTTTTAAATATCTACAAAAAAGTCCGCGACACACTATACCTATCTATGTTGAGTGACGCACAATAACCATTTTTTTATTAAAAAATCTTGAATTTTTTTTGGACTATATTCAAACGCGTTTATTTAAATAATGCTATTGACCCTTATCAAAATAAATTATTTCGTCACTAAGTACAGTTAATGTAGATAATATTTGGTCTTTGAATGATTAAAATTGGACATTTGGTTTTAATGTTATGGCGAAATTAAAATATTACGATTTCTGCTGCACGTTGCGAATTGGGCGTCAAGGCGCGACGCGCGGGTGTGCGTGCGGTAGGGGAGAGATTTAGTTATCAGTATTCAGTGCCACCGACTCGCCCGGAGAGTCCACGTAAATATTACCTCGATCGTGGGAATCGCAGACACAATAGATTTTCAATAGTTATGCGACAGCCGGGTGCTGCTTTATTGATTTGATATAGACTATCGTGCTTCATTATTATAATCCTAATTTCAAAAAAGCTTTAAAAGTTATGTCTAAGAAAGTAATATTTTTAGAACTTTTTAAAATACGTTTTGAATGACTATTATTTTTGATTGCTATTATAATTAACTAGCTGTCCCGGCAAACGTTGTTTTGCCATTTAAAGTATATTTTCTACATCATCAGTTGATACATGTTTTACCCCCTCTTTTGTCCCCTAAGAGGGTGTGGGGGGGAAGGTCATACACCTGATGTTAAGTTGAAAAACACAGTTAATACCTGATATGAAGTAAGTCCACTAAAGAAAAAAGTTGTATACAAAATCTGATCCCTCTTTGGTCCCCAGAGAGGGTTGAGAGTGGAGGGGGGGGGAGGATTTTTATACACCAGATGTTGAGTTGGAAGAAGACAAATATAATCTGTGAAAACCATATGCAAATCTGTGAAAACCGTATGCAAATCGGATCAGTAGTTTTCGTGTTAAAGAAAAAAGTTTGATACAAAATCTGACCCCCTCTTTTGTCCCCTTAGAGGGGTGGGGGGAAAAAACTTTATACACCAGATGTTAAGTTGGAAGAAGATAAATATATCTGCGAAAACCACATTCAATTCGGATCAGTATTTTTCGTGTGATGCTGGAACAAACATACAGACAGACAGAAAGAGTGACAGACAGACAGACAGACAAAAACTAACCACATTTTTGGCTTCTATAGCGATGTAGTGACAAAGGTGTAATTTCGGGTGTCATTTCATATCAGCTTTTATGTACAGAATTTTCATTTCTACAACAGAATATTGTCTTCCTCCCGCACGCGCTTTGGTGACGCCCACTATCGTAATATTTTAATTTCGCCATAATTTCAAAACCAAACGTCCAATTTTAATCATTCAAAGACCAAATATTATCTACATAAACTGTACTTAGTGATAAAATAATTTATTTTGATAAGGATTAATAGCGTGAGTAAAATATATGCGTTTAAATATAGTCCAAAAAAAATTCAGGATTTTTAAATAAAAAAATGGTTATTGTGCCTCACTCGACATAGATAGGTATAGTGTGTCGCGGACTTTTTTGTAGATATTTATAAGGTCTACAATTCCTTAGAACATTTCATGGTTCTATCTTTTATAGTTTAGGCAGCGTACGCAAAATAAGTAACTTTTCTGGCTGATTTTTTACACCTTGCGTCCGAAAAACTCAAATATCTTACGGAACCCTACTTTTTTCCAAAATAAAATGTAGCCTATGTTCAGCAGAAATAATGTAAGATTCCAATAGCAAAAGAATTTTTCAAATCGGTCCAGTAGTTTCGGAGCCTATTCGACTCAAACAAACAAACAAACAAACAAACAAAAAATCAAATCTTTCCTCTTTATAATAGTAGTGTAGATTAATTTCTTTAACTATAAATCTATACATATAATAAAACTGTAGAAATGTGAATTCTGTACATTAAAGATATTGAAAAAATAATAAGCAGGGGGTGTTACTACATCGCTATAGAAGCCAAAACTGTGGTTAGTTTTTTGTCTGTCTGTCTGTCTGTCTGTCTGTATGTTTGTTCCACTATCACACGAAAACTACTGATCCGATTTGAATGCGGTTTTCGCAAATATATTTGTTGTTCTTCCAACTTAACATCTGGTGTATAAAAATTTTCCCCCCCACCCCTCTAAGTGGACGAAAGAGGGGGTTAGATTTTGTATCAAACTTTTGCTTTAACACGAAAACTACTGATCCGATTTGCATACGGTTTTCGCAGATATATTTGCCTTCTTCCAACTCATCATCTGGTGTATAAACTTTCCCCCCCACCCCTCTAAGGGGACCCAAAGGGGGGTCAGATTTTGTATCAAATTTTTGCTTTAATGGACTTACGTCATATTATTAATTGTATTTTCCAACTTAACATCAGTTTTCACCCCACCCCTCTTAGGGGACAAAAGGGGGGGGTTAGATTTTGTATCAATTACTGATGAAGTAGAAATACTTTAAATGGCAAAACAACGTTTGCCGGGACAGCTAGTTTTTTGAATATATTTAATGTACAGTTGCGTTCAAAAGTCCAGTAGCAATCGAACGCAGCGATAGCGTCAACACTGAACGTTACTTGTGACCTTTTTCCATAAAGACAATTCACACACACACATACACTTTGTTTGTTGTATAGTCATATCGTCAATTTCGATGCAATACGCGAGCACTGCCGTGGCATAGTGGTTTAGCAAGTGCGTCTGCTTTCTCATAATCACCAGCTAAATCGCGGGATCGAATCCGACGCACGTGTTACGTTGAACACTTTTTGAGAAATATTTATAAATTATTATGAACTATGAGTATTGATACAACTATGTAGATTGTAAAAATTACGTTTCTAACTAAAAGCACAGCAACTTTTAGTTAGAAACGTAACATTCTAGTCACAGCAAAGAAAGTGAGGGTAGATTTAAAAAATAGGCTTGGAGAAAACAAAATATTAAAAATAATGTTGTTGGTTGGTGAACTCACGAGTGTTTGTGTTCTTACTTATCTTACTGTTGCGATTTACAATTTATCCAATATGCAAGCAAATATTACTATCGAAGCAAGAGCTAATATTGTGGCCCTATATTCGAATGGCCTGAATATTTCTCAAATTTCTAACGAAACTGGCTTCTCAGTAAGTAGAAATTAATTATATTATTGTGATGTGTATTTTTCATTGGTAAAAATCGTCTTTAACAATTTGTTCTTTTTTTTTTTAGAGAAATACTGTAAGTCGATGGGTGAAAAGATACGAGGAAGAAGGTGGCTTGCAGAGTCGTAAACGAAGTGGAAGGCCACTTCTTATTAACCAGACTCAGCGGCGTTATATGGCAGCGGAGTATGAAACGTGGGGTTTCATACCGACAAGACGTTTTGCCGATGAATTTAACACGTCATTGGTCACCGTTCGTCGTGCACTTCATGACGAGGGACTACATCACCGAAAGCCGGCGAAAAAACCGTTTTTGACTCAAAGGCATAAAGACGAACGGTTACGCTTTGCACGAGAGTATTTAGATTTTGATTGGGAAACAACAATTTTTTCCGATGAAAAGACTTTTAAATCCTCTCAAAAAGGAAGACTACATTTATGGCGTAAAGATAACACCCGTTGGTGTGAAAATAACATAGTGTCAAACACTGAATCTGGCAGAATAAGTGTGAACATGTGGGGATGGATAAGTGCGCAAGGGCCGGGTGAACTTGAATTTATACCTACGCGAGTCAACAGTGCAAATTATGTAGAAGTGTTAGAGGACATTATGTTGCCTACTGTGCGAAATGTGTATGGTGATAGCGAAATAAGTTTTGTGCATGATAATTGTCCAATTCATCGAGCCTCCGTAGTTCGCAATTGGTTCAGTGATCATTCTAATATTAAGGTTATTCCGTGGCCAGCACGATCCCCAGATTTAAACCCGATTGAAAATATATGGGGTTTAATGGTGCAAAGATGGCGAGCACGCGATGAAAGATGTCCGGAGCTGCTCAAATCCCATTGCATGCAGTTGTGGGAGGATTTACGTGGAACAGATATTTGTAAGAATATTGTGGCTTCCATGCGCAGACGTCTTCTTAATTGTATAGAAAATAATGGAGGTTACACAAAATATTAATAATCATTAATACTAATTGTTATTTTAAAAATGTATTTTTATGTTGCAATAATTAGAGTTAATTGTTATAATATTTATATTTTGTAAGTTTCAATTGGGCATTCTGCAAAGGAACGTGCTGGCCAATAATTGGTAGGTTTAAGATTTTAAGTTTGAGGTTAAGTTTTAATCCTCTTTTCCTCGGAAAACGAATAATTAAACTATAACCTCAATAGCATGAAATATTGATAACACAATAGATAATATGTAATAGGTAGGTATTATTATACTAATAGATCTGTGGATCAAAGATTTTACCGTCGTCCGTCAATCAATTCAATTGTTCAGTAATTATTGTTACGTTATTGAAATAAATATATATTTTATTTTTTGAAAGTGTTGTTTTATTATACTTAATAAGTAACCAAAATATAATATTATCCTTACTTTAAAAAAACTTTCAAAATAGTCATTTCATTTAAAATAATAATATAATAATTATGAATTTTTAAAAATCCTGATTGCTGAGATTGTAAAAACAATACGAAAACTTTATTATGACAACCGAGATTCGAACCGTGACCATTTCAATCTAGCTGCGAATTGCGATGCGAGGCCAACTATTTACAGATGGAGCTACGAACTGTCTTACGCGTTGGACGAAATTTTTGCATTTATCGACACAGTGCAATGCATAAATGAAGAAAGAATGAATGAAGAAGACAAACATATGTGTTATCTTTGTCTCTCATCCACTACACGCTTAACTTTGTTGTATTGATACTGTACGACATTTAAGTGTGTGCACGGTAACACGGCGCACACATAAATACGCACTATACCGGCAAACGAATATGGTCGTTACGGTGCTACTGGACTTTTGAACGCTGACTGTACCTACAGAATTCACATTTCTACAGTTTTATTTTATGTATAGATAGATGTGAAAGTGGGTCTGTCTGTCTATCCGATATCCTAACCAATTTTGGTGTTTAGTATAGAGATACTTTCAGTTCCGAGAAAGGACATAATATATTAGGATATACATAATATACTCTTTATCCCGGAAACGGATGAATAAACGAATTTTGGCGCAACGGAGGTAGGGTACCTACCGTTTTACGTGGTGCGGTCTTCTAGATAGGTAAGAAAACTTTTGAGCACTTATTTATTTTGGTGTGCGCTGACGAAACGACCATTTAGAAGACATCGAAACATCTCTCAATATAAAAATGCCCGGCAGCCATCCAAACGGACGCACAAAAGTACATTCTTACGTATTTTTTCCTATTTTTGTACATTTAAATTACTCTAATAACAAAGGATAAATAGCTGTACCTAGTGGTTTAATACTAACATTAAATAAAATTTAAATTATTACAAAAAAACAAAACTAAATTTAGCATACAGACAAAAACTAGTATACTAACGTCATAACGACAATTAAAATATATTGTAAACATAACAATATTATATACTATACGGTTAGCCGTTGCTCCGAAATTCGTTTATCGAAAGAAAAAATCGTTTTCCGGGATAAAAATTAGTATCCTATGTCTTTTCCAGAGATTCAAGGTATCTCCATGATTCTCCATACCCAGCAAAATAGGTTCGGCGGTTTGGGCGTCAGACAGACAGACATACTTTTGCATTTATAAAATGAAGTATGGATGTAACAATAGAAATATAATAATCACTTTTTGCCACAATGTCGGGTAAAAAGTTTTTTGCTCCATCATAACGGTCACAAAGACATATTTTCTCAAGGCACTAATTACGAAATATTTATCTTCCCGTCTAGAAATTTTAATTTGCCACTTAATTTGTTTTTGTAACCGGGCGACATAAGTAATGGGAGGAAAGCACGCATAGGGACTAGGGTCTCAGACGTCAGTATAGTCAGTATAGTTATAGCAATCTAGGTATTTAATATATTATGTGCAATATAGACTGACAATAATAATTATTGGTCGCTGTTAGACTATGGTTATAAATGCAGTATTGTTCTAAATTATGTAAAGAGCATGACTGCAATCATAGCCCAATATGTAATACGTAATTTTTGGGGGATTGTGGGGATTATACACAAAATATGCTTAACAGCGTCCAATTGACATTGTCAAATTATGTATACTGATAAGCATGACAAGGCTGCATTATGTACGCCATACACGCTACGGTTTACCGGAGAGGCCGCCTATGCAGATATGCCTGCGCAAAAATAATTGATTTTCGATTTTGCTCCAGTCGATTGCGCAGGCCTAAAAAACTGCATAGTTCTATTCCTACACATGTTCTGGTCTACCTGTGAAGGTAGAAGTATCCGGTAAACCGTAGCGTATATGGCGTACATAATGCAGCCTTGTCATGCTTGTCAGTATACATAATTTGATAATGTCAATTAGACCTCTCCGTAGCATGTAGGCGTATATTAGACCGTGGTCAAAATCGGAACTAAAGCCCAAAAAATAAACAGGCTCTGTTTCACTCTCATGATATCGAATTCCAGAAATAATTTGCGTGTGGCTAAAATTTCAATAAAAAAAGTATTATGATATCGTGCTAGACTGCCTAAAAACGATTCTTTACGGTATTACCTAAGTATTACCACTATAAACCAATATCTTAATTTATAGATTGATAAACTTTTATCTAATTTTCGACATGAATAATATTTTACGGTTTAGCATACTTTGATGTAGCATTGAATAAATTGGAAAAACGAGCATAATACTTCACAAACTGGTTGGACAGCTTGTAAACACAAGCTTGATTGATACTTTATGAAATTGATAGAATAAAAAATGATTTAACAAACATTTTCTTTTATTTCGTATATCATAATATTATCATAATCTTTTTATGTTCGACGATGGCGCCAGGCAACTTATGATAACGTGAATAAAAATAAAACAAATCGTACAAGGTAAAAAGTTGGTACAATATGCATTCACCAGATACTGAAATGCGCGAAGAAGTTTCTAGTTTTACGTTAATATAAGAGATAAGTACGCTATTGCATCAATAACAATAATTATAACTGGTTAATGTGTCTAAACTTGGTGCATTAAGAATTTAAAAAAATGGCAAGAAGATGGGCCATATATCGTACGGGCCAACGGGGCTGTAGACCGTGGAGTGTGGACTCTACAGTCAGTCTCTAATTTATACAATAATACTAGCTGTCCCGGCAAACGTTGTTTTGCCATATAAAGTATTTCGCCCATATTATTTTATTGAAGTGACTAAATAAGTATGTCACCATGGCAACGTCCGTCGCTATCCCGTCGCACAAACAATGGTATAAGTCTCGAGTTGTAATAATTTACTATTATTTGCAATGCACTTATCAATATAAAAAAAGCGGCCAAGTGCGAGTTGGACTCGCCCATGAAGGGTTCCGCAGCAGCAATAAGGTTTATTTTTATGAAATTAAAATATTTTTGATTTATTTTTATATTTCAGTCGATTTAATGAAATTTAGATTAAGGTTTACTATTTATGACGTATAAAAAAAACTACTGGCTAGATCTCGTTCAAACCAATTTTCGTTGGTAGTTTTTATAGTAATCTACATCATATATATTTTTTTAGAATTATCATGCCTCTACTTTAGAAATTAGAGGGGGGGGGACACACATTTTTCCACTTTGGAAGAGTCTCTCTCGCAAACTATTCAGGTTAGAAAAAAATGATATGAGAAACCTCAATATGATTTTTGGAGACCTATCCATAGATACCCCACACGCATAGGTTAGATGAAAAAAAATTTTTTTTGTTTCAATTGTACTTTACTATTTATGACGTATAAAAAAAACTACTGGCTAGATCTCGTTCAAACCAATTTTCGTTGGTAGTTTTTATAGTAATCTACATTATATATTTTTTTTAGAATTATCATGCCTCTACTTTAGAAATTAGAGGGGGGGGACACACATTTTTCCACTTTGGAAGAGTCTCTCTCGCAAACTATTCAGGTTAGGAAAAAATGATATGAGAAACCTCAATATGATTTTTGGAGACCTATCCATAGATACCCCACACGCATAGGTTATATGAAAAAAAAATTTTTTGTTTCAGTTGTACCTATGGGGACCCCTAAAATTTTTAATATTTTTTCCATTTTTGCATCAAAATCTTAATGCGGTTTACAGACTACATCTGCTTACCAAGTTTCAATAGTATAGCTCTAATAGTTTCGGAGAAAAGTGGCTGTGACATACGGACGGACAGACAGACAGACAGACAGACAGACAGACATGACGAATCTATAAGGGTTCCTTTTTTGCCATTTTGGCTACGGAACCCTAAAAAGTACCCAGTAGCCGATTCTCAGACCTACTGAATGGCCGACTCTGAAGACACAGTTTTGTGTATTAATAATAACTCCGTCCGCCTTTTATATTTCTACGTTCATGTGCTCTATAGGATTTTACTAGTCTGAGTTCAGGAAGCAATTTCTTAAATTATTGTAATAGAACGTCGTTTTTGCCGTCATTATGTTTAACGCGATAATCTTTAGCCGCGGGCAACTGAAAGACCTTAATTGTAATATTAAACATTATGCAATTACAGTATGAATTACAAAACCAAGTGACCGTACATTCTTCTTAACAGCGAAACAGCCGGACATACATTTTGGCTGCACTGTAGAAACAGGGGGAGGTGTCATTTCCCCTCCTACGCCGCGCCGGCCGTCTTACGAATTTTCAATCAGGTACGTTCTGGCTAGAATTTAAATATATTCTTGCCCTTCTCTCGCTTAAACTTCAGAAACACTATTTTCTGTAGATTACTGTAGATTTTATGCTTATATTTTTAATGATTTTGAAAATCTATGTCTTATATTTAAAGAATGACTGTCAAGGCAAAAAACAGATCATAAAAGGCCCCACTTGAGTTACTTAGGACCATTTTGGCATTTGAGGTAGGTACTTACATTAAGTTTTTTTCCCTGTACGATGATTTTTCTGTCAATCTCACGCGTCGTGACTGATGACATCTGAACATGATGATGGTGACCAGCGGATACTGCATTAATTGGCTAAATGTAGTAGTAAACAATTACTAATTACACACCAAGCTGAGGATTTAGCTGTATGGTATAGGCGTAGTGAGATCAGCTTTTTAGAATGGCCTCGGGCTTAACGAGATAATATACTTAAAAATATTTTTTTCGATTACGATAAACAGATTATTGATTTTTTAAAGTATAATTATTTTTTTGGTACGTTCTAAGAGCCTAAACGATTAGGCATGAGAAAAATCGGTTTTTCTCATGCCTAACCGTTTAGGCTATAGAATTTTTTATATTGGTTGGTTATTTTTAAAAGGTCTAAGATTTTCAGGAAAAATAATGCGAAACGTAACTCGTTATTGATGATGAGAAATCTATAACTTCTTATGTGATCTTTGCGAGCTTCCAAGACTAATAAGAAATATTGTGGAGAGAGGCAGTAAAAAATGAAGATTTTTCTCTTATATTATGTAAAAAAATCTTCGTTAGGCTGCGGGCCCTCAACTATTTTTCTAGAGGCTCAATAAGTTCAGCTACGCCACTGCTCATGTGGCAACACGTATGCAATCACCATGGTTCCATATGGCTGACTTGACACAATGGTGGTACTTCCTACTTATAGACATGTTGCTATACAGCTGTAGTAATTAGTGTTTTTGTACCGTTGTCATGTACGCCAAGTAATACGAGTAACACATCTCGTTTTTTTATCATTTGCAATACAATAATATTAAATAATCAGAGATATATTATTATGTTTTAATAAGGATGTCACACACAGAGCAGGTAATGTAAAAATGTATATTATAGCACGATACATCTCGATACATCTTTCTATAGACATCGTCAGGAGACCACACACAACAGCTATAATGTATATTTTTACATCTTCGTATCTTAAGATACCGAGCTATATGAAAATATACATTTATATTTTGATACATCTTAATACATCTCAATACATTTCCGTACATTACTATATCTCTTCTCTTTATAGGATGTTCAAAAATTTCTATGATTATTTTATGTATGATAGACAAAGACACACAGCGTTACCACCTCAGCACAACACTTCACAGCAGGCACTGCAGGCAGTCTGTTCCCCAAGCCTACATTTTCAAACAAATAACTTCAATTAACATCGTTTTGTTTTTGGCACAATACGTAACAATTGCGCGCATCAAAATCACTATCCGAATCATCTTCTGATGAACTATCTAGTAAATCTAATAGCAAGTTACTCGAAGGGCCCATAGTATTACGAGTTACGACATTAAAAATAAGAACAGCCTGTATATCAACCTTAGCAGCTGAAACGTGCGTCAAGCGCGGCATATACCATTGAAATGTAGGGAAATATACATTACATTACCTGTTGTGTGTGTGATACCTTAATATAATGTATTATGTAAAGCTATACATCCCGGGATGTAATGTATATTAATATACATTACCTGCTCTGTGTGTGACAGCCTTTATCATTATATTTTAAGACTCAAATTAAACATCATTTGAAGACTTCAAGAAATATTACAATAATTTAACTGAATCATGTTCAAATGTAAGAGTGAGTTGCATCAACCTACTTTAACTATAACTTTAACTTTAACCATAACAAAATGTGAAATCAACTGTCAAATCCCTAGCAAAAGTTGCCATATTTGACGATAATCTTAACCTTAAGGCGATATAATGGTAAAAACTGTCCTTTTTGACGTAATACTATAGGACCCTCAGAAATGTTACAAATCTGGTAATGAGATATACATATCTTCATAGCTTTATCTAGGTTTGATCAGACCTAGAAACACGATTAATGTATTTTGCCTCGATACATTTAATTTTCGAAATTACCTCTTAAAAATACGAAATTTGAAGATTACTTTTAAACGAAAATAGATGTATTGTTGGAAATTAGTCTAATTAATAGACAACTTTGCAACTCAAATTCGTACAAAAGCAGTTTTGCTTAAATGCTCCTAGTTATTTTATTATAGATTATTTACGTTTTGTCGCTTACGTCGAAATTTCCGAGCGAGCCGATAGCTTCTGGCCGCAGCGTAATCACGACTCTATAGTCATACAAATTAAGTTTAATTGCGAAGCCGCTCTCTTGCAGACTCAGTGCTAATACAGCTTTCATCGAGGATAGACCTATGTCAGTTTTAGCCAGGCGTTACCGCGATAATTTGTATGTTATAGTTGTAAATAATAATACTTTTAATGAGTGTGTATAGTTAATTAATTATTTTAAGTTAATCATAAATAGTGCATTATTACTAATTAGTAGTTAGTATTAGAGTGAAGGCTTTTTATTATCATTTTAACCGACTTCCAAAAACGAGGAGGTTACTTATAATTACGTTCAGCTGTATGGTTTTTTTTTTGATCATGGGGAAAAAGAAAACACCAGTATTATCTAAACTGGAAAAGAAATAACGCTATGAAGAGTTAGTACGCATACCACCCAGGCGCAGGGGGCGACCCGAGCGGTGATGTGGGACTCCCGTAGCTGATGAGACCACGGTATACCCACTAAACCCCCCCCCCCCCCATCTTTCGCCACGCCGCCTTTTGACGGGGCCACGGGAACGATACACACATCCGCGACCCCGCCAGCGGTCCGAAGACTCCACGATGGGCGCACGACACGTGCGCCCTCCTCCTCGGCCCCCACCAGGGCTGTAGCAGACGCCCCCCGAGTCTGCTACTTGGAGGCCATGTGGCAGATCAGGTCTGTGGCTCTGCCACCGACCACACCTCGGCCGCAGAGGATAGGGCAAGCGGCGCACCGCAATACCTACTTGCCTCTTCCTCTGCGGCCCCACCAATGCCGTTCAAACGGAACGGCCAGCTCGCAGGGGGGGTAGGGAAAGCGGCAACCTACCACAATGCCTCTCCCCCCCCGCGATCCGTCCTCGGCCGCAGAGGATAGGGCAAGCGGCGCACCGTAATACCTACTTGCCTCTTCCTCTGCGGCCCCACCTCGGTGCGCATCCGCAGCGGACTCCTCCAGTCCGCTGGGAGCGCCCTTCTCGGGCCAGGCGGCGACACCGGCCGGCCCTGGTTGCCTCTTCGCTTCACCGCGGTTGTCCAAGCCGCGGTTACTGAGCCCCACCGCCACGACAAGGCGAGCAACCTTCGGGGGGCGTGTGTACTTAACCTATTCTATTGATTGATAAGGGAGGTTATTTTATTATTTGTAAAATGGCTTTATTATGATTATTTTATTATTTTTGTGGAAAATATAAATTTACTACTGACCACACATCCAAAGAACAGAGACCTGTGGAGTCGCTACTTGACTTAGATCTGGATAATTCTATAGTAGTATTATATAGATCATGCGGACACGTGAGAACCTATCTATTATTATTATCATTATACAATCTACGTTACTTTGTGTTCTACTAATGCAATGAATGTGAATATAAGATATATATTCAATATTCATACACATATTGATATTTATTTTATCGCTTTTATAAGATAAAACATAAATCTACGACTGTCGCCGACATAATATCCAAGGAACCACCACCATAATATCCAAGGGACCACCAGTGGAGTCGGTATTTGACTTGGATCTTGATAATAATATTTCTTTAGGTGTTGCGGACACGTAAGAATTTTTATTCTCATATTTTTATTCTCAGAAATTATTATTCTCATAATACAATCTACGCTACATTGTTTCCTACTAATGCAAATGCAATAAATGTAAAATAAAATATTTGGAAGACAGCATTCATAACACCTGTTCATAAGGGAGGAGACAAAGGAAATATCCAAAACTATAGGCCCATATCAAAACTGTGTACTTTCGCTAAACTTTTTGAAAGTATTGTATATAGACAAGTTTATTCCGCTCTTAAGGGCTGGTTTATACAAGAACAGCATGGGTTTCTAAAGGGGCGCTCAACAACCTCTAATCTTCTTTTAACTTACGACCACGTCAGTTCGGGCATGGACTCAGGTGTTCAGGTGGATTTGATATTCACCGACTTTAGCAAAGCCTTTGATCGTATTGATCACTGCATCCTGCTCAAAAAGTTAGCTCATGCGGGTATACACGGAAACCTTCTTCGATGGTTCTCATCGTATATTTGTAATAGGTCCCAAGCCGTGGCTATTAACGGATTCACTTCTAGGTGGATATTTGTACCATCTGGTGTTCCTCAGGGCTCCTTGTTGGGACCTTTACTTTTCGCTATATTCGTCAATGACATTTCCTCATGTTTTCGCAACTCTCATTTCTTTTTGTACGCCGATGACACAAAAATATTGAAAAATATAGCTTCACTAAACGACTGTCGCCTTTTACAAGAAGACTTAAATAGATTTAGTAATTACTGTTTACTTAATAAGTTGGACCTTAATGTTTCAAAATGTTTTGTCGTCAATTTTAGTCGTAAACTAAACTTAATTACACACGATTATGAACTTCAGAACAAGGTCCTTGTTATAAAGAAATCTATAAGGGATCTTGGAGTAATTGTAGACTCAAAATTGATCTTTGATGAGCACATTGATTATATTATTAATAAAGCCTCAAAAGCCCTTGGATTTATTATTAGGTCATGTAAAAATTTTCAATCTGTCAAAGTAGTTAAAATCCTATACTGTGCGTATGTTCGAAGTATCTTAGAGTATTGCTCTGAGTTGTGGAACCCTGCTTATAACGTATACATCAATAGAATTGAGTCTATACAAAAACGGTTTCTCCGATTTATTCAATTTAAATGCAACCATTTCCTAAGTGATTACGACGCCAGATGCAAAAAGTTCCACTTTCTTCCTTTGTACCACCGGAGACATATAGCTGACCTAACTTATACATGTAAAGTCCTTAATAATAAAATAGATTCACCTGAATTACTTAACAGATTTAATATTAATATTCCCCGTAGAAATGCTCGTCATTTTATGCCCCTTTATGTTCCACCTTGCAATACGTACTACCGTAGAAATTCTTTCATACTCAGATCTAGTACATATTTAAACAAATTTTTAATTGCCCACCCACAAGACATGTTCTCCCTAAAACCAAACAAAATTAGAAAAATTATGACTGATACGTTTTTTAACTAAAATAAACAATAATTCCTGTATTTACTTTTATTGATTTCATATTGTAATATGCAAATATAAAGGATCGTACCATCTGCTGTGTGTGTGTGTGTGTGTATGTGTATATTTATATATTATATTAATAAGTACTGTCAACTCCATTATCTCACAATTTTAGATCCCTCATCCATCTCTTGTGATTTAATAAAATTTAATATAATTTGTAGTTTGCCTAAAATAATGTATACTTTAAATAGTTTTTACATTTCCTTAAGTCTTGTGTTATCTGTATTGTCATGACTTTGATAATTTTAGCCTTAACTTATTATTTACTAGTGGAAACTTGTTATTGGCATGTTATTATTTAATAAGTATTGTCACTGTTATTGTTATATGCTGTAAGTTTTCCTAATAAAATAAAAATAAAAAAATAAATAAATAAAAAATGTGAATATCAAAGCGCACGGCCGTGCGCGGCCAAGTTCCAGCAGGCCGCACGCTTGCCGTGCACTATTTACACGAACCGTTTCGACGCACTTTTGACCCCCTTGTAGCTCAGTGCCTATTGCGAGTGTAAAGATAAAATTATACCTACGTAATTATATACAGGCACATAAGCAGTATACCAAATGTCATAGATATAGCTTCGGTAGATCCTGAGATATCTGCCTGTAAAAATAGCTAATTTTGGCACTGACTCACTCACTTACTCACTCATTCACTCACTCACTCACTCACTCACTGACCGGTAATCAAAACCTCTAGGCCACTTCCAACTGTCCTAGCGTTATGAAATTTGGCACACAGGTCGGGTGTTATATTTAGATTACCAAAATATTCAGAAATTTTAGACATTTAAGAAATTGGTCAAGCGTGAGTCGGTTCATCTACGAAATTAAAAGGCCACTTTCAATTGTCCTAGCGTTATGAAATTTGGCACACAGGTCGTGTGTTATAAGTAGTTTAACAAAAATTAAGAAATTTAAGAAATCGGTGAAGCGTGAGTCGGCTCATCTACGAACTATAGAAGAAACTTCCAATTGTCCTAGCGTTATGAAATTTGGCCCGCAGGTCGAGTATTATGTGTGGATTAACAAAAAATTGCGAAATTTAAGAAATTGGTCAAGCGTGAGTCGATTCATCTACAAACTTAAGATGCCACTTCCAATTGTCCTTATCCTAGCGTTATAAAATTTGGCACACAGGTCGTGTGGTATATGTAGATTTAAAAAAAAAATTAAAAATTTAAGAAATCGGTCAAGCGGGAGTCGGCTCATCTACGAATTATAGATAAAAATTCTTATGTACTAGTGATACAATGAGAATACGATGAGGAGGGTGGGAGGAGGAGAGGGGGGGGGGTATAAAATATTGTCATGTGTAATGCACACCGTATAGCTTATTAAATAAATACTGTTTACATAAGAATTGTAAAATTAAACACAACCATCAAATCAAAATGCTGTTATTTTCAATGTCGAGTCGTTGATTGATTTCTCAAATCTATACATATAAAATTACAAGTCCTGACTGACTGACTGATTGACTGATTCATCATCGCAGAGCAAAAACTGTTAAAGTTACAGCCACGAAATTTGATGAGCAGGGTTGTGCTAATTAGTAGACACCCACTAAGGAAGGAATTTAGGAAATTTTAACCCGAAGGGGGTGAAATAGGAGTTGAAAGTTTGTATGAAAGTCCGTTATTTCTGAAGTTAGAAACATGAAACTTTATTTTTGGGTTACTGAATAAAAACGAATGAATTCGTATTTAAGCGTTTTTGGAAATTCTACCCCCAAGGGGGTGAAATTGGGGTTGAAAGTACGTCATTTCTTGAGTTAGAAACATGAAACTTTATTTTTGGGTTACTAATTAAAATTGAATGGATATATATTTAGGCGTCTTTGGAAATTCTACCCCCAAGAGGGTGAAATTGGGGTTGACAGTTTGTATGAAACTTTCTCAATTTTAAACCGATCGGGCTGAGACTGTGTATGCATAAAGATACTATGACGTAGGCATCCCCTCAGAAAGGAATTTAATAAATTCTACCCCTAAGGGGATGAAATACGGGATGAAAGTTTTTAGAAATTTTCTTAGATTTTCGACTGATTGAACTCAAATTATTAAAGATTTGAGCTTCTATGACGAAGGTGTTCGCTTTAATAGGATTTGGGTTACTGAATAAAATCGTAGGAAAGTAAATTCTGTTAATATTTTTGAAAAATAATATTTGGGACGTGATCTAACTATTCTAACGCGGACGAAGTCGCGGGCAACAGCTAGTTTTTAGATATATATTATATCACGTCTATACATTTTACATTAATAAATTATAACGTCTATACATTATAAAATCTAAACCAATTCCAAAACCTTCACTATGATGACGTTTAGTCAAGACGTTAAACGTTACAGTCAGCGTCTTGACTAGTTGTCCTTCAGTCATTCAATAGAACGGTGTCATTCAATGAATACGCTAGTCATTCAATCGAATCACAGATTGAACCAGATGACTGCGACATATATTATAACACACGACCTGTGTGCCAAATTTCATAACTCTAGGACAATAATTGGAAGTGGCCTCTAAAGTTCGTAGAGGTGCCGACTCACGCTTGACCGATTTCTAAAATTTATTATTTTTTTGTTTTAAATCTACATTATATAGGACCCAAAGTAGAAACTAATCTGATCATGTAATATGGTATGAAATAAATGAATTTGAATTTGACCTGTGTGCCAAATTTCATAACGCTAGGATATTTGGAAGTAGCCTCTAAAGTTCATAGATGAACCAACTCACGCTTGACCGATTTCTAAAATTTCCTAATTTTTTGTTAATCTACATATAACACACGACCTGTGTGCCAAATTTCATAACGGAAGTGGCCTAGAGGTTTTGATTACCGGTCAGTGAGTGAGTGAGTGAGAGAGTGAGTGAGAGAGTGAGTGAGTGAGTGAGTGAGTGAGTGAATGAGTGAGTGCCAAAATTAGCTATTTTTACAGAGACATATTTCTAGATCTACTGAACCTATTTCGATGAAATTTGGTATACTGCTTAAGTACTAGTATATAATTACGTAGGTATAATTTTATCTTTGCACTCGCAATAGGCACTGAGCTACAAGGGGGTCAAAAGTGCGTCGAAACGGTTCGTGTAAATAGTGCACGGCGAGCGCGCGGCCTGCTGGAACTTGGCCGCGCACGGCCGTGGCCCGTGCGCTTTGATTTAATTATATTACATTTTTTGGTGTTTTACTCAATTTTTTAGTGTTTAAATATTTTGTAGTAAATTTTTGTGCAGGAACCTGTAATTACTATTTTAAGCTGAAAAATAAATCAAATACTTATGTTAAATATTTTCGTATGAGAAAATGATTTTGCTATTACGTATGTATGAGAATTTCGATGGCACCCGGCCTCTTAGGGAGTTTTATGGTTTTCTTCATCACTCAACAGCCTGGCAAGCAACAAGACCAGCGGGGCTAAAATGGTCACATTTAGCAATTCCTCTCAATCAATTCAGCAAATGAATTGTAAAAACTGTTAAACTGACAAATGTCAAATCAGTACAAAAATACAGAAATTAATAATTCATAAGCAACTCTGCATGCAATAATTGCAGATAGACTTGCATATTATGCGATTTTTAAAAAAATGAATCATATTAATATGATTCATATCATGATTCAACAAAGCGACCATTTTAGCCCCGCAGACCAAAATACCGCCTGCAATTCCATACACACTCTTCCAACGGTCAAAAGTTGATATTAGGAGCTGAGTAAAACAATTATGTAGAAAACTTAGAATACGTATGCTAATAAATTAACTACGTCAATCATATTCTACAATTATAGTAATTCCTTATATAAAATAATTACTAATAATTATTAATAAAACTGCGACTCCATAGGTCAATGACCCTTGTTCTAAAAATGAAAATTACGGTCGCGCTAGCTGCAAGCGCGCGATGTTTTTGCGCGGGGGTGCTCTCCGCCCTACGAGCATAGGCCCCGCCCCTTGCGTTATAATTTATTTTCATTATATCGCCTTAACTACGCTTCTGGTGCAATTCACCCTAAGAAATTTTTTTTGCATATTTAATATGAATGGCACTGATAGTCCCCCAAAATCTTGGACTTTTATATTTTTTTATATTATACTTCTACCTTTAGGCTTAGATGCTCAATGATCCGTCATTTGTAATTGCACCGATAAAAGAATAAACTAATAATTACCACCAATTATGACCATAAACCGAATATTTGTAGAAACATCCGGAAATTTTACATTGTTGTGAATACGTGTTGTTACGTATCTTAAATCTGCGCGGGAAGCCATAAGATTTAATTGTGTTTAATGTATAATCGTCCATTAATGACGGAGAAAATTGTTGCGTATAAAAAAAGTTACGTAATAGAATGAATCATGGATGTTTTTGCTCTTGTTATATTCTGTGGCCTCCCTTACTAATAAAATAAGTGATACAGTAGATGCTATACACTGTTGTCTCCTCATCTATACGTCTTTTTCAATGTCCTAGACTAGGACACAGTGGTGTAACTATAACATCCGGGGCCCGTGGCAAAACTATAGTCAATATAATTGAGATCTGAATTTTTGGAGGTCACAAGTGATGTTTTTATTTTGCGCGTGCGATACTTGGTTTTAGTTTGAATTTTGAAATAAAGGACGCTTCGGTCATGTCGCCTTTGACTCCTTAGCCCCCGTGTCCATTTGTGTTTTTGCATTAATTAAAGTAAATACTTAAGAATATACTTTTCAGAGATATTATACTTACTTTCATTTAATATTAATCGCCCTGAACTTTTGAAAAACGAAATCAAGCGGGAGATTCGTTTTAATTGAAAACGGGAATGTTAAATGTGTAAAATAACATTATGAATCGTGAATGCAGTCGACTGAACGAGGCATTCAACCTTTCTTTCGAACAATAACGCTGCGCGCGCGCAAACCACGACAGCGTCTCGGTCGCCGCGCACGCGTATTGGCTGACAGCGCGCTGTACGATGCGCGTTCGAAATTCAAATTTTCAAATTTAACTTTTTAAATGGAATCGCAACTTCGAAGTACAAAAATGAAGTTCATAGTGCTGTGCCTGTGTGCGTATGCGTTTGCAGTGGAGGGTCAAGACATTGACAGCATGCAAAATATGCCCAAATACGACTCGCGATATGACTATTTAGATGTTGATGCCCTGTTCAATAGCAAAAGACTGGTTATAAACTATATCGATTGTTTACTGAATGGACGCAAGTGTACACCCGAGGGAAAAGTTCTGAAAAGTGAGTAATTATATTAGTTTGTAGATGTCGCCGACAACGATCTGTTTTTGAGCGGGAACCGTACATATTTCTGAGATAAAGTCCTTTCCAGGGATTTAAAAATTCATATAACATTTTATTAGAATCGGTAGACGGTAGCTAAAGCGTGATGGCTAAGTAAACAAACACACTTTGGCATTTATAATAACAGTTTTGATTTTTTGACTAGTAGTCTATAGAGCATTTTTATCGACAAAAATACTTTACGTAGCAATTATAATTAAGTACGTATAAAAACATTTAGTTTGCGTTATCTTAAGGTCATGACTTACAATTATTATTAGTTTAGTATTGCACATATTTTGTTGCTAGAGTAGCATTAATTATTCTAGCGAATATACACTTTTTTGAACTCTCACGGGGAAGACAAATATTAATAAATATCAATGATATACAGGATGACAATCGTGTATGTGTACATATAGAGTTATCTACGAAATTAGCAGCGCTGAAAGATTTTTTTTGGGATTTAAATGGGCAAGCGTTCAAGCGTCATGAATTCGCCCACACAAAAATGTAAAAAAATACTTTTCCAGCGCTTCTACTTTCACAGTAAAATAACGTATACTTTGTTTTGTACACCCTGTATATTATACAGTGTATAATTTTACTTGGACCTACAAGAGTAGCATTTTCATTTCAGTTAATCTCACAACTCCTAGACATTGGTGATTAATAAACTCGGTGAAGAGTGAAAATACACTGAGGGCCTGTTTCACTACTTCCTTATTCCTGATAGGCTATCCACCGCTTAATTTGACAGATGAAGTATGGAGAATCTGTCAAAAAACCTGTGAATAGCCTATTCGCCACTTTATCAGAAAGTGGTGAAACAGGTCCCTTAATCTAAATAAAATAGAGATTACTATTGTCTAGATTCTGTGATCTTATTCCAATTGACAGCTTCGATGTAGTTTAGATGCAGTCTTATTTTAGTTTAAAGTGCAGCAGTTAAGCTGAATCAAAGCCGTATGATGTTGCATTAAAATTACAGAATAAGGGTCAATTCAGACCGCAACACGACGCGTAGATGCATTTCTAAAGTTAAGTAAGACTTAGGCCTACTTGCGCAGATTTAGGTTAAAGTTAATACCGGGTTAAACTGTGTGTTATCCCTTACAGTCTTCATATATTTTACGAAAGAGATAACGTTTAATCCGGGGTTAACTTTAACCCAGATCTGCGCTAGTGGGCCTTAGTCTGTCAATTCAATACAAATTTAGAAATGTATCTACGCGTCGCGTTTGTACAGGCCTTCAACGTCGTCACCAGCTTGTCACGACGATAAGCTGTTGGCATTGTTGTGGTTGTTTCTAATTAAATCAAATGACATTTACGGCTATTATGTACTATCAGAGAAGTTGATTCCTAGCCAGACGGGGGACCTACGCAGTTTGGTCGCGATGTCAAACCCAGCCTTAAACATTGAATTGACATGATCCGACCAAATAACGTTAGTCTGTCAACTGCCTAGGAATTGATTTCCTCGATGGTACATTCGATATTTATTACATATTTTGTGGTTACATAAAAACACGATTTGGAATTTATAAAATATTTTTAAGTATTTTTAAGTTTTTCCTAAGTGTATAAAATATGATGTGTGTATCATGTAGGTATTTTTTTGGGAAAACATGGTATTGGATTCTTTACAGCTATGGATACTTTAATTTCTATCAAAAGATTCTTTATTTTTTTATAATAAGAAAAAAAAACAGTCCTCGATCAGCGGTATATTTTAATCAGGTATCATACTTACAAAAACTTAATATTACGAATTGTTAACCAATTTGTACGATTTTTAAGGCAATTGAAAATAAATGTAGTAAAAATGTTTATTTTTAACAGATAAAAAAGTATTATTTTCCTAAAATTGTGGTTAACTGGGTTTATGATATTGTATAATATTGGTAGGATATTAACCATTCGTTATTATGCACAAGTGTAGGAAAGTGATGCAGTTTTCAGAAACATCCTTTTTTGTGTTCCCTCCACAACTAGATCGAAAGTTTCAGTAAAGCGCCTACCACTTTACTGTATCAACTGACTTGACTCTTTGACTGCATTGACTTTTATATTTTAAACTCTGACTAGACTTTGGACTTGACGATGAAGAAAAACGATGCTGTGAAAATTGTGACAAGACTCAAGAATATAGTTTTCCCGCCATTTATATACTCGACACTGGCCATGGTTCAATAGTCGTAGTGCCATAATAAGAAAAAGAAAAGTTAGAAGTAGATGAAAGAAGAACAACTTCGTGCATAACATTGTTAGATTCACAAAATGACGCCATATTAGAGCTGCTAGCAACACTCACTCAACAGCCCTACCTAACTTGTATGTGATATCTCAAGCCCTTTGATCTTAGGTTCAAAACGGGCCAAACTGGTCGCTTGAAGCCAGTCCTAATGAGGTAAGTGCATAAATTGTGACAAAAGTAATCTCAGTCGTAAAGGACAAACATACGTTGACCCTTAAATATTTTATTATTAGTGATTAAACGAACTTCCATGAAGTGAAGTTCTATCACAATTATACGAGGGCTTTGTCCGAAGAGATTAGCATTAAGTGTACATGTAGTAGGCACACGGTGTCGCCAGATCTTGCACTGTATTTGAGATATTATAATCTGTGGAGATCTACCCTGTTTTTTTTTTTTTTGTGAGGGTAGAATAATATTCGTCATATTCAACCGATCTTCCGTTCTTCATTTAGTTCAGAGCTGCCTATAGGCTTTAATATTATGTTGATATTTTATTCTCCCTGGGAAGAGAAACTTTAGTTGGGTGGGTGGGATGCTAATCTCTTCGGACAAAGCCCTCGTATAATTGTGATAGAACTTCACTTCATGGAAGTTCGTTTAATCACTAATTATACTCATGCTTTGTCCTCGAGATTAGCATTAAGTGTACATGTAGATGTTGAGAGAGAAAAATATCAACTAAATAATGAATGTTTCATTTCAATCTAACGTAACATAACAGAGGGTATGAATGCTACATAGTACAATAAGTACCTAAGTATGTAATGACAATCAAGAATCGTTTAAGTACTAATACTTTCTGCAAAGGAAGCATTATTTTCCGTATTATCCATCTACCAAAGGTTTGGGAGCGTCCGCTCTAACCTGCGGTTTTTCTGATTGTACTTAAATTAATTCCTAGCTGATGAGCCTTGAAAGTTGCAGCGTGTCTAGTACTGTGGGCAGTAAATATTGAGATATCGATACCCCAACTTGCCAAAGTTAGCTTTATCCATCGACTTAGCGTCTGTGACGGGATAGGTTTATGGGGCTTTTTTACACCAATAAATAGATTATTATCATTGCTACGTTATGATTGCGTTTACTGATGTAACAGCATAATGTAACGACTGGACAGATTTCAGGACGTCTGTAGAAGACGAGAAGAACTAAAATTGGTCGCGGAGCACGTCCTGGGCGTGAGGTTTTTATTATGTCTAGAATTTTGATAAAAATTTTATTACAAAAGAACTCGATGTTTTAAATATTTATTTTTGAAAGAGTTTGTACTCTATGAGCCGTGGTTGGAGCAAGAAGAGTTGCCAATTTTTAAGATACATTAGATCGTCATTTGGATACAAATTGCCTAAGTAATTTAAAACGACCGTCGCGTCGTATCGTATCCCACGTATTGCTGTACAATTGGGAAGCGACTAACGTAAAATAACATTATTCTCTTTGGAAGAGACGGGCGCGGCGTAGGCTAAAGACCTCTCTAAAGAATCGCTTTATGCAATCTTTATTTGTTTTCTTGTTACCGAGAATAAGAGAAAGGGCTGATCTACAAGTGTTCAAAGTTCCAAATTGTGCTCCTGTTTCAAATAATTGCGTAAAGAATATTAACAAAATATCTTCAGTAGAACCATTATACAAATTCAAATTGTTGCACCTACAATAATTAAACCATTTTTAAGACAGGTGTACTGCTTCAGCGAATTTTTCGAAAGTGAAGCTAATATGATTGGTATCCAGGAGGATTCAGGTACCTATGCTTCTTCTTACAAATGACGACCCGATAACAGCCCGACAACCAGAGTAACCTTCTGGTGAACATCTCGATTACTGGAATGAGAGTTAATCAAAGTTTTAGCTGGTCGAAAGATCAGGGGATCCGTTAAGAGTAGGCTCTTAAATAAAGGGTACCACGGTTGCGTGGTCCAAAGCGGCACAACCATTATACCATAAGCTCTATCGTCAATAATTTTTCTTAATCTTTTCAAAATAATAATTGCAAAAGGGGGGAAGCTATAAAAATAGAAGTTAGACTATGGATAACGTAAATGCGTCAATAGCTACGGCATCTGGATCTCGGTGCCAGGATATATATTTTTTGCACTTTTTATTTAACCTACTAGCGAACAAGTCAATTTCGGGAACACCAAAATGATCAACAATTTTCATTTGAAAAGCATAATCGGCCAATTCCCACTCAATATTGGGGTGAACACGCCGTGATTCTGTGTCTGCAACGGATTTATCAATGGAGCTGATGTATGACGAAAAAAAACTATTAAATGATGTTCTTCATACCATTGTCACAGTTGTCGAGTGACGTTAGTCAGGTGCAGGTGTGGAAACTGCACAGTTGCATACCGCCCAAGCGGTTGATGTAAGATACTGCTGTTGGAATGTGGCAGTCTCGATAACTTTTTGCAAACACCTTTATACCGAAGAAAGTGGCTAATATTTCGAGATAATATTTTATATTATGCATAGAGCGTTCATTGTCAGTCCACACTACACACACACATAACCACTAGCGCGTTCCCCACCACAGGCGGCCCCCCATCCCGTTGTTGAGGCATCGCTGTAAACCTGCAAAATTTATTTCGAACGATATCATTGGTTGGGTTTATTACCTTAAACCACCATTGTAGGTCTGGTAATAGTGATGACGGTAGGTTCATGCGCTTATCGTAGTCGTCATCGTATTTTAAATTTAAATATTTACATATTATTTACACCGCAGTTCCTTCGTATATAACCAGCCGTATTTAACGGCGGGACAGGCCGAGGTAAGTAGCCCTACTAAACGTGCAAATTCTCGGACTTTACACTGTTTAATTGTTAAAAAATTTACCAATTTAATTTTTGATTTTTTTTTTTTGAGGTAAAATGACTTATAATTTTTCGGAGTCTATGACGAATCCCAGGAATTTGCACGTAGTAGAAGGTGTAAGTTTACTCTTTTCCCAATTAATAATAAACCCTAAGGTTTCTAATAATCTAGTGGTGTATGTAATGTTTTGAATACAAAAGGTGCAGTATTAAGGCCAAAGGCATGACATTGAATTCATATTATAGTTTTGCGTTAAAATTAAACCGGAGATATATATATATTTTAAATTATCGTGTATGCATATTAAAAAATATGCATCTTTTAAATAAATCGTGCTCATGTAGCAACGATTAGAGTGTTTAGAGATAAGTTTGAGAACAGTTCTCAAATCTTTCAATTTGAAGTGGGTAGTGTGAATAAATTTATTAAGGGCCTTAAGATTTAAAATAAATCTTGATTTTCCGTTAGGCTTAGGCACTAAAAAAGTAGAAGATATAAATTGACCTTAACATGGCTTACATTCCAAAATAGCACCTACGGTCAATAGTTTATTAATTGAATGTTCATATTCAATCCTTTCAGACACAGAATAATGTTTCTCTCTGAGAATATGAGAATAGTGAGTTACCTTTGTGAGAGAAAGGTATTTGATAAGCTTGGCAAAAGTTTAATAATCCATGACAAAATAGTGGAATCATTAGTTATTATAAGAGACCACTAAATTTTACAGCCTACCGGCATAATATCTTACTTGGTCTAACAACGATTGTGGCTGCGACTCTGCGCTGGACGCGATAACCTCTTCGATGAGCTGGTCCGGCGATCCTTGGGTGTAAAAGTAGGCTCCTTCTCCTAAGTAGGTCCTTAAGTAGGATCCTGTGGATCCCCTTCGGCCTTGACTCGGGAGGAACACGCCAGTTTAAATTCGTTTAGGGCCTTTTTGATACTGTTTGTTTAACAGGCGGAGGTTTCATTTTAGCCCCAGACCTTAATAATTCGCGGCTTTCAAGGTTTCTGCAAGCTTTTCTCCAAATAGAAGCTTATCTATCTTGGTCGCCTGTAGTTAATCCTTCAGATATTTCTGAAGGCCATTAAGGACGAAGCTCCTGCGTATTAAGGAGTCTGTGGCTTGGCTATCACACATGAGCTTAGTAGCATCAATTAACAATTGTATAATTGTAGTATTTTTCGGTTCCGATGCAATGAGAAGAGAAGGGGCTTCCGCTATGCATGACACTGCAGGGGCCCGTTGCTTCTGTCTGAGCTCAATACCCTTGTCCCTTTTTAGAACAGCATCTGTAATAGCAAATACTGCTTCCGGATTCAAGGCGGGTGCGTCTATCAATACACAATTGGCCGGCGGCAGGTACTTATCGAGAAGTTCTTTGCGAGCTTCATTAGTTAATCCAGACGTGGCTACGTGTGGTAGCCTGACCGCGAGGCCATTTTGGATGTCTTTGCCATATGTTTTAACTTGTGAAGGATCTTCTCCCAATATTTTTAATAACTCTTCATCGAGTTCTGGAGGCTGTTCAAGGTCACGAGTCTGGTCGACTGCAGGTGGCATGGCCGAATCAGTGTCCGTTGCCATGTTAAGTACCTGTTCATGTTCAATCTGCTTGACAGCACCGCTGGTGGAAGGCTGTTGTGCAACGGCCATCCAACGTGAACAAGGTAGCGGTTCGCTGACCGCTGCGCTAGCCGGGGCCCGAGAGCTGACATGTCCACCAGCAGGACTCGACGGTGTAATAAGCACACATTGAATAACATAAACGAACTGTTAATTTTATTGGTTAAGTGACTACCCCAAAGGCAGCCCGCATTACCAATTTATAAGCAAATATTAATAAAGTGACAACCCGAAATGGCTGACCGCATTAGTAATTTATTGCTTGTATGTATTTTATTACATTATCGACAAGGTGACATTCCCAGAGAATGCCCGCACTGTCGTTATTTGTAAAGTGTTAGCCCCAGAGACTAACCGCATTACATATTTTGTGGGTAGGTTTGCTAATCGCATTTCTACCACATTTGTTACTAACCTTCAATGTTTGGCGGCTCAAGCAGCGACCGAATTGTAACGGGTGTCTGCGACCGGGATCTTGAACTCGACGAATCCGACGAAGTGTTCGACGAGGACGATGAGGTCGATGTTGAACTCCGCAAAGATCGTCTCTCTCGATCCTTGCGTCTCACACGCTTGTTTAAAGTCGTCGTAACTATCACGTATACGTTTACCCATATTGGTTAACGGAACAATAATTAAGCGCGCGCGAAAATGTGCAGTCTGGCGAAGCACTGAATGCGTAATGAAGAACGGAAGATCGGTTGAATATGACGAATATTATTCTACCCTCACAAAAAAAAAAAAACAGGGTAGATCTCCACAGATTATAATATCTCAAATACAGTGCAAGATCTGGCGACACCGTGTGCCTACTACATGTACACTTAATGCTAATCTCGAGGACAAAGCATGAGTATAATTATTTAAATATCGTTCTAAACGGATTTTTTATTCTCGAAGTTATCCGAAAACATTTATTGATCGGTCCGTCACTTTTGATTTATCTTAAATACTTATTTATACCGTTGTTTCATAATTTAAATGTGTCTTTTTAAATTTCAAAATAAAAAGGATATACGAAGAAAAATATTTGCTGAAGACTTGGCTATTACTTTGCAGCTTTGTGATAATACTTTAGTGTATATGTAGTAGTAGTAGAGTGTTTATGAGTCTTTGGACTTATAGAGCTTATAGAGTTCACTGTAAAAGTAGCAGCGCTGAGAGAGTAATTTTTTTGTATGGGCAATGAGGGGCAAATTCATGACACTGGGTCGCTTGCCCATACAAATACCAGCTTTTAGCGCTGCTAGTTGCTCCATAATATACACAGAACACCCCCTACAGTATTATTACTTTATTTTGTTACACACTTTATAAATTTAAAATTAGTTCAAAATTACTTTCGAATATGTACTGTATCATCGTAAATAATTTTGTCTGTATTTAGGTACATATTGCATAATAGTATAAAATATATTATTCTAATGTTTTGATGTGGAAAAAGGTTCGTGTGAACTTCTAAATATGTCGAGAAAAATCGTTAAGTAATAGTAGTGGGAGTTTGACGTCGTATTGTTTATAACTTTATAAAATATTATAATGTTCATTGTTCGTAGCGCAGTTTTATACACTTGCGAATATCATGGATTGGTGTTATCTTTAATAATGTTAAAATATTTATGGCCTTACCACAAAAGATTTCAACATCTATTGAACAGTTGTTTTGACACTATATTAATATGTCGTATTGAATTTTTTTCTAATCAACTGTTCAACAGGTGTTTAAATGTTCTGTAGTAAGACCGTTAATTTTTATTTCTTCGGTGTCCGATCCTACTATGAAATTCAACATAAAATTTTGTTATATTATGTTGCATCCATTTCGTTTTTAACAGGAAATATTACGCAAAGGTCGGAGTAGAGGACGCTACTAGCACATACAGTCAATAATCCGACATGAATGCATTAAGCATACGTCACAGAACATTAGCATGTCCCTCGGGCTCCCTGAGATCATATCAAAGGGTTTTCGTGGTTGGATACCGCTGTCGATCCTGGCGACACAGGAGATACAGTGGTGGGAATGTGTGGTGGGCCAAAGCCCGTTAAATACGTCACAGAAATATTGACAGAAACGTTGTCATACAAAAACATACGTCGAACAAACCGACAAACTACTTTCGAAGTTTTGACCAATCATTTTGCTTGAAACGATTCCCCTGTAAGAGCGAGGCCCTGGGCGATTGCCCAGCGCGGCCGCTGGGCAATCGCTCAGTATATTTACGTAAAAATATATACGTACGTAATAAAGTAAAAAAATATATAATAACACAATCTACTGATAACAAAGATTTTTTCGTCACATAATTTGTTAGTCCAATATTTTTCCTGTACATTTTTATGAGGAAGGAACTAAATCAACTTATTTGCATATAATAACATGATCATTATAATATTCAGTTTTTCTATTTATTATAATTATTATTAAACGCCTACTATTGTTTGCTTAATGTGACGTAGCTTAGCTGTTAGCAACATATATGCCTAGCTATAAATATATTAATATATATTATAGCTAAGTCTGTGACGGCCTTAATTATAGCTTTAGCCAAAAATATCATATTATTATTTCTAATTTTTTGTAACATTACTCAAAGCTAAAAGAAAGAGTCAAAAGAGAGATAAATTTATCTGAACCTACAAACTGCAGTGTTAGTAGTTTTGAAGGATAATGTGTAAACATAATTATGCCTTTTTAACAAATAAATTATATCATAATAAAGCACAAAAGGACCACAAACTATTAAATAATATACAGGAACCCCACATTTTTACTACTAAAAAACTTTAGACATACGTAATACCTTTTTAGTACGTCCCTCTGCCCCACAGTATGATGTAAATAATATGAGCATTTAGTATGTAAATGAGCGTCTAATGATACGAGTAAAACTGGTAGTATATGTTACAACAGTTATGCGGCAGGTATATTCAACAATATTATAAACAATGTTGCTTATAAATACAATAATTTTATTGTCTTCATAAGCAACGATGTTTGATAGTAAACACGAATAAAACTGTGGTTTTATCCATAATGCCATACAAAATGCCTCACACTCTCATCATCACTCACACCACAGTTTCACCTCGGTTTCATTAAAACCAGGGGGGTTGTTTTGGTTTCATTAAAACCAAAATGTTTTCGTTTTCGCTTCGTTATAGGCAGAGGTTACACGATCAATTTTTCATCAATCTGATCCATCAATCCGATCCAGATTGACGAAAAATGGATCGTCTAACCCACGGATTGATGGATTGATCATTTTTTTAATATGGACTTTTTCATAACCATCAATATTCCGTCAATCAGATTGATGGATCAGATTGATGAAAAATTGATCGTGTAACCTCTGCCATAGAATCAAAGTATGGAATTGACATAAGCGTTCGTTAATATGACGTTGACGTTCGACTCGTCTTATGTCAATTCCATACATTTTGATCGGCGATTCTATAACTAAGCGAAAACGAAAACATTTTGACACACCCCCCAGGCCAGATTAAAAACAATACTGTGCCAAAGTTGGTGCGCAGAACACAAGAGTACGAATGTATATTTAGTCTCGTTAAACTCAGTTAGATTGACAACACGACTCGCGAAATCAGTTGCAGGATCAACATTTGAAATTTAGATGCTCATCCGACGCATGGTTCATCTTGCTTGTCAGACAATTTTATGTGATCAGCCTGCATTTCCTAACCAAACTTGGAAACAACAATTACTTGACGCAGAAATCGAACCCTGCCGCCGAACCCTAAAGCCATCAAGTCAAGAGGCATGCCACCACCTAGGCCACACATAAAAAAAGTAAAAAAAAATATTTATTTTACATTTACAGTTTAAACTTAACAAATTAAGCAGAGATTGGGACCACCTGGTAAGTACCTATTTAATACTTGTATTAGGCAGCCCCGCTCTTCCATAAACTTATAGCATACAGTTTAACAACATTTAACTATAAAATATAACAGGGTAAAGTAAAGTAAAAGTACCTACCTAAGTTTGTTTACAATTTTTGTTTATAAAACTAACATCTGGGAATTACATGCCAGTATACATATTATAAACTATTTTGTGTGTGTGAGTGTGTATGTAAGTGTGTCGATGTCGATGCTAATACATAATATGCATAGAGATTAAAATTAACTATGTAGTTAACTGTAAGGCATTTTAACGAATTTATACACGGGGTCATTAGCCGGATAAACACCAAAAAATTAAACGAAATGATTTATTAGTACAAATTATACATATTACTTACTGTTTTAAATTGCTCTATGAATTTGTTTATTATAGCAGACCTTAGCAGACATTATAATTTATAACTTAAGACGCTATATTGAAAGTAATTTTAAGGGCAATTTTATACTTAATTTGCATGACCATAAAGTCGTGAATACGCTGCGGCCAGAAGCTATCGGCTCGCTCGGAAAACATGCGACAAAACGTAATTTTGTTTATTTAAACAATAACTAGGAGCATTTAAGCAAAATGCTTCTATACGATTTTGGGTTGCAAAGGTGTCTATTAATTAGACTAATTTCCTACAATACATATATATTATGATGTAATATATTTTTATTAGGTATATCATCTTTTTTAGGGTTCCGAACCCAAAGGGTAAAAACGGTACCCTATTATTTTCACCACAATATGTATTTTTTCGGTATTTTCCATACGTCGCAGTAAATACAGGAAGATCCACAAAACCAGATTCGTGAACGCGAAAACATGTTTATTTCAAATTTATTGTGATTTTAAATCCAATTTAATAACTTAAAAGCTCACAAAAAATGGAAAAATCCACAACAAATAATAACACATTACAAATACACATAATTTTTCAAGTTTCGGCTCTATTTTCGGGTTTATTTGCATATCTTCAAAGACCCGTTTTAGGATTCCGTATACGTAGTTAATTTTTTAATTTCACTTTCGTCGATTCATGTAAACTTGTCTTTACATTAGTATAATATATACAACAACTTACTACTATAATTGCCACTCTTATTGTAGATGTTTTTTTAACAGATAGGATTCACTGTTATTCACTACTGTTACTTTATTCACCAGATAAAAAAAATCACACATTGTCTAATATGACAAAAAGTTCAACATTTTTAGTTCGATAATTTTTATGAAATGGGACACTAAAACGAGTATTTAATCTTGTACGGATCCTTATCGCTTAGCTTGAGTTAATGACAACATCCAGCCGGTTATTTTGCGATATATTTTATATAATACTAGCTGTCCCGGCAAACGTTGTTTTGCCATTTAAAGTAAGTATATTTTCTACATCATCAGTTGATACATGTTTTACCCCCTCTTTTGTCCCCTAACAGGGTGTGGGGGGGGGAAGGTCATACACCAGATGTTAAGTTGAAAAACACAGTTAATACCTAATATGAAGTAAGTCCACTAAAGAAAAAAGTTGTATACAAAATCTGACCCCTCTTTGGTCCCCAGAGAGGGTTGAGAGGGGAGGGGGGGGGGGAGGATTTTTATACACCAGATGTTGAGTTGGAAGAAGACAAATATAATATATCTGTGAAAACCGTATGCAAATCGGATCAGTAGTTTTCGTGTTAAAGAAAAAAGTTTGATACAAAATCTGACCCCCTCTTTTGTCCCCTTAGAGGGGTGGGGGGAAAAAATTTTATACACCAGATGTTAAGTTGGAAGAAGATAAATATATCTGCGAAAATCACATTCAAATCGGAACAGTATTTTTCGTGTGATGCTGGAACAAACATACAGACAGACAGAAAGAGTGACAGATAGACAGACAGACAAAAAACTAACCACATTTTTGGCTTCTATAGCGATGTAGTGACAAAGGTGTAATTTCGGGTGTCATTTCATATCTTTTATGTACAGAATTTTCATTTCTACAACAGAATATTGTCTTCCTCCGCACGCGCTTTGGTGACGCCCACTATCGTAATATTTTAATTTCGCCATAATTTCAAAACCAAACGTCCAATTTTAATCATTCAAAGACCAAATATTATCTACATAAACTGTACTTAGTGATTAAATAATTTATTTTGATAAGGATTAATAGCGTGAGTAAAATATATCCGTCTAAATGTAGTCCAAAAAAAATTCAGGATTTTTAAATAAATAAATGGTTATTGTGCCTCACTCGACATAGATAGGTATAGTGTGTCGCGGACTTTTTTGTAGATATTTATAAGATCTACAATTACTTAGAACATTTTATGGTTCTATCTTTTATAGTTTAGGCAGCGTACGCAAAATAAGTAACTTTTCTAGCTGATTTTTTACACCTTGCGTCCGAAAAACTCAAATATCTTACGGAACCCTACTTTTTTCCAAAATAAAATGTAGCCTATGTTCAGCGGAAATAATGTAAGATTCCAATAGCAAAAGAATTTTTCAAATCGGTCCAGTAGTTTCGGAGCCTATTCGACTCAAACAAACAAACAAACAAACAAACAAACAAATCTTTCCTCTTTATAATAGTAGTGTAGAAATATAAATATATCGTATATATTTTAGTATATGTTTAATAAAACGGTAACATCACTGATCGATCTATGAATACGTAATGGCAGCCTTGCCGAACTGTGTCAGACAACGGAGTTGAATGTAAACAATACATTAGTTGGAATATAACTATAATCCTCCTGTATTGCGCACACACTCGGGCACTACAAAGTGACTGCTACACCTGGTTTCAAAAACTATAATGCTGGTGGTATGTGAGTTATGTAAAATATGTATCGCGCACACACATGGGCATTACAAAGTAGCTGCGTAGTCTGCAGGTGTCAACGATACTGGCTGTTGTCATAGAAATTGGTGGAGCAATACTTTTAATAAACAAATAAAATATAGGTTTTTTTACCCGACTACCAGGAAGTGTTGTCTTTAGCGCGTATCTCGTATTTATATATCTAATATTATTATTTATTACCTTGTAGATGTATCTCCAGAACCGCTAAAAATTATAATTATATCGAGCTCTTAGGTTGAAAACTTACAGTCAGTTTGCAAAAAACGAATCAAACTACTTTGAAAAGCAATATAATATTATATGACGTCGAAACATTTGTGGATTAACCCACATTTTTTGTTGAGCTATAAATGCAGTTTTGTTCTAAATTATCTACAGAACATAACTGCATTTATAACTTAATAACAACAGCCTCTAATTTAATACCATTTCGCTTGACATTCAAACGTTTCGTTTTTATGCATCGCAGCTTAGCGTCGCTTTAGTTGAACATATTGAATCCTACAATACAAGAAAACGAAAAGACACCGCGAATTTTCTATACTCCAGGCTACGAGCCTAAGGGTCAATTCAGACCGCAACGCGACGAGGCGAGGTGAGGCGCGGCATAAATTTGTATGGATTTGACAGATTTCAATTGCGCGAGGCGACTTGCCAATCTGTCAATTCAATACAAATTTAGAAATGCATCTACGCATCGCGTCGCGGTCTGAATTAACCCTTACTGCATTTTTCTACTTCACTTTCACCGTTTTCGTGAACGATGTTACATAACATCCGTTGTTCAGTTGAGCATTTGTACTTGTTATGTATCCAAGTTGATTCTGTGAACTCGCACGATAACAAAGTAATCATAATTATCACAGTAATATGGAGTATATTAGTCTGATAAATAATGATTTCGTTATTCATATGTGTACCACTACAATTGTGTTTTGTTTTTTATTTTCTGTACGAAAAAAATCGTAATAAAAAATTTGGAAATCGAAACGCGTTGATGTCTTTTCTATCGAACTATCTTGAATTTTGTATTTTCTTGGTTTTCTATAAGTTTTTCGATCTTTTTCTAGGTTGCAATTTATGGTTTACAGTTTACACTTTAACATATTATACTTTTATAGTATACCCATCGTAATAGACCTATGATGAAATAGTGAAATTGTAGGCAAATAGTCCGGAACAACGTATGTAGAACAATGAAATGCAGTTTGTTAAGAAACTAACAAAATTATTGGGTAGGTAATCTTTATATTTTCTTTACCTTTATGTTACTCGTATGGGACCAATTTTATTACCTTAGGAAGGAGGAGTATTATTGCAATGTATGAAATGCGATACGACGCGACACAGCACCATCTATTAGTGTTTTAAAATATTTAATTTGAGGATCAAATTTTTATATTTTTTGTCCTTGTATATATAAGTAAAGAGCTCAAAAAACAAATTAAAAGTAGTAAGAAGAACGAATACTTTGTATTTTTTATCAGGAAATGAAAGAATGGCTGGATTTAAAAGAGAATATAAATAACAAAAATGTGCTGTTTCTACTTTGCATTGCAGTTTTTTCCCCAAAAATCGCCCACTAAATTTCGTCGAAAATTTTCAGTCATTGCCGACAAACCATTTGAATTTATTTAGAAATATATTGTGTATTTGTATACACGATATCGAACGTTGTAAGTAGATATAAATAAAACATAATATAGGGGTATTATCTACATGTATTTTTACAACGAACCGCCTCTACCTTGAAACTAATCCATAATTATTAAATGATTGTGAACCGTATTCTAATGTGACTCTCTGATCCTCAAGGCACGCGACCACGACTTTAAAAAATAGGGGTGTAGACAGTAAACGAAATATAACACAAATTATTGTTTTTTTTTCTAAGAGTTTGTATTATAGGAATAACGAAAATGTTTATTTAATAAAAAGTAAATATTTAATCCCTCATATCACGTGATCGCAAACAGCCATCACAGAATGTGACGTCACGATCTCCAAAACATTGTGTGTGACAGTGACATTTCGATGTCAAACCTATAGGTACAAAGATTTTTGTTGTGTATGGTTGTTTGGAGGACCGTGACGTCATAGCGACGCCATGATGACTTTAGCCTTTTAGGCCCACTTGCGCAGATCTGAGTTAAAGTTAACTCTGAGGTAAACATCATGTCATAACTGTCACTCACTTTAAAGAGTGATAGAAATGACATGATGTTTAACCCAGAGTTAACTTAAACTCAAATCTGCGTAAGTGGGCCTTAGTGGGAAATTTTAAAACGAAATTTAATAAGTGGCTTTTTTAATTTAAATAAGAGTGTATTTATTTTTTATAATATATTTTTAGGTGTAACAAATGTACATCTGTAAAATAAACATATTTCCTAAAAATAGTCTACGCCCCTATTCAAATAAAATGCCACTTTATGACTGAAAGTTTAATTTTTTAACGACATTGGCATACATTGGTCTAGCGACCATTCCTCCACTGCTTTGTAGTGACGTAGAGCAAAATGAAACCATTCATCAGTCATTTTATTTAAATTCTAGTCGCTTGCCGCGTCGATCAGAACAATACCTTTAGGTGCTTTGATGGCTTTTATTTTTACCTGCTTCGAAAAAACATAGCTATTATTCCTCCAAATTAATTGTAAACCTGTCATTGTTCTTAACAACACAGAATTCCTCGGAATTAAATTAATGTAAATTAGTTTTTGTTATCGATTAGTCTGTAAAGTCCAAGAAACCAAAATGTCAAATGTAAGTCCCCCAAATCAGTGATATCAGTGATTTTAAATTTTTCCAGATGTAATAAACAAATAAATTTATTTAAATTAAGTGAGTAATTAACGATAAAAATGGTATGAGTTATGACGTAAACATTTTTGGGATTCTACATATTGTGTGTTCCACTGTAGCGCTCAAACTTAAAAGTCGATTTTCTTGAACGTATTTTCGATAGACTAGGTAGTGTTGTTTTTTCTCATTGCTCCTTTGAAGGTCAGCTATCATTGAATAAGCTTTATATATCTTTTAATAAGACATTCAAAATTGTAACATGCAGCAGCCCAACACTAACACACTCGGCGGGTGGCGGCAGGTCTGTCAATTCAAAGTATATGACTCTTGTGTAGAAAAAAAAGTTCGATCTTGAATGGCTCATAGAATCGCATCACATTACCTCGTCACGTTGAAATATTACGTTGACCCTTAAGAGGTGATGGACACAATAGAAAAAAAAACAAGTTACCTATCCATACTAATATTATAAATGCGAAAGTGTGTCTGTCCGTCTGTCTGTTACCTCTTCACGCCCTAGCCGCTGAACCGATTTTGCTGAAAGTTGGTATGGAGTTACTTTGAGTCCCGGAAAAGGACATAGGACACTTTTACAGGCTACTGGAGAATTTTTTTATAATATTTCGTATTGTAAATAGCTCTAAGACCTAAGTCATAATATTGTTATATGTTTAAATTGTAATTTTCCATCTTTTTAGTAAAAGATGGCCCAGTGCGAGTCTCTTACACCGGTTCTTCTTGCCGGGTTAGTTTCCGAACCGGTGGTAGGCACCAGTGTAGATCCGACGTTCAGAGAGCATTTGAAAAAAATTATTCTGAATAAAAAAAATTAGTTTGAGTTGGTTTTGAGTTTTTTATCCCGAAAAAATGTGCGGTTCCCGCGCGATAAACGAATATTGTCGCAACGGAGTTGTGGGCGTCATCTAGTAGATACATAATATATTAATGACCTACAAGGTACGCCATTGTTATGGCAGAATGTTAGATCTAAGTAGTTATTATAAGACCTGTATTTGTACAACATTCTGGCAATAAAGAGATTTGATTTGATTTGATTTGATTTGAAGGCTACAACGAATTGCAATACGCTGAATTAAAATATTAATCGTCCATTTCCCTGTTCTAATTGCTAAATTGTCCTCTTATATTTTGTTTATAGAGACCAACTTTAATTTTAATAAGAATATCAAAAATACGAGGAAAATTAAAATATCTTCTAGGCTTTTTAAGTTGTGTCTTTAAATTAGCGATATCTTAAAATAATATTAAGTATCTTTAGTTTAAAATTACGCATATAATATCAAATATCAACTTGTAAAAATTTTGTAATAAGTTTTTACTTTCGACTACACAAGCACATTATATGGATGCTGTTAAGCATCATCCCACAAAGATACGTTAATTATGAATGCAGTCATGGTCTTTAGATCATTTAGAACAAGACTGAATTCACAACTCAACAGAAAAATGTGGGTTAGTACACAATTATTATATGCTTTATTAGCAACCATAATATTAGGTATCATATTGAAACTTTTTTAACCGGCTTCCTTTAATAACACTATAAGGTTACATAAATAACACCAATAATTTCTGACAGAATGGTATTTAATGCATAAATAACGAGGTTTTAATGGGCCGATGATGCAACGAAAATTTTGAAGACAAATACTACAAAATACTTTCACTGATGACCTGACATATTAGTCAAAACAAAAGTATAACGTAAGTAATATCATAATATTTTTATGACGTATATATTACTAGATAGCGCCCACAACTCCATTGCGCCTTAAATCGTTTATCGCGCGGGAACCGTACATTTTTTCGGGATAAAAAGTATCCTATGTCCTTTCCCGGGACTCGAAGTGTCTCCATGCCAAATTTCAGCAAAATCAGTTCAGCGGTTTAGGCGTGAAGAGGTAAGACGGACAGACAGACAGACAGACACACCTTCGCATTTCACAACATGAATGACCTAAGGTTTTTCTATCAAATATTAATAATAAGAAATATGGAATATTAGTACTTAACTTTTTATTATAATGAAACACAATAAGCTATAATCTTTTAAAAAACTTCCAAAACCCGAACAAAATATTAGGAAAAGGTTGAGCTTTCTCTGACAAGTACAATAATTATTTCGAAACTCGAAAAATACCGCAAATACTTCGATTAACTACCAGTAAATTAACTCGAAAAAAATGGTAAAAACCAACTTCCCTTTAGATTTTCCAAAACTCTGTAATTGCTCAATAATAATCATTAAATAAAATTATGACATAATTAGGTGCAATGATACGTCATGGGTTTTTCCTTGTAAAAGCTGCTCAATTTGGGAGGATCCTATATTCTAATACATAAACATTATGCTTCTGATTAAAGATAACGAAATCCTTCGTATATTATTTAATGTGTTATGTTTGGCCTAATCAGGCCCACTTGCGCCGATCTGGGTTAAAGTTAACTCTGAGTTAAACATCATGTCATATCTGTCACTCACCAAGTCAGTGATAGAGATGACATGATATTTAACTCAGAGTTAACTTTAACCCAGATTGGCGCAAGTGGGCCTTATAATATTGTACTTTTCCAGCATATATTACTTTAGAACTTGTGTAAAAACGGCTTGTTAAATTTTATACACGGGCATTTTTAGAGGGAAAGCTATTGCATAACATTTTATTTATATTATTTATATCTATATTGATATTATAAAGCGGAAGAATTTGTTTTATTTGTTTGTTTGAACGCGAAAATCTCAGAAATTTGAAAATTTCGTTCAGCGTTAGATAGCTCATTTATCGAGGAAGGCTAAAGGCAATATACTATCATGCTAAGACTAATAAGAGCAAGGAAACAAAGGAAAATGTAGAAAAACCCCTGGAGCAGGATAAAATATTATGTTTGTAACTGGAGCCACATTTGAGCGGTCAAATGTGTGAGAGTTATCCTTCTGTGCTGTATTATATTTCAATGCGAAAATAATTCAAGACATAAATGGATATAGTGACTCATTTTCTCTCTTATCTTTTAATTAAAAAAACCTTGTAACTTAAGTCTACTTCATTATATCTGGCTAATATCCAGAAAGATTAGAAATTAAAATCATTTTCCCGGCCGTAAAGCGTCCATTTATGCAGAAAAACCACCACCACCGTCCACCACCTCATCCACTTTTGCCGGTTTTTTTATTGTAACATAGTTTGTTTACACAAAAAATGTAAAAAAACTATGTTACGATAAAAAACCGTTTAATATTCTAAGAAGAATCTCTGTAAAATCAAAACACTGTGTCAAATTGTTTTGGCGTGTCCCCTGCGACCGGACTGACATCATACATGATCGAAACGAATTATACATAATTAGTTTCGATAAACATGTACAAAATTATCCCAAACACCGTATCTACTCTGTAGAGTTTTATAGTATTAGTAGCTTTATCCTGCGGCTCCATCTGCCATTGAATAAGAACTCCTGGGGTCCAAAACTTTGATCCCATATTTACTACATAATTAGTTTTTTTGTCCAATTCCAATGTCGCATAGCTCATTAAAAATCGCATCGTTTTGTCACATTGCAATGTTAACTGACCCTAAAGTCAAATCTGTAACGCAGGCCGAACCGAAAACAAATAATATACAAAATAGTTTGCAGTTTTCCAAAGAAAGAAACATCGTTAAAATAATAGAACTATGGCTCAATGTCAATATAAAGAACAGTACCGACCGACAAGGCCGAAACTGCTTAATTGCCGGTAAAATGTTAAAATCCTCACCTAAAGTATCGCTTCTATTGAGAAATATACCGTGGCTATCTTTGAAATTAGTAGGTACTACGTTATCCATACTAATTTATAAATTCAAAATTGTGTCTGTCTGTTATCTCTTCACGTCCAAACCGCTGAACCGTTTTGAGTCCCGAGAACTTTGAGTCCCGGAAAAGGACTGTATAGGATACTTTTTGTCCCGAAAAAATGTAGGGTTCCCGCGTGATAAACGAGTTTTGGCGCAACAGAGTTGCGGGCGTCATCTAGTTGAAAATAATTTTTATTGAGAAAGAGAAAAAATAACTTGCTTTAAAATGTACACATGGATTTGAAAAGGAATAGAAATTGAGTTTTATTTCGATATATCATCCATAATATGGGGAAACTCGTGACGCTTGAGGCCTTGCCCATACAAAAGTGAAAAAAATTGGTCTTTCAGCGCTGCTACTTTCACAGTGAACTCTCTACAAGGAACGCGTACAGTGTACACACCCTAAAGTATTATCACTTATTTTTGTTACAAAACTTTTTTAAAATCTTTAAATCGAATCAAAATCTTTATAATAAGTAGCATAATATTTAATAGGTGTTATTTACTTTTAACATTAAAAACATGTCTGCATACCAAAAAGTGCCAACTCTTAAAAATAGGCTATAACTCGCGAGTCAAACAAAGAAAGTTTTCGCACTTTGTCGCGAGATATATAAAGGTCACTGACTTACATTTGACAATGACTCGTGACTTTGACATTTGGACAATGTGACATCCCACGTTGGCGCCTATTCTAGCGTTAAGGTTGAAGGCTAAAAAGCCTTTTTAGCATTTAAGGCCCGTATAAATAGTCAGTACTCAAGATGCATCTCGGTCTCAAGACGCGGTTCGGCTCTGTGATTGGTCCAAATTTTGACAGCCAACCAATCACAGAGCCTGAACCGCGTCTTGAGACCGAGATGCATCTTGAGCACTGACTATTTATACCGGCCTAAATTGCAACGCTGATTCACTGCTCGGACTGCAGAGCTAAGATCTAATATAAACTAGCTCTTAGGCGACTGTGGTTGCCTGCACAGTGGACTGAATGATCAACAGTATACTTTCAAAACCGTTGTCTCCAGAGGCAACCAAATTATACTATTATCAACAAAACTTGGTTAACTACTGAACCCTACGGAACGGAAACGGAACCCAGTATCTATTTGACACAGGCATATAATAGACCACGTGAAAGATATAAAATATGCTACTTATATTGTGAGAAAAGGGAAATATTATTATAACGCACCTGCAGCTCTTCTGATATTGCGAGTGTCCATGGGTGACGGACGACGGTAGTAGCTTTCCATCAGGTGAACCCTTTCCTTGTTTGCCTCCTTATTTTATAAAAAAAAATACAATGTTTTTTGCCTTTGTCTATCAAGATTCAAGCTAAACCGTATTAGACGAAAGAAGGGAGTCATTTTGCAAAAAAAAGTAAAATAAATTGTATGCTTTATCTTGCAGGACGATTCCCAGCAACACAATATAAAGTATAATATTATCTTGTATATGTCAGTAAGGGTCTGTACAATTTATATAATTGATGTAATAGCTCAGTTAGTGTTAAATACGTGTTCCTTGTATTGTCTTGTATGTATGTATGTCGTCTTCTCACGGCACATCATCAAGGTCACATAGATGTAAAGATAGTTTTTTTCATAAGACTAAGTTTTGTTACTATAAATCACGGAATATATAACACTAAATAAATAAAGTACAAGTTTCTTCCTGCTTTTTTAAGTATGAGTAAAAGGCAAAAGTGTGTATGTTTGTCATCTTCACGCTAAAGTCGATTTAAATGAAAGATGGAATACAGATAGTCAAGGAAGGAACTGTGTTAATGGAGGTCAAATCACAAATTTAACCTTCGCGAAAAGAAAAGCCCAAGTTTGAGTGTGTGACTGAAACTAAAAAAAACTATTTTAATTCCTTGGTACCAATAATTTTACGGAAGAAACAAAAAAATAACGAAAAGCCCATAGATGACTCAAATATTATATTCTGTGACAAAAATGTACCATTCCTGCGCAGTGCGCACACTGACATATAAGTACTTAATAACTCTGTGTCTGCCACTGATGCCTGCGCAATAAATGAATTTGTCTCAAAACTTCTATTATAGTAAATTCTGTATGTAAGTCTCAAACTTATCTCAATCATCTGCATGGACGTGATTAGATCCTTAGTATTTTTCCATCATATCAAATTATACATTGGAAGCACAATACAGGTGATATACGAATATGTTACCTAACTACATTCAAGAACTACCTAACTACATCAGAGAAGTTGATTCCTAGGCAGATGGGGGACCTACGTAGTCGAAAGATCACAATTATTAACATTGAATTGACATAGCCGACCAAATGACGTTGGTCTGTCAACTGCCTAGGAATCAATTTCCCCGATGGTACATGTATGGCTTAGCCGGAGGTCGGGGTCCGAATCTCGCCGAAGGTTTTAGGTTTCACGTTTTTGGAGTAATGACATTTGTAGGCCACATTAGCAAGTTTTAAAGACGTACCGACTACCGACATTGCATACTTTTAGCTAGGATGGATGTACCTATTGATGTTTATCACGCTGTCACCCAAAAACGCATTACTTATATAATTGTTAGCAACTTAAAGCCATAAATGTCTCAAAGTACATGTTAACCAAGACACGAGAGACCATAGTCTCTCAGTCAGTCTTACCCACAACACCTGAGACTCGTAGCGACTCCTGGAGTCCTACGAGGCAGGGAAGCCAGTGTCGCCAAGCTGGTCTAAATTGGCGCCGATTAGATGTTTCCCCGTAAACGATTGAATGGACACCGATGGACCACAATCGAACCGATCACATGACGTCTCAAAAGTACATAAAAATACTTTCACATACTTACTATATTTATATCCTTTCTATCCGTAGTTGTTGAATCTCTTCCGTTTTTCGAAGGCTGTGTAGTGTGTAATGTATATTTCAAATACAAATCAATAAGTGACTTAGGTCACCCTTAAAGATAATGTTCTTAAACTAATATAATTAAAATGTATTAATTTATGTAAGTATGCGATCCTTGGCCTATGAGATAAAACCTAAAAACAAAATGGCCGACCCTGAAATACTCACAGAGTGCATAATATTATTTAAAAGTAGCATCGAACCACTCGAACCTTGTACGAAAATATTTAAGTATCGAAATTCGATATTGATTTAATAATTTAGTTTACTTTTAATTTGTAACTACTTTTACATGTTGAAAATTATGCAAAAGTAAATTTTAAACTTGTTTTGTCGCCCGGCTGTCCTTAGTCAAGTCTACGAGAATTTTTTCATGAAAATATAACTGTAATACTATACTACGTAATTATTTTGAATGGGCTTATAGCGCTAGCACACGCATAGCCAAGCAGTTAAAACTAATACGGTTTTTAGATAATAGTGAGGCTCAAAAATACCAGAGATCCCAGGGATTTACAAAGATGATGTCTTGATAAACTTCCTCCTAAGCCTTAAAGAGTCCGAAAACCTTACTTATAAAATATTTAACTTACTCCATGCTAACAATACGCTATTATTTCTGTCTTTGTCTGATACGTTATAAAAGCCGTATTTAACGGACAATTGTTGACATTTAAATGATTTGTTAGTCCTGTCTTTATTTTCATTTATGGATATGGACGTAGAGTATTAGCCCGCGTAACAACATAACTGCTTTAGGGTTCCGTACCCAAAGGGTAAAAACGGCCTATTTTTGCTCTTTATCGGTACGGAACCATTTGTGCGCGAGTCCGAATCATAAAGTTCCGCTAGGTATACTAACTTTATGGTCCGAATCGTACTTGCAAATTTTTGTGCGTGCATGTCTCGCAAAAGGAATAAAAACAAACACACATTGGCATGTGTCACGCTAGGTGATATTGTAAATCAGGCAATGAGGAAATGTATGTGATCTAAATATTTATTTGCATAAGCGTAACCTTGAGAGCACGTTGCTGAATGAATGACTATATTATTATGTCGGGAGTTCGCAACATTTCTCTATTTTTTTTTGGAATTTACTCTTAACAATGAACGAGGTTATCGTTGATAAGAGCTAAAGTTAACTGAATATTTTCAACACTCTACAGGCTTAGCATAACAATAGAAAAGAAATAATCTGAATACTGTCAGGTTTTAGAAACAAAATAGCAATCGCAGATATCGTCACGTCTTTTCTTTTATATGTGCAAATAAAGAATTTATTATTATTATTATTAATCGCAGATATCTTTATCTGTTCATCCGCAAAGAAATCTTTTCCAGTTATTTTATTATCCCAGAAATATTGTAAAGGCGAAAGTTTGTTACTTTGCGTGCTCGTTACTTCTTCACGTCTAAACGGCTGAAGCGATTTTAATAAAATTTTGTTAAACCCTGGATTAACACACCTGAGGCTACTACCTTTTACTGTGAGAAAATATCACAATTTATTTTCCCTAATGAACCGTGGGGCACAGCTAGTACCTGCATAATATTAATACAATTGGAATTTAGTTTTTTAATGTGAGCGATTTTAAAGTTAAAGTTAGATTTATGTGTACTCTCCACTGGTTGACAACACCTGCACCAAACAATCTATTCTCATAGATCTAGAGTCACAGCAGTGAGTAATTGGCATGCTAAGTGCATGTTAAGTGTTAATACTCACATTGTTATAAAAAAAAAACAAAGCTCTTGGACATTTAGCAGCTACTGACCGCGGTCAACGGGTTAAAGTTCAAAAGCTTATAAGTATATAATAAGTATATAATATATCCTTTTCTTATGGTTTAATAAGCTTTGTTGCTTATTGTTAGTGACAGTTTTTTAAATGTATGTAGCTTATTTTAGATCATACCATTGTATTCGTCATGATTTGATGTTGGATATTTTAATTATCATACTTATAATACACTAGTGGAAACTTGTAATTGGCATATCGCTTTGTAACATGTAACCTACTGTAGTCTTGAAATGCTGTAAGATTCCCAAATAAAATAAAATAAAAATAAAAAATAATAATATGAGCTCTAAGTAAGACTAGACGTATTATAATCTTGAGCTAAGAAAAAAAATCTAGAAAAAATTGAATGTCATACTCCAAAAACGTATCGTCATTGAAGTACGAATACCTCCTAACCGTTATAGTTAGGTGCTTATCTTACAGGAGAAGGAAAAAAGTTTAACTTTCTAGATCTAGGTTTCATACAGGGTGTAACAAAAATAAGTGATAATACTTTAGGGTGTGTACGTGTTCCTTGTAGAGAGTTCACTGTGAAAGTAACAGCGTTGAAAGACCAAAATTTTTTTTCACTTTTGTACGGGGAAACTGTGACGCTCGGGCCCTTGCCCATACAACAACTGTATTTTAAAAAGATAAAACCGACTTCAAAATTGTATGTAATTGAGAATTAAAACTCCCTATCTCCAAAACTACTGAACCGATTTTGATGAAACTTACACTATTCCCTAAGTTGAACAATACCTAGTACAATAAAAAAAGAATCACTTAAATCGGACTTGTAGTTTCAGAGATATGCGCGAACAAACATAAAAACATACATACATACATACACTTTTGAAATTTGGCACATTTGTTCAGAAGCTGTTATGGATTAACGTATACAATAACTGGGCAGTTCTGGAAATATTACATACATACGCGTCGAATTGATAACCTCCTTTTTTTTGAAGTCGGTTAAAAATGAAAAAAAAATTTGGTATTTCAGCGCTGCAACTTTCACAATGAACTCTCTACGAGGAACACATATACACCCTAAACTACCCTAAAATATTATCACTTATTTTTGTTCCACCCTGTATACAGAATTTTCCTTGAATAGACCGTCCTTTTTGATTTGAACTTGAATGAATTTGAAACCGGTCGTGTGTTTCGTTAAAATTGATAATGAATACGGTAGGAAAGTGCATGCATAGGTACATGTGAATATTTTATTAGTGTTCAAAATAAATTAATTATTAAAACATTAAAACCTTTTCACAATTTTGCTTGCTAAATATCTGCGACAATCGTTATCCGGTAGTATGCACCGGATTAAGATATATCTTGAGATATATCTCACACGTACAAGCAATTATATGTAGGTACATCACAACAAAAAGTTTCCTAGATGCGTGACACTACTACATTGTACATTATTTTACCTCTCAAATAACCTTTATACCTAAAACATAAGGACTATTTTAACGTCGAGACTGTAAAAGGATTTCTGTGTCGACCTTGAAAGCTCGTTAAGCGCAAAAATACTACTTATGTGGCAGGAAATAAGGGTTATTCTCGGATGCGTTCTATAATTGACTAGTTTCCAAATATGGCTTACAATAGCTGGAAAGCCTAGATAAAAGGTACTATTCCCGTGGCATTCAATCTTGGTTGTTCCCAGACGTTTATAAAAGGAGATACATTAATCAATCCATGCTAATAATATAAATGCATGTGGTTTTTTTTTATAAATTAAGGGGGCAAACGAGCAAACTGGTCACCTGATGGCAAGCAACTACCGTCTTTACTATGTCTGTCTGTTACCAGGAGTATTTGTGTTCGGTGCTGTTACCCCTTTCCATATAAGTAGATATTAACTTACATGTTAATCTTTAAATCCCGAAAAATAAAGGATAGTTTTTATCATAGAAAAACCTAAGGGTCCCATAAAATAAGATACAGCCTATATTAATATCATACATGTATGAAAATGTATACCTACTACTGCCGTTTCATTTTCTTCCCAACTCGTTGTTTTTACCTAGAAAGTCAATAAACTAATAAAGCTATGTTATTTATGTAATTGACAATCTTATCTACAAATTAAGAATGGAGCTTGGGCATATTTGAATAATATTAAAGCTAACTTTTACTGCGCCCTTCTGGGCAGGGATTCGCAGCATAGAAAGTGCCACTTAAAATTAGGACGTTCAAATAGTGGAATGCATTATAAGTAAGCATTGCAGCATCGGTCGACGGTAGGTACTTACATACCATAGCCAATACTTTACACTCTTTACAGTAAAATAAAACAACAATTTAGACTCAAAATTATTACCGTTATTGATTTTCCCTTCCACGTTCCATATAGCAAAAAGTTAAAAGCTTAGGTTATAGTTTTATTTTTATCACTCGTCTGTGCCCTTTGATGTGTGCGGTTGTGCGGTGACCAACTACACGATCCGAAATTAAATTTCCAAGTAACTAACAAGTTGTCTCTTCCCAGGACTGCTACCCGAAGCGCTCCGGACCAAGTGCGTCCGCTGCACGGAGCGGCAGAAGCGGACAGCCGTCAAGATCATCAAGCGGCTGAAGGCGGAGTACCCTGCTGAGTGGGCCAAGCTGCAGGCCAAGTGGGACCCCACGGGCGACTTCACCAGATACTTCGAGGTGTTCCTCGCCAATGAACAATTTAATGCTATACCTAATGGTGGTGAGTTTTTCGCAATGTTTATTTTTCGGTATTCTAATTGTTACTCTTATTGGTTTTGACTTTTACCCAGAAAGTAGCTGAAATTTTAACGTTGTTGTCATAGTCCGATGACAGAGTAACAGAGTAAGAATTGGGGGTGATTTTATTCGCACGCCGATCGCACGCGCACCATGAGCACTCATCGTCCAAGATGTACGAAACAAGGAGCGTTTTAGAATAACGCGTAGCGGTCAACGCTGATATTTAATACATTTCACCGTGAGGTCAAAGAGTGGTCAGCGCAACATTAAAATCTGCTGAATATCGGCTAAGAGAAAGCACTTTATCTAGAAACATCTAGATATCTGCAATATATTATGTGACAGAGCGTCCGTGTCCTAGACCTAGTAGTAGAGACCTTTGATTCGCACTCGCAGAGGGTGCAGGTTCGATCACGGGTGAAGGCGCGTACCAGTGAGACATTTTCAGATCTCAAGTACCGTACATAATACGGACGCTCGTACGGTGAAGGAAATTTTACGACGTTGCAATCGCGATTTCATTGCATTTTAAATGAGCTATCTTACAAATTAATGGCAATTAAAATTTTTGGACGGGACTCTTATTTACTGTATTATAGGGTAATCTGGTAACTTCTGGTAAATCTGGTAAACATTTGGATTATTCTGGCTCATCTCCTTTTTAGCCGACTTCCAAAAAGGAGGATATTTCTCAATTTGACTGTGTATATTATTATGTTTCATTTTGCCAGGTAACGACCTCCCTGCGCCCACCCTGGCTCCCCGCACCACGACACCGCCGACAACCACAACCGCGGCAACAGCAGCAACCGCGGCAACAGCTGCAGCAACTGCGGCAACACCTACCTCTCCTCCACCACGACCGGTTATACTCAACAGGTATGCACTTCTTATAATAATAATCTAATACTTATATAAAATTCTCGTGTCACGGGTGCGTAATTGAACTCCTCTGAAACGGCTCGACTGATTTTCGTGAATCTTAGCGAGCATATCGGCTAGGGTTGAGAATCGGACAACATCTACTTTTTATATTGATAAGTGCATTTGTTGAATAAATAATAGTAAATTATTACAACTCGAGACTGACGGTGACCATTGTTTGTATGATCGGCTGGATTCGAACCCGCGACCCCGGCTTGAGCTACCGCCTACCAACATGCTCACGAACTGAGCTACAGAGGTCGTCACCTTTGTTTGATCCAAAACTTATACTCGTCATAAAATATATACTATTAGTATACACATTACATAATTTTTAAATAGTAAGGGGATTTGAGTCCACTTGGGCCAGTCTATAAGCTTATCATGGATTTATATCATGTTTTTTTTTTCAAGTTACGTACTCTTCAATTGCAGGAAAAGGCTTGAAATTTTGACAAACAATTTCCTAGTGATAACAACTCTAGTGTACTTTAAAAGTTTCTAGAAATATAATATGTAATTGTCAAAGTAACCTTTACGTAGGTGATATTTAATTAATCAGGTTTTGTAAGTAATTACTAATTAAGATTAATAATTACGCATTAAAACTCTAATTACCTACTCAAATATTATAGTAAAAAAATTAACAGAACTGTCAGAATCCTCTTCCTGTTTTTACTTTTTACACTAGGATCCAAATGGAACAAGAAACAACATTATTTCGAAATATGCGCTAAAAAAACTAATTCGCTAAGCGTTGAGATTACCAAGGAATACAGTACTAGCGCAATGCATCTGACTAATATTATGATAAGATAGGTACAGAATAATCGGCCTAGTGCGAGTCGGACTCGCGCACGAAGGGTTCCGTACCGGCATAGAGCGAAAGTAGACAAAAATTGTGTTTTTTGTATGGGAGCCCCCCTTAAATATTTACTTTTTTTTTTATTATCAATTACTAAATTACAAATTTAACTAAGGATTTTGTAAAAATTTCAAGTGCCTAGCTGTTACCATTATCGATTACGAGCAAAAGAGGCCAAAAAAAACACGTTTCTTGTATGGGAGTCCCCCTTGAATATTAACTTTATTTTATTTTCAGTTTATATTTGTTGTTATAGCGACAACAGATATACACAATCTGTGAACATTTCAGAAGTCTAGCTATAGCGGTTCTTGAGTTACAGCCTGGAGACAGACAGACAGACGGCCGGACGGACGGACAGACGGATAGACAACGAAGTCTTAGTAATAGGGTCCTGTTTTTACCCTTTGGGTACGGAACCCTAAAAATAAATATTGTAAACAAAAATATTTGATTATAGGTATGTATCTTGTATGCTTGAATAAATTATTCTGTTTATTTTCGAATGCGGTGACGAAATGTCTCCAACCTTACAGTATATCGTTTGCGAACAATAAATTATAATATTATCTATTATATTATATAAACATGGATTTTTAAATGTGTTATCAACGCTAAAACTCGAAAACGGCTGAATAGATTAGGCTAATTTTAGTCTCAAAATGTTCGCAGAAATCCAGGGAAGGCGGGACAGCTAGTTATACATAATATTAGGTATATTATAATACAGGGTTTTAAGATCGAGATCAAAGCAGAAAGCTTACAATAAAAATGTTTACCTTGTAAATATTTTTTTAAAGAAGACTAGCACCATAATTTCGTTCAATCATAGAATATTTTCCATAGTCTAAGGTTTAATCGATATTTTTGTACAACGAGAATCGTAGACTTTCTGTGATAATAACTATATAAAAAGTCGTCCCGACACACGAAAGTATCTCCACACCAAATTTCATCAAAATCAGTTGAGCGGTTTAAGCTTAAAGAGGTAACAATATTATTACAAAGCAGTACATAATCTGTCTATCTCTTAAACTTGATCATTCGTTTAAAAACAATGCGATTTGAAAAAAGCAATAATTTCAAACCGCAAATATTACAACAGATCCAATAATATGCATAATAATCAAATAATAACATTAAGAAGGAATGCAGAGATAATATGCATTTTAATGTTCAACTCACTGGCCATGAAACACTGTATAATATTAAAGCAATAAATTAAGTTACATTCACAATTAGTTTCATCTTTCTACCGTTTGGGGTTCGCTATTAAAACTATTATTAGAAATGACCCAGGTAAAAAGTAAGCCTTGGACATTTTCTTCATAATATACAATGTTTTGCAGGTCCCGATTTATAAATAGGCAATTTAGGCTATGGGGTTATTAACTAAAGGGGCGGCAGCGTTCATAGAGGCCCTACAGACTACGTACCTGGCGGCAGAAATGTGGCTCATAAAAATATATATTTATGGCATCTGTGAAAATTTCAAGTGCCTACCTATTGCCATTATTCATATCAAGCAAAAAAGGCTGAAAAAATCACGTTTGTTGTACGGCAACCCCCTTAAATATTAATATTTTTTTGTTTTTAGTATTTGTTGACAACAAATACTAAAAACAAAATAATAAACGCTAAAACTCGTATATCTGTTGCCGCTATAACAACAATTTGTTGTTATAGCGGCAACAGAGGCACTTGAAATTTTCACAACCTGTGAAAATTTCAAGTGCCTCCATGTTGCCATTATTGATATTGAGCAAAAAAGGCTGAAAAAATCACGTTTGTTGTACGGCAACCCCCTTAAATATTAATATTTTTTTGTTTTTAGTATTTGTTGACAACAAATACTAAAAACAAAATAATAAACGCTAAAACTCGTATATCTGTTGCCGCTATAACAACAATTTGTTGTTATAGCGGCAACAGAGGCACTTGAAATTTTCACAACCTGTGAAAATTTCAAGTGCCTCCATGTTGCCATTATTGATATTGAGCAAAAAAGGCTGAAAAAATCACGTTTGTTGTACGGCAGCCCCCCTTAAATACTAATATTATTTTGTTTTTAATATTTGTTGTTAAAGCGGCAACAGATATACACAATCTGTGAAAATTTCAGAAGTCTAGCTATAGCGGTTCTTGAGATACAGCCTGGCGACAGACAGACAGACAGACAGACAGACGGACAGACAACGAAGTCTTAGTAATAGGGTCCCGTTTTTACCCTTTGGGTACGGAACCCTAAAAATACTTATTATATTTAAGATTTTGCCACGCAGTAAAAGAGGGATATTGCTTCTTATCCTAGAAAAAAAACTACAAAAAAGTTTTCACTTGAATTTTTTTTATAATAATTATGTTGTTTGCTATAATTGAGGCAATATGTAACTTACCTACCTATATTACATGAAACACAATAGTTCTATCAAAGTGATAACCATAAAACATGACGTTATTAACTATGTACTAATTACTGCTTGCAGCTGTCAAACATTTACTATAAGATTGTTAATTTATAGTTTGTACTAAAGACTGCGCGCGGCTCCGCTCGCGTTAAAACATGTAGGTACTCCATTGAAATATTCCATTTTTCCACCTATATCCTTCTCCGTCGTCTACTCTATGTCTTTTTTTTTTTGATGCGCAGGGGAAACCCTTCATGGGTCCCCCGGGTTGGGTATGTGCTCAGCACCCCGGGGGTATGTGAGACTCCTACTCACTAAAACCACCTGCGGTTCGCCTTCAGCCGTATAAAGGAGGGATATCCCGGATCTAACAAACACGGGACTCCCTCCACGACTGGCCGGTCTACCTCAAAAGGGACCGGACTTCCACCAAGGTAAGGGAACGCTTAGGCAAACTGAAGCGTTCCCCTCGGCGCCGGGACTGGCTAGCCAGGGAGGTTCCCATCCTCTCCCGGAGCCCTGTTAGACGAGAGTTAGGAGGTTCGCATAGCGTCGCCTCCGCACTCCCGTCCTACGCCGGCGGAGCGGCAGAGGATCGCCCTCACTGTCCCGCTCCGCGGCCTCTTTCTGCGACATAACAATTTCGCAGAAAGAGACCGCCGCCTGCCAGGCCTCATCGCTCTCGAGCATGCAGCGCACCATGCTCGGGAGTGAGAGGTCCCCGCCTAGTACTGCCACGAGATCGTGGCGCTGCACGGCCCAACGATCGCACACCTCAAGCGTATGCTGGGCCGTGGTCTACTCTATGCCTTAGATGCCAATTATTATCAAAATCGGCCAAGTACTTTCAAAGCTAATTCGATACTAACCAACAAAGTTGTTCTTCATAAATTTTATATTATTTTAAAGGTAATTATTATTAGTATAGTATAGATTTATTAAACTAACACCTAGTCAATGTTCTCATAAGACCATACGAATGCGTCATAATAATTATGTGATGCAAGATAATTTATAATGCAGATATTTCATCTTCCATTACAAATATTCTAGTCTCGCGTAGCCATTAGAATAAATTCCTATGTACAGTATTTATTATAGTATAAAGTTCACTTCCCTATACGGGTATGAAACATATTTTGTTTAGTGTTGATAGTATTATAGTCTTCCCTTTGTATTTTTAATGTAAAAAGTTACTGATCCTTATATTATTGTTAATACTAGATTCAGTAATTCTTCCCCACTTTCACCCCCCACAACTTTTAAACGGCTCAACTGATTTTCATCAAACATGTCTAAGAAGTTAAGAACACGCGCACGTCACCTTCAATAGAAGAAAAACTAAATTGAAATCGGTTCATCCGTTCGAGAGCTATGATACCACAGACAGACAAACAGACAGACACACAGACAGGCACGTTAAACTTATAACACCCCTCTTTTTGCGTCGAGGGTTAAAAGGCAGTATTTTATAGTGACTGACACACCCGGAAACTTTTGGTTGCTTATCTTTTATTTTGTAAGGATTATATTTTCTGTCAAACTTTTCATTAAATGAAAGTTAGCTAATAATTACTTATTAATTCTTTTACATTAAATTAGTGCGTTCGTAAGTATACTTACTGCCGCACTTAGAGACGATTATTAAATATTTAAGTGCAATTAAAGGAAGGGTTTGACAGATAATGTATGGGGCTCGCCGCTCGTGTCAAAACCTTAATTTATTTAAACAGTTAAATTATTATTAATGTTCATCTCTGAGTGCGGCAGTTATTGTGTTAATCCATAAAAAATCGGGAGTATTATAATAGTCATTTATCGACAGCTTACACAATAGATCATTTAAGGCAACATTCGCACAGCAGCTTTTCCCACGGCAGTTTAGAAAGGACCACAAACCATTGATGCCATGCACCTACTTAGTGTTTTGCTGAGATCTTACATTTCTAGATTAGGTAATATTTTCACAAGCGTAGATTAATTATGTCGTTACAATCATATATCGTCCTAAATCATCTTATGATTTGACCTTAATATACAAATGACTACATATGTAATAACTAATGGGATAGGAAACTATGTTTCGTCATTGTCGGATATATATATATAGGTATATATTTATTTATATATTTTATCTTATAGGCCACTTTATTTCCGCCGCTCCATGAACAAACTCTGCCGCTCCCCTGGGCCGCGGCCTATACGGCCTATCTATTAATCCTGCAGGGCTGTGTTTCGTTAAGAATGGGCTCTCTCAACTGCATAAATACGAGTAAGACTGCTTCGTAGAAAAGCAGCATTATACTAGCTATTACGAACTTGTAGAGGGGCAAATTCGTCTTTTTTGGCCCGTGCTATTAGTGGTGGGAGTCATGGTTACACATTATATATCGTAATTCGTGACCCAAGGTAGAGAAGAGCCCATGTCATACATAGCAGTATTTCCGGACCTATACGACCTGCATACCTTCAAGAAGTGAGCGTATTCCCTCTTAAAAGACCGGCAACGCACCCACAGCTCTTTTGATGTTGCGAGTGTCCATGGGCGACGGTAGTTGCTTTCCATCAGGTGACCCGTTTGCTCGTTTGCTCCCTTATTTCATAAAAAAACATAATATATTCGTTTTAGCATAGACTATGGAAACGTTTTAGTCACGCGCGAACGCGCCGGCTTGCACTTGAAAAGTACGTGCGGAATTCGTTCTGTTCGAAAAAAGGGAACTTTTTTTTTATTAAATAGGGGGCAAACGAACAAACGGGTCACCTGATGGTAAGCAACTACCGTCGCCCATGGACACTCACAATATCAGAAGAGCTGCAGGTGCGTTTCCGGCCTAAATGTGCGCGCCTGTTAATATATTTTATGCTCATTCTATGCATTCAGATTTCCGAATAAAGAAAACGAATTCGGAAATCGTATGCGGAAAACGTGTGTATGCAGCCAACATTATAGACATACTGACAAAAATGCTTTCGCATTCATAATAATTATGAATGCGAATTAATAATTATTATTAATATAACTAGTATGAAATACTAGTTTAGCTTAACATTATATTTATTTACCAACATATTATATTCCAGGTTCGGTGACGATGGTGACCTGATAATGGGGAGCCCGTCGTCGCCGATGCCTAGCCCACTGCCTGTCACCACCACGCGGCCTACCACCACCATGAGACCAGCTACTGCACCCACCAGGTAAGAAGAGGGAGGGAAAGTTTAATTTACGTTTTTTAGACTTCGTCCTTAGGGCCCTCGCAGACTTTCTATCGGTCGACAATTTGGTCGGGTTGGGCTGTAAGGCGCACACTACGCCAACCAAGCAGTTGGGTTGGTGGTGAGTGCGCGGACTAGACAACTGCGGCTTCGCTCGCGTTAAAAAGTATTATTATATACAAACTTTCATCCCCTATTTGAACTCCTTGGAGTGAGAATTTTTTAAAATCCTTTCTTAGCGGATAAGTATATTTATTATCAAAATTATATTAAATTTACGAATTCTGTATATAAAAAAGCTAAAAAACATATTCTGCTAATTTGCAACTATACTGAGCACAGATTAAATACGAGATCGCATAATCTGTGGAAGCCACGCCCCCCAGTGTCGCGTGGATTTCAAGAATCTCTGTTATAAAATCATGATTCTGCGATTCGGCCGCTTACACCATCAATATTATCACGGAATCGTGATTATATTGATGGTGTAAATCGTGCCTTTGAAAGAGGAACACTATGCATAAAAAAATTAAAATCAAAGTTGAGTATACTTAAAATATATTATACTTATGTATCATAATAATATTATATATTCACTTTGTATTTTAAAATTGTATTTTTGTTTTTTTTTTCAAAGATTTTTTTGGACCCTTGGCTTTGGTTTTGGCGCCCCTAAAGGATGGCGCTCTGGCGCCCCTATAGGGTGGCGCCCGTGTGCATTGCACACTTTGCACATAATATGGCTGGACCTGCAGCTTACCGAAACTTAGGTACCTTAGTTATGATACAGCAATTTTGATTAAAATATATAATAAAATAAAAAATAACTATATTGTTTAAAATTATTTTTAGTTAACGGTTACATTGAATTCAACAAGTTTTTCTAGTTTTAAATTCTGTATTTTTCCACAAAAAATGTACCTATTTATTAATAAATATTAAATAATATACTTGATGATCAAAATGAACAGTTGGTCACAAAAACCTCAATTAAGTGTAATATGACGTGTATATAATTAGCAGTAAATATTTAATAATTAACTCTTATCATATCTCTGCATCTAGTTGGAAGATTTATGCATCCATTATACGTTCATGCAAGCGTCAGTCAATTCCGTCAATCATGAATAATTATGTTTGACTGATGGTGACTGATGGACTGACGAATGTATCCAGATTTTCGTCAATCAGCTTCATGCAACCGTCAGTCACGCTCTTACACGGTAGGTTACCCATCAGTCACAGTCATGACTGTGGTAAAACTGACAGCAAAACCTACCGTCTAATGGATGCCTTAGGAACGCTGTTAAAATTAAAATTTAAACGAAATTTTTGGTAAAATCTACAGCTGTAGTACGCTGTACGTACCGTGTTACATAATATTATGTAGGTACTATCAGAGAAGTCGATTCCTAGGCAGCTGATGGGGGACCTACATAGTTTGGTCGCGTTAAGTCAAACCCAGCCAATCACAATTAACATTGAATTGATATGATCTGACTAAATGACGTCGCGTTGGTCTGTCAACTGCCTAGGAATCAATTTCCTCGATGGTACTAATAATGACTATCTACAATGTAAATAAACTCCGTTTCAATCCATTTAAAATAATCGGCCAAGTGCGAGTCGCACGAAGGGTTCCGTACCGTTATAGAGCAAAAATAGGTCAAAAATTGTGTTTTTTGTATGAGAGCCCTTAAATTTTTATTTTGTTTTAAAATTATTATTAAATATTAAAGTACACATACGATAAAGGCCTTTGTGAAAAATTCAAGTGCCCACCTATTTCCATTATTGATATAGAGCAATAAAGGCCGAAAAAATCATGTTTGTTGTATGGCAGCCCCCCTTAAATATTAGTTTTATTTTGTTTTTAGTATTTGTTGTTATAGCGGCAACAGAAATACACAATCTGTGAAATTTTCAGAAGTCTAGCTATAGCGGTTCTTGAGATACAGCCTGGAGACAGACAGACGGACAGACGGACAGACATCGAAGTCTTAGTAATAGGGTCCCGTTTTTACCCTTTGGGTACGGAACCCTAAAAATGAAATTTAAGTATCGCCAACGTAGTTAGTACTGCTGTAAACCTTTTAAGTTTTAACTGACTCAAAAATTCGTTTTAACAATTGTAGATAATTTTAAAATGATTTCTTTAATATCTTTTTCTTTAAGTGTTTTTACTTATGGTAGAGCCTGTTGTAGGTATTCTGAGATGGAAAATTACCCTTAAATAATAAATTTGTGGGCGTAGTCGGAAGTACATACCTTGTTAACTGTACATTTTTCTCCAACAATAATAAGTTGATAATTGTAATGAGTCTGTTTATTGTTTACTAGCTCCATCAACGTAATATTATAACTATTAATAATTGTTTTATGTAAAAAAATCATTAAAGAAATCCTCTATGCAATAGATTAACTTAAGCTTGTATAGGCTTCCAACATGTATCTAGTTATCATGGTACCTATATAAATCAGATATCTCACGTGGTGGGTAAAATTTTTTCTTTAATATTGAAATGTTATCGGTTCTGTCAGATTAAGAGTGGGTTGCACCGACCTACTTTAACTATAACTTTAACTTTAACCATAACAAAATGTGAAATGGACTGTCAGATCCCTAGCAAAAGTCGCCATATTTGACGATAACCTTAACTTTAACAACGCTTCTGGTGCAATTCACCCTTATAGTCAGGGTGCCCTAGAACAAATTTTTTTGTGATTACTAACAAGCTAATTTTTTGTGAGTAGCTACATTTTGATAAGACGAACAACATTTTTATTTTCGAAAAATCTTGAAAGTGGTAGCTAACAGAGATAGAAAGGATTTCATACTTTGACTTGATGGTCCTAAAATATGGATTGTTTTATTTGTAGGACAAGGTTACTCTTAAATAATATAACTATTATCCTACCAATATACAAAAAATCAGCTGGTTAGGGTTCCGTTTTAGGGTTGTGTAATCAACAAAACTTGGAAACCCAGCTAGACAGTGATGACTGTCATGACTTTCACATACGCACATTGTATGGAAATGAAATGAGTCCGCCCACTCCTGAATGACAAATATCTACTGTCGTTAGCTTAGTTATGTGTACAGTGTACATTTATTACAGACTATACAGTGTGTAACAAAAATAAGTGATAATACTTTAGGGTGTGTACGTGTTCCTTGTAGAGAGTTCATTGTGAAAGTAGCAGCGCTGAAAGACGATTTTTTTTCACTTTTGTATGGGCAAGGCAAGGGCCCGAGCATCTCGTGTTTCCCCATACAAAGCTGAAAAAAATTTGGTCTTTCAGCGCTGCTATTTTCACAGTGAACTCCCTATAAGGAACACGTACACACCCTAAAGTATTATCACTTATTTTTGTTACACCCTGTATCATAATATTATAATGTTGTTCGCTAATGTTCGTTCGTTTATCCGAAATTCCTTTGCCTTTTTCTAGGATTCAATCTATTTATTATATAGCAATTCTCATCATAATCGGTTCAGCGATTTAAGCATGAAGACGTCGGACAGAAATGCGGACCAATGACAAATAGACAGTCATCTGTCTGCTTTACACGTCAGTAATTGGATCTTAATGTTATCACTTATCACCCTTCGGGTACGGAACCCTAAAATGCTACAATAAATAAAGGAGGTAAATAAAGAAAAGATAAAATAAAGTGAAGTGACAACGCGGACACAAGAAAGCTTTTACTGCCACTTCCTTCGGGGTGATAAAATTACAGCCACTTTGATTTATAATGAGGTTAAAAGGAAGTGAAAAAAGTTAATTTTACAAGCCTATTCCTTTCTGCCACTCTCGCATAGTCACGATAATACTTATAGGTGTGTTACGGCCGCTTTTAGAGACATTTAATGATGATTAAACTTTAAGTTAACGAAGATTTTGACAGATAATAATGGGGCTAATGTCAAAATCTTTATTTCAATACAGTTAGGTACTTAGGTAATTAATATTCGTCTCTGAGGCGCCTATAATTCTGCCACGTGACACGTCGTATTTTAAAAGTAGAATAATATTCTAGAAGTCTTTTTTTACTGTATTCCACAAACAAAATTATCGGATAAGAAACCGTATCAAAAATCCTTCACCGTTTTTTTCTCAATTTCAGGTTCACACCAGTCCCCTGGGACAGTCCCGCCGCTTCCAACATGAATCCAATGATGTCCAGCCCCAATGACGGCATGATCACCACGCCTTCCACCATCCTGGACCAGATCGCCTTAAAAATAGCCAGGACCACCGACCTCATAACAGACATACTGAAGAACACAGTGCGAGCTGTCATTGGCCGGTAGTTTAAAAAAAAGTCGTAACCATAGAGCAAAATACTGATAGGTTAGTCATAGATAAGACGTTTGAAATTCAAAAAATTCGAATTTCAAACTTTGAATTTCGTATGTTTACGACGAAAGAGTCGTGTCATCCTTCTTTCGTACAGTATCTTTTCATAGCCTCGATGTTAGCTATTAGAATGATGAACGAATATCAATTTGACTCTCTCACTCTCTTTCTTAGAGCGTGCTGTCGAGACTTCGTACTCACTTATAGTTGTATAATACAATCCACTATTTTACATGCCTAGCTGCTAAATCCAATCTGTGCCGCAAAATGCCAACGATGTATTTTTACAACATACATAATATAAAAGATGAGGTAAAATCATTTGCGGAATCTATATTTTCCTTCTTAACTCTACTTTATTACATATTCTGGTCAAAATTTAAAATTTAAGTTATTTATATAAGGTAATGTTATTTTTGATGATGATGGGATATATTATAAGCAAAAATACTGTAAGTTCAAGTAAGTAATAGAAAATTGTATGACTCCGTAATATATTTTGTAATTATATTGTACTCTCAGGGGAAATGTACTTTTGGAGTTTAATATTTGTCTATATTATTATTTATTATGCATCTAATTGACTCGACCGACGTACATCTTTTTGACACAAGGTTAAAATTGTGGTGCCTACATCACATTTTTAAGTACTTAATAGAAGTATTTTAGATAATATTTCAGAATTACAAATTGTAATACAATATAGGTATTAGGTATCCCTTTGTCCTAGCCTAATCGCCTTTTAGTTTAGTTTGTAAGAAACATGAGATTGTTTTTAGTAATTTATGATTAATTAAGTTTTGTACAAACATATTTGTTAGATATTAAGGCTCTTTTTACCTTTTTAATAATTAGTTAATAAAATATTTTACAAATAAGCATATTTTTATTTGTCTTATCAATATAAGTTGTTGCTAAAGTGGACGTTATCGTCTTGCTCGAGGGACCTTAAGCTTGACGTCATACAGTTTGTACTATTATCTATTCTGTGGTCATAGTTAAACTGTCTTTTATTACTATAATAATTATACTTTTATTACTACTGCTTATATTAAAAAATTATATTAGCAACAGGTATTGCCCCTAGACCTAGAGGTTCTCAAAATTTTATAGGACAATTAAGTTCGATAATAGGTAGTTCGGAAATTGAACCATAGTGAATAATTAAATTGCATTTTTTATAAACTTAACTTTAAAGTTCTATATAAGGCTCAATTCATATTGCGGCAGAGTCGAAGCGTCGTGATAAGATACATTTTTTGCCATTATTCATTTTTATTGTTCCATTATCTAAGTATGTACTTACCTACAGATAATGCTACGAAAATATTAAGTACTTAAATAATGAAGAGAAGTTATAATACAACAAAGACGAACAATATGCTGTAGCCGAAAGTCACGATGCGTTGCAACGCTACCCCAGTGTGCGTTGAGCCTTAATACAGAACATTAAAAGCGCCTGATATTTTAACTTAGCAATTTTATATTGCATATATAACATTTTTAACAGGCGTCTGTATTTTAAGTTTTCAATTAACAAGTATACCACGGCTTTTTTTCCAAAGAGATTGTAGTTTTTTGTACTTACTAGTGTTAAATGTATGTTTGTAGTGTAACCTTGCGTTGTGGTCGTAGACAATCAGTGTTATGTAAGTACTTAAAGGCAAAAACAAGAGTTCAATATCCATTTCACAACAAGTTTGGTGATATTATCGTCGTAAGGTCTGGGTCACCAACAGCTCAGTATTACACAATAACAGTATCTGTTACTGACGTACAAATTACCTACAGAGTTGATATTACTTACCATTTTCCTCCAAAGACACCGTATAATATTTTGTTAAAACTTAAACACTACTTTAGATAACTCTGCTAATAAAATCCACATTATTTATACCTATATAACTCTATAATATGAAGATGAACAAAATGGCGCTTCAGCGACTTTTCCTTTGCAGTATCGTAATAAACTCTTGAATATCATTGATATTATAAACATAATAGTTCTGTTATGTCCCTGTCTGATAAGTTAGATACAACTTGATAGACAACAACAAAAAGGTCTCGCCTAGTTAGGTAGTCTATAAAATAATTTATATATTTTTGTAAAACTTACCTACTTGTTATTGAAGAAACTTCCCGACCTATTTCGTGTTTTCCTGTAATTTTTAAATAATTACATGTTACGAAATCTTTGATGTCATAATATACTTAATTACAATAGAATCCTAATTATAGCTACTTCAAAACAAGTATATTTTAACAATAATTAAACACCAAAAATCGAAAACCGGTAAATGTTTTGACGCAAATTCATTAGGATCGCGAATGGGAAATCCATGCTACGACAATGAACAGAAAACAAATCGAAAACAGGTTTGAAATAAATTATTATACTTCTGGTATGGAGTTGCATATTATTTCAATGAGGTTATTAATTTTCGCACAGGAATAGTATCTGAGGACAGATGCCTACATGCGTATTTAACTTAATATACCTACTAGATTATAGATAAATAATTAACTACTCAGAGCGTTCAATTTAATTAAGAGTTTGACACATAATGTAGGTAGGTACTACTACGGGGTTACCTAGTCAGGTATGTCAAAATTTTGAATTACTTAATTACCGTACATTGTAATAATTAATGTTCCACTCTGAGTGCGGCAGTTAGAGCCATATACCCATCATATACCTCACTGCAGGGAGCCAGGGACGCCACCGTGACGTTACCAGCGCGTCGCGTCGCCAACTAGTTCAGAATCTGATGGCAATTTTTGACAGCAGATTTTCTAAAAATATCCTTGATCATTGGATTAATAATTTTTATATTTTGCATGTTTAACACACAAAATAAGCCGCTAAAGGAATAAAAAACCGGCCAAGTGCGTGTCGGGCCATGCGCAATATAATAGGGTTTATACCGCTAGTATTTGAAAATTTTTGTATAGTCAATGAATGTACATTCATAATATGTTTTATACTACTAACAACATCATCTCAGTTACTTTCAAAGGACTTTGAACGAAAAGTTCCTTTAAACTTCGCCGAATACGTTCGGTTTTAGACCGGAGCTGTCTACGGAGTCCGCGATACTAACTGTCAAGCACACTGTCCATTACTACACCAGTAGAAACACGCCTATTTATGCGTGTTTCTTAGACCTTTCCAAGGCTTTCGAACTTGTCCAGTACGATAAGCTGTGGCAAAAAATGTCTAATAGAACTAATACTCCCCCGGAGATCATCTCAGTTTTTAAATTTTGGTATAACAACCAAACCAATTATGTACGTTGGCCCGGGGCACTCTCGGAGGTGTATAGGTTGAGGAGTGGAGTAAGACAGGGTGGAAGAACCTCTCCTCGACTCTTCAACCTATACATGGATTCTTTGATCAGAGAGCTCAGCAGTACTGGGGTGGGGTGCTCTATTGAGGGTAAATGCATCAATAGTATAAGTTACGCTGATGACATGGTACTGCTGAGCCCATCTGTCAGTGCCCTTAGGCGCCTAATAAGAATATGCGAGCGTTACGCGGAGGCGCATGGGCTCAGGTACAATACTGACAAGAGCGAGATACTTGTGTTTAAGGCGGGAACCAAGAGTTACAGAATGCCGAGCGTAACACTCAACAACGAGCCGCTCAGAAGAGTCGAGCGCGTAAAGTACCTGGGCCACTGGGTCACCGAGTCGCTGGCTGATGACCTGGACATATCGAGGGAACGCAGGGCACTGTCAGTCAGGGCGAATATGTTGGCTCGTAGATTTGCTAAATGCACGGCAGAGGTGAAGGTTACTTTGTTTCGTGCCTACTGTCAGACATTCTATACGTGCAGTCTATGGGTCAAACATACGCTTACGGCTTATAGTGCCCTGCGGGTCCAATACAATAATGGGTTTCGGGCACTGATGGGGCTGCCGCGATTCTGTAGCGCGTCAGGGATGTTCGCGGATGCCGAAGTGGACGACTTTGCAGCTATAATGAGAAAAAGATCTGCATCCCTGATGAGAAGAGTACGCGGCAGCTCCAACAGTTACCTGAAACTCATTGCGAGTCGAATGGACACTGATTGTCCATTCATGATAAAATGGACCAAAATGCATGCACGTTTACATAATACGTAATATCAAAATTACACAATTATTAGTAAAAATTGTGTAATTTTGATATTATCTGTTATTTAATTTTCAATTTTATGTTAATGAATTTATATGGGCTATACTGTTGTCTGCAATAAACTATTTGATTGATTGATTGATTGAATACATTTTTTTTAGTTGATCGACTATTACTCATTAACTTATGAAGTCTTCTTAGCCGTGATAGTTTTCCTTTTAAATTCAGCATGTTTAGCTGATAGAAGGGGGGGACACTAGACTCTAACGATTTTTTCCACTTTAAAACTTAATATTTCACAAATGGATCCCTAAATCGGAAAATGATCTATAAATACTCATAATATTTTTAAAAAACCTATCCAACGACACCCCACACGATGGGGTGGGCGCGAAAAAAAAATTCAACCCCGCTTGATGTGTAGGGGAGGTACCATAAAAAATATTTTTTAAATATTTTATGTACCATTTTGTCGGCATTATTAATATCTGTATTCGTGCCAAATAACAGCTTTGTAGGTCCTATAGTCTCTGAGCAAAACCGCGGACAGACAGACAGACGGACAGACGGACAGACGGACAGACGGACAGACGGACGGACAGACCGAAACTATAAGGGTTCCTTGTTGACTACGGAACCCTAAAAAGGATGAATTATGTTTTATTCCTATTACCCCGGTATTGCTAGAGTCAATTTATTTTCTCACTTTTTGCCATCAGATTCTGGTAGACCTATAATTATTATGGTAACTCACTTGGCGATGTTGCCAAGTAGCCAGCGTAGCTGCAGGCTAGAGTCGACCGCTCCGCAATCTGGATGCGGCGACAGACTGTCGACGTTGCCAGTAATTGTTTGCACGTCTTTGTATACTCCGTCACTCAATCAGTCGCTGATTTTAGTGATATCGACGACTGAAAAAAGGTTCAATTATCTAAGGTCGATTATCGACCTTAGATAATTGAACCTTTTTTCAGGGTATTTTCTTAAATCTTTATAGAATTTAAGAAAAACACCGCTTTGCGGCGACGTAGAGACGCCAGACGGTCGCCATGGCATCCCGGTGAGGATAATTATGGCCCTGTATTTCGGCAATTGACAGGTACGTTCCTAAATAGTTGTTAGTTATTAAATATTGTATTGTGTGAGTATATGAGTAGCATTCAGTTGGCCTTATGCAGGCGCGGTCCGAAGGGGGGGGGTCACAGGGGACATGACCCCCCCCCAAAATTTAAGGTCAAATTGAAAATCTCAAAATCTTGCCAAATAATAAAAGGAAAAAAAAATTTGTATAGTGAGTGACCCCCCCCCCCCCCCCCAATTTTTAGTATAGTGAGTGCCCCCCCCCCCAAATTTCAGGCTGCGACCGCGCCTGGCCTTATGTGTGTACATATTTATAATTATCATTAATTACCAATCTTAAGTAACGCTGAACCGATTTTGATGAAAGTAGAGATACTTTGGGTATAGGAATGAGATGAGTACAACAAAATATGTTGTCCTCTTTTTCCTAGTAACAGAATTTATGGGTTTTTTTTGTTTGGACTAAGTTAAGCTGTTTCCTTATAAATTCTGCCTGGGAATCACCCGCATAAATGACTCATACAATATATAATTATACAATAAATTATACCTACCACATAAATTCTCAAAAGCTAGTTTCTTAAATCCTTATGACTTTTCAGAAAGAATTAGGACCGGGACACAAAAACACGACACGGCGTTCGTGCGGCGTCGTGCGACGTCGTGTCGTGTTTTTGTGTCCCGGCCCTTACTATGTCACGTTGCTTTTTTAAATTAAATCATCATTGACATACTTTGAAAGTATATTTGCAAGGACATAATTATTATAGTCAGTGTAATTTGAATAACATAAAGAGGTAACCGACAGGCCTCATTAGTAATAATAAAAGAAAAAAAAAGGTATATTCATGCTTAATTTTTAATAAATATTACATCAGACAACATAATATAATACACATTTTCTTAAACAATAATCTTATGAACTAGAGATTCATAATCAATAAATTATTATCTAATATTATTGTATTGGTACATTTCATTATCTCTTCCTAACTTACTTCTATTGCTATTTTAAAAAGCAAAAATCATACAAGTAGTAATATAATCTTAGATTTTAAGCAACATAAGTAATAGAAAATTTTAAATGCTGCTAACTTTTTTATTTAAATACAAAAAACAACCAGAATAATCACTCTTTAACTCTCAGATTACTATTAGAAATTATAAAGATAATAAGTTCTATAATTGTACCAGGTCTACAGCTTGTCTTAGTCTTGCACATTAGATAAGTCACATGTCTTTGAATATACAATTTTAACAATTAATTAGTAAATAGGGTAAAATATCAAAAATACGATAGGCAAATTTCATCATTGGGCTAGTAAAAAGCAATTGTAACACTTTTGTCAAACGGTACAAGAATTAGGTTGTTCAGATAATACATTTTTTTTTCCAGGTTCTTAAATCTTGCGTATCAGTTTACTGAACAATGAGGTCTGTAACATTGTCTTTGGTGACTAGAGCCACTAGGCTCCCACTCGGAGGCCTCTCCTCTCCCTTCATCCACTTGACGAACAACTCCGCTACGAAACTCAATGGCGTCCAGGTTGCAAAGTCCGCCTTCGGCATCCATTTCCTGTTCATTTCTGTGTCCAAGGTCACGGGCAGGATGGCCACAGCGAGGGAGTTTTCTGGGAGACCTGAATCCTTTGCTCCGAGGGATTTCGTCAGTTGGTGAACTGCAGCTTTAGCCATGCCGTACCCGATCATTCCAGGAGTGCCATCCATGGCAGCCTTAGCACCAGTCAGAGCTAGCAGGCCTCCAGCGGTCAGGTATTTGGAGGCGAGCGTGGCGGCGATGGTGGAGCTCCACACGGACTGCCGCCACATGAGGTCGGCCTGCTTGCTTAGCTCCTTCGCCGCGTTGCCGCCGGCCCAACCTCCGGCCACACAAATCACCGCATTCACTTTCTGACCTTGTAACGCTGAGCCGATTTCGTTCACGACGTGTTCCTCCTGCTGCACCCATGAAGCGTCTTTCGGCACGGTGATGTTCACGTCGGCTGAATCGTTGGGACTGAGATCGATACTCGCGACCCAAAAGTTCGCTTTCTTGAAGTGGTTCACACAAGCCGCACCCAGGGCGCCGCGACCGCCGTATACGATGATTCTTCCGCTAGCCATGTTCACGTCTGGTTGGTAGCTAGTAACCGAGACAACTGAGTTGAAATACTTGAAAAAGCAACAAGTGGGAGAAGGCAAAACTTGCGTTCGTAAACGTAACCTCGACAATTACTTTTTATCAGTACGCTGACACGAATGACAACAAATCCACGAAGGTTATTTTAGGTCATGCGAAGATAATTATTATCGACAAGATACTGGTATTTACTCTCAATTCGTTTTATTGAATAAATTAAAATTTAAAGTGCATAAAAGCTTCGGCAATTATTTGTGAAATGTCAAACTCAACTGACATCCTACTGTCATTTTCCCCGCGTTCCATTAGGCGTTGAAAACGATCAAAACGCTGAAAATGCCTCCTATTTTTAGCGTTTTGATCGTTTTCAACGCTTAGTGGAGCGTAGGGATAGTGCCAAGTGTCATCTGTCATTTGTCAATACCTTAATTTTTTTCTTAAAAGATTCAAGTGGCATAAGACCATAGAGTTAATATGCCTAGCGGAATAGAGCAAGTAGCAACAATCTCGAGCTATCAAACGAAACCAAAATTGGTTTTCATCTGTGTGTAAAAATATGTGTACGTATACACTTAACAAGCAATTGAACATGAATTCTATGAGATTAAATTGTTAACGTGCCGATACGTGCCGGCTGGACGTCAAAAAAAGAGTTCTGCTGTCATATACATTGTACACGTCTCTTTTTGCTACGCAGTGTTACTGATGGTGACATGTCGCTTGCTCAAGCCTTTGTTTCTCTATGCTTTTAAGACATGATATTACACGACGGACATACGGACAGACAGGAGTAAATCTGTTCTGTGACGAAGTCTTAGTAATAACCTGAAAAATGGCATCTCGTTTTTTGCCAATATTTCAATAACTACTTAATATTTAGTTATTTTAGCAAAAAAATATTCTTTAAGAAGGAGAAAATTAAAAAAAAACTAACTCCCGAAATTCTATATCTCCTTGATCTCCAATTATAATTTTAATAGGTCTGCACGCGACATTTTTAGGTTGCACACGTGGCGTCAAAAATAAAGAAAAAATCGGCCAAGTGCGAGTTGAACTCGCGCATGAAGTTCCGTACTATTATAGAGGAAAATTAGACCAAAAATTGTGTTTTTTGTATGGGAGCCCTCCATAATTTTTTATTTTATTTTAATATTATTATAAAATATTAAAGTATAATAACTAAAGATTTTGTGGAAAATTCAAGTACCTACCTATTGCCATTGTTGATATAGAGCAAAAAAGGCTAAAAAATCACGTTTGTTGTATGGGAGCCCCCCTTAAATATTTATTTTATTTTGATTTCAGTATTTGTTGTTATAGCGGCAACAGATATTATACGTACAATCTGTGAAAATTTCAACTCTCTAGCAATAGACTAATCTCTGGTAATAACCGTTCTTGAGTTACAGCCTGGAGACAGACAGACGGACAGACATTGAAGTCTTAGTAATAGGGTCCCGTTTTTACCCTTTGGGTACGGAACCCTAAAAATTATTGTAGGCATGAATTTAGTGCAGTGTGGCTGAGGGCATAGAACTACAACGTGCTGAGGGTGAGCTACATGTTATAAGATATGCGATGTTTTAAGGTTAAAATAAAAAACCTTGTTTGATACTTACAGAATTTTATTAAATAATTATTAATTATTAGATAATAAATTAGGTACCTACATTCACTAAAATAATAATATCAGTATTTGGTTTATGACTTTGAAATTTTAATGTTATTTATAAATTTTATAGTTATCTAATTTAGACAATTTATGAATACAAAATATAATGTAACGTACCTACTCTATAGAAAATCACAATAAAATATTTAGAGAGCTAGGTAGTTAAGGGCCCGGGTTACCCTCGAAATTTTCATACATTCTTAATACCAAAATCATTTTCTCATACGAAAATATTTAAAATGTTTGAGTTATTTTTCAGCTTAAGATAGTAATTACCTAGGGTCCTGAACATTTTTTTTTACAAAATATTTAAATACAAAAAAAAAAAATTTGTGTTTAAATATTTTTTAGTAATTTTACTACTAAATATTTAAACACCAAAAAATAGACAAAAACACTAAAAATATATAAATAAATAGTAAATTTACTACAAAATATTTAAACTAAAAAATATTTTTTATTATTTAAATATTTTGTAGTAAATTTACTATTTATTTATATATTTTTTAGTGTTTGTGTCTATTTATTTATATATTTTTTAGTGTTTTTGTCTATTTACTAAAAAATATTTTAACACAAAAATTTTTTTTTTAGTATTTAAATATTTTGTAAAAAAAATTTGTTCAGGACCCTAGGTAATTACTATCTTAAGCTGAAAAATAACTCAAACATCTATACATATAATAAAATTGTAGGAAAGTCAATTCTGTACATTGAATATTTTTGAAAAATAATACTTGGGACGTGATCTACAATCGATATGGAAGCCAAAAATATAGTTTTTAGGATTTTTGTCTGTTTGTCTGTTTGTCGGTTTGTCTGTTTGTCTGTATGTATGTCCGGGATAAACTCAGAAAGTACTGAATGGATTATGGAATGAATATGGAATATTATATAGAGGTTGGGTCAACACATAGGCTATATATTATGACGATATCACCTAGGGGGGGGGGAGGGGCTCAAGTTTCAATATTTTTAGTTTTTTGCTCATATCGCTAAAACGGTGCGTTGTAGAGAAAAAATGTCCTGTACGTAATGAAAGCCCATAAAATTTCCTACAAATTTCTCCTTCACACTTTGTATCTATCTTCACTCCTTGCCATGCTATGAGCTTTTGTCTATCTTTTCTATACAAATTTCGAGTGTCGTTTGATTAACATGCTGGGAGCTTTGGCATCGGTCTTTTCTTGGGGGGGGGGGGCTTCGCCCCCCACAAACCCCCCCCCCCACCTCCCCAAATTTTGCTTCAAACAAAGCGGTGTTGCGGCGTTATACATCTTTTTTAAGAACAAAGTTAAAAACTAAACTACACATAAGGTTTTCCAGTGTCGTTTGTTTTGGGAGGGCTGCGCCCCCCCAAACCCCCCCCCCCCCCTTATTCCTCATGAAACTTTTGTTCATAATTAAAAGGTATCGTGGAGTTTGTATTGCGTCTTAATTATCCTTTGTAGGAACAAACTAAGTCATCTATACATATTGTAATAAAATTGTAAGAAAGTCAATTCTGTACATTGAATGTTTTTGAAAAATAATACTTGGGACGTGATCTACTATACTAACGCGGACGAAGTCGCGGGCAACAGCTAGTGTTAAATATTTTCGTATGAGAAAATGATTTTGGTATTAAGAATGTATGAAAATTTCGAGGGTAACCCGGGCCCTTAAGTAAGGTAATTGAAGGTTTAGTAAGTTTATAATTTTAATACGTTAGTTCCTGATGGCTTACAATAATAGGCTACTTGACCTAATTTTTTTCTTCATGCTAATCGCTTCTTAATCATTAATTTTCACGAAATAAACTAATATTTTATTATTTTACACAGTAAAAACCCATAAAAATGTTGATTGAAAAATACGCCTTATAAATGGCGCCGAAAACACTGTCCGCCATAGTGTGACGTCATACGGTTTGTATTTTAGAGTCTCTTTATTTAACATTTTTTTATGTGCTAAATGTACGAGTCTTAAGGTGCCCAAAAATTATAAAAGAATTAAATAAGAAATTAGAAATCATTTGTAATGTTGAAAACTTTTGGAGAAAAGTTTTGGCCATTTCATTTCCTGTCTACAATAAATGGAGATAATATATAAAACTGGGCCTTTAGACAATGTATTCTTTAGTTAAAAACGATGACGAAATTCGTTATCAAAATGTATGCGATTTGACATAAGTCATCGCTAAATGACATTTCGCTTGCGAAGACTAATGTCAAATCCCATACATTTTGATAACGAATTTCGTCATCGTTTTTAACGAAAGGGACTTTGTCTACGGCCTCAGGTGTTTTATTTGAATTACTCAAGAAAATATATTTTGCAAATCTTTCTAGGCTTATTCTTATTATTTATGTACAAATAAACTTACACATAACGAGCGCGATAAATAAAAGATATTAAATTACGAACATGATGACGTCACATCCAAATCGGAAGTACTGCAAAAGCGTTTTAGTCAGTACAAATCATATTTTCATAAAATCATATTTTCAAATCGACTTTATTTATCAATCATAAGCTTTTATTTGATGATAAGGGTGAAATACGGTTTCCTACGCCAAGTTCTACTAGAAATATGCATTTGTTCAATGAAATTGAATATAGGTCAAGTAGCCTATTTATTAAGTAGGTAGGTAATTGTACAGTGCAGTGTGCGACCATATTTCTAATGGTTTTCAATAAATTGGTTTTACTATATCAGTACAATTTTCCTCACATCGTCTGCCATTTGTATAGAAAAATGAAGCCGACTGAAAACTAAGTACTATATAGTAATAGATTTACTGTAAACACTAGCTGTAGGTAATTACAAAAGACTGCAGATGCGATGGGCTGTGTTTAACCAAAAATAAAATATGTATAACTAAATAACTAAAATAAATTAATAATAATATCACACTAAAACATTGATGCCTGTAACTGAGATTAAATTCATTAATAATATCAAAACTAGCTGATGCCGAAACACATTATAATATTATAATGTGTTTATTATAGTAGACAATTAGTCATTATAGTCATAATGACTATTGTCTACTATAGACTTTCTACCGTGTATAGTGCATTCATATTTGATATTTGACACCCAATCTTAGATCTAATTAATGGATCTAATATTAAGATCGAAGCTCGTAACAGATCTGTATAAAAATATAGTCAATCTATTATTCCATTTCACTACGTCATAATACTATAGTTATTATGAATGTCTGTGAGATGACTTCATATTATTAAATTGTGTCTATCGGATGGACACAGCTTAATGTTACTTAACGTTAATCTAATGAATGGTTTGACGAAAAACTTATGATTTATGAAGCTTGTATCAAAATCACCATTGAAATAAAGTTAGTAATAAATAAATATCTCAAAGCGCGGCCTCTAGGGCGGCCAGTTCAGCTTGTTCGGCACCATTCGGATAAAAAAATCGGAGTTTATTTAAAATCCTTCGCTTCATAAGCTATAGAGTAGAATACGTTTAGCACGACGTTAGTAGCAGTGCTCATCCCCCTAAAGAACAGCGCGATATTGTTCAGTATGTCGGCGTACCGCTGGTCTGGTCCGTGGTTTATGTCAAAAATAAACCCTAGGACCCCACATATTATGGCCGATGCAACCTAAGAAACAAAAAAAAAACAAAATAAATAAAAAAAAACAAAGTTAAAACGAAGTGTTAAAAAAAGGAATATAAATTTTTAAAAGGCACACAAAGTAAAAACAAAAATATCTGAAAAAAAGCGCTACCCATGTTACATCCAGAAGTAGAGACATCAAAACTTATAAAACGCCTAAAAACTTTCTCCTTTCGACAATATAAGGCTACTTAGGTAAGTATTTATAAAAATATTTACCTAAAGTGCAAATCAAAAATTTATTATACTTAATTATATTACTAATAACCACAAATACATGAAATTATAACATAGAGTTATTAAGAAAGACTAAATAAACATTTCAAATATAGTTACAACGAGTTAAACTGCCTCCCCTATCTATTTCCTATAGAAATCCTCCTCGGAGAGCGCAGGGTCAAGGCCAAAGGTCATTCGTATGACGTCACAGAACACTACGACCGTCATGAACCCTATGGACACATGGTAGAGGCGGTCCGCAATCTTTCTGCCGCCGTGGGCGCCGTCCAAGCTCGAGATTACTAAGGCCATGGCGCCTGCGCTCGCCTACAAATAAAAATTACGCTTTATTTTCACAAACTTAAGGGTAGCTCCTCAGCAGACTACACGTTGGTCAAGAAGGATTGATTGTCACCTTGATTGCGGCAGCCAGCGGCAGCTTTCTAGCATACACAATCTACGTCGATCACTAGTATCAAAATCAAATCAAAGACCATCATACAGTTTATTATGAATTCACGTTTGTAATTTGTCCATCACGGACCAACGTGCGGACGCTCGCTTTATTAGTCTATTTAAAACTTATAAAATCTCGAGGAATATAATTAATGGCTCATCTTGGCGGGGACACGGGAGCAAGATAGAAATAGGGTGTGTTACTTCAATTAATTCTATAGCCATGGCTGTTTCTCTGTTATACTTGATTCTTACAGTATATTATAAGTCTATGATTCTTACAGTAATGTAGAGTTATGATACACGCCATATAATTTATATAAGAATTTCATAGCTGCCCCTAGTAAATTGTGTTTAAAAAGTATAAAAATACATTCCAGATTAAAAAAAAATTAATTCCATTTTACGTTTCCCCAAAGAGAACCTACAATAATTTAATGTCAGTTGCCTTAACAAAAAAGTAGAGCAACATGTAACAACGATACATAATTATTTTACAATAATTGTTTTACAAAGCTGTAATATTGGCTCGTCTTAGGTACTCATTGTTTATATATTTCAGCCTATCTAGAACTAGCGGGCTGTTAGAATATTCTATCCCGAAGGCGGAAATGACGATGTTGGTGACGGAAATGACGAAGATGAATATAACTATGACGTCATTTAGGATAATCGCGGATGGCTGGTCGGCGCGGTCGTTCAAGTCTAGCCCGCCGATGACCACGAACAGAAGACCCACGACCAGCTAGAAATAATACGTGTTCGGAGGTCAATTTGGGTGGTTGGAGTAGAAACTAGAATATACGTTGACCTTTGAGGGATATTTAGTCGTTTCTTCCTTGTAGAGCTTTTCAGGAATTCAATTTAATGAAGAGTTCAACAGAATATACCTAATGTATCATGTCACATGTGGCTAAATGTCAAAATCTTCACTTACATAATGATCGTCTCTGACTGCGGCATAGGTAAGACTCCAAGCGGCATTAATTTATTAAATCAGAGCTTTTTTTCACTAGCAGTACACAATAATATGATGATGATACCAAACGAACCTGACATATATCCCTCAAAGGTCAACATAAGCCTATTAGACCTAGGTCCTAGCTTAAATATAATCCAGCTCCAGATATCTAGCGAGGGAGCTGTCGAAGGCCGACACGAGGACGTTGAGCACAGTGACGACAAACGCAACAGCAGTTGTCCCATAGTTGATGTTGAGGGCTGAGGTGCGGTGGCGGGGCTGGTGGAAGCGGCAGTCGCGCAGCAGGTTGAGAGAGAGAAGCACTATCCCCATCGCCACCTGGGAACCCCGCATACTGAGCGTCCATCCCACCTTAAGATAGTTTCTACTCCTTCCTTGTTTCTGATTATTTTGATGCAGGTGCTATGATTTTAGCGTAATATAATGCTAAAATCTTTTCACAACGCTGCCTGAGGTATAATACCACGCGCATCAAAGGGTTTTTGGAAGTTGATTACCGCTCCTGGTTAACATCTATGATGATGACTGTCGTGGATTTTGGGTAGGTATTTAAATTCTACCAAATTGTGTCTGTAAAGAGAGATTTAGGAAGCATCTATGAAAGCCTCGGTAGGTGACTAGCAGTTCGTTTGCTTCCTAGTGCATCTTTGGATTAAATTAGATCTGGAAAAATAATAAGACCACCTCACCTGTAGTATGATCGACAGCGAAATAAGCACGAGGAGCATGTAGTAGAACTCGTGCTTCTGGCCGACTTGCAGGACATACTTCAGCTGCGATGCGTTTGATGTCAGCAGGGCGATGTCCAGCATGCCCTGCGCAACCGTCTTCTTCGTCGCATAACGGTTGGCGTCAAGGCCTTTGACCTGAAACGTTAACGGCAAAAATAAAAAAAAAGAACTGTCAAAAAAGTAGGGCAATAAAATGGCTGGTTATAAAAAGGTCCAATTTCAAATTAAAATGTTGTACAAAATATTTTTAGATTCCTTTAAGCTGTACAGTGACTAAATAGTACATAAGGAGTTTTATACTATTCGTAGATAAGAAGAGATATTATATATTATATTATTTTAGATCCAAATTCAAATTTCTATGTCAAGGTTTTGAAAAAGAATCAATTTCTACTGCCGGATCATCCGCTCTACTTTACGCTATTGCTATACAAATCGATACAATAAAACCTTGAATATGAAATATTATGTTATGCCGTAATTCGTGCAGAGTGCAGACAGCTGCAGTCATGAACAAAATTAAAATAATTTCGAGTTAAGTATACATTTTTTTTTCCTAAAATGCAAACGCAGATATGTTTCAGTTGATATTTTAGTAGTTTTCTATTAATTTAAACAAGTCACGTTAGATTCCACGTAAAGAATGTGTTCCTAATTAATTTGATTAAGCAGAAAAAGTTTATCTTTATAATAATAATTGTATTTTATGTGAACATAACACGAACCAAACAACAAGTACTTAGCGCCACCTTTTATTAGCGTGTAATATTAATGTCATTAAACTCTACAATCTGACCAAAATACAATACTAATACCGACTGCCGGCAGGCTGTTCACGAAATTGGCAAAATTATTTGTATACCTACGTTTAGCTGAATGTACTAATTGTAAAGTATTTACTAGTAGATAATATTAATTTAAAAAGAAGAAAACTAAAAAGTAAGGAATAAATTCTAAATTCAAAAAAGTTTAATCTCGCACACTCATACGAACCAAATCAAATAACGAGAGAGCCATAATATTATGAGACGACACAGATGTGCTCTCTACCGTAGCTTATGACTTTTTGGAATTTGCGAATTGGTGTCACGTTAATTATACAGACAACGAAAATCTACGTACTACCCCTCTCCCCGCATACCTCAAATGCTTTAAACTCGCATTTCGCAAATTATTTTTATTATTATGCAATTTAACCAAAAAACAAAAGTTTTTTACTAATTTCCAGTTTGCAATAGTGCTTTCATTGGATAGAAACACACTACAGATAATTTGGCTCGATATAAAAAATTCCGAAACAACATCGATTTTAAAAGCATTTTGAGTTTTATAGGACTTATAGAGACTCAATCAAAAAATAATTTGGACAGTTCCATAGCTATTAAAATTTAACAGGGAAATCATTGGATAGATGTTTAGTTATAATATTTGTATCTAAGTAAAACGGGTTTTTCTCCTATTTCGCCCTATCATGGACGCGGCGAGCGTCGTAACCGCCACCGTACAAGGCGCGCTGATATGAATTTTATTGTAATGATATTTAGGTCGGTATTCGCACTGACAGAAATCGACCTGCTAATTTACGAAGAACGGGCCCTTAAGCTAAAATGAAAAGAAGAAAATAGAAGATTTTGAAATTGCCCGAGTTGTCAATATTATAATAATATGTAACAGTTAGGTAGTCTTTATGTAGACAAAGACTTTATTACCAATATTGTAAATTTTGATAAATAATATTTACATTTTATAAATTTGTAATAAGTGAACAGACAAAGTCAAAAAATGCAAGATTACCTATTTAGGATTTAAGGGGTGTAACGACTAATGAGTAATGACACTGTGTTTTCGTTCACTAACCCTTCGGGGGTGAGTGAACGATTCAAAGAACGAACCATTAACACGGCCTTATCGGCCAAAAATAAATTAGCCGACATCACGCAAAATACGCTACACTACAGCTGGTCATGCATTGACCATTTAAATTAGGGATTCCTGAAAAAATGTTGCATTCAAGTCCACTTGTTAGTAATTGATACGTAGGTACTGATCAAATAGGGCTCAAAACTTAATACTAAAACAGTAGTACAGTGCAGTTTATGAATTGAAGTTTTTTATTGTATTTAGGAAACATGGAGTTGTGGAGAATAAACTAGAATTAAGTAACTGAAGTTAGTTGAATAACTATCATATTTATTTCCATATTATTATGCATTCCAAATAAATCGATGTTAAAACTGGAGCAGCTGTTATTAAATTCGAAAATCAGCAGAAAATAAAAATAAAACATACCGCAAAACAAACACAAACTGTAGAAGGTGGGTAGTAGATAATATTCGAAGCCATAACTTTAACACTATGAACTACTCGATCACTTTTGAAAGTTCACAAATAAACACCAATTAGCACGAGAGGTCCACCGGAAGACAAAGAGAACATTAGCTGATTCACTCGTTATATTACCTAAAAACATGACGCATTGGCCGCATCGAGTTTTTGTTAGTCAGTGCGTTAGCCCTAATTTAAAAAATATAAATCATATTAGCCTTTATTAAATAATAATATAAGAGATGTTATAGTAGAGCAAGGTCTAAATTCTCTACTTTTCATGTATATACGATTAAAATAATCGATAAGTAAGTAAGATAAATTTTATAATAAGAAAAAAAGTAACACAAAAGAAAAATTAAAGCCTTTTTCCAGTTCTACACTTACTTATCGCCAAAATTAAAAAAAAAAAAAAGAAAAAATTACTTCATCCGTGTTCCCGACGACAAGATCTGTGGACGCGTCGTTCTCTTCATTTCGTTCGTTCCTGTAGTTCCTGCTACTGTTTAGTTCGGTCATTTTCACTTGCACTCTACTGACTACCTACTACTCTTTCAAAACTGGTCAACGATCTGACGCGCGGTAGGACAATAGTAGGATATCACTGAAGTAAGAGCGAAGGGAAACGCTCGCTTCCTCCGAACAAGGTCTCAGCGAATGCGGATTTAATGCATTAGATTGGGTTTTTAAATTATACATATGTAAACGTGTTTGCTCGTCCGTACGTGGCGTTACTCTGCCGTCATTATCAAAGGTTTTGTAACTTCCAAACGAAAAGTCAACGAAACGTGTGAACTTAATATTTCTGTTCATATGTAAAATCTATACAATTTAATAAAACTGTAGAAATGTGAATTGTACATTAAAGATATTCAAAAAATAATAAGCGGGGGGTGTCACTAGATCGCTATAGAAGCCAAAAATGTGGTCAGTTTTTTGTCTGTCTGTCTGTCTGTATGTTTGTTCCACTGTCACACGAAATCTACTGATCCGATTTGAAAGCGGTTTTCGCAGATATATATTTTGTCTTCTTCCAACTTAACATCTGGTGTATAAAAAAATTTCCCCTCACCCCTCTAAGGGGACAAAAGAGGGGTCAGATTTTGTATCAAACTTTTTTCTTTAACACGAAAACTACTGATCCGATTTTGAATACGGTTTTCGCAGATATATTTGTCTTCTTCCAACTTAGGGGACAAAATAGGGGGTAAGATTTTGTATCAACTGATGAAGTAGAAATACTTTAAATGGCAAAACAACGTTTGCCGGGTCAACTAGTGCTTATTAAATTTTCAATTATTTTCTAAAAATGAATTAAATAAACAATATTATTCGCTATTTCTTTCATATCAGCATAGAGTAATAAATATTGGTCCATGATATCAGATTATGGATTTTTTAACTAATGCCTCTACACGTGACCCACAATAATGGTCAAATACTTTAAAAGCGATTACGAACGTGTGAAAGAAAGATATAATATTCGTCTATGGTGTGCCCCTGACTGACGATGCTTGTGGATGTGGTCATCATGCTTAGGTATCCATCATGTCCCAGCATGGAAAGAGGCGTCTAAGGCCAAATAAACCTAGGTAGAGTCAGAGTATTATAGAACACCGGTTTCGGTGACGGTGGCCGCGTTTCATTGAAACCAGGCCAGTTACGCAGGAGTAATTTTATAGTGCCCAAGTGTGTGCGCAGTACACAAGAGCACTCCCTATTCCTTTTACTCTCATAACCCAGTGGGACGGACGACCGACACGACTAGCTAGCGAGAGATTAGGCGCAGGACCGACTTTTTACATGTCCATCCGACGCATGGATCATCTTACTTGTCAGACAAACAGGAGATCAGCCTGCATTGTCCAGAAACAAACTTGGAAATAACATATTATTATGTTTCCAACGCAGGAATCGAATCCGAAATGGCTTAGAGCATGGCTCTTGCCATTGCTTACTTAGCTATGCTCTAAGCCACTTGACCACGGAGGAGACCACGAGGAGTTCGTATTAAAAAGGTTGATACCTATCTCTCTAATTGCGGCCAAAAAGCAGCTTGGACCAGCAGTGAGTCATATTTTATTGAAATTTATTCTACCAGAACAACAATCGAAAGCAAAGCACGTCATAAGATCAAACTTATAGTACATAGGTATTTTATTATCATTTAATTTTAAAATTAATGTTAGTTATTATTTTGACCCACTTACATTGAATAATTTGCATTATGTATGAGATGTAACAAAGGATATTAACGTATTTTGGGTGTATTAAGAGGAACTCTAACTAGGGTGAGAATATAATAGAATATTCTATGTGATTTGTTATTTATGAAGAGAAAATATCTGTGGCCCTAGTGAAAAGGGGTTTAAGTCTAAAATTACAACTTTACAGGAGAGGCAAAAAACATTCAGCGCGCAGAAATTTCGTGTTTGTCCTCGTGTAGCTTCTTTAAACTGCTAGCTAAATAATACATGTGATATTTTTATTGGTAAACAAAGTATGCTCTTTATTATCATTAAGTTGTTTTTTATGTAAATTTAATATTTTTCGAGATAATGACTTATACCCACGAAAAAACAAATTCCTCAAGGGTATAAAATAACTTAGACCCTTTAACACATAAGTAAATTGTGAATTCTGTTATGTGAAAAGGAATACGCATTTGGAATAACTTTTATGATAAGTAAGTAATTAAAAAAAATATTTAATGGCTCACTTAATAAAAAGTATACAGTGTTTGACTGTGTACTTTAATTCGACTCAAAAAAAGTCAAAATTATGAAAAAAATATCTTAGCGTCTTTTTCACAATGATTTTATTCGTGGCGTGTGGTATATCTAGACTTATATGAACTACTTTGTGCAACTTATATCCATGATTTTAACAAAAAGAAAAGAAAAGAATACAAAATTAATATACTTACTTATATTTTGATATTTTACAAAATAATTAACTTAAGATAACGTAGTTAAGTAAGTCTCTTTTGTAGTACAATACAAAAATAATTTGAGAGTAACTCGCATTTCTCTCAACTAAAAATAAAATCAATGTTATTTAAATTAATGGCCTGTTTCACCACTTCCTGATAAAGTGCCGGATAGGCTTATTTGACAGATTCTCCATACTCTATGTGTCAAGTTAAGTGGTGGATAGCCTTATCAGGAAGTGGTAAAACAGGCCCTTACACTCACAAAATCACAAATTGAGTTGAAAACAAAAGAAAAAATGCTCTTGAAAATGTTTTTATAGTACATATCTATAACCGCTTAGTGTAGAAACGATCCGTGTAAAGGATAGTGTCTGAAATTATGGAAAAAGCTAAATAATTCCGTAATTTACCGTATTTAAAGCCTTACAAACTCATTATTTGAAAGCTACAAAGTTATAATAAAAATACATCAATAATCTTCAGTATATCAACATTCCTTTCCCCGTTTTATTTTTTATATTTTTGTTTATTATAGGTACTCATGATAATATGAGCTTCCAAAGTAAAACCAATTTATTAAAATTTAAGCATACATTCAGCATCCCCTTAGGATTTACAAATTACTTTTAATTGAAAAACACGCCAATAGATCGACAATATCATAAACTACACATTCCCCGTTTTTTTTAGGACAATTTTGAACTAAGATGAATAAAAAAATAGGGTTTTGGTAGGATCTCGGCAACGCGGCAAATGTATGGCCAAGGTCGTTTGCTCGGGGGACGGCCTTAAGTTACAACAGTCATACTTGACTGTTGTAACTTTAAAGTAAATTACAACAGTCAAAAGAGTTTTCATATTGATTAAAAAATAAAAAAATGGAAAATTATTTAGGTATAGCAAGTTAACTAAATAAAAATATTAGGAAATCTCATCTGAACAGTCATCATTAAGAAGAGGATGCTGATCATCGTTATCATCACTTATGTCTTATTAGATTTAGTAAGTATAAAAAGATCTGACACTCATGGGTTTATTAATGGAAGAAGACTAAGTCTCGCTTTTCTCATTAGAAATTGCAAACGACCCATCATAAGCGGTGACTTTCCACATTTTCAATAAAATACTGACTAAGAAATGACCAATATAGAATTGAATGACATATCAATTTCTTCCTGTTCTATCATTGTATGTGGAAAAGAGACCTACCTGTATAGCACTGTATTTGTTACAGGAAATCCCCTGAAAGACTTCGCACCTTTCTGTGTTGCCAGTTTTGAGTTCTCTAGGACCCAAGAGGTTTTTATGGCCTTGATACTTGCATTTTGGATTATCATGTAAGACTGTTCCATAATACCGATTTTCTACCGAAATCTACTAAATGTTTTTACACTACTAAATCAGTTCAATTTGCCTCCAATCAAAAAAAGTAGAAATCTACTAAAAGTTGTCACGCTGGCGCGGGCGCACCGCGCAATGCACCCTCCACACACCCGGTGCGGACCAGTCCCCCGCATCGACGATTTATATCGTTTTACACGTAAAATGAATACCATTCGTAGGATAGCGTATAGTGAATACTGATCTAAACTGAGTTATACTGGACTTTTGTCATTTATTTTGGTGAAAACAGATTGATGTCCAGTAACATCATTACTCACTAAGTCATTTTTAAGGACCAACTCTTGTTGTATTGGTAAACACCAAATTTTTTAAAAAGGAAGGTAGTTTATGTTAATTTAGATCAAAAAACACATATTTTTTTTATTTCTTTCAGTTTAAAACAATACAGATGTACTTGGATCCAACTTATGTAGTTTTTTTTGTGTTAGTTAGACCCATATACACCAAGAAACTTTTTTGTTTTTAAAGATAGCTTAGATCCGTTTACACCAATCGATAGAGCATTTATTTCTCATCATTTTGGTATAAAAAACTCATTTTCGACAAAATCGGACTTGTACCCCTTTTCACTAGGGCCACAGATATTAGGTAGGTAATTGTTTTTTAAAGTTCTAAATTTAAACTTCTGGTGGCTAGATAATATACTTGAAGAAGATTATTACGTAGTACCTATGAATATTAAAATTTTGTCAACTTCATTTAAATCACTCGGTTAAAATATACAACCTAAATTTTTTCGCCGGTTTTGTGAGAGTCCGTGGTGTTCATCCAGTCGACTAATTCATGCCGTAGCATGACTCCCACATTTAATGCACAGTAAAGCTATAGCATTTCTTTGCATTGGAACTTGAAAGCTATTGTCTTTCGATAAAGAGATAATACAATAATTCAGACTATACTTTTACAAGATAACATTAAATAAAGAATAATATAATATAGATTGATTCTTACTTCTAGAGCCTGTGTACATAATAGGGGGCTTTTGTAAGTATTTCAATCCAGTTATCCAATCCATGGATTACTATTGGAATTATAATGTAAACGGGTAAACGGGCAATTTTTCGAAAAAAAACGTTGGATTGAATCTCTGGATTAGAATAATGTAAAACGGCCATGAAACTTGTAATACCATACACAAAGGAATATTTTGGTGCCCTATCCCATGTGCTACGAGCCTACGGCCTACGCTGCTATAACGTGTAGCTAGCTACGCGGCATAAGTTATGCCGCCTAGCGTAGGTAATTTTACTTTTACGCCGCGTGGCGCCGAAAGAGCAATTATTATTTGAATGAACGATCAACGGATGAATGAATATACTTTATTGTGCACACAGAACTTACAATAATAACACACGTACGACAAAAACACATAAAATGACAAGTATACAAAGGCGGTCTTTTTACTAAATAGCAATTTCTTTCAGAAAAGAAAGGAAACAAAAAGTTGCTAGAGAAAGAGCGTCGCGCTTAAAGTATAATATTCTAATTATAATCAAAAGTAAATAAAGCTTAAAGAGTTAAAATTAAAACATTACATATAAATTATAAAACATACTATCCTAACAAATAAATACAGGCATAATCAAGGGCATAATAAATACATATTATTATTATTATTAAGCAATACTACATACAAAATACAATTTAAAAATAAATATTTTATCAACAATAATATATAATATTTTATATTACAATATATTATATTGAATTATTATACATAATAATTATACATAATTTATAATATATACACATACCTTAATATACTTAATATAAATTACGTATAATGACACATGAAATTACCTATATACAGTAAAAAATAAATTAATGTCATGCCATACTATGAACACATATTGAGGTAGTATAATTCCTTAAGAGAGGACTAAGTTTTAGAGAGTCTCACCCTAGTAGGGAGAGAGTTCCAGAGTAGAACGGACTATACAGAGTAAGAGGAATGGAAATATTTTGTGTGGTGGATAGGGATATCAAGAAGGAGATTTTTGGATGATCAAGATGTTCTTTAGGTATTTAGGGCTGTTAGGATCGAATAGGATGGTATAAATAGAGGAAGGAAAGTGCACGGGCATTGCGTCGAAGGCGGATTGGTAACCATTTTAGTTTATTGCGTAACTCAGATATTATGCGATCAAACTTCCGCAAGCCAAAAACGAACCTGATGGACAGATTCTGATTAAGGCGCTCAAGTTTGTTGAAAATGGTCAAGTTGATGAAGCAGGCATCTGCCATCTTCGTAGTCAAGGAGGGACAGAAATAGTGATTCTGCTAAGGCTACTGCCTACTTTAGTAGGTACTGGCAGTAAATAGTAAATACCGAAGTCGCTTTAGGGAATGCCACGTTGAGTACACCTTCCTACTAATCTCCTTCAGTTGATATGACCAGGAAAAATACTCATTTTGATGAGTATCTTGAACGCCGAGGTTCTTCACAACCTTACTGTATGGTATAATTACACCGTTAATAGATACCGAGGGAAGAGTGGCCCAGTCAATTCTTTTTCACTTTTGTATGGAAAAATTCATGACGCTACCAGGGTACTAGCCCATACAAATCACAAAAAAATTTTGGTCTTTCAGCGCTTGATTTTCATGGTGCGTACATAACCTAAATTATTAATTAGCATTCCCTTGGGGAGGGGGGCTTCCCGCTTCGTAGATGTCCCGCTCTGACAAAAAAATAAATGGTCACGTTAGGCATAACTATATAATATAGTTAGTCCTTCTAAACACAATAATATTATGTTCTTACAAAATCAGGGGCACAGAACTTTTCCATTCAATCGATATTTGGGTTGTCTTTGTTCATATTAGCCGAGTGCCCTATTATTTTATCACATTAAGGCCCACTTGCGCCAATCTGGGTTAAAGTTAACTCTGAGTTAAACATCATGTCATCTCTATCACTGACTTGGTGAGTGACAGTTATGACATGATGTTTAACTCAGAGTTAACTATAACCTAGATTGGCGCAAGTGGGCCTTAGTATAATAATATTTAGTAGGACAATAAGTACTACTAATTACTTTACTAATTAATGTCAGTATGGATACTTAATCGTTATTTGGTATTCCTTAACACTGATTAGGAGTTGAGTTATAAAAGGTCTAGAGCAATGATTAGGCCAACATCGAGATCAAGATTCGTATTTCGTGGTCCTGTGGTTAAATCTCTCGACGTAGGTCGTAGGTTCAATTCCCAAGGTGGAACAACTAAAACATTGTTTTCCACTTAAATATTAATTATATTATGGTAATGGTATGTTTTCATAAAATATAATATTTTTTAATGGTGGGCAATAAAATCTCAGAAAAATCTAAGAATATAATGGGGGTTTCAACATGCTCTCTGCAAGAGAAAAGTTAACAGTTTAGGCATTAAAATTATTATATGAGATAATTTTTAAAAAGGATCTACATTTATTAGAAAAAAGTGAAGTTCACAAGATTTTTTTTATTTAATTGCAGGTATTAAAAAGTAAAAACATCGTTTTAAACTTACCCCATTTCGTAATCCTTCGGGTATAACAGAAGCCATTTCATATAAAAATCACCTTTCAACTTTCAAAAGGTTTATTTTAATTAGCCATCGAACTTTATAATATTTTTGAGACATAAAATGTTATCACTTATCGTGGTTTAGCGTGGGAGCGTTCGAAAACAATGGTTATTGTTGGTAAGTGGTGGCAAAAATCGATGTAGCTTGACAACGGTATACTTATTGTGCCGTCAACAAACGTACTGCCTATGAAAAGGGCACATTTGGCTGAAGCCTGACCTTACACTGAACTGAAAACTGAATACCTAACGCTGAAGTTGGCCGCACGATATACTAAACTTTTTAGAGTTTGTTCCTTAGCAACATTGTTGGAATAATACTTACATGGTGTGCATCTTTGCCACATTAATCTTATTCAAATACTAGATGACTCAGTGAACTTCGTATCACTTTTCTCCTAATACAAACCTTCCCTGGACTTCCGCAAACATTTCAAGACTAAAATTAGTCAAATCGGTTCAGCCGTTCTGGAGTTTTAAAGAGACTTACAAATTAAAAAATATATTTTTATTTATATTGAATATAGGTTTATTACACTCGGAGGACCTGTGTCGAAAATGTATATATAGGTATTTGTCTTTATCTGCTGCTGTTGCTGTCTATCTTTACGAATGATAAAATATGCAGTACTTAAGTACTAAATTATAATATATTTTATTAGTGCATTTCGGGATGTAGTGATAACTTTCGCCATGTTCCTTTAAAATTGAAATGTTCACATGTTGATTGAAAATTATACTCAAACCAGAAAAAAGTGTATTTTAGTACCTAAACTGAACTCAAAAATGGAGGTACCATTGCCTTGTCAGTAGTAAATATAAATTTTATAAGGCCTACTTCCACCAGTTTGGTTTAAGTAATCATTCTCTAATAATACAGCATGACTGGTGAGACAATACCGATACTTAAGAAGAGTATTCAGTACTCGATTCTCATTATAAATATGTAATAAAATTAGGTACTTAATTTTTTTCCGAATTTCCCAAAAATAAATTAATCATGGATACTAAGTAAATTACGCGGCTAGGCAAGAAGGCATACTATGCGGCCGGTGCAGAGGCGTGCGCTACCAAAGAAACACCACACAACTACCCTTCCCGCGCACGGTGTCCATGCGTTGGGTAAATAATTATTTAACTTTAAGCTACATTTACTCAGTGATCAATTGATATTATTTTTTTAGATTATTTTTTTTCAACTAACATAATAGCCAAATATCACGTCCTCGAGTATTGAACATGTCTCACCAGTCACGCAGTATTATGCCTTCTATTTGATTAATATAAAGAACAAGCTGTGCCTCAAGGCAAGGTAATACCCATCATTTATTAAGGGAAATCAGTTGGGATATTTTCCGCCAGTAAAACGTAGCTTCACTAAATGTTAATCCACTGTATCAGCTAATCTCCATCCATACATGGTATGGAGTTATTTTATTGAGATCGCTCCAGGCTCCAGCAGTTTAGACGTGACGAAGTAACAAACATACACGCTCACAAACTTTCGCCTTTATGGCATCCATTAGACCTAGGTCCACTTGCGCCAATCTGGGTTAAAGTTAACTCTGAGTTAAACATCATGTCATCTCTATCACTGACTTGGTGAGTGACAGATATGACATGATGTTTACAGATTGGCGCAAGTGGGCCTTAGACGGTAGGTTTTGCTGTCAGTTTTACCACAGTCATGCTAATGACTGTGACTGATGGGTAACCTACCGTGTAAGAGCGTGACTGACGGTGATTGACGAAAATCTGGATACATTCGTCAGTCCATCAGTCACCATCAGTCAAACATAATTCATAATTGACGGAATTGACTGACGCTTGCATGAGCGTATAATGGATGCCTATCATGTTAGTGTGATGACTGATGAGTGATGAGTGATGACAGAGACAACGTGATATTTAATTCACAATTAGATAACTTTAACCCAGGTTGGCACAAGTGGCAGGAGATGACACAGCCTGACACAGCCTAACTACAAGCTGATAAGACAGGCCTCGCGAATTTTGCCCACATGCATTTTAACCTTGTGCCAGTAATGAAAATGATAAGATTAAATTTTGATTAAGGAAAAGGAAAAATACTTACGAGTCAGAAAAGTACCTAAGGTGGTATACCTAGGGCACTTGAAAATCCTGGTGAGTAGTGACCACAGAACTCTACATATTTAGCCGTTTGGTCGTTTTATATTTGACTTGACCACTAGATAATACGCACCAAAACAGACCATCTATTACTAATACGGAATACGGAATACCTATAGGCTATATTATATTATTTAAATTGATGTGAAAGATGCAAATTATTTAGGAATAAAGGCCCTAGGTAAACAAAATATACCTTAATATGGTCTAGTTACTTTTTGGATTACCAGCCTCATTGAGAATTTCATTTAAGTACGTATCAGCATTCTATGGTATCAGCATTAGGCAGATGGCGGACCTCAGCGGACCTAATGACGGAATTAATTGCCTCGATGCTTCTGTATAATATCTTTGATCTTAGTAGGTACTGAGTACTTACTATAATCACAGAATATATTATATTAGTATTTAGTAGTACCACAGCTGTAGTACCAACTACCAACTATCAATATTATAGTGACTGGGTATGGACAGCAGAAAGTGAGGTAAGTATGTTATAATAATTTAATATTGGGTAAGTATGTTATAATGCAATCTATTGGTGAAAGTGCATAATAATTATTTTACTCTACAATGGAAAAATTTGCAATTCGTTGCGAAACTTGTCGCAAAACTAATATTTTTGATGCTAATAATTACTAAATACCTATTGTTGACGTTCCATAATAATTACAGGGAAATGTTTAAATAAACACAGAATAATATAAACAATTTTATTACAATATTTCCTGTAAATTGTTATTCAACCCCAATAAAAAATCTTTACTCCGAAACATCGCAAAACACAATTTTTAAAAAAATGTTAAACTCCGATCTTTTCCCGCCCGCTCTCGCGTCGCTGATGTTGTGTTGTCTGTCAACTATTTATTATAAATATTATTTTTATAGCTTTGCAAACAAATATCAGATTTATAAAGTTTAAAATACTTTTAATAAAGAGTTTACAAGTGTATATTGTTCATAAAATGGTTGTACAATGATTGTTAAAAGTTTTATTGCGTTTATACCAAATTGTATGTCGTGGTGATTTGTGAAGTGGTTTGTACTTTGTGTTTTGTGACATCGTTTCGAGGAGGAATACGATATCCAGATGCTGCCTTCTATGCCCATTCTGTTTACGAGGGAAAGCCAGGATGCGTTCGGGAATAAAATTGAGCCAAGCACTAGTTTCTTCAATCCAACTTCTACACCTAAGCCCGCCATTGCAATCGAGGTGAGTCAGTGCAACATTCCTTTGAATTTATTTATGAAACCAAGCCAATTTATTTCTTCAAAGACTTATACTTCAGTAGATATCCTTGTAGGATATATTTACAACAATTTTTGACTAAGTAATTGTTAAAAACTTCAAAAAAGAGCTCGGTTAAGTGGCCTATTATGTCTCACAACCTCACATCCATACAGGGGACTGCCATTTTTGTTTTACATTGTAAATATTTTAATTTTTCCAGGATGCTTCTAAAAAGACATTACAGAATGGACAGACAAGCTTACAAAATAAGGATACAACTCAAAAATTAGGAGAAGAAATAAAAAAGAATGATGCAGAAACAAAAACAAAAGTGGAAGATAATCCTTTAGAAGCAGGTATGTTGTTTTCTATTGACACACATTTTTAATTTTAAAGCTTATTGATAATTTCTTACTATTCATTTCGTAAAGCTGAAACTAAAGTCTTCATAATGTAAAAGTTTAGCTGTATAAGACGCAGGTTTCTACAGAAATACACATTTCCAAATATTCTTTCAATAAGATTATCGTTATCATCTCTTTTAGTTATTGTTATTATGCTTGGTTATCTTGGTAGAGTTAGTCAGCTAATGATTCTGAGTAAATTATAACTTATGGTGTTGTTTTCAGCTTTGGTGAGAGGTTACTACACAAAAATACAGAACAAATTTTCTGCCTATGCATCACAGCCAACTAACAAGTTCAAACTGTTCCGAGAGGCTTTAATAACATTTGATCCGAACAAGGAAAGTCCGGTGGATCTGTATAAGAAGATAGAGCAGATATTTGGCAGCGAACACAAAGATTTAGTTGAGGAATTTCTCCTGTTTCTAAAGCCTGGCCAAGCCGTGGAAGTCGGTAGATTCATGGATCATTTCATGTTGGTTCAAATCACTGGATTCATAAAATTACTCAATGTAAGTTTAGATTTTGATATGTTTAATGTATTAGTCTAGTGATATGTGTTGTTAGTTTCTCTAATTAATCTGCTATTGCCATGGCCTAAAAGAGTTGAACCTTTAAAACGGAAAACATTTTATTTGCACAATCTTTAATTCATCAAGCCCCAAGAGGTCGCATGCAACAGCAATGACAAAAGGTAAGCTATTGTATCTGGTTTTTCCACGATCGACGGGTTAAAAACACATGCAATACTTTTTAAGGGTGGGAATAGGAGTTGTATGTCCGTATTATAATTTGTCTGAGAAATATAACATGACTCAAGTTTTCTTAGCATTGCGAATGTCTCTTTAAGTGTTAACCAAGTGGGAAACAATGTAAATGGGTTTGATTGTGCCAAAAAGGATAGCATTATTTATTTATTGCTATGAATAGCCAACAAAAGTTACAATAGTACATACACAAATAAATAAATTGAAGTTAACAAAAAGTAGCTTTGGTTTACTGCAAACTGCAACAGCACATGATTGTAATAATTATAAGCAGATATAAGACCTAACTGTAGTATTCTAAACAATAAAATAAAAGAAAAATCTGTGGTAAAATTACATTATGCTTTACGGCAGTGCTTTGTATGAATTGCTGTAAAATTGTATGTTTTGCACAATTGCTTTGAGTTATATTATTTAGTGCCTGTTATGATGTACTATTAAAATATAAGACAAACTCTAAACACTTTCATTATCAGATTAATTTGAAAGTTTCCTGCTAAAGTTGTGTCCATTTTTTACAATGTATTTTTCTACGAATTGGACACAAATGTTTTATCTGCATGGTTGAGGGCTAGGTAAAATTTACACCATGTTTTATTTATTCACATTCACAGTATATTTAAACTGTGGGTAGCTGAAAAAAAAATTGCCTTTGTCTGATATGTTCGAGAAGTCTCTTGATTGAGAAAGACAGCATCTGTGAATAGTTATAACATGCTAACTTAAGATTTTTTGTAAGAAACAAAAAATGCTTAACAAAAATACTATAACCTAAGATAATGCATATTTCGTAACACTGGTCCTACAATGAGTGAGTCAAATTAAATACAAATTTGGACATTTTATATGACTGTGATTTGACTTGTACTTTTGCGAATTTTAACCCTAGAACCGTACCCATCTTAAACTTTATCTAACGGTACCCTGGGGTACTAGTACACCCCAGCAATAATAACACATTTTTAGAAAGATAGTAAAGTTTTTACTATCAAATCAACTTACATAGACTTTTTAACATTTATTTCAGTCTTATTGAACGTAATTAAATCACATTAATTAGCAACTACAAACAATTTTGGCATATTTTGTTTTGATGATCAGTACAAATGAAAGTTTTGCGCGTCGCACATTGCGTACGTGATTTGCGGTCTTTGGACCTCGGGCAGAAAAAACACCTTCCCGATTTTAAATTAGGAGAAGCTGTAGAAGGTGTTGGTCGTTTTTTCCCCAGTATATCACTAATACTTATTTGTAGGGACGTTGGCAAAGTTCGGTATTGAAATCTGTCTTCTAGGTGCAATTTTATGAGATCAATAGCGAGAGTCTTCAACTTGCTCATTAGCAGCATCTGAAGAATGTAACAGTATCATAGAATTGATTCCCACAATATTTAATATTCCATAGAATACACAGAATTACGTCTAGAGTCTAGACGCCATCTGAAAAAAGGAAAATAAGTTAGGAGTGCGTAAGCAGTCCTATAATGTCATCAGAAACAAATAAACCTACAATATAAAAACTGCTTGACCAACCTCGATAAATTTTATGTCGGTTTCTTAAAAATTCATAACAAAAAAACAAGAAAACGATGAAAATGTACAAAGAATAATACTTACGTTTAGCGTACCCTGGGGTACTGCAGTACCCCACAAGCAACGTACCGAGTCCACTCGCAAGTAGGACCACCGTCCGATTGAGGTATCGGCTCGTCCCCCCGCCCCGTGTAAATACACGGACGCGCGAAACAAACCGTCGAACAGTAAAAAAATTATAACGAAATTTTAGTTTTTTTTTTCATTTGTACCCCAGGGTACGGTTCTAGGGTTAAGATCGCGCTGCATAAATAGAAGGGGAATGCCCCGTGTTTTATAGGTCTCTTTGGTGAGGCGGGGAGTGAGCGGGGCGCGTGGGGACACGCTGTTGGTAGATTGCTCTGAAACACCATTTTGTGTTATATTTTGTAGGTTAAACGGTTTATGTTATTGGTACACATGCGCCGATTCACCCTCCATTTACGACAAACGTTCATAAGATATGCGCGGACCATAGGTGATCGCACATTTATCAGCACGCACGCGCCAAACGCGTCGCATGTTCGAATTCGTTGTATGAAATGATGTGACACCTCGCACATTCGTCCGCACCGTACGCGCCGCATTTCGTGTACTACGCGGTCTGTTCGACGCGTACAGCGCGTACGGTGCTGACAAATGTGCGATCAACTTATGGCTCGAATTACACGTATCAATATTATCATGATTCTAGTATCACACGAATCACAGTATTGAAGCACCCTATTATACGGTCAATATTATCACCTCTCTCGTCGTCCCGGTCGTCTCTTGTACAAGTTTATTTTTTTTTAATAAGAGAATAGCAGCAATAGCAATGATACTCACATGCGCCTTAAAAATTAAACGCATGCAAAACATGACGGATTATTATTGATTATTATTATCTTTCTTATATTATTATCAAACATCTTACGGATTCCACAGAGATAGGCATGATTCATACAAAAGAAAACTAGATCAAAATCGGTCCACCCGTTTGGATGCTACGATGCTACAGACAGACAGACAGACAGACACGTCAAACTTATAACACCCCTCATTTTGGTCGGGGGTTAAAAATAAACTCCTTGAGGTCATCAGGCTCTAATTATTGTTATAACTCATAAATAATTCCTTTTCTAATTATTAAGTATATTTATCAAAATTATATTAAATTTACGAATTCTGTATATAAAAAAGCTAAAAAACATATTCTGCTATATTTGCAACTGAATACTGAGCACAGATTAAATACGAGATCGCATAATCTGTGGAAGCCACGCCCCCCAGTATCGCGTGGATTTCAAGAATCTCTGTGATAAAATCATGATTCTGCGATTCGGCCGCTTACATCAATATTATCACGGAATCGTGATAATATTGATGGTGTAATTCGAGCCAATGCTGGCTTCTCAAGGCGCGTAATATCACGAGCCGCGCCGCGCCAGCTCGAGCCGTGAGAACGGGTAGCGCGGACTCGCCTGTTGGCTCATGCTCGCTCGTACAAATCGGCTCGGCGTGGCGCGACTCGTGATATAACGCGCCGTGGCCCGTAAGAAGCCATCATTAAACATCATTTGCTTTTTTCCAGACAACATTCAGCCGCAAACCAACGGTGCTCCGTAAGATAATCCGTGCTATCTCAAATGGTATGAACACGGGCAGCAATGCGGAGATGAAGGGCCGGGTTCTGCCGCACTTGCGCTCAAGCCCGCGCCTGCTGCAGATGTTCCAGTCACTATTCCCTGACACCAGGCCGCCTGATATGTGAGTAACTTTTAGGAATATATTATGTGGCTGCCAAAAAGGTAAATCATCCGACCAAGCGAGATAGCATGCTGGATCAGAAAGCCCACTGATATATTTTCAGACGTTGTATTTTATATCTTGTCGTGCTCAGAAATTTCGATAACGCGATGGAGGATAGTGGCGCTAATTGTGGGTACCGCCACAAACTAAATACTAATAAGGAACTAAAGCTTCTTTTGAAAAAAATAATCTTTAATCTTAAAAAACTGAATGCCTCCCTCGCCAGTTTAATTCAAACTAGGCTAGCTAAGAAGGAGTAGTTTCATAGTGCCTAAGTGTGTGCTCATTACGCAGAAGTAGCACTCTTTCTTCATTTTACTCTGATAACTTAGGGCCAACCCACACATACCTTACCTTATACTTATGCGTTGTGGTACCGACAAAATGTCGACGTGGTGCGTTGTCGCCAGTAGTTGCTATGTGGTTACGTACGAAAGTCAATGAAACGGAGGGGGGGAACAGCGCGGGCGGTGTGCGCGCACTGTCGTTGCATCGACGCATCACGCAACGTTGATGTTGTGATGTGATAGGCCATTAGTTCGCTTGTGGTTGCGATGTGGTCGGTATAACACAAGTGGTCGACAACGACTGCAAAATGTGGTACGTGTGAATGGTCCAGTTCATTTACAATACGAAATATACGCCCGACCACGTGGTGTGGTTCTGGTACGTGTGGGTTGGCCCCTAATAAGCGACACGACTGTTATTTTAGTTCCTAAGTGTGTGTTCCCGTCCAATCACATAATTTAAAACTTAAAACAAATATATTTTATAGAATAGGCCCATGATAATGACGTCACAGGATCACACAAAGCTCTTTATTTAAGGACGCTATTACAAATATCAGCGACTTTCCGGTACCCTATTAAAGAATTAGGAGTCAAACTGCGAGGATATTTTGGTTTCAAATGAAAGATAATAATATTCATCTCCACGACTGTATCATAAAAATTCTATAGCCGCATACAACATTTTCACATAAAATACGTTTTAACCATCACAATAATCGCAAAATATGAAAAAAATGGGGTCTGATTAGGTACCTTATTATCTAAATACACTGAACTGAGGAAAATAAATATACAAAAAAATTGTTGCTTATTTAGTCCTTTATATAAAAATAAACAACTTTTCCAGTTATAAGAAAAATAAAAAAATTCTCAAATTTTTTCATACATTTTCGCCATATCAAGAGCGCGGCGAGCATCGTAACCGCCACTGTACAAGGCGCGCTAATATGAATCTTATTTTGATGTCATTAACGTCGATATTCGTACTGACAGACATCCGACCTGCTAATTTTTTTGTTATAGCGTCCTTAAAGTTATAAGTACATTACATTGTTTTTTTAGCGTATACGAGGGCAGCACAGACACGATCAACGAGAGTTTCCTGACCGACGACCAGGGGTATGACGTGTGGGAATTTGCGGAAGACAAACACAACAAGAGGAAACCCAGCGCCAAGGACGGACTTAACTCTGAGGTGGGTGTTGCACAGGGCTATCTTCTATCTCCTATTTTATTTATAAGAGATGTTGCCGATTTCAATGTAGGAACTCCCAAGCATAAATGAATAATACTAAGTACTCACATACGGTTTTACTTGATCGGGCAATCACGTAAAAACCTTTCGTCCACACATGAATGTGTGATACATAAAAAGTAAAATTATCGAGTAATGCTGAAGCATTACTCGATAATTTTACTCCAAATCGAGTAAAAATTATCATGTGGACCGCAAAACTCATACGCTTAAGTATGGCTTGAGTAAAGCTCGACGGCTCGCGTCGAGTAAGTTCAACTACGTTAAAAAATGGAGCAATGTAGACTTGCAATAAGAATGTTGTCCTATAGTTTTGGAGTTAAATATAAATTAATTATACATTAATTTTGCAGTACCTCCATGGACGGGTGTTCATACAGCACGGCAGAATGTTGAGGACTGCGTGTGTCACATATCCCTACAGCAAGGAACCCTACCGATCGCACGCGCGCCGCCTCGCGCCCGGCAGCCTCTCCCCTTCAGATGACGACAGTGAAAGAGGGTCACCCAAAAAGAACAACAAAATAGTCGACAAAATACCCCCAAAACGAACCAGAAAACAAACCAAGTCACCCACGAAAAACGTTAAAGACTTCAACGACAACACAAAGAAAGATCTGAATAACACACTCAATAAAATAAAAGGTAAAACGCATGCTAAAACAAAAGTATATAAAAAGGACGAACATAAAAAGAAAGACAATAAAGGTACGAGAGGTGCGGATAAAATAGAGGCTAAAGTTGAAAAGAATTGGACGAGAGATGAGGACAAGACTATGTTGGAAATTTTAAAAGGTGAGTCGGGTTCGGAGGAAGTATTCGAAAGAATAAGAGCAGTTCTGCCGCACAGGACGATCTCCGAAATAAAGGAGAGATTGCACCATGTTTTGAATCTTTTACAAGAAATGGCAGTAAATATCACGTAACATTTGATGACATTTTATTGTTGTAATCGAGAATATATTTATAACTTTATATGAATAAATATTATTTTTACCCCAGTATGAGTTTTTTTAATATATTTGGGACCATAGTTTAAATAAATTTATATTAGAGTAAAAATATCATTTAGGAGTAACATGAAAGTACTTTATTTATAATAATTATATTAAAGTGGCTAAAGCTATAACAGTCAATATGGTAAGTGGTCACACTCTACAATTTCTTATTTACAGATTTTTACTTTTAAATATCTCTTCCAGTTGAGGATTACGGGCAGTTCCAAATGCGAAAGAATCAGCATTTTTCGTAAGATAAGATGCAGGTGGCTGGCATTTAAATTGTGTCTTGTCTTTAACTTCATTGATTGTTTCAAGTTCTTTTAAAAATCTTTGAATTTCAGCATCAGAGAAAATTTCGGACAACGCTTCAAACTCTTGATCAGAATATTGAGTTGCAACATCTTTAGTTTTTTCATCTGTCAGTGAATGTTCTTCTTTAATATTTCGTGCTTCGTTAACCAACTTTTGTAACTGGTGAACATCACAAGATTCATAATGTGGTAAGTCCACTTTTTCGAATGCTGATACATTCTTCATGTAACCTGGTAAGTGCTCATTCAGATGTTTTTTCACTTTCGTTGCACAGTTACATTTAGTTGGGCGAATGTAATCCAAGTATGATGATATTTTTGGCTCTCGGGTAAACTTTAAAATTCCTGCTTTGTCTAGTTCCTTTGCTGGTTTTGGTGAAGTTTTTTCGGATTGCACAACGACATTTGATTCTCTTCGCTTCGGGGTACAGAAGCAGTAGTGGCTTCCACATACGGCGCATTGGGTTACCACATGCCTTATCTTCAGAAATTCGTCCTGCAAGATCTGCATCAAAGAACTCTCCAGCTTAAGATCCAAAAGCTGTTCCGATGATGTGCAACGAATGGGCACATCCATGTCGTAATCATGGGCATCAATAGCCCCTTCATTAAGGTCCTTTCCAGCCAGATATTGTTCCAATTTATCACCCAAAAGTTCCAAATTATCACATGCGGCGTAAATGCATCTTTTGTTGACGACTATAACTGACATCTGAGAGGAGGTACCATGTTGAGGACACATGTCTGGATCTATTTGGGGTTTAGTCATTTCATCACATACAAGAATGAATGGCTGTGGTTTTAGAACATCGGTTTGAACTTGGTCGTCTTCTATTTCGAATATACTCGTGGCGCAAGGATTGTCCAAAGCCTCACACAGTTGCATCAACATCAGTCTCTCCATGTTGATGAAAAACTCAGCTTGCTCGGGCATCGTATGCAAACAGTACTTCACAAATTCCTGAAATCTTCTAACAACATGATGCACCTTGTTCTGCCACAATCGGTTAAGCTCGCTCTGTTTCATAATTTCCTCTACAGTCGATGATATTTTTTCATCCTTGATGTTGATTTGTTCTGACAACACTTTTATGGATTTTTCATGTTCTCGTTTAGATGCCTCTACATCTTTTTCACACTCTGTTCGCTCCTTTAAAGCCACGTATACTTGACAAGCTAAATTCTGGTATCCAAGTATAGTCCTTAGCTTCTCTAGAGCTGTATATTTTTCAGAATTTATTTCAGAAATATTCATCTCAAACTTAGCCCGTAAATTCTCGATATCTTGTAAAGACTTCTCTTTGCATTTAATCTTTTCTGATTCCAGTTCTTTTTTATAAGATTTAAATAATTCTTTTCTTTGCTCCTCTTGTAACCTCTCAAACTTTTTATGCATTTCATCGTACGTATAGTTCTTGATTCGTTCCAACTCTATCTGCGCCGTATCTCTCAATAAAGATTCAATCTTTGTTAGAGATGTCCTGTATAGGACAGAAAATTCTTGGACGGCTTGCTTTATTTTGAGAGTGTTTTTCTTTCGCTCTCTATCACTCACTTTATCCCACTCTTCATTTCTTCTTTCGACGACAGTTTTTCTCCAGTTTTCGTCACTTTTCAGTATCAAATTGTTCTTTTCAACCTCCAAAGCGCGACGATGCTTGTCGACTAATTTCTTTCCGAAATACAATATTCCGTCGCAACCAAATTTATTTAGGAACTTTCTTTCAACTGGCTTTAGGACTGCTCTTCCCTTCAGTAAGTCCTCTGGGGGCATATACCAGTTTGCGCCTCCGCCTTTTAGGGGCGGTTCCAGTCCAGCAATCGCTTTTAAATTGGGTGACATCGATTTAAAGTAAACATCTGCTAGAGCCAAACCCATCTTCTTTCTCATAACGCTTCGACTGGGAACTTCGTTTTTTTCTAGGCAACACTTTCTTATATAATAATCTTCATGTAATTTCGACATCTTTGTAATTGTTAAACTTGGGAGTGTATAGGAAATATTACTAAAAACAAATAATTAGAACATAAAGCAAAATAATATAGAGTTATTTATTATGACATCGACATGACGTTACATAGATAAAAATAAAAACCATGACGTACAAAAATTTTTGTCCGTCGTGACTCGTGCTTGGTGAGAGTTGATACTTGGGTGAGACGGCTCTACGCGGGACTATGTGGCTTACCTCATTCGATTTCATACAAGAATATTAATTTGGCCGTTTGCTGCCGTGTAGTGACGCTTTAGTGCAGTCTTACCTAGGGCGACACAACACGACGCGACACTTAGAGCCCCCGCAGACTGCAGAGTGCAGACTTTCTATCGGCCGACAGTTTGGTTTGGCTCTTGATCGGTATGAAGCCGTATGGAAGTTCGCATGTTACAACGATACCTACCGAGTCGGCCGATATATAAGTTTGATAGGCTATACCAGGGCTATACCAACGATGTTATAGTACGGGAGCCCTAGAACAAATTTTTTTGTGATTACAAGCTAATTTTTCTTGAGTAGCTACATTTTGATAAGACGAACAACATTTTTATTTTCGAAAAATCTCGAAAGTGGTAGCTAACAAAGATAGAAAGGATTTCATACTTCGACTTGATGGTCCTAAAATATGGATTGTTTTATTTGTAGGACAAGGTTACTCTTAAATAATATAACTATTAACTTACCAATATACAAAAAATCAGCTGGTTAGGGTTCCGTTTTAGGGTACAGTAATCAACCAAGTTTTGTTGTACCATAGTATTGAAGTACCAGGAGCGCATAACGTATGAAGAGGTGTTTGCGTTTAATTTTTTCGACCTACCCACTAATTCTAATATTTTTCTTGTGAATGACCCACATTATTTTAATTCTTGTGAATTGATTTATTATTTTTAGGAGGAAAGAAATGAAAACCAACATCTAGACTATAAAATCTTTTTATTTATAAATCACTGCGACGGGGATCGAGCACGATCCGGTACAACTGGTACAATTACATCAATCATTCACCCGGCGAACGCCCAACTTAACTCAACGATCGGATTGTGAAATAAATACAATAATATATTTTATAGACATTGACGAACAGTCTCACTGCCGTTAAATTGAATACAAAGTGACATTAATATACCGCCTCCAGAGATCCGACATTCTAAAACCTTAAACTAGACCGGCGCGCGCGACCATATACGGGAATGTTGTTGAGAAATGCCGACAGCCTAGTTAGAGACAGTTTGCACAGTTCGGTCACATTAGAGTTTAGATAGAGTTATGCAGCACTGTCTTTATTTTTAATATCAGTCCGCCTTGCGCACACAAGCGTTACATCACCTGTGACCGAACTGCACAACTGTATATAGTTTCGTGTAGGACTTGAGTTTTGTGTTGGACCTTATCGTCCAATGGAGAGTCTAAACCAGTTCTCGCAAGTACAAAAACGTGCGTCCCGTAAGGCCTGTATTCACTTGAATTAGTAATAACTGCAGGTGATTAGTAATCAGGAGAAAACCAGTGTGGACAGCGACTGATTAGTGCGAGTTCTTTATTTTTTTCTAATCACTAATCACCTGCACACGCACTAATCAAAGTGAATACAGGCCTTACACGCTCGCGTGCGCCGGCGGTGGTTGTGAAACCGCTTAGCTGTAGAGGTCGTCGTCGCCTCCTTCGTCTTGGAACGTGGGCTGGTCGCCACCCGACGTGCCCGTGCCGCCCCCGCCCGCGCTTCCCGCCGGGAATCTGCAATTAGAACGGAAATGTTACTAATTTTGAATCATCTTATATCACTTTACTGCGTTTTAGGGGGACTATCGGATAGACAAAATAGTTCCAGCTGTCTGTTACGTAGCTTATAATGGAATAAAAAGTGATTGCTCGCAGTTGCCATATACACGTATGCGTAGCGCAGCACAATATATTTAGTATAAAAGCGCGTAAGTGCACTTTCCCTGTTATGTGTGTTATTAGCCGATCTAGTCCGCATTCCGCATGCGGGTGTTGCTCCAGGCCGCGCGCGTGTTGCCCGCAGGACATGAAAGCATCTATGAAATGCCAGAATGCGGGAAACATGCACGCGGACGTGGAGACCCACAACGAAATCGTTTTGAGAGTCGAACGAATCGGAATGACACGTCCTACTCCAACGTCAAACGTGAAATGACGTTGTTAGAGTAGGACGCGGCATTCTCGTTCAGTCAACAGTCTCAAAACGGTTTCGTAGTAGGCCCCCTGATCCACGCGCGGGCGATGACACGCATGATAAGTAACGTCACAGGTCACACGACCCACCTGAAGTTAGTCCCGAATCCGCGGCTCTGCTGCAGCGTCTGCGCGAACATCTCGTACTTGCGCACGTCGTTGTCTGAGACGGAGCGGCGCGCAAACTTCATCGCCTCCTCGAAGTGCGCGCGGCTGATCTCCGGCACGGGGTCCTCCTCGTCCATCTGCGGGTGATGATACTAACAACTTTGCGTCCACCACTAACGTAACTAATTTAACATACTAATTTGATTCCACAAAATCACTGACTACTGTGTATACACCCTAAGGCTGCGTTTCCACCAGAGATGTGTTGCAAGGAATGTGTTTTAAGATCCAATAGCATCACCGCGCTGAGCGATGTCATGGCAAGCTCACGTCCATGAAGCGATTCTATAATATATAATAATATAATAAATAATATCTATGGACGCCTCTCACGACGTGGTAAGTACCTGAAGGACTTGTGTTATGGGTACCAGACAACGGAAATATATTTAATACTTTTATACTATACATATATTTAAGATTTTTATTATATTATGATAAATATATCTAATACACATCCATGACCCAGGAATTTTGAAAACTTTTTTTTCCGTCGGCGGAACCCGCGACCCCCGGCTTAAGCTACCAACGTGCTATCCACTGAGCCACAGAGGTCGGAGACTCTATTGGTTCTCAAAAACACATTCCTCGCAACACATCTCTGGTGGAAACGCAGTCTTATATTTGAATTTCATGCACCCGAATTGAGCAAACAATTTGAAAGTTTGTACTGATACATACTTTATAAGCCAAGTATTAAATCCTTATTGGCATTATTAATCATTATCACAAAGATCAAAAAGATTTAAGCATAATATTTTATAGATACAGAATCTGTAGTCTTATTTTCTCTGCATGTTTATATGGGCATAGATATTTCCATAATATCGATTAACTTCTTTGATACAATGCATATGACTTATGAGACAAAGATCATAAGGCTAACTTTACTAAACTATAACAAGTCATCAAACATTACTTACGTCCATGACGGCGGCAGCGGGCTGGCTCTGGCGGGCTCGCTCGCGGGTTATGTCGGCCTCGATCGCCTGGCGGATGGCGAGCTTACACGCGCGCTGACAAACCTCCGTCAGATCAGCACCGGAGAAACCTTGTGTCACCTGCAACGTGATAATACTGGTGTTAGTAAACGAGGCACAATGCTTGATAGGAAACTCTGAGGCCGTGTTCGGTTTGAAAACTGGCTGTCAGCCGCCGAAAGTGAGCGAACGATACGCAGTTAATTTTCACATACATTTTCACTTTTTCGTTCACATCTAACCGCCAATATTATGTTATTACGCTATGCGTAGACGCTGACATTCGGCGGCCGATTAATATAGCAAGTCACTACGCTCCGCGGACGCTAATGGGTACGTAGCTACGTCAGCTATAGCATATAGTCAGCATACTGTGAACGAAAAATACCGTTTATTTTCACGTTTACACTGCGACTTATAGTGAGCCTGCTCATATTCGGCGTCTTACAGTCAGTTTGGTTTGAACACGGCATGCACGGCGGCGTCATGTGTGCGTTGTGACGACGCAGCGCGCCGTGTGAACACCTTGGTTATTTGTACGTATAACAACGCAACGGCAGCGCTGCGTCGACGCAGCGTGTGGACTGGCTCTTAAGTCAAACCCATCCGACCGATCGCAGCTAACATTGAATTGACATAAGTCGACCACATGACGTAGCCCGTAGGTCTGTCAACTGCCTAGGAATCAACTTCCTCGATGGTACATACCTTGGCGAGGTAGCCGAGGTCGACGTCTTTCGCGATGGGCGACTTGCGCAGGTTGGCGCGCAGGATCGCCTCGCGCGACTTCTCGTCCGGCAGCGGGATGTAGATCAGCTGGTCGAGACGCCCCGGCCGCAGGATCGCCGGGTCGATTATGTCCGGACGGTTGGTAGCACCTGGAATTTGTTACAAATTGTTTAGATTCTAAAATTACATTAAGTCAGCGTTTATAGCAAAATCTTTACTAGGCGTCATGTGTCCATTATAAGACATTATTCTTGAAAAAGCTTGATATACAATAATAAAGGTTTAAGTTTCTTGTGCCAAAAGATTGGACTCTTTCATTTCTTTTGCTATTGTACTCTCAACCGTGTCAACCTCTACAGGTTAGCGGTATGTGATCGAGTGAAAGCAATAAATACATTTTGTATATCCAAAGCTAAAAGAGCAAAAGCAAATACTAATTAGCAATACATATTCCGTAATCCGTTATCTTATGCTATATAATTCACCAACTATATAATAGGTCTACCAGAATCTGATGGCAATTTTTGACAGCAGATTTTCAAAAAATATCCTTGATCATTGGATAAATTTTTATATTTGCATGTTTCACACTTATTTTGTATAAGCCGCTAAAGGAATAAAAAAGGATGAAAATGTTTTATTCCTATTACCCCTGTATTGCTAGAGTCAATTTATTTTCTCACTTTTTGCCATCAGATTCTTGTAGACCTAACTTCTTTTTTTAAGACTAACTTGTCTCTGATGCTGTTCAGTCTAGCCTAGTTTAGCCTCTTAGCCAATACATACCGATAATGAACACGTTCTTCTTAGCTCCCATGCCGTCCATCTCTGTTAGTATCTGGTTGATGACGCGGTCTGCAGCGCCGCCGGCGTCCGACACGGAGCCGCCGCGAGACTTTGCGATCGAGTCCAACTCGTCGAAGAATAGCACGCAGGGGGACGCTGAGCGGGCCTGGGAAATATTGTAGCTTGTTAGTTAAACAGACAATAAAACACATAATATAAGACAACAATAACCTCCTTTCCTTGAAGTCGGCTAAAAAATATAAGAGTACAAGCAGTTTAAAACATAAACTCTCAATTTTACATCCTTACAAAAGTGTACACATACATTTTTTTAAATTATATAACGCACGGTGAATGTCAGACCCTTAATGATAAATGGGAGTGAGATTAACTAAGAAATTAACTTAGTATATTATTAAAGTAAGGAGATGTATCCTATCCTACTTATATACCTAGACTCATCTCAGCAGTACACTATGGTCAATAGTCTATAAAAACTGTGGAGGGTGCTTAATCATATTGCAATTTATAGTTTTGACAGTAAAGCTTGGTAATGGGATTTGAGATATGGGACTCAAATCAATATAAGTTAGCGATGTGTTTCAAAATCTCTTTAATTTAAGAAAGAAATGTATTTCATTAATAATACCTTGTCAAAGATATCTCGCACGTTGGCCTCAGATTCACCGAACCACATGGTTAGCAGCTCGGGTCCCTTCACCGAGATGAAGTTGGCCTGGCACTCATTGGCGATGGCCTTAGCCAACAGAGTTTTACCTGTTTGATGAAAACAATATGTATTATTAAAACGTACGAGTATGTCAGTTGCAATTTGTAACCTCTTTTAAGACTTAAATAAATCCATAGTAATATTATAAATGCGGAAATGTGTCTGTCTGTTTGTCTGTTACCTCTTCACGCCTAAACTGAAATGATTTTGCTGAAATTTGGTAGAGAGATACTATGAGTCCTGGGAAAGGACATAGGATACTTTTTATCCCGGAAAAATGTACGGTTCCCACGCGTTAAACTTATTTTGACGCAACGGAGTTGCGGGCGTCATCTATTAAAAATAATAATAATTGAAAGCATAGATCTGTACGGTATTTGAAGTAGTATTCTACACGCGCTTGTCCCAGTAGGTATGAGCCTGCCACAAATGTAGCAACTCTGTAGCAAAGTACTGCAGATTAACTATATGCTTGTATACTAGCCAGAGCTATAAGTTATTTAAAATCAACATCATCAGTATACATAATATTGTGTCCTTTTTGACATCCTCCTTAGGGCTTCGCCGTATTGAAAGTGTACTCACCGCATCCCGGCGGGCCGTAGAAGAGCACACCGCGTGAGGGCTGCATGCCGAACTTGAGGAACTTGTCCGGGTGCTCCACGGGGTACTGGACGAGCTCCTGCAGCTCGCGCTTGACCGCCTGCAGCCCGCCCACGTCCGACCACGACACGTTCGGCACCTCCACCACCGTCTCGCGCAGCGCCGACGGCGACGACTTCGTCATGGCGTACTGAAAATACATGCAAACACAATACAGTGTAGAATGATAACTTTACTATTGTACCGCTCAAATATGGCTCTAGTCACTGTTAAGTGACATAAAAACATAGTTAAGGTAAGGGCAACGAAAATTGTATGGCTGACCTAAGAATCGCCATTTATTAAGTTATATAATTTTGTTAATTATAAATGTGTATTAACAAGTGAACTTACACGGAAGTTGTCCATAGACACGGCTAGCGAGTTCAGCACTTCAGCGTCGATCTGGTCATCCTCTAGGTCGATGAGGTCCATCTTCTCTCTGATCTGCTGCAGGGCCGCCTCCGAACACAGCGACGCGAGATCCGCGCCCACGTGACCGTGCGATTCTGCCGCGATCTGTTGAGGGAATGACGGTTGGTGGTGTGAGTGGGATAGTAATATACAAGTAGCATCTGCTGTCCTTGTTGCTTTATAAGGACATTGCAAAATAACTATCAAAATATTCTAGAACTATGCGGAAATTTTTAAAATTAATATATTTTCATTGTAAAATTTTCGCATAAATAAATTAAAGAAAAGCCATCTTTTTCCTTCGTACTGAAGGAATTACAAACTCATAAAAAAATCTCAACTCATAAAAAAGTCTCAACCGCCGCGTCGATCGAGTTCGGACGGTTCGTCGCCGCCATTACGATTACGTGACACGATGACCGTCTGATACAATATTCTCACCTGCTCTAGATCGACGTCGTCGCCCAGCTTCATGTTCTTGGTGTGTATGCGCAGGATCTCGAGGCGGCCGGTGGCGTCGGGGATGCCGATGTCGATCTCGCGGTCGAACCGGCCGAACCGTCGCAGCGCCGCGTCGATCGAGTTCGGACGGTTCGTCGCCGCCATTACGATCACGTGGGATGACTTCTTCATACCTGTATAAAAAGAGATTAAATACGTATTTCTTCTTTACATAATCAAGTTATTGAAGCAATTATAGAAGTTATTGCACGGCTACGGCTCTGCAGTTATTGAATGCAGCTTGATTCGATTTATTTGCCTACTTTGTTTTTACTTTTTAAGTTTTTAGCATCGAGTAACCACTAGGCAACAAAAATCTACTAGGACTATTAGGAACATTAACAAAGGAGTACATTATTTTAACAAGGTTATCAAGTGGGATGCAAAAATAACTAAAGGTTTTTTTTTTAATTGACATTATAAATGCACAGGCCAAACTGAGTTGAGACAGAAACTTGAAATTTCGTATGATGCAGGCATCCAATAAAAAGGATTTTTCAAAACTTCTAGATTCCCGATCCTCTTCCCGATAGTAAAGTTTAATATATATTTTAAGCTAACTTAATATAACAAGTACTAACCATCCATAAGAGTAAGCAGCTGCGACACAATACGTCTCTCCACTTCACCGTGGGTCTTCTCACGTTTGGGTGCAATAGCATCCAACTCATCAATGAAGATGATAGCCGGAGAGTTCTTATCGGCTTCCTCAAAGGCCTTTCTCAGGTTGGACTCCGATTCACCAGCCAGCTTCGACATGATCTCCGGACCGTTGATCAGGAAGAAGAATGCACCAGTCTCATTAGCGACGGCGCGCGCGATGAGCGTCTTGCCGGTGCCGGGGGGGCCGTACATAAGTATCCCGCGAGGGGGTTTGACACCGATGGCCTTGAACAGGGAGGGGTGTCGCAACGGCAGCTCCACCATCTCCTTGATTTGGGCGAGCTGCTTGCGACACCCGCCGATGTCGTCGTAGCCGACCGCGTTCAGCGCTTCCTCTTCCTCCTGTTATGTCAAAAGTTTTTCAACTAAACTGTTAAAGTACAGTATACACTATAAAATAATAAAAAAACAATAAACACATTATACAATACTTAACGGATTTAAAACTGTGCAGAAGAGTCAAAATACATAGAGCAGCAATCTTAATACTGTTCTGTATTTTTCTTTTTGTATTTGTGGAGAAAGTGGTGTAATCACAGTATTTTTAGGTATAGTGATTCATATAGGCAGTTTAACTAATATAATAACAACCAAGCAACCTGTATGCTTGGTCAAAAGATCTTGCTTTGGCAGGCCACAAGTTTTTTTGCTGTCATATACAACTTAGATGTTTCATGCTTTGAGCTTCCAGCTTAAGAATACTGACAATGTCCCAACATCCCTATTTCACCACACATACATTCTACACTACATACCTCTCGTTTAATAGGCTCGCCCTCGCAGTGTATAACAGTATCGGGTGCCACAATACAGTAGGGCGCTGGGTCCGTCTCCACCACTTTAAACTCGACGGCGCGCATACCGCCGCGGACCATGAAGGTATCGTCACGATGGATTGGCCGGTAAGCCTCCATGAAGTAAGGCTTCAGGTAGACTTCGAACAGGTTCCTGGAAAGATAACAATCTTGTATACTCTGTTTCAAGTCGATATAAACAATGGGACAATGTCAAACTTTACTATACTACTCTCTCTTAGCGAGCTCCTAGACATGCTATTTTATTGCATAATATCATTGACTATCTAGGGCATTCTAGGGTTTGTATTGAACATCGCGCGCCTTCAATCGAATTGTCAAATAAACTGTTCAATAATATTGAAGTGTGATGTTGACAAAACAATTGATTGTCTAGACTCTAGGGACTGGCTTACAAAGCTTATGGAAGGCTACTAAGGTACCAATTGAAATGTAAACAATTCATGGTGTAATAATTAATGATAATACACAATGCCACGTTAACTTATTGATTAGCTTTTCTTGTTTTTAATATTTAGATGCTGTGAAATTATAGACTGCCATCCTAGAAATATTTCTTACATAAAATAAAAACATCAAAACAATAGAATCACTTATACATGCACAGAATCTTAAAAATTGACACTATGGTGAAAACTCGATTGTCCAGATTGTCATCGGAAAATGTATCTCATAATAAATACTGATTGTCTGTGATGTATTTAAAAAAGACATAACATTATGTACTGAACATAATATGCACTGAACCCGGTTTTCTTCATACATTCAATTATCCAGATTTTCGAATATCTGAATGCCTAATGACAACAATGAGTCTGTTTAATCGGGTTCCTACTGTACTTTGAAAACTTACCCTGTTAATCCCTCGACAGAATCATCAATGGGCAGTATGTGGACCCGCTTGCCGTACTTCACAGAGGGGCATGGAGCGATGGACACCACATCGGACAGGCGCACGCGCAAGTTGTTGCGCACCACGCGGTTCATGCGGATCTTCTCGTCGGGGCAGTTCTCGTCGGAGAGCACGATGCACACCGTCTCCTTGCGACGTTTGCCCTTGAGCAGCACTGTGTCACCACGGAACAGCTGCAGCTGCTCCATTTTTGCCTAAACAAATATAAGCAGTATAAGTCAATTAATGTTTTTAATCTTAGTTTTTTTACTTGTGAACCTTTGGTGAACCTAAGGTGAGTGAAGATAGATACAAAGTGTGAAGGAGAAATTTGTAGGAAATTTTATGGGCTTTCATTACGTACAGGACATTTTCTCTCTACAACGCACCGTTTTAGCGATATGAGCAAAAAACTAAAAATATTGAAACTTGAGCCCCTCCCCCCGCCCTAGGTGATATCGTCATAATATATAGCCTATGTGTTGACCCGACCTCTATATAATATTCGTGCAAAATTTGAAGTAAATCCATTCAGTACTTTCTGAGTTTATCCCGGACATACATACAGACAAACAGACAAAAATTCTAAAAACTAGATTTTTGGCTTACATATCGATTATAGATCACGTCCCAAGTATTATTTTTCAAAAATATTCAATGTACAGAATTGACTTTCCTACGATTTTATTATATGTATAGATCACAGGCATTTTGGTATATTTCTCAACAGAGATAAAATATATTATACTAGATAGCTCTTAGTGAGTAGGTAAAAAAGTTATATGGCGCCCAGCCCCTAGCAACTGTACTTTTTGAAATAATGTACAGTCAACGTACAAGGCCGGCATTACCGACGTAGTTTTTGTCGTCTATATGGTAAGGTTTTTTGAGCTTAGAAAGGTAACAAACATAACGAATAATCATGCTGTAGTGTAACGTAATGTTATCAGCATGAAATATACAAGCGCTGATGTCACTTCTAAGTTTTAACGTGGATTTTGTCGTTAACTCCGTACCTGGCGGCGATATATATAGTATGGCCGCCAGGTACGGAGTTAACTCGACCGAGTTGTACTCAAAATATACAAAGAATCTTGACTAGCGCCCTATTGGTCATTAATGTACATGGGTATACCTTCCTAAAAGTAATACAATCCATTCTTGTTGAGCCCTATACCAGAGCTCATACATTTTTGCCCATCATCATTTAGTACTGACACTAGTCACTACACATACAATACATAAAGCATTGACTTTTGTTTACTTAGTTAAATGCTATAACACCATGTAAGTAATTTAATATCTAAGAACTTTTATCATTTTGGTATAAAATGGCAGATTAACTTTATGCCCCAACATGTGTTGAATAAGGTTCATATTTGATAACAGTTCTCACATACCAGAAACAACAATAACAAGGATTGTTTAGCTCAGCTTTAAACACCACATCAAAGGGAAACACCCATAATCTAAAAGCAGTGTTGCAATACTATTGGAACACCGATATTATATTACAATGACACAGTCTGTCAAGAAACAGTACCACTGAACTAATTTTTTTAGCATAATCACTAGACATCGGATTATATGCACGATCAAAGTGCCCATATATGCATGCAAATATGCACGAAAAAAGGCCGAAATATGCACAAAATATGCACAATCAAAAGTCACTTATTATTAAATTTTATCATTTTTGGAAGGGTTTTACGGTGTTGCCCATAATAAATGCGCCATTTTCCACAATTCCATCAAATACAGGTTTTTTTCCTTCTTTTCGATTGCAATTTTAGTGCCCATGGAAGTTCATTACCTAGAATCCTAGAATCCGCGATCGACAGATTAATTTTTTTTTTAATGTTGCTTACTACATAGAAACATTTTGTATCTAGAAAGATGTTGTACCTATCGGGTGCACTGCGGAAGTCTTTCAACAGGGGTGGGGCCACATATTTGAAGTATTTTGATCTATCGTACCTCTGTTTCATGGCCTCGGTGTGTATTAATTGTATTATGATAGCTAGTTTGGAGACTATGAGGGGAAAATATGGCCGAAATATGCACTATCAACGGAAAATTGCCAAAATATGCACTAACGCCTAAAAAGGGCCATTATATGCATTTGCATATGCAAATATGCAAATGCATATAATCCGATGTCTAATAATCACAATCAAATGGTGCTATTGTGCCTTATATTTCCACAAACAATGTTTGTACACCTACTATTTTAATCCGTCGATCACGGGTTCTAGGAATTGCCATTGTATTCTATTGTTGTCTTGGTCGCATGCGACCACTTGGGGCTTGATAGGTTAAATATTAGACACATTTTTTATTTAAATTATTAACATTTTATGTGACTTAATTATGTTCAGTAGCTTCCCTTTTTGGAACAAACTGTATATAATATTTAAGTAATAGTAACAATTTTTGGCAGTTCAACACTCAAAACATTTTTGATAAAACAAATAATAGTATTTTGTGAATCAGTAAATTAGTCACTGGCAAAATGACTATGCAATATTATCTATTTTAGACACAAAGCACTCAAAATGTGTACAATAATTATTAATTTGGCATTAAGGCTTCAAGCCCCAAGCGGTAACCGACTACCGCGATAACAATTATAGAAAGGCTATTGTGTCATACAGTAGTTATTTAGTACACAAAAGTTATTAAGTAACTGATAACTGTAAAATCATTAATTTTGTTTGTAGAAATATTTATTTTTTTAACCCATTACTCCCCAAATGGCACCCGGCTGCCGCATAACAATTGAAAATCTATTGTATCTGTAATTCCTACAATCGAGGTATTACCTTATTTTGTTCACTCGCCTCAAATTACAATATCTAATATTTGTTCTGTAAATTCTTTGTCCTTGTATAGAAACAGAATACATTCTTACTCAACAATTTCAATTATTGCAGCATTTAATATGAAAAATAAGGTTATGTTTTGATGATTTGCATAAGTTTATGTATAGAACAGAGTAGAAAATAACAAAACTTCTGATGTTAGTACTATGGTGTTCCGAGATATGAATTTTATGATTTTTATTCATTCTTTTTCATTGACTTTTCAAAATAAATACTGTTTTTTATACATGGAGGCCGATTTTAAGGGGCCATTGACCTGTCATTATCAAACATTAGAAGCAAAGCTATCAGCCATGGAAGACAAAGGATAGGAACATACCTGGGATAATGAGACCACGGAATTGTCATCGCTGACTGCCTCTTCAACGATTAAACGGTTAGGCCTGTCCTTGCGGCGTAAAATCGCGGTAGATAAATCGTCGGGGCTGAAAAGCAATCGTTAACTTGACAAAAAAGAACAAAGTAACACAAAAGTTTGGGGTTTTTTGGAGTTTCATTCAAAATGATAGTTTTTATTCGAACTGTAATTGCAAATCTAAAAGGAAATTAGCTAAAAAGACAATCTAAACTTTAGTTAGACATGATGACAAGCCAAATTTGAACACTGGCTTCCATGATAATGCACTAGAAGAAACTAAGCAATTATTGTACTTTAAAGTTTTATAGAAAGATTTAATTATCTTACCTCTTATTGTCTGCCATATTATTAAGAATTTAATTTATTAGAATCTAAAATAATTATTTGCGGAACGCCGAAATATAATCACCGAACATTCACTAATGCGATTTGCGTGACGTTGCCGTATTTCATTTGTTCACTATTTTTTTTTACTGCATGACAGTTGGATCATGGATACAAGGTTTTGGATTAAAAAAGTCAAAGAACAAGATTAGTATGAATTTTCAAATACAATTTAAAATTATTTGTAAATATCTCAATTTGTAATTATCTCAAGATTTGAGATAAATTACCAAGTAAATTTTAATATAAATTACTTTTCTCGCTTGATGAATGTGTATGATGGCGCCACTGGTGCAACTTTATATGATTTCAGTGATTTGTCCTGTCATTTTGTATGAAACTGTCGTTAGTTCCATTTTTGGCCACGTTTCAAGAGTTTTGTAAGTTGTATATATATAATTAATTATAACAGCCTTTGAATTTTGGTGCTCTGTCCGTTGCTTACGTGCAATGATTAGGAAAATAGAATAGGCTTGTAGCATACAGTAACAGATAAAAGAAATAAAAATCTACAGTTAACAGTCAATTTTAATTGAAATAAAATATAATATTAGGAATTAAATCTTACAAGTATCTATTTTGCTTTTTATTCAAATAAAAACATCATCAAAAATCAAACTAGAATCTTACATTATGTACAATATCATTCTTCTTTATACTCCAGTTAGCCTGAATCGTTCTATTCCACAAAACTGTGTTTGCCAGTTTCATTCCTTGCCACACAGTCAAAGTAACAAGCGCGGCCAGCAATGGTTGTCCAGTCGAAATATACACGCAGTCAAACAGCGTCGCATCAAACGTCGCTAGCAACCATTCTTCTCCCCACCTGAAAAGTTGTAGTAACTACAGCAAAATATTTTATTGTAAAAAGAATTATTATGTCAATAAGGTTGCAGGCTGCAGCTATGGCCTTTTTAGGTATGTGAGTATAGAACATAGGTACCTAGGTAATTAGGTACCAATTAATTATAGCTATATCAATTATTATCAAAGCTGTTGACACCGTTCGAAGGACCAAGTATGGTAGAGTAGGAAACATATTAATAGACATTTTCTACGTCGTCAAAAATTCCTTAATGTTATTAACTAAATTCTATAATAATATTCCCCGACCAACGTAGAAAATGCGTTTAGGAATATATGCGTGGCGGCCGAAATGGGAAAATGTTCCGAGTTCCGACCAAGCGTGTTAGCATGCTCGCGATCATTCCAAAGCCCATTGACGTAATTTCTGACGTTGTATATAATAATACCTTATCGTGCTCTAATAAAAGGTGGTACCCACAGTAATTGTAGTGCTAATTGTGACTACCACGGCTACCACCACAAATATAACGGCTTTACCACGTGACAGCGAAACAAGATGGGGTCGTGTCGGTGTCGTAGAGCAAGACGCTGGTGTTGCCGCCCTCGCGGTCCACGAGTTCCACGTCCAACAGCCGCTCCAGCGTCGTCCGCTCGGAGGCTACCCAGTTCAGACCATCCAGGGCCTGGAAAATCACCACAATAAGCTTTTTGGTTTGGTTGGTTAGAGCATGCTTTAAGGCCGATAGATGATCGCCATTAGGTTTTCTGATCCAGCAACTTTACCCCGAAACTGGCCTTGTACCATGAAACTGTTTTGAGACTCAAACAATCGGACGAGAATGCCGCGTCCTACTCTTAACAAACGTGAAATGACGTTGTTAGAGCAGGACGCGGCATTCTCGTCCGAATGTTTGAGTCTCAAAACAGTTTCGTAGTAGGCCTACTGATACGATCAAAGCGCACGGAAGTTTTTGACCGAATTGAGCACGATTGTTCGCTAGTATAGCTCACTGTCGGGAGTGGGAAAAGCCGTTGAGATCGAGTGAGTTCCAAATTGAGCCGCAGCACGATTCTGCGCTAGTAGGTATTTATTATTAGGTATGTCGGAAGTAGCAAAAGCTGTTGATATCGAGCTGATTCGATTCTCGATTCGATTCTAATTCTGACGGGAGTAAGACAAAGATATTTTACTATAATCTAAATTCTAAGGAGTAAGACAACAATTCTTATTAGCTAAACAAGTTAACAGCACGATTACGTATCTAGTGACAGTTATGCAAAAGGACTAAAGCAGTTAATGCACAATATAATAATTATGCTATCGAGCGCCTGGGTACTTTGCAAAAACGTCAAAATACAATAATGAATTAATTAAGCCGCTCAACTAAGAGATGATGTTTTTACAAAGTGGTTATAGGTCTACGCTATATTCTAAGATTCTAATATCATCTAGTTCTTTATTAAAGTCATAAAACATACCCTTTCGAAAAAGGCAGCCATGAATTTTGTTACAAGCACTCCGTTTGGATCCTGTCCAAACTCGCCTGAAAATATATTTTGTATTGTCAAAGTGCTTTTATATAAGTCATAAGTCCAGTATAGAATAGAATACAATACAATACAATACAATAGAATGCAATGGAACGGAACGGAACGGAACAGAACAGAACAGCTGCTTTAGACAATGTATCTTTAGTTAAAAACGATGACGAAATTCGTTATCAAAATGTATGCGATTTGACATAAGTCATCGCTAAATGACATTTCGCTTGCGAAGACTAATGTCAAATCCCATACATTTTGATAACGACTTTCGTCATCGTTTTTAACGAAAGGGACTTTGTCTACGGCCTCAGAATAGAATAGAATAGAATATTTTTATTGCACTTCTATTCTATTCCAGTATAGATTTATACATTGTTAATTAAGAGCCCCCGCAGACTGCAGACTTTCTATCGGCTGATAGCTTGGTCGGGTTGGGCTGTTAGCGCGCACACTACGCCAACTAAACAGTTGGGTTGGTGGTGAGTGGTCACAACAGTCGGCCTATTGTTCTCGCACGATTCCATTCGCAGCGATAGATTTTTGAATGCAAAATTTTACACGATTCGGATTCTGCCGAGTCGGCCGACCAAACAATCGGCGTCGTATGTGCGCGTGGAAGAACGTCGTACTGTTTAAGCATCGGTCGACATTTTACCATTGGTTAAGTTTGAAGGCAATCGTATATCGTATATTATATGATATACCCATCAAACTTAATTATTATTATCGGCCGACTCGGTATCGTTGTAATATGCGCACTTACATACAGCTTGATACTGTTCAAGAGCCAAACCAAATTATCGGCCGATAGAAAGTCTGCAGTCTGCGGGGGCTTATAGTTAATAAGCCATACCGTAATTTGCTGTCGAAAGCTTGGTGTAGATTTCTCTGAAAATAAAATTACTCTTAGTGATGACATTAATTTATAGCCCAATAGGTATAGCATTAGGGATGTTATATGCTTCTTTTACATAGTTATACGGATACCTGAGTTGTGGTGAACAGAAGAGGCGACATGTAGCGAGAGATTCGGTTATCATTTTGTAATCAAGGGTTGCGTCATTCCTAAAAAAATAATAATTAGTAAACTTTAAAATGTTTTTCAATTAGGGTTATATTGTGGGTCGAGCGTGCATGTGGTGCAGGTATATTGCCGAATATATATATTTATCCCTTTTGCTCCACTACAAACTACAAAGCGTGGGCGCTGAATCTGCGGGCAGATGTTGGTCCTTTAGCTCGTCTGGACAAACTCGACAAGAGTTTTTAGGCATATCTAACCTTAAATTGTATTTAGATGTAAGATTTTGTAATAAATAAATAAAAATAAATAAATATGCGCCGGGAAGATACACACCAGAGCCACCAAGCGAATCGTATGGTCGGGTGGTAACCCGACCATACGATTCGCTTGGTGGCTCTGGTGTGTATCTGCATAAGTTATGGCCAATATTTTTGTTTAAACATTAAAGACATCCCAATACAAAGACAAACATATGAAATTGATTTTTTTTTTATTGAAATGGTAAAAATCTCCACATCTTCACTTACCTTCCATTAACATAATGAGCGTATCTCTCCTCCTGAAATACCAGTACCGACACCCCCACTCCTCCACACACCCTCGGTAGCTCCGCCGTTGGCGACCCTGCTGCGAGATCCAGGGCATATCGAGCCAGTAGGAGCGTGGTGTAAGACGACCACCAGGCTAGGGTGGTGATACACCACATGTAGCCTTGGCTTTGAGGGATGGATAGGCGGAGGTCTAGAAACTGTTAATATAATATTGGACGTATAGACATTATATAATAATTGCGAAGGTAGGAAGGGTACTAGGATCTAAACTATTTTGAATGAAAGTCAATTACAATTTACATACAATAACATAATTATTATGGAATTATCTGTCTGGTACCTCTTAAACCGTTGAGCCGATTTAGACAAAATTTAGTATGGAGATAGTTCAAGCCCAGGAAAATGTCATTGTTATTCCAGAAGTCAGTCATTCTCGCACAATAAGCTCATTTCGTTGCAACGAAGTTGAGGGCAACATTTAGTAAAACTTATGAATCGGGCGTGTGGCCACGGCCGTTGCAACACGGCCGAAACGTCGAGAAAAAGTATGTACTCGTAGTAGCATTACTACTAGAATAAGTCGCGTTAAGTCCCGATTCATGAGTTTTAATTATAATGCAACGCGAAAGTTTAAAATGTTAACATTTTGTAACTTTAAATGTTACAAAATTATAATATTATGTGTCCACAATGTTTCTTGTAGCTATTTAACAATTTAACGCAAAGTTTTCAAAGCATAATATAATAAATGTCATAATATATTATCTGCAAGCTTTCCGACTGGAGATTATTTAGGGCCTGTTTCACCACTTCATGATAAGTGCTGGATAACCACCACATGCACCATTTAACTTGACACTTAACAGATAGAGTATAGAGAATCTGTCAAAAAAGTTGTGGATAGCCTATCCAGCACTTATCAGGAAGTGGCGAAACAGGCCCTAAGCCTTACATATAATATCAGAAGGGTTAGAGAAGCAGTGACTGCCGGAGACACACGTCGCTGGCACCGCATGCTGTTCCATTCTTTACCCACCATGGCGGTTCGCCAGTCTGAAGAGTCAGTGGCTTCTACTTCTAAAAACGGTACAAAAACATTTAAAAAAACTATTATTGGTAAATTGTTAGATTAGATCACTTTTTATAACTTACACCCTCATATAAACTTATAATATTATACCTTTGCAATATTGTGAATGTTCCTATAGTTTAATATTGTGACGAATTGCAATTTGCATAAAATATCAGTATTGGATGGAAAATACAAAAGTCGGAAAAAACTGTTGTTTCATTAATTCTATGAAGGATGTAGTCTGGGCAAATTTTTGAACTGAAACTTACCATTGAACGAAGGATTATATTTCGACCAATCGATAAACAGAATGTTGCTTCTACTTTGCTTTATATTTACCCAAATTACTTTTAGTGCCTGAAAAAAGAGTCATATTATATTGATTTAAATTATCACTATACAATTTCATCTTACCTATAGACTAATGCTTACGGGCTAAGAAACTAAGTTTGGTTTTATCGCAACTTGGTATGGGATTCCATATATCCATCGCCATTCTCCTTTAAAGAACGTCAGAGTAACAGCTTTTTCACCTAACTTTATTCCATCAAGGGACATCCAGTAGAAAAAAGAATACCTTTAAAGCTACTGCTGAGTAGATCATAGCAGTAATTAACTTGTCTTCTGTTATCGACAGTGGTAGCGTGAGGCCCAGAGTACCAGCCTCGGCGGCGAGCGCGTGCAGAGTAGACAGTAGAGTCGCCTGCGAGTAAAACATGTTGAATAGAATTATAGGTTTTTTATATAACAAGGCCAAAGAAAGAGCACACGTATCGCCGGATAAAATAGATTATTCCGACGCGACGGGTTAAAAATATTTTGCATTTTTTATTGTTATAACACTGCCTTCAGAGTTTCAGAGCCTTGGCCAATTTCACCTTTAATTTTAATAACGACATCGTGTCGGATTTCACTAAGCCCATCGATAAGTGACATGCGATGCTATGTGTGATATGTTAGTGTATACGGCACAACATCGATTTTTATATATTTTATATACTTAGTTAACTATAAATAAATTAAAATTTTGACATAAGTTCCATACACTATCTGTCAAAATCTTCGTTAAATTGAAGTTTTATCATAATTAAATGTATCTGAGTGTAGCAGTTAGCGCCCTAATCACGCCATAACAACAGTAAAACCTATACCCCGTTGACAGACTTACAAAATACAGTGCATCAGCAATCGCACTGGCCAGCACTGGCACGATGGTGAGATGTAGAGCGCCGCGCTTGACCGCTCCGCGCCACTGTACAGCCGCGTAGAGGGACATGGCTGCGCCGAATACACCACCCAGGATCTATAATAATTACAAATTATCGATTAAATACTGAAACAAGAGGATGGTAAAATATCAATTTTAGCGCTTCAGACAAATTAAAGAATAAATGAGTTTTGTTATAATGCGTGGCCAAGTGACGTTTCAATCCCATACATTTGGAACGAAGTTCCTATTCGCGCGTTGCGAAAGGGGGCTAGACGAAAAGTTGTAACGACACAAATTCGTGTTTCTCTCTCTGTCTCTCTCTCTCGCATTGAACAGTGTAGTGTAGCGACAATTTTTTTTTGTTTTTTTTTTTTTTGAAGAAGAAATAACTCTCGGAACAATAATTTAGTTATTGTTCCGAGAAATAACTTCGTTCCATCCGGGTGTCCCTTGACACCTCTCAATATTTTTTTATTTCTAATCCGATTGTGAAGTTATTGAATACAACTTAACTAAATGCCCCGATAAAAGCTACTAATCGTTAGCGAGAAACGTTATTCGGAAATCAAAACTAAGAATTGCTTGTGCGAGCCCTAAAATTAAGTCTTTACTCTTTACTAATATATTTAAATACCTATAATATCATTCTTACTTCAAGACTCCTCGTAACCCCAGCTTGTGGCATCTGGTGTTGAACCCCAAAAGTCGTGGTGATGCTGTGAGCCAGTGGTGACTTTGTATCGTAGCGCGCCTCTACGTTCAGAGTAAACTTTAATCCAGACTTTGAAACGTCGCGAGATATGCTGAAATCATATTTTTTATTATTAAGTAGCTGACCCAGTAAATGTTGTTTTGCCACATAAATTATTTCTAGTATCAATATAAAAATCAGATAAAAATTAAAAACCTATTCTCTGGTGTAACAACTGTACATATACAAAATTTTATTGAAATCGGTTGAGCCGTTTGGGAGGAGTTCGCGCATAAACACTGTGAGACGAGAATTTTATATATTAGATTTATTCTATTAACTAATCTATTAATCGCAAATATGCTAGTAGAGCATAGTAACAATAGAAAATGTTTCTTCCTACGAACGAAAAGATAAAGAATAAAATATCATTTTGTTCCAAAAATCTATTTGTGTTCCTATTCTTTCTCATTTTTATTGTGGTCATGCCAACCATTTTTAAATTACCTAATGTTTTCTTAGGCATGTCTACCATTATTATTTATCAAATCAAATCAAATCAAATTCCTTTATTGCCAGAATGTAGTACATGATCATGGTCTTATATTAACATTATGAAAGTTCCAGTACATTCTTGCCATTACAATGGCGTGCAATTCATTATAATATAAAATTAACTTATAAATAGAATATATATAAAATCACTGTAAAATGTATTTAAAATTAAACGCTGTACTTACACCAATAATTATCATCATAAAAGAAATATGTAAAAGATAAAATAAATAACTAAAATTAATAAAAATATTGTCGTATTGTTATAAAATATTGTTGTATTCATGCAAAAAATTAAAATAATAATGTCATTGTTAATAATTAAAATAATATAATTGAATATTATAATCTATTTTATCTCTTCAACATATTTCATATATTCGTCAAGTTTATAAAAAGAGTTTTCTAACAGCCACTTTGTTATTTGAGTTTTAAAATTAATTAATTTTAAATCTTTAAATCTGTCAGGAAGTTTATTATATACTTTAATAGCACTAATACAAACATTTCTTTTATATACATCTAGATGGCATGGTGGCATATATAATTTATGTTTAAATCTTGGAGTAGCACTCCTATTATTTGCGTCTGAGTTAAGTGTAAAGTATTGTGGGTTTTGCTTAACGAATACACAAAGATCACGAATATATGAACACACCAGGGGTAATATGCGAAGTTTTGTAAATAGAGGTTTACAGCTGTGCATAGACCAAGCTCCACAAATAGCCCTTATGCACTTCTTTTGCACCCGAAAAGCCTTTTCAAATTCAACCGAGTTCCCCCATAACAACAAACCGTATGAGAGAACCGATGCCACATAACCGTGATATGCAGTTAACGCTGCCTCCGTAGAAACTTTTAATCGTAATGTTTTGATCGCGAACACAAATTTATCTAGTTTGTCGCATATGAAATTAATATGTGACTTCCAGTCACAATGCATGTCAACCATAAGACCTAAAAATTTTGTACATTTAACGTTGTCAATTTTAATATCATTAAAAGATATATTCATGTCAATAGGGCGAGTACGATAGTCTCGAAATTGTATTAATTTTGTTTTGTCAAGATTAATTTTTAAATTATTATTTTTTAGCCATGTAAATATTTTATCTAGTGTAGAGGTTATTAAATTATGATAAGATTGTTTGGTCTTACATTTAATAAGTACAGTTGTGTCGTCTGCGAATAATATTGAGTCTTCCTCGATAGCTTCAGGAAGGTCATTAATGTACAATAGGAAGAGGAACGGTCCCAATAGGCTTCCTTGGGGAACACCGTAGTCGTTTTGTAAAAACTTTGACCTACTACTAACTTTAATTCCCTTTTGTATTTTAGTAATCTGTACACATTGTTGTCTTCCATTTAGGTAGCTTTTTATCCAGTCGAGTGCTTTGCCTCTTATGCCGTATTTTTCTAGTTTGTGTAGAAGAAGCTTATGATCTACAAAATCGAAAGCCTTGCTCATGTCTAAAAAGGCAGCTGAAATTAAAGTTTTATTGTTTAGACTTTCCGTAATTTTTTTAATTAAATTAAAGCATGCTAGTGTGGTATTTCTATTTTTTCTAAATCCAAATTGTTCATTTTTTAATAAATCATATTTTGTCACAAAACTGCATAACCTTTTTAACATGATCTTTTCAAATACTTTCGAAATTACAGGAATTAATGTTACAGGTCTATAATTATTTAATTCTGTTTTATCGCCTTTCTTATATAAAGGTTTTACAACTGATTTTTTTAGACTATCTGGGAAAGTCCCTTCTTCAAACGAAAGATTTATTATGTAGCTTAACGGTTCACTTATATACTTAGCACATGCTTTTATTGATTTAGTGTTTAAATTATCTATGCCCACTGAGTTTGTATTTTTTAAATGTTTAATAATGTCATTTACTTCCATTTTATCTGTTGGTGTTATAAATATTGAATTTGCATTATTAATTTTTAATGTCTTTGCGATTTCCTCAGAATTAAATACAAAATTATTAGTATTAGTCAAATTTATAAAAAAATTATTAAAGGCTTTGCTTATGTCGTTTGCGTTAGTATATATTTTATTATTGTATTTAATTTTTTCTATTTCCTGCCCATTAATAGTATCTTTTATATTATCATTGATGATCTGCCAAACTGCTTTGCCCTTATTTTTTGTGTTGTCTATATATTTTTTATTTTGTAGCTGACGTGATTTGTAAATACATTTTCTAAGCATAGTACTGTACTTTTTATAGTTTTTATAATTCTGTTTTTTATCATTCCCTCTTCTCTGGTAATTCAAATATAATTTTCTTTTTTTAGTACAAGATTTTTTTATTCCTTTAGTAAGCCAAGAGCTATTGCTCTTTTTATTAGTTTTTTTACATTTTATAAAAGGAAAACAAAGATCAAAAAACAAACTAAATAATTCGTGAAAAACATTAAAGGCGTCATTTACATTTCTTTTTTCATAAACCTCATTGAAACTGAGCGAGGAAATGCATTCAATAAACTTGTCCATGTTAGTTTTACTAAAATCCCTAACGAACTCTATCCAATTTATTAATTTTCGATTTTTATTAACTTTTATAGTGAGTGTTTGTCCAGTTTCGTGGTCCGACAGGGCTAGATAGTGAGTTTCGGCGATGGTTTCTTTTAAATTTGAAGCAAATTGGTCAATACAAGTAGTTTTTCTGGTAGGCACATTTATATGCATTTTAATGTTAAAATTTTTAAGCATACTTTGTAATTCTAGACAACTTTTATTAGGTTTGAGGATATCAAGATTCCAGTCACCGCATAGAATGATTTTTCTGGATCTTAAATTTAATTTTAATAATATTTTTTCCAATTTCTCTATGAAGATATTGGGACAGCTATTAGGTGTTCTGTATATGCATAAAATAATTATTTTTTGGTGTAACAATTCTATGGCAGACACTTCGAAGACAAAGTCACATGCAAAATCATCAGCGACATTTAATTGTTTGCAAGGGACGTCGTTTTTTACCAGTATACAGGAACCACCTCTTTTTTTGTTACGACAATAAGACGATACAACCTTATATCCCGGTATTTTCAGTAGAGTCATCATACCTTTTTTTATAAATGTTTCGGTTAAGCACAAAACGTCAATTTCTTTCTTGTCAGATTTAAAATTCGCCAAAGCTAGTGTAATTTCTTCGGATTTATTTAAAGCACCTGCAATGTTTTGATGAAGTATTGTCATATTGTTTTCATAATTATTATTATTATTTTTATTCGCGAAAAAAAATATCTTTCTTGGGCGTATGTTCACTGAAATTTAGATGCTTTTTAAAGTAGTATGGTATCGTTCCCCTCATATCTTTTATTTTACTTTTATTGCTTTGGTTAGAACACGGCTTAGATTTGAAAGGCTCAGGACAATTATTGCTAACGTTTGTATCGTGTTTACATAAGAAGTTATTGTTTAGTTTTTTTTTAAGATTAAGAAGCTCTATTTCAATCATTATTTTGTGGCTTAACATTTTATTTAAAGTTAGTAAGGTAACTAACAATAAATTAAATCTCTTACCTTAACAAGTCATAAAGCTTACCTTATTTGAAAAAGTAAAGTTCTTAAGTACACCATTTCAGTAACATTAGTTGCAATCGATAGATATTTATCCACTAGAAAGAACTTGCGAAATTTGTTTGAAGGCCACAAACCTCTCTACGATAAATAAAAACAAGATTAAGTATATTAATATTTATTACCAAATGGCTCTAAAGGCCCCTCTTCACGTTGGCCCATGATGGATAGCCATGATTGACGTCATGATTCCCACCATGATTACAAAGCTACTCATAGCATGGACATTGGACAATAGAAGATGAATACACATCTCATAAAATAAAATTTCAGTATCTATCCACCACTTAACTTGACAGATATTATCTGTCAAATAAGTTGTGGATAGTCTATCCGGCACTTTATCAGGAAGTGGTGAAACAGGTCCTTAGAAATATAAACTAATTATAATTTTAAACGTAACACAAAACGTAACAATATTTAGTTAATTGCGGATATTAAATCAATATAATTGCGCTATAAACCTTAGTTATGATCATTGAGAACTTATTCCGCAAAATTCCTGCTTACATTGTCGCTGTTGTCACAATCTGCTGTTGTTTCAAAATATAACATCATAAAAGTTTAACGTTAAAATATTCTAAAAGAAAATTGCTTTTTATTTAAAAGGTATATCATTTGTTCATTATGAAAGGATAATATCACATTTTTCAAGATCTATATAAAATATAATATACTGTAACAGCTGAAAAGGATGAGAGATAAGTTGGATAACACAAAATAATGGTGACAAGGTTCTTATAAACGAGATATTGTCTGCGATATTTTTATATTTCGTTATGCCTCGTTTTCTCTTTTTTATAATATTCAAATGTAAGCAAAACATGTCGGCCTGAAAACAATTGCTTCTTTACCCTACGGGTGTTTTTACTCAACATTGAAAAACTAGGCTAGTATTGTCTGCAATGGATTCAATTATTCAACTGTACTATATTTTGTATACCATAATATTTTTATATTTTATTATATGCATAATATTTTTTTATGTTAATGTTTTCACAAAAGTAGATTTTATATTTTATTTTGTAACTGACAAAAAGGGTTTGGTTTTGTGCATTGCAATAAAAATATTATGATTTGTATATTCGTAGTATACTTATTAAAACCACTACCTCTAATGAATTTATTAATACCATAGTTTTGATAAATCGCCGAAAAATACACTTACGTTCCAAGTAAGTATAGGTACCGAAAACCCAAAGAAAATTTGGGATGCGCAGTTAAGTTTTACAAGTCATACATTTTAAAGTTAAACGCTGCCAGTGCCTATGGGTGGTAATTGCTTACCATCAAAATAACTAGCCCTATAACATTAAAAAGATTTTATACCTGTATCTGTCTGCTTTGTTTCATTATCTTTATCTGAAGAGGCTTCCAGTCGTTTTTATACGACAAGTATAATTCGTACGTGCTATTATAATCAGATCCATTCATGTCAGTTATATTTTTCGTTACGTCACACCTGAAAAAATAATATAAATAATATTTTTATTCCACCAATATTGGATCTCTGTATTTTCAGAAGCAAATAAAAGAAACTTACGATATTTCCTTGCTTATTTTGATATCAAATGGAAGACATTTAAAATATCCTTCTTCTATGTCTTGAAAAACTTGTATTCTTCCTTCTGAAGTATGTTCTATCATTACAATTTTTAAAGTATCCTAAAAATATTAATAAGAATTATACAGAAAATAAATATACTATATCTTTTTATAAAAAATAAAAAGTTTAAATATAATAAATCAGGCAACGAAAATTTAATGGCCCTTCATTAAAATAATAATTTGTGGTTCAGGCGCAACAAACAAACATTTATAAGACTACACCTGCTTCTAAAAGTACAAAACATAGGCGCTGGACATAATGTACGTAGCAATTTATTCTTATAGTTGTAGATTGTAATACATTAGCTACAGCTACAGCTTCGTAGCAGCTGAGCTACAGCTTCGTAACAGCTGAGCTACAGCTTCGTAGCAGCTGAGCTACAGCTTCGTGGCAGAGCTACAGCTTCGTAGCTGAGCTACAGCTTCGTAGCAGCTGAGCTACAGCTTCGTAGCAGAGCTACAGCTTCGTAGCAGAGCTACAGCTTCGTAGCTGAGCTACAGCTTCGTAGCAGCTGAGCTACAGCTTCGTAGCAGAGCTACAGCTTCGTAGCTGAGCTACAGCTTCGTAGCAGCTGAGCTACAGCTTCGTAGCAGCTGAGCTACAGCTTCGTAACAGCTGAGCTACAGCTTCGTAGCAGCTGAGCTACAGCTTCGTAGCTGAGCTACAGCTTCGTAGCAGCTGAGCTACAGCTTCGTAGCAGAGCTACGGCTTCGTAGCAGAAGAGCTACAGCTTCGTAGCAGCTGAGCTACAGCTTCGTAGCAGAGCTACGGCTTCGTAGCAGAGCTACGGCTTCGTAGCAGAGCTACGGCTTCGTAGCAGAGCTACGGCTTCGTAGCAGAGCTACATCTTCTTTATAGCTGAGCTACAACTTTGTAATTAAGGTACAGTTTCGTGACTGCAAATGTTTATATGAAAACAGATGAGCAACATTTAATTACCATTCCGTGTTCTAGATAAAATTCTTCGTAATTTTTATTGAATGGAAAGGCTAGCAGCGGAAGACCTAAAATACAAAACATTAATTATAAATTGTAACAATAACATAAGAAATGTTGAACTTATTTTATACTATATAAAATGAAAGTATCAAGTACTTGATAGAAAAAGATTTATAGTTGTAAGTTAATATAAAGATAACTCATAGAACTTCAATGACTCTTTCATACCCCTTATGGTAGTATTAGGCTTGAACCACAAGCTGCAGGGTCCAGCCACGTCTACTGAGTAGAAACTCTTCACACACGCATTGCCAAGACGTCGGCACGCTAAGACATCTTGCTCCTTAAACATAAAACTACCATCATTATCTTCATCATGAGTTTAGATAAGACAAGAACACTTTACGGGTTTTCGAAGATTTTCAATATGAATTTTATCTAATATATTCGCTGGTTTATACATCATCTATGTTTAAACTAATTGGGCAAGTTTTGCCATTAACAGCCAATGGAGAATTTTTATTTTACAGACTGTTACGCAACTATAGTAATGTTATGATGATGCCACAAAAAACTTTGCAGAAACTCTAAAGTACATTCTGAATAATTGATTCATAAAGAATGGGGGTTAAATCTACACCCTTTTTTTCTACAATTGATTGTTATTCATACTGATGTTACAAACGCGAAAGCTTGTCTGTCTTCACGCCCAAGCCGCTGAACCGATTTAACTTTTTATCCCGGAAAATGTACGGTTCCCACGCGATAAACGAATTTGGTGCAACGGAGTTGCGGGCATCAACTAGTTGTACGTATCATTTTGAGCAGACGATATAAAGAACCTGTGGGGAAAATGCGTGGAGGCCCAAAGGAAGATCTTCCGACCGGGCGAGGTGTTATGCTCGGTCAGGCCGGAGCCCACATGATACATCTCAGCTGTCGTATATATACCGCTGCGCTCAGAAAACTTCGATAGCGCGATGCAGGAATGTTAGGCGAATGTGGGTACCGCCACATCACTCCCCCCCGAAGACCGGAGGTCGAATCTTGAAGTCTTGTCGCTTGAGCGCCAGTGCCAGTGAGTTCCAGTGAGTCGGAAGTGTAAGCTGCTGCACGGGATCCAGTGAGTCGGATAAGCTGCCGTGCGGGGCCGATGCTACGTGCTGACCAGGAGAGATGTGCTCTGCTTGCTGACCGGTCGGTGTAGTGAGAAAGCCCGATGATGCCGATCACCGATGCGGAGTCGCCCAGGCCGCGGTACATTGCAGCGGCTAGTGGACGATGTAACCGATGAGGCGATGCTGGCTGGCGCGGTGCGGAGGGGCGGGGAGTGATGATGATGAAGGAGGCGTGTTCTGTCGAGGGTCACCAATGTGGGGAAAATGCGTGGAGGCCCAAAGGAAGATCTTCCGACCGGGCGAGGTGTTATGCTCGGTCAGGCCGGAGCCCACATGATACATCTCAGCTGTCGTATATATACCGCTGCGCTCAGAAAACTTCAATAGCGCGATGCAGGAATGTTAGGCGAATGTGGGTACCGCCACAAACCTACTAGAACATTAAGTCATACGCTAAAACTTTATGGCTGTGGTAGCGATAAACTATTAACGACATAAGTGCATGCTTAACGGCGCGATTATACTGATGTCTGTACATAATAGTTAAACATAAACTTAGTATTTTGCTTATAAGTTTACATCATTTTATTTGTTAGAGGTTATAGTACCATGACACGATGTAATAACCTTTCTCAATGTTTTTATGTTCTTGAGCAGGGGTCACCAAATGGCGGACCGCGTTCCGCATCCGGACCGCTGACCCATTGTGTGCGGACTAAGCGTTTTTGAAGATGAACTTCGTACTTTAATAATTAATGATAAAATTAAAATGAAAATTAGGAGTAGTAGAAGTACTTAGGAGTAGGCTCCCATACAAAAAACGATTTATTTTGCTTATAACGGTACTGACCATTTAGCCGAAACTTTTTCGTTTTCGCTTCGTTTTAGAATCGCCAATCAAAATGTATGGAATTGACATAAGACGAGTCGAACTTCAACGTCATATTAACGAACGCTTATGTCAATTCCATACATTTTCATCGGCGATTCTATAACGAAGCGAAAACAAAAACATTTTGGCACACCCCCCAGGGCCTATAGCCGAATCTTTTTCGTTTTCGCTTCGTTATAGAATCGCCGATCAAAATGTATGGAATTGACATAAGACGAGTCGAACGTCAACGTCATATTAACGAACGCTTATGTCAATTCCATACATTTTCATCGGCGATTCTATAACGAAGCGAAAACGAAAACATTTTGGCTCACCCCCCTGAACCCTTCGTGCGCGAGTCCGACTCGCACTGCGGGCCGCGAAGGTCATTTCATTTCTTAAAATGGACCCCGAGCGAAACTAATTGGTGACCCCTGTTCTAGAGTAAGAGTCTGCGACGGTCAGACCTTCCTCAGTTTCGTAAATCTGAAAGTTTACCTGTTTGTGACCTTTACAGAGGTAAGAAAGACCAGCAACTATGGAGTTTCCGTCGCTGTTACGTTCGGTATCCAATTCTAAAGGCGATTGCCAAGAAGATTAACAAAAAACAGCATTCTTATATTCGTAATTAATTATTAAGCTGCATAAGTTAATATACTCACGGTACACATATATTCTAACTTAACAAGTTCCATAAAAACACTAGGGTGTAGCTTATTGTCTGTATACTTCGGTCTACTCATCAGAAACTTCTTCGGTGTACATTTTCCAGCTACCACTGCTTCCAGTTTACTACAAGAGCAGGCCTCGCATCTCACACACTGGTTGCCTTGAGGTTTGAAGCCTTTTGCGCATTTGATACACTGGACTTCTTTCATGGGTGACCCGTCGAAGTTTTGTGTCACTGAAATAGTATTTCATTTGACTGAGCTGCAGTTATATGTGGATTACTTTAAAATACCAAAAGCCAATATAATATGTCATGTTTGGCCTATCGGGCTATCTTATATATTTACATTACTGTAAGAGAAAGCACAATAACTCAGACTGTTGAAATTCGGTCCTGACTATACACCGTAAGTTAGTGAATTATGAGAAAAAGATCGCTTTGTTTTTATTTTCCAGTGTTATCAGATAAGTTATAGCTACCCGGCACACAAAGCTCTGAACATCGGTGTGTTGTATGTTAAAAAACAGACCTTTAAGGTGATATATATCTTGTAACAGGCAACAGGTATTTTACAACAGTGCAATTGCACAGCTGTGGCGAGGTACGTAATCGCCTTGACGTTTTACCACTTTTTTACCTTATTTCTTTAGCAATAAAGGTCAATACCAGTGATGTATTCTCTCGGACACTTTCTGCACGCGACTCTGCCGGCGGTGGTGTGACAGCGGCGCGGCACGCAGGCAGTGCCGTCGGCCGACCCGAGCTCCGTGACGCCGCACGGTCGACACCGTCATGGAGACACAGGGATGCTGTTCTCTATGCATGTGCAACTAAAACCTGGCAACATTGGTATGAAGGATTCTTTGTGGGAAAAAGTCCGGTATAGGCTCCGGGCAAGTTTGCCGGCGCTAGGGCCAGACCACGGCTTAGCCGGCAAATGAAAATACAGTCGCTATTGGTCTGCTGTCACTTTACTGCTTACTGCTTATTTAAGATAAATAATGTGCTGTCTGTCAAGGCCGAGAAAATTCTGTATGTTTGTTCCACTGTAGCAACTCAGATTTTTACAAAGTCGAATATTGTTTTCTTGTCTTAAACGTATTCCCACTTCTATAGGCACCAATATAACTGCATATTTCCGACACAATACTTTATTTTTGTTTTTCATACCATACCGAATCAATGCATTACACAAGAGTCCCTTACTCTGTGATAGAACTATGCGGTTATATTATGTTGATCTTTTATGTACATGATATCTCAAGGATCACTTACCATCAGCAGACGTAGTTAGCGAAAAATTTTGCTGACAAGCTACACACTGCATTACACTCGGTTCATAGTATTCCCCTAACGTACATGTTGCAGGCAATTTTATTGTATTCATTGTATATAATAAAGTAACGAATACTATAATTCCTTGCATTAATTTCATCACTTTAACTAAACTTTACCAGTTTGGTAGTTACAAAACCTTGCTCACGACAAGTAGTTTTTGTTAATGTAGAGGTTGTCGTCGCTAGGTAACCATACTTATACTGTTTTTACGCGGGCGAAGCGTGAGTACTACATATTACTTGTTATTTTACCAGTGCATATTTTAATATCGATTTTATAAATCCAATTTTCTGAGCCATCGATATACTTTATCGTAACTATTCGTAATAACAATTGTTTGAAATTAGTCGTTAGTGTTATATTAATACTTTGATTGAAGTAAGCCATAAAGTTAACCATTTTAATCACGACGCGTTGTTGTTTAATTTCGTGACATCATTAATAAGTAAATTTAACTTTATGAAAATTCTCTCTTATAATATCTTATTCTTGGCTTATTTTGTTTGTTCTATGTTAATTTCAGGACGACAATAAAAAACTTCATCATCATAAATTAATTTTATTGATAATTGACAAAACTAGTAATAAAATACATTTCTACAACAGTTAACATTGAGATCAAATTAAAGAATTATATAATACTTTTCCATTGATTATATTATTATACAGTAACATCCATACAAAAATATTATAATGAGACGTTTAATATAATACTATAATATACCTACTTATTTTATAAAATGTACAAAAATATAAATATTACATATTATATTGTAAGCAAAGGAATTGATTGTTTTACAATATTTCCTACCTTCATTGTACTTTGTTTGTTGGACTTCCTTTATTCCGCATAGAACAAAAGCAATCCATACATAAAGCCTTTTTCAAAAATAATTTATTAATTATACTTATATGGGGCACATAATTTTTTATCGTATGTATAGGAATGATCATCATCATCATTCATATTTTTTAATAATACAAAAATGAAAGTGTTAATAGTATGCATAGCTTACAATACTTAGTATATGTTTATAAGTAAGAATATAATAATTATGTTAATAGTAAAAATGGCGTAATGTTAGTACGTTCACAAAACTTAAACTTATCGTTAAATACCATTATACATTATACATTTTTATGTCACCTCCTTGCTCATGAACAAAAATAAGAAACATCCATACTAACATTATAAATGCGAAAGTGTATCTGTATGTCTGTCTGTTACCTCTTCACGCCCAAACCGCTGAACCGATTTTGCTGAAATTTGGCATGGATATACTTTGAGTCCCGGGAAAGGACGTAGAATACTTTTTTTCCGATAAAATGTACCTACGGTCCCCGCGCGATAAACGAGTTTTGGCGCAACGGAGTTGCGGGCATCATCTAGTATGTTTATAAATAAGAATAAACAATATAATAATGTCTGCTACGGCCTACGAGGCTGCGGTCGTAACGCGCCTACAGCAGCTATACTCAACCTGCGACCCGCCGGGACTTTATCAGAGACCCACGCCAAGGTCTGTGATGTAAACAGCATAAAAATTGCAAAGTAACTAGTAAGTAATAGCTCCATTGGTATGAAACTCGAAATAATAAATTTATACATTCTTACTTTACTTTTTTTCTTCAATATACTTTTTTGCTACAGTATAAATAATGAGCTTTTTAGGTACTTACAACAATGGTCAGAGTGACATTACTTATCTTAGGCATCCATTAGACGGTAGATTTTGCTGTCAGTTTTACCACAGTCATGAGTGTGACTGATGGGTAACCTACCGTGTAAGAGCGTGACTGACGGTTGCATGAAGCTGATTGACGAAAATCTGGATACATATTTTGTCAGTCCATCAGTCACCCTCAGTCAAACATAATTCATGATTGACGAAATTGACTAACGCTTGCATGAGCGTATAATGGATGCTTAATACACGAGTATCTTTTACATTTTGATACAAATTATTAACCACAACATAATTATAAAAATAACTAATTTACAACTCGACCGTACGTTGTACATACGTCAAATATTTCTTTAATCTCTCTTACAGTTTTAATGCTTTTAACCCGTCTAGACTATTAATGTGATATTAACAATTTCAGTGTTCACGTACGAGACTGATGAATATATTTACTAACTGAAACTAGATGGTGCAACCGACTTCGTCTGCTAAGGCTAGATTTATTTGCGGCGGCGCGGACGCGCGGTTTCAACGCTATACAGCGAGATCACAAATAAACACGGCAAAAAGTAGCCTTTGTATAATTGTCTACCTTATTTATCTTTATTCCAAAATCAACTAAAATCCATCTACTGAATGAGTGACAAATAGAATGACGTTTTTATAATATTAGTAAGAGATTTATCAACGCGATACAAGCCACGTCGACTACAAAGTAGCTGAGACTTTTATTACAAAATTACGAGCGCAGCCGTTAGCTAACTCAAGTTGCGGAATATAATTAAAAGGGGAAAGATTCTTGTTTTTAAATACAGTCATCATCAGCATCTGGTGGAGTTAGCTTGAACACGAAATTATTATAAAAAAAAGTCCATAAATTTTTGTCTGGTGGTAGAAAGATAAGGGGTTACTCTTCCCTCCTCCTCTCTTCCATCCTCTCTTACGCTGGGCCGGCGCGGGCGGTCAACTCTTCCTTTGTCTTACGAATTTTAAATCAAATCACGTGTATGCTGTCGCGAATTTGAACTTTTGTACCCGTCCCAAAAGAGTGTTCAACGCCGCTAAATACCTAAGTTTTCTCTTAAAAATATCATCAAATTGTCTTTAGGATTCAGACTCAGTATTACATTCGGCCTTTAAGAACCGGAATGTTATGGAATGGGGTCGCCAAAACTGCGAGATCATAATATATGTTGGAATGTAGGGCCTCCAAAAACGTAGCACAATAAAACTATAATATATTACGGTTTATTCCGTCCAGAATATGAGCGCGTGACAAGTAGTGGTCACTTAGTTTTATGTTATAATATATAATATATCTTCATTGTACTGTATATAATATATTGGAGAAAATAGTTCTGCGTAGAAACCCTAATTATTAACACTTCGCATGCATGCGGCGCTTGGCGCATGTATCATTAGCAATGTAACTACTTTTTCATCAAAAATGTAATCTATAATAATATTTATGGACTCTTCACACCACGTCAGTCTGGCCCCGTGGTAAGTACCTGAAGGACTTGTGTTACAAGTACCAGACAACGGAAATATATTTAATACTTTTATACTATACATATATTTACGATTTTTAATATTATATGATACACAATATATTTAATACACATCCATGACCCAGGAACTTTGAAAACTTTTTGTTCCGTCGGCGGGATTCGAACCCGCGACCCCCGGCTTGAGCTACCAATAGCCCACCAACTGAGCCACAGAGGTCGTAATGTATCTATGATATCAAATTTAGCGTAAGGACACCACGGAAGATTACGCGCTAACTGAACGCGCTAACTGAACGCGCTAATTTACGCCGATGTGTCATACGAGTACAGAACTTGAAATACATTGCGAGCGTATTGGGCCGAACGTTTGGCGCCGTACGTTCCACAGATGTGTCGCGACACTAAATACTTTTTTATAATAGATCAATCTAATAGAAAAATTCTACCGTAAAAGGTTTTCTTATATTACATAACAATTAATGTTATGCTGTAATTATATTCTATTTGTAATAATTATTATTTATTAAGATTTTTCGATAAGTAATGTGTATTGTGAAATTTTATGCTAGACTCATTGATAATTGAATAAATTTACAAAATATGGAAAAAAATTAATGTTATTGTTATATAGTTATACCTATGATTTTATCATCAGCGAAATCAATTTTTAAGCAGATTGCTTATATACATTTGGTTGGGTTATGTAAAATGAAGTTAGTCGTGACCTGTCTACTATAATAGGCCTGATATAACGCGACGAAGTTAAGTTGGTTATCTGTTATCTATATAAATTCTTTGATGGTACATGAGCTAAAGAAGAATTGGTGACAATATATCTTTGTTATCTCATCTCTAAGCAGCCAAAGTCGGTATAGTAGGCTCCACCGCCAAATACGGCGTATGGAGGCTGAGGGAGAGTGGGGAATAGTATAGGATACTGCAGCGGTTGGGGGCTCTGTGCTTGCGGCCGCGACTCCTCCGAGCAGTGCAGCAGTCAGTGCTGCCTATATATAACTATATGAGCTACAGAAGATAAGTTGATAATGAATCTCTTCTATCACACTCCTAAGCAGCCAAAGTCGGTATGGTAGGCTCCACCACTAAATACGGCGCATGTATGATAGGCTGGGGTAGTGTGGGGAACAGTATAGGGTACTGCAGCGGCTGGGGGCTCTGCGCTAGCGGCCGCGACTCCTCCGAACAGTGTAGTAGCCAGTGCGTCAGCATACGCCCTCGACCCTTTAGTTCAACTTCCCCTCGTCTCTCCACTACGAAGGTCCCCCATTGGTCGAGCAACGCGCGAGTGCTCTCCGATAGGTGGATGCGTAGAGCTAAAATTTAAAAAAATGTGTAAAAAAAACTACTTCTTTTTTTTAAAGCCAGTATTTGAGCATAATAGCTCTAGACATTATAAACTAAGTTTTAGTTCTCATATCACGCTGTAAAACTGTACCCGCATTCTACTAAACATACAACAAAGTAGCTTAGTTCCATATTCGATCTAGTTCCGTTCCCTATGACGTAGGTTGCACGTTAAATTTCTCATGTGATGACCGAACAGTCCATGAATCTGTTAAGGCGCTATATTGAAAGTAATTTTACCGCAAGGGCAATTTTATACTTAATTTGTATGACTATAAAGTCGTGAATACGCTGCGGACAGAAGCTATCGGCTCGCTCGGAAAACATGCGAAAAAACGTAATTTTGTTTATTTAAAAAATAACTAGGAGCATTTAAGCGAAATACATTAATTGTGTTTCTGGTTCTTCTCAAACCTAGATAAGGCTATGAAGATATGTATATCTCATTACTAGATTTGTAACATTTTGAGGGTCTATAATATTACGTCAAAAAGGACAGTTTTTTCAATATAGCGCCGTAACATATTGACGCGAAACTGAACGCCTAACCAGTTAAGTCAAAAATAATGCGCACATACCACTACGTACGAAAAAGGCTCTGCTGAAAACACTTCATCACAAACCTACATCATCTCCCAGACACACACACTTACACATACAAAATTGACTTCTTCCTAAATTGTTTGTAAGGTTTAACAATACGAATTTAATTGTTTACACATTCCTCGTGAGTGAACCCCAAAAAGGTTGACGTTTCCGAATACTTTGGATTTCGGAAGGGTCGACCTATTTCTGGGGTATCATATGAAATGCACCTATAGATGTATTTAAAGAACTCCAAATCCAAGGGACAATAAAAACACTTTAATTTAGTTATTGTGACACGTAATATTTACGATAATCATGTAGTTTGATAAAAATATTTTACAGATGTCTAGGTCAATATTCGAATTACACAGAAAAAACTTGTGTGAATCAGAAAAATGAAGGTCGATGTCCCCGGACCTCCACACGGTGTTTTGCACATAGTGTTGGGTCTGCTTAATGGTTTACTAAATAAAACATTTAATTATTGTCTATATTAGTGCGTTTATTGTAATCCAAACAAGTAGAATTATATAGAGTACTATTTTATATTATTAAATACCTACTTTTTATTTCAACCGACACATTCTGAAAACTGATACTCTTTTTGGCTAAGATACGTAGACAATGAGTGAGTTGCAACAAACTACTTAAACTATAACTTTAACTTTAACCATAACAAAAAGTCAAATAAACTGTCAAATCCCTAGTAAAAGTCTATTATGGTTGCCATATTTGACGATAACCATAACTTTAACTTTAACTACGCCTCTGGTGCAATTCACCCTAACTGCGTTAAAAATACAAAACTTAGAGCCCCCGCAGACTACAGACTTTTGATTGGCCGATAGTTTGACCAAATTGGGGTTTCAATACATTATTATCGGCCGATACAAATCGTTTAGTGTGGGCACCTTCATACATCTTCGTACTGATAAAGTCTGCGGGGACTCTAAACGTTAGAATATATAATAATGAGGAATACTCACGTTGTCCCGTAGACTCCATGCGGCTGGCGGTATTGACAGTGTCACCGAAGAGACAGTAGTGCGGCATTTTCACACCCACCACTCCCGCGCACACCGGCCCAGAGTGCACCCCGACTCGAACCTGGCAAAAATACAATGATGGCCTGGTTACACCTATAGTGCTCCAAGGCTTTAAATGAATGTGGACGGGGCGCTGCTGGTAAAGGAGAACTGTAACTTGTAAAATGTTGTCGAGACGACCACATAATGTACCATGTGAAAAAGATATGAGATCTCATGCAGAGCCAATCTTCTGATTCTACACGGCCCAACTCTACTTACCCTAACTTAAAGAAATTCTACATAAGTATCTTTTTTCTTCTTATTCTATAATATGAAATAGTTTTTGTTTTATAGGTCTACCAGAATCTGATGGCAAAAGTGTGAAAATAAATTGACTCTAGCAATACCGGGGTAACTGGAATAAAACATTTTGATCATTTTTTTCTAAATAGCGGCTGTTTCTTTGTGTTAAACATGCAAATATAAAAATTAATCCAATGATCAAGGATATTTTTAAAAATCTGCTGTCAAAAATTGCCATCAGATTCTGGTACATACCTAATTATATAATTTTGCTACATAGCAACATTGTGCATTTCCAAGGGAAGGTTTGAAGCCAATACTGGCAACATTGTCAAAAACACACTTCCGCAATATTTTGATTTAGACGCCATAATAAAACGTAGTGATTATATTCTCTTTGCGCCATAACTTTGGTCATAGCTTTTTCTGTGTTGAAAACTTGGACGCTTTGTTAAAATAACTGATAAATATTATTGGACTTGTGTTGTAAATGTGTTGGGGGCAATATACACTTTATATTCACAACGAAGTTGTTTAATATTGTCCATGTCCCCAAAAGTTCACGCGTACCAAATGCTCTTGGATAATGATATCTGTAATACTTTATCTACACTACTATTATAAAGAGGAAAGATTTGTTTGTTTGTTTGTTTGAGTCGAATAGGCTCCGAAACTACTGAACCGATTTGAAAAATTCTTTTGCTATTGGAATCTTACATTATTTCTGCTGAACATAGGCTATATTTTATTTTGGAAAAAAGTAGGGTTCCGTAAGATATTTGAGTTTTTCGGACGCAAGGTGTAAAAAATCAGCTAGAAAAGTTACTTATTTTGCGTACGCTGCCTAAACTATAAAAGATAGAACCATAAAATGTTCTAAGTAATTGTAGATCTTATAAATATCTACAAAAAAGTCCGCGACACACTATACCTATCTATGTCGAGTGAGGCACAATAACCATTTATTTATTTAAAAATCCTGAATTTTTTTTGGACTACATTAAAACGGATATATTTTACTCACGCTATTAATTCTTATCAAAATAAATTCTTTTATCACTAAGTACAGTTTATGTAGATAATATTTGGTCTTTGAATGATTAAAATTGGACGTTTGGTTTTGAAATTATGGCGAAATTAAAATATTACGATAGTGGGCGTCACCAAAGCGCGTGCGGGGAAGACAATATTCTGTTGTAGAAATGAAAATTCTGTACTTAGAAGATATGAAATGACACCCGAAATTACACCTTTGTCACTACATCGCTATAGAAGCCAAAAATGTGGTTAGTTTTTTGTCTGTCTGTCTGTCTGTCACTCTTTCTGTCTGTCTGTATGTTTGTTCCAGCATCACACGAAAAATACTGATCCGATTTGAATGTGGTTTTCGCAGATATATTATTTATCTTCTTCTAACTTAACATATGGTGTATAAAATTTTTTCCCCCCACCCCTCTAAGGGGACAAAAGAGGGGGTCAGATTTTGTATCAAACTTTTTTCTTTAACACGAAAACTACTGATCCGATTTGCATACGGTTTTCACAGATATATTATATTTGTCTTCTTCCAACTCAACATCTGGTGTATAAAAATCCTCCCCCCCCTCCCCTCTCAACCCTCTCTGGGGACCAAAGAGGGGTCAGATTTTGTATATAACTTTTTTCTTTAGTGGACTTACTTCATATTAGGTATTAACTGTGTTTTTCAACTTAACGTCTGGTGTATGACCTTCTCCCCCCCACACCCTCTTAGGGGACAAAAGAGGGGGTAAAACATGTATCAACTGATGATGTAGAAAATATACTTTAAATGGCAAAACAACGTTTGCCGGGACAGCTAGTAATATTATAAACACGAAAGTGTCTCTATATCTGTCTGTCTATGTGTTACCTCTGTGAAGAGTGAGGATAAACCGCTGTACCGATTTTGTATAGAAGCCTTGAAGTAAAATAGCCCAAGAATAACCAACACAAGCTTATATTGTATACTAGCTGCTGCCCGCGACTTCGTCCGCGTTAGCATAGTTAGATCACGTCCCAAGTATTATTTTTCAATAATATTCAATGTACGATTTTATTCAGTAACCCAAATCCTATTAAAGCGAACGCCTTCATCATAGAAGCTCAAATCAATAATAATTTTAGTTCAATCAGTCGAAAGTCTAAGAAAATTTTTAAAAACTTTCATCCCCTATTTCATCCCCTTAGAGGTGGAATTTATTAAATTCCTTTCTGAGAGGATGCCTACGTCATAGTATCTTTATGCATACACAGTCTCAGCCCGATCGGTTTAAAATTGAGAAAGTTTCATACAAACTGTCAACCCCAATTTCAACCTCTTGGGAGTAGATTTTCAAAAAACGCCTAAATATATGTCCATTCAATTTTAATTAGTAACCCAAAAATAAAGTTTCATGTTTCTAACTTAAGAAATGACGGACTCTCGTTCAAACTTTCAACCCTAATTTCACCCCCTTGGGGGTAGAATTTCCAAAAACGCTTAAATACGTGTTCATTTATTTTTATTCAGAAATGACGGACTTTCATACAAACTTTCAACCCCTATTACACCCCCTTCGGGTTAAAATTTCCAAAATTCCTTTCTTAGTGGGCGTCTACTAATAATTAAAACAACCCTGCTCACCAAATTTCGTGGCTGTAACTTTAACATTTTTTGCTCTTCGATGATGAATCAGTCACTTGTAATTTTATATGTATAGAATGTGATACAATAAAAAAACCAATGAAGTCAGTTTCTAAGGTTAATCATCAGATTTTGTTATATTTAATATATCATACTTAATGACTTCTCTACTAATATAAACCTGCCTTCAACGAATAGTTCAAGACTAATATTAGCCAAATCGGTCTAGCCGTTCTCGAGCGAGACTAACAAAATTTAAAATATTTTTATTTATATAGATAGCTTTATTTAGTATATTTACTCAGCGAAAACAATTTTATTTTCCTGTAACATATTTTTTCCAAAGTATACGTGTACACTTTTGTTGCAAGTTACAACACACTTTAATCTTTCTAATGTTGTTTGTTAATCTTTTTTACGGACGAATTTTCTTGGAAGATATAATATGATCATCTATACCTTTACGTCAACGACACACAGTTTCATATAATGCAGAAATTTATTTCCAAATGTTTGTTGAGACGCAAAGAAATCTTCTTGTAAGCTTTCAATCAAGCCTTTTTCCTCTTCATCTATACAACGTATTAGTTTTAGTACACATCTGGGCTATTATTATATGATCGATGTTACTTGAGTATAGTAAAGGAAAAAGGTAGCATGATTGAGAGACGACCAAGATAAATGGTTTGGTAAAAGAAACTATACTCAAATTGCCGAATTCTGTCCGTACCGGTCATTGACCGCTGACTGTTAAAAACTTGTCGTATTTCTTCGTTTTCTATACAAACCGCTATTGACAATGATTAAGTGACAGATGTTTCTAGTTTAAGGGCGATATGATATCGTATTTTGCATACAGCGTCCTCAATGTGAACTGTGTGTGAAGTATATAACTTCGAACTCATAAATAGTTGAACATTATCATACTGAGTTAATAAGAGGTTTTCTGATGAATCTATAATAGTCTGTGTCGTCACAAGAGTAATTTTTTTTCTAAAGTTAACCGAATACTATGCCAGCATTTTCCACTTAGCTTCTAGACTAGAAAGGTCTATGACCGCTCGTGCCACCTTAAATTATTTTAACCATAGGCTTGGTGTAACTGTTACAGAAACTTTGAACACATTTTTTTTAAAGAGTAATACTAGTAAATGCGCCATGAGGCAGATCTCGCGCGCGTGCTGGTCGCCATTGCGCTTCGGCAGACCCGACACCACAATGTGCGCGTCGCCTTATATATAACACACAGTATACAGACCTCGAGTCTATGCGCGGGGCGGTGGCGCACGACGAAGCCGCGCACGGCGTCGACGACGGCCAGCGCCATGAGGCAGATCTCGCGCGCGTGCTGGTCGCCGTTGCGCTCCGGCAGACCCGACACTACCATGTGCGCGTCGCCTTACCTATATAACACACAGTATACAGACCTCGAGTCTATGCGCGGGGCGGTGGCGCACGACGAAGCCGCGCACGGCGTCGACGACGGCCAGCGCCATGAGGCAGATCTCGCGCGCGTGCTGGTCGCCGTTGCGCTCCGGCAGACCCGACACTACCATGTACGCGTCACCTATTGTCTCCACCTGTAGAATCACAAGCAAGTCCTGTTACCCAATTTAAAAACACATCGACGTATCAGAATTAGTCAAACGGCAGTTGGCTTTCGCATAGGGAAATTGAAACAAATGAATCTTGATTCTCGATTTACAATAAATTTGATCCAAGAATCGTTATCTACGAGTATGTACTCGTATGTATCCCTTCAACTGTGGCGGCCATATTGCAAAAATAAGCGCATCTGTGGGGGCTACTTCTGGATGTTCTCGCGCGACACTTTAAAATGACGATAACTCTAAAATTCCTTATGGGGGATGTATATTATAACTATGTCATTGGAATCTGTATGAATTAAGCTAAAATAATAAAAGTTAATTAATCCAATTTTGCTATGTTAAGTTTTATTAATTTTAATTTCAAATCGGAATTACAAAAAATCCAAGTTTTTGTATAAAAATCCTTTTAATAAAAAAAATGAGAAGTTATTTAATAATATTTTTATTAAATTTACATAAATATACGTTATTTAACATTAATCAATAAGAAAAACAAACACACTTCTCCATACGTTTCTTTCACCCCACAAGCTTCACAAAAAACAAAACTTATCAGTACGCGCGCGATTTCAAGACAAGGGTCAACTTTGAAACTTCTAGTAATCGTCGTAAGAGTGTTTTAGACCCATGAAAAGTGACTATAGCCCGTCTTTGTTATTTTAAGTACACTTTGTGCAAGTTAGAGCGGTAAAGATATAGTGTGCGATATACTGTGGTTAAAATAAAAGACAAAGGTGATAATCGACCTCCAGGAGATGGGTCAACAGATGCGCTTATTTTGACATCGAGCTCCTGGAGCGCGGTCAACAGTTGAAGGGATATTCATAAATATTTTAGTGGAGAAACTTTACCCACTCGCTTCAAAAGTAAAATATAATTTAGGAGATCTCTTGGATGCCATCAAAATTTACTTAGCGCTGTAGAGGGTAAACTTTTAAAATAAATTGTCGAAGTTTATTTTTAAAATATTTACGAATTTTAAAAAGTCAAGATATAAAACTTTTTCAAATCAGCCGAGTACTGTGCGAGGTCAATGACCTTGCAGGTTAATAGACTTGTTTTTTAGTTTATTTTATTTATTTTTAGACACTCACCTTATAAACGTCATAGAATCCGATGATCCTGTCGAAAGTACTGTACAGATCATTCAGTAGATCGACCACTTGCATGGGAGTGGACGCAGCACATAGCTCCGTGAAGCCGACTATGTCGCTGAAGTAGACTGTCACGCACTCAAAACTCTCAGGCTGGACCACCTCGCCAGCCATTAGCTGTTCTGCTACTGGTCTACGATAAAAAACGATGTTATACTTGAAAATCGAAGGATATGTTTTATTTTATCTATTTTGTCCTGTGACAAATAGAATGTTCTAATTTCAAAAAGTGAGCGCTGAGATTAAGAGTGGGTTGCACCAACTTACTTTAACTATAACTTTATACTAAACTTTAACTACGCCAGGCGTAGTTAAAGTTAAAGTTACAGTTATCGTCAAATATGGCGCCCATAATGGACTTTTACTAGGGATTTGACAGTTCATTTGACTAGGTTAAAACTTAAAGCTATAGTAAGTTGGTGCAACCCACTCTTAATGGTCTATTTTTGAAAACTCTGAACTTGTTGGTAGTTTGGACCAGATTACCGATTTTTTTTTATTTATAGCGTACATTTTTGGCAATATTATAATTGATGAGGCTTTTGTTTGTTTCTTAGCATCAATAATTATAATAGCACGAAGCCACTTAACTTATTTTGATAACATGGTACAAATATAGAAAAGTCCATGGGACGTATAGATGTACGGAATGAAGAGTTTAATTTTAAAATTACAAAATATCAGCTTTACTTTCCAAAAAAAGAAGACATTTTAAAAAGTAAATACCTGGGCAACACCTGATATAGCAGTTCCTCTGATCTTCGCTTCTCCAGCGACAGTTGTTCTGTCTTCTCCTCCACTAGAGACTCGAGATTGTTGGCGTACTGTTCCATACGGCGGAGTAAGTCGTCCATGAGATTGTCACAGTAGCCCCTGTATTAATTCAAGTACTTACTTTTGACATACTTACTTACAGGCAAAGAAAAGCGGGCGTCATCTGGTTTAAAATAATAATTGGAGTCCTAATAATAGCGTTCGATGTTTATATCCAATATGCAACTAAAAGCTATTTCGATACAATCGAAATAACAGATAATAAAGCTAACAAAATCAAATTATAGGGAGATAATTGAGTTGTAACAGTTGGCACAAGTTTGTCCCGTATTCAATTATTTGTGTCCTCGGCGTCTAATCATAATCCGATCCCCACATATTATACCTATTACTATAGCATTGTATATTGTTTCAGAACAATATAATAAGCTTCATTAAATTGTCTTTGGTTCAATTTAGCCGGGGGAAACTTCAATATCCGTTTTTATAATAGATTTTAAGGTGCTGAAAAGGGCATTCAATAAACGCTGCCGCACAGCTGATATACTGCAATGAGGTGTTAGGTAGTGTGAGGTCAATAACCTTCTTAGCACCTCAAAGTTTTTTTTTCGCACTACGTATGTCTAAAGATCCATCATGTTCCTTACGGACGCTATTACAAATATCAGCGATTTTCCGGTACCCTATTAAAGAATTAGGAGTCAAACTGCGAGGATATTTTGGTTTCAAATGAAAGATAATATTTTCATCTCCACGACTGTACCATAAAAATTCTATAGCCGCATACAAAATTTTCACATAAAATACGTTTTAACCATCACAATAATCGTAAAATATGAAAAAAATTGGGTCTGATTAGGTACCTTAATATCTAAATACACTGAACTGAGGAAAATAAATATCCAAAAAATTGTTGCTTATTTAGTCCTCTATAAAGTCCGCTAAAAATTGTATATAAAAATAAACAACTTTTCCAGTTATAAAAAAAAATAAGAAAATTTCTCAAATTTTTTTCATACATTTTCGCCATATCAAGAACGCGGCGAGCGTCGTAACCGCCACTGTACAAAGCGCGCTAATATGAATCTTATTTTAATGTCATTAACGTCGATATTCGTACTGACAGACATCCGACCTGCTAATTAAAAAGTTGGAGCATTCTTAAGTTCTTGTTATTTATTTTACCAAATATGTGACGGTGGGGCAAGGGTTCACAAATCAGATACAATCTGGTTGACAAAACAGTATTATGGTACAAGTATTCTATTTTTCCCCACTGTCCCTTTTATCTGACGCACCTGATGTGGCTGGTGTTGATGGTATCGATGGTGGGTGTATCATCAGGACTTTCAGCCCAGCAGCACGCGGCTAGCTTCAGCAGCTCCCCTGTCGTGCCGCCCCATACGCTTGCGGCTTGACTCTGTTATTGCTGGTCAAGTACTATGCTCTAGAATGTGGCTAGTGTTGATCTTTTATCCTTTATCTTGCCCCACCCTCCTCTGTACCTGACGGATCTGTTACTGCTGGTAAAGTACTGGCATCACCTAATGTAGCTAGCTGGTATTGATAGTTGCGAAAGTAGGTTTGTCATCGGGGCTCTCGGCCCAACAACGCGGCGAGCTGCAGCAGTTACCCCGCGGCGCCGACCCTACCTGATGTCGCTGGGAAGGACTGGACCAACCAGCAACTATATTGCCCTATCCTTCTCTGCAACTGATGCACCTGATCATTTACCTGATGTAGCTGGTATTGATCGTGTCGAAGGTGGGTCTATCGTCGGGGCTCTCGGTCCAGCAGCGCGCGGCGAGCTGCAGCAGCTCCCCCGCCGCGCCACCCCCCGCACCCGCCTCGCCCGCCTCCGGCGCCGCCGGACGGAACGGCGGTGACTCGCGACCGCACACGCGCGATACTATCTCTGTTGGTTGGGTAACTAATAATTATTACTATTGTTTATGGACTAACCCTACCAAACAACTTATGTGGTGAGTTAACATTTATAGTGTGTAGAAACTGAAAAGTAGTCAGGCGGTTAAAATAATAGCTGACCACAAAGAGTCTGGTTACAGTAGATTTCGTTTAAATCGGCTAAGTAAGAATTATTTTATAGTGTTCAATTCTGTGTTCGTAGTACTTATTCAAGGTGATTTTTGTATACTTCAATCTCGTATTACGTAGCTTCGTGGATAAAGTACACAATCTCTGAAAAATCAGTTGTAGAATCGACTTTTTACATGAAAGGAAATTTCCGGTTTTAACACACATTTTTAATTGAAGAAATGATTCTAAAAAATTGGAGACTCTACCTTGTCTTCATTACAAAACCTCTAGATTTACAAATCGCCAATATGTGAGTGTGAAGAGGACTTTAATACCCACCTTTAAACGACATAGTATTGGTGTAATTATGGAAGGGTCCGGCGCGCGAGACTATCTCCTCTAGTATGACGCCGAAGCTGTACACGTCGCCCTTGAGTGACGCTACTCCACCAGGGTACACGCTGCCAGCCACCAGCTCCGGAGCCGTCCACAGCAACTCTACACAGAGGGTGACAATAATTCATCCCGTTTTAGGATGAAAAACAAGAAAACGGTCATTAAAAAACAAAAAAGTTCGACTGTACTTTTTTAATTTTTCTTTATAACAAGCGATGTATTTTTATCTACCAAGGACCTGTTTCACCACTTCCTTGTAAGTGCCGGATAAGCTATCCACCACAGAACTTGACGGATAAAGTATGGAGAATCTGTCAAAAAAATTATGGATAGCCTATCCGGCACTTTATTAGAAAGTAGTGAAACAGGCCCTGTGTCACTCTCACAATAAATTCGAATCTAATGATATTTCTGAAGCTAAAATTTATAGCTTTTTCGTACAAAAGCGCTTTAGCAAGAGCAGAAGATTTTGTGACCGCAATATGCAGTTGGTTGGCTTGGCTTAACTAAGAAAGAGCTCGTGGTAGTCGACTAGTGATCTGACACAGCCCAACCAAACAACGCAGGCCCGCAATCTACTAACCATTAATAAATTTCAGTACGTACTAAACCTCTTCGCTGTGCAGAAATTTGTTTACCAAAAAACTTTTAAGGACATAAAAACTATCCTATCTCTTTCTCGGGACTCAAAAATATGTCTTCGTAATTCTCTCTTCTTCGTAGTAAGTCTTCGCGTAAATCGATTCACGCGTATAAGAGTGAAGAAGTAACAGACAGACACACTTTGGGATATACAGGGTGTAACAAAAATAAGTGATGATACTTTAGGGTGTGTTCGTGTTCCTTGTGAATTTTTTTTCACTTTTGTATGGGCAAGGGCTCAAGCGTCACGACCCACGAGTTTCCCCATACAAAAGTGAAAAAAAATGTTGGTCTTTCAGCGCTGCTACTTTCACAGTGAACTCTCTACAAGGAACACGTACACACCCTAAAGTATTATCACTTATTTTTATTACACCCTGTATAATAGTAGTAACTCAAAATATCAAATTAATAAATCTCATTTGATGCAACCTGATAAAACATTGACACAGTGTCGCCTTAACTTTTAACATCAGATGAAACGATCCGTAGCACGGGGCCGTTAAAATTCTAATTCAAGCAATTTGTATTTAAATCACGCCGGACCCTTTACGACGTAATAAGCGCTAAGGGATTCCGACGTAAAAACTTATTCTTGGTCGTACGTGACAAAGAAACCTCAAAGTAGCATTGAAAAGACTTAAAGCAAGTCGGGAGTCGGGACACATTTTATAAATGGCCTACGCTCTTGAAGAATTGTAAAAATTATAACGTTACATATTGTATAAGTTATCAGTTATCATCACTTATCACTTATCACTAACAAGAGCATCCATTTTCTAAAGCTGTAGCTGGGGCCTACTAAAGGTTAATCTGAAACTATAGTACCTACCTATTCGGAATATTAAAAAACTGAATGTTATTCCTACTAAAATCTTCATAAAATCTTATCAGTGCATCGATTTCAAGGGACCATAGGGGGCCGGTAGACATCGGGCGGCAGAAAAAATGGCATACACTCATAAACAATAATATTAATTCGGCATTGCTACTTCAATTGTTGGTAATCCAACTGGCTTCTCCATCTCTGACTTAACATGATGTAAGGGACAGTTATACAAGGTTACCCACTAATCTTACGTCCCGGCCGCATCTGCGTCTATCGTCCGAAGCTTCGTGCTACGAGGCGATACTATTGGACGATACACGCAGATCGTCCAATAGTATCGGTTTTAGCGCAAAGCACCACGCATATGCGGCCGCGGCATTACAGTATAAGATAAATAATTTTCCAATGACATACTCACTGTAGTAGTAAGCGTCGTCCTTGATGAGGTCAGTAGGAGTGCAGAGCGTGTTGAGGCCGTAGTCGGAGATCTTCAGCACGAATCGGCCGTCTATGAGGCAGTTGGACGAACGAAGCTTGCCGTGAGCGCCGAACCCGCTGTGTAGGTAGCACATGCCCTGTGCAGAGATTATAATATGGTCGCTGTTAAAAGCATTTATGTCCTAACTCCTAACCCACAAAACTATTTTGTTAAATTTTGAATGCAGTCTTGTTTTAAATCATCTAAAGAATATAACTCTATAGTCTATACGTAATTTTGCTGTGGAATAGTACACGAATGCTTACCAGCCGCGTCTATATTGTAGCAGAACAAATACAGCAGTGTCGGTATATTTCAGCCTTGTTCATAAAGTGGCATTCTATTTTAATTTTTGTCGCTCGTGGTCGCGTGCTGCCAAGATCGGAATGCTAGCTTAAGGTTCTGATCTCGGCAAGACAGTGACGTCAGTGGCCTTTAGCCTGACCAAGCATAATATTATAACCTCACTTTACTTCGATCTTGGATTCTTGGAAATCTATTGTTCTCGCGGCCGTATGTGGCCGCTTGGGCGTTGGAGAGTTAAATATCTTCCTTTGTGGCAATCACATCCTATATGTGGCAGGCATAACGTAGGCTGTAGTGTATACAATATGATGTAAGATAATGTATGGGAAACACCTACCCTGAATAAAATTTTTAGACATTGACCTTGACTTAATGAGCGTTGTGAGCAAAATGAGGGACCTGGGACGGTGGACCAATTTGAAAGTATAATAGATCTGGACTACATAGCGATAAGAGTTAGTATGCTGTGGACCTCAGGTACCCCTTCTTGTCCAAGAAACTCCTATCCTATGTGAATATTGAATGTAATACTGTAATACAGTCGATAATGATATCATTCAGGTTCGTTAATATACGAGTACAAGTATTTTGTAGAATGAAAGTACTCCGAAATCGTTCTCCGATTATAATATAACCTCCTGTTCGCGCCAGAATCTAAGGGCTTCGGTATTAAACCATTTTCCTGATTTTATGGATGACCTAAAATATTTTTATCAGACTGCTTTCATTCCTCAAAGTGGCTATTTCACACAACATAAAATAGTTTAATAACAATACGCAACAACATAAAACAATCTTTATTACCGATATCTTCAAACTTAAGACCATGAGTTTGTTCGATGCATGCTAATAATTTTAAGCAAGAGATTAACTACTGTTTATATTCAAAATCTTAAAGCTCTTGAAGGTTCTGAACTTCCATAACAACTTTTGTTTACAGTTAAGCCCAATGTTGATTAACAATCTCAGCTTCAAGTGCAAATATTGTGGCTAGGTTCCGAAATAAAATCCAGTATACTGGTTAATGCTCAAGACTAGACGTCATATATCTGACGCTATAGATTGTACTAATGTGCAATAGGCCACTGATGTCATGAGACAAGTGTGACGTTTTGAAATGAAAACAAAGTTATATATTAAGTCAATTGACTGGCGATTGACTGGCCAATTGAGTGATCTCAGAAAAATCAACAGTATAGTCGATTTATATTTATTTATAACTTGTAACTACATGGTCGCATTAAGTCATCAGCCGCCTCTAGGCAGTGCTCGGCAATCAGTAAATAGCTAATAATAATAATATTGTTACGTGCTAAGGTTCGATGATTCGGAGAAAAAGACCTGGTGACTCTCTTGAAGACTTTTATTTACACTACACTTAACACTTACACACACTAGATCACTATGTCTAAACACTAAGCACTAGGTCCAAACACTATGTACTAAGTTCAAACACTATGCACTAAGTTCAAACACTAAGCACTATCACTGGTTCACTCACTAAGTCACTTGTTTCTCACTTCCGAAGTCGCTTTGATTATCGCTCACTCGAAAACATTCGAAGACTGACTGGCCGGCCCGTCTAGCTGCGCATTTATACGGGTCGGGGCGAACTCTAGACCGTACTAGAACATTCCACAACATGTAAACAATCGTGGGAAAATTCCAGAGTGTACGCGCAAATAAACAAAAACATGCAAGTAGCGGCATCTGGTATTGAATAGGGGATTTACGCTGTCTGTGATGGTTTCGCCTGGTTGCCGCTAGATGACACTACGTGTCCGCATTCGTAACACTACTCCCCTCTTAGAGATGCTCGTCCCGAGCATCATTGTTACTGCCATGGTAACGCGCCAGACGGTCTATGTGTACCACTTTGAATGTCCCTCTTGGTTGCTTTTGAATCCTATAAGTCACATCATTCAATCGGGTAACCACTTTGTATGGGCCGTCCCACTTGGTCTGCAACTTTGGAGATTTCCCTTTTCGACGAGTTGGGTTATGCAGCCACACCAGTGTCCCTTCTTCGAAGCCGCTCGTGTTCGATTTCCGGTCGTATCTGGTCTTCATGTTCTCACTTGAATGTAACCCATTCTCCCGAACCATGGCGTGTATATAGCGCATCTTTTCCCTCAAATCGCAGACATAGTCTTGTACGGTCTTTGGTTCCTCCGGTGACCCTCCTGTCAAGAGGTCTACTGGTACTCGTAGTTCTCTACCGTAATTGACATATGCCGGGGTAGCCTTTATGCTCTCATGCTCGGCGGTACGGTACGACAGAAGGAAGAGCGGTATGTACTTGTCCCAATCCTTTTGTTTGTCATCTACCAATTTCGCCAAATGCCTCTCAAGGGTCTGGTTAAATCTCTCAACCATTCCATCAGACTGTGGATGGTACGCGGTGGTCCTCGTTTTATGCATTCCCAAGATTCTGCACACTTCCTGGAAGACCTGCGATTCGAAATTCCTGCCCTGATCAGAATGGATTTCCAGAGGCACACCAAAGCGAGATATCACTTCTTCCACAAGCTTAGAAGCAACTGTCGTAGCTTCTTGGTTTGGTATGGCGAACACTTCAGGCCACTTGGTGAAGTAGTCCATGACGACCATGAAATACTTGTTTCCCGACTCCGTTACAGGAAATGGCCCAGCTACATCAACTGCAATTCGTTCCCACGGTGCGCCAACGTTATACAACCGCAGGTTCCCACGGCTCCTGGTTTGTGGTCCCTTCACTGCAGCGCAAGTAGTACATTTGCGGCACCAATCCTGCACGTCATCTCGACAATGCAACCAGTAGAATCGTTCCCGCACTTTTGTTAACGTCCTCTTGACACCTAGATGACCTCCTGATACGCCATCGTGCATTTCACGGAGAATATCTGGTACTCTCGCTCTTGGGACAACTATCTGAAGATGGAACTCTCTGCCGTTAGTCTTCTCCCATTTCCGGTAGAGTATTCCGTTTTGAAGTACCAGACTCTCCCATTGCGCCCAGTACGCCTTAGTGACAGCGCCCGTGGGTGCAACCTCACTCCAGATTGGTTTTACATCACCCCGTTTCTTCCATGTGATGATGTGCCGAAGGTCGTCATCTGTTTCTTGAGCCTCTCTCATAGCATCATTCTCCCATGGGCCCAAAGGACTTGTTCTCGTTAACTTTATTGTCACTTCATTAGATTCCTGCTTAACACAATGTTTGCAGTCTTCTGAACACGGCCTTCGTGAGAGTGCGTCGGCGTTCCCATGCGACTTTCCGCTGCGGTGTTCGGTCTTGAAGTCGTACTCCTGGAGCTGCTCAATCCATCGTGCTACTTGACCTTCTGGGTTCTTGAATTGCAGTAGCCACTTCAAGGCTGCGTGATCAGTTCGCAGTAAAAACTGTCTGCCGATGAGGTATTTGCTGAAATGTTGTAGCGTCTTTACAACAGCCAAGAGTTCTCTTCTTGTCACACAGTAGTTTCTCTCTGGCTTGGATAAAGATTTGCTGAAATACGCAATCACAACTTCTCTTTCACCCTGTTTTTGAGATAACACCCCTCCAATGGCCGTGTTGCTTGCGTCCGTGTCGACTATAAACTGACCTTCAGGTTGTGGATACCCCAGGATTGGTGTTTCACACAGATGTTTCTTCAGTTTCTGAAAAGAATCTTCAGTAGTCTCGTCCCAGATGAACTGTCGTTTATCTTCTGTCAGCCGGTGTAATGGCTTGGCTATCTCCGAGAATCCCTTAACAAAACGCCTGTAGTAGGAGCATAGGCCGAGAAATGCTCGCACTTCGGTTTTGTTCTTAGGGGTTGGCCAATTTTGAACTGCTTCCAGTTTCTCCGGGTCCGTCTGGATTCCATCACTGGAGATAACATGGCCGAGATAATTGACCTTACTCCTGAATAAACGACACTTTTTCGGATTCAACTTTAACTTGGCCCCCTCTATTTTGGCGAAAACTCGTTCTAAGTTTCGCAAATGGTCCTCGAAGTCGCGGCCAACAATGATGACGTCGTCCAAGTAGACTAAGCAAGCCTCCCCAACTAAGCCTGCCAGTACACACTCCATGAGTCGCTCAAATGTGGCAGGTGCGTTGCACAATCCAAAGGGCATGACGTTAAACTGCCATAAACCTTTACCGGTGGAAAAAGCTGTCTTCTCCTTGTCTTTTGGATGAATTTCCACCTGCCAGTATCCAGATTTCAGGTCCAGGGTCGAAAACCATTTCATGCCACTCAAGGTATCCAGAGTGTCGTCGATCCGAGGTAATGGGTAGCTGTCCTTCTTAGTGACATCGTTGAGACGTCTGTAGTCCACACAAAATCTTGTGCTGCCATCTTTCTTCTTCACTAATACCACAGGTGAGCACCACGGACTTGCAGACGGTTCAATAATTTTATGCCTTCTCATGTCCTCCAAAAGGCCTTCCACTTCCTTCTCCTTTGCAATTGGTATCCGTCTTGCTCGTTGACGAATCGGGTTCTCGTTTCCGGTATCTATCCTGTGCTGAACCATCGACGTTCTTCCAAGGTCACCTTCCTGACTGGAGAAGATATTCGCGTGGCGCTGTAAAAACTTCTTAGCTTTCATGCTCTGCGAATAAGTCAGATTACTCTTGCAGTCATCGAGTAGCTCAGTCACTAATCCATTGTTGCTGCTGTTTGCTAGGTCTGCGTCTGTCGTCGAACTGCACTTTCTCATCCAGACAACTTCCTCGCACTTTCCAATGACGTCACCTTTGTTCAAGCGGATCTCGCGTTCACCAAGATTCAAGACCCGGACCACAGCGTGACTGCTTCCTCTAACAAGGGTTCTTGCCGTCATTAGTTTTCGTGCTGATGTCTTGGTGGGTGTGTCTTCGATCAACACGCATCTGTTACACTTATTCTTTCCAGCTGGCGGTAGTTTCACCAGCACCCGGGCTTCCGCTCGTCCAGGTATAATGACTTCCTTTACACATGCGACTTTCCCGCAGGCGCCTCCAAGGATGAAAATTTCTTCTTCGCCACACTGGAAAACTCCGTCAGCGACATTAATCCTGCAGTTGTGCTTCTTCATGAAATCCAAGCCCAAGATGCAATCATCCATTATTTCAGCCACGATAACGTCATGAGGGTATGAGGACCCCCCTACATTAATCATAACTGACATTTCTCCCAGGACGGGTATTGGCTGACCGGAGGCAGTAAGAAGCCGACAGTTAATTCTCCTCTTATGTCTCCTTGCGGCCTTTACCAGATTTGGGTTCACTATCGTTCTAGAGGCTCCTGTGTCTAGAGTCATTTTGCAATCCATCCTGTTAATAGTCCCCTGAATCACAAGACTATTCCCGCTGCTTGCTTGGGAGACAACAGTTATTGGGGCTTCCTCCGCGTCAGCCAGCACTCGCCCCTTAGTCCTGGCTTTTATTCGTTTCCCTGCTCCCGGGCGGGGGACGATGCCCCTTGCTTCTTCAGCTCCTCTATTTGTTCAATGCGTTCCTCGAGTCTTTTCATTCTTGCCATCTGAGTCTCCTTCTGCGGGCAGTTGAGCTGAAGATGGCCCCTCTCGCCGCACTTGTAGCACATGGCTCCAAAACTTCTCTTCGTAGGAGCCTTGACCTCCTTGACTTCCTCCGAGACCTCGCGGATTTTATAGGTCTGCCGTATGTCACGCCGGACAGCCTCGACCTCTAGAGCATGCGCCAACGCTTCCTTTAGCGAGGTGTGGTGACGTAGCCTTACTGCAGCTCTGACTTCCAGGTCCCTGATTCCGTCGACAAAGGCTTGAATAATGTTCGAGTCAACCATCTTGGAGTCTGCTCCTGGATGTGCCTTCTTGACCAGTTTTTCAATCTCCAACGCCCATTGTTGTAGTCCCTCCCTTGAGCGTTGGACTCTGTCACGAAGTTGGGCACGGAATACGTGCTCCAGGTGTCGCTCCCCGTATCTGGATTCAAGCGCCTCCATCAGATCTTGGAACCCATTTCCTGTATGTGCTTCTAGGACCGACAAAGCTTGCCCTCTGAGCGCAACAGTGAGAGCGGTCAGGCATTGGTCTTCAGTCCATCCGTTGGCAGTAGCAACCGTCTGGAATTGCTGACGATAAGCGTTCCAAGAAGTAGTACCGTCGTACAGCGGCACCTTGACTTTTGGCCCTTGTACCACTGCTCCGGTAGTTCCACTAGACGTCGCGACTCCTGTGGTTTCCAGGCGCACTACTTTCTTCTGTAGCTCGGTGATGTTGGTTTTCACATTTTCCATATCCAATCCCAACCCGGTAACTCGTTCGTCCATTATGTCCACATCTTTGCGAAGCTTTAACACCGTGTCACTGACATCCTTTATCGCCAGAAGCGCCTTTTCTTGAAGATCCTTTTGTTGCTCTTGTGACTCTTGCATAGCGCCGAGCTTGCGGTCTTGTGACTCTTGCAAAGCGCCGAGTTTGCGGTCTTGTGCCTCTTGCAAAGCGCCGAGCTTGCGATCATGTGACTCTTGTGACTTTTGTAAAGCCTGAATTAACCCAATTAAACTTTCTAATTGAAGAGCCACTTGAGGTGCTGTAGAAGCTACGGGCGTGGCAGGATGGATGGAGCTAGTCGACGGGGCCTGAGCAGGCGGGGCCCAGTGGGCGGGGCCAGTGGGCGTGGCCTGAGTGGGCGTGGCCTGGTGGGCGGAGCCAGTGGGCGTGGCCACACCCAAAATGGGCGGGGCCTGATGGGCGTGGTCAGTGGGCGGAGCCTGGTGGGCGGGGCCAGCGGGTGGGTCCTGCCCCGCAGTGGGCGGAGCTTGGTCCCCAGTGGGTGTGGCCTCCGCAGCCGGTTGCGCCCTTGTCCTGACGCTTCCCTCGAAGTCCTCTCCCGGAGTCAATGGCATTGCGCCGGTGTCCTCACGCTCCCCTTGAACTCCTCTCTCGGAGTCAATGGCAGCAGCTCGCTGTGCCCTTGTCCTGATACTCCCCTTGAAGTCCTCTCTCGGAGTCAATGGCATCTCCAAACCTCACTTCCGACACCAGTTGTTACGTGCTAAGGTTCGATGATTCGGAGAAAAAGACCTGGTGACTCTCTTGAAGACTTTTATTTACACTACACTTAACACTTACACACACTAGATCACTATGTCTAAACACTAAGCACTAGGTCCAAACACTATGTACTAAGTTCAAACACTATGCACTAAGTTCAAACACTAAGCACTATCACTGGTTCACTCACTAAGTCACTTGTTTCTCACTTCCGAAGTCGCTTTGATTATCGCTCACTCGAAAACATTCGAAGACTGACTGGCCGGCCCGTCTAGCTGCGCATTTATACGGGTCGGGGCGAACTCTAGACCGTACTAGAACATTCCACAACATGTAAACAATCGTGGGAAAATTCCAGAGTGTACGCGCAAATAAACAAAAACATGCAAGTAGCGGCATCTGGTATTGAATAGGGGATTTACGCTGTCTGTGATGGTTTCGCCTGGTTGCCGCTAGATGACACTACGTGTCCGCATTCGTAACAATATTAAATTCTTTATTTGCACACACAAAAGAAAAGACATAAAAGAGACAAAAGACAAAAGAAATAACAACAACAAAAAATATAAAAATTACAAAATTGTGCAAAAAGGCGGTCTTACTGCTTTAAGCAGTTTCTTCCAGACAACAGTTATTTACTGAACATTTGCATCTCCACTGTGACGCTGGCAACTCTTAAAACGGGGAGGTATTCGCCTAAAGAAAATCGTCATTAGCACTGACCAATACACTGGGATATATTTCGGAACACACCCTGTACATTGGCGGGTTATCAATGGGCTGTCACGTCAAGTTGGCCTGCTGGCCGGCGATAGCGTGCGCCTGACGTGCGACAGTATGCCCAAATTTCTGCAACTTAACCGATTTCAATACAGAAATTAATTGCCAATATAATATGAAATTAGCCGTCACCGGCAGCTTTGACTAGGGAAACTACTTAGTCTAATTGTTATTCAAGATTTGTTTGAATTTCGTTACGTAGCGGACATAATAATTTATTATGTAATGTAAAATATTATGTGAAATTTTATAAGTGAGCTATTATAAAGATAAGATTTTATATGTATTGATTTCAGGGGCATTTTCTCCATTTCACACTCATCGTTTTTTTAGGGTTCCGTAGCCAAAATGGCAAAAAAGGAACCCTTATAGATTCGTCATGTCTGTCTGTCTGTCTGTCTGTCTGTCTGTCTGTCTGTCTGTCTGTCTGTCTGTCTGTCTGTCTGTCTGTCTGTCTGTCTGTCTGTCTGTCTGTCTGTCTGTCTGTCTGTCTGTCTGTCCGTCCGTCCGTATGTCACAGCCACTTTTCTCCGAAACTATTAGAGCTATACTATTGAAACTTGGTAAGCAGATGTAGTCTGTAAACCGCATTAAGATTTTGATGCAAAAATGGAAAAAATATTAAAAATTTTAGGAGTCCCCATAGGTACAACTGAAACAAAAAAATTTTTTTTTCATCTAACCTATGCGTGTGGGGTATCTATGGATAGGTCTCCAAAAATCATATTGAGGTTTCTCATATCATTTTTTTCTAACCTGAATAGTTTGCGAGAGAGACTCTTCCAAAGTGGAATAATGTGTGTCCCCCCCCCTCTAATTTCTAAAGTAGAGGCATGATAATTCTAAAAAAATATATATGATGTAGATTACTATAAAAACTACCAACGAAAATTGGTTTGAACGAGATCTAGCCAGTAGTTTTTTTTATACGTCATAAATAGTAAACCTTAATCTAAATTTCATTAAATCGACTGAAATATAAAAATAAATCAAAAATATTTTAATTTCATAAAAATAAACCTTATTGCTGCTGCGTAACCCTCCATGGGCGAGTCCAACTCGCACTTGGCCGCTTTTTGAAGTGAAAACTTCTTTAGCGGCGTTGAGCACTTTTGTGGGATGGGTAAAAACTGTGAAACTCGCGTCAGGTCACGTGTGCTGATCGAAAAACCGTAAGACAGTTGGAGAGTAGTGTTGTAACATCGAAATCGATTAATCGAACAATCGATTGTTTTTTTTCGAGTGTCAATACTTTTTAATCGATTGTAAGTTTCGATTAATTAAAAAAATCGATTTTTTTATCTATTTTCATAAAAAATGGGTTAATAATCAAGTTTTCACTTCTGCCGGCACTCCCGGAGTGCAACCCGTCTTTTTTTAACTATTCATCAGCACAAAAACGAGAGTATAGTAGTAGCCAACATATTAGTGCAAGATGGGATATCATGTAACGGCAGGGAGGGTTGCTATATGTGTCAAATCTCTCTTTTTCTCTCCTACCTAGACTATATCATGCACCAACGACGTCCGAAAGTTCCAGTCTAGCCACAGCTCATCATAGGCGTCTTTAATCGAGTCGTTTGGATAGTACTCTATCAGCACTAACACCAGCAGACAGCGCCTATGTTAGAACGAGAGGCTGTTATACCTCTTTCTTTCTCTTACCTGAACAATATCATGCACCAGCGACGTCCGGAAGTTCCAGTCTAACTGTAGCTCATCATTGGCTAGGACGTCCTTAAGAGAGCCCTTAGGGCAGTATTCCGTCAGCACAAACACCAGCGGGCAGTCGACGCAGGCGCCAATGAAGCGAGCTGTATTCTCGTGGGATACGTTACGCGCCTGAAGGATGAAACATTTATATGAATATCTATACATGAAGAAAAAAAAGAAAAGAATGCGTATTGTTTAAAACAATAAAAGTATACTGCATACAAGGTGGAATTATTATGTCACCTTTTTCTTAAATACTAGACAAAGCGAATATAATGTGATTAGCTCGAGGTTTTAGACCAGAGACATAAGATAAGACCCCAACTACCAATTGGGCTCTGATGAACATATGTTCTGATTTTTTACAATTTATTATGACGTTTAGTTATTTTTGCTGCTATTAGGATATAGGAACAGGCTTAAACACAATCTTGGTTATCATAATCACGGTTAACTTTAAGATATTTATTCGACGGTTGGTTGTGGAATAGACTCAAGATATTCTTTCAAACCAACCTGTTTGATCTCCCACAACAACTTCTTGTTAAGATCTAGCTTCTTCCTGTGTATCTTCTTGACAGCGACCCTGTTACCCTTATACAGGCCGACGGTGAAGGACGACAGCGTCAGCGAAGGTATGCTTGGTGTGCCGGAACCGTTGCGGGTATTCCAACCCAGTGAAAGCTGTGTTGGTGATACAAATAAATAATTAACGACCTCTGTGGCTCTATGGTAATAGTGTGTAGCAGCTCAAGCCGGGGGTTCGCGGGTTCGAATCCCACCGACGGAACAAAAAAGTTTTCAATGTTCCTGGGTTATGGATGTGTATCAAATATATTATGTATGATATAATAAAAATCTTAAATGTATGTATAGTAAATAAGTATTAATTAATATATTTCCGTTGTCTAGTACCCGTAATACAAGTCCTTCAGGTATTTAATAGCGCGGGGCTCGACTGACGTGGTGTGATGCGTCCATATGACATAAGACTGCTACATCCCCGTAGCTCTGCTACATCCCCGTAGCTCTGCTACGGAGTTCGTAGCTCTACTACGTACGAGAACTATGTGTTTGTTTTCTAATAACAAAATTAAAAACTTCTCTTTTATTTTACCAAGCTAGTACTGAAACATGTTTGTCTTTTGGGAATTATTATTGTTTGCTTTGTATTAAATAAAATGGAAAAAAATATATTTACTGAAACATTTCTTTAAGTTTTTATTTTGCTATAAATACTAGTGACCACGAATTATTATATTGCTACTTTATTTCAATCATAGTGATTTAGAAACCTAAGTTATGAATGTAAAAGTGCGTCAGTTTATTGATTTGTCTGTCTGTTACCTCTTTACATTTAAATTAACTGTTTAACCGATTTAGATAAATTCAGAATGAGGATAGAAGATATTTTGAGTCGAGGAAAAGAATATAGGATAGTTATTTTTAATAATTGAATATGGTATACAATATCTATACCATTCTATAGTAGTTTTATTGTTGACAAGATGTTACTGGCAATATACTGTAATTTCTACCGAATTCCTTACATTTTTCCATTTTCTACTCAACTGTACATAATAAATATTTTCTCCTCGCCTGTACTTGTTATTGGCGGTGTTAATTAATTACTTGTTAGTTAAATGCTCCTCATACAAAGGTGTGGAAGTTGCAAGTTTCATTATGAAATCCATTAAAAATGTGCCAAGTTAGTTTGTATGATTTTAGGTTCAGTATATTATAACTACGAATCATAATATCTTGAGTATCATAAAAGTTTCGGAGCCTTAAAACTTTTTCGCGTAAGTATCTTAAGTTGTATCTTGAAGTATCTCATATTTAAACATTTTTACGAGTAGGTAGGTAAAAGTTATAATGTAATACGTAAGATGGAAATTACAATGGAATTTTATGTTTATAAAGGTACAAAGATCACCAAATAATCACCTAACGGCACATTATCTTAAGTTTTTTTCTTAATAGCTGCTGTAGACCAATCAGCATTAGAGATGGCTCATACTTCGTGCGCTAGTTTTACGGAGTTTCAGGAATTTTGAGGAAAGGGACTGAGGGGTAATTTGTTAATTGTTATAGCGAGAAAGTGTGCATCTGACTTGGAAACAACACTTTTCCAACGCAGCTATCGAACCCATGACTCCAAGCTAAAAGCCACGATTTAAACCACTAAGACTATATGCACCTACCTTGAGAACCTCATTGATGCTGTGCAACGCGGGGCTGGTGCCGAGGCCGGCGCCAACCTCCACCAGTACCTCTTCCGGCCGCACCCTCCATCTGGTATTGTTTAACTCCGCGTCTATACGCACTTGCCTGCAAACGTTTAAGTATTTTTTATATAAAATAAGGGGCCAAACGAGCAAACGGATCACCGCATAGCAACTACCGTCGCCTATGGATACTCGAACATTAGAAGTGCTGCAGGTGTGTTGCCGGCCTTTTAAGAGGGAAATCTCTTCTTGAAGGTTTGCAGGTCGTATTTTTCCGGAAATACTGCTGGTGATAGTTCATCCCAGAATTTGACAAGCTACCGGTAAAAATGCTTAAGATTATTCCTGCAGTGCTGTTTTAATAAGAGCATACTTCTTAGTCAAGGCCTACGTAATTTATGTCGATACAAGAACATGAAAAAAAAAGATTTGATAATTTTATTTCCTGTTTCTCCAATTGCAGCACTAGAGCGCATTATGCGGCATGCTTCTTAGACAAACAAATTGAGGCTCCAAATAAGCATTAGCACACTAACGGCCACACTCAAAGACATATTTTGATGATCATTAAACTTCAATTTCATGACGATTTTGACATCTGATGTGCAGAACTTATGTCAAAATATTCATTTAAGTATTTCATATTCGTCTGAGCTGACTGTGGAAATGCGGGGTTTGCACGGGTGACTAATAGTCGCACGACACGCCGCACGGCGAAAATCGACTGCCTAAATGGCAATTCGGCTACGCCGCGTGCGGCTCAAGAGTCAAGACGCATGCCCTAAAAGTAGACTGTCAACCGACTTTTGCCGCGCGGCCATTGGCCGCATGCGGCTGGTGACTAAAATCGACCGTGCAAACGCTCAGTCGCAAGCGATCGCTTGCTGCGAATACATAGTTTGTCTGCACTGATAGCTTTACCTTAGTACCTTTTTCTTCATTTTCGATTAGTCAATTATTTCTCCAATAATAATGGATTGTCGAACGAATTCAATGCCCCTACGCAAAGTCTGTTTTACGCGACATTTCCACGCAAAATCAACTAGTCACAAGCGATTTTTTTAGAACTGTGTAAATGGGGTGGTGATTCGGCTTGGACAGGGAATTCGACTAGTGACTTGCCACACGGCTAAAATCGACCCGTGTAAATCCACCATTAGGCGCTACAGGCTACTAAATCATATTATGCTCTACAATTGAAAAATAGGTGTTATTGACACCTTAAACTACTTTAAAGCCTGGGCTACAATATAGTTTAAACTTTAATCCCACTAAATTACTTACTTGTAGGCGACACAGGCGCCTGTCACGGCGAACGTCAAGAAAACCGCCAGACCGATAAAACAGTATATTATAACGGTCTGGGCTTCTGAGCAGCGTGAAACAAATCGTTTATGTATATATTCTCTATACATAGGTAGTACAATCCCTTTGAGTTATCAATTTTGTCTACTATAAAAACTAATCACTTTTAACCAATCAAAGTAAGCAATTATTATTATTTTTTAAGAAAGTCGCGTTAATTACGCTACATATAACATACATAAAGCTGAATTTACATTGCGATACTAGTGACTTGCAAGTCTAAAAAGTAATTAGTTTCATGACATTGATTTCGTCAATTATTTTACAAGTACAGTTTCATACATAATGCATGCATCGGCATCGGTTTCGCCACACTGGATTAATTTTTCACGCAACTACTTTCGTGGTGTCGCGAAAGGATTTTTACTTTAACTTTAACTGTGACTAATACTTTGACAGTGGCAAATGCGTACCTCCCTGGCATATGGGATCGTTGCCGAGGAACCCGCAGCGCGGCTTGTCGGGCGGGGGCTCGCGGCGGCCGCCAGGCCAGTGGATCGCCTTGCCCGCCACCGCCTTGTAGCTGCTGTTGAGGCCGTGGTAGAACGCCACCACCTATATTATAGTCATCGGTAGAGTAAGGCGTCTCCCAGACAGACGCGGGCAGCGGTGGCGGTGGCGGTGGCGGTCAGTTGGATGACTTGAAAGTTCTAGGAACGACACAGACACACGCGGTGGCGGGGCAGTACAAACAACCACAGATTAGAGTATTATAGAGTAGACAAACAACTGACCGCCGCCGCCACCGCCACCACTGCCCGCGTCTGTCTGGGAGACGGTTTATTACAGAGTAAACAGAACTAACGAGTACGCCGACTATCTCGATACGTTTGACGTAGCATGTCATATCATCCGGCGCGCGCCGTACTAATGCGTTACTCAGCATCGTGAAACATGTCGAAAGTGGTACTCGCGCCCAACTCACGTTGATTCGCCTGTTTGTTTGGTAGACAGAGTAGTAACTTTCACAAGACACAAGATCCTGCTGCATGCTTGTTACAATTGCCAGACGATTCGATGCTTAGTTCACTGATACTAAGTTGACAAGTACCTGAGCTATTTGCAGCGTTTGATGCTAAAACACGACGAGGAGCTCATTTGTTTATTTTTAATATCAACTTTTTTAATATAAAATAATTTTAATATAATATCTTCCACAAATAGTGTTATTGACGGTTAAAATTTTATAAACAGGTGTGAAAATTTGAAATATTATTTAACTCACTTCAAATTTCCCAGTAACGGGATCTAGGTCCAATATCGCGTAGTCCGCGTCCCTGTCACCGTTCTCATCTATACGCACGTGGCCGGTTATACCTGAAACGAAGAACTAATTAGGGCTTATTCCACCCTATTTTCTATCGTACTTTATAAAGCTACATCGTTTATTGGAAACTCCTGTTTAGTAATGGTATAGATAAAGGAGTAGGTGTCTAAACACACTAGGCCGAAGTTACGTGGCGGAAATTCCGCATGATTACGCCCACAATGTATTTTAAATTACCGACGACACACTATTCCGTCGCGTTCCGCCCGTATATTGTATGCGTTTGACATTGCGGGCGTAATCATGCGGAATTTACGCCGCGTAACTTCGGCCTAGTGTGTTTAGACACTAGGAATTTAGGAGAGTCGACGAGTGAAATGCAAATGTGTGTTCATGCCCGTTTGCACCAACCACGTGCTCGTCTTGTACCAACTATGTCTTGTTAAATATTAATAAAAAACTTAGTTGATATTTAAAAAAGAGTCAAAACATTTTTTATGAAGACTGACTGACAGCAAATTGGCTTGCGGTTAGTATAAGAGGTTACGAAACATACAAAAACATTCAATATTCTATACAACTAAGCCCTAAGACTTTGACTACATAAAAATCCCTCACCATGAAAGTCCCTCCCCCACATTCTCCTAGTGATGCTCCTGCCATCTCTCAGATCACCCCGCTCGGTCAGCGTCTCGTTCAGCGCCATGCCAAGCAGGTATACGCCATCGTAGAACGCACCGATAAAGAAGTTCACCTGCACAAAGGAAGGAAGCTGAAAAGTCTGACCACATGTATCAATACGAGGTTATGTTTTCAGCATTTTATTGACATTTCAATAAAATTAATAGTAAGTAGGTACTTAAATAAAAATATAACTGTTTTTGAAACAAGCTGGAGCGTACTGGAGCGTAATAGTGATCAAGACAAATCGAACGAAACCATGCTTGATTAGGGTGTGGCGTTTCGTTTTATTACGGAGTTGCTAAGGCCACGTTTTAACTCCTTAAACAATCTGACGACAAAGTACTCATCAAGACGAATCAGATGAGCCCAAACTCGAAGGGGCTACGTGGTTTTATTATAGAGTTCCTATAGCCACCTTTTAGCTCCATCATAATAGATAAGCTTCATGTTACCATAATGCAAAGTTTTACCTCAATCGAAGACCAGAAAAGGTAAGGTTTAAAACGAGACTGCGTGCGCCGCCGCATCACGTTCGTTACCCGTCACCTGCAGCACCGTCTCTTATAGGATAAGAGACGCAATGGGTGACAGGTGAACTAGGACCTACCTCTTCTCCATCCGAGAAGGTGTAGTTGGAGTGGTTACGGGCACTCAGTCGAACAGTATCGGCGAACTCATCGAAGCGGTCGCAAGTAGGCAGTTTGAGCGATAATCGCAGCAGCGCCTCGTATGCCCTGTCTCTTATCCAACACCTAGGATTTACCTCTTCTCCGTCAGAAAAAATGTAGATATAGTTGTGACGGGCCCGCAGTCGCACGGTGTCGGCAAAATCGTCGAAGCGGTCGCCTGTGGGCAGCTTGTGCGACATTCGCAGTAGCGCTTCGCCCGCCCTGTCTCTTTCCCACCTAGGACCTACCTCCTCCCCATCCGAGATGGTGTAGTCTCTTATCCGACCTATGACCTACCTCTTCCCCATCCGAGAAGGTATAGTTGTAGTGGTTACGAGCCCTCAGACGCACGGTATCGGCGAACTCGTCGAAGCGGTCGCCTGTCGGCAGTTTCAGCGACACTCGCAGCAACGCCTCGTACGCCGCGCGTGCTGCCGCGTCGCGTTCGTCGCCCGTGGCCCACCCGGTTTCGCCCCAGTACCCACCCTGTGAGGAACACGAGACTGTTAGGACCCCGATTCCACTTTGCAGTCTTCGGTATCCTAAGGCTGCGTTTCCACCAGAGCTGAGCTAAACTACGTCGTGAGAAATAATTTTAGGACCCAATAGTACCTAATACCTATCTAGCACTAAGCGAGGTTACGCAAATGATATGCATTGTTTTGAAAAAAGCGGCCAAGTGCGAGTTGGACTCGCCCATGAAGGGTTCCGCAGCAGCAATAAGGTTTATTTTTATGAAATTAAAAGGTTTTTGATTTATTTTTATATTTCAGTCGATGGTTTACTATTTATGACGTATAAAAAAAACTATTGGCTAGATCTCGTTCAAACCAATTTTCGTTGGTAGTTTTTATAGTAATCTACATCATATATTTTTTTTAATTATCATTTAATTTTTTATATTACATTAGAAATTAGAGGGGGGGGACACACATTTTACCACTTTGGAAGAGTCTCTCTCGCAAACTATTCAGGCTAGAAAAAAATTAAGTATATGAGAAACCTCAATATGATTTTTGGAGACCATAGATCAGCGGTCGTCACACTTTATTGGCCAAGGGTCACACATGGCAATGTGAGTGCCAGCATTGGGCCGCAGAGTATGTGAAGGCCCGGGCGCTCCAGAAGCAGTTCCACACTAATGTCCTTTTTTACACCTACCGAGTAGAGTGGCAAGACGGTACTTTCGGCAACTTTTAATAGTCGAGAACATTGCCTCGCCATTCTACTCGGTAGGTTCAGGCCCTACCGAGTACCGACTTGCACCACACCATAAAACAACTGGATTATTATGTTAATTATTGTAACCATTGTTATAGTTGACCATTGAATTTTGAATCTACTTTGTCGCGGGCCGCAAATTGACGACCACGGCCATAGATTCTTCACACGCATAGGTTAGATGAAAAAAATTTTTTTTTTTGTTTTAGTTGTACCTATGGGGACCCCTAAAATTTTTAATAATTTTTCCATTTTTGCATCAAAATCTTAATTCGGTTCACAGATTACATCTACGTACCAAGTTTCAATAGTATAGCTATAATAGTTTCGGAGAAAAGTGGCTGTGACATACGGACGGACAGACAGACATGACGAATCTATAAGGGTTCCGTTTTTTGCCATTTTGGCTACGGAACCCAAAAAAGGTGCTAAGTACGTAAAATTGCAAAAACTTAGAAGAATATTTTGGCGCGTTGATGACATTTTCATAAAACGTGAAAGTTACGTTGCCTAAAACTTAAACCGTGAGTCGTGACTAGCTGTCAAAGGCAAAATCATAAAGCCACAGATTAAGGATATATAGGTAGATGTAGTCTTAGCCCGTCATCGCGTGGCCATTTTGTGCTTATTTTCATACAAGTAGTGTGCGTTTATTTTCTTGAATATTTCTATTTGTCGATCATTTCGAAGCACATTTAAATCCAGAAAAGAAAATCATTTAGTTCATGATATCGATAAACTATAGTTCAAGTAATGAGAATCCGTAAACACACGTAAAAAGCTATGCAACTTTTGTAGTCAAATTAGTAATTAATGTGACATTTTTAGCACTAATGCCTTACATAGCACGAATAAGGGATTATTAAACTTAAATATTATCCTTTTTAGCTTACAAAAATACCAATTGAAAAGTCCAAAAAACGTTGTTCAAAACTTACGTATTTAATGTTAAATCCACGTGTTTGAGGCATTCTTTGGCCATTCTTATGGTTTATAATTTAGCGGAACCATAGAACTCAACAATATCTAGCATAAAATGGTCAATAAAAACCTTTATTATCACTTTCATTACATAAAATATGCATACCGACTCCTTTGTTATGTCCTAGTAAGTAGGACATAACATTACACGCTTTTGACGCTTGTACACTGATATAAGGCTCTCTCCTGCTATAGTATCTCAATGCATAAAGCAATAGAAAAAATATAATATTATATATTTGCCTCTGTCAATAATTTAAGGGGTACTTCGCTTGTATGTGTGCCGTGTGTATTATGTGTGGATGTGTGTGTAAATCATACTCTACCTGGAATATCTCAACGTCGAGGAAGGCGTAGTCGCCGCGCGTCATGTCGAGCGAGTGCGCCGCCAGCATGAACTCGCGCACCAGCGACCCGCGCACGCTCAGTATCACCACTGAGCACATGGAGATAAACAAAATCATTAGCCTTACTAACAAACAGATCCATAGAGCTAATATGTGATAATAAGCAGACGCTATATGATGTTTGGTCCTCGCCTGTCGAGCAACTTTACTAACGTATCGGACGAGAACAATCATTGTCATTATAACGTCTATAATATACACATTTTTATAAGTAAGGGAGTTAGGGTGTATCGACATTCTACAGGCTTCCCTACACTAGTTCACATATTGTACTGTATTTCTAAAATAAATAAGGAATACAGAAACCATATATTACAAGTAATGTCATGTGAAAAAGTCCGAAACAAAAAAAAAACAAATTTATGTAAAGCTTTTAGCGATTAAGTGAAACAAAAAGTAGGGGATTGTTTTGTTAAATAACTCGATTTCTTACAAATATCCGAAAATTAATAAAATAAAAAGTACTACAAACAGTCCACTCACATATACACACATTAGCTAATTAGCTCGTATCGCGTTACCTCTCGCGTACATGCTGACGTCTTTGAGCAGCGCCTCGCAGGACTCGCGCTCGTTGCCGTCCAATTCCCGGACCGCCTTCAGCACACCCTTCTTCCGGAGACCCCACTCCAGGCTCTTACCTGAAGTAAAGACCTAGGTTAGATTTCTAGCCACGGTCAGAGTGACTTAATTATTACTTTAATATTTTTAAGCAGCACTCGATCGCAATAAAAGCTGTGCAAAAGGCACAGCTTTTATTGCGATCGAGTGCTGCTACCGAATCAAGAAATTCCGTAACGGAAAAACCTAACACCCTCGACTCCGACCGGCACAGAGTTGCCGACAGACTTAGGTACGGTGTTAGTGTGCGTAGACGTATGTGAATTATAATTGCTTGCAATTACAAACTTTGAAATCACCGTTGTCGATTGGGTTCAATGACTAGACACAAAAAATTCACTGCATCATTGTTTTCACTATAATAATTTTCTATGTTATTGTTGCTAGTTGTTTCGTATATAATAATAAATTTACTCGTGCTTATTTGCCCTTTTAGATATTTAAATGAGAAACCGGTGAAAATATTTACATGAACAAGCGTTTTTGATAACGCGCACTGGTTCACGCTGACATAAGCGAGCAGTCAGCACATCACAAAATCCAGAATTCGAGCCTTATTTACCAATGGTAAGCAGGAACAAGTCGGATTTTTCTTGCAGCAGTACGATGTACGACGAGCCAAAACTGCTTCAACGGACTTGTCTATATAATATCGGGGATAACCCCCTTACCCCGCTTACCCACAGTAAGCGAGAACAAGTCGGACTTATCCAGCAGCAATGCGACGTGTCTCCATCTAAACCGCTCCAACAGTTCAACTTCAACAGACTTGTGTACGCGCGAGTAGTATTCTCTATTTTTTTATAAAGACGTAGTTTTTTTATTCTTATTTTATTTAGGGACTTTATTCTGCCTACCTCTCTGGTCTACTTACCCACAGTAAGACTGAACAAGTCGGACTTATCCAGCAGTAACGCGACATGTGCCCAACCAAACCGCTCGAAGACGCTGGTGAAGACGCGTGGCAGCCGGCACTGACAGTACGACATGCGCGTCAACGTCGGGTACTTGCCCTTGTCGTTGAACAGGGTTTGAGGCTGATCGGAGACAAAAAAAATGTTAAATAATATGGCATGTTAGACTGGCTATAGACGGACCGCAAGTTGCAGTCGGGACCGACTGCTCTAGAGCGGTCGCGTTGAAATTTGCACCGACCGCTCAAGAACTGCTCGAGCGGTCCGTGTGTTGAGGATATGAATTTAGTATGGAAACTGCAGATCGCCGTGCAGCGCCTGCATCTTGCAGTCACCTTCGACTGCAAGATCCGGCTCGTCTATGGCCGTTCTTAATATTGACACAAATAGGATATAGCGGGATAATCCAGTACATAAAAAAGTAAATCGCCTAAAAAAGTAAAATTCTGAACTTCTATTTCTGAACAACATTATGAAATGATCCAGAGATAGGTATTTATTATTAAATTAACATTATCATAATATTGTGTTTAAAGACGTTATTCAATAATTATTTCTCCTTGTCCGATACACTAAAAAGGCTTGACAGGGACAAAACCTTGTAGAATGTCTTTAAAATAAACATTGTTTAACACAAGCCCGTGTAGTAATTAAACTATTCATGACACACAATTTATAGAAATCGAATAGTGGGTTCTTTTAAATGACTATTTTAAGTATGTTAAGCTCAGTTTCACCGTCCTATACTTATGATGATTGGTGGATGATGAATACCATGAAGTTAGAACCTACTTCATGATATTCTTTATGATAACTCAGAAGTTAAAACTTAAAAACTCACTACTGCTTTTAATAAGTTTGTCTCATATTGAAACAAACTACAATCTGACCATTACGAACCGTATTTTACGCCAATAAAAAAATAATAAAATATAAACAGGGTTCAAATATCAAAGCGTATTTCACATAAAAAGTGACAACAAAATGAATATAAATCGCGTAATTTGTGCGCAAGTGATATCTCGGCCCATGAATATTTCATGGTGATGTACCTCGGAGCCCTTCTTCAAGTTTCTGAGTCGATGCATGCGGCTGACGACGCTCGCTGGCGCGGCGAGCTCGCCTTCCGAAGGTGGCTGGAGACAAAATTGCTTATTAGGGTCTATTCAGACGGCAACACGACGCGTAGATGCATTTCTAAATTTGTATGCATCTTCGCTTCGTGTATGTAATCTATTACACAAGTGGGTTGCATGAAAGGCGTTATAGCCTCATTTATATTAATTTCAGCAGTAACTAATATAACGATGACATTTTCTAACTAAATATTAACATTAGCCGGCCAAAATGAACCGGATATATTTAAAGTAGGTTGGTGCAACTCACTCTAAAGTCTTATTTCTTACAGCAAAGGTCAAGTATCATAAACAAATGGAAACGCACAAGAGCAGAAATCCTATGAATACAAACAAGATCAAGATTCAAGACACAATATTGTTTTGATTGATTCTATAATATCTGTCTGTTGAGACACAATATAAGTAATATACAGTAGACTATCTTTATACTAGTTCACCCCCACGTTAACGTGATTTCTTTTTGACTTCAACTTGACTACGATGCAATATCACGTAGCACGTGCAATAAAATAATTTAACATACATTTTATCAAATTACTTATAGATAAGTATATAGCTTTCGACATTAAAGTTAGAAATCGACATAATATCTTTATAACAAGCATCTTGTTACTTGAATAGCTTATGCTAAATCCCATATTAATTATAGCTTGACCGCTGTAAAGTCGACCCTCGTAGCATACATTTAGTATGCTACGAGTATGCTACGAGGGTCGACTTTACAGCGGTCAAGCTTTAACATGCATTTTTGGTAGGTAACTTCGTTATCGAAATTCTAAATTATCAGTTATGCAATAGGCTCAAGTATCTGCGTTGAACGATCTGAAAGTTGATGTTTAGGACACAGATGAGTCACTCTACTCTAGGTTATCCATATACTGTGTATATACCTACGTCTTACACGTGAACCGTGTTATCTCTATGTATCGTGTAGATAACAGCTTGTTTAAGATTAAGTGGTCATTCATAATATTGATGATTCCAATTAAGAATTAAAGTAATATTTATAATATTATGTAATGCTGATATACCTCATATTAAAATCTGATTTGTAAATTGTTGAGTTCATAAGTAACTAATACTTTTTGTATTGTCTAATAAACAATATAAATGTTAACAATATCTAAAAACTAAAATTTTGCCTGTGAAAAAATACGTATTTACAACTAATTAGAAAAGGAATTATATTAGCAGCTTCTGTGCCAAGTTGGCAACAAAAAATGCTTCTATTAAATGAATCTGAAACATTTATTACACTATAGTATTTTGCACCATCAGATAAATTGATTCTATGGCAGCCATTACAAAGTCAATCCAGATCGCGATCCTGATTGATTGTGTATAACGTGTTGGATTGGTGGATCCCAAATATCTAGATTTTTTAAATCCATGATCGTGATCCGAAGATCGCGATCCAGATTGAGCGTCTAATGTGAAATTATGTCAGTTTACATCAGTCAGCGATCAGCGTTCGCAACGCAATAGAGTCGGACGACAATTACAGCGATGACATGCCGCCTCCGCCGTCGGCGCAGCCGCAACCATCCACGTCTAAGACGCTGGATAGTTCTAAAGAAGAAGAGTTTATCTTATATCTCTGGAAACTATGACAGAGTTACGGAATAAGAAGTGCATTGATTACACCTTCCTTCATCCTGTAGCTTGCATAATCCTCTTCATCAGTACTATGAATTTCATCTAACAAGTTCAAATGAGTGTAAATGTTATTTTTAGTAACCATGGTTTAACCCAACGTTTCCTCTTAACGCGTTTCTTCACAGCAGTAGCAATAATGATTGCTACACAAGCTTTTGTCTAATCGAATGTCATTTTATTTATCATTTCATTAAATCATATCATTTCATTAAACGCGTGTTCATCATACGGTAGCGAACAGTGGATTGATGTGATCTGGATTGAACGTCTGTTGTCGCTTCAGTCGCTCCAAGATCCATCAATCTGCTGCGATCCGTAACTTTGGTCGGATCGCGATCTAGATTGACCGTGTAATGGCTGCCATTTTGTCGGGTCGAGTCAATATATTCGGTTACTGTGTAGGTTACGTACATGACCTTCCACTTCGATTAGGTTCCCGAAACAGATTCCCTTAACTTAATTAGTTTTCAAAATATAAATTTCAATTCCTATGGGCTATTACAGCCTACAGGCAGTAGGAAAAGACTGCTTTACACAATGCACAATGTAGTGATGGTTAATTAGGCTGCGTTTTCACCGGAGTTGAGCTAAGCTGCGTTGCAAGGAATGTGTTTTACAAGAACCAATAGAATCGTTGCGCTGAACGTGGTCAGGCAAATGAAGCGTTTCTATTGGTGCTTAAAAACACATTCCTCGCATCGCAGCTTAGCTCAGCTCAGGTGGAAACACAGCATTATACTAAGGCCGTTCAGAGAATGCGTTCCTGACACGTCGCGATTATCAATGAATACATCAATAATTCAATGAATGTTATAATTTTGTGACACTAGTCGTGACTAACGGCCGTTCCCAATATTTGAATCTCTTACTTGAGATAGGAATAGCTCACATTAGACATTAGCTCCATATATTTTATGTCAATTCTATGTCAGCTGCGATCGGTTGTATGTCAAACCAGAGATAGATTGAATATAGGGAACGGCCATAAGTCTAATGGATGCCATAAAGGCGAAAGTTTGTGAGCGTGTATGTTTGTTACTTCGTCACGTCTAAACTGCTGGAGCGATCTCAATAAAATAACTCCATACCATTGATAGGTGTCAGGAACGCATTCTCTGAACGGCCGAACTTTAGGCTCAATTTGTATGCACTCGCGCGTCAGAGATTACAAGCAATTGTATGTAACGATTTATTTAAACAGCAGCGCGGTCGTACTGCTATTTACATACTTATGATTTTGTCGCGTAGCGACCAAACCGCTGTCGTATACAAATGTAGTCTAAGAGAAGAAAACCATTTAAAGTTTAATTGTAGCTAACCGTACACGCACATCAGTAATTAGTGACAGTCCGCATTATCGGGATTACACCCCCGAGAGCCTTTAAGAGCTTCGTGATTAATTTCACATTCATTCAATCTAACTTGTGGCGAGTAGGTGTACTATCGGCTAAGTTTTAAATACTATCGAGGAAATTGATTCCTAGGCAGTTGACGGACCTACGTCAGTTGGTTGGGTTATGTCAATTCAATACGTGATTTTGGATTTGACGTAACCGACCAAATTATGTAGGTCAGCAGTCAGTCAGTACTCAGTAGGCAGATGCCTAGGAATCAACTTCACTGAATATTATAATATAATATAAAGAAAATCGCTTGGCAGCGCTGTTGAATTTTACACACTAACATATTTTAACGAGCTGGAATTTACACACACACTTTCGCGATATCATTGATATATAGCAACTTTTCCCAAAGTAGGCAATAACGCCCCCTTGTGGGCGCTGAAGGTCTAAAGGGGGGCGGTGTGGGACCAAGAAAAAGAAATTAGGGCATTATGTAGAGGTTTGGGGGTGATTAATTACATCTGGAGGCATTTTAAGGGGGCGCTAAAACATAATTTGTTCTCAAAATGGGCAGTAGACAAAATAAGTTTGGGAACCTCAAATATACAGGTGTAACAAAAGAAAGTGATAATACTTAACGGTGTGTATGTCGTACGAGTTCTCGGTACGAGTGATAACTTTATTCACAGACTACAGTGAAAGTAATAGTGCTGAAAGAGTTTTTTTTGTATGCGCATTGCGCAAATGGGCATGACATACAAATCACAAAAAATGCTCTTTAAACGCTGCTACTTTTACAGTTAACTCTTTATAAGATAAGAGGCATACATACCCTAAAGTATTATCATTTATCACTTTATTTTGTTTGTAGATTTATATCTAAACGATAGAAGATTTATTTACATTTTTTTTTTCGATTTCATAGAAGATTCTGGCTACTTCGTTCCGGACACATTACTATCAAAATATGCTTAACGTCTTCTTTATCACACTTTAAAGTCTAAACAATAAGGTGGTTGCACTTTAAATACGTAGTTAGAATTATAATATACTAGCTGTCCCGGCAAACGTTGTTTTGCCATTTAAAGTATATTTTCTACATCATCAGTTGATACATGTTTTACCCCCTCTTTTGTCCCCTAAGAGGGTGTGGGGGGAAGGTCATACACCAGATGTTAAGTTGAAAAACACAGTTAATACCTAATATGAAGTAAGTCCACTAAAGAAAAAAGTTGTATACAAAATATGACCCCTCTTTGGTCCCCAGAGAGGGTTGAGAGGGGAGGGGGGGGAGGATTTTTATACACCAGATGTTGAGTTGGAAGAAGACAAATATAATATATCTGTGAAAACCGTATGCAAATCGGATCAGTAGTTTTCATGTTAAAGAAAAAGTTTGATACAAAATCTGACCCCCTCTTTTGTCCCCTTAGAGGGGTGGGGGGAAAAAATTGTATACATCATAATATGTTAAGTTGGAAGAAGATAAATATATCTGCGAAAACCACATTCAAATCGGATCAGTATTTTTCGTATGATGCTGGAACAAACATACAGACAGACAGAAAGAGTGACAGACAGACAGACAAAAAACTAACCACATTTTTGGCTTCTATAGCGATGTAGTGACAAAGGTGTAATTTCGGGTGTCATTTCATATCTTCTAAGTACAGAATTTTCATTTCTACAACAGAATATTGTCTTCCCCGCACGCGCTTTGGTGACGCCCACTATCGTAATATTTTAATTTCGCCATAATTTCAAAACCAAACGTCCAATTTTAATCATTCAAAGACCAAATATTATCTACATAAACTGTACTTAGTGATAAAATAATTTATTTTGATAAGGATTAATAGCGTGAGTAAAATATATCCGTTTAAATGTAGTCCAAAAAAAATTCAGTATTTTTAAATAAATAAATGGTTATTGTGCCTCTCTCGACATAGATAGGTATAGTGTGTCGCGGACTTTTTTGTAGATATTTATAAGATCTACAATTACTTAGAACATTTTATGGTTCTATCTTTTATAGTTTAGGCAGCGTACGCAAAATAAGTAACTTTTCTAGCTGATTTTTTACACCTTGCGTCCGAAAAACTCAAATATCTTACGGAACCCTACTTTTTTCCAAAATAAAATGTAGTCTATGTTCAGCAGAAATAATGTAAGATTCCAATAGCAAAAGAATTTTTCAAATCGGTCCAGTAGTTTCGGAGCCTATTCGACTCAAACAAACAAACAAACAAACAAACAAACAAACAAAAAATCAAATCTTTCCTCTTTATAATAGTAGTTAGTGTAGATAGTTTTTAAATAGTACATTTTTGTTTTGTTCTGCCTTGTTTTGGTAAACTATAGACGCAGTAGTAAAATTCAATTACCAAACGTTTCGAAAGTAACACATAACTTTTTTCTTCACGGAAATAGTCTTGTCACTTTTGTCTCAGGTTAGTTGAGTTAATATGATAACCATTCCCAATACAAAAGTATTCTCTCGTGTTACTTCGAAGAATACAAAAATATACGAACTTTTTTTATTTGAAGCTCGCTGACTCTTTATTTTTATTCATAAAATATTATATGCCCACTCAACCGTTATACCCTCAGAACAGGAAAATAAAATACCAAACTAAATCCAATTTTTTTGAAGTCACCTAAAATTCTATTCGGTTATTAAATATGTATTAAGGATTAAAGACAGACCCAAATATAAATAATAAGTAAGCCAAAAATTTTACCCAAATGGAGTTAACATTAACTTACTAGGCAAGTAATGAAAAAACTTTAAACCTAATTTTGCTACCTTAATCGCACATCGGAAAAATATAACTATATATTTTTTAAATCCTCATATTTTATTGTTTAAAGCAGTCTATTTTAAAATTCATAAGCTATTATCATTACCATTGTAACATAAATTCAGTAACTTATACTCGTATAATTTTATGTCCGTTTCAGTCTTCAGAGCTAACGCGCGAACCTTTCAAATTGAAGTCTCAAAAAGTCTACCTCCACCGATACTGTCTGTCCGTCTGTTTGTTCGTCTGTCTGTCTGTCTGTCTGTTTGTTTGTATGTTTTTCAGTCAGTCTGTCTATCTGTCTGTCCGTTTGTCTGTCTGTTACTAACGCGCTAACCGAAATTGAAATCCCAAAAAGTCTACCTCCATTCTTAATAACTTTAAGGATATCACCATGATGATCATGGTACACATCAGCACCTGAAATTCCATCACATCTCACCCCATTACCCTCAGGTTTAATCCCATTACCGGCTCAATGCCAAGTTCGCAGTCCGGAGTCCCGGCTCTCGCATGATTTGTTTGCACTCTTGACCGAGGGGACGAAACAAATCGACCGCGGTATCGCTCTGTCTATACCCCGCTATTTATAGAGATATTTCAAAAGTAATAGTTTGGTGGACGGTCGCAGGGTTAAAGCTATCTACGTGTTGATTTCTTAAGCTGTTTAAGCCAGCCGTAGGGAACGAAAATAGTCATATCGTCCACTTTAATTAAGAGCGCATTTAAAGTAACAAATCTTCTCGTAACTACATATCGTCATAATAATATTATGACGCAAAAACATGCTTACAGACATAGGCTAAGGCTGCGTTTTCACTAGAGATGTGTTGCGGGGAATGTGTTCGCGTGTTGATTAATGGTCCAATAGAATCGCTGCGCTGAGCGAGGTCACGTCAATAGAGCGATTCTATTGGTTCTCAAAAACACATCTCTGGTGGAAACGCAGCCTTAATCTGAATATTAGCTACCAAAATCATAGCTTTTAATTTGGTATAGTCAGGTAAAGAAAATCAAGAACTTATTACGTCTTCAAAATTATTTCTTCTATTTATTGGCGTCACAATTGGCGTACATACTCTAATGACACCCTTGCACTTGATTATACATTGTTTAAACTAATAATCATAGAAAGCGATAAGAAAACTCGCTAGTCATGATTATTATCATAATGTTATGCAACTGAACCACTCAAAAACAAATAAATACTGTCCGCTTAATAGCTCTTATATAAATACTAATCCAACTTCCGATCAGTCTACCTCGAAACCTGTGCAGTCTCGCTCCTGTCATCATGCTCTACTACCATCTACTATTAGTTGTGACTATACTATTTATAGTTTATAAGTACAGAAACCGCAACAAAGATTACTGGAAAAAGAAAAACATAGTGCAGGAGGAGGGAGTCTTACAGACATACATAGCTCGGCAATGCTCCTTAGGAGAAGTCTACTTGGACATTTACAAGAAGTATCCTAACGAGAAGTATATAGGAATGTTTTTGAACGAGCCGGCCCTCATCGTGAAAGATCTGAACGACGTTCATGCCGTCCTGCAGGGCGACTTCCAGAATTTCTTCCGTCGCGGCACCGTCCAAAATCCGCGGGACATTCTCGCGGATAACGTGCTGTTCATAGACGATTACCCGCGATGGAGGCTCATCAGACAGAAAATGACGCCCATCTTTACGAGCAGAAAGCTCAAGAATATGTTCTACATCATGGACAGAATCGCCTGCGACTTCATCAGCAACGACAACAACGTTCAACTCACGAACACCGACACGTTCCACGCTCTCTCCGTGTACACCACCGCCTGCATCGCCGCCACCGTCTTCGGCCTGGACGGGAGCCCGAAGAACTACACAGACTCCCCTTTCCTCCACATGGTCAGGGATGTTCTAGGACCGAGCTTCGCTTTCAACTTCAAATTCTCCGTTTCGACGATCTCGCCCCGGCTCTTCAACCTATTGAATTTGAAATTTTTCGACGCCTACAAGGATTTTTTCGTCGGCGCCTTCAAGCAGGTGATCGACCGACGAAGACGGGACAAGGATCCTCGGCACGATTTCATCGACACCTGCATAGAGCTACAGAACAACGGAAGGATGCAGGACGCCATCACGGGATACGAGCTCGATCCGTCGGACGAGGTGTTGGCCGCTCAGGCGTTCTTCTTCTTCTTGGCCGGAGTAGACACGTCCGCGACGACTATGCACTTTGTTCTTTTGGAGCTGGCTAGCAACCCGAACGTACTTGCCCGGCTTCACCAAGAAATAGACGAGGCGTTTGCCAAATGCGGGGACGCGTTGACATACGATGCCGTCGACAATATGCAGTACTTAGAGATGGTATTGAACGAGTCGATGCGCAAACATTCGCCGATCGCGCAGATTCAGAGGCAGTGCGTGAACAAAACGATGCTACCGGGAGGACTCCGAGTGGAGAAGGGTGAAATCATAGTGATACCTATTCACGCGTTGCACAGGGACGAGAACAATTTCCCGAACGCTGACGTATTCGACCCCGAAAGGTTCTCGCCGGAGAATATCAAAAACATCAAGAGAGCCAGTTTTATACCTTTCGGAGGAGGAAATCGTGTTTGCATAGGTAAGTGTTTTACTATAATTTTATTGGGTTTTTAGGTGCCTTAATTATAGTAAAAATGGCGTAATGTTAGTACGTTCACAAAACTTAAACTTATCGTTAAATACCATTATACATTATACATTTTTATGTCACCTCCTTGCTCATGAACAAAAATAAGAAACATCCATACTAACATTATAAATGCGAAAGTGTATCTGTCTGTCTGTCTGTTACCTCTTCACGCCCAAACCGCTGAACCGATTTGGCTGAAATTTGGCATGGAGATACCTTGAGCCCCGGGAAAGGACATAGGATACTTTTCATCCCGGAAAAATGTACGGTTCCCGCGCGATAAACGAGTTTTGGCGCAACGGAGTTGCGGGCATCATCTAGTACTTCATAAAAGTAATAATGAGTTCATAAAATAATTATTTTCCATATAAAGGAATGCCAGGATAAGTTGAAAATGCCGGCTCTTAAAAACTTTTTGAGTCAAAAGTACGCAATTACAACAGTACCAAAAATCCAGAAATCTGATCAACGTCTCATTATCTCAAGATTTTTTTACTTTAGAATTCTAATTCTCTTGTTTTTTTTCAGGCGAAAGGTTAGCCCGCCTCCAAGTAAAATCTGGCGTTGCATGGTTCCTACGAAACCACACGCTAAAGGAACAAACATTCAACCCGAAAAAGTATGACCAGATCACATTCGCTAACAAAGACATCAATGCTGGTATTAAACTGATACCAAGGAACTAAGGGTCAATTCAGACCGCAACGCGACGCGTTGACGCATTTCTAAATTTGTACTGAATTGACAGATTTCAGTTGCGTCATGACTCATGCGTGAAACGTCTATCTTGCAAATCTGTCAAATCCATACAAATTTAGAAATGCATAAAATTTACGAACGCGCGGTTTGACGGCTACAGCGCGAGATCACAAGCAATTGTATGTAAATGACAGCGCGACCGCGCCGCTATCTAAATAAATCGTTGCATAGATATTTTGCTTCTGATCTCGCGGTGAGGCCAAACCGCTCATTCGCGCGGACGCATATAAATCCAGCCTAAACTAGTGAATAATAACATTATTTAAGAATTTTGAGATATGTGTGTGATAGTGATGATCTGATATAATATAAGTGCGTAGTGCGAGTTTTATTCGATCATACTCATCGAGAACGTTAACGCGAATTTGTATGGGATCAAAGCGGTATCCACGTAAGCCAGTAGGTGGCGCTGTTTGAACCCATACAAATTCGCGTTAACGTGTTCGATGCGTATGATCGAATAAAACTCGCACTACAGCCCCAGATGAAAAGTGCTGATGATGAATATAAATTATAAAGTTTCTTTAAGTTACTTATATATTTTTTGATTTCGCCTTACGGCTACATAGCATAGATCCATGGATGTAAAAATAGATCTTAGTTTCTAACTTTCTACTTTTATTCAGTGTATGGACCAGCCATTCTCAAAGTGTGCTTCTCGGAGCCCTGGGTTTAGCAAAGGCTTTGTAGAGGCTCCGTGGGCGATACGTGGTTTTTAGAAATGTCTTCAGACACCAGCGTGGACACGATTAATTTAAAGACAAAACATTTTGGGGGGGGGGGGCATCTACAATGCTAATTATTGTAAATATTTGTAAAATATATTACTAAAACGATAAGACATAATATGAATATAATATTATCTGGACATAAGTAGATACTTTGCGCTGAGATACTAGATGGTTGTAAAATTCTACTCAAGCGCATCTCAGATAATAAATAATAATATCAACCATATCAACAACGATCACATCTTTTCACACTTCATTGCGCTAAATTAATGATCTATCGTACTAGAATCTTTTTTCCGGCATAATAGTTATCTATCCAATATAAAGGACATTTAGGACATCTCGGTACTCGTAGTGGCTTAAAATTAGATAAGTGAATTAAGCGTGACGAGGTCAATGACAGACAGACTTTCGCATTTAAAACATTAGTACAGACTCACCTGATCTCCCATGCCGGTTATGATGGGTGTGTTCCAATACGCAGCCAGTCTCGCTACGGGCTCCAGGGCGAAGGCGCAGGCCGGTCCGATGAAGGCTATGACGTCATCCTTGAAGTGCATATCAGCTGCGAGTCCGGGAGCGATCGCGCCAGAGCAGGACGGGTAGCTGGAAATTACACTGTGTCAGTACTTAGCCAAGTTGCAATTTTGTTGCAATGCAAATTTGAAGTTAGATATCAAACATCACAAGGGCAAAGTCACTAACTTTTTTATTTAAGTAATCACTAACTCAGCGGCTAGATACCTGCTGATAGAGAGCTTCTTATAAAATAAAATCTTCGACAGAAAATGTATAAGATACCATTTTAAGTATATGTTTCTTAATTTCTAGCTTCGCACTTCACTGTCGAAATTATCCAACACAATATAGTACTGGAATAAAGACTATGTAAGTACTGAAAGATAATATAATATTTCATTTATTAAAGTCATATCTTCGTTGATACAATATAACTAAACCTCACTTTCTGTGAGGCCTTCTTATTTTTTTGGCCTATTCACTTATAATAGGCGGGGCTCTTTCACTATACTTTTTCATGCAATTTCAAAGGCAACGGAAATAACAAATGATCGATGAGAGTAAAAGTTCAGGAAGTGCGCGGAAAAAGTTAGAAAAATGGGTCAAAGGGAAACCAAGTTTTTTTTTCAAGTGACACTGCGGTTAAACTTGTCGGAGTACAGCTTGATAACGATGATTAAATTATGATAATGACAACCAGCTAATGATATTTTGATTTATGGTGGGAAAGTTTAGTTTGTCCTATTTTGAGGGTCTGCTTCTTATCACTTACCAATCGCTGTTTACAAATGTTTTTATTACAAAATATTTTATTTCTTTCATTTCTTTTTTTCTTTCTTTGCTGCTAGCTATTAATATATGTAATTGATTGTGCTGTCGGTTCTTGGTGGATATTCATTTTAGACACAAACAAAACACAGTAATACTTTTTTTTTATTGAGGGGGGAAATACGTTACGTATCCCCCACCCCTTCGGGGGAAGGGGCGGGGGTATGTGGGGCTCCCTACAAGAGGTGTACCCACTAAAACCCCCCCATGCCCTCCTTCCAGCCGTGGGATACGGGCACTCTGGTCGAACTCCGCGTCCTCACGGCGCTTGCCGCGTCCGGCACATCTCAATTGCGGCGGCTGGTGTTCTGCCGCCGCTTTCTTCACCGAGAGCTCCCCGGGCATCTAGGGAGCTTTCTTCTCGGGGCCCTTCGTGCGGGCTGTGATCCCCCGATCGACAGCCCGCGGGCCTATTGCTCCACCTCCATGGCGGGCTGGGGCTGACTAACCCCGGCACCACCGGCTCCAGGCTCACGCGGCCGAGCCTTGTCAGAGGGAGCTCTCTCCTCTCCTGCGGCGCTTCGTGGTGGGAGGCGGCTTTTTGGCTGTTGGACAGCCGCCGCTTCCAAGGACGTGCCCGCTCTCCTTGCCGAGTGCCTCGCAGAAGAAGCAGTTGGGTTGCACACAGTAATACTTGCACTTTTTCCACTATATTCATTAATTGATACAAATTTCACTTATATTTATATTAATCACGACCGGTTTCCGTCGTGATTAAGTGAAATTTGTAACAATTAATGAATACCTATAGTGGAATAAGTAATAGTTAAAAAAACTAAAAACACGCTTTTTATATAAAGCGTCGGTTACAAACAAACATACAAACATAGAAATTGAAAAATGGAATAATTATAATATCAAATTAGTGTATTGTCATCGGTCCTCGATAAATCTACAAAGTTTTAACGAAATCTGGCTGTTTAAAGTGGATCAAAATCGCGCCCAAAGAAGTCGGTTACAACTTACAAACAAATATACAGGTGAAGCTAATAAAAAGCGTATAAAAAGTGCAAGTATTACTGCCACTGGCTACTAGCCACAGCCCACAAATAAAACACAGTAAGTGTTTTATTTGTGGCTAGCTATTAAATCATTATTTTTTAGACAATTTTTAATAAACCTAAGCGATTAACAGTTATAGTAAGACTCCGTCCGCCTTTTTTTCTACGTTCATGTATTAAGGATGCTCCAACAGGAAAATTAGCAGGTCGGATGTCTGTCAGTACGAATATCGACGTTAATGACATTAAAATAAGATTCATATTAGCGCGCTTTTTACAGTGGCGGTTACGACGCTCGCCGCGTTTTTGATATGGCGAAAATGTATGAAAAAATTTAAGAAATTTTCTTATTTTTCTTATAACTGGAAAAGTTGTTTATTTTTTAGCGGACTTTAAAAAGGACTAAATAAGCAACAATTTTTTTGTATATTTATTTTCCTCAGTTCAGTGTATTTAGATATTAAGGTACCTAATCAGACCCCATTTTTTTCATATTTTGCGATTATTGTGATGGTTAAAACGTATTTTAAGTGAAAATTTTGTATGCGGCTATAGAATTTTTATGGTACAGTCGTGGAGATGAATATATTATCTTTTATTTGAAACCAAAATACCCTCGCAGTTTGACTATTCTATAAAATGGTGCCGGAAAATCGCTGATATTTGTAATAGCGTCCTTAAGTATGGATTTTTCTGTGTGCGGCCGTTAAAATAATGTTTGAGGGACTTTCATTAATTTCATAACTTTTGCTAGATGACAGTTATTTAATTGGCTTTTATTAATTTTGATTGACGTTAAGTACGAGGGCTTACTATTGAGTTTAATAACTTTATTTTTCGAATGCCTACTCGAGTCACGTCTCAGTTAGTTGTCATGTGCCGTCTGTCTAATAATTAATAAAAGAAGGGATTTTTGGCCCCACGTAACTTATATACATTTTTCTTTTGTCTACTCTATATTTTGCAAAAAATCGGTTTAGTACTTTTGGAGCCTATTTTTAAACAAACAATTATTTTCTTTTTAACCGACTTCTTATGATATTGGTTTGAATTTAAACAAAATTTAACAAATCTCAAAAATTAGGAAACGAAGTCAAATACCTATTACCTTTAATGCATTTTGTAATTCACTTAGAGCACGTATTACTGCAAAGGTAATAGTTTTATAGACACCTCGGGGCGACAAACCTTTACTTTAAATTTTACAACCGTCGTAAAATGTACCGCGCTCATCGCTCACTTAACTCTTAAATATGGCCGCCTTTTATTACATGACTAGATGACGCCCGCAACTCCGTTGAGCCAAAAAATTTTTATCGTGCGGGATCCGTTATTTTTCCGGGATGAAAAGTATCCTTTTGTTCTTTCTCGGGACTTAAAGTGTCTATATGTATACAAAATTTTAGCAAAATCGGTTTTGCGGTTTGGGCATGAATATGTGACAGACAGATACACTTTTTCAGACAGGCAGACACATTTATAATATTAACTTCTCGATTATATTAAAATTTTATAAAAATTCAGATAAGTTTCATTTTGTATGTTGAGCTAAAAAAGGATACCTAAAACCTCTTTAACCGGAATATTAAAAACATCTGCATAATATTGCTCGCAACTTCACGCACGCAAGTGTATTTTTTTATGAAATAAGGGGGCAAACGAGCAAACGGGTCACCTGATGGAAAGCAACTTCGTTCGTCCATGGACACTCGCAGCATCAGAAGAGCTGCAGGTGCGTTGCCGGGTTTTTAAGAGGGAATAGGGTAATAGGGGAGGGTAGGGATGGGAAGGGAAGGGAGTAGGGTAGGGGATTGGGCCTCCAGTAAACTCACTCACTCGGCGAAACACAGCGCAAGCGCCGTTTCACGCCGGTTTTCTGTGAGGACGTGGTATTTCTCCGGTCGAGCCAGCCCATTCGTGCCGAAGCATGGCTCTCCCACGTCAAAATCCCACTTCCTCTAGAACCGTACATTTTACCGCCACAAAAGAGTACCTGAGAATTCTGTAGTCTGTTTTATGTATGCCTTCCTTTCATTAAAATCTAGCAGTTTTAAACAATTAACGCAAACAAATAGTCATAAAAACAATGAAATCTCAACCTTTTTTCAATTAAATTTGCAGCTGCTCCGATCCATGTTTTCTTAAAATAATGTGCCTAGGTAACTTTTGTAGTACTTACTTACTATACTTACGTAATAGGTAATAATTATTATAGTCCAAGCTAGCCTGGTTTTTTAACTACTGTTGGCCTAACAATTGGCCAGGCATCCTATAACAGCTAAATTGCGGGTGGCGGAAAATAGTGGTCGTGAAAGTCGTAAAATTTTTGCCACTTTTGAATCGCAACTTTTAAAGAACGTTCTTGTTTTAACCTCTCAAAATTTTGATTGCGGCCTGCGACGCCAAGACCTTGCAAAGCTGTTCCATAGCATTATCATAGAATATTACCTTCCCTGCACCTTCTGGAGCTCAACGTTGTGGTGCGCGAGGAATTTCTCGTTGATCTTGTCCAAAGCCAGGTCCACAGCTGGCCCGCAGCGCTCCAGGTCGAACGGCGAGTCCAGGCGAGAAGCCATCAGGACTCCAACCTTGTACACCGTCAGCTCAGACAGACACAGCCTACACAGACATAGCAAACAAATCAAACGCGATAGTTTCACTAATTTCATTGTTATTTAATTTCCCAAAAGTCTGTAAAAAGTACGTTTCGCAAAACGAATTAAATTTTCAAAATTCGAACGTCGCCGAGGAGGCGTAATTTTTTAAATCGCGGAATTCTATTTTTTTACGATCTAAAGTTTCGTGCATGGACAGCAGCGAAACGTCCTTTCGCGGGAGTATGGATGTTGAACTGAGTGAAAGTGGGATGGGGCGCAACAAGTCGCGTCGGTTCCCGCCTTTTCCCTCCATTAACCCTTGATGAGGAATCATGAAATTAATGCCTTTAGACCCATTAAACGAGAATCTTCATTGTCCAGATTGAAATGTAAGCCCGCATTAAAGTAATGTCCAAATATCGTTGGGAAATTACGGCTATCAATTGTTTTTCCCATTCCAAGAGTAAATGTTAAGTGGATATTTATCATACATTTTAATACATATATGCAACGCTAACATATAATGTCGCCGTAAGTACTGAAAACAAAAAAAACTAAACATAAGAGGCCTCTGGCCTATTTAAATTGTTAAATATATTATGTGTATAGTATGCCTATTAAATATAGTATGGAGTTACGAGATTACTAGGAAGCAACCTACAAAGTTTCCACTCAACTCCTACAATGTAGCTACAAAAGAAGCTACGAAGTTTCTACAAAAGAACCTACGGACTTAACTACCTAAATGACGACAAGGCGAGATACCAAGTTGCTACTAAACTGCTACGACGTAGCTACCAAGAAGTTACGAAATTGCTACTAAAGATCTACGAAAGAAACTACTTTGCTAACAAAGAAGCTACGAACTTACTACGAAGTTAGTAGTTACGATGGAGCGAGCTGCGATGTTGCTGCTAAACTTCTACGAAGAAGCTACGACTCTACTACGAAGTTGCTACGAAAAAAGCTACGACGTTTCAACGAAGCAAGCTACGAAATTACTACGATGCTACGGCCTACGACAAAGCGAGCTTCAAGTTGCTACGAAGCAATCTACGATGCGCGACGTTGCTACGAAGCAATAGATTAAGGGCCTTATTATACTATCGGTTGGCGAACGGCTTCGGGGCGGAGCGGGCGCGCAGCGAGTTCATATACGCGTTGTATGTCGCGAATACGCCGCGTTTGCGCACCGAGCACGTCGCGGTCACGTAGCGGATGCGCAACGTTTTCAACGCGGGTTTACAGCGAGTTTACAAAGCACCGAACGTTGCTGCTGTCTCGTTACACGTCCGCCACGTTTTCGCTGCGTGCTCGTCCCGCTCCGAAGCCGCTCGCCAACCGCTAGTATGATAAGGCCCTAATATACCATCATTCTCTGTCACACACATAAACAATTAATGTGCGTGCGTTTTATGTATTCGTATTAATGGCGAAGGTTAATTATATTTAGGAGATTGTGGTCAGCATTGACGTACACTACACATTTTTTGTGCTTAAATACAAAGTTTAACAAAACTAAGTGATAAAACTTTAGGATGTGTTCGTGACGCTGGGGCGCTAAGCCCATGTGTTTAAAGTTGGTCTTTCAGCGCTGCTACTTTCACAATGAACACTCTACAAGGAACATGTACATTGTACACACCCTAAAGTATTATTAATTAGTTTTGTTACACCCTGTACTGCGTGACTGGTGAGACATGTTCAATACTTGAGGACGTGATATTTGGCTATTATATTAGTTGGAAAAAAATAATATAAAAAAATAATATCAATTGATCACTGAGTAAATGTAGCTTAAAGTTAAATAATTATTTACCCAACGCATGGACACCGCGAGCGGGAGGGGTAGTTGTGTGGTGTTTCTTTGGTAGCGCACGCCTCTGCGCCGGCCGCATAGTATGCCTACTTGTCTAGCCGCGTAATTTACTTAGTATCCATGATTAATTAATTTTTGGGAAATTCAAAAAAAAAATTAAGAACCTAATTTTATTACATATTTATAATGAGAATCAAGTACTGAATACTCTCCTTAAATATCGGTACCTATTGACTCACCAGTCATGCTGTATAAAATATGCATTAATACAGTAATTTTTTATGTACTTACATTGTTATATTTACGTTAAGTGCCTTGCCAAGATAAATGGTAAATTTTCAATGCCGTACTTATATATTATATGCAACCTTCGGTAATTTAATACGAATATTTTTTACCTCGTGAAATGTGATACAACATAGCTATACAAGGTGTAACAAAAATAAGTGATAATACTTTAGGATGTGTACGTGTTCTTTGTAGAGAGTTCACTGTGAAAGTAGCAGCGCTGAAAGACCAAAAATATTTTTCACTTTTGTATGGGGAAACTCGTGACGCTCGGGCCCTTGTCCATACAAAAGTGATTTTTTTTTCGTTTTTCAGCGCTGCTACTTTCACAGTGAACTCTCTACAAGGAACACGTACACACCCTAAAGTATTATCAATTATTTTTGTTACACACTGTATATACGTTTATACTTACTCAGAAACTGTCTCTACAATCATAGCAGTAGTAGTAGACTTGTTAATACTTACCGCTGTTAAATCTAGCCCCTCTCTCCCCTAATGATAAAGTTTATCGGTCGGTCTGTCTGTTACCTTTTCATGCCCAAACCGCTAAACCGATTGTTGAAATTTGGTATGAAGATACTTTCGAGCTCTGGGAAGGATATAGAATACTTTTATCCTGGTAAAATGTACGCTTCCCGCATGATAAACGGATTTTGGCGCAACGGAGATGCGGGCGTCATCTTATATTTTATATCTAGACTCTAGTTCAAATTAAACTATATGCATTCTTACTTGCTGTTTGTCAGTGCGGAACAGGCGCCACAGTTCCCACAAGTTGACACAATACACACAATATCTTATGCACCAGTTGTCCTATTTATTGCCTCGACACTTCTTAACTACCTACGTAAGTAAATACTTCGATGCACTTTATATCTTTGGAGTTTCAACATTCATCATCACTATCCACAAGGCCACAAGTACAGTGCTCCCAAAGTGATAATGCGCATATAAATTTTCGAAAATTTTCGGCAATTGTCGTATTTCCCGAGCGACGGTAGACAATATTGCATTTTCTAATTGCATTGTGTTTAAGACACATGTATTAGTCAATGTTCGTCGTGATATTCCTGTAGCTTTTGTAACATGGTCATTTTTCACGGTCATTCATGCGCATTATTAATTTGGGAGTACTGTATATTAAACCTTCAGGTGTTAGTTGTTACAAAACAAAGGGTTTCAGTGTCACGTGTGTATGTGTGTACGGTGATAATAATAATAATATCTATGGACGCTTCACACCACGTCAATCTGGCCCCGTGCTAAGTACCCAAAGGACTTGTGTTACAGGTACCAGACAACGGAAATATATTTAATACTTTTATACTATAAGTACATATATTTAAGATTTTTATTATATCATACTTCTATATCATACACATATTTAATACACATCCAGACCCGGGAACATTGAAAACTTGTTCCGTCGGCGGGATTCGAACCCGCGACCCCCGGCTTGAGCTACCGACGCGCTCACCACTGAGCCACAGAGGTCGTCTATATATAGGGTCTATATATAGGGCGATGGGGTGTACACTGTACCCTAAATTATTATCACTTTGTTTCATTACATCCATACTAATATTATAAATGCGAAAGTGTGTCTGTCTGTCTGATACCTCTTCACGCCCAAACCGCTCGACCGATTTTGCTGGGTATAAAGATACTTTTTGTCCCAGGAAAATGTACGGTTCCCGCGCGATAAACGAGTTTTGGCGCAAAGTTGCGGGCATCATCTAGTCCCGTATAATTGTTAACGTTTATCCAGTGTGATACAAGTTTAAAGTCTTTGTCACCAATTCATTATGAATGCTCAAAAATATTTATTTTATAATATTGCTATGTAGCAAGTAGCAACCGAAAGACTGATAAAAACCACAAAATAGTGCCCTCTCCTTGTCATCTCTCTTATCTGTCCTTTCCCAGAGGAGAGAGAACTGTTGGGTCGATTGAGAATTTCTGCTTCAGGCAATAAAAATCACATATCAACACTTTTAAACATGACATTTATTCAACAAAACGACTACACACTTCGCACAATTTTAATAAAATATATTCTACAAACTGGGTAGGTACGATTTGGTGTTACAAAACTTCATAACAAAATATAAAATATTGAAATATAATAGGTATGTAGAGAAAACAACTCAATCTTTTAAACATAATCAAATCACAGAACATTAATCTTTTACTATAAAATACTTAATTAACATAAAAACATACAGAGTTCTAGTTGAGTTACAAACTTTGTATAATTTCTTGCAACTAACACTTTTATTATTTTTAAAACAATATATTAATATTAATAAAACTAAAGTAAATAACACTAAAATTTTAAAAAGCCTTTCTAACGTACAAGTTAAAAAATGGAATTCCGCTTAAAATTCTTAACTAATTATTGTTAACATTAAAAAATAATTTGAATTCGAAACCAAAAAATAGTGTTGTACAAAAGTTTATCGATTGAAAATTTTAAGTGTAATAATTGATGAAATGATGAGCCAAAATTAAAAAAAACACCATAATATTTATACGTCATAAAGATTGTACGTAAAATAATTATATCAATTAAGATTTATTGACACTGGTCAAGGTCACTACGATAAATCTTTTGTATTGTTTTGTGAAGTAAAATTATAGAGAACACAAAAAAGTTACATTTTTGTTTTGATAAAAAATCATTATGAACAACAGAGTTGGAATAATAATAATTGTATCAAATGATATGAACATTTATAAAAAAATTGCGAAGGAAAAATAATAAAGACATCTGGACTCAACAAAAATGTGAGACGAAAGAAGACAGAAGCCACGAAATACGCACATAATATTATGATAAAGAACTGTCCAAAAAATTTAATACATTAAGGGCCTGTTTCACCACTTCCTGATAAGTGCCGGATAGGCTATCCACCACAGCCCGGCCGCATCTGCGTCTATCGTCCGAAGCTTCGTGCTACGAGACGATACTGTTGGACGATACACGGAGATCGTCCAATATATCAAAAAAGTTGTGGATAGCCTATTCGGCACTTTATCAGGAAGTGGTGAAACAGGCCCTAAGTGTTGGTGAAACCTGAAAAATAAAAATAAACTAGCTAAAAGCCGAGCTTCGTGAGGGCTCGCGTCGTCACGCCTTGACTGACTGATGATAACACATCTACATATAAATAAAAATTACTATGTTAAAGCACAAATCAATAGGCTTGATAGTTTTTCGGTAAAGTGTACCACAAAATGTTCAGGTTGTGGGATATACTAGGGCTCGCTTCGCGCACATTTTTTTTAAAGAACCAAACTAATTTGGTTCTTTAAAAAAATATGCGCATTTCATTTCTTCTGGCTGAATCAAAAACGTAATTCAAATACATTTAATACATTTACTACATTTAAAATACTTTCAAATCCATTAGAATACATCACATCGTACTACACTAACCGATACGCTAACAAATAACGAGGATTGGTTCCATGTTCACGTTATGACTATTTCAGAAAGTCCAACCAAAAGCCCGGTAGCCACATTTTTTTTGTTTTTGATGTTCCTATTTACCGTTTCTGGAGATGTTTTGGTCAGACTTGTCAACGGTAATAAGTAAAACGAAAGCTTTTCTTAGTTTATACCTTTCACTGTAGTTAAAAATATCACAAATAGACACTGTGTTTGTTTTGTCTTTTTAATAATTCTGAAAAAGCTTTCGTTCGCCGATTACCTGTGTAAAAACAACATCTAAAAACGATAATGACTAGACAGAACCTAAATGGAAATCCTTAAACGTAATAAAATTATAATATTTTAACACAGACACACTTATAAATACTCTACTGAACATATTTTTTTTTCTAATCTTTATTTAAATATAGGGCTTTTGCCATATATGACATATGGGGAAAATTCTTGTCTAATTTGGAACATTTTTTATATTATAGCATTGGATCTTATATTATTTAAGCCATTAAATACATGACAGGCCTTATTTAGGCGTCTTACAACGTGGCATAAGAGTATGACGTGACGTCAGAAGGAATTAAAACTCGACTTTATTATCCTTATCTGTGTTAGGTCGGCGTGGCATATTAAATTTAAATATATTAAAATATGTAGTAAATAAAATCACATCAGCCACTCCAATCTATGGATAAAGTTGAAATCGTCGATGTTTTTATTTCTTGCTTTCGTCGTGTCTTCACACACTTCTTGCCCAGCTGTACTTAAAAAATAGCCCTTAAGTCTACTAGGTACCAAAATTTTAGGTCTTTTCGGACTATCACTTATTCGGCTAATATACACGACATAGAAACATTAAAGTTTAAAAGTTTCATGTTGAAAGAAATTCGTAGTGTACAATTCTTATGTGCGTTTGACTTCGGGACGTTTTGTTTACGTTATTCTCTTTTTTAGCGTAAAATGAATCGTTTCTTGTACATCATTACGAAGATGCGGAGAGAGGCCGCGAAGCTCATTTTTAGTAAGGATATCATTATATTTAATTATTTACTCTACTTTGACACCAGGTATTGCCTCGATGTTCAAATCACTCGACTACTTACATCACATGACATAAATATTTAATATAATATCATTTGGCGCACACATCTTTAAGGAAAATAATAAAAATATTTGCCTCTTTTAAATATAAACATAATATGATGTAAAACAAAAATTCTGAAACGATAACATACTAAAATTGTTATTTAAAAATAATACACACGTTTTATCGATAATAGTAATGATGTATTGGACATCACTACGATGTCAAACCACTATAATAACTAAAACCTATAGGAACGTGCGTAATATGTCACCAATTCGAAAGTTTCATTATTTACATGCGCTGCCACTTATTCCTGCATGTTCTTAAAGAAAGCGCTTCCTTCTGACATAAGTAATCCGAAACTTGTGTATTATTAATCAAATCAAATCAAATCATTTTTATTTCGGGCATCAGAGGCCCATATAACAAATACCTTAAGTCTAACAATGTGCTTGTCCTGCACCTATAGTTCCCGCACGTTCCTTATCAGGTTATACTCAAAATAAAAACATAACTGCGCCAAATTTTACACATAAATACGACTCGCATCACATTATATTCAACTACACTAAAATTTGTGCGTATCGACCTAACATTATAAGATATCCACACTGTTCACAACACTAATAGAACAACACACCAACTATTTTTAATTATTATATAAATATTTTTTTTATTTATCTTTATTGCTGTCTCTGTCACACAGATTTCACGAGGAGCTCGTTAGATCTCACATTTACTTAAATTGTACTTTAAGGTAAGGGTATACGTAGAAGAAAGTGTATACGAAAACGTAGTTGAGAAATATTGGTAAAATTTTATCGATAATTTTATGGGTCGAGTAAATACTAAATTAGTTGTGCTCCTTTAAAAGAACTTATCTAACGGGTATGTTGTACATGGGAAGATTTCCTTTACTTTTTAAGTGATAAAAAAATTCTACCTCTAATTATTATTCTAAACCTGGTGCATTTTCCTATTGACTCTAAAATAAAATTGTAAATGCAACGTTTCTATATCATAAACTAAAATGGAAATATAATGACACGAAAGCCTTGGCATAATTAAGGGATAAAGTAATATAATATTTAAATTGTATAGAAGATTTATGAATTTAACATTTTATTCATATTTAAAATTTTATAAACTGTGGTTCGTCGGGTCTCCTAAAATTTTAAAATAGGAACATTTCATTTAAATTGGTATTAAAAAGAAATGCATGTTATCGATACCGATACGTACGTACTACGTAGGGCATCACTAAAATATGACTTATAATGAAATTTTGTACATTTCTGTCTTAGACATAAAAACATGGACGCTTCTTTTTGCAATAAGTTATAATGTTTTTTGTAATGCACAGGAAATAAACGTTTATTATTTTATTATAATATGAGCTAACTGCAAACAGCTTACAATGTTTTTGCTCTACTTTAAAACCTTTTTGTTCTCAATATATTTGTCACTGTCGCACAGCATGAAAAAGAAGGTGATGGCAATATATTTTAGTGCCATTCAAAATGTAACCTAATAAGTACTCTCCTGAATGATTTGTCATAAAATTTATCGTTTTTTAACTTTGAAAACGTCTATATTTTTAATTTCCATGATATTTGCCACTAACCCATCAACTCCCAAGTGGCACCCGAGTGCCGCATAACAATTGAATATCTATTGTGTCTGCGATTCCCACGATCGAGGTTATTAATTGGACTCATTAAAAATAATCACGTATTAAATATTTAGAATATATTTATGGGAAATGGTTTATATTTTAGAATTAATAATTTAGAATGCGTGGCATTTTATATCTATTGTTTTTTAATCTAAGGCCCAGTTCTCGTACTCGCTCCCGCATGTACGATATTGTGCGAGCAGGACAGGCGATGACATGGACCATCGATTCTTAAATATTTAGACACGAATAACTGCAATGCCTATTAGGTAACAATTACACATATTATTGCTTTGACGAATTCCTTAGCGGAAGACACTTTGAGGCCGGTCACTCGTGCACACACTACACTCAATACAGATTCATTTTGATCTAAATGTAAACAAATATTTTCAAATATGACCAAATTAATGGCTATAGTATTGCGCGGTAAATATGTCACATATTGGAAGCATTGTAGCACCTTGCTGTTATAATAATTCATATACTAATGAGTAATGACATTTAAATTGGTAGCATTATATCTGTTCATACTGAGCTTACATTTAGACCAAAAGCAATCAGAATAGAGTGTATACTGTTTAGAATCAATTTAATCCAAAAGTAAAAACAATAGGTCTATAATGCGGTCACGGAACTTCTCACGCACACCAATATATTGCTATCTCATTTTCACAGGTACAAAGAGCAGCGCGATACATGTAAAAAAATGTAATGACACATTTATATGTAATTTTTTTTACATTAATTAGATTAATTTGATTCTGAACTGAACACTCATTAATTGCGTACGACATTTTATATCTCATTAATAAATAATCTTTTTTATATATTATGTTTAGTTACATCTAAAATCGCTTGGAGTAAACAGGGGTGTGTCATATTATTATATATCAATGCGAAAATCAAAGCTATAGGTCTACCAGAATCTAATGGCAAAAAGTGAGGAAATAAATTGACTCTAGCAGTGCCGGGATAATAGGAATAAAACATTTTCATCCTTTTTTATTCCTTTAGCCTTAGTGGCTTATTTTGTGTGTGAAACATGCAAATATAAAAATTTGTCCAATGATCAAGGATATTTTTTGAAAATCTGCTGTCAAAAATTGCCATCAGATTCTGGTAGACCTATACAATACAAAAACTAATAATAGTACAGCTTGGCTAAAAGAGTTTGTTTTAAATGAGGGCGCTTTTTATTTGTTCCAGGCACAGAAATAAATCAAGATAGAACGGCGATCCGCGTGCGTTGCCAAGGAATCGCGCGTGTCAAATTTTGCTTTGCTTTTAGTTAGAACAAATAACTTACCGGTGGAAAGAAATACCTTATTTTGACCGATTCACTTTCGTATTTCTGTTTTTACAATTAGACACTGCACAATGAGACATTTTTGCACAACCGCTCCGGTGTAATCAAGTCGAGACGTGCGCGCTGACTGAATAAACCTTCAACGAATTTTGCCCACTTGTGCAAGTTTGAAACACGCGTACTCCACCCACTTAGCCGTTCTATCTTGATTTATTTCTGTGGTTTCAGGCAACATTACGCTTAACGCTACGCTTGACCGCACGTTTGTCACAATATGTACTAGGGTTGACAACTAATATTGCCATAGATAAAAACTTTTAGTTCAAACTGTCACCGCGCTAGACTCATTTTTGCCCAGCTGTAATGCTATTCTACTACAGTTAAAACCAGGAGTCACCAATATTTCATACTGACATTTCATATGATAATAATTTGTGACTCACTTCGTGGTTGGAGGTTGTACTTCTATGGAAATTTATTTAAATGCTGATTATTTTATTGTACCCTCGAAGAAATTGATTCATACGCAGTTGACTGACCTACGTCACTTGGTCTGATTGACTATTAGCTATGATCTGTTGGATGAGTTTGACATAAAGCAACCAAACTACGTTAGTCCGCCATCTGCTTATGAATAAACTTCTCTAATATTACTTATTGCCATTATCCAAAAACCTCATGATATTTACAGCCTGTCAGATAATATACCTTACCCACAAATGAAATATGTTGATCAATAATTATATACCTTCGATTTTTCCACTGTAGTGATAAACCTCCCCTTAAAACTTTGTAATAAGTTAAGAAATACAACCCTTATAAATTAAAATTGTTAATAAATAAATTCATGTATACATAAATAATGTTATTCACTTATTAGGCCTACTCTATTTGTGGGGTTTTTAAAAACCTTTGGTGTCAACTGTTTAAGTTTTTTTACATTAATTTTTTGACACTATTTTAACTTCATTTCTAATGTTACAAGCATCTCGTCTTTATTAAGTTTCACCGGTTCAGCGGTATAAAAATTTTTCTGTTTAAACATGTAAGCTTCAGACATAACCAAAACTTTAAAATAGGGGACTTATATACTTTTTGGCAATGAGAGAATTAAATTAACTTATAACGTATGAGGTAGTGCGACCTTTGCCGTTGTGCGGTTCTGTGAAAAAGTAGATCTGTCAACGTCAACGTCGCGTCACGGGGTAGAGTGATGGCGCCTGCGGCGGCGGAACACGAGCGCGAATATGCTGCGGAGACGCCGCCAGCGCCGCCGCCCGCCACCCGTCGCGATGCCCGTGCCCAGTATGGATGACTGATAATGCAATAATGTAACATGTTCATCAAGAGATCGCAAGGTCTTCTTCTTCGTCAAAATAGCCACCCTCGAGGAAAAGCCAATGCAATGTCGTAAGGTCTACTTGCGCCAGTCTAAGTTATTGCAAAATATCGTGTTTGTGCAAATATCATGATAGCTCTTTTATAAAAAAAAATACACCGGTGTCATGTGTTCAACATACATGGCCTAAGCCGAATTGAACCTTTTTTTGGCCACATCTAGAAACAATTCGTTAAATAATGATTAATGATACTAATCTGTCTACTCTTGTACTGGTTATATTGTAATTGTGTCTTGTGTGTACTAATATTTTTTTTCTTTCTTCTTTCATGTTGTATTAAAGATTAATTATTAGGGTTTCGATTATTACAGTCATTTCAATAAGCTGTTCTTACTAAGATTCACCCTGTCGCGTTCATATAAAGGTGATCGCATTTATGTCAGCTCCGCACGCGCCGTATTTTTGAATTCGGTGTATGAAAATTTATGACATGACCCCACAAAATGCGGCGCGTACGGTGCTGAAAAATATGCGATCAGCTTAACGCAGAAAGAACAATATATACCTGTCTCTGTCTCTCGAGTCGTCGTATCTCTCTCACGAGCGCGTGGAATGCGTCGTCGACGTAGTGTCGGAGCGCCGCCGACGTCTCGAAGAACGGACAGCCCAGTTGCGTCGCCAGCGCCTTGCCCTCCTCTATCGTCACCTAAAATTATTCAATTAAAAGGGTTATATAAAACCCATGATTCTAATAGTTTTGACAGTTTTCATCTTGCTAAAATTCTACGCACTTGCACTCTAGCACTTTCCTTGATGGGAGAGTGCGCAGCCAGCCTTTCCAAATATCACCTGGATGACACCAATGTGTTTGAAAACCAATAGGTACGATTCCTTGCTAGAGAAATTGATTTTTCGAGTAGAAATATCATATGACGAACAAAGACAGCGGACATTTAGTATGTTATTATTTTTAGCAATATTCCGCGAAATAAACCTCAACCTGTACTAAATGAGTGAGTGTACGCATATGCATGCGCACAGCACCTCCCTCCTCTCCCACAGCAGATCTGTGTTTTGTTACACCTTAGATACTTACTTGGCGAAACCTCACAGCCAGATCCAGCTTGTTGCCAACGAGGACCAGCGGCAGCCTCTCCGTGGGCCTCGCCTGCGCCAGCAGCCTGCGGTACTCTGCCGCCGCGCGGAACGACCGGCGGTCCGTCACCGAGTAGCATATCATGAAGCCCTCCCCGCACCGCATGTACTGCTCCCGCATGGCCGTAAACTCCACCTGGTGTTTAATAACAGTATAAGGGAGCTATAGCAAAGTAGATGGATAACAAGCATGACAGGTCACCCAGGCGCGGATCTGGTCCACATGCATAAAAATATGTATGAAATAGTGGGATGCAGGCAACTTGCATGTGGACTTGTTGCTATTACAAAAATATTAATTACAACACATTTTTCGGCAATTAAACTATATTATGACCTGAGACCACCCTGAGACAAATTAATTAAGCAGTTTAATTGTGAAGAAGTGAAGAAGCGACAAATGAGATGACAGACATTTATAACTAGTTGCTGCCCACTATAGTATTGTTATTAATGTTGTCTGTGTACAGCACAAAAAGTAGGTGATAGTGTGATAATATTATGTACTATGTAGCCTATAATATTATGTTCACCCGAATTCTTAGTAATATTCATGCTTTTAAGTAAATTCATGCAGTACTTTTTGAATTTAGCCTGGACGTACATATTGTCGTTGCGCCTGCCAAATCCTGTATGTGTTTATTAGTAAAAATTTCAGAGGTAAACAATAAACTATTTTATTGAATGATTGATGGACTTATCAATAAATTAAAGATTTCAGTTCATACATTATAAGATTTGCCACCATACTGCATTTTTAATTTATTGATAAGTCCAACCATCATTTTTTCATTCAAAAGTTTCATACAAAAGTGACCCGATCCCACGCGGGGAGGCGGGCCCCACACCGACAGGCATGCAGTGCGGCATACGATTTTTTACATTTATTTTGCATGTACTATCCAAAGGCAGAAATCGTACTATACAAATACTCAGGAACTGGTGACACTGCGTGAGTATCCGCGACGGGCCACGCGCGGGGCCACGCGCGGGAGCCTGCTTAACACAGTTTACCCCCTAAATAAAATAGTTTATTATTTACACCTGAACATTAATTTGACTAACACATACAGAGAAAAATTCTGAAAAGTATATTTTTGGCTTTGATATTGATTGTAGATCACACCCTGATTATTATTAAAAAAATATTCAATACACATTTTTTATTTTCCTATGATTTTATTTTATTATGTATACATAATATTCTAACCTGTCCAGCAGTATCCAGTATATCCAATAAAGCAGGCTCTCCATCAATAACGGCTTGCTGCTGGTATGAATCTTCTGTAAATTTTAACATAGTGATTGAATACTTTCAGTAATAAAAACAGATTTTGCAACCAACTTTTGACTAATGTTTATGTTAATGACTTTATTTAACCCATCGATTGTGAGAAAAACAACTTATATATTGTTAACTTATCGCGGTCGAATGCGACCGCTTGGGGCTTGATGAATTAATGAAGACTAGCTTAAATTGAAAATGTGTACATAACTAAATGAAACAAAATAACATCAAAACATTGTATGACCTTGTAAGAGATACCTGAGATAGTTCAGTGCATTGTGTTATTGTTATGTTAACTGAGGAGCTGGCGAACAAAGCTGGACAAGTCCACCAGAGTACAAAAGTAGATTTTTTTTTTCAAATTGTCTTCTCTTGACCCATCTACATCTTTTCTGTTAATTATTTCAATCAAAACCGGTTAAAAAGGCTTTAAAAAGACCATTTTCAAACAAAACCGGAATAGTTCAGGAGTAGTAGTAGTAGTTGATACTAGTTTTTAGCCACTGTGTTAATTTTTTTCTCCCGGACTAATCCGGTTTTATTCGCCAGCTCTTAACTGTTACAACAATAACATATTGCACTAAACTTGCAATCAAGAGAACTACTAACATTCAAGGAATTTGCTTTCATAATGTGTCTTTTGCATGCTATGGTGACTGGCTATACAATTAACTAATTTAAATACTTTGAATAAGTTAAAATAGCTTGTGACCCCCCTCAGAAGCTATTTTATGTTGCCGGGGTACCGATATATAGGATTAGGCTTACTTTGGAGTTTGGGCTCCAAGTCTCCCACAAATTACTACATTGGCATTTTGGAAGAAACAAATAAATGTTATTATTATTATACAAACATACCTATAGTCGGGTCATGGTAGTCGAGGAAGCTGTGGCTGACGAACTGTAGCGTGACCGCGGACTTGCCGACCCCGCCGTCGCCGAGCACCACGATCTTGTACACACGGAGGCCCCGCGACGTGCCCTCCGCCATACCGCCGCATGCCTGCGCGATCGGCGACCCAGCGGTGCCGCGCCCGCTCCGGTCACTCGCACTGCCCCGCGCCCGCCATCCGCACAGACCGCCCCCCAACACTACCACCGTGACCGATTTGCACGCGACCGACTCAGAAACCACTCCATTTGTCACACATATTCCTGGTACTCGTAGTTGAATCCGAAAGCAAAATAATATGGTTTATCAAAATCGACACGACAGCTGATCGAATGCGAATTGCGAATCGTTTGATAATTTTGACAGCTACATATTGACTCTCAGTTTATATACTGTATTATCCACAGATTAAGTATTATTACCTCAATGGTATTATCTATGATATTGACATTTCTGGTTCTTGGTGCCTTGGTGCACAGATAATAAGTACAGGACGGAACCACAGACCACAGTATACATATTTTTTTAAAATTGGCACGTAGGTATTAAAAAAAGTTTGCTCATTGCAGCAAGTGGCAAGTTGCCACTTGCCACTGGCAACTGGCAAGACAATTATAACCGACTTCCAAAAAGCAGGAGGATCAGATCAGGACGGAGGTTATAGTATCAGCGCTCCTATTATTCGGGTAGAGAACTAAATCTGACGTAAAAATGACACTTGAAAGCCGCCATATTGGCGCTGATAGCAGTAGTGAGAGTATTTGGAACTAATACTAGTGATGACAACTATTGTTATTGGTTGTGGTTACGTCAAATTTAGTTCTCTACCCGAATAATGGGGGCGCTGATTCCGCTTCAAACTTATATGGTTTTGAGACTCAAACAATCGAACTGGTTTTGAGACTCAAACAATCGAACTGGTTTTGAGACTCAAACAATCGAACGAGAATGCCGCATTCTACTCTAATGCCGCGGCCGCATATGCGTGGTGCTTCGCGCTAAAGCCGATACTATTGTGCCGTGTACCGTCCAATAGTATCGTCTCTTAGCACGAAGCTTCGGACGATAGACGCGATGCGGCGGGGCCGTAACAAACGTGAAATGACGTTGTTAGATCGAGACGCTGCATTCTCGTCCGAATGTTTGAGTCTCAAAACCATTTCGAATAGTTTTGAGACTCAAACACACAAAGTTATCGAATAGCAGAAAAAATATCGTTACGTACCGTTATTTTCATAATGAGAACGATATTTTTTTAACGATATCTAGTAACGTAACGAAAAAATATCGTTTTATTACATTTACCGTTATTATTATTATCAAATTTTACCGTTATTTCTAGTATATCGGGTACTTTTCATAACGTTATCACTTATCTTTGTCCTTGAAGCAGTAACGTTATGAAAAAATAACGGTATTTGAAGCCCTGCTTCAAACAAAGCTGTACACTATCACAAACAATTTGATCGTTTGCGGGGCACCTTAGATTGATTCGAAAGGGGCGACACTACGATGTTGCCACTTTTTAATTTCTTTATGTTAAGGCAAAAAAAAACTTTCTGCCGCGCACTGTGAAAACTTTCTGCCGCGCACTGTGAAACTGGAACGAACTGTCACCAGCAGAATTTCCGGAACTATACGACCTGCAAACCTCCAAGAAAAGAGCGTATTCCCTCTTAAAAGGCCGGCAACGCACCTGCAGCTCTTCGGATGTTGTGAGTGTCCATGGGCATTTGCTCGTTTGCCCCCTTATATAATTAATAAAAAAATAAAAAAAATAATAATACTTTAATATGAGACTTTTATCTAAGACATTTCGATTTATTGTCTTTATATTAATATATAAAATAAAACAGTATTTAATTCTTTAAATAAAAATGATACTTTGCCATTAATAAATCATAGCCTTTAAATGGCATTACATACCCAATATTATTATTAAGAAAGTGTAAGGCTCTAAACTCTAAAGAGTCACACTTTCATTAAAATATTGAGTATGAAGTATTTTTTTTATTTCTGTTATGAAATAATACAATATAAACTAAGCTTAGTACTTATGCTAAAATTAATCAATAAAAATACAGTTAATTTTGGCTCTGAGATCTTCCAGTTTTCTTTCCCATGACAGGACTACCACCCATCTGTCTCAATAATCCTCTTAGTCCTCTGGCCTCTCTTAACCCATGATCCAAATGTTCCGATGGTATAGCAGAGAAATCATCCACCAGAGGAAGTGGTCCACTTAGTTTTTCAGAGTACTGGGCCAATCTGGACTGATGACCGCAAGGCGATATCTTCTCAGTTGTAGGCTGTTGGGACTGAAACAAGAAACACTTTCGTTTAATAAAAAATTAATTAGTTGTGTTTATTTTATCTGATAGTAGGTAATAATTAATTTGTACTCATATACAATTCAGCTACAAAATAACAGCAGCTGTATTTTATTACTTGTTTAAAAAATATTATATTATATGAATTTTGATTATGCTTTAAAGTTTCAATCATATTTTGTAGTAATGTGATTACCAAAAGAGGCCATTTAAAATATCGACGAATATATTTTACCTTTAGCTTCAAAGCATTAATCTCTTCTTGAAGACGTTTTAGGAGAGCTGCATCACTTTCATAACTGGTAAGAGTAGGATGTGGCATACACTGGAATACTGTTGCCAACAAATTATGAACAGACACCAAAACACTGTCCTGCCAAGCTCTCGTAAAGTACAAGCTGAATGAAGGATTTTCATCTGGTTTTTGTACATATGGTAACACTGTATAGGAAAAACAATTTGTTTTATGGAGGCTCAGAGTATGGAGGTATTCTATTCTATTTCTTATTCAATGTATTAATTCATAAATATTTATATATCTATAATCACATCCATACTAATATTATAAATGCGAGAGTGTGTCTGTCTGTCTGTCTGTTACCTTTTCACACTCAAACCACTGAAACGATTTTGCTGAAATTTGGTATTTAGATACTTTGAGTCCCAGGAAAATAATGAGTTTCATCTAGTTTATAATAATTAAAAGTAAAATTTCATCTAGTTATTATAATAATTGCTAAAGTGTGTGCCAGTTGTCTGTTTTTAGTCCTTAATTATTTTATTTGAATATTTGTTATGGAGATAATTTTTATCCAGGAGAAATGGTTGATTACTAAGCTATCAAAAAAGTTGTGGAAAATGTCTACTATTTAATATTATGACAAAACATTCAAGTAACTTTGTAGATATAAAACAAACATTAGTATCAAATAAAAATGTTATTGAGTAGGATAATATAAATAGGCTTACTAAACCACTCTTTCCATTCACTTTGTCCTTGTAGTTCGGGAAGCATTTTGGCCAAAAATTCTGATACTTTCTCATTACGTACACCTCCAGCATTCTGGGTGGCAGTTACCAAATACAACTTGTACAGACTGTACTCTATTTTTCTAATAGCTGAAAATGTTTAACCGAACACATTAGCAATAGCCCAAGAAAATCAGAAATTAGTAGAAAAAAAGCAATGTTGAGCTATTGTAAGAATTAGGTGTTTACATACCTGGCTGAACATGTATCTCTAACTTGGAAAACACCAGCGTGTCTAAATGATTCCAATAATCCTTGAGACCATTAAGATCTGAATAATTGATATAATGCATAATTTGGTCGACCATTTTATCGACACGGAAGCCTTTATCTTTGTCGGTCTTTATGTCATTATCAAATGCTTTGACAGTAGACGTGAATCCTCTAAAAAGTAAATATTCTCTAACGATTTCATCGACGAGTTGAATATGGGCCATCTTCTCCACTTGGCGTTTCTGTCAGTTACTTATCGGATATATTTTTATCTAGTTGAAATTTTTACGACAATGGAAAATAAGTTAAGTAAAAACAAATAACAAAATTAACTATAGCAATAAATAATATACAACAATAAACATAAATCATCACTTTGTTTATTTTCAATACGCTTTTCCTTCTTTTTTAGACGTGTTCCAAAATTCTAGTGTCTGCCCTCAGAAAAAGGAAGGTATTAATAGAGATCAGTGGTCAACGCTTTTTTATCGGTATACTATCTACAGCATAAGAACACATCTGTTGTAAGCTTATAATATGTCACTGTCATATTGACAGTATCAAAGCGCACGGAGTGCGCGGCCAAGTTCCAGCAGGCCGCGCGCATGCCGTGCACTATTTACACGAACGGTTTCGACGCACTTTTGACCCCCTTGTATCTCAGTGCCTATTGCGAGAGCAAAGATAAAATTTTACCTACCTAATTATATACTAGTACTTACGCAATATACCAAATTTCATACATATAGATTTGTTAGATCCTGAAATATTTCCTTGTAAAAATAGCTAATTTTGGCACTGACTCACTGACCGGTAATCAAAATTCCTAGGCCACTTCCAGTTGTCGTAGCGTTATGAAATTTGGCACACAGGTTGTTTGTTATATGTAGATTAACAAAAAATTAAGAAATTTGAGAAATTGGTCAAGCGTGAGTCGGCTCATCTATGAATTTGAGATAAAAATCGGTAATCAAAACCTCTAGGCCACTTCCAGTTGTCGTAGCGTTATGAAATTTGGCACACAGGTTGTTTGTTATATGTAGATTAACAAAAAATTAAGAAATTTGAGAAATTGGTCAAGCGTGAGTCGGCTTCAAAACCTCTAGGCCACTTCCAGTTGTCGTAGCGTTATGAAATTTGGCACACAGGTTGTTTGTTATATGTAGATTAACAAAAAATTAAGAAATTCGAGAAATTGGTCAAGCGTGAGCCGGCTCATCTATGAATTTGAGATAAAAATCGGTAATCAAAACCTCTAGGCCACTTCCAGTTGTCGTAGCGTTATGAAATTTGGCACACAGGTTGTTTGTTATATGTAGATTAACAAAAAATTAAGAAATTTGAGAAATTGGTCAAGCGTGAGTCGGCTTCAAAACCTCTAGGCCACTTCCAGTTGTCGTAGCGTTATGAAATTTGGCACACAGGTTGTTTGTTATATGTAGATTAACAAAAAATTAAGAAATTCGAGAAAATAGTCAAGCGTGAGTCGGCTCATCTATGAATTTGAGATAAAAATCGGTAATCAAAACCTCTAGGCCACTTCCAGTTGTCGTAGCGTTATGAAATTTGGCACACAGGTTGTTTGTTATATGTAGATTAACAAAAAATTAAGAAATTTGAGAAATTGGTCAAGCGTGAGTCGGCTCATCTATGAATTTGAGATAAAAATCGGTAATCAAAACCTTTAGGCCACTTCCAGTTGTCGTAGCGTTATGAAATTTGGCACACAGGTTGTTTGTTATATGTAGATTAACAAAAAATTAAGAAATTTGAGAAATTGGTCAAGCGTGAGTCGGCTCATCTATGAATTTGAGATAAAAATCGGTAATCAAAACCTCTAGGCCCCTTCCAGTTGTCGTAGCGTTATGAAATTTGGCACACAGGTTGTTTGTTATATGTAGATTAACAAAAAATTAAGAAATTTGAGAAATTGGTCAAGCGTGAGTCGGCTCATCTATGAATTTGAGATAAAAATTAATATGTACAAGTAAATACACTGAAATAAGATGAGGAGGAAAGAAACAAATTGGTATGATTCCTTAAAAAAAGTATTGAAATCTCACCAAAAACATACCTGTTAAAACGGGGCCAAGTTCCTATTCACTAATTGTTCGCCTTAAAAAAGAGTTGAAATCCAATTCAATGCCAAGTTTAGATGCACTTCCAAATCGATCATAATCATCTTCATCAACAGCCTGATCCTAAATACTTCTAAATTTGAACTTGGCAGGTTAATTTAATCACATAGATATCTTATATTTAAATTTAAAAATTATACATTATCAAGTGCTACTAGCATGAATACCTGCCAAGTTCAAATTTAGAAGTATTTAGGATCAGGCTGTTGATGAAGATGATTATGATCGATTTGGAAGTGCATCTAAACTTGGCATTGAATTGGATTTCAACTCTTTTTTAAGGCGAACAATTAGTGAATAGGAACTTGGCCCCGTTTTAACAGGTATGTTTTTGGTGAGATTATTTTTACTGTGTAGAACTAAATGTACTAGAGCTACGCTGATCAAGGTTTTGCCTTTTGGTCGGTAATGTCTACCTTCCTATTTATGTATTTATGTTTTTTATACAATATTTTTAAGCTAAATATATTTTATTGATGCAAAATGGCCAGACCGACCGCCGACGAACATACCGATTTATTACTTTATAGTTTATATTTACTGAATATCTGACGTGAACGGTGGCGGTGGGCGGTGGCCGGTGGGTGACTGGGCAGTGGGCGGAGTGGCCAGTGATACTTAATCTGTGGGCCAGTGGCTAGATAACTGGCTAGATACGTAGTATAGGGATTAGGGACCGTGCAGAGCGACGACACTGCCACAAGTGGCGAATAGCCGAAACTTTTACGAAAATTTTACTGTCAAGCTTTATTCAAGCTACGGAAAATTATAAGATTTCTTGAAAAATTTTAGTATTTTCAAGAATTAAAATGCATTGTTGTATTCCCGGATGTTCTAATAGTTCTAATACATGCAAGAAATATAAAGGCAAATCGAACGATGTAAAATTTTACTATTTTTCTGCCAAAGTATTCACATGCCTTTGTTTATTGAAAAACGAAAGAAATGGATAAAAGGCGGTAAAAACATACGTAAGTATTTAAAAAGTTCCATGAATGTTATGTGTAGACTCGTAAAAACACTGAATTTTGTAGATTATAACCGTAAATTCATTTTTATGAACACAATATGAACATAACCTATAACCGTTGCTTCTTTCAGTAAACATCCAAACTGGCTTCAATCTAAATTGATATACATTGATAGGCACCGCTCATTTAATTGGCATAAAGTTGCATCAAAAGTAAGGATAATTTGGAGAAGTCCTGCCAGGAATTCAACACTGAGGATAGTACTACTAGTATATACTTGAACCATCTTGTCAAAGTGTTGGTTCTCAAAAGGATGATTCTTCAAGTAGGAAAAAGATTAGTAGTGCAGTCTTTGTGTGTTATTTAAAGGATACATAATTAATGGTGTTTGCACTGATGAGGTCCAGACTGAAATTAGTTAAAAATAGTGATTGACAAAAGTTGTGAAGATGGTATCGATCGAATCGCAGAAGGTTGATGAAATAAAAGCATTTATTTTAGTGAACTTGTTTTATTTTATTAATCCACATGCATTTTCAGTAAAATTATAAGTATTTTTGCATAGCTTCATTATTTTATTGCAATATTTATCAAGTTTTTACTTTCTATGCTGATGGATGCTATTAATTACTATTTCAGATATTTTCTTAGATAACTAGATAAGCTTTATACATTTTTATTCACTCTTTCGTTCTTTGTTTACGGGTAGAAAGTAGAAACCCTTAATGTTATACTTAATATTATAAAAATATACTTAATATTATAAATGCGAAAGTGTGTCTGTCTGTTAGCACTTCAAGCCCAAACCGCTAAACCAATTTTGCTGAAATTTGGTATGGATTTACTTTGAGCCCCGGGAAAGGACATAGGATACTTTTTATCCCGGGAAAATGTACGGTTGTCGCGCGATAAATGATTTTTGGCGCAACGGAGTTGCGGGCGTCATCTAGTCTTTAACTTTAATATTTCGATCGCGGATTCTTGGAAATCTTTCGTTGTTCTCGCGGCCGCATGTGGCCACTTGGGAGTGTAAATATTATATCATTTTATAGTGTAAAACATAAAAAAACACTCATAAACTAGCCAGGGTCAAAGAGAATGCGAAGACAAAGTCACTCAGAAGTTACGTCTTTTACTCGCATCGCGTCGCTGCTGTCGAATTACGACGCCCTCTATAGTTTCTGCACGGTCCCTATCCCCTTATTATGGCCGTTCCCTATATTCAATCTATCTCTAGTTTGACATACAACCGATCGCAGCTGACATAGAATTGACATAAAATATATGGAGCTAATGTCTAATGTGAGCTATTCCTATCTCAAGTAAGAGATAGATCACAGAGATAGATCAAATATTGGGAACGGCCGTTAGTCTGTGTAGAGTAGACTAGCCACTACTCTCCCTACGTTCCACATAGCGTTGAAAACGATCAACGCTAAAAATAGGAGGCATTTTGTAGAGCCTTGTCGAACCGTGTTCGTTTGGTTTTTAATGCACATTGCGCATGCGCAAAGTTAAAAAGTGTCAGTATGAGTGTCATCTTAATCTGTGGTCATGGCGGTGTGTATTTAGTATGATTTAGTCATTGAGGTAATAATACTATTAATCTGTGGATTTAGTACGTCCATGTGGCGGTGTCATGCAAGCACCATGCAAGTGTCATGTAAGTGTCATGTTCTAAAATCTGACAGAAATTGTATGAAGAGACAACCTGCGAAAAAAGCCGCGCATGCGTAGGTAGTTGAAAAACACGACCATAAATTCTGTACTCTATAGTGACTCTATAATATCTGTGCTACTTTCGGAATAAAAAAAGTACTACGTTTACCGGTGGATTGTTGGTTTGCCGTTCGTCGTCGTTTTTCCAAGTTTTTTCTTGTTTTAATTTTAATCCTATAATGTGATTTCTCTACATACACTATCTAATATTTGATATCGTGTCTCGTTACACGTGCGACGGAAACTATTTTAACTTCAAGTCTAAAATTCTTCAAACATGACGGGGTAAGTTTACATTATTCATAAATCTAGTAACGAGTAGTATGCGAAGTAACAGAATAATCGTAATGTCCACGGTCCTAGCTGCCTCCTTATTTTGTTATTGATGGATAGTTTTACGAGTCTACGAGGTTTGGATTGGGAGTTTTGTACGTACAACCTACCTTCAAATTATCAAAAATCTTGAAGGTATGTTGTATTGTAATTTGTAACTAAGCAAAATATAATGTGAAAAATTGAAAATATATTCCAGCTGTTAATTTTTATGAAATATTACCTCGTACTTTAGAAAATTTGTCATATGGGTAATTTATAATTTTCTGCTTAGCTAGAGCTTTTGTTGCCTCACAAACTATGATTTTTATCAACATATTGTGAAAACAGTACTAGTATGTTAACTATATTGTCCTAATAAGCAAAAATGTTTTTCATAATGTGTGCCTAGACAAAGTGTTTATATAAAGGTAGGTTTAAATCTCATCATCTCTCTTCTCAGAATGTGCCATGCAGTCATGGGCACATTCTGAGAAAGAACAAGGGACATTTTTGTATGGAAGCTGTACCCAAGAACATCCACACATAATATATCAAATGAAAGCGCTTGAAAAGCTGAACATTTTATTGCATAACATAAAATCTCTAAACCATGGGAGAAAAAAGTTAACGAGGGTAGGAGGGTAAAAAAATCACAAAAACACCCTGTATTATTACAATATCAATTTATAGTGTTGCTGATAAGTAGACATCGGATTATATGCACGATCAAAGTGCCGAAACATGCATGCAAATATGCACGAAAAATGGCCGAAATATGCACAAAATACGCACAATCAAAAGTCACTTATACTACGTTTTACGGTGTAATTGCCCATAATAAATGCGCCAATTTCCATAATTCCATCAAATCCAGGATTTTTTCCTTCTTTCCGATTACAATTTTAGTGCCGATTGAAGTTCATTACTTACTTAATTAAATTTTTTTTCTAATGTTGCTAACTACAAAGAAATATTTTGTTTCTAGAAAGATATTGTACCTATCGGGTGCATTGCGGAAGTCTTTAAACAGGGCCACATATTTGGAAGTATTTTGATCTATTGTATATATCTATCGTACCTCTGCACTCTGTTTTGTGGCCTCGGTGTATATTATGATAGCTAGTTTGGAGACTACGAGGGCAAAATATGGCCGAAATCTAAAATGTATTGTCATAATAGTAACCTACTAACCTAGTAGTTAGTACTTTCATAATCCTTCTTTTGTTGTAGAAAAGCTTACACTATGCAGGAAATGAAGCAGATAGTGGACTACATATCGGAGCATCGAGTTTACAATGAAGTTAGAGGAAGGAGAATGTGGATGGACTTTGCAAATTCAAAAGTATGTTGTAAAATAATTTTCTTTTCTCTTTTTATAGTCTTACAGAAATTTCTTTGTTTTTCTCATCGTCATTATTATATTAGGGTTTATTTTTTTTCTATGTGCCCTTTTGTTATATCCTCACCATTTTTAGGGTTCCGTACTCAAAGGGTAAAAACGAGACCCTATTCATGAGCCTTCAATGTCTGTCAGTCCGTCTGTCTGTCTCCAGGCTGTATCTCAGGAACCGCTATAGCTAGAGTTCTGAAATTTTCACAGATACACAATCTGTGAAAATTTCCAGTGCCGCTATAACAACAAATACTAAAATAAAAATAAAATTAATATTTAAGGGGGGCTCCCATACAACAAATGTGATTTTTTGGCCTTTTTTGCTCGTAATCAATAATGATAAAAGGTAGGCCCTTGAAACTTTCACAATGGCCTTAAATATGATTGTACTTTAATAATTAATAATAATATTTAAATAAAATAAAACATTAAGGGGGGCTCCCATACAAAAAACAAGTTTTGGCCTATTTTTGATTTATAACGGTACGGAACCCTTCGTGCGCGAGGCCGACTCGATTTCTTGCTTATCTAAGTTTTACTGACCAACTTCACCAGGCCATCATGCCATCTTAAAAATAATAATAATTATATGTCTATTGTGACTGGGCCAGTGGTGTGAAGTGTCCATAGATATACATATATTATTATTTATTATTACTAGCTATTTGACTGAGCTTTGCTCGGTATTCGATAAAACACGAATAAAATGACATTTTCTAAAAATGATTCCTAGCTAGATTGATTTATCGCCCCCAAAACCCCCATAAACAAAATTTCAATTTTCATGACAATCATTGGAGCCGATTTCGAGATTCCAATTATATGTATACAAGAATTGCTCATTTAAAGATAATAATATAAGATTTACATTTTTTTTTTTCAGATGACTAACAGATCTTGGCAAAGTATGAAGGAAACATTCTTGAAGCGTATACTCCCGGATATACATAATCCTTACTACAAGTTAACTATGGTTCAAATCGCCAGTTTTAGAGAAGGGTATGTATAATTGCCACATTCTTAATTTGAAATTATGAAAACATTTAAGATTCTATCACAAAACAAGAAGGGGCTGTTCACAAAAACAACACCACAACCACACCACATGGTTTTGAGCCTATACTTTGTATTGAAAAAGAATAGGACTATTCACACGTACCACATTTGGTCAGTGGTGTGGTTTTGATATGTGTGGGCCAACCCAAAAAAAAAATTACAAAATGCAGTAAATTTTAAGTTTTATTCTTTTTGCATTATGTGCATTATGCATATTATGTAAAGTATCTTCAGATTTATAGTATCTCCTATTTACAGACAAGATGTTGAGAAGAGACTCAATAATAAACTAGAAGTTCGTGAAGCAGATACTGAAAACATTTCAAATGGTATCAACTTTTTTTTACTGCTTTAATTTACATGGTTGTGTTATTTTGCCTAACATTGTTTTACATAACTTGCTTAATGCTTAGTAAAGAAATCTTTGAATCAACCATTTTTAGGGTTCCGTACCCTAAGGGTAAAAACGGGATCCTATTACTAAGACTTTGTAGTCTGTCTGTCTGTCTGTCTGATGTCTCCAGGCTGTAACTTAAGAACTGCTATAGATAGACTTCTGAAATTTTCACAGATTGTGTATATCTAATATGATATTATCTATTGCCGCTATAACAACAAATACTAAAAATAATATAAAATATATTTTCAAATATTTACAACAAACATGATTTTTATGTCCTTTCTTGCTCATAATCAATAATGGCAACAAGTAGGCACTTAATTCTTACACAGAGGCCTTAATTGTGTGTGTTCTTTAATAATTCATAGTAAAATTTAAATTCAATATTTTTTTCCTATTTTTGCTTTATAACGGTACGGAACCTTCCGTGCGCGAATTGAGTCGTACTTGGCTGACTTTGACAAAACTTGATTGCTGTTTATTGTTATTACCATCTACATAATATTAAATTCTCATCACAGTTACATTTTTCAGGGAATACTAAGAATGACGGACATAGCAGTTCAGATAAGAATACAGAAGGCAAAGACAAAGGTGAGGGCCATACAAATTCCAAAGCTGATAGAGATTCCACAGAGACAATAGTTCTTACTAACTGCTATGAAACAGCAGAAGACATAAAAAGAGACTTGATGACTCCAGATGAAGAATTAAATGACACTACTAAAAAGTTACGGGATTTAATAGAATTTGAGCCCATGACACCAGATGTCCAGCGACTTATAGATGACTTTGTGTCGGAAGATGAGGGCTCAGATGGAGAACCAAGGATGCAAATTGATCTGGAAGACAGAGGCAAAGTTGGGAATGCAGAAGACGAACCAATAGCACTCTCCGACACAGACGAAACAAACATTGATCAATCAAATAATGATAACAATAAATCAGAAAAAGAACCAACAAAAAAGCCAGATAGTAATTCTGAAAATACAGATAACGCACAAGTAGAAAAGGTTGATAGTAGTAGTAAAGAACCAGATAAAGATATACCAAATGTTACTACAACAGAACCTGTTAAAGAAAAAAGTAAAAGCATTTTAAATGCGTCTGATTCTATTACATCAACACATTCAACAATGCCAGATTCAATACTACCCAATAATCAAGAAGAGCTGAATAATACAGAGAAAACGAACAAAATACAACTATCACTTAACAAGAATGACAAGAATTTAAAATTGTCAATATCAAAAGAAAATCAAGATAAAAAATCTCCAGCGAAACGTAAGAATGATCGTATTAATTCAGTTTCAAGCACTAACAGCGATAAAAGAGAACACAAAAATGCATCGAAAAAATCCAAAGTGGCAGATGAGGTAAACATGGTTGTAGAAGAACCAGAGGTAGCAGAGGTATCTAAAGAAGATAATGTTCAAGAAGATGAGTCAGCTCAATCCCAAAATCCCTGTCTGCAAAGTGTTAACTTGTATAATGAAACAATTGATGATGCTAAACGCAGTGAATCAGACGATACTATAAAGTTGGTAAATGAACAACCCAGCACAAGCAAAGAAGCCGATACCACAAAGCCACTACCTAAAAATGATGTAGTCGTTCTAAAATCTCATTCGTCTAGCTCGAGTCTTTCTGAACCAGAACGAAAGAGGTTCCTAATACATTCTAAACGGTACAAAGATCATACTTTAGCAAATGTTTTTGGATTTAAATCTGGTAAGTTGATGAAGAGACGAATGCATGGTTGTTGGTTCAAAATGGTTTTGATTTTTATTAAAGAATGGTGTTGGTACTTGTTTATCTATTTGCTAAAAATTTATCTGTGGTCACTGGTTTCAGAAAATTGTAAAATTATTAGGTATTTGTTTTTTGCACTTTTCTGTATAGTGTATTAATTTGTAGTGGTAAAAACCGCTATTTGATTTGACAAATTGACACTACATTATGCCGTACAATCTACATTGTAATAAAACCAATTTGCTAACAAGTTTCAAAATCTCCAGCGAAAAAATATTACAAAGGGTGTAAAGAAGTCTTAAATGGATGAAGTCGATAGCGAACATTTTGTAACATACTGGCGATTACTAATTTTAACTTATCTACTTCATCATCTGGCTAATATATTTATCTATAATAGCCCTATAAGTACATTAAATCTATACTTTTTTATTTCAAATCATTTTCTCGGTCCAAAAGAAAAATAATATTATGCCAATTCTCAAATTGTTAGGTGTACGAACCTTTGTGGCATATCTAGCCGCCGGCCATCGAAATCAAATCGATAAAAAGGGCGGCCATCTTAAATCGCCGGCGCCACTCTGAAACGCCAGTACGAAATCGACAATTTCGATTGCAATTCATTTACGAAGTGATTCGATATTTTTAAATTATCGATTAATTTTTTTGGGTAACTTCCCTACTATTGTCAATTTTAATGTGTCACGCATATCATCTTAGAACGCACAAGGTATAGTAAAAATCCATTATGGACGCCATATTTGACGATAACCTTAGCCTTAACTTTAACTACGCTTCTGGTGCAATTTACCCTTAAATGACAACTACAAAAACCACTAGCAACATTGTCAGCAATTAACTATATTTTTATGGGCTCTATTAACAAAATAAGATTTTGTTGTATAACAAGTAGTTGTAATAAGTTTTCTTTCTTTATAGGTGCCATTCGTCGGCGTAGCAGTCATAGAAAAAGGTCAATCTCCCAGAGAACATAGTGAGTATTATGTGGCACATTTAGGTATATTTGTGCTGTTACGAGCACTTGTAAAATATGCAGCATTACATTGAATTATTTATTTGCACTAAGTTGTCTATTAATTATTGATCTCCATAGTTATCCAAACTAATATAAATGTGCGTACTGCGTAGTGCGTGGGGTGAAAGGTCCATAGATATATATGTATTAGAACATTCTGCTACCTTAAAAATCCTTATAAAAATTATTCGGCATTAATACATATTACATATTATTATTATATACTAGTGACCCGCTCCGGCTTCGCACGGTATAAAATATATAGCCACTGAAAAAATGATTAAAAACGATTCAGCAGTTTTGATTTATTATTCATTATTATTATTACCCGTGGCCGGCATTGGTCAGTACCGCCGCAAAGGCTACGTCTCGCAATTTTTAAATGTGTAATATCTTCGAAAATATTCATTTAAATCATATGCTGTAAAGGGCCATAATATAGATCTATATTTAAATCAATCCTACTAGATGACGCCTAAAACTCAGTTTTGTTTACATTTAGTTTTCTAAGGCGGAATTCCCTTTACTTACTCTTTAAGAATTTTTTTTATCTGTTTGGCCGTGAATTTCTTGTCTTTTCAATTGAGTCTTGTTTCATATCAATAAAAAAAGTGATTTATGTTTACTTCATGCATTGGCAGTCTTTACAGATTTTGTTGTATTTTAAAAGTGAAGAACCGAGTAACTTCACATTTTTCTTAATTTATCATGGAATGGAGTTTTTTTATATATTTTTTTAACATAATAATAAAAACGGAAGATATTTACACCTCCTGATACAAATAACAAAAGCCATTACTTGATTTGTGATGAAACATCATAAAAAGTTTTTTCAAAACTTTGAACGCGATTTACTCGAAATTCGAAATGTGTTACTTAACTCATTCATCCACTCACGTCTTTAATTGGTTTAAAAATTTATCGAGCGAATCGCAGCCCCAAAAAAATTGAAATAAAAATAATGGTCGTATGCTACCTAAAAATTAAATTAAAAGGGCACACGACCACGGCTACCCTTTAAACTTCCATTACTATTTTCTCGTTTCGTACTTTTTAGAGCGTGTTTTAGTAGTCGGGTTTTAGTTTTTTAAACTTTATTTGTATATAATAATATGTAGTGATAATGAATTTAATTAATTCAGTGACATAAGTTCGGGGTCGAGCGACTGGACATCGGAGTCGGAGTCAGATTACGTGACGCCGCCCAGGGGCCGCCGCAATAAACACACCAAGAAGTATCTGTAAGTTTATAATCCATAATCCATACTAATATTATAAATGCGAAAGTGTGTCTGTCTGTCTGTCTGTCTGTCTGTCTGTCTGTTACCTCTTCACGCCCAAACCGCTGAACCGATTTTCCTGAAATTTGGTATGAAGATACTTTGAGTCCCGAGAAAGGACATAGGATACTTTTTATCCCGGGAAAATGTACGGTTCCTGCGCGATAAACGAGTTTTGGCGCAACGGAGTTGCGGGCGTCATCTAGTATATTATAAATGAAAAAGTCTTGTCTATCTGTTACCTCTTCACGTCCAAACTGTTCATCGAATTTTGCTGAAATTTGATATGGAGATAGTTTGAGTTCCGGGAAAGGACATAGAATACTTTTTATTCTAAAAAAATGTACGGTTCCCGTGTGATAAACTAGTTTTGGCGCACCGGAGTTGCGGGCGTCATCTAGTAGTTTGTATTCATAACAATAATATTATGCTTAATCTATGTATATGTGGTAGGGATTATTTGTTAAATCTTCGTTTCGCGAAAATTTTTGGGATTTTTCGAAAACACGGATAGGTAATTAGATAATGGTGATTACATTTTTCAATTATCCTAAAAAATTTAGGTTTTTTGAAAAAACGCGAGTTGCCTTAGTAACATTGCACATTCTTAACGCTGATTGGCTTGATTTTTGCTTACTGGCCAACTCTTATTCTGATTGGTTACTATCTTTTCCTATGTATCTTTGAGGTATTACACCATAGAATTATAAAGGACAAAACCTCAGAATTACTTAGTTTCTGGTTCTGTTAAACTTTCAGCACTAATTTCACATGTATCAGTCATTTTGTATAGACACACTTTTAGATAACTTTTCGCACTAATTTTCAAGTCCAACTGCAATTTTAAACACATTAAATATCAAAAACTGCTAGCCACAGACTAGGGTATATATTAATATCTGCTAGCTCGCTTACAAAAACAACCACAAACAAAACAACGCGTGACAATGAATTGACATTTAAAACGTCAAGTCTTCAACCAATCAGAGACGATGTTGTTGTGAGGCGCTTAAACCGACCAATCAGTGATTTTTTTCGATAATAACTAACGATTTGTTTCGCAATCGTTCTAAGGTGACTCGCATTTTCGCGAAAACACTACTTTTTGTCAGTAAGATTGAAAAATGGAATCAACATTATCTAATTATCCGAGTTTTCGCGAAAACCCTAGAATTTTCGCGAAAATTCGATTTATCAAATCATCCTACGGCATATATAAAACTCAAAGGTGACCGACTGACATGGTGATTTATCAACGCACAGCCCAAACCACTGGACGGATCGGGCTGAAATTTGGCATACAGGTAGATGTTATGACGCAGGCATCCGCTAAGAAAGGATTTTGATCAATTCCAACCCCAAGGGGTTAAAATAGGGGATGAAAGTTTGTATAAAATAACACTTCTTAACGCGAGCGAATCCGTAATAATAAAATTATTAAATTTTGTTATTATTATTACGATACTCTCAACATGACAAATTAAGTAAAGAGGAGATTACTGCCCATGCTAGCAAATACAAATGTAGACTCCAGAATCATCAATACGTACTAGCTGGACAACTAACAATCCCAGAAATAAATCGTCGACTAAAAAAGAGACGAGACATATTATTCGAGACAGTCAGTCATAGACTGACTACATAATAAGGGGATGTATTCCACAGGGAATACCAACCTACACTAAGAATCCAACATCCCATCTGCTTATAGCGGCTGATTGCAAAATTTATGTAGAGAAAAAAAAACTATTTATGTCCTGGTGAACTTCGTGTCACTTATAAACCTTCCCTGAACTTTCATGATTAATTTGAGTTATAGCGAGACTAACAAGATTAAGGGCCTGTTTCACCACTTTCTGATAAAATGCCGGATAGGCTATCTACCACTTAACTTGACAGATAGAGTATGGAGAATCAGTCAAAAAAGTTGTGGATAGCCTATTCGGCACTTATCAGGAAGTGGTGAAACAGGCCCTAAGAATTCTTATTTATGTAGATTATTAAACAGCATTGACATAAAACAGGAAACCGAAATCGAGTCGCGTGAGATCGCTAGAAAAGAATGGCGGACTGTTCGTCGTGTACAACAACAGGATCTACCCGCTGGTGAAGGACGGGAAAGTCGTCAAAAACTACCTCGACTATGCGTCCGATGGTAAGACTTCTCTAGCCACTACCGTCTATATTCTTTTTAGGCCTCAGCCTCGAATTTTGCGGGCAGCGGGACGAGAGCGGTGGCGGTGGCGCGGGTAGCCGTCTAGTACGCCGCGCGCCGCTCGCTGCGCCGCTGCCTTCGAGGCCAGTTCCATATAAATCTATACATTAACACCTCCGTGGTCTAGTGGTATAGAGCGCGGCTCTTGACTCGGAGGTCGTGGGTTCGATTCCCGCGTTGGAAACATGCTATTTCCAAGTTTGGTTAGGACAATGCAGGCTGATCACCTGATTGTCTGACAAGTAAAATGATCCATGCGTCGGATGGGCATGTAAAAAGTCGGTCCTGCGTCTGATCTCTCATGAGAGTAAAGGAATAGAGAGTGCTCTTGTGTACTGCGCACACACTTGGGCACTATAAAATTTACTCCTGCGTAGCTGGCCTGGTTTCATCAATTAAACCGGCCACCGTCACCGAAACCGGTGGTATACATTGGAACACGCTGCTCCCACGCCGCCGCCGCCACCGCTCCGCTGCCCGCTGATTTCAAGGCAGAGGCCTTATGGTCGTTGTTAATCTTTTGTGTATTAACCCACAAAAAATTATGTTCAGTTATAAATCAATGCAGTCTTGTTCTAGATTATTTAAAGAACATAACTGCATATTTTATTACTCAATACGTAATTTTTTTGTGAGATGATACACAAATGCTTTACAGCATCCATATAGCCTATTCATGTTGAGAAAGCAGTGATCGTGTATATCCACACTAATGTTATAAATGCGCCTGTGATTGTCTGTTACCTCTTCACGCCTATACGGCTGAACGGATTTTGCTGAATGGAGATACTTTACGTGCCGAGAAAGGAGATACAAAACACTTTTTATTCTGATAAAATCTACATTTCGCGATAAATGAATTTTGGCGCAAAGGATTTGCGGGCGTCATTTGGTAAAATATAAATTGCAAAGCTTACTAGTCTAGTTGTATGGACATTCCACACTAAATAATTAAACGATTTAGGGGCTGTTTCACCACTTCCTGTTAAGTTCCAGATAGGCTATAGAGTATAGGTACACAACTTAACTTCGCAGATAGTTATGGATAGCCTATCAGGCACTTATCAGGAAGTGGTGAAACAGGCCCTTACTGTCTTATTGATGCAAGCAGTAGTAGAAAGTAAAAAAAACCCAGGTCTAGTCTTGATCTTTTTTATTTCAGACGAATCTGATGGTGACAGGAAAGTGTGGAAGAGAAAGTATTTGGAGGAAAAGAAGAGAGCTGAGGAACTAGAAAAGTAAAAAATACTTCAGAGACTTATTTTCTTTGACTAGCTGTCCCGGCAAACTTTGTTTTGCCATTTAAAGTATTTCTACTAATTCATCAGTTGATACAAAATTTTACCCCCTCTTTTGTCCCCTAAAAGGGGTGGGGGGGAAAATTTTATACACCAGATGTTAAGTTGGAAAACACAGTAAATAATATTAAATAAGTTCATTGAAAAAGTTTCATACAAAATCTGACCCCCTCTTTGGTCCCCTTAGAGTGGTGGGGGGAGAATCTTTTATACGCCAGATGTTGAGTTGGAAGAAGGCAAATATATCTGCGAAAACCGTATGCAAATCGGATCAGTAGTTTTCGTGTTAAAGAAAAAAGTTTGATACAAAATCTGACCCCCTCTTTTGTCCCCTTAGAGGGGTGGGGGGAAAAATTTTGTACACCAGATGTTAAGTTGGAAGAAGACAAATAGATCTGCGAAAACCACATTTAAATCGGATCAGTATTTTTCGTGTGATGCTGGAACAAACATACAGAAAACTAACCACATTTTTGGCATCTCTAGCGATGTAGTAACACCTCCCGTTTATTATTTTTTGAATATCTTTAATGTACAGAATTTTCATTTCTACAGTTTTATTATATGTATAGATTTGACAGCTGATTACTATAAAAATTTGTTTTATTTTAGGTTACTAACTCGCGTGCACGAGAAGAACAGAAAAGAAGAAAGAGCGTCAGAAATTGCTCCATGCTCTTCGACGTAAGTTTTTTTATAGTATCTTTTATAAAAAAAATGATAATAAAAATTATATTATTTATTGTATTTACTAATTGCAGATGTAGCACATTATCGAAAACAAAGGAAAATATAGGACAGCAACCTCTACAAGGTAAGAGTAATACTTCTTTATATATAAAACTCAAAGGTGACTGACTGACATGGTGATCTATCAACGCACAGCCCAAACCACTGGACGGATCGGGCTGAAATTTGGCATTCAGGTGGATGTTATGACGTAGGCATCCGCTAAGAAAAGATTTTGATAAATTCCCACCCCAAGGTGTTCAAATAGGGGATGAAAGTTTGTATATAATAATACTTCTTAGCGCGAGCGAAGCCGCGGGCAAAAGCTCGTTAAATATAAAATAAAATATATATAATAAAAGTAGATTTATTATGTAAGGCTATAATATATTGTGCTCTATACTACAGATAACAGCTAAGCCAAGTTTTTGCTCTGTATTTAAATTTATTAACTAAGAGTGAGTCGCACCACCATAGTTATAAAGCCTATAGTTACGGTTAATTATTATCGTTAAATATGGCATCATTTTAGCTATTGTTAAAATGGTGCAATCCATTATTGACTTAACCAGAGATTACACAGTTGGTTTGACATTTTGTTACAGTTATAGTAAGTTGGTGCAACTAATTAACTATTAATAAAGCTTAAGTACTAAAACTCTTAATAAATCGACACAAATCGGAGTCTTTATTCTAAATTAATTATAAAGTTCATAATAAAACAAAATTATATTACAGATTCAAACAGTAAAGAGGTCAAACAAGAAGCAGAAAACAAAAGTGTAAAAATAAAGTTCACTAAAAACAATGAGGTATGTTTTTTTACAGTTTTAATAATCTTCTTACGCTTTACACCTTTTTTTTTTTTTGAGTAACGAAAGCATGTATTTACAATCTTTCATTGATATATTGAAAAAGTCACTTGACTGACAAAGACAAGCATTACTACCGACAAAAATTCAAATAAAATGGCACTTTATGACCTAGGTCCTAGACTATAGGTTTCCTTTGCTGTACTTACCCTACTTTTCTTTGGTATAGGGTGAACATGACTAGTGATTGGACAGTACTAGTCATTGGACAGAGCACAAAAATACTATATATTTTATTAAGGTTGCTTTAAAAACTACCTGTTTTAGGGTTCCGTAGCCAAAATAGCAAAAAACGGAACCCTTATACAGCATGACTGGTGAGACAATACCGATACTTAAGGAGAGTATTCAGTACTCGATTCTCATTATAAGTATGTAATAAAATTAGGTACTTAATTTTTGACCAAATTTCCCTTTAAACAAATGAATCACGGACACTTAGTAAATTACTATGCGACCGGGCGCGGCCCACCCCGCCCGCACGCCGCGCGCTACTCCCGCGCGCGGTGTCCATGCGTTGGGTAAATAATTATTTAACTTTAAAACTACTATAATAGCCAAATATCACGTCCTCGAGTATTGAACATGTCTCACCAGTCATGCTGTAGATTCGTCATGTCTGTCTGTCTGTCCGTCCGTATGTCACAGCCACTTTTCTCCGAAACTATTAGAGCTATACTATTGAAACTTGGTAAGTAGATGTAGTCTGTGAACCGCATTAAGATTTTAATGCAAAAATGGAAAAATTATTAAAAATTTTAGGGGTCCCCAATCCCCATAGGTACAAAAAAAAATTTTTTTTCATCCAACCTATGCGTGTGGGGCATCTATGGATAAGTCTCCAAAAATCATATTGAGTTTTCTCATATCATTTTTTTCTAACCTGAATAGTTTGCGAGAGAGACTCTTCCAAAGTGGTAAAATGTGTGTCCACTGTCCCCCCCCCCCCCCCCCCTCTAATTTCTAAAGTAGGGGCATGATAATTCTAAAAAAATATATATGATGTAGATTACTATAAAAACTACCACCGAAAATTGGTTTGAACGAGATCTAGCCAATAGTTTTTTTTACACGTCATAAATGGTAAACCTTAATTTAAATTTCATTGAATCGACTGAAATATAAAAATAAATCAAAAACATATTTTTAATTTCATAATAATAAACCTTATTGCTGCTGCGGAACCCTTCATGGGCGAGTCCAACTCGCACTTGGCCGCTTTTTTTCTTTAAAATCAGGCGTTCTATTACTTTAAATACCTACAGGCAGTTTTTAAAGCAACCTTAATACATAGCGTTTTTGTGCTTTGTCCTGGTAATGTCCAATCACTGGTCGTTTTACCCTATTTGTAAATCGTAAATTTATTTTTACAATTAGCAACACTTAGAATTTTCTTGAATTATTTTTCAGTGTTGCCTGCCACATTTAGCAAATTAATTTTTAAATCTCTAATTAAAAAAACTTTTCAGGAAGTGCAACTGGAAGGTCCTTTAGCTCACATTACCCCGGCGCTGGCGCAAGTCATGCAGTTGCTGCAAAAATCCGAGCCGGATCGGCCCAGTCCCAAATCCAACGCGTTGGAACCCAGGAGAGAAATTACTCCGTCACCGGTCGCAGTCAGCGTTGAGGATGGTAAGATGTTTTTCTGTGTTAGCGGGCCCCTAGACGATCTACCCTAGTCTAGGGTTGTTGAACGCACCCGCCTTTCAATCTTGTTATCGAATAAGGTGTTCAATAAATATTGTGCGTGATATTACGCAATAAAATTGATCGTCTAGAGTTTAGACTAGGGGCTGGCTTAGGCTGGCCACATGCACACGTTTTCCGTATTCGATTTCCTAATGTGGAATTACAATTTGGAATTCCGTAAGACTAGCGCAAACGTCAGTTTTTTCACGCGCAAACGCGCCGGCTTGCAATTGAAACGTGCGGAAATCATTCCGTTCGAAAAGAAGCGAACGTGTGCGCCATTTAATGTATTTTCTACTGATTAGTGATTCCATGCATTCGGATTTCCGAATACGGAAAACGTGTGTATGCGACCAGCCTTAACAGGGCATAAAGCAATAAATAAAACATCGTCCTTCTCTCTTAACACTTGCGCCCGTCATTCATACAATAAGACGTGTAAAATAATGACACGGAATCAGAAAATTAAAATCCGCTAGTACAGTCTCTCGGTAAAAGAGTTTTTTTAATACTGTCAAATTGTCAATGCAAAGTTTTGAAAATATAAGGATTAATTTATCACTTTCATGTTTTTATCCTTCTACCTAAGCTCTAGGCTCTAGAGTCTAGAGTAATAGGCACAGAATATATAATAGTACTTGGTATAGGTGCCTCAATCAGTATATGTACAGAGTGTTGCACTCTGTATACCTTCCTGCCTTTTGATATACTGCGTGACTGGTGAGACATGTTCAATACTTGAGGACGTGATATTTGGCTATTATATTAGTTGGAAAAAAATAATATAAAAAAATAATATCAATTGATCACTGAGTAAATGTAGCTTAAAGTTAAATAATTATTTACCCAACGCATGGACACCGCGATCGGGAGGGGTAGTTGTGTGGTGTTTCTTTGGTAGCGTACGCCTCTGCACCGGCCGCATAGTGTGCCTACTTACCTAGCCGCGTAATTTACTTAGTATCCATGATTCATTAATTTTTGGGAAATTCGGAAAAAAATTAAGAACCTAATTTTATTACATATTTATAATGAGAATCGAGTACTGAATACTCTCCTTAAATATCGGTATTGACTCACCAGTCATGCTGTATTATATCGATCCTTGTTATAAAAAAAATACACGTATTTTTTCTTTTACAATCACTCAGTAGTCAGTACTAAAATGTTGAGAAAAAGCTTTCGAAAGTTATCCTAAAAAACACTACAATTAATGGACACTACTCGTCGCCTGCACGTTCACGTGCCGCCGCGCGCGCGCCTCGCCCCGCGTCACGCCCGCTCAAACCCACCGCCGCGATTGGCCGTTCTGCAACGATTTTAAATGTGCTAAAATATGTCATAAAAAATAACACCCAATTTTTTTCGTTAAATGGACACTCCTAATGATACCTAAGCCCTGGAAAAAATTTGGCAGGAAGGTTTTATTGCACCCTGTATAATAACTAATACTAAACTTAATATGACCACGACCGATTGAGAAAGATCCCTCCTACATATTCTATTTTATGAAAGTTTCACATATTGTGCCTTTCGCTCAAATAATTTTATTCTATTTTTTACAGTACAAGAAAAAGTTAACAAACTCGAGAATGAAATATTCAAGGAAATAGAGGAGCACGATAAAAATGAAAGTTTTGTCAACACAGAAGACAAATCGTCCGACAGTAATGTTACAAAAAGGTAAGTTGAAAACCGTTACGATTTTATACTAAGAATATTTGGCGCGCGTGAAAAACGAACACTTGCGCTAGTCTTATGATATTCCGAAAACAAAAAACTACTTCGAAAATCGAATACTGAAAACGTAAGTATGCAGCCAGCCTTATATAAAGTTTTGTGTGTAAAATCGCCGTTTGAACGTAGGGCAATTCTGAATAAATGAAACCAAATTACTACTTTTCTTTTAGAAGTGCTTTAAGACGAAGAGCACAATCCTTAACAAGTGCCAGTCCAAGAGGCGTTACAAAAAAGCCAAAAGTAGATAAAGAAGAAAAAGCACAGAAGAAACAAGTCACACCACAGACTGACACAGAGATTGTTAGAAAGACTAGGAGCTCTAGAACACCAAGAAAAATTGCCAATGGTAAATAAAAACACAAGCACAACTCAAAACACTTGTCAGCCGAATAGTTGTCAGGCAGGTCTATGTTAGTATTATAAATGCGAAAATGTGTCTGCCTGTCTGTCTGTCTGTCTGCTACCTCTTCCCGCCCAAACATCTGGGGGTGTTTTATTCGATCATACGCATCGAGCACGTTAACGCGAATTTGTATGGGATCAAAGCAGTATCCACGTTAGCCTGCTTTAATCCCATACAAATTCGCGTTAACGTGCTCGATGCGTATGATCGAATAAAACTCGCACTAACCCCTAGGAACTGAATTTGCTGAAAAGTATGAAGATACTTTGAGACCCGGCCGCTCCCGGGACTCAAAGTATCTTCATACTTTTCAGATCACATATAAGATACTTTTTGTTGCAAAAAAACGTGCGGTTCCCGCGATTAGCGAATTTTGGCGTAATGGAGCTGCGAGCGTCATCTAGTCTTTAATAAACGTCAAAAACAGATGTGTGCGTTTGTGGATTCGTGTGTGTGTTGCATTAAAAAATAAGTTTTGATTTTAGCCTAAGGCGGCACACTATAAAATACAAGTGTTTTATTTTTTTACATCTATTTATTTGTTTCTATTACAGATATTTCGAAAACGGAGAGTAATATTAGCAAAAAGACAATCAAAGCTAAAACCACTGATGTGCCAGAAGATACTGCAATAGAAAGTAACGACGATTCAGACATAAAATATAAGTTCCCTTCGCCCGCGCCGACTGAGAAAAACACTCAAGTCAAAAACACTAGGAAATCTCAAAAAAAATCTAATAGGTAGTAAGTAGTTTAGTTTACTTTAAAAATGTCATATCGATTTATTTTTACATACATACTACTTTACGTTACTGAATAAAATCGTAGGAAAGTCAATTCTGTACATTGAATATTTTTGAAAAATAATATTTGGCGTCCCAAATTTATATGATCTAACTATGCTAACGCGGACGAAGTCGCGGGGAACAGCTAGTAATATATAAGGGCTCAAGCAAACTAACATACATTAAATTTAAAGGTAAATAAAAGTATGTTTTCAATCTCAATTCACATTGGAACAGAGTTGAAGCGACGCGTCATGTTACATGTTTTTCGCCAAAGCATATTCATCTCTATTGTTCTATTATTTATGTAAAAAATTCTGCTATGAAAATGTGGTCGTCGAAAAGCAAATGCGCGCCCACTACGCGCCTCAACGCGCAACGACGCGCGCTTCCATATTTTCATAGTCGTCAACGTCAACTTCATATTATCGAACGCTTATGTCAATTCCATACATTATGATCGGCGATTTTATAAAGAAGCGATAAAGAAAACGTCTTGGCTAAGTGTAAGGACACAATTCTGCCGAACGTTAAACGTACGGCGCCGAAAGGTCAACGGCTGAAGTGTCAGTCGCAATATTATTCAGTTGTTATGACAAACCAACCGCCTGTCACCTGCTATGCAAAATACATCAAATGCCTTAGCTGAAAAAATCGCCCGACGGAAGGTTACGCGCTACGCCGAACGCGGCGTAATTTACGTTGATGTTTCATAGAGAACTTGAAATACATTGCGAGCGTATTGAGCCGAACGTTCGGCGCCGTACGTTCCGCAGATGTGTGACGACACTAAAGGTCAAAATTCACGTTTGTAAAACGCCAGTTCTATGGAATGTCGCGTCGTGTCGTGTCGCGTAGGGTGGTCTAACCTTAAGCGTGGTATAAATATTGTGGCATTATGTGGTCTAAATCAAAATAAATTATCCTGCATTTAAGTCTCGATCTTAATTATTATTATTATTAAGGTTCCTTATAAGTAAATATTAGGTATGTACCTTAACAAAGAGATTACATAATATATTTTATCCTTATATTATATTTTTTACACTGCCAAAATCAGGAACTAGAAATCTTAATTCAATGTGATAGTCATTATCAAGTATAAAATAAAATTACAGTTGATTGATAGCCTGATAATTCTGATAGGTCGCTTATTAGTTTGAAATTTGCTACAGTCGTATCGCAGGGCAAAGAGAAAATCGTTCGTTGACCTCTAGCTGTCTATTTCTTTCACTCACATACGACAATATGAGCATCTCGCTCTTTTTCATGCACACGTCATGTAAGCCGGATACCAACGTTTATTAGTTATACAAATTTGATATAGCGTATCCACCGCGCCGCTATTTAAATAAATCGACAAACCGCTCGTTCGAGAGGACGTGTAGCTTGTCGAGCCTTATATCGCATGTGAAAGAATCAAGCAACTATAGGTCATTGGCCGAATCTCTTTCTGTCTAGCGACCGGACTTTAGCATCAAAATCATGAAGAAAATGCAATAACAGACCCCAAAGTAAAATCATTTGTTTTGATGTATTTTAATTTATTGTATTTTTTAATTCAATTTTGCACCAAAATTGTTTAATAAATTGTAATAGAATGTGAATCTAAATTTTATACGCTGGTGTGTTTTACAGTTTAACCCCATTTTTATAAAATCAAACGCATGCGTTTTAAATACTATGATTATCTTTTTATACATTTGGATATTGACTAGGCAAAATCATTGTGATGTATGAATCATTTAGACCTTATTACAAAAAAAAACCTTAGTCGTAAATCGTAATTGTGCAAAAGTCTGATCAAGAAAAAAAATATTTATAGTGTAGCAAAACTAAAATTTTGAGATGTAATTAGTCGAATATTATAAGTTGGATGTTTTATAATTTGCTCAATAATTTAGTTGAACTACAGCATGGTTTATTTTGTGTTGCATTTTATATTATACTAAACGGTACTCCAACATTTGAGAACTTTTACGGAAGAATTGAAAATTAATGTAGTATTATATAATATTATGTTGTAATTTAAAAGACAGTACGGAAGCAACAAGACTTAGATGAAAATGTGCTTTCGTACATTTTTTACTCTGATTGTCCATAATAGATTTTTATTCTATTTTTGTTTTAAGCAGTAGTTTTAAGAAACCCGATTCATGTAAATGGGAGCAGGTGTAATAAATAAATTCGATGTGATACATTTGTGTATTATTTATAGCGAGTAAGACTTGTTAGCTTTAGTCGGGGGAAACTTGTAGCTAAGTTCACTTGTGTTGAGCCGGTGAGTGAAAATAGTTAACCTGCTTCCATTGCTTGCATGATGGCTATTGCTTAAAATTGCTTTCCTCGCTTCCTGCTCTATTGCTCTATTGTCGCTTTAAACGCATAATTCGAATGACTAATAATATATTTCTGTTTTAGCTCAAAAACAATGGAAAGTAATATATCTTGCTCGTCTGAAAGCCTGCAAAGTTATCAGTCAGAGACGAGTCCACCGAAAGTTACTGTGAGGATAAAACCGGGCTGTCCAACCTCAACACAAAATCAGAATAAGATTGCACCGATAAATTATATTATGACTGATGAAACGGAATCCAGCAGTAGTTTTCCAGATGTGAAACAGACCATCACCTTTCATAACTCCACATTATCTGAAGCATATAAATCTGATTCCTATCAGCTTCTTATGCCTATAAATACCAAGACTAACAAACAATTCGAAGTTTCCAAGCGAGATATGAGCTTCGCTCGCAAAGTGAACGAAACGCACCGTAATCTCGAAAACGATGACGGTCAGAGTTCGAGTAACATATCTCCACCCACATCACCGGTTCTGTCTATAGTAGAGAACTTATCAATTAGTAGATCTCTATTGACCAGTGCGGACGACCTGCTAACCGATGAGATGGACAAACTTGAATCTAACCATAATATAACACTCAACAAACTGATGAAATCGGACGAAAACTCGCCCAAACCGCTCATGGAGCAGGACTGCAGGTTCGATTCTGACCACAACGACGGTGTCAACTACCACTATAATATACAAGTGGAAAATACCACTCTTACGCCTACCTCTCGGTCGCTAGTGAAAAAACTGAATACGATTAGTCTAAGAGATTTTAATGTTACCGATACGGTTTATGTGCGTCTAGAGAAGTTGAAACTCGACAGCACGAAAAAAGGTGATAAAAAAATTACCAAAGAAAAGGAAAGCAAAGCAAAAGCGGAGGAAAAGAAGCCTGAAAAAGCTAAAACGAAGAAACGTAGCTCTACGCCCCGAAGAAAGGAAAGTACGCGTAAAACTAAACAAAGCAAAGAACCGATTATTGAAGAAGAGCATGTTGAAAGAAATTCGTGTGTTTCACGTAAGTCCTGTCCGGCTATGTTGCAAAGTACCAATGTCGATTTTAATGAAGATACTAATACAACAGTAACGACAAAACCGAGAACATCTAAAGAGTTGAAGAAATTAAATATCATCAAAGTTAAAATAACGAAACCGAAGGACAAAATAAAAAATAAAACGGAGAAAGCTAATACCAGTAAAGTAGAAATGAACAGTACACAGACTAGTTCACAGACGGACAACAGTATTGATCTGATACATAATCATACTGAAACATGTCTTCAAGCGCACGAATGTATAGATAACAGTGTGGAGATAGTAGAAAAATCTTCTTCAATTATATCTGTAAACTCTGAAAGATCCAATAGTGCTTCCATTTTCAATATAGACGAGTTTTTACTTGAAGAATTATACAATACCAATGCAAGAGACGGAATAGAAGAAACTCCAGGTACATTATTAATTATTGTTTTCATAATAATTATTCTTTATTCACAAGAATGCAGTAAGTACAAGGCTAGTAGGTTTTACTATTTTTGGCTCATATAAGAGCATGTTATAATATTATGTTATCATAATGACTCATTTATTATTAGTTACGTGCTAGGGTTCGATGATTCGGAGAGAAAGACCTGGTGACTCTCTTGAAGACTTTATTTACACTACACTTAGGTCACACAACTCGCTAGGTCCAAACACTAAGCACTAAGTCCAAACACTAAGCACTATCACTGGTTCACTCACTAAGTCACTATTGATCACTTGTTTCTCACTTCGAAGTCGTCTTGATGATCGCTTATTCGAAACTGACTAGCCGGCTTGTTTACCTGCGGCTACTTATACGGGTCGAGGCGAGCCCTAGACCGTACGAGAACATTCCACGATTCGCATAAACACGTAAACAACACTTGTTTATTTGAATCACTTGTTTACGAAAACATGTGTGGAATGTTCGAGCGTGCAATCGTACACCTCACGCCATCTAGTATCGATTAGGGGATCCGTCTGCGTTTTCTCGACATGTTGCGCTAGCTTGACGCTAGATGGCACTATGTGTCCTTTTTCGTAACAATATTTTATAGGTACTTTGAATAACATGTATTTAGTACCTAAATAGTAATACATAAACATCTACAAATCTGTTTCGGCGCGTGGCCAAAATCAGAACTATAGGTCTACCAGAATCTGATGGCAAAAAGTGAGAAAATGAATTGACTCTAGCAATACCGGGGTAAAAGGAATAAAACATTTTGATCCTTTTTAGGGTTCCGTATCCAAAGGGTAAAAACGGTACCCTATTACTAAGACTTCGTTGTCTGTCCATCTGTCCGTCTCCAGGCTGTAACTCAAGAACGGTAATAGCTAGAGAGTAGAAATTTTCACAGATTATGTATATCTGTTGCCGCTATAACAACAAATACTGAAAACAAAATAAAATTAATATTTAAGGGAGGCTCCCATACAACAAACGTCATTTTTTGACCTTTTTGCTCTATATCAATAATGGAAAAAGGAAGGTACTTAAATTTTTCTCAAATTCCTTATTTATATGTGTACTTTAATATATTTTCATAATAATATTAAAATAAAATAAGAAATTAAGGGGGGCTCCTATATAAAAAACACAATTTTTGGCCTAATTTTGCTATATAATGGTACGGAACCCTTCGTGCGCGAGTCCGACTCGCACTTGGCCGATTTTTTCTTATAGCGGCTGATTCTGTGTGTCAAACATGCAAATATAAAAATTTATCCAACGATCAAGGATATTTTTTTGAAAATCTGCTGCCAAAAATTGCCATCAGATTCTGGTAGACCTATAACGCCGCCACTTGCCAAAACAAACTTGTGAGTCTGTATTTGATACACTTGTGTCTGACATAATTTGTTTTTTTTTAGAAACACAAATGACCGCGGAATGTCCAGACTTATTTTATACGCCACTTGGTCCACTTTCTTCAGCAAATAGTCTCATGACTGAGGACCTCTCCATCGATATACCTGAGAAAACCCCAACTCCAGGCAAATGGTTCCTGCTTTCGGAGGACGAAACTTCCACTAATTTCGATTTAAATCAGAATTTAGTAACAAAAGACGTTGGTTACGGTGCGAATTTAAACGATCTTTTCCCTGTTACTTGCGCCGTGCCAGATTTATCTACCATAACGGAAATGTCAAAAGAAAATGACGCTGATACCAGGAGCAATCTAAATGTATCTTTGCCTATTTCTAAAATGTAATTGTTCATGTTAAAATGAGAATTTGATGCTGTGTTAATTAAATGTGATATAGTTAATTTATTAAAATTTAAAAAGTTTATGATTATTATAAAAATACAGTGAATGCGAATTATTGCAAGTTTTTATAAATATACGACCCCTATGGCACAGATTAATATATGCCCTATGGTAAGCGAATGTGCCACCAATAATAATTATTAGTACATATTACCAATATCTTTTTGAGGGCATGCCCAAGAAGCAGTTTTTTTGACATCGAGTAGGTATAGTGCGTCAAGAAAGTGAAGAAATTAAAAAGTGGCAACATCGTAGTGACATCCTTTTCAAATCAATCTGAAAAAAGGGATGACACTACGATGTTGCCACTTTTTAATTTCTTCACTTTCTTGACGCACTATATGTAAGTATGTGTTAGTACTATACTCGTAATATAATATAATCCATTATCCATGCGCGGCGGCTGCAACAGTTGTGTCTAAAAACACTAGTGACTAGGCCGAATTACGTCGGCATAAATTCCGCCGCGTTTACGCCGCGTTTCAAATGCATAAAAAATACGGACGGAACGCGACGGACGGACTTGACACTATGCCGAAATTCCGTCGCGAGCCGAACTTCCGTCGAGCCGAGTCGAGCGTAAACTCGTAAAGTTCGGCAGCGATTCGGTGGTAAAGTTTTGTATAGCAACCATAAAGTTAATATACCTAGGTATATTAACTTTATGATAGCAACACATTATACGCGACGGAATCTAAACCGAACATAGCAAATCCAAGTGAAATCCAACCTTGTTTTTTTTTAAATCTTTAGGGTTTAATCGCAAAGCGATTATGACAAATCCAACCTTAACTCCAAAGTGTTAACGTACACATTACATCTGAGAATTTTAAATACTCACTTGACGGCTGACGCGCGCGTTCCGCAACGGAAATTCCGCCGCGTGATTTCGACTCTTCGCGTAATTTATAGTGTGTCGTATCAGACGGATGCGGCGGAACGTAATTTCGGCCACGGAATTTACGCCGCGCCGGCGTAATTCAGCCTAATGTGTTTAGACGCTATCAGCCAAACAGCTATAGCATCACCACAACATAATGTGCAAAAGAAGATCATCTACCATATTTAAACCTTTCTATCATACTTCCTCCCAAAGACCTCTAAACCTATATTATGTCATCGCTTCCTCCGTACAAATACCTACTATGAATGCTAAATTCACCAAGGCACGTACGTTAATAGTCCATTAACCTCTCGAATACCATATTATGTCGAGAATTCGTGACTCGCCAGTCGCCACTCGAGCCGTCTGGTCATGGTCTGGTCGCGTCGGTGGTAAGCAGAAGTATGTAGTCGGTTTACCACCGGTATATTTTAGTTACTAAATAGGACAAGTGGTATAACAAGCTTCTAATTAGTCTTCTTTTTAGGATTCTAATTAGATTTCTAAATTTTGTGGAATGGAATAACAACTTAAGGGCCTGGGTAACCCTCGACTTTTTCATACATTCTTAAGGGCCCGGGTTACCCTCGAAATTTTCATACATTCTTAATACCAAAATCATTTTCTCAAACGAAAATATTTAACATGTTTGAGTTATTTTTCAGCTTAAGATAGTAATTACCTAGGGTCCTGAACAAATTTTTTTTACAAAATATTTAAATACTAAAAAAAAATTTTTGTTTAAATATTTTTTTGTAAATTTACTACTAAATATTTAAACACCATAAAATAGACAAAAACACTAAAAAATATATAAATAAATAGTAAATTTACTGCAAAATATTTAAATAATAAAAAATATTTTTTAGTTTAAATATTTTGTAGTAAATTTACTATTTATTTATATATTTTTTAGTGTTTTTGTCTATTTTTTGGTGTTTAAATATTTAGTAGTAAATTTACTAAAAAATATTTAAACACAAATTTTTTTTTTACTATTTAAATATTTTGTAAAAAAAATTGTTCAGGACCCTAGGTAATTACTATCTTAAGCTGAAAAATAACTCAAACATTTTAAATATTTTCGTATGAGAAAATGATTTTGGTATTAAGAATGTATGAAAATTTCGAGGGTAACCCGGGCCCTTAATACCAAAATCATTTTCTCATACGAAAATACTTAACATGTTTGAACTTTGAGTTATTTTTCAGCATAAGATAGTAATTACCTAGGGTCCTGAACAAATTTTTTTTACAAAATATTTAAATACTAAAAAAAAATTTTTGTGTTTAAATATTTTTTAGTAAATTTACTACTAAATATTTAAACACCAAAAAATAGACAAAAACACTAAAAAATATATAAATAAATAGTAAATTTACTACAAAATATTTAAATAATAAAAAATATTTTTTAAAGTTTAAATATTTTGTAGTAAATTTACTATTTATTTATATATTTTTAGTGTTTTTGTCTGTTTTTTGGTGTTTAAATATTTAGTAGTAAATTTACAAAAAAATATTTAAACACAAAATTTTTTTTTTAGTATTTAAATATTTTGTAAAAAAAAATTGTTCAGGACCCTAGGTAATTACTATCTTAAGCTGAAAAATAACTCAAACATTTTAAATATTTTCGCATGAGAAAATGATTTTGGTATTAAGAATGTATGAAAATTTCGAGGGCAACCCGGACCCTTAAGGAAATTTGAGCTGGCCAATAACTTTAATGTTACACTGAGCAAGTTATTCCTACAGAAATAATAAATAAAGGACTAATAACATTATAAAAAATAACATTTGCAAATGTAATTTTTTTGTTTATTTTTTGTGGTTATTTTTTATCTGTATTTATTTTAAATTACTGGCAACATTATCTGGTTCAAATTTTGACTTTTCATTCTGTCTCTACTCTATAATACTCTAATCTGTGATTCTGTCAATACATCCCTAATCTGTGGTCAACATCGTTCCCTCCAAGCAGAAATGTCAAAATGGCGTCAACGCAGGACGCTTGGTATATTTCTTTACTGGGTTTAGCGGAACATTTCCGTACATCTAATCCTCCTGACATAAAAAGTTGTATTCAGTGCCTACAAGCAGTATTTAATTTCAAACCTCCGCAAAGAGTCGAGGCCCGTACCCACTTACAACTCGGTAATATCCTTTTGACACACACTAAAAACATCGACTTGGCGAGAAACCACTTGGAGCAGAGCGTAAGTTTTTTATATTTTGTTATTAATTAAAAATCTATTCGTGAGTCGGCAGTCGTATGACACTAGCGTTCGTGTTTGCCTGTGTAATTATATTCTCGGGGTTTTAATGAGATGCAGTGCTTGTAAAAAGTTTCCTTTCGAATGTAAACAATGATTTGAAGTGGGTCAAACGGTGTTGGTATTGCAGTGGTGCTTGTCGCAGACAATCAATGGGTTCGATGATGTTAAGTTCGAGGCGGCGAGTGTCCTGGCAGAGCTGTTCGAGCAGCAGGGCCAGCCGACACACTCCAAACCCATACTCAGAAAGGCGATTGAGTTATCACAACACAGCGTTTATTGGCACTGTAGATTAATATTCCAATTGGCAGTAAGTACAATTTTATCCTTATCATTATTATTTATTGCAAATGAAAGTATTTTACAGTGATTTTTCACTCATTGTATGCAAATGTTGTAGATGTTTGAATCATTTGTTCTATAACAGTGATTCATAGCAAATAATCAGTTTAATTAACAGTATATAGGAGTATCCATAGCCACTCAAACGTCCATGTCTGACAGCTGCCAACCCCTTGAACGTCCACGCGCGTGCTGATTTAATAAACGTGGTTGAGCGCCAGATACCGTCATCGATTTAAAGCCTATTTTCTAACAAACTACAACTGTTACGGCAAATTAAAAAATACCTGTATAAAGCTGATATTATAAGGAATTAAAATATGTGAAAAGTAAATTATAACTCTTATCGTAAATAGTACAAAATTTATAAGCATCTTATTAGACTGTGGATGCTTACAACTTGTAGATATTCTGAAATAATGATTCTTCAGGATTATTTTAATATATAACACCTAATACAATCGTATAATAAATACATTTTTACTTAGATTTTAAAGACGGCACTCACAGACACTTCAAAACTTTTCAACGCACTTGACTCTAGTGTTTGTTTTTCATAATGATGGTGTTGCCCGATGTACTGTTTTATCAACCCAAAAGATGGGTAATTTAATAAAGAACCATCTAGCGAAACACTTGTGTACCTCTTGAACACTACAACAAATAAAAACACGTTTAAGTGGAGCGAGTCATCTGGGCTGCTCTAGTTGCCCTGACGGTTTTACGCCAAAAAGTTTTGGGCGACTATAGTCGCCCAGACGTTTGAGTGGTTAAAGACGCATAGACAGGAATGTCCTCATTTAATTGACACTATAACTTTTTTTAGCAAATTCATGCAACGGAAAGAGAATATGAGGTAGCCAGCAGCCTACTTGGTGTAGGTGTTGACTACGCACAGATATCCAATGCAGCTTACACAAGGGTGTTGTTTTTACTAAGTAGGGTTATGGTAAGTTAAACATGTATAAATATTTTACATTACCATACTAATATTATAAAAGCTAAATGCTTACTACTGTTTGTTATGTCTTCAAATCAAAATTGTTGGAACTGTATAAAATTACATGAAGATTTTATGAATCCTGGAAAAGAACACACAATTTTTTTAACGTATGTTTACATGGTTTTACACCCAAATGTATGGTTAATACAAACTTCACACAAAATTAATATAAGTGTACGTATTCCCAGTTCATGCAAAGTATTGGGCTAGTATTGACGGTGCTATAGTTAAAGAAGTATGTTTGTTCTGATAAATAAAACAATGTAAGAAGTATACTTTGTTACTTTGTCTAACCTTGTAATACAAAACTATACCATAATTATTATGATGTCTTTAAATCTGTCATTGTGTTGGAACTATAATTATGGTTATTATAAAAATAAACAAGACATCCTGATTTGTTACTAGCATGATTATAAACTTGCAACATGCAATAAAAAATAGGAGTGGGTTACAAAATTAATGTTCTATTCATCTATAAAATTTTACCATCCAAAACGAAGTTTTGAAAAATAGGACACAATTTTTCAAAACTTTGTTTTGGATGGTAAATGAATCTAAATTTAAGATACTATGGACTCACCAGCTAGAGCTAAACTTAAGAAAATGTTTTTTTTTTCAGTTACTATTAATTGATAAGAAAATTCAGGAAGTGTTACCATTACTGAACCAAGCTGGCCATTTGGTTGACACATGGACGGGTAGTCCACATCAAAAAGAATACTTGAAAGTTTTCTTTCTAGTGCTACAGGTAAGCGGTTACTTTTAATACTACTTTATAAAATATGTAAGTTTGTTACACTCTTTTGTATATGTACAAGAACTACTAAATGGATTTTGATGAAATTTTGTTGTAGTTGAGGATAGACTTTTTATTCCGTGCAAGTTAGTATTCTGACATTCTTAAGCCGGGTTTTCACTATACAAGTACTCTCGGACCGAGTGGGCTCGGATTACTACTCGGACGCTACTCATACTGTGAAACAGACTCTGATTGGATGCGGATGTCCGAGTGCGCTCGGATAATACCTGTTTACACAGTGCGAGTAGCTTCCGACTTCCGAGTAGTAATCCAAGCGCACTCGGTCCGAGAGAACTCGTATAGTGAAAACCCGGCTTTAAGGTTTAATCTAGAGGGAGCCATAGAAATTTAAGTTTATTTTCTATAATAATAATTGAAGCTTCTATGTTATTTTAATGAAAGTATTTTTAAGTATGTATAATCTCTGCTAACGTCTTTAGGTATGTCACTATCTGATGGCTGGTCAAGTGAAGAGTGTGAAACCATGTCTCAAACAACTGCAGCAAAGCATCCAGACGATCATGGCGCCGACGTGGCCAGATGACGACAGTGAGTTATAGTTTTATTGCTTTTTTAATCGACAAAAGCTTAGGAGTATTGGTGCCTAGTCAAGACGCATTTGTTAATTTTTCACTGCATTCTTTTGACTGCCGAAATTCGATATTAAAATAAAAGGCATTGCAAATTAAAGGTCACTTAGGCTGCAGTCTCGAAAACCAAACGACGTACTAGACTGCTTATATCCCTATAAATCTATACATTGAAACCCGCCGCCGCCGCTCCCGCATCCATTATGTTAAATTCCATCATGTGTACACATTAAACTTCTATAGAGATACTAACAAAGGCATATTACCTGCCTGCCTCACCCATTATAATGACTTTTTTAAAATACAGCGGTATGCGGCAGTGCAGCGGGGGAGTCATTTGTGTGGCTGTCACGGCAGCAGCTGTACGTGCTGGTATACCTCGTCACCGTGATGCACTCAGCGCAAGCTGGCTACATGGACAAGGCACACAAGTATACGGAGAAGGCGCTGGCGCAGATAGACAAACTCACGTGTAAGTTACACTGTTGTAAAGTAAATATAATGAGAGTGGATTGATATTTGTATAAAACTTTGATTGTTGGAAGAGAGCCATTCTAATTTCTAATATAAGAGCAAGTATTTTATTTAAAGTACCATAAAGTACTGAAATCTGGATTTTTTCGCTTCAATTTTAACAAGAGGGACATATTATCTGCGAATAAAATAATTTCGCAAAATAATCGTATGAGAAAAGAAATGAAACCCTGTGGTACTCCTATCTTTATTGGTAGTCCCGTAGATTTATGACCATTTACACCAACGGATTGAACTCTGTCAGATAATGCATCATAAGATCAAGTGCAGTGCCTTCAATGCCATAGTGCTTAAATTTGTTTATAAGTATACTGTGATCCACACAATCGAACGCCTTCGACAGATCACAAAATACACCAATGACAATATCATGATAGTCTTCCCAAGCTTTAAAAATGTATCTTATTAAAGTAACACCTGGATCTGTAGTTGAAACACCCTTGGTAAATCCATACTGGTGACCATGCAATAATTAATTGTTAATGTTAAAGTAACTCTGAAGCTGATTGAGGATTTCCTTTTCCAAATATTTTACTGATAGCTGGTTGTTTAACACCACACCACATCCCGACCACACACCACCGCCACAACGAGCGGAAGTCTGCCAAACTGAAACTACTTTAGACAAATGTTAGGTGTTTTTCGTTACGGATTTTTTTGATCAGGTCGCCGCGCTCAAAACCCACGATAAAAGCTATGCAATACCTTAATAACATGTCTGTTCGCAGCGAGTGACGAGGGCGAGAGTAGCGGCGTGGCGGCGCGGAGCGGGGCGGCGCTGGCGTGGCGGCTGCGGATGGCGCTGGTAGAGCACGCGGCGCTCTGCCGACTCGTGGCCGGCGGGAAGGCCCACGCGCTCCACGAGATCGCGCGCGCCGCGCACCTGCTGACTGTCGCGCCCGATGGTACGTACTATCAGAGAAGTTGAGTCCTTGCCAGATAGAGGACCAACGTCATTTACTCGAATTATGTTAATTTAATGTTAATTGCGATCTGTCGGCTGGGTTTCACACAACGCGACCAAATTGCATAGGTCGGCCATCTGCCTATGAATCAACTTCTCTGATAGTACTATCATAACTGTCCCCTAAGTATGAACCATGAGTTTCATTGCTTATGATCATAATTATTTTGATGTTTAAACTTTTCAAAACTCATTTCAAAACACATTTAAAAATATTTTAATGTTTATACTTTTTAAATTGACTTTAAAAAGTTTAAACGTCAAAACTGTGACCATAAGCAATGAAGTTCATGATCATCACAGTTACATAATAATAAGATTGGGTGCTCTTATTTCTATAACTGTAATGAACTTTAGAACATAATCATAGTAAAAACGTTTATGTTATAGGTGTGACGGCGGCGGCGCATACACCGCAGCTGCACTGTCTGCTGGGTCTGTACGCCATGTCTATGAACTGCATGGAGGCGGCAGAGGCGCAGTTCCACACCGCCATACATGTGAGTACCACGTCGTAGAGAACGTTCGAAATTCAGTATCTCCGTGAAATGACAGAGTTCCACATAGTTTTGGGGAGCTTCTAAACATGGGGATAGGCATATTATAACGCACTTGTATAGTGCGTCAAAAAAGTGAAGAAATTAAAAAGTGGTAACATCGTAGTGTCTTCCCTTTTTAGGGTTCCGTAGCCAAAATGGCAAAAAAGGAACCCTTATAGATTCGTCATGTCTGTCTGTCTGTCTGTCTGTCTGTCTGTCTGTCCGTCCGTATGTCACAGCCACTTTTCTCCGAAACTATTAGAGCTAGATTATTGAAACTTGGTAAGATTTTGATGCAAAAATGGGAAAATTATTAAAAATTTTAGAGGTCCCCATACGTACAACTGAAACAAAAAAAATTTTTTCATCTAACCTACGCGTGTGGTACCGCGCCGACCATCTATGGATAGGTCTCCAAAAATCATATTGAGGTTTACTATAAAAACTACCAACGAAAATTGGTTTGAACGAGATCTAGCCAGTAGTTTTTTTATACGTCATAAAAATGGTAAACCGTAATCAAAATTTCATTAAATCGACTGAAATATAAAAATAAATCAAAAACCTTTTAATTTCATAAAAATAAACCTTATTGCTGCTGCGGAACCCTTCATGGGCGAGTCCAACTCGCACTTGGCCGCTTTTTTGTTATATTGATTTGAAAAGGATGACACTACGATGTTGCAATTTTTTTATTTCTTCACTTTTTACGCACTATAATAATGTTGCTTGTATTGTCACATTTTTTAAAAGGAAAAGTATTTTTAAAGTTTAAACAATAAAAAAAGTTCATTTAGTGTATTTAAAAATAAATTTATAATAGTAGCAGTTATGTTATTGAAAGTAAAGAAATTGAAAAACTGTTATTAACATAAATATAAGTTACCATTACAAGAGTAAATTTATAATTTCAGATGTCACAAGAAAGGGATCTATGGATGTTCGCTAAGCTGAATCTGGCTATTGTATATTTAAGAGAGAGACGAGACAATGATCTAGCACAGTTGATGGAACAGGTGAGCTACTATGATTAATCTGATGATTGATAAAATCTGAATGCTATTAGATATAAGTACTTAGATTATTTAAAAACTTTTCCACATACAACTGCCGAATTCCGGATAATATGCACTGTAGTAATTTTGAATACGGTCCAACTATTATAACCTGGTCGATACTTGTCGCTTTTACTTGCGCACAAATTTAACGCTATCTCGTTTTCTCAAATCCGTAAAGACAGAAAGAGACAAGTAGTATTAGGTCTTTCATAGAAATTTCGCATTTTCGTGACCGTTTTCTAGTCTTATCAATTGTAATAATTAACACACAAAATTCATTTCCAAGGTGCGACCAGAAGCGCTACCGCCATACGCGCACGGACTGCGAGCGGCGTCGTACTACGTGTTGGGCCTACAGGCGTTCTTCCAGGCTAGATATAATGAAGCCAAGTGAGTTATTTATTTATTGTCGAATAAACCTTACCAATATATTAATTAATAAAATTAAAAAATATGCTTTATTAGGTAGTAATTCTAAAAGAGCGCTTAAAACCTTGAAACAAGTTTTCCTAGTCTCCAGTACTTGGTAAAGCTGCAGGCTGCTGCTGCTTAAATTATTATATATTCAGTTTTTTTGTCAGCATGCTATTAATTACTGAAACTTTTCAGACGATACCTCCGAGAAACTCTCAAAATGGCGAACGCCGAAGATCTAAACCGGCTGACGTCATGTTCGCTAGTGCTGCTCGGCCACATATTCCTGTCCATAAACAACTCGCGCGAGAGTATGAACATGGTGACGCCGGCCATGCAGCTCGCTAGTAAAATACCCGACGTGCACGTACAGCTGTGGGCGTCCGCCATCTTGAAAGGTAAGTGGCCATCTTGATTTGAGAGTAGGCCATTTTGTTGACGTCCTTGTATTGTTCGGACTCATAATAATATTCTTATCGTAAATGAACTTGGCTTGATACACTGTCGCGTTTCTAGATGGATGTCAAAATGTGGTTATTTTTGTCGTTTAAAAGTGCGTTATCATTTCCAGACCTGTACCGGCTGGCGGGCGACACGGAGCGCGAGAACGAGGCGTACCAGATGCACTGCAACTTCTCGCAGGCGCTCCTCAAGGATCATTTCCAGGCGACGCAGCTGCCGCAGCACGCGCTCATCACTTGGACCACCGGCCCGCCCCCCGCGCTGCCGCCGCCGCCCCCCTCGCACACCTCATAGGAGGAAATAAAGGTGCCTAGTGGCACTCCCGTATAGTCCTTGTGACCTTAGGAGTCATTCCAGGTTCAAGATTGTGACCCTGTATACTTGTGAGGACAGACGACCGCTGCCGCAGCACGCGCTCATCACGTGGACCACCGGCCCGCCGCCGCTCCCCTCGCACACCTCAGTGTTGTGGCACTCCTGTATAGTCGCGTGTCATTACCCCCCTCACAGTAGGGGGAAATAACGGTGCCTAGTATAGTACTTGTGAAAGAGACCTTAGGAGTTGAGGACATCACTCAAGGTTCGCGGGGCTAAGGATAACTCCTAGTGGTACTCCTGTATACTTGTAAGAACACTTCGGAGTCACTCTAGGTTTTATCGGTCGTCTCCTAGTGTGATACTCTTGAGAACACACTTTGAAAAGTCACTCAAGGTGCTTTGTACTGGATATAGTTATGAGACCACGGTAACTCTGTTGCGGGTCCCTCAAAGATTCTGTTGGTTGCCTCAAAGTGATTGTCTCCATTGGTGATATTACTTCATTGTGACATGGTATATCGCATTGCAGACTTAAAACCCCAAATGTTTTGCGTGCAAATGGCCCCTGTAGCGTAAGAAAAGGCTAGCATGTAGGGTTGACGCGGGAAGTGCATTATGAATCCTCGGAGCGTAAGAACTCGTTCGTTCCTAGGCGATAGCTGCAATACCATTAATCTGACCAAAATAATACAGACTCTGACAGATAATGCTATGATGAATTCTGATTTAATGTTGTTTGCAATAATTATATTTCAGTTACCACTCGTCCACATATTATAGTATTTCTGTTTATTATCAGTTTCGAATACTGGGATGAGACATTTTGGTCTAGCTGTCGTAACTCGTAACTAACGTGTCGCTCGCCTTTCCGGCAGTGTTGATTATTGCTATTGGTTGTTAACATAAATGCCGATGATATCAAAGAAAATTATTAATCACTTTAAAAAATTGTAACCAAAACAAAATCGTCAATTCTATGTATATTTGTCACAAATTTTGATTAGGGCTTAATCAATCACTCTCGAGTTGTTACTCGACAAATTCTCCTCTTTTATAATTCACTAAATTAATTTAAATGTCGCAGTTGACTGGTTAAAAAAGCCATTCAATAATTGCCAGTTGGCTGCGACATAATATATAACTTTTTTTTTTTTTTTTTTTTTTTTTTAAGAAGGCAGGTCGCTGTAGCCCTGACGTCACTGCGACCCATAAGGATCTATTGTGACTCCTTCGCATTAGAGTATCATCCCCAGCCCAATACTGCTCATAAATTGAACGATGTGATTGGGGTTGGTGTCACGAATTTCCTCTGTGGATGAGTATTCGTGGCGACCAAGATGCCTGTTTCTGCTCTGTAGTAGAGCAGGACAGTTGAGGAGAAGGTGAATAGGTGTCTCATCCTCCTCCTCACAGAATCTGCAAGTCGTTATGCTACAAATACCCATTCTGTTTAGGTGTTTGTTGAGCTTGCAGTGCCCAGTTAGGCTTCTGGTAAGAATTCTTAATTGGTTCCTACCCAAGGTGAGCACTAATTCTGATAGTTTCTTGTTGAAGCCAGGGATTAGTGCCTTGGAGTGTTCAAGGCCAGGGGTCTCAGCCCATTGCTTCCTGCTTAGACTGTGACCCCATTCCTTGAGCACTTGCTTTGTGGTACTGGGAGGTATACCACAGACTGGTTCCGGGCCATATATGAGACTCTCGGCCCCAAGCCTAGCCAGTTCGTCAGCGGTTTCATTGCCGGGGACGTTACTGTGGCCCGGGACCCATACTAGGCGGATGTTGTTGTTCCTGCCCAGCATGTTTAACGTCTCAATGCATTCCAGAACTAATTTAGAGGAAACTTCTGCGGCAGTCAGTGCTTTAAGTGCAGCTTGACTGTCGGAAAAGATAAAAACATTTTTATTGACTAGGGCCATCTCCAGGCTTTCTAGTAAGCAACCGAGAATAGCGAAGATTTCAGCCTGAAACACGGTTGCAAACTCACCCAAACAGGCGAATTTGCCTTTTGGTGGCCTGCCTCCGTAGAATCCGGCTCCCGCACGGTTGTCTTTCCTTGATCCATCCGTGAACCAAACTATATCGCTAGGGCGGACGTCGATTGGGATTTCTCTTTCCCAGTCCTCCCTGGAAGGTATAAATACCTGGTATTGCTTCGAAAAGCTATACACCTTAATCATGGCATCTGATGGCATGGCCATGACAGGTGATTCGCAGAGAGACTGTTCTAGCTGTCGAAATGGGGTGGATACCCAATTCGTCCTGCCCGCCGTCCTGGCCCTGAGAGCCACCTTTTTGGCCTCCATCTGAACAAGCAGTGGAAGCGGAGTTAGGTTGATCAGAGCCTCGAGGGAAGCGGTGGGTGTCGACGAGAGTGCCCCCGTGATTATTAGACATGCCAGTCTCTGTACACTGTTTAGACTTTTGTTACAGTTTACTTGTTCAGCCTTTTTATGCCACACTACGCAGCCATATGTGGTAATCGGCCTCACTACGGCTGTATATAGCCATAGCATTGCCTTCGGCCGAATACCCCATTTAGAGCTGACAAGCTTCCAACAGGAACCCAGAGCACATCTAGCCTTTTTCGTAACATACTCGATGTGCTTATTCCAAGTGAGTCCTTTGTCTAAGATTACTCCTAAGTATTTGACTTCACTCGCAAACTTAATAGTTTTCCCGAAGAGTGTTGGAGGTCTTAGACCCTCTAACTTCCTCTTTTTGGTGAAAGGTATCAAGACCGTCTTGTCAGCATTTACTGATAGCTTGACCCTTCGGCACCAATCCTCGACGACTCTAAGTGCTGACTGCATCAACCCGGCGACCACCGATGCGCATTTTCCCACCACCATAATCGCCAGGTCGTCAGCGTACCCTTGAGCGTAGTAACCTATGAGGTTCAGTTCCCTTAGTAGCTCATCCACTACCAGGGACCATTCCAGGGGTGACAGCACACCTCCTTGTGGGCAGCCCTGTGTCAGCCTGATTTTGAGTGTCAGGTCCAAAATAGTCGATGAGGCTACCCTATTGTCGAGCGTGGCTTTGATCCATTTTCTAGTGGTTGGATCTATATTCTTTGAAGCCAGGCCATTTATAATAGAGCTGGTTGAAGTGTTGTCGAATGCGCCTTCAATATCAAGGAAGACACATAACGCAATCTCTTTATCTTCAATTGCTCTATCAATTCGATCTACTAAGTCCATTAAGGCCGTCTCGGTAGATTTACCTTTTTGGTAGGCATGTTGTCTTTCATGCAGCGGCTTTTTAGTGAGATAGGTGTCCCTTATATGTAGGTTGACCACCTTCTCCATTGTTTTAAGCATGAAAGAGGTGAGGCTAATTGGTCTATAAGACTTTGGTAGAGCCTTGTCCCTGTCCCCACTCTTGGGTATGTAGGACACCCTTACCCTTGTCCATGCCAATGGGATATAGCCCCACGCAAAACTTGCTCTGAATATTTTCAGTAGCAGAGGAAGGATAATGTCCTTGCCCTGCTGTAGGAGGGCCGGAAATATATTATCCTCGCCGCCGGTCTTGTAAGGCTTGAAGCTGTCAATTGCCCAAATGACTCGGTCAGGCTTAAAGATCATGGAAGCTCTTCTCCAGTCGTCAACTGATGGTCTCGTTTTAATAGTCGTATGAGAGAAGGCTTCATGATTTTCGAGATGGATACTATTGGGGAAGTGGACTTCGGCTAGTAATCTTAGCGTTTCTTCCGCCGTTTTAGTATAAGTACCATCTGGCCTCTTCAGAGTGCTGGGGTGAGAGTTAGGGGCCTTAGATATGACTTTGTATAGTCTGGAGGTTTGCGAGGTGTTATTCACTTCCTCACAGAACCTTGCCCACGAGCGTCTTTTGGCCTTCCTTAGTTCCCTATTAAACGTCGTCAGGGCGGTTCTGTATGCGTCCCAGTTCCCGTCTCTTTTCGCTCTGTTAAAAAGAGCTCGAGTCTCTTTCCTGAGTTGCGCCAGGGTACCGCTCCACCAAGGTACGTTGCGTTTATTCGACGTTTTCTTAACAGGACAGCTTCTGAGATAAGCATCATTCAAGCTATGCTCCAGCTCTCCCACCGTTAGTTCCAGTTGTTCTACGGTCTTGACAGCTTTGTTGATCGCTGCGAGGTTTATTTGCAATTCCTCTCTGAATACATTCCAGTTTGTGGCCTTTGGATTTCTATAAGTTACCTCTTTCCCAGGCATACTGTCATGTATATCAAACCTAATGTAACAGTGATCGGAGAGTGAGTTATCGTCCGATACATGCCAGTTACAGGCGCGATGTCGTATGGGGCCTGTACATACTGTAATGTCAAGGACCTCCTGTCTCAGTGGGTTGATAAACGTTGGTTTAGTACCCTGATTCAAAGTGTGGAGGTTATTAGTAAGTAAGAAGTCAAATAGTTTCTCACCTCTGGAATTTACGCCGGTGCTGCCCCAACTTGTATCTATAATATATAACACATTTTCTTCTATATGTAATTGATTGTACTGTCGGTTCTTGGTGGAAATTCATTTTAGACACAAATAAAACACAGTAATACTTGCACTTTTTCCACTATATTCATTAATTTTTACAAAATTCACTTAATCACGACCGGTTTCGAAAAAATCATCTTCAAGTGTTCTTCGAAAAAATCATTTTCTTCTAACTGGATGTAAAAATTAAAAATCCTTGTGTGAATGTGTTACAGTTTGACACAGTAAAATATAACAAGACGTATGCAAATTAAATTACAATGTGAAAATATGTACACCTCACATTCTTTACTTAGATTTAAACTTATCGGAGAGAGAGAAGACATCATATATTATTTTAATGTTAGGTTCGACGGCGGATTGCACTAACAATTAATTTAATAAACTTCGAAACTTACACGGGAATCGTAGAAAAATAATTACGAATGGAAAAGATAGATAAATGCATGTTTATGCTTTTTCTTCGAGACTTTAAGGTAAAACAACACTACGCGACACAATTCACAAGAACTGAAGTGTGTCGCTGCCGCGTAGTGTCGCTTTCGTGCAGTCCCGTTTTTAGAAAACCTAGCAGAAAAAAAACATTGGAAAGTTTATTAGCTTGATGATGCCCGCAACTCCGTTACGCCAAAACTCGTTTATCGCGCGGGAACCGTACATTCCGGGATAAAATTGACCTATGTCCTTTCCCGGGACTCTAAACTATCTCCGTACCAATTTTCAGCAAAATTGGTTCAGCGGTTTGGACGTTGAGACTGAAGAGGTAACGGACAAACTTTAGTATTTATAATATTAGTATGGATAAAATATTAGAGAAAATATTCCAAAATAATTTTGAAGAGTCAGTTGCAGACTTAAAAGTACTCTTCTTTCCATTCGTAATTTCTCTATGGAGTTATGTTAAGAATTTAAAGTAACAAGTATCGGCGAATTTTTATATTTCTACTTAAATATGACGCTAAAATGGCCCAAAAATTATTTTATTATTAGATTGTTAGATCACAAACAGAAAAACCTTGCAACAAAACTCATATCAACCTTTCTATTCAAATTGTACCAGTAGTATAAAAAACTGCTTGTAAAAAACGTAATATAAGTTATTTATTTTTTATGAAACTAAACACGTCTCTTTATTTTAGTTAAAACATTAAAATAAATTAATTTTTTAGTAGTAGAAGATACTTGGCCTTTTACCGATGAAATTTTAATTGGTTGAAGTTATAGTAAGTGTACCATTTCTGCCATTGATTAATTATAATATTTGATGATTGATGTCATATTGCATATTATAATAATAGAAAACAAGTATGTATGTCAATATGAACATAAATAAAACTGGACCTCTTTTACTCATCCAAACATGCATATTAATTAAGTTGTTATAGATGTGTTTTACCTTAATGAACTAATCTAAATTATTGTAGTACATACAATATACATGTCAATTGTCAAGATTCTCCGGCCAGGAACAAATATGTCTCATATTTATTTAGTTAGCGAACATGTTTACGTATGTTGTTGAGTTGGCCCAAGCTTACACGATTTACTTAATACTTTTCTGTGTATTTCCTGCAATTTTAAAATGATTATTGCATGATTCATATTATTTATTACGCTGTTCTCACTTTTAAGCAAAATTTCATTTTAAATGCAGAAAATTACTATAGGTGGTTACTGTAAGGGTGCGTTTCCACTGACGCGGAGCGGAGAGGAGCTTAGCGATGCCCGAATTGACCAATCGTGCTGTTTCATTGAAGCGGAGCGAAGATTTCGAGCATGGTGATTGGTCAATTCGGCGCCGCTAAAGTAGTTATTCCATTACACTAAATTTAGAAATCTAAATGATTTAGTCACTAATTTAGTGAAGTGGAATAACATTTAGAAAGCCAGGATCCTAATTAGTGTACTAAATCGGCAAAAATGTGGCTTCTAACTGACTAAATCAGTGTTGCCAGATGGTTTCAACCTTTTATTGTATTAAAGCCAATATATTTTATGTTATACGATCTGGAATCCATTCGTAATTAATTTCTAAAGTCTGCTGGTTCCAAGTAGTTCAGAAAGTTCATGATTCATAATTTTTCGTAGAGCAAAAATTCTTCCAACCATCTTTTTCGCCTTTCATTTATTTTGATTTTCATTGAGACAACAGCTAAGCCTATGAGAAGACCAATTTTTTGTTGGTTTGACAGAACTGGAGCCATTATGAAGACGTCTGGCCAAAATCGCCGCGTCGTCACAACTGATTTTTAATCTGTGCAACTGAATTAGTTACTAAATTAGGACAAGTGGAATAAGTAGCTTCTAATTTGTCTTCTTTTTAGAATCCTATTTAGAACTTCTAAATTTAGTGTAATGGAATAACTACTTAAGCTCCTCACCGCGTCAGTGGAAACGCACCCTAAAATTGAAAGTATAAAGGCAGATTTGAATTGAGTCAGTAACTGACATCAATCATCATTGACTCAATGTAAATCTGCCTTAATATACAAAATTGTTTAAACTTGTGCAAATTGTACAGTTGATTATTATAGTTTTTCATCTTACTAACGAAAATAGACATTAGACAGTATTGCTATCCTTGTCTGATACCAGCCGGCCTAGCATACGCCAACTTAGGTATCTTACTCTCGAGATAATTAAAAACTACTCGTCTCATAATGTCAAAATCTCGACATTATCTCGACAAAACTCTATAAAAATGTGTTATTTCGATGATAGATCTACGCGAGAAAAAATGTTTGTCATGCCAGGGTCAATAGAGATGAAGATACAAACTATCAAACATCGAGAAACATGTAGAGTGAGATATCTCGTTGGCGTATGCTAGGCCGGCTGGAAGAGCCACTCGAAAGATAAGGACGGCAACATACAAGCTATCTATTGGCAAATATTTTCGTTACAAAGATGACTATTATATTCCTCTGACGTTACAATGGATGGATCTGTTAAATATTTTTAGTATACTAGTTTTCGCATTAGTTTTTGTCTCGCGGTGTAAAGGGTATACGGGGTTTTTAATTATTAGGATGGCCTCAAATGTAAAGAACATTGTTTCAGATGTGTGCACATGGTCTTAAAGCAGTAGTACGCAACCACGGAATATATAACACAAGAGGAAAGGGCATGTGGGCGTGGCGCGCGTGCCATAGTTAGGTCCAGCTGGACGTAACTTAACTCGCACGCAAAAGAAAGTGCGCGAGTACGAATTTAAACCTTACTGGAGTTGACGTAAGGTGTAAAATTGCGTACAACTTCAAGTCTTATCATATTTAGGCTTATTTAGCTGTCAAGCGCCATCTAGCGTTGAATAACTGAACTCGGTAGTCAGAGCCGGTATTGCTAAATTTAAATTCTTCTTTATTTCAAATGGGTTAGGGTTGTTTTTAGGACATTATATTTAAAAAAGAAATCTCTTCGTGATTGGTTATTTCTTTTGTGTGCGTAAAATGTTTATGTGTGAGTTTGGCGACAGCAGTTTCAATGAAACTTACTTGCTATGCCCTTTCCTTTAGTGTTATATATTCCGTGTACGCAACCATTTGTACGGGCCGCAACATGTTTTAATCTTGGTGTCGCGAGCCCCCACCTAAATTAGTTAGGGGTAAAAAATTACGTTGGTCAAGAAAATCCATTTACACGGGCCACTGGTGAGATCTCGGCGGGCCGTTGAGTATAGCTGTCTTAAAGTATGTATAATATAATATCTATGGACGCTTCACACCACGTCAGTCTGGCCCCGTGCTAAGTACCTGAAGGACTTGTGTTACAGGTACCAGACAACGGAAATATATTATTACTATACATATATTTAAGATTTTTATTATATCATACACATATTTAATACACACCCAGACCCGAGAACATTGAAAACTTTTTGTTCCGTCGCCGGGATTCAACCCGCGACCCCCGGCTTGAGCTGCCACACACTCAACCAATTAAGCCACAGAGGTCGTCAAAAAAAGTGTGTAGAGATACAATGAAGGCCCATGTAAAGGCCCGGAGCGCCGCGGGATCCGTCCATTGATACGTCTGTCCTCGCCCAAAGGGCAATTATACAGAAATGCAATGCGACGTTGCATCCTCGTATATAAGTTGCAATCATAGGTTTAGACAAAAATAAGATTTAAAGTAAGGCGATATGTCGTACGAGTTTAAGCTGCTTACGATGTTATGTCGTATCGCACTTCTGTAATGGACCCACGGGCGATTTAACGTTGTAAATGGACTCGTAATTTTTTATTGAAAATTGTCACTGTAATTTCCAATGAACAGAGATGTGGCCTCACAGTATAGGTACATTTACTGTTGTTAATATGTAAATAAAAGTTGAATTATTGTAAATAATATAAACTATGAAATATATGTTTTTTTGGTATAAAACACAAAGTTTTTTTGTATAATATTATAATTTATACCTCAGAATACAAAACGTCTACTCAACACCAGTGTGACCGAGAAGAGGCAGTCGGGTGTGGTTTGTGACAGAGATCTTGAGACACGACTGACGACAGGCTTAAAACATTTGCAAATACATACTTACAAAATATTTATTGTGTTGGCATCTTCATATTGTATTTTGTGGCAGGCATAAGACTATTGGTCTATGTGTTGGCATCTTCATGAATTTAGTATAGCAGTAGTTTATATATTGTTTAGAATTTACAAGAGTACTCGCTGCACACACCAAATTCCCCACCCATGGGGTGTGCGTAGTGTAGTGGATCAGGGGCCACGTTGCCCCGCCGGTAGAAATTGTCGCGGATGGTTGCGCAGCGGCCATGGTGTTTGCGGGACGAGCGAGCCTGCCGCCACCCGTACTCCCAGTTCGAGCAGAGACGGTAGTTGAACCTGGGGTAAGGAATAATAAATAACTTCCACACCGGTTTCGGTGACGGTGGCCGGTATCATTGAAACCAGGCCAGTTACGAGTAATTTTAAAGTGCCCAAGTGTGTGCGCAGTACACAAGAGCACTCTATTCCTGTTTACGGTTTTTAGTTTTTTACTCTCATAAGTCATTTGACGTGGGAGAGCCATGCTTCGGCACGAATGGGCCGGCTCGACCGGAGAAATACCACGTCCTCACAGAAAACCGGCGTGAAACAGCGCTTGCGCTGTGTTTCGCCGAGTGAGTGAGTTAACCGGAGGCCCAATCCTCTACCCTATTCCCTTCCCTACCCTCCCCTATTCCCTTCCCATCCCTACCCTACCCTATTCCCTCTTAGAAGGCCGGCAACGCACCTGCAGCTCTTCTGATGCTGCGCGTGTCCATGGGCGACGGAAGTTGCTTTCCATCAGGTGACCCGTTTGCTCGTTTGCCCCCTTATTTCATAAAAAAAAAAAAAAAAAAAAAGTCAACCCAGTGGGACGGACGTCCGACACGACTGGCGAGAGATATGGCACAGGACCGACTTTTTACATGCCTTTCGATCACTTCGACGCATGGATCATCTTACTTGTCGGACAATTAGGTGATCAGCCTGCATTGTTCAATCAGACCTTTCGTTGTAAATAGCCAGTACGACATAAAAATCACGACAGCGCCTATAGCAAACAATAAATCATGATCAGACCTTTATTTTAACAGTAGTGATTACTGATTGGTGACTATTGGTTAGGCAGCATAAAATATCATAAAACAGTAACGATACTGCAGAGGAGTGACGCGACATTTCATATCCCATAGCATAGAGTAATGTATGATTGGTCCATGCCCATAGTATTAGAATACCTTGTCGCGTAGTTTCTCTGACGTGTAGTGCAATTTAATTAAGCTTCGGCCAAACCTACGCGACCAAAGCGACTGCGAAGCGGGAGCGTCTACAACGCGGGACGTTCGCGTCGGCAGAGCGGGAATAATCTACGGTTTCACACCGTAGTCGCGCGGGTGTGCACGCCAGTTTCGCGTTGCAGACGTTCCCGTCCCGCGTTACTGACGCTTAGATTTGGCCGAAGCCTTAGCTAGCTAGCAGCTAGCCACTTGTATAGCACACAAACTAAAAGTTATCGATAATTTTTCATCACCTTTCTTCTGGTAGCTTCTTGTATCTGGTATTCAAGTATCTTTCCGCAGCGCCTTTTTCTGTGCTGCCATATAATAGCTTTAGCACATCTGCCTCAACTGGCTTCATAAAGTTAGCATCCTCACATTGTTGGAAATCGTAAGGTGGGGTAGATACGGCGGTTGGCATTGGCTCATTGTAAATCTGTAATGCGATGTGATGAAACTGGGTGCAGCACTGCAGACTTATAAAGTTGATTTACCTACCTACTGCAGGTACTTCAAGTAAATACCAATGCAATTGGGACATGTAGCGGTGCGTAATAGTAAGTTTCAAAGTGGGGCTTCTATTCTCTTCATGCCTAAAGTCGCTTCGTTCTATCACACTCTCGCTAACACATGCTGTCTTACATCACGCGCGAGTGTGTGCGCAATCCATATCCATACTTAATATTATAAATGCGAGTGTGTCTGTCTGTCTGTTACCTCTTCACGCCCAAACCGCCGAACGGATTTTGCTGAAATTTGGCATGGAGATACTTTGGCTCCCGGGAAAGGACATAGGATACTTTTTGTCGTGTGTTGCCATCTAGTTCGGAATGAAGAAGCGTTCGACTGTACCTCTAAGTCCTCTAACCTTGGACCTCAGGTCAGTTTGTTTCACAGACTGTAACAATCAATGGTCTGTATCAACTACCAACCTTCAGTAATTGTTCAGCAAGTTCGATCGATTTATCAATATCGCGAGCTCCCTTATTCTTGGCCGACTGTAACGTGGGTATCAAGTTTTGTTGGTACCATTTCATATTACGATTGTCCGTTCTTTTCCAAGCATCACAAAAGAAGAAGTCAATGTCCCCCATTATTATTTTTAACTATATTTACAAAACAAAAATAAACAAACTGAAAATTTTGCCTCCAACATCTAATCAATGTCATTATGACAATTTAATGGCATTATTGATAAACCTCTGACGCTGGCAACTCATGGGGAGGCTCACGCCAAAAAGAAGAAGAAGAAACCCCGCGTTCCATTTGATGTTAAAATTAAAAACGATCAAAACGCTCAAAATTTCTTTACACATCTATTTATTAAGTTTAAATAAATAAGCCTTACAACAACTAAATATAGACGGATCCATCAGCCGGTCCTAGATGATGGATGCCAATGAGAAGAGCATCTACGAGGGTCCACACTCCGAGGCCTCCGAAACTGAAGAGTTTTCCGATGCCCTCCTGCCAGTGTCCCAGGTAGAACCTGTCGGCGCCGAAGCCTCCCAGGGTGAGGGCCAGCACTAGAGCTGTGCCCCATCTAGTCCCAGATGTCCAGGAGCATTTTATTTTCTTCAGGAACTTCCGTTTGCCCAGGCAGATGACATCATCAGACACTGTGCAATTTGTCCTGTGAATAAAACAAATAAACTATGTACACAATTTACTAGACATGTTTTATAATTATTATTTAAATTGGGCCCTCATTCAACTTCAAGAAACATGTTTGAAAAGAATTTCTGAGTGCTCACTAAAATTTTTGTACAAAATGCTGGATTTGAGCACGAGAAATTCGGTGACGGTGGCCGGTTTCATTGAAACCAGGCCAGCTACGCAGGATCAATTTTATAGTGCCCAAGTGTGTATGCAGTACACAAGAGCACTCTCTATTCCTTTACTCTCATAACCCAGTGGGACAGCAGACTGACACGACCGGTGAAAGATCAGACGCAGGACCGACTTTTTACATGCCCATCCGACGCATGGATCATCATACTTGTTAGACAATCAGGTGATCAGCCTGCATTGTCCTAACCAAACTTGGAAATAACATGTTTCCAACCTGAGAATCGAACCCACGACCTCAGAGTCAAGAGCCGCGCTCTATACCACTAGACCACGGAGGTGTTAACTTACACTAAGGCATCATTGGTATCATTTAAAAAAATTGATATATTTGATGATCTTCAGTGACTGTATAAAATAGTGAGGAAGAAACTTACAAGTAATATTTTGTTGGAGATGCGAGTGAGTTGCAGCTGGACTTCTGTTCACATCTGTGCTCCCACTTGTCCGTCTGATAGCAAAACCGGCACATTGCTGTTCTGTTGAATGTCTTTGAGCCCTAAAACAGTAGAACAAATTCTTATTATAGGTCTACCAGAATCTGATGGCAAAAAGTGAGAAATTAAATTGAATACTGGGGTAATTGGAATAAAACATTTTGATCCTTTTTTTTCTAAAAAGCGGCTAATTCTATGTGTAAAACATGCAAATATAAAAATTTATCCAATGATCAAGGATATTATTTAAAAATCTGCTGTCACATGCCATCAGATTCTGGTAGACCTATTACATAGTTGAATTTACGAAACATGCAACTTTGGTCAGAGTAGACAGAATTATATTGGTGAGCTAAAACTTTTTTGTCACAAAAAAAATTCTGAGATATTCTTTCCCCAGACTTCTCGTATTTTAGCAATTTAAATTAATAATATTCACACACACAACACTCTTTTGCATTAACAATATTAATATAGACATAGCTGCAGTCTTATTGAAATTTTTAGAGTGATATGATAAATATTTATGTCTCTTTTTAATCTTAAGGTGGCTAAGATATAATAAAAGAACCATAAAAGTTACTTCATTTTAGCCCGTCGATCGTGGGAAAGTTCTATTGTGTCTTGGTCACCAGTGACCGTATGGGGCTTGATGAATTAGTAATGAAGAAATCAAAATTAGAATAACATAGTTATATAAAGTAACTTACATTACACACTATTTTAGGTTTCACATCACATGTATAGTTGTACAGCGCACCGTACACACAGTCTATGTCTGCTCTATAACAGTTAATACAAGGGTAATTCAGGGAGGTGCAGTCAGAGACATTCTCCTGGTTTATAGGACAGCTCTTAAAGTAATCCTCATTGCTGTTAAAGTTGAAATTATTTTTGTTTGAATCATCCTTCAGCTTACTCTGTTTACTTTGCAAATCCATATCATTATTAGCTGAAATTGTTTCGCTTTATTAGTATTATTTATAGTAAAAGAAGCTCTAGAGTCTCTTATTTCAATGTTCTTGCTCTTACCTAAATCTGTTACATGAATCGTGTTAAATATAACAAGTAGAATTAGAATGATTGTATCCCGTATTGTTATTCTCAATGGAAATATTCGTACCATGATGAATCCAGTTTATCACTTTACATATTTATTAATCAATCTGCATATTCTTCACTTCAAAAGAAAACAAATCTTTTTTATTTAAGAAATGATTTGTTTTGAAATCATAGAACACATTTACCTACTCCTAGTTTGAAATTTGAAAATGCAGTGCATAGATAATAAATGCAGTGTTTCCACTATAATGATTTCGTTTCCCCACGCCTCAATTCAGATTTCCTCTTTTTAGGACTTTTTCCCCTCAAAAATTATTTTGCTGTAGTTTTAAGTTTTGGCACTAGTATGTTAACTAACACGAAAACCCATTAATTTGATCTCAGGGAGCCCGAGGGACATGCTAAAGCTTCCTTGAGACCGGAATTAAATTGGAATTGGAATGAAATTAATCAGAAAAAATTGGAGAAGTAGGAAGAACTCCAGTTTCCCTGGGTTTTATATGATTTTCCGCAATTTCCCCTTTTATAGTCTTTTCCCTTTTTCTTTCCTCTGGACCCTACTTTCCCCTCAAAAGGGGAAATTCCTAATTGTGGAAACACTGAAAATGGTTGCATCTGTCAATTTTCGATACTTCAATTTGAAGTGGAATCAGCGCCCCCATTATTCGGGTAGACAACTAAATTTGACGTAACCACAACCAATAACAACAGTTGTCAAATGTCATCAGCCAATATGGCGGCTTTCAAACGTCATTTTTACGTCAGATTTAGTTTTAAATATGAATCATTATCCTTAATCTGTGATTGGGTATTAATTATTATTACCTACTTAGGAGGCCGCCTTATATTTTGACAGCTGATAATGTTACTCTTTCTAACTAACGATGTAGTAATTTGGGTGAAAGAGAAAGCTCATATCGGTGTGTAAGCGTCAAAAGCCTGTAATGATGTCCATAGGTTATGTGATATGTCCCATGTCCCACGTAGAACATATGTAAGTAACGTTAGTTCACAGAACAGATTTACTCCTAGCGGAGCGTTACACAGATTAGAGTATTATAATTTATAGTGGAGCGTTAGTTCTACTAACGGCCGTTCCCAATATTTGATCTATCTCTTACTTGAGATAGGAATAGCTCACATTAGACATTAGCTCCTTAAATTTTATGTCAATAATTCTATGTCAGCTGCGATCGGTTGTATGTCAAACTAGAGATAGATTGAATATAGGGAACGGCCTTAAGTAGTCTGTGATGTAAGTATATCTAAATGTGATCTAAATATGCCGCTTTAACAACAAATACTAAAAACAAAATAAAATAGATATGAGGGGGGCTCCCATACAACAAACGTGATTTTTTTAGCCTTTTTTGCTCTATATCAATAATAGCAACAGTAGGTACTTGAATTTTTCACAAAATCCTTAGTTATAATAATAATAATAATAATAATAATAATAATAATACTTTATTTCAGGCAATAAAATACAGCCCATATGAATTATTAGTAGATTAGTAACAATTTTTCCTTATATGTGTACTTTAATATTTAATAATAATATTAAAATAAAATAAAAAATTAAGGGGGGCTCCCATACAAAAAACACAATTTTGGTCTAATTTTGCTCTATAATGGTACGGAACCCTTCGTGCGCGAGTCTAACTCGCACTTGGCCGATTATTTTAAGGTCTGTCATAACAGCTCATTCTTCAAAAGTAGAATAATTTTCATGACGACTGCACTTTTGTTGCTGGTAGGCGTGTACATGTCAAAATAGGTAATATTTAAATAAGTTCACACGGGCCACTGATAAAGTACCGGGCGGCGCGGCGGGCCGCAGGTTGAGTCTAAACTCTAAACTCAGTGCTCATAACATGACACGGCCTGTGATCTGCATAGAAAAATGGTTGAGTGCTACTTGCCCCTAGCCACTTGCTAACCTAACCATATTACATTGTCTCTGAATGAAATGTTTAGTATTGCTATTTTTTTGGATATTTCCTTATTTAACTTAAAACTTCTACTGTAGGTACCACGGAGCAAATACAAAGATTTGCTCCGTGTTAGGTACGATCACATAAATAAAAGGGAATAGTATGATCTCATAATTTATTCATCAATGGTGAGTGTTCCGTTGTTGATGTCCACGATGAGGTCATGTGGGGGACGTCCGTCAATGGTGCAGCCAACAGACTGTGCGGTTCCTAGGATCTCCTTCACTGTGCCAGACAGGTGTCGGGCCATGGATCTTGGCCTCATGGTTTTGGCGATTCCAATGACATCTTCTAAGGTGATGTTTCCATTGTGTTTGACTGGAATAGAAAAAATAAAGCAATAAATTTTGGGATCTTTCAATCTAGATAGAGATTAGAACAATAACAGATTGGGGGAATGGGGATGAGAACAGAAGATTAAACATAAATTATCACTTTGATAGTAAAATCAATTAGTCCAGTTAGGACTTGATATCTCTTAGATATCTAAAAATCACAGAAGACTGTCTTTCCTTACAACTTTTACTGTCATTATAATTATATGCAATTGAAGATACAATAACTTCTCTCTCTGCTTAATGTTTATTGCACAATAATAACTTTCCTTGACATTTCTTTTCTGATTGTTATGTAGAAACTTACTGTTCTTTTGCTTCTTGCGGTCGCGTGGTGGTTCCTTCAGTGCTCTGATGACTAAAGCAGCTGCAGATGGGACGACAGAGATCTGTGCCTGTCTGTTCTGTACAATCAGCTGTACGGTAATCTTCAGACCCTTCCAGTCTCCAGTGGCCTTGGCGATATCGTCACCAACCTTTTTGGGCGACTATAGAAGCAAAGAATATAAATTAGTTGTGAAGTTTGGCATGTATAAAGCTCATTTTAGTATACAAACCAGCGCTGGTCCTGGCAGTATGTAGCGAAGGGTCACCCTGTCTCAAATTGAGGTTAGTGCCATACTACTATATTAAATAACTTATAGGAGTCACATGGCAGTCATATAATGGCCTGGTCCGCGACTCCTTATTGGACATTCGGAGTAGCCGCGACAGGGACCGGATCCTGAGTCACGGGTTCCTTCCATCCGCCACCCGGAAGGACGCGCCTGGTAGGGAGGCACCCCCCAAGATCATTCTTCACATTACAACCAACAAGCAGAAATGTATTGCGTTGTTTTCCAATTACAGCTTTCATCGTAAATATTCACTTTTATTCTTATATTCACTATTAATCACTGGTTATTACACAACTGTAAATTGTACTATGAAGGCTGTAATTAAAATTGCCTCAAAGTGACTGCCACGCGAAATTTGTAGGTTAGGTTTTGGTGCAATTGGATTTTGGATTACTCACCAGACCGAGAGGACCGATTTTAGGAGCCAAGGAGGATGTGGCACCGACTTCTCCACCAACACATCTTAGGTTTACTAGAAATAAAACATAAGTTTAGCACTCACGAATCACATTCTGTTGGATGAAATTTTGTCGAAAGAAAATATATTACCGATTTTAATTTCATTAGGATCGAACTTAGGCGGCATTTTGCTTCGGCTTTTATTTTATAAATTATAAAATAAAATAAAATCCAAGCCGATGACTACGGATTTATATTACGTTACACGAACGCTCCGTGAGCTTAGAAAGTTCACTCGAAAAGAATTGAAAAATTAACAATGGCTCCGAACTGTCATCTGTCATTTGTCAATGTCAAAAGTGTCAAAAGAGACATTTTTTTAACGTAATATTTAAGCGGCCACAGCATAATATCTCTCGGGTGCCTTTGTATTTTGTTTGGTCTAGCACTTAGCAGTAAGCAGAGTGCGCGCACGATAAAGCCTCCCACAGACAGGCGCGATATATCGCGCGATAGATCGCTCAATAGATCGCGCGTTCCTTGCACACAGCTGCGATCTTGGCTGCGATCTAGCGTCCGATTTTTTTTTCTTATTACGGCACATCGGCAATAGATATTATATTATAACCACCATAGCCAGTGTCGAGTATATTATAGCGGGAACAATCTTTTGTATATCTGTAGTGTTGATTTATTAATTCTTTCTCTTGTATTGACCATTCTTTGACTTGATTGGCCCACCCCCAATTTTCCAGGCCAATAGTTGCAGCTTGTCTGCCTGAGGTGGTGGCCTGTTTGTGGTCAGGTCTATTAGAGGCCTGGTAATATTTGGGATTACTATAGGTCCCTCCAGAGTCCAGGGCTCTTGCTTTCAGATTTGCAGACTTGCACGGCGGACTGCCGCGAATAGGCCCTTTAAGGTAATGTTGAAGATAGCTATATTATGTGTTTCAAGTAGGGATGGGTAAGGCAGTAAAAACTGAGTCAGAGTAAAAACTCAAACTCAGTAAATACTGAGTATTTACTTTATTGTATGAGTATTTACTCACTTGACACAGTAAAAACGATTTTTTCAATATTTTAGGTTCTAATTACACTTAAACAAATCAAGAACATTACAGAATAGTAAAAAATACTTATAATTTAACAGATTTATAATTTTAAGTAAAATAATTACTTTCATGTTGAAGGTTGTCAATATGTCGACCCTTCGCTTAGCTCTTAAATATCTTAAAATTTCTTCATAGCACCTTGTGTGCGTACATTGCCTTGGGACAGCCATGCTTCGGCACGAATGGGCCGGCTCGACCGGAGAAATACCACGGACTAGGCCGGCAACGCACCTGCTTTACTTTATTGTATGAGTATTTACTCACTGGACGGAGCAAAAACGATTTATTCAATATTTTAGGTTCTAATTTCCTTTAAACAAATCAAGAACACTACAAAATAAAAAAAAATACTTTTATTTTAACATATTCATAATTTTAATTAAATTACCACGACAAATGACAATGTATTTTCATGTTGAAGGTTGTCAATATGTTGACCCTTCGCTTCTATTAAATATTTTAAAACTTCTTCATAGCACCTTGTGCGCGCACATGGCAGTATGTATTTAAATTCTTCAGCAACCAACTGACTTGTCATCTCTATATAATGAACATTTAGTACAAGACTAGAGGTTTCTTTGGTTGTTAGGGTTCCGTACCCAAAGGGTAAAAACGGGACCCTATTACTAAGATCTGTTGCCGCTATAACAATAAATACTGAAAATAAAATAAAGTTAATATTTAAGGGGGGCTCCCATACAAGAAACGTGTTTTTTTGTCTTTTTTGCTTGTAATCAATAATGGTAACAGCTAGGCACTTGAATCTTTCACAAAAGTTATTAGTTATATTTGTACTTTAGTAATTAATAATAAAATTAAAATAAAGTAAATATTTAAGGTTAAAATAAAGTAAATATTTATGACAAAAAAATGTGTTTTTTGTAAAAAAACACATTTTTTGTCTACTTTCGCTCTATACCGGTACGGACCCTTCGTGTGGACCCGGGACGATACATGGTTCTTTAATGGTTTATGGTAGTGATTGACGATGATGATGATGAATGTAATTTGCGTAGTAGCATAATATGCTTTCCGTTCTTAAAACAACGTCGAAACTCCCAAACTTGTATCTATAAAGAGTCAGGAGTTCTCTCAGCACCTTATGAACCATAGTATACAGCTGGTTCAAAATCTTACTTGTTGGTATTATATTAAGATTAGAATACTGCTCACGAAACCGAAGTCACCACATGTTTCCATGTAAATTTTGAGGAGTTCCCTCGATTTCTTCACCACTCCCTTCATCAGGTCACCACTTTTATTAATACGGTACCAAATTAGGATGATAACCTTTACAACAAAAGAAAAATTTTGAGAATCGGTCCACAAACGGCGGAGTAATCGTTGAACATAAAAAACTAACATAACACCTCTTTCTTTATTTTGAAAGTCGGTTAAAATTGTAAGCTATATTGTTAAGTTTCATTAAAATCCGTTCAGTAGTTTTTGCATGAAAGAGTAACAAACATCCATACATCCACACATACATCCAAACTTTCGCCTTTATAATATTAGTAGGATATGTATTACCTATGACATTTTTAGGGTTCCGTAGCCAAAATGGCAAAAAAGGAACCCTTATAGATTCGTCATGTCTGTCTCTCTGTCTGTCTGTCTGTCCGTCCGTCCGTATGTCACAGCCACTTTTCTCCGAAACTATTAGAGCTATACTATTGAAACTTGGTGAGTGGATGTAGTCTGTGAACCGCATTAAGATTTTGATGCAAAAATGGAAAAATTATTAAAAATTTTAGGGGTCCCCATAGATACAACTGAAACAAAAAAATTTTTTTCATCTTACCTATGCGTGTGGGGCATCTATGGATAGGTCTCCAAAAATCATATTGAGGTTTCTCATATTATCATTTTTTTCTAACTTGAATAGTTTGCGAGAGAGACTCTTCCAAAGTGGTAAAATGTGTGTCCCCCCCCCCCCTCTAATTTAGATTAAGGTTTACCATTTATGACGTTTTTTTATACGTCATAAATGGTAAACCTTAATCTAAATTTCATTAAGTCGACTGTAAAAATAAACCTTATTGCTGCTGCGGAACCCTTCATGGGCGAGTCCAACTCGCACTTGGCCGCTTTTTATAACACCGACACTGTAAAAATTGTCTGTCTATATATACCAAAATTAGGTAGTCTATCATCAAAATTAGGTATTCAATAGCGGAGGTACCTAATTTTTCGTCATTGAGTCCAAAAAATACTAAAACAAAATTTTGAATTCAGTATAATATTAGTTATTTACAAATAAATAATAAATAATAATAATAAATAAAGAAAAACCTTAAATAATTCGATTCTGGTTAGTAAAACATAAATACTCAGTTAAAAGTAAATACTGAGTGTTTAAATTCATTTTTACTGAGTATTTACTCTCGACTGAGTAAATACTCAGTGCATTACCCATCCCTGGTTTCAAGCACTGTATATACTATAATATTATAATACTTAAGCGCCTGATACACGGCTTAAAACGGCGGTTTAAAAAGTTTGAAACTTTTGTTTTATGCCAAAAAATACCAAATTTGGCTTAAAACAACTATCTACACGGTTTTAAACCGAGCCTTGAAATGCCGCGGCCGCATATGCGTGGTGCTTCGCGCTAAAACCGATACTATTGGACGATCTGCGTGTATCGTCCAATAGTATCGTCTCGTAGCACGAAACTTCGGACGATAGACGCAGATGCGGCCGGGCCGTTACGAGTTACGACTTACGAGTTACGACTTACGAGTTACGACCCGGCCGTATCTGCGTCTATCGTCCGAAGCTTCGTGCAATGAGACGATTACTATTGGACCGCATTAATCCATCATCAATCATTGTATAAGCTCAGAACAGAAGCATCAAGTAGGTACAAATACAATATTAGTAGGCAGCCGGCAACTGGCTGCTGGCAAGTGGCAGCCGGCCGCGGCAGCCCGCACTGTATGATGTACCTAGCATCACAGATTACCTAGCATTGTCATTACTCATTGTCCTATGAAGTCATGAAAAAAAATATCTGACAGTTAATATTTTGACAATAATTGATTAATTGATGACAAATTTTTATGAAAAATAAAAATCCAAGTTTTTTGTGAATTTCATGTGAATTGTTGCTGTTTTATTCTCAAGTTGCATCGATTAATTCAACTTAATCATGGCTAACGACGAAGCAGCTATAAAATCGTACCTAGCTAAATACAAACATCGAGATTTTACGACTCGAGAGGTCATGTCTCTTATCCAAGTTTATCGTAGTCTTACCTACCGTTTAGAAGTCTTTGTATTCAACAATGGTACAAGGAAGAATCTTCTCAATTTGGAGGGCACAATACCAGTGACTTATAAAGGTGCAGTCTACAATATTCCCGTTTGTATATGGCTTATGGATACTCACCCTCAAAACGTACCTTTGTGTTTCGTCAAGCCAACAGCAGATATGACAATAAGAGTTTCGAAATATGTCGACAGTAACGGGAAAGTGTACCTTCCATATTTACACGAATGGAATCCTAATGGCTCCAATTTACTGAAACTAGTGCAATGCATGATAGCTGCTTTTGGGGAGCTGCCTCCTGTGTATTCTAAACCTCGAAACGAAATGCCGATGCCATATCCTCCAACTTTTCCGACGACCTTTCCACATCCTCAGTATCCTAGTCAGCCGGGTCCAACTTTTATGCCGCACGTTAGACCCACAGCTGAAATGCCCACATACCCTAACTTTGGCTTACCCTACCCACACCCAGGCACGGCTAACGGAAGTCAGTTTCCAACTCCTGCAAATCCTCTGCCATATCCAACATTCAACTATGGATCCAGTCCCGAAGTTGCCGGAGGCACAATCACAGAGGAGCATATAAAAGTATCTCTGTTGTCTGCGGTCGAAGATAAACTGAGAAGACGTTTAAATGAACAGTCTCAGCAGTCTCAAGCGGAGCTGGAGACTTTACGTCGCACGGCACAGGAGCTACAGGAGGGTAAAATGCGACTGGAGGATATTTTGGCCAGATTACAAAAGGAGAGAAGTGACTTAGACAAGAATATAACCATTTTACAAGAAAAAGAGAAGGAGCTGCAGTCAGCCGTGGAGCGCTTAGGGGAGCAGGAGGGAGTGGATGTGGACGAAGCTGTTGTTACGACCGCACCTCTGTACACACAACTAATGAACTCCTTTGCCGAGGAAGCCACACTAGAGGATGCTATCTACTATATGGGTGAGGCCTTACGTAAAGAGGTCATTGATCTTGATACATTTTTGAAACAAGTACGTACTCTTGCACGTCGTCAGTTCACATTGAGAGCTTTAATGCAGAAATGTCGGCAAAAGGCCCAGCTTGCATGCTAATTCTGGTATCTTTTAATGGACAGATTGAACAATTATTTCAATAATAATTAATATCAATATTGTATTATAAATTGTATTAAGTACAGAAAATGAGAGCAAGAAATTCATATTATGCTTTTTACAATGATTCAAAAACATAAATATTTTGATATTTTTTATTTAGTGATGTCATAAATTATTGTACAATTTTTGTTTTTGAAAGAAGTGTTCAAAAAAGATAAAAACTTATTTAACATTATCTAAAAAAAAAACAATTTAAATATTTTATAGGGTCTATACTCTATACAGACGGACTGCAATCCAACCGCAAATTGCAGTTCAAGTGCAGTTTGAATGCAGTTGACACGACTGCAATAGAACTACAAACGTGTCAACTGCATTCAAACTGCACGTGAACTGCAATTTGCGGTTGGATTGCAGTTGAAATGCGGTCCGTCTGTATAGAGTATAGACCCTTAGAATGTAATCAAAAACACTTGTATTGTGTAAGTAGTTGCTTGTTCATTAGGAGTTAGGACTGTAGGAATAATATTAAACAGACAATACCATGTTGAGTGTTGACGTAACTTCATTAAATTACTGTTGTTTAAGTACTTTATCTACACTACTATTATAAAGAGGAAAGATTTGATTTTTTGTTTGTTTGTTTGTTTGTTTGAGTCGAATAGGCTCCGAAACTACTGGACCGATTTGAAAAATTCTTTTGCTATTGGAATCTCACATTATTTCTGCTGAACATAGGCTACATTTTATTTTGGAAAAAAGTAGGGTTCCGTAAGATATTTGAGTTTTTCGGACGCAAGGTGTAAAAAATCAGCTAGAAGAGTTACTTATTTTGCGTACGCTGCCTAAACTATAAAAGATAGAACCATAAAATGTTCTAAGTAATTGTAGATCTTATAAATATCTACAAAAAAGTCCGCGACACACTATACCTATCTATGTCGATTGAGGCACAATAACCATTTATTTATTTAAAAATCCTGAATTTTTTTTGGACTAAATTTAAACGGATATATTTTACTCACGCTATTAATCCTTATCAAAATAAATTATTTTATCACTAAGTACAGTTTATGTAGATAATATTTGGTCTTTGAATGATTAAAATTGGACGTTTGGTTTTTAAATTATGGCGAAATTAAAATATTCCGATAGTGGGCGTCACCAAAGCGCGTGCGGGAGGAAGACAATATTCTGTTGTAGAAATGAAAATTCTGTACATAAAAGATATGAAATAACACTCGAAATTACACCTTTGTCACTACATCGCTATAGAAGCCAAAAATGTGGTTAGTTTTTTGTCTGTCTGTCTGTCTGTCACTCTTTCTGTCTGTCTGTATGTTTGTTCCAGCATCACACGAAAAATACTGAACCGATTTGAATGTGGTTTTCGCAGATATATTTATCTTCTTCCAACTTAACATCTGGTGTATAAAATTTTTTCCCCCCACCCCTCTAAGGGGACAAAAGAGGGGGTCAGATTTTGTATCAAACTTTTTTCTTTAACACGAAAACTACTGATCCGATTTGCATACGGTTTTCACAGATTTGCATACGGTTTTCACAGATATATTATATTGTCTTCTTCCAACTCAACATCTGGTGTATAAAAATCCTCCCCCCCCCTCCCCTCTCAACCCTCTCTGGGGACCAAAGAGGAGTCAGATTTTGTATACAACTTTTTTCTTTAGTGGACTTACTTCATATTAGGTATTAATTGTGTTTTTCAACTTAACATCCGGTGTATGACCTTCCCCCCCACACCCTCTCAGGGGACAAAAGAGGGGGTAAAACATGTATCAACTGATGATAAAATATACTTTAAATGGCAAAACAACGTTTGCCGGGACAGCTAGTTGAATATATAAATGATCTTACAAGTTGAAACAAATACAGCACCCATAGAATCCCAATCCTGCTATATTGCAACATGGCTACATCAATACAACTTTGATCCAATTAGGATCATATTACACTGCCTAATATCTGAATGGTTTTTTTTATGAGACTACCATTTTGATATTCTACTGAGGCTGCATTAATTCTAGCTAAAAACCCCAAACGGTAACCGACTACTGCAATAACAGGCTATTGTGTCTCGTTTTTCCACAATCGAGGGATTCAAACTGTATTATTGTAAGATTATTTAGAAGAATTATTGATCTAAAAACTGCCACTTGCCCCTACAATGTGCTGGACATATTACTGATAATATTGACTTATTTCCACAATGTTGCACTGTAGTTTATCATTATGACTATAGGTTCAATAACTTCCCTACATGAGAATTTAACACAGAAATGTTATCAGTTGGGGCAAGTATTCTGGTCTGCAAGTTTTGTCCTCTAGAGTGTAGACCCAGAAATAAAAATTAAATTTGTGATTATTCTTTTTCCCAAATTTTATTCTCATAAGTGTTGGTGACAACAGACATATTTAAATACAGACTAAAGTTATGATAAATTGGTAACACAATACAGCATGACTGGTGAGTCAATACCGATATTTAAGGAGAGTATTCAGTACTCGATTCTCATTATAAATATGTAATAAAAATTAGGTTCTTAATTTTTTCCGAATTTCCCAAAAATTAATGAATCATGGATACTAAGTAAATAACGCGGCTAGGCAAGTAGGCATACTATGCGGCCGGTGCAGAGGCGTGTGCTACCAAAGAAACACCACACAACTACCCCTCCCGCTCGCGGTGTCCATGCGTTGGGTAAATAATTATTTAACTTTAAGCTACATTTACTCAGTGATCAATTGATATTATTTTTTTATATTATTTTTTTCCAACTAATATAATAGCCAAATATCACGTCCTCAAGTATTGAACATGTCTCACCAGTCACGCAGTATATGCTTTGTGTAATGCAAAATCACTGTAGTTTTTACACAGATAAGATGGTTTATGTGCTATGATAAGGCATGATATGTGTTAGAAAACATCTAGGTAATGGTGTAGTATAATAATAATAATAATAATATATTTGTTAATTTAAGCCAAGCACGCATGGGCAACTGTTCAATCACCATTTGGACTTTAGGAAATATTTTGTAGAATCTAGCTGTGTGTGCAAAATAGGAATGCTTATTATGTTAAAGTTGGTTGATGGAATGCAAATTGAGGGCGTCGAAAACGCTGATTTAACATACTTTTGGCATACCATGTCTTCAAATAACAGTCCCATGAGTGCTATGCTTGAAATTCACATGCAGGAATGTAGTTTACTGCTAAGTATCAAATTACCTACCATGTTACAGATTGCTTTTATTTTTAATTAATTTGTGTTATGTATTTATCACTTCTATATTTTAGCCTCTTTATGCTACTTGTTTAAGTTTTTTTATTTTAGTAAATTGAGATTGTTGAGTAGGCCTGCCCTAAAATTTCTTATGGAGTGGTCAGGTTTTTATGTATTAAAAGAAGTCACTTCGAGTTATAAAAATTATAATTATGTGGAAACTTGTACATTTTCAAAAGACTTAAAATCAAAGGAAGCTTTCTTCCTACTTGAAATAGTAATTCAAGAGTACCTGACCACCTGTTTATACATCATGATAATATATCTCATGTTTTTTAAGGAAATGAACACTCACTTTTGAAAATGTTTTAGTGGTGGAAAATTATACATATTCATTAATCATTGATTGCGGAAAAAATGATTATCACAGTATAAATTGTTACACTTAGCTGCGTGCAAATAGAAATGTATTCTGATAAGATTATAAGGCAATAGAAACAGCAATTTTCTTTTGTTTTATAATTGCTATATTTTGTGCAAGATCTGTTCAACTTATAGCCGATTAGAAATGTTTGCATAACATGAATATTTGATATCATGATCTGTATATATCTTTGTTTAGTCCTAAATTGTAATATATTCTCTGTTTATCATGTATATCACTTTTTGTACTTGGCTGTATGCTGAAAAGCATTGAATAAAGGAAATTTAATATACAATGTTAGTGTTTTAATAATTAAGCGTGTAAGTATAACCAAAATAAAGGTGTATTTTTTTGTAATATTAAGAAATAAAAGTATTTCATTCTCAGCAAATCATTTAATAAAATATAAAATTATATCAGCTTAGCTAAAATATAATTTCTATGATAATTGAAATGCTCATGGAATAGCTTGCTTTAGCATAAATAGTTTCAGAGAGAACTGTCTAAATTCAACAAAATTTAACATCATGCATTCATTTGTAAAAGCCATTTAAAAAATTAGATGGGATGTATACATATTTTATTTGTTTTATGATTTGTATGTTACAAATTAAACTAAAGAATAAATAAAAGTAGGCACTTCCAATCTGATACATATTTTTGTTATCACTGTGATATTAACAGGTATTATTTACAGCTCTTTTCGTCAGGTGTTTTGAGAATATGATGAGATTATTTCTTTTCTTGTTTCTTTCCTTTCTTGGCGGCGGCGGCGGCTGCTTCCACATCTATGGGCGCTGGTTTGACGAACGGAATCAGGTCCTTATATTGTTCAGGCAGATACGGCTTTAGTGCTTCTGGTACCTGAAAAAAATAAATATTTACTTAAAAATAGTGCCCGCCTGCATGCTTGAAAAATAAATATTTACTTAAAAAAATAAAGTTTAACAAAACTTGTTAAACTTTAATTTATTTTTCTTCGATTACAGTGATGTCATATTTATCCCGTGTAAGCGAATGTAATTAGCGCTAGAGAAGATAATGCCACAAAATGCACGGACAGGGTGGCAATTCTCAGGATGTGAGATAAAGTTTATCTACGAATAAATTACCGAATTATGAGATTTTTACTAGAGAAACACAGTTTGTGTATTCTCAAAACTTCACATACGAAATATTCCGTGAAAACGTCGTTCGAGTTGAACGAGTGCTAGGGACCGGTAGATGTCCGAATCCGATCGCAAATTTGCCCTCCTATTGGTGGATATGTAACAAAGTAGTTGTCAAATTATTACGTAAAAACTAAAAATTCAATATGTCCGCTTGTGTACTAGCTGTGTCACTTGTTTGTTTTGCGTTAAATTACCTATTAATTACAATATTTGTTTGTTTTGCGTTATTATTAAGTCTCTATATGTGACTTTAAAAGAAACTATTTGTAATTTCGATTTGTCTTAAAATTTGGTGTCATTTTTACTTGGAAAATACTACCTACTTAGGTACTGGGAAATGGAGGAAGAATTATTTGTTGTGGATTTTTTGCCAACTTGATTGGAGAATTAGAGGCAGCGACTGAAGAACCGCCACGATGTAGAGCATATGCAACTCGAGATCCTTTTGATCTCAGCGATGCTGAGCTTATACAAAAATTTCGGCTCAACAAATAACTATGGAACTCCTTCAATTAATTGAGCCAGTGATTGTGCCACATTCACATAATATCGACTTAAAAACAAAGGTATGCTGTAGGATAACTTTAAATAATTATTTCCTAAAAATAGCCGTAGTACAATAAGTAAAATAGAATAATAAAATATATTATATATTGCAGCTGTTGTGCGCACTACATTTTTTTGGTACGGGGAGTTACCAAACCCCAACAGGGAAATTAAATTGCATCAATATGTTGATGTTGATGATGATGTCTCAGTCGTCAGCCTCCCGTTGTATCTCAGACATTGTTGATGCACTCAATCATCCCAGCATATTTAATGCTTGGATTAAATTCCCAAGCAATCTCCAAGAACTCAGTGACATATCTAGAAGGTTAGTTACCAATGATAAATAATAACTCACTTGCGCAGTAAGAGCTCCTTTTAATTGAATAGATTTATACATTACTTTAGCTGTTATTATTGTTGTCTTAAACACATTTTGCAAATAAAAAGTTTCCTTTTTTAGTGTTCATACCCTAAATCCTAATAATTATAAAACGTTGCCATTTGTCCTTGTGTCTATCACCAAAATATTAGCAGCTAGTCAGTTGATAGATTCACAAATTATGTTGTCCGCCTTACAAGTTATCTATACTAAAAATGATAAAATACTACTTTTTTTTAGGTCTCAGGCCTTGGTGCCTAATGCCTATCCTCAATGCAGAAGAAGGTACACCGGAGTTTATGTATTCTGACACATTGAGAAGGGCACGCTCAAGTATAGAAAGGTGCAATGGAATGCTTAAGGCAAGATTTAGGTGCCTCTTGTGAAAGATAGAGTTCTGCATTACAATTATAAATGCTTGCTGTGTACTACACAATATGTGCATTTTGAACAATATGCCTGAACCGGAATTGGATGAGGAGCTTGGTTCAATATATCAACGACCTATTTTAAGTGATAATAACAGAACAAATGTATTTTTGACACAAGGGCGGGAGAAACAAAACCAAATTGTAAATAATTATTTTAATTGAATAAATTTCAATAAATCTTTCATATTATTTGTTCTTATCTCTATATATAATATAATAGTAAGGCACACAAGATAACATACAGTCTGTCTATAAAGTCATGAAATTAAAAAGTGGCAAAATCAAAGTGTTCATCCCTTTCAAATCAATCTAAGAAAAAAGGGATGACACTACGATGTTGCCACTTTTTAATTTCATGACTTTATAGACAGACTGTACTACAAATAGTTAAACATTAGGCACAGTCATAAATATTAAATTATAATCACATATCAACATTTTTATATTTTGCTATCATCTATACATATAATAAATATTAAAATAAACAATTACTTGTCATTGTTATTAATTAGAATAGTAAAAGCATACTAAAATGAGTGCTTTTTTAAGTGTGTTTTATCCAAATGCTGGACCTAAGTTAAAAAATTATGTTATTAATTTTTAGAACCTTCGATTAAAATATAACCAAACATAACAAGTATACTAAAACATTAACAATAATATTTTATTAATTAACATTAAAAAAAATTAAGAGCAAATCAGTCTTGAACTAAAATAAGCTTAACATGTAACAGCTGTTTATTGTTCCTAATAAAGAAAATAAATAAGCTTGAGCTTATACAAAAAATAACTTTTTCAACTTCTTTTTAAAATACTTCAACAATAAACCACCTAAGATCTAAAATAATACCAATAAGGAAATTGAGTTATTATAATCATAACAATAATTGTACATACTTAGTAGATTTAAAAGCTTTATAATTATTGTTATATTATTATTATTATAATTACTCAATTTCCTTATTGTTATTATTATTTATGCTGATTTTTTACAATTGCATACTGAGTATGTTAGTCTGCAAACACAGCCTCTGGTAGACATTGCAGCGGCTTTAAATAGAAATGCAACTAAAGTCTAAAATAAAACAGTTAAAAAATGTTTGTTTCACAAATTATTGCTCTGTAATACATTGCAGTTGCATTACTAGAGCCTGTGTTTGCAGACTGATTGACTTAACATACTCAGTATTCAATTGTAAAAAATCTGCATAAAATTTTTTTTCGTATTTATCTTTTCTCTAAAGTTTTCGTTAAGAGTTTCAGCGGTTTTCAGACTTTGCTGCAACCGCCTCTGTGCAACTGTCCGTTTTTGTTTCATAGTTTTATTCCTCCTGTTCTCTGAAACGAAATAAGCCATATATAAGTTGACAGATTAACTAATTATTTAATTATATTTAAAAAAAACAGAATGCAAAGCTTTATTTGCACTTTATATATTTTTTAATTTCAGATAATATACAGTATTGTTGTTATTGCAATAGGTACCTTTGGTTGATGTATCTGCAACATAATATTCATCATTAAATCCTGGTGGTGGTGGCAAATCTGAAACAGACACAATATTATATTATTTTGACTGTCTTCTTATCTCTGCTCATGATATGCATTACTACGCAGAGTGCAGACAGTATGTTACTAAATAAATATTTTATAATAAGGTGTTTGATTTTTTTATTGCCTACATATTTATTGAATAGCCCTCTGAAAAATATATAATTAATATAATATATTATTAATCAAAATCAATATTTCTTAAGAACTTGTAGATTGTTTGGAACAGTTTTGTGGGGTTTATGACAACATTATTTGAGTAGATAAGTTACTTACTACTTACCTTTGTTTGATGTACATGTATGTGTAGCAACATTTACATCGGTAAAATCTTTAGGTGGTGGCAGATCTGAAAATGAAACTATATTTTGACCATTTTCTTACAGTGACTCCGACCATGTTATTTATAATGATTAAGGTGCAGTAGTGTACATATTAGATACCATTGTAAGATATGACAGAGTTATGTATTATGTATGTAAAATAACTGTGGTTTTGATTTAATTATACAAAATTAAAAAGCTAGTATTATAAATTACCTATTTCTAGAATAGACTCGCCACAAATTTTAGGTTGTTCTGATAAATCTGAAATAAATACAATATATTTAGAAACAGAATACATTTGTTATGTTTTTATGCTGTTCTCAATAAAACGGAAGCCATTTTTAAGGTCCCATACACATGCTTAATTCATCAAGCCCCTAATAACAGATAATAGATAAGCTCCCGAACAATAGATAAGCTATTGTGTCTCGTTGTTCCACGATCGACGGGTTAAACTACTACTCGTGCTAAGACTTTGCTGTCTGTCTGTTTGTCTGTATGTATCTCAGGTACCATGATAGCTAGATAGTTGACATCACATAATATTTACATTATACATATATATTATTATTTTATTTATTTTGCCAAAATCAATCCAATCAATCTTACCAATTATTTTAGCCAGAGATTCGTTTGAGTCAATATGACCAACCAGGGAGTTGTGGTCTATTAAGTTTATGATCCGGGTTTACTCCAGTGTTGGGGACTCTGGAGGCGGACCACCACCAGTAAAATCTACTATCCTGCCATGTCTAGAAAATATAATATTTTTTATTTATAACATGTCAATATCTATATGTAACAAGCAAGGCTTATATTGTTTAATTAAATAGGTCGTACTAAGACGCCCAGCCATGGGCGCTTGACAGACGAGAGGTTAACTCATGACTGACACTGGATTTTTATACATGAAGTTAAGAAATTAGAGAAAAAGTTTTAAATACTTACTTTGCGCCACTCATCCCAGGATTTATTAGCTCCTGTAATTGAGTTTAGCTCTCGACTTATCTCTTGCAACCTTCTTTTGGCTTCAGCCTGTGAAGGTGGCCGAAAACTTTCCGCGGCTTAGAAGTGGATCTGCCTCCACTAAACCATAAAGTAACCTAAATATTGAAAGGTCACTAAACTAATAACTAGGCGGAGCTTTTGCTCCGCACTAGCGTATTTTATATTTCGTTCCATTTGTGGTTCCATTTTATCCTCTGTTTACGATTTTAAAATTAATATAAACTAACCTAAAAAATAATTATAATAATAATATGTCAAATGTAAGGCACTGACAAGTGACAGGGTGACAGTTCGTTACTTTCCGTTCTACGTAATGAACACAGTACATTCGAATCATTTTATCACAACTTTTGTACTATTATACAATAAGTTTTTAGATAATTACGTTTATGTTAAATGATATTACAAAATCAATTAATTTGTAAGCTTTAATTATTAGAATACACTTAAATATCTTCGAACGTTACAAAATTTGTACCTGCGTTTTTTTAACGCCGAAACGGAACGCAACATATTGTCTATGGCAGGAACACCTCCACAGTTCGATTGGTAATTGTTCTATTGGTGCCCCAGAATACGAGTTTTATGGATCATACGAACTTGCCAGTAGAGATGAATAGTTCGTGAAATAATTTTACTAGCCAAAAAGCTCACATCCTGAGAATTGCCGTCCAGGTCAAACTTAATAGCATACAAGATGTCCTCGTATCAATTGTTGTGTCGACCTTTGTTTATCATACGGGAATCTCAATATTTTGTGGTTACAAAAATTTCCAGATCCTTTTTAGGCACTACTCAGACGTATCTGCGTTCTAAATTTCATCTATTGGTCCTGAAGTTTGAGTGTAAGGTGTGAACATAAGTTAAGACAGACTCATTTCACATTTGCATTTTATAATATTAAGGGTGGGTTGCACCAACTTACTATAACTATAACCGTAATGGGTAACCCAAGTATCCAATACTTATAACTTTGTAGCTTTTCTGTTTTTAACCGACTTCAAAACAAGGAGGTTAATTTAAAATTTGACGACCTTTACGACGACTATTAGGCCTATTTGTAAACTTTACACTTTACGCCTTACATTTAGAGCTGAAGATAACTTGAAATGAGGTCAGAAGCGCCATCTCTTGGATAATGGTGCAACTACTACAGTTTTATCGATATCCTTTTTATGCTATATTTTCCCCTTTTATTTAATTATTTCCGGATTAAATAAAAGGATTGATTATTTTCAATAACATCTGAAGTTATTTTCTTAAAACATATAATATTATATTAACTCGGAGTGAGATTAGACTTTCTATCTTTATTCCTTTAACACTTATTAACTGGCAACATTAAAAAAAATATGTCGTCCCGGAACTATAAAAGCCAGGCGACATCTTGATCATTCTTTTTATCCTGGTTTATCGGTGAGTGCGTATCTATCTTGGTGTCTGTAGAATTTTTTCTAGATATTTGTCGTTTAATTCATTTTACTATTTAACTGTAATTCTGCATTTTGTTTTTGTTTTTATTGTGGCGAAAATCAAGTATTTTGTCTAAATTGTAAAATTTCTTTGTCTTTTGTGACAGGCCACGTGTTCACTTTCTTTTACTTGTTTTGATTCTATTTAAAATATTAAACATGCTAACTAAATTTTCTTGCCGTGGTCATAACATAATATTATTATTTTGGTATTCTATCTGTCATAACAAAATTGGCAATGACCTAGTTTTCGTTGTCAAAAGTTCGTTAACCTTTTTACTGCTACTGTAGTATTTTTACTTTTTGTGTCTAAATTATTACTGTTTTTTTTATGAGTAAGTAACGTTTGTGATGGACCCACAACCACGTGCTCTCCGGTCTTCGGGAAACACGTGCTTGGCGGGCCATCAGCAGCGTGAACACTCCTGCTAAGACTCTGGTCCGTAACGTTCCAGGGGAACTCTGTTTGGAACTCCGTTTGGAACTCTGTTTGGAACTCCGTTTGGAACTCTGTTTGGAACTCTGTTTGGAACCCTGTTTGGGCTAAGAGAGCTCGGCCTGCCGCCTTGAGACGACCACGTGCTGCCCATGCCGTCTGTCTGACGCTCCTACCTGGACCACACCCTGGACTTGCCACCTCTACGGGAGCTAGGCCAATAACAGCCGGCCTCAACCACTGCGCGCTGTCGAGAACAAATTGGAGACCTGCGGAGCTGGAGTCCCGCTCGTTGCTGATTTGTGCGAGTTAAGTGCCGTGTCTTCCCCCCGCGACCCGTGTATTAGAGATCTAGAAATTGTCTGAGGCTAATCTTCCGTTCCCCGCGTACCCGCTCTCCGCTGTCTAGGTTTCTTTTATTTTAGTTTCAATAAATTTGTTAATTGTTAATAGTTTTTTTATTTCTCTCTCTCTTCTAAATTTATTGTTCCCGTGCCCGGGCTACGGGACAATTGGCGCCCACTCGGTTTTTTTTTATATAATTAATTAGCCTCAGTCGTTTCTTGGTCTCTGCGTGGTTGTGAGTTCAGTGTGTGTGTGTGTCTTGTGTTGTCCTACTGTACTGACTGTTCCAGTAAGTTCTTTTGTTTTTTTTTATTTTATTATTTTACTCTTACTCCCTGTATCGGCCCGGGGTAGAATTGGCCGCATTCTGCTGGTGTCCAGGTTGTGTAAGAGGCAGAAAAAGACACCTCTTACTACACATAATATTATATTTATTTATTATATTCTGTTGATATTTATACTCTTTTATATATACCTTTTCTATAAAAAGGTATATACATACTTTTTATAGAAATATACCTGCTGGTTATTTCTCTTTTTGGGAATATTCCCACTTAACTTTTGTGGCACTGTTGCCTCTTAAATTTTTAAATATTTAAATTCTATAATATATATTATATTTACACTACACTACACATTTACACACCCCCTACACACCCTCACTCATTCATACACACATTTTCTTGCGCACACAGCAGTGTTACCTTCTGTAACACTTATGTGTTTTGGCCTTTTACCTTTTTTGGAACTAAATTTCACCTTAATATAAAACCTAACCTCAAAATTCTAAATTCTCTTTGCCTTTATTGAAATATAATATTTTGCTAATTAACTTAAATTAAACTTAACTTTTAATTTTCTTTTGCGGCATTTCACTTTTATTTTAAAATATATATTTTACTTAAACAGTCAGTCAGTCAGTAACTTGTTGTGTTCTTGTTCTGTTATTTTGTGTAAAGTATTAAGTTGTACAATACTTTATACTTTTGTTTAGATTGTTTTGTGATATCTACAAACACAGTATATCTCACTCACCAATAGGGTTCTTTTTTATTGTTTTTTAACTTTTGAGAAATTAACTTTAAACTTTTCTTTTTTTTTTCTGAAATTTAACTTTTTAAATATGTCTGCCAAAATTAAATTTATTTCACTTCAAAAGTCTGAGTTGGAGTATGAAGTACTTATTAGAAATGAAACACCAGCTGCTACTGTTGCTGACTTAAGAAAGCAAATTTCAAAACTGGTCGAGGAATATCCATCGGAGGACATTTTAGAGTCTACTATTCCCGTCCGAGACGACCTGTTGGGAGTTGAGGCTACGCTTGACAAAGTCAAACAACAACTCGACTCTCACCCAGCTCCCAATGCGTTGCTCCGGGCGGAGAACTACTTAGTACATTTAGAGTATAGAATTAATAGAATTTCTATTTCTAATAATGATCCTTTTATTGATACTTACAATAGTTGCCTTGATACTTTTCAAAATTATTTGGGTTTACTTAATAAACTTAAAAACTCTGGTAGTTGCACTGTTTTGCCTGGTTCTACTCCTTCTCCCACTGTATCTCCACTGAATATCACAGTCCAGTGTGAGAATAAAAAATTATTTTCAGATCTTAAACTTAAATTTGATGGCAAGTCTTGTGTCCGTGCTTTCATATCTCGTGTTAATGAGTACTGTACACAACATGACGTTGAGGATTCTAAAATTCTTTCTCATGCTTTTGACCTCTTTACTGGTGATGCCTTGCATTGGTACCGTAGCATCTACCGAAAAGTTAATAGTTGGGCAGAGCTTTTAAACCTTTTGTATGCTGACTTTGACAAGCCTAGTTACGAATACAGGCTAATGAATGAGATTCGTAGTCGTACACAGGGCGAAACAGAGAACATCACTATTTATGTAGCTATTATGGAGGGCCTCTTCTCTCGCCTCACTAAGCCGGTCGAGGAGGGTGAGAAGTTAGAGATACTTCTCCATAATATTAAACCTTGCTACGCTAACATACTAGCTTCGTCTCCTGGAGTTACTTCTATAGAACAGCTGAAGTCGGTCTGCAAAAACTATGAGGATGTGCAGTCTCGGTTAACGTTGTACCACGAACCTCCGAAGGTCACAACGGAGACTTTGGCACCGGACCTAGCTTATAAACCTAGTAGTACTGAAAATAAATCTAGTGGTAAACCTAATAATAATAATTCTTTTAATGATTTCAAATTAAATAAACAGTTTCGGCAACATTCTCATAATTTTAATTCTAATAATTTTAATTCTAATAATTTTAATTCTAATAATTTTAATAATAACAAAAACAAACAAGTTTCTAGTTTACAATCGGTTCCAAAATTTTGTCTTCGATGTAAAGTTGATTCTCATACTTTTGAAGAATGCCCTAAGGATAGGTCAGAAATATTTTGTTTTGGCTGTGGGAGTCCAGGTGTTAAACGTCCTGCTTGCCCTCGTTGCCGCAAGCCTACTCCTACCGGTCCAAAAAACTAGTTAGTTCGGATCGTGTTCAGCCTTCTAGCCACACTACCGATCTAGAAGATTGGAAACAATGGCTCATTACTGTAGGCATGTTTTTTAAATACTATTCAGTGAACACGGTCCGGGATATTAACTCTGATTCTCGACCTTATGTCAATATACTTATAGACTCTTTTCGCATGTGCGGTCTTTTAGATTCCGGTTCTTGCATTTCTTTACTGGGAAATAATTCTCATTTAGATATTATTAATAGAGGTTATCAGCTCATAACTGATAATAATAATATTTCTATTCTTGCAGCTGGTGGTCAAACTTTAAAATCTATCGGTTATATAAATTTACCTGTTACTTTTGAAGATCAATTTCACTTATTAAAATTTTATGTAGTACCAGAGGTTACTAGCAACCTTATTTTAGGTATTGACTTTTGGCGTACTTTTAAGCTTTGCCCTAAATACCTTAATTCTATTACTAGTGCGGCTTCCGAACAAAATGTCACTTCTAATCCAGTGACCAAACCGGTTATCAATGGGTACGAACATCTTAACCCCTCGGAGCGTTCGGTGGCCGATGATATTATTCGACAATTTAAGTCGATTTCTTTTGAAGAGAAGGGCTTAGGGTTAAATTCTTTGATAACCCACAAGATTGACACCGGCGACGCGTTACCCATTCGCCAACGTTATTACAGGATGTCGCCTGAAAAACAGCGGATTTTGGCTGAACAGGTTGACGAAATGTTGGCGATGGATGTAATCGAACCGTGTCAATCTGCGTGGAGTTCTCCTGTCCTAGTCGTCCCTAAAAAGACTGGCGAGTTTAGGTTCTGTCTAGACAGTAGAAAATTAAATTCTGTAACTAAGAAAGACGCCTATAGCTTACCTTACGTTTCTGAAATCTTAGATAGTTTACATGACGCTCATTACTTGTCAACTATTGATCTTTCTAACAGCTTCTGGCAGACGGCTATTGAGGAGTCCGACCGTGATAAGACCGCTTTTTACGTTCCTGGTCGCGGGATGTTTAGATTTAAGCGTATGGCTTTCGGGTTGACCAACGCACCCGCCACGCAACAACGTTTGGTGGACTCCCTATTCGGTAGTTTTGGCCCTAAAACCTTCTGTTACGTTGACGACGTGGTTATCATTAGTGAAACCTTTCACGAGCATGTAGCTACGCTCCTGAGAGTTCTTCAAACTCTCAGAGAGGCAAATCTTACAATAAAATTTGAAAAGTGTAAATTTTTTAGGCCTCAATTAAAATACCTAGGTTATGTTATCGACGGCAACGGTCTTCGTACTGACCCTGACAAGGTCGCCGCGATTGTTAATTTTCCTACGCCCACTTGTAGAAAGAGTGTTAAGCGTTTTCTTGGTACTGCCACTTGGTACAGACGGTTTGTGCCTAATTTTAGTACTTTGGCAGGGCCCTTAAATAAGCTTACGTCTACGCGTAAGGATGCCCCTCCTTTTGAGTGGACTTCAGAGGCGGACGCGGCGTTCACCAAACTGAAGGAGTGCTTGGTCTCCGCGCCGGTACTGCGCTGTCCGAAGTACGACGAACCCTTCGAAGTACATACGGACGCCAGTAGCTACGGTGTAGGGGCCATGCTCACCCAAAAGTTCGATGGCAAGGAACACCCCGTCGCCTACATGAGTCGCTCACTCACCAAGCAGGAGAGACTTTACGGCATCACTGAGCGTGAGACGTTAGCTGTTCTTGTAGCTCTGGAACATTGGCGCTGTTACTTAGAGAACGGTAAAAAGTTCACTGTTTATACTGACCATAGTGCTCTTAAATGGTTCTTGTCCTTGTCCAACCCCACTGGCAGACTAGCCCGCTGGTGTGTTAGGTTGTCGGAATTTAACTTTGAAATTAAACACCGTAAAGGCAGCGACAACGTTATTCCGGACGCTCTTTCTCGCGCGGTAACTATTAATGCTATTTCTACCTCTTGGAAAAACTATACCGGTACTGACACCTGGTATTTAAATATCTTTAACGGCTGTAATAGCTCGCCAACTTCTTTCCCCAACTTTTCTATTAAAGATAATAAATTATTTAGACTGTCAAAAAATAAACATAACTTAACTTCTGAGTTTTCTTGGAAAGAAGTAGTACCTAAAGAATTTCGTACTGATGTCATTCGCTCTAACCATGATGAGCCCACTGCTGGTCACATGGGAATTTTTAAAACTTATAGGCGGCTCGCTCTAAATTACTTTTGGCCGAATATGTACCGTGACATAGTTGCATATGTTTCGCAGTGCTCCAAATGTTTGCAGTACAAGTCCCAGAACCATAAAGTCCTAGGCGAGATGGGCCGACCTAAAGACTGTGCGCGACCTTTTCAGGTCATTTCTGTGGATATAATGGGACCTCTGCCCGTTACTAGGAGGCGTAACAATTTTATCTTAGTTGTTACGTGTTGTTTTTCTAAATTTTGTCTTATCTTTCCTATGAAACGTGCTACTTCTGATATTATTACTAGGATTTTAGAGGAAAACGTTTTCTTAGTTCACGGTATTCCTCAAACTGTAATTATGGACAACGGTCCCCAGTTTATTAGCAATGAGACTAATAGGCTCTTTAAAAAGTATAATATACCTAAAGTGTACTTAACCCCGCGTTATACTCCTCAGGTTAATACTGTCGAGCGGTATAATAGAACCATTATTACATGTATCTCTACTTACGTGGAAGACGACCATAGGTCGTGGGATTTACATATCCCAGAGATACAATTTGCCATTAATAACTCTGTAAACGAGGTGACAGGATTCACACCGTCATTTCTAACTTTCGGTAGGGAATTGGTGTCCTGCGGTTCTCACTACCTCGATACCGACAGCACCAACGACCTTATTTTTGCACCTCGCGACGCCTACGCAGAAAATCTTGGTTGTATGTCGTCCATCTTTGACAACGTACAGATGCGTCTTTGGCAAGCCCACGTTAAGAACACCTCGCAGTATAACTTACGTCGCCAGCCTGCCGAATTTAACGTAGGAGATTTTGTTTTTAAGAAAACTTATTTTCTTAGCGATAAAGATAAATACTTTAGTAAAAAGTTAGCACCTAAATTTATAAAATGTAAAGTCGTAGGTAAACGTTCTCCTTTAGTTTACGAATTGCAGGACATGCAAGGTAAAGACCTTGGTGTTTGGCACTTAAAAGACCTTAAATTATCTAAAAATTTTAAATTTTAATTAATTTCTTCTCATTTAACCTTAATTTTTTTTTTGTTTAATTAGGTAAGACCTTTTGTCTCGCGCCTTGCTTAGTTGCTGTATCGTTTGCTAAATCAAACATTATAGTTGTATACAGTACCATCTACGACCTTTTTTTTTGGGTGTTATCCTTCTCATATTCGTAGGATAATACTCGTGTGCTAGGGCGTCTCGCGTCTTCGTCTATGACCGAGCTGCAAAAATGTAAGTTGATGTATGTAAGTGATTTATGAATCTCTGGTCAAAATTATTCGCGCGCTGACACAAGGATTGTCTCACCATTTTCCCATTTCACCATTTTCCCCAAATATATATTTTTTTTTCCATTTTGTCCTGATTTTTCAAACTTTTAATAGTTTGTATTTTTTTTTTCCTTTTTTTTTTTCTAAAAGGCGGTTTCTTTTTTCCTTTTTTTTGTAAAGGGAAACCATTTAAATTTTTTCCTTTTTTCCAAAGGGCTGTATTTTTTTTTTTCCTTTATTTTCAAAGGGCCTTTTTAAGGGCTGCTGTTAGTTTTTTTTCCAAAGGGCTATTATTTTTGCTTTTTTCCCTTTGTTTTAGTTTTTTTGTTTTCCCACTTTTTCTAGCTTAGCTATTTTCAGGATTTTTCCTTTATCATGAAAAATCCTTAGCTAGCGAGGGGGGATATGTCGCATAGCGACATCTATTAGGCCTATTTGTAAACTTTACACTTTACGCCTTACATTTAGAGCTGAAGATAACTTGAAATGAGGTCAGTAGCGCCATCTCTTGGATAATGGTGCAACTACTACAGTTTTATCGATATCCTTTTTATGCTATATTTTCCCCTTTTATTTAATTATTTCCGGATTAAATAAAAGGATTGATTATTTTCAATAACATCTGAAGTTATTTTCTTAAAACATATAATATTATATTAACTCGGAGTGAGATTAGACTTTCTATCTTTATTCCTTTAACACTTATTAACTGGCAACATTAAAAAAAATATGTCGTCCCGGAACTATAAAAGCCAGGCGACATCTTGATCATTCTTTTTATTTAACTTCAAAATCATCCCTGGTTTATCGGTGAGTGCGATATATCTTGGTGTCTGTAGAATTTTTTCTAGATATTTGTCGTTTAATTCATTTTACTATTTAACTGTAATTCTGCATTTTGTTTTTGTTTTTATTGTGGCGAAAATCAAGTATTTTGTCTAAATTGTAAAATTTCTTTGTCTTTTGTGACAGGCCACGTGTTCACTTTCTTTTACTTGTTTTGATTCTATTTAAAATATTAAACATGCTAACTAAATTTTCTTGCCGTGGTCATAATATTATTATTTTGGTATTCTATCTGTCATAACAAAATTGGCAATGACCTAGTTTTCGTTGTCAAAAGTTCGTTAACCTTTTTACTGCTACTGTAGTATTTTTACTTTTTGTGTCTAAATTATTACTGTTTTTTTTATGAGTAAGTAACGTTTGTGATGGACCCACAACCACGTGCTCTCCGGTCTTCGGGAAACACGTGCTTGGCGGGCCATCAGCAGCGTGAACACTCCTGCTAAGACTCTGGTCCGTAACGTTCCAGGGGAACTCTGTTTGGAACTCCGTTTGGAACTCTGTTTGGAACTCCGTTTGGAACTCTGTTTGGAACTCTGTTTGGAACCCTGTTTGGGCTAAGAGAGCTCGGCCTGCCGCCTTGAGACGACCACGTGCTGCCCATGCCGTCTGTCTGACGCTCCTACCTGGACCACACCCTGGACTTGCCACCTCTACGGGAGCTAGGCCAATAACAGCCGGCCTCAACCACTGCGCGCTGTCGAGAACAAATTGGAGACCTGCGGAGCTGGAGTCCCGCTCGTTGCTGATTTGTGCGAGTTAAGTGCCGTGTCTTCCCCCCGCGACCCGTGTATTAGAGATCTAGAAATTGTCTGAGGCTAATCTTCCGTTCCCCGCGTACCCGCTCTCCGCTGTCTAGGTTTCTTTTATTTTAGTTTCAATAAATTTGTTAATTGTTAATAGTTTTTTTATTTCTCTCTCTCTTCTAAATTTATTGTTCCCGTGCCCGGGCTACGGGACACTGTGGCTCAGTGGTGAGCGCGTCGGTAGCTCAAGCCGGGGGTCGCGGGTTCGAATCCCGCCGACGGAACAAAAAGTTTTCAATGTTCCCGGGTCATGGATGATAATAAAAATCTTAAATATATGTATAGTATAAAAGTATTAAATGTATATTTCCGTTGTCTGTACCTGTAACACAAGTCCTTCAGGTACTTAGCACGGGGCCAGACTGACGTGGTGTGAAGCGTCCATAGATATTATTATTATTAATTATTTAAGTATGTAAAACTCACCACAATGCCGTCGTCGGTCTGGTGCGTCTCTAGCAGCGCGCAGATGACGCGCGTGGTAGCGCACATGGTCGCGTTCAGCATGTGCACGTACTCCGTCGCCGCGTTCATTTTCTTCGTCTGTCCGTACCTGAGTAGTAAAAATAATAAACAAAAGTTGAAAGTAATATAAAGGAAAACCTGAGTCATCTCAAGTATGAGTACTTAGAAAAAAATTCAAAAACATGATCTCATCCAGAATCCACAGCCATTATGATTGTTTAATATATCCTCTTTGATTATAATCTCCTTGACTGATGGTAAGCGGCTTTTTGCGTCAAATTCACTTGACGCCCCTTATAGGAGATATTCGACGCGGTACGCATATATGTGCATAATTTTTAGCATTTTCAGTATAACTCACCTGACCAATAACCGTCTGGCCTGATACTCCAAGCAGTTGCTGCAGCTGACGAGCTCCCTGAACGCGCCCGAGCCGGGGAACCAGGCCTCAAGGTCGAACTTCTTGGCGGCCGCATGGTTGAGCGCCCCTGACACGATGTTCACCACGCGGTAGGGCAGGCCAAGGTCTTGGCAGAACTTCTCAGCGTTGTCAATCATCTCATCCATCATTATCCAAGAGGCGTTGTCGCGAGGAGAGGTAAGTACGAACTGTTCTACCTGAAAATATTGGGTTAGAGTAACATTATCATAATAATATCAACATGAGTAAATCCTTACTAATGTTATAAAAGCGAATGTGTGTCTGTCTGTCTGTCATTTACCTCTTCACGCTTAAACCGCTGAACCGATTATGATGAAATTTGGTAATGGACATACTTTGTGGCCCGAGAAAGGACATTGAATAGTTTTTAACCCGAAAAAAATTATGGTTACAGCGCGATAAACGAGTTTCTACACAACGGTGTTGCTGTTATCAACTAGTTAATATGTATAAAGAAATTGCGTGAATTGCGAGAAAAAATATTTAAATAATAAAAAATATTTTTTAAAGTTTAAATATTTTGTAGTAAAGTAACTATAATTATTTATATATTTTTTAGTGTTTTTGTCTATTTTTTGGTGTTTAAATATTTAGTAGTAAATTTACTAAAAAATATTTAAACAATTTTTTTTTATTATTTAAATGTTTTGTAAAAAAAATTGTTCAGGACCCTAGGTAATTACTATCTTAAGATGAAAAATAACTCAAACATGTTAAATATTTTCGTATGAGAAAATGATTTTGGTATTAAGAATGTATGAAAATTTCGAGGGTACCCCGGCCTCTTAAAGGACTATTCTATATTTCAATTCAAATTTTCCTATTATAAAAGCCATTTCTTGTTACAAAAGTTATTTAGCCTTAGTTTATTAAAGTTACCTTTTCAAACTGGTGTACTCGGAAGATGCCGCGAGTGTCGCGCCCATGAGAGCCTACCTCTTGCCGGAAACACGTCGAGATGCCAGCGTACCTGAAAATTGTAAGATAAGTTAATTAGTCCCATTGGTAACATTTAACTAGCTTTATGGCCCCTCTACAACAGTGGCCAGCGCTGGCCCATCGAATGGCGCATGCGATGGTGATGCAATGGTCGCAACGCCTCTACATGATGGCCGTGTTCAGTTGTGATCTAAGCGTCGTTCAAGATGGACGTGTAAGCATTAGCCATTGCGGCAATGCAAAACGTGCATTTTTAATAATTTATGACTTTACCAGATGACCCGGTGAACTTCGTATCACCTCCCTCCTAATATGAACCTTCTTTTGAATTCTACAAATAATTATTTCGAGATTAAAATTAAAATAATGGTTTATGGTAGTGATGATGATGACAATGATGAATGTAATAATAGCATAATATGCTTTCTGTTCTTAAAACAACGCAGAAACTCCCAAAGTCTAAACTTGTATCTTTGAAAAGTCAGGAGTTATATAATATTGTAAAGTTTCAATAAAATCCGTTCAGTAGTTTTGAGTAAAAGAGTAACAAACATCAAAAACTAATTATAGCTTCATTATCATTCATAACTTTAAGCTGGAAGAAATATTGGTCATTAAAGGAAATCATGAAAAACAAAAATATGAACATAGCAATAAAGAAAAAAGTTTTCGAAGTTGCAATACTGCCATGCCTCACATATGGTTGTCAAACCTGGTCCCTAAGAAAAGAAGACGAAGATAGCATAGCTATCTGTCAGAGGAAAATGGAAAGAAGCATGCTCGGCCTCAAATTATCAGACAAGGTAAATAACAAAAACATTAGGAAGGCAACAAAGGTAATAGACGCGAGAAAAAGAACAAGGCTACTTAAGTGGCAATGGGCAGGACACGTATGCAGACATACAGGTAATAAATGGACAAAACGTTTAACAGAGTGGGTGCCAAGAGACAGGAAAAGGAAAAAAGGAAGACCAAACAAGAGATGGAGAGATATATTTAATGAGAGATGTGGACCCCTATGGATGAGGATGACACGGGATAGAAACTGCTGGAAGGATTTAGGAGAGGCCTACGCCGTAGAGGCGACTACTACTTAAAATTGAATATTACTACTTTAAAATTGTTAATTAATCATGCTTGTAAAACTGTAGTAGAAAATAAAGGCTATTTTTATTTATTTATTTTATTTATTATCATTCATTATAAGACCGCGTACTCGTCAATTTGAATGAAATTCGTAAATTGTAATACGAATTACGACGTCCTCACTCGACCGCGGTCAAGCGACGACTGTCGTATCGCCAACGTGTAGAGGCGTACCGCCATCGCTGGGCCATCATCCTTTGATGTGCGGCCGAAAAACCGACACCGCCGCCATTCCACGGCCATCACTGGCGCCATCGGCCATCCTACGCCACTACGCCCTCCCCACGCTGGCCCATCGTGATGGCCCACTACGCTGGCCCATCTTGAAGAGGGGCCATTACAGAATACAACAGTGTGGTCTATCAACCTTTTTTTAGGGTTCCGTACCCAAAGGGTAAAAAACGGGACCCTATTACTAAGACTTCGTTGTCTGTCCGTCTGTCTGTCTGTCGCCAGGCTGTATCTCAAGTACCGCTATAGCTTGACTTCTGAAATTTTCACAGATTGTGTATATCTGTTGCCGCTATAACAACAAATACTAAAAACAAAATAATATTAGCATTTAAAGGGGGGCTGCCATACAACAAACGTGATTTTTTCGGCCTTTTTTGCACGATATCAATAATGGCAACAGGTAGGCTTTTGAAATTTTCACAAAAGTCTTAAATATATGTGTAAGTACTTTAACAATTAATAATAATATTTAAATAAAATTAAAATTTAAGAGGGGCTCCCATACAAAAAACACAAACACACAAGCTCCCATACAAATTATTTTTGCTCTATAACGGTACGGAACCCTTCGTGCGCGAGTCCGACTCGCACTTGGCCGATTTTTTTATGATGCGAAGAGATATTTCGGAGCGGAAGCAACTTCTTGCAACGAAACTGTACATAGCATAATGAATCTACATCAACAGTACAGAATCTACATAAATATATATCAACAGTATAATATACAAATTAAATACGAGACAAAAAAATCGGCCGCGCGTCTTCCGCGGAATTCTCGAGAATTCGCCGGTGTCGTCTGTGGAATCCGCGAAAAGTGGCGCGAACTAGTCAATTAATGCTCGGGCCGCACCTGCGTTTGTGCTAAGAGACGATTACCTTTAGAGTTTAGACAATGAAAAAAAAATGTCCAATGGTATCTTCTCATAGCACGAAGCTTCGTGACGATAGACGCATGTGCAGCCGCGGCATAAAAGATGCAAACTAAAGAATGGGATGCCCTCTTTTTGAATTTTTGTTACCTAATAGCTTCGTACAAAACACATTACTTGATGGGTAACGAAGTTTCAGGGATCCACTCGTCCCTGTGGAAGGCGGCTATGGGCTGCTCGGAGGTGGCTATCAGGTACTTCTCCTCGACCCCGGCATCCCCCTTGTTCTCCGAGCTCTTGCCCACCACCTTGTACAACTCCTCGTCAAACTGGGCTAGTTGAGCAACTTCTTGCATCACCTGAAATATTAATAATTCAAATCAGGGATGTTGTCTTTTTTTCCACGGATGCGGATGTGCATCTGTACATGAAACTTAAATGTTGGTTAGGTAGGGTGAAAAAACACAGTAATATTTATCCTTTCTTTATATAATAATAAAGTAGTCAGTGAATTGCTACGACCAGTGGCAGGGCAAGACCTAAATTTTATGTGGGCAAGATATATCTTGCGAGGCTCCCTGGTGGATGATGCTAAAGAACGGATGAGAAATAATTTTTGATACCCAAAGTGTTATTTATATAAAACTTTTTATGTATGAATATTTGAGTATCTCATCTCGTAAAACATTTAAAATAAACCTCGCGGTCCAAGGGTCGCGAGGCCGTGGGCGGTCGTCCACACCGCCCAGTGCCCAATATGTACCTAGCATTAGGATTATATTACTAAGTCATAGTAAAAAACCTTGGCTTATATTTGAACACGTTTTTAGGGTTCCGTAGCCAAAATGGCAAAAAAGGAACCCTTATAGATTCGTCATGTCTGTCTGTCTGTCTGTCTGTCTGTCTGTCTGTCTGTCTGTCTGTCTGTCCGTCCGTCCGTATGTCACAGCCACTTTTCTCCGAAACTATTAGAGCTATACTATTGAAACTTGGTAAGTAGATGTAATCTGTGAACCGCATTAAGATTTTGATGCAAAAATTTAAAAAATATTAAAAATTTTAGGGGTCCCCATAGGTACAACTGAAACAAAAACATTTTTTTTTCATCTAACCTATGCGTGTGGGGTATCTATGGATAGGTCTCCAAAAATCATATTGAGGTTTCTCATATCATTTTTTTCTAACCTGAATAGTTTGCGAGAGAGACTCTTCCAAAGTGGAAAAATGTGTGTCCCCCCCCCTCTAATTTCTAAAGTAGAGGCATGATAATTCTAAAAATAAATATATGATGTAGATTACTATAAAAACTACCAACGAAAATTGGTTTGAACGAGATCTAGCCAGTAGTTTTTTTTATACGTCATAAATAGTAAAGTACAACTGAAACAAAAAATATTTTTTTTCATCTAACCTATGCGTGTGGGGTATCTATGGATAGGTCTCCAAAAATCATATTGAGGTTTCTCATATCATTTTTTTCTAACCTGAATAGTTTGCGAGAGAGACTCTTCCAAAGTGGAAAAATGTGTGTCCCCCCCCCTCTAATTTCTAAAGTAGAGGCATGATAATTCTAAAAAAAATATATGATGTAGATTACTATAAAAACTACCAACGAAAATTGGTTTGAACGAGATCTAGCCAGTTAGTTTTTTTTTATACGTCATAAATAGTAAACCTTAATCTAAATTTCATTAAATCGACTGAAATATAAAAATAAATCAAAAATATTTTAATTTCATAAAAATAAACCTTATTGCTGCTGCGGAACCCTCCATGGGCGAGTCCAACTCGCACTTGGCCGCTTTTTTTTTAGTAACTAGTAAAGTAACATAAAACTATTATAATAAAATTAATAAGTGTTTTAACGTCGTGACTTACGATAACGACTGCCAAGTGATGATTATGTTGCATATCAATAAAATGAACTACATAATAAAATTAATAAACTAATAATAATATGTGATTCAAGATTGGCCTTGTGATTATGAGAAGCTTTTCCTATGCTCTTATCCTCTTACTAATAGAAAGATAAACAGTGTATTATTCTCTGATATGTTAGAACAATTGCTTGATAGATTTATATAAGTACACTAACTGCATTAAGGCGCCGATCCACCGCAGCGCACGGAGAGACTACGCACGTGCGTCAAGCTTCGCTTTGCAAGAAAATCATATAATATGTGCTGCAGACACAGACACGTGACGCTACGTATGAATTGACTCGCGTTGCTTGCTCGAATATGGTGCACACATAGCTTAACGCAACAACGCTGGCAACACTCATGCTGTACAAGTGTACACGGGATACACGACAATTGTGTACATAATCGTAAGTAACGTGTTTCTATAGCATGTGCTGCAGTGGAAACATTGACCCACATAGTTAAAGAAATAAATCCGTGCACAGCGTGCGCCGGCGTGGGTCTGCGCCTTTATGGAGGTTACAATATAATACAATGGTTGGATATCTATGATTTACCTCTTTCTTCATAAAGAATGGTGTGTAGAGAGGTGTATACCCTCGTTCTAGAAGTCTTCTAAGAGATAACTGTATTAGGGCATGTTCTAGGAACACCGCAGGACCCTTTAGGAAGTAGCTTCTGCCACCAGCAACTGCACAACCTCTCTCAGAATCCACACCTTGAAAGATAAGTTAATGGAATATAGGACAAATGTGGAATGTTCTTTGTTCTTCTTCTTTAATGGCAGTCTCGTGGGTTGCCAGTGTCAGAGTGTAGCCCGTCGCGGATACTCGACTTACGCAGTGTCACGTTCCTGAGTATTTGTACAGTACGATTTCTACCTTTGGATAGTACATGCAAAATAAGTGTAAAAAATCGTATGCCGCGCGTGCTCCTGTCGGTGCGGGGCCCGCCTCCCCGCGGGTCACTTCTGTATGAACTATGAAACCGCGCGGGCACCCGCGTAACACAGTTAACGCCCTAAGAGTAATTAATCAAAAAGTTTAAATAAGTAATAGTTAAAAAAACTAAAAACACGCTTTTTATATAAAGGGTTACAAACAAACATACAAATTGAAAAATGGAATAATTATATCAAATTAGTGTATTGTCATCGGTCCTCGATAAATCTACAAAGTTTGAACGAAATCTGGCCGTTTAAAGTGGGTCAAAATCGCGCCCAAAGAAGTCGGTTACAAACATGTTACAAACAAATATACAGGTGAAGCTAATAACTGTATTTTAAAAAGATAAAACCGACTTCAACATTGTACGTAATTGAGAATTAAAACTTCCTATCTCCAAAACTACTGAACCGATTTTGATGAAACTTGCACTATTCCCTAAGTTGAACAATACCTAGTACAATAAAAAAAGAATCATTTAAATCGGACTTGTAGTTCCGGAGATATGCGTGAACAAACATAAAAACATACATACATACATACATACATACATATATACATACATACATACACTTTTGAAATGTGGCACATTTGTTCAGAAGCTGTTATAGATTAACATATTATACAAAAACTGAGCAGTTCTGGAAATATTACATACATACGCGTCGAATTGATAATAACCTCCGTTTTTTGAAGTCGGTTAAAAAGCGTATAAAAATGGAATAATTATATCAAATTAGTGTATTGTCATCGGTCCTCGATAAATCTACAAAGTTTGAACGAAATCTGGCCGTTTGAAGTGGGTCAAAATCGCGCCCAAAGAAGTCGGTTACAAACATGTTACAAACAAATATACAGGTGAAGCTAATCAAAAGTGTATAAAAATTACATAATATTATCTCAAATAAAGTCAAATATTATATCTATGTTATCCACTTATCAGTATGAATCAATTGACACCTCATTTATTAAAATTGAATCAGTTATTAGTGTGCTACTGTAGTGGACACTTTCATAAAAAATATTGTTTAAAAGTGAACATGATACCCAAAATAGTGTATTCACTATTGTGTTTAAATAACACATGCTATTGGCATGTGTTTATTCACAAAGAAAATTAATAAATTGTTTACACAGATGACTATTAACCAGCATGAAATTTTGCACAACAGATTGATTGTTAAGATACATAGTTGCTTGTTTGTTGGATGCTTTGAGCCACATTTTATTACTGATATTTTATATTATGATTTTATAGGATTTAATTAAACACTCACCATCTATCATACAAATGAGATCTACATGGGAATACTTTTTCTTCATTGTACAATCACCAAAAGTTCTTTCTACTGCATTATGGTCTTCATCATCATCAACTGGAACCGACTCATGGAGATGATTGCCTACTTCTCTGAGAGCAGCAGAACGGGTCTTCTCAGCAGCAATCCTTTCTTGTTCGTTTTTTACAATAGCATCATCAATTAGTAATCTGACCTGAAATTTCATTACTCATAATTATTACAGTTTTTTACAGCTAAGTAACTAAGAAAAAATAAGTAATATCCACTAGCTGAAAACAAAATTTGGTGAAAATTTTATCCAGTAAAATAAATCATTAAATATTTTGTAAGCTTTTGGTCTTTGTATCAATGCAAGGAAGACCTAAACTTTAGACAAACAATTCACATTACCAGGCATTGTTTACTGTTTAGCATATGTTGCCTATGTTTCAGGTGTAAGCACTAATATAAATTACTTATTAGTAAAATTACATTAAATACTACATTGTGACCGTACCTTCTTGATCTGATTAACAGTGAGAGGCCGGAGTTGGTCGCCAGTGAGGTTAATAAGGTTATCGGCCACGTCCTGGGGAACAGGCTCGTCCTCCGCGCCGGCCGGCTCCTTGGCCTTCATCTTCGCACCGATCTCCTTGCTACACACATTCTTCAGTTTGTTCAAGTTGTCGGCGTCGTGGCGAAGCCGTCTCCACAGTGTGTCCTGCTCCACAACTGTGTCCACGAGACCGACGTCTTTGAACCTCTTGCGCTGGTTTTCGCGAATTTTGTTCGGGTCACCATCTTTGTCGGCACGAAACAGATCTAAGTCTAGAACCATGGTAGTACGTGTTTATTCAATTTATTATAGAATTTCAATAAAATTGCAATGCTCTTGCACCACTTTTCACAAATTTCACTACTTTTGACAGCAAATAAATGACGTAGGTAAATGACAAATTTTCGATGACGTATGGGTGACGTTGACAACCAACTATATTTTTTATCACCTTTTTGCTAGTAGTTGAACTTTGAACTTTGAAGATCTTTGACGGTAAAATATATTTTTAAAAGGAAGTTGACAGATCAACAGCTGTCATAGCTTGCTACATATATTAATCTGTGAGCTGTCACTTTGCTGTCAAAATTAATTGTCATCGCCCATCGGAGCGATTTGTCGGCCCATTTTTATGCTTTATAATTTTTACGTTTTCCTTATAAATGTTTTGTGTACTATGTTGATAATACAACATATAAGCTGCGAACTTCAGTAATTCATGCTATCATTGTAAGTAATTTGCGGTTTCTTTACGCTTCTGCATTGTCTGTAATTTGTTTCCTATTTCATTGTTTACACGTCTTCAACACTACTGAATTTACAAAGGGGAGGATAAATATTATTCAAACAATGATTAATTTATTGCTTGTAAACAGATTGAGACTATTGCAGCTCATATGCGATTTGATATTTAAGTATAATGTACTATAGTAAAACATTTTATGGGTAGGCAGATAATTTGGCTTGAGCAAGTACTCAAAGTAATAACATTTCATATTTTGTGCATGCGTTGGACAAACATAGACCAGATGTATTGTTTAACGACGAAAAAGTCCCTGTAAAAGTTAACCAAAAACAAAAACAAGAATGTACAAAATAGCACAAAGCAAAATTAAAAATTTGCCATTAACAATTTTTTGTTCAAGTAACAATCTAATAACTAATTCATTCAGTTTATATAACTACTCTACTTGAGTAATTTTACCTGCTTAATGAAAGTTAACTTGTTGACACTTACAGAATCTTAATTTACAAAATATCTATAGATAGATACCATATAACAGGGGTGCCCGGTCGATCGCGACTGTTAGTCCAGTCGATCGCGGCCAGGCAAAAAATATAAATAATAATTAGACCAGACTGTGCAATGACCAATAAGCTACACTATGCTGTTTCATATAATTAGGGTACTTGGTAGATCGTACAGGGTTTCGTTAGTAAACAGTAGATCTTAGGTCTAGTCAAGTTGGCCACGCCTGCCATATAAAAATATATGTATATACAGAAACCAACAGAAAAATGCAAAAGAAAAACCTTATTTTTGTAAAGGAAAAGCTACTGAGCTATTATTACAAAGAGTTAGACCTAATTTTGCCATATTTTCATACAATTATTATACAGTTTCAATATATTTTTATTTTTTATGTAGTTTTCTGGCTAAGCAGATTTAAAGCTTAAATGGTGTTATCATAAAACTTTAAATAGTTTATGACAATATGCTTGTGTTGAATTTAAATAGCAGATAGCAGGGTAGAGATGTAATATTGTCCTAATAACTTGTTTCGTGCAGGAAATGTTAAGATGATTCCGATAAAGGACAACCAAGATGTGGCATCCTTTCTTGTCACAAAACATTCCTGGAAGGGAAAATACAAGCGGGTCTTCTCCATCGGTACCCTCGGAATTACGACATACAACCCAGACCGACTGGAGGTGACCAACAAATGGCTATACTCGGACGTCATCACAATTGCTTCAGCTAAACATTCCAACTCAACAGCCAACCATGACTTCACGCTGGTAACGAAGAAAGATAAAAAAGTAGATTCCATGAAATTTTCTTCTGAACATAAATGCTTAATACTCACAGAGGCGTTTAAATATCGGAATCACTTTGCTGAAAAACCCAAGGATATACTGGTAAGAATTTTTTACTGTAAAAAGATTTCTTAATTATTGTTTAGTATGCAAAACACCTATTAAAACTTTCATAACTTAACTGTCTGAGGCACTACCCCAGAAATAAAGCAAACTATTTGAACCACTTGAACAAATCAATTTTTAAATTTGGAAAAAATCAATGGATGACATTGTTTTTTTTCAGAGATTTCAAGCTTACAAACATCATTGGAGTGGTACAAGACTGCCAGTAGTTTTGGAAGTAGGTCCCTGCTCCCTAGAGCAATTGGATCCCTCAACACACTCCCAGTTAGCCAGTTACCCATACCACGATATACAAGGTATCCTGCCAGTCCGAGATGTAGTTGGTGGGTTTGTGCTGGCTATTGGAGGGTACAGCCGACTTCATCATTTCTCAAATGCCAATGAACATCAAGTGATAATAAGCAAGATGTTGGAAATGGCAAACCTGACCCTCAGTATATCAATCAAAGTTCTTTCAACTACAATAACCCAGGATGATTATCACAATCAAAGATTTGGGAAATACAGGTAAATAATTTTACTATAAAATATGTATAATGTATAATGTATAATATTATGCTTAAATAAAATGTTTATGTTCGATCAAAAATTCGAACACTTTAATTACTTTTTAATTGTTCTGTCTTGGTCTTGTTAATTTTTATTATACATGTATAGAATTTTATTGCTTGCCATAATATTATAAGCTTTTATTTCTGGTCAAATTATTCCACTGTATTACTAACATACTAACTGTAGAATTCAAACTAAATAAACAACTTTTTTTGGTGTATATTTTGCTTTTATCACTACTTTGATGTTGTATCTGATTTCATGTTGAATGTTATGTATGAGAAGGAAATTATCAACCAGCATATGGCCTTGTTTATGACTCATGATCTAGTTCAAACAAATAATACACCACAGAAAAATGATAACACTTTATTCACAACAATCAGTGTATTATCATATAAAATTAGACTATAATCATTTGACAATGTTTACACTAGCTGCCATCTAGCTGCATCTCATATTATTTATGTATATTGTAAAATACAAGCAAAATATTACGTAATTTTTTCATGCTTGTAGATACAGATTTGCATCTGTCATCATTTTACCTTTCCTATTATCCTACCTACCTTCCTATTATAAATTATATTAAATATGTAATGGTTTAAGTTCTATCATTACTCCTTTCCACATTCTATTATAAAATATCCAGAATGACAATCTAAAAAGCGTTATTAATATCAAATGTGTAACATTAGCTTATATTTTTTTAACCCTCTAGCGGCGACGAGCACCAGACGTCCCTCAGTGAGTTCATGGTGCACAAAGTGGTGCCCGCGCGTCACATGGAGCCGATGCGCCGCACGCTCTGTCTGTCAGACACTTGCATACTGGAGAGAGACCCGCAGACATACTCTGTAAGTGTACATTGAATAACCCTTCAGCGATAAGTACTATGTCCCTGAATGAGGAAGTGGAGAGGTCTGAGAAGAAATATGCTGCAACAATTTATACTTATTAAATTTATTTTTCAAAATCAATGGTCATAATTTTATAAAGCCATAATGACGTGATAATTTAGTTAATAAATAATAATAAAGTTTTATACCAAAGTTTAAAAAACGCAACCTACACTTGAGAACATTTAATAGTAGTCTAATGTGCTCCTATTTGCTTTCAAGTTTCACCCCACTAGTAGTGATAATAAGTACCACTGTATACACGATGTTTTGTATAGAATGTATTTCCAGGTGGTATGTCTCCGTCCCCTGAGCGACGTGTTCGCGTTGGTCCGCGACCCCGACCACCCGCAGCGGTTCTCGGTCGAGTACGTCAACGGACAAGTACGCACATACCTCGCCGGCGAAAGGTTAGATTTACTTATGTAATATGTGTGCTACTGTTAACTGCCGCACTCAGAATGGAAAAAAAATATTGACATAAGCCCCCATACATTATTTATTCTGTCAAATTCTTCATTAAATTGAAGGTTAATCATAAACAAATATGAGTACAGCGGTGCGGTAAATGTCTACGTCATAAAGACCTATATTGGCCTATCCTAACCTTGTATACCGTGTAGATATTTCCGAGACATTTTCCCAATGTTCAACTAGTCATAAACATACTTTTTAATTTTATAAAAAACGTTATCCCACCAAAAACATATAAATGTAAAAATGTAGAGCCAAGTTCCATACAAACATTATTCTTGTCTATGGTCTTCGCCGTAAAAAGGATGGAGATCTAAATAAGTGCCAAGTTTCATGGAAAATCGAAATATGTATGTATAGGAACCAAATAACATTATGAACAAATAATTGAGTCTATTTCTTTGCTTTATTGAATAATATCTATAACAATTGATGTTATTTAAATAATGTGAGACCTTTTCGGGCGTTAATATCTTAATAACCGTCTGAGCTGTGCTCATGAAATTTAGAGCATATATTTATCTCGCAAGTCTCATTACATGAGCCAAATTTGAAACGTTAACGTTAACGTTTAACGTTGTGAAATAATTTCTGAATTATGAGGGGGTCAAAAGTAGCTGCAAATGGTTCATGTACACACGGTGCTGCTCGCCATTCTGTTATGCTGGAACTTGGCTTGACACGCTACCGCGTGTCTAGATACACATTACACAAATCTTAAACTTTAATTATATAGCTTTTCATTAATAGAGCTATTTGTTTTACTCAAATACTGTAAAATTACTAATTAGTATGCTATAACACAGCCAAATGATATAATCAATTTATTTCGCCCTTATTAGACATTTAAATATTCATATCTTTTCCTATGGCCGTTATTAAGGGCCCGGGTTACCCTCGAAATTTTCATACATTCTTAATACCAAAATCATTTTCTCATACGAAAGTATTTAACATGTTTGAGTTATTTTTCAGCTTAAGATAGTAATTACCTAGGGTCCTGAACAAATTTTTTTTACAAAATATTTAAATACAAAAAAAAAAAAAATTTGTGTTTAAATATTTTTTTGTAAATTTACAACTAAATCTTTAAACACCAAAAAATAGACAAAAACACTAAAAAATATATAAATAAATAGTAAATTTACTACAAAATATTTAAATAATAAAAAATATTTTTTAAAGTTTAAATATTTTGTAGTCAATTTACTATTTATTTATATATTTTTTAGTGTTTTTGTCTATTTTTTGGTGTTTAAATATTTAGTAGTAAATTTACAAAAAAATATATAAACACAAAAATTTTTTTTTTAGTATTTAAATATTTTGTAAAAAAAATGTGTTCAGGACCCTAGGTAATTACTATCTTAAGCTCAAAAATAACTCAAACATGTTAAATATTTTCGCATGAGAAAATGATTTTGGTATTAAGAATGTATGAAAATTTCGAGGGTAACCCGGGCCCTTAAGAAAATATATCCGTACTTAACATTACTTACGCGACGTGCTATTGCCATTTCTTTAACTCTAACATCAATTCTCATCTATCTCTCTCCAGGGATGCGCTGCTGGCGTCGCTAGTGGAAGGTGGGCGGGGGGCGGGGCAGCGCGACGTGCACGTGCGGTCGCGCCGCACGCCGCGCGGGTTGCGGCTCGGCCCGCTGCATCTGCCTGTCGATGAGGAGACGGAGTCTAATCATCTCAGGTAAGCTAAGAAACGGGAGAGGAAATAATTATGTGTATATAAATACAGCGATACAGCGACGTTGATAGTATGTATATGTATAATTGTATAGACTATAGATAGTTTGGCGAAAAGTAAAACAAGAGTATGAACTAGCTGGTCATTTAGTGTGTCTGGTAGGGATTGTCTAATCTAAAAAGACGCGCCCCTCCCTCGTATTCGCAGTACAAAATTTTTTGTGGTGGGATGCGTCATTTCAAATTAGACAAGCTCTACACTGATTTTAGCAAACTATTTATTTGCCTTGATTGTAGACGAGAGTATAGGCGCTGGAGATGCTAATGTGACGACTGACGCCAATCAGTGAAATTCTAGACTTGAAATTATAAATTGCAATTACAATTTTTTCTTAAGATTGAAAGTGCTCGCTAAAAGGTTTCAAATGCTGTGTTTATTACAGGCTGTTCCTAAACCCAGTGGGCATGGCGCGCGCCGAGGTTTTAGAACGATTCAACGCTAATGTCGGCTACAGCGGCCTCATATACTCCGTCAGTCAGGATGTAAGTACTATGATTATACTTTGTAGGTGTATATAATGTATATTTATGTTATCTACGTGACTGTCTAAGGGGATTTTGTTTTGTAGCTAAAGGACATAAAACCGACTTCAAAATTGTACGTAATTGAGAATGAAAACTTCCTATCTCTAAAACTACTGAACCGATTTTGATGAAACTTGCACTATTCCCTAAGTTGAACAATACCTAGTACAATAAAAAAGAATCACTCAAATCGGACTTGTAGTTCCGGAGATATGCGTGAACAAACATAAAAACATACATACATACACTTTTGAAATTTGGCACATTTGTTCAGAAGCTGTTATAGATTAACATATGCAAAAACTGGGCAGTTCTGGAAATATTACATACATACGCGTCGAATTGATAACCTCCTTTTTTTGAAGTCGGTTAATTAAGTTCATGTTTGCTTTATTAATAACTAGATAGTAGATGTTGCTCGCAATTTTGTTGCGTAGCAAATCATGTGTCGTTTGGTAACTGTAAATTCATAAAGACTATAATAATATTAATATTATATCATTTCCCGAACTTGGGCGTAAAGATGTAACAGACAGGTTTTTGCATTTGTAATTTTAATTTCATCAAATTAATTTGTAATATACATTGTGTAACAAAAATAAGTGATAATACTTAGGGTGTGTACGTATTTTTTTCACTTTTGTATGGGGAAACTCGTGACGCTCGGGCCCTTGCCCATACAAAAGTGAAAAAAAATTGGCCTTTCAGCGCTGCTATTTTCACAGTGAACTCTCTACAAAGAACACGTACTGACCCTAAAGTATTATCACTTATTTTTGTTACACCCTGTATATCGAGTTAACAATAATTAAAATAGCACGCGAGGTCAAAGAAGCGTTATAGTCATCAATAGTTAATTTCATTTGGACGTTCATTGCACGCATGATGCATTGTATATTTTGTAAAGTATCTATTTAATTAATATTTAGTGCAATTAAATATTCTGTTTTAAATGTAATGTAAAATTGTATTGTTTTTGCTTTTTTTATTAGCTGTCAATAAGGCATAGTTTTGCGTATCGCTTGTTTTTGAGCATGTGTAAATGTGTGTGTTGCCTTTATAGGCCCGTCCTCTGTTGTGGCTGTTTCTAACGTGGGATCTTGTAAGTCCCCATTTATTAACTCTTATTATGACTGTGCCAACCCTATTCGTCATCATCTAACTTTGGACATAAAACCATATAAGCATGACAACCTTGGGAGATCACAGACGAACATACATACTTTAATCTTACATAGTGACATAATTAAAAATCATAGTGTAAGTTAAAAAAATCTGTGTTCCTTACTCATAACCTAGGGTTGGCATCTCACAAAATAAAGTTTACAAACAAAATTTATCAAATACACATTAAATGTTATTTAAATGAATATTTCAAACAGAAACTGTCACAATTATTTATCTACAACTTGGCCTACAGCCTGTATCGTCAACTTCATTGCATTTCAGTATATAAAACATTAATTCAATCAATTTGTTAATTCACGTTTTAATAGCAACAATAACTGTACAAAAACCAAATACAATTTATCGAGCTCACAATGTAACATCAATTTCCAACCATACAACTCATTATGTCAACGACTTATATTATTCTCTCACATTACAATTTAATTTTCCCCATAAAAAACACATTACACAACATTCTCATATGTTTATAAGACAAAATATTCCTTTCAGCGTCTCTTCGCGGAGAACAAAGAGAAGTTAATAACGGGGGCACTGACAGCCCTAATGTCGAGCGCGCCGGCCGGGGCCAACCTGTCCCTGAGTGAGCTAGAAGCACAGTTCCACGCTTTGAGGAGACTGTGTGCCAGTAAAGTTGGCTTCGCTGCCTTCACCACATTGCCGGGGTGAGTTTTGATAAGGACAGAGACCAGACTGTATGATTGGTCCATGATAAGGAGGAGAATTGATGTTGTGGGTAGTTTAATAACTTTACTGACTGTGGCAAAAAGCAATTACTAAAATATACACTAATATTATAAAAGCGAAAGTTTGTGAGTTTCTATGTTTGAAACTTCTTCACATCTAAACGGCTAGAGCGATTTTGATAAAATTTCGTATTGGGCTAGTTGATACCCTGAATTAACACATATGCTATTTTTTACGGCGGCAAAATATCACAATTTATTTTTCTTAATAAGCCGCGAGTAACACTGCAGGGCACAGGTAGTTTTAAAAATAGTAAAAACATCGCAAACTGTAAGAATAGCACTGTTGAAATTGTTTTGAATTTTTTTTTAATTCATGATGTTAGCACATTTCTCAATAGAAACATACACTACTTTCACTTTGAACTCATATGCACCTAAAAGTGTTACCATTTAGTTTTGTTACTTCTTGTACTATCAGAGAAGTTGATTCATATCGTCGCGTTACGTCAAACCCAGCCGATAGATCACAATTATCGTTGAATTGACATGATCCGAGCAAATGACGTTGGTCTGTCAACTGCCTGTATGAATCAATTTCCTCGATAGTCCCAACAAGCACGCAATTTGCAGGTTACGTGAGTGGGTGGGGTCAGCGGTCGTGAGCGCGTTGCGTCGCGACGCCGCTGCGGGCGCGCACGCGGCGCTTGAGGCGGTGTGCGCGCTGTTGCAGCCGATGCACGCTGAGCCAGATCTGCGCCAGGAACAGCTGAATAAAGCGAGTATGCTCGCCTCGCCGCCATTCCTAGATGGATTGCTGTCTATGTGGGCGAGACACGTGGTATGTCATTCCTATTGAATATGAATTATAAATAAATAGTATTTTTCATTAATTTGTAACAACAGTATAAAAACAGAATATGGCTCATTGTAACATTTTTACCTTAATGGATATTGGTTTTTGATAAAAATAAAAAAAATAATAAACATAGAACGGAGCGTGTTTCGTAACGCTATGTGACGTCACTCCAGTTTTGGCCGTACATTCGAAGAACGACACGCGTCCACAGTAATTGGATTCACAATATTTCGCATTATTCAAATTATTATTATAATATTATATCCGAACTAGAATGAAAGATGCAATATTGATTTTTTTTTAATGTTGCATCTTCTCTAGATTTTATAATTGTCGTAAGATGAATGTTTGCCTTCTAATATACAGTCAGCGGGCACGGGCGCGCTGGTGGTGGCGGCCATGTTGGATTTCCTGACGTTCGCGCTGTGCGTGCCGTACAGCGAGACGACGGACGGCAAACAGTTCGACCAGCTGCTGGAGATGGTCGCGAACCGGGGACGGATCATATTCAAGTTGTTTGAGGTATACAATATTCATTTATAGTGTTCCACCATGTAATGTGATTTGTAATTAGGCTGGCTTACGGGTCGTTAGAATGAAAGGAACTGCAGTCCTTGGGAGGTCTTGTTGAAAACATATTTGTCAACCGTACGATGCTGCGAATAGCGAAAAAGCGGCTGACAGATCTCACGCCAAACTGCAACTCAACTATGTTCCTCTTGCTCTATCGCAACATCAACAAATCATCTATATTATGTTGATGTAGCAATAGAGCAAAATCTTTGCGATTCGCTTCATCAGTGATGGCGTTATAAATAAAGATGTACTCAATCTCTTGTCAGCACCCCTCACTGGCAATCGTACGCGGTGCGGGCCTAGTTGCACGCGCGTTGGTCGAAGAAGGCGCGTGCGGTGCTCGCGTGCAAGCGCTGGCATTAGCCGAGGCGGCATTACCGCGGCATCTGTTGGCCGCGCTGTGGGCGCCGCCGCGGCTGCACCACCGCCACCTGGCGCGACACCTGTTGGCGCTGTGGACCGCCGACCACCCGCCCGCCATGGAGTTGCTGCGCCGCATCATGGTGAGTGTGTGCGTGCGTGCGAGCGTGCGTTGGAGTGTGTGTGCGTGCGCGCGAGCGTGCATGCGTGCGTGTGAAAGTGTGTCAGTGCGTACACATTGACATTTTACACTTGTATATAAATAAAAAAGTATTTTTAATTTGGTTAGTCACGCTAAAACTCGAGAGCGGCTGAGCCGATTAGTCTGATTTTTATCTTGAAATATTCGTAGAAGTCCAGGTAAGGTTTATATTAGGAGAGAAGTGATACGAAGTCAGCGGGTCATCTACTTAGTTTTTAATAAGAAATAGACAAGCAAGTGTATTTTTATTTTATTTTATAAAAGTAGTTAATTATTTTTATTATAAAAATCGAAGTTTTCTAATCACGTGGGCTCTGACCTGACCGAGCATATCACCTCGCTCGGTCGAAAGATCTTCCTTTGCGGCTACCACGCATATTCCCACACAATATTTAAAGAAACCACCTGACCCAGGTTAAAAAGAGTAGCTATTTAGTATCTATAGCGGTAAGTATTATACTCTTTCAATTATTATACATCTCTTCATTTACATTTCCCCACTCAGCCGTCAGGTCTGCTAGCTTTCCTGGACTCGGCGGACGCGCCGCCGGCGTGGGAGGAGCGCGAGCCGGAGCGGGACAACCTGCAGCTCGCTCAGGCGACGGTGAAGCAGCGCGCGCCGCACTGGGAGGCGATCGAGCGACAGGTCAAATACGTGGAGAAACATATTGAGGTTAGTTATTATGAGGAATCAATGTTTATCTATCTATATATATAAAACTCAAAGGTGACTGACTGACATGGTGATCTATCAACGCACAGCCCAAACCACTGGACGGATCGGGCTGAAATTTGGCATGCAGGTAGATGTTATGACGTAGGCATCCGCTAAGAAACGATTTTGATAAATTCTCACCCCAAGGGGTTCAAATAGGGGAAGAAAGTTTGTATATAATAATACTTCTTAATGCGAGCGAAGCCGCGGGCAAAAGCTCGTTGTTTAATAAAACTTAAAGGGAGATGTTCCCTGTTTTCCAATTATACAAGGTGTAACATAACTAAGTAATAATACTTTAGGGTGCTTAGGTACTTATATGGTACTTATATTATGTTACGCTCAAAGACCGAAAACGCTCAGTGAGCGAAAAAATGGCTCACAACGCGTTGTGGTCATAGTGAAAACGGCCACGACGCGTTCTGGTAATCACAGAAATACCACAAAGCGAAATTCGTGTCGTGGCTGACGTGCTATTCGACCACAATGCGTTGTGGTAATCGAGAAAAGCCATGACGCGTTCTAAGCATTTAAAAACAACCACGACGCGAATTCCGTGTTGTGGCCCTAATGAAAACGGCCACGACGCGTTCTGAAACCAGGTTAGTTACTCAGGAGTCAGGAGTAATTTTATAGCGCCCAAGTGTGTGCGCAATACAAGAGAGCACTCTGGTTTCAATGAAACCAGGCCAGTTACGCATGAGTTATTTTATAGTGCCCAAGTGTGTGCGCAATACACAAGAGCACTGGTTGTTGCGCAGGAGTAATTTTATAGTGCCCAAGTGTGTGCGCAATACACAAGATCACTCTGGTTCCAATGAAACCAGGCCAGTTACGCAGGAGTAATTTTATAGTGCCCAAGTGTGTGCGCAATACACAAGAGCACTCTGGTTTTAATGAAACCAGGCCAGTTAAGCAGGAGTAATTTTATAGTGCCCAAGTGTGTGAGCAATACACAAGAGCACTCTGGTTTCAATGAAACCAGGCCAGTTGAGCAGAAGTAATTTCATAGTGCCCAAGTGTGTGCGCAATACACACGAGCACTCCGGTTTCAATGAAACCAGGCAAGTTACGCAGGAGTAATTTTATAGCGCCCAAGTATGTGCGCAATACACAAGAGCACTAACTGGCCTGGTTTCGTTGAAAACAGAGTGCTCTTGTGTATTGCGCACACACTTGGGCACTATAAAACTACTCCAGCGTAACGTGGTCTTGTGTATTCCGCACACACTTGGGCACTATAAAAATTACCCCTGCGTAACTGGCCTAGTTTCATTGAAACCAGAGAGAGTGCTCTTGTGTATTGCGCACACACTTGGGCGCTATAAAATTACTCCTGCGTAACACGGCCTGGTTTCAGAACGCGTCGTGGCCGTTTTCATTAGGGCCACAACACGGAATTCGCGTCGTGGTTGTTTTTAAATGCTTAGAACGCGTCATGGCTTTTCTCGATTACCACAACGCATTGTGGTCGAATAGCACGTCAGCCACGACACGAATTTCGCTTTGTGGTATTTCTGTGATTACCAGAACGCGTCGTGGCCGTTTTCACTATTACCACAACGCGTTGTGAGCCATTTTTTCGCTCACTGGGCGTTTTCGGTCTTTGAGCGTAACATATATATTGTGTCCTTTATAATTAGAGTTTACTGTAAAGAAGCAGCGCTGAAAGAGCAAAAAATTTTTTGTGATTTGTATCATGTATCAATGGGGGCAAGCAACCCGCGTCATCAATTTTTCCATACAAAGGTGAAAAAAGTTACTCTTTCAGAGCTGCTACTTTACAGTAAACTCTAATTAGAAAATGTATTCTTGTGTAGAGAATACTGCGTATACCTATGAGGCTGACATCAACACTAAGTGTTAAAAGCCCCCAAAAAAAAGATTAAAAAACGAATCTTAATGTTCTTTTTGCCAGCACTACGCATCGCTAGCTCTACAACATTGGGCGCTGAAAACCCGCGGCACTGATCCGCGCAAGGAGCTCAAAGACAGGCCGGTTGTGTTACGGCGGCGGCGCGAGAGAGTCAAGTCCACTGCCAACTGGCCGATGTTCTACTACCAGTTCCATAGAGACCACGCGCTACCCAACCTCATATGGAATCATACCGTGAGTTATTGTGAAGCTTATATATGCAGAATTCATTTAAATGTCACATGAGAATATGATGTCGTAGAGTCACAATGTGATCAAAGATGTCAGCCAGTGACTGAAAAATTAAGGACTATGTTCAATATGAAACTATGTTCATTAACGTCCGTGGACACAATTTTTTAAATTCCAATAACTAAAACGAATTTTTAAGTTTTATCTGTTACTACTCGGTTAACGGCCGTTCCCAATATTCAATCTATCTCTGGTTTGACATACGGCCGATCGCAGCTGACATTGAATTGACATAAAATATGTCTCTAATGTCTAACGGCCGTTCCCAATATTTGATCTATCTCTTACTTGAGATAGGAATAGCTCAGATTAGACATTAGGTCCATATATTTTATGTCAATTCTATGTCAGCTGCGATCGGTTGTATGTCAAACTAGAGATAGATTGAATATAGGGAACGGCCATAATGAGAGCTATTCCTATCTCTAGTAGGGCAAAACCAGAGATAGATAAAATGTTGGGAACGGCTGTAAAAGAGTAGGGAGAGCTGTATATAATCCTATAAATATCTGTCTTTATATAGACGCGAGAAGAGCTACGCACAGCCCTGGAGAGCGAACTACGCGCGTTCACAGCGGACCGCGAGGCGGCGGGCGCGGCGCTAACGTCGTGGAATCACGCGGAGTTAGAGTTGCACTACCGCTGCCTACAGGATGAAGTGCGTGTTGGTGACTACTACCTGCGAATATTGCTAGAACAGCGCGACAACGTCGACAGCCCTATACGCAAGTCGTGAGTATACGTCTCGTACGCATATAAATACGCACGCACGCTCAGACGTCCGTACACGTGTACGCTCATACGTATACACATGTATGCAATTACAGGCATGCCCGCATATGTGCACGCAAACGCAACGCAGGCAGAGGTAAAAACAATACGACGCCATTGTAAAAGATAAAAATAACATTTCTTAAACGTGTTTAAACTGAATAATATTACCGCTTAGTTTCTCATATACCCCGCGTTCCATTAAGCGTTTTGATCGTTTTTTAACGCTTAATGTAACGCGGGGTGTATAATTATTATATAGCAATTAAAAAGTGCATTGTATTTTAGGTACGAGTTCTTCAACGACCTATACCACCGGTTCCTGTCGACGCCAAAAGTGGAGATGAAGTGTATGTGTCTGCAGGCGATGTCTATAGTGTACGGAAGATACTACGACGATATCGGCCCGTTCGCCGACACCAAGTATATCGTACAGATGTTGGATCGTGTAAGTTATGTTGTTCAAATATTATTGATTTAGGAATCGCCAACTAGTATGTACAATGAGTGATACATTTAGTCTATGTAAAAATATTTACAAAGTTTGGAATGTGTTTAAACATCAAGGTATAGGCTACTTGACCTAATTTTTTTCTTCATGCTAATCGCTTCTTAATCATTAATTTTCACGAAATAAACTAATATTTTATTATTTTACACAGTAAAAACCCATAAAAATGTTGATTGAAAAATACGCCTCATAAATGGCGCCGAAAACACTGTCCGCCATAGTGTGACGTCACACTGTTTGTATTTTAGAGTCTCTTTATTTAACATTTTTTTATGTGCTAAATGTACGAGTCTTAAGGTGCCCAAAAATCATAAAAGAATTAAATAAGAAATTAGAAATCATTTGTAATGTTGAAAACTTTTGGAGAAAAGTTTTGGCCATTTCATTTCCCGTCTACAATAAATGGAGATAATATATAAAACTGGTGTTTTATTTGAATTACTCAAGAAAATATATTTTGCAAATCTTTCTAGGCTTATTCTTATTATTTATGTACAAATAAACTTACACATAAAGAGCGCGATAAATAAAAGATATTAAATTACGAACATGATGACGTCACATCCAAATCGGAAGTACTGCAAAAGCGTTTTAGTCAGTACAAATCATATTTTCATAAAATCATATTTTCAAATCGACTTTATTTATCAATCATAAGCTTTTATTTGATGATAAGGGTGAAATACGGTTTCTTACGCCAAGTTCTACTAGAAATATGCATTTGTTCAATGAAATTGAATATAGGTCAAGTAGCCTATTGCCTTATAACTTATAACTCTTATAAGCTATAATGATAAACATAAACTCTTAGCAGGTTGTTACTGAATCAAGTCTCTGGTATTTTTGCTGACATTGAGTTCCTTCAGAGTTGACTTTAGTTACTTTTGCCATTTATGTTATGTTTATTTTTACAGACATGCGACAGAATGGAAAGAGACAGACTAGTTCAGTTCGTGTCGAAACTGATTTTGCACAAGAGGAACGTGAGCGAAATATTAGAGTGGAACGGTATTAGGTACGACATTTTTGCTTTTACAAACATAATTTCTTATCAACTGCCTGACACATCTTAACAACTTTTAGGGTGCGTTTCCGTTGACGCGGAGCGGGGCGGAGAGGAGCTTAGCGGTGCCCAAATTGACCAATCGTGCTATTCCAGCGGAATGACAGCGAAGCGGAGCGAATATTTCGAGCATGGTGATTGGTCAATTCGGCACCGCTAAGCTCCTCTCCGCTCCGCGTCAGTGGAAAAGCGGTCTTAAATGGTCTAAGCGCATTATCCTTGAGATACGTTTTTCTTAACTCAAAAATGCGCTGTATCCCAAGGATGTTGTTGTTCTTACTCTAAATTATTATTATATTTTATTAACATAATATTTCTGAACTAACTTTTATGGAAAAAAACTTTTAGAATCCTAGTGGACCTCATGACGCTAGCTCACCTACACACGTCGCGCGCCGTGGTGCCGACGCAGACCAACGTGATCGAGGGTCCCGCAGCCAGCACTGATGGGGATCGAGAGTGGTATTACAATGTGGAGCAGGGGGACAAGGTCACGAGGAAGGGACCTGTGAGCTTCCATCAGGTGAGTGGGGGTTAAAAGAATCAGGTTTTTGAAGATTCCGGTTTGAAAGGTACTGTGTAGTCAGAAGTGGTGTAAAAAACTGCGTATAAAGATCCGGGACTTAAAGAGCGGTTAAAAATAAAAAGTAAAGGAAAGGTTATTTTGTTAAACCATAAGTGTTACCTAAAATGGTTAAAATCAAATTAACGTTTACTTGTATATTTGTTTATTCAGCTCAAGGAACTATACAAGTCAGGGGAGATAACGAACAAGACGAAGTGCTGGGCGAACAGTATGGAGGGCTGGCGGGCTCTAGGCGGCGTCCCGCAGCTGCGGTGGAGCCTGGCGGCGCGCGGCACGCCCGCCATGACGGAGACCGACCTGGCCGCCACCGTGCTCGACATGCTCATCACCGCCGCCAGATACTACCCCAGCAGGTGTGTACCCCCCTGTGCGAGCGGGACGGCTATATCGATGCGCACTCGCAGCAGGTGGAACCTTTTACTGTGCGAGCGAGATGGCTATATGAAGCTCGTTCTTTGGCAAACCACTAGACGGATCGGGCTGAAATTTGGTATGCAGATAGATGTTATGACGTAGGCATCCGCTAAGAAAGGGTTTTGATCAATTGTACCCCCAAGGGGATAAAATACGGGATGGAGGTTTGTATGAAACTTTGTCAATTTTAAACCGATCGGGCTGAGACTTCGCATTGTTGAAGCTACTATGACGTAGGCATCCACTAAGAAAATATTTTGATAAATTCCTCTAAGTGGATAAAATAGGGGATGAAAAATAGTATATAATAATACTCACTTAACGCGAGTGAAGCTGCGGGCAAAAGCTAGTTATTCATAAACTCCAAAGTAACATTATAATCTTATATTCCACAGGGACGAGGAAGACGCCATAATAAGACCACTACCTAAAGTGAAAAGATTGCTGTCTGAACCGGCGTCTTTAGCGCATATCGTCCAGTTGCTTTTAACTTTTGACCCTATACTGGTGGAAAAGGTAATTTAAAGTTCTTTAATACTTCAAGACTTGAAATATAAAGGTGTGTATTGTTTACAAAAACTTATATTTGATCATGTACAGGTTGCAACACTTTTGTATGAAATAATGCAAGACAATCCGGAAATATCAAAGTTATACCTCACGGGAGTTTTCTACTTTATGCTGCTTTACACGGGCTCGAATCTGCTACCCATCGCGAGATTTTTGCGGTTGACTCATATGAAACAAGCCTTTAGAGCGGACCAAGTAAGTGTTTGAAAGTGTTGTAGTTAAACGTTTAGAAAATTGTTACAAATAGTAAAATATTAAAAAAAAAATAATCTGTATTAGTATTTGGTAAGTATTTATTGTCAGAGAAATTGATTCATTTGGTCGAGTCGATATCAAGTTTATATTAGTCTTGACTCGTGATCTGTCTGTTGCGCTTGAGTCTAGACATAACCCAACCAAATAACGTAGATCCGCCATTTGTAAATAAATTATTTATCTGTCAACTTCGATCAAATATTCTGTTAGTACGTAATGAATATGAAGTCTGTTAGTATATAATACAATCGTCTTCTCTTAGAGTTCCTCAGACATAATCCAGCGTTCGATACTCGGTCAGCTATTGCCTGAAGCGATGGTGTGTTATCTGGAAAACCACGGCGCGGAGAAGTTTGCACAAATATTCCTCGGCGAGTGGGACACGCCTGAGGCGATATGGAACTCTGAAATGAGGTTAGTTCAGTATCACTCAAATCAAAATGTCAATAGTCATTACCAGTTCACATAATAATGTGCGAAAGAATAAACGTGTATTTTTGTGTCATCAATCAACATAGTATGTTTAATCTATAAATAATATAAATATAATCCTCAGCAAGTATTTTTTTAAGGATTATTTAAAACGATTTGTGTTCTAGCAATTAGCAAATAGACATTTGAATAATTACACACAGTACGATATTGTATGTAACCTAGTATACACCCAATTAGTTATTTTGCATTTTATTGACGTAACTATTAACTTGTAGTTGTGAATAACCAGATTGCTTACTGACTGAAATAAAAGCTATATACCTATATATCGTACTAGTGATCACTGATCAGAAAAGACTACTTTTATCTTAACAAAAATTTGCAAGAGAGAAATACAAAATACATAATCAACAAACCATCGTATTACAGACGCCTCCTAATAATGAAAGTGTCCGCCCACATCGGGGAGTTCACGCCCCGCCTACGCGCGCACGTCGCCGCCCGCTACCCCTACCTCGCCTGCCCGGCCGTCTGCTACCCGCAGCTGCGCTCAGAGTTGTTCTGCCACATGTTCTACTTGCGACATCTATGTGACGAGTCGCGATTCCCTGACTGGCCGATACCGGATCCGGTGCGTATACGCAAAAGTTGCGTACTCGTGCGTACGTATAAGAAAATTTGAGCAAATAGAGTAAAACAACTATCGTCCCTCTTAATCTCTTATCCTATAAATCTGTATGTTGTATATTAACCCTTCGATCGTAAAAAAAGTGTGTGTCCATAAAAGCATACGCGGGTATTGCCTTCACAAAACGCTGTCATAGCGTTGATACGTGATCGTGCTTTATACTTACATTATGTTTTAATTAATCCACGTCTTCAAAGGTGGAGCTCCTAAAAGAAGTGTTGGAGGCGTGGCGTCGTGAGGTCGAGAAGAAGCCGGCGTCTATGACGGCGGAGCAGGCGTACGCGGCGCTCGGGTTGACGCCCACAGCGGGCGATGAGGCGGCCGTGCGACGGGCGTACTACCGCCTGGCGCAGCAGTACCATCCTGATAAAAATCCCGAGGGTCGGGTGAGTGAGATATAAATAGAGACAAATAACGATATTCTAGAGGATAACATTTTAAACTATTCTCGAGGGCCGACGCTCAGAGGTTCGTGATTTGACCGCATCGAACAATAATTATTGCGAGGAAAAAGAATTTATATCTTTTTATAATGTTACGCGCGTTCATAAAATATATTCCACTTCTTTAAAGTTTATATTCGTGTGTGAGTGAAAAAGACAAGCTACCGTACGAATGCTTACATGATTCGCGACCGGACTTTATTACATTCAGGCTTACTGACTACACTGCTGCACTGGACGAATAACGATCACGTTAACCTGATATATTTAGAGCAGAAAACGATTTCACAAAACATAATGGCCTTCAATCATAATATTGAAAGAAAGTTTGACGCTCATAGCAATGCGCTTGACTTTCGTTATTGTTATTCAAGAAACTGTTTGGTTTCTTATAGCGATAAAAATATGTAGTTTAATTTAAAACTTGTCTTTGCAGGATCGCTTTGAAGCCGTGAACCAAGCGTACGAGTTCTTATGCAGCCGCAACTTGTGGACAGGCGAGGGACCCAACACGAACAATATACTGCTCATACTGCGCACACAGACTATACTGTTCAAGAGATACTCAGACGGTGAGTGATGTATTAATAAAGTGAACACTTGATAGTCATGCGACTCCGATCTTCGTTATTCCATCAGGCGAAACCTTAGCTTGCCATATTATGTTGTCAAATTATTCTTGGTCTGAATTGATCCTAAGACGGCCCATTGGTTCGTTATGTCTATTGTGCTTTTTTCTCAACCTATACGTTTTTCCAGTTCTTGCGCCGTACAAGTACGCGGGCTACGGGCAGCTGCTGCGGACGGCGCGGCTGGAGACGGAGGCGGAGGCGCTGTTCGCGGACCGCGCGCCGCTGCTGCCAGCCGCCGCGCAGCTCGCGCGCGCCACCGTCGCTTGCTCCGCGCTCAACGCCGAGGAGCTGTGTCGCGAGGGCGGCCTGCAGGTACTGTCGTAGGGCCTTAGTTTGTTAAGTAACTCTTTAGAGATGTTAAATGAGATAAACACGGTTAAGACAGGCTGACGGTAACTTTAGCAGTCACTTTAACTGTTGACGCTTACGTTTAAACATGACGTCTGCAGTCTGTAATTCCTTTAATGTCTGCAGGTGCTGAGTGCGGCGCTGTCACGCTGCGTGGGCGTGGTGGGGTCGAGCGGCGCGGCGTCGGAGGTGTGTGCGGCGTGCGCGCGCTGCTTCGCCGTGGCCGCGCGTTTCCCCGCCTGCCGCGCCGCCGCCGCCGCCCTGCCCACGCTCGCCTCGGACCTCATACCGCTTGTTAAACGCACGGTAGGTTTTGTGACACCGCGCTGTTAAGCTGTGGGGGCGTGGTCAAGTTGTGGAAGCGTAGTGGCATTATGTTTCATTTTTGTAAACCCCTTCCTCTATGTCACATATTTAACTTGCGGCAACCGCTGTGCCATTTGGGGGAGGGCGGATGCGTTAGCTTAAAAATATTATTTTTTGAAACAAAATAATGTTTAAAATATTTAATACTTAACGATTGCTACAGGAGCTGGGCGACACGTCATGCGCGGGCGCAGAAGCGATGGCAGCACTAGCGGCCGAGCCGAGTATACGCACGGCGCTTGCGGACGCGGGCGCGCTACACGTGTTACTGCCCGCAGCGCTACGATACGACTACACGCTCAGCGAGAGCGGCCTTGGGAACGATGTGCCGAGTGAACAGGTTAGTTGCTTTTATTTCATAAAAATACAAACTTCCAAATTTTGTGCACGTTGTATACGTTGTATGTTCTGCGTGAAACTAGTGTACTTTGGTATGTATGTATGTACACATAATATTTAAATAACGACAAGATCTACAAAATACATGAAAAACACCTAATTTTATTTTACTGTTTGTCCCTTTCTATTTATTTATTTTACCTTATATTATTTGAAGCTAATTATTATTATTATATTTTATCATAGGAGGTGGCAAACCGTCTTGCGACACAAAGTATCATAGCCCTAGCAGCGATGTACGGCCCACATGCAGAACGCTCGGACGCTGACGAGCGTATACGTACGGCACTACACACGCTGCTCACGCCGTATTTGTGTGAGAAGCTGGCCGCGCCGGACACGCATGAGGTAAGCACAATTTTAGAATCTATAGTTTGTACCAAACGGTGGCGAATCGCCTTGCGACACAAAGTATCATAGCTTTGGCAGCGATGTATAGTCCGCACGTGGAGCGCTTTTGCGCTGACGAGCGTATACGTACGGCTCTACATACGCTGCTCACACCATATTAGTGCGAGAAGCCAGCTGGCTGCACCGGACACGCATAAGGTAACCAATTTTTTCAATATTGTTATATTAATATGTATTTGTTTAAAATTTAAATCATGAACTTACATAATATCAGACCTATAATTAGGTATATAAGTCTGATACCTAGGAGAAGTAGGAACTACAAGTTTATATTCATTATCTGTAACGAAGTAACTGAACTGAGCGAGTCTTAGTAGAACTAATGTTTTTCAGTAAAATGCCATATTATATTAAAGGATTTAGAAGCTGTTTTACTTTTTATTCTATAACACGTTTGTGACAATGTAATTATAACTTAACTACTATTGTAAGTGTAAACTTGTTATTGACATATACGTGATTTACAACGTTTTAATGTTATTTTAAACTGTGACGTTTCCATAAAATTAATTATGTTTTTCGTTTTAGCTTCTCAAGACGCTAACGTCTAATTGGCGTACGCCGTACCTAGTGTGGGACAATTCGACGCGTGCGCAACTGCGTGAGACATTACGGGCGTGTGCGAACAATATAGACGGGCCGTTGGTGCCACCGTTCACGTATTCTGCGCATGATCAGTTGTTGGTGGTAGGCGGAGTCTACGTCGGCATATACAATGAGCAACCTGACTTTACTATTGAGGTAAGTAGTGTGAAGGGGGTGGGGGTAGTGGTAACGTTCAAATAAGGGCGGGGTTAACGTGCCTATTTAATTAGGAAGGGGGCGAAGCATTCGTTTTGCCCTGAACGTACGTGTTTACGTACGTTCAGGGCAATATTAAAAACCGTTTACGTACATCACGCACGAATCATTACTGGTAGTGGGCGGAGCTAACGCGCCTACAACAAAATTTAAATGTTATAATGTGTGTGTAATTCGGTATATTTGTAGCATAATATTTTGATTTCAGAACCCTCAGCAATTTGTCCTCGACTTATTAGAGTTCCTTCACACGGAAACACAGCTGGAAATGACAGAAGAACGCATCGAAAACATGACCAGTGCACTCAACGCTCTAGCCAATTGTATTATAAAGAATCCTGGTAAGTCACTTCTGTGTTTAAGAATGTGTTTAAATGCGCTTTCGATAGTGTTACTTGTGGTAATATTTACGTTGCTACATATTTTATGAGAAGGTCATTATTATTTAGTTTAATTTGACACATCATTTATGATTTACTTAATTAATTTACATAAACGTCATATATCCTAGAAAAACTTTAATTTGTATGTTTCATGTAATTCTCATTTATCAGGCGCAGAGCTACAGTGTATCGGTCTTTTCGGCGTCATATTCGGTCTGCTGTCATTGGCTGCGGCGCGCGGTGCGGCGCTGCGAGCGCTGCGGTCGGCAGCGGGCGCGCGAGCGTGTGTGGAGGACATTGCTGCTGCAGCGCTGTTAGGACATTTGCTGCCATTGCTGGCTAGACCCGCCCCTGACGAAGCGTTGGCAGCGCTGACGGCGTTGTTGGCGAACACGGCGCTTGTTAGAGAGGCGTTGGCTAAAGGTTAGTTTTTTTGTTAAGGTAAATTACGAATTTTTCAATCTTGTTACCTTGATGGTATCCTATAAATATTAATTTTTTAGTTTTTAGTTAGGTAAAGTTATAGTAAATTAAGGTCCAAACCACAAGACTGGATTGCGACAACACATTAAAAAAATTTGCAAGGTACCCTCAGTTTAACAACCGACTTTAAAAAAGTCGGTAAGTGTTAATGTCCAATTGCTAAATCAATCGTTCAACATTTCAGGAGCTGTGATATACCTATTAGATTTAATTTGTAATAGTAAGATACCGGAAACTAGAGAGGCCGCAGTAGAGGTACTCGCTAGAATGATGGCTGACAAACTGCACGGACCTAAGGTGAGCGCTTGTTTTAAAAAAGTGTTTATGTCTTCGTATTTTATTACCAGAATTAGTTAGCAATAATAAAATAAGTTGTATGTTATCATATGTAACCAATTTGAAACTATGTGTTTAATTACAAAAGATTGTCTACTGTCTGTCACCTTTTATCCGTACACAGAAAACAGCTTCTTCACTATAACTTAATATCACCAAAGTTGTGGTCAACATCTTGTACTTTTTAACTAGGAACAACTTTTTTACTTTTATTTGCGCGTACGCAGGTGCGTTTGACGGTGTCGCGGTACGTGCCGGGCGTGTTTGCGGAGGCGGCGCGCGAGGCGGGCGCGGCGGCGGCGTTACACGCGCTCGACTCCAACCACGAACACCCCGAACTAGTGTGGACGGACGACGCTCGCGAGCGTGCGCGCTCGCACATCGCGATGCTCAAGGACAGGTACGTGCATATACTTACGCTCATGCGCGTTACGTGCCATCTATTATAGGTATATACACCTAAAAAAGTTCGTTTCACCCATGCGAGTTTCTTGCGGGTAGACGTAGTACCGGTAGTTATAGGCGTCAGTAGACGCCACGTTCAGAAAATATTTTGAATGAATGAATGACTTTGACTTCGTTTCATAATCTTATTTTTGAACTAATCAGAATCCGTGTGAGGTTGGTTAGACATTTTTGATACCGTCTTGATAAATATTATAGAGACAACGTTGAAAATAAACTGCTAAAAAACTAAGCTACATTCCAGGCACTACAACATCCAGCTACGCGATCCGTCCGCCATCTTCGAGGACCGTGAGGCATCAGAGCGCGAGGTGGAGTGGGCGCCGGCGGGCGAGATCATAGTCGGCGGGGTCTACCTGCGTCTGTACCTACAGAACCCACACTGGGCGCTCCGCAGCCCCAAACGGTTTCTGCAGGAGCTGCTCAGTGAGACGCTGACCGCGCTCGCTAAGGACGCTAGTGAGGTAGTGTTTTTTTTAAAATAGTGTTTGTGACTATTTTGAGAATGTATTTACCACGGTTCCGAAGTCCGAACATTAATCATTCATAATTCTTATTGTTAAGCCCTTCATGTGATCTACTGGCTAACAAAGTATCGCGACACATCTGCGGAACGTACGGCGCGGAACGTTCGGATCAATACGCTCGCAATGTATTTCAAGTTCTCTATGACATATCAGCGTAAATTACGCCGCATTCGGCGTAGTGCGTAACCTTCTGTCGGGCATTTGATGTATTTTGAATAGCAGTTGAGAGGCGGTTGGTTTGTCATAACAACTGAATATTGCGACTGACACTTCAGCCGCTGACTTTCGGCGCCGTATGTTCGGCAGATGTTTGATTTTTTCGCCTCAGCGTCCAAACAAAAATTTAAATCAACGTTCAATATTACATGATCGTCTTTTGTTCTAAACGTAAACTTCTCCGTACAGGGTAGTCGCGGTGAAGTATGCGCCTGCGCATTAGCGACGCTGTTGCGTGCGCGCCCGCCATTAGCGGATGCGTGTGCGGCGCTCGGCGAGTTACCACGGTTAGCAAGATTGCTGCCCGCCGCGCCGAAACATATCGTTCCTGTGTTGGCTGCGATATCAGAGTCACAGGTAGAGAGATTATTTAATATGGTATTAATATCACTTTTGACCAAAAATGTCGAAATTGAGATCAGTCAGACATCATAATATTTTATCTACAGCTTCTTACCGACGAACGACACTTGTCGACGTGTGCATCGGCAAGTGCCGTTCATCTGTAAAAGCGCTAAGATCGTATTGACACAGCTCGTCTAGCATTGTCGTTTATTATTAGCTACCGTTTTATTAAGTTTTAAAACTAGAATATTTTTAAAGAGTTTTAATATTTTTTTAATTTAAAAGATTGATTATTGATTAATTAAGTTATTGGATTCATTTCTAACAATCAAGTAAATAGGTTTTAAGTCTATCAGGTACGCTACAACTTATGTCTTATATATTATGTTGTCTACCAGGCATGTGTAGTCGCTCTCAGCGATACGGACGTGATGTTGGGCGTGAAGACCGCAGTGAAGACGTGTCGAGAATCCGTGGGTGGAGCGTGCGAGGCGCTCGCGGCTATGTTCAGTTGTAACGCGAATACTGACAAGCTGGTGTTACAGGTTAGTGTACTTTAGTCTGTTGGTGTCGAGATGACTGTGATATTATGTCAGTAGTTTGAGGTAGAGTATAATAAATAGTAGGTACTAAACAGAGCAATTTAACACTGGACCATGAACGTAGAAAAAAAGGCAGACGGAGTCTTATTATACACAGCCTGTGTATAGTAAGACTCCGTCTGCCTTTTTTTCTACGTTCATGCACTGGATCCCGAAGAAAAATTAAGTGTTTGTGAAACTCATGTTGCACTAATTTGATTTCAAGAACATGAATGATTAACGCTGCTGTATGTATTTGTTTTGTGATTGAGGTGTATGACGATATTGAAAGGAGCGCAGGAGGTGTCAAATGTTAAGTACTTCAAAATTTTAATTATGCCGCGGGTAAAACAGGGCATATTATAATTTTCTTTACCAGGTTGTAGCTTCTAACTTTCGGTTTTTATTTTTGTAGCTTCTCCAGGCTTAAAGCTTAAACAAGCTCGTATAAATGTTGGACTGTACTCTAATGTGTAATATCCTGAGTCCGTAGTAGTTGTAAGAATACTGCAACTTGTGTGCTATTTTATTTTCAGGCGCTAGAAGTGGATCTCATAGGCGAGCTAATATCTCTACTAGAGAGCGGGCTAGCGGGCGGGGCGGCGGCGCGCGCGGTCAACGCCCTCAAGGCGATGGGGCGGAGCCCTGCGCACGGCGAGCGTGTACGTGCGGAGCTCGCGCGCCGCCCCGCCTGGGAGCGGTACGCGGCGCAGCGACACGACCTGTTTATTGCGGCGCCGCAGAGAAACGCTTTAGCTGGTTAGTGTTATTATTATAAGCATAATACAATTAGGGTTTATGGTATTCTATTTGCCACAAGCTGCCGCTATGTAGCCTTAGGGTCTATCGTGTCAAACTGCAGTCATTTTTCACGATATAGCTATCATGAAGTGTCACAATAATGTGCCTATTTGACACTATATAATATCAAAAACCATCATTAATAGAGATATTGTATTATAAAATATATGTTGCAAAAGTGCTTACAAACTTCTACGCTCGGACTGAAACCATAAGACCAAGCGGCTACGTGACAGCAACAGTGAATTAGCACGGCGTTGAAGTGTTTTGTTTTATTCCTTTGATGTTGATCCTCCAGAGTCGAGAGCCTACCTGTAAACCATTGAACTTTCTATATCAACACAGATGTATTTTTATGACACGACTGTTGGCTTTAGACAAAAATGACAGCGTCAGTATTGTTTGACAGGAACACCTCAAACTGCGGGCTACCTGACGGCGCCGCCGGCCGCGCCGCCCGCAGTGCCGCCGCCTATAGACTGAGTGAGGTGACACTGACCATAGACTATATTATGCCACAGATTATATATAGGATCATACGAAAGACTAAATGATACCATAGGGCATAGACAAAAGACTAAAGAGAAATTCGTACATTGACCTTTTGGCCTAACATACTTGCCATGTTATATTTCAGTTTACTATAGAAGATTTTATTACACCCATATTTATATTCTATGTTTAATGTTCAAAATGTCACGCCTTTTTTCATAGACACAATGAATGAGAGAGAGATATAATATTCTATCCATGATAAATGTCAACGACGATAAGTGGGACAGCAATTTGCTCGTGTAATGTCTTAATGTGTCATTGTACTAATTTAGATTTTAGTGACTTCTAAATGTCTGCGTGTACCTTGTGCGATTTAAGATGGCGCCGTACCACAGACAATAGAGCTGCGTAAAAGCAATGATCTCTTCTGTTTGCAAATATGGGTCTATTGTTTTTTAATCTGTACTAAATATAAACGACCAAGAGCTCGTTTTGGAGTGTCATTGAAGGTATTCGTAATTTGGTCGACTTTTCTCACAACTATGTTGAAAGCTTTATGTGTGATAGTACTTTGGAAAATATCATTTAGAGCCAAAATACAGGGTGCAATTAAACCTTCCTGCCAAATTTTTTCCAGGGCTTAGGTATCATTAGGAGAGTCTATTTAACCGAAAAAATTTGGGTGTTATATATATTTTTTTATCATATTTTATCCCATTTAAAATCGTTGCAGAATAGTCACTCGCGGCGCGGGGGAATGACCGGGGGTAACGCGGGGGTGAGGCGCGCGCGCGGGGTCACGTCACGCGCGGGCGACGCGTCGTGGCCATTAATTGTAATTTGTAGTGTTTGTTAGGATAACTTTTGGAAGCTATTTCTCAACATTTTAGTACTGAGTGATTATAAAAGAAAAAATACGTGTATTTTTATTTTTAACAAGGATCAATATATTAAAATATGGCAGGAAGGTATAATTGCACCCTGTATAATACTTTTATTGAAATAAATAAACACAATTTTTATAGACACAAAATGTATCTTAATGTATATTAATAATATAATAACATAGATTTTGTATATTTTTCGTATGAAATCACGCTGTTAAAACGCTGATCATTTAAATGTAAATTTTTTTCGGGAAAGGGTCGTTTAGTCTACATATTGTGCCTGAAGTACATAGTCAATTTATGTAAAAAATCTAAAACATGTTCTAAAACTATATTTTCCATAAAATCATAATTTAATTAACATTTTTTTAATGAAGAATTAAAAAAATATATAAAACTGTATGAATTAGGTGATTATATTTTAATGTATGTTTAACGTTCCTATTTTTTTTTTATAAACAAGTTTGTTAAAACTCTGCAAAGACTGTTTCAATGTATTAAAAATGTAGTGTCTAATACTAACGTTACACAAACTCACATTGCAGGAACAGGAATAAGTTTAAAACAAGAAGAAACATGCAAATACAGTTCTAGTAAAAGTAAGATATAACGCCATTTTGTTTAGTGTCGCATGAAAAAATGAATTTTTTCACTTATGTGTACTTCTGATCCTTGCAGATTTGTAGCGTGTATGTAGCGACAATTTTTTTTTTAAATTAAACTAAAAACTTTTTCGGTTTTATTTTCAACATTCCCGTTCGCTATGTGTTAAGATCAGGCTCTGAGTTTAAAATTATAAATTATGTATATAATATTAAAATTATGTAGTACCCATAAGATATTTAATACTCGTATTATGATAAAACTATGATATCAGTAATTATATTACAAAAGACAAGCATGCATATTGCATATTATAAAATGTTTATCAAAATTAGACATATTTTAATTATAAGCTTGAAAGTTCTTTTATGCAGATGGCAAACTTTATTATAGGAACTACTTTTAATTCGTCTTATTTCTTTTCAATAAGAAATTATTAATTTAATAATAACGTTTATTTATTTATTTAAGCTTTTTATAAAAACTCCTTTGCTATTTGTCAAATTGCAACAAAAGTGTTAGAACCATAGACTTATAATATACTGACGTAAAGACCACCTGACAACCCGAAAGTGCGTGACGATTTTCGATCTGTCAATGTGTGCGTGTGCTAGTGATGTATCTTTTACTATCGATAGTATAGTCCGTTCCACAGTGTATTTTTTGTCCAAAAAATTGGCCATGCCTTTTTTTTTGGAAATCTTGAACAGAAATGTTATGTAAGTAATTTATTAGTATTTACATGTGTTAATTTCTTATTATGAACAATAAAAAAACACTTTTAATTTTTTTTCAATAAAATTAAAAACTGCCATAACTTTTTAAATATTTACTTAATTGTCTTCTTGATTATTCTGATCGACAATAATAAAAAAAAACACACAATTTAACCTGATTTACATATTTCTTAAATAAGTGTTTAAAGATTTACTTACGATTTATGTTTTTTTTTCTTTAATTTATTATGAACGTATTTCTAATTATTTGGATTTTACAGAATAGGCTACTTGACCTAATTTTTTTCTTCATGCTAATCGCTTCTTAATCATTAATTTTCACGAAATAAACTAATATTTTATTATTTTACACAGTAAAAACCCATAAAAATGTTGATTGAAAAATACGCCTTATAAATGGCGCCGAAAACACTGTCCGCCATAGTGTGACGTCATACTGTTTGTATTTTAGAGTCTCTTTATTTAACATTTTTTTATGTGCTAAATGTACGAGTCTTAAGGTGCCCAAAAATTATAAAAGAATTAAATAAGAAATTAGAAATCATTTGTAATGTTGAAAACTTTTGGAGAAAAGATTTGGCCATTTCGTTTCCCGTCTACAATAAATGGAGATAATATATAAAACTGGTGTTTTATTTGAATTACTCAAGAAAATATATTTTGCAAATCTTTCTAGGCTTATTCTTATTATTTATGTACAAATAAACTTACACATAACGAGCGCGATAAATAAAAGATATTAAATTACGAACATGATGACGTCACATCCAAATCGGAAGTACTGCAAAAGCGTTTTAGTCAGTACAAATCATATTTTCATAAAATCATATTTTCAAATCGACTTTATTTATCAATCATAAGCTTTTATTTGATGATAATGGTGAAATACGGTTTCCTAAGCCAAGTTCTACTAGAAATATGCATTTGTTCAATGAAATTGAATATAGGTCAAGTAGCCTATTGCTTCAAAAAATTTAGATCCAAATAATAAAGGGCACCGAAGTTAAAGGCTTCTAAAGTTTTCTTGGTAACTATGGTTTTAGGGTTGTCAATATTTCTGTACCAACATTTTTTACTCATTTGAACTTTTATTTTTTTTGAGCATATAAAAACCTACTTCAAATATTATTAAACTATGTGAACTATGCGGTGACAACCGTATCCAAAATTATATAAAATTGAATAACTCCGATGCCCCGCCTCATTTGGATCCCATTTTTTTTGGGTTATAAGTATCAATGAAAGAATATTCCAGTCTTAGTTTCAAATCCAAATATGAAAAGACATGACGTTAAAAAAATTAAAACATAATTAATTTATAAAGTCAGTCATAAATACGTTATCTTGAACAAATAAAGCCTGGATGTTTTTTGCTATCGTAGGGCTTTTAAGACACTATTTAGACCAATTAATAAATTCTTAAAAGAATATCAAACTTTTGAGTTTTCTATGTTTCTATGTTTTTTTCTGGAAATCATAGAATTTTTTTTCAAGTACTAATTTGCATTCTTCTATAGGAATTGGGCAGTCAGGTACTCTCGTCCTGCATTTATAATCACAAATCCTATAAAATTAAGTAATAAAAATGGCATGGCCAATTTTTTGGACAAAAAATACACTGTGCGTTCGAGTTAGTTTACCTGAGTTTCTATGAGAAATAAATAATGTACAACTTTGGCAGATTTTCTATTTCAAATTAGGTACCATATATTTTATTTGGCAGAAAAAAAGGTGACGATTGAAAAGTATCTAAGACACACATTGTCGTTTGGGGTGATTTTTCAATCGTCGGATATGTTATGACATGAGGTTCTTATAAGGGTAAATAATATACACATTATAAAGTTACTTATTTATTACTCAGGTAAAAGCTATCTGAAAAATCAGCCCTTACATTATTAGAAATGCAAATATAATGTTGAAAGTAAACAACACACTTAGTATTTTATTTATTCTTAAATTAAATACATATCATAATACTCTTACACACCTATTACATTTTTAGATTGGTTTTATGTTATTGTTAAATACCGATAAGTATATCGATAAATTTGATTCAAGCACTAGCGTATATGTAAAAATTTTTTATGAAAAATTTTTCTTCAAAAATTGTGTAATTTAAGAACAATAGTACCTTTAGTTACGCAAAATATGAAAGTAAAAGGGAGGATTGATATTATTTTATTTGAAATACAGAACTAAAGACAGAATATAGCAAAAATAAACACATCGTAGCAATTAGGACTTGAAGATTAATTACCTGTGAAATGTATATTTTTCAGGATTATTCCTATGATTTACACTGCAATCACTCACAGAACAAGTTATCATTGCTATAATTAATAGTATTTGTTAAAAATAACAAACGATTTAAACAATAAATTTCAAATACTGAAAGGGCACAAAAACGCGTGTCGACTTGTGACGACCTGTCAAATAAAAGTGGTTACAGTTCACATTAAACTGCCTCTCTCTTTTCATCTTGTTATAATTCCATAAAGGATTTTCTTCTCTCTCGCACTCTTTGTTCGTCTATGCATTATAGGTTTATGGTTAGAACAATAATGTTATTTTAAAATATATTTAAAAATAATTATATGTTAATAATATGATACCTTCTTACTATTATTTTTATAATATTTTATTATATTGATATTTACGCAGGGTATAACTATTTAAGGTTCGCTGCCTTTATCCGTCTTGTGACTTTTTCAATACCTATATTGTGACACAAAGACGAGCATACCTTGTTTATTTACGGCCAGTCCACACGGCGCATTGCGTTAGCGTTGCGTCGACGCAGCGCTGCCGTTGCGTTGTTTTACATACAAATAACCAAGTTGTATACACGGCGCGCTGCGTCGTGAGTCGTGTCAGCTGCGCGCAACGCACACATGACGGACAGCAGCCCCCGTGACGAAGCGGGAGGGAGGGGGTGTTGACGTTAAGACTGCTTCGTAATAACGCTGTGAAGACGCAGCGCCCGTGTGGCCGGCTATGCGTCAAACGGCTGCGCTGCGTCGGCGCAACGCTGATGCAACACGCCGTGTGGACTGGCTCTTAGTTTCTGTGTAAATATTTTATATTTTGTAAGGGGGGTTAGATTTTATTTAATTTACTTAGGGTGGGTTGCACCAACTTTATCTATAACAAAATTTCAAATCAACTGTCAAATTTTAACATTGCATTGGTTAAAATGACGCCATTTTTAACGATAACCGTAACCGTTCAGTTTTGGTTGGTTATCGTCAATGTTAAATCTTACTAATATTATAAAGGCGAAAGAAAAACTACTGAACGGATTTTAATGAAAATTAACCTTAACTGTAACTATAACAATGCCTGTGGTGCAACCCACGTTACTTACGTTTTGGAATAATTTTTTAATAAGATGTAATTTGAAACCTTGCCATTTTTATCAAAAACAAAAAAAAGCAAACGACTTCCTATGGTCTTTTATTGTTGCCATATAGAGGCATAATTTTTAACTATTTTTTGAAAAGGTGTGTACTTAGCGTCAAGTCAAAAATGTAATTTTTGTGATACTCCAAAATTTTCTTAAAGCTAAAAAAACAATACTAGATTCTTTAAATTTGTTACCAGTGTTACGGAAACTATTTTGATTTTTATAGAATTGTAATTAGTGTTTAAACCAGTGGTATTCAACCTCTTCTTATACGGACCGCAAACATGTCTTGGTGTCATGGGCCACAACCAAAATTTTTAAGTTTAAAAAAATTAACGGTTTAAAAGTGGAAAATTTTGCGGGACGCAGGTCGATTATAGCTGGTTTTAAGAAGTGCTTTTTTAATTTTGTGTAAAAATATATTATACTTGTCAGTGTTGCCAGCTCCAAATTAAAAGAAAGCTTTATTTAGATCATTGCTCTATTAATAGTTGAATTTTATACTTAAACAAAGATATATAACAGTTTATTATACATTTTGAAATTAAATTTTAGTATTTTGAAGTGAGCAACACTGACTTAAACTAGGTGTGACTGGGGTGTAGTGTTGCCAGCATAATTATGACTGACAAATATATTAAAGGATCCACTGTATTAATGAATTAGTGTGATGTTAATTATTATATAAATAAAAAGGTTATGTTAGTCATATCATATAGATGTAAGAGTATAAAGCACTCTCTTCTTGCTCAGAATAAAATATGCATGTGTAATTTATGGTTATTAATGTTAGTTATTGTCTCTGTTATTTACATAAATTAAGAGAGTGACAAAACATATTGACAAGCTTGTCAGAATATCATCTAGACAAGACGTCAGTTCTACAAAAAAAACTTGTCAATATATCAATTTATTTATTATGCACTGTTGACAAAAGACAGTAGACACCACAAAGTAAAAATTATTGAAAATATTATGCAAATTATTATTATTACTTAATAGAAAAATACATACCCAAGACTTGCAAACCTTACACTAATAATAAAATTGTGAATGTTTAAAAGCTGCCAATAATTCAGAATTCGAACACTAGGAGCGAAAGAGAGGCACCATCTGACATTTGCGTCCTTTTCTATCACAAAATAGAATGCAACAGAACTAAATTAGATTGTGTCGCGCGGTGTATGGAAAGTCTGAATTGTAAATGACGGTGTGAAATGTTTAATATTTTTATATTTAGAGTTAAGATAAGTTGATGTAAAGTAATATATGAAACCTGTATCATAATATATTCAATTTTTTTATTTATTTCACAAAATACATTAAGTCTAGTTCTTAACAGTTTAGTTAGAAAATGTTATGCTTTGAGCTATATTTTTTTACATAAACATTGGTATTCCTATGCTAGAATCACAGACAAAACTTTTATCATAAACTTGCTATTACTTTTAAAGAAAAAATAATATATGAAACAATACCATCATAAACACTACATGGCTCTCAAACGAATAAATAGAGATCCATAAATACAAAAACCTTCGCTTTGCTCTTTTTGTTCTTAAACTTTTTCTGCTTTTCACTCTTTGCCCTTTTTTTTATATATATATATTTTTCGCCCACGTATGAAATTATTTTATTTCTGACAGGGCGATAATTAATCTGGAAACTTATTCTGACGACAACAATTAATCTGGAAATTAGAAAACTGTTCGTATTTTTTGCACAGGTGGACTGGCCTTTGGTGTTAGTTTTTGCTGCACAGCTTGCTTTATAACATCCATCTTTACTACTTTGTTCTATAACAATATTGTGTATTTGCATATTGTTTCACATCCAGCCATCCTGTGATGAGTTCTGACTTTGTCTACGTGTTATACGTTGTTGCTGACTATTAGTTCGTCATCTATAGTTTTCATACGATCATTTCTGTCTGTGACCCTTTTGTTTCGTAAACACGCTTATTAGCTATGTCCACATTGTGCCCTTTCATCTTCAATTTTCATAATCTTTTGACATTCGAAATGTCAAAAGATTATGAAAATTGAACATAGCTATTGTTGAATGTTTGTCACCTAGTAGTTTCTTCATACAATTACTGTTGATTGCTCGTCACTATAGTTTCATATACGTTCTGACTGTTCATTATGTCACACATCATGGATGAAGTCATGGATTCTTATGGTAAGTCAAGGATTCTTATGGCATCATTGCTGACACTTCATCCACTCTGTTTCAAAAGTACGCTGATCGTCGACTGCTCGTTACCTTTATTTCTTTGAAGATCAATGATCATTACTAACTGTTCTTCACCGTTGTTTTTTATAGTTCCTTGCTGACTCTTCGTTACCTTTGTTTTTTATAGTTCATAGCTGACTGCTTATCACCTTTATTTCTTATACTATTATTCCTTACTTTGTCCACTTTAATGTTTTATGAACACGCTCAATGCTGAATGTTCGTCACCTTTTTTCTTTATACGTTCATTTCTATTTCTCGTCATCTGCTCCTTTATATTATGTTTATTGCTGACTTTCCACGTCTTTCTATATCCCTGCATCACTCTGTGACTTCACTTAGGTATCTTCATGTCGGCAGTAAGGTGTGTGGCGACAGGGGGCACAGTGTAGTGGTTACTGGTGGCTTGTGGTCGCTCGTAGGTCTTACTGCGAACCCACGATAGTGTGCTTCTGAAAAGTAAAAAAAAAATAAGGAGACAAATAACATATTGTAGGTTATGGTTAAATCATTAACGATTTGTTAACATTGTAGCTTGTCGTATATTGTATACGGTGCCGATTTTATATTTTTTATGAAAATAGGCCACTTTATTTCCGCCGCCCCATGTACGAAATTGCCTATAACGGCCTATATATTTTATAAATCCGAGGCTGTATGTATATTACAGATATGCATTATGCAGGTATCTCCTTTTTAGCGGTTTGCGTGTCAATGTGCGTAAGACGTTACCGGAAAAAGCCTTTTCAACAAAGCTAATGATGCTATTAAAAAGCGTTTTTAAAATATAATAATAAAAAAACCTGTGGCACTCGGGGACTGCCGCGGTATAGCTATTGAGTATTGCATATCATTTTTTATGAACTTATGCATTTATGATTCGCATACGTCGCACGCACACAAACACCGTGCCGAAGCCTGGGAACGCGGCACTGGTTGAAGTGGGGTGTGTTAGATTTATTTCGTTACGGAATTTCTTGACTCAGTCGTCACGCTCATAAGCCCGCGATAAAAGCTAAGCAACAGCTTAAAAATAGTAATAGTGTACCTAGCCAGCTGCAGCGTGCGCGTGCGCGTGCGGTGTACGGGCGGCGCGAGCGCGAGGTAGTGGTCGGCGCGCGCGCACAACGCCGCATCGAGCGCCGCATGCAATGCCGCGAACGACGGCCTCGACCGCGGCCGCGCTGCCCAGCACGACTGCATTAGCTCGTACCTGCAATTATAATAACAATAATAATCCGTCCGTCCGGTTCCGTGCTAAGATACTTGCGGACAGCGGCTTATTAATAAAATGTATTTAAATCATATATGGCCTGTTTCACCACTTCCTGATAAGTGCCGAATAGGCTAACCACCACTTAACTTGACAGATGAAGTATGGAGAATCTGTCAAAAAAGTTGTGAATAGCCTATTAGCTATGTCCACATTGTGCCCTTTCATCTTCAATTTTCATAATCTTTTGACATTGATTTTTATTAAGGGTGCAATCCACCCTTAAAGTTATGGGTTGCACGAGGGTTGCACCAACTTACTTTAAGTATAACTTTAACCATAACAAAAAGTCAAATGAACTGTCAAATCCCTAGTGAAAGTCCATGGACGCCATATTTGACTATAATTATCCTTAACTTTAACTACACCTCTGGGCTCTGGTGCAACCCACCATTAATGTAAAAAGCGAGCCTCATTAAGTTCACCCTTTAAAAGAAAATCTTAGACATTCTGAGAATATTTGTTACAACTTACAATATAATGTACCTATAGCCACTGTTGAAAAGTAAAAGAAAACTATAGCGCGATTCAGGTGACGCTCAGCGCCCTCTAGTTAATTTAGTTATAGGAAGCCGCCAGTCGGGAAACGAACGCAACCACAGATTAAAGGATATAAACGCAACGCACTCGGAGACCTTTAACTTTAATTTTATGAACTAATAAAATCGTCGTCTCACTTAGTTCGACCTACACCGCATTTGCCCAACCTTGGTGTCCATTCCAGGGTAAGTTTTCTTCTGCAGCGATCATATTATTCTTTATCAGCTGTTCTCCGAGCTAAAATATGTTTATGAGAAAATAATAATTTTATAAGATTTCCTAATTCCTAAAAAAAGAGGTTTGGACTTTGGGTATTTAATTTATGTAAGTATTTTCAAACCATATATTTAACTTAAAGTTTTATAAAAAGTGAACCTTGTTTTATCTTCAAGGTCACCTTATAGAAAAATGAATTAATTGTAATTCATAATAGCGGAGCAGAAATGGTTAAACGTTAACTCACCACTGTTAAAGTGTATAAGAATACTTACTAATAATCAGCCAAGTGCGAGTCGGAATCGCGCACGAAGGGTTCCGTACCATTATAGAGCAAAATTAGGCCATAAATTGTGTTTTTTGTATGGGAGCCCCCCTTATTTTTTATTTTATTTTAATATTATTATTAAATATTAAAGTACACATATAACTAAGGATTTTGTTAAAAATTCAAGTACCTACCTGTTGCCATTTTTGATATAGAGCAAAAAAGACCAAAAAAATCACGTTTGTTGTATGGGAGCCCCCCTTAAATATTCATTTTATTTTATTTTTAGTATTTGTGGTTATAGCGGCAACAGATATACATAACCTGTGAAAATATCAAATCTCTAGCTATTACCGTTCTTGAGTTACAGCCTGGAGACAGACAGACGGACAGACGGACAGACGGACAGACGGACAGACGACAGACGGACAGACGGACAGACGGACAGACGGACAGACGGACAGACGGACAACGAAGTCTTAGTAATAGGGTCCCGTCTTATCCATTCTCTGCAATAGACACTGGCCGCTGGCTCTCCTTGGGCGTACTCTCATAGTGCGGACAGGGAGAGTCGCCGGCTAGTATCACATTACATTCAGATTAAAACTGTGTAACGTGCCTCTACGTGTTGGCCTCGGCCCCACGCATGCCTTCCAATTCCAAATGTCCGAGATTTAATTGCCCGTGAGCATGGAGTGCATACAATAATAATAATAATAAGTACTCACAACTCGGGTGTGCAGTTAGGCGGTCTCGGCATGCGGTACCCGGCGGCGAGCAGGCGCGGCAGGCGCGCGGCGCTGACGGCCGCGTATGGCGCACCGCCCAGCGTCAGGATCTCCCACATCACCACTCCGAATGACCAGCTGGATACAGAGGGTAAATAAGATGCCTACTTCGAATCAGAATGCCACGTCCTACTCTAACAACGTCATTTCACGTTTGTCAGGGTAGGACGCGGCATTCCAATTCGTTCGGTTGAGTCTCAAAACGGTTTCCTTGTACGGCCCCAGGATTAAAGGGTTATAACTGTATAAGTATAATCAGGCATCAGCAGTACCTAATGGTGGTCTAGTGGTAAGTATACACATACAGGCCGTACTGTGTAAAAGTGTAAATTTCATTTAGACAGATAGACAGACAAACAGACGGACAGACAGCGAAGTCTTAGTAATAGAGTCCTGTTTTTACCCTTTGGGTACGGAACCCTAAAAATGAAATGTTGATCAAGGTAATTAAACTTACACATCACTATGCGTGGTGTATATTCTATGCGTCAACGACTCTAGCGCCATCCATTTCACGGGCATCTTCCCATTTCCCTTCTGCTTGTACTGGTTCTCTTGATACACGTCTCTGGACAGTCCAAAGTCTGCGATCTTCAGCGTTCTATTCTCAGTCACTAGAATGTTCCTCGCAGCTAAATCTCTATGGACAACTCGGTTGGATTCCAGAAACTCCATGCCCATGGCAATTTGGCGGCAGAAGGATAGAAGGTCGAGTAGAGTCAGCTCAGAATCGCAGGTTCCTTGGATGTCGTATAGATGGTTAACCACCAGCTTCGAGTCAGCGTGCCTCTTGTGTCCGACTCTGTAATCTATTTTGTTGTTATTGTAGTATTGCGCATTGCGCTTCGTCATCATTATATCCCAGGAACATCTGAAAGGGAACATGTAAGGTTGTGACATTGGTATTAATCCTTGTAAGTAGTAAGCAGAAGAGAAAGACGCTAATGTATCCACGTCCAATTGGTAATTAGAGACGTGGGCCATGAGCCCCGAGATACGTTGTCTAGAGTAGCCGAGTCTTTCAAGCCCTATAAGGTAAACGATTAGGCTAATTAAATCGGTTTCTAAGAATATTGTCTTTATGGGGGTCTAGACATTCCCAAGAATAATTCTCAATTTTAAACACTGAATTGTGAATATTCACGATGCTTCCCAAAGATTCTGAAATCTACCTACCTCAGAAAGGTCAGCAAATCCCCTCGGCTGCAGTATTCCACCAGGATGAGCGGTCGGCGACCGCTGCAGCATCCCACCAGGCTGACGATGTGAGGGTGAACACCCACGCTCTTCATCAGCTCCATCTCGCCACGGAACGACCGGATCTCCTCCGCAGATGGGAAATCTGCGAACGTGGACTAGGATCATGAAAAATTAACTAACGATAATATTCAAATCAGCTGCTTGTTCATAAGTCGTAGTAATTATTCTATACCCAAACCATGGACTAAATATATGTCTGGTCTCTGCCCAAGCACAGAAATAAAATCACTACACATTATATACTCCTTCCAAGCTACTTCTCAACAGGATTAGGAAGAGATTACGAATTCCAATGATGGCAGACCGCAGCCACTAAATAATACTGTAATACTGTGCCGCAGCCCGCAGCGCACTCATTGTGAGACACATTGTAGCTAATATTTCTTTTAGCTCTTATCTTAACGGCCCGGCCGCACCTGCGTCTATCGTCCGAAGTTTCGTGCTATGAGACGATACTATTGGACGATACACGCAGATCGTCCAATACTATCGGTTTTAGCGCGAAGGACTACGCATATGCGGCTACGCATACCTTAATAAAAACCTAATCTTTCAATTAGCTAATGGTAAACATTTCTTATTCTCGGTTAGCCTTTCAAACTTGTGTATCACCCCTGAATACCTTTAAGCATCTTAACCGCGACGTCCTTGAATGGGGTCAGCGTGCCTCGCCTGACGACGCCGAACGCACCCTCGCCGATGACCTCGTGCAAGGACAGCCGCTCCGGCCGCACCTCCCACTGGTCCTCCACCCACTCCGAGCTTTCGTCCACCGCCATCTTGTCCAACTCCTGGTGAGAGATTGTGGATAAGTTGGACTTAAAATTTGTTAAAAAAAACGTTGTAAATATGATACTAACTCCTGCATATGAGATTTGCATGGCGTCGCCTAAGTTTCTCTATAATCCATACTATCCATATTAATATTATAAATACGAAAGTATATCTGTCTTTGTATTCGTCTGCTGTCTGTTACCTCTTCACGCCCGAACCGCTAAACCGATTTTGCTGATATTTGATATGGAGATCTTTTGTATTCCGGGAAAGGATAAAGGATACTTTCCTGATCCCGGAGGAGCCCGGAAAAATGTAAAGTTTCCGCGCGATAAACGAATTTTGGCGCGACGGAGTTGCGAGCGTCATCTAGTCTGTACATAATCATATTCATTAGGAGTTCATGTATCTACTCACGGAGAAGTACAAGTTTCTCTTCTTGTATGTGAACTTCTTTCTCCAGCATACAGCAGCGCAGGTGAGCGCCGTGAGGGAACAGCTGGCTAGCAGCCATATCACCACCATGGGTACACCCTCCTCTTGTAGAGAACGAGCTGAGGGAATGGATATGAATGATAACCTATCAAATATCAATATAACTATACAAAAATCAGCTGATAATAGGGTTCCGTTTTAGGGTTCTGTAATCAACAAGTCCTCGTTGACTACGGAACCCTAAAACGAAACCCTAACCAGCTGCAGATTTTTTGTATATTGATAGGTTAATGGTTAATGGTTAAGGCTAATGGTTATATCATTTAACGAAAAAATAAACTAATCACGAAAAATTTGCTTGATAGTAATTAAGTCATAAAATGGTCTAGGGGAGCTGTACAGTGTACTTAACTTACTATTCATAATTCTCAGCCTACTTATCGATGTTGGGGTTACTTGTTTAAAACTTACGTGGGAATTTTGCTCCTTTACTCCTGTCAATTGTATTCTCGCCTTTGATCGCGGTGACCACCACATCATAGGACTCGTCGCCGACCACCTCCGTGAATAAAACTTTGGTTACGTTCTGTAATATAATATTAATTATGGTTAAGGCACAATTTCATCTACGACTGTTAAAGTTAACGATCGGACGGAAGTCGAAAGACCGACACGACAAATCAGGCGCAGGACCAACTTTTGACATGCCCATATCCGACGCATGGATCATCTTACTTCTCAGACAGTCAGGTGATCACTGATCAGCTTGTATTATCCTAACCAAACTTGGAAATAACACGTTTTCAACGCGGGGATCGAACCTACGACCTCCGAGTCAAGAGCCACGCATTAAACGACTGGACCACGGAGGCGTCACAATAACAATACAAAACAATACTAACACCAGGAACAATATCGCTGTACGTGTAGTTCGCTCGCAGCGTGACGTTGTAGTGTGTTGGCGCCCAATCTGGGGCCTGCCACGTCACGCGCACCGACCACGCGTCATCCTCCTCTGTAGCTTCCAGCGTTAGGTTCTGGACCCCCTTCAGTCCTAAATAAGTATGATAGTTTTTTATTAGAGTGGATAAGGGACTAGGGACTATAACGAACTAAAATTACATAATTATTGACTTTCAGTAAATTACCTACCCTATCTTATAGTCACGTGACAAAATAATAATGTAAAATTGACACTTCGGTTGGCCTAAGCTAACTTTCGAATGAAAGTATGTAATTATGTATTTCAGAATAGGAAACTGCCCGATCATTCGGCCGAAATATTGAAATTTGAATTACGGAGTAGACCTCCTGTAATTAATTTTTGAGGGAGTTTCTATCAGAAGCTATACTAACCAGGGACGCAGCCTTGCAGCTGGTCGCAGGAGGGGGTTCTGTAGGCGAGGACGGTAATCCCATGCGCTCCGTGAACCCTGAATTTGCAGTCGTCGCTTAGAGACAAGGCGCGTATTATAACGGATCGTGGCTCGGACGGCTGAAAATAAGAGGAAGGTAAGAGTCCACATTGTCATAACTCAGTTTATTAAGGGTTTCGATTGGCTTAATTTTTTTTATGAAATAAGGGGGAAAACGAGCAAACGGGTCACCTGATGGAAAGCAACTTCCGTTGCCCATGGACACTCGCAGCACCAGAAGAGCTGAAGGTGCGTTGCTGGCCTTTTAAGAGGGAATAGGGTAATAGGGGATGGGAAGGGAAGGATTAGGGGAGGGTAGGAAAGGAATTAGGGTAGGGAATTGGGCCTCCGATAAACTCACTCACTCGACGAAACACAGCGTAAGCGCTGTTTCACGCCGGTTTTCTGTGAGAACGTGGTATTTCTCCGGTCCAGCCGGCCCATTCGTGCCGAAGCATGGCTCTCCCACGTATAAAATTAAATCTCGATAGGTTTTAATTACCTTAATCTCTTTGGTATAAATATCCCCTAGTACTTTTCCTTTGCATTCATTATCCACGCTGAAGCACGAATCCAAATCTAAAACAAAACAACCCTCTTTATTTCAAAGGTTTTAAGACTATTTGCTAAATTTAAAACAGTTAAACTATTCAAAGGTGACTGACTGACTGACTGACATAGTGATCTATCAACGCACAGCCCAAACTACTGGACGGATCGGGCTGAAATTTGGCATGCAGGTAGATGTTATGACGTAGGCATCCGCTAAGAAAGGGTTTTGATAAATTCCTCCCTAAGGGGATGAAATAGAGGATGAAATATTGTATATAATAATACTTCTTAAAGCTAGTTATAACATATTTACCATCAATTTTATCCCACGATACTCTCACATCAATATGTTTTTCTCTCCCATACTGTTCAGTAAGGAACTCATAAGCTATGTTATACGTCTGATTGTCCAAGTTGCTCTGATAGTCCGCCCAAGTTTCGATGTCCGGGCCTCTTCTCCATTTAGTCGGACTATCATCGATGTTTAACATAGAACTCCAAACCGTGTAGGATATATTTTTATCTATGAGAAGTTCGCCCTCCGTTGCGTTGCTTTCTATTACTGTGTATTTAATCTGAAAAAAAAAGTTTAAAAAAGTGTGACCTACATAATTAACGCGTTTTTGTCGTTCGATTTTTTAGAATTCTTGAGTACTAAAAAAAATAAATCCCCATATGGATTAAAATAATATCAATTTTCTCGTTTACACTAATATTTTTTTTAAGATTTTATCACTAAACATTGATAGTAGTGTATGATTGGTCCATGATAGTAGTGAGGGAAGCCCTAGAACAAACTCTACTTGTAATGTGTTTTCCTCCCCAAAGCCTTCCACTTTATGTAGTAATTACTACTTAATTGGAGACTACAGAGGCTTTAGGATAGGGAAAATGATTTGAAACCTAAAAGTGTGGATTCTATGTATTATATACTAGTAGAAAGTAGATAAGTTACAAGGTGTATTCAAATTATAAGGGAAAAAATCGGCTAAGTGCGAGTTAGACATCGCGCTCGAAGGGTTCCGTACCATTATAGAGCAAAAATAGTAAAAAATCGTGTTTTTTGTATGGGAGCTCCCCCTTAATTATTTATTTTATTTAAATTTTATTATTAATTATTAAAGTATAAATACAGCTGAGTTTTTTGTGTACTTACATTTCAAATGCCTACCTGTTGTTATCATTGATAATTTGATACCGAGCAAAAAATGTTTGAAAAATCACGTTTGATGTATGGGAGCCCTCCTTAAATATTTCTTTTACTTTGTTTTTTTAGTATTTGTTATAGCAGCAACAGAAACACATGATCTGTGAAAATTTCAACTCTCTAGCTATTACCGTTCTCGAGTTACAGCCTGGAGACAGACGGGACAGACGAACAGACATCGAAGTCTCAGTAATAGGGTCCCGTTTTTAGCCTTTGGATACGGAACCCTAAAATGAGTAATTGCTTCAATTGTATTAGTAATAATTATTATTATCACTGTCTGTATTAAGGATTCGGATTCCGAGTTTTGCCGGGAATGTGAAAGAGTGATGTTGTGATTTTGTATTATTTTCCTAAAATTGTGATAAGCTGGGTTTTTAACTTACTACAAGATTGTTATCTTCACTCCGCGGTACGGCCACGATGACTTGCGTACGTGCCGCCGGTGTCACATCGTACGACACACGACCGGACGACCGACACGACACACGATACGATACCGTTCGAGCTTCAAACTTCGCTGGATCCGGATCTGGAAGAAGACATTCTGTTTTTCAAATAAGTAAACGGAGGAAGTTCTATTATTGCTACTAGAGTGGAAAAATACGCGGTACTCTACCGCCAAAAGCTAAAATTTGCGATCTTAATTTGGAAGAAGACATAATGAATAGAAAAGAAAGATTTGGACGGGTACACGTCCTCTAGAGTCGACGCGAGTATGCGACACAGGGTAAATCACGGTGAGCCCAAGGGCTGCACCTTCTTCAGAATTATGATCATAGCCCAAGTGCTATGATCATAATTACAGTGCCAGTTTTAGCACTACCAGCGCCCTTGGCGAGATTTCTTTGGCGCCCAGGGTGCTGGTAGTACTAAACTTGCGGCGCCCCTTTTTGTTTGCCTTCGGCGCCCTGGGTGGTTGCCCAGCATTCCCCCTCCTTTGAAGCCGCTACTGCCTAGTTATGAATAAGGTGTTTCTAAAATTCTCTGTGTGTTATAGAAATTGAACGAATAAGAGAAACACGGGTAGCGGCAGAAGCAGCATCTAATTTTTTTTTAAGAAATATGGGGGCAAACGAGCAAACGGGTCACCTGATGGAAAGCAACTTCCGTCGCCCATGAACACTCGCAGCATCAGAAGAGCTGCAGGTGCGTTGCCGGCCTTTTAAGAGGGAATAGGGTAATAGGGGAGGGTAGGGATGGGAAGGGAAGGATTAGGGGAGGGTAGGGAAGGAAATAGGGTAGGGGATTGGGCCTCCGGTAAACTTACTCGGCGAAACACAGCGCAAGCGTTGTTTCACGCCGGTTTTCTGTGAGAACGTGGTATTTCTCCGGCCGAGCCGGCCCATTCGTGCGGAAGCATGGCTCTCCCACGTATAAAATATATATTATGTTGTTTTTGCGTATAAAAGAGCTACTTGAGTTCTGGAATCTTGTAAAATCCTCTAAACTATATAGTAGTTTAGACTAATAGTCTAAACTACTATATATTTCGTAAGTCTAACATAATATGAGATTTATTCGATAACGGATAACCTTAGTTTAATCAATTTAAATTCTTTCTCCTCCATGACAGATTTCCCAAGGCACGATATAATTACTGTGAAAAATACTATCAGCAATAGGCATTACAAATACCAAAGCCGAATGATTTAACGAACTATTGTGATCACACGACTTAATAATATTATGACTTGGGCTCTTCACTCTTGTAAACTCTTGTTCTAAGAATTCCCTTTAAGGGCCCGGGGTACCCTCGAAATTTTCATACATTCTTAATACCAAAATCATTTTCTTTAACAACTACTAAATATTTAAATAATAAAAAATATTTTTTAAAGTTTAAATATTTTGTAGTAAATTTTTCTATTTATTTATTATATATTTTTTAGTGTTTTTGTCTATTTTTTGGTGTTTAAATATTTAGTAGTAAATTTACAAAAAAATATTTAAACAATTTTTTTTAGTATTTAAATATTTTGTAAAAAAAAATTGTTCAGGACCCTAGGTAATTACTATCTTAAGCTGAAAAATAACTCAAACATGTTAAATATTTTCGTATGAGAAAATGATTTTGGTATTAAGAATGTATGAAAATTTCGAGGGTACCCCGGCCTCTTAAGTACGAATTATTCCACACAGTTTTACTTAACTATTAATAATTTATTTCAAAGTTCAGTAACTGCAAAAGATAGTTTAACTCATAAAGTTAATACCTATACCTAGCAGAGATGTCACCTTCTTCTGTAGATGGTTTTCTGGAATCCGCCTACTAACTTCGTTCCTCAAATTTAGTTTATCACGCGAAAACCGTACATATTTTCGGCATAAAAATATTTTCCTGGGACTCAAAATATATACATAAATTATTTTGAATTAATGTTAACAAAATTCGACTCAGCGGTTCGAAGGCGAACGGTCAGACACGTTTCTGCGGCATAAGATATAATATTATCTGCAGTTATGATAATATCCATTAATACTTTAAATATCAGCACGGATTTATACTTACTCATAAAGTTTTCTTCGCAATCAGGTGAAAGTTTCTGAAACAAAAATTAGACATGAGAATTTCTGGATTACGTTGTCGCAACTGTCGCAACTCTATATTAATAATAGTAGAGTCAATATTTCGGTGTTTAATGTTTATTCTACTCAGGGATTAAGCGATAGCTGCAGCTTTGTAGCGATAACACGAGCTTACTATATTATATTGACGTGATAAAACGGACAAATTGTATATCCATAATAACAAGTGCACAATAAAAACGAGTACTGATAATATTTTTATAAGCTACACGGCTAAGTTCTTATAGGACCTAAGGGCTTAGGTAACATATTGGAGAAAAGTTTAATGTCACAAGATACATTTCTTAGAATGATCGATACAGTTGGACTGATCGAAGGCCAAAATGACCGGTCGTGTTGGCCTGCGATCGACAAAGACTTGTGCACACTGACACACAAAGAGAAGGCCTGAAAAGACTGCTAAGAGCCCACAGTTTCAAAGTTCATTATATATATATATAAAACTCAAAGGTGACTGACTGACATGGTGATCTATCAACGCACAGCCCAAACCACTGGACGGATCGGGCTGAAATTTGGCATGCAGGTAGATGTTATGACGTAGGCATCCGCTCAGAAAGGATTTTGATAAATTCCCACCCTAAGGGGTTCAAATAGGGGATGAAAGATTGTATATAATAATACTTCTTAACGCGAGCGAAGCCGCGGGCAATAACTCGTATTATAATAATTCTCATTAGTTTCTTTGTATGTATTCAAAACGAATAACCCTATCTGTTTGTATTTGGAATATTATGGAATTTTGAGTGTCGTTGTCAGGCCATTACACCCTTCCTATCCGGCCATCCGGCCCCGGGTCTATGTCAGGTAGAAACCCTTGTGTCATTGAACCCATGCACCCATGTGTCACGTGAAAATGCATATCAACGATCTCGAAGCCGCGTGATGGGAGATATTGGCCTGGGGAAACGTGTGGACTGTGGTCTGAGAATTCCATGGGACACGAGTCATACTCATAACTCATGACACCTGCACCCCCACGTAAGTAGGTAGTTTTTAAAAGTAAAAAGAGAATTTTATTTTTATTTAAACTAATTATAAAGAGTTCTCTCTTTGCACGTCAAGTTTACAATTTTGCCTAACTTATAACCCGGCAAAAAGATAGAAAATTGCCTTATCTTCCACCTTTTTCGAAAAGGTTTCGTTTTGTAACTATGTGTACCTTTTATTATGTGAAATGCTTGCTTATTACTGTTCGAGACCAATTTGAAATAACAAAATCGCAGGTTACGACTTCGCCCAATTTAGTAACATAGAATATCATTGACTTCGCCTGCCTGAAATCTGAAGGCTTCAAAAAGAAAGGTTGCATGGCATAGCTTTGTCGCAGAACATCCATTCAATCACGTAGAGCTATGTGTGTCGAATTAACTATAGCCGTGTTTTGATTTGTTATAGCATAAACATAGCAAACTTGACATCGTACTGTGCACTGCTTCTCTATAAAATCTTATAGTTAGGGAGCTGGCGAGCAAAATTTCTATATGATTAGCACACATGGCAGACGTTCTTCTTCTTCTTCTTCTTCTTCTTCTTGCTTATGGCGCCCATAGATGCAGGGATGCATGGCAGACGTTATTAATATACGGTAAAATAAGTATCTACGTAATACGCGCGCCTAAAAACAAAGCAAGCCGCTCTCACGCACGCCGGTTATTGAGAGAGACAGACAGACGGACAGACATGGATAGTCTTAGTAATAGGGTCCCGTTTTTACCCTTTGGGTACGGAACCCTATAAACTGGAGCACCTACAAGAATTTTAAAAACTCGGTGCTCCTGTTTTGGATAACATAAACTTTGGATACTATAAAGTAGCGCCCTTAATGCAGGTGTCTATATGTAGAGTCGCCACTCGCCACAGTAATAAAAAATATTTGTAACTTGGCGGCTTCAAAAATATTTGTAACTTTTATAATGAAAAAAAAACTTACTTCCTTAATTCCATACAGCTCCATGCAGACATTTTCAGCTAGGTCCTTGATTTGGATCAATGTTGCCGGTAATACTAAAGTTTCTTCGACGCATGTTGCATTTGAAATTATTAAAATCATCAACAATAATGTTAAACTATTTACTTTCTGTAGCACCATTTTAAAAAACAAAAAGCTGTACGTCTCGATATCAGAGTCTTTTAATTTTAAAATAAAAATTAAACGTTCGAAATTTAATTTTTCAGTTGCAGCCGAATTTCGCGCGCAGCCGGCCGATCAAATATCGAACGCACAGTTCGATTGGTACTCCATTTGTAACTGGAGCGCCGAGTAACGTTATCAACAAGTTACGCCAGAATACCACTACTTAAACTAAACACAACTTAACATTTACCTACTTAAGGCCCGGTGACGTCCAATCAGCCTTCGTAACCAATCAGCTTTCTGAAAAGTTTTAATCACCTTGCCTAAAGCCTTTCATCAAGTCATCCCAATGATTTATTTGATTACATTTTAGCTCTAAACATAGACTTATAAGCTAGACAATTAGACATCAGGCAAGGCGAGCTAATCATGACATTGTGGATATACCGTTTTGTAAGTTTTAAAACATTTGGCTCTAAAATATAAATGCTATATTGTTCCTAATTTTACTAACGGGTAGTGTTCTAGGTTAACAAGCGATTACCTTAGGAATTAGGATGGCATTAATATAAAGATCAAGTTCATTTCGTACACGTAGACTTTAATCAAGAATTAAAACTTTATATTCATAAATAAACTAATATTCGTAGAACAAAGTAGTGTCTGTAGAGACACTCCCCTGTAACTTACTAGTTACTACTACTAGTTCTATGTAGTAATTAGTGCTATAATCGAGTTAGGCAAAGTTTTGTCTAAGTCCATACCTACTAATATTATAAATGCGAAAGTGTGTCTGTCTGTCCGTTACCTTTTCACGCCCAAACCGCTACACCGATTTTGCTGTTAGGTATGGAGATACTTTGAGTCCCGGCCAAACTTTTTAACCCGGAAAGATGTACAGTTCCCACGTGATTTACGGTTTTTGGCCCAACGAAGTTGCAGGCGTTTTTTTTTCTTGCTTAAATGGATCATTTGCAGAAGTACAGTTAGCAAAAGAGTTCGTGAGAGCAGAGCAACTGTACTTTTGTATCTAAGTCCTAAGACATCTCAATGCAACGCTTGTCTTTCAATTTTGTATTTCAACTCTAGATGTAGCCGAACGGTAACCGAACATTTTGCCGCAATAATACTGACCTATGTCTTTCAAGTGTCTAAACACACTATGCCGAATTTCCGCGGCGGCAATTTGGCTTGATTCCGCCTGCAATGTACCATGCCGAAATTCCGTCGCGTATGTATTGTATGCGTTTGACATTGCTGACGTAATCATGCGGGATTTCCGCCGCGGAACTTTGGCATAGTGTGTTTAGACACTAAGTCAATTTAGTAGCAAAGCGAGACCTCCTCAGAGTTCAGATGGATTTTTCACCTCTATAAGCATCATTAACTAAGCTAAACAATTTCGCTAAAGTTATTAATAATCTAAAGATATGGACCGGTAAAATATAAAAAGAGTATTCTTTGCAAAGTAAAGATATTCGCTTTTGATTAGCATTTACCGATGTAACGGTTTCTTTTAAAAGAAATCTTGGTTGCGCTTACGCCGTAAAAGTTCAGCGTACGGTGTATTTTGAACTGTATCTTAAAGTTTTTTAAGAATTAATTATATAATAATATGACATTAAATATTATATCCTAATTATATTAGATATTTTTACGAATAATAATAATCAAATCATAATAAAGTACATAATAAATATTATAGACTTTGCGTTTAATTTTGCTCCCTTTAAATCATATAATTTCGAGTCTCTATTCAATGAAAAGGTGAAGAAGATTAGAATAAAATGAATTATGCCATTCCACTGAGTTCAGATAGCCTCAGCTTAAACTAGATCTATTTTCAATGCGACGTTTTCCTCAACTGCTTAATTTACTAGATACCCGTGTATCTAGTAAATTAGGAGGCCTCTATACTGACTTTGAGCTAGATGTAGTTATGTCACCAACATTTTTCCTTATATTCATTTATTATTAATACTCATTTTACTCATTCCTAAGCTGTACATTGTACAATCACAATTATTAATACAAAAATTTCTTAGAATATTTGGCACGCACCATAAAAATATTATCTATTTGTATTACCATCAATGAAAAATGATGCAAATCATTGATTAATTACACACACATTATCTCAGTGCAGTTGTTTTTGTTTTTATCTCTGTGGTTTTTATCGATCCGATCGTATTCGGATAACCTTTGACAGATGCGTTGAGGGCATTCGGAAGTAGTACTACAAAGCGTAGGTTCCGAAATAGAAATCAGTAATACTGGTCAGTGATTTTAAGGGGTCCAAATGGAATTAAACAAATCCGGCTGAAATTAGCTTTGAGTAGTAAGAAGAAGATAAAAACGTAGTAATAGAAATAGAAATCGTTTATTTGCTAAAATAATTTTTGGTATTTAGTGTCAAGAGTGATACAAGTTAAGAAATCTGTAAATCGCGCACTGTAAAACTCTGGAACAAACTGTCACCAGCAGTATTTCCGGACCTATATGACCTGCAAACCTTCAAGAAAAGAGCGTATTCCCTCTTAAAAGGCCGGCAACGCACCTGCAGCTCTTCGGATGTTGCGAGTGTCCATGGGCGACGGTAGTTGCTTACCATCAGGTGACCCGTTTGCTCGTTTGCCCCCTTATTTAATAAAAAAAAATCCCTTTACTCTGGATTATGATAAAGTATATTATTATGTCGCGTCTACAGTCACTGCTAATTATAAAATTGCATCAAGCGCAAAAGAAACACGTAATGCTTGACTTAAAATGCTTGTTTTTAGATGCAGTAAACAGTCAAAATAGTACGGGAGCCCTAGAGCAATTTTTTTTTAATTACTATCAAGCTAATTTTTTGTGAGGAGCCTAATTTTGATAAGACGAACAAAATTAATCTTACAATTAGGGCTCCCGTACTAAAATGGTTGATGCAAGCAAAAATTTACGTCCCCCAAGCTGCATGCTCACTTTCGAAGTCCTTAGTGCTGTGCCACTGGTGAGACAAATGTGACATATATATACTAATAAAGTAATTATAGTATTAATATCCTAATAAAATAATTACAGTATATTATCATGAATACTGGTCAGTATGCACTGGGTAATATTTCGGAACACGCTCTAGATAACTTGTTGATCTGTTTTTCGGCATTGACGTACTACGGGACACCCAATAGTGCGTTATCAGCAATCGTGACGTCATCGTGCTGATATGAATGGAATAACACTACAAATTCACCTCGGCCTGGCACACACATTGTTAGTGTGAAGTGTCCGAAGGAGCCCTCAGGCCAAACTTCATGGATACAACTTCAACTTGACAAGTCAATCCTCTGAAGTTTTTAGTCAAAACTTTAGGGGATTGACTAGTCAAATAGAAAACTCAAGAAGATATGAGCGTATTATATCTTAAAAGTCCGGCAACGTACCTGCAGCTCTTTTGATGTTGCGAGTGTCCATGGGCGACGGTAGTTGCTTTCCATCAGGTGACCCGTTTGCTCGTTTGCCCCCTTATTTTATAAAAAAAATATTAAAAAAACTTTTGACACAATTTTTTCAACTCCTACGCCGATGAAAATATAGTGGTGACTGGTGTTATAATAGTAGGGGAGGGTGCTATTTGTGTACTCAAGCGTCATGGAGACCTAGTAGGTTTTTTTACGAGCCTTTACTATCCCACTGCTGGGCAAAGGCGGCTTTACTAGTAAGAGTTTTCTTTTTCAGGGTCATTTCTAATATTCCGAATTTGAATTTATCATTATTATGGTGTGTATCATTTATCAAGCTATTTATGCCGTAGTAAGAAAAGCTAACCAAGTAGCTAACCATGTGTCTTTTATTTAAGGTGGTTCGTTTTCCATACAAAAAAACAATCGACATAAGTCACAAATGTCACGTTTTATAAAAAAAACAATAAAAATGTGACTTCTGTGTGAAATAAAGTATTTAAATAAATATTTCGCGACAATTGTATTGCAAAATAAATAGATGTCCATATAAATTTATGTAAGTAGTAATAGTATGAAATTAGCTAATTAATGTCGATTGTTTTTTTGTATGGAAAACGAACCACCTTAAGTTCGATATTTCATCCCATTTAAAAAATGCGTGTGATTATTTTTCATCGTTCACGTTTTAACTAAAAAAATATATTTTTCTGATAGTTTTCCTCCTTTAACCAGAGTTTTAATTATATTTTGCTATCCAATTTTCAGAAGAGATGACTCATTTAAGATTTCAACATAATTATGTAAATCATTATCAAAGTTGTGAAACTACTAGCTTTGACGTCACGTATGAGTTATAGTGAAAAGAAATTAGGCATTTTATGAATGCGCCGTCCGACATAATATTATTATATTAAAATTTGTATTTATAATAATTATAATATTATGTACAAGGCGGACGAAAATGATTATTTTTAGAAAAGATCTTATCTTACTAATATTCATAGAGTGTGTATCAATACTAAGTGATAATACGTTAGGGTACGTAATCTGCCTCTCTTCGGGAGTCCCACATACCCCCGGGGAGCTTCAGCTTAAGGTGACGCCATGTTAAAGTAAAAAACCGTGTTGGATGTGTTTTAGATTTCTTGTTTTTTATGCGAGGCTGGCCCGGCCTCTCATAGAAAACAAGCAATGGAACAGCAAAAAATGGAAAGGGCGTAGCGACAAAATGGTTTTTGTCGCGTAATTTAAAAACCATTAATACATTTCATATAAGCTATGGGCAAATCAAAGTGTATACTAGAACCAATTTATGTACAAATTTTGGAAGCTTATATCACTCTCCTCTGTTGGCAAAATAGGAATCCCTTTTTTTACAGAGGTCTTTTTGATTGATTAATCTGTGTTATAAAAGTTGACCAATCGTGTTATGCTATGGGTAATTCAAAGACAAAGACATGAGGAATACTGACAGTGAACTTTAATTAGTCATCGCTGAGAAAAATGGACATCGCTACAGCCAAATTATCAAGGCGTCACCTTAACTGAGGCACACCCCCAACCCGGGGCACCCATAAAGGGTTTCCCCTGTGCATAAAAAAGTGTGTGTAATATGTGTATGTATGTCCGATTAAATAGAGTTCACTGTGAAAGTAGCGACGTGCAACGCCGACAGAGTAAATATTTTTGTGATTTGTAATTTTTATGGGTAAGCGCCCGAGAGTCACATACAAAAGTTAAAAAAAATACTGTTTTATCGCTGAACTTTCACAGTGAACTCTATAAAAATGACACATACAGAACCTAAATTATTATCACTTTGTTTTGTTACAGTCTGTATAGGAGGGAGGAGGACGAATTGCAGTAATCTTATACGTCAAATGGATAATGTGACTAATAATCGAAGTCTCTGCAGTCTCGCTTTAGCTACATTGTGGTGAGAGTGCCGACGAAAGCACTCCGGCGCCTCGAAAGTCGACAGAAGATTTGTCGGCGACGAATCTTCTGTCGACTTTCGAGGCGCCGGAGTTCTGGCCGATGGATGTGGTCTACCGGAGGTTCCGGGGGAGACTCCGGAACGAAGCGAGACACGTGGCCCTCAAAACGTGACAGTGTTAGTTTTTAAGTATATACTAAGTAATTATAAAATATATAATATGTTAGTTTTAAGGTATTTATTATATAATTATTATGTATGTTAGATTTTATTAATTTATAAATAGTCTTTCTTTCTTAACAATGCTTTAATTCGAGGAAGAAGGTTAAGTCATAAGTGTATAAATAATAGTATTATAATATTACTAGCGACCCGCCCCGGCTTCGCACGGGTATAAAATACAATATATAGCTTGACCGCTGTAAAGTCGACCCTCGTAGCATACATTTAGTATGCTACGAGTATGCTACGAGGGTCGACTTTACAGCGGTCAAGCTATAGCCACTGAAAAAAATGATTAAAATCGATTCAGCAGTTTTGGTTTATATTCATTATTACTACCCGTGTACCGCCGCAAAAGCTACGTCCCGCAATTTTTAATTAATATTCTGTAATATCTTCGAAAATATTCACTGTAAAGGGCCATATAGATCTACATGAAATCAACAATATATTTAAGGTATTAAATTGGATAAGGATTAATGCTGTATTTATTAAAATTACTTCGAAAATTAGCCACTATTTGTCGTAAAAAGTAAATGACAAAAAACTGTTATTGTGGGATATCCTTAAGAGATAGACAATATACCATCGCAAAGTTTTCTGTAGACCTTTTCAATGTGTACAATACTTGGTGCATTATTTTGATAAATCTCGTAGGGCTCCTCCTCCATCTCAGCCTGCGTTTGCAATGTAAGCGGAAAAAATGTAATTATTATTACGACATCACATTAGAAACCCCAACAATAACAGTATTTCTCCACTATTTAATTAATGTTATTATACCACTAACCTTTCTCTTGAATCACTCTATCTGCTAAAGAAAACCGCATCAAAATCCGTTGCGTAGTTTTAAAGATTAAAGGGAACAAAGGGACATGTCACATGAGGGAAAAATCGACTTTATTTTATAATACATAATATTATATTATGTAGTAATAGTGATGTTAGATGGACGGATTACGGATACATTACAAAGAGACATGACGAATTCTAGTTTAGAAGGGTTCCGTTTTTTCCATTTGGCTACGGAACCCCAAAAACATACAATAAACATTCATTTTACAAACATTAATAATTCATTGTTTTTGCGACTTAGCCGGCGTCTCGAAATTTTCTCTTTAAGGGTACTAGTTGGAAGCTAGCTACATGAAGCGGCAGCAGACGACGTGTTGTCGCGACACTACTGGTTTCTATGAAAAGTGTCGCTAGCTTCGTGTCGCTAGCTGCGGAGGGTATTTCATAGAAATACATAGAAACTAGTAGCGCCATGACACGTCGTCTGCGGTTGCTTCATGTCGCCCGCTGCCAAACGGCACCTTAGGGACAATTCAGACCGCAACGCGACGAGGCGAGGCGCGACGTGACGCGACCTAAATTTGTATGGATTTGACAGATGTCGTCAGCGTGAGACGTCTTGCGAATTTGTCAAATCCATACTAATTTAGAAATGCATCTACGCGTCGTGTTGCGGTCTGAATCAACCCTTAATAGTGTGTTTCTACTAAACGGGTCAACAGTTATATTCCTTAGAATTGGCAAACAAAGGAAAACAGGCAAGCTGTCTAAGATATTTAGAATTTATTTATCGATATCTAGGTTACATTTGGCTATATCGTGTTGTTGTCTTCCACGGGATGGTAACCATAATATTGTATTTTTCATTCGACTTCGGTAAAGCCAAAACGAAGGGTTATCAAAATTATAAAATATAATAAATAATTAAGACTAAATGCTGGTTTTGAAGGCAGAGTTGGGCAACTATTATTATAATCAAAATTCGACCTCAAATAAAAAAATTAAATTATAAGCAATGATTTTAAGTTTCTTCAATTATTGTCAAAATATTGACTTATTATTTTTTATTTGACAACAGACTTCTGTGTGTGTATGTGTAATGTTTTATTTGTTAAAAAATGTGTGTTACAACTTATTTAAAGCATGTAATAAGCATAATTTCAAAATACTATTAGCTCGATGCACTCCTTCACCATATTCCACGTATAATTGTGCAAAATTTCATTCACCTACGTTTCCGCATTTTTCGTCAAAAGGGATACAAAGTTTTTCGCTCGCGTATTAATTTAGATTATATATGACACCTAAGTACTTATTCGCATAATATTTTTTGTGGTTCGCAGCAGAGGTGTACAGTGCCGGTTTTAGCACTACTACCAGCCCCCTGGGCGAGATTTCTTTGATGCCCTTGTGGATTTCTCAAAGTCTTAGAAAGGCCGGCGCTCCTTTTTGTTTGCCTTCGGCGCCCCTTTGTATTCGGCGGTCGCCCAGCGTCATCCCCTCTTGCACCGCTACAGACTGTACCAATCCCGTTATTCCACAAAATCTCAACAGCATGCTCTTCCTACTGTAACTGACGAGTATGAATATATTATGCCGGCATTAGAGTTGATGTATGCGGATGCCGAGTCCGACGTTTTTGACTTTGTAATGCCTTATGGAGGGGTTCGTTACTTAAATAATATTATATTCTCTGCCATTTCAAAACTCAGTATATATAACACCACCCAAACAACGCTAAAATAGCAGCTGTTTTTGACCATACTTTTCACCTCGACATGCCATGTAGGTTTATAATTATAACAAATAAATATTATAATAGTTAATGGGCAAAAAGTCTTTTCGCATTATGGTATGTATGAACTTGTCATAAAATCTCTTGGGCTTACCAATTGCATTGTATCTGGCTGATTTTGGTATCATTAAAAAGATTTAATTTTACAGAAAACAATTCAAAATTCAAATTAGGTAAATGTGAGATTTTCATTTGTTTTTCTTATTGTTAAAATGAGTGATTCTAATGAAGAAATTCGATAAAAATTTTATTACAAAAAAGGTAAAATGCAACATAATTGTGATATTTATGGACCTTTAAATGCAGTTTCTGTGAGAGTAGCGCAAAAATCCGGATTTAGATGACCCGCATCTCATAGATGATTGATACCAACGTCCTTGATTGATACTATTTGATACATTTCAACTTATGAGGATTTAAAGGGTGTTTCTAAGTACGCGGGACAGTCCATATTATGAGTTCAATGTAAGCCAATCCTTTTTTTTTAACATGGGGAAATGCTTTACGCATCCCCGGCACATTGGGGACATCGGCCGGGGTATGTGGGACTCCTGTGTAGACTACCCACTAAAACCCCATGTGCTCCACTCATCGCTTAAGGCAGAGTTGCGGGTACGATAGAACCTACCGCAACTCTACCAGCGATCGTCTACATTTTGCAGACGCGACACCACCCCGCTACTCGGGGGGCCGCGATGCACAGGAACACCTTGCGCATCACGGCTCTCTCTCGGCGGTGCCCCCACACCATCGCCCTGAGTACATGGCTAATGTAAGTCGCCGCGGCCACTCCGTCGCGTGCGTCTTCTCCTCGGCCGTCTCAAAGGGTCGAGCGCCTCCCGTTCTCTCCTGCGCTCGGCCTCCTCTTTTGCGGTTATGACTTCCTGGGCAAAGTCATTTACTGCCTGCCATGCGATCTCACTGCTCAGCATTGCCCGGATTATCGTTGGCAGCGAGAGGTCCATTCCAATGACGGCCGTAAGAGTTGCTCCGTTGCTCCATCCAGGAAGGGCACGTCGTCATTGTGTGATGTAAGCCAATCCTGCGTATGTTAATATTTTTTCATCATGATTTTTTTAAGAGCTTATACTGTCCCGCTGCTGGGCAAAGCCCTTCCCAAGTTTTTCTATTTGTCTCGCTATAACGCCACAGTACGCCAACCTGGCTTGATTTAATTAAGGATTCACAAGATACTAAAGTGCTAAACTACAACTTGGAGTACGAAAAAAAATTGAAAGGATCATTCGGCTCAATCATTAGTCTATTAGATGCGTACAACAATAATATAGCTCACGAGTCACGGCTCATAGAATTTTAATTCTTCCGAAACGTGTGCAAAAGAAAAACACTAATTTATACACCCAAACTATTTTCAACTTTGACATTTATTGAGTTTCTCGCAGGTGGTCGTCGTAAAAATATTTTTGCGCTACCATTTTCCACGCCGATCAAAATTTCAGAGGTTAAGTTTTTTTATTTAAATGTCTGACCTTCTCGGGAGTAGAGGACAGACTTTATACCCAGGGTCGAGATGAATACTGAATAATAATGGTTGCCTAACCGATTCTGCTTTCATGCACCAGCATTTAGTCTTCATTAGAATTTATTGTCCAGTCATAGTCACAACTTTGGGGGCGATACCGGTCCGTCCAAGTCGTGTCCCTGGGCACCTCCCCCGTGCCATCGTGAGCTTTTTCACGGGGACACGGGAGGGGTGGCTGAACGCCGGTATTTGTCCGTGGGAGAGCCATGCTTCGGCACGAATGGGCCGGCTCGACCGGAGAAATACCACGGCCTCACAGAAAACCGGCGTGAAACAGCGCTCACGCTGTGTTTCGCCGAGTGAGTGAGTTTACCGGTGGCCCAATCCCCTACCCCCCTAGAAATGCTGCAGTTGAAAAACAATTTGTTACCCCAGGAGGGTACCAACTGCGTTGGAGAATCCCTCTCTGGACGTCCATGCTCAGGAACCCTTGGAACTGAACGTGGACGTCCAGGCTGCCCCTCGTATTCTGGGGAGGGCAAAACTGCGCTCCAATCTGCTCGGGGCAAGAGCAAACACACAAAGGCACCCCCCTCGATATTAAACATGGACTTTTGCAATATCAGGGGATTACACTCCAACCTTAATGCCGTCCATTACCACCTTGAGACGGCAAAGCCGGCTTTGCTCTTTTTAACCGAGACGCAGATATCATCTCCGAGTGACACATCATACCTTGCCTACCCAGGGTATTATCTTGAGCACTCCTTTCTGCCCAAAGCTGGAGTGTGTGTGTATATCAGAGATGATATCAGCTCTCGCCGCCTCAGCAATCTTGAGGTCAGGGACCTCTCAACCTTATGGCTCCGCATAGATTGCGACGACCACCCTCGCGTCTATGCGTGCCTATATAGGTCCCATAGTGGTGACCCCGAGACGGACCGACTCTTGGAGCACCTGCAAGATGCTTCAGATTTTGTGCAGCAGCAGATCCCATCCGCAGAGATCATAATACTTGGCGACTTTAATGCCCACCACGCCGACTGGCTCAATTCCAGTAAAACTGATCATGCGGGGAGATCTGTCTGCAACTTTGCCCTTGCGAACGACTTGACACAACTGGTTACTACGCCTACGCGAATCCCAGATGTGGATGGTCAGAATCCTTCCTTGTTGGACCTCCTGCTGACTTCAAATCCTAACGGCTACCAAATATCCGTAACCGCTCCACTTGGTACATCGGATCATTGCCTTGTTAGGAGTTCTGTGCCACTTACGGCGGTGTTAAGACAGCGTGCTGTCAAATACCGTCGTGTGTGGCACTACAAGTCAGCAGACTGGGATGGGATGCGGTCGTTTTTTGCGTCCTATCCTTGGCGGCACGTGTGCTTCTCGCCGGATGATCCCGACAACACTGCCAACTCTGTTGCCGATGTGGTGATGCAGGGGATGGAACTTTTCATTCCGTCCTCTGTAGTGCCAACCGGCGGCAGATTTCGTCCCTGGTTTGGTTCATCCTCCAAAAAAGCTTCTCGCCGGAAGCAGGAGGCTTACCAATCCTGGGCCAACGCAGTGTCTGCTCGGGATTTAAATACCAGCACATATAAAAAGGAGTACAACCTTGCCTCTAGGTCCCTCAAGAAAGAGATCACTCGGGCAAAGCAACAGCACGTCAATAGAATTGGCAAGAGACTTGAGCGCCTCCCCTCGGGAACCCGTGCATTCTGGTCTCTGGCCAAAGCTATTGAAGGAAATTTCTGCAAGCCAACCCTACCATCCCTACACGTAGGAAATGGATCGTTGGCCCATGACGCAAAAGACAAAGCCGATCTTCTGGGCAAGCTCTTTGCGTCAAACTCGACCCTGGATGACGGGGGGCAGAAACCGCCGACCATACCGCGATGTACGAGCATCATGTCGGATATTCGGTTTCATCAGCGCTCAGTGCGAAAAGCCCTCCTTTCCCTTGATATCCAAAAGTCGAGTGGGCCTGACGGAGTCCCTCCTATTGTGTTGAAAAAGTGTGCTCCAGAGTTGGCTCCGGTCTTGACGCATCTTTTTCGGCTCTCCTATTCCACTGGCATCGTCCCGGCTTCTTGGAAGACAGCCTTGGTGCACCCGATCCCTAAAAAAGGTGACCGCTCAAATCCTTCCAACTACAGACCAATCGCTATAACCTCTCTCTTCTCGAAGATAATGGAATCCATTATCAATAGCCAGCTTCTTCGATACTTGGACGGCCAGGGATTACTAAGCGACAAACAATACGGGTTCCGTAAGGGTCGCTCGGCTGGTGATCTCTTGGCGTACCTGACTCATCGTTGGGCTCAGGCAATTGAGTCGAAGGGAGAGGCATTGGCTGTTAGTTTGGACATTGCGAAGGCCTTTGATCGGGTTTGGCATAAAGCGCTGCTTTCAAAGCTTCCATCATACGGGCTGCCCGAGAAATTATGTAAGTGGGTCACTAGTTTCTTAGCAGATAGAAGCATAAGGGTCGTAGTTGACGGCGAATGCTCGGAAACTCAATCTGTTGATGCTGGTGTCCCTCAGGGCTGTGTGCTATCGCCTACCCTATTCATACTGCATATCAATGACATGTTACAGACCAACGGCATTCATTGCTATGCGGATGATAGTACAGGTGATGCTGTATATACCGGCTCCCGCAATATTTCTCGGCAAAATGTCATTGAGAGCCGAAACGAACTTGTGTCTAAAATAGAGAATTCATTGGAGAAAGTCTCTGAATGGGGTAGACGTAACTTAGTCCAATTTAACCCCGCCAAGACACAAGTCTGCGCGTTCACCACTAAAAAGTCACCAATGGTCATATATCCTCGTTTCGAGGGCACATCTTTAACCATCTCCCCTAGCATTGAGATACTTGGCGTCAACATATCGAGCGAAGTCCAGTTCCGATATCATCTAGAGGGTAAGGCCAAGTTAGCCTCGAAGAAGCTTGGTGTTCTTAACAGAGCGAGACAGTACTTCAGTCCGGACCAACGCCTACAACTCTACAAGGCGCAGGTTCGGCCTCACATGGAATATTGTTCTCATCTCTGGGCAGGGGCGCCAAAATACCAACTGCTCCCTCTGGATCGTATCCAACGAAGGGCCGCTCGAATTGTTGACTGCCATAGTGTTTCGAATAGCTTGGACCCCTTGGAATTACGCCGAGATGTAGCTTCACTCTGCATCCTCTATCGGTTGTATTACGGGGAGTGCTCTGAGGAATTGTTCGGAATTATACCACCTGCAACTTTTCGCCATCGTCCCACGCGAAAAACATACCATCCTCATCACCTTGATGAGTGGCAGTCTTCCACAGTGCGATTTTCGCGTAACTTTCTGCCGCGCACTGTAAAACTCTGGAACGAACTGTCACCAGCAGTATTTCCGGACCTATATGACCTGCAAACCTTCAAGAAAAGAGCGTATTCCCTCTTAAAAGGCCGGCAACGCACCTGCAGCTCTTCGGATGTTGCGAGTGTCCATGGGCGACGGTAGTTGCTTACCATCAGGTGACCCGTTTGCTCGTTTGCCCCCTTATTTAATAAAAAAAAAAAAAAAAAAAAAACTAAAACTCAACAGACTTACTTGTTGTCCTCGTCATTTTGCCAAGGAGAGACAGTTGGATCAAGGTCGAATGAAGATGAACCATGATTGCCGCCACGATCGACCACGATCACTGTGTCGTGCACAATCAACGTCGATTATGGGAAATCTTCGACGAATAAAATTTTTATAATAATAATACTCTACATACGTGGAGAGGTCATAAATGGCTTACGTTGATTTCAAGTACAATAGGCAGATGGCGGTACGTAGGTACGTTTAGTCGCTTTTTTCCGAACCCAGCCGATAGATGGCAACTTACATTAAGACCAAAATATGACGTACTTAAGTCTGTCAAGTGCCTATGAATCAGTTTCTTCGATGGTACATTTAGCAATTTTGTGAGTATTTAAGGGTGTTGATAATAATAATCTACCATCTGATGCTCATTGTCTGTATACATAATGTAAACTTGGATTTGAACATGAAATCCGCTGTGACCGTCAGAATTAATATCCCCACTATGCCCTCTTGTTTACTGCGACACTGAATATTTTATGTAAAACGGGACCAGGCATACATAAACGATTCCTCGTTTTAATTTTCTTTGTCATTATCAGTCTGCTTCGATAAAAGACGAGAACTTTTTCAATATATTGTACTTAGCTTTAGAGTGGCTGGATTCCTCCTATGAGTGACAGTTCACAGTAGGTTGAAAGCTCTCTAGCGTAAGTAACGCTAGGATGATGCTTTTAATAGCTGTAGAAGAGCAATTAGATGTTTATAGAAGTAATTTTTTATTGAAAACAAGGCAAACGCCGTGCTAAAAAAATACTATGTAACAAGGAATTTAACGTCTTCAACAAAATATGATTATCACTAGCGATACAGCATTTTTATACTGCAAAATTTGCCATATCGTGTCAAAACATGTAAACACAAGCTATTAAACAAATTCATATTGCGCAATAAAACTAGCTTAATTATGTAAGACGGCACACCCAAAAGATCCAAATGCTATGCCACATTTTATACATATTCTAATTCAACTCCAATATTTTTATTTCTTATTTCCACACTATAGTAGTATTACAATACTAGCCGGGCTAGTTCTACGGAGTCGTTAATTATATTTAATAGATTTAATTAACATTTGTAAGTCCATGACCCAAGGTGTCCTACAAAATAGGACGATCGGTCACAATTCACTTCTTACGCGTCAAAAACTGGAAGCGACACATTGGCCACTTGTGGCGTGATCGCTAGTGATGCAGTCGAGATATACATAGCTATACTGTGTCCCAACACTGGCGTCCGTTTCTTTAATGTTATGATTTATGACATATTTTATTAACAAATTGACTCTCTTTTTTCCCGAGAAAAATTGAAATGGCTGCCATTTTACAGCCGTGACAGAAAGAAAAAATTTGAGAGCCATTTTGTCGATAAAATATTATGCCATACATCATGACATCAAAGAATCGGACACCGGTGTCGGGACATATTTTATATTATAGATCGCATGATGACGAACATGCTGCTCTTTACAGTAAGCATAATCGTAGCTTCACTGAAGAAAGCAGCATGTTCCAGTCTTCTATTTTGTCCAACTCGGAGCGGCTGCAAGAAATTTTTTAGAGTTTTCGGCATATGGAACTGCCTCGGGGCTGGGGTAGGGCAGACAGGGCAGGCCGAATGGATACGAAAATAGCCGAAAAAAACCGCTGATCCACGAAGCACGTAAATTTAGTGCTAGTGTAATACGTAGTTTATGTTCTTAATTTAAACTTCGGCTATTTTCGTATCCTTTTGGCCCGCCCTGCCTGCCCTGCCCTGGGGCAGCTGTTCTAGATGCCGAAAACGATAATGCATCGACATATTATGACATAGCGACGTATGTCAAATCATTTTAAGATTTTTTTTTATGAAAAAAGGGGGCAAACGAGCAAACACCCGTTTGCTCGTTGGAATCACCTGATGGAAAGCAACTTCCGTCGCCCATGGACACTCGCAGCATCAGAAGAGCTGCAGGTGCGTTGCCGGCCTTTTACGAGGGAATAGGGTAATAGGGTAGGGGAGGGTAGGGAAGGGAATAGGGGATGGTAGGGAAGGAAATAAGGGAGGGTAGGGAAAGGAAAAGGGTAGGGGATTGGGCCTCCGGTCAACTCACTCACAAGCGCTGTTTCACGCCGGTTTTCTGTGAGGACGTGGTATTTCTCCGGTCAAACCAGCCCATTCGTGCCGAAGCATGGCTCTCCCACGGTAAAAGATGCCAGTACACAATGGCCCACGATGACCCACTGCAGGCCACGCCCTTGCGCGCCACGCCTGGAAAATCGTCCGCAATCATACACCATTACCCCGTCTACACAATGACGATGGCTCGTAGTGGGCCAGCATGGTCCATTGTGAAGAGGCACCTTTAAATTTATATCTTCAGTCGATATTATTGCGATACAACTGAAAGCTTATACATCACGCGCCTACTCCGTGCCGTTGAAGCATGTGAAACAGCCCTACGAATTTGTCCTCGAAACCGAAGGTTCATCGATTCAGGTCGAGCACCTTTTAATAGTTTCCGTGTCATGTCTAATTCTCGAGGGCGTCGCATGTACCCGGTAACCTTCAGAGCTGATCGCGAGAACGGCCGACGACCCCGACTATAATAGTCTCGACACCTCATTAACTTATGTTTTATTTAACCTTTAGTCTGCCCGTAGATGTGGTATGCGCCTCGTAGCAAACACTTTTTTGTCGTAGACTATTTCGTCAGATAAGTTATTTATATTACATATTAAGATATCGGCCGCAACTTTGTTGCAGTATATTAGTATATCGTGGCGAAGTCGTGATTTTTTCGGAAAAAAAAACTATAAGTATCGCCATTCTGAATTTTATGAAAATCGATTCAGTTATTTCAGAGTCAAAATGTTATGCGTTATAGTAATAAGAATGATATTAAGTATTACTATTATAATACAATGTTATGTTATTCCACTTCAGGGAAATTGCGACCGTTTTCCAATTGACTTTTAGGGTAGATTTAACCTTTAGGACATACATACTGCGGACTGCCACATCAGCTGGGATTCTTTCTTGAATTGATCTGAGTGACTGAAGCTCGATAGCAAAAGATTCTTAAATAATTAATAAATCTTATCTATAAATATTGGTATTCTGAAAGATATAAACATATTTTATTTTGTCAGCGGTGAAGGCTAGTACAATCTCTATGAAGAAGTCAAGCCTACCCTGTCTCGTTCTTTAATGTAGTCGGAGGTTATCTTCTTGAGAGTGAAGCCCTAGTTGCCTGCAGGCTGTAATACGTAGGCAGAGCCGATTTTAGCACTACCAGCGCCCTGGGCGAGATTTCTTCGGCGCCCAGGTTGCTGGTAGTACTAAAAATTAGGGCGCCCTTTTTGTCTACCTTCGGTGCTCCCTTTTTATCCGGCGCCCTGGCCGGTCGCCTAGCATCGCCCCGCCCTAACGCCGCTACTGTACGCAGGGATGTTTTGAACAAATTTTCAGCAGTAAAGGAAGTCGATATAGGAATCCTTATCTACAGAAATTCCACGCCATACCTAACATTATACCAACGAGAAGGGATAGATAGCTTGTATTTATGTTATTGTTATGTGTTTGTTATTTCTTCACGCTCAAACCGTTGTATACAGATTTTGATAAAATTTGCTATGGAGTAGAGAGACCTGATAGAGGATAGGAGATAGAGGAGGAGAGACCTGGATAGTTTTTAACCGACTTCAAAATAGGAGGTTATCAATCCGACCCATACTTATGTATGTAATATTTTCAGAACTGCCCAGTTTTCGTATATTACGTTTAATGTTAGTTTTGTTTGTATCAATCAGCGTCTGAACAAACCTGCCAAATTTCAAAAGTGTATAAGTATTACTATGTATATGTATCATGTATATTTTTATGCTTGCGTTTGCATATCTCCGGAACTACAATTATGTCCGATTTAAGTGTATCTTCTTTTTGTTGTACTAGGTATTGTTCAACTTAAGGAATACTGCAAGTTTCATCAAAATCGGTTCAGTAGTTTATGAGTTAAGAAATTTTAATTCTTATTTACGTACAGTTTTATAGTCGGTTTTATCTTTTTAAATACTATTATCACGCGAAAATATATAATGGATCTTGTGCAATAACTTCTGTGAGACATCTATATTAACCGACTTCAAAAAAGAAGGTTATTTAAATATTTTGAGGTGCGATCACTTTCATTGCTCGGTGAGGCCACCCGCTAGGTGAGAACAGACCAGACAGAGGTAGTACATTATCGAAATAGCAAATTTTATCACCAAATTATGTAAATCCCTGATTCATTCATACTAGAGTCACAATACAAGAATATACAGTAGAGTAACGCAATCGAGCGCTAAAACAACAGTAGAGTAACGAAATCGTATTGTTGTATTGCACGAGTTTGTGCAATACACACACAGACAAGCAGTAGGCTTTATAGGATACTGCAATGTTCTACTATAAACTTATGTTGGTTATAAGCTTATGTTATCTATGTATACAAAAATAAAAAATAAAAAAAAATATCCACAGCCGAACATATAACCTTTTTTTTTGTAGTCGGTTAAAAACTAGATGTTGCCCGCTTTAATGTTACGTCAAATTCGTTTATCGCATGGTGACATTCCGGAGGGATATCAACAGCTATCCTTATGTAATAATACTTCCCACACCGGTTTCGGTGACGGTGGCCGGTTTCATTGAAACCAGGCCAGGTACGCAAGAATAATTTTATAGTGCCCAGGTGTGTGCGCAGTACACAAGAGCACTCTCTATTCCTTTACTCTCATAATCCAGTGGGACGGAAGACCGACACGACTGGCGAGAGATCAGGCGCAGAACCGACTTTTTACATGCCCATCCGACGCATCCAGGATCATTTTACTTGTCAGACAATCAGGTGATCATGCAGCCTGCATTGTCCTAACCAAACTTGGAAATAACAATATGTTTCCAACGCGGGAATCGAACCCACGACCTCCGAGTCAAGAGCGACGCTCTAGACTCTAGGCCACTGGTGACTGGACCACGGAGGCGCCATATCCATATAGCCTTTGCACATTGGTCCCGATCATTCTGCATTAATTCTTCAAAGTCGGATTAGAGGTTCAAGCATGAAGAGTTGACATAATATAGGTTAACTGGACCACGAATATGAAGTGCGCTAGATACTTTCAGTCAATTAATATTAAAATTATTTCACGATACTACTGTACATAATTTATACTGTGCTAGTTATGTGAATTTGTCTTTTTTTAACTTTCGATTCTCGCCGGCGATTAGCATAATTTTTATGTTCACCTTTCAGTCCATTGACCTTTGGTTGACCCTGTGCAGGATGTGGACCCATCGGACCCTTCATTATAGGTCGATAGCTTTGGGACAACAATTAGGACCCATATTTTAGTGCCCAGAAGTTTCTTTCGCCCTAAGGCCAGCTATACGATCAGTTCCGAATTTATAATTTTTACTAGATGACGCCCACAACTCCGTTGCGCCAAAATTCATTTATCGCGCGGGAACCGTACATTTTTCCGAGATAAAAAGTTTTCTGTGTCCTTTCTCGGGACTTAAAGTATTTCTATGCCAAATTTCAGCTAAATCGTTGCAGCGGTTTGGGCGTGAAGAGGTAACAGACAGACAGACAGACAGACACACTGTCGCATTTATAATATTAGTATGGAAGTATGGATGAGTCATCAATCTTGTTTCATATGCATTGAAATAAGATTGATGACATGAAACAACATGTTATATATTCCACAGTTTCCACGACACACCTCGCTGGCCCCAAAATATTCAAATATCGAACACATTGAGACAGTGCCGTAAATAGGGCGGTGCCACCGGTGCCCAGGCACAGGGCGTAGACTATGGGGGGCACAAGAATGGCCAGACCAGAGAGGCCTATACGAGCATTGCTCTGGTTACCTGCCTATAATATCTAAAAAAAAAAAAACAAGAACGCAGTAATTATAAAAGCTCGCAAGTTTTCAAAAGCGTGTACATCAAACAAACAAGTTTTTCTAGATCACAATAATAATTATGTAGATCACTACGCGTGGAAAACGTTCTTGGAAAACAATATTAAAATAGACGTTTTATGTGCGAAGGAAAACTTTATAAGTTCAGTACTTACTAGGACGCCATCATGTTCGCCTACCTCTGTATATTTACTTACCCTCAAAAAAGTTGAAAATATGTCGTCTTTCAAACATATTTCTTCTCGTTTCGATGATCCACAATCGCGTAAAAAAGATTCAAAGACTTTATTAGCATCCATGTAGTATGTATGATACAAACTCAGCATCTTGTTATTGTTCCGTATTATAATACCTAATTAACAAATAACTTTTTGCTACATCCATTATACATCCATCCATCTATTATTTGTTTACGTATCCTATATCCTGTTACCACTACGAGTGCTATAGACATCATAAAAAGTCCAGTAACGCTCGATAATTTAGAGCTTCATAACTAAAGAGTCGTTGATGTCTTTTCTATTGCGGATTAATCTATTGATATACACACAAAATTAAAAGGTTTCACAAAGAAAAACTTTAGATTACTGAATCTTCACTTACCTGTTATTTCAATGGTTAAAAGGGGTGGCCATAAAATGCGTGATTTTTTTTCCATTCAAACATTAAATAAAAGATTTTAATATTGTTTTCACGACCATAGCATGTAATTTAGGAAAACTTTTTTTGTTTCATTTGCTCGCTTTGAATGCATCTCGACAGCACGTCCTCTTATGTTATCGTCGCGTAGCTATACGGCGCTGCAGCACCGTAAAGCCAATCATACGGGGCCCCGGGGCCATAGGGCCCCATCGTGCGTATGCAAAAAATTACAAAAACCTACCTAACATACTTAATTCCTTGCTCTTGCCTTGCCATGCCCTGGTGCGCACCGCAGTGCACAGTTTGGGAACCCCTGGATAAGCCTAATATTTGTAATCTAATTGAACGTAAAAAATTACTCAACATGTCTAGACCTGTCACGCCCAAGTGATAATTTGGCGCCAAAATTCCACGCAAAAACTCCGACCGGCCGTGACTCCTGCGCAGTTTGGATATCAATTATTGCGCAATTATTATACTATACTGTCATAACAAATCATGTAAATCAGCTTAATCGATAAAAAATATAACCACAAATACTAAATACAGGGTGTAACACAAGGGCGGATCCAGCTTTAGCGCCAGGGGGGGGGAGGGGGTCACATAGTCGTGGTCAAGACAAAATCTATAAAATCAGTATGTTTAACAATTTTACTTAGTGGTTCACCTATAGGACCTATAGCCGAAACTTTTTCGTTATCGTTTCGTTATAGAATCGCCGATCAAAATGTATGGAATTGACATAAGACGAGTCGAACGTCAACGTCATATTAACGAACGCTTATGTCAATTCCATACATTTTCATCGGCGATTCTATAACGAAGCGAAAACGAAAACATTTTGGCTCACCCCCCTGGACCCAGCCCAGGGGGGGGTCATGACCCCCATGACCCCCCTCTGGATCCGCCCTTGACTGTAACAAAACAAAGCAATAAATCTTTAGGTGTATGTGCATTGCCCCTTGTACTTTACAGTTTACTGTAAAAGAAGCAGTGCTTAAAGGGTTACTTTTTTTTTCTTTTTTTTTCAAATTGATAATTTATGCAATGATATAAGTTATAACAAGGTCATATTACACACATTATCGGATTAACGATTAACGTTAACTTGCGTTAATACGTCCGAAATGTAACGCTTTAACGATTAACGAAGCTAACTTTTTTTTAACGGATTAACGATTAACGAAGTTAACTATTTGATTAACGGTGCCCAGCTATGCCTATAACGGCGTCAAAATATTAACCAACCAACATTAACTTCTGTAAAAAAAGTTCATGTATGGATTTTAATGAAACTTTACAGTAATATAGCTTATACATCACAATAACACATGGGCTACAATTTTAACCGACTTTCAAAATGGAGGAGGTGTTATGTTCATTTTTTTATGTTCAACGATTACTCCGCCGTTTGTGAACCGATTTTCAAAATTTTTCTTTTGGTGTATAGGTTATCATCCCAATTTGGTACCATATTCATAAAAGTGGTGACCTAATTGAGCAATCCATAAGAAATCGAGGGAACTCCTCAAAATCAACCATCTTCGGGTGCCCACACTGTTGAGACCCTTGCCCAGCGGTCGGGATGCATGCGGCTAGCTCAGTTCTCTTAACCTTTTTTAATAATATTATGGTTTAGACATTTTTAGTTTTTTCTTTCTGGTCGGCATGCTGTTGTTTAAGCGTAAAATTAAACGTACCCATTAAAACACCATTAGAATTTACTCTAAATAGTTACAAGCAATTTTTTTGTGACATTGCTATTTCAATAACTAAGGCACAGTATAAACCTAAGTATTTTATTTATATAAACACTTGATACTTCAATACAGTTTGATGTTTCAAATGCGAAAGTATGTCCGTGTATCTGGTTGTTACTTCTTCACGCTTAGACCACTGAACAAATTATGATGATATTTGTTATGGGTCAACTTTCGGCGCTGCGAAGATGCAGGCAACATCCATACTTATGTTATAAATGAGAAATAGTATTTGTGTGTCTGTTACCTCTTCACGCCTAAACCACTGAAACGATTTTGCTGAAATTTGGTATAGAGGTACTTTTGATTCCTGGGAGAAACATGTATGGTTCCCACACAATTAACTAGTTTTGTCACAATGGTGTTGCAATCAGATATTATAATACAAATCTATGTAGTATGTCTTGTATAAAATATTTTATAACTTCATAAAATGAAAATGGAATGTTAAATAATAATTAAAATATACTACAGTTAATTAATCTATTTAATGAAATAACTTGGTACGGGAATCAGTTTGACAGTTAAAAACCATCCACACGAGGATTCAAGAATTTCTCATCTCCTTTCAGTTTTCCTTCCGCAATCTGCCTTTCTCTTTCACGTCTGATTGCCTGAAAAGGACAAAAGTATTTTAACGAGTTTACCATCTTTGGCTGCAGCTTCCATAGCAGCACTTCACTATTCTTCATCATATTCTTAGCATGGCCGAAGGTTTTTAGAAGTAATAGATAAATAATAGAAACTTGTCGTTTTGTCAAGATTGTTTTGCTTTACTTTTTGTTTATAATTTATACAAATCGATAGATTCTAGTCATAAAATGTTCTGATTGTTTAGGTCTTAGGTATGAATAAATCATAGACGAGAAAGACATTGAAAATACTTGCCATAAATCTCTTGAACTGCAGCGTTTTGGTCTGGCACTCATGGAAATTGCTAAATAAATCAGCGCATTTAACTTTTCCGCGATCGAGACCATAGGCTTCGAGGCAGTCCATGTATCGCATTTCCTGCTTTTGACATTCTCCTAACATCTGGTGAGACACCATGCCACCAGTGATATCCGTAAACGGAGATCGAAAGAATGGCGATAGCGACATTGTTTAACTGAAATCAAAGTAAAAACTGTTTGCAAGAGGTTATGAATTACGTAAACAAATATTTACTGTTAATGTATTCAGCATTCTTCTTTACCAGAATAGTAAAGATAACAAAATTACCTTTTTATAGCAGAAGCTATTCTAATAAGTTAAACTACCTAGTCAATTTATTTCAATAAATTTAATAAATATTCCAATGTTGTTTTTCCTCAGCCGATCAAAGAAAATTATTTTTGACAATGACAATTGACAAATTTGACATTTTTACAACAGCCACACAAGGCACGTCGTTCCATTATGCAAAATGTCACAACTCACAAGTCCTTTGATTTAGAATCATAATAATTTGTCTATTGATGTGCCTCCGGAAAACATACAGCATTGTTTTGAAGAAAGCAGTGTATACTTATCTGTTCCGGTCTGTTTTATCTTCATAAACGGGTTTCGGTAACTTAACTAGATGGCGCTAGGAGCGATCTCTATGATGGAGCATAGACCAGCAAGGAGGGGCGCGCCAGCGCCGCCATTTTCCAAACCATAGCGTTGTGTACTTTCGCCGCGTACGGTCTTGAATCCGTTTTCATCGGGTTTATACTACATTTTTATACTAAAATAAGACTGTTTTTAGTTTAAGGGCAGTGCTAGGCCCAATTAACAATTAATATTTTTTTGCTAATTCGTTATTTAAAGTGTCGAAATGAGTTCGCTACCAAACAAAGACAATGACGGTGATTTGAACGAACGGGTAGATGAAGAATCCAGTTCGGAAGATTCATCGTCGGCCGAAGAGGAACGTGACGAGTCAAATGGTCATCAACAGGTAACGGCCGATCCACGGATCGACGCGTTATTCGACCAGGTCAGTGCCCTCACGAATTTTATAATGCACCAACAATGTGCATTACATACTACGCCTGCTTTAAGCAACACTGTGCAACATACTGACGATAATGGGGAATTCATAAGCAACCCCTCGTCAGATACTTCAAAAATTTTGGACTTGGGCACGTGTAGGACCGAATTCGATGATAAAAAGTATATTAAACCGGCCGATGAGTCGAGATTGAAATCGTTAATCGATCTCCAACATTTTAATTCGCCCACTTGGCGCCATGTCCGTTATAACAAAGTTTTAAATAATTTAATTGCTCAGCCAGGTTTTTGCAATTTAAAAATTAACGACGAGCTTTGTAGCCTTAATAAAGGGAAAGATTTTTTGGCACCCACTGAACAAGTTATGGCGGCTTTAACAAACGCGTTGTTACATCAACGTCAACTAATGAAAATGGGTCTCCAAGATTTAGTAGATTGGGCTCATAAAAATCCCACAGAGGTCAACTCGGATACATTGTTTAATAAAATAACTGAATCTTTTGGAAAATCTTCACCCTCTTACAAATTATCAGAGGAAACCTTACAAGTTGTGTGCGGTAAACGTGCGGAATGCATTGAAATTAGACGGCAAAGGTTAACTTCTGAAATAAATGATAAAAATGTACAGGCTGCTTTATCAAATATACCGCCAAGTGAAGAATTTTTGTTTGAAAAAACAAGGTTAGAGTCTTTTATTAAATCTCAAGGAGGTGCTCATAATTGGCTGGGTCAACAATTTAAAAAAGATAGATCAGTTTTAAAACGAAAAATAACTGAACCAATAGCTTCTACATCTAGATCTGTCCCGTTACCTAAACAAGCAAATTTCGGAGGTTATAAAACAATAAATAATTCAAAATCAAATTATAAAAAGTCCAGTAATAACACCCACAAACAAAATTCATTTCGAAACAACAATATTAAAAAGAAGTGACTATCAAACACATTTCACGGGGGGACAATTAATGAAGTCCAAACATCAATGGCAAGCTATGGGAGCCACAAACCATGTAATATTAGCAATTTCGGGTTCTCGAATACCATTCTTCAAAAAACCCCCGTTGATCTTACCCACAAAACGAATACTGAAACGGTACGAAACCAAACCGTCCCCGGCAGTATCGAAAATAATTCAGGAACTGTCGGATCAAAAGGTATTAGAACCAGTAGCTGCCAAAACGCCCAGTTTCATATCGAAAGTATTTTTGCGGAAAAAGAGCGATGGTGCAATGAGACCAATTTTCGACCTACGGCAACTCAATGCATATGTAAAAGCGAAACGGTTTCGTCTAGTGTCTCATGCAAATGTTCCGGAATTTCTCCAGCCAAAAGACTGGATGATAAAGTTAGATATTTCAAACGCCTATTTCCATTTGCCCATTGCAAAATCGCACCGACCTTTTTTAAGAATCAGTTACCTGGGAAAGTTGTACCAAATGACATGCCTACCATTTGGCCTAGCTTCCGCTCCTTACCTTTTCTCTTCTGTAACGTGTTGGGTCGCGGAGACCCTACGCGCGAAAGGATATCGAGTTCTAGTCTACCTAGACGATTTCCTTATAGTACACCAGGATCGGAACGCTCTGTGTCTGCAGGCTTCGGAAGCCGTAAGACACTTGGAATTGTTGGGCTGGCAAATCAACTATCGGAAATCGGTTCTTACCCCAACTCAGGACCTAGAATATTTAGGAATACGTTGGAGGACAGCAGCGAATACGATGTCACTCCCAGAGCAGAAGATCACCAGCCTAGACAGCAATCTGAAACAAAGGACTGTACTGAAAGAGGGCATAAATCTTCGACAGCTGCAAAGCCTACTAGGACAGTTGAACTTTGCCAACTTTGTTGTCCCAAGGGGAAGACTCCATTGCCGGCACCTCCAAATATTCCTGAAGCGTTTTTCCAAGGTTTTGCCCCGTGTAAAGATCTGTTTCCCAGATCACGTGAAACGGGAATTAATGTGGTGGCTCAACGGCATTCACCGCTCGGCACCGATACACAAAAAACCCACGACAAACTATCTGGCGACGGACGCTTCAGATGTGGGATGGGGTGCCTATTTAGACGGAACTTTACTCTCCGGGAAATGGACAGTTCAGCAAAAAAGATGGCACAGCAACAAAAAAGAACTGTTCGCAGTAGTGGCTGCAATAAAAGCAAAATCAAAAGAACTAAGGAATTCACACATATTAATTCAGTCAGACAATCGAACCCTGATTGCCTACATTCGAAAAGAAGGAGGAACAAAATCAGTAGAACTGTTAGCCTTAACCTTTCAACTCCTACAGTTGACCGACAGTCTGAACATATGTCTGTCTGCACATTACCTTCCGGGGAGGTACAACATAATAGCGGACAGACTATCCCGCGGAAAAATCCCAGCGGAATGGCATCTGCTCCCCTCGGGCACTGCGGAAGTGTTCCGGAAGTGGGGATATCCAGAGGTGGACCTATTCGCCTCGAGACGAACAGCAGTAGTACGGAACTACGTCACGATAGACTGCAGAGATCAATCAGCAGACTTTATAGATGCCTTCAGCAAACCCTGGGATTACAGACTAGCTTGGGTGTTTCCTCCTCCAAGCATTATTCCGAAAATTCTGGCACATATGAACACAGCTCGGGGAACTTACCTCATAGTAGCTCCAGAGTGGCCTCAAGCGTTCTGGTTACAGGATCTGAAATCTCGAGCTCTGGATGTCCCAATGGAGCTTCAGAATCTGCCGAAAATTCTGATAGACGTAACGACGGGACAACCCCCACCACAAGTGCACTCGTTAACGTTGAAAGTGTGGAAAATTGGGGGTGGGGCTCGCAAATAAGAGAATGGTCCTCGGAAGAAAAGAATCTTCTACAAAAGAGCTGGCGTACCTCCACGTTATCAACATATTTACCGGCAATTAAAAGATGGCTTGAATGGTGTTCAATTTCTGAAGTAAATGCTAAAGAGCCTCAACCATTCGAAGTCGCAAAATTTCTTATGCATCTTCATTTTAACGAAAACTTGTCGTACAGCACAATTTTAGTACACAAGTCTGCTGTACTTACTTATTGTGGACCTCACGTCGAACACCACACATTTTCAAATTTTATTATAAAACACACTATTAAAGCCATAGCCTCTGCGAAGCCTAAAAAAGTTACCATTTCCATATCGTGGGATCCAAGGGATGTACTGGAGTGGATCTCGGCAAACCCTCCAAAAGAGTCCCTCTTTGATATAGCTAGAAGAACTGCAATAGTATTATTATTGGCCTCGGGAAGGAGAGTCCATGATCTCACTCTGCTCGAGGTAACAAGTGATCACTTCTTCGACAGAGGTGACCATATTTTCTTAATACCGGCATTCGGATCTAAGACAGACACTCATTCTCGTCGCCAATCTGCCTGGATGCTTTCAAAACACGACAATAGAAATATTTGCCCTGTAACTCTTGTAAGATCTTACCTGGAAAAAGTTAGGCCCCGAAGGTCTGAGGTAGGAGATTTAAATAGTTTGTTTATTACAGTAAATGGGGTAATTAAACCAGCTTCCAGGACTGTGATAGGAAATTGGGTGCGTTCTGTATTGAGGGACAGTGGTATTGACGCACCTCCAGGAAGCTGTAGGTCAGCGGTAGCATCCTGGAGGTGGCTCGATAATCAACCAATAGACGAAATATTATCTAGGGGAAACTGGAAATCATCCAACACGTTTTTCAATCATTATTGTAAACAGATAGAAATCCCTAAAGAGAATCGACTTGATTCATTTTTTAGTACTTTTGCGCCGGTTTAGTTAATGTATGAATTATGATTAATACTTATTATGATTTTCAGTTCTAATTATTATTAAAGTTAATTAAGTATATAGATATTAAAATATGAATAATATGAATAATAAGTATATTGAAATATTGATATTAAAATATGTATGTTTTATTTATCTGCATAAAGTTTAACTTTAAACTAATACTTACATTATAATTTAGGTATATTACTTAATTTCACCTATTTATCATCATAGCGTTGTGCAATAGATCATCACCAGCAGATAACAAACACGTCTTCAAAACAATGCTGTATGTTTTCCGGAGGCACATCAATATTACGGTTTTACATAACAATAAAACCGATATTATGTGCCGAAGAGGAAAACATACAGCATTGTAGGAAGTTCTTCCTGGTGAAGACGACTATGGTTTGGAAAATGGCGGCGCTGGCGCGCCCCTCCTTGCTGGTCTATGCTCCATCATAGAGATCGCTCCTAGCGCCATCTAGTTAAGTTACCGAAACCCGTTTATGAAGATAAAACAGACCGGAACAGATAAGTATACACTGCTTTCTTCAAAACAATGCTGTATGTTTTCCTCTTCGGCACATAATATCGGTTTTATTGTTATGTAAAACCGTAATATTTTATATCTCTTTAGGAGTGTTTACTGCTAAAATTTTGAAGATCTAATGATAAAGAAACTCCTTTATCATTAGATCTTCAAAATTAATAAACAGCTTGAATGATACTCCAGAACTTGATTTTGATTTGTTCTTAACTTCACCTTCTGCCTTGAAACAAAAGTTGACACGTACACAGCACTACTTTAATAGGCTACTTGACCTAATTTTTTTCTTCATGCTAATCGCTTCTTAATCATTAATTTTCACGAAATAAACTAATATTTTATTATTTTACACTGTAAAAACCCATAAAAATGTTGATTGAAAAATACGCCTTATAAATGACGCCGAAAACACTGTCCGCCATAGTGTGACGTCACACTGTTTGTATTTTAGAGTCTCTTTATTTAACATTTTTTTATGTGCTAAATGTACGAGTCTTAAGGTGCCCAAAAATTATAAAAGAATTAAATAAGAAATTAGAAATCATTTGTAATGTTGAAAACTTTTGGAGAAAAGTTTTGGCCATTTCATTTCCCGTCTACAATAAATGGAGATAATATATAAAACTGGTGTTTTATTTGAATTACTCAAGAAAATATATTTTGCAAATCTTTCTAGGCTTATTCTTATTATTTATGTACAAATAAACTTACACATAACGAGCGCGATAAATAAAAGATATTAAATTACGAACATGATGACGTCACATCCAAATCGGAAGTACTGCAAAAGCGTTTTAGTCAGTACAAATCATATTTTCATAAAATCATATTTTCAAATCGACTTTATTTATCAATCACAAGCTTTTATTTGATGATAAGGGTGAAATACGGTTTCCTACGCCAAGTTCTACTAGAAATATGCATTTGTTCAATGAAATTGAATATAGGTCAAGTAGCCTATTATCTGATGTGAAAACATATAAATGGTAATTAGTATTATATCACTGTTTGTTTTCCAAGTAAAATAAAATAAAATAAAATAAAATAAAATGGTACATAATCAATTTTATAAATAACTTTTTAAGTTCATGTACAAACGAAAATATTTTTACCCAGTTAGCAGCTTTTGTAGAATTTTGAAAACGAAACACATTCTCAGTTTGACAGTTGATAGCTCAACAGCTGACTGCCGAGTTGTTGCCAGCCGTGGCCCTTTATTATTTTATTTTATAGTTTCTTTTCCTAGAAACAATAATTTGTGATAGTTTCTTACCAAATTTTTACCAAATTACACTTTGGTGTCACATAAAAAATGGAACAATGGATAAGTGAGAATTTATCTAAAATTCTAGACTTTCAAGTTCCTGAGGATCTCATCCAGTAAGTTTGCTTCTCAACTTTTATCCAGACATATTTTGTTCTGACTTCTGGCTATAAGTAATTAATATTTCCCCAATATTATTATAATAATTTGTCTTCATTTGTCTTCAATTATACCTTCTTTTATTTATATTCTTCATTTATACCTTCCCTGACCTGATATGATTATCTGAACACCAAGCAGTGGCGTAACATAAAGGGTGGCAGGACTGGCAAAATGCCACGGGTCCCTGACCCTGACCCAAAAGGTCAAAGTTTTTTTAATACATTGTTTTATTATTAATGTGAAGATTTTTACTGATAGGGCCTCATCAATTTGCCACGGGCTGCGGATGTTATAGTTACGCCACTGTAATAGGTTGATTTTTATTATATATTATTTATTATATTATACAATGAATTTACAGATATATTCAATCAATACAAAATGAAAGTGATTTTAATGAATACATGAAGACTTTATTGGATTTTGATAATGTGGCACACAAGAATTTCTTCTTAGAACTATCAACGAGAAAGTTCCCAAAAAGTAAGTATTTTTATGACCTTGAATTAAAAACATTCAACAGAATCTCTATAATATTATAGTATATTATAAGTAAGCAACATAAAAAATAAAATAAAAAAGCGGCCAAGTGCGAGTTGGACTCGCCCATGAAGGGTTCCGCAGCAGCAATAAAATTTATTTTTATGAAATTAAAAGGTTTTTGATTTATTTCTATATTTCAGTCGATTTAATGAAATTTAGATTAAGGTTTACCATTTATTACGTATAAAAAAAACTACTGGCTAGATCTCGTTCAAACCAATTTTCGTTGGTAGTTTTTATAGCAATCTACATAATATATTTTTTTTAGAATTATCATGCCCCTACTTTAGAAATTAGAGGGGAGGGGACACACATTTTACCACTTTGTAAGAGTCTCTCTCTCGCAAACTATTCAGGTTAGAAAAAAATGATATGAGAAACTTCAATATGATTTTTGGAGACTTATCCATAGATACTCCACACGCATAGGTTAGATGAAAAAAAAATTTTTTTGTTTCAGTTGTACCTAGGGGGACCCCTAAAATTTTTAATAATTTTTCCATTTTTGCATCAAAATCTTAATGCGGTTCACAGACTACATCTACTTACCAAGTTTCAATAGTATAGCTCTAATAGTTTCGGAGAAAAGTGGCTGTGACATACGGACGGACAGACAGACAGACAGACATGACGAATCTATAAGGGTTCCGTTTTTGCCATTTTGGCTACGGAACCATAAAAACTAAAATTAATGATTTCACAACATTGTTGTTAAAATAACCTTGATGAATATGATAACAATTCCTCCACCAATGTTTTATAATTTCAGATAATGCAACAGTAAAGCAACCCAAAAAGAAGATTTCTAAAAACAAGCAACAAGTGGATTATGTGAGTTCCGAGGTGCCGCCACCAATGAAAAATGAAGAGGTGGAGTCAAAATCTAAAAAGAAAACTAAATATGTCAACCTTTATTCTCAAGAGGGGACAAATGCACAAGTAGTCCAATTGAAAGGTATTGTGTATTAAATCTTCAAAATTTTTAGATTTAAGATTTAAATTTTTCAAGCTATGATAAACAACAGTTCTTTAATTTGTCACAATATGTGACTTGCTCTTATATTATTTTAATGCTCTTTTCATCAGTATTGGAACGGCAGATATTACTATTCTCAAATTGCCGAATTCTGTCTGTGGTGGTTATTGATCCCCTGTCAAAAAACTTCATATTAATTGATCCTTTTCTATCTAAACCGCAATTAACAACGAAGTGACAGAATATGTTTATAGTCTAAGGGTGATATCGTATTTTGCATACTCGATATAAACACAGTATGAAGTATATCACTTTGAACTTATAAAGTTTTATATTATAGTTCTATAAGTTACCAAGAGGGTTTCTGATGAATCTATAATAGTCTGTGTCTTCATACGAGTTAATTTTTTTTCTTGAGTTAACAATACAGTGCAATCATTTTTCATAATATAGCTCCTAGACTAGAAAGGTCAATGACCACTGGTGCCACCTTAAAATAGTTTGACTATAGTATGTAGTACTTCAGCTTAAATTGTAAGCACTTGTTGTAGGTCGGCACCACTGTGACTGTGAAGCGTCCAAGCATGATTTGATTAACAACTGCCTGCAGTGCGGCCGTGTGGTGTGCAAACAGGAGGGTTCTGGACCTTGTCTTTTCTGTGGAAATTTAGTAACTACCTATTATTTTAATGTTATGTTATGAAATGCAATTTTCAAATAATAAAAACAGATTATCAGTTATCACAAAGTTTAGAAAGAGATAAAAATATAAAAAAAAAACAAAAGAACCTTCAGAGAAATTTGGCGTTAAGCTATTGTATAATGTTACTTAACTACAAACTTGTTTTGTGGCTTCAATAGTTATTACCTCAAAATAAAATAATAATATCTTTGATATATACATAGTTAAATATTTCACTGTATGATACCAGCTGTTATAAAATTACTTATGGCATTTAAGGTATGTACACCGGAAGAACAAAGGGAGATTAACACTAAAACAAAATCAGGTGCTAAGCTAGCCCAGTCGTTGATGGAGAAAAGTCGCCCCAAAGGCTGGGAAGAAGCGATAACACATCGTAACAGACTTCTGGAGTATGATCGTACCAGGGGGGTTATTATGAGCTCTTATATCCAGCCAGTTTACAGGCCAATTTACAGGCCATTGCATAGACACGGCTTGTAAACTGGCTGGAAACTGGCTGGATATAAGAGCTCATAATAACCCCCCAGGTAGGTAATAATTTATTGCCTTACATATTGTTTTAAAAATTTACTTTAATGTTTTTTTTTTCTTAAAACACAACACTAACATAGTCTTTTTGTCGAGTACCATCAGCTATTTTATTGTTGTCAATTTCCGCCATTTTGTTGAGGCATGTCCGCCATTTTGTCGACAGCGAAAAGCGTACCCACGTGACTGACGATGACAGCGACTACTTCATGGCTAGTAGTGTGTGGCTCAGCGAGACAGAGAAGGAGCGTCTACGGCAGTATCAACAGAAACTCCACGATAAGAAACACGCATCGCGTCGCGATAAGAAAATGGTGCTCGATTTCGCTGGTGAGTACATATGACGTCATTATGTATAAGCGAGATGGGGCGAGAGCTGTGCGAGATAAAGATATGTCAACTCAAACTGCATGACAATAATCAGACAAGTGCATATTATTATAGTAGAGTGAGCGAGACAGAGCCAGAGCGGTGCGCCAGTCCTAGTAGAAATTAAACAAAAAGAAGCACACCATTTATTGTTTTCGTTATTGGGAATCATACTAAATTATTTTGCACTGTCACTAATATGTTTATGAAAAAAAAGATGGATTGATACCTTACTTTGTAAAGGTACAAATTGGAACCGAGCGACACATCGCAACTGCAACCGCAGACGACGTGTCGTCGCGACACTATTGGTTTCTATGTATTTCTATGAATAAGTGTCGCTAGCTGTTGAGGGTATTTCATAGAAATACATACGAAACCGATTGTGTCGCGGTGACAAGTCGTCTGCAGTTGCGATGTGTCCCTTGGTTCCAACTTGTACGTTAAGGCGCTATATTGATAATAACGTCCTTTTTGAAGTAATACTATAGGACCCTCAGAAATGTTAAAAATCTGGTAATGAGATATACATATCTTCATAGCCCTAACTAGGTTTGAGAAGAACCAAAAACACGATTAATGTATTTTGCCTCGATACATTTCTCGATCGAAATGACCTCTTAAAATTACGAAATTTGAAGATTATTTTTAAACGAGAATAGATGTATTGTAGGAAATTAGTCTAAATAATAGACACCTTTGCAACCCAAAATCGTATAGAAGCATTTTGCTTAAATGCTCCTAGTTATTGTTTAAATAAACAAAATTACTTTTTTTCGCATGTTTTCCGAGCGAGCCGATAGCTTCTGGCCGCAGCGTATTCACGACTTTATTGTCATACAAATTAAGTATAAAATTGCCCTTGCGGTAAAATTACTATCAATATAGCGCCTTAAGTCATAAAGTGTTTGTAGGTCGTCAGGTGCTAGATGACAACACTATAGACCACGAGCCCAACGAGGACCATCTGCGGTCCCTCATGGACCACAGTAGCGGTCACAGTGGTAGCAGCGGTGGTGGTGGTCATCAGCTGTTAGGAGGACTATTGGATGGAGATAGAGACGTGGCGCCGGGAGTGAATGCGCCGCTGTTACAGGTGGATGTTTATTGTTTAACTCTGTATTCGTTGTTCAAATCTTCAATTTAAAAAAGGAAAAAAATCTGTCTCTTTGGCCAAAACCTTTTCTTTATCGCTTCGTTCGTTAATATGACGTTGACGCTCAACTCGTCTAATGTCAATTCCATACATTTTGATCGGCGATTATATAAAGAAGCGATTGCCTTGTTTGATTACGGGTCCCAACTCTCAAGACAAAATGAGTATGTCAGGTACCACGGAGACCATAATATCAAAGAGTTGTCCTGGTTGGATACTGCGCCGTTGGTTCTGGCGACACTGAGTTGCAGTGGTGGGATTGGTAATAGTTGGTGGTACAATAATTATTGACGATTATCGTGATTTGTAGTTTCATGCATTGTCTCTCTTACGACTTCTAACTCGTAACGAGTTAGAAGATGTTGTTATCTCTGTTGTTGATCTGTTGAGCTGGTGAAGCATGTTGAACACTAACAAAACATTACTCTTCTTTTGGCGCAGATGGGTTAAAATAATTCCCTTTGACGACGATGTGTAAAAATGATTTTGGACTAAAATTCCTTTCTTGACCAACGCCAACCAACCAAAGTCCAAATTTTTTTTATTGCAGTTCGATGAATCAGTGAAACCTCAAGTCAATCCAGTGCAGAACCAGATGTGGCAGAATTCCAGGGTCCAGGATCTGGAGCTGCAGGAGATGAGCGACACCGGCAAGTGCCTGTCCATGCACCAGCCCTGGGCGTCGTTGCTGGTGGAGGGGATCAAGCTGTGAGTACTTTGTATTTTACTGATAAGTGATAAGCATAGTGTTAGGAACTTACGACACATAGTGCCATCTAGCGTCAATCCAGCGAAACAAATCGATGGAAGACACACAACATAAATCGCCTACTCGATACTAGATGGCGTTAGGTGTACAATTACATGCGCGTATCTTCTAGAAAGTTTAACCCATGTTTACGCGTGTCAGATACGAATTCTCTGGAATATTCTGGCACTCGCCTCGGCTCATATAAATAATCGTAGTCATTCATTTTAGTCTGAGCGATCTTCGAGGCGACTTCGGAGTGAAAACAAGTGATCAATAGTGAGTGAACCAGTGAACCTACGACTTGGCTACGACCTAGGACAGTGATAGTGCTTAGTGATTTGGACCTAGTGCTAGTGAATAAAGTCTTCAAGCGAGTCAGCAGGTCTTTCTCTCCAAATCCTTCGAACCCTAGCACGTAACAATATTAAGCAATTTTTTTCTCTAACGCTGTTATACATTGACGCCGCAGCCGCGAAAAGGACGTGACAGATCTACTGTCTTCGTATATTTATCCGCACGCACGCGCCAAACGCGCCGCATTTTAGAATTCGTTGTATGAAATGATATGAAAGCTCGCACACTCGTCCGCACCGCGCGCCGCATTTCGTGTGCTATGCAGTACGTACGAGGGCTGCTATTTATGTATCCGGAATTAAAAAAAGAAACAAACATATATCATTTAATATGGTTTTATTGCTTTTCAAAATATTCGCCGCGATGATCGACACACTTTTGCATACGCTGGAACCAATTTTCATAGCACTTTTTCCATTCTGATTGAGGTATCTCCAAAACGTGCATTTTGAACGCATCAACAGCCTCTTCGCGGCTCGAAAAACGTTGACCACGTAATTTGTTCTTCGCGTATGGAAATAAAAAGAAATCGTTAGGTGCCAAATCAGGGCTGTACGGCGGATGACTAGTCAATTCGATCTTTTGACCCTCCAAAAACTGAGTTGTTTCAACTGAGGTGTGACAGCTAGCATTGTCGTGATGTAATATGATTCTGCGTTGTCGGTTGTCCTTTCTTATTTCTTCAAAGACTTCTGGTAAACAAATGGTCGTATACCATTCAGAATTAACCGTTTTACGATTCTCTAATGGCACTGTAGCCACATGTCCATTAATTCCAAAAAAACAGGCGACCATTTGCTTCAAAGTACTTTTTGCACGAGTAACTTTTGTTGGTTTCGGCTCATCTTGGAACACCCACACCGTTGACTGTTGTTTAGTTTCGGGGTCATATGCATAGATCCAAGATTCATCACCTGTGTAGATATTATAAACGGCTTTTGACGTACCACGGTTGTATTTTTTTATCATTTTTTTGCACCAATCGACACGAGCCCGTTTTTGATCGATTGTCAAGTTGTGCGGAATCCAACGCGAACATATTTTTTTTACAGCCAAATGTTCGTGTAATATCTTATGTATGCTCGTCATACTTATGCCTAAGGACGCCTCTATCTCGCGATATGTAACATGACGATCACGCATTATTAGTTCCCGCACAGCATCTATATTTTGTGGGATAACAGCTGTTTTTGGGCGACCTTCTTTATTTTCATCCGTGAGCATAGACCGCCCACGATTAAACTCACTGTACAGTACAGGATAAACAGTGGTTTTTGATGGTGCTTCATCTCCAAAAGTTGCGGTGAGTTGAATAAAGCACTGTTGTTGATTTAGCCCACGCCGAAAATCGTAGTAAATCATTGCACGAAAATGTTCACGCGTTAAATCCATGGCAAATGAAGACACGCAATTTTCAAAATGACGCCACAATGGAAAAATAATTGACAGTCACATGAAACAAAATGTATTCTTCAACCAAAGAGTTCTATTTTCAAATGTTGTAATTACTTTTTAAATATTGTTCTTGTAAGTGGCCAGTTCCGGATACATAAATAGCAGCCTATGTACGAAACGTACGCGTAGAAAACAATGATAATATGCGTTGTTTTCTCTAGCTCATAGATTTATGGGTGTGTTTTGAAGATATTATAAACAATTTAAATTGACATAAGAGAGAGAGAGAGAGCGATATAGTACCAGCCCGTGACGTTACAGTTCGTGCTACTTCATACATAATACATGACAACATGACATGACATATTGTGTCCACGTATGGACATCGCATGAAGTGCGACGTCCCTGGCGCACGGACCTCGCAGACCTGCGGGGGTGCCGGGGGCAAGGCAGGAACGGGTTTGGAGCGGCGACGGCGGCTAGCTGCGCGGCCGGCGGCGGGGCTCGCTCTCTTCTTCCTTAACCACCGGCGCACGCGCACGTCCACTTATAATATAACAATTAGCAACATTGTTTATTTATCTACCAGTAGATAGGACCCGACAACATGTATAATGACAATAGTATGTAGCTGGTACTCTAGCACACCGTGCCGTCACAAATCGCTTCCTAATAATAAATAATTAATTTTTTATTAACAGTCACGAGGGGCGCACATGGTACAGCAACCACCGCGGCCGGCTGTGGATCGCGGCCACCGCCAAGCCGCCCGACCAGGCCGTCGTGCGCGCCATAGAGAACCAGTACCGCGTGCTGTATCCCGGTGAGTACACGACTGTGGTGTTACGGTAACGTGGTACAGCAACCACCGCGGCCGGCTGTACCATCTAAAATACTACAATAGCAAGAGCGCATCCTTTATAGTTTATTGTATTCTAAATATAAGAGTCAGTTGCTTATTGAAATAAAATATAATGTTTGAACCTTTTTTATGAAGGTTTTTAGACATTTTTTTTTGATAATTTTACATTTTCGAGGTGGAGGAGTTCTGGCCCGCCGGTGTAGTTTACCGGAGGTTTCGGGGGAGGCTCCCGAACGAAGCGCGCATCACGTCGCCGAAAGAGACTTTAACGTGATAAAGTGTAGTGTGATTGTGTGTGTGAATGTGAGAATAATATATATTAGGATAAAATTGTTCGGCGTGCATCCGTTTTCTGATTGCCATAATACAAGTTTTACTTAGTATGGGATTAGACGACGTGATGTACGCTACCTTGCTTTTATACTATTGTATATTATTGAATGATTAATAAAGAATTTGAATTTGAATTTGAGATAATATTTTTATTTATGCATTTTAGTAAGGCGTCTCCCAGACAGACGCGGGTAGTGGTGGCGGTGGCGGCGGCGGCCAGTTGTTTGTACTGCCACCGACACCGCGTGTGTCTGTGTCGTTCCTAGAACTCTCAAGTCATCCAACTGACCACCACCGCTGCCCGCGTCTGTCTGGGAGACGCCTAATATGTATTTTTACTTAATTTTCAGAGAAGCAATTTAAGTTTCCATCGTTCTACCCGACTGGCTGCTTGCTCGGCTGCGTCAACGTCGATGACGTATTACCACAAGAGGAGTATGATAAAAAGTAAGTATTGGATGTGTAGATCATAATACTCAAAAGTCAAAACATGACTTCAAAAGATTGTTTTTCTTGCGATTTTTTTTCCTTGTAACTTGACTGGCAACTAGTGAAACAATTTTGTTTCTGTAACGCCCATAAGGTTGAGTGATGAATAACGTTTTTGGGTATTCATTCCACTATTTTGTGCATTTTATGTGCACAAATGCAAGTTTTTAGGGTTCCGTACCCAAAGGGTAAAAACGGGACCCTATTACTAAGACTTCGTTGTCTGTCCGTCTGTCCGTCTATCTGTCTGTCTGTATGTCTGTCTGTCTCCAGGCTGTAACTCAAGAACGGTAATAGCTAGAGATTTGATATTTTCACAGATTATGTATATCTGTTGCCGCTATAACAACAAATACTAAAAATAAAATAAAATGAATATTTAAGGGGGGCCCCCATACAACAAACGTGATTTTTTTGGCCTTTTTTGCTCTATATCAAAAATGGCAACAGGTAGGTACTTGAATTTTACACAAAATCCTTAGTTATATATGTACTTTAATATTTAATAATAATATTAAAATAAAATAAAAAATAAGGGTGGCTCCCATACAAAAAACACAATTTATGGCCTAATTTTGCTCTATAATGGTACGGAACCCTTCGTGCGCGATTCCGACTCGCACTTGGCCGATTTTTAAATAAGTAATATTACAGATACCCCGGCGGCGAGAGCGACAGTCCGTACGTGTTCATCTGCTCCAACCCCGTCAGCCTGAGACTGCGCTTCCCGGTCAAGGGACAGCATAAAATATGTAGGTCATTTTAGGCTGCTTATAATGATAATATCATATCCGCGCTGAGATGATAAACTGACCATAACGAACGTCATAGATTTGAGCAACATTAACAAATAATGGGTAAGCGGTGGTTGATAGGTTTCTTTTAAATTCAATAAAAAGGCGAATAAAAGACAAGAACAAAACATTGTGTAATGTATAGAGTATAGAGTATCCATTGTGTCAACTTTTGTGCCAACATTCAATAAGGGGGCATGCCGTACACATTCAGTTGTCCTGTGACAACTTATTTATGGGCTTTTATAGAAGATATTTATTCTTTCAGATAATCTGGATAAATCTATACACCAAGCGGCTATAAAGTGTATTCAAAAAATGGGCAAAATGGAGTCCGAACAAGTGAGTGCTGGGTAAATAAATAACGTATTTATATTAGAAAATGGTTTTATTTACATTTATCGCTACATACATATAAATAATAGACTCACACATACGCTTCATACAAATCACAACCATACAAATACAATAACTTATTGTTAATCTATACTTAATTAGCACCAATAGAATTTGAGACTGAAATCAAATGCAGATGTTTCCGAAATTGAGGTTCACTCGAAATTCAAATATCTCTTTGCATTGTGCTGGCTTTTAACTTAAACGCATGATTGACAAATATCAGGACTAAGAAGAATCATTTTTGTAGTCGACGACAGATACACAATCATTATTCCCTAGGCCTAACATGAAAGGGTACCCTTAAATAAAATTCGAAAAAAAAATATCTTGATAAGTATTTGAATTTCGAGTGTACGCAAATTCTTGCCCATCCAAACTATCAACGAGACTTTTTTTTGTCTCTAGATCGAAGACTCACAAGAAAGAGGCTTCGGGACACTTTTTGCCTTGTTTGGATGCCGTAGAATCTCTAGGTGGGCGTATACCAACCACTTAATCTATACTAACAGATGACGCTTTGGCAGTAGAAAAATTTGGTTTAGCAGTATAATACACAGGAACGTTACGCTTCCTTCTTTTGGTTGAGTTGCGGGAAGAACGCCTCGATGGGTAGTATCGGGTCGTCCGTAGCTATCGTGAAATAGCTCGGTATCCTTCTACTGTTGGCTGCGACGGTCTTGAACATTCCCGGCGTGTTGTAGTCTTTGCTCGCGGCCAAAGTCAAGTCGGAGACTCGTTTGGACTGCTCAAAGACGCGCTCGGCGTGTTCATGATGCTTCTTGTCGGCTATCTTCATGATAGCGCTCTCTGATCTTGTCCTCTCAGAGGTGTGATCGTGGTTTTCGGTTACGATGTCATTGACAGATTCGCCAACGTCTGAATCGTATACTTTCTTCCTCAAAGGTCTTTTGCTGAGGAGAAGTGTGGTTGGGCTGGTCGATTCGGCTTCTTCTGTGGGCTTGGGTCTGCGTTGGCCGCTTCGGATCCGAGCTGAAATCTTTTGCGGTGGTGCAGTTTCAGTTTCCTCAACGTTTGGTCTACTGTTTTGTCTGCTCGCCTGCCTGGAATGAATTTCTGACTCATTATTGTCCGTTCTGTTTAATTTGTGTCTAGGCTCTTTGGGCATAAACTTTTTCCTCTCTGTGGTTGTTTCTACTTCGGTGAAGTAATTATCGACAGACGGTGGTTTCCGGATTGAGACTCGTGGCTTGGGAGTATTTTCGGTCGATTTCTCAGTTGTAGTGGTGGAATTTAACCGACTTCTGTAATCTTTCATGCTAAACTTGGGTCTGTCAAATTTGTTCTTTAGTCTAGGTCTAAGTTTGGACCTGGGACTCGTGTCTTCTTTTTGAGATGTTTCAGCATCATTATTGTCCTTTAGTGATTCCGTGGTCTCTTTCATCTCGACAGGTCGTGCATCTCTATGAAAAGAAAATTCCTTTATATCTGATGAAGTTTTTAGCGTATCGGTCAAACTTATGGAGACGTCGCTGGTTGGTGTATCCTTTTCATCTTGCTTGTGACTATAGTCGGGTGTTTCATTTATTTTCAAATCATATATTGGTGTAGTTTTCTGATGATGAGGACGCGTAGATATTTTCATGATTGGCGATTCTCTACTATAGTCATGTTCCTTTACTGCTGGTGTCGTAGTTTCATATTTTTCTGTTGTAGTAGTGGTAAAAGGTCTGCGATGTCCAACGAGCTTCTTCTTGATGACTGTAGGTCTAGTTGGCGATGTGGTAGGCAGGGCACTTGTAGTGAAATCTGTAGTAATTGTTTGTGTAGTTACACTTGTCTTAGTAGTTCTTGGTCTTGGCCGTATTGTGTGAACTTCGTCTGCGATAGTTGTAGCGGGTTCTGTTGAAGATTCACTCTGTGTAACGGTTTCAGTTTTGTTACGATTTAAATTGGCCAGTTGTGGTCGACGTCGCCTTATCTTATTTCTTTTACGAATTTTGTCTTTGTCAATTACTGTAGTATCATTAGAACTAGGCCGCTTGAAGTGAAGATTTGGTGGAAGTGTTGGTAAGGGAGCTGAGGACGCATCCGTATTATCGGAATTAGTGCTCACTTCAGTTGTTATTTCTTGGACTGGTTTCACGGATTCATTCGGTTTTTTGGTTCTTCTTCCTGGTTTACCATTACCATTGTATGCGGGTGTAGATACTCTGTAATAGTAATCCTTCAGTTTTTGTTTGCCAATAGGTTCAAAATCATCTCCCAACGGACGCCTACTTTGTGAGTCAGCTTGATTGTAATTAAATCCGTTGTTAAAGTCCTTGTCACTTTCGGTAACAATTGCGAATTCTTCCTGTTGATCAGCAGTAGTCGTTGTCGGTTTTTCGTAAATGTTATTGTCTGCTTCATCTTGTTTTCCATCGGAATCTTGATTTTGGAACGTTTCCGGCGTCACAGTCCAAGGTGATTGCGTCTTTAATTCGTCATGTTCATTTTCAACAACTTCATAGGGATGGTATAGGTTGTTGAACTGATTGTTTTGCAGGTTCAATGCATCAGGAGCATCCACGTACTGTTGTGACAGTTGTTGCGTCAGACCAACGCTGTCGCCTTGCTGCTTGTTATTGTTGACTTTATTGTTGTAATTTATGTTTTGCTGGTTGTTATAGTTTTGTAGTAATCCGTTAGCCTGTGCTCCGTAGTCGTTAAAGTAGAGTGGAGTAGTCGATTGTATGAGGGGTGGATTGTAAGTGGTAACCTTGTTGATATCAACATTGTAGTTCTTTATCGTGAAAGCGTCGTGAGGACTCGGCTTGAACCCGTTTTTGATTCCAGCGTTCGGATCTATTTTCAGTGGAACGTCGAGTTTAGTTTGTTGCGTTGCAAAATTTCCAAAACCTGAACCAAATAATAAATGATTTGGAACTGTTTGTAATTTTGGTGTCGTCGACGAGAAGATCGCTGGAGTTGTTTTGAAAGTGGGCGTGTATCCGAACGAGTTGAAGATGGTGTGTCTGGTTGGCTGGGCTTGCAAGAACGAAGTTTTGGTGACTTGATGTATCGGGTCTCTTCCTTTCACTGACTGTACTCCAAATGATCCGAATGTTCCTGAAATAGAAATAATTGTTGGTGTTATTATTAAAATATTTAATATGTTGTTTAGATGTGTTTTGTAATGTGATATTATTTGGTGTGTCTAAAATTGGAGACTATATAGCAGATAGCTATTAGGTAGCCAGTACACAATTGCCTTGTGAATTGTGATGACCCTCTGCAGGCCACGTCACGCCTGGAAATCGTCCGCCATCGTACACCATTACCCCGTCTACACAATGGCAATGGTAATGCATGGTCCATTGTGAAGACATTTTACATATATATTTTGGATTTCTTTTTCACACGAGGTGCTGTTTGGATTTTTTTATTGACAAGTATAGTGACTAAATTTTCTTACCTAATATACTCGGTGGGAACTGGTGGAAGTTGGCCAGGTCGTGGAATGAGTACTGTGCGTATGGGTTCTGAGCGATCTTCTGACCGCCCTGTTGCTGTGCTGTCTTCACAAACTGAGGGGAGGACTCGCTCTCAGATATCTTATACACCTCCGGTTTGTAAATCTCCGTTTCTGCGGAGGCTGGTCGCTTCTCTGGTTTGTATTCTATGGGTGCTGCGAATAGGTCCAAAGGTTTTCCAGTGGAATATGCGCCGAATTGGAACTGCTGAACGTTAGTCAGTTGCTGCAGGATATTGTTATGGTACTGGGGCTTCTGTTTCGTCTGATGTTTCTGGATGGGCCTGTACTGGTTGTGAGGGTTTCTGATGAGCACGCTCTCAGCTGGCTGATAGTTTGGCACGAATTTGTAGTGGGTAAGCCCGTTGCTAGGCAACGCGAACGGGTTCAGATAGGAGTTGATTGGTTGGTGCCCTGGATGTGCTGTTTGGGCTGGGACGGTACGTAACGTGGTTGGTCGGTAGGACTGGGCAATGGAGCTCAGTTTGGTGACGTCTCTCGTTGCTATCGGTCGCATGGACGACTGATACACGTCGAGTAGCGGCACTTTGTACGACGAGTGTAGCGGGGCTGTCCCTAGTGGTCCATAGTATATTCCGCCGGAGCCTACGACGGGCCTCCAACCGCCTTTCGATGGTAGATTCTGAAAAAAGTTTTGGAGACTTATTATTTATTATGTAGGGCTTTAAATATGGTTATAAGTAGTTTTAAATTAAACCGGGACTGATGATTTATAAGTAGTTTATATGGCATAAATTAAACTTGATTATGATATTATACTTGTGGTACCAGCATTTGAACTAAGGTTTAGATTTTTATCTAAATTGTGAATTATTAAGTAGACCTAAAATTTCTTACCCCTTGCGCTGAGCGGCGGTGGTGTGGCCCCTTCAGAGCGTCCGCCGTCAGTAACAGCGGTACCCACACCAACACACATAGCCGTATTCCTGTAACAAACGATTACATTACATACCTTAATAAATAGTAAACTACAGATAATATTATGGTAACATAAAAATCATCTTTTTTCATGAGGACTTTCAATAATATGTTAGTGCATTAAAAGTCATTATATTCAATCTGCTCATAAAATTATATAAGCAACACATTTCCCAGCTACTCAATGTAAATACAATCATATTATCGATTTTAGAGGATGATGATTTGAAAATGACTAAGTGTTTGTAGATTCCTGTTACATCTTCATACTCTTACACCGCTAAATCGATATATATATATAAAACTCAAAGGTGACTGACTGACATGGTGATCTATCAACGCACAGCCCAAACCACTGGACGGATCGGGCTGAAATTTGGCATGCAGGTAGATGTTATGACGTAGGCATCTGCTAAGAAAGGATTTTAATAAATTCCCACCCCAAGGGGTTCAAATAGAGGATGAAAGTTTGTATATAATAATACTTCTTAACGCGAGCGAAGCCGCGGGCAAAAGCTCGTAAGGTATAACGCTGTTGCAAAGATAAGTTGAGATCTCCTTGGGTATTGAGTGTCTCCTTGTATCAAGCTAAAGACATAGGTTGGTTTTATTCGCAGAAAAAATACTGTTTTGGTGTGTTAAACAAAATATTGCGCAAATACACTTACGTGCTATATTTTAATATAAATTGCTAAGTTTTTTTGCTAAGTTATTGCTAAGTTAGTTTAATATTATAAATTGCTACCTAAGTAAAAGTTACTTTTATAAGGTTTGCAATTAAAATGTAGCTAAAATAAAAAAAGCTCAATTAGAGACACTGGTAATATTTTTTGCAGTTGTTCGCAACGAAACCAAAAGTTAACTATTATTTAAGTAAAATTTAGTTAATTCTACTTTCATCAAACAAAGATGGCTACCGGATGTAGAGCGGAACGAATCCGTGACCGTTCCCACGCTGGTGATGTACCGGCTTTGACAACTACAGGGCGCCTGGGCACATAGACAACTGGCATTCGATACTTTTACAGCAACGATAAAGGCCGAAATGTATGGGACATTATTATTTAATAATAATTAATAAGACATCGCAAGCGCCATGTCATTTAGCGACGCGCTATGTAAAAATTGATATCTCGCTATGTAAAAGCCCAAACAACTTTGCTCTCCAAACTGTCGAATGCAGGTTGTCTAGGACCTAGGTACTTTAACATGTAAGGTACAGCGAGATAAAATGGGGCAACTATAAGGGGTAAGTATCTGAGTAAAGTGATATAAGTATAATAATATTTATTCCTTTACTCTCATAACCCAGTGGGTCGGACGACCGACACGACTGGCGAGAGATCAGGCGCAGGACCGACTTTTTACATGCCCATCCGACGCATGGATCATCTTACTTGTCAGACAATCAGGTGATCAGCCTGCATCGTCCTAACCAAACTTGGAAATAACGTGTTTCCAACGCGGGAATCGAACCCACGACTTCCGAGTCAAGAGCCACGCTTACCAAGGGTATATGCTGTATTATCGATAGAGCAAGAGCACTGGCATCTGAACCTAAGCATCCCATATTATTAGCTCATCGTCATGTGAGGGGATAAAGGGTCAAATAATCAAAAAGTCTCACGTAATTTATAGACCATCGGTGTGAATTCATTCATACTTCTATACTTAATTAATATTACAAATGCGAAAGTGTGTCTGTCTGTTACCTCTTCACGCCCAAACCGCTGAGCCGATTTTGCTGGGTATGGGGATGCTTTGAGTCCCGGTAAAGGACAATAGGATACTTTTCATTCCAGAAAAATGTACGGACCCCGCGCACTAAATGACTTTTTGCGCAAAGGAGTTGCGGGCGTCATCTCGTTAATGGCAGAGGTTACACGATAAATTTTTCATCAATCTGATATCAATCTGATTGACGGAATATTGATGGTTATGAAAATTCCATATAAAAAAAATGATCAATCCATCAATCCGTGGGTTAGACGATAAATTTTTCGTCAATCTGGATCGGATTGATGGATCAGATTGATGAAAATTTGATCGTGTAACCTCTGCCTAAAATATTACTTTCAAGATCCAACCAACATTTCTGTATAAAATTACTGTTAAAACTTAAAGACTTCTGTTATTATTGCTCATACAAAGAGTAGTTTACGCGGCTAATTAACATAGTGTGTCATGTTCAATTGAGAGAAATTCAAATGTGTTCGTGTTTTATTTGCTCTTGGACAGTTATTTCGCGTGTGTCGAACTTCAAACTGAGATGATAGATCGAATTTTAAGAAAAATTTATTATTTCTTGTCATATGCTGATACTTTATTACGACGTATCAATTAGTTACGTTTTAAATATGGTCTGTTAAGACTTAAATTAATTTACACAGCACACCTGTAATTAATGACACAGGGAAAAGAAATAAGTATTTTCTTTAATTTTTTTGGTACAATAGAAATCTTGAATGAAGGGATAAGCGACGAATAATAAGAATAAGCCAGTATTTTGAATTTTTGACTTTAGGCATTATGAGTGGAACATTTGCCTCTTATTTTGCCTGATAGAAAGCAACTACCGCCGCCCATGGACACTCGCAACATCAGAAGAGCTGCAGGTGCGTTGCCGGCCTTTTAAGAGGGAATACGCTCTCTTTCTGAAGGTTTGCAGGTCGTATTGGTCCAGAAATACTTCTGACGACAATCCATTCCAGAGTTTTTATCGTAGACCTAACCTAGACCTAGCATTCTTTATCGAGTCCTTTTACTTTTCAACAGCAACTCCTCACGCCAGTGGCTGCGCACAGACCGTGGCACGTTTCACTCCAGCTATTCGCCACTAGAAAACACTGTGATATACATTTTTATACTTATCTCGCTAAACACGCAGCCGCTCTGCCCACAAAAATGGACCGTAGCTCAGTGAAAATAAAAGTCACTTTCCTCCGCTACCGCTTTAGGTTCTTGCACTTGGCCGCACGAACGTCTGACGGCAATTTTGATACTAATGACTGGAATGCTTTGGATGTAATTTTCTGCTTAATATACGTGTCATGATATTGTATTTTCGACCAGTGCGATCACCCGGGAGAGAGGCTAAATATTATCAGACGTGAGAACAGATTTAACTGTTTAGTCCAGAGGTTCCCAAACTTATAAGTATCACGCCTCCCTACTGCTTAAAATGAACATGCTTACGCCTCCCTTCGGCCCAGGGCTCAGCAAGTAATAGCAAGTGGGCTAGCCAAGCTATTGTAAAATAAAATAATAAAGACCAAAAATACATTTTCAGATGTTTCATTATAAAAATATGCTTTTACTACATACATTACATACTTATTTTAAGGGGGCGACTAACCCAAAATTGACGATTTTATAATTCATTGTTATACTTGAAATAAAGCTCCGAATTGTTTCATTTTCTAAAATTAAATACTACTTACTGCTTACATTATATTTCCAAGAATCCCATCTGAGCAAAAACACGATATCTTAAAAATTTTTCTATAGAAAAAAAATCGCAATTCACAAAGATGCATCTAATTTTCAAGAATTTTTCATATATTGCCATAACCGTGCATTAATCTCAGTTAATATAATATTTTAACACATTGTAAAAATTCTATCATTGAGAAACCGACCTAGCGGATTTTTAAAATGTTGTATAATCGAGTTATTGAGAAGGACAATGTTTGATTTTTTTGGGTAATGGGTTAGTCGCCCAGCGCCCTCTTAAGAAGAATCAATGTGACGGATGAGCTTGCATGTTTTTGACAAGATTTCCAATTCGCGTACGTCGCGGGAATGCGCGGGCGTCTGGACTCTGGAGTAAAACCACCACTGGCGCCCACGCCCCCCTTATCATGTCTTCGCGCCTCCCTAGTGGGGCGCGCCCCCTAGTTTGAAAATCAATGGTTTAGTCGAAGATAAATTAAATTTTAATTTAGTTTTATAAGTCACGCAAATCGCAACAAATATTTTGCCATCGCGTTTTAAATCATACATAGGTACCATCGAGGAAATTGGTTCCTAGACAGTTGACAGACCAACAACATTTGGTCAGATTATGTCAATTTAATGTTAATTATGATCTGTCGTCAGGGTTTGACGTAACGCGACCAAACTACGTAGGTCCCCCATCTGCCTAGGAATCAATAATATAATATATACTATCATACATATTATTTTAGTATATTTTAATCCGTATTATCCGATATTATGTATATATCCGATAGTATCCGATATTATGTTTGCTTCAGCACACAATCCTTGTGTCGCCAGGATCGACAGCGGTTACCAACCACGAAAAATCCTTTGATATGATCTCAGGGAGCCCGAAGGACATGTTAAAGCTGTCTTGGGAGTTGGGACCCGCAAATAAATTACATAATCAAGTGAAAATAAGAAAGGTAGGAAGTATTCTATAATTTTCCCTCCCCACGCATTTCAGGAGTATGTAAACACCTAATTTTCTTTCTAACGGCCGAACCCAATATACGATCCTAATCCGTTTTTACCAATCCAAGATCGATATTTCAATCCATATTTGTGTTTGAGTGTGCCAATAATGTATCCACAGATTGAAATTACAATCTGTGGTTGCAAGCCATCCATGGGAGGTTCGCTCTATGATTTCGGATAGCCCTCCGTTTGAAAATGACAGTTCGAGTGTATTCATAACCTATCTCACAATTTTGACGTTTCTTTCGATCGGTTTTATGATCCAAATCTGCAATCTTAGGAATTTCTCGGTTTTACTGTTTAAAATATTTTGGATTTGTCTATACTCTCAAGCAGTGATAGTAGTGATTTTGAGGATCTCATACTGATCGTGCGCGAGTCCGACTCGTACTTGGCCGATTATTTTTTATTAGTTATAATTACCAGTATTGGACAAGCAACAAAAAAGCGGCCAAGTGCGAGTTGGACTCGCCCATGAAGGGTTCCGCAGCAGCAATAAGGTTTATTTTTATGAAATTAAAAGGTTTTTGATTTATTTTATGTTTCAGTCGATTTAATGAAATTTTGATTAAGGTTTACCATTTTTATGACGTATAAAAAAAACTACTGGCTAGATCTCGTTCAAACCAATTTTCTTTGGTAGTTTTTATAGTAATCTACATCATATATTTTTTTTAGAATTATCATGCCCCTACTTTAGAAATTAGAGGGGGGGGGACACATTTTCCCACTTTGGAAGAGTCTCTCTCGCAAACTATTCAGGTTGGAAAAAAATGATATAAGAAACCTCAATATGATTTTTAGAGACCTATCTATAGATACCCCACACGCATAGGTTAGATGAAAAAAAATTTTTTTATTTCAGTTGTACCTATACCCCTAAAATTTTTAATAATTTTTCCATTTTTGCATCAAAATCTTAATGCGGTTCACAGAATACATCTACTTACCAAGTTTCAATAATCTAGCTCTAATAGTTTCGGAGAAAAGTGGCTGTGACATACGGACGGACGGACAGACAGACAGACAGACAGACAGACAGACAGACAGACAGACAGACATGACGAATCTATAAGGGTTCCTTTTTTGCCATTTTGGCTACGGAACCCTAAAAAAGGGTGCGCTCGGTGCGCCATGATGACTGCCCGCTGCCGGCAGGTAGAAAATGAGCAATGGCATGTGTCAACTGTCAGCTTATAGCAAGATAGCGCGTGAAGTTTGTTTGTCAATTGTCAGTGCCATTAGAATTTAACGAAATACTCCTAAATCCGAATTTTGCGGATATATGTTGTCGACTCGAAATCAATATTTTTTTATTTTCTATTATTCACATAAGGTTTCGATCGAGTCTATCGTACCCCTGGACAGAGGGAAAAGATCGCAGGCAATCCGGCCAGAAAAAAGATTGCAGATTTCAATTTTTATTATTGAAACGTGGATTGGAGATCGATCTAAGGATTGGGATCGATCCGAGATTGAGTTCAATCTATGCATAAGGATCGAATATTGGGTTCGGGCGTAAGTCCGTCAAAATATGAAATACAATTGAAAAGCGTACAACTTCTTAGACAAAAGACAGTAGCGATCAGTAGTTACTGATGAATAAATGGTGCCCCAATTTATCACCACCAAACTTATGGTTGTATCACCGTGAAAATAACATTGTTTAGACAACAGTGTCGACGGCGAAAGTGTACAGAAAAGCGAGGCAATTTCAAAATTTTCTTTCTAATAGACGTAAATTACACTTTCCTAACGTAACTCGGAGGTAAGTGGTTTGATTAGTCTTTACTTACTGACCGATATTTTGTTTCATCAGTTAGCGAACAAAACAATATCTGTATCTTTATATTAAGGGAAACCCTAATAGCGACTGATAAATTGGCACAAGCTTAAACTTCAGTAGAGAATTAAGCGCAAGAGTGTCATTTATTATTTTTTAAGTTTTTTTTTCTAAATAACCTGCAAGGGCATGAGAAAGCCTTCCCTACGAGTTATTCCTGCGTAAATGTATCGAATCTAATTAACATACATTATTAATTTTATATTAGACAACACTTTGTCGCACTAAAATAATGTTGAATTAAGTGCTATTAAAGTGAAATGTACTTTTACTTTAGAAATTGATTCTTAGATCTTGACCGGACATATTAACTATTTTAAGACATAGCAGAGAAGGTAATTAGTAATTACTTAATTTATAAGTTCCTTAGATAACTTCACGCTCAAACTACTGAACCGATTTTGCTGAAATTTGGCATGGAGATACTTTGAGTCCCGGAAAAGGACAAAGGATACTTTTTATTCCGGAAAAATGTGCGGTTCCTGCGCAATAAATGAATTTTAGCGCAACGGAGTTGCGGGCATCTTCTAGTGAACAATAAAATTCTTTATCGTACACACATAATCAAGGGGGTTAGTGCGAGTTTTATTCGATCATACGCATCGAGCGCGTTAACGCGAATTTGTATGGGATCAAAGCAGCGTCATCTACTGGCTAACGTGGATACCGCTTTGATCCCATACAAATTCGCGTTAACGTGCTCGATGCGTATGATCGAATAAAACTCGCATTAACCCCTCTGGGCGAGCGAAGCGGGCCCTATTATATCCCACAATCTGAACATTTTGTAGCACACTTTAGGGAAAAACTATCACGCCTATTGATTTGTGCTTTTAACATCGTAATTTTTTTTAATGAAATAAGGGGGCAAACCAGCAAACGGGTCACCTGATGGAAAGCAACTTCCGTCGCCCATGGACACTCGCAGCATCAGAAGAGCTGCAGGTGTGTTGCCGGCCTTTTAAGAGGGAATAGGGTAATAGGGGAGGGTAGGGATGGGAAGGGAAGGATTAGGGGAGGGTAGGGAAGGAAATAGGGTAGGGGATTGGGCCTCCGGTAAACTCAATCATTCGGCGAAACACAGCGCAAGCGCTGTTTCACGCCGGTTTTCTGTGAGAACGTGGTATTTCTCCGGACGAGCCGGCCCATTAGTGCGGAAGCATGGCTCTCCCACATATAAATTATTTATAATATATAGATGTGTATCACTAGTCAGTCAAGGTGTGACGACGCGATCCCTCACAAAGCTCGGCTTTTAGCTAGTAAATAATACTATTATACAATAGTACAAAGTAACTACCTAATGATCTTTGTTACTTTGTTGTCTGTTTGTCCTATTTTAACTATTAACAGTAGTAATCTAGAATCTAGATTAACTTAGCTGCTATTAATTGCGAATGAAGATACAGAACCACAAGAATTCTTTTCGCGTAAACGAAGTCGTGGTCAAAGTAACTTTGTATTTTCCTTGCTTGGGCCATGCTCTGCTTATCAGATGATCTTGATGCGTACAATACGGAATTATTTGGACCGGAATGATGCTTTGATACATAATTTACGTTAAACTTAAGCATTAATCTACTGACAGGCGCTCACGCGAGAAATTATGATGGTGTACGGAGAATGACTTCATTGTACGAAAGTATTCATACTAATAATATAGTTCAAATTCTAATCGCTTCTGTTGGGTATGTGTGTACCAATTAAAGTGCATTATTGCCGTGTCTGACTCTTTTAGTCGTCTTTCTAAATATTATTACTATAATGCCTTCTCTTCCATTACTGCGAAAAATGAGAACGATAAAACGACATTTATAATTATTGGATCAATAACTTGTTAGAAATGTTAGAATTGGCACATTATTTGAACTTAAAAAGTATAATCTAAAGAACGAGGCTAAGAAATTCGTATTATGTGTATTTTATACAAACTACAAAGCTTTGTGTCTTGATTCGCGGTTCGAAATTTTAGCTAATGAAAAAGACTTCAACGAGTATGATGCGTTTAAGTCTTTTGTTCTAACTTACATAATATTTTTAAATCAATTCAGAAAAAATATTTTTTTCTGAATTGATTTAACGGCTTTCTGAATATTAATGAGTGTTAAAACCAAATGAACAAAAAACGAAAGTTTTACGCGGGAAGTATTTACATGGTAAGTAAATATTATATCTCCGCTAATTATTATACTATAGTTTCTATGTCACTCGAGTATATCTGTTATGACTCTAATGGCACCTTAACAATACCGGATCAATGGTTTAAGTGCTTCAAATAAACTAACATAACCTACATAGTTACATACACTGTCACATCTATAGCTTTTACAGCTCCGAATACATGGTTTAATGGACCATTTCTATTAACCTCTTCGTTTTATTACTACATCATCATAAAATTTGAGTACTTATTGCTATAGTATGTAATTACGAGAAAAAAGTCAACCGTATACGACGCAGTCATTGTCATAAACCTACTAACCTCAGTGCTTTTAGAGTCCAAAAAAAAAAAAAAAGAAAAGTCGTGGCTACTTTTAAGTGTCTGTGTGGCAAGTGGGCTTTGAGCACATTGTTTAGGGCCGCAACGGAGCGAGCTGTAATTCTTCATACAAATAATTATGATATATCGCGCATTAAGCTATAAAACTTGTCATAAAACCACAGTGTTTGCAAAGCTTTAAAGCGGGAGAAAAGGTTAAATTACTACATCAAGGAATAAGGATCATTCGCGCCGATCTATTTCAAAGTTGATCCTGGGTCATGCTATCTCCCTCGGCCTTTGTTTTTATGAAAGAGACAACAGATTCAACCCAGGGCTAATTAATATCAGCAGCAAGAGTTCAAGAAAAATCGCAGAGTTTTAGTCGGTAGGGCCGCGGCACCTACCATCTTCGCCGCGGCGAGACCCATATATCCGCAGCGGGTCCCCCCTGCGTCCCATCCCCTGCGTCGAATGCGTCACAGCATATTTTCTCTGCGTGAAAAAAATGCCTACTTATACCAGTCTGGGTTTTAGTTAACTCTCGATTTATGTATCACATGGTTTCTTAGTATTCTGGTATGTGAAATAGATAGCATTTAATTTAATCTAGGGTTATTTTTAACCTTGAGATTGAGACGTCTTAAACAATATAATACCTACGAGGTCTCAACTTTTTAAACTTATTATTTTCTCTGTTGTTTTAAAAAGCGGGTGCCCCAGTTCACATCACTTTGTAGATATTTTATTGTTTTTTTACTTCATTGCAGGAGAAAGTTCTTTTTGAAAATTGAAATGTTTTTATCGATATAATTATATTTATCATGAAATCTGATATATGTATTTTATATTATTATTTCAACGTCCTTGTTGAAAGCTTTGTGAAGTTTTTTTAGACTTGTAATTATTTAAATATGTAGCCTTTTTCGTGGTTTCTCTTGTAAAAAGTAATTTCAGGTTACCTCTTCACGGCCAAACTGCTAAACCGATTTTGCTGAAATTTGGTATAGCGATCAATGTATCTCCGGGGAAAGGACACAGGATATTTTTTATCTCGGAAAAAATTGTTAGTGGTTCCCGCGCGATTAACGAATTTTGACGCAATGGAGTTGCGTGCGTCATCCAGTTACAGTAGTAAATAAGTCCGGGCCATTTAGCCGAAACTTTTTCGTTTTCGCTTCGTTATAGAATCGCAGATCAAAATGTATGGAATTGAGATAAGACGAGTCGAACGTCAACGTCATATTAACGAACGCATAAGTCAATTCCATACATTTTGATCGGCAATCCTATAACGAAGCGAAAACGAAAAAATCTTGTCTCACCCCCCTGGCAATACAAACTGACAACTGCGCAAACGAAGTTGTAGGCAACGTTTAGTAATAAAAAAATTAGTATGTCATTATTTTTAACCTCAACCTGTAAAGTGTAAGTAAATGAGTGAGTGTACGCATGCCTATGCGTAGTGCGTAAATTTTAAGCTATGGATTTTAGCAAAGTAACGCCTGATTCTATTAACTGAGTAATAAAGTCGACGTAATTTTGCGGAAAGTTGTTTCGACGGAAATTATTTAAATTACTTTTATTTTCATTTTACACCTTCTGTAGCTCTATGTAAATTGAATATTGTAGTTACAATATTCTTGTATAATATATTAAATATTCAAAACTGCTTTATGGAAAAAAAATATCATCTTTTTCAGGCTTCGGTGGCCCTTATAGAAATCATAATATTATACAAAAATAGAAATAGGAATAATGGTAGATATAACATGTAAATTTTAAGAGCTTTGCGATTAAATAAGATTAGTCATATAATTTTTAAACATAATAACGCATAATATACCCGTTAATTATAATTAACATCTAGATTAAATCAACAGTTTTAAATTTTATATGCGTCTGATATCATCAAAAGTAAATCTCTGATTTCTCTCGTAATGTCCAACAAGCCACAACATATTTTAGTCATACCTTACACTTAGTCTACATAATATGTATTTTAGTCGTATTGGTCCGGAAATACTGCTGGTGACAGTTCGTTCCAGAGTTTTACAGTGCGCGGCAGAAAGTTACGCGAAAATCGCGCGGTGGAAGACTGTCACTCATGAAGGTGATGAGGATAGTATATTTTTCGCACGTGGATCGATGGCGAAAAGTTGCAGGTGGTAATATTAGTTTATGGACCAAACATACACTTGTGTTACAATTTTTTTCACTTTAAATCAATAATCTCTGTTTTGAATATGAAATGAATGCAATATTTTATTTATTTGTATACGGTAAGAACCATAAAATTTTATATAGAAATATGACAATTAATCCTTACTAATAATATTATAATGGCAAAAGTGTGTCTAGCTGTCTGTTCTTCATGCTTCAACGACTGAATCGATTTTGATGAAATTTGGTATAGATATTATGTAATGTGCTTTGAAAGACGGGAAAGAAGCACATAGGTTAATTATTTTTATTGCGGAAAAATTAACGGTTCCCGGGCGATAAACTAACTTGGTTCACTATTTTCGATCTTCGATCAAATATTATTTGTTCGAAGATTTGTGAGGTTTTATTTTTACAAACTTCTTATACAGAATGTAACAAAATAAAGGGATAATACATTATGGTGTGTATGTGTCCTTTATACTGCGTGACTGGTGAGACATGTTCAATACTCGAGGACGTGATATTTGGCTATTATATTAGTTGGAAAAAAATAATATAAAAAAATAATATCAATTGATCACTGAGTAAATGTAGCTTAAAGTTAAATAATTATTTACCCAACGCATGGACACCGCGAGCGGGAGGGGTAGTTGTGTGGTGTTTCTTTGGTAGCACACGCCTCTGCACCGGCCGCATAGTATGCCTACTTGCCTAGCCTCGTAAAATACTTAGTATCCATGATTCATTTTTTTTGGGAAATTCGGAAAAAAATTAAGAACCTAATTTTATTACATAATTATAATGAAAATCGTGTACAGAGTACTCTCCATAAGTATCGGTATTGTCTCACCAGTCATGCTGTATAGAGTTAACTGTAAAAGTAGCAGCACTGTATATCCTTCAAGCTCACTCATTGATTTGAGGAAAAAAAAATCTTTATACAGAATTGAATCTAAGTGGAATAAATACGGCAGCCCTTAATGCCTTCGTAGTCGGCGACCCTTAAAGAAGCCATCGGTGTGAACGGCCGCGTTTCTCATGTAATAATTAGCTTCTCTGTAATAATACGTAACATGCTTTCATTGCCACAAAAAGCGGCGCAATGGGAAAATGAGTTTTATTCGATCGACGCCTAGTTTACTAACAATAAGCAACTTTGTTTAGTGTTCATCCACATGTATGTAATAGCAGGACCATTGAAGATCTGTTATAAAGACAATAGAAACAAATAAGACATTTAGCTCGTTTTCTACTGGAACTGCGTTGCTGCAATGTGTTTTTAAGATCCAATAGTATTGCTACGCTGAGCGAGTTCAGACAAATGAAAAAAATATATTAGTTCTCAAAATACACGTACGTACCCTAAGGATATATTTCATAATCGCCTCCGTGGTCTAGTGGTACAGAGCGCGGCTCTTGACTCGGAGGTCGTGGGTTCGATTCCCGCGTTGGAAACATGTTATTTCCAAGTTTGGTTAGGACAATGCAGGCTGATCACCTGATTGTCTGACAAGTAAGATGATCCATGCGTCGGATGGGCATGTAAAAAATCGGTCCTGCGCCTGATCTCTCGCCGGTCGTGTCGGTCTGCCGTCCCACTGGGTTATGAGAGTAAAGGAATAGAGAGTGCTCTTGTGTACTGCGCACACACTTGGGCACTATAAAAATACTCCTGCGTAGCTGGCCTGGTTTCAATGAAACCGGCCACCGTCACCGAAACCGGTGTGGGAGCTATTATTATATTTCATAATCGCTTGATCACAAAATACATCGAATACGGTAATATTGCTTCTATCGTACATTATTAGATAAGCAACGTCAAATTTTCTGATAAACTATTCGTCCTAATTTAGTATCTCGATAAATATTTTAAAAATAAAAGCTATATAACAAAGTAAGCTTTATAAAACCTATAAAAGTAAGCCCAATTAGCACTTTAATAGTTTATACTACAAAAAATCCTATTAATTAATGGCGTGTTTTAAAATAAACATCGAACGTGCCAATGAATGAATGCCAACTATTGGGTAGTTTGCCCTAGTTCAATAAAATGACGAATAATGTATCTACGGATTGCCTTCGCAAGACAAACCTCGTTTAATATTCCGCCGGTACAACCATTGTCATCCACCGCCCGTGACCTCACCCAACACGACCACGTGGTCGCCGTTCACGGTGGTCACTTTCCTCGACGTGATCCGATTATGATCGTGATCGAATGAAAACACTTTCCTTTAATAATTGTATGATGGAAAATCGATTTTGATGTAATTTAATTCTACTTACGAAGCGAAGCTTCGCTACTATCGAATAAAAAGACAAAAAATATGAATGGAAACATTTTTATGACATCAACACCTGACGGTAAGCGGTAGCATCGCCAACAGGCACTCTCATTATCGAGAAGTTAGAGGCAGAACTTTTATCTTTGCTTATCTTTTGTTTAGAGGTAAAAGTGGTAGTACCTCTATCACTCAGCAAAATGCAACATTAAGGCCCTGTTTCACCACTTCCTGATAAGTGATGAATAAGCTATCCACCAATTAACTTGACAGATGTTGAATCTGTAAGTTCTGATGGAGAATCTGTCAAAAAAGTTGTGAATAATAATAATAATAATAATAACTATTTATTTCAGATCATGAAAATCCATAGTGTTAGTAAAAAATACAATTGAAATTTAAATTATGTTAGTAGTTTATAATTATTTCAATTCTTATATTTTAAAATTATTGGGAATAGTAAGGCATTGAAACTATTAAATGAAACTTAATGTCTATGTAACATGCACCTCTATCCAATGCCTTACCAAACCATCAAAATTATCAGTTAATACCCTTAGAATGCTGTTATGACTACTTCTGACACGCTGCATCAATGACGCCACTCGCTTTCTTATTATGGCGTTAAAGCCATCAGTGCGCATTTCGGCAAACATTCCTGAGGCACTACAGTACCTCGGTAGTCCTAACAGCATTCTAAAGATATTATTGTACTGAACACGAAGAGCATTTATCGCGCGCTGGGTGTAGCTCGCCCATAGATTGCATGTGTAAAAGGACTGGCAGTAAGCTTTAAATAAAGTCACTTTCACCTCTGTAGAGCATCTTGCAAATCTACGAGCTAACATGTTCCCACGCACGGCCAACGCCCTTCGCTCCCTCTCAATGTCCACATCGTCAGCAAGCGTGTCAGTTACCCAATGACCCAGGTATTTGAATTTATTGACTCTAGCAAGTGGAGCTTCATTTAGAAACACAGGTGGTATTGTGCTAACCTTGTGTTCACGGGGTTGAAAGACAAGAAGCTCACTTTTCTTAGAGTTATACCTGAGTCCTTGGGCCTCGGCATACGCTTGACACTTCCCTAGCAGTTTTCTGAGGCCACTGATCGAGGGACTGAGCAACACCATGTCATCAGCATAACTAATGTTGTTCAGCATTACTCCGCCTATTGAACAACCGACATTAGTGCTGCTCAGCTCCTCGATCAGTTTATTTATGTAAAGGTTGAACAGACGAGGAGATGTTAATCCACCTTGTCGAACTCCACACCTTAATTTATACTCGCTAGAGAGAGCCCCAGACCACTTCACAACATTCGCTTGGTTCTTGTACCAGTAATCAAAAATATTTATTATCTCAAGTGGAAGATCCGTCTCATCCAGTAACTTGTTCCGTAGCATCCTATAGGACACCATATCGAAAGCCTTCGAAAGGTCCAGAAAACATGCATAAACTGGAGTGCTCCTATCAGTATAGTATTTAACAGTCTGCTTGAGAGACAAAATTGCCGTTTCTGTAGATAGCCCTGCTCTAAAGCCAAACTGGGCATCGTGTAACTTAAGATGCTTGTCTAGATATTGATCAAGCAGACTGTCTAGGACCTTTGCTATTGTTGTTGCTAGCGATATGGGCCTATAATTTGCTTTACTGGAGGAATCTCCAGTTTTATTTTTGATTATTGGTACAACAACCGTCTTCATACAATCGCTAGGCAAATACGTGTGCCTAATGCATAGGGTGTAAAACAAAGATAGAACTTTGCTTCCACTCGCCCTCCGCGCGCACTACGTCAGAGAAATTCTTTTGCATCGCTGTAACTGAGGCAACCGGTTCCTTGAGCGCGTTCGAAAGCGCAGTAGGCCTCACACCAGTACCTTGATGAGTAAGATGCGTGTACGCATCGGTGCAACACGAGTGCGAGGGGGATGAAAGATCCTTGACGCCCTTGACGCCCGAAACCGCCGTAGCGGCCTCCTTTCTAATCTGCCTATGCAGCGGTGACGTATTCTTCGTTGCACTTGAGTGCGAGCAGGATGGAACTACGTGCGAGGAAGATGGTACACTATCGTCCTGCGAAGGTCGGGTGCTGGCCTCCACGTGCATACTCCGACGAAGCGGGGAAGAGACGGTCGCTTCATACGCATCGCATAAGTGTGAGTGGGATGGGAGATCTTCGTCCTTAGAAACCGCCGTTTGGGCCTCCACGTGTCCCTCCCGACAGTGTGATTCCGCTGCAGCGAGCTCGCTAGTGTGCGAGAGTGATGGAGAATAATCATGACAACGCTTATTTTCGTTAAAATTCTCTATTTTATTACAATTATCATCTATTGGTCTAAAAGATATTAATCCCATGGGCCCGCTGTCTTTGTTCAAACTAGCCAAGTATGGACCACGAGTACCGCGACGAAAATTGATGTTTCTAGTATCCGAACAATTTAAAATCGTGTTACCGGCGTTCTCGTGACAGCTGTTGAGGATTTCATCTTTTGTTTGAATCAGCTGATCATATGTGATGTATGTACTCTCGATATTTTTTATTTTGTCTCTTAAAATACAGATGTCCTTTAATAATCTTGTTACATCTACATGGTCAAACGTGACTGGTGGCAGCTTATTCAAATCACAGGCCACGAAGACGGGAATTTTTTCGGGATCCGTTTGTTTAAAAACGTCTATTACATCAAATAGGTCTTTCTTAGCTTTTCCATCTTTACTTTTATTCTTACGTTTAATATTCCGAATATTTGTTGGTACCGACTGAAAAAGCAGTGACTTAGCTGTTTCGATGTCTTCTGTGGAGAAAGCTGACGTACAAATCTTCACCATACTTTCAGAATCCATTATTTCATGTTTATTTTGCACAAACGTTAATAGTTCATTCACAACTAGATTACAGTTATTGCATTTCAATAAATTCGAAGACATCATTATACTTTCACAAATTAGCACATTATCCGATTCATTTGCTTCCCTAATAAAACCTATAAAACAACATAATATGTATTTTTTACTAACACTATGGATTTTCATGATCTGAAATAAATAGTTATTATTATTATTATTATTATTATTATAATAAAAGAAGTTACATGAACTCAGCATGAGCACAAAGGCGGCTTTATCGCTATGAGCGATTTCTTCCAAGCAACCTCTGGCGCATGGAAACAAAATATAATACACAGTGCAGCTTGAGTTGGAATAATACTAAAGTTAAAGTAGGCTTATCATAAGTCTTAATAATTAGGAATAACCTAACACATCCATTACATGTCACTACATTAAATCCTATGTATATATGTGTCGTTCATTGTAATAGTGAATTATCTCCATGCAACGAAGTTTTGAGAAATTAAGAGTTGTGTTAATTAACGGGTAGAAAAAAAACTACAAATTTTTATTCAATGCTATATATTTTTTTATTGTAGATATCAAATAAAATATTATAATAGTATATAGTTACTTAAAAATAAGACGAAATTATTTTAATGAAACGAATTAAATGAATAACAGTACAAATCTGTTCCTAGACTAAACAAAATAGCGACATCTACGTCGCCATAGTGGTATCAGTGTAGTTGCTTCATTTTCATATTGAAAGATATGATACATTGTGAGCCCGCTATGAGAAAATAAAAACTTTTTTATATTATGGAGTTACACCACTATTACAATGACCGACATATTATATGTTATACGTATTCTATAGCTGAATAATATACTAGATATATATAAGTAAATAATATACTAATACACAGATACTAGATATAAACATGTAATATGCCTAGTATGTAATATAGGCAAACAGTAATTACAAACTCAGAAAATTTCGATAGTGCGATTGGGCCATACAAAAGACATCAACGCACGCGTTGATGTCTTTTGTATCTCACACACAGATTATGAAAAAAAATTGGTATTCTTAACTCTCTAAATTAAAGAGAGCCATCTTTTGGTACGAATTGCTCGGAAACTAAATCAATACGATGGCCTAACAGAAAATCGGCGTGAAGCAAAAGTTACTTTGTGTTGCACTTTAACTGCGTGGCATTACCTGGAAGGAGAGTATGGATCTTAAGGATCACACGTCCATAGAAGGCGACTATCACTTACCATCAGTCTACCAGCTCGTTTTCTAATTTCCTTATTCAACTATTATAAATCGCTACTATTGTTATTTTATGCAAATCATTTGAATACTTAACTAAAAATATACAAAGAGCTTAGTGAAATTGTTATCACGTTTTTATTTGTTCCGAGGAGAAAATGTTATGCCTTTTTAAACGTCGAATTATATTTTATTATTACTAGCTTAGATATAAATAATAGAGAAAACTTAAGCCTTTTTAACAATTTCATCATAATTACCATCCCCAAACATTTCACACTTGGATTATAATATTACTAGCAGTCCCGGTGAACTTCGTGTCACATTAAAACCTTCCCTGGACTTCTACAAATATTTTAAGACTAAAATCAGCCCATTTTGCGGCATAAAATTTGGCTCAGAGGTTTGAGTGCGAAAAGGTAACAGACAGATAGACACATTTTCGCATTTATAATATTAGTATGGATAATATTAACCAAACGTAAGTCTTGTACTATACAACGCCTCCGTGGTCTAGTGGTACAGAGCGCGGCTCTTGACTCGGAGGTCGTAGGTTCGATTCCCGCGTTGGAAACATGTTATTTCCAAGTTTGGTTAGGACAATGCAGGCTGATCACCTGATTGTCTGACAAGTAAGATGATCCATGCGTCGGATGGGCATGTAAAAAGTCGGTCCTGCGCCTGATCTCTCGCCGGTCGTGTCGGTCTGCCGTCCCACTGGGTTATGAGAGTAAAGGAATAGAGAGTGCTCTTGTGTACTGCGCACACACTTGGGCACTATAAAAATACTCCTGCGTAGCTGGCCTGGTTTCAATGAAACCGGCCACCGTCACCGAAACCGGTGTGGGAGCTATTATTATTATTATTATTACTATACTCTACAAAAATCTATACTAATAATATTATTTTAATAACGAAAGGAAGGTTAAAGGTTTACATCGGATAAGCTCTGAAACTACTAGGATCGCTTCTGATGAGAGACACACTCCGAAAATGGATAGCTACAAGTTTTCATCGCAAGAAAATGTAAGGTTGCTCCCGGGTTTTTATTTTACGCTTACGAAGTTTTGGAAAAACTTCTATCCATACTAATATTTATTTTAAAGTGTGTCTGTCTGTTATCTCTTCACGCCCAAACTCCTGAACCGATTATGCTCTTTGGTATGGAGATACTTTTCGTTCCGTGAAAGATTTTTCATCCTGGTAAAATGCACGATTCCTCCACGATAAACGATTTTTTGTGTAACGGAAATGCGGGCAGCATCTAGTCAGTTATAATATTATGTATAACGTGCTGCGAAATAATATTATGTGTGGTAACTGGTAATAGTTATAAAATAAAACAAAACTTGTTATAAATATTGGAAACTGAATTTCACATCATCCGGCATAAATGTCTAGTCGACTGGCACAAATGGCGAGAAATACACACACTGGCAAAATTAGCGGAACATAGTCAAAAAGGGGCACAACTTGAACTCAAGTGGGTCGGGCTGTCTGAAATCCTTTTATATAGTTTCTAAGCTCATTTAAGAAATAAAATATTGAACAAAACTGGCAATTTGAGAGATTTTTATTGCAATTATGCCATAATAAATGTTTTTCGATGATTGACGTTGTAAGTGTTTCTGATAAGAATGGCGATTTTAGCGGGGTTCAAGGTATGCCAGCTCATTTGATTGTTTGGTTTTTGGAAGAACACATTGCTTAGATATATAAATAAGTGATTTCCCAGCATCTACGACAGCTAGAGCTGTAACCACGATAGAGAAAGGTCACACCTACCGTTCGGTCAGTCAGGCCTTAGGTGGGTCAGCTTCCGTGATCCATCGTAACTTTCAACGCTACAGAGAGACTGGATCTTACGTCTGGAGACGAGAACAAGGCAGATATCGGGTGACATTGGTTCAGTATGACCGTTTTGTTAGGGTACAACCCTTAAGAAATCGACCTCAAACTGCATTGCATACACGAAACCTGTCGGAACAGATCCGAGATGTACGTGTGAGCGATTGTACAGTAAGAAGAAGACTCAAAGAAGTTAAATTAAACTCAAAAGTGCCAGCAAGGGCACCAGAACTTGAGACAGGACACCAAAGAGCTAGGCTAAGATATGCGCGTGAACATCAAAATTTGACAAGTGTATGAAATCGTATGCTGTACAGTGATGGGAGCAAATTCTGTGTAAATTTTGTTGACAGGCGATAAAGAATGTGGATAAATCGTAAGGAACGCTATAGACCATCAAACTTAATGGAAACAGTGGCCTATCATACAGGCTTCGAAATGGTTTGGGGTGGCATATGACTTGGAGCCCGCACGGAGCTGATGATTGTTAATGATGGTACTTTGACAGTACACGGCTAAAGCACAGATGTCCTAGAACTGCATGTTGTGCCTTTTACACAATTTTAGGCAGTAGCTTCAATTTTATGCGCGTCCATAGAGTAAAAAAATCGGGCATTATTACCTAAATTATGCTGGCGTAGCCTAGGTGGAGAGGCCAGCACGGTCTACGGATATGGATCCGATTGAGGACGTGTGGCACATCAATGGGTGAACGGTACGAGTTAAACCTCCAGCTCCAAAATCTGTTCAGGAGCTCGAGTTGGCGCTACTGGAGGAGTAGGAGAATATCCCATAGGAAATGATTGACAATCAAAATGCAAGCATGGAATGGCGTATCCAGGCCCTCTTGAGATCCATAGAAGGCATTAAACGCTTTTAACATGGCATTTCTTAAGTAAAAATGGAGAATTTAACTTAAAAAATTACTGCTGTAATTTCAAAGATTTTCTTAATTTTTGATTTTTGCAGATTTTTTTTCTTTTTACACGATTTCATGCCCTAAATTTATATAAGTTTTATTTTTTAATCATCAATTATTAAATTGATAAAGAAATATATACAAATAAGCGAATAATTTACAAAAAAACTGAAAATTTTGTTATGTTCCGCTAATTTTGCCGGTGTGTATATTTTAAATGTTGAAACCACACATTATTAATTAAACCACACATGAGTAAGCTGAAGTGAAACTGGGCTGGCCAGTGACCACGTAGCTTGAAGAGCAGACGATCGCTGGAGTAAACTTACTCTGGAATGGAGACCAAGGCTGGGTGTTTACCCAGCCTTGGTCTCCATTCCAGGGTAGTTCATAGGGTGTAGGTCGACCTCCAACTAGGTGAGACCATATTGGATGGGAGTATCAGGAGATCGGTTATCTTGGCGTTCATTGAGAGAGGCCTATGCCCAGCAGTGGACGAATATAGGATGATTTAATGATGATGATGATGAGTAAGCCCAAGTAGTTTTAACGTTTGTTAGCACTTAACAGTGGGGTTTGTCAGTTTGTCTGTGTGCGAAAAAGTGTTTGTCTGTATGTGTAACATGAAAAAGTTTGGGAAACCCAAAGAAGATTTTCTGACCCAGCGAGTATGCCCCTTCTGACTCAGGCCAAAGCCCACCGTAGTAATTTCAGACACTGTGTACTGCGATTCAGAAATCATCTATCTCAGAAACTCGCGATTCAGGGGTGCGCTGTTCAGTCCGCTACAGTGTTGTTGTACTTTTGTTTAATTTTATAAGTATTTATTTTTATATGACGCTAATCTCTATAGTAATACAAATAGTTCAATCAGTCAGTTAACTGTTCTTAATGTATCGAGCAAACAGCACATCCTTATAGCTGTATATTGAGTAAACACAACTAATGGACAAAGTATATAAACGCTACAAGTTTCTTTATCTAGTTTCAATTAATACTTTATTAATGTACTTTCTAAAGTATGTTATATACTTGTCTCATTATAACCGATAGCAGTAAGTAGGTCATGTAGGTTGCCTTACATGACCCTAGGTCCCAGCTACACCGTTACAACCGGTTGGATGAACCTGACAGCTCATTTCCAAGATGTTGAGAGGTTGGATCAGTGGTACTGAACCTTTTTTTGTAGGGCCCACAAACACGTTTTGGTGTCGTGGGTCGCAGCCAACATTTTTTAAGGGTTGAAAAATTTGCGATTTAGAAATGGAAAAAAATCCCGACTGTCACGACAAGTTTGCACTATTTTATTGGCGTAATTTATATTTTTTGGTGTAATTTCTAAATGGTTAAACCATACAAAATAAAGCAAACGCAAACATTGAGCTGCAAACGATATTGCCAATCTCAATATTCTAAAAACTATACCACCGCGCAAGCTATTACCATAATATATCAATGCAGAATACTCCAACTTGAGCCGGAATCGAACCTGCGAGAAATTTCACGAATCCTACCATTCTCACCACTGAGCCATCGCGTGTATATACCGGTGCCGAACGCCCTGATTACCAGACAACGGTTCGATATTCTGATTTATACTCGCATTGTTTTCTCCCGCATAATTATAACGCTGTAAACTCTACGGCTGTATTAATATTTATATTAGAAAGCTTTGTTTATAATTGTCTAAGAGACATAGGCGTGCCGTATCCATAGTGATTATATACTAGAGTCCTGACTCCTGAGCTACGGGAAATCCCAAACTTGTCTTTACTTTGATCAACAAATCTTCATTTGAATGGATCTCAAATGGGACAATTTGAGATCCTGGGATCTTTGGCTTGAAAGTTGAAGGCTTAAGAAATTCTTAAGGTTTGTCAGTTATCACTACTCCGAGATAATGTAGTAGATATATTATTGCTGATGATGATGATTACAACATAATAGTCATTGTTAAAAACGAATGTTATTTGAAGAATTGAGATAGAGCATAGGCTCTATCTCAACTCTTCAAACACTTATACATTTATACCATAATGTTGTGGTATAAATGTGGTGTTATGGTATAAATGTTTTTGTTAATCCACTAGCATGATAAAAGTTAAGTTTATGAACTACTATAGAATCCAGCCTCCGAATAACTAGATCACTAGGATAGTGTGTTTATAAATAAATAATTTATGCCAATGCAATTAATTATTATCTTAGCACATTTTCGCCATTAAAGTTTCTTTCGGCGTTCCTAAGTGGAAGTCAACCGAATAGAAGTGGCAAAAAAATTATGTATTTTTGCGACTTTCAATTATATACAAATCGTTTTTAAAACATTAGCAATGTTATTTAATTAGTATATTTTAGCGAACGCCTTAATTTTCTTGAAACTCCAGTTATCTTCTTATTAATATTCGTTAGAAAAACTAGAGAAAATTAATCATTACAAAATTCTAACTAAAGACCATAATACAACAAGATATTACCTATTTCCAACACCAGTTTTTATCACAAGATTTTTAAATAAAACCAATTCACTTTAATTTAATTAATGATTATATTTAATTTAACTCACCGGTCATTATAGTACGGCTGTTCCAATACAAACACTAGCACACATCACTGACGACTGTCTCGCGCGGCGGCTGAACCGGCACTGCCGCCCTGCTCAGTGCCCGCAGCCGCCCCCGTGTCATAACACTCATTTTACTTTCTTTTGAACCATGCTAATTATGGTAAAGGAGTTTGTTTTGATAGGAATTCTACTTTTGAATGTGTTGCTAAGGTGTACTGTAACCGTTGCGGTAGGTTTTATTGTATCCTCAACTTTACCATAAGCGAGAAGTGGAGCACCATGGGGTTTAAGTGGGTAGCCATACACACACATATCCCGGCTGATGTCACCAATCCACCGAAAATCGAAATCGAAACGAAAATCATTTCCCCAAGTAGTAAAAATGGCGTAGCGCCACGTGTAGCGTTGAACAAGCGAAATCTAATGAAGAAAAAAAAAGAAATTCAGGAAAGAATGTTATGAAATTATAAGATCGGTAGGTCAGTTCATCTATACTTGATCTATACACAATATAATAAAACTGTGGAAATGTGAATTCTGTACATTAAAGATATTCAAAAAATAATAAGCAGGGGGTGTTACTACATCGCTATAGAAGCCAAAACTGTGGTTAGTTTTTTGTCTGTCTGTCTGTCTGTTGCTGCCTTAACAAAAGGAAAACGTTAATATTTTACTGCTACGACAGGCGTAGCACCCCTACGGCTTACAGTATTTGAGTCTATTTCTTAACAATAACATGTTTGTAAGAGTTTTCTTGTCATATATGGACACGAAACAGCAGCTGTAATCAAATTGACAGATTTTTCTGTTTCAGTTAAATATTAATTCCAAACCCGAATGAACCAGACAATTGCCGAATTACTACGTGTTTGGTGTCGGTGAGCTATTTTTCTTTGCCGTCATTAAGCGGTCGTTATACAACGGCGGATAACTGAAAGTTTTTAACTCTAACATTATAATTAAGCAATAAAGCTACTTACCTTACAAGTCATTTTCACAAATGCCTACTCAGCTAGCATTATACGAGTAATGACAAATCTATAACTTTCTTCCGCGCTCATTTTGATTCAATACACACATCGTTTGCTTCATATAATTTCTCCAGTCCCTTAGAATGTACAATGTATTGAAAGTGTTGAATATTTTTGGAGCCGATAAAATAGAAAGTCATTGCAGGATCATTATGTAAACTAATTACAGTTCCGGGTGTGTTTATAATTATACTACGGATCACGAGCCCTTACATTACATTGCAAACTAAATCTTTCATTTACATTAATGCTCTTATTAAAATATATTGCCTACATTAAAAAATCCTTCAATGTATCAGAAAAACTTTGAATATTCACTTTACCTATAAAAATCTTTAAATATTAATTCATTTTTTAATTACCTCTTTGTTTATTTGCCTTCGGTAAACAAGTCCATTGGTGTCTTCGTCTGTCTTGGTCAAAACTACTGGACTGATTTTGATAACATTTTGTAACACCAGGAAGGATACAGACTACTTTATCCCAATTACATGGTTGCTTAAATAAAACATATTGTTTAGGATGTTAACTAAAATTTAATTAGAAGAACACTATTTAAATGGTGTATATTTCCTGCCATTCACAAAAACAATAAAATAAGCTGTTAAGTGACATGCTATTAACCGTGAGAACTACGCACAGTAAGAGCTTCAAGTCTTACGTAACTTGTGTAATTTAATTAAATTATTGTTATTATTTTAAACATTAGATATGCAAATAGGAAATGTTTCCTGTTATTACGACATATTTCCGTAAGTTAACGAACATAATGCGTGTGATTTTGTAACGCCGCGATGTTATAACTTACAACCCTATTGCACGATATTATTTCTTAGTTGCTATTTCTAGAACACTGCATAAACGAACTATTAAGTTAAAAATAATAATCTAAAGAAAAATATTGTTTAAATAACTTAGCCCCATTAAAAATTAGTCCAAAACGATAAAATCGGTTACCAAAAATAAAATTTTACGTACTAGTTTTACAAAAATTAAACGGACTAGTTAGTTTTGGAGTCGCGGACTAGTTAGTTTTGGAGTCGCATCTTCTAATCTAGGTATGTCAAGTTACTTAAAAGACTTGTGTGCTGAACTGCTAATTCTTAAATTCCTAACTCGTTAACTTGCCACAAAATCGTTACAAATACCTCTATGATTTTACTTATTAATTTCTATATTTTTTTCGAATTTAGCTAAAATTGCTGGAATATTATTACCATTAATAAGAAAATCAGGGACAAGGATATGATATATTCTGGAAGAGCTAAAATAAAAACTAAAATATTTTCAATCAACTTATTCATCAACTGTGTTACAATTCAACATTTCATTACATATCATAACCACTTTAGTACAATCTTCGTCGTTTTCGGCCTTCAAACCTTTTCTTATCATAACCAGAGTTCTTCGCGTTAGACTGTACTTTGATATATAAACACTTCTTGCACTTTTATACTTGGATAATGTAATTTTGAGAAGTGTCAACCAGTTTAATGTAAATGTAAGGAACTCCTTAGTAGGTGGTTGTGTCAGTTGAAACCGTAGCAGTGTAAAAGTCCAGGGTTGCGTTGATAGTATTGCGACTAGCTTTGGATCGTTTCTATACATTAGGGCGTGTTTGAAAATGGAATTGAGCGCTTTCCAGCCAGTTGGTGATTGGTTGTCTGTGTTCTAAAAACAGGAAAAATTAGTTCCTATTACTTTCATATTAATATTATCACTATATGGGTATATTTTTTAAACGGGCGTTGGCCCACCACACATTCCCACACCGTATCTTCTGTTTTGCCAGGATCGACAGCAGTATCCAACCACGAAAACCCTTTGATATGATCTCAGGGAGCCCGAGGATCATGCTAAAGCTGTCTTGGGACCCGCAACGAAATTAATCAGAAGAATATAGGGGTAGGAAGAATAAAATAGGTATATTGACATCAGCATCAGATCATCAGCCACACATTAGCATTGTTTCATCCACTTCTTTTCGCGTATGCCTGTCTTAATTTTGCTATCCCGAGGAACCGTACATTTAAGGCGATATAACTAACTAATCCTATATAGTACATACCTGGCAACACAGTATCAGCTGCACTCTAAATAGCAAAGCCTGCAAGGCATTAACCTGCTGCTCCATAGGCGGATCAACTTGAATGTGATATGTTAGAACGAGAGGGGTATATCCCGAGCCCAGTACTGTGTATATGAGGTGCAGTAGCGCTGTCCCTCTCTCGCTTGAGCTGTCTTTACGGAGAGACTTTATAATGTTTTCAGTTTGTAATTGCAATAGTGATTTGGCCTGAAATAAAAAAATAAAATGTACTTAGGTAAACTGTAATGTCATTTTACAAAAAAAAAACCGACATCAACCAGTAATCCTTATCATGGGACCAGCTTTGAAATGTCGTCTTTATTACAAAAAAATAATCATCAAAATCGGTTCATAAACGACGAAGTTATTCGCGAACAAACAAAAAAAAACATATACTTTCACATTGACGAACGCCACCCTTCTATGGTTATCAATTAGATAAATACTCACTTGATACTTATTTTTGGTGAAGTATACCACGGTATAAGACAGTAGCTGTAGAGCGCTGCACGCCACATCGTCACTGACGCTTTCTGTAGCCGCGAGGACCGTCGGTAGGAAACCGATACGGTTCACCACAGTTAGCAAAACTAAAGAATAAAATCATTCATGAGTATGTCTATCGCAGCTGTGTAACTATGACAGCAGTGTCAGCAGACACGAAAAGTTTTGGACTGACCAAGCGCAACGCTTTGAGGCTTCCACGACCTCATACCATATGTACCACAAATGACAACACAACTGGCGAAAGATCAGGCACAATACCGACTTTTACATGCCAATACGACGACGGTCATCATCGCAACCACAAGCTAATATATTTTTTTTGGTTTTCCAACGTGGAAATCAAAGCCACCAACTACGAGGCCTGGGTCAAGCCCTAGTCTTTGGAGGTTTCTAAACCACTGGAGTTTTTATGATCGATAAATTGAGAGCCAAGATCCAGCTTGCTCTCGATTTATCGAACATGAAGACTTTATTTTAATATTATATCATGTATATTTGCCATTTGGGGTTGAAAATTAAATCACTAACCTTTCTCATCATTATGTTCCTGTGATATCTCCAGTAACATCATACATAGCTTCAACGACGCGTACTCGTACCGCGCTCTGGACTCTGCGTCCATGGAACTGGTGTTGGCTTTGGAGTACAGGGTGGTTATAAGGACAGCTATTTTGTAACAGTCCGCCTGCTCTAGGGAGGCAGGGAGGTGGGTTGTTGCGATGTCCAGGAGGTAGGAGATGTTTGGATCTGTTGAAGGTTAGGTTAGATTAGATAATTATAATAAGGCTTTGTCCTGAATGACATAAGAATGGAATCACGCTACGGTCTAAACTAATGATCACAGAGACTTGAAATGTTAGGAGAGTCTTCTCCGTATGGCGCAGGCGTGTGATAAGAAGGTATTTTTTGAAATTCCTCTTTTAAGGGTGGAAAGGGGGGTTGAAGTTAGTATGGGACAACTCGATTCCTTTGTCCAATCTGCTTGAAAATTTGCATAAATATTATTTGATGGTTAAAAAGCAGGTACAGTTATAGTGGAACCAATCCCCCTATTTCCACGAAAACGGGAACCACCGCGCGCTGTATAGCTGAAGTCCGCGCGGACGGAGTTGCGGGCAACAACTACTATGAACAATAATCTCAACTTTGATGTTATCAAACTGATTATCATTGGTCAAAAATCTTGTTATTTAAGGCCGTCACAGACCTAGCTATAATATATATTAATATACCATAATATACCGTACGAAACACACTGAGACCAGAAATATATATTATAGCTAAGTGTGTGGTCACGCGAAAATTGTATAGAAAATATATATTAATATGCCTAGCTATAAATATATTAATATATATTATAGCTAGGTCTGTGACGGCCTTTATGTCGAGAAAATATTATGAAGACTGATTAATTTAAAGTCAACGTAAAGTTCTTGAAATCTCCTCCTGTAAAAGCTAATTTCATTAATAAATAGGGGTGGTCTACATATTAATATATTATGGCGACTACAGCTGCACTGCAAAAATATAAAGGCTAAACACTTACTGATAACATTATCAGGATCTATCAGCGCCCTAGACAGTACATTGGGTAACAAAGCCCAAGTATGTCTAGCGAAGTCTGCACAATTCTCTTCCTGGCTAAGACAGTAGTGCAACGCCTCTATACAGTTAGACAACGTGGTTTTGTCCGTGTTGTGTATAAGAACGCTCAGTAGAAGGTTCCAGATGCATGGCTCTTTACACAGGTCTTCTGGGAGACAGTTCTCTCGCGCCAACCATTGGGAAAGCTAAAGAAAAAAGTGAGAAAAAGCGATACAAGAAAATAATAATAAAATATTTTTTTTTCGTTGTCACAAATGGATGCTGCGTAAGCCTTCCAAAGGTTTAGAAGAGTTTCGTTCATATTTTTCTCATTGTTCATAATCTGATGGTAAGAAGACATTACCGCCGATCTAGAATTCTAGAAGGATCTATTATAGGGTTATTTATATATTGCTTTAGAGTCTATTAATATTTTTTTTTATTTATTATTTATTTGCTTAAACTAAACAAATTTACATTACAAAATAACATGGATTACAATATTAAGTATACATAAGTTAATTACCATAAAATTACAATAAGTCACCGGTAGCTACAAAAGTGTAAAACTGCAGCGCAGCTACCGAATATGATATCACATTAGTTATTAGTACCTACATTCTTCAGAATCAGAATCAGAATCAGAATCATTTATTTCAGGAAATTGGTTACAAGGTGTTAAGATTTATAGATAATATGTATCACAATTTCAGCCTAACTTCTTAAAATATTCTGATTATTGTAATATTATAGTAAAACTTCAGCAAAAAATATTTGTACTTACATTAATTTTTATTCTTATCTGAAGTTTTATTTACCAGAATCTTTCCTCAAAGAGTCAAGTTCTTACCACATGCAGTCGCAGCGAGGTCGGTATCCGCTGAGAAGAGTAACTCCATAGCAGCAGACATGGATTGTGGGTGTACAACAAGGGTACGTCATACACCAGCCCCACTATACGGTCGGTCGCCTGTTCCAGACGAACCCTCTCGTCTAGTGAGTGTAGTGTGTTGGTGGAGATTGTGGACATCTGTAATATGGGATACGAAGGTGCGTTGCTGCAAACTTTATACGACTAAGATAATGTTAAATAGGTTACCTGTTACCTAGAAACAACTATTGTTTAGGAGTTCAATAGTAAAAAAAAAACTATATACAAATTGTAGATTTTAGCTTTTTATACTCTTTCATGGCCAAAGAACAGTGTTATGATGGGTGTAGATTGTATTGTGGCTATATTTTTCGATTATTTTTTAAAAATCTACACTTAAATTTCTTGTAAGTTTAATCGGTAGTCCTCTATGTTCTTAATTTCTTTAAAATGTGTAGTAATTGTAAAATGATCACCAGAATCATGAGGTAAACAAAGTAAACAACTTACAGCGAAAACTAGCCACAGTGCCTTGATGATATAGGCCGGGGGCTTCAGGTTTTTGGGTAGACTCAGCACGTGGTCTACTAGATGTGGTAGCAGGTTCTCCGTGCATTCTTCTGGCCTATATTTATTAAATTGTATGAAGACTGTTTTAAAGAAGAGAAGAATCGTATTTATTAAATGGACATTTAGATTTATTTACTCGTCTTTTCTTTACTAGTCCTTTAGGTCTTCATCTTTTTAAAGACTCAGGAGTTAGGTGACAAAATATGAGCTCCATTGTAATCTTAATATCCTTATGGGGTATCAAGTAACCCAATAGCTATGTCCACATTGTGCCCTTTCATCTTCAATTTTCATAATCTTTTGATATTCGAAATGTCAAAAGATTATGAAAATTGAAGATGAAAGGGTACAATGTGGACATAGCTATAAGCTATGTCCACATTATGCAATTTCATCATCAATTTTCTTCATCTTCTTTTTATTCAACTTTTATTTGGCAAATTCAATAATTGAATGCGTCAAAATCCACCCGCGTTGAAAGAAAAGTGTCATAGTGAGCGCTACGATTTCAGCGCGCATCACGGGCATGCCTCACGTTCGCTGTTGACTGCGCTATAACGCATCCCCTTGATGAACAAAAAAAGGCACAATGTGGACAAAGCTTATGATCGATGAAAGACAGAGGTGGTTGCTGCAAATGCTATTTAGTTGTGCAAAAGACATACATATCGGTAGACTGGCAGTAGAAGTAGATGTATATGAGTAGACCGTAGGGCTGACTCTTCTGTAGCTGCAGGCCGATGTTGTCGGGCTTCTCTACGCCATTTTGTAGCTCTACTAGACCCATCTATGATAATAATTACCCTAATTAAGTATCTGCATAAGCATAGTTAAGCTAAAAGTTACTGTTATTTCATTGTATAAAATTAGCTGTAAAAGCATTTATATACTATAGTAAAGTCACGGGCGTAGCCAGGTTAATATCTTAACTATTCGGGTTTTTGGGGGGGGGGGGGGGGGGGGGGAACCCCCAAAACCCTCCCCCTGGCTACGCCCGTGAGTAAAATGCAAAGGTGTGTCTGACTGTTACTCCTAACTAGTTAACTGACTCAGGAAGGCAGTAGGAACATAAGAATATTATAGGTTTTGACAGAACAAAGTACGAACAAAAAATATTTAATAACACATTGAAAATAAATTCGACACGTCGTGTTGTAACTTGTATGTTTTAATTTATTAGTAATTCGTGAAATCAACGACTAAAACAAAGTCTCCTTTAAAACAGTAAGTTAAAAGAAGTTTAGTAATGATGAAGCTAGTTATATATCAAACTTAAATAGTGAGAAATGATGCAAGAAACTTACTTGTATATCGGTCGCATAAGTTTTGTTATCAGTAGGGCTGATAAGGTATTTCTCTGTCAGCACTTTCAGCATCTCCCCGAGTATCAAAGTGCTCAACTTACGTACTGTTTTATCGTTCCTACAATATTTAATCATTTTTGTCAATAGTTAAAACCATAGAAATAAATCAAGATAGATTATAAATAATAAATCTTACCGTAGTATTTGATACTGCGGCAGGACAGCCAGGTATCCGTTAGTGAGTAGCACGTCACAGAACTCTGGTAACGCGTCGGAGTTGTCAGATAAAAACGCTAGCAGGAACTTCAGAAATACGCTGTACTCGTCGTTCTTAATTTTTTCTTGATTGTCCTAAAATAAGTAGGTGATCGGCAGGTTGATTATGTACTATCAGGAAATTGATTCCTAGACAGGTGGGGTGTTATGTCAAACCCAGCCGACAAATCACAATTAACATTGAATTGACATGATCCGACTAAACGACGTTGGTCTGTCAAATGACCAAGGAAACAATTTCCTCGATGGTACAATTTTCGCCTCATGCATTGCTATTCAAGTAGGATACAAAATCATCCTGGGGTTTGTTTAACTATTTTTTATTTTCTTGCCATTGCCATGTGTGTACCTAACGCCGCGGCCGCATATGAGTGGTGCTTCGCGCTAAGCCCGATACTATTGGACGATCTGCGTGTATCGTCCAATAATATCGTCTCATTGCACGAAGCTTCGGACGATAGACGCAGGTGCGGTCGGGCCGTAACACACATACATAAGGCATATATCGCAATTTACTTATGACGTAGGCGTCTTATGGCTGCCATACACGCTACGGTCTATCGGAGAGGTCCACCTGTCACAGGTGTCCTGCAAAGGTGTCCTGCTACACAGGTATGCTTGCGCAGCAGTGCCGTAAATAGGGCGGTGCCACCGGTGCCTCTCTGGTCTGGCCATTCTTGCACGGTGCACCCCACAGGGCGTAGAGTCTGGGGGATGCAAGAATGGCCAGCATAGCATTGCTCTAGGTAGTAAGTAAAAAAAACAAGGGCGCAGTTATAGAAGCTCGCACAGGGCGCAAAAAAGGCTATTTACGGCAGTTGCGCAGGTGTCAGTCGAAAGAATTTATTTTCGATTTTGCGCCGGTCGCCTGCGCAGGTCAAAAAAACTGCACAGGTCTATTCCCACACACATTCCGGTCTACCTGCGCAGGCATACCTGCACAGGAGGACCTCTCCGGTAGACCATAGCGTGTATGGCTTACATTTAGTTGTCCTATAAAAATATGCCAAAACGTAGGAGCTACAGAGTATCCTAGGTAGGTAATACCTCTTCCTAAACAAAGCCAGATATATTAGATAATGTGTGGGGCTTATTTCAAATTAATTAATTACATTTAAGTAATTAATGTTCCACTCTGAGTGCGTTAGTAATTATTTAATTTACCTTCACCAAGACAACAATTTCGGTGATGTGGTTCCCAACACAGCCCCTCATGTGGACCACAGACTGCGTCCGCGTGTCGACCTCCTGCTCATCCGCCAGGATACTTTGTACGAAATTCGTCGGTTTGACCATCTCTAATACTTTTATAAGTCTACAATAATTTTGGAATTTTTTAATGAAATATTTACTCTAAACTTAGACTTATCTATGAAGTGTCTTTATCTGTCAGTGCAATATTAAAACAGAGTCTCGCTCGTGAGATTTTAGGCACCAAATTAAACAGGGACCTTTCAGGAGACAGTGGTGCGAATGTGTGGTGGGCCAAAGCCCGATAAAAAGGGCCCTCAGTCGATGCTTCAGTTATTTTGCTGTCGTCTGTCGAAGTCCTCAACAAACTTGATAAAAAAACAAATGAAATGAATTTGAAAGTATAATTTTTAAAAAGGATGAATAACAAACCAACCTTAGAACATCAATCCCAATCTGGCTGAGAACGACCAAGAACATCCCAAACTCTTCATCATCCACCAGAACCTTGTGTTTCAAACTACCCACAAGCATCTCTAACCACTGGTTGGTGACCTCAAACACCTTGGCAACCACAGGATTTCTTATTTCAAGGTTATTTGGCTGGTAAGTTATCAAGGAGTGAAGGACTAAGGCACTGCTTAGTATGACCTTATGGTTGGCGCATATGCGTGACCCCAAGCCATGCATGCAAGCCAACAGTTGCTCCACATTGTATGGACTTTGATGGGATAATGCTGGTGTAGACTCAAATTCTCTTATGCTGTAAGAAGGAAAATAGGTACTATCAGAGAAGTTGGTTCATAGGCAGATGGCGGCCTTCGTATTTTGGTCGCGTTATGTCAACCAGCCGACAGATGATGACAACATAAGCAACCTTACATTTTTGGAGTGATACCTAATGCTTACAACCGAACACAAAACCACACCGTAGTACTTAATATTAAAACTATGTGGTTCTTCTAGCTCAGCTACCCCCAACCCACGACCCGCCGAACGCACGGGGCCCTCCGGGACTTTATTTGTGGCCCGAGTGATGTTAAACCATTTTGAAATTCACGCCCACCGCGTCGCGTCGGCAAAATAATGTAGTCATCGTGAAAGTCGTGATTTTTTTTTTCACTTGTATATCGTTAATTTTGAAGAACATTATTTTTTAAACCTAAAATTTTTTGTTGCGGCCCGCGACAAAACATGTTTGTGGCCCGCATTAAAAAAGGTTGGGAACCACTGTTCTAGCTAGTAGCTATGCTAAAATCTAGCCTGATGGATTCTCTTCAAACTTTCAAATAAAGCTACCTTTTGAGATGTCCTCCAAAAGCCATGTAAAGCTCAGAAGATATCCCAATTCCCAGCGTTTTAAAACCACCATAAACCGTTTTAAATATTGACAACATCATATTATTATACCCTCTCAAAGCGGTAAGACGCCAATTTGCGCTCTTCGAATAAATTTTTTTTTCTTACTTTGAGTTTTTTATGTGTGGTGCAAATAAAGAGTTAATTATTATTATCATACCCGTTAAGCAGATCGCATAGAAGATGCAGACACGCATCTACGGCCATCGCTGTATCCGTAGCGGAGTAATGTGACAGCGACCTCAGCACCGCCGCCATGGTGTTGGCCGCGTGCTCCTCGTCAAAGAACCGACGGTTGGTCCATAGCAAGCGAATACATTCTAACACTATCCTATTAGAAAAGAGTTATTGTGCTAGTGAGGCCATTAATAAAGCTGCATTGCGGCGGATTTCCGAATTCGGAAATCGCAAACGGAAAACGTGTGTATGCGGTCAGCCGACAATTTCCGTCTTCGTTTTCCGTATTGGGAAATCTGAATGCAGAGATCAATAGAAAATACATTCTGCCTGCCTAGCATACGCCAACGAGATATCTCACTCTACATGTTTCTCGATGTATAATAGTTTGTATCTTCATCTCTATTCACCCTAGCATGACAAAAATTTTTTCTTGCGTAGATCTATCATCGAAATAACATATTTTTATAGAGTTTTGTCGAGATAATGTCGAGATTTTGACATTATGAGACGAGTAGTTTTTAATTATCTCGAGAGTAAGATATCTCGTTGGCGTATGCTAGGCAGGCTGGCGCACACATTCTCGTTTATCCGAATGGAACGAATTCTGCACGTACGTTTCAAGGGCAAGCCGGCGCGTTCGCGCGTAAAAAAAACGTTTGCGCTAGTATAACGGAATTAGGCATCGTAATTCCACATTAGGAAACCGAATACGAAAAACGTGTGTATTGTATATGCGGCCAGCCTTATGTGATTCCAATAAATTTACCATCTCCCCTAGCATTGAGATACTTGGCGTCAACATATCGAGCGAAGTCCAGTTCCGATATCATCTAGAGGGTAAGGCCAAGTTAGCCTCGAAGAAGCTTGGTGTTCTTAACAGAGCGAGACAGTACTTCAGTCCGGACCAACGCCTACAACTCTACAAGGCGCAGGTTCGGCCTCTTAAGGAATATTGTTCTCATCTCTGGGCAGGGGCGCCAAAATACCAACTGCTCCCTCTTGATCGTATCCAACGAAGGGCCGCTCGAATTGTTGATTGCCATAGTGTTTCAAACAGCTTGGACCCCTTGGAATTACGCCGAGATGTGGCGTCACTCTGCATCCTCTATCGGTTGTATGATGTATCACGGGGAGTGCTCTGAGGAATTGTTCGGAATCATACCACCTGCAACTTTTCGCCATCGTCCCACGCGAAAAACATAATATCATCCTCATCACCTTGATGAGTGGCAGTCTTCCACAGTGCGTTTTTCGCGTAACTTTCTGCCGCGCACTGTAAAACTCTGGAACGAATACTGTCACCAACAGTATTTCCGGACCTATACGACCTGCAAACCTTCAAGAAAAGAGCGTATTCCCTCTTAAAAGGCCGGCAACGCACCTGCAGCTCTTCTGATGTTGCGAGTGTCCATGGGCGACGGTAGTTGCTTACCATCAGGTGACCCGTTTGCTCGTTTGCCCCTTATTTAATAAAAAAAATTCAAGATCCGCTGATTGATCAGTCACGTGACTTCTCGACCAATGTGCCAGAAAAAAACAAGCCAGCTGACCAGTTAACACGAACAGGGAGAGTTAAGTTCTACGTATGTTTATTTTGTATCTACGAACCTAAACAAAGGAAGCGATAAATTCGTCGTTGCTTCGCAAAGAAACACCACAATGTCGTTGTCCAATAAATATTCTATCATGCGAGTTCTTTCTTCAGAATTAAGCTGATATCTTTTTATTACTTCAGCTACATAACCACATGCTCTTGTTTGACCTATTGTATCCCTAGAAGTTAGCAGTCTTTTTATATCACTCAGAGCATTTCGACTTCCTATAGGATTGTATGTCCTATTGAAATTGGAGTTTACTAAATTGTACATTACGTTATTATTTATAAAAAAATACAAATAACTATATTAAGCTTGGGAAAGTTTTACTTGTACAAAAAAGTGCCTCAAGCCTCAGGCAGCCTCAAGAAATTCGAATAGTATTTTGAAAATTCGCGCCCATCGGTTTTTTTTCTATACCTATATTTTATGTTAGCTAAGAGTTAAGGCTAAAAATTCAAAGCCCTATTTTTGAGTATGGCAAAGAAGGGTGTTAAACACTGAATACACGGTCGTCAACGGCGGTTGACGACCACGCAAAATCTAAATGAAAAACTGGTTGACAACACGTTGACAACCGTGTGGCTGGCAACGCGCATACAATTTTTTGCTGTTGACGACCGTGGTCCGTGTATAATGTATTCGGCGTTTAATTTGTTATCCCGCCATTACTTGACACTGGCCATGGTTTTATAGCCGAAGTGCCATAATAAGAAAAAAAATATATTTATCTGTCAACTGTCAATCTCATCTGGTTTCTGTGGAACTGCCCACAGAACAAATTTACTCCTGGAACTGCCTGAGTTCTCGAAGACTTTAGTATTTTATGATTTTTAAAGTATTTTATCATTATAAGTGGGATTAGATTTAAATTGTACATTTAGTAATTTTGTTTACAACAAAATATACACAAAATGGTATGCTAAATGTCCTTTGAACTGTTCTTTCCTACTGTGTTTGTTTGGACCACCATCACTAATTTGATGGTCAGTTTTATTCTAATTCGATGTTTTCTAACTGTTTACAGTCTGTAATGGAATTTCTAAAGGATTTGCCTTCGTACGATGAACACAACTTCACATTATTCAACACGGATCACGGAATTCGGAATTGCTCGAAAAGACCTTCCATATACCTGCCCACGAAGGACATACCTTCCGATCAAAGTTGAGTATGCAATCTATCAACGTCTTATTTTGTACATACTTTTTAAACTGCCATATATTTTGTAACATTGAATAACCTAATATTATGTCATGAACATGTGCTTCTGTTTTCATCAAATCTGTTTATTTTGTTAATTTGCCAATACATAAAACTACAATTTTGTATTTTATAAACTTCCAGTTATCGTGACAGAAAAAACGAATATCCTATTAAGATATCTACATCAGCAGTGGGAAAAGAAGGTAAAACATTGTTTTAAGAGGTCATATTAATTTTTATACCAAATTAGATTTTTTTATGTAAAATAAAAATTATTTATATTATTTTCATTCTGTCTGCATTATTTTCATTCTGTCTGCAAGTGAAAATTGCATATTATGCAATTTAACACTCAGTATCGAGTGTCTATGATTAATTATTAGCTACTAATTTAGGTTTGTCTGTTATTTCATAACTTGTGCAATACCAATGTTACTTTATTTTATGGTTACTTATTACTTATAAGTTATATATTTTATTGTCATGTTACAGAACACCTCACCTAAAAAGCGCGACCAGAGCCACATAGAGCAGAACGGTGAAGAGAATCGACCCCGCAAGAGACCCTGTCTCAACTCACCGCTAAACTGAAATCCACTTCAGAGTCACTTATTTTGTGCTTCAGTTACAGACTTTACAAGTGAAAGGCAGTTTTTTATGAAATATTTACATTTGTATCACACCTCGAGGAGGAAATCTTCAATTCTTGAAGGATTTTAAGTTTTTAAATGTAAATTAAAAGTTAGGTGCCATCTTTTGACAATAGCGCTTATTTTTAGTTGTAAAATGTAGCAGTGCTGCAGTCAATAGCCCAATGATGAGGCTAAGTATTCATTCCAAGAGAGCTGATTTTCAACAATTGTATTTTTGTAACTGTCTGATTCAAGTCTTTCCTCCGATTATTGCACAATTGCTTTTCTATTTAAACTTCATCTAATTTTTATAACCTAATTCTTGCCTGTGGCACATGCAGTATTCTTTAGACAGAACAGTAAAATGTTTGTTTAAAAATATTTGTGTCAATATGATTTTAATAGTTTATCAGAAGTTTATAGTATATATATGATTTTAGGGTTCCATACCCAAAAAGTAAAAACGGAACCCTGTTACTAAGACTTCAATGTCTGTCCATCTGTATGTCTGTCTCCAGGCTGTAACTCAAGAACTTCTTAACTAGACTTATGTAAATCTGTTGCCGTTATTATAACCAATACTAAAAACAAAATAAATAAAATTATTTAAGGGGGGCTCCCATACAACTAACATGATTTTTTTGCTCGATATTAATAGCGGCAATACATAGGCATTTGAAATAGTCACGAAATACTCAGTTTTAATTTTACTTTAATAATTTATAATGAAATTTAAATAAATGAAATAAGGAGGGCTCCAATACAAAAAACAATTTTCAGCCTATTTTTGCTCTATTTGGTACGGAACCCTTGTTCCTTTGCTGTTTTGGTGGAAAGCAGTGTATTTGGTTTTGGAATTTCAATGCAAGCAATATTTATAAGCAATATTCATATGTATTGACAAAATATTGTTTAATTTTAACAAACTTTACAGACCTTGCAATACAGCAAGTGCCTTGTTTATTAAATCTTATATGTACCTTACAGCTGTTCTGTATCTATTAGGTTTTCAGCCTCTACACATTTTGCATAAATTATACATTTAAAGTAATATAATATTATTTTTTTCTTTATGTTTTGCAGTAAAATTTTAGCTGTGTTCCTAAATGCTTTCTCGGCTCAAGGTCTGTATTTTGGAACTAGTATTTGCACTTCTACAATATTATTCATTGTGAGCAATGCACTACTTTTATTTTAGTTTTATAAACAAGTGACCTTTTTAGGTTCAGAAGAATCTGTTATATTATCAATAACTAGTAAATATATTTAAGTACATAAATAAGTTTTTTATTTATATTCCATTTTTGGTTTGCACATCCTTATTAGAAATCTTATCATAATCAGTAATTAAATTCTTTTGTTAAAGGTTGTTAAAGTTTCACTTTTTTTTGTGATGACAGAAATAAAACAGCATAGCACTGAAAATAACTTTATTCTAATAATTAACTATAAACATTCAAGTATTAGCAGGTTTGATGTCACATTCAGAGGAAAAAATAGTTACAATTGTTACATAATTATAGTTTTTGTTTAAAAACCAACACTTGAATGTTAGTGTTAAATTCTGCAGAACTTCCCCGAACTGCAAATAGTTAAAAATTAATCTGGAAGTGAATATCTTACAATTTAGTAGTTTTACTAACTATTAAAACACAATCATTTAAGATATTCCATACATCCACTCCCCATTGTCACTTATAGTATTATTATAAAAGTTAAAATAAAAAATGTCCAAAGACATATTGAATGTAGACTTTATATTCTCAAATATTTATACCTCGCATTGGAAATGTCTCAATATTTTATGCTTAATCTTTAGCTGGCACTTCGATAACTCGGGGTTTGTCGATGATCCTAGCGGTGCGGTTGCCCTTCTCCACAATACCGATGATCCAGGCCTGGTATCCCTCCTGCTTCTCGATGTCTTTACAATAAGCGGCAGCCTGCTCTCTTGGCAGGCAAATGAGGAGACCGCCGGAAGTTTCCGGAGCATGGCCCTGTAGAAGCTGGAACATGTTGCCACAAGCCTTAGCTACAGCAGCCATTTTGGCAATAACTGGCAAATTGTGAATAACAAATGAAACTTCATTCTTTTGGTGAGAAGCGAGATTTTGTGCGTGTCCAAGGAGACCGAAACCAGTCACATCAGTGGAGCCGTGAGCGTTGTATTTGTGCATAAGTCTAGCTGCAATACGATTGAGTCGGCTCATAGAGTCCATTGCGCGGTGATAAGCTTTCCTCACATCCTCCTCGGAAACTACTAGCTTAATCCTGTTCCAGCGTTCGGGTTGGTCCAGCCACTGGTGGGCGTTCACTGCTACTTGGGTACCTAGGGGCTTGGTGAGAACCAACACGTCTCCCATCACAGCGTTATCCGGCACGATGTATTCGTTCGGTTGACAGATGGTAGTCCCTACTCCGCCGATGGCGCACCAGGGGTTGATAACCGTTTGACCTCCAGTCACGGACGTGCCGGCCTCCAGAGCAGAGTCTTTGAATCCCCGCATGATGAGGGGAATTACTACGTCACGCTCCTTCTCGGTCATCTTCGTGGAGACACCCAGCAACATGAGCATGTTGTCGCACTCAGTCACTCCCATCGCGTACAAGTCACTGAGTACGTTGGCGCAGGCTATCTTACCCATCATATAGGGGTCGTCGACTAGAGGGTAGAAGAAGTCGGTCGTCTGGACCAAGCAGAGTCCGCCGTGTCTGAGCGGTGTGACCGAGCAGTCCAAGCCGATGCCGATGCGCGGGATCGCCACATGCATGAACTGATCGTCCTGTTGCGAGTAATCCTGCTGCAGCGACTCGACGAGCTTGGAGAGAACATCTTGAGGTACTTTGCAGCTGCGTCCTTTTAAATCGGCGAAGCGAGTCAGACGAAAACTAGCTTCCAAATCGTGCGCTACCGGGTCGAATGGCCGACGCAAAGCCAGGGCATTGGGGTTACCGGCCATCTCTAATGCTGCTGCAGAAAGGCTATCCTGCGCTACACTAGACTGATAAGACATAATCTACACAAACAAATTAGGTTTACGTTTGCCACTGGAGTAAATTTTGTTAAAAACCAACAAATCGACACACCGCCAAGTGACGCTTTCAAAATGGCGTCACTTTTACAAAGAAAATGAAGGTTCGAAAAAGACGTACGATGAATAGCTGCTATTGGTTGAATTTAGTAGTAAACAACGATTCCCGTAATATGATTGGACAACTCGCAGTAAATGTTAAAAATATGTCATTGAAAACCAGCTTCTAAATTACGTTCCGTTTCGTTAATATTTAGACAAAGAAAAATTATTATTATTGATGTACTTACAAGAAATTAGAAAAGGAACGTAAGACTTATGAGTTTGAGTTATATCATGTATATTATTATATATATTTAATATAATTATATTGGTTAATGGGTTATCAAAGTTCAAAGTTCAAACTAATTTCTTTTGCATTTTTTATTGTTTTCACTTTTCACATTCTTTTCAAAACGGCTTCTTTTCAAACCTTCAACACTTCAATGCGAAAAAAAAAAAAACATTGAAGTTTGATATTTTTAAAACTTTTGTGACGGTTGAAATTGGGTTAAAAAGTTTTATGAATCGAAATTAATCCAAAACTTCTTTATTTATCATGAAATAGACGTGTTACTTTTAAAATATTCAATATGGACATGAATTCTTGGAAAAAAGTTGAAAATGAATCCGGTTACCCGTATTATATCGAGTGAGCAAAACAACTTTCACCCTTTGTTTATTTCTGCGAATGTACATTTTATCTTGCTAATTACTATGCATTTAATATTTTAGCGAGGCTACGGGAAAAGAAAGCTATGATCATCCTCATTTCCGAAAGATTATGAAGTCTCTTGAATCTTATGATGATATAAAATATAGCGCGTATCGAATAGCCTTTAAAATTTATGCTTTGCAGAAGAGCCTAAAAGGTATGAATAAGTTATATTCAATCTACATTTGATTCAATTATCTCTTAACAAACGTCACTCTATTGATAAAGCTAAAACTCATAACACCGAGTTCATTACAACTCACAAAAATGTTTTTACCTTGAAAATGTCTTACAGTGCCGCCACTGCGGATATGTTCTGGTGTGTTTGGACGACACCAACTTAGTCTTTCTGAGAGTAGCCTCTCGTTAGATACAGTGGAACTGGAAGCAGTGTTAGCTGACATATATTTTGCTGCTGCAAAAGAAGGACTATTTGACGGAGATGTAGATTTGACTGTAGATCTGTTAATTAATTTACTATTGAATATTTATGACGGGTATGCTATGCACATAATATTATTCAAGAATAGATTATGCTAGAATTATTTTAATAAAACGCAGCTGAGAGGTTAATAATATACTTGTAATATTTTGCCAGGGCCTAGCATTTATTGAGATAACTTATAAAGATATAGAGATTATAAGTGTATTACAATCTCTAGTTGAAGAGAAAAATCATGTACCATTTTGAGAACAAGTTAGTCAGATATTTTATAAATCTTTTTATACCATTTTCAGTGAAAGAAAATCACCAATAAGAGTTTTAGCAGCCAAGACATTATTGATTCTGCTCAGTGAAGAACCAATCAATGATAAATGGCAGGCGTTGGCGAATTGTGGAGCTGACCACAACGGCTGTGTGTCCCCCAAACGTTTGGCAGCTCTGCTGGTCCATGTGACAGCTCTGCCCAAGTATCTTGGATGTAAATGTGACCAGCTGCAAGCTGATGTGGACTCCTGCTTTGAAAAGGTGAAGCAAAAATTGGTATCAAATCAACTTGAAGTTTATTTAATTTAGCTTATACTGATACAATTTAATATTTATGGAAAACCATTGTTAAACATTCTGTTCTAGTTAATTCTAATATGTAATTTGGTTAGTGTTATTTGAATATTAATTTTCAGATTAGATTTATGGGTCTAACAGTTACACTTAGAGACATTTTATGATAGTTAACCCATTAATCCTTCGATCGGGGATTGCGGGAAATCCTATTGTCTATTGTTTTCTCAGTCACCGGTGTCCTTATGGAGCTTGATGGGTTAAACCCCAAGTGGTCCCTGACGGCTGTATAACTATTGTGTCTGGTTTTCCCACAATCATGGTGTTAAACTTTAATTTCAAAAGTTTGAATGTTAATGTATGGGGCTTATGTCTAAATCTTTATTAAGGCCGGTATAAATAGTCAGTACTCAAGATGCATCTTGGTCTCAAGACACGGTTCAGGCTGTGTGATTGGTTGGCTGTCAAAATTTGGACCAATCACAGAGCCTGAACCGTGTCTTGAGACCGAGATGCATCTTGAGTACTGACTATTTATACCGGCCTTAATTACAGTTATATAACTGTAATAACAATAAATTAATATTTGTCTCCTGAGTGCAGCAGTATTAAAATATCATCTTTCGTTTTTTGTATTTTTGAAAGAAAGTAGTGTTTTGATAAATGTCTACCGATAACATATCTAAGAATAACATTTCCTCTTTTAATATCCACAGAGTGCTGGCATGTTAGGAGTAAGTACGCAGTGTGTAGCTGAGTGGGGCGTGCATGGCTGTGCCAGCACGCGCTGGCTGGCTCTGTTACACAGAGTACAGCACAGCAGAAGCGGCAAGGAGAATCCGGTGCTCTGTGTGCTGTGTGGCGAGTGTGGATTACCTATTGCTCAGGTGATATTTTTTTTTTTTACGACTTCAGTCATGTCAGCTTGCTCAGCAAGACTATAGTAGAAATGTAATAAAACAGAAATACTAATAGATTTCAGAAACAAAATGATAGACATCCTTTGTAAGTCAGTCACTTTGTCTATTTTTCCAAAGCAGGAATGAAACCAAATAGGGTGTTGGTTGGTTTTTCTAGGCACACAGAAAGGAACCATTATTATATGGTAGATTTATTCCTTTTATCAGGGAACATGGCTGGATTTATATTTTTTATGAGTACATTTTAATTTTGCCGCCCCTATGTACAAACTCTGCAGCTATCCTAAGACGCCGCCCCCTCTATCTAGGACGCCATAGAACGCTGCCGCCCCCCCTAGGACGCTGCCGCCCATAGGCCATGGCCTATACTGCCTATACATATATCCAGAGTTGTCAGGGAATAAGATGTATTCAAGTGAGTTTCTGGTTTAGCTGATGTCAATTTTAAAATTTTCAGATGCTGAAGTTCAAATGCTCAAAGTGTGATGTGTTTCTCTGTGAGAACTGCTATTTGTATGATAAGGAATTGACGAATTTAGTTGGACATAAAAAGACTCATGTTGTACATGAAATTATTGATGGAGGGGTAAGAAAACAATAACCTATACAAAAGATACAAATATTTGTGGCACTCGCGGACTGCCGCGATAAAGCTATTGCATAGCATCTAGTCTACACGCATACGTGTAGTTGCACGCACACAAACACCGTGCCGAAGTCTGCCAAACTAAAACAAAAGGGGTTTATTTTCGTTACGGAATTTCTTGATTCGGTCGCCTAAGCATGTTATCTTTATTTCCTATTTAGGTCTAACCTTGACTTATTAAAAATTAATCTATGAAGTTGTTGGATAGATTTGCTATGGGTCAACTATACAATAAAAAAAAATGGATTAATAGGCTACTTGACCTAATTTTTTTCTTCATGCTAATCGCTTCTTAATCATTAATTTTCACGAAATAAACTAATATTTTATTATTTTACACAGTAAAAACCCATAAAAATGTTGATTGAAAAATACGCTTTATAAATGGCGCCGAAAACACTGTCCGCCATAGTGTGACGTCACACTGTTTGTATTTTAGAGTCTCTTTATTTAACATTTTTTTATGTGCTAAATGTACGAGTCTTAAGGTGCCCAAAAATTATAAAAGAATTAAATAAGAAATTAGAAATCATTTGTAATGTTGAAAACTTTTGGAGAAAAGATTTGGCCATTTCATTTCCCGTCTACATTAAATGGAGATAATATATAAAACTGGTGTTTTATTTGAATTACTCAAGAAAATATATTTTGCAAATCTTTCTAGGCTTATTCTTATTATTTATGTACAAATAAACTTACACATAACGAGCGCGATAAATAAAAGATATTAAATTACGAACATGATGACGTCACATCCAAATCGGAAGTACTGCAAAAGCGTTTTAGTCAGTACAAATCATATTTTCATAAAATCATATTTTCAAATCGACTTTATTTATCAATCATAAGCTTTTATTTGATGATAAGGGTGAAATATGGTTTCCTACGCCAAGTTCTACTAGAAATATGCATTTGTTCAATGAAATTGAATATAGGTCAAGTAGCCTATTAATATTAACCCGTCGATCGTGAAAAAAACAACTTATCTATTGTTATCTCGGTCGTATTCGATCGCTTAGAGCTTGCTGAATTAATACTTCTGAGACCCTCAGTAATATATGTGTTCTTATTGTACGTTTTTATAATTTTTTCAGGTTAAACCCACTGAATGCCTTAGCTTTATGAAAAATGTAAAGAGATTTTTCTTCTGTACGAAAACGAAAAAGAAAAAGACGAAACGAAAAAACAGATCAAACGACAAACAGACAGACAAAAAGACAAACAAACCTGCAATGTTTACATCTACAGTTGGTAAGGCGTCTGGGAATAACGCAAATAATCCCGCCAGTACATTACAGGATATCATCACTCAACTGGAAAATCAAAATAAGTGAGATATTTTACTTGATTTTAGTATAATATTCTTTATAACATGTCACATAATATTTTATAGGTAGAAGTATATCAACAAAGAAACCAAAATGTTAGTTGCTTTACTTGCTCTTATTTTGTAATGATGTATGTATTTGTTTTTAATAGTAAATAATCATAACTCCCAATGCCATCAATGACCATAATAAAATGGGTAAATTGTCAATATTTCATTCTGCCTCCTTACAAAAAATTTGAAAGATATCTAAATATTAGTCAGCTATGTCCACACTGTGCACTTTTATCTTCAATTTTCATCATCTTTTGACATTCAACTTTCGTATTGGCGCATTCAATAATTGAATGCGTCAACGAACGCAATGCCAACATTGTCATTAAAGAACAAGGCGAAAGTTTTGGATGCGGTCAGAGCACGTGAGGCATGCCCGCGACGCATGCCGCGGGCATGCCTCACGTGCTCTGTTGACTGCGCTATGATGCATGCCCTTAATAAACAAAAAAAGGCACAGTCTGGAGTCTGGACATAGCTATTATTAGATAGTCAATAGTCTATGTTGTTTAGGGCGCTGAAAGAATTGTCACAGCAACTGCAGGCGTTTTCGAAAGACAGTGATGGTGCTTTGAAGGAGAAAGTTGATGCGCACTACAGTCAAGTGTCCACGCAGATCAGTAGGCTTAAGACGTTAAAGGTAACGAAACAAAAAAATACAAAATTCTTTTTTATTAAATAATCTTGCTCAGAATCTTCTGCCTAGCCTATTTATTGAGGAAGGCTATAGGCTATATTTTATCACGCTAAGGCTAATAGGAGAATGTGGAAAAAACGGGGGAAATTATTTGAAAGGGCTTATCTCGCGAATAACTGGAGCAATTTTTATGTTATTTGGCATATATATTGGATAAGAAGTAGACCACGTGAAGGCTATCGATTTTAATCATTTTTTCAGTGGCTATATATTTTATACCCGTGCGACGCCGGGGCGGGTCGTTAGTGTGTTTATATTCTCAAAAGACACGTAGAAACCTAAATAATAAAACGGTGTGACACTTTCCATAGTACTGCTACTGTGGGGTTAGTGCGAGTTTTATTCGATCATATGCATCGAGCGCGTAAACGCGAATTTATATGGGATCAAAGCAGTATCCACGTTAGCCAGTAGATGGCGCTGCTTTGATCCCATATAAATTCGGGTTTACGCGCTAGATGCGTATGATCGAATAAAACTCGCACTAACCCCTCTGAGGGGTTAGTCCAATAGTCTAATTTATATTTTTGAGATATGAACTTTTATTCCAGGAAAATATATTAAACAGTGTAGAAAACATTCCGCAAAACACAAAATCGGACAAGGACCGGCCTCAAGCGTTTGATCTCTTTAGCCCCATACCCGTTGACGATAAACAGAGCAAGGTGACGGAGTCCAACCAGCCCCGAGTGTTGAGCATGGACTCCGGTAACTTCTCAGTGGTGTCCAAGCCGGATAATCTGCTGACTATATCCGGTGATGCGTTGAAGCCAGTGGTGGTACACGCTACTTCGGACACCATTGCTACGGTGTCAATGAATGACATGAGTAATTGGTATCACGGTGAGTTTATTCATTATGTTAAGTTTTCTAATGAGAGTTAGATCTTCAGATCAGACAAATGCAACATATTGTTAGTAAAATTCAATTGAATAAAACTGATATGACTGAACTAGATGACGCCCTCAAATTCATTGTGTCGAAAATGACGGTACATTTCTTGGGATACCTCCGTAAAATGTTATCAAAACAGGTTTAACGTCAATACTAATAGGCAGACAGATAGTTTCGCATTTGTTATATAATAAATAATAATAAAGATGGCTAATTAAAGATGTATTGTGTAAATTTCATATTTACTCTATTTCCTTATCACACACTCAGAAACAACAAAGCAGAATAAATCGAAAATGACGAGAGTCGAGAACGGTTCATTTATCCTTATATGTCCTCCGTAAAATGTTATCAAAATCGGTTCAGCGTGAAGACTAAAAGGCAGACAGACACATTTTAAATATTATTATAGATATTTAATTAAAGATTATTGTGTAAATGATGTGATTACCTCATTGTTTTATATTTCATATTTACTCTATTTCCTTGTCACAGACTCAGGAACAACAAAGCAGAATAAATCCCGCATGGATGTTACAAGTCAGAGCATCAGTGCTACTGAACAAAAGTTCCTAGCAGACTTTCGCTCCGTACAGAATTCCAACGACAAAGTGAGAGAGCTGAACGCTGATCTGGATACAGTTTTAGACCGACTGCAGCAAATATTGACGCATAATTTCACTATTGACGGTATGTTAGATTTAATTTTCAGAATTTCTTAACTTTTGAGATAATGGAAATTCAAACTAATACCTTTGGTGTATCAGAAATTATTGTTTGCCTACGTATTCGCGTGGTATTTTCAAGAATTATGTTTCGAGGAATATGTGTTTCAAAAGTCAAGCTGTTCTTTTTAGCCAATAAAGGTGATCGCACATTTATCCGCACGCACGCGCCAAACGCGTCGCATGTTAGAATTCGTTGTATGAAATGATGTGACACCTCGCACATTCGTCCGCACCGTACGCGCCGCATTTCGTGTACTACGCGGTGCGTTCAACGCGTACGGTACAGGCAAATGTGCAATCAGCTTATGGGTACTTTAAGGGTTGATTCAGACCGCAGCGCGATACGTAGATATGCATTTCTAATTTTGTATGTATTTGACAGATTTGCAAGACGTCTCCCGCAATTGAAGTCTGTCAAATCCATATAAATCCAGAGTAGGTTGCATCGGCTTACTTTAACTATAGCTTTAACCCATAAAGTTAATATACCTAGCGGAATAGTGAAACAAAGGCCTGAGCAAGCGTGATGTCACTATCAGTAACACTGCGTGGTAAAAAGAGACGTGTGATGACATGACAGCATCAGTCTTTTTTTGACGACCATCAGCCCGGATCAGCCCCGTTGACAATTTAATCTCATAGAATTCATGTTCAATCATGCTTGTGTAAGTGTATACGTACACATATTTTTCACACAGATGAAAACAAATTTCGGTAACATTTGACAGCTCGAGTTTGTTGCTCTATTCTGATATTAACTTTATGCTTTAACCATAACAAAATGTGAAATGAACTGTCAAATCCCTATCGAAAGTCGCCATATTTGACGATAACCTTAACTTTAACTACGCTTCTGGTGCAATTCACCCTTAGAAATGCATCTACGCATCGCGGTCTGAATTGACCATTAGACTACGCACTAAAGCATATTTTAATCCAGATTTGTATGTGTTTTTCAGAGTCGAGTTTCGACAACACGCAGCTGCGGGAGACGGCGAGCGAGATGGAGGGTCTGCTGGGCACCCTCATACGCGGCGTCGAGCAGCGCGCCACCCTCAACGGTAAAACACCTGCTTAGTACACGTAGGTCACGCTAAACTTTAAGATCGTGTACAATATGTACTATCAGAGAAGTCGATTCCTAGGCAGATGGGGGACCTACGTAGTTTGGACGCGTTACGTGAAACCCAGCCAATCACAATTAACATTGAATTGACATGATCTGACTAAACGACGTCGCGTTGGTCTGTCAACTGCCTAGGAATCAATTTCCTCGATGGTACATACTAATTACGACTTCTCATAACTGAAAATTCGTATCACATCGCAAATATCTGCGAAATATTTATTTTTTTACTATGAGATTGGAATGTTTTCGCGTTTGCGATGCGAAGCGAATTCGCAGTTATATGTGGGAGCCCTAAGGACTTTCACGTTTGCATCAAAACGTAAGAAATCGGGACGCCGCGCCGCGCCGGATGGTAAAATTTCCTTGTAGTGCATAAACGCCCTAAATGTCTGATCGGGGGGCTTAATCTCATGACTCCAATTTCGCTTCGTTGTCTTACTCCCGCACACATGCTATCTCATTCGCGCATACATGCTATCTCACGCACACGACAGCTGACGATAGAAACAGTATTCGAGGCATGAGAGTCCACTGATAGCCAGGTACTAATAAGAATCAAATCAACCAGTGGTGTGTCCTTATGAGATATAAACATTATATTTTTGTCTAGCAAAGTTTCTTGGAGTGCGTAGTACGAAATTTTTCCTCTCTTATTAATTAATCAACTAGCTATTTGACCGAGCTTTGCTCGGTATTCGATAAAATACGAATAAAATGACATTTTCTAAAAATGATTCCTAGCTAAATCGATTTATCGCCCCCGAAACCCCCTATATACTAAATTTCATGAAAGTCGTTGCAGCCGATTCCGAGATTCCAATTATATATATGTTACCGTTAATGTGCGTAAATCAGTTAGACTGCAGATTAACAAGGTATTCTGCAGATTACCTGGGTTAGTCAGTTAAAGTGCAAAATTTTTTTTCTATTCTCATCAAATTACATAAAACATGTACTTGTTTGAATTTAACATATTATTTAGCTGTAGAGAATCATTTATTATAATTTTTTGGACATAAATAAAGGAATGAATTATTAAATTTTTAAGTAAAATGTTACTCTACTAATAAAACATAACAAATCGTATTAACTAGAAAAAAACAATTAAAACAACAACAGACTTGGTCGACAGCTTAGGTCAAAGTTTTTAGGACTTTTACAAAGAAAGAGAATGCAAATTAAGTATGTAAAGTACAAATAAAAGCTTTTTTTATTTAAAAATTTCACACTCTAACGGATGGTATCAAGGAATCTGCAGATTACCTAGGTACTGTGCACATTAACATATTCTGCATTCTAACGGTAACATTATATAAGAATTGCTCGTTTAAAGATATATGATAAGTCTTAATTTCTGTAATTAATTTTTACTTGTTGACAAGTATAATATGACTATAATGTTGAACTAGATGACTATGTTATGCCTTTACCAATAAAGGAATTATTATGTAGGTATAGAAGGGATGAATTATTCTTGTGTAACTTGAAAAATATTTGTGGTACGAGGCAGCTACATGAGATTAATTTTAAGTTACTATTGAATATAATTTAAACAATTGCCGTCCAAAACTTTTAGGTGCTCAAATAAAAGACTTAATAGTTTGTAAAATAACCTCCTCCTTGTTTAAATGTCGGTTAATATAACGACGTTTCTAGAAAATAACATGGTATATATTTTATAAAAAAATTACATGACGTGTATATTAAAGACAAAATTATTACTTAATCATACAAATAATATTATGTTTATATTAATAAATTATACTGATTAAGCGTAAGTGAGTAACTATTTTATATATGTATGCTCTCGACTGAAAAAGATAAGTAACAAAATGTATGTGGTACTATTATGATATTAATAAATTAGTTTCTTTAAAATGCAGTGCAATGCGATTGAATCTTGCATATTTTATGCAATAACTAAAATGCATGCAATGCAACACATTGCATAGTTCTGTACAAAATTTGCATTTCATAGATAATAATATAGTCTATAATATTTTTTTCTCGCTTCTACTATGTTACATATAATAATATGCTATGTTCAATGCACTTATATTAGTAGACACCAGATTCAGACTACAAAACATTCGCCGATGGCAAACCTTTTTTTGGTCAGGCTATTGTCAAGTCGTTAGTCGTAGTCGGCTGACTTTACATAACCCGACTAAATTACGTAGGTCCGCAATCTGCCCATGGTTCACTCTGATAGTTACTTAATTAGCATCAGTTCACACCTAAACAAAAGGTGACGCGGCGCTGCATATGTTTAAATAGTGTTTCAAAATTAAACTTTACCACTTATGCAATAAAATACACATTGTAATATTTAGAATTCTAAGCTGCATAGGGCTGCGTAGTCCGCGCTAATTTTAAAATATGTATCTTCTTGTGTTGAAAATAAAGTTCAATTTTGAATTGCTACTTTAAACTACAGCGTCGCGTCGTCGTCGTTTCGGTGTGACTGATGATATTCTCAATAATTATAAACATACGTTAGACAACAAAACATGCATTTATCTCAAATCTTAACAACTACTTAACAATAACGCAATTAAATTGCTTTAGCACAACCTAAATTGTTAATTTACAACAATATCTCAATGGACGGATGTGTTTTAGGCTGATTTCAGGCTTTAGACAGACCAACCGCATTGTAACTGCAAATCGCAAATTGCAGTGAAGTGCAGTTTTAATGCAGTTGACACAACTACAATATAATGATCAATGCAATATAACAAAAGTGCAGTTTAAATGCAGATAAGACGACCTTCAACTGCCTTCGCTTTTGGTTTGCAGCTCTATTGCAACCATGTCAACTGCATTCAAACTGCACTTAACTGCAATTTGCGGTTGAATTGCAGTTGAAATGCGGTTCGTCTGTCGGTGCTAGATGTATGAGATGTATGAAATTCTAGGAAGCGTTTTATGAATAACGCGTAGCGTCATACATTTCGGTGTCAGCGCTGATAGTCCGTTTGAAACTAAAATCAGCCTTACATAGAGACTAGCCTAAGTTTTAGTTATAAAATCTCTCGTAGATCTATAAAATACTCTTCAAATATCTGTATATCTAGAAATTATATTGTATATTAAGTATAAATAAAACAATTTAAAATACACTTTCTTTCATTTATACTAGTTTACCGCTATGACTGCTGAATCATATTGTATTTTAACACCTGTATTTTTAGATCGCGTAGCACTCAAAAGAGTTCTTAAGAAGTTCTTTATAACTGCTTTACCGATTCTCGGCTCAGAACCGAGGTTGAGGTCTGTTTTTGTCACCTCACTGTAAGGACGTAAACTGTAATAATAAATTGTATGGGATCAAAACAGCGCCCCTAGCGGCAAACAATATAAGTAACTACTTCGACGCTATACAAAGCGTTTGTTCCGTAACATAACCCAGTATACTGGCCAGTGCACGTGACGTCATGTATCAGACACCATAATATGGTGTACAATATTATTATGCTTGTGTACCACCATAATTTATTATACTGTTAAGACAAGTTTGACGTATGAGTAAAATATTATGTACTTAGTGATTTCATGATAACATTCCAACAAATTCATAATAACGTACCTATATGTACTGAATACTGGGCAGTTTTTTTCGATCACCAGTATGACGTATTGACGTCACGAGAAGTGGTCAATATACTGGTTTATATTTCGGAACTTACCCAAAATTTCGTATACGTGCTTACGGTGAGAAATGATTAAGGGCTCCCATACTTAACTGCGAATTCGCAGCATACTTAACATCACTGTCTGCGACAGAACTCACAATAAAAATTACATTACGATGCGATGCTATGCAAATACGCAGTTTTGTGTGGGGGAGCCCTTAAGGCCCTCAGTTCCGCTTACTGCTGTTGATGAGGTACTTGCAGCAATGCGTGAGCAGGTGCTTCTCTTTCTCCGTGCCGCCGTTGACGTGCACCGCCGTGGGGCCGCCGCGCTCGCGCGTGTAGATGTCCAGCCCGTATTGACCTGCGGGTACCAATATTAACACCATTTTCATGATTATTGTCAATATGTCTTCGAACATGAATGTTCTAATTAGTGTGGTCGGAGTATTCAGTGCGAAGCTATTGATAAGTATAGGTATAGGCACAAATCACAATAAAAGAAGTAGGTAACTAATAAAAGACTTCTTTATACTCTGTAGAGTTTACATTTGAGGCATAAAATTTTAGTCGTTTTGTTGATTGCAGGAGAAGTTTAGGAATCTAATTATTGTGGCTTCTATCGGTCTCTTAATTTAAGCCCTTAGTCAGCAATCAGCATCTGAGGCTCAATTGTCGCATCTAAAATCACTGTTCGACTTTCCTTCTCACGATCTACAAACGACCATCAACAGCTATCTTCCACACTGAGCTAACCTAGCGTCTAACTTTACCATCACCATCTCAATTCTCATAAATAGTCTCTGGCTTCTCATAAATAGGCTCTGCGATTGGTCCAACAGCCAACAAATACGAGTACTGACTATTTATACGGGCCGCGATTCTCGTCCGAGAATCGTCAAAGATTTCCTCCTTCCTAGTTCCCAACTCACCCTCCTCCGGGAACGTAATATAGAAGGACACGATATCGTCCTGGACGCTCTGCTGCACCAGCTTCGACAGCCGCTTCTCGTCCACGCCGTTCTTGTGCAGCGTCGCCATGAAGTCGGCGAGCGGTCGCGACATGCGGAACTGTAGTTCGAGCTCCCGACCCGCGAATACCAGCGCGTCCTGAGAGATACGTAAAGTATTAGAGCGGACCTAGTTATTGATCGTGGTTCTTGTTTAAAAATAAAATTATAATGTTATTTTATATCAGTCAGACTTAAGTAAATATAACTTATTCACTAAGCAAAAAAGAAAAACAAATAATGCGGATTTTACAAAAATAAATAGGTAAAAGTAACTTTATTGTACATAGATAGACCGTACTTAAATTTGATGTTCTTAAACAATCATACAGGTTGTAACAAAACTGAGTGATAACATACTTTGGGTTGTGTATGGGTCTATACTCTATACAAATCTATACATATATTATGTAATAAATGTAAATAATATAGAGTTCGATGAAAACTTTTTAAGACTTTTGTATGAGAAAATATCAGGGCATAATTAATGACGCTCGGGCGCTTGCCCATACAAGTGAGAAAAAATTGCTCTTTCACCGCGGCTACTTTCAGAGTAAACTCTATAATATTATGACACATACCTACATACCCTAAGCCCAAAGGTATTATTAATATGTTTTGTACACCCTGTATACTTACAAGTTACAGCTGAATCTAATACTTAAGTAAGAGGTGTTTTCAATAGAGTTAAATGAATGGCTTTACCTGATGCGTGATGGGTACAAGTCCGAAGAGCCTGGTGGCCTTGGTGGGCCCCCACTCGCCGCTCGCGCAGTCCGGTAGCGGGACCATCACTGTCTGCAGCTCCGCGCAGCAGATCTATGGAACACGAGGCTTTTATGATCCCGAATAGAGAGCTAAATAGATCACCCACTATTTGTATCGATTTAAGTGTGTCCAAAATCACAATCCAACATGGAGTCTACTGTCTACCTCCACTTAACTTGACATGCAAAATTTTAAGAGCGCTTGTGAAAAATGCTACTTGATCAGTCCCCTTGATGGGGTGATGAGCGAGAGCCAGGGGTGTGTTATTGGTAGAATTTAGATTAACCTCAAATTTTACAAGTTGGCGGCGCTACTGCCGTAGCCCGTAACTCACTGCCTCTATCTAGGCATATTACAATCTCACGGTTTTTACGATTTGACGGTGACACATAATATACCCGCTATATCTACACATAATGCAATGACGTCGACAGCTATCCACACAGTAAATTTCAATTTATGCGGCAAGGTATTACCTAGGTCTAAGTATAAGGTCCTAGTGAGTTATTTTTCTTCTTAATTAAATATTTTATACACGCTCCAACATCCTTGTAGCACTACAAAATATTTATCCTTGTATCAGCATTCATTACCTTGAATTTACAAACGCTCTTGAACTTCATGGGTTCGCCGGTGAGGTACTCGCGCGGCGTGACCGCGTTCGCGAATATGTCCAGCAGGAACGCGCCCGAGCACGGCGCGTGCACGCGGAACGACACCACGTTGCCCACCACAGACTGCGAAACAAAATGGCCGTCAATTACCAATAAAATATTACACCATCTGCGATCAATTACTGAGATATAATACTACTGTGTTGTAAAGTCAATGGCCTTATCAGCGCTTCTCAATATCATATTTTGTGCTACGAATAATAAAAATTAAATAAAACTAGCACAAAAAGCAAAATTTTAATTTTATGCTTAGCTTCTTCAAAAGTTTCTAGTTTAAAGAAACCAGAAACTTTTACTATCTCTCTTCTAATTAAAAAAGATTCACATTATTTTATCTAACGTTTTGCCCTGGTCCGATACTTTAAAAATATACCTAGGTCCTATAGGTACAAAATATTGTAACCAACTTTTGTTTTTAACTTTTTATGAGTAGGGGGTTTATTTTTCCATTGGGCATTACCTGCATGACGAATCTCTTGAGGCTGACGCCGTCGAAGCCGTCACCCTCCGTGTCGTAGAACTTGAGGTTGTAGTGGAAGATCAGCGAGCTCTGCATGTGTGCCGGCATGGCTATGCGCATAGTCGCCGCACCTGGTAATGAAGCGAGTACTAATTAAATACTAAGTGTCAAACTTATTTAGAGTACTGTTTTAGATACCTAGCTGATGAATGCTGACACCGGCAACTGTATCGATTCCAATGAATACGTAAAAAACATAAAAGTTATACTAAAAAGTAATCAACAGTTTTTACTTCGTCGTTAACCTAACTCCTATCGGGTAGACCTTTGGTACTCGAAAGGGTGCAGGTTCGATCCCGGGTGGAGGCGTGTACCAATGAGACATTTTCTGATCTATTAGTACATAATACCAACGCTCGTACAGTGAAGGAAAACATCGTGAGGAAACCCACACTTAGTTGGTCCTAGACATTCCTCTGGTAGGCCGACTATGTTGCGTTGCGACATTTAAAATCTAGTCTCATGGCACTACACTATTTGAAGTGATTACTTTGCTCTGAAAATACTGTATAAATCATCCTCAATGGATGCAAATGCCTTGTATATTATAGCTGTCTCCGCATCATAGACCATAACCTATGATCTAAGGCTCGTATAAATAGTTAGTACTCAAGATGCATCTCGGTCTCAAAACACGGTTCCGGCTCTGTGATTGGTTGCCTGTCAAAATTTGGACCAATCACAGAGCTGAACCGCGTCTTGAGACTGGGTCGCATCTTAAGTACTGACTATTTATACGTGCCTAAGATGCGGAGATAGTTGGCTTCATAGGATACTCATGACTTACCCGTTGAGTCCGTATACATAACGGCCTTAGTATTGGGATCGCTGAAGTACAACCCGTAGCGGAAGAACAGGGACCTGACGAAGGGCAGCTCCTCGAAGTCGTGCAGCGTGATGGGCGTCTTCAGCAGCTGCCAGTCCGGCTGGAGCGGGTAGAACTCGTAGATGAACTCGCGAGGGTCGGTCAGGAAGTAGTGGTCGTCGTACTCGTATCTGGAGTTACAGTAGAAAGTATTTTAAGGGGGGTAAATTGGTGGAAGATGTAGGCTTTTTTGGAGAGTTTTGTTGGAGAATATTGTTCCTAATGTGGTAATTCATGCAAAATTCTACCGTACCGTAAGGCATTAGGGTAATGTCAATTAGACAAATTCGCAAGCGCAGTAGGTACGTAGCGATGCGTTATGTCTAATCTCATGAATTTCTGATACGTAACTATGTGCTGTCGAAACTAGCCAAATATGCAATTTAACTAGGTATCTACAAAGTCATCGATTACTAAGACTTTCTTGATTCACGATAAAAAATCCGTGCGAATTTTGCAAAATTACGCAAACATCTTGTCTCAACTTCACGAGAAAGTGGGACACTTTATATTTAATCTAATGGGGTGAATGAGAGCCGCAAGGCTCCGAAGAGTCGCGAGACTAAGGAGAGCCGCAAGGCTACGAAGAGCCGCAAGGTGGAGTCTTCTCGGCCTGGCAAGGACGAGAGCAGGAGGTGCGATGAGGAGGGCTTCATACTGGTGGAGAGGAGGAAGAAGAAGCCCGCCGCCCGCAACCATCGCGGCATCGCACCATATGTACCTGAGCTGCGTCTGCGGAGCGAGATCCCCGCGACGCCCCTGTACATATCCCGCCTGCACTGGTCCATGGAGGTCGAAGACGTCGTGGACTACATCCAGAAGAAGACGACACTGCGCCTGAGGGTCGAACGTCTGCAGTCTCGCCACAAGGTTAACTTTAGCTCCTTTGTGGTGAGAGTGCCGACGAATCTTCTGTCGACTTTCGAGGCGCCGGAGTTCTGGCCGATGGATGTAGTCTATCGGAGGTTCCGGGGGAGACTTCGGAACGAAGCGAGTCACGTCGCCGGCAAAACGTGAAAGTGTTAGTTTTTAAGTATAATATAGAAAATGTATGTATGTTAGTGTTTAAGGTATCTACACTACTATTATAAAGAGGAAAGATTTGATTTTTTGTTTGTTTGTTTGTTTGTTTGTTTGTTTGTTTGTTTGAGTCGAATAGGCTCCGAAACTACTGGACCGATTTGAAAAATTCTTTTGCTATTGGAATCTTACATTATTTCTGCTGAACATAGGCTACATTTTATTTTGGAAAAAAGTAGGGTTCCGTAAGATATTTGAGTTTTTCGGACGCAAGGTGTAAAAAATCAGCTAGAAAAGTTACTTATTTTGCGTACGCTGCCTAAACTATAAAAGATAGAACCATAAAATGTTCTAAGTAATTGTAGATCTTATAAATATCTACAAAAAAGTCCGCGACACACTATACCTATCTATGTCGAGTGAGGCACAATAACCATTTATTTATTTAAAAATCCTGAATTTTTTTTGGACTACATTAAAACGGATATATTTTACTCACGCTATTAATCCTTATCAAAATAAATTCTTTTATCACTAAGTACAGTTTATGTAGATAATATTTGGTCTTTGAATGATTAAAATTGGACGTTTGGTTTTGAAATTATGGCGAAATTAAAATATTACGATAGTGGGCGTCACCAAAGCGCGTGCGGGGAAGACAATATTCTGTTGTAGAAATGAAAATTCTGTACTTAGAAGATATGAAATGACACCCGAAATTACACCTTTGTCACTACATCGCTATAGAAGCCATAAATGTGATTAGTTTTTTGTCTGTCTGTCTGTCACTCTTTCTGTCTGTCTGTATGTTTGTTCCAGCATCACACGAAAAATATTGATCCGATTTGAATGTGGTTTTCGCAGATATATTTATCTTCTTCCAACTTAACATATGGTGTATAAAATTTTTTCCCCCCACCCCTCTAAGGGGACAAAAGAGGGGGTCAGATTTTGTATCAAACTTTTTTCTTTAACACGAAAACTACTTATCCGATTTGCATACTGTTTTCACAGATATATTATATTTGTCTTCTTCCAACTCAACATCTGGTGTATAAAAATCCTCCCGCCCCTCCCCTCTCAACCCTCTCTGGGGACCAAAGAGGGGTCAGATTTTGTATACAACTTTTTTCTTTAGTGGACTTACTTCATATTAGGTAGTAACTGTGTTTTTCAACTTAACATCTGGTGTATGACCTTCCCCCCCACACCCTCTTAGGGGACAAAAGAGGGGGTAAAACATGTATCAACTGATGATGTAGAAAATATACTTTAAATGGCAAAACAACGTTTGCCGGGACAGCTAGTTTATTATAAAATTATATGTATGCTAGGTTTAAGGTATTTGTTATATGGGCCTCTGATGCCTGAAATAAATGTTTTTGATTTGATTTTTGATTGATTGATTTATTCACGTTCTGAACTTTTCGTTGAGAATTCGGATGGGCCTTGATTACTCACCTCAAGCTATCGCTCTTTCCCCTATTCCCGGGTTTGGGCGCGTCCTTGGCGTTGACAAGATGGCGCGCGCCCCAGTTGCACTGCACGAAGCGCCAGGCCCCAGCCACGTATACCGCGTTCCACGAGTTCCGGAACCGGTTGTCTTCGAACCTTACTCCTGGCTGATAGCCCGCAGACTTGCTGTAGCCTTTTATCACGACGCAGTGAAGACCCGCGTAGCTGGAATGGATGATGATTGTTGGAAAGTGTGATAAATAAGATCAGTGTTTGGAACCTACAGCCGCTATAGCTATGGATGATGATAACATTTTAGGACGAAAAAGTAACTGGTTTTGGTCAGGCCTGGCAGACGCGTAATTTTAATACGTTATTTTTTTACGGTCCACAAAAATCTTTGGTTTTAAAAAACTTGGGGTACTTAATTAGTAACTTGGGGTCTGCTCAGAGGACAGCAAGAAATCGTTAGGTCCATCCAAAATAAGGCCGCTGCTGCACTGCTTGTGTCTATAGTCTATCATATTATGCTCAAGGCAATATTGGTATCTCGTTTTTACGCAATCTCGGTTACCAATATTTTTGTGCGCATGCAAGATACAAGCAGCTTTAATAGGTCAATAGCATTCCAGATTTTGTGTATTGCTGTTACCATAATTTTCTCACCTGCACAACCTCTTGAACAGCACATGGTAACTCTCTGTCCCGTGTTTGATGCCTCTCAACAGACCTAGCGGGGAATCCCCTCGCAGGTTGTCATCAAACTGTATGTTGTTGAGGTTCTTGACGGTTATCCATCTGAATATCGTCCGGGCTTTCTCCACGTCGCTCGCACATCGCCCTACTAGTTGCCGGACTAGGTCTGTGAAGGTTTTCTGGTCTTCTTGAGCTACCTGGAAGTGCAAGAATCTTATTGATAAATTGGTAAAGTCGATTTATGTGGGTAATTTAGTTTCGTTCGGTATTGTTTGTTGATTTCAGAACAAAGAGTTTAGACCTTTAGGTTTTTTGGGGAGCGACCATGTATATTAATCAAAAATACGACTAGTGGAAGATTAGTGGAAGAAGAGTACTGGAAATATTTTATATTTAAGTACTTTACTTAAACATTCCCTCCATTCGAGTCCTGTCTTTAACTATATATCTACTTACAGAAATAGCAATTTTATCCACATCCGTGAACTCCGCTGGGTCCGTGTATATGTGGAACTTGGAAACCAGTGGTGGCTGCGGGGCCGGAGCCCTGGCGGGGTAGGGCGGCGCCTCCTCCCCATCCAGGTATAGCGAGGAGGCCGCCATGTACTCTGACCTCCTCTCCTGAATCAGTTCCATCATCTCGTGGCTCTGTTTCTCCACTAATGCTGCTGTGGCTGCCCTGAAAATATAAGATATAGCTGGTGAATAAAATACGAAGAAGTTTGGTTCTGGAATTGGAGAAATACGCTGTGTGTCAAGTATGACTGATGCCCAATTCGGAGGAAGTGAGAAAAACATTATGAAGCACCGCTAATTATTTCAACTCCTCCTTTTACTGAATTATCTCAATTTTTACGCTCGCAAAAAGCTAGTCATTACAACATTACACACTTTATCATTCTAATCGTAGCAAATATCTTAAACCAGAGTTTTAGGCCGGTATAAATAGTCAGTACTTAAGATGCGACCCGCTCTCAAGACGCGGTTCGGCTCTGTGATTGGTCCAAATTTTGACAGCCAACCAATCACAGAGCCTGAACCGTGTCTTAAGACCGAGATGCATCTTGAGTACTGACTATTTATACCGGCCTAAACTACTATAAGTAGATTACATACATCTTCATACTGTGATATTATTATGTAACAATTAAATTCTAGGAAGCCATACCTTTCATGTTCCAACATTTTCCTCGTCAAACTCTCCTTCTTCTTATCTCTCCTGAGGGTCATGTTCTTCTCCAAGTCCGCTCTCTCCTGTTGGTGACGGAGAGTGAGCGCGCCAATCTCTGCTTCTGGCCTTCTCTTCTTAACCTGTATCTCCTGCTGGAACCTGCTGGTTAACCTCTCTAACTCTCTTTCCCATTCGTCCTGAAATTGTATAATTTTTAATAAGTTATCAATTTCCAAAGTAATAGGAAATATTACGCAAAGGTCCGAGCAGAGGACACTACCTAGCGTCCAGCATATACAGTAAATAATCTAGCCCATTGATTTTCAAACTAGGGGGCGCGCCCCACTAGGGAGGCGCGAAGACATGATGAGGGGGGCGCGGGCGCCGGTGGCGGTTAGACTCCAGAGTCCAGATGCCCGCGCATTTACCCGCGACGTACGCGAATTGGAAATCTTGTCAAAAACATGCAAGCTCATCCGTCACATTGATTCTTCTTAAGAGGGCGACTAACCCATTACCCAAAAAATCAAACATTGTCCTTCTCAATAACTCGATAAATAATATACAACATTTTAAAAATCCGCTAGGTCGGTTTCTCAATGATAGAATTTTTACAATGTGTTAAAATATTAACTGAGTTTAATGCACGGTTATGGCAATGTATGAAAAATTCGTGAAAATTAGATGCATCTTTGCGATTTTTTTGCTCAGATCGGATTCTTGGAAATATAATGTAGTATTTAGTTTTAGAAAATGAAACAATTCGGAGCTTGATTTCAAGTATAACAAAGAATTATAAAATCGTCAATTTTGGGTTAGAAGTAAGTATGTAAAAACATATTTTTATAATGAAACATCTGAAAATGTATTTTTGGTCTTTATTATTTTATTTTACAATAGCTTGGCGAGCCCACTTGCTACTACTTGCTGGGCCCTGGGCCGAAGGGAGGCGTAAGCACTAAGCATGTTCATTAGGGAGGCGTGATACATATAAGTTTGGGAACCTCTGATCTAGCCCAAATCTGGCATACCTACCTATTAGAATATTCACGGAAACGTTGTCAAACTTCGAAGAAAACTTTTTGTTTACTGTCTTCGCTGGTGCTGCATTCTAGCGTCAAAACATTGCAGTAATAATATGTACCTATATGTATAAAGTATATCCTACTGAAAGATAATAAATGTTTTACATTCCTATTTTGGGTTTAATTAATTATTAGGTACAGTACAGAATAATAATTATTATTTAGTATTTACTATATTGTACTATAGAGAAGTTATTCCTAGGCAAATGGCGGACCTAAGTAATTTGGTCGTGTTAAGACAAACCCATCCGACAGATCACAGCTAACATTGATTTGACATAAGCCGACCATAATATTATTATGACGAGGTCCGTCCGCTGCCTAGGAATCAATTTCCTCGATAGAGCAATAAACAATTAAAAAAAATTATACCTGTATTTCATCTCGTATCCTTCTGTTCTCTTCTTCTCTGTGTTTGGAGAACTTTCTGTACAAATCATCCTCTTCCTGTCGATGTTTCATTTCTAATTTGGTCTGTTCATCTCGATCCTGTAAGAAAGAAAAACAAATCAATAAATATTTCTCATCTTAATAACGTGTACGATATTCATTATGATATTAAGATAGTCGTATAACACAGTAGTTTTTATTTTTATTCAGATTTTAGGCAAGGTAATTTGGACATCGTACTAGGATTATGCTGAGTATTCTTTTTTTTTAAATTAATATAAGTACGTCTTAGCAATTACAACGTTGAAAAAATTCCATGTACTCTCAGAGCTTAGCCTTTAGGATAAAATCCAGCAAAGATCTAATGTTCCTTGAAAGATTTGATACCTGATAAGCGCAAATCTTTGATTTATTGGCTAGAAAGTTGAGGTTAAGTACCGGTCGGTAGGTTCATATTCCCTATCTGATGGTACATACTACCATCTCCCTTCTGCAAACTATCCACTATCTGCAGTAGTGTTTAGTTGGTCATCATTAATAATAATAGCTCCCACACCGGTTTCGGTGACGGTGGCCGGTTTCATTGAAACCAGGCCAGCTACGCAGGAGTAATTTTATAGTGCCCAAGTGTGTGCGCAGTACACAAGAGCACTCTCTATTCCTTTACTCTCATAACCCAGTGGAACGGCAGACCGACACGACCGGCGAGAGATCAGGCGCAGGACCGACTTTTTACATGCCCATCCGACGCATGGATCATCTTACTTGTCAGACAATCAGGTGATCAGCCTGCATTGTCCTAACCAAACTTGGAAATAACATGTTTCCAACGCGGGAATCGAACCCACGACCTCCGAGTCAAGAGCCGCGCTCTATACCACTAGACCACGGAGGCGTCAGGTCATCATTATCATAATATTAATCATCATTATCATCAGAGTCTATCAACGGTCCCACTGCTGGGATACAAATCTTCTCTGATGACTTTAATGAGTGTAATGAGTAATGACTAATACGAGTTGTAGTATTTGAAGATTTATAATAATATACGCAAGACTCTGCCATCTGCTCTTCATGTCTCTCAATCATAAACGCTATTTCCTAGTTTTGAAAGCTGCAAATGTACTAGTCGCGTCACTTATATTATAAAAATATGTACGGAGTGTACATACATTTTATGCACCCCGTACATACTTAACCAGTCTATGATACTGTCACAGTCGGTAAACTAGCGCCTTTTCTAACGTGCCAAACAAAGACAGTTCCACCAGAGTAAGTGACGCGAATAGAGCGGAGAAGGATAGGGAGCTTATTTATTTTGAGGAAATTTGTAACAATGGGTCTTCTTTAATAAGGTCTACCTAAGTTTCTAGTTAATGCCTATTTCCCCAGGCGGTAGACCGCAGATTTAGCAATGCGAAATCACTTTATTGTTGATATAAACCGTAAAACATAACGAGATGACGAAAGGTGGCAACGGCGATTAGCTATTTAGACTGAAACGAAACGCGCTCTGAATAGCTTGAGATACTTCTGCATGTGTGTCAGATGGGGGTTAGATGGGTGGCAACTGGCGATAAAAGGGGTAAATAAAAGTTGTATCCAGCCTCTAATGCATTTTGGCATATTTTGACATTTGGCTCTAATCTAATAGTGCCAAGGGGTATTGACCTCGGAAAATTGTTTGTGGGATTTGGACGATCCAGATATGAAATGATATCTATAAGCTTTGGTTGGTAATAACAGATGTAGAAGTGTAATTTAAGCGAAGTAAAGTACTTATACCAATTTGTGTGGATTATAGCCAGGCGTTTATTTTAAAAGCAGTGGTCACTCCTATCAAAATCCTCAGAAATGGCATTAAGCAGCGTTTAAACGAAATATTGCAGGTATTTTGTAAGTAAATTTATAATTACAGTTGGTACGATGAGCAAAAACCATAAAATCTCTCTGACGAAAATGTTCTGACGCCGCTATCTAGCACTCTATCAACGTAGATAAAACCCATTCATAAGCCCATTGTAGTAATCGACGGGTCATTAATTTGTGATTCGAATGACATAATACTGTCACCTGTCGCGCTGCCTCGCCGCAGGTCGACGAAAGTGAAAGATAGAGTCATTCACCCTGAGTGCGCAGCCATTATAAAGGAATTAGAGTGCGCAGACTAAATCTTTGTCGTCATGTGGAGGCAGGACAACAGCAGAGAAGTTTATGCATGTTACATTATGTTCTGTACCTCAATTCTACCACTTAATTTAGATCGTTTCTCGTTTAAACCGTTACCGCGTTGGCTGCGCCTAGAAGAAACGGACGATGTTTGAGGCGAATCGAATTCTCCATAGGTTGAAATACATAGTATGACTTGATAGGTTTGCCTCAAAATCTTAAAGACAAATAAGACTACAGACAGCCTTATTTCTCGTGTAACTACTAGAGAGCAATTGGGATAAAAAGCATGATAGTACTGCGCAGTAATGACAACTTTAGATCCTATAGATATGTACTGACCAAAGATCAATAAACAAGTGTACTTAATATTGAAGAAACCTTTTTGTTAACCAATTTCAAATTAAACATTAACAACCAACCAATTTGTTCATCCTTTTGTAGTTACACAAGCTTACAGAAGAAATGGGATCTTCACCTACGTATTTCTCGACTCAAAGCATTGATGTTAGTGCCCGGTAGTTAGGTACTCATAATAATTGAATCGAATTGCTGTCAACATAGAATTAGAATACAATGAATCCAATTAAATAAAAAGCGGCCAAGTGCGAGTTGGACTCGCCCATGAAGGGCAATAAAGGCACCAGCAATAAGGTTTATTTTTATGAAATTAAAAGGTTTTTGATTTAATTTTATATTTCAGTCGATTTAATGAAATTTAGATTAAGGTTTACCATTTATGACGTATAAAAAAAACTACTGGCTAGATCTCTTTCAAACCTATTTTCGTTGGTAGTTTTTATAGTAATCTACATCATATATTTTTTTAGAATTATCATGCCAAGAGTCTTTATCGCAAACTATTCAGGTTAGAAAAAAATTATATGAAAAACCTCAAAATGATTTTTGGAGACTTATCTATAGATACCCTATACGCATAGGTCAGATGAAAAAAATTTTTTTTTGTTTCAGTTGTACCTATGGGGACCCCTAAAATTTTTAATAATTTTTCCATTTTTGCATCAAACAGACTACATCTACTTACCAAGTTTCAATATTATAGCTCTAATAGTTTCGGAGAAAAGTAGCTGTGAAATACGGACGGACAGACAGATAGACAGACAGACATGACGAATCTATAAGGGTTCCGTTTCTTGCCATTTTGGCTACGGAACCCTAAAAAACGTATCGATAAAGATTTTAATGTTACAATTGTTACAAAACCGGCGAGTTTGCGTGACAAATTCAATAAAATAACACGACGTAAGTTGTTTACGACCGTTGTAACTTGTACAACCATTGTAGCAATTTGTGGTTCCGAAACCAGATTTTCATTAAATATTATTTCGAAACTACTGGATATTAAAAATAAGAAGTATTTCGCAAATTTACTTATAGGCACAGTATGCATTTGTATGTACCCAATTATAAAGGCATTATATAATTCCCCCAATTATATGCCTATAGGTATAATTGGATACATATTATATTTATGTTGAAGCTATAAGTATTAGTTGATTTTGATAACTGGCCGCTAATCCACAATCATGTAGCAAAGTGATTGCTTTAAATTGTCGTAATCCCCGAGAACATGCTCCACAGATAATAAATAATAGTGATTAAGTAGTCTAGTCTGAATGAATGGATTGAAACTGCAGGCTTAGCGCTGCGAAACATGCTATGTAGGTACAGAGCGAAGTTAACAATAAAATGACGTACTCACGATATTATCATTACATTATGCCGGTTTTTATCGCGAGCTCCGACCCGAGCGGCATGAATTTGTTTTTGTGCGATTTTAATCATCGCGATAACGGGACCGGTCGTCAGTAGCGGACGCCCGCCCCGCCGCCCGGTCGTGTGTCGTTTACACCGCGAAAATGCTCAAACTATCCAATATAGTACGCCTGCTCGGCGCTCAGAGCCGCCAGCTGAGTCACGCCGCGGTCATAGGGACGGAGCCGAACAAAAATGACCCCTACTTTGCCGAGAATAAGGTGCGGATGGACGAGCTTGTTGAAGAGCTGCAGCAGAAGACGCGAGGTGCGATCAAAGGTGGGCCGGACGAGGCGGTGCGGCGGCACACGGCGCGAGGGAAACTGCTGGTCCGGGACCGGATCGACCGCCTGGTGGACCCTGGCAGCGACGTCCTAGAGCTGAGCACCCTCGCCGCTTCAGATATGTACGGGGGACAGGTGCCCAGCGCCGGAATAGTCACCGCTATCGGCCGAGTCCAGGGTCGAGACTGCATGATCGTAGCCAACGACTCGACCGTCAAAGGCGGGACATACTTCCCAATCACCGTTAAAAAACATCTCCGGGCACAAGCAATCGCTCAAGATTGTCGGCTTCCCTGTATTTATCTCGTCGACTCCGGAGGTGCGCATTTACCGGACCAAGCGGACGTGTTTCCTGACCGAGAACACTTTGGTCGAATCTTCTACAACCAAGCGAATATGTCTGCGGAGGGAATACCCCAGATTTCTGTGGTGATGGGCTCGTGTACTGCTGGCGGTGCTTACATACCGAGCATGTCCGACGAGAGTATAATTATTAAGAATCAGGGTACAATCTTTTTGGCTGGTCCACCATTGGTAAAGGCAGCTACGGGCGAGGTGGTGTCTGCGGAAGATTTAGGTGGTGCTGATCTTCATTGTCGCCAATCAGGAGTGACGGATCATTACGCTCAAGACGACGAGCACGCACTGCATTTAGCTAGGAACGTGGTGGCTAATTTAAATTGGAATACGGAGAAAAGCGCCAAAGTCTATTCCGCGACAGTCGAGGAGCCAAAGCATGATATAAATGACCTCCACGGAATAGTCAGTGCCAACATCAGGACGCCGTATGACATCCGCGAGGTGATAGCCAGGATCGTCGACGGCAGCAGGTTCCATGAGTTCAAGCAACTGTATGGTGACACCTTAGTTTGTGGTTTTGCGTCTGTGTACGGCCATCCAGTGGGTGTAATCGGTAACAACGGTGTTCTAGTATCTGAGGCAGCATTAAAAGGATCTCACTTTATCCAGCTGTGTGCGGCTCGAAAGATTCCATTGCTGTTCCTGCAAAACATCACCGGATTCATGACTGGTAGGGACGCTGAAGCCGGTGGAATCGCCAAAAACGGTGCCAAAATGGTGACGGCAGTTAGTTGCTTTAAGGGTCCTAAGATTACTGTTATAGTTGGTGGAAGTTTCGGTGCTGGTAACTATGGCATGTGTGGTAGAGCATACTCCCCCAGTTTCCTTTACATGTGGCCCAACGCCAGGATTTCTGTGATGGGTGGTCCTCAGGCAGGTACAGTGCTGTCAATAATCGCCGAGGAGAAAGCCAAGCGTGAAGGCAAGCCTTGGACGGCAGAAGACGATAAGAAAATTAGGGCACCATTAGAAGCAAAGTTTGAGAAGGAAGGTAGTCCCTATTATAGTACTGCTCGACTTTGGGACGATGGTATACTGGCTCCCAAGGATACGAGAAAAGTAATAGGACTCAGTCTTTCTGCAGCGCTGAATGCTCCATTCAGAAACAGTAAATTCGGCATATTTAGAATGTAAATTGCGTAATACAAAATACCAAAGTAACACCAAAAGAATAACATTTTAGTGATGTAACGAGGACAAGAATATATTTGTTTACAATGTGTACAGTGATAGTGTATCTCAAGTTTACAATTGAGCTACTTATCAGTATAAATAAAAAGATGAGGCCAAAGTATTACAGATAAGTTTTCGTTATTATCATCGTAAGGAGAGTGTTTCATCATTAATTTATGTTAAATTAATCTTGTTAGTATTAATTTTGCATTTTAAGCGTTCTAGAAATCTCTGTGAAAGTGTTATATAGATTACTTGTTGTATAAAAGTGTGACCTCAAATTTAAAGATCGTTGAACGATGTCAAAGACCAAATAAAATTTAAATATTTGTTATTGTTTTTCTTTGTTTTTTGTTCTTTCATTGCGCTACACAAGGAGACGTAACGAAGAACGACGCGAAGATGCATTGTAGCTATGCAAGATTTGAAATTACGTATCGCCAAATCGCGCCACGTTTCGGTGTGAATCCTAACGCCTTCAAATTTTAATTTGCTTCATCGCAGCAAATTATTCTTATCATTAATATGCAGTAGCAGCTGTCTTAATTATGTTCGGCGTATATTTTATTCCCCCAGCCCCCTAGACTGTGTTACTAGTACGAACACGTCTTCATTATAATATTATGCGCAGGCGCGTTGAGGGAATTCAGTATTCATAATAATAATTAACTTAGATTTGATTCAAATATTGAAGGTGTTCTAATAAATATCTAGAGCTTCTAGCTACCTTTTAAGCGACTAATAAAAATGAAGAAACTAGCTGTTAAATTATTTGAAAACCTAAGTATGAAGGAGTAAAAAGGAGAGGGAGAGAAAATGTGCTTAATTTTTGTTTCATACGTTTTAACAAGGGCTTGACAGACAAGGAAAAAGCAATGCATAGGTACTATATCGTCTACATACACGATGTAAACTCTTGTGTTTTTGTTAACTATTGGGTAAGATTACCGGGATATCCCTTAAAATATAAAGACTAAACACTTTCCTTATCAAACTTATTTCACACACAAAGACAAATTTACTATCCATATAATATTAATGCGAAAGTGTGTCTGTCGGTCTGTCTGTCTGTTACCTCTTCACGACCAAACTAAATACTTACTTGAGATACTTTGAGTCCCGAGAAAGGACATAGGATACTTTTCATCCCGGAAAAATGTGCGGTTTTCGCGCGGTAAACGAACTTTTTAAGTCCGTAAAGTTTATGTCTGGCGAAATTTTATGTTACATCAGCTGTTATGTTTGCATGTCATTAAATAATTACGAAACTCATTAAGAGCGGCATTGGAAACAGCTATAAAACATCGCATGCGGCTCATGCATCAAATATTTTACGCTTTCAGAACTTAACGGCACGCTCGCTTTTTGCTCTCAGCATTCTTTATAAGAAATCCTCTGGTTTAGACTTCGAGTGCACTACGCGCTTCTAGAAACTTCTGGAACCAGAGAATGGACGCTGTTGAGCATTCGTGTACTAAAAAAAATAAAAAAAAATGCTTATTTCAGACGGGAGTCCATAAGTTGTTAGTAAATACAATAATTATTTTATTACAAATTATATGTTAGTACTTACAAATTATATAAAATGCATTAAAATTAGTTAAAATATCTACGTGGCCTACCAGCAGCACTGGGCACGTAGACATGAATGTGCACCCAATGACGCATGATAGGACACTCTACTTTTTCACTTATGAGCCTAGAATGGTGTTGGTGCTTGCGCGAACTCTGCTCATTAAAGACGCTACTCGCTTTCGTATGACGGCTTGAAAGCCATCAAGGTGAGTTTGAGCAAACATATTTGACGCGCTGCAGAACTAACCCAGAAAAAAGTTACGAATGTTCTGAAGATGATTTACAACAAGACTTCATTCAAAATTCAATTTTTTTTTGGGCTTAGTACACAAATGCTTAACAGTGATCAGATAAGAGCGAAAGTTTCTGTAGACAGCTGATGGTCTAAATGGCAAAGTCGTCATCGAATACCGAAAATAACAAGTGAATCAACAACAAATGAAAATCCATTGCAAATTAAGTGGTGTGAACTAATTTGTTACGGGCGTTTCTTAGACATAATATTTACTAAAACATTAAGGGTGGATTGCACCAGAGGCGTAGTTAAAGTTAAAGTTAAGGTTATCGTCAAATATGACGTCCATAATAGACTTTTACTAGGGATTTGACAACTCATTTTCTAGTTAAAGTCAATAACGGACGCCATATTCGACGATAACCTTAACCTTAACAGTAAACTATAACAACGCCTCTGGTGCAACCCACCTTACCCACCCTTATAATTACAGATACAATTGTCTCTGGGGCCCAGGGCTCTGTCTCTCTGTCAGGGTCTAGATCAGCTATTCACACTTTGAGAATAGCTGATCTAGATTTTTATGTATCTATGTCGATATGATATCATCCGATAGGTATGTTTAAATGCTAATGCATTAGATAAAGTGTTATCTCATCGCATCAATATATCAATTGGAGACTATACTGATTAGTGATTACATACTTATAGTGTCAATTGACATTGACTATAAAGTAAATGTAAATCCGAATTGTATTTGTATCTATTTTAAATGGATATTCATAATAGATATAATATTGCAATGCATTGTTTTTCAACCACAGAAATAAATCAAGATAGAACGGCTAAGCGGGTGAAGTACGCGTGTGTCAATATTGCACAAGCGTGCAAGATTCGTTGAACGTTCATCCAGTCAACACGCACGTCTCGACTTGATTACACCGGAGTGGTTGTGCAAAAATGCCTCATTGTGCAGTGTCTAATTGTAAAAACAGAAGTACGATAGTGAATCGGTCCAAAGGAGGTATTTCCTTCCACGGGTAAGTTATTTGTTCTAACTAAAAGCAAAAATGGACACGAGCGATTCCTTAGCAACGCACGCGCGTCGCCGTTCTATCTTGATTTATTTCTGTGTTTTCAACCTTAGGAGTACGTCCGCATTAACGCATGAAAATATTAACAGTGCAACTGCGCCGCTATTTAAAAAAATCGTTACATACATTTGCTTGTAATCTCGCGGTGTAGCCGCCAAACCGCCGCGCGTTCGCGCCGCCGCGAATAAATCCAACCTTTAGACCAGAGATGGCGAACCAATGGCACGCGTGCCATTGCTGGCACGCGACGAAATAATTTCGGCACGTCACTGATTACGAGTTTAAAGAAAAAAGTATAAATTATGATTATGATGTAGCATAATACCTATGAATCTTTGAAAAGCAAATTTATTTTTCCACTGATCACAAAGTCAAGAATATTTGATGGCACGGCTGCGACGTCATTAAATATTATTCCAGAAAATTGGCACGTATACGCATAAAGGTTCGCCATCCCTGCTTTAGACTTTAGAGTCATAGTTAAAAGCTAGTTTGTGATAGATGTAGTAACATCAGTCGGCATCATGTACCGGCTTGTTACCACGTGGGCAGTGTATAATTACTAGGTCGTGTACTGCGATACTGATCTATCGATTATCGATAAAGAACTAATTAATAATGAAATCGATATCGATATAAATTTTCGTCTCTATATTTAGGGTTATGTTTGGCTTGTACAATCAGAGAAGTTAATTTATAGGCAGATAGCGGACCTACGTAATTTGATCGCGTTTTGTCGAATTGACAGAATCCGACCAAATGACGTAGGTCCTTCATATTCTGCCTAGGAATCAACTTCTCTTGATAGTACATTTTTACAGTCATTTTCTTGTAAGCAATTTTTCCGTCAAATATCCTAACTTGAAAGATTTGTGTTATGGCGGGTTTACATAATTTTCAATCCAAGGATCCAATCCAGCGCTAGTTTATTATTGGAATAATATAAACGGTCACTGGAATGCGCTGGAATTGAAAGAAAGTGCATTCCAAATTGGATCACTAGATCGGAATTATGTAAATCTTTTAGGCTTTTAATATTTACTAGCATCGACATACTTATTAGGTTTCTAGGTATCATAACTAGTTAGTAGTCCTAATTCTAGTAGGCGATGTTTGAATGCCGACGCTTGTATGGATAGGCGTTAACTATCAAAGCAAATATTACATTCCATGATTATTGCAAAATCGAAGGTTTAGTCTTTAGACAAAACACAACAACGAAATGATGTAGATAAAAATTGATAGAACATGTGATTTTGTGATGGATCAACTCTTTTTTTAACACCGAGAAATACTTTTCCGCTTTCCGCACGCATATCAGGAACTCTGGATATATAGGACCTTTCACCTTCTGCGCCCGAGAAGATGGTAGTGGACGCCCTACCCGCCAAAACTTGACAGTACTCCAACAGTACCAACCTTGCCGAAACCACGGGACGAGCCACGTTACACCCTTACAGGGATTTAACCGTACTGTTTTCGTTACCGAAATCAGCAGCAAATAAGCAAGCGGTATCATTTGAGCGACAGCTGTTTCACTCCTACCCTCCATTCAATGTCATCCAAGAAACATTTTGCGTAGCTGTAGAATTAAACACTTAGATACAGTGTGTATCAAAAATAAGTGATAATACTATAGGGTGTGTACGTGTTTCTTGTAGAGTTCGCTGTGAAAGTAGCAGCGCTGAAAGACGATTTTTTTCACTTTTGTATAGGCAAGGGACAGAGCGTCACGAGTTTCCTCATACAAAAGTGAAAAAAAAGCGCTTTTCACTTTTGTATGAGCTCTTTCAGCGCTGCTACTTTCACAGTGAACTCTCTAGAAGGAACACGTACACCCTAAACACGTAACCTTAAAGTATTATCACTTATTTTTGTCACACACTCTATATTATTGGTTTGCGCGCTATTTTATGACAGTAGCTTCGCATCCATGCACAATGACAATATAATGCAAGTGTCAAAAGCTCGTTGCAGGTCTGTATCCTCAACTGACATTTTTTACAGATGCAGCTATATCGTCATTTGTTTACAGCAGTACTTAAGTTAGTTAACAATAAATTATGAAAGTAAAATAAAGAATTATTCGCGTTGGAACTTGGATTACGATTGCAACAACAAAAACGCAGAATTAGGCACGTCCCTAGCGTAACGAGTTAAAACAACAACAACAACACCACCGTAGCGACCTTCAATAAAAGTAGGAGAAGGAATTAACTTTTTTTTAGGGTTCCGTACCCAAAGGGTAAAAACGGGACCCTATTACTAAGACTTCCTTGTCTGTCCGTCTGTCTGTCTGTCTCCAGGCTGTAACTCAAGAACGGTAATAGCTAGAGATTTGATATTTTCACAGATTATGTATATCTGTTGCCGCTATAACAACAAATACTAAAAATAAAATAAAATGAATATTTAAGGGGGGTTCCCATACAACAAACGTGATTTTTTTGGCCTTTTTTGCTGTCTCCAGGCTGTAACTCAAGAACGATAATAGCTAGAGATTTGATATTTTCACAGATTATGTACATCTGTTGCCGCTATAACAACAAATACTAAAAATAAAATAAAATGCATATTTAAGGGGGGCTCCCATACAACAAACGTGATTTTTTTGGCCTTTTTTGTTCTATAATAATCTAATGGCAACAGGTAGGTATTTGAATTTTTCACAAAATCCTTCGTTATATGTTTACTTTAATATTTAATAATAATATTAAAATAAAATAAAAATATAAGGTGGGCTCCCATACAAAAAACACAATTTATAGCCTAATTTTGCTCTATAATGGTACGGAACCCTTCTGCGCGATTCCGACTCGCACTTGGCCGATTATTAATACTATGGTGTTAAATTAAGAAATTTGAAAACAACTTTATTCGGGACATTCATTAATACTCAGAAATCAGAGCAAATTACTAGAACTTGCTTTAAACATTTTATGAAATAAATAAACTAAAAAAAACTAGGTTATAAATAACCGGTCCAGCCGTTTGGATGCTACGATTACACGGACAGATAGACAGACAGACACGTCGAACTGTTACTCGATTATAACACTCGTTATAACTGTTTCCGGTCGGGGGTTAAAAATATTTGAGGCAAAATTTTTAACATCTAACGACCGTCGACAGACCCTGTCGTTAGATTTAAAAATGTCTGAGAACGTTTTACTTTTTATGTAAGGCGTATCCCTTCATAAAAACCTTCCCTTCCCTTAACTTAATCCATACTTATATCACAGTGTAATAAATATGTACTAACATTATGAATGCGAAAGTGTGTCTGTTACCTCTTCACGCCCAAACCGCTAAACCAATTTAGCTGAAATTTGGTATGGTCGAAATACTTTGAGTCCCGGGAGAGGACATAATATGATACTTTACATCCCGGAAAAATGTACCAATGGTTTCCGCACTATAAACGCAAAATTTGACGCAACGGAGTTGCGAGCGTCATCTACTTTAAGATAATTCTCAAATCAATTTACTTACATCTACTTACATCTACTTACATCTACTTACATCTACTTACATCTACTTACATCTACTTTAAGATAATTCTCAAATCAATACTCAGATTTTTTTAACTTCTTCATTCTAACAACAAAGGAACATTTAACTACACAGTATTCGATCGTATTACACAATAAACGTACTTCTTAATTATTACGGAGTTACGGACTTTCTCCCAGTCGACAGAAAGTGCGCATCATTAGCTTCATATTATGCTCGTCTACATCATGTGTCATCATGACTGGCGTGGATTCTGGACACTCTTGGAACTTATATTTGGAAAAAAGCTAATCCATAGTCCATACTTCTATACTAATATAAATGCAAAAGTGTGTCTGTCTGTCTGTATGTCCGTGTGTCTGTCTGTCTGTTACCTCTTCGCAAGTTCGCACCCAAAACGCTGAATCGATTTTGCTGAAATTTAACATAGAGATTCTTTAATTGAGTCCCGGGAACGGACATAGGATTCTTTTTGTCCCGGAAAAATGTACGAACAGTTTAAGAATTTTGCTCTTACTCTAGAATCCCTTAAAAATATTTAAACACTATGGTTAAACTAAATTAATTCGTGAGTGTGTGTGTGTTAAGAGTTTTGTTGTGTGAATTTAGCTGAGAACGGCTGAATTAGAGAAACTGCGCATAAATCTCTAATGCTAACTGCTTTTAGACAAGTTAATATATTAACTCCGCTAAGCATAAAATACTCAACATAAAACACTGGACGCAATACTCTTACCGGATATAAATATCATTTTTTCACCTTTCTCCTTTGTCATCAACACTTGGCCTATGATGGCGGAAATATTGCGCCTGTACGGAAATTGCGAATGGCGGAAATTTAACATGGCGGAATAGAAAATTTTATATACATATCTATATAAATAACCTACAATTTCCATATTATTATAATAATTGTCGAATATGAAAGGCGACTCTACAATAATAATATATAATAATATTTACTTAACCTAATTTCATTCGAATATGAATTTTAAAAACTTATGGTTCAGCTACAAGGTACATAAGGGGCTAGACTGTGGGCTGACAGTGCTCTCGGCCGCCTGGACCACCCTACTCGGCAGGTGTAAATAAGGCTTCAAATGTTGATAATTCTAAATTCAAAAACAAAAAAAAAAGGAAGAATTGGGTCCAATACCACATATATCACGTTTTATAGATAAAAAATCCGTAAATTATAATAAACGTAAATATTTGTTGTTATAGCGGCAACAGAAATAGATAATAATTAATAATCTTTAAAAATTTAAACTCATCAGTCATCAGCTATAAGGTTTTTGAAATACAGCCTGGAGACAAACAGACGAACAGACGTCGAAGTCTTAATTCATAATTCATAATTCGTTTATTGCCAGAATGAAGTACAGGGTTGGTCTTAGTTCTATTATACAATTGGATCTTTCATTCTACCATACTAAAATGGTGTGCAATACAAAATTAAGTCCTAATTAATATCTGCTACTACTACAACTAATGCACTTTTTAAATAACGAGACAATTAAAAGTAACCATATACTTATACATCATAATAATTAATAACAATTTATAGGTAATTATAAAATTTCTCGAGTCAAATTGCACATAATTAATAATAACTAATGTCAAACATAATGGCCAAACAAATGGCCTTCCAACAGGACGACGTCCTGTTGGACGGCCCTTATACGCTCTTTTTACCCCGCGATCCTCTTCCATTCTTTCCACGTGGCCCAGCCAACGGAGTCGGTGAACCATTGTTTCTCCGATTATATTGGGTTGAGCCACCAGTTCAGTTATACAGAGGGGCTATTACGAGCTCTTATATCCAGCAAGTTTACAGGTAAGTTTACAGGCCGTTGCATAGACACGGCCTGTAAACTGACTGGAAACTGGCTGGATATAAGAGAAAATTTAGTTTGTTATTATTTTTAGCAATATTCTGCGAAATATAAGAGGTCGTTGTCGAATTTACTTAAATTCGAATACAAAAATTCCTGTCTTTTGTTAATGTATTGAAAGACTTAGGATCTGAGAAACTCAAGTACCATTTGGGTCTCGCATGCCACATGTTAACCTTGCTGTCAAGATATTGTATGAAGTATAATAAACGACTTCTAATTCTTAAAACAAGGGTAGTCAATATTACCAAAGCTATAAAACAATAATTTATTGTTGGGACCTTTCAGTTTAAATGGTCAGGCTCACATTTGGCATGGGAACGTTTTTGTTGACTCTGCAGGTCACAGTTTATTTTAATGTTAAATATTATACTACTACTCTCCTTTCCTCCTTGGAGTAAAGACGTGCCTTACCGAATGCGCTTAACCTAAATAAAGCGCAATATAAAAGTGATTTTCTTTTATTTAATCCATCCACGACCTCACAGTCTAAGTCAATAAGACTAACAGGTTATGGTGGCCCAGTCAACGCAGTGATTAAATAAAAGTTAAAATAGTTTTTGAACTCAAAGTGATTGTAAAAATTTGAACTTTTAAAATAACAATATGGAGAAACAGAAGACCAAGAGAAATATTCCGATTTTCATGGGAGAAAACTACAACATCTGGAAATTCAGAATCCGAAGCCTTTTAAGTGAACTAGATGTGATTCACGTTATTGAGAAGCCAGTTCCGGTAATACCTGACAACAAGTGGAAGAAAGCCGAACAAACAACTAAAAACGTAATCATAGAATACCTGTCTGATGCTTATATCAGTCACGTGGGACCAGAGTCAACATCGAAGGAAATACTTTCTGCGCTAGACAACATTTTCGAGAGAAAAAGTACGGCTAAACAGCTCGCAACCAGAAAGAAGTTATTGAATATGAAACTCCAAGGAGATACCACCTTGAATCAACATTTTATGCAGTTTGATATTTTTATATCCCAGCTAGCGACTTCTGGTGCAACTGTGAAGGAGGCAGATAAAGTATCTCAACTATTGCTGACTCTGCCGCCTGCCTATGACGGTATTGTCACTGCAATCGAAACACTCTCAGAAGACGATATTACACTGAACTTCGTGAAGATGCGACTCCTCGACCACGAAGTTAAACTAAACGACGAGAAACTAGACACAAGCGGAAAAATTCTTCATGCTGAAAGTAAAAACAATCATCTGCAACACGAAAATTTCCAACGAATACCATCAATTATTAAGAATTCTCGAAGAATAAATAAGAAGCCGAAATCCAACTACAACAAGAAATCCAATAAGAAAAATCATATAAAATGTCATCACTGTGGAAGAAAAGGACACTACAGATACGAATGTCGCTATTATCTAGAGGGTATGAAGTACAAACTAAACAATAAGAAGATCAAAACTATCAACACTGCTAATTATTATACACCGAGCGTTAACACAATTCAATCATCGCCGACTACGACGAGTTTTGCTTTCATGGCAGGAGCCACAATACAAACAGATTATAAACAAGATATGATTATATTCTTGTTGGACTCTGGAGCATCCGATCATATCACGAATCGAGAGGATATAGCAAGCTGTTTTCGCACACTGAAAACACCAATTCAAATATCAGTGGCGAAAAATGGCACATTTATCTCTGCGTCGAAGATTGGATCATTCTCTGTTACGAGCAACTTGGGCATCGAGGGGAAGATAGAAAACGTGCTGTACAGTTCTGATGTCCCGTACAACTTGCTGTCCGTAATCAAGATGCAACAAGCCGGATACTCTATAACTTTTGGTGAAGAAGGGGTAATGGTGTACTATAACGGTAAGCCCGTGATGTCCGGTAAGACTGTAAACAACCTGTTTACTTTGGAGTTCAAGGTACGTAAAAATATGTTTAATTATTGTGCTAGTAATGCCTCTAATCTTGATTATAAATTATGGCATCAACGATTAGGTCATATGGGCAAATCAAAATTTATCGAACTCAAAAATAAACAACTTGTCGATGACATAAACCAATTAGAAAATATTATGCCTGATGATGACATGTGTGAAGCATGCATTTATGGCAAACAAGCCCGACTACCATTTAATCAAATTAAAAACAAAGAATATCTAAACCGGCCGCTATTTAATATTCATTCTGACATATGTGGGCCAATCACACCACCTTCTGTAAATAACGATAATTATTTTGTACTATTTGTAGATGAATTCACTCATTATTGTGTAACATATCTTATAAAACACAAATCAGATATGTTTGCAATGTTTAAAGATTTTGTTGCAAAAGGTGAAGCTAGATTTAACTTCAAAATAGTTAATTTATATTGCGATAATGGTAGAGAATATTTATCGAATGAAATGAAAAGTTATTGTGTTTCAAAGGGTATAAGTTATCATCTCACAATACCACGAACTCCACAGTTAAATGGCATATCTGAAAGAATGGTAAGAACCATTACAGAAAAGGCGCGAACAATGATATCTGGTACCCAATTAGATAAAGTGTTTTGGGGCGATGCTGTGTTAACTGCAACGTATCTTATAAATATGACACCAACAAAATCATTGAAGGTAAATAAAACACCTTATGAAATGTGGCACAATAAGAAACCCCAAATTAAATACCTAAAAGTGTTTGGTTCAACAGTATATGTGCATGTAAAAACCGGTAGAAATAAATTCGATGAAAAATCATCTAAAGCCATATTATTGGGGTATGAACCAAATGGGTATAGAGTTTATGATGTGGAAAATTACAAGTACTTGGTAGTGAGAGATATTATTGTAGATGAAAAAAAACTTTCTTAAGTCCAGGCCATTAAAATCAAATTCAATAAATGTACATTCAGGTAAAGAAACGTCCCTCCCTAGTTCTTCAAGTGCCCCTTTTAATGATAACAATGAAAACAATTGTAATTTGGAAAACAATACAATCCAGGAGCGGTCACTTACCTTTTATGATACAGAATTAAATAGAAATAGTGAACAAATTGATAATTGTAATATTTCTCCTCAGAATAACAACAATAATAAACTGAGGAGAAGTGAACGAATTAAAAAACTAAATCCAATTTCTTATTCTGAAAATTTACCTAGTGACTATTTGTTATCAGCTCAATATTTTATATCGTCTATTCCAAATTCTTATAAGGAAATAAAAGACAGATTAGATTCTTGCCAATGGGAAAAGGCAATCAATGATGAATTAAATTCACTTTCTATAAATAATACTTGGACACTTGTACCTAGACCAATAGGCAAAAATATCGTAGATAGCAAATGGGTATTTACTATTAAAAACGACGAATTTGGGAAACCTTTAAAATATAAAGCCCGATTAGTTGCCAGGGGATTTAGTCAAAAATACCTTGAAGACTATAATGAAACCTATGCTCCGGTGGCGAGAATTTCAACTTTTAGATTCATATTAGCATTTGCAAATCAACATAGTTTATTGATTCACCATATGGATGTTAAAACTGCATTTTTAAATGGTGATTTAAAGGAAGAAATATTCATGAAAGTTCCCGAGGGAGTACAGAGCAAGCAAAATGAAGTCTGTAAACTTAATAAAGCTCTATATGGCCTAAAACAAGCCGCTAGATGCTGGTTCGAAAAATTTGAAAACACCCTTTTAGAAATAGGTTTTAAAAATTCTATGGGAGATCGTTGTATGTACATACTAAACAAGGGATATGTGTCCCAGAATATTTATGTCATTTTGTATGTTGATGATTTAGTTATTTGCACTGCAAATAAAAATACTATGAACGCCTTTAAACAATATTTGATGAACAAATTTTCGATGGTTGACTTAAAAGAAATAAGACTTTTCTTAGGTATCAGAATAACCCGAAACAACAATATTATTATATTAGATCAAAGTACATACATAAAGGCAATATTAAACAAGTTTAATATGATAGATTGTAATCCAATTAGCACACCTTTAGAAATTAAACTAAATTTTGAGGCATTGGATTCTAATGAGATATATGATGCGCCATGTCGAAGTCTTATTGGCTGCCTTATGTACTTAATGGTATGTACTAGACCCGATTTATCCATAACTGTAAATATTTTGAGTAGATACATGAATAAGAATAACAAAGAACTTTGGACTTGTTTAAAAAGAGTACTTAGATATTTAAAAGGTACAATTAATTTGAAATTAAAATATGTACAGGGAAGTTATGATAATTTATTTACGGGATATGTCGATTCAAATTGGGGAGGAAGTGATACTTCCGACAGAAAAAGTACAACAGGTTATTTATTTATGTTGTATGATAAATGTACAATATGTTGGAACTCTAAGAGGCAAGTTTCAGTAGCAGCCTCGTCGACAGAAGCCGAATATATGGCTCTGTATGAAGCTGTTAAAGAGGCTTTGTGGTTAAGGACTTTAGCTACTAGTATTAATATTGAAATTAAAGAACCTATCTTAATATATGAAGATAATAATGGTTGTATTAGTATCGCAAATAATCCATCGAGTCACAAGAGATCCAAACATATTGACATTAAGTATCACTTCTCCCGAGAACAATGTGTGAATAAGACAATAACTTTGAAATATATTTCAACAGATAACCAGATCGCGGACATGCTGACCAAGCCGCTGCCAGCAGCCAGGTTCCGCGAGCTACGAGAGAAAATAAACTTAGAAGAATAATGTTTTTATTTTAAATTGTTTTAATAAATACTTAGTAGAAATTAACTATTTAATGATCTGGTGAGGTTTTTCTGGGGTTTCCCTCATCCTAGCAACAAATGTTGGATCATATTGTATCTCCCCGGAAGGTTAAAGTGCACGGAAGGTACGTCAATTAGGTATTACTTAATGTAAATTTTAATTCTACTTAATTTAATTTTTTTGTTTTGATATTTAGGAAATTTTATTTTAGGTTTATGTTACTTTTGAGTTTGATTCCAAAGACATTAATTTTTGAGGGGGCGTGTCGAATTTACTTAAATTCGAATACAAAAATTCCTGTCTTTTGTTAATGTATTGAAAGACTTAGGATCTGAGAAACTCAAGTACCATTTGGGTCTCGCATGCCACATGTTAACCTTGCTGTCAAGATATTGTATGAAGTATAATAAACGACTTCTAATTCTTAAAACAAGGGTAGTCAATGTTACCAAAGCTATAAAACAATAATTTATTGTTGGGACCTTTCAGTTTAAATGGTCAGGCTCACATTTGGCATGGGAACGTTTTTGTTGACTCTGCAGGTCACAGTTTATTTTAATGTTAAATATTATACTACTACTCTCCTTTCCTCCTTGGAGTAAAGACGTGCCTTACCGAATGCGCTTAACCTAAATAAAGCGCAATATAAAAGTGATTTTCTTTTATTTAATCCATCCACGACCTCACAATATAAGTCAATAAGACTAACAGTCGTAATAGCCCCCCAGGATAATATTATTAATTAACTACATCTGTGTGCTACTACTGCATGCTACTATCACATGCTGGGCGCCGGCTACACGAGTCCTTAGCTGAGAACAAGAGGACGTTGTTCCGGTATCAGTTTACACTATCATGATCATCAGCATCGTATTATGATTAAATAGCAAGACGATTTAAGGTTACGTTGTTAACTGGAGGAACACTACCAAAATATGTTCAATTTTAGCCACGTTTTAACGACAGAAAACAATTGGTAAAATATTTATAATATTTTGATATTATCACTACATATTATAAAACAAAGTCGCTTTTTTCCCTCATGTCCATTTGTTTCCTTTAATCTTTAAAACTACGCAACGGATTTTGATGCGGTTTTCTTTAATAGATAGAGTGATTCAAAAGAAAGGTTTATAAGACGTATAAAGACATTAATTAAATAGTGAAGAAATACTGTTATTTTAGAGGTTTCTAATGTGGTGTCGTAAATGATCACATTTTTTTTCGCTTTTGACGCAGGCTGAACTCTACGAGCTCTGAAACTACAGGATCTGATATTGTAATTTGGTAGAATTATAAAGTAGATCACGGGAAAAGAGATAAGCTACTTATAATCGTAGAAAAATGTACGGTTTCTTTGTCGCAGGGTGTTAGATGTTTTCATATTTAATAGAAATAAATAATTAAAAAATCATCTACCACCAATTATACTAAATTAAAAAAGAAATACATATATTATTTATTTTCTAATTATAATTTCTAATAACAAGTAAATATCAAGTCAAGCTGAAGGATACGCTAAAGCATTACTTTCCTAATTCCTACGGAAACGACTACTTCTAATTTAACTTAAATAGCATTCTTTAATCACCGCTCTCTATATTTTAAAGGAAGTAAATAATTAACAATTAATCACCACGCACTTAGGAGTTAAAGACTGAGAGTAGGACACTTTGCCTTATTTAGATTACTAGCATAGTATAAATAATATACAGTAGGTCATCATGGTAGGCCGCCCGAATTGGCGAACACTGTAAACTAGAGCTGGAAAATTACGCGTCTGCCAATTGGCAATTTAATTTTTTTTCCATATTATTATACTATAATTATACTATATATTATATATAATTATACTATATGCTTATACTATAATTATAGTATAAGTATATGGTCCGCCAATATTATATAGTAGACAGACTGTATACATGAGGCCGCCCGGGTTGGCGAACGCAGCAAACTGAGGCTGGAAAATTATGCGTCCACCAGAACGTGCGGTTTGGCGGCTACAGCGCTAGATTACAAGCAAATGTATGTAAGGATTTATTTATATAGTGGCGCAGTCGCACTGTCATTCATCTTGTTATTCATATCATCATCAATCAGTCAAATTGATTCTGGCTGTACCTATCTAAGAATTAAAAAAAAAAGAAAATCCAAGTTAAGAAGCAATACAGCAAAAGCCATTGATCGATGTAAGAGTACAGAGTCTCTGATTGATTGCTGCATTTGGAATTTAAAAAAAAAGAAAATCCCATTTAAGTAATAGCCAATACAGCAAAAGCCATTGATCGATGTAAGAGCTAATGACACGAGCGATGATTCAATGGTTTACGTAAGACGGTTTTTGTCGCGTATGATATACAACATACAACGGTATCCCGACCGCTATTCCCACGGAGTATTGTGAGCCACGGAGGTAGGCTCTTGATATTAGTACAATGTTGAAAATGTAAAGGTAATGTTGTGGGGTGGGTACAACTAGTGCCACATTCCTGCATCGCGCTATCGAATTATAAGTGCGTCGGTATATAGAATGGAAAAATTAACAAACATTTATCTCTTCTATCCATTTTATAAAGATCACTGTAAAAATAGCAGCGTCAGAAGTTTATAAATTTTTTTGTATTACATTTCCCCACATGATGGCTCACAGGTCACAGCCTGAGATTGAAGTAAATAGCAACATCCATTCATACTGATATTATAAATACGAAAGTCTGTCAGTCTGTCTGTTACCTCTTCACGCCCTAACAGCTGCATCGATTTTGCTGAAATTTCGTATGAATATAGTATACTTTGAGTGTCGGAAAAGAACAAATAGAGATACGTACTTAACATTATTGGCGCATCGGATTAGCGGGCGTTATCTTATTCGAAATATGAGAGTTATGTTCCAAACTCTTTTCTCGGTGCCCATCTAAGGGGAAATTTCATTCTTTACCTTATAATTAGGGGAACTAAAAAGCATGACCATCACTTTACAGTTTACATCATTATCAATATGTGTTATCTTGTCCATCCCCATTCCCAAATATAAACGTAACTCACCAACAAAAGGTCCCACGGTCAAACTCACACTATAAATGAAAACCATGTTAAATAAATGCAAACCAATCAAAATGTAGATGGAATAAAGAATGAATTAACAATAGGAAAGAAAACATTTTTTTGTGCTGAAGGCAGGTCAAGTAGCCCTGATGTCACTGCGACCCTTGAGGATCTCTTGTGACTCAAAAACAAAAAGAAAACATGACTCGAAACTCGAAAGAAAACATACAAAGTTCATTTTAGCCTCTCTAGAGAGATCTACATATTTATCAAATCTTAAAAGGTTTGATAAATATGTAGAGTAAAACCAATCTTGATTTGATGAATGAATGATTTGTTCACTATTTGAACATTGAAGAAATGAACGAGGATTATCTTAAGCACTTCAAGCGTACTATTGAAATGTAAGATTTGTGCATTTTTCTATTTTGAAACAATAATCAAATCAGCCAAAAAATTGAGTTAAAAGCTTGACTTTTGGAGTTCATCAAATTGAATTCTAATTGGGGTAATGGTTTCGTATTATGATTTTAATTGAATATCATAATTATTAAGCATAATGAATACACAAGCTATTAATAATTTTGACATAGCTTATGCCTTAGTATTGTCTTAAATTACCTAAGTACTGACTCTTATTATACAGTACTATAATTCGTGAGAACATTATACCATGCCTTGCACGGTGCGCTTCAAGTTAAAAAGACACGGGATAATTACTGTTATCATGCAAAACGTACGGTTCCCATGTGACAAAATAATACTCTACACCATGGCGCTCTACATTCAGAATATTAAACTAAAGCAATATTTAAATAATCCTCTCGCTCTACATTCAGAATATTATCAAATAGTTGAGAAACAACAAACGTAACGTAAGAATGTTGTAACGTTATTATGTTGTTAAGGGCCTGTTGCAACTGTTGTTGTCATATTGAATTATGCATATTCAGTATTGTGTGAGGTCTTCGATATTGCAAGTTCCTGTTTCATTGTCATATATTTGCATAACATCATTTATAAACTGATCTGCCTTGTGGTGAATTTTAATAGACTTTTAAGTAGGTACACATTATGATTAAACGTCTTCCTTAATTCTTACATAAATCTTGAAATCTAATTCTCACTTCTACTCAAAACACTTCAAATAATGAAATCTACATAAAGATTAGTTTTAATACTTACTAATTGATCCCTAGACGTAGAGACAGGGCTCCCGTAATGGCTACTGCCGCCTGTGTGCAAAAAAAAGATTTTGGCACCCCTTTTTTGGATCCTTGGTTTTGGCGCCCCTAAAGATGGCGATTTGGCGCCCCTAGAGGATGGCGCCCGTGTGCATTGCACACATTGCATATATGGTAGCGGGGGCCCAGCGTAGAGACAGCTCTTTAGACTCACTATTATAGAAGGCTCTCAGAGAAGTTAGACAATAGACACCCCAGAGCAAAATCGAATAGATGTCCAAAATCACGTAATATTATTATGACTAATTACATTACTAATCCAAAAGTTCATCAGTCTGTCTATCGCTTTGGCTGTTACCTCTACACGCCAAAACCGCTGAACCGACTGTAGTAAAATGTTTGCTATGAAAATAAAGCTTTGTTGACCCAACAGTGTTATAGTCATGGGCCGTAGCCGTAGTAAATAATCGTGCTCATAGGTAATCTGTTAATTATATTCAAGGGAAATTCCGTAAAAAATCACTCTTGCGTTTTGCACTCTCAATCAAAATATAGTATCAGTACAGTATACATTGTAATTTCACTTTTACCAGCGCCGGCCGACAAGTGGGCGCAAGGCCGCAGCCCACCTCTTCATTCACTGATCCGGATTATATCATACCTACACACACACAAACACACACACACACACGCAATACATACATATAATCACATCATAATATCTTAATGAGTACAATCTCTTGACGCATTTGCATAAAATTTTGTATCGATGTCATCTCATAATGCTTATTTAATACACTTTCTAACGTAATTGTGTATCTTGTACTGGTAAATGATATAAGATTTACTACCGTTTTTGAGGCTTTGCCCACCTGAAATAGTACTTGTTCCTAGCGAACAAACTTTAATTCCTGATTTTATCCCATTGTGGTAATTTGAAAAAGTTCTTATTTGACGCCTATCTTATGTGGTATCCAAAATATAAAATAGTACAAATATTTTACCTTTCAAAGTTAGAAATCATAAATATTATGCTAGTTCCTTGATTGTCGGTATAGATTTTATGAAAAAAGGTGATTTTATGTTAGGATTTATTTACGACTTATTTTCAAGAATCCCTAGCCAGATTATTAGTTTTAATTAATTTCAATGGTATTAATAGGTAATAATCGTGTTTGTTATGCTAATCTGCAACTTATAATACCGGCTCAACTACTAATAGACGTTTTATTGTACCTATTTAAGTACCTGTACAGTGTACATCCTTTTGAGAAGGAGTTGCCGTAGCTACAAATATTTCGTTGGTCTTAAGCGCATCACAGTCGGCGAAAATTCCACGCTAATGTTATTAAAGCGAAAGTTTGTCTGTCTTCTTGTCTGTTATTCCTTTATTCACAATTGAGGCTATAGATCGTTTTTCAAAATGTTACAATTTATTGGGCAGTACAGATTTATAAACGTCTAGTTTTTAGGGTTCCGTAGCCAAAATGGCAAAAAAGGAACCCTTATAGATTCGTCATGTCTGTCTGTCTGTCTGTCTGTCTGTCTGTCTGTCTGTCTGTCTGTCTGTCCGTCCGTATGTCACAGCCACTTTTCTCGGAAACTATTAGAGCTATACTATTGAAACTTGGTAAGTAGATGTAGTCTGTGAACCGCATTAAGATTTTGATGCAAAAATGGAAAAAGTATTAAAAATTTTAGGGGTCCCCATAGGTACAACTGAAACAAAAAAAATTTTTTTCATCTAACCTATGCGTGTGTGGTATCTATGGATAGGTCTCTAAAAATCATATTGAGGTTTCTCATATCATTTTTTTCTAACCTGAATAGTTTGCGAGAGAGACTCTTCCAAAGTGGAAAAATGTGTGTCCCCCCCCCTCTAATTTCTAAAGTAGAGGCATGATAATTCTAAAAAAAATATATGATGTATATTACTATAAAAACTACCAACGAAAATTGGTTTGAACGAGATCTAGCCAGTAGTTTTTTTTTATACGTCATAAATAGTAAAACTTAATGAAACAAAAAAAATTTTTTTTCATCTAACCTATGCGTGTGTGGTATCTATGGATAGGTCTCCAAAAATCATATTGAGGTTTCTCATATCATTTTTTTCTAAGCTGAATAGTTTGCGAGAGAGACTCTTCCAAAGTGGAAAAATGTGTGTCCCCCCCCCTCTAATTTCTAAAGTAGAGGCATGATAATTCTAAAAAAAATATATGATGTATATTACTATAAAAACTACCAACGAAAATTGGTTTGAACGAGATCTAGCCAGTAGTTTTTTTTATACGTCATAAATAGTAAACCTTAATCTAAATTTCATTAAATCGACTGAAATATAAAAATAAATCAAAAATAATATAATTTCATAAAAATTAACCTTATTGCTGCTGCGGAACCCTCCATGGGCGAGTCCAACTCGCACTTGGCCGCTTTTTTAATTCTACGTTGTTAAGGGTTTTATCATTCGTAGGGGTAAACTATTTCAATAGTTTAGATATCAGATAGAGCTCAATAATTCGAAATTCAAATATAGCAATCGAACCATTTTCCACGTTATAGAAAGCGGGATTTTCGCGCCAAACCATGGACTGACGGCCGTTTGACAGCTGTCAACCGATAGTCCTGCTTTCGAGTGTCAGCTCCGGTTTTCACCGGGCAAGGAACAAGGACATACAGCCAACTGCCAAGCAATACAAGCTACAGCTAATGTATAATTCAACAAGCTTCTTGAGCTGTCAGTCGAATATTTTTGGCCATTCGAGAATAAAGCAAATAAATATTGAGTATGTTTTTAAGTTGACAGCCATTTTTGGGTTTTCAGACGAATTTAAAAAAAAGAAATGCCGAAGCCATTTTAAACCTGTTGCTTTAATGGAAATGGCCGAAAATAAACATTTCCTATTTTTTTATATTATCTCAAATTTTAACTCGATTATTATCAAGACTGTTTATTGAGATAATCATAATTCATTATTTGAAGCTTTAAAATATTATAATATTTTCACAATAAAATTGAAAACGTGAATCCTATTTAATAAAAACTATCAGTGGGTTTTTCAACATTCGCCCGCGCATGAACCTAAAAATTTCAGTCAAGTTATTACGAATATAGCTGTTTTTGAAAGCCTTATAGTTTGAGTTCACAATTCACATCTAAATATAACTTATTAGCGTAAGGTCAATATAATATGTACTATGATGGCCTTAATCCTCAGCCATCGAACCTACGCGCCCCATTTTCGTCCACCTGACCAAATACGTCCCCACAAAACTCCAAAGAAATGTTTATGACATAAAACTATATAAGGCGGTTGGATGCCATCATTTTTGTATGATTCATTGCCTTGAAATTGTATTTCTTAAAGGAACAGGAGGCTAACGAGCAATCACATCGCCTGATGGAATACCAATATATATACCAATACCAATGGATATAATATTTATAGGACCAGTACGTTGCCGACCTAAAAAACGAGTTGTGTGATTGTATTAAATATAAATTATGTAACAATATTATGTAGTGACATTGTTTATTTAAGATTCTGCTTATAACACGTAATGATCTACAGGCTACAGCATGACTGGTGAGACATATTCTTCAATACTCGAGGACGTGATATTTGGCTATTTTATTAGTTGAAAAAAAAATATAAAAAAAAATATAAATTGATCACTGATAAAATGTAGCTTAAAGTTAAAAAAAAATTATTTAACCAGCGCATGGACACCGCGCGCGGGAGGGGTAGCGCGCGGCGCGGGGCGCATGCCGCCTGCCGCATAGTATAATTTACTAAGTGTCCATGATTCATTTGTTTAAAGGGAAAATTAAGTACCTAATTTTATAACAAAATTATAATGAGAATCGAGTACTGAATACTCTCCTTAAGTATCGGTCATGTCTCACCAGTCATGCTGTATAATAATTTGTCAGGTAGGTATCAAGTTTTATAAATTTAAAAGCAAAATTATACTTTTTCTAGCTATAAGTAATGTTGCACCGATTTTTGTTATTATTTTATTTGGTTTTTATATGTACTAAGCCATTTTTAAGCAAATATAATAATTAAAAACGGAGTCTATAATTTTTTTAATGTAAATTTAACTAAAATCACATGCCAGTAAAATTGCGAGTAACAATTAAACCTGCAAACAGTATCCGTGTGGTATCCGAGCCGAATAATTATCATGTGATTAGTAACAATTAGTAGAAAATATGAGAAAATTTGAAAACGTTATTGGACGAGATGATCTGATAACGAATGCCGTAATTGTCCCCGTGTAATGACAGCTGATATCGTGTGGTACAAGTTACAAAAGACTATCGTGAAAGTTTTAACTTTAAATACCCCCCAAGTGAAATATTGTAAACTTTCTAGATTCTAGAACAAAGAAACCAATCCAGACTTTCATAGTAGCAAAATAAGAGAGAAGAGGAAGCCTTAGATCTAACTTGAGCTTCCGTTTAGATTTCTAAAGAGTGGTTCACAAAAAAGCAATGAAATATTTCATAGTTAAAATTCACAGAATCTATTTGATATTGTTACGAATGCGGACACGTAGTGTCATCTAGCGGCAACCAGGCGAAACCATCACAGACAGCGTAAATCCCCTATTCAATACCAGATGCCGCTACTTGCATGTTTTTGTTTACTTACGCGTACAATCCAGAATTTTCCCACGGTTGTTTACGTATTACGCGAACCGGTATTGTTCTCGGAAAATTCCCGAACTTTCTTTTACTTGCCTCGACCCGTATAAATAGGGCAGGTAAACACGCCAGGAGTCAGTCTTCGAATGTTTTCGAGTGAGCGATAATCAAAGCGACTTCGGAAGTGAGAAACAAGTGACTTAGTGAGTGAACCAGTGATAGTGCTTAGTGTTTGAACTTAGTGCTTAGTGTTTAGACATAGTGATCTAGTGTGTGTAAGTGTAGTGTAAGTGTTAAGTGTAGTGCAAATAAAAGTCTTCAAGAGAGTCGCCAGGTCTTTTTCTCCGAATCATCGAACCTCAGCACGTAACAATATCATTTTCATTTGACATTTAGACAAACAATTAACAGAAACAGGCGTTGTTTAAATTGTAATTAAAGCTCCTATATTACGTTTTAAAACTGTAATTTCATTGTTAATATAAACTTGCATGAATTTGATTTATTTAGACAGAATCTCCTGTTTCTTATACCACACGTCACATTCCTGGAGCGCACGCGATCTGTTCTGGCCAACAACGGTAGGAATGTTAGCGAATCTTCCGATAAATCATCAAGATTTTATTTACGTATAATTTTATTATTATGTTTTGTTCAAGAATTAGAAGAATACAGAATTACTTTACTATTGTTTACGAATAATCAGGAAAAAAATTCCAGGCTAAAAGCTACATTTTTAAGAGCGTTTGGGCTTTCACGGTTTTTTTACATTTAACCGCTGGATTTTTTATTCCATAGTACACTAGCTATTGACAACAGCGCCACTTGATCAAACGGATCCCATTGTAACTTTGAATATTTATTCAACTTTCGTAGCCTACGTGAATTAACAAACCTTAGTATAAAATTAAATTACTTGGCGATACAATTTCATGTAAACAGAACAAAAACGTTACAAAGATACAAAAAACAGTCCTTACGGTTTTTATACATTACATTACGGGTTTTATATTACGGGTAGAAAACAATGTTAAAAACAATATGTACTTACTAGTAGAGACCCTAGTCGATATTCACTGTGAAAACTTGTGACCTCATTGTAAAGTACACAGCCTTGCAAGGCTGCGGTGCTCAGCGCTCATACTTTCATTACGATTCCGATAGTCTTTAAATAATGCCTTTCTCCTTGTTTATGTTTTGTTTATGCTTTAATTTAAACCTAGTTTATAATTTGTTACTTAGGGTAACTCTTACTTATACAAAGATTTACATGACTATTGACTGTATACTATTTTGTCTTTGCTTGACAATTACAGCGGAATGACATTCTACATCTCTGTGTGAGTTTACCCTAATAATCTCTTGATATGGATTATCCATGCGTCATGTTAAAAGGTGGACATACAAATGTGGTGCATGTAAAAATCGTTCCAGCATCTGATTGGGTCGTCCTATAGAGTTTTGTCCACAAAGTAAGAGTTTTTCCTTGTGTATTGCGCACACTTGGGAACTACAAAATTACTGCTTGCTGATCTGTTTTAATTAAACCGTCGTCCCTAGCTAGTTTGATTAGAAACGTGGTGTGAAGTGTCCATAATTATGCATGTCGCAACACTTACGATGTGTAAAACGGCCATAGATAAAAAACTCACCAAGTAACAATCAATGGGTTTCTCCCTCGGCCGATGGTACGCCTTCTGGAGTTCCGTCTGCTTCAGCGCGTGTGCGATGTGCAGCGCGCTGGCGTCGAACCGCCCGTACTGGTAGTCGGGCGTGTCCCGGGACAGCTCGCGTGCTGGCGACGCGTGCACGCTGTTCCCGTTCGTCGCGCGGGTTGGGGACACTGGGGACAAAGAGGAGAATCGACAGTTTAGAACTGACCTCGGGTAAAATTGAAACAAACATATGTGGCGGTACCCACATTCGCCTAACATTCGTGCATCGCGCTATCGAAGTTTTCTGAGCGCGGCGGTATATATACGACAGCTGAAATGTATTACGTGGGCTTCGGCCTGACCGGGCATACCACCTCGCTCGGTCGGAAGATCTTCCTTTGGGCCTCCACGCATTATACCCACACATATGGCTTTTGGAGAGGCCTTTATCCAGACGCGCAACGGCATTTTCTATAAAAACATTTGTAATGCCCTAACAGACAAATAGACATGCACTTTCACATTTATAATATTCTTATGGATTGAGTAGCGCGTCCATTCTTGCACGCAGTACCGTTTGTGGCGCGGGTTGGGGATACTGGGGACAAAGAGGAGAATCAAAAGTTTAGAATTGACCTCGGCTAAAATTAAGGCAAACATGTGGCTTTAGGAGAGGCTATTATCCTGACGTGAAATAAAATTAGCTACTTATAAAATTATTTACAATGCCCTATATATTTTGATAACACAGTATACTAATTAGGTTTGTGGTATTAATATTAGAAATATTCTGCTTATTAATTCCTAGGTAAATCGGGACCTATGTAAAATATTTAATGGTGCTTAATATCTTCTAATAATTAGTGGAATTTATGTATGTATGGTATTTTAGAGCCTGATGCTAGAGCTTATCCAGGACCAAAACTATACAAGCGCTGAATTTCAAACCCACTATTTGAAACTAAACAATTTCTGAAGACAAGTCGTAATTTCACAACGTTCCAAAATCAAATAAACGCTTGCAGTACTTGGCGTTACCCAATAATCGCACGATTTTCAAATCCGATAAAGTCAATTGTCAATATCCCAGCTGGGCCAGTCCAGGGAAAAATAAACTGTGATAATATTAGAATAATAAAGCACCCTATATTTTTCAGTTGAATCATTACCACGAAGCACATAATTGGATGCTGCCACAGTCGACTGAGCGTGATGGTGGCTAGCCATGTACATCCCCCGTTACAGTACTAACCTACTTACTGCAGTCCAGACTATGTCAGCAAACAACAATAAGTTATACCACGATCAGAGAACTTCATAGGCAGATTGCAAACCTTGGGCTATGTCAAGTGTAGCTGACAGATCATGGCTAACATTCACTCGACATAATCCGACTAAATTACGTAGGTCTACCAAATGCCTTTAAATATTTTTTGATGGTACAAGAACAACAGTAGAAAACATTCAAAGATAAGACTAGAAAGGAATGATAGCTATTCTTTGAATGATAGATATTCTTTTGTAAATGTTTTTTGTGCACAATAAATCATTAAATAAATAAATAAATAAAAATAGCTAAGTAGTCGATTGACATAACCCGACCAAATGGCATATTCATAAAAATTAAATGTCAAATATCGCATGTGGCTAAAACTCCAAAATACTAAATCATAATATTGTTTTGGTCATTTGAAAGTCCAAGACTTCTGAAAGCTGTGAAAGTTTTATCTAACAGTTTTCCTAAATTATCTTGAAGATGGGGAAAAGGATGTAATATAGTGATGACTTAAAAATGCGTCCAATAATATACACGTAGCGTCGAAGACTGTTTTAGACACTTCATTAAAACAATACTTGTATCATTTACTTCAATCATTATTGTATCACGATTCACGCGTATATTACGTATCAAGTCAGAGGCCCTATAGTCTATACAGATGCTTGTCAGCTTGCCAATACACTAGAAAGCTGGCGGACATAATATTGCTACATCATCACTATTAAGTCAACGTGTTGTATCAAAGATTGTATCTTACAGAGATGTGGTAGGCCTACTACAAAGAATGGACACGCTACTCAATCCATAGGAATATTATAAATTAATATGTAGGTGACTATCTATTTGTCTGTTACGTTTTCACGCCCAAACCACTGAACTGATCTTGCTGAAACTTGGTATGGAGATCATTTGTGTCTCAGGAAAGGACATAGGATTCTTTTTTACGGGCGTTATCTAATTATAATAACAATTTTTTTTATTTATTTATTTGTTTACATCAGGCATCTTGGCCCATATTATAAATACCTTATAGACTAACATACATACAATTATATTAAAAACTAACACTAATTCTAAACACTAAACACTAAACACGTATTGTCTGCGACGTGGGACGCGACAATAACAATTAAGTATTCACCTATTACATAACTGTTTTATTACAGTCCTTCAGCTTGTAAAATGATGATAACTTGGCTAGCTAGTCCTGCGGAAAATCTTACGGTATTTAATTAATTAAGACTGGTTCGTAATTACAGAGTCATAAAGGCATAGAGGTACCTTTGTGGTTATTCATATCAAAGCGTGGTTGAGGCCCCGCTAGGTTTGTAACAAGAGAATAATAATAAGTGGTCGAAAAGAAAAATACTCATTGTTTCTTTTAACTGAGACTGAACATATTGAATTGAAAAAGTAACAAGTAAATATAAAAACAACAATATTTTGGGTAATAGTTTGGTTAATTTCAAGGTATGTTATCTACAAAACTAATTATCGACTACGTTTATGTTTAGTCGTTTTTTGGTATAAGACGAAGGTTGGGCCAAACCCAAGCCAAAATTGAAGCTTTAGTTTTGGTAGCCATTTTCATAATATTATGTGTATGTATTATGTATGAACAAGGTACTAATTTCAAAAAAGAAACAAAAATACACATACTATGCTTACCAGTAAGAAAACGTCCTAAAACGTCATATTTTGTTTGTCGCGCTCTCTTCCAAAAAATGGGATCTAAGCAGAGTGTAGACGTAACAAAAAAAACTTATATTTTTTATCATTATTTACTCTGTGATTCTATGAGATCATTGGCGTAAACCCAAAGGAAATAAGTAGTTAATTAAATGTAGTTACGCAATACTCGTTATACCTACGAGATGTTGTAATTGCTTGTATTAGTTGAATTAAGTATAATTCGTAATCTCCCGTGTAATGAACATAGCAAATTACAAACATTAGAGGGCTTAGCAGCTACGTATTCGTAACATTTCAACTCTACTAGGAATAATCTTAAATGAAACACAGTTAAGATAATATGGATGATGATGGATGATCGCTATGATAAAGCTACAAATTTTCATAAAAGTATCTTTTATATTAATTCTTTTATCTTAATTCTCAAATATACTGCGTGACCAGTGAGACATGTTCAATACTCGAGGACGTGATATTTGGCTATTATATTAGATGAAAAAAATTAATATAAAAAAAATAATATCAATTGATTACTGAGTAAATGTAGCTTAAAGTTAAATAATTATTTACCCAATGCATGGACACCGCGAGCGGGAGGGGTAGTTGTGTGGTGTTTCTTTGGTAGCGCACGCCTCTGCACCGGCCGCATAGTATGCCTACTTGCCTAGCCGCGTAATTTACTTAGTATCCATGATTCATTTATTTTTGGGAAATTTGGAAAATAATTAAGTACCTAATTTTATTACATATTTATAATGAGAATCGAGTACTGAACACTCTCCTTAAGTATCGGTATTGTCTCACCAGTCATGCTGTATATTATATTGTAATAATAGAGAGACGAAAATTTTCTCCTAATATTCTCTATCTATACATAAAAAGTTTTATGAGATATTACCAACTCCTGAATCCTGCTAAACCTGGTCGTCGTCAATATACCTCGCTCGTTTAAGTAAAGGTATATATCTTGTCGCCTCTTCACGTTGCAATATGTACTGACCCGAAGAAGAAGGCTATATTATCGCTTTAGGAAAGTATATGTCTCAATCATACCAACATGTAATGAGCCCTTATATAAATCATAAATATGTAAGTATGTACACCTACAAATTCACCTTAAACCAATGTAAAGAGCCCACCCAGATACGGTTTGCTAACTTGTGACGCAATGCGTAGGAAAATATGGCCGGCCATTGAGAAACCGGCCCTTTTTATGGAAAAACTATTAGAAGTTGGCTTAGGCAACACAGATTATTGCTAAGGCGGCGTTTACGCCAAACTGACTGTCAGTCACCGAAAGTTACCAAGCGTTACGCAGTTTATGATATTTTCATCCATATTAACTTTTTCATTCCCCTATCCAACTGATATTAAATATTCCTTTTTTATGACCATTTATTTTGTATAATATATTATACTTATATTATTATTGTAAGTATTATTATTTTATATTTCTATGTATTGTATATTATATTGTATTATGTATGTATTAGGCATACTATATATTATAATATTAATTATTATATTATATTATTGATTATTGTAATATTTATTGAATATATCTTATATTTATAACTTAATTAGTCAATTATTGTGAAAAATATTTATACTTTTGCACATCACCACTTTCCAAAGTTCATCATCTCAAAGACGTGTGAAAGGTTGCCTGGAAGATATTGCTTTAAGTAATAAGGCCGCCTTTGTGTGCAGTTCAATTAAATTTTATTTTTTTATTTTTATTTATTCATTATACATATAACTTTTTATGTACTTATACTTTTTAACAATAGTGATTGTTGAGCAAATAAAATTAAATATTTCAATTTATGTTATGCACCATAGAAAAGACTTCAACGCGGTCGAGAGTTCAAAAGTTTTGTATTTTTACCCAACTACTGCTAAGCTAAGATTAATTGTTACTATTTATGCTATTTCTGTACGTACTTTGATTCTTTACTTAGCGCCTAAACTATTGTTTTTTTGTATGAAGATTTTTTCAGTCATAACAGAAGTGTTTCATATTATTATCCTAATTGAATTTTTAGTGAAATTATAATTATTTAATGTAAATGTTTGTAAGTCCTAACATGATTTTTTAAAATTTTAGCCCATACTCTGGGCCTAAGGCCCAAGCTGTAGGTCACTGGGCTGCCATGTGGAATGCGGCCGCTTTTGCAACAAGTTCTTCCGTCCCTTTCTCTCCTTACGTAATCATCGTCTGTCCCGCTCTAACGGCGAAAACTGCCGAACTCCTCCGATGTACTCTCCGATGGAGATACGCGGTTTATCAAACACATTCCTCAGCCTTAAAATATTGCTAATGAGGCTCTTGTTTGTCTCGATGTTTTACGATTTGCAACCTTATTTTTATCGTGTTAAGAGTTATTACCTAGCATTTCACGGTTTAGTAAGTGTGAGTATTTGAGTAAGTTGCTGTACCGATTTTTATAAAATTTGGTATGTAGGCTCTTTGAATCCCGGATCCCTTGACAGGACAGTTTTCATCCGGGAAAGTGTATGGTTGCCAAACGACATTCGCAACGAATTTTCGGTAAACGTCGGTAAAGTAAACAAAAGAAAAGAGAAAAGGAAGAAAATAATTTAAAAATTCTAGTAATCCATAAAAACTATCCATACTAATAAATGTCAAAGTTTGTCTGTCTGTCTGTTACCTGTTCACGTCCAAACCGCTGAACCGATTTTGCTGACATTTGATATGGAGATACTTTGGTCCCGGGAAAGGACATAGGATACTTTTTATCCCGGAAAAATGTACGGTTCGATAAACGAAATGCGCAGTGGAGTTTCGAGCGTCATTGAGTAGTATATTATACATAATTTCATTCCATTCATCGTTTTAACAGAATAATTCGGTAGTTAGTTCCGAATAATATGAAACACCTACTCGATTGTGTCAAAAAGTATTGTGTTTTGTCACGGTTCGGTTCCCACCCTGTGATAATTACCGTACGGTGGGCTAGATACATAATTTGATTGTACATTTATTGGCGATTCACAAATTAAATAGCAAATTAAGTTAACGAAGACTTAATTTGGCGTAATAAGGTTATATTGTTTTATCAGCAAGCTAATTATTATTTTATGAGAATAGAATCTGTTAAATAATTTTAATATGTAATATTTTTGTAAACGCTTTATTTTACAACCTAACCCGCGCCTAAATCGTTAGCTACTCCGCTAAATCGCTGATCCGCTTTTGATAAAATTTGACATGGAGATACTTTGCGTCCGGGGGAAGGACTGCATAGGATAGTTTTAATCCCAGAAGTATGTATATTGTATAATATAATATGTAAATAATATCAGCAACGCAATGCTATGGTCCTGGTTAATTATTATCTCTCAGGTGTGGAAACCTTGAATTAGGTGCTATCAAAATTGACATCAAAGTTATGAATCAAGACTATGTATATTAAGAAGTTGAGTGCATATCAGCAAGGATTGGTATTGGTAAGAATTGGTTTATTTCTATATACCTAGTATAATATATACAGCCTTGGTTAAACAGTTAAGCCCGGTTATTTATACAGAAAGCCTGTCTCCAATGAACCATAAGACCTAATAGGCATTAAATTACAGTTGAACAATAGTACCACGGTCAGCGTGTCCGCAAGGGCGGCCATTGTGACGTCACGATGACGTCATGACGCATCATGACACAATGTTCAATGCAATTGTAAACCAGTCATGGATATAGTCAGTAGGCCGAGGGTATTGATTGAATGCCAAGCTCCTATTGGCGCCAAAGAATTGTCTGCGCTTTGATACGTCTTGAAAACGCATATTTTGTCTGTAAAATATTTTGTCTATTTTGTCTGTAGGCTCTGTAGCTGTGATAGGTCGGATGGGTTTGACTTAACGCGACCAAATTACTTAGGTCCGTCATCTGCCTAGGAATCAACTTCTCTGATAGTATCACAGAATCGACATGAATCGACATAGCCCCACCAAATAATCAACATCTGCAATCTGCCCATCAATCAATTCTTATGGTATATTCATACCCCCTTACTAATCAACGTTGTATAAGCTTTGAATAGTTATACAGTGTTTTGTTCCTGTCACACAAGTGACATTTGTAATTGGATTGAAGAAGACAAAACACTGAATAACTATTCAAAGCTTATACAGCGTTTATTAGTAGGGGAAATAGAGATGATTTGCCTATATGTACAACATCTACTAATAGACAAGTTCTACTCACGTTCAGTCTCATGGCTGCTCCGATTATGTCCTCTGATCTGCTCGTTAACGTAGTTGTTGCTGCGCGGCACGTTGAGCGCGCTGCGGATGCCCACGGCCGAGTGGTCGAGGTGGCCGGGACCGATCTTCGGCACGTGGGAGGAGCAGTACACCTCCTTGTCTTCAGTGTAATGCTGGTTGTTGTAGTATGTCTGTGGATGAAGAGAATATGTTAGAAGATGGCATAGACAGTGATATAGACAGGGGCGGCCTAACCATTGAGGGATCCCGGGCGGCAGGTCTTTGCGAGGCCCTTTGTCTTACGAAAAAATACCTTGCGAAGCCCCTGCAAGAGCGAGGCCCCCGGCGATTGCCCTGTTGGCTGTTCGTGACCCCCTAGGCCCTAGGGCCGCCACTGTTTACAAAGTGCTAGATGACGCCAGCAACCCCGTTGCGCTAAAATTTGTTTATCTAAGGCAATTTTTTCCAGAATAAAAATATTTTATGTCCTTCCGTGCAACTCAAAGTATCTCCATACCAAATTTCAGCAAAATCGGTTCGGCGGTTTGGGAGTGAAGATGTGATAGACAGAAAAACACACTCGCATTAATTATAATATCAGCATGGATTACAGAGTGTTAAAAAGTTTCAAAGGATGCAGATGTAACAAATTGTTATATTATATTGTTACAAAGTGTTACAGTGTGTCAAAAATGACCCTTCAGTCAAGATGAATTACAACAGGGAACTTCGAAATCAAACATGTATAGATTTTGATACACTTTGGCAGTTTGCCAACTGCAATGTCATTAAACTTTAAAGTTTTCCAACTTTTCTGATAAAATTTATTATTTGCGTGGACAAGATGCATGGCAAATTAAACCCAGATCATTGTGGAAAACGTTATGAGTTAATGACTTCTAACTAATGACAAATTGTGGTGTCTGTCGACGTACATATTTGCAAGTGTGCCATCATGGGCCAATTTGGATAATTGCGTACTTTACCTTTACGCAACGTCAATTAGATTTGTTAAAACATTATCATATCAATTAACAAAATAAATAATCTTAAAATTTAAACAGCCAAACGCAACGCAGCTTAATTCTTCGTCTTAAAAACTTACATGGCAAAATTCTCGTCAAATTAATTCAAATCTCGAAAAGCAACATCCTCATAACAGTATTCGGACATAGAAGAATTAATCAGGAATGTAGAATTATGTTTTGTAACCAGTTCCTGCATTTTAATCAACTAGATACCGCCGGCGACTCATAGAAAACTGGAAAGAATAAGAGGAACCGCACATGTGGCCATGCTAAAAGTTGTTATATATCCTCCCCGTAATTTACATTTATGTCTGGTAACATCAAAATTGGTCCAGCGTTTTTGTTTTCGATTTCTCCTTCTTTAAAACATTGTTAATATCTGTAGCGAAGTTTAAAACACATAAACGGAATTTGATATAACCCATTGTGACTATGACGCTTGTCTTTTGCCATGCCAATTTTGGTTTCTAACTTGGCAGTAAAAAATATTATCGAATGCAACCTGACTAAACATCATACAAAATGCAATAAATCTATAATTCCAATCGTGACTTTATACATTTTTAGGCCAACTGTTATATAATCATACATAAGTCATTATGCAATACATAATACTTATCTAATACGGGGTCGGAGAATTTCTAATTTCGTATAAACATGTTAATAATATTCAAAATGAAAAGTTACGTTAATGTACTAATTGGGTATTAAACGCATTACATTATATTTATAAAGTCATAATCATTAAATGTAACTTTTTTCACATTTTAAAGAGTTTAAGACAATGTTATGAAATAAACAGGTTCTTTCTACCAGATTTTTTTGGAGAAAGAACGATATTTTTGTATATTTACCATTTGATCCGGTAAATGTGCGATGTCTCACATCTATAGAAAAAATATTTTTGTATAGGTTAGTAAATTGTTTGAGCAAGGTTTTTAAGCTAAGCAGGCTGGAAAAAAAACAAAATGTTTAATACTTTAAAGCCCGTATTTGTCTCTCGTATAATGTGAACTTGTAAAAAGTAACAGCGTTAAAAGAGTAAATTTTTTTCAATGTTTGTATTGGCAAGGTATGTATAACCTTGGTGCATCTTTCATATAAACACGAAAGTCACAAATTCTTTCAGTCCTGCTTTTTTTACAGTGAACTCTATATATGGGACATACACGTTAAGTGCCCCTGTAAACGATCAAATTGTTTGTCAAATTTTACGTGTTTGTCAAACAATTTGATAGTGTACAGCTTTGTTTGAAGCGTTTGTCACACAATCTACAATGATAAAATAAATTAATTAAAAATCAAAAAACCCGACTGCAAAAAATGTTAACTAAAAAGAACGAAACAAGACCTAATTCTGCCGGAGGCATCGAATCCAATATCCATGTTTTAATTGATACGACTCTTGCTTACGAGTTTCATGCCAGGATAAATAGAAGGTTACATAGAAAAATGTAGAAGAAGAAAGTGGATTATAAAATGCAGTTGGAGGCATGTCGCACCAAGTTTAACATTAATTAATCATAAATCATAAAATATTATGCCTCCGACTGCATTTTATAATCCACTTTCTTCTTCTACATTTTTCTATGTAACCTTCTATTTATCCTGGCATGAAACTCGTAAGCAAGAGTCGTATCAATTAAAACATGGATATTGGATTCGATGCCTCCGGCAGAATTAGGTCTTGTTTCGTTCTTTTTAGTTAACATTTTTTGCAGTCGGGTTTTTTGATTTTTAATTAATTTATTTTATTTGCGACTTTTTAGTTGTAGTCATCTAACGATTTCGACAATCAATCTAATAAAAAATTGACTAACTACCGTGCTGATATTTCCGTGTCTATACCTAACTACAATACGTTATAATAGGTACTTAAATAGGTTTGGTACTGTTTCAATGTATGTTTCTAGTTTTAAGTAGGTACCTAATCATTGTTTTTTTAATACTTTGTCATTGAATTTTCGTCGTTTCAGTAATGTCAGTTAATTTTTAATTAATATTGTATTTATCCATGCAGGCGGTTTTTTGTTTTTTTATATTATTATTAAGTACTAGCGGTCGCCTGCGGCTTCGCCCGCGTGGATGTCTGTGACCGCTGCAAAAAGTATGTCCCAGGAAAGACTCTGTCAGCAAAATGATTCCCAGGTCATTTCGCAGACTCCGACACTAACATCGAAGACGCAGTTATTATACGCAGGCTGCACCAGCCCTAGTAGACTGAAGATTGTCTTCCTCTAGCACGCGCACCCCCGCCTTGGTGACGCCCACTATCGTAATATTTTAATTTCGCCATAATTTCAAAACCAAACGTCCAATTTAAATCATTCAAAGACCAAATATTATTTACATAAACTGTACTTAGTGATGGAATAATTTATTTTGATGAGGATTAAAAGAATGAGTAAATTAAATGAGTTTACATGTAGTCCAAAAAAAATTCAAGATTTTTAAATAAAAAAATGGCTATTGTGCCTCACTCGACATAGATAGGTATAGTGTGTCGCGGACTTTTTTGTAGATATTTATAAGTTCTACAATTACTTAGAACATTTTATGGTTCTATCTTTTATAGTTTAGGCAGCGTACGTAAAATAAGTATATTTTCTTGTTGTTATTTACACCTTACGTCCGAAGAACCCAAATATCTTACGGAACCCTATTTTTTTCCAAAATTAAATCCAGCCTATGTTCAGAAAAAATAATGTAGAATTCCAATGGTAAAAGAATTTTTCAAATCGGTCCAGTAGTTTCCGAGCCAAACAAACAAAAATCAAATCGTTCCTCTTTATACTATTAGTGTAGATTTATCGTTCGATTTAATATTAAAACTGAAAGTTATATACATATTTAGAATCAGTGTTTAAAATCCTTTATTCTGATACCCCACTCGATATGCTCGGTGAATTTTTATTTTTGTTTACCTCACAATATGGCGTCAAACATCCGCCATTTTGGTTTTTTCTTAATGTCACCTATCTAAGAACACTTGGGCCATTAAGACGAATCTAACGATACCTCAAATATGAAAATCCGCTTAGCGGTTCTGAAGATACGAGGTAATAAAGAATATTACAAACATACAAGATACGCGCCAAACACATAACCCTCCTGGCAGTCGGGTAAAAAAGTGAATGTCATCAAACAAGTTTGATCGTTTACAGGGCACTTTACACACCCTTTTTTTATGCGCAGGGGAAACGCATCATGGGTCCCCCGGGTTGGGTATGTGCCCAGCACCCCGGGGGTATGTGAGACTCCTACTCACTAAAACCACCTGCGGTTCGCCTTCAGCCGTATAAAAGAGGGATGTCCCGGATCTAACAAACACGGGACTCCCTCCACGACTGGCCGGTCTACCTCAAAAGGGACCGGACTTCCACCAAGGTAAGGGAACGCTTAGGCAAACTGAAGCGTTCCCCTCGGCGCCGGGACTGGCTAGCCGGGGAGGTTCCCATCCTCTCCCGGAGCCCCGTTAGACGAGAGTTAGGAGGTTCGCATAGCGTCGCCTCCGCCTCCGCACTCCCGTCCTACGCCGGCGGAGCGGCAGAGAGGTGGGATCGTCCTCTCTGTCCCGCTCCGCGGCCCACTTTACACACCCTAAAGTATTGTCACTTAGTTTTGTTACACTCTGAGCGTCATTTCGACTCGAACTTGGCCTATTTTAATAAATTATTTAATTCTAAACTTGTCATTAACATAACATCCGATCGTGACGACTGTCCAATGTCCATCGATTCGTCATGACAATGACACGGCTACCCCGGTCACCTCCATTCACGAAACAATCGTGAAATCTCATTTGTGACAAACAAAGACACCCCAATTAGTGTATAGTGGAACATACATTGCTATGTAAAAGTTAGTAGTATAGCGTATAGTACCTATGTCAAAAACGTAATATTATAATTTCGCATACATATTAATGCGTTAAAATAACTAAATATTATTTTTTTAGCATATGAAAGACGGGCGTGGGTGTGAAGAGAGAAGGACGAAGTTTGATTTTTTGAAAGCAATTAATCCAATTGCTTTTAATTTTTTTTTAATTTAGAATTCTTATACAACTAAACGAAAGTGTCAGATACTCTTTCGTTTAGTCCATAGTGTTGTGTTGTACTAAGTCTGTCCATTTATCTGTTACCCCTTCACGCAATCAAAATATTTTGGATCAAAGAAAAAGACATAGGATATATTTTCACCTCGGCAAAACGTACGAGACCGTGCGAAGTCGCAAACCGACAGCCAGAAAAGAGAACTTAAGTTTTTTACAAATCTCTTTATTAGAGGTTTGTATAAAACTTAAGTTCTCTTTTCGGAGAGGAGTTTGGAGTAGGACATTTAAAAATCTTTTTTTATCAAATCTATTTTTCAAATCCATGAATTCGTTTTAAACTTTTAAACACTGCAAACACTACAATGTGTATTACATTGTATCGGTGAACTCTACTAACATTTTATTGCTCTAAGAATCAAGTCTAGTAGCACTCACTGCGAACTTTCCAATTTTGCACTTTTCTATTCGTATTTTATGACGAAATCTTCATTTTCTAGTTAACTTTTATAAATTAGCTTCCCCCGCGTTATATACAATATTCCACGGAAAATTTTACGATAAAAAATCGGCCAAGTGCGAGTCGCACTCGCACACGAAGGGTTCCGACTTTCGTACCATTATGGAGAAAAAAAAATGGGTCAAAAATTGTGTTTTTTGTGTCCTTAAATTCTTTATTAAAGTTAATTTATAATTGAGGATTCTGTGAAAATTTGGGACTAAAGGTGGTTTTCCGATCCTCGCAGTAAGCGACGGTGACGGACAAAAATTCAAATAAAATGATACTTTATGAAGTTAGCTATAGGTTTAATTTTTTACCGACATTGTTCTAGCCATGTCACCGCTGCTTTGTACTGGCACAGAGCAAAGTGGGGTTAGAGCAAATTTTATTTTCATTTTTGTCGGTCGCAGTCGCTTGTCGTGAGGATCGCAAAGTCATATTTAGGTAGATTAGTAAGACTCGCCATACACGGGACAATTTGTCGTTCCGATCGATCGTCAAGAAAATCGTCCAATCGCTCTTTTGTTCGTAAAATCGTTTGCGATATTGCCACACACGTACAATTTGTCGTTCGATTTTAACCATCGAGCGACGAATCGTTACGATAATTGTCCCGGGCATGGGCAGCTTTAGACTAAAATTATAGAGTTAGGATAGGTTAGGTTATTCAAAAACTTAGGTATCTCCAAAAATAGGCTGGAGGTCAAACTTCTGACACTTGTATAATTTGTTACAATGTAATCAATATCATGACCTCGCCAATGTGTAACAATGAGTAATCGCGGTTATTAACACGTGACTCACGACATACTGACTTATTGTTTACTCACAAACGAGCATTGCACAGAACATTGAACAGAATTTTGCCCAAAATGTTGCCCGGAACATTGCCCAGACTATTGTACTTTGCCTACAAAACTGTCAGAGCGACCCTTCATACTTTTGTAGATGAGCATGAATTGAGCATGAAATAACTATTACTAAGCAGACTTTGGAAGATGCCTCATAGTTGAATTGGGAGGAAACGCGACGCGCGTAATTACATCGGGGGGGCACAGAAGTGCCCTGTCTTGACGAGCGCAGACAAGTGCAACGTAACATAGGGGCATAAAATTTAACACATAATATTGTGGGACTTACTTCTATGTATAATATGGCACTTAGCAAATTCAACCTTAGTAAATATTAGGCGTCGAGTGGCTTGTGTAGTGTATGCGCAGAGTATCTATATAGTAGATACTTATCATTGAGCTCACTACAACATCCAGTACGACCATAGGTACACGTCTTCACTCTCTGACTGTCACTGCACGACTGACTCGTTGGCAGCCAGACAGACACTTATATAGACTGCACCCTACTACTCGGTGTTCGTGAGACAATGATAAGTATCTACTATATAGATACTCTGCGCATACACTACAGCTTGGTTAATATAATATGAGCACTTTAATTGTTAGACTTAAAAATTAGAAAAAAAATTAAATTCATTGTAATTCATACCACCGGAGTTAGAAACATTTTTAACCCATTTTTAATCCAAACTTTACAATCATATTATGAATTTAATGTTGATCATATAACACGTCCCATTTCTATATAACCTACTACATCTTTTATCCAAGATCTATTGCCTATATATGGACGAGCTCCATATCCCCTTATACGGCCATCTTAGCTGGCGTCAATTTGTCAACGTGGCGGTAGACATGACTGATCTCGATATCTTCAAACAATCGTCTGGTTGGATGACCTTGGACGAGTATTATGTTACAATAATTGTTGTTTCTTTTATTACAAGTATTAAGTCACTGTTCCAATTTCAAATTTTGAATTAGAATTCTTTTTTTTTTTATTATGGCACTTTGGCTTTAACCATGGCCAGTGTCGAGTATATAATATTATGGTCGGAAAACAATATTTTATAACACAATTTTCAGCATCGTTTTTCTATATTGTCAGGTCTAAAGTCTAGTCAAAGTCTAAGTAAAAGTCATTACAGTCAGAAAGTCAAGTCGGTCGATTCAGTAAAGTGGTAGACGCTTTACTGATACTTTTGATGGAGTTTTGGAGCACAAAATAGCACGTTTCTGGATAATGCATCACTTTCCCACACTTGTGCACGGTACCAAATATCTAATGGTTAATATTTTACCAATATTACACATTAAAAACCCAATTTAACACAATTTTAAGAAAATAATACAAAATCACAACATCACTCTTTCAAAACTCTAGAATTCCTTTTTTTCTTTCAACGTATTTGACAATTGATTTTTTTAGCCCGAGAATGGACAAAGTTTCTGTAATAGTAAACGTAGCGAAGTTACAATAAAAAACAAAACAGAATTTGACGTAACAATAAATATAATATCGCTATATTATCGAATCACATACATTTTGATTTCAAAACTATCGAATGCTAGGACTAAAGTCAGCTTATTTACATACTTCGATTAATAAAAGTCGATATTATTCAACGCTAGTTCTAAGTGCGATTAAGTCATTACTTATACTTAACAGTTCGCCTTGCCCTTTGAGAGCGGAACAATCGAGCGAACGAGTCAATCAAAGTTCAGACACCTTAATGTCATTATTACGTAAGAAGGCTGTAGAGTAGAGCCCTTGACGCGAAGAAATAATTAAAAAACACATGTTTCATGTATGGAGTTATATACAAACATACACACAGGTGAAGCTATTAATGGGTGATCAAAATGAGGGTTCTAGTCGTCTAGAGCGTCGCTCTTGACTCGGAGGTTGTGGGTTCGATTCCCGCGTTGGTAACATGTTATTTCCAAGTTTGGTTAGGACAATACAGGCTGGTCACCTGATTGTCTGACAAGTAAGATAATCCATAAGCGGATGGGTGTGTAAAAAGTCGGTCCTGCGCCTGATCTCTCGCCAGTCGTGTCGGTCGTCGGTCCCACTGGGTTATGACTTATGAGAGTAAAGGAATAGAGAGTGCTCTTGTGTACTGCGCACACACTTGGGCACTATAAAATTACTCCTGCGTATCTGGCCTTGTTTCAATGAAACCGGCCACCGTCACCGAAACCGGTGTGGGGAGTATAATTATATTATTGTAAAATGAGGGTTGAAAATAGAGTTTGTATTTGGTGATGTAGAGATCTTCTATATCGCGAAATAATAATATAGATTAGAGGCTTTCATATGGTTTTGTGTCAGGAATCGGGATTTTGATTGCAACAGACTACCAGTTGTTTCAACCTCATTTAGGGCCATTTAGTCCGATCACCTGCTGATAAAACAAAAAATATGCTTAATGGTAATTGATGGGCATGTAAAAATCTCTCGCCAGTCGTGTCAGCCATCCGTTCCACTAGGTTACTAGAATAAAGGAAGAGAGGGTTGCCCTTGTCAACCTTACGCTGTGTTAATTGACTACTGCGTAGCAGAGGTAGAGGCTTGGTTTCAAAGAAACCGGCCACAGTTTTCGATATAGGGGTCAATATTTCATAATACTAGTGAGACCATTGAAGTAAGCTTACCTTCAAAGTCAGTTTGGTCCCGCATACCGCGCACTTGAAACATCCGCTGTGGAAGAACGTGAAGTCCTTCAGCGGGCCCACGCGGTCAACCTGGTACACTATTTCGTTGCACCTGAAGCAGGTGCTCTCATAGAAGTTGGGACGGTACATGCTTACGTCATAGTTCGGTACCACACTAAACACAACACTGTTAATGCTAGTTTTGTTGATACTAGTTGCAAGCAGTATGACAGACACTACGCGAGGTGTAACAAGTTTTGTTGTTGTTGACACTAGTTACTGCAGTAACGACACTGAGCGAAGTTCGATGATAAAGACACTACGCGAGATATAGCAACAACGACACTACGCCAGGTGTAACTATTTTTGTTGTCGATGACACTGTAAGCGGTAACAAAACTACGCGAAGTTTGGTGATAAAGACACTTCGCGAGGTGTAATAAGTTTTGTTGTTTTTGACACTGACAGGTAAAGGTAACAACGATACTATAGGAGATACCAGTTTTGACACCACTTTTATTGTTATCAACTTTAACGTCACTATACCAGACAACTATAACAACTGTACAATCTATTCGTACTTCCAATTATTATTGTTGACAGTTGACACTTTCACGTCGATACGCACTATTGACACTATACACTGTCACTTGTCACCGACACATCTGAAATGAAATTGATACCATTAATGTCAACGATCAAGATCGTTTATATTTTTAAGGAATAGCTTTAATTACAGTTTATATTATTTTATCTCTTAATCAGAGACATTTAATGATGATTACACCTCAATTATTCAATGAAGAGTTTGACAGATAACGTATGGGGCTTATGTCAAAATCTTCGTTTAAATTCATCTCTGAGTGCGGTAGTTAGTTTTTAAGTTAAAGTTAAGTTTCGTCTACTGTACTTTATCTAACACAGTAATATAGCGTGACCGCATGGTATTGATCTACACCACCCTTCCTAACTGACCCTTACTTTAGCGCAAACATAACCTGCGAAGGTAGAACTTATTGCTGTACCCCGATTCCACTATTTTAAGGACGCTATTACAAATATCAGCGATTTTCCGGTACGCTATTAAAGAATTAGGAGTCAAACTGCGAGGATATTTTGGTTTTAAATGAAAGATAATATATTCATCTCCACGACTGTACCATAAAAATTCTATAGCCGCATACAAAATTTTTATATAAAATACGTTTTAACCATCACAATAATCGCAAAATATGAAAAAAATGGGGTCTAATTAGGTACCTTAATATCTAAATACACTGAACTGAGGAAAATAAATATACAAAAAAATTGTTGCTTATTTAGTCCTCTATAAAGTCCGCTAAAAATTTTATATAAAAATAAACAACTTTTCCAGTTATAAGAAAAATAAGAAAATTTCTCAAACTTTTTCATACATTTTCGCCATATCAAAAACGCGGCGAGCGTCGTAAACGCCATTGTACAAGGCGCGCTAATATGAATCTTATTTTAATGTCATTAACGTCGATATTCGTACTGACAGACATCCGACCTGCTAATTAAAAAGTTGGAGCATTCTTAATACAACATTCATTAAACTTTTGATTCCGTCCGGATCGTAGCAAATAGTAAAATAGTATTGTCATAAACATATATAGGTAAAGAAAATTAACGCGTTTTACGTTGGTTTGACAATGAAAAGTTTTACTGCATTGTGTTAAGATTTTATAATTGCACTTTTCTTAATTACTATGGTAATAGGTACGCCTTACCGATAATATATTATTATCATTACAATATAAATATATCATTATAAATACGAAGGTGTGTATGTCTATTATATATTTAACCGTACGCATTTTCTACGCGTCTCGATTTCCCTGGTACTTTAATGGCCTGATAAATAAAATAATAATAGGCAGGTAATTAATATTTACACGGTTTTTGCTCCGGCGGTATCAGAGCGTGGTGCATCGTCGATCGCTTAACGGTTAATTTGGTATGTAGATACACACTAGAAACTTAGATTTCTAACTGTCATTATACCAAATATTATAAAATGCAAGTATCAAGATCGGTTAGGCGCTGTATATTGCTAAATTTTGTTGCATAACAGTACATAATATTTAGCATACGCATGAATGAAAAATAAAGTACAATTTATTAATATGATATTTAAATTATGATATTCAATAAAACTATACAAGTTATTCTAATTATTACGAAATAGAAATTACCCTTAGCTAGTTCACATCGCCTCTTTCCCAAGTGCAAATGCAATTCACATTTTGTCAAAGTTTGGGAGACCCTGTAAATCAATATCTATACATATAATAAAACTGTAGAAATGTGAATTCTGTACATTAAAGATATTCAAAAAATAATAAGCGGGGGGTGTCACTAGATCGCTATAGAAGCCAAAAATGTGGTTAGTTTTTTGTCTGTCTGTCTGTCTGTCTGTCTGTCTGTCTGTCTGTATGTTTGTTCCACTATCACACGAAAACTACTGATCCGATTTGAAAGCGGTTTTCGCAGATATATTTGTCTTCTTCCAACTTAACATCTGGTGTATAAAAAAAATTCCCCCCACCCCTCTAAGGGGAGAAAAGAGGGGTCAGATTTTGTATCAAACTTTTTTCTTTAACACGAAAACTGCTGATCCGATTTGCATACGGTTTTCGCAGATATATTTGCCTTCTTCCAACTCAACATCCGGTATATAAACTTTCCCCCTCACCCCTCTAAGGGGACCCAAAGGGGGGTCAGATTTTGTATCAAATTTTTTCTTTAATGGACTTACGTCTTATTATTAACTGTATTTTCCAACTTAACATCAGGTGTACTCCGTGTACACAATTCCCCCCCCCCCCCCTCTTAGGGAACAAAGGGGGGGGGGGGTAAGATTTTATATCAATTACTGATGAAGTAGAAATACTTTAAATGGCAAAACAACGTTTGCCGGGTCAACTAGTACAAAATATATACAACAAATCATAAGAAGAAAGAGGCGAGCCACTTGCTTAATAACAAATTAACGTTTTTCTAAAAGGTTCGACCTACTCCTATCAAAATATACATACAATAAATTCCTAATAAGTCTAAGGGAATTTATGAATGATCCCTATCAGTAGGTGGAGGTTTTGGCCAGCGCTGGCCGACGTGGGCATGGGTGGGCGAGTCTGAACTTTAAAACCACTTTTACCGATACAGATATTACCACAGTATATATGACAAATAGTAGACTAAATCCATACTAGACAAGAATTGGGTGCTCGCAAATTTGCGTGATTTGAGATACAATATCTCTTCTGTTTTATTTGTCATATAATCATTGCAATTTGGCTGTTTCCCGCTTTGATTGGGCTAAGAAATTGGAATATACGAGATATTCCAATCACTTCTACCTTTTTTACATATAAGCTCGTCCCTCGGTTTTCCTGAGATCATGTAAAATAATTTCTTATCCCTGGTTGGTTACCGCTGTCGATCCTGGCTTACAGATGCAACGCTAGGAAAATGTGGTTGGCCAACTTCCTATTAAAAAAGTAATGATCTATATTTAAGCACTTTACGCGCGTTAAAGTTTAATGGCAAAATATATTATGTATTACGGTTTCAAGGCTAAGTCACACTACTGTATGATACTTACGTTGTGGTGTGTGATATTACTCAATAGTCAACTAGTCAAGTTGTTTTCTCAGACAGTGGGTTGTAGGCAAGTCCATGTGTCTACGCAAGAAAATTAGTTTTGGCTAAACTACTTCACTCTTAGGTACTTAAATAATAAAAAGAACTGTATAGTCTTTGTCAATCATGTGACTTTCGAAACTGTAGTGCAGTGGTGCCCTACTGGTGGCTACAAGGGCTATTTTGAAAATCCTGATAAGATATAACATAAAAAAACATACTTTTAAAAACATACAACTAAATTGCCTAGTTTCCTTTATAACACCTATAAAAAGGAAACTAGATAATTTAGTTAGTTTTATTATTTAATTTGTTTGACCCATATTGTTCGCGGGCGCCTAGATAACAGGCCGCGGGCTACCAGGTGTCCGCTAGCTACCGGTTGGGCACCACTGCTGTAGTGTGGGCATAGTGTGTTGTAAAAATTGTAATTCTAATATTTAATTGAGTACAAGATGACGCCCGCGACTCCGTTGCGCCAAAATTAGTTTATCGCGTGGGAACCGTAAAATTTTCCAGGATAAAAAGTATCCCCATACCAGATTTCAGTAAAATTGGTTTAGCGATTTGGGCATGAAGAGGCACCAGACAGACTTTCGCATTTATAATATTAGTATAGAATATGTCAAATAGTACAAGCCTATATATTGTGGTAAAGCATATTATATTATACTCAGTGGCACTAGGCTGTGTAGGAATATGATAGGTCTTATCTAAGTACTAGGAACTGTGCACAGGAAATATTCTAGACCTTTGATCTGTGATCTAAATACTTACGGTAAGTCTACATTCATTATAGCAATAATTACATACCGACTAGATTATAAATATATTGTATCAATTACATTCTTCAGATATATAAAATAAGGGATTGTATTAAACAATTAAATAAAATCACATCAAAAAGAAATTTCAACAATAGATCGTAATAATATTAGTGTGATCCGAAGACTTCAAACAGCGCATATGAAAGTTTCAAAAAATAATTTGTTTCGGAATTTTAATGGTGTACTGCTTGGAACAGATTATCATTCTGGTTTTCTTTTAACTGTAGGTACGAGATTTAACTTCTAAGAAGCAGTAACGAACGCAGTGCAGTAAGATAACCAAGTAGTGGTTAAGTGCATTTGGTAGGAAATAGGTAGATATGGCATAATTTGGTATAATGTAAGAGCTAACAGAAATTATATTAATGTATCCATACTTTACTAATATTATAAATGCGAAAGTGAGTCTGTCATCAACACATGCACGAGAATTCAGATGAATGGCGATTATATCCAAATAATATTATTTTTTTAGGAAGATATTTAAGGCGCTATATTGAAAACAACTGTCTTGTGTTTTTGACGTAATACTATAGGACCCTCAGAAATGTTACAAATCTGGTAATGAGATATACATAATATCTTCATAGCCTTATCTAAGTTTGAGAAGAACTAGAAACACGATTAATGTATATTTTGCCTCGATACATTTTATTTTCGAAATTGCCTCTTAAAAATACGAAATTTGAAGATTATTTTTTAAACGAAAATAGATGTATTGTAGGAAATTAGTCTAATATTATAGACACCTTTGGAACTCAAAATCGTAGATATAGAAAAATTTTGCTTAAATGCTCCTAGTTATTTTTTTAAATAATTATTTACGTTTTGTCGCATGTTTTCCGAGCGAGCCGATAGCTTCTGGCCGCAGCGTATTCACGACTTTATAATCATACAAATTAAGTATAAAATTTGCGTAGCGTAATAAGCGCTTATAATTTATTTTCGATATATCGCCTTAAAGAGCGGAGTTGCTACGATTTATTTACATAATTTTTTCTCGTGTTCGCAAACCCCGGGCTTTTAAAGACCCCACGTGACCGACCAAGGGTCCTTAATGATCTGCGTCTATTTAAGGCATATTTTACTCTCCTTGCCATATCTAAATCACACCAACTCTACATCTATACTTTTTAGGTAATACGTGGTATATATGAGCTATCTGGGTGTGGGGCCAATGAGATCAGACTTGGGTATATTGGCAATAAATTAAATATTTATAGTAACATGTCGTTGGAATTTTGAAAACAAATTTTACGAAATATAAGGATAAAGATTAGATCTAATTTATTGAATAGAATAAAATCGCTTCCGTGGATATCAATATCTTAATTGTTTACAATAATAATTTATTTGCTTATAATAATATTATCTTGCGTTAGAAAGATGAATAGCGTCTTGACAAACAAATAGGGAATATTTAGCAAAGGTTTGAGCAGGGGCGCTTCTAGCACACACGGGAAACAATCTGACCAAATTCCGACATGTTGCACTCGTCATATCAGAATATTGACAGAAACGTTGTCAAACGTAGAACAAAGCTTTATATTTACTGTCTGTGCTGGTGCTGCCCCTAGCGTGAAAAGTTGAAAACATTGTTGTAACTTGTAACATATCCTACTAGATGACGCCCGCAACTCCGTTGCGCCAAAACTCGTTAATCGCGCGGGAACCGTACATTTTCCCGGGACAAAAAGTATCCTATGTCCTTTCCCGGGACTCAAAGTAGCTCCGTGCCAAGTTTCAGCAAAATCGGTTCAGCGGTTTGAGCGTGAAGAGGTAACAGACAAACAGACAGACGTCTGTCACTTTCGCATTTATAATAATAGTATGGATTAGCAATATCTATCAGTGAACTTAACCTTCAAAAATCTATATTTTGTAAAGCGACCCGCATATGACTGGTTCCATAAATTAAGCGAACTACAATAATTTAACCACTGGTTCTAAATCTGTAGAGCTTCTAGGCTTATAACTGTAATATCATTACTTACGAATGGCACAAAATGTACATTTTATGTAGTACCATAGGTATCTATTTTGTAATTAAATTCTATGTATTATGAACTTTCTTTTAAAAATTCTATTTTAGGGTTCGATAGCCAAATAGCAAGAAAACTTTATGGATTCATGTTTGTCTGTCCGTCAGTATCTCACAGCCACCTTCTACTGAAACTTTAACTTTTATTATTGTTCTTTTCACAAGTAACGGAGTTGGTTCCCGGAATAAAATACGACAGTAAAATATGAACAATATGTTTTGAAAATAAATACTTGTCGTTAAACTTGATAGCGTAGGACATAAAAGACAGTAACAAGTCGTTAGCGATCTAAAATTAGGTTAACTGTTTAACTTGCATTAAATTGAATATTCACGAAAATGTAGAAAATATAATATGGATATTATTGTTTGATATTTATTATATTAGGTAAACTTTTATACCAAAAATTTTATACCAAGGATTTATTTGAATCTAAGAAATTGATAAATTGTAATTTTTACGTGGAATATAATTTGAAAGTTAAATAAAAAATACAAAGTATAATAAAAGCCCTCAAAAAGCAATCAAAGTTTTAGAACCGCTGCCACCAGAACAGGTGTGCTCAACCTTTTTCGTAATATTATGACCACCTCTTTTCTAAGTAACGATAATTTTCATAATCTCGACAACCGGTTACTGGTGGCAGGTTACGGGTTATGTAGAGGTTGTGTAGACAGCGCGACGTTATCACTTCACACGCTAATGGCATATACAATACCTGAACTTGTCTGTATATTGGGCTATACATTAGGCCTACAAATGCATTACCTAGAGTCATCTGTATATTGGGATATACATTAGCTGTTTTCAACCCTATTAATATCTTTATATTGGGCTACACATGAAATGTTTTTAAGCTGTAATCATAATAATTCTTATAAGACTGGTTCGGTTGCTTTATTAAATGTTTAAATATCTAAATATTTATTTCATTTTTACGTTATCTATATGAATACTTTCATAATATTGTACGTGATACTTTGTGAAATTAGATAATATTTTGTTATGTGTATCGTTTTACATAATGCGGTGATCAAAATATTATAATTGTTTCTAAATTATAGGTATAAAAGTAAATGTATAGTTTAACAAACATTCCTTTTCGAAGGACCAAAACGTAAATATCTTATCAGAGGTACACCTGTGGGGTTTTCCCACTACGTTTCAAGTGAATTTTTTGCTCACATAGTAATAGCAACCTACTTGAACAACAAAGAATATAAATCAGATATTCCGATGTAACTGTAATTAAAGCTTTTCCTTTTTGTACGACGAAATATAACTGTATACGTTACATTGCGGCACAACACAATACACGGCACTCGATTATTAAAAACCTTTTCACTTATTTGAGGTTGTAAAAAAAGTAACTGTCATGTTTGACAGCTGTCAGCGGTGGCGGGAACACGCGGCGCTCGCGACGGCCGGCCGAGTACTGCCCGCGATTGTTTACCGGGGCCGAGACGCCGACAAAGAGCGGCTAGGGGACAGGTGTAACACCTGTTATGATGGTGAACTAGGTGTGGCGTTGTCTCCGAGAGACACTGCTCGGCTGAAAACTTAACAATTGTGTATCATGAAGAATTGAAATATTATTCCATAATAATTTATTCCATACAGAAAGATTTTTCAGGATAGAAACATTACAGTCAATATGTGTACCTATTTTTAATACCAATAAAACAATAAATTATGTACAATTTTTTTTTCAGTTTATGCCTATACCTGTTAGTTTTTATCATAACTGTTATATAAGTACTCGGTTTTATGTTTCCTGTCTGTTTCATTACAGATAAGATCATACCTAATTGTGTGCTATAAAAGATGTAGTTAAGTATGTAATTATAATATTTAATGAATTTGCAAAACGGACCTATGATGCCCAAAATAATGAAAATTAATCATAAAGAAATATGAAAATGAAAACCTATTCAGAAGCAAGCAGAAAAGGAACTTAGAATGGCAGTAAAACCTAAGTAAATAAAAATTCTCTATCATAAGACCCTCGTTAATTTCTCATAAACTTTTTTCTATCATTCTTAGGCATAAAACTTACTGTCTCTGTGTCATAAGCTACTCTTAGTGAGCGGTAGCGCGGAGGCACGCGGCCGCGCGTCGGGCATTCCGCACTAAATCGCCCGCTGGAGAAAGTAAACTCTACTAATATGGAGGCTTCTTCTCAGCTACACCAAGCGAAATTCAACTCTAACGCATCGCTATAAAGTCGAAAATTAAATGTCAATGTGAGCTTAGATCGTGTATAGCCTGTAAATGTCACTACGCGATAATCAACTCGAATACACGGTAATAAAGTTAAAAGTCGAATGACAGTATTTTTGAAGAACGTGTATAGCCTAAGGAAATATGAATGGGAGGTTTTATTTGTTTTATACATTAGAATAGGGTCTTGAACTCTAGATGGTGGATGGCAAGTGGCATATAATTATATGGCGGCTATAAAGTAGCATACGATTAGTTACTATTGGCATAAAACTATTGGCATAAAAGCTAGGTACAATAGAAATTGGCAAAAATAAATAAATAAATATTCAACAAAGATAAATAATTAAAACATTTTGTTATTTTTTAACATTCTTTTACCTTATAAAACTGGTTACTATGCCAATTTATTAGCCTATTCTAGTATTAAACAAATAAGAAATTAACAATAAGATATTATACCATTACAATTAATAATAATTAATTTAATGATCGTTTCGATATTTTGTTCGCACACCCAAATTTACGACGCCAAGTAAAAGACATCAACGAGCGCGATGCTTAAATAAAATGAGTAACAATTTATTTTTCTTATTTCTCGTTTATTCAATATATTTTATAAATGATAAACTATTACTATACTATTTTAATTTTAATATTTTATTAGGACTAGGCTTACAACATAACAGTTTACAAAAATATATGAACGCAAATTCAGTAAAAAATTGGAAACTTTTTTACTTTGTTAATAATAATTATTGTATTACTTACTAAAATATTAACAATACTTAATTATTATTACTCGATCGTATAAAACTAAATAATATTGCGTACTTACTTAGTACTTACGCAATATTACGTTAATGAATTTGCAATTAATTTTTACAGGCGTTTTTAAAAATTTTTTTTGATTTCATTAATTAACCTTACGACTATAAAGTTGGTAAATATTTTCAATAATCATTTACTGTTAATTTCCTTGCTTATCGCGGTTTTCTTTTTGTTAGAGATAGAACAATTATTAAAATGATTTATTAGAAAATCCTTATTTTTGTAAACTAAAACTACTTAACATTAATAATAATTATTTTACTATACATAGACGGACAGGTATCTATATCCTATATCTATTGGCTATTCTACTCGATTTAATCTTAATGTATACACGAAAAACCACAAATTTATGTGCATTTAACATAAGACACTTGTGGCGGTACCCACAATACGCCTAACATTCCTGCATCGCGCTATCGAAGTTTTCTGAGCGCGTCGGTATATATACGACAGCTGATATGTATCACGTGGGCTCCAGCCTGACCGGGCATAACACCTCGCCCGGTCGGAAGATCTTCCTTTGGGCCTCCACGCATTATTCCCACACACTCGTTCATAGGCCGATTGGCAAACCCACATTTCTTGGTTGGGTTAGGCTAAGTCAATGCTAGCCATGTATATGTATGGCTGCCTTATAAATCGATTTTTCTAAATATACATTATACAGGTTGTAACAAACCTAAATGATAATACTTTAGGGTGTGTATGAGTCCCGACATCGAGTTTACTGTAAAAGTAGCAGCGCTGAAATGACGCTCAGGTGGTTGCCGAATGCCGATACAAATCTCAAAAAATTTCCACTTTTAGCGCTGCTACTTTCACAGTGAACTCTACATCCTAAATTATTATCACTTAGTTCTGCTACACCCTGTATAAACGTTGTAGTTTACGTTTCGATTAAACTGCATTAGATGGAATAGCAAGAAAATCTTACATCTACGTTATCCGTGAAGTTATCAAATGTATCACTGACATAATTCATAACTTTCATTATTTCAATTAAGTTACGAATACGCAGCTGTTTTTCTTGCTAACTAGCACACATCAGAGCGCTGTCTGTGTAGTGGTATGCCGTCAGTCGTTGGGACCGGCTTGTGATGGTCTTTCGGTTCCAGGATATCCGTGCCCCAGGTCCACTGGAAAAAGCATTAGGAGTAGAAATATATATGTTAGAAAAGTTCCTTTCAAACAGTAATCACCCGACTGTTTTAAACTTTAAAACTGGCACCACTGGCAAAGCGATCAGTTGGATAATATTTTTCTTTCTCTTTTAATTTTATGGCTTTTGCCGTTGAAGTTTAGCTTTAGTTTTTTTATGAAAAAAAGGGGCAAACGAGCAAACGGATCACATGATGGAAAGCAACTTTCGTCGCCCATGGACACGCAGCATCAGAAGAGCTGCAGGTGCATTGCCGGCCTTTTACGAGGGAATAGGGTAGGGGATTTGGCCTCCGGTAAACTCACTCACTCGGCGAAACACAGCGCAAGCGCTGTTTCACGCCGGTTTTCTGTGAGCCCGTGGTATTTCTCCGGTCAAGCCAGCCCATTCGTACCGAAGCATGGCTCTCCCACGGACAAAAGTAGTTTAGTATATATTTCGACTATTGTACGCTTGTAACAAACCGAGGATAAGTTATTATCGCTTGGCAAAACTGCAGGGGATGTAGGCGCCTATAATTACCCTCCCAATAATCTCCCAATAACAACAAACTGATCTGCAGTGATCACTAATACAACATGACTGGTGAGACATTACCGATACTTATGGAGAGTACTCTGTACTCGATTCTCATTATAATAAATATATTAGTATTTATGTAATAAAATTAGGTTCTTAATTTTTTTCCGAATTTCCCAAAAATAAATGAATCATGGATACTAAGTAAATTACGCGGCTAGGCAAGTAGGCATACTATGCGGCCGGTGCAGAGGCGTGCGCTACCAAAGAAACACCACACAACTACCCCTCCCGCTCGCGGTGTCCATGCGTTGGGTAAATAATTATTTAACTTTAAGCTACATTTACTCAGTGATCAATTGATATTATTTTTTTATATTATTTGTTTTCCAACTAATATAATAGCCAAATATCACGTCCTCGAGTATTGAACATGTCTCACCAGTCAAGCAGTATACCCAGTACCCACAGAGTTTCGCGCTCACTCCTTGCCCTTCAAGAACGTCCTAAAAATCGAACACGGGGTCTACCTCCTTCTGCCATATAATGCATTAGTTATTACTAACCACTAGCGCGGCAAAAGTGAGTCCCAGGAAGTAGCCAGCCAGCACGTCGCTCCAGTGGTGCTTGTAGTCCGATACACGGGACAGCGCCGTGTACCAGGACAGCATGACCGCGGCGAACTGCAGGGAGTGGCGCAGTACGCGGGTCCCGCGCCACACCATGCGCTTCTCCAGGTAGAACTGGAACACCAGAGCTGTATGATAAGGAGGAGTCCGGTCGCAGTCAGAGATGTCTAATGAAAAGATTGACAGAAAAGGTTAGAAGTTTATGTCAAAATCTTCATAAAAATTTAGTACATTGTCATAAGTAACTTTATGACTTTGCAATACCTATTGCATGCTGCTATAAAGTTGTATAATAATAAATAATAATTATTGTAAATTGAGACAAAGTTATATTTTTTGGTCGTAATTGTTCCTATATCTATAACATAATAAGTATGTATTGAAGTGTAACTAAACCATATTATGTATCTTACCTCAACGCAACATTCCATGAAATGGTAATGAATGAGGCAATCTTAGTTATTATTTTTCTTGGTTTTTGTTTGGTTGTTTTTATTTCTTGGTTTAAGTACATTGTATTAGTTAAATTTATGTAATATTTATTTAGTTGTCTAAAATGATGTGTACTAATATTTAGATTATCTAATGAAGTCGGTTTAAGCTTTAGTTTAGTAATTAAGGTGTAATAAAGTAGGTAACTTTAATTGACCTTCTAGTTAACTATACATTGTTTATTTAAATAGTTAGTTTTAAGGTTGTAGTTATCTCAATAAATAAATAAATAAAAATAAATAAAATAAAAGTGAACTTAAAATAAACATTTGCACAACGCGGCAATCGGTAAGTTAAGCCACACTTCAAAGTTCAAACCATGACAGGAGCTCAATTGTTTATAAGGATTCGAAAATTTTATTCTTGTTTCCAAGTTTGATAAGGATAATGCAAACTTCTGACTGCCTGATCTCTGTCTGTGGATCCAGGGTACTCACAGCGAGGTAGAACATGGTGAAGGCGGACCAGGCGGAGTGTCCGCTGAGGAAGGACATGTGCATGTCGTCCAGGCTGTCTGTGGGCGGCGCGGTGCAGCGGTACTGCCCCGGCTCGATGTAGCGGTGCTGCCACTCTGGTGATGAGCAGTTCACTGACGGCTTGCAGAGCTGAAGGAACAGAGGGCTTTAGAAAAATGGATTCGGTTTCGATAGTGAATTTAGATGTCAAAAATGTGTGTCGCCATCAAAACTAGCAAATACAGTAATTTGACTGAGCAGCAGCAGTTTTTTAATTAGGCTGATTTTAGTATCGCTACCGTCGGTGTTGATGGCCCCAGATGTATGAAATTCCAGGAAGTGTTTTTGAATAACCCGTAGCGTTGTGCGCTGCTTCCATACTGCTGATTGGAGATTTCCAATCAACAGTATGGTACACTCTACAACTATATGGCACACTTGGCGGGTAGGTGCACTTTACCACACTATTATATTTCATTTATTTTAGTGTCAGCAGTAGCACAATAGACATAACTACAGCAATTTGCACAGTTGACAGAAAAATACGTGGTCCGTGTTGAAATCTTTGTTCGGCAACAGGTGATTCTAAATTCTAACCATCAAGGATATTTTGATAAAATATTTTTATCATCAAATAGTACGTTAAATAATTTAATCGTATTTAATTTTTATCGGGCCGGCCTTCTACTTAATACATGTAAGTATTATAATAATGACAATTGGAAATCTGTTAATTTTTTTGTCGCTATCAGCATTGCTTGCGTATGGTCCTGATATGAAGGTACAAAGCGTGTCTAAAGCCTAAACCTAAAAACCTAAATCAGATATCTGAATAATATCAGAAATCTGATTTAGGTTCAAGATGTCTGGGTATTCAGATAACAACAATATCTTTTTTAATTGACACATTTTAATTAACAGGGAAGTTAGAAATTAAAAAGGTGTGAGTGAATATATAAATATTGTATAGATATGTTTCACTTAAAACTTCGCCATAGCCATAACAACTATCACGCTACTTACGCATAAATATTTTCTCATGACTGGTTTACATGTATTAAGTTGATGAGTAGTTAATTAAATTTTAACTAAATTTTAAGTTATTAATTGCATGTAAACACAAAAATTAGTAGCAAGTATCAAGTTAAAATTTAGTTAAGCACTAAACAAGATAATTAGAATTTCGTTCATTTTTCAGTTAAGTTGGCGGGACACAATTCAGTTAAATTCATTACTGTAGTGGCGTACTGGCGCACTTAGTTTACAAATTAAGCCACTTAAAATTAAGTTAAAATTTAGTTGACTACTTATCAATTTGTTACGTGTAAACCAGCTATTAGTCGTTTATTTAATTTTTAAAGCCATTGCCAGCAATTTAATGATTGGCGCTAAATTCTAATAATAATCTAAGCGACTTTGCTTCAATTCATGGTAATGCCTCTACTCTCTAGTGTCTTTTCCATCACAGAGCGGCATGATTTAGCGTGGACTACTATCAGAGAAGTTGATTCATACTATACTAGGCAGATGTCGTTACTCGTAGGTCCGTCAACTGTCAAATCAATTTCTTCAATGGTACTTACATCAAAGAAATGCGGTCTTGGTCTCCCTATAACGTTCTTAGCGATGTTCGTAGTGAGTTCTATGAAGCAGGCGCCGTAGCCGAAGGATGTGAGCGCGCAGTAGAAGCCGCGCAGCCAGGCCGGCACGTCAAACCACAGACAACGGACAGTGTCGCCCTCCTTGCGAAGTAACACCCACTCGCACACTAGGAACTGGGAATGGGAATTAAAAATATTATGATAATTCGCTGAATTTGACTTACGCAGTACCGGAGCCACATATATTCCAGGATAAAACTATCCGAATATGTCAGTTCTCTGGATTTAATGTAGCATATTATAGAGGTAACAAGAAATTCAGATTCATTGTTAGTAAAAGCAGCAGCATCAAAAGTTTTAATGTGTTTGTGTAAGTGTATTATGAAGTTTTGTGAAGACGATGCCGTTGATAGCAATATGTATAACAGACCTACGCTTCTATCTCTATCTTCTATCTTCTACCTCGCAAGTCTCAACGCATATCCAACATAATAATACGATCGGTCGACGGATTGAAGAACCAACGTGTATGTTATTATTCATTGCAAAAAGCTATGTACTATTTTAAATAGTTTAACTTACCGCAAGTATCGGCAGGCAGAGGCCATAAATCCTGAGCGCGGTAACGGTGACGGTGTCGCTGCGGTAGGGGAACATGAGGCTCTCGTCGCCGCAGAAGAACCCGCGTTCGAACGACGGCCAGAACGCCATCGTTGCGTATATCGCGAATATCACTGGGCGGAAAAAAGTTAGAGTTAGAGTTTGAATGCGGAGGAAAGTTAGAGTTTGAGTGCGGAGGAAAGTTAGGGTTCGGTATGCAGAGGCCGTACACCTAGAGCGCGATGACGGTAACGGTGTCACTGCGGTAGGGGAACATGAGGCTCTCGTCGCCGCAGACAAACCCGCGTTCGAACGATGGCCAGAACGCCATCGTCGCGTATATCGCAAATATCACTGGGAGGAGAGTTAGAGTTAGAGTTTGAATGTGATAGAAAGTTAGAATTTGAGTACGGAGGAAAGTTAAAGTTTGAGAGCGGTTGAAAGTTAGAGTTCCATTCGTCTCTCTCTTTTTAACCCCCGACCAAAAAGAGGGGTGTTATAAGTTTGACGTGTCTGTCTGTCTGTCTGTCTGTCTGTCTGTCTGTCTGTCTGTCTGTCTGTGGCATCGTAGCATCCAAACGGGTGGACCGATTTTGATCTAGTTTTTTTTGTTTGAAAGCTGACATGACGGTGAGTGTTCTTAGCTATAGTTCATCATCATCAGCCTGCTCATTGCTGAAATATCACGGTATATCTGGTTCGTGATAGGACGATTAGCAACTTGCAGTCGTTTGATGGGTTTTATATTTTGCATCCTGGTTTGAGACACTTATGAATATATACACATTATTGGAAAGTTGACCTGGTGGTGCAGCATCACCTGGTAATCAATAGGATACCCAATTCCGCACCAACTTAGAGCAGAGGTTTCGTGTTTGGGCTCATTTTAATTGCGACAACCAGTAAGACGTAGATAAACAGTAAATATTTGCATGCTGCTGCTGCAGCATCACCTGGATTCTATAGGAGCCGAACTCCGTATGAACCCAAAGTGAAGGTGTCATGTTTGGGGCTTGGGCTCATATTGACGGCCTCATCCAAGAGGACATATTTTATAGATGGTATTCATTGGGATATGATCCAGTTGATAAGAATTATTCTGCACAAGTTTAAAAAGCATAAAATAAAATTAAATTAAGAAATTTAAAAAAACCCCCGCCAAAAAACTTTAATAAAATTAAATTAAGAAATTTAAAAAAACCCCCGCCAAAAAACTTTAAAAAGTAATGAAATAACATTTCCTGACTTTAAGTTTAAATCATTCCTAAGAGTAAAGTAATATTTTAGTCCATAATTGTTGTCAAGGTGTGTCGGGGGACCGCTAAGTAAACTACCACAACAGCGACTTTTGCATTTTGTATCGCCATAATAGTCGCTGATTCTCTCGATTCGGGTCGCTGTGAACAGACCCTTAATTTATATTGTTATGTGAAATCAAACATCTACATTAGCGGTCCCCCGACACACCTTGACAACAATTATGGACTAAAATATTACTTTACTCTTAGGAATGATTTAAACTTAAAGTCAGGAAATGTTATTTCATTACTTTTTAAAGTTTTTTGGCGGGGGTTTTTTTAAATTTCTTAATTTAATTTTATTAAAGTTTTTTGGCGGGGGTTTTTTTAAATTTCTTAATTTAATTTTTTAACCCCCGACCAAAAAGAGGGGTATTATAAGTTTGACGTGTCTGTCTGTCTGTCAGTCTGTCTGTCTGTGGCATCGTAGCATCCAAACGGGTGGACCGATTTTGATCTAGTTTTTTTTGTTTGAAAGCTGACATAACTGAGAGTGTTCTTAGCTTTAGTTCATCATCATCAGCCTGCTCATTGCTGAAATATCACGGTATATCTGGTTCGTGATAGGACAATTAGCAACTTGCAGTCGTTTGATGGGTTTTATATTTTGCATCCTGGTTCGTGACACTTATGAATATATACACATTATTGGAAAGTTGACCTGGTGGTGCAGCATCACCTGGTAATCAATAGGATACCCAACTCCTCTTCCTCAACTTAGAGCAGAGGTTTCGAGTTTGGGCTCATTTTAATTGCGATAACCAGTAAGACGTAGATATACAGTAAATATTTGCATGCTGCTGCTGCAACATCACCTGGATTCTATAGGAGCCGAGCTCCGTATGAACCCAAAGTGTCATATTGACGGCCTCATCCAAGAGGACATAATATTTTATAGATGGTATTCATTGGGATATGATCCAGTTGATAGGAATTAACAGAAAATTTAACAAAAAAAAAACTTAATCTAAAACAAAAGTAAGGTTTTATCATATTTCTGAATTAAAACTAGTTTCTTTTTAAGCTTATCTATCAAATCTACTCTTTTCATTAATTTAAATACAATATTAATATGTTTTTCTTATAACTTCTATCACAGAATATATTATATTAGTAGCTTCTATTACAATTATTATAATCGCAGTCAATTATTGTTATCGTAATCATACTCGTAATGAAATAATGGAAAACTAATGTTCAATAATAAATAGATTAATTGTTAGTCACTGCAAATAAATTAATTTTATTGTTGTTTATTGATAAAAGAAAAAGAAATACAATATATACAGAAATAATTTACAGTAAGGCACCGGTAGGTACAAAAGTGTAACTGTAAAACTGTAAAAAAAATAGTAAATTAAAAATTACTTACATGTACTGATAAGAATGACATCCACCACAAACTTCCTCAGCAGATGCTTGGAAAACTCTCGCGTCATTTTCCTAACTTACCACTAACAACTACAAAACTTTCCAATGACAACTAGTGAAATAAGGAAAGGAAATAATTTCAAAATCGGTCCACAGACTTCGGAGTTATCGTTGTACAAACAAAAAAAAAAAAACAGGTCGAATAAACCTTTTCTTTCTAGTTTAAGAAATCGTTTACTAACAAACTGTCCGGCTGCAAGTACTGTCCATTACTACAACTGCCTACTACACGACTGTGTATAAGTAGTAGAGATAAGACACACTAACTCTGCCCTGTGACATCTAACATTTCCTTATTTTTAACTATACTATTTATACTTTTCATCCAATCTTTCTAATATAAAAAATTCTCGTGTCACAGTGTTTGTGCGCCCTCCAAAACGGCTTAACCAATTTTAATGAAATTTTGTATGTACATTTGTTAGGCCTGACTCCTGAGAATAGGTTTTTATCTACTTTTATATTGATACTAGAAATTATTTATATGGCAAAACAATATTTGCCGGGTCAGTCAGTTTATACATATGCAAGATATACCTATTATTATTGATGATATTGCGTATCTTAGTGACGATTTGTTATTTTAAGCTATGACAATTATTTTACGACGACATTTAAATATGGATTAAGGATTATAATATTATTGTAGGATATGTTTGAAATATTATAACTCATAGTTCATTCTACAATATAAGTGTGAAAGTGTTAACTTTTCGAGACAAAAGCGCTGCATCGATTTCGATGATATATTTTGGTATGTAGATGCTTTGAGTCCCGGAAAAGTATAAAGGAGGTCTAGTCTTAATTCTTAACATTAGTAGTACAACTTTTTATTCTTAAATAATAAATGACAAATATATTATAGATTTCATAGCTATTTAAATTATATTAAATTTAATCTAAACACTCCGAATAAATAAATTATCATATTATCTTGTTATAAGATACTATTTCTTCCTAACGCTAAACCGCGTACATGATCGTGGCAAGGGAATATAAGATTTCATCTCTGTAACTAAAGTATCGTAAACGTAAACGAAACGTCAGATAAAAGTAACGTAAAATATACGTAACCTATAGGTAAGGGTTGGTAAAAACTGATATTTATAAGCACTTTCGCAATATAGGCAATTAGGCATATTAGCAGCTAGGCAGACCAAGTTAAAAATTGTCGATTAGGTATAATATAATAAATATTATTATAATTGTGTTAGAATGCTAGATAATAATAATTGTGACGTCAACAGGAAGAAGTCGTCAAAACAAAGTTATGTATGATATTATAACATCTCTCTCTGAATGTCTGAGGTCTAGATAACTAGATGATTTATATTATTGTTCTAATGCAGAATTCCCCAACCTTTCATTATGGAGCTACACTTTGAAATAATTAACTAATTGTATGGTATTTTGTTTTTTTATTTAGGGTATACGTCAAGTAACTAAAGTAAGTATTTAATACGTTTATCCCTTTTATAATAAAAGAGATAAAAGTGAGCTGCTTTATAAAGTTTATTAAAGTAAAAGTAGCAGCTCTGAAGTTTATTTTCCGGCAAAATAATAGATTTAATGTATTTTTGATTTCTAGTAAAATAAAATAACAAAGATAAATATATAAAAACCTTCGTCAAAAATCGGTTACAAATTACGCCAATCACCTACCACCAATCACCTATATTATGGCTTTAGGCAATACCGCACCTGTGAACTACGATTTCACGATACTAGTAGCTACTACCTAGCACCATGACAGTGACTATTGGTATTGCTAGTAAGAATGCAAGTTGTCTAAGCACCCAGTCAGAGGACTTTGTCTTGTTTGTTAACCGATAGTCCAGGTAAGTTGGACCCGGAAAAAGGTAATAACACCAAACAAAGATGGTCCAATTCGATAACACTATCGATTATATATCGATATTGTGATTATTGGTTATCTGTGAGCACACAGCACGGCCTTAGCGACTGGGAGGTGAGTGATCGATAAGGCTATATCTAATAAGATAGAAAAATACGTGTGGCACTCATGGACTGCCGCGGTAAAGCATAGCATTATCAACTTATGCAATTATAATTCGCATACTTTTAGTCGCACGCACACAAACACTGTGCCAAAGTCTGGCAACGCCGCACCGCTGTGCCGGTCGGTGTGGGAGGTGTTAGGTTTATTTTCGTTACGGAATTTCTTATTCGATTGCCGCGCTTTTAAATTCATATAGCAGCACAAAACTTTCAGATGCCTCGGCAAAAAAAGGGGAAGGCGCAGTGTGCAATTTTTAGGATGCGCACGGGGACACGCTATTAGTAGATCAGTGATTAGGGTGCGTTTCTACCAGAGATGTGCAGTTGCGAGGAATGTGTTTTAACATCCAATAGAATCGCTGCGCTGAGCTATTCCATTGGTTCTCAAAAACACATTCCTCGCAACACATTTCTGGTGGAAACGCAGCCTTAGGCGGGTTGTTGGTTGCTTTTGTACACATGTGCCGATTACAGCTTCCAGTTACGCAAATCATAATATTACTTAAATGTAATTTTTTATAATGCCTCCTGACTGCGATTGCGCCTGGCTGGATTTAATGTGTTCGCATGCAGAGGCTCGATTCCTAAACCGTAAACGTCGAATGACGATCGCTCGCTATCCCACTCGTGTGCACACATGCGCGAGTTCGACAATCGTCGGTCTTCGAAATGACATTCGACGCTTGAGAATCGCCAAGTTAAAATGCTGATTGCTGGATATGTCGAGTTACTGGAATGTTTTGACCTAGTTATGTTATTTTTACCCCGCTATCGAGATGGGTGTGTGGTTTATTCATAAACATCATTATCAGTACGCAAATAAAATTATCTTTGACGTACATAATCGTCATACGATTTTAGGATACAATAACACGTAAACATATTGTGTAAAGGTCGATAAACGAGGAGGCTGATCGAACTGATCGCAGGCCGACCTATCGGCCTCAGCATACCTGGGAATGTACTACCAGAGAAGTTGATTCATAGGCAGATGGCGGACCTATGACATTTGGTCGGATTATGTCAATATAATGTCTAAGACACAACCCCATAAAGTTAATATACCTAGCGGAATAGAGCAACAATCTCGAGCTGTCAAACGAAACCGAAATTGGTTTTCATCTGTGAATATGTGTACGTAATACGTATACACTTATGCCGCGGCCGCATATGCGTAGTGCTTCGCGCTAAAACCGATACTATTGGACGATCTGCGTGTATCGTCCAATAGTATCGTCTCGTAGCACGAAGCTTCGGACGATAGACGCAGGTGCGGCCGGGCCGTAACACAATCATGATTGAACATGAATTCTATGAGATTAAATTGTCAACGTGCCGATACGTGCCGACTGGACGTCAAAAAACGAGTGCTGCTGTCATGTATCACACGTCTCTTTTTACCACGCAGTGTTACTGATAGTGACATCTCGCTTGCTCAGGGCCTTTGTTTCTCTATTCCGCTAGGTACATTAACTTTAGAGACAACCACATATTTTTCCAGATTTGTTCGGAGGTATATATCGTAGGTCGAATAAAATAATAGATTCTTAAGGTATTTCATTTGATTTTTATTTCTTACATAACAATATTACTATTTTCTCTTAAATATTATTTAAGTACGCAGCTCAGTTATTTCCATTGCTTTAAATATAATCTAAATGGATGTTCACCAAATATTATACAGGGTGTAATCAAACTAAGTGATAAAACTTTAGGGTTTGTACGTGTTCAGGCGCTTGCCCATACAAATGGCAAAAAATTGCTCTTTCAGCACTGCTACTTTCCCAGCGAACTCTATATAGGGCACCCGTAGACACCCTAAACTCGAAAGTATTACCACTTAGTTTTGTTACACCCTGTATAGTGTTAGAATTTACAAAACAATAATTCTGTACAAAGTCGTCAAAATATGCAAGAATTTAACTGGACATGGCAGACGATATTCCAGGCGTCACAAATCCGAAACTTTTTATTATTCAGTAGACAAGTGCAAGACACAGGCAGAGGTTATACTTACGGTCAATTTTTCATCAATCTGATCCATCAATCTGGTAAAGATTGACGAAAAATTAATCGTCTAACCGACGGATTGATGGATTGATATTTTTTTTTATATGTACTTTTTTAGGGTTCCGTACCCAAAGGGTAAGAACGGGACCCTATTACTAAGACTTCGTTGTCTGTCCGTCTGTCCGTCTGTCTGTCTGTCTCCAGGCTGTAACTCAAGAACGGTAATAGCTAGAGATTTGATATTTTCACAGATTATGTATATCTGTTGCCGCTATAACAACAAATACTAAAAACAAAATAAAATGATTATTTAAGGGAGGCTCCCATACAACAAACGTGATTTTTTGGCCTTTTTTGCTGTCTCCAGGCTGTTACTCAAGAACGGTAATAGCTAGAGATTTGATATTTTCACAGATTATGTATATCTGTTGCCGCTATAACAACAAATACTAAAAATAAAATAAAATGAATATTTAAGAGGGGCTCCCATACAACAAACGTGATTTTTTTGGCCTTTTTTGCTCTATATCAAAAATGGCAACAGGTAGGTACCTGAATTTTTCACAAAATTCTTAGGTATATGTGAAATTTAATATTTAATAATAATATTAAAATAAAATAAAAAAATAAGGGGGGCTCCCATACAAAAAACACAATTTATGGCCTAATTTTGCTCTATAATGGTACGGAACCCTTCGTGCGCGATTCCGACTCGCACTTGGCCGATTATTATAACCACCAATATTCCGTCAATCAGATTGATGGATCAGCTTGATGAATAACCTCTGCCTTAGAGCGCTGCCCGCTGATTTCGAGACTAAAGCGTTATAGTTCCTAAGCCGTTATTATAATTCACTGTTATCACTCATTATTATAATATATTTATTTCAATATAATACTATTATCTAGATAGGACGGGTCTGGGGATCTCTGGTGGTGGGTTTTCCCAGCGCACAGTTGAGCCGAATTTCGCAGGCTTCAGGACATACACGAACTGAAAGTAAAAAGTATTTCATAAATACAAGGAATTATAACATCGTAATGCCGTCGTAAACCAGTTAGACACTATTGGACTACTACGGCAATATAGGAAGTTATTATGTACCATCGAAGAAATTGATACATAGGCAGTTGACAGACCTAGTACGTCATGTGACCGGCTTATGTCAATTCAATGGCTGTGATCGGTTGGATGCGTTTGACAACACGACCAAATTACTTAGATCCGCCATCTGCCTAGGAATCAACTTGTCTGATAGTACTTACTATCAGATAATTTGAACCCTAGGCAGATGATGAACCTACGTTATTTGGTCGGTTTAGGTCAATTCCAGCGGACAGATTAAAAATTACATATTGACTTGACATACCCCGATCAAATAAAACTGCCTATGAACCAACTTCTCTAATGGTAATTACATGCTACGCGACAAACCCCACATGACAGCTAACTAACCATCCAAATTAAAATTTCTTCTGGAAACTGCTGATCTATCAAGCGTGACTAGGGCAGGCGCGGTCGCAGCCTGAAATTTTGGGGGGGTCACTCACTATACAAAAAATTTATTGGCAAAAATTTCCTTTTATTATTTGGCAAGATTTTGAGATTTTCAATTGGACATTAGATTTGGGGGGGGGGGGGGGGAGGGGGAATCATGTCTCCTGTGACCTCCCCCCCACCCTTCCGACCGCGCCTGGACTAGGGTTGCATAAGCTATAAGCTCACCACGACGACGGCGTACAGCGCGCCCACGGCGAAGCCCACGGCCACGTCACTCCAGTGATGCATGTGGTCGACGACGCGCGACAGGCCGACGTACCAGGCGCCCATAAGCACCAGGAACTGCACCGCGTGGCGCAGCAGCTTCGATCCGCGCCATTTGCCTTTCACTTGCACGTACAACTGGAATGGTGGAAAGTGAATTTTTTTTATTTCTTTCACCAAGTTCTTAATGGAGAGTACAGCTCATAATTTTCACTTTCAGTCATGTTTTAACCATCTTTTGTTAATTTCTACTTTAAAACGAAGATTGTTAAAAACCATTTAATTTCAATTGTAAGAAAAATACCTAATTCCTTGGTACCAATATGCGCGGCTGTACAGGTAAATAAACAGCATAAACATTCAAACATTTGCCAGATGTTATGGATGAAACCGCTGAAAGCGGCAAGGCCGCCTATTTGCTCTATTCCTTGTGTTATTTTTTTGTTATATTGTTTATACGCAAATAAAGAATAAATAAGAAAATAATGCCTAAAAACCTAGAAGGTTTTTAAAGCAATGAAACCCTGCCATTTTTAGAAGTCAAAGCTGGAAAGCAATATAAAGCGTTGCATAATGCATATGGAATAGGTATTAGGCTTTTTTTCTAAAAGTTTGCACGTCATAAAATGTTTATAAGTGAGCATGTTTCAGACAAGGAGGAAAGAAGTCTATATACAGTGTGAAATTTTAATGGTTGTTTTCCCGCAGTAAAATGATTTTATCTTAGTAGTACAATAGATTTGTAAAGTTTTTTTTTATTCAAATCAAAAAAAAATTCGGTCGGGTCCATAGTAACTCGCGCCTATCGGCATAAAGTTTACATAGTACATCATACAAAATATTTTGTATTTTCAAAAAATAACATGCATGGTTCGATAGTACTACTATAGGTAAATCGTTCTGCTGCGGGAAAACGACCACTAAAACACGTTGTATACGAAATAATCGATGGCCTAGATTGTTTCACTATCGAGTTAATCAATAAGCGGGATTATGTTGTAACTATAGATAACTAGCGTTTATCTCTGGATTAGTTTACTACAAAACTTTATCCTACTCGTACCTAAAATGGTCGCTTAGTGGAATCATGAAATGAATCATAATATGATTAATTTTTTTAAAATCGCAAAATGCAACTCTGCTTGCAATTCATTTCTGTATTTTTGTACTGATTTGACATTTTGTTAGTATGACAGTTTTGACAATTCATTTGCTGAATTGATTGAGAGGAATTGCTTAAATGTGACCATTTTAGCCCCACTGGAGCCAATAATCCAGGTGTTATCTTAATTATAATGTTCACTGTTCATTTTTAAATTTTTGCTTACGTGATTTACAAGTTGTAACTCTTTTAACAACCGCAACTATTTCGCCTGGCACAGCAATACGGTCCAGTACTGCAACTCCGTTTCGCGGAAACAATCACGCGAAAAACGTAGATTTTTCCGCAACTAAAACTTTACTAAGTAGTATGCCCTTTAACAGGCCCACACACTTTTGCATTTATAATAATAGTAAGGCTTATCGTGGCAAAAAAGTAATGTTATTAAGGGTCTGTAAGAAATACTAATTTATTGAGTATATTGAAAAGAAAAGATTCTTGTTTATTAAGCGAATGTGCGTTCAGATGAAAGTCAGTCAACAGTCAATACCCAATACCCATGTAATATTTATTTAACACGTAATGTTTTAGACCACGTAGGTATTTACTAAATCCAATTTCCGGACTCTAGTCAGATGTCCTGTGACCGGACTTTACTCACGATGAAGAAGACAGCGGTGTACATGGCGAAGCTGGAGTGAGCGCTGGGGAAGGACAGGCGCATGTCCTTGAGCCGCGCCGCGTCAGTACCCTGACAGGTGAAGTCCTGGATATAACCACCCGCGTTCTGTGATGAGGAACTCGGGATAGGGTTGCATACCTGGAATTATGGTAGTGTATGTTTTAGGCTGGTAAACTGAAAAATATGTCCTGCTAACTAGGTCACGACTTTCGATAGCAAAGATGCGTCGTAAGCCTAGCACCATTGCGATCTTTTCTATCAAATCACATACGTTTTTGACATCTAATTTCCATTAGGTAATTTCGTTATCCAAATCACAAAATATGCTATCTAGAATCTCGATCCGGGTGCGAAATCAACATAATATTATTTTGTTCTTGTGGACAAAACATTGTCTTTAAAGACATTGTAATACAGAGTACACCCATACTACCCAGTGTTTTGAGCTCAATGCATAATCATTTATCGCGGGCTTTGAGCGCGGCGACAAAATCAAGAAATTCCCTCATTACTCAACTAACAAATTTTTATTCAGAATAATTTTTTTCAAACGTTCATACAGACGACTGTTTTCATGTTTGCTGTCAAATGGCCGACTCGAGTAAGAATGTGTGCGTGCGGACCGTTTACATGCAGCCTGGCCTACTCTGAAGACACAGTGCTGTGTATAATAACACTCCGTTCGCTTTTTTTCTACGTTCATGGCTTAGGTATATAAGTGCTAGAATCTAAATGAACTCCGTTGCGCCAAAATTCCTTTATCGCGCGGGACCCGCAAGGGACCCGTATATTTTCTGGGATAAATAGTATCATAATAAAGTATGTCCTTTCCCGTAGTCTTCTAAGTATCTCCATACCAAAAAGCTCAATCGGTTCAGCGGTTTAGGCGTGAAGAGGTGTCAGACAGTCATAAAGACATGACACACTTTCAAATTTATAATATTAGTATGGATTTACTTACATCAAAGAAATGCGGCCTCAGTCTCCCGATCACATACTTAGCGGAATTCGACGTGAGCTGCTGGCAGGCGGCGCCGAAGGTGTAAATCCCTATGGTGGAGTACCCCGCCCACAGCCAGCCCGGCACCAGAGAACCGGATACGAACTTCTCCCCCACACCCAGGCCTTTCTTGTCTAAGATATATTCGGTAAGGAGGACCTGAAATGTGGATCAAGAATGTCACTTGACATTAATTTAATTAGGTACCAAGTGACATAATATTATCCTACAATTAAGATTTTTCACTTTAGAGTAGGTGCACACGGCATTGTCCTGCACGTTTTTTTGTATTACTTTGGCGATGGCTTGTAGTGGATTTGTTGAAACACGATTTGTTGCAGTACAATCGACGTGTGAATGGATCTTTATACAGTGTAGCGCCACTGTTTATTCGTCAAGACGTATACTGCAAAAAAACGTGCAGGATTGTGCCGTGTGAACCTAGCCTTGGAGTTTAGACTATGGTGAATCTCACCAACGTGATTAAGAAACTGTTTGTAGCATGCATTGTGCATTCAACATCAATTATTATTATTGGTAGTCATAAAAGAATACATTTTATATATGTACAGTATTTTTTTTACTAACTATAGTGCAACGATACGAACGATAGTGCGAATACTTATAAGGGCCCAGCAGATTGATCTCCCACAGAAGTCTACTAATTTAATAAGTAATAACATGAAGGAACCCAGTACTCACCGTAATAATAATAAAGGCAAACCCCAAGCCCGCAAGCAGGCCTTCAGATATGGTCTGGAGCTTGTAGGGCAGCATGAGCGTCTGGTCGTCGGCGAAGTAGCCGCGGTGGTAGGGCTCCACCACCAGTAGGAGGATCAGCAAGGGCGCCGCCACTGGACGAAGATAAGGTTTTTAGTTTGCTTTACACCACCATCGTGGGAATGGCAGACACAATAGATTTTCAATTGTTATGCGGCAGACGATATCACACGAAACAATGTAATATTATGTTTTCTGTATGCATTTAGATCAGCGGTCGGCAACCTTTTGGCAGGCAAGGGCCACAAGGTGGCAAAACAAACTAAAGGCGGGCCGCAGACCTCATTCTCGTATTAACCCTAGAAGCTCAATATACCTACACATATTGAAAGGAAATAAGTTTTTAGTAAAAATCGGCCAAGTGCGAGTCGGACTCGCGCACGAAGGGTTCCGTACCATTATAGAGAAAAATTAGGGCAAAATTTGTGTTTTTATATGGGAGCCCTCCTTAATTTTTTATTTTATATTAATATTATTGTTAAATATTAAAGTAAACATAAAACTAAGGATTGTGTGAAAAAATCAAGTACCTACCTGTTGCTATTATTGATATAGAGCAAAAAAGGCCGAAAAAATCACATATTAATTTTATTTTGTTTTTAGTATTTGTTGTTATAGCGGCAACGGATATACACAATCTGTGAAAATTTCAACTCTATAGCTATTACCGTTCTTGAAAAATGCTGGGTACACAAAAATGCTCGATATTTGGGTGCCTCATGAGCTCACTGAAAGAAACCTAATGAACCGTGTACTCATTTGTGATTCTTTATTACGACGTAATGAAACCGAAGCATTTTTGAAGAAGCATGATATTACTGGTGATGAAAAGTGCATCACGTACGACAAGAACGTGCGAAAAAGATCGTGGATAAAGGCCGGTCAGGCTTCACAGACTGTGGCGAAACCCGAGTTCACTCGCAACAAGGTGATGCTGTGTGTGTGGTGACTGGTGGGATTAGAAGGGCATTATTCATTATGAGCTGTTACCGCCAGGCAGGACCATCGATTCTGAACTGTACTGCGAACAACTGATGAGACTAAAGCAAGAACTTAAGAGAAAGCGTTCGGAATTAATCAACAGAAGGTGTGTGGTTTTTCACCATGATAACGCTAGACCTCACACATATTTAGCCACTTAGCAAAAATTACGGGAGTTTGGCTGGGAGGTGTTATTGCATCCACCGTATAGTCCTGACCTTGCACCTTCAGATTTCCACCTGTTTCGGTCGCTACAGAATTCCTTATGGCCGTTCCCTATATTCAATCTATCTCTAGTTTGACATACAACCGATCGCAGCTGACATAGAATTGACATAAAATATATGGAGCTAATGTCTAATGTGAGCTATTCCTATCTCAAGTAAGAGCTAGATCAAATATTGGGAACGGCCGTTAGTCAGTGTCAGGTTGACATCACTAGAGGACTGCCGAAACCACTTGTTACAGTTTTTTCATCAGAAGCCCCAAAATTTTTATAGCAATGGGATCATGTCCCTACCAACAAGATGGCCAAAAGTGATCCAACAAAATGGCACCTAAGTAGATATAAGTACTTTAGTCAATCGTGAATAAACTTTATAAAAAAACCTTTTGAATTTTTATATAAAATGCGAACTTTTGAATTTTTATATAAAATGAAAAACTTTTTTCCCAACCTAATATAGTATGTGGATTATTTCTAATTTAAACTACAACAAGCCTTAAAAACCTTAGTCCATGTCTAACCGGCTAATCAATAATCATGGTTTATCGACAATTTCATGGTTTACGCGACCGCTTTACCTAACAAGGTTTAACCAGATAAGTTAATTATACTGCAAAAACTGAGATTTCATAGTATTTCCGCGTAGTGGCCAGCTTTATGCATAGACTTATATATTACTGCTTTATGAGATTCGATGCGCCAATTTCAAACACCTTAGTGCGTCAGAAGTCAGAACTCAGTTTCTAGGTATCACAGATTACTATGTGATATCGATGTATGTGATAATATGCCTGACTCATGCGCCTCCGTAGTCCAGTGATTTAGAGCGCCGCTTTTGACTTAGAGGTCCTGGGTTCGATTCCATCGTTGAAAACATGTTATATCCAACTTCCAAGTTTTGGCATGCTGGTCACCTGATTTTCTTATAAGTAAGAAGATCTATGCGTCGGATGGGCATGTAAAATTTCGCACCTGATCTCCCTGTGTCGTGTCGGTCCTCCGTCCCACTGGGTTTAGGTTTATGGGAGTAAAGGAAGTGATACGTGTGTCATGTTAAAAACATTAAAATTATAATATATTGTACTATTTATTTACAATGACTTTGTGCGCGCAAATACGCACGAAAGGTATTCGAAATCGCACTTTTTCGAAATCCTTTTCCACACTTTTCCGCACAAAAATGTAGGTTGTTTACTTTACTATGAAGGGCAAGGACAGATAAGCGTGTAATAAATAAATAATTGTAATGAATTGCAGAAATCATCATTATCACAGCCTGAATGTCAATGGGACACTTAATCAGTTGTTCCACTTGGAGATATAAAAGCGGTACCTTTAAAAGGGTTTTAAAGGTACCGCTTTTCATAGAAACTTCGCTTACTGTAGAAAGTTTATTGTTATGGTAGAATAGATAAAGTGACGGATTTACATAGTCAGTATTTCTATCTGTAATCTGTCAGTATTTCTGTTCTTGGGCATCAGGCCCATTGCGATAGGCCTGATGGCGTGCCTAAACGAATCCATACTTAATATTATTATAAATGCGAAAGTGTGTCTGTCGGTCTGTCTGATACCTCTATATAGAGTATAAGGAACGTTAAGCCGGAAGAAGGAAATAGTTTTTGTCGTATGCCTAAAGCGTAACGTTGTCTTTGTACCAGTGAAGGTCATTGTCAGAGAAGTTTAAAACCAGCTGACATGCAAGCAGCTAAACTTATTCTCTTTATTTGAAGGTAGAAAACACGCCGAAATCCGTTTATCGATATCGTAGGTACATTTTTACGCAACGAAAACTATCCCGTCTTTCAAAATATTTTTTTTTATGAAATAATTATTATCGTGAAGAAGTAAGAGTCGGACACACTTTTGCATTTATAGATAATATTAGTAAAGGATCTTCACTGCAAGGTTCTATTAAGCTCCTGTTACAGAGGCCCCCAACATTTTTTAATAAGGATTGATAACTTTACCAAAAACGAATGGTTTTCTATTTGTGATAGAGATCTATAATAATCTAAAGAATAATATATTGCGGTTCATGTGGATGACGTAACCGATATATCGTATAGGTACCTATATAATTATATACAGTATGTTGTCATTACTTAGCTATATAAAATATTATGTAGTACCTAACCATGACCCAACCTCTCACTTGCCTTCCATCGAAATCAGAAACTGCATTTATTGGTAGGTATAATATCATTTTTATCAGCGTTATAATATGAAGAATGTAAAGTTATTAGTTATTTAAAGCGTGGGAGCTCTTATATCTTATTTATAACAATATCATGATTTTAATCAGTAAAAATACGTAACAAAAGAACCTGAAATAAATAGATAATATTATGTTACTAAAATATGCAGGTAGTCATAAAAATTAATTGCCCTGAAAAAACATGAGAATCCAAATTCCAAAACATTAGGTTTGATGGGTTTTTATCATAGACTTAGTTTTTATTATTTTTCTGACTTGTTATTTTTATAGTTATTAGTTAGTAATTTTTTATGAGTGTGTTAAATTAGACATTTTTTAAATAATTTCCGTAAATAAGAACGTACTAAAATCATCTTCCAAATTCAATTCAAAACAGAATAATTAAAACAATACTCACCACAGGCCAAAACGACAAAATCCAAGATCATTTTCCAAATTATCCTGTCCACGGCCATCCTGTTTTCCCACCTATTTCCCACAAAACAAAACAACACACCGCCAAACGAAATGAAACGCGACTATCTGCTATCGCTATGATAACAGATAAACTTCAAGGTGGTTAGTCATATTTATTCGTCATAAAATACCGTACAGTCAGTCGTTTAGCACTTATCACAACAAATATTTCACAAAGCAAAGTACATTCCTCTCTGTAGCACTATTCCTGTGCATTTTTAATCGACTGTTTATCTATCTCGTAAACTTGTAACTAACTGCAAGGTAAATATAAAAATAATCACTGCATTGACAGGTTCGCATTCAAAGCGCCATCTATGAAGGAAATCGTGTACTAGAATGCGAAATAGTTTATGTAATTTCCGACAGATCGCGCAACGTTGATGTTTTAACAAAATTGATTACAATGCAAATGGCTGAATTCCATGGCCTCCTGGCATCTGGATATTATTGATTATTTGTACAAAATAATCCAGGGGGCAGGTGCTTTCGGAATTTAGCATAGCGACTACTAACAATAGTAGGATAAAATTATATGAATACTCGTGTAAAATATGTAACTATTTTAACAAAATACTTAGGTATTTAAATATATAAAGTATGAACCAAATCTAAAGTATGTACATTTTTAACCGACTTCCAAAAACGAGGAGGTTATACGTTCGTCTGTGGATTTTTTTTTTTTTTTTTTATGTATGTTCAACGATTACTCCGCCGTTTATGAACCGATTTTCAAAATTTTTCTTTTGTTATAATAGGTTTCACTCCAATTTGGTCCCATTTTCACAAAAGTGGTGATCTGATGATGGGATCCATGAGTAATCGAGGGAACTCCTCAAAATTCAAATGGAAACATATGTTTTTTTTGGTTTCATATGAAGTATTCCAGGCATATGTTACCAAAAAGTAAGATTTTGCACCAGGATATACCATGGTTCGAAGTTGGTGAACAGAACTCCTTACTCCTTATAGATACATGTTTGGGGGTTTCGGCGTTGTTTTAAGATCTGAAAGTATATACTACTATGCAAATTTAATTTATCATCATCATCATCACCACCATTCCACCATACATCCGTGACTAATCGAGGGAACTCCTCCAAATTTATATGGATTTCGATTTTATGAGAAGTATCCTAAGCATGTGCTACCAAAAAGCAAGCATGGGGGTTTCGGAGTTGGTTTAAGAACTGAAAGCATATTATGCTACTATGCAAGTTACATTCATCATCATCATCATCACTACTACCGGTCACCACACCATGAATTATCTAATCATGACCCTATTATTGTTACTTTTAATCGTCTATCGTTTATCGAACAAACCCCGAATTTGTCTAACGATTTAAAAAATAATTATAATGTTGTTTCAATGTAAATCACTCAACCTTGGTGTTTAGGTTACCAAGTTAGCAATTTGATCATAAGATCTATGAGGTAAGTTATTCTTAAAATTTATAAGGATGATTTTAGTTATATTATTTGAGCATCCATACTAATATTATAAATGTGAAAGTGTGTCTGTCTGTCTGTCTATCAGTCTGTCTGTTTGTTACCTCTTCACGCTCGAACCGCTGAACCGATTTTGCTGAAATTTGGCATGGAGATACTTTGAGTCCCGATAAAGGACATAGGATAGTTTTTATCCCGGAAAAATTTAAAGTTTCCACGCGATAAACGAATTTTGGCGCAACGAAGTTGCGGGCGTCATCTAGTAATGTTGAGTTGTTTTCATGAGTGATGAGTGTAATGATAGAAAGAAAGTCACTGAACAGAACTTTAGAGCCTTTAAAGACAGGCGTATGAACATTAATTTTATCATTGCTTGATTAACGCCAAGCAATAAGCATATACATTAGGTATACAGTGGTATATGCTTGGAGTTGCTTAAGCAATTCTGAAGTAGTGACATCAGACAATGAGTTCTCATAATATCATGAAAGTGTATCCTGGATCCAAAGTCACTAAGCATAACACCTTAGTCTGTGCAGAAAACCAGCTTATAAATCACTTAAAAGAGTGAAATTATTATTTTTAACAAAAAATTAAAACCGACTTCCAGGGTAAAAACAATAATAATTTGTAATAAACAAAAAAGTGTTAAATAATTCTTACTCTTTAAAGTGCCTTATGCTTATGCATAATTCTCCTAAACCTCAACTATTTCTGTACACAATCTACATTATTTTGAAGTCGGTACCAGTCTTAAATATTGAAAATATTTTGTCATATAGAACTCAGCATTCTTATCTGGTACCGTCTTCAAAATAATGTAGATTGTGTACAGAAATAGTTGCGGTTTAGGAGAATTATGCATAAGCATAAGGCACTTTAAAGAGTAAGAATTATTTAACACTTTTTTGTTTATTACAAATTATTATTGTTTTTACCCTGGAAGTCGGTTTTAATTTTTTGTTAAAAATAATTTTGACAGATGAAAGTTGGTTAAAGTGTAGTGATCCATCAAAATAAAATAATGTAGTAAATCAAACATGTTTATTATGCTTCAGTAAGTCTTAAATTAGGATATGTAAAATAAATAAGCTGCCGATAACCTAGTGCAGGGCAGTGCGTTACTATAGGTGCAGTGAAAAATGCAGTTTTGTATGGGAAACAAAATTAAAAAAGTTAAAATATTTTTAAATGCAACGTCTGTGACGGAAACATGCAAATATTATTAGTACTTATTATTTTAAATTATTTTGCCACTTACACAGATCTGGGTTAAAATTAACACTCTGTAAAATATTTAGGCATGGCTTTCATAATTCATGGTATGAAGAGCAAAAGAGATAGCATGACAATATAAACAGAAGAGAAATAGCCCAAGGTTAACTTTAAACCAGATCTGTAGAAGCTAAGATAGTTAATTTACGTAAATGATAATAAAAAACTATAAACATCCCATACAAAACGGCACACTTAAATTAACTAAACATAACATTTTTATATACTCTTATCCAAAAACACTATAAAACTATAATACATAACCATACTTTTTCAATCTGTACTTACATAAATAAATATAACTTATTTTTACAATTTTGAACCAGCATAATTCCTATATTTTTGTTAAAATCTTAAAATAAAGATTAAAATAAAATAAACCTATTTAAAACTAAGTCCAGTCAATTCATTAAAATATTATAGAAAAGACATTAAATAAATTTTTGACAAGATGCTTAAAAAATATTGACCAGACTAATATTAAAATATTTATGCTTGTACTTTGAAAAAAAAAGAGGCAAGAGTGTATACCAAAATTGTCATCAAAAGACTCCCTGTAAGAAATAGCCAATTTTATTACTGCAAGACTAATACTACGTGTAAAGGTGACTTTCCGATTCTCGCGGCAAGCGACCGCGTCCGACAAAAATTCAAACAAATTGCCACTTTATGAGTTATGACATAGATCATAGGCTATAGCAGGGCTTCCCAGACTTATTTGTACTGTGACGCCCTAGGGACTTTGCCATTTCTTTACGACGCCCCTGAAAATACTTCCTGATAAAGTGCCGGATAGGCTATCCACAACTTATTTGACAGATTCTCCATACTTTATCTGTCAAGTTGGATAGCCTATCCGGCACTTATCAGGAAGTGGTGAAACAGGCTCTTAGTATATATTTTATTTGCTTTCTAAATATTTTTATTAGTAACAAAGTTTAGCCAATATAGCAATTTTTATTTAACATTTTACTTTTTAAGTAGGCAACTTTTTCTCTTATTCAGCACCAATTTGGGCTTAGCCCATTATAAAATTTAACAAACACATAATTGCATATTATACAACATCTACTCTAAAATGGCGTTTTATCCCAACTTGAAACATACACTGCAAACCCCTGAGCATGGCCGGATTTATATTTATATGTACCTAGGCCACTTTAGTTTTTGCGCCCGGGCTATGTACGAACTCTGCCCCCCCCCCCCCCCCCCCCCCCAGGACGCCATAGGACGCTACCGGCCATAGGTCATAACCTATACTGTCTATACATAAATCCAGAGCTGCTCTTGAGTAATTGAAATATCTACACACAGACATTATAATTGTACTATCAGAAAATAATATTCATAGGCAAATGATGGACTATAATATTATTTGGCCGAGTTATGTCAAACAATCCGGGAGTTGACAACTTTTTAAAAATTGTTTTAAGCGCTTCAGTAGCTTACAATAATAACTGTAAATTAATATTTTATTCATTATTATGCCCTTGAATGAGTTAAGCATTATGGTCACGTGATCACGTGTGACGTCATTGTGCATGAAACAAACCAACAAGTAATGATTTTGACAACTTATGTCATAACCTTGGTCATAACCTAACAACTGTCAATTGAGTTTGACACTGCACAATGACGTCACTGCTTCTGACCGGCGTTTCCAATCACGTTACTTACAGTTAATAAATCCAATTTTTTTCAATGTAAAATAAAATAAATCAATAATTATTTTTTCGTCATTTGTATTGTTTTAGACTTTTTATCAATAAATGTATAAAATTTAATCATTATTTTAAAATTTTAAACATACTGTCTGTCAACTCCCGGATTGTAATTCATGTTAGTCCTGACATAATCTGACAAATAAGTAATAACATAGGTCCGCAGACCTATTAGCCTATGAATTAATTGCTTTGATAGTACAATAATTTTGTTCTTGTCTAATATAACTTATAAGACATATTATATGTTTGACAGACAAGCACAAAATATTGCATCTTTATACAAAGATGGACGCTGAATAAACAAAGCATCTTGTTCTTAAAAAGTTGGATAAATAAGACCGTAATTATAAGGGCCTTATCATACTAGCGGTTGGCGAGCGGCTTCGGAGCGGAACGGGCACGCAGCGAAAACGTCGTGGACGTGTAACGAGATAGCAACGTTCGGTGCTTTGTAAACTCGCTGTAAACCCGTGTTGAAAACGTTGCGCATCCGCTACGTGACCGCGACGTGCTCGGTGCGCAACCGCGGCGTATTCGCGACGTATTCGCTGCGCGCCCGCTCCGCCCCGAAACCGTTCTCGAACCGCTAGTATGATAAGGTCCTTAGGTATCAATAAAATTATGTTATTATTTCATTTTCAAAAAACGCACATTTATTGACACAACCTCCATCTAATCTACATTCTACAACAGCTAAAATATATTTACAATCCTATATCACAGTATATAAATACATCCCGTGCAGGGCTCCGATCTAATACTAATAAGTAAATGGAAACTGAAAATGTACTATCGTAGAAATTGATTCATAGGCAGTTGACGGACCACCGTGATTTGGTCGGATCATGACAATTCAATATAAGTCGTGATCTGTCGACTGGGTTTGACATAACGCGACTAAAAAACTTAGGTCCTCAATCTGACTACGAATCTTCTCTGAATGTCGAATGTACAAAATGCTTTTCTTTTATCCTTTGTATGTTTCTTTCAAATTTTGCTTCTCGCCTTCTTTGTCACAACTAGACAGAATGACAAGGACAACATTTTCAATCGACTTAATCTGAGTCAAGTAAAAGTATTCAATCAGCATCTTCTAACAAGTTTAACAAAATTGATACAATAATGTTTCCTAGACATTATAAATAGTAAAATATGTTTGAACTAGATCAGGGCCTCCCAAACTTATTTGTACTGTGACGCCCTAGGGACTTTGCCATTTCTTTACGACGCCCCTGAACCCAGCTCCCCAAAAATACTTTCCAATTTTAGAACCAGCCTACATAATTAGGTTATCATAAAACACTATTTGGACATTTTTATTTTTATGCGGAAATAATGACCAAATCATAAGCATAAAAATTAAAAAAAAACAGACATTTATGAGGCTTGGCTAATGTAAAGAATGCGCTTGCTTTTCTGAGCATAATAATTATAGCTTCTGAAAGCGGGGATACTGCCCGGGATGTATGAATGACATAATGCGCGCGGCACTCACTCGATTTATATTTTATTTGTGTCGATATGCGACGCCCCTGGGACAATATCGCGACGCTCGGGGCGCACAGTTTGGGAAGCCCTGAACTAGACGTTGCTTGCAAATTAATTCGCGATTTTATAGTGTAAGGACCATACATTTTTAGTGTTACAAACTATCCTCTGTGTTTTCACACTATATTATACCGAATTTCAGCAAAATCGGTTCAGCGGTTTAGGCAAACAGACAGACACAATTACATAAATCGCAAACTTTTGAAAAGCTCCTGTATGAAGAAAGCTTTATTTTTTGTATCTTTGGATATTGTCATCAATATAATTTTGTTTCAGAATAATTCACAACACATTTTTGGATGGATGCCAAGTTTTTTGTTCTTACTACAAAGGAAAAGTGATGTAACCCATATTTTTTATAAATCTCAAGAATAACGCTAAATAAGCAAGTCTCATCATAAATTCTACTACTTTTCTACACAATTATAATTTACAATGACTTTTTACCCAATTTACAAATTAAAAGCACTCCTAGCGCCATCTACATTTCAGTAAATTTAACTACAAATTATTAAATTTCTACTAGTGTTCTACTTATGCTCCATAAGATGGCTCAATGTAATATCAGAGAAGTTGATTCCTAAGCAGATAGCGGACCTAAGTAGTTTGGTCGCGTTACGTCAAACCCAGCCAACAGATCACAATTAACATTGAATTGACATGATCTGACCAAATGACGTTGGTCTCTCAACTGCCTAGGAATCAATTTTCTCGATGGTACATTAAAATATCTAAAACTTTTATAAATAATTAACTCTACACTACAGCGTTTCAAAAATCATTTACCTAACATATTGGCTCTTAATTTACTTGTTGACTCAATAGATTGTTGTGAACTTGTAATAAAGATGTATTTTACTAAGTTGTTTTTACAAAAGCAGTAAATTAAGCGCCTAAACTATTTTTTATAGATTTTTTGAAACATTACCTTTTATAGCTCATATTATGCTTTCTTTTAAAACATGCAATAATAAATAGATGCAAAAATATTATAATATCTATGGAAGACAAATGAATATCAATATTAAAATTTCCAAAATACCTTTTTTCCAAAAAAACCTTTTTTCGTGTCAATAAAATTGAAAATATCTTCAACAAATTCCTGGTTGAAGAAATACATTTTTGTGGTTGTTATTAAAATTATGCGACTAAAGAGGTACTAAGACCAATTTAACCTGACCTACACATTCATATTATGCAACTTGACCAAATGACATAATCCTATTACTATTACTAAGGGCCATTCAGACCGCAACGCGACGTGTAGATGCATTTCATTTGTATGGATTTGACATATTTGCAAGGCGTCTCACGCCCACGAAATCTGTCAATTCAGTAAAAAAATAGAAATGCGTCTACGCGTCACGTTGCGCTCTGAATTGATCCTAAGTGTAAGGACACAATATTATCTGCCCAACGTACGGCGCCGAAAGTTCAGCAGCTGAAGTATCAGTCGCAATATTCAGTTATTATGACAAACCAACCGCCTGTCGCCTGCTATGCAAAATACATCAAATACGCTAGCTGAAAATATCGTCCGACGAAAGATTGCGCGCTACGCAGAAAGCGGCGTAATTTACGCTGATGTGTCATAGAGAACTTGAAATACATTGCGAGCGTATTAAGCCGAACGTTCGGCGCCGTAAGTTCTGCAGATGTGTCACGACACTAAGACCAATCTAACCTGACCTCTACAGGTTCATATACTCGTGCGAGATCCACGAGACGCGCGGGGGTCATGGCTCGCTGGTGTCGTCTTGGTCCTCCTGTCAGACGGACCAGCCTGCAGTTCGTGTGCCGTTGGTGGTGAGCTCGCTGTCGTGGTTTATGGCGGCACGACGGCCGGACTTGCGGAGGTCGGAGACAAAGGCGTACTGGAAATCAAGAAGTTTGGTTAGCTCTAGGAATCTATTGCTTAAAGGTGCCGGTTGGCAGCGGACGACATGAAGCAACCGCAGACGACATGTCGTCGCGACACTACTGGTTTGTGTGTATTTCCATGAAAATATATCCTTTGCAGCTAGTGACACGAAGCTAGCGACACTTATTCTAGAAACTTATTCTAGACACATCGTCCGCTGCAATTTCATGTAGCCGGCTTCCAACTTGTACCTTAACTTGGAACCTTAAAATATGCTATCAACGCAAGCTCGGATGAATCGGGGACTGAAAAGCGGGAGCGAATAACCCCCACACCGGTTTCGGTGACGGAGACCGGTTTCATTGAAACCACGCCAGTTACACAGGAGTAATTTATTTAGTGCCCAAGTGTGGGCGCAGTACACAAGAGCACTCTCTATTCTTTTTCTCTCATGGCCCAGTGGGACAGATTGTGTTTAACTTTGAATTGCTATGAACCCTACTGTTTCCCTCGCAACATCCATATTAATATTTGAAATGCGAAAGTGTTGATGTGATCCGATTTTGATGGAATTTGGGATGGAGCTACTTTGGGTCCCTGCCTATCAAATTCCGGTGCAAGATAGCTTATATGATGTACTAGGATGGCAGAACTCACCACGACAATAGCATACAGCAGGCCGATGCTGAACCCGGCGAGCACGTCGCTCCAGTGGTGCTTGTAATCGGAGACGCGCGTCATCACCGTGTACCAGGCCATCATGATCAGCAGGAACTGGATGCCGTGGCGGAGGAGCTTCGAGCCGCGCCAGAGGAACCGCTTCTGGAGGTATAACTGTAATGGCAGGGGTCAAACTTAGCTGGTTGTGCCATATGAACCTATTTTTGTTATAACAAATAAAATTAATTGTAGTCTAGATTTGGAGGAGCCGAATTTCAAAAGCATGGAAGGTTTTGACACACTGCCTAGGCAAGTCTGTATTATAATAACTAATAAGATTTCTGAGAGTTGACACTAATGGAAATACATACATACATAAATTATAGAGTAAGAACCAGGACAGCTATTCTATAAAAACAACTATGGAGTTTGGGTTCCTGTTACTTTAGAAGGTATCAGGTGGTGAAGGTCTACTTACCAATTGTTAAAGTGTAAAGCTCATTTATAGGGTTCTGTACCCAAAGGGTAACAACGGCTACCTATTACTAAAACTTCGTTGTCTGTCCGTTGTCTGTCTGTCTCAAGGCTGTATCTCAAGAACCGCTATAGCAAGACTTGTGAATATTTCACAGTTCAAGTTCTTATTTTTGTTGCGGCTACAACAACAAATACTAAAAACAAAATAAAATAAATATTTAAGGAGGGCAAATCCTTTCGTGCGCGAGTCCGACTAGCACTTGGACGGTTTTTACCTTGTACTTACCGCAAAATAGAACATAGTGTACGCGGAGAACGAGCTATGTCCGCTGGGGAAGGAGAGCCTCATCTCCTTCATCAGCTTGGGGTTCTGGCCGAGGCAGGTGAACTGCTCGATGTAGCGCCACCTGTTCTCTGGTAGCGTGCAGTCTATGTCGGGCCGGCACACCTGGAAATAGAAGAGTGTGGATTTAGTACAAGCTGTCAGCAGAGATAGTAAGAAGGCGAAATGCCTACCATTCCCCCTTCCAGCCAAGTATCGAGGGCAGTTCGATCTGCTTACTGCATCATTCATAGTACAGTTTGTATTAAGTATGATGATCGGAGAGCGAATTTCGAGAAAGCGTATGCGAGAATTTTTTTGCTTAAATATTTTTTTCTATTCTTTAATGTTCCTCTTACGATGAAGGCACCATCTCTCGTTAAAAAGTAAATCAAATTTTAAAGGTCATAGAAAATACTACTTTACGCACAAAGCTATGGACGAAGCCGCAAGAGAAAGCTAGTACAAAATGAACACAAAAATAACCATCAACTCTACCAGTACTATAATGGCACAAAATTGTCGCGCATCGCCAATTTTACCATCACCGTAGCTCGAGGCGCCGCGGTAGTTTTGCCATAACTCCTTGTCATCGTCACATAAACAACAATCTTGCGGTAATAGCTTTCTGCATGTAACATCTCCTTATGGAGATGTTACATACTACTGTGCATTCGTGTATTGCGAGAAAATTTCAGAGTTTTTGTTTCTTCTTAACAATGCAGTTTAATAATTTGATGCCGCCAGTCGCCACACAAGTTATGATCCTTTAAGAACTTAAACTTGGCTATAACAGCCCACGATATGTGTATGAACAGTGCCAGTTTTAGCATAACCACCGCTGAAGTTTTTTATATATCTCTATAAGAACTTTCTACGGCGTTTTGTTAAACATGATGTGGCGGAACCATTAGCGTTGCAATCCTGAATCGCGCTATCGAAATCTTCAGAATTCGTAACCATACCGCAGCTGACCACTAAGTCAATAATAGGTCTGACAAAGGCTTCCTTGATCAGACCTTGCTAAGTCGAAGATTTCCCTTTATACCTCTCTTTCCCACAATAACATCTGCGGTAAATCAAGTTTGAAACCTGTTCAAAAATTACCTAGCTATATAAATGATTTTATGTCCAGTATTTGCATTCAGAATTGCCAGTTTAATTAGCGGTATATCATAAACAAGTTGTGTGTTGACTCTGTAAATTACCTAACTACGACAATTTCATAGGCTACTTATTAACTGAGTGGTATTATGTAGATGAGTTAAGGCCGTCACAGACTTAGCTATAATATATATTAATATATTTATAGCTAGGCATATTACTATACATTTTCTATACAATTTTCGCGTGACCACACACTCAGCTATAATATATATTTCTGGTCTCAGTGTGTTTAGTACGGTATATTAATATATATTATAGCTAAGTCTGTGACGGCCTTTATGATTATGTAAAGTAGTAACAAGAGACCGATTCTAAGTTTTCGAATGTAGCTTCGATTTTAGATTTGTCATTCGCATGTCATGCATGGAATAAAATGGGAGCTTGAAAAACAGCCTACTCGAACTCTAGCTCGAAGGCGATATTCGAGGTATTAGCTTTTAAATATAATATAAGATTTAAAGTCAAGAGTCTCAAGACCTCAGAAACCAAGCAAAATAAAAGCAAAAGCAACTTTCATAAAAATAAAAACACAGCCGGTTCCGGCGGACAATGTGCAGGGTTCGCATAAATATTAATCACTGTTTGTTCGCCCGCGGGCCGCAGCCCGCAATTATGTCGTTACCGTATACTCTACGTCAATCATCCAATCAACTCCAGTGTAGAGGACCTTGCATATGCACTGAGAGATCGCAATAACGCAACCGCGTTGCACGACTGCGAGGACAGATTTTTATACTTTATTCGTTGGTTTAAAAACAAAATCAGCAGCATTTTACTAAAATATGCAAAGCAAACCTAAAGATTGCTATTCTATATAAATACTAAAATTACGTTCTATTAAAAACTACGTTCTTCATCTGGTGTTTATGAAAAACTTGATCTCGAAATATAAATAAATAAGATATTATTATTCTCACGGAAAATTAATTATGTATTTCAAAACTTAAGCTAAAAGCCTAGCCCGTTATTAATGTGCTCGTAATGTTGAAATCGCAGCGACATTTAAGCGTATGTGTAGTCTCCTTAACCGAGGAAAAGCTATCCAGTTATTGGCGCAACTTATCAATTTTAAGAATCTTATTGACTTTAACATCCGCGGCGTATACTTAGGCTGTATGACCACAATTATCTGAGAGAGATACCTTATTGTTTTATTCTCATTTTGAATCTCTTACATACTGTTATTAGTTTTCAAATTATTTATTATTACAAAAAAGATAATAAGTAAGTAAAAAATCAATAACCGCTTGCCGTATTGTATGATATGCCGTGTGCGAAACATCGAAAATATCCATACTAATATTAAAAAAGTGTGTCTGTCTATCTGTATATCTGTTTGTCTGTTATCTCTTCACGCCCAAACAGCTGAACCGATTTTGCTGAAAATTGGTATGGAGAAAATAGTTTGAGTCCCAATAAAGGACACGAAAAGAAGTTCTTGTATCAGTCTATATTACGTTTTACATCGTAAAGCGAATTCACAGCGGTAACAGTTATATGTAAGTTATCTGTAACAGTTATCTGTAACATAAAGTTGAGATTAAAATCTGGATTTAATTTATTTTTATTGTCGAATTAATTTATCGTCACTCGAAGTACGAGTGGTATTTATTGGCTCACTTTGACGATTTATACGACGGGAATAAGACTCCGTCAAGATTATAAAAATATTTATATGTTCAACATTTTTTCAACAGATTGATTATTTCATACGGTTATTCGTTTGATTGAAGAGATTTGCGAGATGTCGAGATGATACTTTCGAAAAAAAATTTCATCATTTTACGAAGCTTTGAAATTTAAGAATAAGTATAAGAATGTATTTCTTTTTAGCATCACACAATACATCATAAGTCAGTAGTACAGTTCGACTATAATATTAATACAATTTACTATAATGCTGTGTGACGCCAAAAATTGGCCCCAGCTCAGCAAACGCAGCAAGCAACTGATATTCTGCAGAGGCCAATTTGACACCAATGTTGTTTATTAGTTGGATTTTGAGGAAACTTTGCAGTAATGTAGGCTACATTTTAATCCGCCCTTCTCACGGTAACGGGATTCGGGAACCACCACGCGCTGTAAACTGAAGTCAACGCGGATGGAGTCGCGGGCAACAGCTAGTTTAATCGTAAATTCAATTTCTCCTCAAACACCTTCTTTAGATTCCGCGCTTGTCATACAGTTGATAACTCACGACGTATGAAAGGGCAATTCCGAAAATAGTTCACACCACCCTCGTCCTTACTCCCGTGGGAATAATAACCATAATCCCCTAAACCGTTATAGCAGGCAGGACGGGTGTAGAAGGTTATTTTTGTAAGGCTCCTTACTATTCCCGAGTTCTTTCTTGTATTACAATTTACAATAGCATTTTCTGAGTATCAGCTGGTAGCATCAGGAATGTTAAGTGTGAGGTGTGAACGGATTTTCTTATTACTTGACTATTAACAAACTTTTAACGTGAATTTAAAACACATTCGGATTGGTACTATTGACTGAATCCCAAAGTGCAGTGAATATTACGCAAATAAATAATAATCCGATCAAAATCTGACATTTTGCACACGTCATACCAGAATATTGACAGAAACGCTGTCAAACGTCGAACAAAACTTTTTGTTCACTGTCTGTGTTCCGCAAGTGACCGCTAGAGGCGCTATAAAATTTTCCATTCTATTATAAAAATTTACGTAGTCGGTATTGAGTACCGATAAATACCTACTATAGTCTATACTCTACCCCTCTTACTAATAAAAAGTTACACAGCGTGTATAGAGGGTGCATAAGATTTTTTCTACCAATAATCATTTTTCGACATAAGGCCTGTATAACGATGCTGTCATTTCCATACAAATTTCTCTGTATAGACCATGTATAGACTCTGTGTAACGTGTGTATAACTTAAAAACTCCTGTTTAACTATTCACACGTTGAACGCATGTTTAAGAAGTTTTTATATTTAGTAAGAGGGTATAGCTTTAAAGTTTAAGCTCATGGTAGAGCTACTGGTGCTGTTTCTATCGTGAAAACATTCTATAATATTACATTCTTATTAAAATAACGTAAATAAGATTTTTAATTATCTCACTTCCATTCTAGACCGGTAAATTACGGTAGCCGATTTTAGGAAGCCCGTCAAAAAACCAATGTCAATATTCTTCCAAAATAAATCGTGCGAAAACATTAAGGCCAGCCTCGACCTTTCGTCGTATCGAATATGTGTGATGGAGCCTTAAATGCCAACAGTAGCAATATTACCGTAAAAGGTTCCAAGTGTTTATTTTGCCTTCGCATTCTTTGAATTTAAATAAGGAAATTATATAAGAGTCTGTACGTCCTACAATATATTCTGTCCATATTAATAATTAGCATGGGACATAAGGACGTGATGTTCATACAATATAATTATAAACGCAAAAGTATCTGTCTGTCTGTCTGTTACCTCTGCACGCCCAAACCACTGAACCGATTTTACTGCATTTTGGTATGGGGATACTTTGAGTCCCGGTGAAGGACATAGGATACTTCCTTTATATCCTTTGTACGATTACCGCGCTATAAACGAATTTAGGGGTCATTTAGTAGATTAGTAGGTACACTTGTTTTTGGATTGTTTAACGTTTCTTAGGTATGTATCTGGTTTAGGCGGACTTGCGTAGACCTGGGTTAAAAGTTAACTCTGAGTCAAACATCATGTCATCTGTATCACTCACCAAGTGGGTGATACAGATGCCATGATGTTTAACTCAGAGTTAACTTTAACTCAGATCTGCGCAAGTGGGCCTTAGAACTTTAAAAGTCTAATTCCCTCGCGATTTGATTTCAGTGTCAACGAATATTTCTCACGCACACATCAGAATATGGCATACCAATTGCACCAACACTGAAATCCAACTGCGAATGGAATAGAAATAATTACCAAAGTCTTTGATAGGGGGATAATCTTTTAAAAGGGATGTAGAGTCCTAAATATAGAGATTTAGATTAAATGATATGTATCTGGCTTAGAACTTTATTAAAAGTCAGGTCCCTCGCGATTTGCTTTCAGTGTCAACGAAAACTTTCTCACGCACTCATCGGAATATTGCATGTCAATTGCTCCAACACTGCAATTCAACTGAGCTAATTGAATAGAAATAACAATCAAAGCATCGCCAGTCTTTGTATAAACGCTGTTAAAAGGAATCTAGAGTCCTAAATATTATAGAGTTGTAATTTAAATCATAAAGGTGGCACCAAAATAGACTAAACTTTAGATATTATATCTATGTTTTGCGTCTGTATGATAACCAACGCAATTCCCCTCATTATCATCAAAATACACGGAGACAGATTGAAGATAGGTCCTGAAATAAAACGATTTTATAATGAACTGTTACAACTAGAGAATAATACACTCCATGTGGGGGAAATAAAGTTTAAATTTGTGTAACAACTTTGTAGTAACAAACTGACAAGCGTAGCTGAGAATAATGTAATGTTGTGCCAGCCCTTGACAGGGCTGACACCACACTTTCTAGTTTCTAGATTACGCCTGAGGGAGGCTAGGTGTTGATGCAAATATTTCTTATTTGAGCCAGGTTATAAAATAAGCCCTGGCGTCATCTTACAAAGGTCTCAAGAGATGTCTGCAATAAAATTTTTTACGATAAATTGCAATATTATCTATTCTTGAGGAAATATTTAAGTTTTGAATTTTCTCTCTAATATAGAGCCTTTTCTAGAGACTCAAAGCTGACATATAGCTCTAAGTGTAAAGGACTTGAAAAACAAAGATTACTAACGTAAACAACACTGTAAAATTAACAGATACCTATCTATATATAATTCTATCAATTTTACTGTGTTGTAACTTGTTTATTAAACGTACTTAAATAAAAAAAAATGAAATACCAATGCCAATTTTCCTAGTAAATTCTTGCGCTTTCTCACTAACGAATCATATTTAATCGCTACAGCTGCTTTACCATTTACTATTCATCGGCACATCTGACATGTAAACTCATTGCATATTTACATATAAATAGTGCAATGATATTACAAATTAGAATGCAATAAAATCGCAACAAGAAATGCCGCGGGCCGAGCCGGTACGCAATAAGCAACATGCGTATCGTTTATTATAAATATTTATTGAACTTGTTTATTATATTTATTAATATTACTGCTTAAATGAGTAACATTAATAATTATAAACAAAGTTAATTGCAATTCATTGAATATAATATATTGGACGCGAGTTCTTTCACGCAGAACAATAACGTTTCACTGAAACAAAAAGTTAGTTGTAAGAACTAAGAGACCAAAGAATACAAGTACCACCAAGAATAATTAAAAAGACCAACACTAGCGATTATGAAGGTCAAGATTTTTGTCTCTGCGCACAGGATCGACGTCATTTTGTGCATACAGAAGACACTAGACAGCTACGCAATCATGGTTACCCATCATGGGCAAACAAGAAGAGAGACTGAAATCTTTATAATAATAACTCCCACACCGGGTTCGGTGACGGTGGCCGGTTTCATTGAAAACTAAGCCAGTGACGTAGGAGTAATTTTATAGTGCCCAAGTGTGTGCGCAGTACACAAGAGCACCATCTATTCAGTATTCCTTTACTCTCCTAACCCAGTGGGACGGAATACCGACACGACTGGCGAGTGGCGAGAGATCAGGCGCAGGACCGACTTTCTACATGCCCATCCGACGCATGGATCATCCAACTTGTCAGACAATCAGGTGATCATCCTGAATTGTCCTAATCAAACTTGGAAATAATGTGTTTTCAAGAGCCACGTTTTTAACCAAATTGACCACTGGTGACTGGACCACAGAGGCGTGTAAATTGTAATTCTGATGCGGGATATACAGGTGAGCAGAAAAATACCCATGCACCATCCTTAGAGTTATAGCACTCATTGTTTCATGAGCTACAAGTTTGAGCCCAGCCTTACATTGTGTGCACTTTCAATAAACAATGAATATTAAGCGCCGCCCACGCACAAGCGCCAGATATAATCATGCACTCACGATGTACATACACGATGTATTGTACATAATTAGGCGTTAATGTGTTATATAATGTAGGTCGGATGCTGGACAAATATTTGTTAGTGTCAGGTGCCTCGCATTACACACAGCTTATTGTTTTACGTACTTGAAAATAAAGAGTAAATGATGGAGCTGTTTTTGATGAGATAAGAAGAGATTCTCCTCTAATGTTATTAGTTATTACCATTATTACCTTGTACTTATATGTATTCTATGCCATTATATTAACGCAAGATGACGCCCGAAACTCCGATATGTCAACAGCCAAAATTCGGCTATCACGTGGGAATCTTACATTTTACAGGGATAAAAAAGAATCTTATGTCCTTTTCCAGGACTCAAAGCATCTCGAATCTCGATACAAAATTCCAGCACAAGCGGTTGGGGTATAACCGCTTGTGCTTTTGAAATTTGATTGGACCCATGACAATGCATGAATTTTTAGAAGTAGTACAAAGAATTAGGGGCAGTTCCATCATTAGTTTCAAAGTTTGCGCCTATCTTTTCTTGTCATAAACAATGATTTAACACGGTATCGGTATTTAAGCGCCTCTCACACTTAACGAGAGCAAGTGAACAATTTAAGTTATTAGTGGCCATAATGGCCCGGACCTGGGTCATCGACACCAAACAATGCGTTTCAATACTTGTTTATTGAACAACACCGCTAAATCCTTGCGAAAGTGAGTGTATGTCTGTCTCTTCAAACTTAAACCACTGAACTCATTGCGATAAAATTAAATATGGAAAATGGAAATACTTTAAGTCCTGGGTAAAAGTTTTCACGGAAAATTAAGTTAAAAAAGCGGGGCCGGGGCACCATGCGAAAAACAAATTAGTTTATTTATTTCTTTGTTGCGCACAAAGCAATAAATAAACTAATTTAACCGCAATAAGCCATATAATATTATATCAAACTGTTTGTGATATAAACTAATAAACAATAATGTTTTAAACCACAATATTGGCACGCGCGGCGCGCACGCGCTACCTGGGAGAGGTAGATATTGAGTTACAAATTACTCAAAATAGTAATTGTTATTTCATTTATAGCTAATTACTAGTAAGTGGGAACTATTGCATAACGGTTATTACTTATTAATATTGATTTAGAGCGAGCATGGACAGTTTCCGTCTTGGTCAAAATAATTATATATATTGTTTTATTTCAGTAGTTGAGCGATTTGAGCGTGAAGATAGCTGAAGCTGAAAGACAGACTTTTTTGCTCTTTCAGCGCCGCTTCTTTCACAGCGAACCTTATTCATTTAAAGGACACATAATATACTTAAACCCTATTATCACATAATTTTCTTACACCTTGTGTTATCTTTCGTATCAAACAGCTGTTATAATTATTATGTCACGAGCACGAACCTAAAAACCATCATCCTTTTAAAGTATGCCAGTCTCATGTAACGTTTAAAGCCGGTTTACATTATTCCAATTTCCAATCCAGTAATCCAATTCAGCTCTAGATTTCTATTGGAATAATGTAAACGCCCACTGAATTGCACTGGAATGCAATTCAGTCCATTCCAGTACCAGTTTAGATTATTTCAGTAGCAATCCAGCAGTGGGTTAGATTACTGGATTGAAATAATGTAAACCGGCCATTTGTTTAGAATATAATAACTGCCAACAAACTTAACCACGTTAAAGTGTATGCACGTCAGATTTAATAAGTCATGCGTGGGCTAAATGCCCTAGATCTATCCTAGGTCTTGCGTTTGTCGCTCCTAATTAGGTCTCTTCTTGAAGCCTAGTGTCGCGGACTCGACATGTGTCATGTACCGTTAGTTATTAAAATTTAAACCTTCCTGTTCCCTTTATATATTGTTTAATTAATTGAAATTTCTATTTCGAATTCATATTTTCAGACATCTGCGCGGACAAATAAAATGTGTTTTATCGTCGATATCATTAGAGTAAGGGCCTGCTTCATCACTTGCTGATAAAGTGCTGGATAGGCTATCCACAACTAATTTGACAGATTCTCCATACTCTCTCTGTCAAGTTAAGTGGTGGATAGCCTATCCGTGACTTATCAGCAAGTGGTGAAACAGGTCCTAAGAAAAGAAATTAACTTAGTTTCGCCAAGTTATCACTCAATATTGTCTCCAAATTCAATGCGCCGACTTTCTTTAAAACGGGAAACGTACATTTTTTGGAACAAAACATAAATTCCATGTCTTTGCCTGGGTTTCAAAGTATTTCTCTACCAAACATCCAAATCGGTTGAGTAGTTTATTATCCAGTAATTTAGCGTAATGCCGCGGCCGCATATGCGTGGTGCTTCGCGCTGAAACCGATACTATTGGACGATCTGCGTGTATCGTCCAATAGTATCGTCTCATTGAAGCTTCGGACGATAGACGCAGGTGCGGCCGGGCCGTAAAGCGAACAAAAATCTCTACATTCACAAGTTTCTGGCGCTACGGCAGCGCCCATGCCAAGACAAAAATGAAAACTCTATCCATTATCCATTTTGAATTTTAAACCTCCACTTTTTTAAGTCGGTTAAAAATTTGAATATAACGCATGTTAATTGATGTGCCCCTAATATTATATCAGAATGACGGATTGATCGTTATGTTTGATCACCATCAATTGGGATCAATAAAAAATAAAAATGTCTGTCAATCAAACTTTATATTTTTTAAGTGCAACCGTGTCGTGACGTCATTGACCATCATCATCATCGTGTGCTACTCACATATTATACCATGTATAAAGTATACTAGTATGTATATTTGAAAGTAGTACAATATATTATACTATACACTCTGAAAGTAGTGTATACAGATTACAGGATGTAACAAAACTTAACGAAATTAATACCTTAGAGTATGTATGTGTCTCTTACATAGAGTTCACTGTGAAAGTAGCAGCGCTAAAGAGCAATTTTTTTGTGATTTGTATACGCAAGCGTCATGGAATCATTCAGCGCATCGCATCGCATCTTATTATCACTTAGTTTTGTTACATCCTGTACAGTATTTTTTTTATTAAATAAGGGGGCAAACGAGCAAACGGGTCACCTGATGGTAAGCGACTACCGTCGCGGGTCGCCCTTGGACACTCGCAACATCAGAAGAGCTGCAGGTGCGTTGCAGGTGTTGGTATGTAACACGGTTTTCGAACCAGGATTTAAATATTCAAAATAAGTACTAAATACTTGGGTAATACAACTTTACATAGATACATTTTTAAATAGATTCACAATCTAAAACACAATGAATGGAAGGAATGTTTCTATTAAAAATCCTTTAAGCAAGCAGAAGACTTAATCTGGAATCAAAAAAACACCGTAACCACAAAAAGATCAAAAGTGCATAGAACTGTTAAATCACATAGGATTAAAGTACAAAAAATATCAGTTTGAACCTACCCAAAAAACATTCAATTTCTACCTTTGGCTCTTGGACTACTAATCCCAGTATTAGCACGTTAAATAATGAAAAAAAAACACCCGAACATAGAACCTCTTCCTTTTTTTGAAGTCGGTTAAAAAGGAGACAACGCAACAGCTTCATTCATGCGTTTACCTATTGTCAGGATGTCTACAATGGTAGACCTCTCACACGTGAACAACCCTTCGACAATGGTATAGAACCCAGGGGTCCTCGTAAGCTGGCGTAGGGTCAAAATAGGGGCATCAACAAATCAACGCATTACAGCTTATGGGGAGATGGTGATGCGTCATATTTAATTATTATTAAACAGTAGTAGGGACGGGAAAATGTGGAAATAAAAATATCGATAAAAAATTAGGAGATCTACTTTCCTGTTTTTTTATAGAGGGCGCGAAAGCTGAGTGAACTTATTTTGTGGAATTTAGTACCAACCAATTTAGTAGTTTTCAGTTTAATTAGATACGGATAATATTGTACATACTATATTTTTAGTATTTATTTTCAGAATCTTTTATTGACCAATTAAAAGAAAAATTTACACGCCATTAAATAAAATTAAAGGGTTATTAAAATACCATTAAAAGTTACCAAATGTTTCTCTTTTGATCACCACCAAAGCAATCGCTTATAGTGACAATTTTAGCTCAATAAAAGAAAACTTATATGGGCGATTAAAATAAATTTATCGTTGCAATACGTTACAGCGTCACATCACTAAAATAGCCATCAAAAACTATTAAAGAGATGATAAAAGTGGGAACGGAGGGTCGTCCCCGTCGATAAATATTTTGCGTGTAATTGGTTGTGTTAACGCGGCGAAGTGTGAAGTTAATAAATAAATTATCGACATTAGAGCGGTGACATATCGATAACGACACATCGATATCGATAGTGTAGCGCAGTAGCGACGATTCGTTACGGTTTAATCGTAATCATGATAGATGACATCCGAATGGAATTTCTCTATCTTTATTCTTTATGAAATGGACAGCGATCTATAAATCTACCGACATTTCAATAAGCGTGTATGGGATGGTTGAGAAAAAAAGGAAATATAACTTGAGAGATATATCTCTAAAGTTACTTATGCTCTTTTATAAAAGAGCATATTAAGTAACTTTTAAAGCCACCTGCGGGATGCGGTTGGCTTCTTTGTCTGGATTCTAGACTACATAATATTAGGTTTGTAATGTTCAGTCTGTTTGCAGTTATTTTTTTAAGTTAATTAAGTGCACAGCAAACTTAAAGCAAGACGACTTTGCGTTGCGACTTTCGTCGACGCTCCGACGGCAAAGAATAAATACATTATGCCGACGGTGAGTTCTTACGAATTTGGGAGCGATTCTTTTTAAAAAACTTTTTTTAGGGTTCCGTACCCAATAGGGTAAAATCGGGACTCTATTACTAAGACTTCGACGTCTGTCTGTCTGTCCGTCTGTCTGTCTGTCTCCAGGCTGTAACTCAAGAACGATAAGCAATAGCTAGAGAGCTAAAATTTCCACAGATTATGTATTTCTGTTGCCGCTATAACAAAAAGTACTAAAAACAAAAAAAATATTTAAGCCATACAACGAACGTGATTTATTTGTAATTTTTGACAAAATACTCAGCTGGGTTCATACTTTAATAATTAATATCAAAAATAAAATAAATAATCCCATACAAAAAAAACACAATTCTTTAGCTATTTCTGCTCTAGCTGCTCTATTTCTGCAGAGTTAACGCTATGACGGCAAAACGCAATGGAGCTATATCTTCACTATTACCAAAGTACCTATAATTACCAGATTATAGCCGCATCGCCAGTCAAATAGTTAAACGGTTCCCATGGGACGGGACATTTTCGTTCATGGGCCCGTTGACATTTGTGGGTCCCTCATGGCGGAAATAGTCAATGGGGGATCACCGAAACGAACGCCATTTAAATGTTAGCCGTGACTTAGTCATTTTATAAAATGACTAAATTGAGGCTTTGGTTTATTCCCGACGCCGGAATAGCGTTTTTATGAAAGCCTTGGTTTAATTTCAGGATCAATCACATAAAAATTCTGTGGATCATACCACAGAACGATCAAAGTAACTGTGTACGGTCGAATACAGATTGAGTTTACCATATTTCAAGCTTATTTCTTTCGAGTTTCGATCCTAATTTAGAGTCAAAAGAAGAACGGATTTGTCTTCGACACGACTAGAAATTCAAAATAATGAGGTACTAATCATATTTAAAAGCATGAATCTTTATTATTTTTAACCCCATTTCACTACAGTCTAAAAGAGGCCAATTTTTCCTCGCCATAAAAGGGGTCCAGTAGAATGCGTACCCTCATCAGACTGACAGCCTCTTTCATAATGACAGACACGTCTTTTGAAGAGCACGAGAAAGAACAATGGTACAGTTCAAAAGGCAAACTTGACAGTTCACTAAATGGCTGCATAGAGTGAAGTAAAATAGTAGTTATTTAGGTTATGATTTCACCATTCATGTTTTCGAGTTACAGTTAGTCACAGTTAGTTAAGAGTTAAGACATTGTTTTTTTAAGTGTTATAATATAGTTGCTAAAGTAGAACACAAAACAAATTATTCGCAAATTGCAACATCCTTTATATAAATACTATTTCTAATTATTTTAACACTACAAATGCAGGTTGATGCAAAAGCTTTGGCTTGTCCCAGAAATAATCCTTCGGAACTGTCCACAATCCATACTCGTGTCTGTCTGTTACCTCTTCACGCCAAAACTGCTGAACTGATTTTGCAAAAATTTGGTACAATGTACTTTGGGTTACGTGAAAGGACAAGGATACTTTTTATCTCGGAAAAATGTACGGTTCCCGCGCGATAAACGAGGTTTGACGCAACGGACCTGCGGGCGTCATCTAGAAGTCTATATATTCGCTAAATTGCCATGCCTGCAATAGTTCAGACACATCATTTTCAACATGTGACAGTGCTATTTCGAGCTGGACAAAGTTATTCTAGATGGATTCTTAGAAGAGAACATACGGTGTGAAATATTCAGCAGTCTTCCAGGCAGTACCGGCTGACTGCCAACTGCTTCTAGAGTATTTTTCCAGACAATTCTGGGTATGTATAGACGTGATTCAGAAGTCAAACGAGTGACAAACCATAATATTTTAGTAGATACTCGAGAACAAATCCTCAAGTTTGAGCGCCACAAATCACAAACCTTTATAACTTACGTAAGCTCTTTATACCTTGTTTAGCTATATTTTTCAATCTTTTCCGAAACTTAAGTTTCAGATATCAATATCTATATTATCTTTCGGGTATTTGCTAAGAATTTGTTTGAGGAATAATCTTACACTTCTTTTTTAAATGGCAATCAGTGAGTCGCCAATGTCAAAATGTGTTAATTTAAGACTACCTAAACTATGGGTTGGCTTTATGAAGAAACAAAGGAGGAATGTTCTCCTAAAACTAACTTCTGACATTGGACCAAACGGTATTTTAACTACATGTGAAATCACCAAATAGACAAGCAAAAGGCGGATTTCCCATCACCGATTTCTCTCCAAGACAGGCGGATCTAATATAACCTAATTTGTAGTGTATGCACTAAGCTGCCAAGCTGTCTAGCTAAGTCTATAATCTCGACCTGTAACGTCGAGCTTGCACGTAGGTAGTGTTTAATGTTCATTAATTAACCTGCCTATTGAAGCCTAAATACATTAGAAAATGATATAAATCGAAGCTATTGGTTACTTAAATGTAAGTTCCCACTTCCCTGTGACTCTGATCAAACAGCCTAACTGCTAAACTGCCTGCCTAAACTGCAATATTTCAGTTACCGATAATATACCAATCCATATTTAATACTTCCTCAATGTATGTATTACAAATGCGAAAGATTGTGTCTGTTACGCCTAAACCACAGATTAGATTAGAAGGTACTTTTAATCCAAGGACTATAGGGATTCAAGAACTTCCTTCGCGTGACATTGCTATAAAGTGTTTAAAGTTTAGATACATAAGTTCTTGTAACAACAAGTCTACAAGTGTAACAAAAGTGTAGGTGTAGCCTGTTGGTCTAGTGTATAAGATAGTAGTGTTATTTATGTGAGAACATCTCCGATTTGGACGATTCAATTACTAGCTTGTGTTACAGCGAATACGATACGAGCGGTCCAAGTGATGACATTATTGCTTCAACAAAATATTAGGTTGTTAAAACCGTTGAATATTATTATGGACGTTTGAGAAGGTTATAATTTCAACGCTGCATGCTAGAGAGCGAAGAGGCCTGGCAGGCGGCGGTCTCTTTCTGTGAAACCGTCCTTTCACAGAAAGAGGCCGCGGAGCGGAACAGAGAGGATGACCCATCCTCCGTTCCACTCCGCCGGCGTAGGACGGGAGTGCGGAGGCGTCGCTATGCGAACCTCCAATAACTTCCGTCCCACGGGGCTCCGGGTCAGGATGGGAACCTGCCCGGCTTAGCTAGTCCCGGCGCCGAGGGGAACGCTTTAGTTTGCCAAAGCGTTCCCTAACTTGGTGGAAGCCCGGTCCCTTGAGACCGGCCGGTCGTAGAGGGAGTCCTGTGTTAGACAGATCCAGGATATCCCTCCGTATACGGCTGAAGGCAAACCGCAGGTGGTTTTAGTGGGTAAACTGAAGTTGGGAGTCCCACATACCCCCGGGGTGCTTCAGCTTAACTGAGGCACATCCCCAACCCGGGGCACCCGTAAAGGGTTTCCCCTGCGCATCAAAAAAAAAAAACAAAAAACAAAAAAAAAGGTTATAATTTCAAAATGTCGGCAAGGTATTTAAAAAATACAAGACGCAAGGCTTACAATATAAAAAAAATATATTTATCTTGTTTCTACGAATATCTTGGCAAAACCAACAACAATAAAATCAGTAAAAACGCTGCACTATTAAAGTTATGCTGCCGCACTCTTTAAAAATATTATCATGAATTATACGAAATGAGCTATCGGACGGCTTAGCATGACTCTGTAGTCACAGTAGTATTTATACGGTAGAGTAGCAGCTATATTATAATAGGAATACTAAAATATTTTAAGTACAAAATAACACTTTCTTCGTCTGTCACACTCAGACACAACCTGTGTCTTGGTATATCCTTCCGTAGAACGATAACTCATAACACACACCCCATGATCACCCGCACACCGGCATCATCACAATTTGCAAATGCCGGTTTTTAAAAGGGAACACTTCCACCTTTATTGTACAGAATCACCAACAGCGATCGCCTACAACTTGTGCCACATCTGCTGGCGTTTCAGTCATCGCCAGGCGATAGTGTTAATTGTCGTTTGAGGCGCGCCGCTAATGCACGCCAGCTATAAATCCCCACGAGCGTCGACCCCGCAGACCGCGCTCGCTGCCCACTGGACCGAAATGAATTGTATAGTAACTGGGGATTTGGGGCCCTATTCTTGTAACTCGAATTTCACTTCGAGCGCAGGCTGACTTGCGCAAACGCACGCTGTCATACTTACGTACTGGCCACTGGACCGAAATTTCTATACTGGGGGACCTATTCTGGTAACTCTAATTTCGCTTCTAGCACAGGCTGATTCGCACGCATGCTGCCCGCGCGAGTATAACAGCCTGCGAAAAGCATGAGGAAAGGATCAATCATGCCAATTTTTCTCGAGTAAGTTGAAATCCCGCGTGAACCATTCAAGTGGCTTATATGATCTACTCTATATATTATGCAGCAATTTTAATCTAAATAATAATAAAGGTTAAGAGAAACAGACTTAACGACACTCAATTTGCAAATATCAACATGGTGGTGGCCTCAAATCACATAATAGTTACTGTGTCTCTACCTTGAGCCCACCAGTCGTTAAGTTTTCTTTTGTTTTTAGCTTGAGAAAAATTTCAAAGAGCTCTACTTCAGCTACCGCGATTCGTACGATAGGCTAATTGCAAAAAATCAAAGTTGGAACCAAAATCTACTTTGTTTATGTAATTCGCCTACAAAGCAACCTAAACAGCTAAGAAATTTGTGATTCTATATTTTGTTTTGGAGTGTACTTGTACTTGTTTAACTGACTCAGCGTATATTTCACGTTAATTTGTCACCGTGATAGTTATTAAGCCGACTTGTGGATTTATGCTATTCTGGTGCGCGTATTAATTACACTGTCAACTCCTTTATACAAACACCATTTTGACAGGAGAACTGTTTCATACATTTTGTTTAATCTTTAAATAGTAGATAAAATTAATGTGACATATTTATCATGTGAGTGGAGCCAAGTCTTTATAATAATCCGCATAATTTTCTCGTATAAACTGACACTTAAATTATTATAAGAAGCCAGAAAAATATAAAAAAGATATCGTAAAAATATTATTAAACTTATCACTCATCTCGGGGCACTTATCGTCTGACACGAATAACCAGATGTCAGTTTATAATCTGCTTATTGCATTTAATTTGTCATCTGCGCTGGCAAAAGACCTTGAGGCAAATACGCTCGTTCACCGTTTCCGCTCCGGAGATAATTAAAAAAAAAACTCAAGACGTCATATTGTCATATTAGCATGGCGGGAGCATTTTAAAATTCTAACGATTTGCAAAGTGGACGTCACACGAAGCTTGGTGTTCTTAACAGAGCGAGACAGTACTTCAGTCCGGACCAACGCCTACAACTCTACAAGGCGCAGGTTCGGCCTCACATGGAATATTGTTCTCATCTCTGGGCAGGGGCGCCAAAATACCAACTGCTCCCTCTGGATCGTATCCAACGAAGGGCCGCTCGAATTGTTGACTGCCATAGTGTTTCGAACAGCTTGGACCCCTTGGAATTACGCCGAGATGTAGCCTCACTCTGCATCCTCTATCGGTTGTATTACGGGGAGTGCTCTGAGGAATTGTTCGGAATCATACCACCTGCAACTTTTCGCCATCGTCCCACGCGAAAAACATACCATCCTCATCACCTTGATGAGTGGCAGTCTTCCACAGTGCGATTTTCGCGTAACTTTCTGCCGCGCACTGTAAAACTCTGGAACGAACTGTCACCAGCAGTATTTCCGGACCTATATGACCTGCAAACCTTCAAGAAAAGAGCGTATTCCCTCTTAAAAGGCCGGCAACGCACCTGCAGCTCTTCGGATGTTGCGAGTGTCCATGGGCGACGGTAGTTGCTTACCATCAGGTGACCCGTTTGCTCGTTTGCCCCCTTATTTAATAAAAAAAAAAAAAAAACACGAACATTATGAATGGTTTTTAAGTATTTTGATATAAGTTTATTTAACTACAGCTTTTGATTGGCTAATATAATGTCAAAACGTTAACAAATCACCAACACTGTTGATCAGATAAACCTCTTAAGATGTTACACCAAGGGCTAGAGAAATTGAAAATAGGTAATTTAATAATAAAATTATGAAAAAAAGAAAACATAGGGACATGCTAATAGTGGCCATAGATATTCAGGAAAAAAATTAGGGCTCTACGGCCGGTATAATTATCCAGGGAGGAAACAGGGGACAACGTGTGTATGGAAAAACGGCTCTAGTGGTAGCTCTTAAAAATCTTAGAAACCGGGAATTAATAAACGCCAAGCCCCTTTTTACATTGGGCCAAAAATAACAACTATTGATTGACATTATGCTTTCGAAGCTACCTATAACATGCACGATCATAATAATTATTTATATGCCTCTGTTCACTTTCGTCATCGCTTACGCGAACGTGGAGAGCCAACACCGAAAAAGCGATAAATGTAACAATTTTTGCCTGTATATTTATGGCGCATACTCGTATTATTTTAATGAAAAGGTACCAACTACCAACACAATATAAATAATATATGTTTATACACTATACAGTGGTACCAACGCCCTTTGAATGCTCAATTCTTTTGTTCGAAGAGAATTGTGTTATCGATACTGGGGATCACTACAATAGCTTATTTTCCGAGTCACTGAACACTGATTTTGCAATCTATATTGGCGTTATTTTAATTTAGATTGCAAAAATATATTTCATCTGATTTATATCTTTGCAAGTCCTAAGAATGCTTTAGAATGTCCTTGGGGCACTCCTAGGATCATAATGTAAAGGGTTTTCGTAGTTAGATACTGATGTCAATCCTGGCGACACCAGTGCAGAAGAAAATATGTGATGGATCAATACCATTTAACATCGTATAAGTATAAATACGCATAATTATTGTTTGCTTTTTCAGTAGACTATTTCAGCTGTATCCGTGTGTCCCAATCTCTCCTTATACTCTACTTAGCGAATCCTGATTGTCAATCTACTTGCCTCTCGTGTAATGGGTGCCATTACAGGTCAGCGGTGACGGAGGACTTTGGCAAAAGCAACGGGACACGAGAGTTTTGAACTTATGATAAGATCAGATGACGCCCTCAACTCCTTTGCGCCAAGTTTGTTTATCACGGGAACCGTTAATTTGTCCGGAATAATATCCTATGTCCTTTCCCAGGACTGAAAGTATCTCCCTACCAAATTTCAGCAAAATTCGTTCAGCGGTTTGGGCGTGAAGAGGAAGCAGAGAGATACACTTTCGCATTTTTAACATTAGTATGGTTGTTGATCATGGTTTTACCTTTTACCTTATAAGGTGCTACAGTGTTACAAAATCATCAAGAAGGCAAAATAACGGAACACACAAACAAACAGTACTATTGACATTAGAGAATTCCCTCGCGACGAAATCATAACTGGGTTAAGTACGTATACTCAGCCGTTAAAATAATACGCCTTCGTAAACTAAATATTTGTATGTAAAGTTTGACGAAATTGATTTTCGCAAAAATGGCTGTCGCTTAAGAGTAAATGGGTGAATAAATATATCCGGTTTTCTAAGGTATTTTGGCAGGATTTATCGATAGCATAATATAATAATAATTTCACGCTAGTGGCAGCACCCGCACTTATAATAAACACAAACTTTTGTTAGAAGTTTCATAACGAATCTGTCAATTTAATTAGAATGTTTACTGCTGGTTTACTGTGTGTAAAAGTAGCGCCCTATGGGTATGCGTAATATTTCCTATTCAAATATTTGATTAGTCAACTATTTTGTGTTAGTCGATCATAAGTTTAATTTGCTTTCGAAGCACATGTGTGAGAACAACAATATTGTTTGATAGGATTGAGACTGGATCGAAACTGTATTAATATCGAATTAAAATAACTGTATTCCTTTCCACCATAAACAATTTCTCCAGTTCTCTTTCTCGCACAATTTACTGTGGTAACGTATAATTTAGCACGACACATAGGCACGTTTAATATAATTATAGCCCACGAGTGCCGCAAATAAACGAAACACGTACAGAGACAAGTGGGATGTTTTTACTGGCAAAATGGATTTTCGCGTCCTTTTGCTCGTGCTTTTAGTTTTCAGCATGTTCTGTTTTGGACTTTTGGTTTTGCTAACGCCTACTATTTTATCGCCATGACTAGAGCCTTAAATCTCTGCCAAGATTTTTCGAATTCTGGGGAAAAGGTTTCTGCATTTAGAAATATGTAAACTGGCAATAATTTACCTTTGGTAGGACATTTGTAATTTGTAAATTAATCAGTGCCAATTAAGTAAATGCTGTAACTAAACAACGAACTCGGTTATTTTACCTTTAGAGATACCTTTACGCTGACAAAAAATCTTCCTTGGATCTGCAGATCTATACATATTATAATAAAACTGTAGAAATGAAAATTCTGTACATTAAAGATATTCAAAAAACAATAAGCAGGGGGTGTTACTACATCGCTATAGAAGCCAAAACTGTGGTTAGTTTTTTGTCTGTCTGTCTGTCTGTCTGGTCTGTATGTTTGTTCCAGCATCACACGAAAACTACTGATCCGATTTGAATGCGGTTTTCGCAGATATATTTGTCTTCTTCCAACTTAACATCTGGTGTATAAAAACATTTCCCCCCACCCCTCTCAGGGGACAAAAAAGGGGTCAGATTTTGTATCAAACTTTTTTCTTTAACACGAAAACTACTGATCCGATTTGCATACGGTTTTCGCAGATATATTTGCCTTCTTCCAACTCAACATCTGGTGTATAAACTTTCCCCCCCACCCCTCTAAGGGGACCCAAACGGGGATCAGATTTTGTATCAATTTTTTTCTTTAATGGACTTAGGTCATATTATTAACTGTATTTTCCAACTTAACATCAGGTGTACACAATTTTTCCCCCCACCCCTCTTAGGGGACAGAAGGGGGGGTAAGATTTTGTATCAATTACTGATGAAGTAGAAATACTTTAAATGGCATAACAACGTTTGCCGGTACAACTAGTATAGAATAAATCTGAACTAAATCACTTCGGAATGACTAAGTTTTTGAAGTGTATAAATTAACAAAAGTTTTCATAAACGTTACTTTGAAACGAGACGATTTTTGGTAGAGACGGGGTGAACGTCCGATAACATTTAGAGCGATCCATCAAACGTGATACAATCAGTGTTCTATGCTGATAACAATATCACAGAACACCGATACATCTTCTGAGTTTGGGATACTGATTAAAAAAATAATAATTATGAAGAATAATTTATATTAAATTAACCAAGAAAAGAACATTGACATTAAATATAGTGAAGCCCTAGAGGCTAGAACAAAATATTTTTTTGTAATTTTAACAAGCAAATTTTTTGTGAGTAGCTACATTTTGATTAGACGAACAACATTTTTATTTTCTAAAAATCTTGAAAGTGGTATCTAACAGAGAATGAAAGGATTTCATACTTTGACTTGATGGTCCTAAAATCCTAAAATATGGATTGTTTTAACTGTAGGACATGGTTACTCTTAAATTATATAAATAATAACCTACCAATATACAAAAAATCAGCTGGTTAGGGTTCCGTTTTAGGGTACAGTGGTCAACCAAGTTTTGTTGATTTACATCCTGCCAATTACGTGCAACAAATTAAAACTAATTTAAATTGATCACTAACAATATCAAAGGAAACGGTTAATATAACAAACAGTCCGTCTGTCTGTAACGGTCGGGACTCGGGGCGAGTGCAATATGTCAAAATTACAGGCCAGCACGACGGAGCGTGTCGCCCGCGCATTATTTATACACTTAGCGGTAGAGGCGATTGTGGAAACATACGGGAGGGAAATCCGTAAGAAATCGCAACGACAGCAAATAAGTGATGAGAGGGCAAATTGCTCATGTTAAGGACATTTGCCCAAAACATGGCATTTTCCCTAATTTATGGATAAACCTACAATATGACCGGACCCATCTAAAAAAAGCCGTCGACCGAAGTTTACAACTGAAAATTGAGAATATTTGCGAAAATTTACACGACGTTAAACATAATATTATTCAACGTAAAAATATCTAAAGACAATGAATTGGGTGGTAAGTTATTCGGAAAGCTAGCAGCTTATTTTGTAACGTCAATTTAAGTATGTTTATCTCTATAAATGTCAACTCTACCGCAGATTTTGATAGAATTTCTCGCAGTAAATTTTCTGATCCTGAAAATATGATCACTTTGACACTCGCAGTTCAATCTCGCAAAAACGTATCGAAACCGCAGAGTATTCCACCACGTGTGTTTCCACTGGAACTTGAGAGGCGAACCACCCAGACGGTAAAACGTCAGGCACAACCATAACAGGCAAGGTAAATATAGACCTGACTGCCGGACTGCGGCGCTCTGATTTAGGTGCTAGAGCGACGCACAGACGGCGACAAGGAATTCCAGGATAGATAGCTGAATCCTTGTATAGAACACACTACAAACGCATCGTCACAAGAGAACAGTGGTTGTTGTTATCGTGTGTTGCGTACTGAAATATTTTGAATTTGGGCATGAAGAGCAACGCAAGCATAAAGAAACCATAGAAAGAGAGTCTTTCTATGCTGGTCAAAGGTCATGCTAAGCTTCTTCCTAGGGAATAATAGTTCTTTCATTTTGTCCGAAAAACTGTAAATATGTCTATTCTTTCGTATTGCTGAGTTATCCTTACTAATATTATAAATTCAAAAGTCTGTCTGTCTGTCTGTACTCTGTAACCTCTTCAGGCCCAAACTGCTGAACCAATTTTGCGAGGAATCTTAATATCGGGAGAATTTCAATCACCATCTGCTGACGATCAGTAATTTATTCCAGCTAATCTGACCAGCCATCAGCTACGTTCACAGGTCGACAAATTGTCAGCGGGTGATAATAACAGGGCTGTTATATTGATGGACGCACTTGCCAACAGGCGATTGCTTGTCTGTTTATAGCGATTATGGATGAAGGAGGTAAAGTGCGCATATACCGGGTGCTTTTAAGCAGTATCCAAACTTTGAAACAAAGTTTATAACTTGAAGTAAACTTTCAACTTTTTCAACACAACCCGTCGCACAAACAATGGTCGCCGTCAGTCTCGAGTTGTAATAATTTACTATTATTTATTCAACAAATGCACTTATCAATATAAAAAGTAGATGTTGTCCGATTCTCAACCCTAGCCGATATGCTCGCTAAGATTCACGAAAATCGGTCGAGCCGTTTCAGAGGAGTTCAATTACGCACACCGTGACACGAGAATTTTATATATTATTAGATAATAACATGATCATGGGAAATCATAGAATATGCCCCTACGTTCGTAATTACAAGCAATTGCTTGTTTTTGGCAACCTAACGTTTAAATGGCGAATGGAGGTACAAAACTTCATATATAAAATGTAATTTGTTATTTCATTAGGTAGAGAGGTGGCATAATAAACGGCACATTGACATAGGCCGCTCAGACATAATCCGATAGAGACAATTATACAATTAGGGCAATTTGTCATCTAGCTCGGCCAGGTCAGGTCGTTATTCTGTAGGAGTCTCCATGTGAAAGCGAAGTCTAATTTGACTGAATAATAAGGATGAATTGCTCTATATTAGGCAGCTTAGATGATTCTAGTGTCTTAACACTTAGGAGAAAAATACTTTTTTTTAATTATTTTCTATTAGGTATCTAATTGATCATAATACTTAGAAGCAGGCGTTTTGTTGCTTTATACAATGTGCAACAAAATTTAGTGATGATGTGTAATGTGTGTCCCTGCTCCCTTGTATAGAGTTCAATGTGAAAAGAGGCAACGCTGAAAGAGCTTTTTTTTAAAATTTGGATTAGCAAGGGTCGACAGCGCCCCAGTGTCATGAGATTTCCCATACAAAAGTTTAAAAAATCTCTTTCAGCGCTTGCTGCTTTCACAATCAACTCTATACAAGGAACACATACACACCCTAGATTAGATATTACCACTTAGTTTTGTTACACCTTGTATACAACATGACTGGTGAGACAATACCGATACTTATGGAGAGTACTCTGTACTCGATTCTCATTATAAATATGTAATAAAATTAGGTACTTAATTTTTTTCCGAATTTCCCAAAAATAAATGAATCATGGATACTAAGTAAATTACGCGGCTAGGCAAGTAGGCATACTATGCGGCCGGTGCAGAGGCGTGCGCTACCAAAGAAACACCACACAACTACCCTTCCCGCGCGCGGTGTCCATGCGTTGGGCAAATAATTATCTAACTTTAAGCTACATTTACTCAGTGATCAATTGATATAATTTTTTTATATTATTTTTTTCCAACAAATATAATAGCCAAATATCACGTCCTCGAGTATTGAACATGTCTCACCAGTCACGCAGTATGTAGAGTTCTTACTTCCTTGGAACAAGGAAGTTTTTGCGTGTTAAAGCTACATTTCATTTGAACAACTAATAAATACTTAAATCTTTGCAAATTGCGAAACCTATTTCATATGTAAAGCCATTACAAAATCCTCTACTGTTCAAATATAGTTTACCTTAGACAACAGTTAAAATAATCCTTATTTCCTTTCCATAAAGACCTGTTAGAAGTTACGGTGGTTACCACACTAAGTAGGTTCGTAAGTTAATTCGCTTCCGGTGTAAATCGTAAATCGTAATCCGATCGAGTTCCAATTCAAGATTGGATCGAGATTTATGTATCGAGTGAAGACAGGTGGCACGCCTGTGGGCTGTGACAAACCTTTTCCGGCTTTTAATAACCAGTTCTTGCTACCAAATGCTGCAAAAAAAAAAAACAAATGATAATAAGTACTTTAGGGTGTTTCATGAATCATGTATGTATGTGCCTAGTTCCCCTTATTTATAGAGTTTACCGGGAAAGTAACTTTTAAACTATTGTATGGTTTATGTGTGTATAGGTCTACCTATTGGGTCTACCAGAATCTGATGGCAAAAAGTGAGAAATTAAATTGACTCTAGCAATACCGGGGTAATTAGACTAAACCACTTTGATCCTTATTTTTCTAAATAGCGGCTGATTCTGTGTGTTAAACATGCAAATATTAAAATCAATCCAGCGATCAAGGATATTTTTTAAAAATCTGCTGTCAAAAATTGCCATCAGATTCTCGTAGACCTATATTATGTATGTTTGTTCGTTACTTCTTCACGCGCATACTAAAACTGATTTTTATGGTTACTTTAAGCATTTTTCGAAAAAGACAATAATGTCATAATATTTCCTTTTCTTATTTTTTCAAGGCTTTCATAGAGTATTAAACAAGTAGATAGGATTCCAGAAGTCCTCATCATTTCTTAAATGTGAGTGGTTCTTTCGGTAGTCTGTTATCGGCGGAATGTGAGAGATGCTCAACATTTATTACTGTGGTTCAGAATTCCGCATTCCACCATTCCATGGTATGTTTAGTTGGCTCTACATGTAAACATGAAACGATGGAGAAGGTGTCCTTCATTTATCAATTTCAAAGGAATGCCCAATATTTGGTATTTCTAAACAGCTTTTGTAGATAGTGTCATTCAAAATACTTGGAAAAGGTAGAAATATTTTATGTTATGTCGCTAGTATTCTTTATAAATAACTAATCGATCACAAAATAGTTAAAGTGACAATACATATAACGTAAAATTTCACCACATACTTACTACATAATAATAACTTTAAGACATGTATTTACTGTTTACACATTTTCCCCCTTACTAATAAACGTTGTATAAGCTTTGAATAGCTATACAGTGTTTTGTTCCTATCACACAAGTGACATTTGTAATTGGATTGAAGAAGACAAAACACTGAATAACTATTCAAAGCATATACAGCGTTTATTAGTAAGGGGATTTAACTATAACTGCTTGTCTTTGCCTGGCATATTAAAAATATCACAATTCACATGTCAGACGTGGACAGGCACAGCAGACCTTGAATAATTATACAATGCGTAAATATATCTTTATTAATAAAGGGAGTTAATAGTTACTACTTATGGCCGGTTTACACTATTTCAATCCCAGTAATCCAATTCAGCGCTGCAAAATAATTCACAGAATTGCATTCCAGTAACCGTTTAAATCATTCTAGTAGTAATCCAGAGCTGCGTTGGATCACTGGATTGGAATAATCTGAACATTTATCTCTATTTATCATACTATTGATCTTGTCCTAGTAAATGTGATCGACACCTTCACTGTACCATATAATTCTGTAATGGCGTTTTGCCGCATTCCATTCCATCGGATCGCACTGATTGACAACATAATGATTGGGAACACCTGACGTCTGTAGGTTTACTAATATAGCGGTAGCCTGCGGGCTTACCCTACCAAATAAAATTATATTTTCCTAATAGCAGACAAGAAAAGGGAATCGATTGCCGAATTTAAAAAAGCTTGAAAGAGCTAAGCCTAAGTAGACCCATAAAGACGCTGATGAAAGGAGATTCACCAATTCGTCTGAAATTCAGACTTATTTACATATTATTGTGTATTTAAATATCTTTTCTAATCTACAATGGATGTGAACGAAAAGGCCGCAGCTTGGGGTTTTGTCAAAGAAGATGCATACCAGGCAGGCTGGCCAACGATGGCGCTTGAACGCAAGAGAAGAGCCTATGTTATTTGGCTTTTGAATTCTGACCTTTGCTCAGAACTCGAAAGGTAAATAACAAAGGCTCCTAAAAAAACCTTAATGCGAATCCGAATCGCACTTGGCCGGTTTTGTAAAGAAAATTATATTAGGCGACACGTACTTCTTCGACATTACACACGCCCCATACAATATAAACGTATTCATATCTTTTCAGCGGAAAAGTACTTAACATTTCCGTGAGTGTTTCTTAGAACCATTATCTGGTTCAATACAAGTTAAATATTTGTAGGCTTTCGTTGAGTAAATTGATAGTAGATATGCCGCATACCTTTAAAGATAACATAGAAACCTTTTAGACGCGTAATTTATATAAAGTGTTTCATAATAAATTATCGACCATTTAATGCAACTGTTAAGTCGATAATGCGCAAAAGTTAGCATTCGTTTATAAATTATTATACAACTGCATAAGCATTTACTATTAATATATTATATTGCAATATTTAATAATTATGCATAATATATATATTGCAATATCTATATTGTAGGTCGGAATTTCTGTTAATAAAAATTGAAATACTGGGGAGGTTTTACGGACAAAATGACAGGTAGCCGCGCTAAGCGTGCCGCTTGGTAGCCTGTCCGGACGAGCCATGCCAGACAAAAGGATTCTAGGAGCGTTTTGTCGTTTTCATCCCTTACGTAATAGCCAATAGGCGATGGTTGTGCAAAATGGGGCACTGAGACAATGGGATAGGAGCTGTGCGAGGAAGGTATTTCTAAAATTCATTAGAATGACTGCGCTTGGCGAGATCAGGCAAACGAAAGTTTGTTGGTTCTCAAAAACATATTCCTCGCAGACGGGTAAGGCAAGTAGCTAGCAAACGCAGGATGCGTCTTCACCAATTTCACGTTTTCTGCGTTAGCTAGCGAGTAGCGTAACACTCGTAGCTGTTGGCAACAAACATGAGTTCTCTTGTTGCACCATTCTTTTACCCCACCATCCTCCACATCTAGTGTACAGGATGGGGCAAGAGAACATACAACACCTGTTCTCTCTTGCCCCACTACACCTTACATCTAATGTACCTAAGTAATACTCACATCAAAGAAGTGCGGTCGCAGCCGTCCCACGGTGTACTTGGCGATGTCAGTAGTGAGCTGCTGGCACGCGCACCCGAACAGGAACACGCCGACCGAGCGATACGCCTCCCACACCCACGGTGGGATCTCCTTCCCTAGGATCACTCGAGACCGCCCCTTGTAGTCCCGGAGGCGGATCCATTCTGTTAAGCACATCTGGGGACAAACAAAAAGGGTTAAGTAAAGTAAAGGTAAGGCGATTGATTAAAATATAGTTCATTTTAAAAAGTTTCAAAGTTGCTCATAACAAATACAAGTATCATAATAAGTAACACAAAGTGAAGCGATACATCAGGTGCGTCTATATCCGCCGCGAACCTGCGACCCCCTTTGAACATCTGCCAACGGCCAGACGCGCTTACCCACGAATTAGAATTTAATTGTTTTATTATTAGATTTCGCTATCGTCGCCTACTAATTTTAGACTTTAATGTACAACAAATTTATGCAACGGAATTTATGTAGTTTCGATGAACCGGTGGTAGGCACCAGTAGTATCAACGTTCTGAAAGCATTTTTTTAAAATCTACTCAGAAATAAAATAATTTTTATTTTTATTTTTTTATTTTTTTACATAGAGCTTATATCAAATTTCATCGTTTGTACGCTTTACCTGACCTCTTGTAGGCTTAACCAAGCCACAAGGAATGCGTACGAATAGAATTACTGACAGATGATCGGGACAAAATAACTTTCCTTTGGTGGTGGAACGAAACCATTTCTATGGTAACCTGTAGTTGCTGTACTTAGTGCCCTGAGGTGGTACTGATAATGATGATGAACAAGATATTTCTAGCCACACTAACACACATAGATATGATGTGCCACTTCACTATCGATTGTGGTCCATATCGACTTCCCGTTGCAACTCGTCCTTGCAAATACTTCGGTAGGAAATAGACGCGTCGCCAATACATACTAATATAAACTGTCTGTCTCTCTGTATTCCTCCGAGTCCTGGGACCTTCTCAAGCCTAATTTCATTCCCTGTTCAAAGGATAGTGCTGTAACGTTTCTGACGATATTGAGATGCAGTCTAAACATTTACTCCCGACTCCGAGTCCCATGATCATGAAAGTTTTTATACTGGAAAAATTTACCGTTCACCCGTCGTCAATTTCGACGCAACGAATTAGCAAACAAAATCTAGTTTATTTATATCACACAAACGACTAAAACACATTTTCACTGAACTCTACCTCCTCTACTCGCTAAAATTGGACCAATCCTTTTTCCGTTTTCGCTAAACATAATTTTTTTTTATGAAATAAGGAGGCCAACGAGCAAACGGGTCACCTGATGGAAAGTAACTTCCGTCGCCCATGGACATTCGCAGCATCAGAAGAGCTGCAGGTGCGTTGCCGTTGTAGGGTAATAGTGGAGGGTAGGAATGGGAAGGGAATAGGGTAGGGGATTGGGCCTCCGGTAAACTCACTCACTCGGCGAAACACAGCGCAAGCGCTGTTTCACGCCAGTTTTCTGTGAGGACGTGGTATTTCTCCGGTCGAGCCGGCCCATTCGTGCCGAAGCATGGATCTCCCACGTCAATCGAAATAATCCTTTTTCGCTCATAAAATAATATGGCCTAAAGGTAAGGTACTATGAGTTCCATAAAAGGGAACAGGGTAGTTTTTAATCCGGAAAAATGTACTGACTACTGATACGCGATATAAACGAACTATCGCGGTCTATAGTAATCCTACTAAGTACTACAGCATAGCGTATCGAGAATCAAACCCATTATCTCAACCACCCAACTCAATTCCCACAGTAATTAATACACTTCTAGATACGCATACGCGTAACGCATGCGCGTGCGCATAATACGCACTAGTTGCGAAAATAACCGCGCGGCTCAGTAACCGCATTACGCGGTGTTCGACACATGTTGAGACTTGCGACATTGATACCAGATATCTTATCTAGTGTGTGTAGTGACACACACTAGATAATATAGTAATAGTGATTACTCATAACTCATTTAATTCATAAACTAATATTTGAAGATTGACGAATCTACAGGAGTGCTAATTTTGCACTTTTTACGTGTTTCTCCACTTCAAAGACAAACAATGTTTAGCTGCATCGTTGAATTCCACGCACAATCACATGGTCATTGCTCATTAATCATGTAGAATTCTGAATTGTAGATGATAGATCTACGTATGAACTATGAACTTATGTTTTCGTTGCAGTAGCTTCATTTGTGTTCCAATTTTGTAGTGCCCTCATGCAAGGACAAAGTTTTGTAGGTGGTTGAGCAGGAACTTTGTCAGTATTAATACTGCGTGACTGGTGAGACATGTTCAATACTCGAGGACGTGATACTTGGCTATTAATATATTAGTTGGAAAAAAATAATTAAAAAAAAAATATATCAATTGATCACTGAGTAAATGTCGCTTAAAGTTAAATAATTATTTACCCAACCCATGGACACCGCGAGCGGGAGGGGTAGTTGTGTGGTGTTTCTTTGGTAGCGCACGCCTCTGCACCGGCCGCATAGTAGGCCTACTTGCCTAGCCGCGTAATTTACTTAGTATCCATGATTCATTTATTTTTGGGAAAACCGGAAAAAAATTAAGAACCTAATTTTATTACATAATTATAATGAGAATCGAGTACTGAATACGCTTATCGGTATTGTCTCACCAGTCATGTTGTATATTAAAGTGCCATTACTACACATTGGTTTTTTCATTTACAAAACTGAATATACTATTATATAACTTTGCTGTCCCACTTTTTCCAAGAATCTACTCTAATTACATTCATACAAAAAGTTACACGCGTAGACACGAGGTAAACAATGTAAGTATAAGCACAGCTGAATAGATAATAGTTGGTATAAATTACAACATAGAACATTTATAGTAGCCAGTAGCGAAATGATTTGCGATACGTTATTCGGTAATAGTCAGGGGCGGTCAACCATTTATTTATACGCACAGTTCCATTAAGGAATTAGTTTTATGGCGACATAAGTCAGGCTGTGCCGCAGCCCGCACCTTCACATTTAATTTCGTAATCGTAGACTATACTCTACAATATTAACGTGAACTCAAAGCTGAAACTAAGCTTTATCACTTAATTGCTCTAATACCAAATAAGGTATAAAGTTATAACAATTTATAAAAAGTTAAAAACCTGATAAAATTGTTCTACAGTCTTCTAAAATGTAATAATTACGTGAAACGTAACCGTGTAAAACTCGTTGTCCTCTTCATTATATGTAGATTTTAAATAGAACTTTATATAATAAGCACGTAAAAATTCTACAAAACTTTAATTGGTCAAACCTCTAAAAGCTTTACCATTTAAGTTTAAGACAGTGGCACTACTTTACTAGGTTCATAATTATTGCAAAATTTATTTTTTCGATAAACTGTTTCGAACCCCTGCTCAATTGAGTGATAGTTGACAATATATAATTTGTACCGACATATTTCAGGGCTGCCAATGTCGCCGTTTACTATCTTAATGTTGGCATTGATATTGAATTATATTGTTATTATCAGTGTTTATTGATTTGTAAATTGTAATATCGCCAGTTACTATTGTGGAGCCAACTGCATACTACAGTCTGATCGGAGTTATCTTGACTCTGACCAGGGTTGCCAGGCGTCGCGTTCGGTTAAACTTAAGACCCAATAGGCTTGATGACTATTTTTTTTTCTTATTGGTAATTGAAAGACCCTTAAAAAATAGAAACATCACTGAAAGAATGACTCTGATAGCTTAAAAATTCACCAAGATATGACAATTCAAACATCTCATAAAATAGACCTGCCCGAAACGCTCCATACAAAGTGAGTACGAAAGACTGACGTCACTCTTTCTTAGTTTGTACGTATCGGGAGAGAACTTTGTTCGATAGGTATATTAAATATTGCGTTTATGAAAGTGGTTTTATAACAAAAGTTGCTTTTAATTGCATAAGTTATCGAATGGTATACAAATATTAAGAAATTTAATTGAAAAAAAAAATCGACTTGATTATCCAACTTTGAGAGCTCATAACAAAAAAAGTACAAATGCTATCGAGCTGAAATTTTGGGAACACTTATTTTTTACCGTTATTTCTTTATTTTATTAAAAAAATTCGCTAATCTTTGACCTTGTCATCATCCCTATTACGGGGAGGCTGAACTCGTCTGGCCGAAACGATCCCTGGCTAAACTTTTGTCCATTTCCATGTGTGTGCGGTCAGGTCAGCCTGCGGTCAGTCTAACATTGGTCTAACTGCTGACAGGATTCAATCGGCATTTCTACTAAATTTTGACATAGGAATTTGCGTATCCGGTCAAAATTAAGGGATGTCTGGTTTTTATAGAATTGTACAGTATACATCTATAATTTTATATTGAAATCGTACAATTATTACAACATTTTATATTTTATTAACCGGATATATCACACAATATTGCAATCATGGTAATCCAACATGGCATTTCTCCCACCGTAGAGACGGGCATTTACAGTAAAATAGAGCAAAAGGCCACAAGCTAAATAACAAAACCAATTCCATTACGAAGCTAAACAACAAACAATAAGCAACAAAACTAGCAAATTGTTTTCGCGCGAAAGGTCTTTGAACCTGACGGCTGACTGTATAGTGGGAACGGAAATAGAAAAAATCCGTTTCACGCAACGCAGATATTTGCGTATTATGTTTGACCGCGATAATCGACAAGACGTTATGTCATCGAAGAGTAATGGCCGCACTCAGATATTTAATGATTACTTAACCTTAAACTGATGCATTTTCTGTCACACTCTTTACAAAATTAAAGTTAAGTACTTATTCAAATGTCTGAGTGTAGCCGTATGTTATAGAATATTCGAATCGAAACTCAATTTAGGGGTTTCTTAAAGACAGACTTACGAACGACCTTGGAGAAATTTACTGATTACTGATTAGGTACATACTTAACTTTAATGAAGAGATTAAATTGATTAAGAATGGAGCATATTATGTGAAAACGTAATTAGAATTACATTGAAGTGAAGTAATCATTAAACCTAGAGAGATTCCTTTTTTAGAGATATTTCCTCAGAGCGAACTGGGAAGATCGTTGAAGTTTTAGGTAAAAAATATCAACTTTATTATAATTTACTATCTCTTACAATCGCACTTTATATGGGTTTTTTATTAAGAAATTGGTTTTCCCAAAAATTCAAGTCTTAATAACGGTTTAAGCGTTAATAACGCTTTAAATGTTGTATGTACCTATCGCATTATTTACAACAGCAATAGTTGTGTTGTCGTATTTTACACCAAAAACCACCAAACATTACACAGATTACTAAATAGTTACAACGTTAATCAAGATTCCTTTTGACATTCATATTTTGCAACAAGCACAGTACTCATCCGAACTGACAACGCAACTCACAAACCACAAGTAGTAGGTATCCAGTCAGCCATAGAAACATAGAAAACACTAAAATGAGTACTAGAGCCCGCATGCGGCTATATTTAGCCACGACAATGACACCATTCACTTCCGACGTGTTTACGAGTCGACACTAGTTATTTATATAAACAATCGATACTTTTAATCGATTAGCACAACCCTATCGACTGTTTGTGATGGATTTGGTACTTTTGATTAACGCATCCATGGTTGAGTTACTGAGAGTGTTGATTGGGAGGTCGTGGGTTCGAAAAAAGGTTGTTTCCAAGTTTGGTTAGGACAATACGGGCTGATATCCTGATTGTCTGACAAGAAAGATGATCTTGATGATGAAAAAATATTTTCTTCGAGAACTTTTATGTATTTTATTAAAAAGTCGTGTCGAAATAATCGAATACTAAATATTATGTTATAGATAGTGTTTACATTGGTGGTGGTCGTTTGGAATATTATTACGTCTTCTCTCCTCGTTGGGTCACAACTCACAACAAATCGTCGTCGGTCATAGACGAATAAACCCCTCTACATTTTCGTAATCATTTTGTAGAGTCATACTCTTGGTAGTATAACCCAAAACATTTTAGAGTTGTGCAACATTGATATCGATAAAATTCCAAAATATTTTCCCCGAATCTTTTTTCAAAGCAATAAATTTTCATTTAAATCGTTGGGAACGTACGATAAGAAGGCTTTCACGATGCAAATGAGGACAGGTATCTTGAGTTAAGGCTCTTTGTGGGGAACTTACGGTCCACTGATATGGTATTATCGAAGCTTAGCGTAAATTACTGAAGTGAATTCTACCATAGAGTGACGTTATCCGATCGAAATAACGGTATCGGTAGACATTTTGTAAACTTAGAAAGAAAAATTTAAAATAGAGACATTTCTGTCTATAAAATAAATTGAACGCAGTAAGAATAGCTAACTTAATAAATGGCTCCAACTTCTTCTCCTACTCCTTTACCGTTCATGCAGTTAGATTATGGAATTCCCTTCCCCATACCATTCGTGATAGTCCCACAATCACTGTCTTTAAAAGACGCGTGAAGGAACACTACCTCAATACTGAATCCAGTTAAATATGTAACATATAGTATGTATCGATATAATGTTTAAATATTTATAATCGGTATATATATTATATAATATTATAGATATCGTATGTAATAAATTATAGTATAGTATTATTAGTATCTAAGTATTGTAGTATAATATTATGTATATTATAATTATTTTATTTAATTTTGTAATTTAAATTATTCATAAATATTAATTACTGTCTGTGCACGCCCTATCTGTTGTTTGTGATCAAATTTCTCTTCCTAGGGCTGCTGGAAGAGATTTCTTTAGAAATAAGCAGTTCCTGTTGTGTCATCTTTCTTCTAATATTATGTTATTTTTTAATGGTTTTGTGTGCAATAAATTGTAAATAAATAAAAAATAAATGGATGTTTATTGTAGGAATGGGACAAACAGGTAGATAACATCCAAAGTTTTATACTTAGCGTTGTAAAGCTAATAAGGGAATAAATTAAAAAAAAAACTTATTTCGATAAAATGAAATAAAAATTACCTGCAATATCAATATGATGCTATGGTGACAACTGACAAGCACCTTAATCTCAGATGAAAGTACTGATATAATAAAAATTCTAATGTAATTGCGCATCAACATAATTTGTAATCCGAGAAAAATATAATTTCCATGTCATATCGATAAAATAAAGTTAGAATCGGATATGGGACGACAAGGAATGTCGTAAGTAACATGAATATCGATAAAGATATCGATAATCATGGTTCACACTACTAGAATCAGATAGAATGGATTTATATAATATATTATTATATTTTTATGTTGTTTTTAATTTTTTAGGGTTCCGTACCCAAAGGGTAAAAACGGGACCTATTACTAAAACTTCGATGTCTGTCCGTCTGTCCGTCTGTCTGTCTCCAGGCTGTAACTCAAGAACGGTAATAGCTAGAGAATTGAAATTTTCACAGATTGTGTATATCTATTGCCGCTATAACAACAAATACTAAAAGCAAAATAAAATAAATATTTAAGGGGGCCATACAACAAACGCGATTTTTTAGCCTTTTTTGCTCTATATCAATAATGACAACAAGTAGGTACTTGAAACAAAATCCTTAGTTATACAGCTTATACTTGTACTTTAATATTTAATAATAATATTAAAATAAAATAAAAAATTAAGGGCGGTTTCCATACAAAAAATACAATTTTTGGTCTAATTTTGCTCTATAATGGTACGGAACCCTTCGTGCGCGAGTCCAACTCGCACTTGGCCGATCATTTGTATACAGTTAATTTATAATGATTGTGCATAGAACATAAAAGCCGAAAATAATAATTTATATTTGAATTCGTACATACTAATATTATAAATAAGAAAGGTATGTCTGTCTCTTTACATTAAAGCTGTTACACCCACGTTACACCAATTCTCATAAATTCAGTATGAAAATCTGACAAGAACATAACATTATATAAAATATCCATGAAAATATTTATTTATTTATTTATTTAAAAACTTTATGCACATAAAAAGTACAAATAAAAGGTGGACTTAATGCCTAATGGCATTATCTGCCAGTCAACCTTTGGGCGATACAGGAACAAACTTGTGTAGGTGCCAGTCAAGTTACAAAACAGTAAAAATAGTATAATAATTAATTATCAAAAAATATTTACACAATATTTTCATTAGTAATATGTATCCTGCAATACAGTAATACCCCGCTTTACGCGACCCCGTTTTGCGCGGTTTCACTGTAACGCGAAATTTAAATTTTGCACCCATACTTATACCTCGCATTACTCGAAAAAGTGCGTATAACCAATGTAGTCGTCAGTATAGACAATAATGATAATTACTGTGTCTTGATCGCGTGGAAAACAGTGCAGTGTTGGTCGTATTTTACAAGAACGTAAAACAACGCTACCCAAAAGACAATAATAATATTATATTTTTGTTAAAAAATCATTATGCAATAGCATAGAGTGCCTTTAGAAAGATTCGCACTTTTTTATTAAATTTTGACTAGTTAATTCATATGACTCCGATACATGCGAATTTCAGTTAACACGATTTTTTCCGGAACGTATCCCTCGCGTAAAGCGGGGTATTACTGTATGCCATCGATTTATATGTCAGGATATGCCTACGAGAACATTTTGCTAATAGGTTTTTCATACAAGGAAATAGAGAGCCATCTATGAAAAATCGATTGAACTACGTAGTGCGACACAATATTCGGCCGCATGCGAATGCTGTTTTACCGACGAACCCCGCGTTCCACCTGGCGTTGAAAACGATCAAAACGCTGAAAATGCCTCCTATTTTTAGCGTTTTGATCGTTTTCAACGCCAAGTAGAACGTAGGGGTTGCGTCATTACTCGGTAAAACAGTAGCCATGGCGGATGATGGCGGACATCGGTAGTAAAATTATAAATTAATTATTTCTTTACATAAACAAATAGTTTGTGATACTTACCGATGATAAGATATTCCATGTGCTTTTTTAACTTTTTTAATATAATTTTTGCAGCCTTTTACTACACAATTAGGCATTTTTATGGCACTGTAAGGCATACGATGACCCACCTGATTTGTTCTGCGGACCACAGACGAGCGTTTTGACTCCTACGAATCGGCATCATTGCAACGCGCGATTGACCCGGTCCTTAGTAAATAGTAATATATAAGTCTATGCTGTATGCTGTATCTCCTATATCATACATCGAGGGCCATTAGAGGTGATAATGACAGACGGACCACGTGCGTACAGTGAGCAAAACAAACACGCTAATGGAAAACTAATATTTGTTGAGGATCGCTTAGCTATCAAGAGTGTGAAATTGTGCATCGGCTTTTATTTGACATCGATATACCTGTTTTATAGATTCCCAAAAAAATTGATGAAATGTACTCATAGAAACATAGTTTAAAAAATATTTAGAGGGGTATAAGAATATTATTATATAATATTAAAACATCGTAGTAATCTGAAAAGCCTACAGATTACCTGGCTTGCATTAGGTTTTTCGCGCCAATGAAATCATCCAGCCTATATTTGGGTTATGTTTTTCTCTGCATATCTATGTATGCTATATCGTTTCAGATGGTATATTAGTAATGTTAAATAATTTATTGCATTCTAGAATGTATTAGATAGAATTTATTGCGGCGCGGGCGCGCAAACAACGCGCACGTCTAAAAGCTTAAATAGATTTGGTAGAGTTAAGTCTAAATACGAAACTAGGCTTTTTTCGAATAATAAGACTCCCATCTCTACATGAAGACTAAACGCTTCATCAGTACACATTTAGGAGCTAAATCACGCAAAACCAAGACAAACGGGTATATAAATTTTCGATCTTACTTCTTTGACAATAGAGTTCAAATAGCTTCTTAATTCTTAAACCGTCCATGGCCGAAAACTCAACCGAGATGTGTATGTCAAGACAAGACTAAATACACCATGGATGCGTAGTGGCACTATAGTGAGACTAGTTACTCAAGCAACAAGTGTAATGAGCCGTCAAAACTGTCATTCGGAATAATTAATTCGGACTTTTGAAGTGAAAATTTATTTAGATACGTTTTTGGATGGGTAAAATCTTGTGTCAGAACTCAGCACACGTGACCTGATCGCAAAATTCGTAAGAGGGAGGAAAAAGGAAATAATATCCCTTCTCTTTCTATCGCGCCTGCAAAATTGTTTGCCTTTGCTGTTTTATTTTCACTTTTGCGTAAACAGCTCAAGATGGAGCAAGTGGACCTATCAGCCGCACCCAAGAGATGTTTAATGAGACAGAAAATTATAGCTTATGCCAAAATAATCATTAGATAATTAATGTTAAGTAATCAATAAATGTCAGAGACGCTTAATGCTGCTGTAATAGTATTTATGGTCACAAAAACAGACATTCCATCTCGTATTCGCAGCACGCGCGTCTCTGGCACCGCGCCAACCGCTATCGGTCAAGGTGAAGGCGACAATGCCGTATCGATCATCGCCTTCCGCCCGCCTGATATGGACAGGACATGGATATTGAGCTATATAATAACTTGGCTAGCAACTAGCAACGCCTGGCACTAAGATCTATCGATTAAAAGGTAGGGCTGGTGAAGCATGTGAACAACATCTTGCAATATCTACCATTAACGTCACCATTTTAACGAGATCTAGCAATAGCGTATCCCCTAGCTCACTCCTCGGCCCTCGCCGCGCCTGTTCCCTCCACTTTTAGGATTATTGTCTACCGCCGTCGTCACCATTCACCGGGTCATTCTCTACCAACAGTCGTCTAGCGCAGTACTTCCCAAACTTGTTTTTACTGTGACGCCCTTGGGACTTTGCCATTTCTTTACGACGCCCCTCAACCCAGCCCTCAAATACTTTCCAACTTTAGAACCTAGGTATTTAGGTATTAACCTAGGTACATATAGGTAATAAAACACTATTGAACAGTTGTTTTGTTACATTTTTGTACTGAATTTTTTTCTAAACAACTGTTCAACGGGTGTTTAAATCTTTTGTGGTAAGACCCTTATATTTTAGAAAATAATGATCAAATCAAAACATAAGCATAAAAATTAAAAGATATATTTTATTGGCTGGCTAATGTGAAGGATGCGCTTGCTATTCTGAGCATAGCTTCTGAAACGATAAGTGTTGATGGATGATTGCGATGCCCCTGGGACAATGTCGCGACGCCCCAGGGCGTCGCGACGCACAGTTTGGGAAGCCCTGGTCTAGCGACTCATGTAGCGGCTGCTTTGTAGTGGAGTAGAGTTATTGTATTTGAATTTTTGTCTGTGTCGTGACGGATGACGGCGACACGACGATGGACAAACTGTGTTAAATTAAATTTTCGAGAGGCCTATGCTAGTTGGAAAAAGAACCAAACGACGCGGATCTTTCGGAAGCTTTGTGAAACTTACCAATAGTCTCATCAATTGCGATTTCATGCAATCCCAAGGAATAATAAAATCCTATTTTTTTTCAGGAATACAGTAAAGAGAACCACAATGTTTAAAAACACCTGGTACAAGTCATAACAACTAACATTTTTATCGGTGACCAGACCATCTTGTGTGAAGTTACACAACTTACTACATAAATCTATCAAGTTCTTCCCTAATGGCCAGTGTTGCAACAAGTATAAATCTCATACAAAAAGGAAGTTGTCCAAGAGAACAAACAGAGCGTTTAACGACCACTACACATCAAGATGAAACGGATTTGAAGCCACTTTTGGAGCCGTGATGTACAGACAACGATCAATTAGGTAGGGCTGCCTGTTACTTACCTCTTCACGCCCAAGCCGCTGAACCGATTTAGCTGAAATTTGCTATGAAGATACTTCGAGTCTCGGGAAAGGACATAGGATACTTTTTATAGGGGAAAATGTACGGTTCCCGCGCGATAAACGAATTTTGGCACAACGGAGTTGCGGGCGTCATCTATAATGCTATTAGCTATACTTACATGTAATATATGTACATTTATAATAATATTCATAATACAATGTATAATAATAAGATTCCTGACTACTTCAGCTGTATTCATTTTCCAGCTAGACTAAAATCTATCAGTTATTACTAAAGGAGTTCTAAATCTGCCGACAATTGTGGCTAACAGTTTAGTGATATTTCGTCCTGGAATACACAATTTCAACTTTTTTTTAATTCCTGCTGACCGCAAAAACTGACGGTTGGCAGCCCTGTCTGAGATTAAGACCGCACTCGTGACGCTAACGACTGTTTATAGTCCAATTCGATCCCAACTCCAATTGTTACAGTTTTTACTGAACGTAACTTATTACCGTATAAACTTAATAGGGCTACTACCTTTTTAATTTATTTCCTGGATACGGATTTACGGACGCAACGTACCTACGTTCAAGTTATTTCTAAGTTATAAAATGTTTCTTTTGACATAACAGAGTGTTCCTAATTATAAGGGCCAGTATTCACTTTGATTAGTGCCAGAGCAGGTGATTAGTGCAAGTGATTAGCGATTAGGAGAAAATAAAGGACTTGCACTTATTACTAATCAAAGTGAATACGGGATTTTTTAAAACATATGCAATTACAGGACAAAATATCGATAGGTCAAATGGATTGATAGAAAAATCGATCAATCCAAATGTTCTGTCTAATTACTATGTTCTTTCCCGGGACCTCAAAGTGTCGCCATACCCAAACATCATAATCGGTCCAGCAATTCAAGCGTGAGGAGATAACAGACAGATGCACATTCAGAATCATACTATTAGTATGGATAGAGCACCTTCCACATCTGGATGTCAAGTAAAATAAATTTACAAACTAACTTATTTGTCTCCGTTAAAACTTGAAGGAGAAAACTGTTACAGACTTGAGATGAATTCACAATGCACTCTGTTTATGGACTTGTCCTCAAATACGTGATGTGAAGGAGGTGCCCTTATTTTTCAAATTTCTTATAAGCTTTTGCGAAAAAAGACTTTAGATCTCTGATCTGAAATAAAAATAACGCAGTTTCCGACAAACTGAGCTTAACCGTGACGAAAGTTCAACCGGAAGTTTTGTCGCTTGCTAAACGCTGAGCAACTGAGACAAAGCTTCAGAAAAATCTGTAGATAGAGATACCTCACCCTGCAGTCTAAATTGGCCCAGATATAGTCTATACTCTATAGACCGGTTCAAGCAATTACATGTTGTAGAGTAAAATATTCGTCTATATTTGTCCATGATCGACCGTTCATCAATCATGGTTATTCATCTTGGCTCAGGGGACCTTAAACCATTATATTTTAAAAAACGCCTAACCGGATATGTGCCTAATTTATAGCGTGTGAACATCAACTATCACCAATGACCCATAACAACCACTCTTTATTTACCAGCAATAATTGACAAACATGACCATTTATGGTATTGACCATATATGGCGTGTAAGCTATCTGTCATATTTGACACGCCGTTTAACACCAAACACTTCCTGACGCGATGATCACGTGTGAGAGTGTTAAGTGCGGTTCGTGTGGGATTTCTTTGAAACGGTTCCTTTTGTATGCCGCCTACGAGTTATGAGAATGATCATATTGAGGATTAAAAGTAACAAATCTGGCAGTTTAGAGGTTCTAGTATTAAAGAATTTCTCTCGTGGTAGGGAATAGAGATACCTTAAAGCTTTAGAGCAGTGAAAACAATGCGTCATGTTCAAAACGCCAAAAATCCTAGAATGGATAAAAAACCTTCCAAATACTTAATGAGGAGATTCCAAATAAATTGTCAACGGCTACTATCAAGAATGCAATCAGTAATGCATAGAATAAATCAGAAGAAGGGACCTCCCAGAACTGGAAATCGTGGAAGAATCGTGAAAGTGTTGTATCTCATAGATACAACACATGTTAGTCGCGCCGAAATTCGTTTATCGGTACATTTCTTCAGGACCTCTCTTACTATCATAACTCATAAGTCATTTTCTGACTCAAAGTATTTGCATATCAATCGGTTCAGCAGCTGTTGGAGCGCTAAGAGGTTAACAAAAAAGATAGTGACAGACTGACAGACAGACGGATGACAAGTTTTCGCACGATTCTTCGTAGTAGGGTGAACTTACCCCTATGGCTGCCATTACGGGAATATTACGGAAGTGTCACATACAAATTGTAGCTGTACTCAGGATTTTCCACCCTGGCGCACGTCGTCATTTGGGAACGCATTGTGTGAGATACGTAGGAAGTCTTTTGTGTATGATTGCTCTGATTAGAATCTAGTTCACACGCTGTTAGCTCTATTCAAAGGCACACTAAGATTATATACGTAAGCTGTAATGGCCGTATTAACAAGACAGAATGAGATAGGCCTAAGTAATCCATGTTGGTGTCTTTATCTAACGTGTTGGAAAAGCCATTTGACAGGAAATGACAGCAACATGGATAAGTTAGTCTCGTCTTGATCTACGTTCCGCGTTCGTCACAGGGTCGTAAGTGCTCAAAAGAAAACTATAATAATTCCTTTATCCTACTGCCACATTTGTTTTACAGTTTATTTAGATGTTAAAACCGTGACCTCATGTTATGCCTTTTTGCTTTGGCTATACACACGTTCTTGTTGTATATGTAAGTCCCGTTACAAAATTCGCGACTCTCATACCATGTTTCATTCCACATCAGAACTCACAATTCATATCCATTGCTCACTAGCTACCACTTACCGTAACAACCGGTAGTCCTAAGCCCACGATGTACAGCATAATGTTGGTGACTGTCGAGTCCTTGTAGGGGTGCTTGAGTGACTCATCGTCACAGAAGAACCCTCGCTCGTACGGTGCGCCCCACAGGTAGAAGACCAGGATCAGGAAACCAACTGAAACAAGAAATACAGAGTTACGACTTACGTTACAAAATATATATTATGGTTTACCCCACGAAGTAAAAGGATTCTTATGGCAGCACGAAGCTAGTGACAAATCTTCATAATAAATTGTAACAATGAATGTGTGATTGGCGTTGGAAGTTCTGACGAATAAACAGTTATCAGGCATGGGCTATCCGTATTATCCGATTCCTTTTCAGCGCTCTTTGTTACTCTGTTAAAGTAATGTAGTAAGGAAAATATATTCGGGAGGTAAGCGCCTAAACAGCTATGGTTAGATATAAAATACACTAGCGATTATCCGCAACTTTTTTGCGCGTTATTCATACCGTTCACTTTTTCAGGGATAGAAACTATCCAATCGTGGAAGAATCGAAGAAAGAATTCCAGCTGTCTAAAACGGGCTTTGGCCTACCACACATTCCCACAACTACCTATATCGCCATGTATCTCCTGTATCGCCAGGATCGACAGCGGTACCCAACCACGGAAACCCTTTGATTTGACCTCAGGAAGATTCCGGCTGTCTCGTCAGAGACTTGTCAATTATCATACATGTTGTGCCCCTGACGTTATATCAAAGAGATTTCGTTTATAGCTAACACTGTAGAAGAGCAATTTTGGAACATGATGCCTAAACCACCAGTTCAGCCTGCCCAGCATACGCCAACGAGATATCTCACTCTCGAGATAATTAAAAACTACTCGTCTCATAATGTCAAAATCTCGACATTATCTCGACAAAACTCTATAAAAATGTGTTATTTCGATGATAGATCTACGCGAGAAAAAATGTTTGTCATGCTAGCGTCAATAGAAATGAAGAGACAAACCACCAACATCGAGAAAACATGTAGAATGAGATATATCTCGTTGGCGTATGTTAGGCAGGCTGGAACTAACCCAGCGTGAAAGACAAAAAACGAAAAAGGTTTGAGCGTATCTCAAATTAAAGATTTGAAATCTCATCATATCATTAAATACACCAAAGTCATTATGTTCACACTTAATCGTGCGGCTAGCGCCATCCATCAGACAGGAATGTAAATTAGTGAGTGATCCCGTTCGGGCCAAATTAACTATTGTTTGAACGGAACTGACAGGGGACTGACAAAAAACACCAGGTATACACCACGGAGTGAGAATTACTGGATGTGTTATAAAAATTAATCTCACTCTATGTAGAGTCTACCAAAACGTCATAATCTGTTAATTTGAAATGGACACGAGCGTTTTTAGCAATCAACATAATATATGTATTTTTTAATTAACTTTCTAAGCTTTAATTCACAGATTGTAACAAACCAAAATGATGATACTTCACCCCATGGTATGAAAAAATATTTCGCGACCTCCCCTTTGGTTTTCATCATACTAGTATGTTTATGGAAATTATCTTCTACTTAATACGTAGTATCTTCTAAATCTTTAATCGTTTTTTATTAAATAAAATAAAGTAAATTATTTCTTAATTAGTTGAAAACTAACACTTTTTGAACGTCTACTATGAGACCAGTAGGCCCCAATAAGTAAGCAGTATACAAATTACATAGTAATGTATTTTGATTTTTACATCAAAGATTGCTGTCATTTCCAGCACAGATCTATCATCTAACTCTACGTGGCGCCCCTCTGTTATGAATCCCGGGTTGAAATAACAAACACTCCATTATAGGATTCTCTCCCTTCGATTGGGATCATCACCAGATGATCGTCTCTGTGATATCGTTGACACTGATTACAGTTTACGTATCTGAACGATTGTTAATTCTTTGACTTATCAAATGAAAGGGGATAGACTAGCGGCGCGTTCAGACATGCGCGTTTTTTGCGCGTTTTCTGCGCGCGCGGATTCAGCTCGCGTGTTTTCCCAAACGCTACTGCAGAAAACGCGCACGTCTGAACGCATCGTTAGGCTGCATTTCCACCAGATATAGAATTGCTTCATTGACGTGACCTCGCTCAGCGCAGCGATTCAATTGGATCTTAAAAACACATTCCTCGCAACACATCTATCTGGTGGAAAGGCTGCGTTTCCTTGCCTTTAAACTTTAACTTGCCGTAAACACACGTTTTCCGCATACGATTTCCTAAGACCTAATGTGTAATTACAATTTGAAATTCCGTGTGACTAGCACAAATGTTCGCTTTTTTTTCTAAACTATTGAATGCAATTTCACTAACTACCCAACTTCATTTCATACAGAAACCGTAAACTATAAAACACTAACGGTCGCACCCATGAAACCCATAAACCGTCATGGTGACACGCTACACAGACGTCCATTGAGATGAGTGAATCACCCACGAGCGATGACCTCTTATGTAATGTGCGCCTAAATACTACTAGATGTGGGGCAGACGGCCGAGTTGAGGTAAAAACTTGGTAGTTTAAGGACGCTATTACAAATATCAGCGATTTTCCGGTACCCTATTAAAGAATTAGGAGTCAAACTGCGAGGATATTTTGGTTTTAAATGAAAGATAATATATTCATCTCCACGACTGTACCATAAAAATTCTATAGCCGCATACAAAATTTTCACATAAAATACGTTTTAACCATCACAATAATCGCAAAATATGAAAAAAATGGGGTCTGATTAGGTACCTTAATATCTAAATACACTGAACTGAGGAAAATAAATATACAAAAAAATTGTTGCTTATTTAGTCCTCTATAAAGTCCGCTAAAAATTTTATATAAAAATAAACAACTTTTCCAGTTATAAGAAAAATAAGAAAATTTCTCAAATTTTTTCATACATTTTCGCCATATCAAGAACGCGGCGAGCATCGTAACCGCCACTGTACAAGGCGCGCTAATCGTCGATATTCGTACTGACAGACATCCGACCTGCTAATTAAAAGTTGGAGAATTCTTAAGTAGTAACCTAATTCTCTTATTTAAAAGCTTGTGTTTGTAACTTGGTAGAACTTACGTAGTAGTTAGTTAGAGTATTTAGTAGTCTGTGGTAGAACCTGGCGTATGATTGACAAATCAAACGTAGACAATTACGAACATGTTTAGTGGAGGTTGCGGATGCTGTAGACATCGCAATCATGGTGACAATCATGGCCATGTAAGCCAAACGTGGAGAGATTCTTTATTAACTAAAATAAACTATAGATAAATTACTCTATACAAAATAATCTCATTTACTCGAGTCAAGTATAAGAAACATTACGATTTACGACTCAGTCTTTTTCTGGCCCGCTTGGGTCTCTACAATAATTACTGTCGAAAATTTAGCTTACTTCAAATGTCAGAAATGGACCGTGAAACTGGTAGAAGTACCTACATCGTCATATCTATGTCTCATTTGGTCTGTGGTAAGTGGAAACTAATGCGACTAATCTAGTAAATGGAGCAGTGGACATGTAAATAAAATGTACTCAAATTTTATTACTGGTTCTATCATATTTTATGTAAAGCTTGTAGAGTTAAGGCGCTCATATTCGAAAACCCGATTTTATCCTGTCAGAATGATCGCAGGGCGACCTAAAATGCCTTTTTCGTACCTAAAAGATAGGTAGAGCATTTTGATGACTGCGTGGCCCAGCGGTTTAGAGCGTGGGTGCCGACTGTCGAGGTCGCGGATTCGATTGCCGCGTTGAAAAAAATATTGCTACCTTTGGTTTGAACAACGCAGGCTGGCCCATATAATCGGTCGAATCGATATCTCGCCAGGCAGGTCGATCATCCGTCACACTGGGGTAAAGGTAAACAGAGTGCTAGTGTAAGCTACGCACACACCTGGGCATTGTGAAATTCTGTCTAAAAAGCGCTTCATAGCTTCGAATGTAAAAATAGGCACAAATTAAGTACTTAAATATAAGCTTTTATCGCCAACATTGAATATAATTATTATTTATTTCATTGCTACCGAGACTTAATGTAAGAAATAATTTATTTAATCAATAAACTCTATACAGCAAAGGAACCGACGCGCAATTAGTCGAACCACGGTTAAACCTCGGTTAACCGATAAGAACTTGGTTTAACCGATAACGGCAACATCAAAGTGACGGTTAATCTTTGACTAATTGATTCTGTACATAACCGTAATCGATATTGGTATAAATTATAACCGTGAGATAAACGTGAGTCACTGCTGAGTGCGAGTTTTAGCCACTACTCGGCGTGAAGAAGTTAACTACAACATGGAATATTATGCAAAGGTCGGAGTAGAGAGTGCTAATAGCACAGTGAATAACGACCAAAATCCGACATGTAGCTCACGTTATATCTGAATATTGACAGAAAAGTCAAACGTCGAACAAAACTTATTGGAACGAAGTTCCTTATCGCGCGTTCGGCGTAAAGGAAGCTAGACGGAACGATATTTGACCTCGACACTTTTATGCACTGCATGGTAGGGACAGAGGGCGTTGTTAGTATTCCTGTGCGTCAACTAGATGGCGTTTTTTAAGAATAAACAGCGACGCGTTGTTAGTATTCCTGGGCGTCAATAGATGGCGTTTTTAATAAATTTTTTTGTAGTGTATAATATGTTATATAATATATAGGTTTTTTTAACACAAGAAATAAATTGGTTCCATTCGGGTGTCCCTTGACACCTCTCAGGTTTTTTTTTGTTTACTGTCTATACTGGTGCTGCCTCCAGCGTGAACACATTGCAGTAATATAATATCCAATTGTTTGTTACTGGCATTGTTTTTACGTCACTAAAATCTATTCCTTTGTATGGGAGGCCTTCTTAAATATTTATTTAATTTTGAGACTGGAATATTTCCTCTTCCACGCTGCGCCAGTGGCCCACTCCGTCTTACGGCCCGGCGGCACCTGCGTCTATCGCTTCGTGCTAAGAGACGATACTATTGGACGATACACGCAGATCGTCCAATATAGTATCGGTTTTAGCGCGAAGCACTTATACGCATATGCGGCCGCGGCATTACAGGATCAGATCGTGTCAGAACTCAGAAGTCCTGACGTATTTTTTTTTATCCAAAAAGGCGCTCAGCACCGCTAACCAAGTTTTTACATCAATATAAGGGAATACAGTATTGAGTTTTTTTCTGTAGTAAAAAAAATATTTCGGGTGTTGGACTCATCTACCGAAATAATCGAATTAAAAACGGTAGACGGCTTCCGAGAAATTCGATACTGAATGTTTAAACTTCGAACATGATACTTTCTGTGCAGGTTCAAAAGTTAAGGGGTAGCTTTCACCAGATTGACAGCAAAAAATCTCTTGTTCTTGTGCACTGTCACTGTGCATTCCTTAATTTATAATGACAACTTTCTTTCTTTCTAAATGTCTCTGAGTGCGTACGTTATATTTGAGTAAGCTCTTATTGTGCTCTTATTACACATCACTTATTGTTTTGCTAGTTTGAAGAGTAAAAAAAAATAAAAAAAAAAATTTTTTTTTTTTATTTCTGAATAGATTTTAAAAAAATGCTTTCAGAACGTTGATACTACTGGTGCCTACCAGCGGTTCGGTGAGTAGAGTAGGGAGTAATATAAGAAGAGAGAGAGAGAAGTAGTCTTTTTCTTAAAATATTCTTACATTTAGTTGTAAGTCTTTTTAAAGTGAAAACTACCTTAGAGGCATTATGCTCCTATTGGGATGGGTAAAAATGCTAAACTCGTATCAGGAGTTCAGGACACTTGACCTTTCTAAGACGGATGGGGGAAGACCATGATTATTCAAGCGAACACGGTAAAGACTCAGCAATCCCTCCGCTATGCTCTTATGATAAGTACTATTACGTAAAGGACTAAAAAGGTGTGATCAAAACAACTGATAATATTTAAGCCAAGTTAAACAGTTAAGTGGGACATACCTTTCTCTAGATTAACGACTCTACTCCATTACGTTAAAGTCCAATTTAGTATAACACTAGCACGTGTGAGATTTTCAGTACTTGCCCTTAGAGTCATTGACATAGAGTTACAGCGAGAAAGTTTAAAAAGCCCTTTTAGTGGTTTAGTAGATATGATGTAATAAGTGATAGTAGGAAACGTTGGATTAACATTTGAATTCCGATTTTGATAAAATTGATTGGCTTAATATTTTATCGTCCATATGGAGGTGTGGCAATCTTGTGGCGGAAAAACTTATTTACTTCCGTGACACCTGTGAAATGTGCTAGTGATCGTATCATTGCTGTTAAGGTAACACTAGGACAGTGCACTTTCTTAATCTTTTCCGTGTATATGCCTACGGATCAACAAACAAACTTAGTGGAATTTACTCATTGCTTGGGTGAGTTGCATGCTATTATTGACAGCTGTGATGTGGAATATGCATATATATTGGGCGACTTTAACGCCCAACCGGGTAGACGGTTTGGTGATGAACTATTGAACTTTTGTGAGATTCAGGATTGGATTTGTGCTGATGTACAAATACTAGGATTAAACTCTAATTCGTATACATACGTTAGTGACAGTCATGGAACAAATAGTTGGCTTGACCACTGTATTGTAACACAGGGTACCGTACATACTATCTTAAATGCAAATATAAATTATAATGTATTCTGGTCAGACCATCTTCCGCTTGAAATACAGTGTAATCTAGGGGTTTTGAGATCACAAAATGTATATCCGGCCAAAAATATTTCTAACAATATTATCTGGGGTGAAAGGGATGATTCTCAAATATCTTTGTACACTGAACATTGTAATAAAAAGTTAAAAGAGATTGATTTTCCTGAGATTTTTATAAACTGTGCCAATACTTTGTGTGATATTCCTAGTCATAAAAATGTATTACTGGATATGTATAATAGCATTATAAATTGTCTGAGCGAAGCTTCTATACTTAGTGCTAAACAAAATCTCGTTAAACATAAAAACTCGACGACCTCTGTGGCTCAGTGGTAAGCGCGTCAGTCGCTCAAGTCGGGGGTCGCGGGTTCGAATCCCGCCGACGGAACAAAAAGTTTTCAATGTTCCCGGGTCTGGATGTGTATTAAATATGTGTATGATATAATAAAAATCTTAAATATATGTATAGTATAAAAGTATTAAATATATTTCCGTTGTCTGGTACCTGTAACACAAGTCCTTTAGGTACTTAGCACGGGGCCAGACTGACGTGGTGTGAAGCGTCCATAGATATTATTATATTATTATTATTATAAAAACAAGTACATCTGTGGATGGAATAAATATGTGAAGGCTGCACATAGTGAGGCTCGTTTCTGGTTTAAATACTGGGTGTTATATAATAAACCAAAAAATGGTTATATTTATAATAAGATGTGTGAGACTAGAAATAATTTCAAAAGTAAGTTGAAGTGGTGTCAAAATAATAAACTACAAATAAAAATGGATATTTTGGCCAAACATCACTCTAATAAAAATTTTTCTAGCTTTTGGAAACAAACAAAGCGCTTAAACCCTAAGCCATCTGTTCCATCTATTGTGGAAGGTTTGAGTGAACCTGTATTGATAGCAGAAATGTTCAAAGAACATTTCAAAGTAGAGTCACCTACTGGTACAGCCTGTAATAGCATTGAAAATTGTAATGTAAATTGTGTGCGCAGAAAATCCGTTGTGATTAAGGCAGAGGAGATAAGACAGATTTTAAAGAAGATGACAAAAGGTAAATCGCCGGGGCACGACCATTTAAGTATTGAACACCTTCAATATGCTGGTCCTCACCTGCCTCGAGTTCTAGCTATGTTCTTCTCTCTCTGCTTGAATCATGGATACCTACCTGACAGCCTGCTTGAAACTGTAGTTGTACCGGTAGTCAAAAATAAAACAGGAGATACTGGTAGTAAAGCTAATTATAGACCAATATCCCTGGCAACTACTGTGGCAAAGGTACTGGACAGGCTGCTTGACCAGCACTTGAGGGCCCACGTACATCTTAATGATGCCCAATTTGGTTTTAGGCCAGGTTTGTCTACTGAGGCAGCTATCCTGTGCCTCAAGCATACTGTTCAGTATTATACGACCAGGAACACTCCAGTCTATGCTCTATTCCTCGATCTGTCCAAGGCCTTTGATTTGGTCCAATATGACAAGCTCTGGAAAAAACTCTGTGAAGATACGAATCTGCCATATGCATTTATCTCAATCTTGAAGTATTGGTATGCAAATCAGAGGAATTACGTGAAGTGGGCAGGAGCACATTCTGACATGTTCAGATTGGAATGCGGGGTGAGACAGGGGGGGGTAAGCTCGCCAACGCTTTTCAATCTGTACATAAATGGGTTAATTGATGAGCTCAGCAGTGCTGGTGTCGGATGCTCTATTGACGGTACCTTTGTCAACAATATCAGCTACGCAGATGACATGGTCCTGCTGTGCCCATCAATAAGCGCCCTTAAGAAGCTCGTTGGCATCTGTGAGCGTTTCGCTACGGCCCACGGCCTTAGGTATAATACTACCAAAAGTGAGTTGCTGGTATTTAAGGCTGGTAATAAGAGCTATAAAGTACCGCCTGTGACACTGAATGGTACTGCAGTTGCACAGGTTAAAAGCTTTAAATATCTGGGGCACTGGGTCGGTGAAACGCTCAAAGATGACGAGGATATGGAACGGGAGCGCAGGGCTCTGTGTATTAGAGCTAATATGTTGTCCCGTAGGTTTGCCCGATGTTCCAGACGAGTGAAAATAACGCTTTTTAAAGCTTATTGTCATTCTCTGTACACGGCCAGCATGTGGGTCAATTATAGTCAAACTACGTATAGAGCCGTGCGCACCCAGTATAATAACGCCTTCAGGGCGCTGTTGGGGCTGCCCCGACACTGCAGTGCTTCGGGGATGCTAGCTTCAGCTGAAGTAGATAGCTTCTCAGCTATCATAAGGAAATGTGTAGCATCCCTGATACAGCGGGTTCGGGACAGTGCCAACAGCCTCCTGAGGACAGTAGCGGAGAGACTGGATGTGGACAGTGCTATGATGCAGCACTGGACTCGCATCCATCTAGTCAAGGACACCAATATCACGTATAATAGTTATATTATACGTGATATTGTGCTTGTCCCATAATATATTTAAATTATTTGTAATCATGTATTCTTACTAACATAGTTTTTAAGTAAAATATGTTTACTAACACTATATGGTCCACAGACCGAAATAAAAACGTTTTATTTTATTTGTTTTATTTTATTTTATTTTTTTTATTTATTTAAAGGCGGGATGGAAAAAAGAAAATGTAAACGGCTATGTTGGATAACCATGTTACTTGTTAACCATAACTTATAATCTTTGAAACGCCTCCGTGGTCCAGTGGTTTAGGGCGTGGCTCTTGACTCGGAGGTCGTGAGTTCGATTCCCGCGTTGGAAACATGTTATTTCCAAGTTTGGTTAGGACAATGCAGGCTGATCACCTGATTGTCTGAAAAGTAAGATGATCCATGTGTCAGATGAGCATGTAAAAAGTCGGTCCTGCGCCTGATCTCTCGCCAATAAACTATCAATTACTAGTTAACCACCTTTTTTGTTTGAAATATCTAAGGATTGTGGGATGCGCTCGTGGCGGCCACAGGATAAATGGTCAGATATCTAGCTTTTTTGTTAGATTTATAGCATAAAATTAATTATTATTATTTTTTATTTAACTATTCCTAAATAATCGGCCAAGTGCGAGTCGGAATCGCGCACGAAGGGTTCCGTACCATTATAGAGCAAAATTAGGCCATAAATTGTGTTTCTTGTATGGGAGCCCCCCTTATTTTTTTATTTTATTTTAATATTATTATTAAATATTAAAGTACACATATAACTAAAGATTTTGTGAAAAATTCAAGTACCTACCTGTTGCCATTTATGATATAGAGCAAAAAAGGCCAAAAAAATCACGTTTGTTGTATGGGAGCCCCCCTTAAATATTCATTTTATTTTATTTTTAGTATTTGTTGTTATAGCGGCAACAGATATACATAATCTGTGAAAATATCAAATCTCTAGCTATTACCGTTCTTGAGTTACAGCCTGGAGACAGACAGACAGACGGACGGACAGACGGACAGACAACGAAGTCTTAGTAATAGGGTCCCGTTTTTACCCTTTGGGTACGGAACCCTAAAAAAGGATACCTAATACCTTGTCCATTAATGTATGACATCATTTTATATTTCTGTAGCAGTGGGCGCAAGACGTAGGTGGATTTTGGCGAAACAAAAACCTATTGTAATTTAGAATTTATGACTGCATTCCAACTGTTTCAAATCATTAACTAGAAGCGTTTAATCTATTTGATAATAATAATAATACTTAGATTATAAGAATTAATAATAAGAATTCTAACCGCGCGGATTTCTTCTTGCATCTGTAACACATTGAAATTCGTAGTACGGGGAGACCCTTAGTGATGGGCTAAGCAAGAACAAGATATAATGTTGCTTGTTAGTTCATTAAAAATTTAAAATGTGTTACATAACCTGTTTCAATTCTTTATGTTCTAAATAATAATTATGTATGAGTGTGACATTGAACTTGACCAAATTAATGTGCTATTGTATTAGTTTATTACGTAGTTAATACATAACATTGAAAAAAGTAGCAACTAGAAGTATATTATGTACCCAAATATTTTACATACGTACGTGTTGTGTTGCCTGATATATTATTTTCACAATATAGGCGACTTACTCCAGAGTCCAGACTCCAGAGGAAATAATTGACTTTCACGGTACGAGCGTCCATACGTATTGACTATTGAGATATGAAAATGTCTATAGATACCCGAAGTAGTTACCTATTAGGTAGGGACAAGCCACCACATGGATATTACTAGTAAGTACTGGAAAGATACTTGAGTCCCGCGGGATAAACGTAAGAACGTTCAACTAGCTAAATAGTAAAGGATGTTTTTATCCTGGAAAATGTACGGTTCTCGAGTAATGAAGCAATTGCTCTACAACTAAGTTGAGGAAAACTTGTATACTTATTATTTGACTATTTTAGGTATTCTTACACAATATTTCATTTCCATAGTCGCAATTTGACATGATCATGGATGATAATGATGACTGTTTATATTATTATGTATGCTGATTGTTGCAACATGGTAATACGAGTGTAATGTAGCATCGGACACAATAATGGCATCGTGTTGTGCCGGCTGCTGGCGATGGCGGCCCAAAACGACGATAGCCGCATCAATGGCCCCACTGTTAGCGGGGGTTATTACGTGTGTAAGCGATAGAGTTTGTATTAAAGATTAAGGCCCATGTTGGTCCATGACCATGAACCACGATCTAAGTTCTGATTTTTCCCGGACGTCCGGATTCTTTAAGAAACTAATAGAAGAGGCTGAACACCACGAAAATACACATAATATTTAGATACTACACTACACACCCGAATTAATAAACCGCACTTACCGCTATATAATTAATAATTATGCTTAAGATCGTTCGGATGTTGTTACAATAATTATTATTAACGAAACGTCAAAATGGTAATTACGAAGCAATTTTTAAAGTGTCATTGACCTTAGTGCTACACACTTTTGATATTAAACGAATAAAAATATAATATTATGTAACCACCCTAAAAATGGCATTTGGTGTGCACTAATGTGTATAATATTATAACTCCAGCAAGGCTAGCATAACAACAGTAGACATGGGAAAGAATCGACATACTGACAGAATTTATCGACAAAACGGCGTATTTCCATTGTCTAACTGTCACTTTGTCTATTCTTCCGTAGAACGAAACCGTTTCTATGGTGACCATGCTACTCCTACATTAATAATAATAATAATAATAATAATAATTTTTATTTCAAATCATACATTCAAACGCTTATAATAAGGCATATTTAAGTAAATTTCAATACAGATACAGTAAGCGTTACAGTAAGCGTTGGGAGCTGTACTAGTTGAAACTGTGACACAGCTCCCAGCGTCTTCCACTCTGGAATACTAGATATTATTATGTATCAAGCAGCAGGGTAAGTACATCATAAATATAATTAAACAAAGGAAAAAAAAAAAAAAACCAAAACAAAAAAAAAATAATATTAATAAAATTTGACTGTAGCATAGAGTAAATGACTGTAGCAACTACAGTAAAGCTGTTGGCCAATATAGAGTCCTCTCTCTATCCCCACACGTAATACTCCCCCATTGGACATTTAATGCAGTCGCTGCACAACGACCCCGCTCCTGCGAGCTCACTGAAACATACTCGTATATCATATAACATATTATTTGTTTGTGGAACAAAAATTAACCGAGAAGGTTAAACAAGAAACATGGTAATCAATCTGATGTTTAAGGACCTACAAAAATAATTAAGGAGTATGTTTTATTTAGGAAGTAAGGTCTTGTCATTTTAAGAGTTCATAACCAAGGAAATCCTATTATTGGCATTCGTAGTATTTTCAAAGTGCCTAGTAGGTAAACCAAACAAAATAAAAAAAAGCGGCCAAGTGCGAGTTGGACTCGCCCATGAAGGGTTCCGCAGCAGCAATAAGGTTTATTTTTATGAAATTGAAATATTTTTGATTTATTTTTATATTTCAGTCGATTTAATGAAATTTAGATTAAGGTTTACTATTTATGACGTATAAAAAAAACTACTAGCTAGATCTCGTTCAAACCAATTTTCGTTGGTAGTTTTTATAGTAATCTACATCATATATTTTTTTTAGAATTATCATGCGTCTACTTTAGAAATTAGAGGGGGGGGGACACACATTTTTCCACTTTGGAAGAGTCTCTCTCGCAAACTATTCAGGTTAGAAAAAAATGATATGAGAAACCTCAATATGATTTTTGGAGACCTATCCATAGATACCCCACACGCATAGGTTAGATGAAAAAAATTTTTTTTTGTTTCAGTTGTACCTATGGGGACCCCTAAAATTTTTAATATTTTTTCCATTTTTGCAGCAAAATCTTAATGCGGTTCACAGACTACATCTACTTACCAAGTTTCAATAGTATAGCTCTAATAGTTTCGGAGAAAAGTGGCTGTGACATACGGACGGACGGACGGACAGACAGACAGACATGACGAATCTATAAGGGTTCCTTTTTTGCCACTTTGGCTACGGAACCCTAAAAACCGTGTAGATCAAACGTACAAAGACCATCATCATGGTATACCGAATCGGGCGCAAACAGACATAGATGTGTTTTCAGATAAATAGCAAAACGATGCTACATCACGTCGCCAGCAATACTACTCTACCATTAACCAATACAATTTAAACTGTGTGTCAAGTTTCAACTTAACACTCAAACATATTCCATTGATTCTCATTACCCAACCTTAAAACATGTCAACTTGGGCGGACCAAGTGCAAGCAGGCGCCAGAGGGAATTAGCATAAATTAAACAAAGAGTAGCCTATGTATTGAGACCTATATGCCGAAGACGTAAGGCTCACTATCATAGAAACAAGGGTAAAATAACTTTAGAATGGTATAGTTAAGCATCTTGTAGGGACACAAAGGCTGTGTTCACACTAGTCTAAAGTGACTGACAGCTACTGAGCGCCTAACGTAGTTCACCGTGTTTTAAATTTCCATACATATTGTCATTTTCTTACACACCAATGATCTAACCGACAATACATAATATGTTACGTTATTCTATTGTACTAGTGAGCCTACACATTTGACGAGTATCAGTCGGTTTAGTGTTTGCCTATGATTGACAAATACAGCAACCACAAACGTGTTCGCCTATTATTTATTAAGTCTTTATGTCGCGTATTTGTCTTTGGTTGCCGATATTTGGCACCGATTGTACAATCATGGCAGAGGATCCAAAAAAACCCAACGTGAAGGGGCGCTTAAGTTTTAGATATTGCCTTCTTTATAGACTACAATACTCAGCCAAGTTTGGAAAGATAAAAAAACAACTTTGGTAAAGTTACCAGCGGTTTTTAGGAACTACACGACCAACAATCCAGGTAAAGAAAAGAACGTGCTCCTTTTTCGAAGATGACCTTGCGATTCCTACAAAAAGTACGGTATCAAACTATTCAAAAGTGATTCAAAACTAATTTTGTATACGACTGTAGCATTTAATCAATTCAATATACACCGCCTACCCACTCTCAAAAGAATGCAAATAAATAATCCTCATTTATTCGCGAGGACAATGCATTGTGCTTTGACATTTAAAAAGGACCAGTCACTGATATAATAAAAAGCCATCAGTCATAACACCTCAAAACAAAGCAAAACACTAATGACCAAAAAAGAAAGAAAAGATCACAGGAAACCGATTTCTTTTGACGATCAAGAAAATATTTTCAGCACACGGTAAAAATATATTTGTGGATTTGGAATTGCGCATACGAGCGACCGTCTGGTAACTGTCGCAAATAACAGCGGCACAATGTTCTTAAACTTTTGGGCGTTTTTATTGCGATTTGCGATTGGAATAAAATTTCAGAGAATATTAGCTCCTACAACTATAATTGCTATAAAAGGTGAGCCCCCTTGTAGTGTTGTGAGTACTACTAAAAATAATTACACAGAGAATAGCTCTAAATATTTGAGTGTCTTTGTTTGGACTCTGGCATATTTATATTTGCACCGCAGTGGACGTTGAATAGCAGCGTAAAGCTGCTTAAATATTTTTATTTTTATTGAGGATAGCATTAGGAGATTCTGAAGTGTTACGTACCTCTATAGGTCATTAGCCAGGTCATTAGACGTAGTCTAATGGACTAACGCAACACAGTACATATTATGTATGACAATTGACAATAATCGCCGGTTTGCGCCGCCCCCAATATGACGCACCTTTGCACTTCTTCAATCGCGAAATATTTTGACGACAGCGGACATTTGTCAGATCTGTCACTTTAATGTGCACATGCCTTATGCGCTTCCAAAATATTTATTCTGTCAGTAATAATGAAGATGGAATGCGAATTTAATTTTCTTAACTTCTTATAACAATCATGGTTTTCCATCATGACCCAGCCTTTATGCTTATATTATGCACTTAAAACAGACATTTGTTTCGGAATGTGGAGAATAGAGACATACTAATAAGACAATTATAAGATATCTCTACATTTGTCGCTCACCTGCACTATCAGAGAAGTTGACTCCTAGGCAGATGGGGGACCTACGTAGTTTGGTCGCGTTACGTCAAACCCAGCCGACAGATCACAAATAACATTGAATTGACATGATCCGACCAAATGACGTCGCGTTGGTCTGTCAACTGCCTAGGAATCAATTTGTTCGATGGTACATTGTATGTATGTTTTACTAGAATGTGATATGAAATTACTAGGGCAGCTTGAACTGTAGGAAGTATAAATACCGGTCATGCGTGAAATAAATAGAACTTACACGGTAGCCGATTATGGTGGCAAAAACCTCGCTCGAAAGTGGAGCACGTATCGACTGTGATAAGGTAATGTTATGTTACCTACTGATATTATGTAGGTTTGTTTGTGTTTGTTGTAAGCTACACCGATTTTCATGTTTGGCACAGATGTTATAGAGAATAGAGACCACAGCACAGAACACATATTAGTACAAGTACAGGGAAAAGCACTACAGACTACACTTTTAGCTGCAAAATCCTGCTCCTACTCAGTAACTGATTTAACTAATTAAATAATTTTTCAGCTCACTGAATATTGTAGTCTGTAGACGATATTAATTATGATTAATGATAGTTATTGATTATTAAGGCATTGGCGAGTCTACGTACTGCATCTGTTTCTACTTTTCCCAGCACCTTGAGGGAGGGAATGTTCGAGAGCCGTAATAAGCCTTCGCCTTCAGAACAAGGTGACAGTAATTATTGTGACTTCACAATAATAAACAAAGATCTGAGATGTAACAGATACGAAACTGCATTCACTGACAATTCGTATTTTAATTTTTCAATTGGTACCTATCGTGACGATGAATATTGTCGCGCTGAAAGTTGTTTTCAGGGACAAAAACAATCCTATGTCCTTATTACGGGTTCCCCGAAAGTTGATCTAAATTCTCAATGTAAGAGAATAAGACTCTATGTTTAACGTTTTATGGGAGCCCCCCTTAATTATGTGTTTTATTTTAATTTTATTATTAAATATTAAAGTACACATTTATTTGAGGATTTTGTGAAAATTTCAAGTATCTACATGTTGCCATTATAGACCGATAGGACTAGGTTTTTTGGTTTCAAAAATTCTAAAGTTTCTAATTTTTTGCGTATAGTTTTGGGACCACTAGGTAAACCTAAAAAATGATTTTGTGTCATTTTGGTCGACAGCTTCCAGAGATATTTCGGGATTTTGATTTTTGGTCGCTATAGGCCGAAAAAAATATTAAAGTTTAAAATTTAGCTTTTGTGATATTGCTAGGGTAGTAACTGATGTACAGACACGTTTTGTGTCAGATTCATCCACGGGTTTCCCAGTAATTAGCAAATATTAGAAACGTCGCCTAATTGCGTCGAAAAAATATTAGAGTTTGTAAAACCGATATAATATGGTTTAGTTTATTGATAACTGCTACTGTTAAAATTTTGTGTCATTTTCATCCACGGGTTTTGAAGAAATTTATATTTTTGCTTTCAACATCCCGTAAAAGCTACAAAAAGTAATTAAAGTTTTTAGAGTTCACATATTTACAATTAAAAGGTCTATTGCAAACCACATTTCAAAATTTAGTTCCTTTTCAGCCCCGATTTTAAGAAAAATTGATGAACAAGTAAAGCGAAATTGATTTTTATACTTGTTAATAGGCCACAAACCATTTAATTTTTGAATATGATGTTGTATCTATCAACATCATATTTTGAAGGGCTTGTGTAAGAGAAAACACCATATTTTATAATTGTTTCGATGGGAAAGAAATAAAAAATTTGCATCTTATTTTCACAAACATTCAACTTAATTTTGAAATTTAAAGCTCAGTCGATATTTTAATATGTACTTACTAAAAAATCTACCATTATGATTTATTAGTAGTTTTTTAAAAGTTTATGTATTATTTTAAGTTGTTGAAGAAAAACTACTTACTACGTCATCCGCACTAAATTCTCGATTTGAATTTTATTCTATTTGTAAAATGAAACTGACAACTTAAATTGGTTTGAGTACTTTTTCAAGTAGGGTTGCCATCAGGCGTTTGGATAAAGATAAGTAGTTTTTTTTAATACGTCATAAATCATAAGCCGCAAATCGCAATTTACCTTTTAAGTTTTACGGTTAAAGCTGCGCGTCCACTGGATCGGAGCGTACGCATCGGCATTTCGTCTTACGAAATGCCAATGGGATGTGTCCACTGCATTCGGATTCATCATAGGCAATTAATTAGTTATTTTTAGTCCGTCATAGACTGTTAACGTGAATTTGTATTATAGAGGATATTGTTGTAACTAGCTGTATTTTATCAGAAGAGGAAAAGAGAAACAAGAGAAAACGAAATTCATTATTTCCCAATTTCATCCCAAATATTGTCTGTCCTCAGTTGGTTATGATGATGTTGTTGAAGTTTTAGGCCCGTATAAATAGTCAGTACTTAAGATGCGACCCGGTCTCAAGACGCGGTTCGGCTCTGTGATTGGTCCAAATTTTGACAGCCAACCAATCACAGAGCCTGAACCGTGTCTTGAGACCGAGATGCATCTTGAGTACTGACTATTTATACCGGCCTTAGATTATAAAGTTCTTCATATTTTTCTACAAAAGTAATAATTAAAATATCGTCATTCATCGTGAATAAGTATCTAACACGCCAGAATTTGAAACCTTCGGAATCCGAATGACGCGTTCTCTGCGGGAGACGTCTTCGTCATAAATACCGGTCAGTATCCAGTGGACGCAGTACCTACCATATAAATCAATACAAAGTAACAAATCCGTACGCTGCGTACGCTCCGATTCCGATCCAGTGGGCGCGCAGCTTAAATTAGACTGCAACGTGACGCGTAGATGCATACTATTAATAATAATAACTAAACATGTATGGTTTTGACTGATCAACTATGTGAGACTTTTTTTATAAAATAAGGAGGCGAACGAGCAAACGGGTCATCTGATGAAAAGCAACTTTCGTCGCCTATTGACACTCGCAACATCAGAAGCGCTGTCGGTTTGTTACCGGCTTTTAAGAGGGAATAGGGTTAGGGGTCCCTCCCCTAACCTATAACCCTATTCCCTCTAGGGTTGTAGGGGATTAGGCCTCCGGAAAACTCACTCTTTCGGCGAAACACAGCGCCTGTTTACTCTGTTTTCAATTATTATTTATTAAAAACAGTAAAACTACTTAAATGTGGAACCCAGACACGTTGGTGGAATTGAGACGCTTTGTTTATCCCAATAACTACCCCTGGCACTTTACACATGGACACTTTATGGACGACATGGGTCTGGTGACTCTACTGGCTGGCAGCTGGTAGGTTCGTCAAAAAATGATATCTTATTTTTTGACGAACCTACTCTACATCTACATCTCATAAAAACTACCAACGAAAATTGGTTTGAACGAGATCTAGCAAGTAGCCGACAGTCGTAAGCCATCGTAAGCCGCGCGCGGCCGACGACAGTCGTCGGCCGCGCGCGGCTTATGACTGTCGCGATGCACGGAATTGTATCTTAAAACAAAAAATTATCTAACCCATGCGTGTGGGGTATCTATGGATAGGTCTTCAAAATTTTCCATCCAAAACCATCAAAAATGTCAAATTTGTACAACCTGAACACGAGGCACTCATGTCAAAATTGTGAAAACCAACTTCACTCTGGACCGGGTTCGCACAATCTGTAGAAGTCTTTAGACAAGATATTCTAAATTCGCTGCAAGGGGCACATGAGTATTGTCAATGAAAAATATGAAAATATCAAATTAAAATGTTTTATTTTTAATGCTTAAATAATGCAATCGTGAAAAACATAATATTATGTCTAATACTTAATATCATAATATTATTTGTAGTAGGTAATATTATTTAATTTGTAGGTAACAACCCTGGGAACGAACTCTATGTACTCGAACTCGTACCACCGACCACAATAGACATAACTACCAGTAGTTCGACTGCAAAGAGACGGACAGGTTTCAATATCTGTTAAATTCGTCAGGTTTCACCTGACAATTTTAATCGCATGTGCCAAAACATAAACAACAATACGACCAAAGCGGAACACGTCCAGCGAATATGTCATTGTTTTAAATTCGTAGATCAACCCTAGCTCTGCTAGCGACGATTTTCGTCGCTAGGGTTGTTAACTTGTTACCTATGAATTTAAAACTAGGACATATTCGCTGGGCGTGTTCCTCTTTGGTCGTATTTTTGTTTGTGTTTTGGCACATGCGATCAAATTTGTCAGAATCCAATTTTGAAATCTTCATTTTAAATATTTAAAAATAAATTATATCAGCCATCGCGAGGTACATTCCGTTCATAATCTTAGTGAAACCCGACGAATTTGACAGATATTGAAACCTGTCCGTTTCTTTGCAGTCGAACTACTGGTAGTTATGTCTATTGTGACTCTGACGAGGATTACGAGAGTTATTACAAAATTGAAAAATTTTGACATTTTTTTGAATGCGTTGGGCGAGTGCGGGGGCCGGGGTGTGAAATGCGCGGGTGAAAACTATCAGTATCACTATCAGCGTAGCGCGCGGATAAAACATTATTATTTTGCTTTTGCGAAATAGATAATACACAATTTAAAAAAAACAGAAATTTATCTATAGTGGATCTGTACGTCTGTCTAAAGGCTGTAGCTCAGACAGCCTGAAGACAGACATACAGACGGACAGACATCGAAGTCCCAGTAATGGGTCCCATTTTACCCTTTGGGTACGGAACCCTAAAAACGGTAGGACAGAACTACTCTGAGATCTGTCTCCCACTCGCACTCGTCCTGTTCTTTCATACTGTTCATATTTTTGTCTCTAATTTTTAAAGCAATTGGTGAAAAGGACTCAAAATGAAAATATATATTTCTTACTTCTTTAGGATGTTGAATATGTAAACGCCTTTAATTAAAAATATATTTTTCGTATTGTTTTGAGCTTGCAAAAATAAAAATGATTAAAATCTCGAAATATCGTGGATGAATCTGACACAAATTTATTCTATGGCTTTATTTAATAGACCTGATCCCAATTATTGTGATTTCAGAAACTCTAATATTTTTTTAGATAGTGTTTTAAATAACTGGCAATATTTCAGGTTGCAAGGGGCTAAAATGGTTCAAATTAGGTACCAACAATCCGAAGACTAATCTAGATATGATGCTATTGTTATATTTAAGTTAAGTTTTTGCTACCTAGTTTTATACAAATTTTAAAAAATCGACTACAAAATTTTGATTTTCTCAAAAACCTATTATCAGAAATGACACAAAATTTAAAAATAACTTAATTAGACATCACTCCATCCATGTGCAAAAATTCAGAAACTTTAGAATTTTTGAAACTTAACACCTCAAAACAAGCTAGTCCCGCAGGTCTATTATGGATTACGAGCCAAAAAGGCCCAAAAAATCACGTTTATTGTATGGGAGACCCCTTTAAATGTTAACATTGTTTTGTTTTTAGTATTTATTGTTATAGCGGCATCAGATATACACAATCTGTGAAAATTTCAGTAGTGTAGCTATAGCGGTTCTTGAGTTACAGCCTGGAGACAGTCAGACAGACGGACAGACATCGAAATCTCAGTAATAGGGTCCCGTTTTTTACCCGTTGGGTACGAAACCCTAAAAAAGATGCATTACATATCCAAATTAAAACTTTTAAAAGGACGCCTCATAATGATTAATGACTAACCATCATAATCAGAATGGACAGCAAGAACTGACGATACCTAATTAGGAACAATTAATGTACAATCGTGCCGACGTCAAGCGATAATGAGTAATTAGGCGAACAGAGGGTACAAGAGAAAGATTGTTGCTGTTGTTTCAATTGTCTCCGCCATCATGAAGATTGAAAGATGACCAGCTCAGTAAATGTTTTTGCAATTAAAACCAACATAATTGCAGCTTGGATCGAGTTCTGAACAGCAAAGTAATATAATATTTCGTCTTAGATAATAACATGTACCTACGTCAAAATGCACAATTTTTTATGTTGTCTAGATCAGACTATCATACGTGTTTGACTTGAGGCTCGTAATTTCTTGAGAATACTATTTTGCCTATAACACAGAATAGATAATAGTACAAGTACCTATAAGTAGTATATGTACCTACTATTAGTGAGCAACCATGTCACTGTCATGTCACCACTGTAAGCGAACTGTGCAGTTTTATCGTTACGAGTGTAGCAGGATAAACATTATAATTTATTACTTATTATTATTATTATTATTATTTATAATATTATTATTAGTAGACGTCACCTGCAACTACGTTGTCCCAAAATTCATTCACCGCGCAGGAACCGTACATTTCGCCGGTAATAAAATTTATATTTTATCCATTCCCGACACTCAAAGTAACTCCATAGTCCATACCAAATTTCATCAAAATCAGTTCAGCAGTTTCAGCGTGAAGAGATAACAGAAAGACAGACACTTTGTCATTTATAATATTAGTATCTATATTAGTAAGCATGGATGAACAAAGCCTTCTTATATTCCGTCACAGGCCTCTATTATTTCTCGTTGCTGTTATCACCGACGACTGCAGAATGCAGATAGCTTTGTTTTGTAATCTCTTCTATGAAACATTTACATAGTATTTAGATGTTTTATGGGCCATCTCACAGAGAAGGCATATCTCATATCAAGAGATCATGTCACATAGACTCATATAAATCGCCAGAGATACTCCAATTTCGCCTATTAAAAAACAAGAAATATGTAATCCATATTCCATACCTAATATTATAATTAATGCAATACCACAGAATATGTAATAGTACCCCGTAGCAATACCTATCTGCCTGTTGTTCTCTTTACGCTCAAACCACTGTAATTATTTTCATTAAACTTGTTGAGTAACTTCGAGCCACAGGAAAGAGTGCCACAAGATCGTGTATATTCCGAAAAATGTACCGTAGCTGCAGGCAACATCTATTTTTTTTTCTCCGAAATACAGTTCACAATATTTCGTAACACACTTTACATAGTGTTAAGATTTTACAGCTTTTTTATTATCTCCCAAATCAAGATAGTGACCTACGGACATGTAGCGTTCTCTAACAATATGTGAAAACTATAAAACGGTTAATTTAAATTTTAACATTTCCTTTGACGCCGCAATAAAAAAATCGTAAATCTCAAACACTAAAAACTCTGAGAGACATGCCATAGAGTGTAGCTTCATATTTCGTAGAGGCGGCAGAAGATTTTGAAGTAAAAACTTTTTAGCGACGCACGTCGCGCGTCGCTTCGACGTTTTCGATGCGTAAAAATTTTTTAAACTTGTGTAAGGACATGTGACCTGTCACCTGATCGAAAATTCGTAAGACGGAGACGTAAGATATTATAAAAGTGTTTAGTATGTCTGTTACCTTCAACAGATGAACCGATTTTTAAGGGTGGGTTGCACCAGAGGCGTAGTTAAAGTTAAGGTTATCGTCAAATATGGCGTCTATGATGGACTTTTACTATGGATTTGACAGTTCATAAGTTGGTGCAACCCACTCTAAGAAATTTTATGTACAAGTCGAGTCCCAGGAATTAGCGCAATAACCGAATTTTGGCTCAACGGAGTTGCAAGCGCCATCAAGTAAATAATATCCCATTCTCTTTCTTAATATGCTCAGTTTTTCACTTCTGCCGGCAATGTCTGTGTGCAAGTTAAAATGATTTCCAGGTATGCAGTTGGCGTGAGCCATATACCTACCCAAAGTATCAAATCTTCCGTTTTTCATCAGGATAATATATCTATCTGTACCTAGGTCTACATGTAAGCCCTCATTAGAGAATCTCTTCGAAGCGTTTGGATTGTAAAAGATAAGATTTATAACTACGAGTGTGTGTTTTAACTTTTACCGATGTCCAATACTATTCTCTGTTTTCGGTGTAACTTGGTATTGATAGTTGGTACTGCAGCAGTAGTGGACCGTGGCGCACTGAATGCTTACCAACGTACCAAAAAAATCTTCTTTATTGAAGAATGTTAATATCTATCTATACATAGAAAGAGAGATATAATGAATATTTCTTTCTATTCTACGCCGCGACCATCAACTACCAAGTGTTAAAAATTATCAAGTCACGTGTCCCTGACTCGAGTTTAACATTTTTTACCCATTGGCCATTCCAAAAAGTGGAAAACATTTTCACTTCAAAATGTCGAACAGCGCAGTAGCCTCAAGCTTCGGGCACATTCTGGCAAGCCGCACTTTTCATAAAATACAACTTACAAGTTTTGTGAAGCCGCCCGCCCCGCTACGCCCCTACACAAAATGCGCGAAACTATAATAAGAAGCCGCTAGTAACTAGTTAATCGCTATCGCTTGCACAGCGATAATTTTCCGACTCACGGTTCCGAGGAAAATGATTCGATGGCTAATCGATACGATAAAAACATAATCGAATTACTCCCGGGAAATGAAAACCATTGTTTAATCGATTCTATTAAAAAGTTAATTCGCAGTTCTATGAAACATTTGCTACGGATGTTTAGGTAATGGGCGAGAGTTACATTTTTAACGCATAGCATGGCCATCATACAATGAAGGTTTTTTTTCTACGGCAGAAGAAAACGAGAAATATTACTATTACTTCTCGGAAAGATCAAATAGAAGTATAATATTTTCCTGTACGTTTAGTATGCCATCACTGTAGTAACATTTCCTTCTACGGAAGATTTAGACAATGCAATGCAATGTGACAAGTTGACTCTCATTTTGGCTCTTAAAATAAGTCAGTGTCTCTATCCTTATGAAAAACAATCTATGCATCGAATGGGCATGTAAGAAGCCAGTCCAGACTCCAGCGTCCGATTTCCAGTCGGCAGACATTTCGGTCATCCATTCCTCCGAGTTACGAGAGTATGGGCGCTTTTCCTGTCACCCGCGCGCGGATCTGCAGGGCGATTTTCGATTTCCATTCGACTCGGATTCGGAAATTTTACCGTGCGGTCATTGGTCAACGCCTAGCGCGGCGAACGTGTAACGAAGTTTCCGAATCCGAGCCGAATTGCGCATTGTGAATCGGGGCCCTGGTCCGCATGCGGGTGATAACTTGCTGGCCGAGTGCGTGTTGACCGAGTGACAGGAAAAACATCTATGAAATGATAGCATGCAACTTGCATGCGGACCAGATCCGCACGCGGGCGATGACACGCATGACAGGAAAACCGCCCTAAAGCAATAGAAAGTACTCTTATGTACTGCACACATAGACACTTTAACATTACTCGACTGCGTTATCCCAGTTTCATTGAAACCGGCCACCGTCGCCATACCTTTGTGGGTGGCATTACTATTACAGTTGCAGTCGGTTAAACAGAAATTGATGAAGATAAACTGTTCTATCACGACTCGTCCGTCACGACTCACGTAGCTGGCACTAGCACACATCACGTATGCATAGCGTGCTGTACTGTATTAGAAATGTATTAGATTGTATCGATAAACAATTGGTATTTTTCTATGATATTAAATAATATTATTCATGTGTTATTGTCGTAGTATAAATAATATACAGTAGCCTATCTTTGTAATAAACTGCTAGGATCTGCCGCACGCACACCTAGGCCTGGTTTCAAATAACTTATGGCAGAGTGCTAACCGGTAAGTGACAGTTGTTGTTACTTTTCTTTATAAGAACGTTACTTATTTCATATAATTCTTTATGGTCGAGATCAAAACAACACCCTTAGAGGTAAATTATAATATTATCAATAAGCTACTGATTTAACGTAGAAATTAAAAATAAATCGTTGACAAGCGATAAGATGTGGGCTCTGAACAATGCATGACAATATCAGAGTAGACAGAATTATAGAGTATGCCGACCTAGAACTGATGTTGAAATTTTTAAATTTGATGTATTATGACGAAAGTCGTCGCTAGGGTTGTTAACTTGTTACCAGCTACGAGTTTAAAACTATGACATATTCGCTGGACGTGGTATTTAACCCCCGACCAAAAAGAGGGGTGTTATAAGTTTGACGTGTCTGTCTGTCTGTCTGTCTGTCTGTGGCATCGTAGCATCCAAACGGGTGGACCGATTTTGATCTAGTTTTTTTTGTTTGAAAGCTGACATGACGGTGAGTGTTCTTAGCTATAGTTCATCATCATCAGCCTGCTCATTGCTGAAATATCACGGTATATCTGGTTCGTGATAGGACAATTAGCAACTTGCAGTCGTTTGATGGGTTTTATATTTTGCATCCTGGTTCGAGATACTTATACGAATATATACACATTATTGGAAAGTTGACCTGGTGGTGCAGCATCACCTGGTAATCAATAGGATACCCAACTCCTCACCAACTTAGAGCAGAGGTTTCGTGTTTGGGCTCATTTTAATTGCGACAACCAGTAAGACGTAGATAAACAATAAATATTTGCATGCTGCTGCTGCAGAATCACCTGGATTCTATTGGAGCCCAGCTCCGTATGAACCTAAAGTGGAGGTTTCATGTTTGGGCTCATATTGGATGGCCTCATCCAAGAGGACATATTTTATAGATGGTATTCATTGGGATATGATCCAGTTGATAGGAATTATTCTGCACAAGTTTAAAAAGCATAAAATAAAATTAAATTAAGAAATTTAAAAAAAACCCCGCCAAAAAACTTTAAAAAGTAATGAAATAACATTTCCTGACTTTAAGTTTAAATCATTCCTAAGAGTAAAGTAATATTTTAGTCCATAATTGTTGTCAAGGTGTGTCGGGGGACCGCTAATGTAGATGTTTGATTTCACATAACAATATAAATTAAGGGTCTGTTCACAGCGACCCGAATCGAGAGAATCAGCGACTATTATGGCGATACAAAATGCAAAAGTCGCTGTTGTGGTAGTTTACTTAGCGGTCCCCCGACACACCTTGACAACAATTATGGACTAAAATATTACTTTACTCTTAGGAATGATTTAAACTTAAAGTCAGGAAATGTTATTTTGTTTGTGTTTTGGCACATGCGATTAAAATTTTCAGAATCCAATTTTGAAATCTTTATTTTAAATATTTAAAAATAAATTATATCAGCCAGCGCGAAGCACATCCCGTTCATAATCCTAGTGAAACCCGACGAATTTGACAGATATTGAATCCTGTCCGTTTCTTTGCAGTCGAACTACTGGTAGTTATGTCTATTGTGACAATATGCAGTATTTCAGAATTGTAGACAGCAGAACAATAAATACAAAACATAATATTATGTCGCACTCGCAGACGTACTGACTCTACTGAGTATGTTCACGAATTTGTGGTTTTACACTACTGTTTGTATTTCTGCTGTGGTCTTACTGTACGTTTATTTATTGCTTTTATTAAATAGCCAAGCCCTATTTTCCTGATTTTTTTTGACTAAATTTCATATTAAATATTGAATAACATACAGTGAGTAGGTACCTATGTAAACGTAACCACTTATAGTACAATGTATTTATTGTGAATTATTTTTATTATGTGATTTCAAAGTTTTCGCTGGCTTTATTGTATAATTTTAAATTTAACACATTATTTAATTGGCTTGATTTATTTAAGAAAAATTAAAAGTTTTAGGGTCATAGATAGACACACATTCTAGGAAAATTATTAATGGCTTTCGGCATTTTTTTAGGGTTCCGTAGTCAATAAGGAACCCTTATAGTTTCGGTCTGTCCGTCCGTCTGTCCGTCTGTCCGTCCGCGGTTTTGCTCAGAGACTATAGGACCCACAAAGCTGTAATTTGGCACGAATATACATATTAATAATGCCGACAAAATGGTACATAAAATATTTAAAAAATATATTTTTTATGGTACCTCCCCTACACATCAAGCGGGGTTGAATTTTTTTTTCGCGCCCACCCCATCGTGTGGGGTGTCGTTGGATAGGTTTTTTAAAAATATTATGAGTATTCATAGATCATTTTCCGGTTTAGGGATCCATTTGTGAAATATTAAGTTTTAAGGTGAAAAAAATCGTTAGAGTCCAGTGTCCCCCCCTTCTACCAGCTAAACGGTTGCTTCTGGAAATGTGAAAAAATTCACGGGAGTAGGAAATATGCTGAATTTAAAAGGAAAACTATCACGGCTAAGTTGACTTCATAAGTTATTGAGTAATAGTCGATCAACTAAAAAAAATGTATTCGGCGAAGTATAAAGGAAATTTTCGTTCAAATTCCTTTGAGATGGTGTTGTTAGTAGTGTAAAACATGTTATAAATGTACATTCATTGACTAATACAGAAATTTTCTAAAACTAGCGGTGCTACGGAACCCTAATTTGCTCATGGCCCGACACGCACTTGGCCGGTTTTCGTTATGTAAAGTGTACCACTTATTAATTAGTATCATTACTCATTTATTATGTAACCTGTATTTCTGCACTGTACCAATAAATAAGGGGAGGTTCGCACAATAGATATTAATGATATGCGTGTACCATTATGCTTGGGCGTTCCTGGGTACGTGCCCGAACGGGTACAATTAATTACACCATACAACTGTCCCTATACGAGTACAGCCTAGGTGGCCCCATTACAGGGTATCATCGACACACCATTGATCATAATATGATAAGATCCAGGCGTGAGGATCGAGGATCTATAAATTATAGATCCCTTTCTGTGGGGTATGATTTGCACAAGATCGATACGCTGAATTCCCGTTCAGTTTTCCATCTGATTTGTCTATTTTTGTGGTGGCACAATAAAAAAGTAATAACGATTAAAAACAACCCCTGATTAAAAAATTTACCCCAGATTCAAAAAGTAGATAAACCCAAATGTTTCACTGAGCGGGCTGATGATGATGAACTATAGCTAAGAAGTAAGAACACACTCAATAATGTCAGCTTTCAAACAAAAAAAAACTAGATCAAAACCGGTCCACTCGTTTAGATGATACGATGCCACGGACAGACATACACAGACAGATAGACGAAGGTGTTTTAAGTTTAAATGCTGTCTCAGACACATTAAACCAACTTTTTGGTCGGGGGTTACCTAAGTCCTAACCTTATTATTATTACCTAAGCGTTATTGCGTGCGTGTAAAATGCAGATTATCTTAACTAGCCTGCACTAATCATCGTTTCTTCTAGCACCTTATTAACCCCACATTATACTAAATACAACCGTAAACCGTGGTTAACTTAACCAGCTGCTGGTTACTTACATGGCCTAACATTATTTCTCTCTTCTCTACGATCATTGATGATTAGTTCCCTAATCATAAAGGGCGTCCATAAATTACGTAAACCTTTGGAGTACGGGAATTATCAATTAAGCTTATTTCCTAAAATTTCACTACGATATAAAAGGGCTGACCGTAGAAGTGAATATTACAATTTTTTTCTCGAAGGAAAATATCAATACATGAGAAAGTGAGACTATTTTAAACATTTTCCCCATGTGCGGCTCGGATACCTGTCTGATAAAAATTAAAATAATTAGGACTACTGTAGTTTTTGAGTGTTTTTTGACCACTTTGCATTTAGGCACACACTACTTAGCAATTCTTGGACGGCCCCTGAGCTTAACCTTACATTAGAATGCGATGAAACCGTGGTTAACTTTAACTAGCTACCCTAGTCCCTAACCCATCACTTAACAATGCATAAGGATCAAATTATCCGCCATTTTAACTCCAGAAACACCAATTGTGCAACGGATGCTGTAATTTCCACAGAATTAGGACCAATCATAGAAGCTAGTAATGATAACTAGCTTGAGACGAAAAGAACCCGGAAACGTTAATCTAACGTGACCTCACAGGAATTCACATTATTTTTAAACGGGATAAAAAATCTTTTTTATGTATTTAATATATATAATTATAGCTTTAAGTTAATTGGAAACATCATATTTACTGACTTTGGCACCATCTACAACGGCTTTTAATATAAAATTAAAGAAAAAAAACAAGATGATCAGTGACCAAACTAATCATAGTAAACTTTAGCTTAGAATAAGCTCTTAATCATGTTAGTTTTTGAACAAAAAAATCGACCCACCAGTTTAGATACTATGATGCCACGGACAAAAACACAGGCAGATAAACACTTTTATTTTTTAACCCACTTTACTCGGGGATTAAAAAAGCATATTATTATTCTTTATATACAAAAAATGCGGAAGATGTAAAAATATTATGGGATTTGTCGTAAATAGCTTCGGGAACCCCATCGCTCAAGTAATTTTAGACTTTATGAGTATTTTATGCCCGGTTTGGTATTATAACGAACACTGTGTGTTTTGTTAAAGTATTGAGAACTTAAGTACATTATTTGTAAAATATGGAATGGTTTGTAAATTATGCCGAATAGATTCCAAAACTAAAAAAAAATGTTGCACCTTTATACAAATAATACTTGCATACTATTTGTATGACTATGACCTACAGTTACCCGAAAATTTAGGCTCACTAATCACTTGCACCAGTGACTATACTATCAGCAGAGACCAGCATCTATCAGTAACCTTTCGGGCTTAATGAAAGAGACAACACAATGACCAACTCATGTGGGACCCGAACTGCTTTTAAACTGGGCTTCTAAAGCCTAAATTGTTGTCAACTTAACCAACTCTAACTAGGAAGTATAGTATTTTATTAGTATCGCTAAATTGAGACCTAAAATTAGGATGTAGACTAGACTGAAGTACAAAGGATATCCCTTAATTGAGTTCAACTTTAACTATAGTTCCAACTTTCTCCAGGACATCCTGGAGTTGACATAAACAGCTAGTCTAATATTTTAGGATATATGACTATAAACTTGTTTGCTGGGTCTATTTTCACGTTGCCACATTAAATAAATTAAAAAATAAGTTACTAAAACTTTAAACGTATTTTCCCAAAAGTAGAGTTCTTTGAGTTGTGTCCTTCTAATACTGAAGGTGCGACATACTGTGGCTTCTTCACACTATGATGGTCCAATGTCCATTGTCCAATAGAGGAGCCCAAACCTACGTCTTATTATACCTATTATAACGTTTATTTAAACGAAACGAGCATTCTACAGGAACATAAATACCTGTCTAACGTTCTTTTCCGGGATTCAATCTCTTTACTTAATTTAAAACGGGTAAAAACTTTAAGCTTACAGAAGTTAAACATGCAGCACACGTCTTTCGCTTACAATATTGGTAGGTACAGATTTTAATATAGCCCTATAATAGAGACCTGCAGACTACAGCTTATTTCTAGTCTAGATCATAGAGGAAATCGTTTAACTCTGGTATCAGGTTTATCTACCGTTTCCGTGACTCTACGTTTCAATTAAATATATTTATCGAATAATATCAGGATGTTCCCTATAAAAAGCTTCTGGATTCACTATTATGAATTATCACAGATTGTGCCACCTCGGTTCAGTAGCTTAGAGTGTGACTCTCAACTCGGAAGTGATGGGTTCGATTCTTGCACTTTGAAAAATGTTGTCACCAAATTTGGTAAGGACAATGCAGGGCTGCAGACTGATCACCTGAGATTGAGAAGAAAGGATGTGTGAGATGACCATGTAAATTTAGTCCTGCGTCTTATCTCTCGCAATTCGTGTAGGTCATCCGTCTTATTGTGAGATTCGTCAATCAATCAAATTATACCATTATGCCCCGCTGCATGTTTAAAATCATTTGTATTTGTCCATCGTGGGCCTTGTTTGGGGGACAAAAAGCGACTTTCTACCGAAGTTATGTGATCTCAAGTTTTGACCAAAACTCCTTCCACCACTTCTTGGCTCCCCGCGTCGCTGGTACCTTTTACTACTATACGATAGCTATAAATGTAATCGAATTACCCATTACGTATTAAGTAAGAGATAGTGAGGTAACCAGATATACGTTTGTCGTTAAAAAGCTGGCGGGGGGCAGCTACTGGGAATGAGTAACGTTGCGATACTACAAAACTATTTTTATATACAGAAGAACAGAGCTACAAGGATGGCTTTATTATGGAGGGGGCTTAAGCAAGATAGATATATCTGAAAATGAGATAAAGTATAATGAGGGGTAAGTTCCGAAATATAACCCAGTACACTGGCCAGTGCTTATGATGAAGACAAGAATCCACGCCATACTGTTTAGTAGATTCGTTTTGAAATAGACTGACTAGTAAATTAACGAATATGACTTTGTTGAATATAATTATTACAATTTTCACATAATTAATTGATAATATACTGCAAAATACTAATACGTCATATTTTTCTCACCAGTACAATTAAATATGGTAAGTGGTAAAGCACCCAGTATAATAATATTATGGCGTCGGATACATGGTATCATCGTCAAGAGCACTGGTCAGTACACTGGTTACATTTCGGATCTTATGCGATGTATTTTGATGACAGTGACAAGAGGGCAGGGGGTATACATAATATATTCTCTCTACATAGAGATTAGAGACATACTACAAGACGGTTACGTTAGTTCTGATTTCGGCTCCGCGAGAAAACATCCTAGAAGCTATATTGTCCACGACTTCTCTCTACAGGAACTGTACATATAGTGAAAGTAGCCCATGTATAAGATAGTAAGATCGTTATAGTTTCTATTATTATTGACTTCACCTATTTCATATTGAGTAACCAATAAATAATTTTAAGCACTACACTTACGAGCGTTACATATTGTCCCTAGGGCGTTTTATAATAAAATGCAATGGATTTAGGCATTAAACTTCTTACTACCACAGTAAATAGAGAACAGTAGGTTATACTCCATTACCGACCCCACCTTAACGCTATCACCCTTCCTAATAAAGATTCAAGACATGGCAGACAGAGACAAGCAGTCCTGACCTTGTATGTACGCTGTTTTTTAAGTATCGTGAGGACTCAGTTTACTGAGCTGCCTTGGTGGATTTTTAAGAGAAAGGTGTTAATAATGGCCAGAGGAGACGCTTTATTTTGAGGTGCGGTTGGTGAAAATGAGCTCCCCATGAATGGGGAGGCCGATCGAATCCTGTCGAACTGACCGCAGGCTGGCCTGACCGCGTCGCAACAGAAATAAATTAGCAGATTGGCCTGCGCCAGTCCGAACAGATTACTTCTCCGTTTTAAATAGGATCTTATCACAATCGAGTTCGTAGTCGTACTACTGTTTGATATGTGTACTGTGCAGTTAGTGTTTCCACATTTCCTAGGTTTATTATCACGTAAACTAGTGACGCGTCTAATAACTTTGTCCATACAACTTCTATTGTATTCGAAACAATAAAATGGCAATAAAAATTTTACGGCAAATAAAACTCAAACGAAAATAGAAAATTCGTTATGCGCTGTTATGTTTATCGTATGAAGGTGTTTTCACCTCATAGGCGCATCATCATCATCATCATCATTATCTTAATATAAGTAAAGGTCCATCACAACGTTGGGCCATGTTTACGAAGCTGTTATAGCAAGCACATCAATCGGCGGCGATCGTGGGCAAATGGAATATGTCAGGTGGGTTTGAGGATCAGCCAACATCAGCTGTTTTTCGTACCCGAAATGACGATGTAGTAGTACCAAACAACGCACAATTCGAGCGAACGACCTCTGTGGCTCAGTGGATAGCACGTTGGTAACTTAAGCCGGGGGTAGCGGGTTCGAGTCCCGCCGACGGAACAAAAAGTTTTCAAAGTTCCTGGGTCATGGATGTGTATTAAATGTATTTATCATATAATAAAAATCTTAAATATACATATAGTATAAAAGTATTAAATATATTTCCGTTGTCTGGTACCCGTAACACAAGTTCTTCAGGTACTTACCACGGGGCCAGATTGACGTGGTGTGAAGCGTCCATAGATATTATTATAATTTCTCCTTTATAGGGTTCTACTAAAGTTGCGGGCTTGTGGCCAAACAACTTCAGGTAATGTGATGATTAATTGTTAATGGCTAAAAACTTACGGACTATTATTATTTATTCTGAATCGCGTCATCGAAGTTTGTAAAGGTTAGAGGTTCTAGGAGTTGTCACTAGAAAGTCTAAAATGACGACACCACGCTCGATCGGAAGAACTTCCTTTGAAAAATATAATATAATATATCTACTTATCTAATATCATAAAATATACGAAAAAGTGTCTGTCTGTCTATAATATTTTACACGGTTAAACCGATTTGGATGACAGGTATGGAGATACTTCAAGAGTCCCGGAAAAGGACATAAAAATATACTTTTCATCCCGTAAAAATGTATGGTTTTTACGAGATGAAAACTAATTTTGCGTCATCTAGTAAAGTGCGACAAGGCTTTAAATGAAAGTGGGCGGGGGCGCTGCTGGTAAAGGAGAACTGGCAAAAATTACGTTTTTGTATGATGGCAGCGTTAGTTCCTTTTTTTGCCACGTTCATAAACCTTGTCGAGATCTATACGACAAAACAACGTTTGCCGGATCTATACAATCGTATACAAATCGTTATTCAGTTCCTACACTTTCGTGAGTTAATGGTGTGTATAATGTATGCACCAGCCGCACATTAATTAGGTACACCGTTGTCCGACCCACTCCCACTCCCACAGTGCCCACTAGTGACCGTGGCCTTGGATTAATTGGTTTTGTAACCACAGGGTGGTGGCTGGTGAAGTACTTAATTAGAATTTACAAGTTAACAAATATTAATAGAAATATCAAAGGAAGAACCAATTACTAATTCTAACAAAGATTAATATTAAAAATATTGTAGAAAGAACTTGAGTGCCTGTACCTGTGTTTAGAGGCGTTCATTCATGGTTTACGTGAGGCATGAAAGAGAATCTAGCCGAATCACGCTTAGGAGATAAAGACAAATAACACGATTTTTAATGCAATAAATTGACTCAAAATAATTATCTAATTTTAATCAAATATTATACCTACCAATGCAATTCGTACTTGAGATTAAACGCAGACGTTTTTTAGGGTAGAAGTAGAAGTCGTGTTCGTTTGGTTTTTAATGCACATTGCGCATGCGCAAAGTTAAAAATTAGTGTCAGTGAGTGTCATGCAAGTGTCATGTTCTAAAATCTGACAGAAATAGTATGAACATGACACAATATTATATTGACAGTCAGTTGCCAAACTGCGAAAAAAGCCGCGCATGCGTAGTTGAAAAACGAAACGAACACGACTAATGATGTAGAGGTAGAGTAAACTTTAGAAGCCCAAAACTTAAATTTTATAATACATAATATAAAGTTTGGCCATATAATATGTATTATATAAATTTTTCAAGACTTTTAAACTAGCTATAAATTACTAAGCAAACAGCAGCCTCATCTCATGTGAATTTAGCCAGACTTACAGGACGCGCAGTATAGCTCGGCGCTAAAGTGCGAAATGCGAATGTACGTGGGAATCGGCACTACGACATAGATTATGTGGCAGACCGCAGAGGCGACAAGTGTTTATACCTACTTGCGTAAAACGATGAGAGTTTCACGAAGTACCAACAGGATTAACATGTGTATAGTAGAAACACGAAGGCATAGAAAAACGGTAAATTAGGGACAACATAATAATATTTTTTCCTATAAATAGATTACTTAATTGACACACAAGAAACTTTGACTTTGTTTATTCTGTCGTAGAAACCATTCTAAGCCTGGTCGCACATTGTACGACAGTTCTGCCCCCCTAGACAAGTGTCAAAACGCTAACGCTAACTCTAACGTTACAAAATGTATGCGATTTGACATAAGTCATCGCTTCACTAGCGAATACTAATGTCAAATCCCATACATTTTGTAACGTTAGCGTTAGCGTTTTGACACTTGTCTACAGGCCTCAGAAAGTTGAACATCCGCGTTGTCTCTTACATTTTGTACTGAGCTGAGTGAGCTAGAACTCGCCGGAAGGATATTTCGGATAATGTGCGGGGTGGCGGTCCGGCGGAATTCAACTGTTTCTGATCAGAATTCGCACAATGTGCGGCCGGGGTAATTAGTGTCCATGTCAAATATTAACGTTTATTGGAAGCTAAGGTTAAAGAGAAAATGTGACATTAACTTTAATCAAAATTAACAACCTCGGTGACTTATAATTTATAAAACATTGAATAATCGTAAAATTTAAATAAAATCTACCTTTTACTTAATGACATTTAATTACATAAATTACGAATAATTACTTGAAATCGCTAATTGCGGGCCGTAAAAGGAGAATATTTATGGCAATTATCGTGAAGCAACTCGTTATGCTGGACAGCCATTAAAATGAACTCTAAATAGCAATCAGAGGAAAGGGAACAAATTGAGCGATAAAATGTACGGCAAAAAACCTGTAATTGCCACTTACTTAGTGATTGACAGCTTTTATTTCACATTTAAATATTCACGCTGCCACCTATTTATCTTGGACTGTCAGTAGTTATTGCATTGCAGCTACGGTACTAGATTTCGAATGTTACTTGTTAATTTATTAAGTTGAACTTCTATTCGGCTATTTAATCCTATGTTTATGTGCCAGCTTTAATTAGGTTTCGAAAATTAGACAAAACTCCAGAATACAGTTGTATGACTTTTGACGTTAGTATGTTACATAATATTATAAGAATTAAGAATACTATGATGCTATTGTATGGAATCAGAACTGGATCTAATCTATATTGTTGGATTAAAACAGCTTGAAACCTGTTCAAATCATCAAAATGATATATATCATTTGACCAAACGTAACTATTTAAATAACAATATTTTTTGTTTTTCAAATCACACGTTAAAATATAGTAATAATTATAGTTTAACAATAGTATTAGTATATAATTATGACACTGAAATGGGTATTACTTTTGGTATTGTAACTAATGATTACTAAGGATATTTTTTTAACTTATGAAACATTTATCTGTAAATAACTTCTAAAATAATCAAATTATGATTTCGCTTGTAGAATAAAGCAATTAAGTAATAAACATAATTACAATGTTCAAAATAAGGCTTTACCACACATTAATTTCCATGAACGACACCAAACACTCCTCACCTGTTACTGAATATGATACTTACATACTTGGGCTTGCAACACTTTGTAATTTGCGTTCTTGTTAAGGTACAATATTTAGGTACATAATAACTGTATTTTAAAAAGATAAAACCGACTTCAAAATTGTACGTAATTGAGAATTAAAACTCCCTATCTCCAAAACTACTAAACCGATTTTGATAAAACTTGCACCATTCTCTAAGTTGAACAATACCTAGTACAATAAAAAATGATCACTTAAATCGGACTTGTAGTTTCAGAGATATGCGCGAACAAACATAAAAACATACATACATACATACATACACTTTTGAAATTTGGCACATTTGTTCAGAAGCTGTTATAGATTAACTTAATATACAAAAACTGGGCAGTTCTGGAAATATTACATACATACGCGTCGAATTGATAACCTCCTTTTTTTGAAGTCGGTTAAAAAAGGTTACGCTATACAAGTGTTGACTTCGTGTTATAATTTTAGAAAGACAAAAAAACATTGAATTGTATACCCTTGTCACTTTTTATTGGTATTTTTGTTCACAAAAACATGATCTGATCTACGTAATGAAGTCTGTAAAAATTTACACGAGTCCATTACGTATTTTTAGTGCACAATAAAAATAAATGTTACTGTTATTACTTTTGAATTCCTTGGCAAAATACATACTGCATTTCATATTTACTTGACAATTTCTTGAGCAATTTAATATTGACTAAACATATTTTGGGACATTCCAAAGATCAAGTTACAGAGAGAACGGTCGGTAAACCATCAATTGGGGAAACACCACCATCTATCATATTTGATATTACTAAGCTAAATCCGGTTTGTCGGGGTCAGATTATTGCACAACTTTATTAGATACCGAATTTGTAGTACGATTTCCTTGAAATACCTCTATAATATTAGAGGAGTAGCGCGTAATATACAAGGTAGTTATCCTCATAATAGAAGAACAAAAAGAAAAAAAAAACGAAACGAGGCTTGACAGGACAGCACTACAATATTAATGTTATTATTAAATATTTTTTGTGAAATTATTCGCACTAATAACTAAGGATACAAAAGTATTACACACTAGATGATACCCGCAACTCCGTTGCGCCAACATTAGTTTAGAACCGTACATTTTTCCGGGATAAAAAGTATCCTATGTCCTTTCCCGGGACTCAAGGTATCTCCATGCCAAATTTCAGCAAAATAGGTTAAGCGGTTTGGGAGTGACGAGGTAACAGACAGACTGACAGACAGACATACAGACAGACAGACACACTTTCGCATTTATAATATTAGTTAGTTATTTTCATTCATGTTACATAGTAAAAGATAAAATACGAGTTTATCGTTAAAAATGTACTTACTAATATGTAGTAAATAGTAGTACGTGACTCCTGACTCCTGAGGCACAACTTCCACGAACTTACTCGACAGTGCGTGGTAGCGCCCCTTAAATGCAAGTAATATGTGCATTGACCATTCAGGGTGTTGTTCTGTTTCAAAATCTACGTGTTGTGTAGACCGGAAGAGAAAAATTTGAGATTATATGACAAAATTGACACAAATTAGTTGGAAAAGCGAGCAAACACGGTGTATAGAATCAAATTTGATTATAAAAAAAAAGCATATTATACTTATTTAGAATATATTCTAGAATCTAGAAGAATCACCCTACAGGACTCACAGAGTCGCTATACAAGTAGGCACAATATCTTGTCTTGTCTAATCTCTGACGACGAGAACTTATTCAGCTAATTGTGTAGTGTACTGTGTATAATCTGTAGTGTGTACTGTGTATTTAAATGGTGTGTACTGGTGTAGATAACACTACCGCTAGCCACTTAAGGCGCACTCAAGCTGAGTGCGATTGCCAAATATATGATCTAACACTTTAGTTGTACACAATATGTAATCAAAACTCATAATTAACTATTTATTTACTTATTTTAGTTTCTAAAGTCTCTTTACGTTGAGCCATGATTGTTTTAACCGTGCTGTCTATGATCTATAGCATTGATTTTCAAACTAGGGGGCGCGCCCCACTAGGGAGGCGCGAAGACATGATGAGGGGGGCGCGGGCGCCGGTGGCGGTTTTACTCCAGAGTCCAGATGCCCGCGCATTCCCGCGACGTACGCGAATTGGAAATCTTGTCAAAAACATGCAAGCTCATCCGTCACATTGATTCTTCCTGAAGAGGGCGACTAACCCAAAAAATCAAACATTGTCCTTCTCAATAACTCAATAAATATACAACATTTTAAAAATCCGCTAGGTCGGTTTCTCAATGATAGAATTTTTACAATGTGTTAAAATATTAACTGAGTTTAATGCACGGTTATGGCAATGTATGAAAAATTCGTGAAAATTAGATGTATCTTTTTTTTATGATATCGTTTTTTTGTTCACATCGGATTCTTGGAAATATAATGTAGTATTTAGTTTTAGAAAATGAAACAATTCGGAGCTTGATTTCAAGTATAACAAAGAATTATAAAATCGTCAATTTTGGGTTAGAAGTAAGTACATTGTAAAAACATATTTTTATAATGAAACATCTGAAAATGTATTTTTGGTCTTTGTTATTTTATTTTACAATAGCTTGGCGAGCCCACTTCCTACTACTTGCTCTGCCCTGGGCCGAAGGGAGGCGTAAGCACTAAGCATGTTCATTAGGGAGGCGTGATACATATAAGTTTGGGAACCTCTGATCTATAGCTTCTTCGTACATCGATTATGGGCAAAGGAATAATAGACGAATATGTCCAAGGGTACATGTTGGCAATCGTTCAAATATTGATCTCATTCTCATAGATTAAGGTAGAGAGCGCCGACCGTCGCATAAAATGAGAATTATTCTTGCTAACGCGAACGTGCTCAAAACTCAAAATAAATCATAATATCTAAGTTCTAACGTGGTTCTAACCAATCTTGGCAGTAAAAGTCTTCTAAACGCTCGACAAAAATTGTGTTGGGAGCGCCGTGGGTCGTGACATCGATAAAAATTCGCACGCAACTTTTTTATTAAAAACCCTCTTGTAGGTATCTATTATCTGCACGCTATATTGTTCGCGACCGCTGTTATCTAAAAACGGACAGGTAGTCAGTTTGATTCCAATATCAATACATCTTCTATCCAATACTAATTCTATCATAGAGTAAAATAGTATGTAACGTTAAAAACAATTCATTTTAAATGAGGTTTGGAATTTTGACCAAATAAAATTTAAGAAAGTTTTTACATTTCATGAGAATACTAATAAGCAGTTTTATTATACCAAGAGTGCATCGTAAACCAAAGCTATATTATGAATTTACAATTAAAATTTAGAATCGGGATTCCGGCTAAGAAGCAATCTGCTGCATACTGTATAGTGTTGTGACAGGTTGACATCGATAAAAAAAATTCGCACGCCCACTTCATATAACCTGTCGTGTTCTACATTTAAAATTCGCGCCCGTTTAACGGATATAATCTGACAGGTAGTCGGAGCGCGTCGGATGTTTTGACAGGGCACAATTACGGTGCGGCGACCGCGGCACCCCAGCGTTCACATCCTGCTCGTTGCCAGGGAGTGCCGTAGGGCTGGCAGGCGGGCATTTGCCAGATTATTCAAGAGATGACCTAAGACCATAGTCTAAATATCCAGGTCCGGAAAGTATCTACAGAACATGCCACAAATCTTATAAAGTTATAACATAGTCAAGATCAAACAGAAGAAATACGTAAAAGTATAGAACGATTTAGGAGTTCTACTGTCTACAGACTATTTTCTGATTCTGCCCGAGAAAATCTAATATTATTTCTGTGACTTTATTTCAAAATGTTAAAAATTATGTACGTTAATATTCAAAGGTATTATCAAGCATAGCGTAATCATCCAATTTACATAAAATAGAAGGGTGAGGTGAGGTGAGGCTACACAGGTGACCATCTGACAGCCCTATAGCACTGATATGACCTGGGGCTTAAATTGCCACAGATAACTAACGACTAGCGTCAAACAGCCTAATCAAATATTTAGGGCCCAAACGATAACGGGGCCAAACATATAATTAGGGTTTATAGTGGCATAAGCCTTTGAGGAGCTTCCGGGTGGGTAAAAATATTTACACTACGAAACAAGTAGTAATTTAGAAGATTTTTTAAGAAGAAATTGCTACCGTGGCGCGTCGGAAACCTATTCAAATGCTAAACAGCTGCTGGAGTCCCATTTTAAGGTGATATCATGGATACTGTTGAAAATTTTCGTGCTTTGGGAGTAGCAATGGTGGAAATGTGTAGTGGGCTAATGTCAGTTAAAAAAAACCTTTTAAGCCCGGCCGCACATTGTATGACATTTCTGATCAGAAACAGTTGAACGTCCGCGCTGTCTCTTACATTTTGTACTGAGCCGAGTGAGCTCGAACTCGCCGGAAGGATATTTCAGATAATGTGCTGGGTGGCGCGGGCGGTCCGGCGGAATTCAACTGTTTCTGATCAGAATTCGGACAATGTGCGGCCGGGCTAAAGCTTCCACGTACTCGTAAATGTCGATTATGACAAAAAAATATGATTAAATATTAGTTTTCACAACCCATTGGTTCAGCTGTTGAAAAATAATAACCTAATATCTTTTACACTGATGATTGATGAATTAATTGACAATATCGATAATTTATCGATATTACAGTCTTCACAACCCTATCAACCCACTCTTGAAATATCGTAACCCGAAGGCACGCGAAGGTTTTTACAATTGAGTTCGTCTCGCCCAGGGGGCCAGGGGTGGACTTATTTTAACGACTAGCAAATTACTCTAGCAGAAGCCCGGAGCGTTCGAGACGAGTTATCGACTCCTCACCTCAATATTGTAGTTCCCATGGTAACAAGGAATTCAATTTTGAAAAATATGGAATACTTAATGATTCTGAAAAAATCGGCCAAGTGCGAGTTTGACTCGCGCACGAATTAGCTACAACATAACTCGTATGCCTTCAATGGCAAAAACCTTTTAAAAAAAACAAAGATAAAAATAATATGTATAATTTATTTAAAAAAACTGAATTTATGTAACATTTCAAGATACTTTGCCGTTCAAAGAGGAATATTTAATTCAAGATAAGAGGTCACACTCACATCACTATCAAGTTCGGGACATGAAATATTAGATTATAATTACACTATCAACAATTTGTCGCATTAATTACCTATATGGTATATATAATATAATTATCATTCTTGATTTTTAAGCTTCAACCTTAAAAATCAACCAAGTCATTGGAGTTAACAAAATATCATTTTGTGGTTCAACTCTCAACCACAAAATGATAATTTGTGACTTGCTATAATAGTTGTGATTTTTTGCTAAAATTAAACATACAATGCAACATTTTGATAAAAAACAGAAACAGAAAATTACTCAACATAAAATTATAGTAAATAAAAATAAATGTAATAGTCAGGGATTTCAAGATTTTTCGAAAATAAAAATGTTGTTTGTCTTATCAAAATGTAGCTACTCACAAAAAATTTGCTTGTTAGTAATCACAAAAAAATTGTTCTAAGGCTCCCGTACCATACTAATTTTATATTAAAGCATCTGACTTAATCAAACTAACCGACTCAAACAAGAAAGTTACTTTAGCAAAGACTAAGCTTAAATTACTAAAAAGAAAAAAAAATCACTTCCAGATAACTAATTAAGTTGATTTAGTTAATTAAAAAAAGTAGTTCTCAGTATGAAAGCTTGAACACACTTGAGTGTGAAAGGGCTACTGTTTGGCATGGGAATATTATCTACATGCTGTGTTATGCATAATACAATATTTGTCAAGAATTTGTTTATTAATATAGTATATGAAGTTTGGGTACATAACATAGTTATTTCTATAAAATAGAACAAAAAAGAGAGTATAATGTTCGGTGTATGCTGGTGTCAAGTTCTCGGCTAAGACAAATCTTATCTAGACCATCTATTTAGGCAAGAGTTTCCCAAACTTTTTTTGTCACTAGACCACTTTAAACATTTAGTTGGATCCCATCCACAGTACAAGGAACCAATAAGTTTCCAATTCGGAGTGGTACCTAAAAGTCGCAATAGAATTAAAATTATAATTTTAATTGGAGGGATATACTTGGTGAACTGACAGCAAATTATATTAATATTTGCCTAGAAGTACCGTAAATCTCCTCGCTCTGTAATATATTTTAATCTGCTAATATTATAATATTGTCTAGAAGTCACGTCGGGTCACTTATTCCCGTTAACGACTCGTGGACCCCCATTTTTCTGTCCTGGACCACTTTGGGAATCAATGATTTAGGCCATACAATGTTTTTAAGATTTTAATCAGAGTAAGTACCTAATTGTACAAGATAAAATAAAGTATCATGTAAGAGAAGAAGAAAAGAAGTATTAAGTATAAGAAGAAGTATTTAAAAAGTGTTTTTAAATTTAACATTCATTAAAACAAAAATTCAATGTGTTACAGAACTTACATTAAGAACAAAGCATCAATAATTATCTACAGGTGATTCACTAATTACCTTTCTTCTGTAATGTTTTATCAGAAACAATAAACATAACTCATTATCATTATGGCTATAAGCAGGTTACTTATGATGTAAGTATTTAATTAATTGATGAATGAATCACTTGCACTGCTTAATCTATTGGTGTCTTATAACAATTTTTTATTCATGATAGGTAGCAAAATACTAGAAGTGAAGTGATAATATGATGTTAACCAGGTCATCTAGTACTTTTAAATAATTTATAATAGTGTAAAATTTTTTTCTAGAGGTAGGTATACAATTATTATATAATTATATTTATTACTGTTGGTGTTACAAGTTAATTAACATTTAAAAGTACATAATATAATATTTTTAATAAGTAACTTTGATAATATTCTAAGGCCCACTTGCACAGATCTGAGTTAAAGTTAACTCTGAGTTTTAAACATCATGTCATATTCTGTACCACTTTACCAAGTGAGTAATACAGAGCCTGTAGACAAGTGTCAAAACGCTAATGCTAACGCTGACTCTAACGTTACAAAATGTATTCTATTTGACATAAGTCATCGCTTCGCTAGCGAATACTAATGTCAAATCCCATACATTTTGTAACGTTAGAGTTAGCGTTAGCGTTAGCGTTTCGCCACTTGTCTACAGGCTCTGATGACATGATGTTTAACTCAGAGTTAACTTTAACCCAGATCTACACAAGTCCGCATAATGGGTTAAAACTTTAAGTTTAAACTGATTACTTTACTTAATAATTACTTTTTTAAGCTTAACCAGTTCACTCAAAGAAGATATATATATTTTATGTACTTAATAATTACAATAGATTACTAATTATCCCAACCGCTTATTTTTTTAAGCATTGTCGGTGCTGAACTTTGTCTGGTTAAGCTTTCCAAACCTACCGCAAGATTTATGGGGAGCGGGGGTGGGGGGGGAGTGGGGGTGGGGGGGGAGTGGGGGGGAGAGGTTAACACCCCCCCGTACCAAATCCACACTGAGGAACCCCCCACTTTTGGAGCTACTCACCTTTGAAATTTTCGGAATATTGATGCTACATCATATTCTATTCTCGACAATTTATAGTGTTTCTTCGGAAAAATGCCTGTTGCTAGGCTGTTGTGAGTGGAGAACTAAAATTTCAATTTATTTAACAATGTAAATCAAGGTTTTTTGATAAAAATTAAGAGTAAAAATTAATTACAAAATTCACTACTTAAAAACTACTGTCTCCTTCGTCTTCTTTTTCTTATTATGGCACTACTTTGACGTTTTGTTTTTTTTATGACAATTAAGCCTTCGGCTTAGGAATTGTACTCTAGAAGTTCAACCTCAGATCTTCAGATCCATCATCAGTTATACCTAGAGACCAATGACCCTCAATATGGCACAACTAGCTTCAATTATCAGTTGACGGAGCCCCGCTACGCGGGGCTCCTATTTCTGGGTGTTGTGGTCTAAGTTCTAACATAACCTAACCTACTTATGGACTTTCTGGATTGTGTTTGTTTTTGTTTTAGCGGGGGGCTGCGCCCCCCGAGCCCCCCTTTGGGGGGCTGCGCCCCCCCGTCCCCCCCCCTTCGGTATCCGTGGTTAAGTGGGCCTTCTCTTATGTCTTTTCATTTATAATGAAATGAAATAAAAATGATGCACTGCGGCGCCGGCAGCGGAGACACTCCCTAGTAAGTAAGTAATGTTTTGTTTTTTTATGACAATTAAGCCTTCGGCTTAGGAATTGTACTCTAGAAGTTCAACCTCAGATCTTCAGATCCATCATCAGTTATACCTAGAGACCAATAACCCTCAATATGGCACAACTAGCTTCAATTATCAGTTGACGGAGCCCCGCTACGCGGGGCTCCTATTTCTGGGTGTTGTGGTCTAAGTTCTAACATAACCTAACCTACTTATGGACTTTCTGGATTGTGTTTGTTTTTGTTTTAGCGGGGGGCTGCGCCCCCCGAGCCCCCCTTTGGGGGGGCTGCGCCCCCCCGCCCCCCCCCCCCTTCGGTATCCGTGGTTAAGTGGGCCTTCTGTTATGTCTTTTCAAAAATGTCAAGTGGCAAATAATCCCAGGTAAATAAAAAAAACAAGAAGAAGAAGAAGAAGCGAAATATTTATTAAGCCAAACCTTGAACAAAGAGAGTTGAATTTTGATAATTTTTCCTAATTTTTATCAAGAACCTTGAATGATATAGTTTTGGAATGATAAAATAATCGTCCTCCACTCACCACAGCCTTAGGATGCCTTGAAAACAATAAGTCAGTAAGTAAGTAACACGCAAACACCAGAAAACATGACCTTATCTCAAGATGACGAAAATTTCAAATGTGAATTTCTCCAATGGGGAGGGGGGGTTTTCCGGGGGTGGAAGTGACACGAGGAAGTTTTTCTCATCCAAAACATCCTCTCTTAATCCATGTGACCATCAAAAAATTGGGGTAGGTTTGGAAAGCTTAGCCCTTTGTCTTTCATGCTTATTAACTACAGAATATAATTAATAATTATGCAAGATTTTTACATAATAATATATTATGTAAATTAATTATCCATATCTATATATATATATATTATATAAAACTCAAAGGTGACTGACTGACATTGTGATCTATCAACGCACAGCCCAAACCACTGGACGAGTCGGGCTGAAATTTGGCATGCAGGTAGATGCTATGACGTAGGCATCCGCTAAGAAAGGATTTTGATAAATTCCAACTCCAAGGGGTTAAAATAGGGGATGAAAGTTTACATATAAAATAATACTTCTTAACGCGAGCGCAGCCGCGGGCAGAAGCTCGTTCTTGTATAAACAATCTTATTTAAATATACTCATAATCAACATCTTTTTGATAAAAAATATTAAGTTCAGTGATGGAAGACTTACTGTAGGTATAGGATAATAATGATAAAAAATCGAAATATTATTGTATCAAATCATCAATTATACTTAATTATTTTCTTATTTACTTTTGCAATCATCAATAATTGTAATTGTTTAGTATTTGCAATGATTGTTTACATTAGTATTATCAACTTGATATACCTACATTTAATTTAAATAAATAGGTTTATCAAACGAACAGTATTCGCAGTTTCAATGCCAACAGAAGGAAAGAATAAAATATTACATTATCAGCTAATGATGATTGTCGTAATCAGCAGTTTCATACTTATTTTTGTAGTACCTAAATAATGCAATATTCTGAATATTTTGATTACGATAACTGACTACTCGAACAGTGTATGAAGCTTCGATTAACACACAAAATAATACAAGGATAACAAGGTAAATTTGAAAATACTCACCGAGAAACAAAATTGAAAAATCCAGTATAACTTTTCGCAACAAAAACTTAGAATCACGATCGATTGTTATCGAATGATTGCGAGAGTTCGCTTTGCGTTCGTTTCTCTCCATCTTTTAATTGATAATCACGATAAAAGTTGAATAAAATTGGAAAAAACACAAACTTTTTGCACAATAAACACGAAACGTCAGTTTAGCACGCGACAGCTGTGCAACTGTCAACACAACACCCGTCACAAACGGAGCGCATGCGCGCGGCGACTGCCGACTATTTGGAGGACGATCGCGCGGCGCCGCGCCGCGCCGCGCCGCGTGGAAGTACATGAGTTCAATTAAAATTATTGCGTCTTTCTTGTTTCCTTCCGAAAGAAGTAATTCGAGGTTGGCTTAAAACTGTGACGGTAATTAAATTTATGCAAAGAACTTATTTGAACCTCTGATCTAACCGAAATATTATTAATTATTTTTAAGATTTTCAGACAGACGCGACGACATAATAATAATAGCTCCCACACCGGTTTCGGTGACGGTGACCGGTTTCATTGAAACCAGGCCAGCTACGCAGGAGTATTTTTATAGTGCCCAAGTGTGTGCGCAGTACACAAGAGCACTCTCTATTCCTTTACTCTCATAACCCAGTGGGACGGCAGACCGACACGACCGGTGAGAGATCAGGCGCAGGACCGACTTTTTACATGCCCATCCGACGCATGGATCATCTTACTTATCAGACAATCAGGTGATCAGCCTGCATTGTCCTAACCAAACTTGGAAATAAAAATTGGTTCTAGTATACACTTTAATTTGTCCATAGCTTATATGAAATGTATTTATGGTTTTTAAATTACGCGACAAAAACCATTTTGTCGCTACGCCCTTTCAATTTTTTGCTGTTCCATTGCTTGTTTTCTATGAGAGGCCGGTACAGCCTCGCATAGAAAACAAGCAATCTCAAACACATCCAACACGGTTTTTTACTTTAACATGGCGTCACCTTAACGTTTTTCACTTTACAGTTTACAGACGTCAGACACTTTAAAATCTGACAGGCAGAGCCTACCAAATAAATTGGTACCGTTAAAAATTAAAGACCCTGGATCATGGATGCGAACCAGTGGACAACGAAGGCGACGAAACAAATCCCATTTTGACAGTATTGGGTGTCGTCGTGCTTATACAGTGTGTAACAAAAATTTATCACCCTAAAGTGATAATACTTTAGGGTGTGTACGTGTTCCTTGTAGTGAGTTCACTGTGAAAGTAGCAGCGCTGAAAGAAAAAAAAATTCACTTTTGTATGGGCAAGGAACGTCGCGAGTTTCCCCATACAAAAGTGAAAAAAAATGTTGGTATTTCAGCGCTGCTACTTTCACAGTGAACTCACTACAAGGAACACGTACACACCCTAAAGTATTATCACTTATTTTTGTTACACCCTGTAGTCAGCACTCAGCAGTCTATGGTTGCCGGTAGGATTTAGGAATGGTGGGGTAAGAATTAAGATCTTGACTCGTTCAAAATTTTGAATTACTTACGTCTTAAGAGGCCGGGGTACCCTCGAAATTTTCATACATTCTTAATACCAAAATCATTTTCTCATACGAAAATATTTAACATGTTTGAGTTATTTTTTAGCTTAAGATAGTAATTACCTAGGGTCCTGAACAAATTTGTTTGTACCCCAGGCCCTTAATTATATATTATAATAGGTTTGTATCAAGGACGTTGAAATAATTTGTATAAAATGTTCCATTCTGATTTCTGAGTGCGGCAGTTACTTACTTACCTACTTAGGTATAGCCTATAGGTACATAATAATATTATACTTAATGAAAATAAATAAATTATGAATTTAAAAAACCTCCCTTGATCCCTTTCTCTGATATCCCCTGATCCCTTCTAACGCCTAAATATCATGACATGGTATGTAATAATTTTTTTCTTTATTTGCTTGATTCAATAGTAATCGGTAGCTTTGAAATGACACCTGCGCCCAGCAGTACTAAAGGCTGCGGTCCCTTTGAATCCATGTTTTTTGTGCTTATTGTTTGTAATGACCTTCGTAAAGACTACCGGCCTTTTTAAAATTTTTATTATTAAATTCTTCAATCCTCTGACGAATTATCTTGTCACTCACGACGAGACGTTGTTGTGTTGTGGATCCTTTGATATTGATGCAACAGCAAGGTTTTACGGATCCACTATCCAGAAAACCAGAAAACATATTATTTGTCGACCTCTGTGGCTCAGTTGGTGGGCTGTTGGTAGCTTAGGCCGGGGTCGCGGGTTCGAATCCCGCCGACGCGATGGAACAAAAAGTTTTTAAAGTTCCTGGGTCATGGATGTCATGGATGTGTAATCTAGACACGCGGTAGCGTGTCAAGCCAAGTTCAAATAAAACAGAACTGGCGAGCAGCACCGTGTGTAATATTACACGAACCATTTCGAGCCACTTTTGACCCCCTCATAATTCAAAAACTATTTAACATAAACGCTTCAAATTTGGCTCATATATTGAGACTTGCAAAGTAATTATATGCTCTGAATTTCATAAACAAATCTCAAACGGTTATTTAGATAATCACGTCCGAAAATCGTAATTTTTATCACTGACTGACTGACTGACTAACCTATAGATCAAAATTCTAACCCACTTCCAGATGACCTAGAAGGTTGAAATTTGGAATCCACCTCGGTAATTGTGTGAAAGCTCAGGGAAAAATCCAAAAATGAAAAAAATCGGCCAAGTGTGAGTCGGACAGAGCGAAAATTGTGTTTTTGTATGGGAGCCCCCCTTAAATATTTATTTTATTTTAATTTAATTATTAATTATGGAAGTAAATATATAATTAAGGATTCCGAGAAAATTTCAAGTATCTACCGGCTGCCATTATTGATTATGAGCAAAAAAGACCAAAAAATCACGTTTGTTGTATGAGAGCCCCCCTTAAATATTAATTTTATTTTATTTTCAGTATATGTTATTATAGCGGCAAAATAAATACACAATCTGTAAATATTTTAGAACTCTAGCTACGGCGGGTCTTGAGTTACAGCCTGGAGAGAGTCAGAGAGACGGACACATAAAAGACGGACAGACATCGAAGCCTCATTAATTGGGTATCGTTTTTACCGTTTGGGTATAAAATCCTTTAAAAAACCCAAAAATAAGTTGTGTCCACAATCCCCATACAAAAAACCTTGTAATACACTCTAAGCAACCGGTCAATGGCCAACAATTACTAATACACACAACAGAAGTTAATCAGTCAAATATGTAGGTACGCAAAAACGCTAGAGCAACACAGTAACACACAATAATTTCATACTTTAATTCACACTACAATTTCATACTAAATACTAATATTATAAATGCAAAAGTGTGTCTGTCTGTTAGCCCTTCACGCCCAAACTGCTTGTACCGATTGTTCTGGTAAGTGGTATGGAGATATAGTTAGAGTCCCGGGAAAGGACATAATAATTCTTTTAATCCCAGAAAAATGTACGTATACCCCGTGATGGACGAATAATTAGGGGCAATAGAGTTGCGATTGGCATCAGTCTGCAGTACTCTGTATTTGTCAGTATTACTGTATTTTAATAGCTACTTAACTTTCGCACAATAAGTTGTACTGTAGAGTTAATCCCACCAAAAACATAAAATATGTAAATGGAGAGCCAAGTTCCATACAAACATTATTCTTGTCTATAGTCTTCACCGTAAAAAGGATGGAGATCTAAATAAGTGCCAAGTTTCATGGAAAATCGAAATATATATTATGTATGTATAGGAACCAAATAACATTATGAACAAATAATAGAGTTTATTTCTTTGCTTTATTGAATATCTATAACAATTGATGTTATTTAAATAATGTGAGATCTTAGATTTGACTAAATGGAGAGCATTTACATTTATGTTTTTGGTGGGATAATGATACACATTGGATACACTGTACACATAATATTATATTCATTAATCATTACACATCCATGACTTAGGTACCATCTTAAATATATTATTATGTATAGTATAAAAGTATATTTTAAATATATTTCCGTTGTCACTTGTCTGGTACCCGTAACACAAGTCCTTCAGGTACCTACTTACCACGGGGCCAGAGCAGACTGACGTGATGTGAAGCATCCATAGATATTAGGTAAGTACCTATTATTATTATTATCATATTTTTATTTTTAAGCTATTGCATAGCTTTTAACGTGGGCTTTGAGCGAGGCGGATGACGATCGAATCAAGTAATTCCGTAAAAAAAGAAAAAACCTAACACCAGCACTTGGTTAGTTATTTACACTGTGGTACTACTAATATAAAGTAATATATAAGTAACTATACGTAGTATAATATAATATTCTGTGACACCAGCCACTCAGCTAGCTAATACAGCATTGACAGACTTCGCTAAATTTATTTGTGTCGTGACTCTACATTTTATCAAGCGAGACAACTTTGAGTTTAGCGGTTTAAAATTATGCAGCCGAATAATTCTTATATTATTATTTATTAAGAATCATGAAGTAACCTAAACCAGATATTATAATATTATGATAAGAACCTCCTTTAAAAGGAGGCCAGTCTAACTTCGACTTCCCAAAAGGAGTCCTTTTCAACGAATACTATACTCACAAGGAGGTCCTTTTGGGAAGTCGAAGTTAGACTGGCCTCACTCGTGATTCCCAGAGACATCTATTATTGAGTTTTGAAACTAAAATAGCGCACTGCTACAACTTATATGCGTTAGTTTACAATTCCATTCATACATGGCATTCATCGTTTTAGTTATTAAAATTGTGTATAGATGGCGCTATCTCCACGACACACTTTTTTGTAGTTACAGCAAAGGATAACAGATGGCGCTTGATGTACTAAACGGCCGAATTAATTTTCACAAAAATATTATTCAGATCATAAAATATACAACGCAATAAAATGTTTACTTTTACGACTTAAGTTTCAATAATTTTGTTATTACTTGGATACAAATGAAATACGAAACATTTATTGCTATTCTTAATGCGATGCTCGTCACAATGCTCGTTTAGGAATGTTGTCGCACAGAATAGTAATAGGCCTAGAGAGGGAATCTAGTGTACTTATTGTTTAGTGTGTCTAGAATTTCAGAACATGGATAATAACATGGTCATAACATTATGTAACGTCATTGCGAGTATGAACATAGAATGCTTCTGAATAGACATGTACCTACATTGTACAATACTAGATTTCTGAATCTATACTAACATTATAATTCTGAAGAGTATGTTTGTTTGTTAGTTTGTTTGAACGCGCTAATTCTCAGGAGCTACTGGTCCGATTAGATTAAAGAAAAAAATATCCATTAAAGAAAAAAATTTATACTAAATCTGACCCCCTTTTTGGTCCCCTTAGAGGGGTGGGAGGGAAAGCTTATACACCAGATGTTGAGTTGGAAGAAGGCAAATATATCTGCGAAAACCGTATGCAAATCGGATCAGTAGTTTTCGTGTTAAAGCAAAAGTTTGAAACAAAATCTGACCCCTTCTTTCGTCCCCTTAGAGGGGTGGGGAGGAAAATTTTTACACACCAGATGTTAAGTTGGAAGAAGACAAATATATTTGCGAAAACCGCATTCAAATCAGACAGACAGACAGACAGACAGAAAAAAAACTTACCATAGTTTTGGCTTCTATAGCGATGTAGTAACACCCCCTGCTTATTATTTTTTGAATATCTTTAATGTACAGAATTCACATTTCTACAGTTTTATCATATATTGTATAGATATTATTATTAAGCTAAGATCACTTGGAGCGAAAAAAACAGAGGAAAATGTGGAAAATTTGGGGAAAATTATATGAAATTGCTTATTATCTTAAGAACCGCTTGAGCAATTTTCATGTTTTTTGGCACATATGAAGAATAAACAACGTGAAGATAGGCTATTTTTGCGAAAAATTGACGGTTTCCGTAAATTCCTAAATTACGGGAGCGAAGCCGCGCGGATTGCGGAACATCTAGTCATATCTAGTACTATCTAGATACTTAGGCCGATATAAATAGTCAGTACTCAAGATGCAGCTCGGTCTCAAGACACGGTTCAGGCTCTGTGATTGGTAGGCTGTCAAAATTTGGACCAATCATAGAGCCGAACCGCGTCTTGAGACCGGGTCGCATTTTAAGTACTGACTATTTATACGGGCCTTAGATTGCTTCTAGTGTTTGAACAAATAGTTGTATTGTAGTTCCTGACCTGAATATGATATACTACTTAGTAGAAGGTACTTAAAGCAGAGAACTGAGAACGTGTAGAAAATAAGGTGACATGGGTTTCCAATAGATAGGTACTATATTTCTTTCGGTTTCTCTTGCTAATTTGTGAAGAGCGTCAAAAGTCGCTCTGTATAATCATAATATAATAAGTATTGTTACTTATTGATATTTGGTATATATTATGTAGTAGCACTAAATGAGTTAGCTGATACTTTTTTATTATGATGTAGGCAAATTCATGAAGTTGGGACATTTCTCATAGAAACATAATTATTAATAAGTACCTACTTAAAATGTAGTATCGGTGTGTTGATACTAATTAATGTGATGTTGGGTAAGAGCGACCGCAGACAATTTCAAGTTGTACAACTACAGTCTGTCAAGAAAGTCATGACAGGCGGGAAAATTTTCTAAACGTAGGTAATCACGCTTAAAAGGTGTAAGTAATTTTTTCTTTGTATTTTTACAGAGAACGCTTATTACATTTTAAATATTGTCACCTTGCACATTTTTTCTCGAATTAATAAAGTTATCATATTATTTTTTTTCATTTAAAAATTGTAGTTGACTGTAGTTGGCCAACTTGAAATTGTAAGTCTGCGGTCGCTCTAAGGAAACGCAGTCAGATCAATCACCAGTGTATTCACTCACATCAACTTACAACATATAGCTGAAGGACTCTTCACCTCTCTATAAATAATATGTGTAAACCCAAAATAGTGGAATCTTTTATATCTGTTTATTTTTAATTAATTTATTATCTCTGGACTCTGTCTCTGTACCTTCCTATTTCCTAATATAATTCCTTAATGGTGATTATTTGTGTTTATTAATTTTGTTTAATCTATCTCTTCCTCCAAAAACCCTACACCTTCCCCAATAATGCTCATATTAATAGCCCTCAGCCCAACAGTGATTAAAGTTAACCGCCCTTAACTGATCCTAATCCCTTCGCCCTACTAACTATTACCCACGGCAATAAAGAGTAAGACCCTTTAACATTAGCGACAACGAATACGTCAAGCCAGCTACGCTCAACCTGCGGCTCGTCGGGCCTTTGTCAGTGCCTCGCGTGAAGTTAAACCATTTTAAACACCCACCGAAAAAATTATGCAGTCGTCGTGACAGTCCTCAATATTTTTTTCTTTTAAATCGCTAATTTTAAAGTACGTTTTTTTCTACCCTAAAATTTTGGTTGCAGCCCGCAGCACCTAGAGACCCTAGAGTCTAGACTCTAGACTCTAGACTCTAGACTAAAACGTGTTTGTGGCCCGTATATAAAATAGGTTGAGTGCCACTGTGTTAAGCCCTTAACATACAGCAGTTTCTTGAAATTATTATTTTTGCAGCACAGGAAGTATTGCATGATATTATGAAGATACTTACTGCATTTTTTTGCTCTCTTAAATCCTTCGTCAATTTCGTGGTCTTATAATAATATAATAATAATATAATAATATCTATGGACGCTTCACACCACGTCAATCTGGCCCCGTGGTAAGTACCTGAAGGACTTGTGTTACGGGTACCAGACAACGGAAATATATTTAATACTTTTATACTATACATAATTATATTTAAGATTTTTATTATATGATAAATATATTTAGTACACATCCATGACCCAGGAACTTTGAAAACTTTTTGTTCCGTCGGCGGGACTCGAACCCGCGACCCCCAGCTTAAGCTACCAACGTGCTATTCACTGAGCCACAGAGGTCTTGTATGAATAGTTTATTGTATAAGGTCTACTGTGTATTATTTTACACTGTGGCCCTACTGTCTTGACTCCTAGCTGATTCCATAATACCTATGTTAAAGGGAAAAAAGTAACCTTAGATGTTTTTCTTCATGATCTTGAAAAACTCTTTTTGTAGCAGGAAAGTTTATCAGCCCTCGAAATAGTTATTACCTAGAAGAAACTCAAGGTATATTTTCTAATATAATTGCATATATAGTACGGGTGCCATAGAACAAATTTTTTTGTGATTACTATCAAGCAAATTTTTTGCGAGTAGCTACATTTTGATAAGACGAACAACATTTTTATTTTCGAAAAATCTCGAAAGTAGTAGCTAACAGAAATAGAAAGGATTTCATACTTTGACTTTATGGTCCTAAAATATGGATTGTTTTATTTGTCGGACAAGGTTACTTTTAAATTAAATAACTATTAACCTACCAATATACAAAAAATCAGCTGGTTAGGGTTCCGTTTTAGGGTTCTGTAACCAACAAAACTTGGTTCATCAACAAAACTCAAATAAGCATCGTCTGTCTATCCGTCGCCTCTCCCCGCTCAAAACTATTAAGATAAAATTCGATCTAGGTATATAGATTTAAGACTTTGATTCGCAAAAAAGGACAAATAAAACAGTTTTATCTTAGCGAAACGTAAGTATAGCCACAGTTAGATGTCCCGCGATATACGTACCTACGACAAACGAATTTTACTTCATATTTTATTCTAAATCATAACAGCTGATATTTCAAAGCATTATTACCAACTTGTAATCCAAAGAAACCACTTTGACGGAAGAAAATGGCTGTAAGTTTTAAAACAAATAGGGCACTACGTTCACTATTATATTACCTTCGGCAACTCTTCTATGCCTTAGTGAATAAGGGTTATAATCAAAGCCCTTTTCAGACAGATGGCCAGAAGAGCCCTGCTAGCGCCAATAACCTATTGTTCAGTACAAGGGCCTGCAATTATGCCCTTTTTATTGAATTTACATGCCATTTCATTGTAAATTTTATAAGTCAATAAGTATGGGGGTTATGAGGTTATATTGTTACATTTTTTTTTGTTATAAGTAGGTTATCTACCAGTAGAACACATTTCATTTCACTAACGGCCGTTCCCAATATTTGATCTATCTCTTACTTGAGATAGGAATAGCTCACATTAGACATTAGCTCCATATATTTTATGTCAATTCTATGTCAGCTGCGATCGGTTGTATGTCAAACTAGAGATAGATTGAATATAGGGAACGGCCATAAATAATAATTTTGAAAAAAGAACCAGATAACTAAATATTTGTTACATAACGACAATAACTCATTTTTCCCTTATAATTTAAACAAACCTTGTAACTTACCTACTTCACATGCATTTTTTTTATTTCAAATCATTTTCCAGGTCCTAAAGCCTCCATTTGTGAAAAAAAAACGGCAATTTTGAACTGCTACTTACCTCATGAGTTCAATTATCTATACTAATATGCGAAAGTGTGTCTGTCTGTCTGTTACCTCTTCACGCCCAAACCGCTGAACCGATTTAGCTGAAATTTGGCATGGATATACCTCGATTTCCGGGAAAGGACATAAGATACTTTTTATTCCGGAAAAAGGTAGGATGCCCGGACGAAATTTGGGAGTTGTGGGCGTCATCTGGTATTACATAAGTACAAATCGAACGTGTGTTGTAATATGTATCTGTTTTCTAATCACAACATAAGATACCTAATTTTTATTTCCCAAAAAACAAAAACTTTGTCACTGTATGTTTACCGAGAGAAACTATTTCTGAACTAAGTTGCGGATAGGATAGTCCATTTGAGACTACTAATAACCCACTATTACGTTAAGTATAAAGTAATAATTATAAATTGACCCTAAGCCCCAGCATGTGGTCAATAATCATTATGAGTATGGGGTCAACTATTCCCACAAAACTGACCAGTCACTCAGAAGTCATAAAGTCATGTTTTCTAATTTATTACGATAAATTATAATTTAAAAATTTCAATATGGTTTCTTACCAATAATAGAATTCTATCTGATAGCTTGTTAATTTGTTACTTCTGCAGTCTTTGTAGTGTTTACGCTTAAACACCTAAATTATGAATGATTTTGTTATGGAGATATTATGTACCTTGACTTATGGGAAATGTTTTATGAAGGTTAATTATTAGGTAATAGTCCGAACTAATCCTTAAAACAATAACCACCAGCGTGACAAAATTATTTTGTAGTAACAAAGTTGCAGGTCATAATTATTATTATCTATTCATTTTTATGTAACAAGCTATATTACATTCCGACTATAAAAATATTATCTTAGGCCCACTTGCGCCAATCTGGGTTAAAGTTAACTCTGAGTTAAACATCATGTCATATCTGTCACTCACCAAGTCAGTGATAGAGATGACATGTTTAACTCAGAGTTAACTTTAACCCAGATTGGCGCAAGTGGGCCTAAGTATGATTAACAAAGTCATTAGTTGGAATAAAGTTTTTTTCCTAAATTATAGTACTTACTTTTTGAAAAAAATATCATAAAATTATCTAGTCTACGCGCTGGCCATAAATATTATCTACTTAGCCATAAATATTATCTACTTAATATCACATTATAACCATAAACCAAACGCCAATATTATACTAATAGTTCGCCATATGTCAAAAACCAAAACAAATTGCAGAGATCTATAGATCACTATAGATCCCGGTAAGCCCAAAATTTATGGACACAGGGGGCGTGTGATTATCAAATTTGGAAAGATTATTCGGGCCTGGTTACGAATTCAGAGTTATTTAATTAAAGTGCTTAAACGGGGGATTCCCCCATGTCTTGTCACCAATTTGCATTGCTATTATTTACCTATTGCACAAAGAAGTATGTCTTTGTTATGTAAGAAATAGAGAATAAGATAATGTTCTTTTTATATTAGCTATGATGAAAATTACTACTTATTTCCACATTACATTTAAAAGAATGTTATAAAATAAATATACTCTAGTTTCTTGTATACTTAACATTCGATTCCATTTTGTTTCTTAAAAAGTAGAGAATTTTTCTAGAATAAAAAGTAGAGAGAAAAAGTAGAGAGTAAAAGTAGAAAATAAAAAGTAAAGAGAAAAAAAAGAAAAAGAAAAGGTAGAGAAAACTTCATAATCGTACACAAATATTTCTCTTCTTTAGTGTAAAGAAAACAAAAATTATATTTGTAAACAGATCAACTTGATATTTTAAGGCGCTATATTGAAAATAACGTCCTTTTTGAAGTAATACTATATACTATATAGGACCCTCAGAAATGTTACAAATCTGGTAATGAGATATACATATCTTCATAGCCTTATCTAGGTTTGAGAAGAACCAGAAACACGATTAATGTATTTTGCCTCGATACATTCGATTTTCGAAATGACCTCTTAAAAATACGAAATTTGAAGATTATTTTTAAACGAGAATAGATGTATTGTAGGAAATTAGTCTAATCGAAGAATCGTATAGAAGGAATTTGCTTAAATGCTCCTAGTTATTTTTTAAATAAACAAAATTACGTTTTTTCGCATGTTTTCCGAGCGAGCCGATAGCTTCTGGCCACAGCGTATTCACGACTTTATAGTCATACAAATTAAGTATAAAATTGCCCTTGCGGTAAAATTACTCACAATATAGCACCTTAAAATACTAATACTAAAGCAAAGCCCCGAAAATAACAGTTTAATATTATTTAAGGCTCAAAGGAACTTTAGAAACATCAGCTATAGCTGCTACCTCTATTGTACACAATATATAACACTTGTCTTCATCTGCTTGTACATTTTTATATCCATTCCAATATTATTACATATATATTATGCGAAAGTGTGTCTATCTGTCTGTCTGTTACTTCTTCACGCCCAAACCGCTAAACCGATTTTGCTGAAATTTGGTATGGAGACACTTTGAGTCCCGGGAAAGGACATAGGATACTTTTTATCCCGGAAAATGTACGGTTCCTGCGCAATAAACGAATTTTGTCTATAGACATATAATTAAAAATAGAAAACAAAGTTTTCTATATAAAAATCTGACTTTACAAATAAAACACTTGACCATCCGTATTAATATTATTATAATCGCCGACGAAATAGACAAAGAGCCAGCGCAGCTTTACATAATCCGATCATACGAACAGTCAGCGCAAGTGTTTAATAAATTTGATTATTGCCAAACACACGAGTTGTGGGGGCGCTAAAATGGTGCTGGGTTTTATTTTGGATGGTGTCATATTGTGCATGTTGAATAAAATATATTTTGTTTGAATTTTTTTGAGAAGGGTCGATATTATGTTAGAAAAATACTTCTACTAAAGTATTTTACTTTCTATGTTAACGCAATGTAAGTGTAACTGTTTTATACAACAAATATTTATAAAATCAACATACATTACTAGAATTATAATTTATACTTATCATTATAATCATTATAGAGTAAAAAATCATGAATTGAAATAAATAAGTTGCGTCAAAACGTATTACTTAAATTAAAAAAGACGGGTTGCACTCCGGGAGTGCCGGCAGAAGTGAAAACTTGATTATGAACAACACTACTCTCCAACCGTCTTACGGTTTTTCGATCAGCACACGTGACCTGACGCGAGTTTCACAGTTTTTACTTTTTACCCATCCCACAAAAGTGCTCAACGCCGCTAAAGAAGTTTTCACTTCAAAAAAACTTACTCTAGAGTCTAAGTCTAAGTCTAAGAGCATTATGTTTTTATCGTACACTTCGTACAAACATACAAATTCTTCAAAAGCGTCATTTTATTGTCCCAAACGGTGTCATCCCAGCTGGTAGCCCACCCGCAGTAAAGCCCTGACTCCGTACTTATCACCACCACACCGTACAACTTATTACCACCCCATAGGGTTCAAAATCCGACTGTCTTTTCAGTTTATACCATCTGGCGATACACTTGTCCGTCTGATTGGAGCATGGGGAGCAATAATCGCTTGTTTAATCGATAGCATTTTTATGACTGGTGTTTAAGAGTGACTTTTTGTGCGTCGGCTCCTGAACTGTACTCTAGCGTGTAGTTGTACAATTACTGTCTTCACAAAAGAGGATCTCGGTTTGACTTGTATATTTGTACTAGTTTCTGCTCTTATATTAATATCCTATACTAATATTATAAATGAGAAAGTGTGTCTGTCTGTCTGTTACCTCTTCATGACCAAACCGCTGAACAAATTTTACTGTAATTTGGTCTGGAGATACTGTGAGTCCCGGGAAAAGACATAGGATATTTTTTATCCCGGAAAAATGTACGATTCCCGCGTGATTAACGATTTTTTTCCAAAATTCTTCATCTAGTACTAAATTAACTTTCATTACATATTGAATAGATTTTTTTTAATTTTCAATCTTTTAGCCTAATAAGTACTAACACTCTCAGATAACATGGTTTTCTATTGGTAAAATATATTATAACAGATTACGTAGTTTCGGAGTTACAAAATCACAAACATCATCTTTTTAATTATATTAAGTCATATTATATTATATTATATATATACCTTTATTTTCCTATAAGATAATATTATATAATATAAGATAATATTATTTACTGATACTTTGACTGTTCAGAATTTGAAAAGTTGCAAGAAGAGAAATTGCAAGAAAAAGTAATAATTATTTTTCTCAGCTTTAGTAGGTACATATTATATATTAGAGATGGCGCAAAGTGAAGAATATTCTGATATTATATCTACTTCTAACTTCTAAGAATGAGAAATCAGAATTCAATAAAAATATAATAGCTAACAGCTGAAACATAAATATTTATGTTGAGGTTCTTTGAGTTATGGCAGTTTTAGTGTGAGAATGTTTGTCATAAAATTTTGTGCTTTCAAAAGCCGGATAAACAATTTTCTGCAAAATGTCTTCAAATTTGGAGAACATAATTTATTATATACTATGGTAGTTATGGACGCGAAAGAGAAATAATTTTTCAAACAAGATAGAGTTACGACATCACGATCGTACTTCAAATGGCTAATGCCCGGTTTCTGAGGTTTTTTGACTGGAGTTTATCCTTTCACTAGCGTTGTTGATTGGTTAATTTTTTGACGCCAGCCAATCAAAAGCGATAGTGAAAAGATAAACTCCGGTCAAAAAACCTCAGAAACTGGGCATAAATGGCCCCAAAACAAATCCATACAAATTTAGAAATTATTCTACGCGTCGCGGTGCCGTCTGATTTGACCCTATAATGTGCGCAATCGACATTACACTAGCTTGTAATACTAGCTTGTATTAGCCCATCATGAGTAATTCACAAGTGGACTATAATATTTTTATGTGGACGTAATTTCTTTGCCGTCGCCATCGGCTGATGTGGATTCTAGATTGTTGAATAAAAACTTTATTCAACAATCATATGTTACTTATAATTTACATCTTCTAAACCATTCCGTTTATTTTGCAACAACTATAGTGATGGAAAACTCAGAAGACATTTCTTGATTCTGGTTTTCAAAATTATTAAAACTGATTTTAAAATACATAATATTTTTAATACTAAAAGGTTAATATTTTTGTGTACATTAAAAGCAAAAGGTCATATTTACAAGTGCCTAAATCGATTTGAAAGGTAATATTTGGAGTAGAAAACTATTTCGTATCCGTCATTATAATACAAAGGGCGTACCCAAATGTCCATTAGTGGTTAAACGACATCCACAAGTTGAGTACAACGAGGTCGCAATATTACCATCCCCTTTGTATCAAATTCATAATTTGAGGCACAATTAAGTTCCCTACACCTTTGAGGCCGAGCCCATTGCGTGCTATTTGACTCTGAGCATTTAATAGAGTAACCTCAAAGAAAAATGTACTTACAATTACCTATGTATGTACCTGCAGCCACTCGCCCGCGCTGACTCAGCTGTAGGGAAGGGAAGGTGTCGATAGAATTTTATTTTTTTTAGTTGTTTCTTTATCGTATATGAGTAGTTTTTTTAAAGGGGACAAACCGGTCACCTGACGGAAAACAACTGCCACACATGGACACTCGCAACATCAGAATAGTTGCAAGTGCGATGCCGGCCTTTTAAGAAAGCCTTCTTGAAGGTTTACAGGTATTGGTCGTATAATATTTTAATTTACGATTACGGCCGGTCTCTGATTTAGAATACTGTGCAATATTATTTTATTTTTGAAAGAAGGCAAATTTTATGTGAATTTCACAATCGTGTTTTTTTTTTCTAAATATCATGAAATCAAACGGTACCGTTGCATTGGTAAAAATAGGAGACTTTAGCAAAAAAACCTTAAGCACTTTGTGTCCTACTTTCTTGTCCTTCCGACGAAATGATAAAAATTAAAAATAATAGCATAATATGCTATTACTTATTAAATTTATAACATATGTACTATTACGCTTTTACCATAACATAGACCCATGCATAATAATATGATGATATTTTAAAAACTTCAATACGAATCAATTTCTCTGATGGTTAACTTAAATCACCAACCAAAATAGTCTCATTTATTTTACATCTACTCTAAAATAAATGAGTCAAAAATAATAAATGACTACGGTCGCCATATTAATGCTTCGTTCAAACCTACGCGACCACGCGACGCGACTGCGAAGCGGGAGCGCCAAGTTGTCAAATGTGTTTTTTTGAATACAAAACACACATTTGACAACATTTGACAACTTGACGCTCCCGCTTCGCAGTCGCTTGGTCGCGTAGGTTTGAACGAAGCATTAAATTGTCGATATCACCAGGCACATCCCTACAAGCGTGGACGGTCGGCGGCTTTGTGGCAGCTCTCCAATATTCCCTTTGTAGCTGAAATCCCCCGCCGCCAGAAATGTTTGCCTTCATAATAAATACATCAAAATCCCGCTAAATACTCGTTTTATATAACTACAGAACCGTTTGTGATCAGAATTTGTCCATAATTATAATTTTTGTACTTTGAAGTTTATACGGGTTCTTTTAATTCATAGAAAATGTCACACGGTTACAAGATAATTCTCCCGTCGGTCTGGATCAGACTAATGGACTGAACTGATGTCAGACTGACCGTGTAATTGTATTCGAATCAATTTTCAATTATGTATTTCTAAGCATATTATATTGCATATTGGTTTAGGAGCTCATGAGTCATGACGTTATCTGTGCCAAATTTTCGTAATACTTCGTACACGACAAATCTTGTCAATGGATTCCTTAAATATTATGATCTTTCTAAACATAAGAAAGTGATTCGTTATTTTATATTTTTATCATCGGCTAGCTGTCTCGGTGAACTTTGTGTCACTTTAAAACCTTCTCTGGACTTCTACGAATATTTGAAGACTAAAATCAGCCCAATCTGTTCAGCTGTTTTCGAGTTTCAGCGCGACTAACACATTTGAAAATCCATTTTATATATAAGAATATATAGACTAGCTTTTGTTCACAACTGGCGTGTTATTTTAGAGAATTACGAATGACATATTATATGATATAAAGTTTAAAAACAGTATTTTTTACTACATTCCAACGAGAGAACCGAACACACGAACTTCGAGTCAAGCTCTTAACCACTAGACCAAGAAGGCATCTCTTAGTATTTACTATAAATCTACGAATAATATTCGGCTTGTTCAAGCCACATTCGGTTTAACCATTTACATATTCTAAGCGAGGATCTCAGGATTAGCTATGTGAATGTGAAATCACATCTGTGATAGAAGCCAATCATTCATTATTCATAATATTAATATAAAACTGAATAGCTTAAAGGTAGATATTAAAATAAATATTTTTTTATATGATGTGTAAATAATCAGCGAATGGTCGGCTTGAATTTTTTTGATACCTACATTGGAAAAGTTAGTCTTTAACTTTTAGGTATGAATTCTTGAACCTAAAAGCCGACGGATAATATTTGGCCAAAGTTGAAGGCGAAAAACCGGCAGGTGGCAGGTTAGAAATGCTTAAGAAAATTATTAGAATAGAATTTTGAATTACAGAAAAGAATTCGTAATTTATATCTATCTATATATATAAAAATGGATTTTCAAATGTGTTAGTCGCGCTAAAACTCTAATACGGCTGAACGGATTGGGCTTATTTTAGTCTTAAAATATTCGTAGAAGTGCAGGGAAGGTTTTTAAGTGACACGAACTTCACCGAGACAGCTAATATCTTCTTATATATAAAAATAGATTTTCAAATGTGTTAGTCGCGCTAAAACTCGAAAACGGCTGAACCGATTAGGCTAATTTTAGTCTTAAAATTATCGTGAAAGTCCAGGGAAGGTTTAAAAGTGACACGAGTTCACCGGGACTGTGGAGGTAGTAAACAATTAAACCATTCAATTATATTGAGAAGTTTGTTTTGTAGGACTATTATCAAAATTCAATCATTATTCATTAAACCAAACGAAATTACCAAACATCTTTATTTTGACCTAGGTATGGTAGTCGAACCCAAAACTTCGAATCCACATTTAAAAATCACAAAAATCATATACTTAATACTAAAAACTGTTAACTGACCCTATTCTCCGGACTAAACATAAAACCAGAACCAAGTCCAGAAATACAATATACATACTTATATCACGTAAAATGTACCATAATATTCTCAGAAAACATGTGATAATAAGGAAAATATTGTGCTGTAAATATTTGTGTCCTGTTCATTTCGTGTTCAATATGGCCGCCGGACTGATCACGCGCCGGAATGTCACATAAAGAGTTCAGTGGATAATATGGAGAAGGCTTCATATCAAGACAAGAAATTTTTTTGTATGTTTGTCAGCGTACACATGTTAGATAAGCCTGTCAAAAAAGAAGCCACAATGTTCGAATTTATATAAAAAGTATGAAAACCTTATTAAATCGAGATAAAAATGTGTCAAAACAAAGAGAAAAAAACAGCCTAAGCATATAATATAAGTACGTTCACTCATACACACATAATAGAGCAATGCCAAAATCATTAAAAAAATAAGCGTAAATGTGATTACAACTAAAAGTTTATGTTGATACATCTCGTAGATTCTTCAAGTTGGAAAGAGTAAGAAACTTCATAATATTCCTAGAAAGTTCCTCTAGTAAGTTTATTTTAAAACAATAACTACAGTTGAAGCTACGGCGTAGAGCGTCTACGAAGTGCTACGAGATCGTAGCATTTCGTAGAACGGTAGAAAATTGTGATTATTGTTTTATGGAGTTGATTTGTTTGGATAATACTATAACTTATAGATTAATATAAGTATTTATAAGTAAATGACGAAACACAAAAAATAATAAAATTAGGTAAAAATGGTATGTATATAAAATGAAATATTTTGATCTTTTAGCTGCTACTTTCACAGCGAACATACACCCTAAAGTATTACCACCTAGTTTTGTTACACCTTGTATATGTAATTGTTTATTATATAGCTTTTCAAACGGTGACTCTCAACGTTATCTTAAAACAGATACAGGCAATCTCGAACATGCATATGATAGCCCATTAACAATATTAGGCCTGTTTCACCACTTCCTTATAAAGTGCCGAATAGGCTATTCACAACTTTTTTGACAGATTCTCCATGCTCGATCTGTCAAGTTAATTGGTGGATAACCTATTAGACACTTATCAGGATGTGGTGAAACAGACCCTAAATCTGCATACTGTATACTGTTATTCATCATTTTTCATGATCCAATGTGAATGCCTTAAATATTTAGATGCCTATAATAAGTCCTTTTCTTACTCCTTGTAATAAGGCCAAACAAATAAGTCTCTCTCAATACAAACCCATCCGTTTACCGATAAAAGGCGCGCGGCCATCTCGTTTATTGGACGAGTCAATATACCCTACCCGATGTCCGTACCCTACCCGACGTACCCTACCCGTCGTACCCAACCCAATAAGCAATAACTACAACGATAATCGTCGAGCCAGCGCAAATTATCTCGACATTCTCTACTACCATCAGATGTTGTTGTCCTCAAATCTGTCGTTTATTATAATATTAAGAGCCTGTTTCACCACTTCCTGATAAAGAGCCGGATAGGCTATTCACAACTTTTTTGACAGATTTTCTATACTTTATGTGTCAAGTTAAGTGGTGGATAGCCTATCCGGCACTTATCAGGAAGTGGTGAAACAGGCCCTAAGTGATAAAACTGAAACATGATTCCGATGTCTTTTGCTATTTGAATAATACTGTGAAATTATTGTTTTGGCATACTGGAGGTTAACTAAAAGTTATCTTTTTAAGTGGTTATCGTACATTTTGTCAAAGTAAAACTAATGTTCCTTTCTACTAGCCATAATATCAGTAATCTATATACTTAACATCCAATTCGTTTGTCAGAACATCTAGTAGAATTACAAAGTATAGATTTACAACATTCTTTGATTACTTACAAGTAACATAATATAAGAAAGTACCAGACATTTACAAAGACTACATAAAACCAGAGGAGAAAAATGATTCAAGACTTGACCATTAACAAACAAAGAACTGCACGACAAAGAGTGAACAAAGAGTGAACGAGTGAACGTTCGCACTCAAGGGCTAATCCTCAAGGAACCATTGTCACGGAGACATTAATCCTGTCTTTAGAAGACAAGAGATATCCATCAATTGTCAACATTGGACGTGGGGGCGGCGGGAGGTGGGAGGAGGGAGGCGCCCCCGCGGGCCGCGCCAAAGAATAACGCTTTGCGTTGGAAAAGTTGACTTTGTATAAAATGTAGGGTTTAAATAAGTTATATTTTTATAATGCATTCGTTTTTAGGGTTCCGTAGTCAACAAGGAACCCTTGTAGTTTCGGTCTGTCCGTCCGTCTGTCCGTCTGTCCGTCTGTCTGCCCGTCCGCGGTTTTGCTCAGAGACTATATACTATACTATATGGATCTACAAAGCTGTAATTTGGCATGAATACACATATTAATAATGCCGACAAAATGGTACATAAAATATTTAAAATATTTTTTTTTTATGGTACCTCCCCTACACATCAAGCGGGGTTGAATTTTTTTTTTTCGCACCCATCCCATCGTGTTAGGTGTCGTTGGATAGGTTTTTTAAAAATATTATGAGTATTTATAGATTATTTTCCGATTTAGGGATCTATTTGTGAAATATTAAGTTTTAAATTGGAAAAATCGTTAGAGTCCATTTTCCCCCCCTCCTACCAGCTAAGCGGTTGCTTCTGGAAATGTGAAAAAATTCACGGGAGTAGGAAATATGCTGAATTTAAAAGGAAAACTATCACGGCTAAGAAGACTTCTTAAGTTATTAAGTAATAGTCGATCAACTAAAAAAAATATATTCGGCGAAGTATAAAGGAACTTTTCGTTCAAATTCCTTTGAGATGATGTTGTTAGTAGTGTAAAATATGTTATAAATGTGCATTCATTGACCATAAAAAAATTTCAAAAACTAGCGGTGCTACGGAACCCTATATTGCGCGTGGCCCGATACGCACTTGGCCGGTTTTTTATGTAATGTATACCACTTTTTAGTTAAACAAAGTTTTGCCATTATCTGTCAAGTCATGTTTCATACGTATCGAGCAAGAACAAAATACTGTGAAACAAAAACTTTTATATCTACAACAAGGATCTTTTATTAGTAAGAAGAGTAAGACCTTAATGATTTTTGTTGCTATTATAAAATATTATTATATTAAGCAAAAAATGATATATTTAATATTCACAAAAAATTAGTACTTATAGTGTGAGAATGAAATACTCAAGATATTGCATTTCTTGCACTACAGTATTTTTTGATAAAAACAAAAAACAATTTTTTGTGATTTTTATTAAACTACAACTACTATAATATACCTATTTTTCACATCTCATCTAAAGTCATCTTCTTTCGACATACACCTCCAGAACCCACTTTCATAGAATAATTTGCCTACCTAATATCAGTCTAAAAATCTCATCTGCATATTACTCTTTGGCCGCCCAACACAGCCAGTGATTGTCAAAATTTGGCTTCGTAGAACAAAGCGTTATTTACAGAGGGGATCCTTTGTGGTACATCACTCCACATAATATTGTGAAACTTCCACAATGCAGCGCTGAGCCGCTGTTTAGACTTGTTTCTTCGCCTTTCATTAGTTTTATAACTCTGATTCGCTACTGTGCGCCTGGTAATTCTGTTTGAGTTTGAAGCGAGATGATTACAATAATATATGTACTAGGAGCCCAGATAGAGGAGTTTTATGTAATTTTCTGACACGTCATTATTTTTACCAACGTATCATTTCACCGTAAAATTTGTATGTTAGTAGATGAAATGATATTTAAATCATTATGAGTTTTATTATTTATTATAGGGCATAATTAAGATTTTAAATTGTATTTTCCTGTCAAGAATAAATTAATTATCCTTGACAGGAAAACACACTTTAAATTCACGCAAATAATATAAGTACTTTAAATTTCGGTTAACTCAAATGAAATTCGACCATCACTTAATAGTGATGGTCGAATTTTTTAATAATTGCAATTTAATAATTGCAAATACTACCAAAACCGTAATTATTCCCGTCGGTCACAAATAACCCCACATTGTGACCAATTAAACAACCATCGGTACATTAATAAACAATGGGCGCCGTTCCATTTCTGAATTTAATTGGCCGAAAACCCGTTCGGATTCGGACACACGTTCGGAAAGCGATCGGCTTCGAAATTCAAATCAGGCGGCGTGGCCCACCCTGCCCCGCCCCGCCGCCATCTTGGTTTCCACGGGGCACGGGGAGAGGAGGGGGGGGCTATTAAATAATTTCATTCTGCGTCAGGCCGCGCTCGACGACGGATTAAATAATTGCCAAAGCGTAAACGGATAATCATATTGGAGAACAAAATGTTTTAATTCTGCGAACCCTTGTTGTGGTAATTTGTTTTTTTGTATAGTACACTGATAAGTTGTAAATGTTTTTTTTTTTGTGGAAAGTTAGTATAGGTACTTTTAATGCGATAATTTTCATACGTAGATGCCTGTTATTGACGTTGATTTACATGATAAGTGACAAAAATATTACGTTTTGAAACTTGGAGGAAATAATATTAATGAATTTGAACTATGTAGGTACTCTTATAATGAAAACCACTTTTTAGCAACTTTTTATTTTTTATTGCGTGTTACATAATAAAAGTTGCTGATTTTCAGGAACTGGTAATAAACTAAAATAAATACACAAACTAAATCAGACAAAGATAAAATAATATTCATGAGAGGTGGGTATACAAAATACCTAACACTTTTAAGCTTAAAAATTATACTTGAAACATCCAACTGATGAAAGGTAATAATTTAGGATATTTCATGGACGTATTTACATAGCAGTTTGGCATGTTGAGGAAAAAAGCGAACTCAATAAAAGGCTCAAAATTGTAAGGGTTTCTGGAAATTTCAATTTCAAATTCAAAATTAACAGAATTATTTTGTATGAAGATTATTTCAGTCATACGTCATTACATTACCTACATTATACCTATCCTTACTTTCAAAATCTATAGTAAGCATGTTTTAGAAAAGTATGATAATATTATTCCAAGATATTAAGTGAGTGGTCATAAGACCGCAAACCTGGCGCAACAGTATAATTTAAATCGTCAGTATTTCCGCAGAAAATTGCCACATTTCCACGAAGTGTGATCGAACTTCACTTCAAAGGAATTGGTCGACCTGAATATAAGAAAGTATCGGAGTTTAGAAGTTAAGTTAAAACATGTTAATAAGTTGAGGTGTAGTTTAAAACCCGGCGAGTTGTGGAGTCGGAACTACGGAGCCGGGAACTGTGGTACCGACTGACTGGTACACTGTGGTTCCGGGTGTACGGCGCGCATGTTGCTCTACTTTAGAGTTGGGAATTGTTTTAGGAGAAGGTATACTTAAGTTGTATTGTGAATGCAAAAATTGTTAGTTTAAATATTTTATTAGGCATCAGTACTTCTGCAGATGACTTTTAAGTCTGATACCTCATTGTAAAATCTTATAAAAATAGTGCTTAATTGTAACTATATACCTACGGTCTACTCTTTAAAAAAGGTTACTTTAAAACTTTTTAAAAAATATTTTAATTTTTAGCTTTTGCAAGAGTTGCATAGTTTAGGTCAACTTCCAAATTAATAAAGTACATTATTATTTAAAACACACAGATCAAGATGGACTCCGTTATCATATTACATACATTTTCTGTCAAACTCTTAATTCTTATCCTAAGTTACCATTAATTAATTCTGTGTTAACTCGACAGCGTATGTCAAATCCCCATTAAATGAAAGTTAAATAACCATTAAATATCCGAGTGCAACCGTTATCCTTTACCTACTCTATGTAGACTGTAGAGCATACTCCACCCGCCACAAATCAGGTGCGAATCGAACACGATTCAGCCATCAGGCGGCGTCCCCCAGCCCCCCTGGCCACCCCCCTACCCCCTGTACGCCCCCCTCCCCCCTTTGTCTCGTCAAATTGGATGGAGTCGCCGCACGCTTGAACTGCGACTGCAGTAGCGCGGATGTGGATTCTACTGTGGGTAAACTGGGAGCTTACATTAGTAATGAGTAATGACACGAATGAGTATTAGTTGGAAGTAGGTATGGATCTATGCTTGTACGTGTAGTATAAACAATTACAAATTAAATTAGATAATTACCATAATAAGTGTAGATTAAGACTTAACTTCGTCACTTCTTCGTCAAAATTTTGTCAAAGGCAAAATAGTAAAAAAATATTCGAACTGTTCAATATGGGATCAAAATTTGTATGTTAATATTTATTATTTTATATTTTATATTATGATTAGGTAAATTTATATAAAAAATGGTATTTTTATAATTGCCTTTTCCAAAATATTATCATTACGTTAATTTATATAAAAACTAGCTGTCCCGGCAAACATTGTTTTGCCATACAAAGTTTTTCTACTTCATCAGTTGATACAAAATCTGACCCCCTCTTTGGTCCCCTTAGAGGGGTGGGGGGAGGGGGGGGGGTTTAATACACCAAATGTTGAGTTGGAAGAAGACAAATATATCTGCGAAAACCGTATGCAAATTGGATCAGTAGTTTTCGTATTATAGGAAAAAGTTTTATACAAAATCTGACCCCCTCTTTCGTCCCCTTAGAGGAGAATTTTTTTATGCACCAGATGTTAAGTTAGAAGAAGATAAATATATCAAAAACCGTTGGAAGAAGATAAATATAGCGAAAACCCCATTCAAATCTGATCAGTAGTTTTCGTGTGATAGTGGAACAAACATACATACAGACAGACAGACAAAAAACTAACCACATTTTTGGCTTCTATAGCGATGTAGTGACACCCCCCGCTTATTATTTTTTGAATATCTTTAATGTACAGAATTTTCATTTCTACAGTTTTATTAAATGATTGTATTTTATATATACCTTTATGTTGCCATAACAACCTAAGCGACGTTATGTAAGCTACTTAGTTACATACATATATCAATAAAGCTATTTCGTATGTAAATACCTTCTATATACTTCCCCCTCTGTCCTGCATTATTTATGCCGCCCGCCCTACAGTTTACCGAACTTGGTTATACCACAGTATACATATTACAGTAAAGAAACTTAAATGTATCTTTAAAATATAATAAAGATTGAATCGACAAAGATAATTTGATCGCTCGTGATGTACTAAGTGTATTTTGTTATTAAAAGTTACCGAAATATTAGTAAGTATTATACAATAGCGAGTAGAAAAATTTAGTTGTATCCTCAAAACCGAATAAAGTCTGATGGTACATAATATAAAACTCTGAGATGCCAATACCAATAGCCCGCACCGGCGACGTAATATTATACGCTTGTTATGCTACTTCAAGTTACCTGAATTCACGCTACGTGTGCCTACTCGATTTGTGAGAGTGATGAGAATGATCTACATGTATCATATAATATTATGTATAATTATATATTATTATGTTGTGGTTGCATATGTCTACTGTATATATTTATACTGTGATTATGTTGTGTAGCTATGTTTGTAACTGAATGCCAATGTACCAATCATTGAATATTTATTTAGTTATACTGTCAGTTAACGCTTTTTTTTTACCTAAACAGCTAAAGACCTTTATTCGTATTGGCCATGATGGATAACCATGATGTTCACAATAATTCTCGATAGCGTTTAGGTAACGCGTAGATGCATTTCTAAATTTGTATGGATTTAACAGATTAGCAAGACGACAGTTTCACGATCACAAAATCTGTCAATTCAGTACAAATTTAGGGTGAATTGCACCAGAAGCGTAGTAGAAATACATCTACCGTATTGTATATTGAAAACGCAATGTTAGTTTATGTACTTTTATTCGTAGAATAATTTATTGAAGTCTGTAAAACAACTCTGGTACCATGGCAACGTGTCCTGTCATGGCTTATAGAAAATGTAGAGTAAAGAGTAAGTATATATCAGCTCTCCCCCGCTATTCCTGTTTGCCTGGCGAGGGCATGAGCCGTTCTGTTCAAAGTGCCGGTGCCAAACCAGACAGAAGTAGGCCCTGGCGACGTAAAATAGACGGTAGCAGCCGCCGCCTCCTCCTCCTTTACTTGATGTATGTAATTTTAGTGGCTCAGTCTCTTATTGTAAGTTGTGGGTCTCTCGTTTATTCCTGAAGTGTGAATGTGATGATAAGAAATGTAAATGAATTTCTGCTCTCGTATTTCGATTCGCTCCTTCTTTTTCTTTCCATTTGTGCTTGTGTTGCTTTAGCTTTAAATGTTCATTTTCTTTCGAGTATCCAAGCTCCGTTCTAGGTAGGTGTTTAAACGTTATTAGACTAGCGTGTAATATGTTATCTCTTTTCAGTCCTTCTTTTCTCTGTGTAATCTGTCTTTTCCTTTTGTTCCCTTCTGTAAAATGTATGTTCGGAGTGTTGTAGATTGTATCTCTTTCTTTTCCCAATGTATTGGAATCCTTGTCGTTCCGGGTTTCCGTCAGAATAGTTTTCGGCTTGATGTCTAATACGTTATTTTCTATGATCATTCTTTCTTTGGATTGGTTTTCATTTGGTTCCTTCTGTGTGTTCGGCTCCGTAGGTGTAGATGCAAATGGCATATTATGTGTGACGCCATCAGCATTGTCCTCGGGGTAAACGGTAGTAGAATCTTCAAAATTGTTCGTGATTTGTAAGCTTTCTTCCTTCCAAGATTCCTCCGCTGTATCGTCGCTTGTACATAATATTCTGTTCTCTGTGTTTACGTATGATTGAGCTCGATGTTGTATGTGAATTAGTTTAAGTTTAATAGATATGTATTCTTCTTCAATGGTGTTGTTTATTTCTATTTCATTGTCCAACTCTTCTTCTGGTATTTCGGTTATGATGTTCTGTTGTATTTCTCGAAGAATTTGGAAGTCCTCTTGTAGTCGTTGTAACCTGACATAAGTCTCTGCGTAGTCAAGATCCTCATGTGTATTTAAGTAAAAATCCCACCTCTTAAATTGTGCGCGTATTGAGGCGCGGATTCTCTTCCATTTCTTCAAGTCTGTAATCATCCTCGTCGCCAGTTATTGTATATGATTGAAATACGAGTGTTTCGTATTGCTTTATTGTAAAGTAATATTTATGAAGTGAAATAACAGCAAGGGCACAAAGACAAAGAGGGAGCAAATAGAAATTAAGAAAAAAAGGAATGTATTTACATTTTGAAACACATACACATTTCTGGATTATTACATGCATCGACTAAGGGAGGAGGAGGCAGCTACAAACTATTTTACGCCGCTCGCGCCTGGGCCTACTATACTACGACTTCTACGAGGTTCGCACGGGTTCAGGAACAGTCTGACGCCGGCACGAGCGGCCCATCCCTTCGCCTGACATTCAGGAATGGCGGGGGAGAGCTGATATATATATTACCTAACTTTACCTTAACTGTGGATTATTGTGTCACCCACATACGTTACCATGGTGCCCTTGCTGTTATTTCACTTCATAAATATTACTTTACAATATACCGCATCGCGTTGTGATCTGAATTAACCACATAAACCCTTAGAGCCAGTCCACACGGCGTGTTGCGTCAGCGTTGCGTCGACGCAGCGCTGCCGTTGCGTTGTTTTACATATTACAAATAATCAAGGTGTTCACACGACGCGGTGCGTCGTAGCAACGCACACATGACGGACAGCAGCCCCTGAGACAAATCGGGAGGGGGTGTTGACGTTAAGACTGCTTTGCACTGATCTCTATTAAACAAGTACGCTGGATAGCTGATACACACCTGCTTTTTGTGCATATTTGAAGCGGAATCAGCGCCCCCATTATTCGGGTAGAGAACTGAATTTGACGTAACCACAACCAATAACAACAGTTGTCATCACTAGTATTAGTTCCAAGTATTCTCACTACTGCTGTCAGCGCCAATATGGCGGATTTCAAACGTCATTTTTACGTCAGATTTAGTTCTCTACCCGAAAAATGGGGGCGCTGATTCCGTTTCAAATAGGCACAAGAAATAGCTGTCATTTCAAAGGGTATCAGCTATCCAGCGTACTTGTATAATAGAGATGTGCTGCTTCGTAATAACGCTGCGATGGTGCAGCGCCTGTGTGGCCGGCTATGCGTCAAACGGCAGCGCTGCGTCGACCCAACGCTGACGCAACACGCCGTGTGGACTGGCTCTTAGGCGTCTTTTACTGAAAAACTGTCCACGAACGAAGTGACGTAGTGTGAAGACATAATAAATTTTCTAACACTTCTTTCGACGGTTAAAAATCCGGAACTGACTTGGCCATAAAAAGTATATTTCTTAAGGCGTTTTTCACTAAAAAAATGTCGGGGTTCATTAGTGCGGTATTTCATTAAGTCGGGCTGACCCGGGCACATTCCCAGGACTTTTCTAATGAAGAATGTCGATCTCCATTGTTTTGAGACTTTTTCCTGTTTGCGCTTTCCAACCGCCGCGGAGCTTTCGGATGCTTGAGCTTAAGATTTTGATCACTACATAACGTAAAAGCTTCCCGCTGTCTTTTCTGCAAATCTTTTAAACTATGTAACTGATTTTGATGCATTTTTAATAGACTGATTGGAAGGTTTATACAAAACACATGTTTTGTTTCAGAGTTCATGTTAATGTTAACAAAATCGCAGCCGGCACGGTTCGCTTGTGTTACAACAATTTATAAATTGTCATCACTCATCATTAACGTTATTCGTTATACATGTAACGCTGAGATATGAATAGATTAACGTTTGTATAAACTGTGGACAGAGAATTGTAAAATTTGGCGAGAGAAACTGTGATCAAATTCGGAAAAGCTGCGGAAAAGCCATAGTGAATTTCAACCATAAACAACGACATTAGAACCAGAGAATCAAAATTCAAAGAAAAATCACGGATCTTATAGGAAAGAATATACATGGAAGTACCTACTTAGATACTTAGTTCAGAGTGGTGATCTGCACTCTGGTTCCAAATGTCTCATCAGATACGCGTATCGCGATCTCTATCCAAGTCTACAACTGGCGTATTATATTTTTGTCTGAATACCACATTGTTTTTTTTTTCAAATTGCAGTACGACTTTTGTTTGATTCAAAATACTTTATCATTTCGTTGTTTTTATACTTTAAAACTTCAATAAACTGTTTGAAAACCGTCACATCTCTGAAAACATCCTGAAAAATAACATATTTGGTTCAAAGAAAATTATTTTTCTTTCTTTTAGCCATTTCCAGCGCCTTGAAAACCTTAAAATTCTTCTACACTTATCAGAGATCCAACTCGATACTCAGGGAACTCGCAAATGGCGCGTTTTTATTTGTTTCCTCTGCAGCCGGGAGCTGAATAATTGATGTCACTCAATGGACGACACTGTTTGCGCATATCCCCGCGATTCCGTTTGCCACTTCAAATATATTATTACTTGGTATTTACGATGGCTGGCGTGTAAAATAATCTTAGCTCTGGCGTTTAATAGGTATACTGGCGTTATAATACACACTAACCCATACACACTAACCCATATAGTGTCCTAATCCTTTCTTGTTACTAAAATCAGAAAAAGTACAAACAAAATGTTAATTAAGTTTCACCAGGACGTTGGTGAAGGGCCCAATTTCACCAGCGTCTGTTTACAGCTTGTTAAAATGTTATGTCTTCTCTAGAGGTAACGTGATACTAATTCGAGCATTAACTTTAACAATCGTTGGTGAAATTGGGTCTTAAGCTATCGCATAGCAGCTTTTATCGCGGTCTTTGAGCGCGGCAACCGAATCAAGAAATTCTATAACGAAAAACACCTAACATTCGTCTAACGTCGTTTTAGTTCGGCAGACATCGGAGTTCGGCTCGGTGTGGCTCAGAGTGTGATGACTTTGCCAGACTTCGCCACGATGTATGTTTGTGTGCGTCCAGACGTATGCGAATTATAATTGCATAAGTTGATAAAAAATGCTATGCAATAGCTTTACTTAAATAGCTTTATTTAAAGACCAATTAACGGCGTTAATCCTGTATTAGGGGTTAATTTAACGCCTAATACAGGATATAAAAACATAATAATATGTATTTTGCATAGCCAAGAACGTTAGCCTCAAATTAAATCTTGAAAACTTCGCAACGGATTTTGACACGGGTTTTTTAATAAATAGAGTGATTCAAGAGGAAAACTTAATGTATGTACATTGTACTTATTATTATGCGTAAGCAAAATGTTTATGGCAAAACACCGTTTGTCGGGTCCATTAGCACATTATAATCGTGTTACAATAAAACACTCATTTTAAACCGCTCCAATTCGGTAGTAAAACAATTTCCATGGGAATAAGCACTCGGATATCAAATACGAAGTAATATCGGATGAGCAAACTACTCACATCCGTAGTACCAACGTAACTTTGCTACCCTATATCCATTCCACTCAATTCCCAACTCTATCACCCCAACATAGAATTCAATTTCCGTTGATAAATAAACGAGGGTTTGTTCCTACTTTTGTGCTCTTTATTGATACACGTTGACAAGTTTTAGAAGGGCGTTTAGTCAAATAAAAAACTAATATCGTACCCTGCACGTGCCGGCCATCGAGATGGTGTGACGATAATTGTTTGGCTAATTCAACGTGATTCACAGACGAGTGGTTAAAGCTAGATGTCGCGATAACACGTTATTTATTTATTTATTTATTTATTTATTTATTTTTACATCAGGCATCCTGGCCCATATTATAAATACCTTATAGACTAACATACATACAATTATATTAAAACTAACACTAAATACTAAACACTAAACACGTATAGTCTGCGACGTGGGGCGCGACGTGTTCGGAAGTCGTCCTCGGAACCTCCTGTAGACGACTCCAATCGGCCAGAACTCCTCCTTCTCGAAGGTCGGCAGATGATGCGTCGGGACCCTCACCACAAAGGAGCTAAAATTGACTTTGTGGCGGGACTCCAAACGCTCGACCCTCAAGACGAAGTTTGTCTTGCTCCTGATGTAGTCCACGACCTGCTCCTCCGTCGTGGACCAGTGCAGCCTGGACACATACAGCGGCGTCGCGGGAGTCTCACGCCGCAACAGCTGCTCAGGTCCTTCCGGTGCGGTGCCGCGATGGTTGCGGACGACGGGTTTCTTCTTCCTCTCCACCTTTATAAACCCGTCATCATCGCACTTTCGGTCCTTTTTCAAGAGAGGACACTCTTTTGCAGGAGCCTCCTTTTTCCCTTTGTTTTTTGAACGCGGGGGAGGAGGCGGGGGGCAAGCGGCGACACTTGCGTAATTCGGCCGCGGCTCCGTTGCAGGCGGGGCGCGGGTGGCGGGGGCAGCGGCGATGACGTCCTCGTGCGTTGACCCGTCTGAAAGTGCTGACGGACTGACCTCGAACGTCTGTGCACCACGTCGGCGTGTGACGTTAGCGGCATCAGGTGATTTACATATTGAATTACCACTCTTTAATTGTGATAATTCATTACGTAGATCGCAGATCGTAGATTCTGATGCCTGCAGTCTACCTCGAACTTCGGTCAACTCTTCTTTCAGGCACCTGATGTCCTTTAAGAGGGTGACAACGTCAACATGGTCCAGCGTCACGGGCGGCAGCTTGTGCAGTTTTTTCGCTACAAAAGCCGGCACCTCGTCCGGATCCGTCTGCTTCAGCAAGGATATTATATCCTGCACGCTTCTTTCAGTTCCATCCCTCCGTCGCGATGGCATATTCGCGCTCTGGCCGAGCGTCTCATACAGCAACTGTTTTCCCTGGGCAATCTCCTCGCTGGTGAACGAGGACTTGCAGATCTGCAGTATGCTCACTTCGTCCATTGTGTCGATGGCGTGCTGGATGAACGCCAGCAACTCATTCGCCACGAGCGCCATGGTGACGTGCAGCGGCAATCAGCCGCGCGATTCGCGATAATATTAATTAGTAATTAATATTAGCTGCGTGTGCATAACGTGGAGCACGACCGTCCGCTAGCTCGACACATTACGCACTGATGGAGCTGGTGTAGTAATAATCCATACTAATATTATAAATGCGAAAGTGTGTCTGTCTGTCTATTACTTTTTCACGCCTAAACTGCTGAACCGATTTTGCTCAAATTTGGTATAGAGATACTTTGAGTAAAATCCTTTCTCCGGAGAAAAGGACGTAAAATACTTTTATACCGGAACATATACGGTCCTGCGCGATAAACGAATTTTGGCGCTACGGAGTTGCGGGCGTGATCCTAGTGGTGTTATAAATGTTAAAATCGCTACCTACACGTTACGTGATCGAAAATTCATAAGACGGAGGAGTTAGTGGACCCCTAGCGTGGCGTAGGCAGGGAAGCAATGTCTCCATCATCACCACCATCTACCGAAAACAGTCAATATTATATTTAAAGCCTATCTAAATCCGTCTTTCGGCCTGCCTATCTGTCAGTCTATCTGTATGTTCGTCAGTTATAGGTACAATCTGTATAATTGAAATCCTCAGAAATCTAGGGTTGTTTTTATGATGGAAAAATTATACTTTTTATAAACTCTTAATAAACGAATTTCACTGCAACGAAGTCGAGGGTAAAAACTAGATGTACCTTTAATTGATAAATTGCAACATCAATATCTTTTTGTAAGACCTAAAGAGTTGAGAACGGCTTCTGTACCTTACTTGCTAAAACACAATAAACAACGCAACAGACATATTGTTTTCCTGGTAAAAAAGTAACCTTTATGCCGGTTATGTAGGCTTTATGTAATTCAATTCAACCCTTTCATACAAACCAATTACTTTAAAAACCAGACGGCGTAATGACTTATTATAAAAACAATAAAAACAGAATGACAGCTACGAAATGAACAAAAAACAATAATAGTGCCGCGGTGTGCGCGGCGCGGGGCGGTGCGGCCGCAATTATAAATATTTCAATTACACCAGACCAAACCAGACGGATAGCGAGTATAGGACGTGTCCACGTTGATACCTGAAGCTACAAATATTTCTTTTCGGTTCTGAATCTTAAAAAAAACCTTTTAATATTAAAAATATTATAATGACTGATGACTGCTAAAAAAGTAAATTACATTTCAACACTAATATTTTTCCCGGTTTAATAATCTGTAAATGTTAAATGTAAATAATAAAAAAAAATGTATGCAACATAATTTTGTAACGTATATACATTACATTTTTAGATGGAAGTTTCAAGACTGAAAACACTAATTGTAATCAAACATAACAATTTATTACGTTTGTAATTTTTTGCATCAAATAATCAACTATTAGGTACGATATACCTACGGTGGCTTGGATATAACGGCAAAAAGGTATCAAGAATCTGAAGTTATTGTTAAAAAAAAAGATACATACAGCCGAACGTATTACCTCCTCCTTTTTGGAAGTCAGTCAAAAACAGGGTTCAGCTTAAAGATTAAAAACTGCAGAGATTTAAGCATAAAAATTTAGTTTTTAATAGCAACGTAACACCGTAACATTATTAAAAGTGTATTTGACACATAATAACGGTAATTGAAAATTTTTGATTTGTTCTGTTAAAATCTTCATGAAAAACACAACATATTTTTGCATCGCTATGAACGTGGCTTAAGGACGCAGCTACGAATAATTTTCATTATCCGTGAGTTAACATTTAGCATAGATCGCTTCGTTAATAGTCCTTGTCGTTCCCCCGAAACTCCCCGCACCTCCCCTCAGCCCCCCACCACTCCCCACAACTCCCCGTAAGTCCCCACAACTCCTGAGCCCAGAGTCAGTCCTCCCTTAATTCTGTCACGATGGTTTTAATGCGATTTTCAACATTTATTTTTTACAGAATGCCATTTTTGGTTAAATACGAATTCCTTCTTTATAATTACACGAAGACAATTTTATTATTCGTTTTTATACGTGACCGAGGGTATACTTTGTACAGAGAGAGAAATTAATTAATGTAGATGAGATATCATAAAAACACTTTGTAAGTTCTTCACAATATTATCATAATATAATAGTTATGTGTGTAAAAGATTTTAATAATTAAGTAATCTTTACTATAGAATAATAATATGTTTACCATCCCTATTTTTAAATTTAGAGCTTAGCTTTTGACTCTCCCAGTTAAAAGTGGGTTTGATTTCCGCGATAGAAAAATGTTATTGTACTTTGCAGGCTGCTCACCTGATTATCTGACAAGTAAAATGATCCATGCGTCGGATGGTGATGTATAAAGTCGGTCCTGCGCCTGATCTCTCACCTATTTTTCTGATCTATTTTTGAATATGCAGCCCGATATCTCGCCTGATATCGGGCTGCATATTCAAAAATAGAATATGAGTAGTGTGTTTTCGCGGATTCTGGATCACGATTCTGGGTCCACCCCTCCCCCCGCTCGTGGCTCGCAAACTTTCTCGATCACTTTTTGTCGGTTCGAGCGGCGACATCGCCTAAAAAAAAAAAAAAAAAAGTTTGGTGTCAAAATAGGGGTTTTGGACCATGCCCGATCGATATATGCGGTCCGTTTCTGCGTATTTGCACTAGTTTCAAAGTTAGCTTTTGTGTTTAACCCTCATTATCTGCTATCGCCACGCTCCATTGTTCCTTCATAATTACAATCGTTACTTATTGCATTGTTATGCTCGCCTCAGTGTCCTATTGTTCGTAATGACTACCTGGGCTTATCGCTTACGTCACCTTAATTTCTTACAAGATTTTAAATAAGTAAATAAAACTTGATCAATTTTTCATTACATTTCTTTAATTTAATTAAAACATGTAATAATAATAACTCCCATAGTAGTATGTTTTCGTGCATTGTGAATCACTATTCATATAAAGTTCCCCCCTCGGTATCTAATGAATATTGACAATTGATTCCTGCTAATAACATTTTGCTATGTCGCAATCCTCGTAAACAACATTCCAAAGTCTTTTTTTAACAATATAATTAAAGCTAAGGTTAAAATAAAACTGGTTTACTTTCGAACAAATTATTTATTTCGTATTACATACCACAGTTCATGAAACAAGATTCAAACATTTTATTCAAAAACATATCATTTTTAAGTGTGTCACTACCAAATTCAGTCTGAAACTCTGACAATGATTTGTTATGAAACTTGTATAACAAGTACATTAAACAGTACTCCCCACACACAGAAGTCCAATCATTTTGTAGCCTGATAGTATTATAACGCCATTTCCTTGCATTTCTATTCAAAAACATTTTGTGCATTCCCGTAGGGAAGCGACCATATGTATCAAAATATTCACCGATGCCATGTTTGTCTATGTGAATAGCTACCCAGTGAGATCCTGGTTTTGAGTCCGGGTCCAAATTGCTTATAAGATATGTAGGAGTCGTTATATGCATTGGCAATTGATTCGCGGCATATACGCTATTTTTTAGACTTGGATGAATCTTTTTTAAGTATGATTTTAGTTGTAAAGTATCCATAATCCGTTAAAAAAAAGACTTATTCATTCACTCTATCATACAATTCACACGCAAGTGAAATAAATAAGGTAAGACATTCTTATTTAACATGCAATTGACTGGGGTTTTTAATACTTTTATACTCAAAACATAATATCTTTAGATATTTAACTCAATAATCATAGAAAAATGCACAATTACACTGGGATATTGTATTTATAACACGGTCACATTAACTTGACGCATGGTTTGATAATATCATTATGGAGCAGACATGTTATTACATTCCAACGATGCGTCAAGTTAATTTGACTGTGTCATACACAAGAGGAACTGCAGATCTTAAAGTATTTTGGGTTCATAGAACTAGATAATGTGCAATAGTTATTTAAACTAGATAGTTAATGGTTTACGTGATAAGCTAATGCGTTTTATTTTGGGTTCATAGAACTAGATAATGTGCAATAGTTATTTAAACTAGATAGTTAATGGTTTACGTGATAAGCTAATGCGTTTACTATCTACATCAGTGGTGCCCAACCGCTAGCTCACGGGTACCTGGTAGTCCACAGCCTGTTATCTAGACGCTTGTGAACAATATGGGTCAAAAAATAAATAAATGTGCATGTCTTATCGGGATTTTTAAAATAGTCCTTGGAGCAATATCAGTTGGGCACCACTGATCTACAGTGACTAATAGTTGTGTTTTATAGTATATAAGAGAGAAATAATTTTTAGAACGATACATTTAAGTGCAGTACAGTGAAGCTACTGCTTATAACTATTACAGTTTATACTCAGTGTCTGTGAATTTTAGTGTCCATAAATATGGAGGTAAGATATCTTTATTTATTTTTCTTTGTTTCATATGACTCATGTATTTTTTAATTTTAGTATTCTAACAGTTATTTTAATTAATTTTACAGAACAATTTTGAAGAAAATACTTACAAAGCCTTCTACTTCGCATCTCCTGATAGTGAAACAACCGACTTAGAAATAATATCCAATCCGAGTAAAAAAAGATCAGCATCACCACTTGCAAGGCTAGATGATCTATTTGACGTTCAAAAAAGCAAAAAGAAAAAGCTATCGTCGTCAGTTTCACGGATGCAAAAGAATGGGAGCACAGCATTCGTCTCTACCAATGCAGATGATGAACAAAGTTCCTCACATTTAATAAAAATTGAGGTTTACGATTTGAAGAAAATATCAAAGATCCCAACGAATGAACATTGGAAAAATACCGAAACCAGAATCAAATTATACACTTCTAAAACAAACAAAAACTTTGAACCCATTCAAAGATTAATTTTTGATTTAACAAAAGAGATTTGTACAACTGAAAATTGCAAAAAATATAATTTTAACAATAACTAAGTAACTCTATTGTTCTATTCAAGATTGTTAGCTATTTAGTTTTAAATGATCATTAGCTAAAAAAGGGTTTGTTAATGTATTTTTACCTGTGCTTTCCTACAAATATTCTATAAATTGTATAAATCTCATCAGTTGGACTATGATATTATAAAGGATAAGATCTGACTATTTTACCTTCTTAAAAAGATGGATTCATGCACGAGTATTTTTTTTGAGTCACAAATTGATGAAATTCAGGAAGACATAGAATCAATTCAATTGTGTAAGGAAATTGAAGAAGCTGATTTGTTCTCACATTGTTTCCTTGAAGATTTTGTTGATAGTCAACATGTAGCTGTTGAAAATCATAGCAAGTAAGTAAACCTTAATAAAAACATCATTTTAATATTATCTATAAAGTGTAAGACTTTTATATTTATACATTAAAGAAGTATCTTTACAATTTATTGTAGCTAACAATTTTCTACTTTGTTTTAGTCAACCACAACTACAAGCTGGCGGGTCACTAAAAAGGAAGTCTGAAAGTGGGGACAACTCAGAATATCATAAACGTAAAAAAATGGAAAAAGCAACATCAACTTCGTTTCGCACAACCGGAGAATTTTGTACTGGAGCAGCATCAACTTCGGGTATAGCAACGGAAGGATCCCATAATACCGTTGCTTCATATCCGGATAGTATACTCACAAAGCCCCACGCAGGTACCAATTCAGATGATGTTTTTTGTAGCGCTTGTCAAAAAGAAGTACGTAGACGGTATTATACAAATCATTTAAAAAGCAACGTTCACAAAAACAATGTTCTTAGAATGGAGGGTTCGCTAAAAAATGTTTCCGTAATTGAATCTGCTTTCGGTCAAAGAATTATCACGTATAGAATTTGTAATAAATCTAATCAAACTTTTGAAACAACTTTCCAAACCCCTGAAATATTTATGAATTCTATCAAAAACATTATATTTCAATTAATTGAACGTTCAATTGTAACTCATAACATTTTTAAAGTAAATTTTATTTTACATGCTGAATTCATACAACAAAGCAAAAATGATGTACATAATACTTTTGATTTTCAAACTAGTAATTTTATAATTTTTCGCGGAGATGATCTAGATATCTTTTTTGCATCACTTAGTAACACTTTAACGAATAAAGTAAGTAGTTTTGAGAAAAAAGACAGTGGATGGAGTCTTAAACAAATTATAAGCTTAGACATGAATGTTAATAAGTTTAATCCCCTTCGCGGTACCTCTTATATTGATTTACCTCATGATATTAAAGCAAAGAAGGCAGTTGTTAATGTACAAAATGCCGACTATATGTGTTTTAAGTGGGCATTGCTCTCAGCTTTATACCCAGTCAACAATAATGTTGGACGAGTATCTTCATACAGTGCACATGTAGATAAATTAAAGTTTGATGGTTTATCTTTTCCAATGAAATTAACCGATATCCATAAAGTTGAAAATTTAAATAACATAAGTATCAACGTTTATGGATTGGAATTTAATAGAGAAACTAAACAAAATTGTATTGTAGGTCCATTGTATTTTACTAAAAGCCGCAAAAGCGTACACATCAACTTATTATACTTAACAAATGGTACAAATAGTCATTACTGTTATGTCAAGAATTTATCACGTTTGGTAAGCAAACAACTTTCAAACCACAAGAGTACGGTTTACATTTGTGACGGGTGTTTGTTATATTTTCCTACAAAAGAGAGATTATCAAATCACCAACAAAATGATTGCTCACACGTTACTATAGAATTGCCAACTAGTCAGAAAAAATTTAAAAATTGGTTTGCAAAGTCAACATCCAACGATAGAGTCACGTTTGATCACTTTGAAAGAAAATTAAAAATTCCGTTTGTAATTTATGCAGATTTTGAAGCTTTTTTAAATCCAATAAATTCATGTACCAATGATCCATCTAGGTCTTATACTAATAACATTCATAAACACGAACCTTATAGTTTTGGATATTATTTAAAGTGTTCTTATGATGATAATTTATCAAAATATGAATTTTACAGCGGGCCAAATTGTGCACAAATCTTTATGGATAGATTATACACGGATATGCGATCAATTTGTAGTAAAAATAACTTTCAGAAAGCTCCTAATACTCTGACTAATAAAGATAAAAACAAAATTGATAATTGTTCCGTTTGTCATATTTGTGAAACTGGTTTAGACGAAAATAGAATTTTAGACTTTGACTGGTATACAGGAAATTTCAGAGGTGTTGCACATGAACTTTGCACGAAAAAGTTTAGAGCACCGAATTTCATTCCAGTATTTTTTCATAATTTAAGTCACTATGATGCACACTTTATAGTTCATGCACTTAACACAGTCGAGGGACAAGTCGATTTAATACCTCAAAACAAAGAGAGATACATTTCTTTTACTAAAACCTTGTTTATTAACAATCAAATGTTTAAATTGAGATTTGTCGATTCGTTAAAATTTTTGTCTTGTAGTCTTGATCAACTATCTAAAAATCTTAAGGATGAACAGTTTCACACACTCAAAAAAATTTTTCCCAATAACGAAGATTTTATACGTCTTAGGAAAAAAGGTATTTATCCCTATGAATTTATGAAATCCAATGAAAGTTTAAAACTAACATCGTTACCCAGCCAAGAACATTTCTATAGCACACTCACAGATTCAAATGTTTCTGATGATGATTACCATCATGCACAAGATGTTTGGAATCACTTCAAATGTTCAAACATGCTAGATTATTCTAATTTATACCAAAAAACTGATGTATTACTTTTAACCGACATATTTGAAAATTTTAGGGATCTTTGTATTAATACGTACAATTTAGATCCAGCATATTATTATACTGCGCCTGGTCTAAGTTGGGATGCCATGTTAAAGTACACTAAAATAGAATTAGAGTTGTTAACAGACTTTGATAAAATAGCATTTATCAGGGCAGGTATCCGAGGTGGCGTATCGCAATGTAGTAATAGATACGCTAAGGCAAATAATCAGTATTTGAATAGTTATGATGAAACAAAACCTAAATCTTTTCTAGCATATTTTGATGCTAATAATCTTTATGGTTGGGCAATGTCACAATATCTTCCTGTGGGAGGGTTTGAGTGGGTAGACCCTGACACCAACTTTGATATTCCTGATACATCTGAATATGGTTTCATTTTGGAAGTTGATTTAAAGTATCCCGATGAACTTCACAATTTACACTCTGATTTACCTCTTTGTCCTGAAAATATTTGTGTGGGTGATACGAAAAATAAAAAATTAGTTTCAAATTTAAACAATAAAACAAAATATAAAATTCACTACAGAAATTTAAAGCAATGTCTAAAGTTAGGTATTAAACTACAAAAAGTTCATAGAATTTTAAAATTCAATCAAAGTCCTTGGCTGCAAAAGTACATTGATTTAAATACTCAACTTAGAACGAAGGCGACTTCAGATTTTGAAAAAGATTTTTACAAACTTATGAATAATTCAGTTTTTGGTAAAACAATGGAAAATATTGAAAAAAGAGTTAACGTAAAACTTTTAACACATTGGGAAAATCGGGGTAAGTCTCTAGGGGCACAAGATTTGATAGCCAAACCAGAATTCCACAGTCTATCAATATTTTCAGAAAATTTAGTAGCAATTCAATTACGGAAAACAAAGATTTTACATGATAAACCCATTTATCTAGGATTCTGTATATTAGATATTTCAAAAACACTTATGTATGAATTTCATTATGATTACATTTTAAAAAAGTTTGGTGGAAATACAAAATTATTGTACACTGATACTGATAGTTTTATATACCATTTTTTTACTGATAATTTATATGAAGATCTCAAACCTGATTTGATGGACAGGTTCGATACATCTGATTATCCTCCCAACAACTTATTCGGTTACCCTAGAATAAACAAAAAAAAGTTAGGATATTTTAAAGATGAAAATAACGGTGATATTTTAGAGGAATTTGTAGGACTTCGATCAAAAATGTACGCATTTACAGTAGGTGAAAAATTCGTTGCGAAAGCCAAAGGTGTAAACAAAAGTGTTACAAAAAAGTTGGAATTAGGAAATTATAAATCTTGTCTTTTTAATAAAAATATCCAACACCATAGTATGTTTAGATTTAGATCGATTAAACACACAATATTTACTCAAGAAATCAATAAATCTTCTTTGTCATACCAAGATACCAAGCGCTACATTTTACCAAATCAAATTGATACATTGGCGTGGGGCCATTTCAAATTAAAAAAACTACTATAGGTATAAAGTTTGTTTAGTTGATAATATTTTAAGATTTTCTTGTATTTTATTTTGTAATTTAATTATACGATTTTAATGATTTTTAAAATTATTTTTAGAAGTATTTACAAGTTTTCTTACCCACCATTTTTTTGTAATGTTTAGTTTAAGAACTAATAAAACAGTTTTAAAAACGAAAAAAATTTTATTGTTTTCTTGTACCCCGTCTAATACACACGTAAAGAAAAAAAATGAAACATTTTATTCATCCATTCACCGCAATAGTTGCGGGGCCTAGTGGTTGTGGAAAATCAAATTTTGTTACAACATTTATTAATAATATGGAAGAAATATGTAACACAACTTTTGCTCAAGTAACGTGGTGTTTTGATGAAATGCAACCATTATACAATTTAAAAAATGTTAACTACTTTCAAGGATTACCTGACTTAAACATGTTTGATGGCAAAGAGGCTAATTTGATTATAATAGATGATCTCATGAGAGAATCTGATGGTCGGATTGTAGATATATTTACAAAAGGTAGTCACCATAGAAATTTAAGCGTATTTTATATAACACAAAATCTTTTTCATCAAGGAAAAGGTCAAAGAGATATTTCTCTAAATTCAAGTTACATAATTTATTTTAAAAACCCTCGTGACAAAACTCAAATTCGATACCTAGCACGCCAAGTCTCACCAGATAATGTAAAATTTGTTCAAGAAGCTTATAAAGATGCTACAACAGAAGCACATGGTTATTTAATGATAGATCTTAAACAAAATACCAATGATATGTTTCGTTTTAAGACTAATATATTCCCCGCTGACAATAACTGTTCAGTTTATGTACCGAAAAGAGGGTTTAAATACAACAAGAACTTGCAAAGTCATATCATTTATAAATAATGCTTGGAAGCTTAAAGACGCATAAAGACCTACTCATCGCTTTGCAAACATTAAAACCAAAGTATCAAAAAGCTTTATTAAAATCATGCGATGAAGAAGAAATAAATTGTTTATGTGAATGTGTTCATAATGTGCTACAAGGGAAAGTACCACTAAAGGAAAAGGATAAAAAATTTTTAAAACAATATATACAGATACTCCGCAAACTTGTTCGCAAGACTACAACCAAAGTAAGAAAAAATATAATTGTTCAAAAAGGTGGTGCATTTCTACCTATCATTTTAGGTTCTATATTGAGTGGGTTAGTCAGCGGTCTTGTTTAAAATGGAACACGCTAAGAAAATGTTACTGATCGACCCAAGTTTGATTGATAAAATAAATGAAAGAAATGAGAGTCATGAAAATCCTAAATCACGATTAGATATTGAAATGCAAAATATTCTTGACAGTAAAGATGATGACAGAAAAAAATGGATTTTGTACTTACAAACATTACAAAGGTATTTGCACTTCACCGGTGAGGATCGCCAACCTTATCAACTTCCAATAATAACTTCAAATAATGATTTACCTGAAACACTTTTGAAAAAAGAACATGATAAAAGTAGTGATTTAAACAATAAGGATCTTATTGTTGATCAGACATTGAATAAAGAAGTTGGACCCAAAGAAAGTGACATTATTCAAGATAAATGTATATACTCCAAAAAACAAATATTAAGTTTAATTCCTAAATCTTACACTAAAAAAGGTGAGTCATTGTTAGATTTCTTATTGACAAGACAAAACAAAGTACACTGGGATGATGATGGTACAGTTCTCGTGGATAATAATAAAATAACTGGCAGCAATATTATAGATTTAGTCAATGATTCTTTAAGACCATTAAAAAAAAGTGATCCAATAGGCTGGGAAAAATTTGCTAAAGCTTTGAAGGAGATAAAAGTGCCACTCACTTATATTGGTAATCCAAAGAGAAACGAGTATATTAATCAACTTCGACTGAAATCTTTTGAAGAAACATCAGGTGACGAAGAATATTCTACACCTACATCTGAACATAAGTATTTAAGGAAAATAAAAAAGAAAATTGATTGGGAAAAATGGACCCCCTACTAGAGATTAACAATATTTATTATGACGCATCACACCCTGCAGGTTATAGCAGTATTGAAAAACTTGCAAAAGCTATGGCAGGTAAAATGAATAAAAATGAAGTCAAGAAATGGTTACAATCTCAAGAAACATACACACTCCACAAACCAGTTTATAAAAAGTTTCCTCGGAACAAATATATTGTATCTGATATTAATAAACTGTGGCAAGCAGATTTAAGTGACATGAGAACATATAGTAAATATAATGATGGTTATAATTATATATTGTGTGTTATTGATGTATTTAGTAAGTATGCTTATGCTAGACCCATGAAAAATAAAAATTCTTTGACAACCAAAACTTGTTTTGAGAGTATTTTTGAAGAAGCTAATGTTGTCCCTACCCACTTACAGTCTGATAAGGGTACTGAGTTTGTTTCCAAAGATGTTCGTCAATATTTTAAGAGTAAAAGTATAAATTATTACACGACAAATAATCCTGACATTAAGGCTAGTATTGTAGAAAGATTTCAAAGAACACTTAAGTCAAAAATGTGGCGTTATTTTACACATAAAAATACATACAGATATATAGATATATTACAAGATCTATTATATGCATATAACCATAGTTTTCATTCAAGTATTAAAATGTCTCCATGTGATGTAAGTTCTAGTAACATTATGACTGTTTGGAATAATTTGTATGCTCGAGAAAATAAAAGGTCACCACAAGATACCTTCTTACCAAAGTTTCACGTCGGTGATTATGTTAGAATCACAAAATATAAACATATATTCCAAAAGGGATATGAATCAAACTGGAGCGATGAAATCTTTATTATTTCAAGTGTCATCCTAAGATCACCATGGGTTGTATACACCTTGAGGGATTTGCAAAATGAAGACATAGAAGGTACTTTTTATGAACGAGAATTACAAAAAATTACACCTCCTAGTCCAACATCAGATTACAAAATAGATAAAATAATAACTTCTCGATATTCCGGTAACAGAAGGCAAGTGCTTGTCAAGTGGAAAGGTTATCCTGATAAATTTAATAGTTGGATTTTGGCATCTCATTTAAAACAGATATAATGAAAGGAAGTTTTTATCTAACGTTACTGAGCAACAGTTCAATACAATATTTTCCAGATAATATGACAACAAAGTTTTCAACAAAATTACCAAAATCAATTAAATTAGAAGGAGAATGGGTTGTCGGTGTTGTTGAATTTCAATATCCGTGTACAATGTTTACTGTTCAAGAACAAGAAAACATAGTCTATATTTCTAAGAATATGATAATGCCTAATGAAAAATATCCTTCTATTGTTCACTACAAAAAACACATTCCTGCAACCAACTATGATAATATTAATCACATTTTAAAAGCTTTAAATAATATGAGAGAAAATGTTACCTTTCGTTACGATGAAATATCTAAGTTTGTATCTGTGACAATCGCAGATGATTCATTAAAGTCCTTAACATTGTCACCCAAGTTAGGCATTCAATTAGGGTTTGAGCCTAGTAGGAATTTGGTAGAAAAAACGTTTGGCAAACGCCCTGCAAACTTACATCTGGGACTTCCATCACAGCTCTTTGTTTATTGTGATATAGTGGAACCACAGATTGTTGGAGATGTAATGACCTCTTTACTTAGAATTATACCACTAGACCCTTCAAAATATATATATGGAGCAAATAAGATGCATGTGTTTTCTCCCCCTCACTACTTACCAGTCATGCGCAGAGAATTTGATACAATTGAAATAGATATAAGATCAAGCACTGGTCAAAAGATACCATTCCAGTTTGGAACAGCGTGTATTAAACTGCACTTCAGAAAGTTATAAGTTATAATGCATCATCACAATAATATTATAAATTGCCCATATGAAAATTATTATACTCATCAAGCTGGTTCTGGAATAGGTGTAATATATAAAGGAGTTCTTTATCAACGTGGTCATGGTGTTGGAAGCTTTTTGGGAGGTTTGTTTCGATCCGTCCTACCTTTGCTTTCGAGTGGTGCTAAAGCAATAGGAAAAGAAGCTTTGAGTGCGGGTGTTGGATTCCTATCTGATATGGTGAAAGCACGACCCTTGGATGAATCAGTAAAATCACGACTTAAGGAAATTAGTTCAAATTTGAAAAGAAGGGCAGATCAAAAAATTGATAAATTAAATATGTCTGGTACAGGCTATATAACTAAAAGAAAATGTCTTGGAGCAGTCATTCCTTCATCGAGTGCTAAAGGAAGAGGTGTTAAGAAAAGAAAGTTAACTCGTCAATATCAAGGAGATATATTTTCATAAATTTAAAAACAATGTCTTTCTTACATAGTCACTCTTGTGAATGTATAAAGTCTGAATTAGATTTATTTGCTTTACCATCAACACAAACAAGCATCGAAAGTGGAATGTGGGTGCACTACAAACCAATATCATCTTTAGCCGACGATGGACCCATAGAATTTCAAGTTCCTGGAACTGGCGATGACTATATAGACTTATCTCATACACTCATTCATTTAAAAGCGAAAGTGTTAAACGAAGATTCTTCAAAATTGGCAGCTTCAACTGTTGTAGCACCTGCAAACAATTGGCTTCATTCAATTTTTAGTCAACTCGATGTTTATTTGAATCAAAAATTAGTTTCACCTCCAAACAATACATATGCTTATCGAGCATACATTGAAACTCTTTTGAATTATTCGCCCGACGCTAAACAATCTCATTTGACTTGTAGCCTTTGGTATGAAGATACTGCTGGTAAAATGGATTCAACCGATGAAAAAAATTCAGGTTTTATTACAAGACAAAAATTAGTTTCAGAAAGTAAGGAAGTTGAAATGATAGGACATCTCCATGGTGACATATTCAATCAATCAAAGTTTTTAATTAATGGTGTTGAGATGAATATAAAATTGGTTAGGTCACGTGAATCATTTAACCTCATGGCTCCAACAGATGACGTTAAATACAAAATAAACATTACAGATGCAACTCTCCTTGTTCGAAGGACAAAAATTAACCCTTCCGTCTTACTTGCCCACCAAAAAGTTTTAGCCACCACAACTGCAAAATATCCAATAACTCGAGCCGAAGTAAAAGTTCTAACGATACCGTCAGGGGTTCAGGGCAAGACATTAGACAATATATTTTTGGGCCAAGTACCTAAGAGATGTATAGTTGGATTTGTAAATAATTCAGCATTTAATGGTTGTTTGTCTAAAAATCCGTTCAATTTTGAGAACTATAAAATGAATTCCTTTTGTTTATATATTGACGGTCAGCAAATTCCTTCAAAAGCTTTACAACCATCTTTCGATAATAATATTTTTACTGCAACCTATCATACATTATTCTCGGGAACAGGAATACATTTTCTTAACGAAGGGAATGGTATATCTCACGATATGTATTCGAAAGGTTATTGTTTGTTAGCATTTGATCTCACTCCTGATTTATCAGCCAATTCTTCTGGTCATTGGAATCTTATTAGACATGGTAGTGTTAGATTAGAAGTTCGTTTTGAATCTGCTCTTACTCAAACGATAAATTGCGTTGTCTATGCGGAATTTGATAATGTTATTGAAATAGATAAAAATCGTAATGTAAACGTTGACTATAGTAGCTAAGAAATAAACATTGTATTATCTTTCTAAGTATTATTAAGTTCTTAATCTGTAATATGTTTTAAATGTACAAATAAATGATTACTGTAAAGTTGTGCTTTCATTTTTATTAAAAACCCCAGTCAATTGCATGTTAAATAAGAATGTCTTACCTTATTTATTTCACTTGCGTGTGAATTGTATGATAGAGTGAATGAATAAGTCTTTTTTTTAACGGATTATGGATACTTTACAACTAAAATCATACTTAAAAAAGATTCATCCAAGTCTAAAAAATAGCGTATATGCCGCGAATCAATTGCCAATGCATATAACGACTCCTACATATCTTATAAGCAATTTGGACCCGGACTCAAAACCAGGATCTCACTGGGTAGCTATTCACATAGACAAACATGGCATCGGTGAATATTTTGATACATATGGTCGCTTCCCTACGGGAATGCACAAAATGTTTTTGAATAGAAATGCAAGGAAATGGCGTTATAATACTATCAGGCTACAAAATGATTGGACTTCTGTGTGTGGGGAGTACTGTTTAATGTACTTGTTATACAAGTTTCATAACAAATCATTGTCAGAGTTTCAGACTGAATTTGGTAGTGACACACTTAAAAATGATATGTTTTTGAATAAAATGTTTGAATCTTGTTTCATGAACTGTGGTATGTAATACGAAATAAATAATTTGTTCGAAAGTAAACCAGTTTTATTTTAACCTTAGCTTTAATTATATTGTTAAAAAAAGACTTTGGAATGTTGTTTACGAGGATTGCGACATAGCAAAATGTTATTAGCAGGAATCAATTGTCAATATTCATTAGATACCGAGGGGGGAACTTTATATGAATAGTGATTCACAATGCACGAAAACATACTACTATGGGAGTTATTATTATTACATGTTTTAATTAAATTAAAGAAATGTAATGAAAAATTGATCAAGTTTTATTTACTTATTTAAAATCTTGTAAGAAATTAAGGTGACGTAAGCGATAAGCCCAGGTAGTCATTACGAACAATAGGACACTGAGGCGAGCATAACAATGCAATAAGTAACGATTGTAATTATGAAGGAACAATGGAGCGTGGCGATAGCAGATAATGAGGGTTAAACACAAAAGCTAACTTTGAAACTAGTGCAAATACGCAGAAACGGACCGCATATATCGATCGGGCATGGTCCAAAACCCCTATTTTGACACCAAACTTTTTTTTTTTTTTTTTTAGGCGATGTCGCCGCTCGAACCGACAAAAAGTGATCGAGAAAGTTTGCGAGCCACGAGCGGGGGGAGGGGTGGACCCAGAATCGTGATCCAGAATCCGCGAAAACACACTACTAATATGCAGCCCGATATCAGGCGGCGAGTCTGTCAATTTAAAGTGTATCTTTTTTGGTACAACAAAAAGTACCATTTTCCATGGCACCTTTAAAAATGCATCGCCTCGTTTCGTTGCAACGACCCTGAGGCTCTCATAGTCAAGTATATTGTAACATCGGCTAATACCCATATAGTATCATCATATTTGTCAACAGAATGTAATCAATATGGACACGTGCCGCCGCCGGGCTGTTTGACTGTCACACTGTCAAACGGACGTACAAACAAACAAATATATACTGATTTTATAAATGTAAAATTTAATAATAGTGGTGATGCGTTGGACCATGATGTATTACTGCCATCATGATTGGCATAGCTATTTGTGGCAAGCATAATCGAACACAATTACGGGCAATCACAGTTGAACATTTCCTTCGCATTTATAATTGTCCATTATGGGCTATCGCTGAAAAGCCGAATAAGGCTGCCTTCACACTAGCGTTTGTTCAGCGCAGACGCTGCGACAACGCGGCGCGTACGTCGCGTTGTCGCCGCTTCTCTAGCGGAACAATCTGTACACTGCGCTAGCGCCGCGTGTGCGTGACGTATGCGCCGCGTTACTGCGGTGTCATGTATGAAAAAGTACTTTTGACATCGAAATGATTGTCATTTCGATGTCAAAAGTACTTTCTGTTGTTGAACTCATAAGTCGTATTACTTCGGGCGCTTGTCTACGAATGAAAGAATCAACGCGTGCACAGGGGTACATTACATGACATCGCAGTGACGCGGTGTATACGTCGCGCACACGCGGCGCTAGCGCAGCGATTGTTCCAGTAGAGAAGCGGCGACAACGCGACGTACGCGCCGCGTTGTCGCGGCGTCTGCATTCGCAAACTCACCCTACTCTGGACAAACGCTAGTGTGAAGGCAGCCTTAGAGACGGTTCACGTTAATTCTTAAATTAATCAAAAGAATGTCATCGAAATCAGTCGAATGATTGGGCGGGTTAAAATGCACCTGAAAATTTATTACGTCTGTAATTTGCATCTCTTATAAGTGTTCTTGTTGTTGGTTACCACTGCTGCTGGCTCACAGGAGTTGTAGTACCTATATGAATTTTGTCCGATTAAAAATAGGTCGACAAATAGGTATTATGCATGGCATGTCATATAGTCATCGATAATGATGTGCTGTAAACATGTAATAGAATTAAGGATGTTTAAAACATTTATAAATTCAAAGATTTTGACCTAAATTCGAAATATATAGTAGAATAAAATATACTGCATCGATTCATACAAAAAATCAATACCTCACCGATAAGCTATGTGAAATAATTCATTTTAAAATTTCTATGTATTCAAAATAATATTAGCTCGATGCACTCCTTCACCATATTCCACGTATAAATGCAAAAATAACGTGCAAAATTTCATTCACCTACGTTTCCGCATTTTTCGTCAAAAGGGATACAAAGTTTTTCGCTCTCGTATTAATATATAGATCATTATTAAAAACTGGCACTACTATTATATTGATATCAATAACAGTTACCGATGTAACAAAACCAAACACCCGTAGTCACAAACATCTGAAGTGTTCCTGGCGTAAAATGAAACACGCCACGCGACGCCACGCGCCACGTCGGGTGTCGACGGATTATCTGCTCATCTCGAGTATTGGTGTGTAATATGTTTGTTACTTTTTAGTTCGAGTGTTTGTAAATACTATTCAAATGTTAAAGTAAGTGATACTATGTTTTATTGCCATTTTTAGGGTTTCGTAGTCATCAAAGAACCCTTATAGTGGTCTATCCGTCCGTCTGTCCAGCTGTCTGTCCGTCTGTCTGTCCATCTGTCTGTCCGCGGTTTTGCTCAGAGACAATCTGGTAAAAAAAGACTTAACTTACAAGCTATTAAGCCTAGACTCTGTCTCAAAAAGCATATTCAATAAGGTAATATATACTCGTAGTTCTACAGTGCTAGTTAAGTACCTATAGTTCTATAGTAGCTCTACAGTGGAACAAATATAACCAAATAAACCCTTCTTACAGCTTCGTAGTCGGTTAAAACCCGACTTAGCTTACAATCTGTAAAGCCTAGACTTACATTAACAGCTGTACTCAAGCTCACCTTTTTTACCGTAAAACTAGCGAAATGAACATAAAATGTCACCTATTCACACCCACGAGACAAAGGCCATTCACAATGTTCCGTCTTGAGCGAGATTATCCCCAGCCTCCGTGTCATCAGTGATGTAATCATAGGTGTATAGTAATGATAGCGTGCATTGGTATGGATTTAAAAAATAATAATATCGCTGCATTTTTTTTGTATCTGAGTTTTTGGGACATAGTATATGACTGTATTATATTTTATACCTTTCATTAGTAACATGCTACTTTTTATACAGGGTGTAAATAAAATAAGTAATAATATTTTAGGGTGTGTAGGGTGTTTTTTGTGATTTGTATGGGCAGGCGCCCGAGCGTCAGGAGTTTGCCCATACAAAAGTAATAAAAAAAAGTTGCGACTTTCGCAGTGAACTCTATACGAGGGACACATACCTACACAGTACATACCCTAAAGTATTATCACTTAGATTTACACGTCATATATTACAAATGTAGTTAAAAGAATTAAGTTTTCATTACAAATAATATTAATTGTTATTGCTTTATTTACTCAGCTACGAGTCTACGCCGTAGCAAGTGCTACGAAGCTCTACGACATCTACGAGTTTAGATTGTGCTGTCGTAGACATTGATTTTCAGGGTTCTGTACCCAAAGGGTAAGAACGGGACCCTACTACTAAGACTTCGTAGTCTGTCCATCTGTTTGTCTCCAGGCTGTAACTCGAGATCAGCTATAGTTACACTTCTGAAATTTTTAGAAAATGTGTATAATATCTATTGCCACTTCAACAATAAATACTAAAAACAAAACAAAATTAATATTTAAGGGGAGCTCCGATACAACAAACTTGATTTTTTGAGCTTTTTTGCTCGTAATCAATAATAGTAACAAGTAGACACTTGAAATACTCACAAAATCCTAAATTATAATTGTTATTTAATAATTAATAATTATAAAAATAAAATAAATATTTAAGGGGACTCCCAAACAAAAATAAAATATTTTACCAACTTTGCCTATGTAACAATACGGAATCCTTCGTGCGCGAGTCCGACTCGCACTTGGCCGATTATTAGACATTAGGTAGATCTACGCTATTTGGTTGGGTAATGTCTCTAGCCCAGCGGTCTCAAATATAACATTGACTCAACATAACCCTAGTAAATGACGTAGGTTGTTGTTGTTGTTGTGTTGCTGATATCTCACAACAAAGAATTTCTGTGATAGTTATTTCTTAAAATAATTTTTCTCATATTATTTTAGAAAAATATCTCAATAATATTTCAAGAGTTGAAATATGAAATTAACTTTAACTCAAACTTAACTTTTTCAAAATAAGCATAAGCTTTTCTAACTTCTACTTTACGCATCTTATATCACTTCCAAACAATATAAAATAATTTTAATCTCAACTACGACTCTGATTTAATTGTATAATATTGTGGAGAATAAATATACGTTCTCAGTGGAGGCACTGGTGTATTTGCGCGCGTATTGTGCCCCACAATGCGCCACAGGAAATATTTACCGACTTCTGTATACTAATATTCTATGGAGGAGTGAAGAATACTCCTGTATACTAATATTCTATGGAGAAGTAAAGAATATAGAAAAATAGTTTTTAGTTGTATATTATTAGTATTAAGTCTCTAAGTTCCTATCTATTGTATTAGGTTATCCTGTGTGTGATATATGTGTGTTAAATAAATAAATAAAAATAAATAAAAAATAAAATATGATATAATTATGTGGTAGTGACGGAGACGGGAGAAAGTACCGTATATTATTTTATGTTGTAGCAGCAAGAAATATTAAATACTGCCATAGCAAATCTTACACATGAAAATGCTTAATGCATCTCTTAACTTCTGTGTAAGCGATAATTTCGAAAATGGCTGAATCGATTTTTTTATTTAATTTTTTGTTTGTTATTTGTAGGAACTTTTTTGTTCCGTCGACGGGATTCGAGCCCGCGACCCCCGGTTTGAGCTACCAACGCTCACCACTGAGCTACAGAGGTCGTCAATATTGACATAACTCGACCAAATGACGTAGGTCAACTGCCTATGAATCAATTTCTTCGATGGTATATTTTATTTGTACATACAATAAGCTATGAACGTAATGAAAATTGAGAAACTTCATACCCTTATTGACATGCCTTTGTCCAGTAATGGGTTGTATGAAAAGGGTCACTACGATATGACTGTGAATTCCTTCACCGATGGACATCAAAAAGCTTGTACTGTAGGTTCTTGGTGGAAATTCAATGTTAACACTAATAAAACACAACATTATTGCGCTATTTCAACTATTTTTACTAATTTATTACATTTTTCATAAAATATAAGGAATTCGGTAAAAACTTACTTTTACAAGATGTAAGCAGAAGTTGATTTGGAATAGTGAAATGTTATAATAATTGTGTTTCATTGGTATTATCAAATAAAATATGTCCCACTTTAGCATTTCAAAAAATTCGATAAAATGTCTACTTTAATACCTCAATCGTGGGAATCGCAGACACAATAAATTTTCAATTGTTATGGGACAGCCGGCTGCCGCTTGGAGATTGATGGGCTAAGACCGTCAAATTTACTTAAAAGGCTGTTTCAGTGTGGTCAAAAATTGATTTAAAGCTCTAGTTATCAAACTAATAATTAATTAAACATCATCTTAAAACACTTAGATCTTGATAGAATCTTGGCTGATACCCGCCAAGATTGATATTAAGTGGGGCTATCAGAGAGGCTTCTTAAACCAACTTCTAAACGGCCTAAAACTGAGATATTTTTTGAGGTTATATCAAAGGCATTTATATATTAACCCAAATCTCTCCAGCCAAATAAAAAATCACCTAAACCGTCAGCTTAACTAAAATCATCTCTGTATTCATTATAAAGTACTCTTAATACAAAACAAGTTAATATGTTTGGCGAATAGATTTGAACCCCCGACTCGGCCTGGGAGCGCCCAGCTGGTGTAAGCGCAACGACAAACAGGGGGTAAGTGTATTGAGTGTGGAGTTATTTATGTAGATTATAGAACTAGAAGTTGCTAAAACATCCCGAGAAAACTGTTCATTTCTGCGATGAAAGTCGTATAACCTTCGCGAGTTGCACGCAGTCCCATAAAAACAAGGAATATATATATATATATATATATATAGGTACATATAGGTACAGTTCTTCCTCGCGGCCATCTCTAAATTTGTACCATATTTCATTAAAAAAAGAAGCAGACAAAATAGCTACCTGCGTAGCTTATCAAAATCTGTTGTGTAGTTATAAATATTTAAAAATATGCGAATTAATGTTTTTGTATTACTTTAGTGTCTAAACACACCATACCGAATTGACGCGGCCGAATTTCGGCATGATTACGTCAGCAATGTCAAACGCATACAATGGCGACGTAATTTGGGCATGGTGTGTCATCGGTAATTTAAAATACATTGCAGGCGGAATCGTGCGGAACTTCGGCCGCGTTTTTTCGGCCTAGTGTGTTTAGTCACTTACACTTCTAATAATATATACTTTATTGCATTCCACAAAATACATAAGAAAACATTAAAAGCGGAGAAAGACAATACAATTCTGGCGGCCTTATCGCTAAATAGCGATATCTACCAGGCAACCATCTTAGATGACTAGTACATTGATATTATGATAAATTAAAAACGAGTGGATGCATAATGTGCATAACATATTAAGCTAATAAACACATATACAAAAAATTAAAAAGCAAAAGTACAAAATATATAAAAAAAAAAAAAAGCTATTATCTACTACTATTGGTTTGGTTTAATGATTGTCATCTAGACTGAACAATGCTCCATCCATGTCATTAACGTTCAATGTTTTAGTCAGATAATAATTTTTAAGTTGACGTTTAAATGAATTAAGATTTTCTGACAGTCTTACAGGATTAGGTAAAGAGTTCCATAACCTTACTGCGTGGGCCGAAAAGGAGTTGCCAAAAAATTTTGTTTTCTGAACAGGTACATTTAATTTCAGAGAAAGACGCGCACTGTCATTATCAGAGAAAGTGAACATTTGCTTTAGATAAGGGGGAGCCATGGGGTCAAAAAGTATATTATATAGTAGGTGTAGCACATGAGCATTCCTGCGTAGACGTATTGGTAGCCATTTCAGAGTTGATCTATATTCCGAGACATGGTCGAACTTACGCAGCCCAAAAATAAATCTAATGCAAAGGTTTTGGATGCGTTCGAGTTTATTTAATTGTTCTTCTGTCAAATTGATATAACTGACGTCAGCATAGTCTACAATGGAAAGGAGTAAGGTCTGCGCAAGCATTACTTTAGTCGGAATGGGCAAGAAGTTTTTGAGGCGTTTTAATGAAGCGAATGCAGCAAAAACTCTTCTACAAACATAATTTATCTGGCTCGACCACGACAGTGTTGAGTCAAAAATAACCCCTAAATTTTTAACTGTATCAGTGTAGTTAATGGTGACGTTGTTTAACATGATAGGAGGTAGTTCCGAAAAGATTATTCTTTTTAAGATTCCTTGACTACCAATGACAATCGCTTGTGTTTTAGACGGATTGAGTTGCAAGCCATGGTTTGTTGACCAATCAAATATATTCGATAAATCCTGATTCAATTTCGAAATAGCTGAGGCTAGGTTGTTTAAATCAGAATGCGAATATATTTGAAGGTCATCGGCATACATGTGGTAAAGAGACGATAAGTTACTACAAATAGAATTAATGTAAATTGAAAACAGTAACGGGGAAAGTACACCGCCTTGTGGGACTCCAGTTATAGTGCGGCACCAGTTTGAGGAAAGTTCATCAATTTTCACTTTTTGTCGACGACCATATAGATAGCTCTGAAACCAGTCTGTAGCATCTTTTGAAACATTTAGTGACTGCAGAATACCTAGCATGATGTCAAAATCCACAGAATTGAATGCGTTAGTAAAGTCCAGGAGAATCAAAAATGTAACTTTTTTGTTGTCCATCGCTAACCGAATGTCGTCGGTAATTTTAGTAAGAGCCGTAACAGTACTATGACTCCTCCGAAATCCAGACTGCAGAGGAACCAGAAGATTGTTTTTAATTAGATAGTTATTAAGCTGACGATGTACTAACTTTTCAAGAGCTTTTGACAAAAACGGTAAAATGGATATGGGTCGATAATCTGAAAAATTGATAGGCTTGCTTTTTTTAGGAATTGGGATAATTAGAGCATCCTTCCATTTTTCTGGGAATTTACCAGAAGAAATGGAAGTATTAAATATGTGTGTTATAACAGGTAAGATTTCGTCTAATATAGGGAGAATCATATTACGGCTAATCAAATCGTCACCGACGGCATTCGAGGCTATGGACAAAATTACTCTTTTAACCTCTAGGTCTTCAAATCTATTAATTGAGAACGGTTCGACATTAGGAGTTGGTAACGATCTGAGAGCAGATAAAGTCTTAGCCTTGATATTTTTATCAAAATTAATAGAATTTGAGTTAAAATGCTGGTTCAGTCTATCGATATCGTCGGTCTTGACATTAGACTGTTGGTGAGATCTCCCAACTCCAATTGTTTTGAGGAACTTCCATACTTTACTGGTGTCGCCGTTTTCTATGGAGGTGTGAATATATCGTCTCTGTGCGTCTCTACATAGCCTGTTACATGCATTACGCAAGGTTTTGTATTTTTCTACATTTACTTCACAAGGATTGATTTTGAGTTTTTGTTTGGCAGCATTCTTCTTTTTGATCATTGCCTTAATCTCTTCTGTAAGCCAGGGGGTTGGCAGGTGCTTTTGCTTTATTGGTTTTATAGGTGCATGCACATCGTACAGTTTATTGAGCTGTTGCGTAAGTATGTCTACTTTTGCATCAACCGTAGGCACCTGTATAAGCTCAGTCCAATCGAGATTTCCGGCATCACGCTTCAGAGCCTCTACCTCCATCCTCTTAAAGTTACGCCGCATCATAATTTTAGGCTTAAATTTAGGGGGCTTTATGTTATAGGAAAGGTAAAGGAGATCATGATAGGAAAAGGAGTGGGAATCAAGTTGACCGTGGCTAGTTACATGATTTAAGGAAGATACCATGATAAGGTCCAGTAGAGAGGGAGTATATAATGGGGCATTGTGAGTTGGGTTAAGGGATAGCAGATGGAGATTACACGATTCGACACTTGACTGTAACTTCTTAGCTCTATTATCGTTTTTTAAAAGGCAAGTGTTGAAGTCGCCCATTATAATCGTGTGATCATATAAAGTTGAATAGGATTCCATAAGGGACTCGAAAGAAGCGAAATAATTTACGTGTGACGAGGGACTGTAGAAAACACCAAGGAGTAATTTGACATGACGCAGTTCAATATCAATAAGAAGATGCTCAGCCGTGTCCACAGGAGGTGGTTGTGGGGATGCACTAATTAAGCGAAAGGGAATGTGAGATTTGAGATAAATGGCAACCCCACCACCACCCCTGCATGTGCGATCATTCCTGATTAATGTGAAGCCAGGTAGAGAATAGCTAGTTGATGGTAAGGATGGTTTTAACCATGACTCGGAAACCAAAATAGCATGAACACAAGTTGATTCAAAAGAGTTGAGCAGCTCAGGATAGTGTGCAGGAATGCTTTGCGCGTTTATGTGGACTACGTTAAAAGATTTTAGAGATGAGTCTAAACTCTCATGCAGAGCAGTACTTAAAGTGTAATTATTAACATGACTGTCATCACTGGAACTCTCCTCTGAGGATGAACACGTAAAGAACTCATCATTACTATCAGATTCAACCATTAAACCTGTGCGACTAATTACTAATTAATAAAAATATAACAGGAAAAAAACACAAAAAATCAGAAAATATAGCTGATTGAAGCAAATAAGCACACTTAAAAGCTAGTAGCATACTTACCAGCAAAAGCAAAGCAAATTAAAACTATCGCAAGCTCATAACATAATATAAGACAATAATTGACAAACAATACCTTAAAATTAAAAATAATGAGCAGCGCTACTATGATAATCACAACTATCTTGATTGCTAATGATAATAATTAAAAAAGCTTGTAACGAGAAATCTATACATATTATAATAAAATAAAATCGTGATAAATAAATAAATAGGTAGATTCCCAAACACATATTATAACAATAAAAAAAAAAAAAAAAAAAAGAAGTAGAAGAAGATGACAGTTCAACAACTTGACAATGTCATATTTTGTCACTTCAGATGCTTTGACTTTTGGACATCATATTTTGTCATTTGTTGAATTGAACGAAAAATTTTACCTCACAATTATTTACATGAATTTAAATAATTATTAGTGAAATTGAGAATCTACCTACCAATAAAGTGATATTTCAATGAATACGAAATGGCATCTATGTTTAAGCTACGAACTAGACAACACAATGCAATAAGCTGATATAATATTACCAAATAAAATATGAGAAGATGATACTGATTATGATTGGTGATTTTTATGGTATCAATCAATAATAAAAGCTATTAAATATCAATAAGCAAGGCGAAAGCATAAGCAGAAAGCAATCAGATGGTAGCAATCTATATTGACAGGAACTTACATAATGCTGTTATTACTTTCTTTTACCCTGTTTTTTTGATCGGGTCCACTTAGATGGAGGTGAAGCTGAAGTAGCCACAGCTTGATTATCAGCAGTAGAGCCAGGAATGCCCTCCAAATCCGTCACATACACTGCACGATGACGGGTACCATCTGAGCCGAGAACAAAAATACAGCCATCCTTTGTCCAGCATTTAGTTATGCCAAATCGCTGTCTGGCTTCTAGGAATGTTTTGTATCTGTCCTTTGTTAAAAACTCAGATAAGCTTACTCCAGTGCCTTTTAAGTTTGTTTTGGAGAACCATATCTTGCTGCGCACCTCAGTATTGCTGAATTTGATAAGTATGGGCCTCGGCTTGTCTTTTTTGAACTGACCAAGACGCAAGCATTTAGTGATGGAGCTTGAAGAAATATCTTGATCTTCTATGTGATGGGAGAAAAATTTTGACATATTGAGTACTAAATCTTCCTTATCTTCTTCTGGCACCCCATGAATTAGAAGCATTTTTTTTCTGGAACGCATTTCTAAGTTGTCACACTGAACGGACAAAATATCTAGTTGTTTCTGCAGTGAGTTTAAGGCAAAAATCACAAATTGCTTGAAGTTCTGAAAATCCTCCTGAATTGAATTCTGCTCTTTTACTTGCGCGGCAGAGGAATTTTTTTCTTCAAGGTTCCTTTCAAAATCAGCCATTCTTTTATTGAACACTTGGGACAAATCATTTATTGTTTGCTTGATTGACTCCATGTTTATGTATCAAAATTAGCAATTTGGGTTATTATAAAATTTTGTGATTATAGTTGTGATTTTTAAATTGTGATGTATAGCTGGTAGGTTTGGTAAGTCAGTTGCACATACTTTCACTTAATTTAGAGAGTATAAATAATTTTACTACAGCCTACTACAGCCTTACCCCTGAAACTGATACAATTTTGATTTACGAGTTTTATCATTGTAGATTTTCCACACAAAGCTATTAGAATTTTCATAAAATACAAACAGTTTTTCTGCAGATCTCTTGACTGTAATGTTAGTCACCTAGCTAGCCGATCGATTTTAAACCCCGCGGGCGATGCTTTATGAGATTTGTCAAATATTTGAATGTCCTTTTTCCCAGGCAGTGCAATTTTATGCCGTCTCACCCTTGGATATTGAAGTTTATTTTGAACCTTATTCCCCTGTATTAAAACCTACGGGTTGATCCCTCGATTGTTTACCATGTAAACTAAAAACTACAAATACGATTGTAATGAGTGCCTTCGGCGATTTGTTTGTTAGGGGACACTTTGTACTGATATTAGCGATTATTTAATTACGCCGAGTATAATTTTAACACTTTAGTTTCATTAAATCTAATTGTAAACAACATTAAAAGTGTGTAAACAAAATCCAGTGATTTAAGACTGCTAGAAAACTAAAGAGTTCACCTAAAGTACCTTCAAGATCCTGAATCGCGCTTTTGAAATTTCTGAGATCGGCGCGACATATTAATACAACGTTTGAAATGACGATAGGTGGCTTTGGCCAATCTCAGTAGGTCTGAAAGATTTTACTTTGGGGCAACCACGCATAATCCTACAAGACGCTGTAACTGCAATTTGCGTAGATCAGAATAAATTAATAATAATATTATTTGATGAATCTTTGGGTAGTTTTAAAATCCGTATCCACGGCCTCTGGTAAGCAGCTGAAATCTGGAATAAAAAAGTGCTATAACTTATAAGCCTATAACTAATATTATAATAAGTCAAAATTAAAATTTAAAGAACGTAAATAATGTGATTTTGATCCAAGCTTTCCAAGCCATAAAACATTTGAACCACAAAATATATTAGATGTCATTTAACCCGTCGATCGTGGAAAAACAAGACACAATTATAGCTTATAATATATTGTTCTTGCGGTTACATGCGACCGCTTGGCATTTTGTATCCACACCGAAAATAATAACGTAGCCAATAATTATCATCATTGAAGCAGTCATAAGCAAACCCACTATCATATTTCTATAGATACTTAACAATTACGTAAATACTTGATGTCCTTTGATGGAGCTATTTTTAACCATTCCACATTCATATCGCAAAAATCGTCGTCCTAACACATATTATAATATAATTACATAATATAGGAAACCCACAGCTAATATTTGCTAGTAATAAATTCCTGATGTCTCTTGATCTGCCGTTAACTGTCAACATTTATTTTACACTTTAACCATTTTACATTCATATAAAGAGTAACGTAGCTGCTGATGATCGTCACTCAAGCACATAGGGAACCCACAGCTTATAGTTTCCGCGCAATATCACCGGTGTGGTGCAGCCGGGCGTCACAATTTGCTGCCGGCTAAATATTTATTTCATTACTCCTATTCACCATCTAATCTGTGTTGCGGTTAAAGTGGGGGCCGCAATTTTAAGTCATGTGTGTAAATTTGCATGTTTCTGATTTAAAAAAGAATTTTGAAAATTCGGACCACAAACGGCCGAGTAATCGTTGAACATACCAAAAAAAAAATATTTAAACAGCCGAACGTATAACCTTCTCCTTTTCGGAAGTCAGTTAATTAACCCCCTAGAAAAACGGAGTGTTATAAAGTGTGTGTTCTGTGTGTCGTGGGCTGTGGCATTCAAACGGGTGAATCGATTTTACAAAAGGAGGGAGTTATAAATTAGGAAAGTCTCTCTGTGTCTTTGTGTGTATCTGTCCATAGCATCGTAAATATATTTTTCTTTATTGCCCTCTATAAGATGTTTTAGTGTGTATATTGTATGTGGTTAATGCTAAATGTCAAATATTATTAAACAGTATATTTATAAAATATGCCAAATGATAATTTCCTACCATAAATATTTATACCCAAAATCGCCAGTCTGGACAACCCGCTAAATTGTCAAACTTCCAACTCGCACCGCGGCATGATATAGGAACAGATCATAGCTTACTTCGTGGGGCGTCACAATTGAGGGCTGGATTTTTTCGACCCCTGTGGTGATATTGTCTATCGCACCCAGCAATAACCGCCCATATTACACGCCAATAGAGTCGCTATTGCGCCGGCTAAGTTTTGACAACGTAAGTTCAATGAGAAGCACTATTGTCAGGATAATACTGCGATCAAACGCGAAGAGTTTCCGCGTTTGATTTCCAACTCTATCCCTCCGTGATAGAGTTGAGTTTCCATTGTGGGAACATAAGAACGAATGAAGGGTAAAGTGAATATCATTTAATCGTTCACACTGTCAGTCGGTCTCTTAATTTTGATTGTAATAAATGTAGTGATGTCAGTCGCCTTAAGAATTCCCCTCAAACTTATGCGGATCAGAGGCAGCCCTATTAGCAATTTATTGGTTGTGCACAGCCCTGGCGCTTTAATATTAGTAGCGGTTATACTACACCCCTCATAATGATAATTGGGGCGTCATTTTATTGAATTTGTAGAATAATTTATGACACGTCCAACCTAAGTTCTTATAATTCTAACCTCTTTCTAAATAACTACTCTCATATGCGTACGGACAGTATAGAACTATGTAGGGTTTGGTATTTGTTTGTCAATTATTATTTTACGTATCGGTTAAGTGTAAAATTATTTTACTTTAGCCTCTGTACTTATTAAGAACTAGTAAGGGAAGTGCCGATTTCCGGAGTTCTAGCCGTTGGTATAAATAGATTTTATTAAGATTTCTGTTTATTATACTTGAAAATTGCAAGAAAAATATCATAATTAAACTTTTCAGCTTGTGAGTGGTTATGGTGAAAGACCGGAGCAATGAAGTTATGTAACATCTAATGTAGTACCACTTTTAAGGCAAATAAATGATTGATTGATTGATTGATTATACAGTATTGTTACTTGTGCAGGTTAGGATTTTTATCAAAGGCATGGTCTGGCTCTGGATTAATTCATAGGATCTTTCCGAAAAAGAGCGTTTTCGTAGAACGTAGAAGAACTAAAAGATTCCCAACTATAAAACATATTATTTTTATAAAATTTGTACAAAAATATGTTCATTTCCCGTAAAAAAACTAGTATTCTAGCGGGGTCGCGAGAAGTCTCTGAAATCCATACTTCCATACTAATATTATAAATTCGAAAGTATGTCTGTCTGTCTGTCTGTCTGTCTATCTGGTCTGTCTGTCTGTTACCTCTTCACGTCCAAACCGCTGAACCATTTTTGCTGAAATTTGGCATGGAGACACTTTGAGTCTCGGGAAAGGACAGGGGCTACTTTTTGTCCTGGAAAAACGTACGGGTTCCGCGCGATAACCAATTTTTGGCGCAACGGAGTTGCGGGTGTCATCTAGTATGTTATATTTCCGCCATATCGACTACACACAGTATATTACATAACTATTACATACGGTATATTACAGCTATAACATATGACATACGTCTCTCATAAGCCGTTGTTTTTATATGTCATACACGCGCGCGCTATAATATGTTGTTTTACGCGCTTGTATGAGTTATGATTTCCTGTTATGAGGAGACATGTAAGTGTGAAATTGCCTTATTGAGGGTATAACTTAAGGTTATGTGTTGGATAGCATGTAGAATGAAATTATTGGAAGTATGTGATTATAATATAAACTACTAAAGATTATCCCTGCAACTCGCGAAAAAATCGTTTTCGCCAAAACCGTACGTTTTCCGGGTTAAAATCTACCCTAAGTCCTTTCCCGGGACTCATAGTATATGCACATTAATTTTCTTCAAAATCGATTCAGTGATTCAAGCGAGAAAAGTGAAGCGGTAACAGACAGACAAATTTGCGTATTAATAGTATGGATATAGAGTACTTTTTACTGAACCAATTATATGACATACCTACTAGATGACGCCCGCAACTTCGTTGCGCCAAAACTCATTTTCGCCCGGGAACCGTACATTTTTCAGGGACAAAAAGTATCCCATGTCCTTTCCCGGGACTCAAAGAATCTCCATGCCAAATTTCAACATAATCGGTTTAGCGGTTTGGGCGTGAAGAGGTAACAGACAGACAGACAGAAAGACAGATACACTTTTGCATTTATAATATTATAGTATATAGTATAGTATAGTATATAGTATATAGTATAAGTATATAGTATATAGTATATATAGTATATAGTATAAGTATATTAATAATAGTATAGTAGGTATAAGAGTATAAACGTATAAGTTTGACATTTACAGACTATGTATCCTGCGAAAGGACACAAAGTAATTCTTCTTCCGGAATAATGTACGCTAAAGCAATTCACGCTACAGACATTTGTAGGTACACAAAATCAATGTCCGTGGAACTAAACAAGATAATCAAAGCCTTAAAATATTGCGTCAGGGTATATTAGATTGTCGAGGGTAGGACCCTTATATAAGGGTCTGTATATACACAACTACAGGGAAATGAGATGACCGTATGTGTTGATAATAAAGGACCAAATGTGTAGTAAATAAAATGGTATTTTGTTTTGACTTCGGTCTTTTTAACCGATTTCAAAAAAAGGAGGTTATCAGTTCGACGCGTATGTATGTAATATAAAATATTTCCAGAACTGCCCAGTTTTTGTATATGTTAATCTATAACAGCTTCTGAACAAATGTGCCAAATTTCAAAAGTGTATGTATGTATCTATGTATGTTTTTATGTTTGTGCACGCATAACTCCGGAACTACAGGTCCGATTTAAGTGATTATTTTTTTATTGTACTAGGTATTGTTCAACTTAGGGTATAATGCAAGTTTCATCAAAATCGGTTCAGTAGTTTTGGAGATACGGGGTTTTAATTCTTAATTACTTACAATTTTGAAGTCGGTTTTATCTTTAAAATACAGTTATTTGTAAAAATAGTTTCAGGCAAAATACAGATGTGAAATTAAGCTAAAAAAAGACGGCGTGATTGAATGGTACTTTGTATGCAAAAAAGTCCTAGGTAATAAATCAGAATGTAAGCTTGTAATACCACAGAATATAATTATAATAGTGTAATAACTACCTACAAAACTGCTAAATCGTCACTTAAGTTCTATTATCACGTAAGTAATTTTAGAAGCTTTTCAGGACGGACAAAAACCAAAGAAAAAAAGACAAAAATTTGATAAGGTTCTGATTTAAATTCATTTTTTTTTGTAAAGTACAAAATGTAATACAAGTCATGTTAAATATCAAATTAGTTTTTGTCTCTCATGAAAAGTTTCTTAAAGGGACATGGTGATAAAACTTAAACGACGAAATGCTACAGTGATTATCTGTTTGTCTGCTTGTTTGTCTATCTGCTTCCTTTATAAGCTTAGCTTAGGTATTGCTGAATAGATTTTGATATAGTTTATCATGTATATTCTAAAACTATTCTACGTCCGGGCCTAAAAGAATATCCATACCAGCACTGTTCAGCGGCGATTGAAAAGTAAGATTGACAGACCGACACTTTTACATTTATATTATTCGCATATTACCATTGATAACAAAAACTCAAGTAGCCTAAGAAAGTCGTAACAATTTTGTATTCGTATACATACTTCTTACAACATTTTCCGCTTGAACAGTCCCAATAAAATCTGTCCTTTCGCTCAATTGATACGTTAACAAATAAGTTTTTAACAGCTCTGTCACACAAAACTACCGAAATACACACTTCACTATAATATCACAGTATAATAAAAATGCAGTAGACTATCATTATATTACACCCCAGGAATCAGGTGCACTCACAATATAAGCGTATTTTTATTTTTTAGATAACTTTAGAGAACAAATCGTTGCGGCGGCCACTCATTTACAATCGGCAATATTTTTATTCAATTGTTACTACCAAGTGAACTAATATGATCTGGTCTTTTTAGAAACCAAACTATTTGCAGTGGATTAAAACGATCGATCGCAAAAGTGGCCCTTTTATAAATTGACTGTACACTGTACAGTGTAAAGTTGGTAGCGGAGTGACGATTACCCTTGAAATTCCATGGCTAGATTCTAATCGCTTATTACGGAGCTGAGGTATCATAGAAATTCACAGAAACAAATTAACAGCCGTCTGCTGATGTTGCATGTCCTCTACCACTACTTTACTATTTGTAATTTTATTTTCAACAAAAGTAACGCTACTGTATTATATTATGGATACAGATTAAATTATTCCAAACCACCTAACAATGGTTGGGCAAATTCAATAAGAATCGTATACCCATGTGTTCGAGTACCATTGTGGCCCCGTCATAATATGGAGATACAGTTGTATAGTTGTATAATTGACATGTACTTAGCGCAGCGGGCGATTTGTTTTTAAGTACAAGTTTTTTTGTGGAGTATTATAATAGTATAGAAAAAAATCGTTTAAAAATCGATAGTAGGTACCTATTTTACGTTTGCCTCTGAGAGACGCAACTGTTTTTTTAATTCATGCAATTTATTTACTTACCAGTCATGGACTGTTTACAAAAATTATATTGATAAGTTAAATTATTGTTTTTCCGGTACATTTTAGCATTATGTTTATGAAATGAAGAAAGTGAATAATTTTTTATAAGCTTGTCTTAGGTTTTCTAAAGTAAATCTGAGATGATTTTCGAAGAACCACAATAATTTCGTATTAAAGCAATATTACCACTAAAAGATTTTTAATAAGATTCGTTATTTGTAACGTAGTTATTGTGTGTAAATTACATGTGTGTTAAAAATGTTCTTAATTTAAAATATATCCTTAAAGCCTAAAATAAACTTTAATGTTTTGACTAAAGTTGATAAGAGATAAATAACACGGACGTTGATAAACAGACAATGCAAAAATTCAAAATATTATGTAGTTAGCAATATATTCTAAGTATAAATATTTTTTTAAAATATTATGTAACTTCGTAAAACTACAAAAACAAACATTTATACTTTTATCTGGTGCCTCTGTATTTCGCAACTCTTTGTCCCACTTGTAAAATTACCATAGCGGGCATTGTAATATTCAATTGAGCGATGTCGACTCGCGCACTGCAGTCTATAGTCACTATAGAAATAGTCGCTATAGTCGAGTGTGACCGTTCAAGTGAAAACTCAAAGAAGGATGTTTGTTGAATATTGCATACATTGCTGCAACATTTATTTTAAATAAATATGATATCACTTTACGTTAGCACACGAACTTTGAATTGTCGAAAAATATAGACGTGTATTTTTGACGTGGGAAAGCCATGTTTCGGCACGAATGGGCCGGCTCGACCGGAGAAATACCACGTCCTCACAGAAAACCGACGTGAAACAGCGCTTGTGCTGTGTTTCGCCGAGTGAGTTTACCGGAGGCCCAATCCCCTACCCTACCCTCCCCTATTCCCTTCCCTTCCAATCCCTACCCTCCCCTTACCTTACCTTACCCTATTTCCTCTTAAAAGACCGGCAACGCACCTGCAGCTCTTCTGGTGCTGCGGGTGTCCATGGGCGACGGAAGTTGCTTCCCATCAGGTGACCCGTTTGCTCGTTTTCCCCCTTATTTCATAAATTGAAGTTTTTAGTCGTTTAATTTTCATAAAATATAAAATTAGTTTTTATTCTTTCGTAGTTTTCTAGTTTGTGGCAATGTATAATGTAGTATTACCTAATGTAATATCAAACAGTATATTTTACATTGCTTCTTTTATGCTATTGTATAATATTATATTTTGATACTAGAGGATTAGGTGAAAAGTGATACGAAGTTAACCGATAACTTCCCTCCTAACATAAACCTTCCCTGGACTTCCACAAAGATTTCAAGACTAAAAGTAGCCAAATCGGTTCAGCCGTCCTCGAGTTTTTTTAAGATTCATGTATAATAGGGCCTGTTTCACCACTTCCAGATAAATGCCAGATATACTATCCACCAATTAACTTGACAGATGAAGTATGGAGTATCTGTCAAAAAAGTTATGGATAGCCTATACGGTACTTTATCAGCAAGTGGTGAAACAGGTCCTAAAGTAGCCAAATCGGTTTAGCCGTTCTTGAGTTTTATCTCATATGCATGTATATTGTTACATAGTAAAGAATTTGAATAATAAGGTTATCAAAACAGAGTTATTTTAAGCACATTTTCCAAAGCCTCTTTTCGAACCGGACGTCCGTCGTCGTGTGAGGTAGAGCCAAGGTAGAGCTGTACAAACATTGAGGCTTAGATGATAAGTGACGTCACGGGCTTGGGTGGTCTAGGCCTATTATAGTGATAAGTGATAGGGATTGAGGTAGGTAGTCATTGTGTCTAGTCTTTCTTGTCAAGCCTAGATGATAGCTTGAGAAGCTAGGCTTATACTTGCGGTAGATACTATCAGAGAAGTTGGTTCATAAGCATATGGCGGTAGGTCCGCAGTAGATCGCGTTTTGTCAATATAAACATCAAAACTAGCATTAAATTGACATAGTCAAATAACGTAAGTCTGTCAACTGCCTATGAATCGATTTCTTCGATGGTACAATAGTTCCAAAAACAGGTAATATGATATTTTGCACTACAACAAAATAGTTATTATGTGTTGAAGCATAAACACAGCGTCGATATGAAGATTGCGCTTGTAAACTGTCATAAACTTACCTTAATTGTCTCTACTTACTGACAATTTTCTCTGTTTGCCACCCTTGATCTCAGCTAATATGTTTTGGCAACACTAGCTTCTCCGCTCATAGTCTTCACCAGGAAGTTCTTCCTGCGACGCTGTGTTTATGCTTCAACACATAATAACTATTTTGTTGTAGTGCAAAATATCATATTATGTGTTTTCACATAAACACAGCGTCGATATGAAGACCTGTTTGATATCTGCTGGTGACAAAACACAAAACGCTATGTGAAATAACTTTGTTACATTTAGTATAATATCAATATCATACCTAAATGCAAAATAATAATAATTGCAACAACACAAATGTTATAAGGAAATAAACAGTATATATATTATAAGCATAAAATAAATTCCCAAAAGACAAAAAAACTTTTATAATATGTCCTTTTGGCATATTTAAAACAACAATTAGTAAAATGAGAGGTAGTGGGCAGTAGCAACTCTCCTAGGGTGGGCTGCACCAACTTACTTTAACTATAACTTCAACTTTAACCATAACAAAAGGTCAAATGAACTATCAAATCCCTAGTAAAAGTCTATTATGGACGCCATATTTGATGCTAACCTTAACTTAAACTATGCCTCTGGTGCAACTCGCCCCTACAATTCCTATTTTAACCTCAATTTAACCCACTTAAATTGATTCCTGAGGTCACAATTAAAGCTTTGTAGGTAATTTTAATAATACCCAATAAACTTGGTTTATAAGTTCCAATTAGGTACTTAATTATTATTATTTGGTAGTATTGAGAAAATAGTAAAAAAATCTGTTATTACTTATGCCAATTTCCTAACGATACTATTTTTTTTTTTTTTTTTTTTTTTTTTTTTTTTTTTTTTTTTTTTTTTTTTTTTTTTTTTTTTTTAGGTGATTCACCTCTCCAGCCTTTCCTAGGAAGTAATTACTGGGTGGTTATCTAACCAACCTGCTGAGGTTACCTTGGATCAGTAAGGCAGAAACTCCTGCTTTCTCATGTAGTTTTGCTTTTTTAGGCAACCCGTTATTACCGTTCTGGATATCAGATGTGGTCTGGCCAATGAAAAGTTAAAACTAAATTGTCTAATATTTCTCTTCTGTACTTAGACATTAACTTCTGCAGTCACTTTACGGGGCACAGTCCTTTATCCAGATGTGGGCAACAAACTGCCCTGCCTACAGAGATGCTAAGATAGGCTTCTGTAATTTTTATAGAGCGCCCCCTGACCAGGAGCTAATAAAAGGATTGCTGTTGTTCCTTGGGATGTTTTGAATATGTTATCCTGACAACTTAAATTAGAAAGCCAATTAAGCAGAACTTCTGGATCCCATCTTCGGCCTTTTGACTTAGAAGGCTGAGCTGAGGAACTAGCCTTAAGGATATATGGTTTTGACCATTTTGTTCCAATCCATGAAGTGTAAAAAGGACAATCTTATAAACTAAGATTGTCTATTATATGAAGAGTTAGCTTCATTTAAATTTGTATTTAAATGTAATATTTAAATTAGGTTAGATCTCAATACTTTTTGCACAATTCTTGCCACCACTCTTGGCTTGCCACCATTCTTGGCTCTTATTTGAGGCAAAAATGTTTCCAGAGGGGATTGTCCTCAGCTATAGGTCAATAATTATTGTCTCTCTGGTTTTGACCATCCAGCGATAGTTTGTCCCCACCTCTCATCATCCAGACTAGTTGTGTTAGCTGGTTCACTTCGGGTGGCAGGCCCGTTGTTGTATCCACTATACTCTCCGAGAGTATTTCTATTTACACAGAAGGTTCAGAGGCTTATGCCCTGTGTGTGTATTAGATTGTATCTGCCCCTGGACTACATATCTGTCAATAAATGATATTGTTTCTTGATTCTAGCATTGCTCAGATGGGCTAGTACAAGGTTAGGAGGTGGGAACATCCAGTCCAACTGCAGGCTTAGCATGGCCATAGTAGAAATGTGAAGGAATAGAAACATTGCCAGTTTTTGTGCACAACTGACAGATTCCCTTTGTTAATCCATTACCTTGTCTTCTTTATCATAATAACAAACTCGTCTATGGTGGTCATGCTAAGCATACTGAAAGTCTCATTTTGACTTGTCTTCAGCATTTAAAAATAGCGATTAAAATTTGGATATGGCAAAACCTGTCTGCTGACCACAGTTGAGTCTACAGACGCGAATCTGTCGACGTCTGGAGTGCCCCAATGACTAATCAGTCTGTTTGTTGCAGTGGGTAGTAGGTGCCATTCCGCTCGCTGCCGTTTCCTTGATAGACAATTGGTAATAATTGTACCCTTCCGAAAGGTACTGATACTGCCGACAAGAGAATGTTCTCACTGTCAATATCAACAATATGCGAGTTGGACTGAGCAGGCTTAGTGTGTACCTTCCTTCTTTGGGATATAAGCCATCAGCGCGCGAATGCCACATGGGACTAATATTATATTATGCGCTGTCTGCAGTAATTGAGCTTGATTCCGAATCAAGACATATACTGAGAGAAACTCCTCATTCTGCATCCGTTGCATCCGCTGCATCGGTTGTCAGGTAATGTTAAGTAGGTACTTATATGGGGGACCCCCTCTGGAGAATCTTCATCCTGCACCAGCTGCATTTGCTGCATCGGTTGTCAGGTAATGTATATGGGCGCAGATACAACTCCTTGTTGCTGTCTACTGCCTTGAATATTAATTCCCACACTGGTATCGGTGCTCATGGTCAGTTTATTAAAACCAAGCCAGTTACACAGGAGTAATTTTATAGTGCCCAAGTGTGTGCTCAATACGCAAGAGCACCCTCTATTCCTTTTACTCTCAATAACCCAGTGGCGGAAGGCCGGCACGACTGGAGAGAGATCAGGCACAGAACTGACTTTCGCATCTCTATCCGACTCATGGATCATGGGCTTAGTGGAAATCCCAATGGTGTAGGTGGCCACTTGGGATGATCCTGTTGGAACTCAGTTGACCCAAACTTCCTTGCACCTGACTAAACTGCATACTTCACTCTTGTATTCTCAATATTGTAATATTTGAGAAAGAAATAATTCTTATCATTAACTTCCTTTCTAGTGCCAGGAACATTAATTTTTCCTTTGTGATCGAGGCAATTCTTAGATACTGCAACTGTTGGGTTGGTTTCCAAATTTATTTTTGACAGCTTACCTGCCAGCCCAAGACCTCTTAAACTTCTTGGCTTTCGCAGCCTGTTAGTCACAACTCATAAGGCCAGCTTAGCAGAGTCTTTCGAGCTACTCTGATATTGGCAATTCACCGAGTCAGTCATTATTACAAGAAGAAGAAGAAGGCCAGCTTGGTAGAGTCCTGGTTTCCAAGTAAACAATGTTTTCTAATTGATTCTTCCCTCAAGACAATAAAAAGGGCTCTCACTACTCCCCTGGCAGGAAGGATTTCCGCAACCTAGTTTGTCATTGAGGTAAATGTATTGACATTTAAATTTGCAAATTGCAATGAGTACTTTCCGCACTCAGAGTAGAACATTAATTACTTAAATGTAATTATTTTAAAAATTTGACATAAGCCCCATACACCATCTGTCAAACCCCTAGTAAATCGAAGCTTAATTCTCTTTGTTTTAATAGGCCATAAGTTAAGCCAGCCATAGTTCTCACTGTTTCCGCTAGATACTCTTTACCTTTACTTAAATGTATAAGTTTGGGTTTATATTCTGAATCTATAAAACCAGCCAGGAAGTAATCGTCTAGGTATGCAAGCAGTCGCACTCCCTTTGCCCGTAGGGTTACCGCAACCCAATTGGATACGGCTGCAAATATACGGGGGGCAGACGATAGCAGTTTTAATAAATCTTTAGTTCTTTAACTTAAATATTGTAATGAAACAAGTGGAATGGGTTATATTTTTCAAATTTGTTAACTAAACATTAACTCATCAACTCTCAAGCGGCCCCCGGTGGCCGTACAACAATAGAACACCTATTGTGTCTGGAATACCAACAATTGAGGACAATCACTGGCTAGAATTGACTACTTATGGTTTATCGTTAAAACCATGATGATATTTTAACCATTGCTAAAATGGTGCAATCCATTATTGACTAAACCAGTGTATTCAATGAGGTATGGAGTTATGTACATTGGCTGGCTATTTTTTGACATTGTTATGACGTTTATAACTTTTATGCATACCTAGTAATTGCATTGGTGTAACAAGTCATTTATTTCCAGCTTAATTTAGTTAATGCAGAATGTTAAAGCTAAACAACTCTCAGTGATATTTCAATAATGGAGCGGCAATTTTTTAGTGCCTAGGGGCGGCTAATAGTTTAAAATCCGACCCTGACACCCGGATTGGCTTTTAGGGCTATTAGAAATGCAGTATTATCAAATGAGGCCACCCTCGCCCAATTCAAGCCGTCCATTAGTATTAGTTCTTCTGACTTACCCTTTGGAAGTCGGCCTCCAAATCCGAGGATTCAGAGCTGGAGGAATTCGCAGCGACTCTGTTGCTCACTCGACAACTTACTCACAGCACAAACTACACTGAACACACTGCGTTGCACCAACTCTTCAAAACTTGTTCAAAACCCAAGCGGCCACATGTGGCCGCGAGAACAAAGGACCTCCGAATCCGCGATTGAAGAACTAAAACATGGAGAATAATATCACTACGTGTGCTAAAACTCGAAATTGAGTTATATTCACTACTTTAGGTGAATTAAAACACAAAAATCTACTTATTTTCAGAAAAGAAAATTTTTTGGCGGTTGACATTTCGAGTTTACAAAACGCTATGAGCGGAGAAGCTAGTGTTGCCAAAACATATTAGCTGAGATCAAGGGTGGCAAACAGAGAAAATTGTCAGTAAGTAGAGACAATTAAGGTAAGTTTATGACAGTTTACAAGCGCAATCTTCATATCGACGCTGTGTTTATGTGAAAACACATAATAGTATATTATGAGAAGGAAATTTTGAGAATTCTAAGCCTGTACACTGATAAGGATAGAGGAGGGATTGAAGAGAGCGACGTGGGAGAGCCATGTTTCGGCATGGCCGGAGAAATACCACGTCCTCAAGAAAACCGGCGTGAAACAGCGCTTGCGCTGTGCTTCGCCGAGTGAGTGAGTTTACCAGAGGCCCAATCCCCTACCCTATTCCCTTCCCTTCCCATCTCTACCCTCCCCTTACCTAACCCTATTCCCTCTTAAAAGGCCGGCAACGCACCTGCAGCTCTTCTGATGCTGCGAGTGTCCATGGGCGACGGAAGTTGCTCTCCATCAAGTGACCCGTTTGCTCGTGTGCCCCCTTATTTCATAATAAAAGAAAGAAAAAAAAAGTAGTCATTGTGTCTAATAATATTAGATGACGGCTTGAGAAGTAAGATTTATAATAGCAGTAGGTATAGAATATTTGATCGAAGGGTAGGTACGATGGTTCCAAGGCAAATAGCATAGAGGGGGAAAGTTTTGAGAATTACTGGGCTATTGTATTATACTCGTAAGGATAGAGTAGAGATCCAGGTAGTCACTGCAGTGTCTTGGTCTTGCTTAGCTTAATTCTAGGCCTATACTTCTGGTAGGCACGAACTTAGAAAAAAAGTCGGACGGAGTCTTATTATACACAGGCCACAGCACTGTGTCTTCAGAGTCGGCCACGCACACATTCTTACGCCTGTCAAATGGTATGGACTAGCGTAAGAATGTGTGCGTGCGGACCGTGTACATGCAGTCAGCCTGGCCGACTCTGAAGACACAGTGCTGTGTATAATAAGACTCCGTCCACCTTTTTTTCTACGTTCATGGTGGTAGGTACAATAGTTCCCAGCTCTCTGCCTAAATTAGCGTCGAGACTAAAGAGTGTCGGGATGTTTGAGTTGGTGAACCCGAAAACATCTTACTACCATCCGTACTAATATTATTAATGCGAAAGTGTGTCTGTCTGTCTGTTACCTCTTCACGCCCGAACCGCTGAACCGATTTTGCTAAAAATTGGTACGGAGATTCTTTGAGTTCCGGGAAAGGACATGGGATACTTTTTATCCCGGAAAAATATACGGTTCCCGCGTGATAAACTAATTTTGGCGCAACGCTAGTAAGATAGAAAGATGTTGTACATTAGTTCTATTTTCTCCCTCTTCAATGCTTTGAGTTTTTATGTGGCTACATCTTCTGTTGTTGTGAGCTAAAACGAAGAATGGCCTATCCCTATATAGTAGGCCATTCTTCGTATATAGATTATATAGATTGTTATAAATTAATTAGCAACACGCTGGCGGCGTCGTACGTGATGGCCACCCCGAAAGAGGCGGGAGCGGCTGCCACTCTCGCGGAGACCAACAAGAGGCGGAAATATGAGTGTCTGGAAGAAGACTTCATATTTCTGCCTTTTGCTGTTGAAACCTGGCCTGGCGCAAAAGCCCTTTTCAAGGATCTCTCCAAAAGACTGGTCGACAAATCGAATGACCCCAGGGCTGGTGCTTACCTCGGCCGACGTATTAGTTTGGCCATACATTAGTGTTGCCAGATGGTCTCGGCGACTTCCCCCTGAACTTATTTGATTTCCCCCTAGAAATACCCTATTTTGACCCTATCTTGGTCAATTAAAATCCCCTAAATTTAGCTAAATCTAGTGGGAAATCCCAATATTTTGCCTCTATTTTGCCCCTGTCTTGGTCAAAAATCCCCTAAATCTAGGGGGAAATCCCCAACACTGCCATACAACGAGGTAATGCTGTCAGCCTAGTTGGTACTTTGCCCGCAGCCTCCGATTTAGATCTAATTTTTTACCTTTAGTGTTAATTTTTTCATTTATGTATGTTATAGTGTTGTACCTATTTTTTAAAGTATTTCTGTTTTTAAGAAGTTAATCATTAATATTGCGTATTAATTAATTATTAGCAACATGCTTATATTTTAACGACGGATCACATGTTAGGCGCTTCAAATGGAACAAACATACAATAAATGCTTTCTTTAGAAACACACTTTTCAGAAACATATTGTGTTACATTTTGCTACCTTTTCCACCATTTAACAGTCATTTCAGCATTTGAGTCACAACTTGATGGCATTATTTTTCTTGCATAAAAATTTTTATGTTCTGTCGAGCCAGTTGTGAAATCTTTGAAACAATTAACATTTACGTAACTTCACAAACAGTTGGCCAAAGTTTGTTCGGTCTAGTTGTCCTTATCAATAGTAAGTTTTCGTAACTCCGTCAGTACAGTACATTGACATGACAAATAATACCAGAAAACTTTATGAAATCATAACACTGATAAGGGCAATTTATTTAACTGAGACAATGTAACATCTTGTGTTTTCGTAACATGTTTAAAAAAGACGTGAGTGACCGAACCTGATAAGTAACATTTTATAACTTAAGGACTATAATTATTTTTCAACACTTGTTTATCGCGCGGAATCCGTACATTTTCCCGGGACAATAAGTATCCTATGTCCTTTCCCGGGACTCAAAGTAACTCCACACCAAATTTCAGCAAAATCGGTTCAGCGGTTTGGGCGTGAAGAGGTAACAGACAGACAGACACACTTTCGCATTAATATTTTATAATATTAAGTATGGAATAATTTGAATAAACCTTATAACCTTCCTACTTTATCATTTTCCTAGCCATAAAGCCTTCATTTATGCAAAAAAAACGAAATTTTTAACTGTTACTTACTTACCTGCTTCATCCACTAACGTCTTCAATTATTATTATCATCGTCATGAGCCTGTTTTCCTACACTTAAAATAGTCAACAGTACATTAGTTCGATGTTTTATTTCAACATTATTTACAGTGTTTTTTTTTATCACAATTCTGGTTTTTAAGTGACATAATAATATGGCTGTTTAGCACAACAATGGACAAGAAATACCCTATTGCTTCGTGTAATGGCAGATATTAGGTAGGAAAGTGTCAGAAAATTGTTATTGAAAGCTTTTGAAAACACAAGTACTTCAGGTGCGGCGCTTCGTGTGGGTCGGGACTCAGGTCTGTCCATAGCGGCCAATGAAATATCGAAAACCTGGATAGGTAAATACATTGATGTCTATTTATCTGACCGCTGTCGTGTGGGTGGGGGGGTTAAGTTTTAAGCTATGTAATAGCTTAAAACTTAAAAGTAAAAAAAAAAACCAAATATTTTTAAGGAGACTCCCATACAAAATTTTTGGTACCATATGTACACCATCTTGCAATTTCGGTCATAACGCGAACTTTACACGTTTAAAAGATCATGACGTTGTCAGGTAAATCACGTTACAACACAGATAACATTTCTCCCGTGTTTGCTCCACAAACATGCGCGTGCGCAGGGCTGCCCACGTCAGTCTTAATCGCAAGGATTTAGACAATCTGGTGAACGAGGTCATGTTAGTTTACTGTTTATATTGATTAATTATGTATCACTAGAACTTGCGTGCGGATCCACCCATGAAAAATCAGAGCCCCTAGTCAAGACGTTTTCTTTATAGTCGACATTCGACTCTTGTCATGTAAATTCCATACATTTTGATCGGAGATTCCATAAAAAATTAATAAAGAAAACGTCTTGGCCAGGGACTCAGTTTACGGCGGTAATTGTACGTTTCTCGCGGTAAACAGTATAATATCTTATTATAGATATATAACTCAAAGGACTGACATAGTGATCTATGAAGGCACAACCCAAACCACTGGACGGATTGGGCTGAAATTCGGCATGCAATTAGATGTAACGACGTGAGCATTTTGAAGAAAGGATTTTGATCAATTCTACCCCCAAGGGGATAAAATAGGGGATGAAAGTTTGTATGAAGCTTTGTCAATTTTAAACCGATCGGGCTAAGACTTGATACCTAATTAATAATAACACTTCTTACGGGAGCGAATCCGCGGGTAAATCCGCTAGTTTAGTTTATAACTAACATTACTAGTAAACTATGCTACAAAAACTTATATTCTGATAGGAAGGTTTTTCCTGTGTCTTTGTATCCGTACTAATATTATAAATGCGAAAATGTGCCTGTCTGTCTGTGTGTCTGTTGCCTGTGCCTGTCTGTCTGTGTGTCTGTTGCCTTATAGCGCCCAAACCGCTAAACCGATTTTGTTGGGTATAGAGATACTTTGAGTCCTAAGGAGAGAAGAGTTTTTTTAACTGTTGTATGGGGAAACTCGTGACGCTGGGGCGCTTGTAGTCAGAGAGCCCTAGCCTTTTTGCATTACTAACAAGCAAATTTTTTGTGAGCTTCATTTCGATAAGACAAACAACTTTTTTTGTCTTCGAAAAATCTTGAAGGTGGTAGCTAACAGAGATAGAAAGAATTTCATACTTTGAGATGATGGTCCTAAAATATGGATTGTTCTATTTGTAGGACAATGTTACTCTTAAATTACATAACTATTAACCTACCAATATACAAAAAAATCTGCTGGTTAGGGTTCCGATTTAGGGTACCGTAGTTAACCAAGTTTTGTTGATCACAGAACCCTTTTAGCGCTGCTACTAACAAGGAACACATACACACACTAAAGTGTTATCACTTAGTTTAGTTACACTTTGTATACAGTGTGAAATTTTAATGGTTGTTTTCCCGCAGTAAAATGATTCTATCTTAGTAGTACAATAGATTTGTAAAGTTTTTTTTGTTCAAATCAAAAAAAAAATTCGGTCGGGTCCATAGTAACTCGCGCCTATCGGCATAAAGTTTCCATAGTACGTCATACAAAATCTTTTTTATTTTCAAAAAATAACATGCATGGTTCGATAGTACTACTATAGGTAAATCGTTCTGCTGCGGGAAAACAAGCACTAAAATTTCACGTTGTATAGCTGCGCCATGACGTAGTATGAATACATTTTAGCACTAATAAATCCTAAGTAGTCTAATTTTGATGAAACCTGTGATAATCACCGAAATCGTACATTGAGGGCCTGTTTCACCAGTCACCACTTTCTGATAAAGTGCCGAATTTCACAACTTTTTTGTCAGATTCTCCATACTTCATCTGTCAAGTTAAGTGGTGGATAGCCTATACGGCACTTATCGGAAAGTGGTGAAACAGGCTCTAAAATAAATGAAAATCAAATCAAAGCATTATTGCACAACAATAGTAATTGCTAACCCTAGCAACAATGTACATTATACGTAATGTATTGCAATAACAAAATTAGCAACATCAAATACAGAAGATACAGTGATCTCTAAACAAATGTTTAGTTAGTCGATACAAATGTTATCGATAGAAGATTGTTTTAAGATAAAACAATTTGTTTTATAACCTATTGTTGTTACATTGTAGCTGGTGAAAGAACTGATATGAACTAGTTTATAGACTACAAAAAGGTCAAATATAGTATAGTAGGGTAGTAAGAAAACATTTTATGTGTGGACAATTTTACATACGGTAATATTTTTGTAAGGGAAATATTGGTGAAGAAAATTCCCCTTTAAGTTTGTTACGCCGTTTTTAGGGTTCCGTACCCGAACGGTAAAAACGGGACCCTATTACTAAGACTTCGTTGTCTGTCTGTCTGTCCGTGTGTCGGTCTGTCTATCTGTCTGTCTGTCTGTCTCCAGGCTGTAACTCAAGAACGGTAATAGCTAGAGATTTGAAATTTTCACAGATTATTATGTATATCTGTTGCGGCTTTAACAACAAATACTAAAAACAAAATAAAATTAGTATATAAAGGGGCTCCCATACAACAAACGTGATTTTTTGGCCTTTTTTGCTCTATATCAAAAAGCAGGTACTTGAATTTTTCACGTAATCCTTAGTTATATGTGTACTTTAATATTTAATAATAATATTAAAATAAAATAAAAAATTAAGGGGGGATCCCATACAAAAAACACAATTTATGGCCTAATTTTGCTCTATAATGGTACGGAATCCTTCGTGCGCGAGTCTTACTCACACTTGGCCGATTTTTGTTTCTTGCCGTCGAGGCTGCCTATTCGTGTAGCATCAACGTTTAGAAGACAAAAGTGTGTTTAAAAGAAAATAATTAAAATATTATTGACAGAGATTAAGTACCGTTTTTTTAAATGTGTTGTTATTTTTTGTCTATCAAAAAAAAAATGGAAAATTTTGCTGCTTTCTTACATAATACATTAGTTGATAAAAAAGCTAAACAATAAAAACAATTATTAGCTACCCTGCATTTCGTAGTAGCTGATACTTATCCTCCTTAAGAATTAGGTACATTTTTATTTCCAATATTTTTTTGTAACATAATATAGGGCTACACTTGGGGCTAGATATTTTATTAATAAGTAGGTACATATAATGTATATAGGTAGTACAATAATTTATTAATTTTAAATAAAAAATTGTAAACTGACTTGCAACTCACAAAAAAGTATAAAATAATTATTGTTATGATTTAAATAGTAACTTTTTCAGAATTGTCCTAAAATTCAAGGAATTTTCTACTGACTCTTGACACTTTTGAAGGCAGCACTCTACCTTACAAAAGTATTTGCAAGATGTATGTATAATGATATAGATGACTTTGTTTAATATTAACTACCTTACAAAAGGCTATAATCATTTATGATACTTATAAAAACAAAAGCTTATTAAATTTTTTCATAGCAGCGATCTAGCGCTTTGTTTTTTTTTTATAGAGATACTTTTGAAAACTCTACCTTCTAAAGTGTTTCCCATAACAATTGTCTGCAATTATTTAAAATAATATATAATATTGTACGAAAACTGTTTTCGTAAGCAAAACGCAGAATTTAATTAAACTGATTTTAATTTTTAACACGCTTTTATTAGCTCGGGCTTGTATGTAACGGAATATTTGAGCGTGATCTTCAATAATTAATTCGAAACTTTGAGCCAATGACAATGCAATAGTTTGTTAAAATTTTAGAAAACAAAAAAGCGTGTTTTTTTTAACTATAGATTTATAATACAAGCTATATTTTCAGTCGCCGACGGCAAGCAAGCGACGGCTGTGTAGCGACGGAAAATTGGGCCGCGTAGCGTCATCGTAGCGCCGCGCGTAGCTAGGCCAATTTCAGGAACAGGGTTTTACAACCGTACAAAATACGGTGATTTAGGTCAGTAAACCTATTTGAAATAGCAAAATGAGTGCTTATTTTCTTATTGTATCTAAATTATTTGTATGTTATATAAAAGTTATTGTTTCAAAATGTTTCAGCGCTAGGGTACCTAAAACTGATTAAAAACGCCTAAATTTAAAATATCTGAATAAATCTGATACTTTTTTATCGTGAAAATGATTTTTAATGCTGAGAAAATTGGACCTTATAATAAAATTTTATAATGACTCTATCATAGTGTGTTAAAAAAGAATACCTAGTACTTAATGCATTTATTAACAATAAATAATAATATTATATGGCGTGTTTTTACCATAATATTGTGATATCATTTGTCTTTTTTAGTACAGTAGCCTTTCCTGATTATGCTCCCATTATTCTACTCGATTGGTCCTAACTTTACCGTTCCAAAAAAAAGGCCTAATTTCTTTTTCCTTGATTATTTCTGTTGGAAAACCTGGAAACAGCTTGACTTGTAAATGAAACCGGTGTGTATAATTTATACTTATATATTTTGAACTTATCAAACTATTTAATACACAAAATATACTACAGTACAACATAATAAATACAGCATTTGTTTTGGCAAAATATGTTTCGACCGAACAATCCATACTAAGCTACTTATCTAAACAAAATTGTACAATTTATTTACATATCAAAATATTAACACTACTTTGTACATACATGACTAGATACACAAAATAATATTCTCGTAAAAAGTGTAGAGAAAAGATGCTTTGGTTATTTCAAAATGAATGCTTTCGTCGAAAGTAACATATCGCAAAAATACATAATATTTTTTTTTTTTACAAAAATGAGGTATTGTTTACAAAAAGACCGTTAGAATTACGAAAGTGTGAGTACGCTTAATTTAACTATACGGACGATTTTATATTAGTAAACGCATTAATTTTAGTTAAGAAAATATTTTACAAACTCCGATCGCTTTGGTCGTGGCTACGTCGTCGACTACGTTAAAAGATCTTTACATTTTTACACACAGTACCTTCAAATCGCGACGGCTTTGCACTCGCACTAAAAGTCCTGTCCCGGGTCTCAGCCGGTCCTTCATCTAGCCCAGTCGTCCGGGCTGCCGGCCGAATGGAGCGGGGAGAAGGCGCTTCGCCGCGGCTCGACTTGGCTGTCCTGAGACCCGATGATGGACTCTATGGAGAAGCCGTTCCTCGATCTCTTTCCTCTGGGGTCCGTCTGGTCCGGCGCCCGCGGGGGTAGCGGCACGGGGCGCAGCGCCGCCGGCGGGGGCCTCGGCAGCGTCAGCAGCGGCGAGGGAGGCAGGTAGCACGGTAGAGGGAGCAGCGGGGCGTACGCCTCCCGTGCCAGCATCGCCACAACGGCGTGCGCGTGCTGCAGCGACGGCGCTGGCCGCTTGTACCTCTTCCTTCGCCGCAGAAAGCTGCCATTGTCGAACATGTCCTCCGCGAGCGGGTCCAGCGTCCAGTAGTTCCCCTTCCCGGGATTCCCCGGCTCCCTCGGGATCTTTATAAAGCAGTCGTTGAGGCTCAGGTTGTGCCGGATGGAGTTCTGCCAGGCGGGGAACTTCTCGCGGTAGTAGGGGAAGCGCGTCATGATGAACTCGCATATGCCGCTCAGCGTGAGCTTTTTATGCGGCGACTGGAGGATCGCCATGGTGATTAGCGCGATGTACGAGTAGGGGGGCTTGATGAGCTGCGAGGATGACTTCTGCTTGGGCTTCTTGGGCGAGCTGGGCTTGGAGTCGGTGGGGCTCGGCGCGTTGAAATCTGAGTCGCTGGACGGTGGCGGCGCGTCAGGGGTGTCCTCGTCGACAGACACGTAGGCGTCCTCGGGCGGGTAGTCGTGCAGGTAGTGCGGGAGGTAGAGGCGCGGCGGCGGGCGCAGGTCGAGCGGGAGGTCGCCGTCGACGATCATGTCGCGGTAGAGCTCGCAGTCGTCCATCGCGCGTCACATCCCGCGAGCGTCAGCCGGCGACTGCGGCGCGGCGCGAGGCGCGGCGTGCCCCGGCCCGGGCCCCGCCCCGACCTCCCTCGTTTACGTATCAGTAAACACAACAGTTGTCCTTATTATTACTGCGGGTCGGAGCTTTGTGCGAATATCAGGTCGCTAATCATTATTAGTCCCATCGATTTAACTTCGCGGAATGTATACCGTTTTGTTTTTGTTAAAGTGTCTAGGTTTTGTTATTTTTTGAATTTTGTATTGAACTTGTCTATTCAATAAACTGGCTTAAAGTATATTTTATGGACCTTTTAATATTTATTCCTTAAGTTCACTATCAAAAGCTCTACTATTTATCAATATAATGATTCGATTAAACTCTTACTTAATTAAGCAAGTATTACTTATCTCAAACTTGATATTTTTACACAATATAGTAAGTTTAGGAAAAATATTCGTCTATATGTAGGTACCTATTTCAGGAGGCAATAAAGAATACTCGATACTAACAAAGACTACCAATGTAGCACAAATAAATATACAACTTCTGAAACGAGACAGCAAAATCAACATTTATCCATGTTTGATCCTGAAAGTCTTTATGAAATCTCATAAAGGGAATTTCTAACACAATTCAGGTATAAATTCCCGTAAAAAATATTCCTCTGACAATACTCGGCTGTGGAAACCTTCGTGTGTGTTTCCTACCAAAACATTTACCCCTGGGGCGTCGAGGGAAAAGCTACGCGGGGGACAGAGAGGGAAGACGCCTAGAGTGGGACAGAACACGATAATGACCAATCAGAGCGGCGGTAGGGAGGCGGGCCGTCCCCAAAGCTAACATGTCAGGGCGGGGCGGTGGATCCTATTATAGTCTAGCAAGCAAATAATATTTCGTACAATGTATACAGTGGAATGGGTAGGGAGTCGCTAATTTATTTTCAACTTTGGTTACGGCTTGTTTTTCAGCTTTGCGAGCTGTTATTTAAATTGAACGTCAGTAGTAGGTATAATGAAGGAATTTCGGTCTGTTTACCGTTCGCAATTCGACATCGTTTACTATGGTCTATGTGGTATTTCATTTCCTTTTTGTTTCGTATTTTGATTAGCGCTTTGTTCTGTTATGATGCTACTACGGAATGTAGAGAATGATCCTGATTTACTTAGAACTAAATAGATCTCCGTTCTACAATAGAATTTCTACTTATTAATGATATACAGGTTGCAACAAAATCATGTAAAATACTTTACGGTTACACAGTATTTTTACTAGGTAGGTAGGTACATACTGCAGTTTTTCACTTTAAAAACTGAAATATTTTAATGGATCATTCAGTCAACATTCAGTCTTCCTTTATTACATTGCTTACCTACCTATTGGTAAGTACGTCATGTATTTACTCTCTAAGTAGGTATAAAGTATAATGATACCAATTTTAATACTTTTTATCGTAAAAATCGCTCACATTGACTATGCGATTACCGATTTCTCAGCTGAGTGGGGACCGCGCTACGATCACGCAATGAGAAACGACCCTTGCGTCTAACTCCTTCAAAACGGCTCTACTGATTTCAATTAAACTTTTTGTGTTTTGTTGTGTGGAGAACAACTTGTACGGGCCTAATTAAATTAATTAAGGTGCTAAATGTGACTTATTGATAAAAATTCACGAACTTTTTTGTACATGATCCTAATGATTGATAAAAATCTGTGTCATTACTCATTAGTTATTAATTATTATTTAGATTTTTGCAATTCCGTTGTAAAAATTTTGATGCTAAACTGTCAATAAGCTCGTTGTAATATAGACTGGCGCGCTTATAGGCGCTAGCATTTTGCTCACGCTAATAAATTTTTAAATGTTTATGTTTTTCACAATTATTAAAGATTAAAGAAAAGAGGCACTATTTTTATTATAATTCCAATTTTATTAATTTTGTTTGAGAAAAATCGTTTAAAAGTAAGTAGGTATAAAAAATTTGGTGCTTCCAAACTGAGTGTTCGAACTCGAATTTCGGAATTCGGAGCGAAGAACAAGGTGCGTCACTATAATAGGTATACATTATAGAGCAATTTAATTCGAAAAAAACGGATTGTTTTATACGTTTATTTGGAAATAAAGAAGACTTATTTTTAACGATATGTTCTAGATACCAAAAAAGCTAGTGATGTTACAGCTTTAAAATACGCTAAGTTAGTTACTTACGTTTACTTAAGTTACCTACTAGCACAGAATATTTGCTACTAGTTACGTTTATTTGAATGTTTATTTTTCATCAAAATTATTTAATTTGAAAACATTACGATGAGTAACAAAACATTATTTTTAACGTTGTGGTCACAAAAATATGGTCCAATTTTTTAATTCATGTATCTAATATCTTCTCTTGTAATCAAATCAAATTTAACAGTAAGTTCTTCTTAATTATGACTAGGGCCCGGAAAAATATGTATTAAAAAATCCAAAATATGTACTTAAAATATGGACTAAAAATCGAAAGTATGAAAAAATATGTAGGTAGTAAAAAATAGAAATATGGAAAGAATATTATGGAGTATAAAATTACAATTTACCTAATTAAACATTGTTTTAATCTTTAATATAGGAAATAATATTACTGTACCTAGAAAATTACGGCTGCATTACAAAAAAAACCTACAAAAAATCGGCCAAGTGCGAGTCGGACTCGCGCACGAAGGGTTCCGTACCGGTATAAAGCGAAAGTAGGCAATGAATTGTGTTTATTGTATGGAAGCCCCCCTTAAATATTTACTTAATTAAAATTTTAGTAATTATTATTATTAAAGTACAATTATTGTGAAAATTTCAAGCGCCTAGCTGTTACCATTGTTGATTACGAGCGAAAAAACCTAAAAAAAACACGTTTGTTGTATGGGAGCCCCCCTTAAATATTAATTTTATCGCGTTTTTAGTACCTATTGGCTATTTGTTGTTATAGCGGCAACAGAAATACACAATCTGTGAAAATTTCAGAAGTCTAGCTAGACGGACAGACAGACAGACGGACAAACATCAAAGTCTCAGTAATAGGGTCCCGTTTTTACGCTTTGGGTACGGCACCCTAAAAAGATAGCGAAATTGTTATTTCAAGAAAAAAAGAACAGTTTTATTCAACTTCCATTACATTAGCCTTAATAAATACAATGACTTTTGTTTTGTGTGTTACTTAAATCCTTTATTTTACCCCAAGACCGAAACATACTTCAGTTTTTGTTTAGCTATGTCAGCAACAGGACCTTCAGCATCTGAAACTTTATTTTCTATTTCTTAAATAATCTTCTATGGAAACAAAATACGACGATAAAACGCGAGAGGAACGAAATACGCAGCTGCATGGTTGTGGGAACGTATTTTTCTTTTTTGTATTTTTGTGAAAATATGGACGATTGTGACATTTTTTTGCAAAATATGGACTTATCTTTGTAAAACCCTAAAATATGGAAAAATATGGAAAATAAAACTTGGTTTTTCACAGTCTAAACATGATAATTCGTGTAAAAAACTCATTCTAGGCCGAAAACCATGTAAAATAAAAATATGTATTTACATATAAATCCGGGCGCTACTTATGACTCTATTTTAATCCTGAGTGCTGACTGTTGGGGTTGCTGTGTAGAAAAATAATCAGAATATCCAAGAATAATATTCGATCATGACGAAAACAATGTAGGTACCTATAATAATATAATTATTGTGTGTACATTACCTATTGCTATAACAGCTGTCTTCCAAGCGACATCTAACAAGATATCTATAATCTAATATCGCCAGCTGTTGCCACCTTGCAAAGAATAAAGATGTATGTGAAACAAAAATAAATCATGTCACTATAATATAAGTAAGAATAGATAAAGTAACAGATTGACAAAAAAAATCTGTCCTGTAAATCTGTCCTGTAAATCTGTATGTACCTAGTATATACCTGTAGTATATACGTGTATCCCTATACGTATTCTTAATTAACTATATACTAGGGCTATATTCTATGCCTGCTTTGCAATAATGTAATCCAATGCCTTGCACTCCCTAATACGTTAGCTATAACATACTTTTATATGAAATATGTCGGTGTTTGATATTTCTATTATTTTACGTTTCTACTGTGATTATCCTAAGCCAGTGAACGAGACACAATTTTTTGAGGATTGACGAGACCGAGACGAGATTTTTGTTACTCTCGCTTACTCTCGTCTCGTGTGAAGCCCTACTAAGCCTACATTGCACTATTATTACAAGGCATCGAAGTATAGGTTACACACTGTTATAATAAGTATTCGTAGTTCCAGTATCGCTTACGGTGGGCCTACATCGCAGGTAATCTCAGGTAAGCACAGGTATAAGCTGAGGTAATCCGTCAAAGCGCTGGCAGGTAATGCGGATGGTAAACATTAGATGGGCGGCCGCAAAGATCGACAAACGATTGTTTGGTGAACACTGAAATATTATTATGATATTATACAGTGAACCAAGCTGGTTTTCAATTTAGTTTTTTAAAGAAAATATTATGACAGTGGACTGTACGATGAAAATTTAACATGATGATAATGATGTTGTGTTCGGACATTTAAAAATGATGACGATGACTATAAAATATGACTACTTAATAAATTGATTTATCATTAAAGATCTTGAAATTATTTAAAGGGTTTTAATTTTATAACGTTATAATATTAGGTATAGGTATAATATACTTATTGTGAAAATTGAAAATGCTTAAGTCACATATATTCACTTCCTAATAACTTAGCTTATTAGCTGGGTAATTTTATAAAAGGTAGGTCTAGTAATTTACATTAGTACCTACAGCAAAATTATAAAATACAATAATAATTATTAACAGATGGCGTAAGCAATGTGCTGCTGCAAATAATTGTAAGTTAAAAAGCAACAGAGTTAAAAACGGTTTTAAATGTTCCGATATCTTGATAGAGGGCGTTATGAGTATATTTAAATTATTAGGGTTCCGTACCCAAAGGGTAAAAACGGGACCCTATTACTAAGACTTCGATGTCTGTCCGTCTGTCTGTCTCCAGGCTGTAACTCAAGAACCGCTATAGCTAGACTTCTGAAATTTTCACAGATTCTGTATGTCTGTTGCCGCTATAACAGCAAATACTAAAAACAAAATAAATTAAATATTAAAGGGGGGCTCCCATACAACAAACGTGATTTTTTTGCTATTTTTTGCTCGATATCAATAACGGCAACACATAGGAACTTGAAATGTTCACAGAATACTCAGTTGTATTTGTACTGTAATAATTAATAATAAAATTTAAATAAATTAAATAATTAAGGGGGGCTCCCATACAAAAACACAGTTTTTAACATACTTTGCTCTGTAGTGGTACGGAACCCTTTGTGCGCGAGTCCAACTCGCACTTGGCCGATTGTATTTATTAATAATATATTAATATTATAAATAAATTATATTTATTACTTAATAATATACAGTGTGAAATTTTAATGGTTGTTTTCCTGCAGTAAAATGATTCTATCTTAGTAGTACAAGATTTGTAATGTTTTTTTTGTTCAAATCAAAAAAAAAATTCGGTCGGGTCCATAGTAACTCGCGCCTATCGGCATAAAGTTTCCATAGTACGTCATTCAAAATATTTTTTATTTTCAAAAAATAACATGCATGGTTCGATAGTACTACTATATGTAAATCGTTTTGCTGCGGGAAAACAACCACTAAAATTTCACGTTGTATTATTATTATTATAAATATAATAATTTAAACATACTCATAACGCCCTCTATTACCAAGATATCGCAACAAACCGTTTTAAAAACTTACGATTATTTTTGCAGCAGCCAGCAGCACATTGCTAACGCCATCTGTTGTGCAGTGGTTTAAATAACTAAATGGAAGTAAGACAAGAAGCTTAAAAAACACAGTGTTTTTTTTAAATTTCTTGAAGTAAGAACTCAAGATATTGACCTAGTTTCACGCTAGATGGTACTTTTAACGGAACGTGCAGAAACCGCAGGCTCTGTACGATTCAAGTTACATGATACTATATTGGTCTACTATATTATAAATTACCATGTAAGTTACATTAAAGTTTAAGCCCGGCCGCACATTGTCCGGATTCTGATCAGAAATATTTGAATTCCGCCGGATCGCCACCCCGCACATTATCCGAAATATCCTTCCGGCGAGGGCTCAGTACATGTAAGAGACAGCGCGGACGTTCAACTGTTTCTGATCAGAAATGTCGTACAATGTGCGGCCGGGCTAATAAAATGTTGGTACAAGTTTCGGACTTGTGACGCCAGCTGGCAGCACTTTCTTTGTATGACGTACTGTATGACTGTACAGCAATGTTCTTCAACCTTTTAAAAGGTGGTTGATGATGATTCCTGGTATGAAGAAAATTTTCGTGATTCCCCTTTGCTTTTTTATCACGTAAAAATACTCCCACTAATATAGCAATTAATAAATTATTATCTTTATTGTTTTATACTGAAATAGTTCTCTCAATCTCTGACCCAGGGGGTTGTGGCCCGCAGCTTGAGAAACACTGTTGTACAGGAATCATACGTGACAGGACAATATGTCAGATAAATAATCGAGATATAGGTCTACCAGAATCGGAAAAAAGTGAGAAAATAAATTGACTCTAGCAATACCGGGGTGATAGGACTAAAACATTTTCATCCTTTTTTATTCCTTTAGCGGCTTATTTTGTGTGTGAAACATGTAAATATAAAAATGTATCCAATGATCAAGGATATTTTTAATCTGTTGTCAAAAATTGCCATCAGATTCTGGTAGACCTATAGTTTTGGATAGGTATATCCAGTTTTTAGTACATTCATTGCGCACGTTCCTTTCTTGCGCAGGCAAGCTTCGTATCGTATGAAGTCATAGTATGAATTTGATCATTGTACGAAATTCTCGCATACAGTAGCCGGGCTTGAGACAAATTAAAAATAAGAACACAGACTTTTAACAAACAAATATATTTTTGCCTATTAATCTACACAATATACAAAAACATGTCCAACAAATTACTTCAAAACAACTAACACAAAGTTAAGATATAAAGTTAAGATTAAAATACAAAATGGAGTAATTTTGTGTACAAAGTAACTTTTTACAGAACATTTTTTCTGCTGTAAATGTAATGTTAAAAAATTTTTTCTTCAATATTTAACGTGAACATAAAATTACTTTGCTAATACAAAAAATAGGTAATAAATTAATTCATAATGTCATATTAAGCCTGGCCGCTCATTATACGACAGTTCTGATCAGAAACAGTTGAACGTCCGCGCTGTCTCTTACATTTTGTACTGAGCTGGGTGAGCTAGAACTCGCCGGACGGATATTTCGGATAATGTGCGGGGTGGCGGTCCGGCGAAATTCAACTGTTTCTGACCAGAATTCGGACAATGTGCGGCCAGGGTAAAGAAGCATAAAGCCCTGCAAATATTTTCATTACACATTTTACTATTCACAACATATATTTCAAACTTACAACTATGCTATTGCTTGGTGCATTTCAAATTGTACTATCATTCTGTGAGGCAGTTCATTTAATTACTATACTTCGTTTAGATCCAACATAATATTGTATACATAAAGCCATTCCTTTTTTTGAAGTCAGTTAAATAAATAAATAAATAAAACTTTATTATTTCAGACTAATTTTGTCCATAGATTTGTTAGAAACGTTATCGACGTAAAAGCGACGCGAAATTAAACTTTGCAACTGTTGAAATTTTAGATAAGAAACGAAAAGTTTAAGACGCAGAAACGCTAAAATTAAAAAAAATTAGCGTTATGCGTTATTATCAGTTATACGTGGCGGCTGCAAAGGAAGATCTTCCGACCGAGCGAGATAGCATGCTCGGTCAGGCTGAAGCTCATGACTGACGTCATTTCAGACGTAGCGCGATGCAGAATTATGACGCAAATTATTCTAGGTACCGCCACAATATATAATAGGTTCTATTGTTACACTTTCTTTACGTTTAGATTAAATTGAATCTGCACAGATTAAGCCACAGTATTGCTTGTTTTGTGAATTTGACTAAGTTTTGTCTACGTCATCATCATCATCCCGAAGTCCTGGCCTCCGCTTCGTCCTGCTGCTTGATGAGGTTCCAGTAGTGACCCTTCAACTTCTTCAACTGTTCGTGGTTGCCCATCTGAAAGTAAAAAAAAAGAAAATATTTAGTTTAAAACTTATGAATTTTAAAATTTATAAAACTAGTTTTTTTATAAGATTAACATAACTAAATTAATAATTATTATAACTCATTTTATCAGCCTCTGATTGATTACAAACACTACTTTGCGTTTAGTAAATTTGCACTAACATTGCCCAGGATTTCATGACGCGTGTCACGCCCCCATAGCACAATACCTCTTGTTTCTAGTCTATTAAATAACTCCCGAAACTCCGTCGCACTAAAATTCGTTTATTACGCGGGAATTGTACATTTTTTCGAGATAAAAAGTACCGTATGTCCCATCACGGAACTCAAAGTACATTTATAATATTGTTACGTGCTAAGGTTCGATGATTCGGAGAAAAAGACCTGGTGACTCTCTTGAAGACTTTTATTTACACTACACTTAACACTTACACTACACTTACACACACTAGATCACTATGTCTAAACACTAAGCACTAGGTCCAAACACTATGCACTAAGTTCAAACACTAAGCACTATCACTGGTTCACTCACTAAGTCACTTGTTTCTCGCTTCCGAAGTCGCTTTGATTATCGCTCACTCGAAAACATTCGAAGACTGACTCCCCGGCACGTCTACCTGCCGTATTTATACGGGTCGAGGCGAGCTCTAGACCGTACGAGAATATTCCACAACATGTAAACAACAATGGGAAAATTCGAGATGGTACGCGTAGGTAAACAAAGACATACAAGTAGCGGCATCTGGTATTGAATAGGGGATTCACGCTGTCTGTGATCTCACGATAGTAAATAGCTTTGCGTAGCCGCCGCTAGATGACACTACGTGTCCGCATTCGTAACAATATTATTATGTATTAAAACTCGATCAAAAACGTACGCCAATTGTCTGTGAATCTTTGATGTAGCTAACTGATACGTAACGCCATCTATTGCACAGCAGGCCGCACTAATACAATCTGTAGTCACTCACCTCAACAATCTGCCCCTTGTTCAGTACAACGATGATATCCGCGCCGCGTATGGTTGACAGTCGGTGCGCTATGACTAGCACCGTGCGACCCACGGCGGCCGACTCCAGCGCCGTTTGGACCACCTTCTCACTCGCCGAGTCTAGGGCACTGAAAAGAAAACAATATGATCGCTCTGATGTTATAATAATATGTGCGCGTTGCAGTAGGAAGTTACATACTTTGTTCTGTGATTCTATATCATGTCCTACCTGATTACTTCGTCTACTGTATCATGTCTTACCGATACTCGGTTACCACGTTTACTATGTCATGTCCTATCCGGTTACCTCGTCTACCTACTATATTATATAATATCCTACCTGGTTGCCTCGTCTACTGTATCATGTGCTACCCGGTTACCTCGTCTACTATATCACGTCCTACCTGGTTGCCTCATCTATAGCTATATCATGTCCTACCTGGTTGCCTCGTCCAATATCATAATAGGTGGATTATATCGTTATATCGTGTCGTAGCCGTCGTCTTAAGGTCACAGCACACTTAAGGTCACGCAAACTAAGGTCACAACTCGGAAAGGGATCGTCACCGTATCGCCTTTCGCCTTGCCGTCAACCTGCCTTTTTTTTTTTTTTTTTTTTTTTCCCGGAGGGGGAAATGCATTACGCATGCCACCCAGGCGCAGGGGACGACCCGAGCGGTGATGTGGGACTCCCGTAGTTAATGAGACCACGGTATACCCACTAAAACCCCCCCCCATCTTCCGCCACGCCGCCTTTTGACGGGGCCACGGGAACGATACACACATCCGCGACCCAGCCAGCGGTCCGAAGACTCCACGATGGGCGCACAACACGTGCGCCCTCCTCCTCGGCCCCCACCAGGGCTGTAGCAGACGCCCCCCGAGTCTGCTACTTGGAGGCCATGTGGCAGATCAGGTCTGTGGCTCTGCCACCGACTACACCTCGGTCGCAGAGGATAGGGCAAGCGGCGCACCGCAATACCTACTTGCCTCTTCCTCTGCGGCCCCACCAATGCCGTTCAAACGGAACGGCCAGCTCGCAGGGGGGGTAGCGAAAGCGGCAACCTACCACAATGCCTCTCCCCCCCGCGATCCGTCCTCGGCCGCAGAGGATAGGGCAAGCGGCGCACCGTAATACCTACTTGCCTCTTCCTCTGCGGCCCCACCTCGGTGCGCATCCTCAGCAGACTCCTCCAGTCCGCTGGGAGCGCACTCCTCGGGCCAGGCGGCGACACCGGCTGGCCCTGGTTGCCTCTTCGCTTCACCGCGGTTGTCCAAGCCGCGGTTACTAGAGCCCCACCGCCACGACAAGGCGAGCAACCATCGGGGGGGCCGTCAACCTGCCTGCCTAGCATACGCCAACGAGATACCTCACTCTCGAGATAATTAAAAACTACTCGTCTCATAATGTCAAAATCTCGACATTATCTCGACAAAACTCTATAAAAATGTGTTATTTCGATAATATAATGTCCTACCTGGTTGCCTCGTCCAGTATCATAATGGGCGGGTTTTTGAGCACGGCACGCGCTATAGCAACACGCTGTTTCTGTCCGCCGCTTAATGATATACCGCGCTCGCCGCACATCGTGTCGTAGCCTTCGGGGAAGCCGCGTATGAAGGCATCGGCGTTCGCAGTACGCGCAGCCGCGTATACCTGAAAAAAAATTACCTTAATTTCATTAATATTCATGAGGTAATTAGGGCCGCGCTACACCGGAATGGCACCCGTAGCAGTGCGGCCGCAATTTCTCAAGCGATACTAGTATTACAATAATGAAGATAAAGTTTAAAATCATATTATGACACTGAAAGTGCTCGCATCGCCGCTGCAGCTATTTCGGTGTAGCGCGACACTACGTTTTAATCTGTCACGTCAACATTAATCCTCCTACTAGCGTCATCTATCGTCGACATTTATGGTACTACCTAGCGCCAGCTATCGTCAACATTTATCATACAACTAGCGCCATCTACCTCGTCATCGCATTAGCACTATCTACCTCATCACACTAGCGCCATCTACCTCATCATCGCACTAGCGCCACCTATCGTTAAAATTTCTACCTCGTCGTCGCTAGCGTCGGGGCGGCCATATCTGATGTTCTCTTTAACGGTGGTCGCGAACAACACGGGCTCCTGGCCTATCAAGCCGAGCGTGCGCCCGCGCAGCCATCGCGCGTCCAACTCGCGCACATCCACGCCGTCTATCGTCACGCTGCCGGCATTCACGTCGTAAAACCTGGTGGGGAAATATTTACGTCCTTACTAATAAAGTATGTGTGAATTCACAGTGTTTTGTTCTTGACTGTAAAGTCACTTTTCTGATTTATCCTAATTTTAAATGTTTTCATTCATTTTTAATAATATGTAAAACGTCTGTATGATCATATCACATGTCACAGCGGATCTATTAAATAGAGCCTAAACTTATTTTTAGTGTTGATTTAATGCAGAAGTTATTTTTTCAGAGGTATGTCAACTAAGTTCGTTTGCAAATTCCATAGTAACCAATTCACATTATTTACACAAGCATGGCTTTTTTTGGAAAAAGGTTATCTATTCAACAACGTTGTTGATTAGTTAATATTTAAACCTTAGCCAATCAAAAGCGAGAGTGAGTAGATAAATTTAAGTCAAATATCTCTTAAAACCACACAAATCTCGCAGTACGTATAAAAGCGTAGACTGCAAACATTGAAGAGCTTAGAGCAGTCATAATACCTTTCTAACAGAGCTGCTATGGTAGACTTCCCGTTGCCAGAAGTACCAACGATCGCTACCGTCCTCCCCGCTGGAATCTTCAAGTTGAAATTCTTCAATACCACCTGAAAATTGATTTTTCAAACCAAAATATCTTGGTCTAAAGAGTCATATCTGCAACAAGACAATCCACATCCACAAATAAAAAAATATACAAATGTTCTAATTTGTAAGGTAATTTTTCCTATTCTGAGGTAGGCATGTAGCCGAAAGCAGAGCTAAACGCTCGTGTCATTTTAAGTTTGGACTGACAGATGTTTAGGATTTGTTAAACTAAAGATTATAAAATATCCTTGTAACTTTGTAGCACTACCTTAATATTTTTGTAGCACTAACAAAAATCCTTGTATCACTCACCGCGTCCGGCCGCGTCGGATAAGCGAAGGTAACATCCCGGAACTCTATGTCGCCTCGCAGCTCGTGGTACTTGATCACGCGAGTACCTGACGTGTCCATAGCCGGCTGTTTATTTATATACTGAAATATTAAAAAAAAATGTGTAAATAAGTACAATTTCAGAAAACATATTCATTTTCTATAATATGATAATTATTAACTATTCATTATGATAATGCACATTTTAAGATCTGTTTGTAAAAAATTGGCCAAGTGCGAGTCGGACTCGCGCACGAAGGGTTCCGTACCATTATAGATCAAAATAAGGCCAAAAATTATGTTTTTTGTATGGTAGCCCCCCTTAATTTGTTATTTTATTTTAATATTATTATGAAGTACACATATAAATAAGGATTTTGTGAAAAATTCAAGTTCCTACCTTTTGCCATTATTGATATAGAGCAAAAAAGGCAAAAAAATCATGTTTTTTGTATGGGAGCCCCATTTAAATATTAATTTTGCTTTGTTTTTAGTATTTGTTGTTATAGCGGTAACAGAAATACATAATCTGTGAAAATTTCAACTCTCTAGCTATTACCATTCTTGAGTTACAGCCTGGAGACAGACGGACAGACGGACAGACATCGAAGTCTCAGTAATAGGTTCCCGTTTTTACCCTTTGGGTACGGAACCCTAAAAATTGAGCGGGCAATCAGGACATGGTGCAATCTTTTTGTATTTAAAAGAAAGTGCGACCTATTATAGCATAATAATATATAATAATAATAATAATATATATAATATATAGCATAATCTATTTTAACACAAAATTAAACCAAACACAATCTCTTAGTTTCTAATTAGTAATTGTTCAAAGCTCGTCCCACTCGTCCCAGTCACCTTAAAACTCTTCCCACTCATATCACAAACTCGTCCCACTCAACCCATACTTGTCCCGCTCAACTCAAACTTGTCCCACTCATCTCAAGACTTGTCCCACTTCCCACCAACTTGTCACACTCACCTCAAAAACTCGTCCCCCCGCGCTCAGGCCCTTCACAACGGACCCAAACAATAGCGACAGCTGCGCGACAGACCGCTGCACTGTCTGCGCGTTGACCAGGAAAGCCATGACGTCACCAGCGGTCATCTGACCCGCCGCCATCAAGTGACCGCCGAGGAACATCGTACCGAGGACCATGCTGAAAAAAAACATGTAAGTACACTTACTCGATTATTTCAAACAAAACAAATTCGGAGTGTTAATGTTAATGCTCATTGCTCGATAATTCGAGCAATGACGTTATCTCTCTTGTTTTTCATACTAATGAAAGAGAAGACATGACATTTTAACAAGCCATTAACTCTAACAGACGTTGGTGGAATTAGGTCTTAATCTGATATTTTGATGCAAGTAATGTATAGGTCGCTATTTCAGCGATCTCATTTGTGCGGCTTTTATTTTTATATTTTAGCAGACTTCCAAAATTATATTCTCTACGTTTATTTCTCTATGTTCCAAAATTCTATGTTTTGTTTTCGGCAGTACACATTTTTATTTTAAACTAGAAGTTGCGTTAAAACCACATCCTGCAGTAATCGTACATTTTGTCATTCATCAAAATCGACCCGGTTCTGCCGGAGCCTATTCGATGTTAAACAACAAATAACCCTTTTATATTAAGTATAGACAGAGAAAGTATAGATTACCCGTTCAAAAACAAATTCGTCCCAGCCTGGAACAGTCCCACACCGAGCCCTAACTCCATGTTCAGTTCCGCAGCGGTTTCGCACTCGGCCGCGAAGAGCCGCGCCTCATTCTCCTCGCCGGCAAACGCGCGGACCGTCCGCATGTTAGATATCGCCTCCTCCGCTACTAGTGTGGCTTTCTCTATCTGAAATAAGACATTGACGTATAAATAATGTAAACAACTGTGTATTGTGTTGTGCTTTTTTAATAAAAAAAAAATAGTTGGAAGCAGTCACAATAGATCCTCATGGGTCGCAGTGACGTCAGGGCTACAGCGACCTGCCTTCAATAAGAAAAAAAAATAGTTGAAAGAATCAGACCTTATTTGAAAATATAAATTAAGAAAATAATGTTTCATTTTTTGAATCGCAGCCAATAGTTTCAGAGCATCCTGTATGTTGATCTATTTTACTCGATAAACTTGTTTGAAGCTTCATTTCGACCACAAAATAATAAATGTTTTTAATAAAAAAATAAAAATAAAGTTTAAGAAACTAAAACCCGTTACCCGACTACTAAAACACGCTCTAAAAAGTACGAAATTAGAAAATAGTAATGGAAGTTTTAAGGATAGCCGTGGTCGTATGCCCTTTTAATTTTATTATTATCTGTTTTGCTACAGTAGGTGGTTTTGCTACAGGTTGTCTGTCCGTCTGTCTGTCTGTCTCCAGACAGACAGACGGACAGACAACGAAGTCTTAGTTATTACTATTTTACCCTATTGGGCCCTATTGGGTCCCGTTTTTACCCTTTGGGTACGGAACCCTAAAAAAAAGACGGGTTGCACTGAAAACTTGTTTATTAACCCATTTTTTTATGAAAATAGATTTTTAAAATATCGATTTTTTTAATTAATCGAAATCAATTAAAAAATATCGACAATCGAAAAAAAAACAATCGATTGTTCGATTAATTATTGATTTCGATGTTACAACACTACTCTCCAACCGTCTTACGGTTTTTCGATCAGCACACGTGACACGCGAGTTTCACAGTTTTTACCCATCCCACAAAAGTGCTCTACGCCGCTAAAGAAGTTTTCACTTCAAAAATGTGTAGTAACTGAGTGGTAACATGTATATAGTAACGTTACGTCAATGTTCCGGAATACCTAATCACTAACTTTGATAAGTCGACCAAATCCCAGTCATTCTAAAACTGTGTCAATACAGTTACTGCCAGTTTACAGTTTAATTGAAATAAAATAAATAAAATCAGAAAACTTTTTGAAATGAATGAACTTTTTGAAAAATGAAAAGAAGGTTTTTGAGTTTTAATTTTAATTTTGGCCTGTTTTTGCTCTACAGCATGACTGGTGAGTCAATACCGATATTTAAGGAGAGTATTCAGTACTCGATTCTCATTATAAATATGTAATAAAATTAGGTTCTTAATTTTTTTTTGAATTTCCCAAAAATTTATGAATCATGGATACCAAGTAAATTACGCGGCTAGGCAAGTAGGCATACTATGCGGCCGGTGCAGAGGCGTGCGCTACCAAAGAAACACCACACAACTACCCCTCCCGCTCGGGGTGTCCATGCGTTGGGTAAATAATTATTTAACTTTAAGCTACATTTACTCAGTGATCAATTGATATTATTTTTTTATATTATTTTTTTCCAACTAATATAATAGCCAAATATCACGTCCTCAAGTATTGAACATGTCTCACCAGTCACGCAGTATAACGGTACGGTAACGTCAAAGTTGTCAGTAACGTCAAATCCAACTTTGACGGGCACTTGGCCGAATACTTAGCCTATTCTGGCTAGATTTCTTACGGCCGTTCCCAATATTGTTAATATGGTAACAAAATTATTGTTATTATAGTCTGTGTGTATTTTAGTCTGTGCTTACTATGAAATAAAATTTAGTATCTGTGGAACATCTCACTGCGTTTTACTATAAGGTTATGGGCGTAAGCGTAGAAAAATTATAATCAGATTAATTAGTACTGTGTGGTTTTGTGAAAATGACGACGAACTATATTGCTAACATTCCAAAACTAAAAGGTCGCGAGAACTATGAAGACTGGTGTTTTGCAGTGCAAAATGTGTTAGTGTTGGAGAACATGGCGTCTGCCATTACAGTGAGGTTACCGGCTGAACCTACAGCTAGTCAAAAAAATGACGATGCTAAAGCTAAGGCGAAGCTAGTGTTGACGATTGATCCATCACTCTATGTGCATATAAAGCATGCAGCAACTACCTATGATTTATGGAACAAGTTGAAAAATATGTTTGATGACAACGGCTTTACAAGGAAAATCGGCCTGTTGCGAAAACTCATCAACATTCGACTAGAAAACTGCGACTCGATGACCCAGTATGTAACTCAAATCGTAGAAACAAGCCAGCGGCTTCAAGGTACAGGCTTTAAGATAACCGATGAGTGGGTTGGAGCATTAATGTTAGCAGGATTGCCCGAGAAATATGGACCAATGCTGATGGCAATTGAACATTCCGGCATAGATATAGGCGCCGACGTCATAAAAACAAAATTGATGGATATGTGTAGTGAAGTTGAAACAGTTTCCGGTTCCGAGAGTGCTTTTGCTGTGAAAACGAAAAATACGCAGAATATGAGATATGGCAACATTACCAATAAAAATGATCACAGACAATTGACAGGACAAACGTCAAAAGTTGTCAACAAGGTTATAAAATGCTACAGATGTAAGCAAACTGGTCATTACAAAAATCAATGTCCAAATCTCGAAATAAGCAAAAGAAAGCATTCCAATGCGTTTAGTGCTATTTTCTTTAGCAGTAAATTTAATCGCGATAATTGGTATATCGATAGTGGAGCCAGTAAACACATGACAGCAAAACAAGAATACATAGTGAATCCATCATACGAAAATGAAACCAAAGAAATCATTGTTGCGAACAAAACATGTGTCCCCGTGCTGTGTTCTGGTGATGTAAATATTATCACGATCGTGAATGGTGTGGAATATGACATCACAGTCTCAAATGTATTGTGCATACCAAGTTTAACCACAAACTTGCTTTCAGTGAGTCAGTTGATTGAGAACGGCAATAATGTCAGATTTATAGAGAATTTTTGCTATATTTACAATCAACAGAATACTCTGGTTGGAAAAGCAGAATTAGTTGATGGCGTGTACAGGTTAGATACAAAGAAATCAGAACAGTTATTGGCAGCTACAGTTAAGGCATCAAGTGAAACTTGGCATCGACGCTTGGGGCACATCAACAGTACTAGTTTAACCAAAATGAAGAACGGAGCTGCAGAAGGTATCTCATACACAGATATAGCAGACATTGATAAATCTAAGTGTACTATCTGTTGTCAGGGGAAGCAGGCTAGACTACCTTTTCAGCCTAGCTCGACAAAAACACAGTCTTTATTAGAGCTGGTACACTCGGATGTATGTGGTCCTATGGAGAATGTTTCCATTGGAGGGTCCAGATATTATGTACTGTTCGTGGATGACTACAGCAGGATGGTCTTCGTTTATTTCATGAAAGCAAAATCTGAGGTATTTAAGTTTTTTAAAGAATTTCAGTCTATGGTTGAGAAACAGAAAGACAGGAAAATCAAAATTCTAAGGACAGATAATGGTGGTGAGTTCTGCAATGAAGTTTTTGAAAGACACTTGAAGCAGCATGGAATAATTCACCAAAGAACAAATGCCTATACACCCCAGCAGAATGGTTTATCCGAAAGGATGAATAGATCATTAGTTGAAAAGGCGAGATGTCTGATTTTTGATGCTGGTTTACATAAAAAATTTTGGGCAGAAGCTGTAAATACCTCTGTATATTTAAGAAACAGATCGTTTATAGCAGGATTGAATATGACTCCATACGAAGCCTGGACGGGAAACAAGCCTGACTTAAGTCACTTACGTATTTTTGGGAGTAAAGTAATGAGTCACATCCCGAAAGAGAAGCGTTTAAAATGGGATAAGAAGGCGAAAGAACTTATTCTGGTTGGCTATTCAGAAAATGTGAAGGGTTATAGGGTTTATGATCCAGAAGATAACTCTGTTACGACGAGTAGAGATGTCATTATAATGGAGCCTATAAAAAATACAGTCGATATCCCGATAGAGTGCAAGGCTTCAGTAGAGGAGGACAGAACATATGAGAAGGAAGAGATTAACACTATCGAAGAAGAGGAAAACACAGACAGTGATGATGTTAATGATACAACATATATTCCAGAAGCTTCTTCGGTAAGTGACTCATATGATAATTCATTTGATACAGCGTCAGAGACAGAAGTAACATTAGTAGAATCAATCCAAAATGTTCCAAGCAAGCGAGCGAGGAAAATACCTGATAGATTTGGCTATACTCATCTATGTATTACAGAGCCTGAAGACCACATTCTAACTGATGTAACGCTCGAAGAAGCTTTAAATGGACCAGAAAGCAAATTTTGGAGAGCAAGCATGGAGGAGGAATTAGAATCTTTCAAGAACAATGATGCGTGGGAACTTGTTGACAAGCCACGCGACTCCACAGTAGTTCAGTGCAAGTGGGTTTTCAAAAAGAAGTACGATAGTGCGGGCAATGTGCGTTATCGCGCGCGACTAGTGGCGAAAGGTTTTTCACAGAAGGCCGGCATAGATTATCATGAGACTTTTTCCCCGGTGCTCCGTTATACTACTTTAAGACTTTTATTCTCTTTAGCAGTAAAGTTAAGTTTAGATATACGTCATCTTGATGTTACTACAGCTTTTTTAAATGGTTTTCTGACTGAATGTGTGTATATGCAAAAACCTGTAACTTATAAAGATAGTAGTGATGACAACAAAGTATTAAAACTTAAGCGTGCCATTTATGGACTTAAACAGGCATCACGCGCTTGGTATGAGAGAGTAAATGATTACCTGTTAGCTTTGGGATATTATAAATCAAAATATGAACCTTGTTTATTCACTAAGTTTGAAGGTAATGTTAAAATAATAATTGCACTTTTTGTTGATGACTTTTTTGTATTTTCAAATTGTAAAATGTCAACTAACCAGTTGGTAAATGAATTGAGTTGTGAGTTTAAAATAAAAGATTTAGGTCAGATAAAACAATGTTTAGGATTAAGAGTAAATAAGTGTGAAAATGTTATAACTATTGATCAAGAACAATATGTAGAAAGTTTATTGAAAAAATTCAAAATGTCACATTGTAAGACTGTTGAAACTCCAATGGAGATTAATTTAAAATTGGAGAAGAGTAAGAATAACTGCTGTGATAAAAATATTCCATATAGGCAATTAATTGGTAACTTAATGTATTTAGCCGTTCTAACCAGACCAGATATTGCTTATAGTGTTTGTTATCTTAGCCAGTTTAACAATGCATATGATGAAACTCATTGGAGACACTTAAAAAGAATTTTAAGATATTTAAGGGGTACAAAAAATTTTGGTCTTGTTTTTGTAAAAGATACATCTTGTTTAGAAGGCTATGTTGATGCTGATTGGGGCTCAGATATAGTAGATAGAAAATCTTTTTCTGGGTTTTGCTTTAAGTTATCAAATGCAGTTATATCTTTTGAATGTAGAAAGCAAAGAAATGTAGCACTGTCCTCAACAGAAGCTGAATACATTTCTATGTCCGAAGCCAGTAAAGAGGCTATTTATTTAAAGAATTTACTGTCTGAAATTTTGGGTAATTCAGAAACTATTACTTTGTATAATGATTGTCAAAGTGCACAAAAGTTGATTTTGAATCCAATATTTCATAGAAGATCAAAACACATAGATGTGAGATATCATTTTGTCCGAGAAGCAGTTGCAAATAAGTTTGTAAAAATTAAGTATATGGAAACAAATGAAATGCCAGCTGATATTTTTACAAAAAGTTTAGTATCTGTGGAACATCTCACTGCGTTTTACTATAAAATATTTGATTATTATTCATATTATTGTTTCATATTCAGATTCATATTATGATTCATATTCAGATTCACATTATGATTCACTTTCTGATTCATATTCAGATTCATATTATGATTCACAATATGATTTATATTCAAATTCATATTCAGATTTAAAAAAGAGGAACAAAGGACGATACCGGTTGAAATAAAGGATGCGGATTCATCGCCAAATTAGTTTTTTCTTAGACGACATTCATAATCGTATTATGATTAATATTCAGATTCATATTATTCATATTCAGATTCATATTATGATTCATATTATGATTCACATTATGATTCATATTATGATTCATATCAGAATTCATATTCAGATTCAGATTAAAAAAAAAGAGGAATGAAGGACGATATCGGTGAAATTTATTCTCCTTTAGGAGGACGCGGATTCATCGCCAAATTAGTTTTTTTTTCTTAGTTAGTCGTATTCAGATTCATATTATGATTCATATTATGATTAATATTCAGATTCATATTATGATTCATATTCAGATTCATATTATGATTCACATTATGATACATTTTCAGATTCAGATTTAAAAAATAAAGTTTTATATTTCGTATGAATAAAAACTTAGCGAAGGTTTACAACAGCTTTATAAGCCTATTGTAAAATTTAATATGAATAAAGGTTCTTTAACAGTGCTCTCTAACACCTTTTTAAGGTGACAGCTGTCAAAAAATAGCGCATGTTTAATAAGCCTGATAAAAACCTATTTTAAGCATAATCGTTATGAATAAACGTTTTGGCTCGAATCGTCAAATAGGAGTTCACTAACTTTAGTGAAGCCTCGGACCTACTTTAAGACCATTTTAAGAGATTGAAATGGACGAAATATCGAGTATTATCGCGATTTCTGACATTATTGCAATTTTTGAAGGAATTTCTAGCCGCCCTCGTCGACAAAAAGTATACATATTATAATAAGATAATAATAAATCCATTTGATTTAACAGAAGACGACTTAAAAATATTTTTATTAGTACCTGCATGTTAGGGGCAGAGGGCGCTGCGCGTTGACAGTATTCCTGTTCGTCAATAGATGGCGTTTTTTAAATATTTTTTTGAGTATAATAAGTACAGATTTTTTTAACTCATGAAATAACTCTATTCCTTTCGGGTGTCCTTTGACACCTCTCAAGTTTTTTTTTCTACAAAATACTCATTGAATTACATTGAATTTGACACAATATTGATGATTGAACAATAAATTGGCACACTACCAACATTACCAAAAAAAAAATACTATAAAACGTCATCTAACAGTATTTTAGCTAGCGAAGGCTTAGTAAGCGTTTATTCATATGGAGTGTTTTAAGAATGCTCCAACTTTTTAATTAGCAGGTCGGATGTCTGTTTACATAAAAATTTTAGCGGACTTTATAGAGGACTAAATAAGCAACAATTTTTTTGTATCTTTATTTTCCTCAGTTCAGTGTATTTAGATATGAAGGTACCTAATCAGACCCCATTTTTTTCATATTTTGCGATTATTGTGATGGTTAAAACGTATTTTATGTGAAAATTTTGTATGCGGCTATAGAATTTTTATGGTACAGTCGTGGAGATGAATATATTATCTTTCATTTGAAACCAAAATATCCTCGCAGTTTGACTCCTAATTCTTTAATAGGGTACCGGAAAATCGCTGATATTTGTAATAGCGTCCTTAAGACAGTTTTTAACTTTAGCGAACATTTTAGTTAGAAAACTGTTAAAACCTTCACTAATATTTTTTTTATTCATACCACCATAAGAAACTAAAACCCGACTACTAAAACCCGCTCTAAAAAGTACGAAATTAGAAAATAGTAATGGAAGTTTTAGGGATAGCCGTGGTTGTATGCCACCTACTGTAGCAAAACAGATAATAATATATTTTTTTAATTTTATTATTATCTGTTTATAATATGTTTATAAAATCTGTTTATATAATATATAAACAAATTTTTTTATTTTATATCTGTTTCCGACGTAGTCGGGTAAAAACTATTTACATCGCCGAAAGAAGATAGAACAAGACGTATAATCTTCATTTTGGAAAAGAAATCTACAGAGAAATAGATGGCGTTTTTGAGTTTTTCTTCATTTGGAGTTCATGTAAAAATTGGGCATTAAAGAAGAGAAAATAACATGTATAGCATACATATTTACCCAGTAAAGGTCAGTCAATGTATCAATGTTTGTGCCTTTTACAAAATATATCGTTACCTGTGCTTGAGCATCTCTGGACAATTTCCTCAACAAGGAACCAATGAATGTGCCTCCTATGACCACAGAGGGCACACACAACATGGTAAGGCCGGTCAGATGTGGAGATATGATGAGCAGGCTTACCGCTGACCCCACCACCTGAAACACATAAGACATGAATCATGATTGTATTAAGAATACAATATGATCAACATTAATAATATTATCACAACACCAGCAGGCTTACGGCCCGGCCGCATCTGCGTGTATCGTCCGAAGCTTCGTGCGATGAGACGATACTATTGGACGATACACGCAGATCGTCCAATAGTATCGGTTTTAGCGCGAAGCACCACGCATATGCGGCCCCATCTTCTCTGATTGGTTGAAGATTTTAATTCAAGTCTATCGATTATTAATTATTATCATATTCGATTTATCAAATCATCCTACGACACATAAAATTCTATGTTAAAATTTATGCAAATTTACTACAGTGTCACAATATACAAGAATTAAGAAAGCATGTTACCTGAGTAATTGCTCGAAGTCCACCAGAAATAGTCTGTTTGAATGAGCTCTTGAAATCTTGAACATCAACCGTTATTCTGTAGGATTGTACACAATATCTTTGCGAATCTTATTAAATATTAAAAAAATAAACATGTCTTATACAACCTAGAAACTAAACCTTTGGTTATGTGAATTTATATAAAAAAGAAAAACAATCTTGCACTATTTTTACTATATTTATGTTTGTTTCGATTTAATTGATATTTTTATATAAATAAATATAGTGGAAATAGCAAAAAAAGGATTGTTTTATTAAACATCTACAAAAAAAAATATTATATTATAAAACCTGTTGACCAGTTCTCCTGTTCTCTCTTGGTCAAAGAATGCCATGTCCTGATTGAGTATAGACACAAAGAGGTCTTGCTTCATCTGCGCCGCAACTCTCTCCCCCACTTGCGCCAGTAGATGTATGTAGAAAAATGTAAATGTTGCCTAAAATATTTAGGTATTCTACATGTAACAGTATTCTATTACAGAAATAATTAATTATGGTCTAAATTTTTTATGATTCAGAATTAGACATAATATCTAATTCTTAATTAATCCTAAATATTATGGCAGTTTTAATAACCATTTCAGCATTTTGCAAGTCTGGTTGCAGTCTGCAGGACAGAGAGAGATTTGTCCATTGACTTTTAGATTCTTGTCATACACACACAAACATTTTGGTTTAAATATTACTCACAATAATAACAGGATACCAATATAATATTTGTATGTGATTGAGACAAGTAGTGATAATCAATAAGTTATTAATTTCCCTCCATCTATAATCTATATCATCTAGGACTTTATTATACAGCTTTGGTAAATATGTAGAGAAATCATAATATTTAAAGACTCTTTCACCTGTCCAATATACAATGATATGAGTTTCATTGCCGGAAATTTTATTTCCTCAATAAAGTCTGCTCCGGGATTGTGTTTCATGTTTGCAAGTACATTCACTATAACACCCAACATTGCTGGAATGTAAACATTCAAAAATGCCACAGCCAGTGCTGACTAAAAAAAAAGTTAAAGATAATTTTAAATTAAATTTAAAACAACCTATAATTCAAAACTCTGTGTCAGGAAGGTGATCAAATCTCTGGAAGTTAGTAAAAAACTTTCATGAAATAGATAAACATAAATTTTGCAGCACTGAGCAGGCTGTTGATGATGAACTATGGCTAAGACCTCTCTCGATCATGTCGTCTTTAAAACAAAAACCTAAAATCAAAATTGGTTCATCTGTTTGGATGCTAAAAATTATGATGCAACGCTTACGGCCCGGCCGCATCTGCGTGTATCGTCCGAAGCTTCGTGCAATGAGACGATACTATTGGACGATACACGCAGATCGGCCAATAGTATCGGTTTTAGCGCGAAGCACCACGCATATGCGGCCGCGGCAACAGACACACACACATACACACACAGACAGATATCAGATATGTTCATTGGGTGTTCAAAAATAAGGTTAATTAAAATACTCAAGTGAAAATAAAGTGGCAAATAAAGCTGTATTTATTTGCAAGAATAATATTAGATCTTCTTTGACAACTACTACTTTAGTTTAAATAAGTACTGCTATTTTACTAATAAAACAGTTTTAATAGTAGGTTTATGATATTATATCACCTGGCTTGAGAGTAATTTACAAAATACTTACAGCCACAGCTGCAGCCAACAGCCATTTGTGTGGTTTGAGATAGTCGAATAATCTTCTCCAGTCAAACTTTGAGCTATCCTCATGGACATTTGGTCTACGCTGAATAACCCTTGAGTGAGTCTGAGCCTTACATAGAGCTGTGTAGTTATTTATTAGTAAATGAGAGGATAAGCCGATACTAATTCCAGTGCATATCTTCCAGGGACTGCATAGAAGACCAAAATATTTCTCACTACTACTCTTAAAATTAGATGCATGTTTCTTTAACTCATTCGACGACTTGGTTTTGATCAAATTAATAAATTGACCTTTGCTCTGTACTGTTAGCATTCTGAAAAACATAGGATTCGTTTAAATTGTATACAAATTGTTTCAGGTTTTAATTAAGTAGCTGTTCTTTACCTCTGCCGCAAAAGCTGACATGACTGCGCTTGTATAATTTGCCACATCTTATATAATATTATAATACATAGCCTCAAATTTGTGTTATTTATTCATAATTAATAATACTTTATTTAATAACGAATAATTAAAAATATTATTATCACTGCAGTATTACGTTCTTCTTCTTCTTTTATTATGGCGGCCTCAGTGAGTTGCCAATGTCAGAGTGACTTTGCGTTGACTTTGCTCTATATTGCAGGTCGGGTGAATCATTGAGGTAATAATACTTAATCTGTGGGGTGAATATATCACGCCGCTGGCCGTAACTGTCATTTGTCAATTATTTGCTGTCAAGTGTCAATGCCAAACGTGACCTTACCTTTTTTAAAAATACCTAGCACAATGGTACGGAGTACTATTATATATTCTGTGACAATGGGTTGTTTTCTTTTTTTAATCTCCACCAGACGGCGCGACGATAGACACTTTAATTAATAATAAAATTAAAATAAAATAATTTGAGTACTTATTGCTTTATTGTACAACACTAAAAAGGAAATAAAAGCCGGATTCTTCAAAGAAGTTTTTATTGCATACGGAATCACGAAAATCTTTTGTACATTAGATAATTTTAACACTGACAAATTATTTACAACAAATTCTAACTTCTAGAAGTAATATTTACAGTTTCACAATTATTATTATCTGAAATACCTTTTCAAAATAATACCTATTCATCGTAATATTATTATTAATTTATGTTTAATTAAATATTATTTTAATGAGATAAAACGCAAAACATACATATTAATTAAAAGAAACAGATTATTTTAATGAGCTCCACCATTAGAAAAAAAGTTACGATTTTAGTATGAACTATAAAGCGTCCAAATTATTATAATATTTTCATTACGTGTTTATAAAAAGCGGCCAAGTGCGAGTTGGACTCGCCCATGAAGGGTTCCGCAGCAGCAATAAGGTTTATTTTTATGAAATTAAAAGGTTTTTGATTTATTTTTATATTTCAGTCGATTTAATGAAATTTAGATTAAGGTTTACCATTTATGACGTATAAAAAAACTACTGGCTAGATCTCGTTCAAACCAATTTTCGTTGGTAGTTTTTATAGTAATCTACATCATATATTTTTTTTAGAATTATCATGCCCCTACTTTAGAAATTAGAGGGGGGGGGGACACACATTTTACCACTTTGGAAGAGTCTCTCTCGCAAACTATTCAGGTTAGAAAAAAATGGTATAAGAAACCTCAATAATATGATTTTTTGAGACCTATCCATAGATACCCCACACGCATAGGTTAGATGAAAAAAAATTTTTTTTGTTTTAGTTGTACCTATGGGGACCCCTAAAATTTTTAATAATTTTTCCATTTTTGCATCAAAATCTTAATGCGGTTCACGGACTACACCTACTTACCAAGTTTCAATAGTATAGCTCTAATAGTTTCGGAGAAAAGTGGCTGTGACATACGGACGGACGGACAGACAGACAGACAGACAGACAGACAGACAGACATGACGAATCTACAAGGGTTCCGTTTTTTGCCATTTTGGCTACGGAACCCTAAAAAAGTTAAAGTATCTACTTACTCAACTCAACCATTCTAATAAACATTTTACACAATATTCAATGGAAAAAATGAATAAGTAACCTATATAATATATAATTAAAATTTTATACTTATATTGAGTTCTTTATTTTATTATTTTACATTCTAATAATAAACATCAAGTTCGAACATCCTATCTATTAATAATTCAGGCTAGTTTTAGTGGTTAGTGCCAAATTACTTAAGTTATATTAAAATTAATACTATAATTACCTAGTTAATAATTATTATTCTACACACACTGGCAAAATTAGCGGAACATAGTCAAAAAGGGGCACAACTTGAACTCAAGTGGGTCGGGCTGTCTGAAATCCTTTTATATAGTTTCTAAGCTCATTTAAGAAATAAAATATTTAACAAAATTGGCAATTTGAGAGATTTTTATTGCAATTATGTCATAATAAATGTTTTTCGATGATTGACGTTGTAAGTGTTTCTGATAAGAATGGCGATTTTAGCGGGGTTCAAGGTATGCCAGCTCATTTGATTGTTTGGTTTTTGGAAGAACACATTGCTTAGATATAAAATTAGTGATTTCCCAGCATCTACGACAGCTAGAGCTGTAACCACGATAGAGAAAGGTCACACCTACCGTTCGGTCAGTCAGGCCTTAGGTGGGTCAGCTTCCGTGGTCCATCGTAACTTTCAACGCTACAGAGAGACTGGATCTTACGTCTGGAGACGAGAACAAGGCAGATATCGGGTGACATTGGTTCAGGATGACCGTTTTGTTAGGGTACAACCCTTAAGAAATCGACCTCAAACTGCATTGCATACACGAAACCTGTCGGAACAGATCCGAGATGTACGTGTGAGCGATTGTACAGTAAGAAGAAGACTCAAAGAAGTTAAATTAAACTCAAAAGTGCCAGCAAGGGCACCAGAACTTGAGACAGGACACCAAAGAGCTAGGCTAAGATATGCGCGTGAACATCAAAATTTGACAAGTGTATGAAATCGTATGCTGTACAGTGATGGGAGCAAATTCTGTGTAAATTTTGTTGACAGGCGATAAAGAATGTGGATAAATCGTAAGGAACGCTATAGACCATCAAACTTAACGGAAACAGTGGCCTATCATGCAGGCTTCGAAATGGTTAGGGGTGGCATATGACTTGGAGCCCGCACGGAGCTAATGATTGTTAATGATGGTACTTTGACAGTACACGGCTAAAGCACAGATGTCCTAGAACTGCATGTTGTGCCTTTTACACAAGTTTAGGCAGTAGCTTCAATTTTATGCGCGTCCATAGAGTAAAAAAATCAGGCATTATTACCTAAATTATGCTGGCGTAGCCTAGGTGGAGAGGCCAGCACGGTCTACGGATATGGATCCGATTGAGGACGTGTGGCACATCAATGGGTAAACGGTACGAGTTAAACCTCCAGCTCCAAAATCTGTTCAGGAGCTCGAGTTGGCGCTACTGGAGGAGTAGGAGAATATTCCACAGGAAATGATTGACAATCAAAATGCAAGCATGGAATGGCGTATCCAAGCCCTCTTGAAATCCATAGAAGGCATTAAACGCTTTTAACATGGCATTTCTTAAGTAAAAATGGAGAATTTAACTTAAAAAATTACTGCTGTAATTTCAAAGATTTTCTTAATCTTTGATTTTTGCTGATTTTTTTTCTTTTTACACGATTTCATGCCCTAAATTTATATAAGTTTTATTTTTTAATCATCAATTATTAAATTAATAAAGAAATATATACAAATAAGCGAATAATTTACAAAAAAACTGAAAATTTTGTTATGTTCCGCTAATTTTGCCGGTGTGTATATTTACAAATTATTGTTTGATTATAACATTATAAAGTTATTTTGGATGTAGCACTTAACTGCTGCACTCAGACACGAGTATTATTTACATAATTTATTATTATGGAGATTTTGACCAGAAGAGAGCGTTCCTTGGTGGGGCCCCGTATAAAAAATATTTTATACGGGGCCCCACCAAGGAACCCCTTGAAGAGTAAATTACGCACGTTGGGGCCCCGTATAATTGATACGGCATATACGGCGGTAGTTATGGTCCTGATTTTGATAAGTTATTATCTATCGAACTCTAAATTAAAGTATTATCAGCATTAAAAATGTCTCTGAGTGCAGCCGAAATATTTTTGTATCCAAATAATTAAACTAAGGTGCAATGTAGGTATTTGTACCTTGGATACGTCATAATAAAATATTATTTTGCTGAATAAAATAATATGAAAACAATATTCAAGGTACTTTATACATAATATAATATTTATTACAATAAATGATTAAAGAAAAAATAGGTAATATCTAGTATTTATGTCTATGGTAATATCAATTTATGATTCAGCTTTGTTTCCTAATTGTCAACAAATTGTAAAATTTGTAAAATTCATACATAAAAAAATATAAATGGTATTAAATTACCAAAAATCAGGCTTCCAAATTATATTTTTTCTGATAAAGAGCCATTGTCAACATTTTGACTTATTAATACTATAATATTATTATCATAAAAATATTGCTCAGGGGCGTAGCTAGCCCGTAGCTGCAATCGGGGGCCTGGAACCACTAGGTCAGATTGTTTAACCAACTATAACTTGGAGACAGTTTCATACTAATAAATAATTATGCCTGAAGTTTTTATAGTAACTTTAAAAAATACATAATAATATACTTAAACAAAATAACTACAAAAAAAAAATCACCTAGACGATCAAAACAAGTAAATCACAAAATTTTTATTTCATTCTTAATATTTTACTTAAAAATACTAAGATTTATTAATTTATATTTATAGTACCGTAAAACGCTGCAACTTTGCCTGGATTTTGGCGTTTTTTGTGTATATGTGTGTGAACCTACATAATTACAAAAGTAAGAAAGTTTCCAATGGAAGATGAACCTTATTGCTTGCGTAGTATGACCTAATTTATTTCGAACGATGTTGAGTTTAGGATCTATATCGACGCCCCCACCGAATAACCGGACAATCGAAAAAATGAAAATGTTCAGGAGAGCCAAAAAACTGATTTTTGTTAATAACTCCGTTAAAAAAAAAGCTTCAAAGACTTTTTATATCTCAAATGAAAGCTAATTTTTTTGCCCATCTTGCTATTTCAATAATATTTAATTGCCACCAAAGGTTTTTCTTTAATAAAGCAAAACGCAACTTATCGTTCTGGAGTAGGCCAAGCTCTGATCATCATTGTCTATTGCATGGTTATTCGGGTAATTTTGCGTTTCGGCTATAATAAAATGCACATATAATATCTCATTGCAATATTATTCGGGGAAATTGTTTAGGATAAAAATATTGGTAAACACCTATTACTTTACTTTTCGGTGATCAAAAAATATTGTACACTTTATAATTATAGTCATTGTGGTTTATTCCAATGATTTTCTACTATAGCTAAAATAAAAATAATATGTATTTTTGTTTAAATACATTCATTATTTGATGTCATAAATGACATTCTTGCAATCGAATCAGCTCTAGATTCGAAAAAATACACTCTGGAGACTGGCTCTATCATTTTAATAGTACTTATAATCATTGCAGTTAATTACAACGTTAGTCATAATTCATAACCCTCATCGCCACCTGAGTTGGTGTTACAATAATCAATATCATATTATGTTCTAATAAAATGAATGATAATGGCAGGAATTTGCTTTAGATAGTATTCCGAGAGGATCGTAGGCCTTTTCTCATATGATGGTGGTTTAATCGTCGACTTCTATCTACATCGTAGTACAGTTCAATGTAATCAGGATCAAAACTATGTTAAAACTTCTCAAGTTACAATACAATACACACACAATACTGTAGCAGCACATCTTATAGTAGCTAGCAATCGCATTCCTAATTAATTACTGAGTTGGAACCCACTAGGACCTGCAGGCTACAGGACCACTTCCATGAATAACGTTTGACTGTCTGACAACAGCTGCTTGCAGGCGTGAAGCTGTAACAAGTGCTGTCGTGACAATTTTAAGCACTTCTTAGGAGTATTTGCGAAAGAAGAAAATATCTAAATACGTTCTCGTTTATTTGTAACAAATCTCGTTGCTTATCGGTCACGTTTAGTTTATTTTGTAGCAAGTATTGCCCATACATGCTTGTTTGTCAGAAAACCCGCATGCTCATTACAAAAATCGAAACAGATTATGATATTAATATTAGAAATGTACATAATTTAACGAATGTAAGGAAGAACTTTACCACTTGATGTCTTCCAAAATGATCGCTGGTCGTTCTTACGTCTATGACGACTCAGACATTAAAAAAAAGCTAGCCAGGGACAGTCAGACATTCTTATTTTTTTAATGAAGGAAGTCTCACTATTCCTGACTCTTGGGTCCCGTGTAAACCTCTGCGATTACTGATCTGATGCTGGTCTGAGACTGGAGGCTGGAGGTGAGTGGACTGAGATGATCACCGCGATATGATGGTCGTTCGACTCAGATTCTACAAGTTGTCCAAAATAAAACCTAACCAATATGCCTTTATGCCACAAAGGTGCACCGAATACGCCCTCTATAGGTTAGTGAACCACATCAGAAAGAAGAGCTCTCTCTTCTTTTAGAGGAGAAAATTTATACTATGGTATCGCTGGACACAGGAGAGGCCTTCAACAATGCTTGGTGGCCAGCTGTAATGGTTCGGTTAGCTGAAGTTAGGTGTCTGGGGAACCTGAGGCGGGTAATCAGCGGCTACCTGAGTGGAAGGAGTATGAAAGTGGGATGTGCAGGAGTGGAAATGTGCAGTAGGCAGCAATGTATTTACCCGAATAACCGTGCAATATTCGTTTATCGTCAAATCGTTTTGACATATTTTTTCGCAATAGCCTATTGCCCAGTTTTTGGTGTAAAATACAATTTTAAGTATTGTTATGGAATAAACACATAATTTTTTATATCTTTGTAAATATCCATAGGAAAATTCTGAAAAAAATTCACATGATGTATTTTGACTTCTAGATGCCAAAAAACGCATAACAGCAAAAACCCCGCAATAGCACATTGTCCGGTTATTCGGTGGGGGCGTCGATATGTATCCAAAGTCATAGGCAAAGTTGTAGCTACAAAACACAACTTTGCCTAGTAGAATATTTATGTAAATAAGGTGTTCAACTGCACAGTATTTTTTTACCAGGATAATGCAACACCGTGCTTGATCAAAGCGGTAAAATAATAACATTTAATGTGGAATTAATTTTTTTGTAGCTGATAGGCAAAGTTGTAGCAAGTGTCACTCACTCTTCATACAAAAATTTCGTTAGCATTAGGGTTGTGCCAAGAAAAAAAAAAACAGTTTTTTTTTTAAATTGTAATTTGTAAATAAGTGTAGATACACTTTTTTGCGAAGTTACAAAATAAACAATCGTATAGGTAGGTATACTTATACTGAGTCATAAAAAAGAGTGAAGTTACGATGTAAGTACCAATGAAAAAATTGAAAGCACATTATCAGTTGACGAAAATGCACAACTTTTAGAAAGAAACTTAGGACAGGACATAAACAAAAATTCCGTACACATTCTGTTCGCTGACTGCTCTCCATACAAAGTGATTTTTACGTTTCACAAAAATTTATTTATGCTTTTAATTTTCTATAGGTACGCCGTTCTCTGGGTACCTACTTTATAAAAATCTGGAAAATTATGAAGAAACATAAGTCATAGTCAAACATCTTTGGTGGTTAAACCATTATAGGAATAATAAAAATATAGTATGAGTTACCCAAAGGGTTAGGCCCTTTCACCATACTCTTCTTAATATTAACTAATCGTATTGTAACATATTTCAACTTCTATGTAATACTTATCAAGCTAATTTGAGGATCAGGTAAAACCACTATCACATCGTTCAAATGACGTACCTACAGCACATATATCTTCGATAGTAGGAACACATAATAGGAACTAAATCAGATCAAAACGTCTTTCGGATTAACCATTTTAAAGAATAATAAATATAAAAAAATACCCTCAGGGCATTCGCTTAGTTAGTTATTAACTAATCATATTTCAGCTTATTTTACGTACGATACACATATCAAAATCTAAATATAATTATTTATATTTTCATTTTCATAAATTAAATGTAGATCGGGTAAAATCACAATCACTTCGTTCAAATCTCGTCTCGTACTCATACAGCACATATATCTTTGATATTAGGAACACAAAATAGAACTAAAGTCACATCGAAAATTCTTAGGTATTTTGTATTTCAGCTTATTGTATATTATACTTATCAAGGTTTAAATTAAATATAAATTGTCCTCGTCTGGAAATTTGAGGATCAGGTAAAACTGCAATCACGTCGTTTAAATCTCGTACAGCACATATATCATCGATATTAGGATAGGTGAAAACTGTTCCCTTATCACGCTTAGAATTTTTTACTTTTCGTGTAAATTTCACGGTAGGGATTTTATCATTCATTGATAAAACCTTTCCAATAAAGTGTTTGACACTTTTTTTGGTTACGAATTTGACTATTAGCCAGCTGTCTTTTTTAAATTCAACAGAATCTTCCGTATAAAATTTTATATCACTGAGTCCAAAAGGGCATATGTTTTCTTGATCATCCTGTTCTTGTTCCTGTAAGCATGATGTAATATAACTATCAAGATCGTCGGATTCATCTGTATCAGCAGCACGAAAAGACGTTTCCGACGTAAGACTTGAGTCGCTATTGTACACACGTTTCCTTTTTCGTGTAATTTTTAATCGCTGGTTATCTGTACTGTGAGTTTGCCTTTTTTTCTTTTTATTTATTTGTGTATTTTTCTTTTCGTTTATTTGTGTATTTGTATCTTTATCTTGTAAAATCATTGCTTTTTTAGGTAATTCTTTCTTTATAACTCTATTAGATTGAATGATTATCTTTGGTTTTTTCTTCTTGGTTAAAGATGTCTCAGAATCATTTTTAGGAGCATCTAATATTTTCGACTGCAGGCATTCTGGCAAGTCTTCGTAAAAAGGTGTATTAATATCTGCGTTTCTAGATATGGTTTTCAGCGAATGCGCAATTTCATTTGAATCTAAATTATGCAAGTAAATATTTAGTGTATTAATACAAAGTCTGCAAAGGCTGTTAGGATTTTTGGGCTCCTGTTGATAAATGTCTTCTAAGGTAGCAGTATCTTGATTGAGTTCGTAGCTATTTTTGGACAGCAACTGAGAAATGTCTTCTAAAGTAGCAGTTTCTTTATCGAGCTCGTAGCTTGATAACATTACTTTTTGTGATTTAGGATTTTCTTTATTTTTTATCTTCTGCATCTTGACAACTCTGATTTTCGATGGTCCTGGTAAACTTGAGTCTTTTTTATCTTTTTGTTGAGTTTTTTTATCGCCCATATTACTTTTCTTCACCTTTTTAGCTTTAGCTATCTCTTCTGCTTCTTCAGTTGATATAGACTTACCAGGAACTACGGTAAGCTTGCTGTTTTTACCTGTTTTTATTGACTGTGATTGTCTGTTCCGCTGTAAGAATTCTAAAAGGCTTACATCAAACTGACCATAATTTTCTTCCTGAACTCTAGGTATTTTTATTGCCACTCTTGATGGATTAAAAGGGTATATTCCAGCCCCTTCAAATCCTTTGGAAATGTTGTTCTCTTTCGACATATTTATTCTAGTCATTAACTCCCGTAGAAGCTGAGGAAAATGGCATTTATTAATTGAACATACAGTGGTGTAAGTAGCTTTATAATTTGTCAAAATTTCCCGCCACTGTCGTTTCATGGGCCCAAAAAATGCTACGTCCAATGGCTGTGTAAGGTGGGTAGAATTTCTTGGAAGAAAAACAAATCTGATATTTTCCCTTTTACATATTTGAATCGTTTCAACGCTGAGATGCGATGATAAATTATCGCCTATAATTACTTTCGGACCCTCTTGCGAGTTTGCCCATGGTAAAACTATACTCTTAAACCAATCATCGAAACACATCATGTCGAACCATCCAGATTTAGTGCGATTATAACGAGCATTTTTTGGACCATCCTCACACCACCTAGACCATAAATGATCTGCCTTGTAAACCACGTAGGGTGGAAGGCAATTCCCATCGGCAGTCCCGCTGAACATTATTGAAACTGAACTTTTGCTGGTATTGATTACCCTTTCAGGGTGTTTTGTTCCTCGTTTATAAATACATTTCCGTGATCCAGTGTCGTCGCTTAGGTTAGTTTCGTCAAAATTGAGAATATTGCTGGCGGGAACATCTTTTAGTGACGTTTCAAGATTTTTAAAATATTCGTCCATCTCTTCAACTGTTTTGGCAGCACGGCTTCTTTTTATATTTTGAGTAGCTCTTTGAGAAAAATTGTGTCGTCCTATGAAATCACGAGCCCAACGTTCACCAGGCCTTTTTCCTTTAAAAAGATAATCTTTCCCGATTTTTGATAAGTAATTGTGAACTACAATGCGCAAATCTAATAGCGCTAGGGGATAGCCAAATTCGGCTGAAAGATTAACTACATCTGCGATGTGAGCTTCTTCTTCATTTGATAATTCAGTAGGTCGACCAAATGGCTTGTTATGTATATTTTTAGCTTTATTTATAATTGTTCGACGTGGGATCCCAAACTGCCTTTCTGCTTCGTATGAAGAAATCGCTTTGTCTCGCACGAGACTTGCAGCAACTTCTAAAGTTTCTGTGGAGTAATCTGCATATCTTCTTGCTCCGAGTTTTCTCCTGCTTCTTTTGTTATTATTTCCCATTTTCTCATAGATCTACAAAATAAGGAAGATTCATTGAAATACGTATTTTTTTAAAAAGGAACAATAATATAGTATTATAGATATAGACTCATGAAACTTAACAATTTTCTCTAAGAAAAAAACAATTAAAAGTACTCTATTTAGTCCCTGTAGACATTTTTTATTTACAGACACACCTACATGATTTCTCTGTCGTAGTTTTATTATACTTATCACAATTTTTATTAATTATATTAATTAAATCCAATAAACAGCAAGTAGCAGCCCTAGGCCTAGGCAAAGTTGTGTATCATATGTTTACAAAACACTTTGCATCTTTGCCTGCAAGGTTATTTCGCCGAAGAGGTTTAATTTCTTTAAAACAATTAGAAAATCAGGTATTTAACAATGTTTACTTACCTATAGACAATAATACTTTGCAGAAATACCTTATTTTTTATCATAAATCGCAATTTTTAAACGGACACTCGAGAATTCTCGCCACTCGCGTTGACTTGTTTGACTCAACTGACAGATTACAAATGGAGTAGCATACAAAAAAAAGAAAAAATGTGTTGCCATAACAATGACAAATTATGACCAAATGGTAGGAATTAAAAAATACGGAACTCTTCGTGAGATATCGTAATCGAAACGAAACAGGCAAAGTTGCGCTTAGTTGGCAAAGTTGTAGCATTTTACGGTACATTAAATTCGAATGATAAATTATTGTTTCTTGAAATAACCTGTATAGGTTTTAGTTTGGCTTTGTTATTGTATCTATGTAAATGATTGCGTGGTACTTACTTAAAGTCCAAACGACGAAAACTTTTTATAAACTTTCAAAATCTTAAGGCGTCTCCCAGACAGACGCGGGCAGCGGTGGCGGTGGCGGCGCGGCGGCGGTCAGTTGTTTGTACTGCGACCGCCACCGCGTGTGTCTGTGTCGTTCCTAGAACTCTCAAGTCATCCAACTGACCGCCGCCGCCACCGCCATCGCTGCCCGCGTCTGTCTGGGAGACGCCTTAAGGTAATTCTGTGCCATATCATAAAGTAGAATGTGGACTGTAATAACAAAGTAGACAAAAATATAATATTATTTTCATTTACTTAGATATTTCCGTCTTCCTGCAGTGACTTATATGATTTTTTATTTCATTATGTGCCAGTTTCACCTACGTTTGTTGACCTTTACTCATTAAATTTATCACGGCCTCTCATTTACTAGTAAGAAGTAAGAGCACGTTAACAGTAGCAGTCTTAGCGGGGGGCGGCGCTGGGCGACCGCCCAAGGCGCCGGACAAAAAGAGGCGCTAAAAGCAAACAAAAGGGGCGCCAATTTTTTCAGCACTACCAGCATCCTGAGCGAGGAAGAATTCTCGCCCAAGGCGCTGGGCGCTGGCAGTGCTAAACCGGCACTGCACGTTAATATAATATTATGTAATATCAATATTAGTAATAACATTACTAATATGTTAAAGTTAATTGTTGATTAAATATCATTTATTATGATATTTAATCAACAATTAACTTTAACAGGCGTTGGTATCTGGCATCTAATATTTATTATTTTGTGGTGGCAATGTAGAGCTGGCAATGTAACATAGCTTGAACTGTGAGTTTTTTTTTATTGGCAGTAGTTATATAGGTATATTAGGTATATAATAGAGGTAAATCGTAATAACTCCTAAAATATTTCACAAAACAAATTAATAAAATATTGTGGACTGTTCGCTTTTTTGAGACTACTAGATATTGTAACTTTAATTTTGGGATATTTTTTCATAATATTATTCTCATCAATAATTTACCTTTATGAATGCATAACTGAGCAAGTAGTTTTTATTGTTTCCTTTGAAATGTAGGTAACAATTCAAAAAAATTCATAATTCTGAATTTGAATCAAATTACATTTCAAATAGCGACGTTTACATTGAGCGTCCTCCTCGCGCTGCCGGCAGTATTACCCTGAATCACTGATCTCTATTATACAAGTACGCTGGATAGCTGATACACACCTGCTTTTTGTGCCTATTTGAAGCGGTATCAGCGCCTCCATTATTCGGGTAGAGAACTAAATTTGACGTAACCACAACCAATAACAACAGTTGTCATCACTAGTATTAGTTCCAAGTACTCTCACTACTGCTATCAGCGCCAGTATGGCGGCTTTCAAACGTCATTTTTACGTCAGATTTAGTTCTCTACCCGAACAATGGGGGCGCTGATTCCGCTTCAAATAGGCACAAGAAATAGCTTTCATTTCAAAGGGTATCAGCTATCTAGCGTACTTACTTGTATAATAGAGATCAGTGCCCTGCCGGCCTAGCATACCTACGCCAACGAGATATCTCACTCTCGAGATAATTAAAAACTAGTCGTCTCATAATGTCAAAATCTCGACATTATCTCGACAGAACTCTATAAAATGTGTTATTTATCTACGCGAGAAAAAATGTTTGTCATGCTAGGGTCAATAGAGATGAAGATACAAACTATCAAACATCGAGAAACTTGTAGAGAGAGATATCTCGTTGGAGTATGCTAGGCCGGCTGAACGCGGCAGTAACGACGCGAGTGAGCGTTTACACTCAGACCTCTACTTGCCGCGTCGGGCAGCGGCAGCGGCATGACGAGTGGCAGCGCGAGTCACCTATTTACATATTCACACAGCCCACTTCCCTCCCCACTTCCCTGTCCAACAGGGCTGAGTGTAAATGAGGGGTAAACGTCCTATAGGACAGTAATTGTAAATGAGACTGCTAGTTTCAAACCGAATAGGAAAAAATTGCGGAATCTTGCGGACAAGTCCAAGCAGACGGATCCTATACAACAGTTAAACTATTGTATCAGTACGTTACACATCTTACCTAATAATTAATCTATGTAGCAGAAATTCAAAAATGAACCCTAACACGTCAATATAAAGTCCCTTTTCACCAACGTCATCGGAGGGCGAAGTGGATGATCACAGAGGAGAACAGGAGGAGACAGGTGATGCTGGAGGTGATGCCGTGGATCGCGCTCGTGTTTCGTCGGAGGATGGCCGCCATTTTGTTGCCTGAAATAATAAGGAAGTAATGTTTTAAAAAAAAATACGGTTCCCGCGCAATAAACGAGTTTTGGATCAACGGAATTGCGGGCGTCATTAAGGAATAAGAACAAAAAAAACATGAAGGTAGACTACTGAAGAATGAAGATAGGTAAAAATCGTGGTTATGATTCCGTTACATACGTACAGCCCAAGCTAATAAAAGCATGTTAAAAGTTACGTACTCCCTTCAGACACGAAGACGTGTATAGAAGCGGGCTCGGTGTTGCTAGCGCTGCAGGTGTAATTCCCCGAGTCACGGAGTGTGGCCCCGCGGACCGTCAGCCGCGACTGCGTGCGGGGCCCCGGCTCCGTCTCCACGGTGATGCCCCCGCGCGTCGCGTCGTAATTGATCATGCGATCGTTGTGGTACCAGAACACGTATTGCGGCGGCGTTGGACTCTGGAATATATTGGTAAATGAATTAGTCAAATATTACCGGTTCGGTAAAAATAAAATAAAACTTAGAGCCATTAAACTACTACTGAGCTTCAATTTGAAGACAGAAAACATACTAGGATCTTATCTAATATTATTAAGATAAATAGTCTGTCCGGGACACTTTACTCTTAAAATAAATGTTGAGGTTACTATAATATAGCGCGGCGCGACAGTACGAACATTCAGAATAAGCAACGGCCATTTTGCTTTTCCTACTAGTAGTGAAAAAACCCTGCCTTTTTAAAACTTTTTTCAACCAGATTAATTGCCCATAGTACGTCAGAGGCATAGCTGCAGCGGGGGCAATCATTTGGGGCCCCTGCAGCTTGGGGGCTCTATATAATTGCCCCCACCGTAGTTACGTGTTACGCTTAGTACCTACTATCACAGCAATTGATACATAGTCTGATGGCAGACTTGTGTAATTTGGCCGAATCATATCAAACCCAGCAGACAGATCATGACAATGTAATTTAGCTTAACCCAACCAAAATATAACGTAGGTCTGATAATCAATTTCTGTGACGGTACATAAGATGACCCCGTGCGAGTTTCTTACGCTGCGCGCTGGTTTTTCTCGCTGGGTTAGTTTCCGTACCGGCTGTAGCTCGTAGACTTTCCAGAAATAATTATTTTGTTACTTATTCGAAAGTAAAACTTTCTTCATATTTTCATTTGAATACATTTCACTAGATGACGCCCGCAACTCCGTTGAGCCAAAATTCGTTGATCGTACAGGAGCCGTACATTTTTCCGGGATAAAAATTATTATATTATACTTTCCGCGGTCTCAAAGTATCTATTTCCAATAAAATTTAACGTGAGAGAGCCATGCTTCGGCACGAATGGTCCGGCTCGACCGGAGAAATACCACGGGCTCACAGAAAACCGGCGTGAAACAGCCTTTGCGCTGTGTTTCGCCGAGTGATTGAGTTTACCGGAGGCCCGATCCCCTACCCTTTTCCCTTACCTACCCTCCCCTACTCTTCCCTTTTAAAAGGCCGGCAACCCACCTGCAGCTCTTCTGATGCTGCGAGTGTCCATGGGCGACGGAAGTTGCTTCCCATCAGGTGACCCGTTTGCTCATTTGCCCCTCTTCCCTCGGTATATATTAACGGTGTTATTATACCGTACAGTAAGGTTGTGAAGAATCTCGGCGTTCACTTTGATGAGCATCTTTCCTGGTCATATCAACTGAAGGAGATTAGTAGGAAGGTGTACTCCACGTGGCATTCTCTAAAGCGGCTTCGGTATTTACTACCGGTACCTACTAAAGTAGCCTTAGCAGAATCTCTATTTCTGTCCCTCCTCGACTACGCAGATGCCTGCTTCATCAACTTGACCGAAGACCAACTCAACAAACTAGAGCGCCTTCAGAATCTGTCCATCAGGTTCGTTTTTGGCTTGCGGAAGTTTGATCACATATCTGAGTTCCGCAACAAACTAAAATGGTTACCGATCCGCCTTCGACGCAATGCCCGTGCACTTTCCTTCCTTTATACCATCCTATTCGATCCTAACAGCCCTAAATACCTGAAGAACATCTTTAACTTCCGTCGCCCCGACAGACATGAGCTACGTTCATCTAAAAATCTCCTCCTTGATATCCCTATCCACCACACAAAATATTTCCATTCCTCTTACTCCGTACAGTCCGTTCTACTCTGGAACTCTCTCCCTACCAGTGTGAGACTCTCTAAAAGCTTAAATACATTTAAGTCCTCCCTTAAGGAATACTACCTCAATATGTGTTCATAGTTTAAATATGGCATGAGTCATGACATTATATATTAGTATTATAATATACCTATTAGTATTATATATTAGTATATGTGTGTATATGTGTGTATATATATATGTGTATATGTATAATATATATGTATATATAATTATATTGTAATAAAAAATATATATTGTTGATAAAATATTTATTTTGAAATTGTATTTTGTATGTAGTATTGCATATGTATTATATTATATTCGCGTATTTGTTTGATAGGATAGTATTTATATATTATATAGGTAATGCTTTAATGTTAAGTCTTTAAGCTTTATATTTTACTTTTGATTACAATTATTAGAATATTATACTTTAAGCACGACGCCCTTTCTCTAGCAACTGTTTGTTTCCTTTCTTCCAAAGGTTGTCTGGAAGAAATTGCTATTTAGTAATAAGACCGCCTTTGTGTACTCGTCATTTTATTTGTTTTTGTCGTATGTGTGTTATTTTTGTAAGTTCTGTGTGCACAATAAAGTATATATTCATATTCATTCATATTCATTTGCCCCCTTATTTCATAAAAAAAAAGGTTCAGCGGTTTGAGATTGAAGAGGTAACAGACATACACTTTCACATATTTTATAATATTAGCATGGATTTACCTTTTCTACAATGCATATGAGGTGAATGACGCTGCCGAGGTCCACATGGTGTTCCCCCGAGCCCAGGATGAAAGCTTCTGGCACCACGATCTGGAGCCGCACGTAGTGGGACACTATACCAGTGCGGGTTGACACCTGGAAAGAGAAGAGGTAAGTGTTAGTAGAAACAATAAAGTAACTAAGTAATTAGAAGTAGTGGTAGTTCACACCATAAAGTTAATATACCTAGCGGAATAGAGAAACAAAGGCCTGAGCAAGCGAGATGTCACTATCAGTAACACTGCGTGGTAAAAAGAGACGTGTGATACATGACAGCATCACTCTTTTTTTGACAACCATAAGCCCGCGGGCTTACCGTTGACAATTTAATCTCATAGAATTCATGTCCAATCATGCTTGTGTAAGTGTATACGTACACATATTTTTCACACAGATGAAAACCAATTTCGGTTACGTTTGACAGCTCGAGTTTGTTGCTCTATTCCGCTAGGTATATTAACTTTATGGTTCACACGCGGGAGTCTCTTAAGCCAAGTTCAAGTACCAGAATATTATAAGTAATATTACACAAACCATTTGGAGCTACTTTTGACCCACTCATAATTCAAAACTTTTTCACGTAAACGTGTCTTTGGCACGTATACGTAAACACTAAACGTAATGTTACTCTTACATTGTAAGCAGTTGGGCTGACGCTTGACAAGGTTTCCAGCATTTCCCACTAGGCTGGACAGACATTAGTCACTTATCGTACATTTTTAACAATGCTTTTTTCTAATTCTAAAAAATGAAATGAAATGAAATATTTTATTTTGCCAAGTAACATACCTAGACTCATTTGTTAGTAGAAGCTTACTTATAAATTATGTTAGTAACATAATAATCTTAGTTTATTTAAATAATGCTATGTAATAATATTATAATAACTACATCACTGTGCCGTCTAAGAACTTGATTCATAGGCAATTTTGCGGACCTCCGTCATTAGGTCAGATTATGTCAATTCAATGTACCTAAGTCGCTAGTCAGTAGTCTATATCTCAATGGTAAGTCGTAATTTGTCGGCTAAGTTAATTGTAGGTCCACCATCTGCCCATGAATCAACTTCTCTAATAGTAAGTTCTTTTTAGGGTTCCGTACCCAAATGGTAAAAACGGGACCCTATTACTAAGACTTCGATGTCTGTCCGTCTGTCTGTCTCCAGGCTGTTACTCAAGAATCGCTATAGATAGACTTCTGAAATTTTCACAGATTGTGACCTATATCTGTTGCAAATATAACAGCAAATACTGAAAATAAAATAAAGTTAATATTTAAAGGGGTCGCCGAGCTGAAAATTATCAAATCCATGTCCATTATTTCAGAGATGATCATAAAAAGCCAAAGAAACCGTGAAAGCCGAAACTACGGATTAATATCAAGTGGGAATAAGTCCATGACTTGTAATCTTTTACGCACGTACAGTGTGCACTGATACCGAAATCAAATTGTGCTTTCTTCGACCGAAAAATCTTTTGTTTCTTATGTTTTCCTTATACGTTTAGCAATAACTGTGTGCTTGAGAAAATCATAACACACTAAAATATTATGTTGTTTACTAAGCTAACCTAACCCTAGATGGTCAATTTTATTGTGCAATATCACGTATAGTGCAATATTATTGACCGTCTAAGGTTAATATTGAACGCACCCGCCTTTTTATCTTGTTGTCAAATAAGTTATTCAAAAAATATTGTGTGTGTTAGTGCGCAAAAAAATTAATCGTCTAGGGGTCCGCTTAGACCACAGACTTATAAATAACTAGCTGTCCCGGCAAACGTTGTTTTGCCATTTAAAGTATTTCTACTTCATCAGTTGATACAAAATCTTACCCCCTCTTTTGTCCACTAAGGGGGGGGGGGGGAATGTTAATAATATGAAGTAAGTGAAAGAAAAATGTTTGATACAAAATCTGACCCCCTTTTTGGTCCCCTTAGAGGGGTGGGAGAGGGAAATTTTATACACCAGATGGCAGACAAATATATCTGCGAAAACCGTATGCAAATCGGAAAAGTAGTTTTCAACAAACATACAGACAGACAGACAAAAAACTAACCACAGTTTTGGCTTCTGTAGCGACGCGATGTAGTAACACCCCCTGCTTATTATTTTTTGAATATCTTTAATGTACAGAATTTTCATTTCTACAGTTTTATTATATGTATAGAAAAGCTTAGACCAATCCTGAAAAGCTTCTACGAACAAACAAACGAACCGCTAAACGGCCAAACGAACCGTCTGTTAGTAAACGATAGAACCAGAAAAGTAACGAGAATACACACTATAGTTAACTCTCACTAAGGGCCGATTTTTCAATCGTCAGATAACTTTTAACTAAAGAATAAATATGACACGTTGACATTTTTTTCATATAAAATCTGTCAAAACGCCAAATTTATTCCAGAGATAAAATTTATCTGACGATCGAAAAATCAGCCCTAAGCGAAATACAACTTTAAATGCTTTTTGATGCCGGTTTTCTATGAGGCTGCGGTATTTCGACAACGCCAAATGGCAGGCTTGATTTTTTTATAATTTCACCTCATTTGCATGTAATTTTATCACTATGGATAAATCCTGTAAGGTATGTATTATCAGAGATGACAATCGTGATTTACTATACTACTTTTATCTAATCTAGATTTATTGAATGTTCATTCATTTCTGTATCACGTAAATTTATTGTAATTTGTAATGAAACTTCTATACTTTGAGCAAATAAATAACATTATTATTATTGACAACTAAAGAGGCTTTAACCTAACGACTTTGGGGACTCTTTCAATTTTTCCGTCTGAAGCGATCAATATGCGGGTATAAAGAGTCCCCATAAGTTACGGCCCTATTTAGGGTTCTCACAATAACACTTACTGTCGTTACGTAAGGGTTAGATTGACAGCCCTTTGTCTAAAGTGTAAGGAAATTTTGTTTTGCGACTTCGTGTCAGGAAAGGAATCGTTTATGATACAAATAAATCCCACCAAAAACATACCTGTTAAAACTATAATATTTTATTATATCGTTGCAAATATTCTTAAAATAATTCGCATCATTATAAAGTACCGAATATGAAACGTATACATACGGATTTGATATTCAAATCGTGGATACTTAAGCGCCTATATTGAGAGTCCTATGAGAGTTCTAAATATCTCTTTATTTTCCCGCTCAGTCTCAATGATCTTTCAATACGGGATATTATTTTCTTATGTAAATACGGACTCATTTATGTCTGAGAATACACCGAGGAATCCCAGTAATTCCGTTCAAATATATTTGACTTGGCCGTATTGTTTTTGGCTTTGGACGGCTGCAGGTTTAGCTACGGAAAATCTAAAAGAGGGCAATAATTTAGGCTACGAATAATAAAAACAAAGGAAGAGTAACTGTGTCAAAATATTTGTTCCACAAGTCTACTATACATGAAATGGGTACCGAATACATTCATAATTAATTATGCATGTATTCGGTACACAATTTTGTGTATTTATACTGCGTGACTGGTGGGAAATGTTCAACACTCGAGGACGTGATATTTGGCTATTATATTAGATGAAAAAAAAAATCAATTGATCACTGAGTAAATGTAGCTTAAAGTTAGATAATTATTTACCCAACGCATGGAGATCTGTAATAATTAGTAAATCTTATTCCTTGAAGATTAATCGGAAGATGGCTTAAGATGGAGCTATAAGATAAGGAATAATTACATCGGAATATTATTTACTCCTGATATTCATTACGATCGATAGTCAATAATCAGGACGCGGATGACGTACGAAGTGTAAATAGAGAGGCGACCACGCGGCAAACGTAGTGTAGGACGTCCCGCAGCACGGTGGACCGACGATTGAAGAATGTGGCTGGCAGCGGATGGATGAAGGCTGTCCAAGATCGGGATGGTTGGCGCTCATTGGGGGAGGCCTACGTTCAGCCGTGGACGGCAATAGGCTGATGATGATGATGGATGACGTAGTTCAACAGCTCTCAAACTTTTATGTTAACGGAACACTTTAAGAAAACAGTAATAATTTAAGTATGCTCGCAGAGCCCCTAGCAGACCTATGTGTAGCTCCAGGTTGTAGAAATTCGGTTTGATCTTTTATTAATAAAATTATGAGTATAAAAACTCGTGAATCCTAAAAATCCCAGTGGTTCAATAGCTATGTCCACATTGTGCCCTTTCATCTTCAATTTTCATAATCTTTTGACATTTGAAGATTATGAAAATTGAAGATGAAAGCGCACAATGTGGACATAGCTATTGGGGCCTCACGGCCACGCCTTAGCGCGCGTTCAGACGTGCGTGTTGTCTGCGCGTTTTCTGGGCGGGCGGATTCAGCGCGCGTCGCGTGTTGTCCCAACCGCCATAGCAGTTTGCTGTTCTATGCTCATTACATTTATAAAGCTTATTTTCTTAAATTTCCACAAACACCGCGTACGCGCAGAATACGCGCACGTCTGAACGCGCCGCTACCGCGCCTCTATCTGCTGGATACAATATTATACTAAGGGCCTGTTTCACCACTTCCTGATAAGTGCCGAATAGGCTATCCACCTGCAGTCACCACATAACTAGACAAATGAAGTATGGAGAATCTGTCAAAAAAGTTGTGGATAGCCTATTCGTCACTTTATCAGGAAGTGGTGAAACAGGCCCTAAATGTTGCCCGCAATTTTGTTAGGTTTAAAAACATTAATATTATGTTCTTTCCTGAAGCGGTATCAGACAGACACACATTTAAAATTTAAGTAACTATAATAATTAGATATAATATTAATACTGTAATGTGGGTAAATAATACATTAAGGGCCTGTTTCACAGCTTCCTGATAAAGTGCCGAATAGGATATCCACAACTTTTTTGACAGATTGGAGAATCACTAGAAAACTAGTCACCACATAACTAGACAAATAAAGTATGGAGATACTTTATTTGTCTAGTTATGTGGTGACTAGTGGATAGCCTATTCGGCACTTATCAGGAAGTGGAGAAACAGGCCCTAATATTTGAAATATCTTTCATTATGGTCTACCTCTAGTCCAGATTTCATACAATAATGAATAACTCATAATCTAGAATCAATATAGACTGCAACTATAAGTCCTGTCTATAATTATAATAATTAGGTCCTAGTAATAAGATTATGGGATTAGCGCAATTGGGTATTATCGTGACCATAATAATGATTATTAGTTACATACAATTAAGGGTTTGCGCGCAATTTGTCGGCGCGTGCCGGGGCGGGTCGGGGCGCAGCGCAGCGCAAAATGCGCTATAGCACGTTATTGCCGGGTCGGGTCGCATCGCATTGACGGATTTTAACGCTCACAGGCGGAGGCGGAGCATGCCGGGGCGTGGCGATTGGCGCAACGGAGTTGCGGGCGTCATCTAGTGCTAGTTCTGACGTAAAAAGGTACGCAAGCAACAGCTATAAAATTTTATATTGTGTGGGTTAATATCACAGTAACTCCTGTATTTTTTGAAATTATATTATTATTATGATCTCAGGAAGGCATGCTGGGCGTAGGAACTAGGAACATGCTAAAACTGACATTATGGCAGTTGGGACCTGAGACAAAATGAATCAGAAGAAAGGCATTTTTTATGCAACCTTGAGTCTATTTATCCAAAAAAATTTGCACCATACCATACCATACGCAAGTCTTTCTAGACTCTAGAGTGACATGATTTGAGGTCGGTGTCACCCCTAGCACTTACCGGTTATAGTAAATCAATGTTTGTGTTATTAATTAACTCCGCACTCGATATGGCTTTGTGTTGATCGTGTTTGCTACTCGAAACTTCAGGTGTGATTAACGCCGGGTTTCACAGTTAACCGGAGTTAACTTGTTGTCTACGGTTAAGTAAACAAATCGCAACTCTTTTTTTGTTGAGGGGGGGAAATACGTTATCGTAAAATATACTCATAACGCAGTTATGAGTATATTTTTATAATATTTATTTCTTACTTTTTAAGGAGTTTTTCGAAATAGAAACTGACACCCCCATTGTTTAACAATTTTACAGGTTTTCTGGGCTACTACGACTAAGGCGTAGGTTAGTATCAAATACCAATGTTTGGCAGTTCCTGAAATTGGGCATTGAAAGTAAGAAAAAGGTTCAATTCATAACTAGCAATTACTGGTAAGTCAAATAAACTACCCTTTTTCAAAAAAAGGGTAGTTTATTTGACACGTAAAACGAAACATTGTACAATATTAGTATAACAACCGAAATATAAAGGAACATAAAATGTTTTTCATAATAATCGCCTGTCGTGTCCTTGTAACCTTCCTTCACATATTTATGGAGTAAAAATGTTTACAAAGGTTTAAAAATATACGTAGGCGAAGTACTATGATAATATTTGTGCAAATGTTTTGTATTTGGTTACCCTATTTATAGGGTCACTTTCTAAATATTTTAGAACATGTTACCAGAAAAAACATTAAAGAGGAATGATAAAAGGAGCTTAGAAGTTATTTAGTGTAGTCTAATTATGTGTAGATGTGAATAATTTTTTATTTTGAAAGATATGGTATGCAAGTGATTTTAGGCAAAGTATGATATATCAAGTAAACCATGGTTTAACCGTCCGTTACAACTTTGGTGAATATTGACTGTTTGGTTGTTACACATTCGGATCAAGTTTATATTAAATTAGATGTTCCGCACGGCTTCGCCCGCGTAATTTAGGTATTTCACATTTTCCCGCAAAAAGAAGCCTATGTCCTTTCACGTGGTCTATTCTTCATGTGTGTCAAAATCATAAAAAATGCTCCAGTAGTTCTTAAGATAATAAGCGATTTCGTATAATTTTCCCCGTTTTATCCACATTTCCCTGTTTATTCGCTCCAATTAATCTTAGCTTAATGATATATTATAGCCTATAGCCTTCCTGGATAAATGGGATATCTAACACTGAAAGAATTTTTCAAATCGGACCAGTAGTTCCTGAGATTAGCGCGTTCAAAGTTCAAACAAACAAGCAAACTCTTCAGCTATATAATATTAGTGTAGATAATTTCCAACTATCATCAAAGCCTTTCTGGCTTCCGAAAATCCACACTAATATCATAAAAGCGAACGTAAGTCTGTCTGTCTGTCTATCTGTTACCTCTTTACGCTGAACCGATTTTGCTAAAATTTGGTATGGAGACATTTTCAGTCTCGAGTAAGGACATAGGATACTTTTTATCCCGGAAAAAATGTACTGTTCCCGAAGACGTCATCTAGTTCCAGGGTGAAGCCAAACGAGCGTAATTTCTGCCGGGCAGAAATTCTGCGGCTCACGACTCACAAATTGCGCTCGTTTGGCTTCGCCCTAAATAATATATAAGTTATGACTTATGACTGACTATTTTATTAATTCCTTACTGTAGAGGAGAATCGCCACGAAAACATATTTCGCGATTTATCTGTGGAAAATTTTACCAATATTCTCCAATATTTTAGAAGACCTACATAAAGTACTGTATACGTAAATTATAATAAACGTATAATATTATAATAACTTACACTGCGAACTAATTTACCGTCTACGTGACTCTACGTGTACCGACCTAATTCATTTGTAAATTCAATCAAGCTACGTGTATTACACTTGATATTGTTTCTGTTTAAGGTTAGTTCACACTAGAACACAGCTCTGAGGTTTTACTTCTGTGTTGCTCTCAGGGTGTAGGTACTCTCTCTCCATCTTACAAATTTTAGATTAGAGCCCCTAGCCAAGCTTTTTCCTTATAGCTTCATTATGGAATCGCCGATCAAAATGTATGAAATTGACATTACGGGAGTCGAACGTCAACTCCATGTTTAATTTGATCGAACGCTTATGCCAAAAGAAAAGTGGCTGTGACATACGGACGGACAGACAAACAGACAGACATGGTGAATCTACAGGGTGTAACAAAACTAAGTGATAATACTTGAAGGTGTAAGTAACTGCGCTACACTGAAAGTAGCAGCGCTGAAAGAGTAATTTTTTGTGGATTGTATGAGAACGCGCCCCCTCGTCATTAATTTTTCCATACAAAGACGAAAAAAAGTTTCTATTTCAGCGCTGCAACTTTTACAGCGAACTTTAAATAAGCGACACATAAACACCCTTGTATAAAGCTTCCATTTTTTGCCATTACGGAACCCTAAAAATACACGTCAACAAAACTCCCACTGAATGTAGATATGCTTTAGTTTGTTTATCCGTCCCAATTCTACTAATCCAGGACGGATGTTTTTAATTATAGGTTGGATGAAAAGTGTTATGGGCTTAACGTGTAGCCATTTTGTTTTCGTTTGAATTTCGAATGGAAATAACGAACCAATAATCCGACGGATAAAAATGACGTAAGCAGTCAATATGATAAAACTGCTTTTTAGGGCTCCTGTACTCAAAGGGTAAAACCGGGACCCTTTAAGTACTAAGACTTTGCTGTCTCTCCGTCAGTCTTTCACAGATTGTGTAATGTGTATTCCTATTACTGGTATAACAACAATTTCTTAAAATAAAATAAATTTTATATACATACAAGAAACTTGAGTTTTGGCCATTTTTAGTTTAAGTATAATAGTGTTATGTGCTAGGGTTCGAAGGATTCGGAGAGAAAGACCTGCTGACTCTCTTGAAGACCTTATCCACAAACACTAACAATCAGGCATTAATAAATTTCACAAAATTCTGAGTTATTCTTGTACTTTAATGATAATAATTAATAATAAAATCAAAATATTTTTTGCCTACTTTCGCACTATGACGGTACACAATCCTACGTGCGCGAGTCCGACTCGCAATTGGCCGATTTTTCCTAATAGGATTTTTTAACCCTCGGCTTGCTAAGTGGCTTTTCAAAATGTCGTTTATCGCGTGGGGTATTTGAAGGCCTCTCAAATTAATTGCTTAAGATTTTGACCTTTGGATTAAAATAAGAAAAGATATAGAGATAAAGGTTATGCGTGGGATATTAATCTCATGACTTTTAATTAAAGTTTAATAGTATTTGTACAAAATCTAAGATCAGATCTTTATAGAATTCTAGAATTATTTTCTTAGAAATCTAAGAAGACTTAGCACGAGTGCTTTTGTTGTAAAGGCATAGTTAATAATAGATTTTAAATAAGTACTTGTTTAAAATATAGGTTTTGGTATATTTAAAAGATTTAGGGTAAAGCCCAACGAGCGTAATTGAGTCATAGTCGCAGAATTTCGGTCGCGTAAATAATTTTTAATACTAATAATGACTCACAAAATTACGCTCGTGTGAATGAATTAGTAGGAATTTTCTATGAACTGAATGCAGCAGAATTTCTGCCAACCGAAATTCTGCGACTTACAAGTTACAACTCACAAAAAATTACATTCGTTTGGACTCACCCCTCTTTTAGTTGATTGAGTTTCTGTTTTGCAAAATGAAAGAAAAAAAAAAGATAATGGCCGCACTTAGGAACAGTGAACGATTTTGTTTTAAGAGCCTAGGCTGCCCCACTGGGTTAACGATTATTTAATCTTAATTTACTGCAAAGTTTGATACGAAAATTATAGACTTTATGACAAAATATTTAAAATCTCCCTGATTGCAGTCGTTAATTATTATTATTTTATAAACTTTACATAATGAAGACTTCAACATAAACTCCATAATAAATATATATTTTCAAACTCTTCATTTCTGACGACCTCTGTGGGTTGAGTGTGTGGCAGCTCAAGCCGGGGGTCGCGAGTGCGAATCCCGCCGACGAAACAAAAAGTTTTCAATGTTCTCGGGTCTGGATGTGTATTAAATATGTGTATGATATAATAAAAATCTAAAATATATGTATAGTATAAAAAGTATTAAATAAATTATATTATTTATGTTGTCTGGTACCTGTAACACAAGTCCTTCAGGTACTTAGCACGGGGCCAGACTGACGTGGTGTGAAGCGTCCATAGATATTATTATTATTTAAGTCTAAGTGCGAGCGTCAGTCGTGTACAATGATTACAATAAAAAAAAATATGGCAGCCGTCCGCCATTAAAAGTAACATCCAGGTGATATTATGTATGCGGCGTCAGTGCGTCTCCTGAGAAATCATCACAGCAGTGTAGTCTGTAGCACTAGATATAGGTCTCAGAGACACAGAACAATATCAAAAATGTTTCACGCGAGATATGGACGGAACTCTAAAAATACGGAGGGTTACTTGATTTAATTTAATTCCTATGGTAGGTAGTAGATTTGGCAATATTTGTGCGATATATTGAATAATTGTGTGACTGTGTGGAATGAGTTCATTTTGTCGCGAAAAAAAACTCTCCTATGTCCCAGGGACTCAAAATATGTCCATGTTCGTTTTATCTTCTTAAATCGTCTTTTAGGATTGATTCAGACCTCAACGCGACGTGTAGATGCATTTCTAAATTTATACGGATTTGACTGATTCGCAAGATGACTCGCGCAATTATTGTAATCTGCCAAATCCATACAAAGTTATGCCGCTCCACGCCTCGCCTCGTCGCGTCGCGCTCTGAATTGACCCTTAGTCGGGTTATGTCAATTCAGTGTTGGTCGTGATCTGTCAAATGGGTTTGACATAGAAAAAATGACGTAGTTCCATGTGCCTATGAATCTATATTTCTGATAGTACATACAGCTAATGGCCGAGACACAAAAACACGATACGACGTCGTGTCGTACCACGACGCGGCGTCGTTTTACGATGCGACGTCGTGTCGTGGGGATCCACGACGAGCATCATAAAAAACTACGACGCGACATCGTGACGTGCCACGATATACGGCACGACGTCGCGTCGTAGAAAATCACGACACGACGCCGTCGATACATCGACACACCTACCTGGATGTATCGACGGCGTCGTATCGTGAGTCTCTACGACGCACCGTCGTGTCGTAGTTTTTTACGATGCTCTTCGTGGATTCCCACTACAAGACGTCGCATCGTGAAACGACGCCGCGTCGTGGTACGACACGACGTCGTACGGGACAAATTGCGCACAGTACGTTTCGTAGTGCAAGTCGGCGCATTTGTGCGTGAAAAACGAATTCGAAAATCGTACTTATACGAAAAACGTATGAATGCGGCCGGCTTAAAATCCCAAGGTATTTTCTCGCCTGCGCACGTATTTTTCGTTTATTTTAGTACAAACAATGTTACTAACATCGGAATTTGTCTCGTCACTCCCAATTTCTTTAAGTTCCTGAGAAATCTGCGAGCGAGGCCACGTTGTTTCATTTCACATTTTATTGAAACCCAACATTGTTCCTCAGCTAAAATGCTTGTGACGGTTGCTTACGTGTATAACACTAGAATATATAAGAATATACAATAAAGTTTGTCTGTCTTACTTTTAACTTTTTACATCCAAAAAACTTATTAATCGGGACTTTTATGCTAGTAGTAATGCTACTACGAGTACATACTTTTTTCTCGACGTTTCGGCCGTGTTGCAACGGCCCAACACGGCCGAAACTCAGTCCCCTCGTGACCACGGCCGTTGCAACACGGCCGAAACGTCGAGAAAAAAGTATGTACTCGTAGTAGCATTACTACTAGCATAAGTCGCGTTAATTGCTTAAATGTGACCATTTTAGCCCCGCAGGCCGCAGGCCACTACACTGCGTTGCGGCGTCGCATCGTAAAAATCTACGACGCCGCAGAACGAATCGTGGAAATTTGCGATGCGACAAGGAAGATCCACTGAAATTTCGCGCTCCGACATCTCATCGCATTCCTGTGTGATGTTGTTTTTGCGATACGACGTCGCTACGCAGTGTTGTGGCTTGGCCCAAACTGTTGGCGCCACGGTTTTCATCTGGTAACACTGTAATAGTTATTATAAATCTGAAAGTTTTTCTGTCTTTCTTTTTCTCTTTTCGCTTTAAGTCGCTGTTGCCGTTGATTTTGTAGAGAGATTCACCAATATCTGCAGAAATGTTATCAACAAACCCAGTAATTTTGAAGCTCGAAATTCTTAAGCACTGCAATCTTCTTAACCTTGAATTATTTTGTTTTTTCCATGTCAATGAAAACAATCAATTTTTAACATCAATAATTTAACTTCCGAAAACATAATAATATGATACCTTCTATAATCTATATCGTGTACATAATATCATGTACATACTTCTTCGTACAATGTCAAAACTTTACAATGTTGATATATATAAGATAAATTCTCTTACAAAGTTGTAACAAGTATGTACAATATACACAATACAAATACATACAGTATTTTACACCGTTCTTAAAATCAGTGCACAGACAAGTTTATGTGCGCGACGTGATACTGCATTCAGTACTCCTATCATATTAAAAATGCAACAATAATGCTCCTTCTTTGTTTTATCCAATCCTTTAAAAATTGTTTTGTCGTTGTCATATAATATCAGCGTTTTGATATTTTATGAGAATACCATTACGTAATTTCATAGAAAATGGAAGAGATAAACAAGGAACGAATCTGCAATAATTTTGCACTAAAAAGTAAAATTGAGATAAGTGTAGTAATTTTTTAAATGGTTACATTGAATGAATCGTACATAATTTTTCATAGATATTGCTTTACAGTGGTTACTGTGGAGCAATATAGATTAGCTATGTTAGATCAGCTGAAATCACTTGTGTGCGTCTGCAATGCAGGCAGTTTAGCTCTAGTATGGACGTAGTCTACTGTTTGTATTATTTTGCTGTGACACGTGTATGTACGGAGTGGTACTTCTCAACTTGACGGAAATTCCTCCCTCACAACTCACAAGGGGCCTTCGCTCTCGGCTTCATAATTGTCTCCATTGTAAAGCGCTAATTTTATATTTATTCAGTACTGTGTGAATCAAAGTTTATTCTGTGTAAAGATAGCTATTTTATCACGTACTGGATGTCCCGTCGAACTTCCCTAATCCCTAATATTTTATTTCCCTCCTATAATACCTTCCTCGGATCTCCTCGAATATTTCAAGACCAAAATTAGATAAATCTGTTCAGCCGTACTCGAGTTTTAGCGAGACTAAGAAAATTATAAGTTCATTTTTATTTGCCATTTCATCACAAATTACGCTCGTTTGGCATAAGTGCCAAACGAGTGTAATTTGTGCGTTGTAAGTCGCAGAATTTCGGTCGCGTCGCGAATCTTTTCATACAAATCATGACTCACAAAATTACGCTCGTATGTGAATCAAACAGGACTTTTGTATGAAACTGAATGTAGCAGAATTTCTGCCAGCCGAAATTCTGCGACTCACAACTCACAAATTACGCTCGCTTGGCTTCACCCTAAGATAATAATATAATTATTATGTTACGTACATGTACGAGATTTTAAATAAGATAGGTCCATAATATAACAACGCGTGATTTTAACTCCGCTGTCTAAATTACCAGATGCCAGCAACAGATGCATACCAGACTATCTGAATCTGAATATTAAGATCGAAATTACCAAAATCGGTCGAGCCATTCGCAAGCTTCAGTGAGAGTTTTAAACTGCGGGCAACATCTAATCATTACTAATATTACAAATGCGAAAGTGTATCTGTGTTATTAGACAGATCTTTACGCACAAACCGCTGAACCGATTTTGCTGAAATTCGGTATGGCTTTGAGTCCCGGGAAAGGACATAGAATACGGAGTTGCGGGTGTCATCTAGTCCAGTATAAATAAAGATTATTTTATTTTCGTTATATTTGAAGACAAAAGAAGAACAACGGAAATTAATAGTTGTGCAAATGACAGCCAAGAGGCTTCAGGCCGTAATTATTTTACTCCAGACATAACCTTTATGTAGTTGACTTAAGGTCCATTTTTCTCTGATAAACAATTATAAATATATCTTGTATAATAGAGGCTAAACGAAGAATACTTCTTGGAATATCATCAAGTGATCCCGTTTAGAACAAGTATTATTACATTTCAAGAAAGTCGCTATCTCAATGAAACTTAAATTAATGGTCAGTTAACACCCAAAATGGACGACGCAGCTTTAAATTTATAAGGTCGTAATAAACTTTATTCACTACGCAAGAATGTAGCTATTTTTATAGCAAGAATACTAATTTAGAGCTGCGTTTCTCACGTCTCGCTGTTTACCTTACACATATTTTTTCATCAAAGATTTTTAATCTATTTCAACTAAATTAAACTTAAGTAATCATTAAATATGTATCTCTAAGTGCGGCCTATATTTTCTTGATTTGATAGACATTCTGTCCGCAATAATGAGCATAACAATTTTCCTTTTGTGTGTAATCAGCCATAAAAGATATTTCGATATATCAGACATTATTACTGAGATAAAACCGATCGTGACGTCACTATAGAGTGGGATGGAAGATGTTCCTGTCTTACTCACCCAATCTCAAGTTACTATCATAAAGTTATACCTTTTTTTTAGCTATATTAACTTTATGGTCACAATGTGTTTAGACAAAATATGAAGACATAAGTGGAGGAAGTTGATAACTAGCATTTTATAACTTAACAAAACTAAATGATAATACTTTAGGGTGTGTAATGTGTAGTCCCTTGTAGAGAGTTCACTGTGAAAGTAGCAGCGCTGAAAGACCAGATTTTTACACTTTTGTATGGGGAAACTCGTAACAGTGGGGCGCTTGCCCATACAAAAGTAAAAAAATGCTCTTTCAGCGCTGCTACTTTCACAGTGAACTCTACAAGGAACTCATACACACTAAAATATTGTCACTTAGTTTTATTACACCCTGTTATCTGTATATGGCTAAACATAAAACATGTTTTTTTATTCCGAAAAATCTTCCATTTATGCAAAAACCGAATACATATTTTCAAATTGTTAGTTACGTAATTCATACACTTGTGTCTTCAATTATAGGTCACCGAAAGGCCTAATTTATATATTTCGGTTGAGTTTTAACATTCAGATTAGATAGACACTGGGTAATTTATTCTAAACTGAGAATCCATTATCTAATCAAATATAACATTGTCTAGTCTCATCTATAACGATAATATAGGTCGCTTATTATTAGGTATGAGAAAATTAGATACTAGTATTTCCTCTGGTTTTGTCCGCATAAAATAGTATCAAACTTCCATCCCCTATTTAAACGTTAAATAGGGGATGGAAGTTTGATACTATTAAACATTAGCGGCTAAAAATGAAGTGAGTTTTTAAGTAAAAGCGGTTTTGTTTTGCACTATTTTAGGATGCGTAACAAAAATTTATGCTTCTGCTGTTACGTTATCATTTCTGTGGTACTCCCGGAGTGTCTGTCCTTTTTAGGGTTCCAAACCCAAAGGGTAAAAACGGGACCCTATTACTGAGACTTCGATGTCTGTCCGTCTGTCTCTCTGTTTGTCTCCAGATTGTATCTCAATAAGAACCGCTATAATAACTAGACATCTCAAATTTTTCCAAATTTAATGTATTTTTGTTGTTTTTTGCCTACTCCGCTCTACAACGGTACGGAACGGAGTAAAATGAATGTTTTTAGCAGTTTTTTGCACTTCAAAAAAAAAAACTCAGGTCCAATCTTATCTAAATTCCCTGAGATATATCTAGAATTCATGCACGTATTTCATCGGGGCTTTAAATTTCGCACACACAGATATGTTCATATTTCACTGAGGCACAGCTAGATATTCCGGACGGGTAAGAGTAAGACGCGGTGCTACAGATATATAGATAGTGGATTGAGCATAATATTATTATGTATATTGAAATATATAATAATGGTGCTGCCATTTGACAGCAGTAGGTTGTAATCAGGAGGGAGTTTAGTCCGTAGGCTACTGGGCAACACCACAGTAAAATCGGACATATCCTTACGGGCCAGCCCATAAGGAATCTATGAGGATTTTCCCGCTTTATAATATTTAAAAAAAAAAGCATATTATTATTATTTAGGCAAAAATCGGCCAAGTGCGAGTCGGACTTGAGCACGAAAGGTTCCGTACCGTTATAGAGCAATAGTAGGTCAAAAATTGTGTTTTTGTATGGGAGCCACCATAATTTTTTTATTTTATTTAAATATTATAATTAATTATTAAAGTACAATTTAATTAGGGCTTCGTGAAAGTTTCAAGTGCTTATCTCTTATCATTATTGATTACGAGCAAAAAAGGCCAAAAAAATCACGTTTGTTGTATGGAAGCCCCCCTTAAATATTAATTTTATTTTTATTTTAGTATTTGTTGTTATAGCGGCACCGGAAATACACAATCTGTAAAAATTTCAGAACTCTAGCTATAGCGGTTCTTGAGTTACAGCCTCAAGACATACAGACAGACAGATAGACAGACAGACAGACGGACAGACGGACAGACGGACAGACGGACAGACGGACAGACATCGAAGTCTTGGTAATCGGGTCCCGTTTTTACCCTTTGGGTACGGAACCCTAAAAATGAAATGTCCAGTATTTGTCACTTTTACACATGGAAGTAATGTTTAAAATTACTAGTTACGTGATTCCTATCGTCTATACTTAGTTGCAGAGACATAATTGTTCTACGAACATGAAATGGTGCCGGTTTTTCGTTAAAGTTATTATAAAATAAAAATATAATTATTTCTATTAAAAAGTCGACCAATCGACAAGCGATCGACAAGCTTTTATTATTATGCAAATTGTATAATAATATATTGAGGATTATAACTTAAAACTTAGTAAAAATTTTTAAAGAGCAATTCTTTTTAGACTATTTAAACAAAAGCTTTTTTCAAAAAGTTTTTTGTTTATAATTTAATTATTTATATGTAGATCATATTGTGTTGTCATCGGTCAGTCAAGGTTTGGTTACTATTAAAATATAAAAAAACTGTCTTAAAGATTATTCAGACAGAGTCACAAAGCTCGGCTTTTAGCTAGTTATTTAAATTATGGTTATAGACTATAGTTTCATTTTCAAACACGTCCGTGCATTTTCTATGTCTCTGGCGAGGATAAGAACGCGGTTCGGGTAAGACGTAGGGGTACGGTTGAGCGGGGTCGGCTACTCCGAAAGGGACGTGCTAGATAAGTTATTCCTGATCTTGCGTTATGGACTACGACATTTCGTGTAAGGGTGCCTATACAGATGTTCTTAGCCCAAGACACACGAGTCCTATGTGTATTTGAAAAAAAAAATATATTTTTTTATGTACTTAATAAATAAAGGTGAGACCATACTGCGACTTCACGTTCCATAAAACTTACGCTTAGCTCATACGTTTTCATACATACAAAGAATGCCGATCCATGTCGCGTCTCTCCACTGCAGTGTAGTAGCGCCAAGTAAGTTGTTTCGTCTTTAATTTCAAAATAAACATTAGACATTTTTTATAAACTGGTTGCTTGACCAAACTGCGCATCAAAGTTTTTAAGATCGTCATTATACTTGTTCCGTGAGAAGTTCTTTGGAGGGCCCTTAAGCATAATATTATTATGTAACGTATAAAACGGAAAAACAACGTTTGCCGTGTCATCTAGTTTTATTATACACTTGAAATAATAAAATATTATGTTCGCTGTTAAGCATATTTTGTGTACTAACCCACAATTTTTTTTGTTGAAATATTAATGCCGTTTTATTCTAAATGATAATTATGAAGAATATAACAGCATTCATAACTCAATATTTTTGTGGGATAGTACACAAATTCGTAACATCGTCAAAATAAAACAATTGTGTCTATTGCAGAATACTGATTACAATAAAAAAGTTGTTCATGTTTTCTTTTTATCACAGTACAGTCCAAAAGGACAATTTTGGAATAAGTACGGTAGTTGGGACATGGTTGGGACAATTTCTTTTAAAATTCAAATTTAGAATCTTAAACTCCAACCACAGACGCTTAAAATCACGATAATTAAGCAAATAAAACCGCCAACCGCGTTCAACAGCTAAATTGTGCAAATAAGATGTACAAAATGTACACTAAAAGTGTACGCTAGGAAAAATGCGCACTAAAATGTACAGGAAATAAAATGTACGAAATGTGGGTACAATTAGCATAGCTTAAGATATGAGTGGAAGAAGTGGGTAACTAAATTATTTGGAATCTGTCGTTTTTAGCATAAGTAAACGCTTTAGGACTGGGAAAATTATTAGAAAAAAATGAATTCTATGTATATTATCTAGATTCTAGATATTATGTCAGCTACATGATGAAGTAAGTAAGTTACAAGGTTCATTCAAATGAATAACAAGAGAAAATTTAATAGTATTTTAAAAAGATAAAACCAACTTCAAAATTGTACGTAATAGGCTTGATGACTATTTTTTTTTCTTATTGGTAATTGAAAGACCCTTAAAAAAAACATCGCTGAAAGAATGACTCTGATAGCTTAAAAATTCACCAAGATATGACAATTCAAACATCTCATAAAATAGACCTGCCCGAAACGCTCCATACAAAGTGCTACGAAAGACTGACGTCACTCTTTCTTAGTTTGTACGCATCGGGAGAGAACTTTGTTCGATAGGTATATTAAATATTGCGTTTATGAAAGTGGTTTCATAACAAAAGTTACTTTTAATTGCATAAGTTATCGAATGGTATACAAATATTAAAAAAATTAATTGAAAAAAAATCGACTTGATTATCAAACTTTGAAGGCGCATAACAAAAAAAATACAAATGCTATCGAGCTGAAATTTTGGGAACACTAATTTTTTACCGTGATTTCTTTATTTTATTAACAAAATTCGCTAATCTTTGACCTTGTCATCATCCCCATTGAGTATTAAAATTCCCTATTTCAAAAACTCCTCAACCGATTTTAATGAAACTTGCAGTATTTCCAAAGTTAAACATTACCTATTACAAAAAAAAGAATTACTTAAATAATTGGACTTTTAGTTCCGGAGATATGAAAACACAAATAAAAAACATACATACTGACATTTGTTCAGACGCGGATGTAGACTAACATATACAAAAAATGGGCAGTTCTGGAAATATTACATGCATACAGATCGAATTGATAACCTGTTTTTTTATATGAAGATCATAAGTTGTAGAATGTTTTATGTTAGTTACCCACTTCATCCGCTCATGTGTTCAGTTTAAGCTTAATAATATTCATGGCCGCTCAGCAAGTTCCACATAACCCTTCATGTTATATTCATATACAATATACATACATTCTGAATACAATATTTTGTAACCTCTGCCGCCCTTGGGAGTCTTTTCAATCGATATTAAAGTTTAAACGGCGAATTAAGGCACAAAACTCAATAAAAAAAGTCAAAATTTTTCTCTGTGCCACGCTATTTTCTTTGATTATTTTGATTATTGATACCTTAGTTTACTTAAAACAAACCACGGCAGGATTCAAATTTGATAATAATATTTTGTGACTATTCCCATAATTATATTTCCTGGCAAAACGTTCCCTTAAAGTATATGTTACGCTCAAAGACTGAAAACGCTCAGTGAGCGGAAAAATATCTCACAACGCGTTGTGGTCACAGTATAAAACGACGCGAAATTCGCGTTGTGGCTCTAATAAAAACGGCCACAACGCGTTCTGACAATCGCAAAAAGACTGTAACGCGAAATTCGTGTCGTGGCTGATATGCTATTCGTTTTTCTTGATTTGTTCTTATCTTTTCTTAATATATCGAAAATTATTTGTGTTTGTTTATCATGTGACTTTCCTAATGTGCCAGAAAAGATACGTAGTCATAGTTTACTTACTTAATTCTATTTACAGTGTAAACAATTAGTGAGAAGAATAATAAATTTAATAGCTGTTATGAAAACAATACCTACTAAGTACATACAACGTAACATCTATAAATGTTAACTTCCTGTGTTACAACCTTTCGTCAAAATTCTCCCTTTGTTCTCTAACACAATTTTTACTACACTAATCCACGCACTATCCAAATCGAATTTTACTAATTCTGGAATTCCAGGGAATTTACTGGAATCGAATTACCTGGCACTCGTAGGTTCCGTTGTCCCTCTTCTGGACAAACTTGATTTGAAGGGTCCAGTCCTCCGAGCCCTCGCCGTGTAGTACCTGGAATGGTGATTATGTTATTATATTAGTTGGGATCAATGATTTCGAGAGTAAGGATAGGCTATACATGCTTTGGACCAAGTATTTCACGATAAAGGGGGACGGATGAAAAATTTTTAGAATGTTTTATATTTGATTTTTTGTGAAATATTTAAGTACTTAGTTATATTTGCAACTGCTTAAAATGGACGGTTCTTTTGTACCGAAACATAAAGTGTCTGTAAAAACTACACTTCATTTTAATAACTATAACCACTTAAACGATTTAAACGTCCAGAGGTAACATACAGACATACCTATGCATAAATTTTTTCGCGATTATAATATTACTGTGGATCTAGAAGTCTTAATTAAAGGTAATATTTTATAATTTCGCTTCACTCCGCTCTTTAACCTCAAAAATCGCTGTTGTACTGAAATCAATATATTATAATATAAATCCAAAAGAGGGGCAGCTAAAGTATAGACACTTTGTAAGTCGACTTGCCTCGTCTTTTTTCGGAAGGGAGTTAAACGAATCACGGTTATTGGTATATTGATTTTTTACGTGTACATAAACATCCCTCGTCGTAAATATAGCTTGATTTAGTATTTCAACATTACATAATGACATTAAAGCATAGTATTGTGGCATAAAGAAATAGTCTACTGCGGGAATCGTATGTTTTGGTATATAAAAAGTAGCTGTCATCTAAATTCTTAATCGTAATCTTCAACGAGTACCTTACTTAATTTGATCAAAATCCGTTTAGTACTTTTAGCCCCAATTTCACCAACGACTGTTAAAGTTAACGCTCGAATTAGTATCACGTTACCACTTTCATTTTTCATATAAATGAAAGAGAATACAATTTAGACATGACATATTAACAAGCTGTTAACACTAACAGACGTGGTTTACACGTATTAAGTTGATGAGTTGTTATCTAAAATAAATTTTAACTTAATTTTAAGTGACTTAATTGCATGTAAACACAGAATTTAGTAGCAAGTAGCAAGTTAAAATTTAGGTACTAAAAATTTTGTGTTTACATGCAAATAAGTCACTTAAAATTAACTTAAAATTGAGTTGACTACTTATCAACTTAATACGTGTAAACCAGCCATTAGTGTAAAAAATTAATAAACACGATCACATACTTCTGGAGATATGTGATTGTGTCTGGTTTAGTGAACTGTTCGTGACAGTTTTCACTATATCAACAGGGTGCTTTTGCGCGCGCAGTGCGGCGGTGCCGCTCACTGCTTGCCCTATCAAAGAGTCCTGAGCGCCTTCCCCATAAAATTTCACCACTCGGTCGTAAAGTATTGCAGCCTTTACGAAATACGCAAACATTAGAAATCGATAGGCGATAGCTCATTACCATATCTTTATTATGATTACAGTGCGCTTCGTTAGCAAAGTCCCCACAACTCCCCCAAGTCCCCGCAAGTCCCCACAACTCCCCGCAAGTGCAGCTCAGCGTTTATGGTCCGGAAACGCTGATAGCAGTGATTAATTAAAGTATTTTACGATTAGATTTACTAATGCCTTGCAAATATTGATGTGGTGTGACTATCCAAATTAAGGTGACGCCTTGATAATTTAGCTGTAGCGATGTAAATTTTTCTCAGCAATGACTAAAGCTAAGAAATTAAAGTTCACTGTCAGTATTCATCATGTCTTTGTCTTTTAATTGCCCATAGCATAACACGATTGGTCAACTTTTATAACACAGAATAATCAATCAAAAAGACCTCTGTAAAAAAAAGCATTCCTATTTTGCCAACAGAGGAGAGTGATATAAGCTTACAAAATTTGTACATAAATTGGTTCTAGTATACACTTTAATCTGTCCATAGCTTATATGAAATGTATTTATGGTTTATGAATTACGGGACAAAAACCATTTTGTCGCTACGCCCTTTCAATTTTTTGCTGTTCCATTGCTTGTTTTCTATGAGAGGCCGGGCCAGCTTCTCATAGAAAACAAGCAATCTAAAACACATCCAACAGGCGTCACCTTAAGGGTTGCTGTATAAATTTTCAGGTGTTGGATATTACCGGTTACAAAACTCTGTTCATAATAATAATATGTTGTTCAGATTAAGCAGTTAATATCGTTAACTAGGTGTCACAACCACCAATGAGAAAAAGTAGGTTTATAGGTATGATTTTAGATATCATGTTAAACATTAACAACAATATTATAATTATTATTAACGTGTAAAGCCAGTTCGTTTACAATATTAATAATTAATAATTAAGTAATTGAAAAAACCATCGATAAAAAACTGACACGTCAAACTTATAACACGTAGCGAAAATCTGTAGCACCGCACTTTAGTAAATGCGTAGCATCGTAGTAAATAACGATGCTACACACTAGCTACGATGCTACATAATAATATTATAATATAATATAAATTATAATATACAACGTGAAATTTTAGTGGTTGTTTTCCCGCAGCAGAACGATTTACCTATAGTAGTACTATCGAACCATGCATGTTATTTTTTGAAAATAAAAAATATTTTGTATGACGTACTATGGAAACTTTATGCCGATAGGCGCGAGTTACTATGGACCCGACCGATTTTTTTTTGATTTAAACAAAAAAAACTTTACAAATCTATTGTACTACTAAGATAGAATCATATTTTTAGTGCGGGAAAACAACCATTAAAATTTCACACGGTACTTATAATAATATTATGTAGCATCGTAGCTTATGTGTAGCATCGTAGCTAATGTGTAGCATCGTAGTGAATGCGTAGCACCGTAGCGAGCGCGTAACATCGTAGCAAATGCGTAGCATCTTAGCTATTACGTAGCTTCGTAGCAAATGCGTAGCGTCGTAGCGAATACGAAGCTTCGTAGCAAATGCGTAGCGTCGTAGCGAATACGTAGCTTCGTAGCAAATGCGTAGCGTCGTAGCGAATACGTAGCTTCGTAGCAAATGCGTAGCATCTTAGCTATTACGTAGCCTCGTAGCAAATGCGTAGCGTCGTAGCGAATACGTAGCTTCGTAGCAAATGCGTAGCGTCGTAGCGAATACGTAGCTTCGTAGCAAATGCGTAGCGTCGTAGCAAATACGTAGCTTCGTAGCAAATGCGTAGCATCTTAGCTATTACGTAGCCTCGTAGCAAATGCGTAGCGTCGTAGCGAATACGTAGCTTCGTAGCAAATGCGTAGCGTCGTAGCGAATACGTAGCTTCGTAGCAAATGCGTAGCATCTTAGCTATTACGTAGCCTCGTAGCAAATGCGTAGCGTCGTAGCGAATACGTAGCTTCGTAGCAAATGCGTTGCGTCGTAGCGAATACGAAGCTTCGTAGCAAATGCGTAGCGTCGTAGCGAATACGTAGCTTCGTAGCAAATGCGTAGCGTCGTAGCGAATACGTAGCTTCGTAGCAAATGCGTAGCATCTTAGCTATTACGTAGCCTCGTAGCAAATGCGTAGCGTCGTAGCGAATACGTAGCTTCGTAGCAAATGCGTAGCGTCGTAGCGAATACGTAGCTTCGTAGCAAATGCGTAGCGTCGTAGCAAATACGTAGCTTCGTAGCAAATGCGTAGCATCTTAGCTATTACGTAGCCTCGTAGCAAATGCGTAGCGTCGTAGCGAATACGTAGCTTCGTAGCAAATGCGTAGCGTCGTAGCGAATACGTAGCTTCGTAGCAAATGCGTAGCGTCGTAGCGAATACGTAGCTTCGTAGCAAATGCGTAGCGTCGTAGCGAATACGTAGCTTCGTAGCAAATGCGTAGCGTCGTAGCGAATACGTAGCTTCGTAGCAAATGCGTAGCGTCGTCGTAGCGGATTGCTTTGTAGTGAATGCGAGGCAACGTAGCAAATACCAAAAATCGTAGCAAATGTGTTTCATTCTTTCAGAGCTCATTTAACAATGATCGACGTTAATTATTGTACATATTGTAGCTGTACGGAAATCATGGTAGCAATGCTGGTTATCCATCACAATTGCAGAGCCTTAAAGCACACGAAAACTATTGTATCACCATACACCTACCACAATGATTCGTACAGACAGGAGCTGTCGCAATTTGTGTTTAATATCAATACAGCGCCATTTTGAATATTGAACGTGACGTATAAAGCCCGCACAATAACTCAGCGTTCAAAATACAAATGCCCATACATTGAAACATTGAATGCGCCATGTCAATCTAGATTTGTTGCTTTATTATTTACTTTATTATTGAACTGCCTTGGCAGTTGTTTTGCTATACTAGGTGTAACAAGATTAAATTTTGATAATACTTTAGGGTGTGTATGTGTTCCTTGTATAAGTTCAATGTGAAAGTAGCAGCGCTGAAAGAGCAATTTTTTTTTGCTTTGTATGGACAAGCGCCCGCATGTCATGAGTTTTTCCATACAAAGATGAAAAAGTAACTCTTTCAGTGCTACTTTCACAGCAAAATCTATATAGGGGACCCATACACACCCAAAAGTATTATCACTTAGTTTTGTTACACCCTGTATAATATACGTTATTTGTTGTATGAAAATTTGATGTTGAATTTTCAGATATATTAAAGAATTCTTCACTTAAAGAGTTTGGATTCAACAGGCTCATAATTTCTGGACCAATTTTGGTAAAAAATTCTTTATAGTAGACCACGGGTAAAAAGCATAGTTATGATACTTTTGATGGAAACGTACGATTACCGCGGGATAATAATACTCCCCACACCAGTTTTCGGTAATGGTGGCCGGTTTCATTGAAACCAGACCAGGTACGCAGGAGTAATTTTATAGTGCTCAAGTGTGTGCGCAGTACACAACAGCACTCTATTCCTTTACTCTCATAACCCAGTGGGACGGAAGATCGACACGACTGGCGAAAAATCAGGCACAGGACCGACTTTTTACATGCCCATCCGACGCATGGATCATCTTACTTGTCAGACAATCAGGTGATCAGCCTGCATTGTCCTAACCAAACTTGGAAACATGTTATATGTTTCCAACGCGGGAATCGAACCCACGACCTCCGAGTCAAGAGCCGCGCTCTGTACCACTAGACCACGGAGGCGTACTAATAATAAAACGTAATAATACTCCTACTGCTATTACGACGCGATGTGAGAACGCGCGGTGCTGCAGCTTTTGACTAAAGGCCCTGCATTGGCCTTAATGGCTCCATATTTACTGTATTACCTCTAATATCTATTTGTAATACCATTCATTAGTAGTACATTACTGCTGCGGTTACAAACCCGTGTTTACGTATGTTTTAACTGTATAATCACAAACGTAGTTAATTCGAGCACAACGTTATTTAACTGTGGTTAGTTACAAGTTTATATTATAACTGGTTAAATTATAAACTCGGTAATAAGCACATAATAGGACCTCTGTGGCTAAGTGGTTGAGCGCGTGGTGTTCAACCACAGCAACACAGGTGGGGTCGCGGTTTCGAATCCTGTCGCCAAAACAAAAGTTTATTTTATTCCACTGAAAGTTTAATTTTTTTGTTAGATTTTCCTTAAAGCTGTCTACACACCAAAGTCACCGGGCAAGGCCGGCAACCTCATTATACGCTTTTTATTAGCTTCACCTGTATATTTGTTTGTAACCGACTTGGGCGCGATTTTGACCCACTTTAAACAGCCAGATTTCGTTCAAACTTTGTAGATTTATCGAGAACCGATGACAATACACTAATTTGATATAATTATTCCATTTTTCAATTTGTATGTTTGTTTGTTTGTTTGTAACTGACGCTTTATATAAAAAGCGTGTTTTTAGTTTTTTAAACTATTATTTTGAAACAAGCTTTGTCAAAATTGTTTCAAAATGCGGCCGCTGGCCTTGCCCGGCGGGTTATGCCGCCGGGCCGGCGGCTTTGGTGTGTAGACAGCTTGTCGGGGCCTATCTACTGGTAGATAAAATAAAAGATGCAAACGATAGAACTCCGATATATTATAACGACTAATTACAATGTTGGTAACTAATTAAGTATGTAGTGGACGTGCGCGTGCGCCGGTGGTTCGGGAAGAAGAGAGCGAGCCCCGCCGCGCAGCTAGCGCTAAATTAGCGCTAAATTACATCTAAATGGATGCAGGGCATTAAGCGTGGACAGTAGTTTTTATTATTCGTAGGTGGAGAGGGAATGAGCATACATGCATAATATATGTGGATATTTTAAGTGGTGGCTAGAAAAAAAGAAAGGAAAATCATCTGAGTTCTGACCGAGCGAGGTGGATTGTTTCAGGAAGATCAACTACAATAGATTTCAGCTGTCATATCGAGGTACATGCTAAGAAAACACCGATAGCGCGATGCAAGATTGTGGCGCTAGTTGATCCGCGTACGTTCGCTATTAAAATATTAGTATAGGAGTATGGGTATTGGGTATATTAAGGTAAGTACTAAGTACTATCAGAGAAATTGATTCATACCCATGAAAGATGGCAGACCTATGTATTTTGGTTGCGTTTTGTCAAACCAAGCCGACAGATGACGATACATAAGTTGACTTATGGCCGTTCCCTATATTCAATCTATCTCTAGTTTGACATACAACCGATCGCAGCTGACATAGAATTGACATAAAATATATGGATCTAATGTCTAATGTGAGCTATTCCTATCTCAAGTAAGAGATAGATCAAATATTGGGAACGGCCGTTAATCAGACCAAATGACGTAAGTCCGTTAATTGCCTATGAATCAATTTCCTCGATGGTACATGTAGTATGTACAGTACTATGTAGAATAATATTATGCAGTATGTTGGGTAGTATCACTATTCAGTGACCTTCATGAAACCATTCGGGCAGCAAACCGATTGCTTTTACGTTAAAATCACTTGAAATTCTCGATTTTTCATTCGATAAATAAGCGTTTATTTGCAGCTCGTGGCAAGTGCTGTATAAACCTCTCGTCCGGCTCGAGTTGGCTCATGAGAGCTGTATTGAAAAATAATATTTCTTGCGCCCGCGAATCCGTCCGTGTATGGACTATGGACTTTAAAGCCGTTTTTAATTTATTTTTAGTAAAATCGGTATGATATCCCTTTTATTTTAATTTTAGACTGTAATTTTAAAAAAGTATGATATCCTTATATTTTTACAATGCTTTGGAAGTTTTGAACACATTATTAATAATACTAGCTGTCTCGACGGAAATTGTTTTGTCATAATTTATACGAGCATTGGCTATACGAAAACCCTACGACATAATCTCAGGGAGCCCAAGTGAAGTAATTATCTAAAAAGAAAATGAGTAGGAAAAATTCTAATTTTCCGTCCCAAGGAAGCGGTTTATTTTATCGCATGATTAATGTATTACTTCTTTATCCCGCAATTCAAATATTTTCTTAAACTAATCTTATTATATTGAGATAGAAATTTTCGAAACTGGCTAGTACTGAGCTCAGTCCTAGACATTAAAATTGTAACCTATTTAGATACACCACATACCTGGAACCTCTCATCGTTGGTGTATGTGAATTTCCCGGAGCTGAGGATATGCCAGTCTCTCTTCCTCACCCATGATACTTGCTGTGGAAGAAAGAGATAGATGGATTACAAAATATTCAATAATATTATCTTCTTTAGTTAAGTAGTTCTATATCCTTAAAATACCTCCACTGGAAAACAGCACTAAATACAGACTATCATAAAAATGTGTGGTTCTTTAATATGAATATAGTCATATTTAAACATGGCCTAAATCAAAGTAACAATTTACGAAAAAGTTAGAACACTTCATTCCAATAATTATTGTAAAGAAGAATTCTGGCGGTTTAAGTTCAAATCAAAATTACAAAACGTGACGCTATGACGCACTTTTAAACTACACGTTTAAGTTTAACTAAACTTATTAGAATACATAATTATTATTTGTACCAAATTAATATCAGTAACATTTATTATAGCTCTCTCCTAATCTCCCCTAACAAAAAAAAAGCCACACTACCATCAAATAGGTCGGTATTTCCCGTTTCTTTTGCAGTATATCCGGTGTATCTATCGAACCATTAGTCGCTCAATTTCAATACACTAAAAGCCCGGAGCTCGAATATAGATTTTGTGAACTGATTTCAACTTAGACTTTCCAGCATTAATATTTACAAAGTAATATTGAGGCTACTTTTAATAATCTTGATATTTTAAGCTTAAAATTTTGCATATTTTTCATATTATAGCCTAATTTAATATATACCTCCTTATTAATAACTAGATGATGCCCGAAACTCCGTTGCGCCAAAATTCATTTATTGCGCGGGAACCGTACATTTTTGGGATAAAAACTATCGTTTTCCTTTCTCGGGACTCAAAGTATCTCCATACCAAATTTTAGCAAAATCGGTTCAACGGTTTAAGCGTGAAGAGGTAACAGACAGACAGACAGAGACGGACAGTCAGACAGACTCACTTTCGCATTTATAATATTAGTATGGATTAGTATGGATACAACGACAGCGGACCTTGAATAGTTATGGCCGATTTACATCTTACCAATCCAGTATTACAATCTAGCGCTGGATTATTGGAATAATGTAAATGGGCACTGGAATGTACTGGAATGCAATTCCGTATGTTTCAGTGCATTCCAGTGACCATTTACATTATTTTAGTATCAAATCAGTGCTTGTAGAATCGCCGATCAAAATGTATAGAATTGACACAAGCGTTCTTTAACTATATCACGTAGACGTTAGATTCGTCTAAGGTCAATTCCATAGATTTTGATCGACGATTCTTTAAAGAAGCGATAAAGAAAAGTCTTGGCTACAGGCTCTGGATAGGAATAATGTAAACCAACCATTACAGCTAAGCGCTAAGCTTATAAGCTGCGTTTTTGATTACTTTATTATATTATTAACTTTTGATTCGTTTTTCATGTACACAACAATAACATACATATACAAACTTCGATCAAATATTCTAATAATATTTACTGTTTGCCTTTACATACTTCTGATTGGCTTTGACATAATCCATTTATAATAGGCCAGCGTACACATGGCAACAATTTAATGATTGACCTCTTATTTCGAACATTCATTATACAAACAGAGCTCAGCTTACAATAGGCATGTGAAGTTTCGCCTACCCTACATTGACTTATTCAGAGAAAATATTTACTAAACATTTCAATGGAAAAATATGTATGTTTATTTGCGTAATTTGTTCATGTTCCCTTAGGCACGAATAGTAGAACTCTCAGTAATTAGGAATAATACGAAAAGCAGAAACAGTTTTAAACGTTCGAGTGTTGAAATAAAAAAGCCAAGTCCGCCCGTCGAGTTGAAATAATGAACCAATAGAAATTGCTTCGTAAATTCTTATCGAATGCGAATTTACGGAGTGAATGCTGATTCTGATGGGATTATCATTACGCTCGCCTTTAAGCTAGCTTATCCGCATAGTAAACCTATTGTATCGTTTTAAAAGAGGATATAAATAATATCATCTTCTTTCTTATATATAAAAATAGATTTTCAAATGTGTTAGTCGTGCTAAAACTCGAAAATGGCTAAACGGATTGGGCTGATTTTAATCTTAAAATATTCGTAGAAGTCCAGGAAAGGTTTTAAAGTGACACGAAGTTCACCGGGACAGCTAGTAATATATATTTTTGCATAGGCTCCGAAAGTTATTTTCATTTGCTACTAGGTACATCTACTTAATACATAAATTATAAATCCGAAGTGTAACTGTCTGTCTGTCTGTTACCTCTTCACGTCTACACCCGAACTAAACCGTATTTCTGAAATTTGGGAAGAATATACGTCTCTGAGTCCCGAGAAAGGACTATGTGGCGGTACCCACAATAATTAGCGTTACATTCCTGCATCGCGCTATCGAAGTTTTCCAAGTGCGTCGGTATTTAATATGTAACAGCTGAAATATATTACGTGGGCTTCGGCCTGACCGAGCATACTCCTCGCTCGGTTGGAAGATCTTCCTTTGTGGCCGCCCCAGGCCACAGGACATAGCCAAAATTAAAGGAATTTTGGTGCCGTTACATGTTGCATCAAAACTTCTTACAAAAGTTGCAGGCGTTATCAGCTATTAAAAATAAAAATACAGAATAATTACATAAAACATTTCTTGCTTGGCCCAACCAAAAGCCGTTTTTGCCAAAGTCAAATTCAAAATATCATTTTTTTTAGAAATATTTACAATTATTTACATTAATCCTTTCATCATTTTTTGCGTTTTAATATAAAAATGACAACGGTATCATTATTATTTTTACAAAAGGGAAAAATATATTTTGGTTAAAATTTCCGCCATCTAACGTGTACAATGTTTTTACATCATCATTTAGCTAATTATACCGTTGGTTAATTTTGTACGTTCCGGCTAAAATATACAGACAGAGTGTAAACAGGGCGCCGCGAACGTCACAATATTATGGCTGTTTACAATTTACGTGACCATAGCGGCTTTATAAACTTGTTACTTTACTATCGTGTGGCAGTTACCTACTTTAATGTTTAAAATATTATAATAACTACAGTGTCTACGTAAAAAGTTGTAATCTAGATAAAATTTTCTTTTTTTTATGTAAAAAGGGGGAAAACGAGCAAACGGGTCACCTGATGGAAAGCAACTTCCGTCGCCCATGGACACTCGCAGCATCAGAAGAGCTGCAGGTGCGTTGCCGGCCTTTTACGAGGTAATAGGGTAGGGGAGGGTAGGGAAGGGAAGGGAATAGGGGAGGGTAGGGAAGGAAATAAGGGAGGGTAGGGAAGGAAAAAGGGATTGGGCCTCCGGTAAACTCACACACTCAGCGAAACACAGCGCATGCGCTGTTTCATGCCGGTTTTCTGTGAGCCAGTGGTATTTCTCCGGTCGAGCCGGCCCATTTGTGCCGAAGCATGACTCTCCCACGGTGTATATTATGCTTTTTACCACTTGAAATTTTTGTTTTATGGACTACTACTGCAGATTTCATGCACCGAACTCAAAATTTAACAGACGGACAGACAGAAACACTGTCGCATTTATAATAGGCTAGAGGACGCTCGCAATTCGTTACGCCGAAATTAGTTTATCACGCGGGAACCGTACCATTTGTAACCAAAAACTACCCTATGTCCTTTGCCGTGCCTCGAAGTAACTTCATACCAAATTTTAAGTCAGTTCAGCCGTTTATACGCATAAAGAGGTAACAAATAGTGTGGTTATATTAGTCGTGGCCATAAAGATGGATCTTCGGACTGAACGAGGTAGTATCATAACATGATCCCCGCGTTCCATTTGATGTTAAAAACGACCAAAACGCTCAAAACGCCTTCTATTTTGAGCGTTTTGATCGTTTTTAACATCAAATTGTAAGCTGTTTTTGTCTGCAGTAGAGACAGACACCTTTCTCATATTCGTAACTAACAATTAGAACTGCCATTTTTTGCATAAATGGAGGCTTTAGGACCTGGGTGGAAGGAAAATGAAATAGAAAAACCGGCCAAGTGCGTATCGGGCCACGCGCAATATAGGGTTCCGTAGCACCGCTAGTTTTTGAAAATTTTTGTATGGTCAATGAATGTACATTTATAACATGTTTTACACTACTAACAACATCATCTCAAAGGAATTTGAACGAAAAGTTCCTTTATACTTCGCCGAATATACTTTTTTTAGTTGATCGATTATTCTCTATTACTTATCTTTCATCATTATTATCTATTACTCAATAACTTATAAAGTCTTCTTAGCCGTGATAGTTTTTTTTAAATTCAGCATAATTATTTCCTACTCCCGTGAATTTTTTCACATTTCCAGAAGCAACCGCTTAGCTGGTAGAAGGACACTGGACTAACGATTTTTTCCACTTTAAAACTTAATATATCAGAAATAGATCCCTAAATCGGAAAATGATCTATGAATACTCATAATATTTTTAAAAAAACCTATCCAACGACACCCCACACGATGGGATGGGCGCGAAAAAAAAATTCAACCCCGCTTGATGTGTAGGGGCGTACCATAAAAAAATATTTTTTAAATATTTTATGCACCATTTTGTCGGCATTATTAATATGTGTATTCATGCCAAATTACAGCTTTGTAGGTCCTATAGTCTCTGAGCAAAACCGCGGATGGACAGACAGACAGACAGACGGACGGACGGATAGACCGAAACTATAAGGGTTCCTTGTTGACTACGGAACCCTAAAAATGGGATTTTATGTTTAGCTAGATATAGTAGCTAGACGATAAAGTAGGTAAGTTACAAGGTTTGTTCAAATTATAGGAGGATAATTAATGAGTAATTATCCCTATGCACTAATGATAATGTAGTAAAAAATTATAGTTAACGTGTTTTTTCATGTACGTCCTCATTTTATAATGCCGCGGCCGCATATGCGTAGTGTTTTGCGCTAAAACCGATACTATTGGACGATCTGCGTGTATCGTCCAATAGTATCGTCTCATAGCACGAAGCTTCGGACGATAGACGCAGGTGCGGCCGGGCTGTAATATTAATAAGCTGATACTCACGCCGCGCTCGCTCAAGTGTCCGACGAGGCAGTGCAGGTACGCTGTCCCGCCGAGCTGCGCTGTCACGTTGCTGACGGAGTTGTTAGCCGTGACGTCGGCTGGCGCTGCCACGGAGGCTCGCCAACCGCGCGCCCGTGTGCCGTGGTGTCCTGCAAGTAGTGGACCTAGATTACCTGGATTGTGGATCTTTAATTCATCAAGCCCCAAGCGGTCGCATGCAACCGCGATAACAAAAAATAAGATGTGTCTCGTTTTTCCACGATCGACGGGTTAAATTTAAACATAAAGGTACTTCTTCACAATAAACCATGCTGGACCAGCATGGTTTATTGTGAAGAAGTAAAGGGATCGCAATTGTATTGACAGAGTAATGGTGAATGATGGCGGAGGATTTACAGGCGTGGCTCGCAATGGCGTGGTCTGCCCGTCTGCAGTGGGCCATCGTGGCCTTAGAAGCCTTAAAGTTTAAGCTTTCACTAAACGAGAAAATTAAGTTAACTGCAGGGGTCTTCAAATAAGATTTAACGGCCACACTCAGAGACATTTAATGATTACTTAAGCGGTTCCTAGACGGTAATACAGCATGACATGCAAATTACGTACTGTACAATATTTGATTGACAATTTGTTTAATTTTTCATCCTGCAATACATGTAGTATGACATGCGCGCAAGATCCTTTCAAAATCTTCATATCATGGAACAACGAACGTTGTCACGTAAATTAATGTCATGCTGCAATACAGCATGACATTAATTTACCGTCTAGGGTCCGCTTTTGATTTAATGAAGAGTTTGGCAGAAAATATATTATAAAGGCCGTCACAGACTTAGCTATAATATAAATATATATATTATTATACCGTACTAAACACACTGAGACCAGAAATATATATTATAGCTGAGTGTGTGGTCACGCGAAAATTGTATAGAAAATATTTAGTAATATGCCTAGCTATAAACATATTAATATATATTATAGCTAAGTCTGTGATGGCCTTTAGAGCCCATAATAATGTCAAAATCTTCATCATTTCAGAGCTAAATAAAATAATATCGTCGTAAAACTAGTGACAAGATGGATATTTATTAACAACAATATAAAATAAATTAATTGGTCTTACGTATGTCTCCAGAAGAAGAGGTGATGAGTGGCAGCATGAGCAGCACCGCGGTGAGAGCCGCGCCCGACACGCCTCCCGCTCGCCATTTCATCTGAAATTAAAAAAAAAACATCAAAACACGTACTCAATCAAGTACATAACATACTCAATGAGGAACATGTACAGAATCAGAGGCTGTAGACAAAGTCCCTTTCATTAAAAACGATGACGATATTCGTTATCAAAATGTATTGGATTTGACATTAGTCTTCGCAAGCGAAATGTCATTTAGCGATGACTTAATATGTCAAACCGCATACATTTTGATAACGAATTTCGTCATCGTTTTTAACGATTGATACTTTGTCTAAGGGAGCAGGTATTTAATGGCTAATTTTGGTTTCGAACATACCGAATATATTGCCGAGGATGATGGGACCTATTAGATAAAGAGCGGTCACGCGATCAAAAGTGCAAGCGGTCAGGTCTGCGTTCGCGTCGTTAACACAGGAGGCATTCTGACGCGGTCAGAACGCTTCCTGTGTTAGTATATTATCTATGTAAAGCAAATAACACAAATAACGCAAAACTGACCGCTTCAACGCTTGACCGCGTGAGCGCTTTCTGTCTGATTTATTGGGCAAAATTATTCATCTGAGCATGGTATCAATTATGATATTGGCTCAGATGTAGAGAAGTTAGAAGAGAAAGATACCAATAGGCTTTTTAATCGACTTCAAAAAAGGAGGTTATTTTTAAACGTAGACATAATGTACGGTTCTTCTCGATTCCATTTTCGTATAGTCACCCCAACATCTATTACTGTATAAAATAGGACAGGTACTTTTATATAACTTTGATGTAAACATCAAAAAGCTTTCTATCCGTAAGAACTACGAATGAAATGTTCCCAGTTCCGACTTGGAAACTTTAATATCCTAAATATCACAAAATATAACATCAAGACAGACGTCGCATAGCAGCTGCTAAACAAGTTTGAATATTGTTATTTTCCTATATTCACCAAGTAAATAGTACGAATAACGGATTTAGGATGAAGTTTGGTTCAAGATATTATTGACTTTGAGTTAAAGTTAGCATAGTAATAATATCACATAAAGTTTATTAATAGGGATGATGACAAGGTCAAAGATTAGCGATTTTCGTCACTAAAATAAAGAAATAACGGTAAAAAACAAGTGTTTCCAAAATTTCAGCTTGATAGCTTTTGTATTTTTTTTTGTTATGCGCCTTCAATGTTGGATATTCAGGCCGATTTTTTTTTCGATTAAATTTTTTAATATTAATTGTATACTTACCATTCGAAAACTTATGTAATTTAAAGCAACTTTTGTTATGTAACCACTTTCATAAACGCAATAATTAATATAGCTATCGAACAAAAATCTCCCGTGACGCCTACAAACAACTCTAAGGTGACGTCATAATCGAGTAGCATTTTGTATGGAGCGTTTCGGGCAGGTCTATTTTATGAGATGTTTGAATTGTCATATCTTGGCGAATTTTTAAGCTATCAGAATCATTCTTTCACCGATGTTTCTAGTTTTTAAGGGTATTTCAATTACGAGTAAGAAAAAATTAGTCATCATGCCTATTGAGGTGGATTACAAACAGAGTGTCTAATGACTTGAATAATAATGACAATATGACATTTTAGTGAAGTGTTATTCAATCAGTTATGACTAGATCACCTCCGCAACATAGTTGATGGTTGCGCCAAAATTCGTTCGCGCGGGAATCCTACATTTTCCGGCGTAAAAAGTATCTGCTATGTCCTTTTCCGGGACTCAATACCAAATTTCAGCAAAATCGGTATGAGCGTGAAGAGGTGACAGACAGACAGACACACTTTTGATGTTTGGGTAACAGTCTGCGCCACACAAAACATTATTACTTATTTACTATGGGAAACGTAGTTGTGTTGGTATTTGAAGAATAATCTTGTAATTAAAAGTAATTATTTAAAGCTATTATAACGAGAATTAATATCAACAGTACTTAAAATAAATGTTTTATACGTAAAACTGTTTCGTTTTGTGCAAGTCTATTAAAAATATATTTGGAATATTTTCGTCATTCGATTTTTCTTTTAATATTATAACAATATAATATAAAAATGTAACAGAATTCAATGTTTTCTTTATAAGAATCACAATATGAAACATTTATACCGCAGCCTTAAAAGCGGTCTTTTGTGTTATAAATCTATTGTGTTTATATTTACAAACATCGTGTTTTGACGACTTAGGCCCACTTGCGCCAATCTGGGTTAAAGTTAACTCTGAGTTAAACATCGTGTCATCTCTATCACTGACTTGGTGAGTGACAGATATGACATGATGTTTAAATCAGAGTTAACTTTAACCCAGATTGGCGCAAGTGGGCCTTAGACGCATAATATATTTTATTATTTTACTATTTGTATTTTTTGTGTAACAGTATTGCTATCATCAGTATTCTGTGAGTACAGGAATATACCTATACCCTATAGTCTGTCAAAAAAGCGAAGAAATTAAAAAGTGACAACAACCACTTAAGTTCCTGAACAAATTCTTTTTACAAATATTTATATACTAAAAAAAAAATTTTGTGTTTAAATATTTTTTAGTAAATTTACTACTAAATATTTAAACTAAAAAATATTTTTTACTATTTAAATATTTTGTAGTAAATTTACTATTTATTTATATATTTTTTAGTGTTTTTGTCTATTTTTTGGTGTTTAAATATTTAGTACTAAATTTACTAAAAAATATTCAAACACAAAAATTTTTTTTTAGAATTTAAATATTTTGTAAAAAAAAAATGTTCAGGACCCTAGGTAATTACTATCTTATGCTGAAAAATAACTCAAACATGTTAAATATTTTCGTATGAGAAAATGATTTTGGTATTAAGAATGTATGAAAATTTCGAGGGTAACCCGGGCCCTTAATCATCCATACTAATAACATTAACGCGACGTCCACTCTCGGCCGGTCTATATTCTGTTACCTCTTCAATCCTATGGACACTTGAAATTTTCACAAAATCCTCATATGAGTACCTACTTTAATATTAATTTATAAAATTTAAATAATATAAATAATTAAGGGGGGCTCCCACACAAAAAACACAATGTTTTCCTTATTTTCGCTCTATAACGGTACGGAACACTTCGTGCGCGAGTCCGACTCGCAGTTAGCACTTGGACGATTATTTCATTATATAGATATTCATCAGTCATCACAGTGTGTTAATTCGACGTCAACCAAATTTATGTAAAATTTATACAAATATTTAGTCGTGAAAAGTTTTAATTGGCATTTGTATTGCTACTTTGTAATACTACCTTTGTACTAGCTGTAAGTTTTCCTATAAAATAAAATAAAACCTAGGACGATACTTACTGATGAATCTCAAAGTTCCGATTAGTAAACTCTTTGGATAAAACAAAAACAATTAACACTATCTTTGTAAAACTTAGTTCAGGGAACCGTCAAGTAAAGTGTAAAATAACAATGTTAATTGAACTAAGTTTAAAAGATTTTTCAAGTTAATCGAAGTTTCTCGATTAATTATATCCAAAGGTCACGGAACCAATTAAGGGAACTCGTGAATTACGGGTACTAAAGGGTGATAGATTGTACGGACAGCATAAGGGATTGACGTGCCCTATACGTCTTATTAACACTACGCTTATGTAAGACCGTAAGATACCAGCCGATAGGTAATAAGCACATTAATACATTATCCGCCGTTCTCAGAGACATTTTATTATAAATATTCAATTTAATGAAGAGTTTGACATAATATAAAGTGCTCCCTAGACGGTAATTCAGCATGACATGCATCTACGTGACAGTATTATTTGTTGCATGACATGCCTATCGTGAAACGATCATGCGTGCATGTAATGCACATATTATTGCAGGACGAAAAATTAAAGAACTTGTCAATCAATGTACAGCACGTAATTTGCATGTCATTCGCGTCAATAAACGATCATGCGTGCATTACAGCACGTAACGCATGTAATGCTGAATTACCGTCTAGGGAGTGCTTGATGTATGGAGCTTATGTCAAAATTTTGAATTAATTACATTTAATTAATGTTCCACTCTGGATGCGGCAGTATGTATGTTAACATTTCAGTAAAGGTTTTAATAATCAATCTATGGTGCATATAATATAATATTTATAAAATTTAAAACAATGTTTTTTCTGGGGTACTTCTTCAGAAAAAGCCGTTTCCTTCCGCACCCCTCGCTTTTCTAAGTCCAGTCTACTTCTTAATCATTATTTTGTTGTTGCGGTGGTTTTATCGTTTCCGTAACTTTACCTTACGCGGGTATTGGGTTCCACGGTGCCCCATGGTGTTTTATTGCGACAAACTCGCGCCTGGGGAGTCTCACATGCCCTGGTTGATGTCTTCAATAAGCCAGGAATGCGTAAAGCATTTGCCCAAGTTAAAAAGTCACTCCCATAACACAAGCAATACTGTATCTATTCACTTTAGTTCTTACGGAAAAGTAAATACATACATGTTTATATAACACACATACACTATTTATTGTAATGTAACATCATATATAATATAAAAACATCTACTTCAAATTATTATAATATTTTGAGCTGAAACGTATAGCTTATAACTTGGACCACACGCAAAATCTTGATAACAACTGTCACGGCAAATATCTACAAACTAATTTGTACTTACCCTCACATTTTTTAATAGTTTTTATAATTTGTTAGTCATCTTGCATTTTGCGTGTAATTATTGAATATAATAGTTAAGTAAACTTTTGTTAAGTGCTATTACTTTATATAATTTTTTGTGTCCACTGTATGGGGTGGAGGGTTGATGGCCTGAGACACAGGAACACCTAGTTCAGGCATCAACCCACCTAAACGCTTACTTGTAAAACTGATCAACGTATTGTCTAGTTTTAAGGTGAGAAATAAATGATTATGATTATGATTATGATCCCTCCTCTACAATAGTCACAGGCTATCTGCCTCCTTCCAATTAGCTGATAAGAAGTTGAGAACATTAAATACTTCTTTCTTTTTCACACAAAAGTACCTAACAACCTTCTAGTTTCATGGCGCATATCTCTATTAAACCGATAGTTAAAAGAGTTTATTGGCATAGTAATAAAAAGCGACATCTATTGGCGCCATATTTTAACATCACGCCATCGCAATTTTTAAGCATTAAAATAATTATACCGGTCAAAAGGACGCTTTATAAATGAAAGCAATTTGCAACAAGAAATTAATTGCTCCGTAGTTAAACAAATTAATTATTTTTATGTGAAAATATGCGACGAGTAATTCGCTTGATGCATACCGAGTAGTTGATAGTGCTATAGCACTTATAGCTGTTATAACAGGTATAAGTGCTATAACAGGTATAATTACTGCAATTTTGCAGATAATGGACTTCTATCACGGAAACAGTTAAGTGATTACATAAAGTATCATAATTTATAACCAATTGAGCGCCTGTATTGTTATCTTAGCTCTGAAGTATTTGCTACCGGAAGAAATTATTATTAGTTACATAATATTTATTTAATGCAGATTTTGACATATTAAGCCCTATACATTTTAGGTACCTGTCAAATTCTCAGAATGCACTCCGCTACCTAGCCAACCAATCACAGAGCCTAAACCGTGTCTTGAGACCGAGATGCATCTTGAGTGCTAGTATAAATAGTCAGTACTCAAGATGCATCTCTGTCTCAAGACGCGGTTCGGCTATGTGATTGGTCCAAATTATGACAGCCAACTAATCACAGAGCCTAAACCGTGTCTTGAGACCGAGATGCATCTTGAGTGCTGACTATTTATACCGGCCCTAAAGTACGCGGGTTTTAAGTTCGCGAACTTACTCGGCTCGCGTCGGTGACACACGAGAATCGCTCACACTGGATTACTATGCCCCCAGGCTCACGGCTCGTGGCGCGCGGCTCGCGGCTCGCGGCTCTTTGCTGACCTGACACACAGGCGATTAAGATCGCCAACCATAAGTCCGCGTACTTACTCGCGCGTCTGTCACCCCCTTTAATTTTTTTTGTTAAAGACAACCAAGAAAACCTTAAATTAAAAGTCATTTAAGGTATTGGCAAGTAGGTCAAACTTAGGTTATTTGGCTTACCTCAATTTTAATCAGAAACAAAGTTCCAATTAATTTCATTTCATCAAAGTTGAATAAAATTACGTTAAAACTTAGCCCTTTGTTGGTTTAGCCTTTGAAATTGCCTCATGTAAAGCCTCAAAATTTCATATTCCGCGAATTTTCAGGCGCGTAATCATTAATTCATTATTCAAATTTGTGTTTTTCAAACACCATTTATATTAAAATGCAAAATCGGAGCACGCTATGATAAGCGTGTTCCAGACTTTGAAAATGTTGGCGTTTTTTAATCTGTGTAACGTAACATGTTTGAGCTTAGTTAACGAATGTAAAAGTGAATACATTATATTGTAGCTGCGTCTTATCCAATATTTTAACTCGACATTTTGTTCATTTTTACTTACGTATTATTTATTTTACTTTAAGCACATCAAAACAAAACTCCTCGTTATAGCTTATACAAATATTTTTAAAATTCTGTATTAAACATAAAGATAATGTTTGGAGTAACAATTGGTATTTAAGATATTTAATTTTTGGCACTTATGTAAATGTTATATGTAAATTGTAACACCATAATAATTGTTGTTAGTAGTGATAAAAAATGCTCAATTTTTTTAAAACTTGCTTCATATTTTCTACTTCTTGACACACCAATGGACATACAACCTTCTGAGTGAAACGTTATTTTGCATTTAGTGTACAGTAGGCTGTGGCTTGGGGCATTCCATCTCAGTCGTGTGGTAATCTAGCAATCTGTGGTTTCAGTTCTACACGTCGTACATGCTCAAACCACAACCGTCTCTATACGAGTACTTTACTGCTATAGTTCATGGAGAAAGGAATCGTTATAGAAGTTTTTTATTTTTGTATTTTTACTGGCTCATTCATTTCAATTTCTTTTGGTGTTAAAACTATTAATATTTGTAATATAGCATTTAGATAGCAAATAGGGACATAATATTGTGAAAATCGGCATTTGATTTCTTAATATAAACAAAATATTATATTAAAATATCAAAAATAATTTTCCAAATTCATAGCAAGAACACAATTTTTTCGAAAAATCACAATCTTTCAATATATTACGTATCTTACAAAAACGTTTTGTTCGAAAATTTAGAAAACTAATTGAGTCTAAAACAATAGAAGGGGAATCTATAAAATAAAAGAAAAATAAAGCTCGCACCGCGGTCTGCGTTACGGCAAAGTTTTCAACACAATTTAGTGTAATTACGGCGGAAACTTCGTGAATTAAAATTAATTATATCTCCATTGCAGTTCTATTGTGACGTCACGGCCGCCATTTTGTTATAATGATTCAACATTTTGAATTTGCATTCCGATCCACATTACTTATCGGATTTATCTTAAATGTTATACTAATCTTTGAAGCATCGCTTAAGCTTAAACTTCAAAACACAGACTAAATAATGAATATTATAATTTAATATAACTTTATAAATGCACAGAATAATTCACATTTAATTTAAACAAACGCTAGGTAATATCAACATTTATAGAATTTGAGTGATGTTACTAAGAAGTGGAGTTACAAACAATTATTATAATTAAATACTAACCCTCTTACTAATAAAGTAGTGTTGATAAAAATAGCATTAGTAATGAAAAATAATTGCGTAGCAATAGTCTGCGATCATGATAAAAATCACTTCCGCGCTGTTTTGCACCGCGCTGCTAACTGTTAATGAAATAAATAAATTGCTATTTTTCACTCGATGCGAAAAGGCGGATGCGACTCGACGCGAGCGGTGCGATAATTCACGATGCCGCGTTTTTAGCAAATAGCAAAGCAATAATACTTAGCATGCTGTGACATCAAAATTAGCATGTGAATGAAATTAATAGAAAATAGCATTAATTCCCATTACTAACAGCGTGCATAGAGGGTGCATAATTTTTATACTAATAATCATTTTTTGACATATTAACTATTAAGGTCTGTATAATGATGCTGTCATTTCCATACTAATTTCCCTGTATAGACTCTGTGTATCGTGTGTGTGTAACTAAAAACTCCTGTTTTCACACGTTGAATGCAGGTTTAAGAAGTTTTCATATTATTCTATGTTTCTATGATAATTTACGGATACTCACCCTGAAGTATTGTGACTTTTTTTGTTACACCCTGAATAAAAAATGTATTTTTTAAACCAGTTTTATGCGGAGGGTGCATACGATACTAAAGCGTAGCAGGTCTACACCGGAAGTTATGAGGCGGATGTACGACACAGCTATAGATATAGCACCGTCGCGTTACGGTGCGTTGCGTCGTGACGGAAAAAACATGCTCCGCATCGTCTGTTAACATGTCGGATAATGCAACGCACTAAAATAGGTAGAGTAATAATATTTTAAATCATCTTACATAATATTTAGTTTTCTGAACAATTACAATATTGGTTCTTATGGGTAATGTCTTCAAAAGTATACAATATTCAATGTCATTCTATTATTTCTAATATATAAAATTCTCGTGTTACAGTGTTTGTGCGCAAACTCCTCCAAAAACGGCTTAGCCGATTTTAATGAAATTTTGTATGTACATTTCTTAGGCCTGAGAAAAGTTTTATATTTACTTTTTTTAATGATAAGTGCATTTGTTTAATAAATAATATTAGTAAATTATATTGACTGTCTTAAAACAACGAAACGAAGTTCGCGGGCTCAGCTAGTTACTTATAATTTACATTTTTGTGTTAATGTTTATTTACTAAAATAGGCTAGGTAGTTGTGTACTTTACCTATTTACAACTATTATACTCATAATATGTTTTACAATTAGTATTCATCATAACTAAAATAAGTTTCAACCCTTTCTGAGTTACTCAACAAAGACATAATTATTATCATCATCGTTAGGAGATAAGGGCGGTGTCGCGTTACCACGCCCTTCAGCCCTCGTCATCTTAGCCCGTAATGAACGGTCAAAATTAACGGAAATATCCGATACCGTTACGTAAGGGTATAGCTTGGAAAAGTCTAGTAACTTGAGTAATTTAGTATGGTTAGGACGGTCGTAAAAACTTTATTTTTGAAGTTGTGCAATTTTTGGAATGGGTATGAAAATAATATGTAAAAGTCCTGAACCTGCCCCCTTAGACAAAGTCTTCTTCATTAAAAACGATGACGAAATTCGTTATTAAAATGTATGCGGTTTGACATAAGTCATCGCTAAATGACATTTCGCTTGCGAAGACTAACGTCAAATCTCATACATTTTGATAAAGAATTTGGTCATCGTTTTTAAACGAAAGGGACTTTTTTCTACGGCCTGATCTATGATTCGTAAAAGAAGGGAATGTAGACCGCCACCGCGTCGGTGCTCCGTAAGATTTTGTATTGTTCTCCGCGTCATAAAAATTAATGCCTGTTTCGTTTAAACTTCTGACGGCACTTGCAGAGTACAATTCATTAGCTTTTTTCAACCTCTACACCAAAATAAAATGAATAATCTTATTTATCTATATAAAACTCAAAGGTGACTGACTGACATGGACCATGGTGATCTATCAACGCACAGCCCAAACCACTGGACGGATCGAACTGAAATTTGGCATGCAGGTAGGTGTTATGACGTAGGTATACGCTAAGAAAGATTTTGATAAATTCCAACCCCAAGGGGTTAAAATAGAGAATGAAAGTTTGTATAAAATAATACTTCTTAACGCGAGCGAAGCCGCGGGCAAAAGCTCGTATCATATAAAATTCTCGTGTCACAATGTCAGTCATCTTACTCCTCCGAAACAGCTTTACTGATTTTAACTAAATTTTATATGCATATTCAGTGGGTCTGAGAATCGGCTACTGGGTACTTTTTATATTGATAAGTGCAATGTGCATTTGTTGAATAAATAATAGTAAATTATTACAACTAGAAACTGACGGTGACCATTGTTTGTGGGACGGGATAGCGATGGACGTTGCCATGGTGCCATACTTTGTATTTGCCATACGTTGTTTTATATGGCGAAACAACGTTTACCGGGACAGCTAGTCAAATAGAAAATGTTGTTGTATCGTAGCGCTACGCTTTTATTCTTTGCTACGAAACCGTAGCACACTCGTAGCACTGCTACGCGCTTCGTAGCCAAGTGCTACGACGATGTATTTTTTTCGTAACCGTCAAAATACGCTCGAAATTGTAACTTTTCCGTGAATGAAACTATTCTTTGTTCTTTCCCGAGGTCTCAAGTATCTTCATACCCACCAAATTTTATCAAAATTAGTCAGTTTAAGGGTGAAGTAACACACACTAATTTAGCATATTTTATTTCATAAACTAGTTCTAGTATTGATTATTAAAAGGTTTTTCAACATCAAAAATTTCCACAAGCGACTCCACGTGCACAGCCTATCTCCCACAGGCAAGGCACAGGTGAGCGATCAAAGGTGCTAATCGTCCGTGCCGGCCGACGGAGCGCGGTTAGATGAAGGCCTCTATAGTGTTTTCTATGACACAAAAACCATAGAAACCATGTTAAAATAATGCTTATAAACACTTAAAAAAAAAATTAAAATTATTATTACAAGAAAAACTTCTAGTACGGGAGCCCTAGAACAATTTTTTTATTACTATAAACCTAATATTTTGTAACTAGCTTCATTTTGATAAGATGAACAACATTTTTATCTGCAAAAATCTTGAAAGTGGTAGCTAACAAAAATAGAAAGGATTTCATACTTAGATTTGATGGTCCTAAAATTCGTTAGGGTTCCGTTATAAGGTTCTGTAATCAACAAAACTTGGAACCGTAATAAGCTGATTTTTTGTATATTGATAGGTTAATAGTTATATAATTTAACGAGCTTTTGCCCACGGCTTCGCTCGCGTTAAGAAGTATTATATTATATATACAAACTTTCATCCCCGGTTTTAACCCTTTGGGGTTGGAATTTATCAAAATCCTTTCTTAGCGGATGCCTACGTTATAACATCTACCTGCATGCAAAATTTCAGCCCGATCCGTCCAGTGGTTTGGGCTGTGCGTTGATAGATCACCATGTCAGTCGGTCACCTTTGAGTTTTATATATATAGATAGATGTAGAATTGCGTTACCGTTATTCAGAACATCTATTATATTATTAGATTAATTTCGAATATTATTGAAAATATTTCATTTTGAATATAAATTGCAGTTTCAACGATACAATTAAGTTTCGTCAGCGAATAATTTAAATGGAATAATTATTCATTGATTTGAACATTATAATGTTATATTGTTTTATAGGATTATGAATTCTGTTGCGTTTAAGTGAGACTCAAACTTGCGAATAACGTCTAGGCCGGATTTATGGATAATAGCATGATAGTATTTATTTGTAGCAGATATAAGTTGTGTTCAATTATATATCATGGGCTTTGAGCATGTCTTTGGTCCTTCAGACTTTTCTCAAACACCACATTTAGAAACATAACAGAGAATGTATATAGATAATTATGTATATCTGTAAGAGCCAAAGCTGATTGACTTAAAGGTCTACGCACAGGCAGCTAGGAACTTGGAATAACAAACACTGTTATTATTATGTATTTATGAATTAATTAGGTACGTTGTGAGTTGTGACAGCTAAAAGAGGCTCGAAATACTGACGCAATTAGTCACTATTTTGGACAGAATAATACGGGAGCCCTAGAACATTTTTTTTATTACTTTCAAGCAAATTTTTGTGAGTAGCTTCATGTTGATAAGACGAACAACATTTTTATTTGCAAAAAATAATATCTGAAAAGTGGTAGCTAACAGAGATAGAAAGGATTTCATACTTTGAATCATTGATAGTCCTAGAATATGGATTGTTCTATTTTGTAGGACATTAAAATTAAACCACTAGAAGAACTTAAGACTTAAAGGAGTACAATAATTTTACTGTACTCCTTTATTATAAGAAGTAAGTTTTAAGTTGATTTACTAGCAAGATGGCCACTGTGTGTGCTAAAATCCTTCAATAAAAAGAGATTAAAAAAACTTTTAGTGGTTCGGTTCAATATTTTGCATACTACCAGACACCTAATAGACATATATCCATACTAATAATATAAACGCAAAAGAGTGTCTCTGTTACCTCTTGATACCAAAACCACTGAACCTATTTTGGAACGGAGTTCCTTTTCGCGCGTGGCGATAGGGGGCTAGGCCGAAAAAAACGACACTTGACCTCGACACTTTTTTATTAGTACCTGCATGTTAGGGGCAGGAGGCGCTGCGCATTGATAGTATTCCTGTGCGTCAATAGATGGCGTTTTTTAAATAAGTTTTTTGAGTATATTATGTACAGTTTTTTTTAACTTATGAAATAACTCCGTTCCATTCGGGTGTCCTTTGACACCTCTCAAGTTTTTTATCATTATGAAGATACTTTGAATCAAAAAGAATTACATGGATTTTTTTATTCCAGAAAAATATTATATGGTTTCTGCGAGATAAACGAATTTTGACGCATCGCAATTTGTTAGGAATCGGAAATAATCAAACCAGGAACGCTGTTGCTTCGTGTCAAAGTAGAATCAGGGTACCGAATAACGTGATAACCCTGAATCGTGTTACCGCCACAATCACATTAAAAAATCCGAAGCAAAAAATAGGGTTGTGCAAAAAGGAAAAAATTAATAAAACGCCATTGGGAGCGCTCAGCTGGCTTATTCCGGTGCCAAGTGACCTCTTTCGCTTTTGGCAGCGCAAAATAAACACGCCTAATTAACAAGATAACTACTTGGCCTGTTTTATATTTTTTGATGCGTGAAGTAGGTATGGTTCGGTATCGTGGAGTTATTTGTTGATTCATTTCGCAGTTCATTCATTAGTGTATTATATGTTTGAATTTGTTTGCAGGGTAAATTTGTATTTAAGTATTCATTAATTATTATTACTTTTGCGTATAAAATCTTAAGTCTTATTTTTAGCTTGAAACAACGTTACGCATATTTGTGCAAATTTCAGTCTAAATTGCATTACCAAACCGGTTATGCAACTTAGGCTGATAAATTGTTATTTATCTAATTGCCTAACAAGTAGCACATTTCTTATACAACATATTTTTTCATGTTCATCCGTTGAATGAATGTGTAGGAATTAATTTTGAGTCTAGAAGTAAATCGTCAGTCATATTATATCCGTCCTATAGAGTTGTCAGAGTGAAGAAAGAAGTATTTCTTGTGAGAACAAGTTTAAGGGCATCTATCACACAAAATGTTTTTGTATGGGCCACCGCGCGACTGTCGGAGCTCGGTAAGCCGCGGCGTACGCGAATTCTCTAGATATCTTGTCACTGGCATCAGTAAATAAATGCTACAATTTCCATTTTTGCAAATACGGATAGATAATCATTTTATCTAATTAAAGCTATAAACAATAGGTCGCTTAGTTCAGTATTCTTAGCACAGCATTGAAAAAAGATTTTAAAAAGAGGTATCTTTGGCTTTGTTTTCTATCGAGTGAAGTTCTTCTGTTTGTGTCAATTAATGCGAAGCCGAATACGTTATATCCTCAAGTAAAGGTCGTAATTTTTTCAAAATTTTTAGATGATAATGTAAGGAATGAAACAGGATCAAAAAACTTGTCCACGCGCTATTTCACTGTTACCTGGCCTTAAGTAACACTACAGAGGGGTTAGTGCGAGTTTTATTCGATCATACGCATCGAGCGCGTAAACGCGAATTCATATGGGATCAAAGCAATATCCATGTAAGCCTGTAGATGGCGCTGCTTTGATCCCATATAAATTCGCGTTTACGCGCTCGATGCATATGATCGAATAAAACTCGCACTAACCCCTCAGTACTTGGGCAATGTAACTCACACGTTTCAGAAATCGGCCACTTAACTAACTTGTTAAGGGTTTTGTTACTACGCGTTATACCAATAGTAAAGGCCAATTTAAAACTTTGGTATGATGTGGCAAAAATTGCAAAATACCAGCCCTAGTCTAACGAGATACAAAACATAAGGCACGTTTAATATTCAAGTGTCTATTAGATATTTTAATTAAATTGCAAAGAGCTGTAGGGGGAAAATAAAGAGCGTATGAACGAACGTACAGTCGGGGAAATAAAACCACAGACCTATTTTGTGTCTGCCACTCAAACACAAGGGCAATACAAACTAACCTAGATTCTTTTTATGTCAAGCATTTTTTGTTTTTAATAAAAATACTTTTATAAAAAATCGAAATAAAGGTATTTAGCTCTTTGAACGATGCACAGTGCACCTTTCGATAAATTAACGGTTGCTAATTTTATAGCTATTTTAGTGTAGATGAAATACAAATAAGTACTACCGTCTTTGCTTAGAAATTCGTTAACAGCGTATATTTTTTGGTATAAATCTATCCTAGGTCCTTTATCGAAATTGGTTTAGTGGTTAAAGCAGGAAGAGGCAACAAATAGACAGAGGGACAAACAGATTAACATAAATATGAAAATGTATCTGTTTGCCCATCGTCTTTGTATTTAAATTATGATTTAAAATATTAATAATATACTAAGGGCCTGTTTCATCACTTCCTGATAAGTGATAAGTGCTGAATAGACTATCCACCAATTAACTTAACAGATCGAATATGGAGAATCTGTCAAAAAAGTTGTGAATAGCCTATTCGGCACTTTAACAGGAAGTGGTGAAACAGGCCCTTAATATTATAAAATTAAAAAAGCGATTAGATTGTTGATTAGTTATTGACATTACCTAATCAAAAGCCCTTAAAAAGCAAACGCTTTAGAAGATCTACTAAACGACAAATAAGTAAACTATTGAGCTCAGTTCAACCGAAAGTGTCAAATGAAAAAGCAAAGCAAAGACCATTTAAATGACAAAGAGTCGATTAAGTCCGCTTTAGTCTGTCAATCCGGGTATTGCGGTACAAAGGACGCTGTTTGTTACTTTGGGCGCTATTAGAGAGTTAAATTAACAAGTAACTTTAGTCTTGTATTACTGTTGGCTTATCTTGTTGCACTGTTTAACTTGGAGACTCGAATGTCGAATGCATTTGTTTTTAGCCGATTGTGTAAGTAGGGTTTAATTTTTCAAGAAGATTTTTTACGACACCCTTGTATTAAAAATGTGAAAGTTAGTGTTTTTATTACTTCTTCACACAATTAGTATTAATTAAGTAATCGAAAAAAACACCTCAAATTTTCCTATAGCGAGCTAGCTGATGTACAGAATTATGGCTAAGGAAAATTCGAGATTATGTTAGTTTTCAAACAAAAAAAAAACTAGATAGAAATTTGTATACGCGTTTGGATGCTACGATACGATATACAACATGACTGGTGAGACAATACCGATATTTATGGAGAGTACTCTGTACTCGATTCTCATTATAATTATGTAATAAATTAGGTTCTTAATTTTTTTCCGAATTTCCCAAAAATAAATGAATCATGGATACTAAGTAAATTTCGCGGCTAGGCAAGTAGGCATACTATGCGGCCGGTGCAGAGGCGTGCGCTACCAAAGAAACACCACACAACTACCCCTCCCGCTCGCGGTGTCCATGCATTGGGTAAATAATTATTTAACTTTAAGCTACATTTAGTCAGTGATCAATCGATATTATTTTTTTTATACTATTTTTTTCCAACTAATATAATAGCCAAATATCACGTCCTCGAGTATTGAACATGTCTCACCAGTCACGCAGTATACGATACGATGCCGACAGACACCTAAACAGACAGACAGACAGACACGTCAACTTTTCTACAGCCCTCTACTTTCGTCGATGTTTAAGAACTATATCAATGAATTTGGCATGAATTTATGCTTTGGATTAACACAATTCGTTTATTTTTATAATTAAATGCTCATAAAGTTATATTCTTAACATAGAGCGTATTCGTAAAAATCTATCCGTTAAATGAAATCTTCCACATCAATCCATTTCATAAAATAACATTATTCTATATTCCCACAGAAATAAATCAAGATAGAACGGCTAAGCGGGTGGAGTACGCGTGTTTCAAACTTGCACAAGTGGGCAAAATTCGTTGAACGTTTATTCAGTCAGCGCGCACGTCTCGACTTGATTACACCGGAGGGGTTGTTTGCCTCATTGTGCAGTGTCTAATAGTAAAAACAGAAGTACGAAAGTAAATCGGTTAAAAAGAGGTATTTCTTTCCACGGGTAAGTTATTTGTTCTAACTAAAAGCAAAGCAAAAATTGACACGCACGATTCCTTAGCAACGGACGCGTGTGGCCAATCTATCTTGATTTATTTCTGTGTGTAATCCATTTAAGTTTTGCTCAAGTAATTCATAAAAATCTATAAAAAAGAGATAACTTTAATTAAATACAGAGAACGGATAACGTTTCATAAAAATACAGTGAAAGTTGGAATCGCGGTGTCCTTTTCCTCGAGTTAAGTAATAAAAAAGTTTTGAATAACCACTTTGTGAGTTGGAAAGAAAAAACGCGGAATCAGATGATTTGTAATAGAAGTTTTCACAGTCGAATAACTTCTAAAATTAATGTGTTCCGGTGAGGTTCCGATGTGAAAATTTCAGCATGTGGGCTGTTACTAAGGATTAATACCTATTACCACAGAATATATTAAACAGTACTCCACTATTACCTACCTTATACAGGGTGTAACAAAACTAAGTGATAATAATTAATTAGGGTGGGTATGTGTCCTTTAAATAGAGTTCAATGTAAAAATGCCCTTCCTAAATCGAAAAATGATCTTAGAATATTCGTAATATTTTTTAAAAATGCCTATCCAACGACACTTAAAGGTAGCATTCGGATCAAGGCGACCGCGACCCACTGCTTTAATGAAGGCCACACCCACACGTCGCGCGACTCGGTCGCTTGCATCCGTCAGCACTTCCTATTAATTCATATTTCATATAAAGCAGTGCGCTGTGGTCTATCATCTCGATCTCGCATCGCGGTCGCCTTGATTCGAAAGCTACCTTTACATGGTGAGGTGGACGCGAAAAAAAATCATCCCCGCTTGTAGTGTAGCGGAGGTACTACAAAAAAAAAATTATTATACCATTTTGTCGGCATCATTAATATATGCATTCGTGCCAAATCACAGCTTTGTAAGTCCTATAGTCTCTGAGCAAAACCTCGGACAGATAGACGGATAGACAGACCAAAACTATAAGGGTTCCTTGTTGACTACGGAACCCTAAAAAGGAGAAATATTCTAATTTTTCTTCTCCGAACAAAGTAGCAGCACAAAGTTGAAAATAACGCTTGCGTTGCTTTTGACGTTTATGGTCAACACAATAAAAGATGTTAACAAGTAAGAAGTTAAAAACGTATATTTATTAGCTCCAATGTAGTAATCGCTTACCATCAGGCGATGTCTACTTCTGTTGACCGATCGAATCGTTTTTACACATTCAAGTGTCAGGTCAACCTGAAATCAGTCCGACCGTACAGATTGGCTGCCTAGTATATATTTTAGTCTATCTATACTAGTATAATAAATAGGTAGGCAAAGTTTATTTTTTTTTGTAGGAGGTAATCTCTGAAACTACTGGTACGATTGCAAAAATTTTAACACAAATAGAAAGCTGGTTTGTTCCTGAATGATATAGGACCAGGCCACAACAATACTTTGCGGCGTCGCATTGTAAAAATCTACGACGTCGCTGAACGCATCGTGGAAATTTGCGATGCGACAGCGACTTTTCCGATGAAACTTTTGCGATGTGACAAGGCATCGCATTTCTGTGCGATGTTTATTTTGCGATACGACGCCGCAACGCAGTGTTATGGCCTGGCCCATAGGCTGCATTTTTGTGTAAAAAAATATTTTCATGTTTCCATTTTTTTCACATAATCATTTTTTCCTGGAATGATATCTCTCTCAGAATTCCACGCAAGCGGAGCCGGCAAAAGCTAGTATAGTATACTAAATTATATTTTACAAGCAAAAGAAATGTTTAACAGTCGAATAATTTCAAATTTATGAATGTGTTCCGTTGGTGCTGCTGGTGGAGATGTTTATCGCTTGAGCCTGAATTTAAATGAGCTGTGGTGAGAATATATTGCTTTTATAATTTTTGTCATCATCATCATCAGGTGACTGGCAAAATAAAAAATAAAAAGGCAGACAATAATTTTTTTGCAAAAATATTGTTATCTGTTATGACAACCTCTATGGATCGACCGAAAAGAAGCCTAAGGAAACGTAACTCTCATAATTCAACCGTTTTGAATTTGGGTCCTTTTCGCACACTAAAATATAGCAATAGCAACGAAAGAATGATAATCAAATTTACGAAATAAAGCCGTTGACATTAATTATTGTCACTTCTATATTTACATGAAATTGCGTAATATTCGGGTCACATTTTGTAGACTGGTGGACAAATTTTTTGACACAGTTACTTTTCCTTAGTTTTTATTATTCGTAGTTTAATAGCTAATTATTGTAGAGCTAAAAATTGATTTTGACACAAAACACAAATACACGAATACCAAAACACGCTAAACGGGCAAACCGAAAATTCCAAACCAAATTGAATAAAGTTGCGAACGCAAAAAAAGATCGACGAAATCGTAGCAATATAGTAATTGTAAAGAAAAAAAGTAAAAAAAATATACGTAAAAAACGTGTCGAAATAGAAATTCATTTGGAGCTCTCGCTGACTGGATATTGTTTAGCCCCTGTTATCTACTGAATTGTTTGGTCAGCTCTATTCAATACCAAGTTTTATATTTAGACACAATAGACGAGGGCTCTGGTCGATATCGATAAAAACAAAAATAATGTCGACAACACTAAATTGCTTTCGTAGTGCAATCTAATTTGTGCGCCGTCAAAAGGCTGTTACCTTAAATGGAATACTTATTTTATTATTTATGCAAGAAAATAAAGTAAATAAAGTAAATCATTGTTTATTCATCTTGTTATTTAAATCTTGTTATAGAATGTCAAACATGTCAAACATATTAGCGCTTTAATTTTCAGGAAAAAACAGCCTTAAGTGAAATTTTAAAATAAAAAAATATCTACATAGACAGTTTTTTACTGTTTTCATAACTGTTATAACATGGTGTAAAAATGCGTTACCCAGTTTGAGTTTTGTTTTGTACTTATTATAAAATATTATGGCCACTTACAAATGACGAAAACGAACATGAAAAAAGCTATTTACAAATTAAACTTATAAGGAAAGTTAACAAAATGAGTCGACAAAATAACAATGCCTTATCCTTAACATAAGAAACACGTAACAAGAACGTGTCTTAACCTTAACAACAAGTGCAGTTTTTCCGCGCCATTTGTGTAATCTATCTCTGTGTGACAGCAACAATTTATTAACACGCTGACAAGGCGTAAGTTATGACGCACGGCAGTAATAAGTTGTGTCAGTAATGTCAGTAATTATGGAGGTCGCGGCTCAAGACGTATGTGTTTATCGTTACTGCCTGTCACAACACTAGCTTTAATATATTATAATGCGTAAAAGGAACTAAGGGCTGTTATATTATCTATCTATGAATTTTAAATTTTGTTAGTTTAGTTAAAACTCGAACGGCTGAAACGATTTGGCTAATTTTAGTCTTGAAATATTTAAAGACCAATGACGGTTTATACGGTGAGTAGGTATAATACTTATATTAAAAATGGCAAGTTAAGTCTGTTTTTCATTTTCTGAAAGGATACGAAGAAAATTGTAAACGATTTATATGTAGAAAATCGGTTTCCATAATATACTTTTCATATCCAAATTAATTAAGTCACTTAGGGGCACTTGCGTAGATCTGGGTTAAAGTTAACTCTAAGTCAAACATCACGATGTTTAACTTAGAGTTAACTTTAACCCAGATCTACGCAAGTGCTCCTAAGCCACACTTGCGCAGATCTGGGTTTGTTCAACCCGGATTAAACGTTTTCTCTTTCGTTAAATATATTATAAAGAATGTAAGAGATAATACACTTTTGAACCCGGAGTTAACTTTAACTCAGATCTGCGCAAGTGGGCCTTAGAGGACCAAACAGCGCACAATCCCGAATCACGCTGCCTAAATGTTTTTTTTATGTTGGAGGTTCTGACATCTACTTGCTCGGTCGGAAAGCTATGAAACTCTCAAGCATATTCCCACAATGAATAAGTAATATGAATTGTGCAAAACAAAATTTACCAAAAACTTCACAAATAGATCTTGGTTATACGTATAACTACACCGAGACATTATTTTTTTAAGCTGTTGGATCAAATGCACTACAAAATATGTATTTTAATGCATTCAACCAATAATAGGCCACAAACAAAACATTTGACCTCGATTGCGACAAAACTAAATAAGCCCCTAAGCCCCGGTTAACCGACGGTTACCGGCCACCGTTAACGGCCGATCTAATCCATAACCATCCGTCTTGCCGGAGAAATGGCCGGAACGGTGATGTATCGCTTTGATTTCTAATTACCAGTTGTTCTGTTGTTGCCAACTTTATGGAGCCGTGTGGAATGAAGCATGGTGGTGAAATCTGGAAATGTTAAGGAAATATGATAGACTGAAATTTGATGATCAATTACTGCTTAAATAATTTGGAGGCTTAGCTAAAAGTTATTGTCATGCTTATATCTATACATATAATAAAATCGTAGGAAAGTCAATTCTGTACATTGAATATTTTTGAAAAATAATACTTGGGACGTGATCTACTATACTAACGCGGACGAAGTCGCGGGCAACAGCTAGTTAAAACATAAATGTGACTCTCTGCTTAACGCAAACTCTATTATATTATGTTTAAGCCCCGACGAACGTAGAGGCAGTGTTATAATAAGTTTGATGTGTCTGTCTGTCTGTCTGTGTCCGTGACTGCGTAGCGTCCAAGAGTGTAGATCGGCGTTGAACCAATTTTTTTTGAAGTGAAACTTCTTTAGCGGCGTTGAGCACTTTTGTGGGATGGGTAAAAACTGTGAAACTCGCGTCAGGTCACGTGTGCTGATTGAAAAACCGTAAGACGGTGGGAGAGTAGTGTTGTAACATCGAAATCTATTAATCGAACAATCGATTGTTTTTTTTCGATTGTCGATATTTTTTATCGATTGTAAGGGTTTCGATGAATTAAAAAAATCGATTTTTTAAAATCAATTTTTATAAAAATGGGTTAAAAAAAATTACAACACAACGTTAATAATTAGGTTTTCACTTCTGCCGGCACTCCCGGAGTTCAACCCGTCTTTTTAGGGTTCCGTAGCCAAAATGGCAAAAAAGGAACCCTTATAGATTCGTCATGTCTGTCCGTCCGTCCGTCCGTCCGTCCGTCCGTCCGTCCGTCCGTCCGTCCGTATGTAACAGCCACTTTTCTCCGAAACTATTAGAGCTATACTATTGAAACTTGGTAAGTAGGTGTAGTCTGTGAACCGCATTAAGATTTTGATGCAAAATTGGAAAAATTATTAAAAATTTTAGGGGTCCCCATAGGTACAACTGAAACGAAAAAAAAATTTTTTCATCTAACCTATGCGTGTGGGGTATCTATGGATAGGACTCCAAAAATCATATTGAGGTTTCTTATATCATTTTTATCTAACTTGAATAGTTTGCGAGAGAGACTCTTCCAAAGTGGTAAAATGTGTGTCCCCCCCTCTAATTTCTAAAGTAGGGGCATGATAATTCTAAAAAATATATATGTTGTAGATTACTATAAAAACTACCAACGAAAATTGGTTTGAACGAGATCTAGCTGGTAGTTTTTTTATATGTCATAAATGGTAAACCCTTAATCTAAATTTCATTAAATCGACTGAAATATAAAAATAAATCAAAAACATTTTAATTTCATAAAAATAAACCTTATTGCTGCTGCGGAACCCTTCATGGGCGAGTCCAACTCGCACTTGGCCGCTTTTTTTTAAAGCTGAAATGACCGAGAGCCCATGTTATAACTGTCATTTAGTTTGCTCAATGCCTGAAAATGTAAGGTTTTCTTGAACTACTTTACTCACAATAATTATTATTACTAACAATATTATTTATAATATGGTCAAATTTGCGTTATATTCAATTTTTTTTCTCGAGTATTATTTTCTGGGACTAAATTCAAACCCTTTTATTAAAATCTAACCTATTACCCCTTTAACAACATGCAAAGTCCTCCTAAACCTTTTAGATAATTTTAATTTGCGATATTAAAGGTAATGGCATCTCTTTGATAACTTCTATTGTATATTGTATCGTACATTACTAAAGAATTTCTTTATATGGTACGTGATCTCTTTTAATATTCCCTTTGATCGTACCAAAGAATCCCGTCCCCTAATGACATGTTTGGAACTATTGACAAAGGAATTGTATTTGAGCGTTGTGATTTCGCGAAAAGTTTTCTCGTAAGTCAATGATTTGCTGTGTGGTAGAAAGTGAGGGGGATACCACTTCTACTCTCTTTCCCAGCGTGCCGCGTGGTCCAGTGGTTGTAGAGCGTGACTCTTGACGGAGGTCGTGGGTTAGATTCCCAAGTTGGAAACATGTCATGTCCAAGTTTGGTTACGACAATGCAGCCTGATCACTGGATTATCTGTTAAGATGATTCATGCGTCGGATGAGTATGTAAAATGTCGGTCTCTCGCCAGTCGAGTCGGTCGTCCGTCCCAATGAGTTATGAGCGTAAAAAGGGAGATTGAGCTTGTGTACTGCGCACACAATTGGGCACTATAATATTACTTCTGCGTCTGCCTGGTTTCATTAAAACCGGCCACCGTCACTGAAATCGGCGCAGGAGCTATTATCTCTCTTCGAATTTTCTATCGGAACCTGAGCCTGACACGTTTTTGATTTTTTTTACTGAACCTAAAATAGTGCCACAAGATCGCTAAAAAGATTTCACTTCAAAACCAAAGAAGTTTTGACTGCAAACATGATTTTACCATAAAGGCCGTCACATACTTAGCTATAATATATATTAATACACCGTACTAAACACACTGAGACCAAACTATATATTATAGCTGAGTGTGTGGTCACGCGAAAATTGTATAGAAAATATATAGTAATATGCCTAGCTATAACTATATTAATATATATTATAGCTAGTTCTGTGACGGCCTTAAAGGAGAGAACGCACTAAAGCGATACGATGCGACGCGACACTTCACGTTCCATAGAACTGACGTTTGTTAAACGTCAGAATATTCACGTTTGAAAAACGTCAGCTCTATAGAACGTGAATAAATAAATAAATAAATAAATAAATAAAAAGTTTATTTGACAACAAAGACACAACACTACAACAATTGGATAACTCAATGATAAATACAGTACATGGATTAGGAATGGTAGGTAGTGCAATGCCTTATGTGCCAAAAAGGATACCACTCAGGCGTAACTCTGTAGCGAGCACTACAGCGCCTGGTGTTCTGTGGCTCCTGCTGTTATTGTCGTTGGACGGACAGCTAAACACTGAAGTGAAGCATAGACATAAATATTATGACGTGAAGTGAAGACTTGCGTTAACCATACATAGCACGGGCTAGGCTGACGTATCATCGTAAAATATCCAATGTCCATAGTTACAAAAAAAGACAAAAAGTACACACTCGGGGACCGCCGCGGCAAAGCATAGCCATAGTATACATGCATTCGTCTAGTCGCACACAAACACCGTGCCGAAGTCTGCCGAACTGAGACGACGTTTATAGATGATGTGTTAGGTTTATTTTCGGTCGGCACGCTCAAATCCCGCGATAAAAGCTATGAAATAGCCCTTAAAAACTATAATTTGAACGTTATAAGACTTGTAAAACGTATTTTAAGCAAAAAAGAATTCCAACAATAGACGATTGTGCGCATCAATAGGTTTTCCTGTTCAATCTGCGCTGACCTGGTCAGTGGTTTTCAATCTCGGGGCTTGGCCTCGTGACACGACTTATGTTGCTATGGCAACGAGCTGATGGTTTACGAAATAGATCATAGAATTTGCATAGAATACGAAGAAATAGGGACAAAAATATCATTTTAAATCCGATTACGACGACAAATCATTGTAATTGTTAATGATGAATGTTAAAGATTTCGGGAGCTAAATAATTTTGTAGCAAACCAAACATTGTTAAGATAAACATAAACAGAAGATCGGTGCGATGTTATACAAGTTACAACGTCTGAAACAAAGTGGGCTTGGACCTGACTGAGTATAAAACCTCGCGTTTATATAATTTTTATTAATATAAATCTTTTTTTTGTTGGAAAGAAGACATAACATAAGATATGGCCCTATGATTAAGAAATTCTGCTTGAATTCGATTTTTTTCGTATAAACTGTAAATTGAATTAAAGCTTAGTTATCCAAACAAACCGAAGATTACGAATTTTTTGGGGGCGAAGCCACGGGTAAAATAATATTAGCAACAATGATGATGATATTAATATACTTTTAAAACCCAGCTCCATGTCTTATCTATGGAGTAATGGAGTCCGAATGTGTGAGTACAATTGTCGGAGTTTCCCCAATCTCCTCATATCTCGGAGATTTATGGGAAATTACCGTATCTGAGGGGAGTTGGGAGTTTCGGGTATCTTTGACCTCACTTGGTCTAATCGTGATATGCGTATGGGACGATTTTAATGCGAAATATATATTATATTATACAGGGTGTAATAAAACCAAGTGATAATACTTTAGGGTGTATAAGTGTCCCTTGCAATTCACCTTGAAAGTAGCAGCGCTGAAAGAGCAATTTTTTGTGATTTGTATGGGCAAGTGCCCGAGCGTCATGAAAATTGCTCTTTTAGGGCTGCTACTTTCAAGTTACCTTAGGGTGTGTACCGGCCCGGCCTCTCATAGAAAACCAGAAACGGATCAGCAAGAAATGGAAAGGGCATAAGTGACAAAATGGTTTTTGTCATGTAATTTAAAAGCCATAAATATATTTCATAATAAGCTAAAGTGTAAAGTGTATGCTTAAACCAATCTATGTACAAATTTTGGAAGCTTAAATCACTCTTCTCTGTTGGCAAACTTAGAATCCCTTTTTTACAGAGGTCTTTTTGATTGATTATTCTGTGTTATAAAAGTTGACCAATCGTGTTATGCTATGGGTAATTCAAAGACAAAGACATGATGAATACTGATAATGAACTTTAATTTCTTAGCTTTAGTCATTGCTGAGAAAATCGATAGCGCTACAGCCAAATTATCAAGGCGTCGCCTTAATATAAAAGCTAACTACTTGTCTGCGCTACAATCAATAGTATTGGCTCGGGACGTAATTTGTGGTCGATCGTAATTGCGCGCTTAGGCGGCAATTCTGCAGACAGCAGACGCATTGCCGACGACTGAGTTATGTTACTGCTGCTAATTATACTGTGGCATTCCGAACATTAACTAAGAATATATTTGTACCTCTATATAGTCTTATATTATTATGTTGTTGTACTGTAATTCGTTTGTTGCTCGGAACCTTAATTTTTTTGGATTATAATTATCACAATCTTATATTATTATGTGATTCCTCGGAACTTAAGGTTCATCAAAGTTATTTAATCAGTTTAAGCGTGAACTTACATATTAAATAAAGAAATAGACAGATAAACATGCATACTTGCGCATATTTTGTAATGTGTGGACTAGCTGACCTAGGTATGTTCACTGCCGCCTCCGTGGTCCAGTGGTCTAGAGCGTCGCTCTTGACTCGGAGGTCGTGGGTTCGATTTCCGCGATGGAACCATGTTATTTCCAAGTTTGTTTAGGACAATGCAGGCTGATCACCTAATTGTCTGACAAGTATGATGATATCCATGCGTCGGATGGGCATGTAAAAAGTCGATCCTGCGCCTGAGCTCTCGCCAATCGTGTCGGTCGTCCGTCCCACTGGGTCATGAGAGTATGGCGTAGCGCAGACGACAGACTATCCGTGACGCACTTTTTGTCTGTGGGAATAGAAGCTATGCAATTATATGCGGACTTTTTGCGCGTCGTGTGCGTTACTGCATATAATTGCAAAGGTTCTATTTCCCACAGACTAAAAAGTGCGTCACGGATAGTCTGTCGTCTGCGCTGCGCCTAAAGGAATAGAGAGTGCTCTTGTGTACTGCGCACACACCTGGGCACTATAAAATTACTCCTGCATACCTGGTTTCAATGAAACCGGCCACCGTCACCGAACCCGGTGTGGGAGTATTATAATATGTTGCTATCACTGCTGCTTTAGATAAGATTGAAAAATATTTTATTTGTGATAATGATGAGCTTATAAGTCTAACATGTAACACTAGAGATGCCTCAAGTCCCCGGAAGCTATGCTAAGTTATCCAAAATATATTTTTAATTGCCCTAAAATGTACGAGTCGAGCAATAAACGATTTCTGCTCCACAAAAGTTGCGTGCTCAGCTATAAAATAATGTGATTAATGTAATTTTTGTAACAAATAATATTCAAATCCAACAATAAAACTATGACGAAAACAAGACCCCATTACCTGACCCAATTCCCCCATAAACGAATGAAAAATCCCCCATCCATGGATACATCTATGCCGTTATGGGGCAATAAAAGGAAATGTATGGGCGATTCGTTATCAGGTATGTCTTTGATCGGCGGTGCGGAACCTCACAGGCTTATGTTGGAAGATTATTTTCATATTAAATATAATTATTTTGTTACATGGACAAAAATTTTTTATACTATTTAAAACATACAGGGTGTAACCAAACTAAGTGATAATAAAGGGTGTGTTTGTGTGCAAGTAGCAGCGCTGAAAGAGTAACTTTTTTTTCACCTGTTATGGAAAAATTCATGACCATACAAAATTTTGCTCGTTCAGAGCTACTACTTTCACGGTGAACTCTGTATAGGGGACACATAAATACCGTAAAGTATTTATGTGTCTCATAGAAATCACGAACATAGAAATCGTGGGATTCGAACTCGCGACCACCGGCGTCGACGCGCTAATTTTATAATTAGGTAAACAGTGGTTGTCAAGACGTATTTCTGCGAAGTAAAATGCAATATAAAATCAGTCAATCAACGTTAAAGTAACGATGTAAGTAATGAAAAGTTATATGAAAGTCTGAGGATCCATCAAAGTTAAACTCAGTCCTGTCATAAAATAGCATGCCTTTTTAACCGATTTAAAAAAAATGACGTTATGAATTCGACGCGTATGTATGTAATATTTCCAGAACTGCCCAGTTTTTATGTATGTTAGTCTATTTCAGTGTCTGAACAAATGTGGAAATTTTAAAAGTGTACACAGTATGTAACATGTATGTATGTATCGTGTATGTATGTATGTATGGACCATGGATGTATGTATGTATGTAATATGTATGTTTTTATGTTCGTGTTCGCATATCTCCGGAACTACAAGTCCGATTTAAGCGATTGTTTTTTTGTTGTACTAGGTATTGTTCAACTTAGGGAATAGGTAGTGTTACTTGTAAGTTTCATCAAAATCCGTTTAGTTGTTTTGAAATATGGAGTTTTAATTCTCAATCACGTACAATTTTGAAGTTAGTTTTATCTTTTTAAAAAAGGTACAGTTATCTTTCGTAAATACGAGGAACAATAGAAATTACATAAACCCAACTTTAACTTAGATTTTATCAAGTGAGTCTTAGATAGTTATAGGTTGTGTGAAGGCTATAAAAAGGAAATAAAACTTGTATTCACGTCGCGTTTCTTTTCTATAAGGAATGCCAGGGAAGTGTCCTGGAAGAAATCAAATTTACTCCAAGCGAGACGCTTACTAGTACAAAGGACGCCATTTTGAAAAAGATTGAATGTACATTATTGATTTTAAGGTGGGAATCAAATGAGCCTTTAATAAATTAAAGGTAGATTTGGCAGAAAACTTTACAAGAGAAAAAACCTTCGTTGTGCTGAAAACCTATTGTTATCGTAAGGGAATCGTACATTTTTAGGGTTCCATACCCAAAGGGTAAAAACGGGACCCTATTACTAAGACTTCGTTGTCTGTCCGTCTGTCCGTCTGTCCGTCCGTCTGTCTGTCTGTCTGTCTCCAGGCTGTAACTTAACTTAGACTTTTGAAATTTTCACAGATTGTGTATATCTGTTGCCGCTATAACAACAAATACTGAAAATAAAATAAAGTTCATAATTAAGGGGGGCTCCCATACAAAAAACTTTGTCTACTTTCGCTCTATACCGGTACGGAACCCTTCGTGCGCGGGTCCGACTCACTTGGCCGATTATTCTTTGGAACGTTTCCAATATTTAAAATATTTTACTACAGTGGTCAGTGGTTTAAGTAATACCCCTGGCAAACAGACTGAACCATTCATATTTCATACACAATATTATAAGTACCTTATTTAAAAGTAGTTCTGAAGGAAATCTATCAATAATAGATCTTATCTACAACTATTATTATAATACAAAATATGTTATTAAAGTTGATCCAGTACTAGCTCACACATTACTACACACTAGATAAATATACTAATACTTTATTACAAACATCACGATAAAATATGGTCGCTGTTAAGCATTTTTGTTTAGTAAACTCAAATTTTTTTGTTAAGAATGCTTCTGTGTTCTAAATGATTTAAAGAACTCAATACGTATTTTTTTATATAATAGTACCTCTACACAAATGTGTCCAAATATTATGAGCATGTTGCATTCGCCATAGAAATTCGTAGAAACCAGTAGCATCGCTGTGACATCTCCTTTGCTACTTTATGCCGCTACCAAGTTGGACCTAATTTGGACCAAAAGGGAATATTTAGTGGCAAGCGGTGGCCATCGAAATAGCTGCTTTAATGTCAAAGGATTTCATAATTGTATTATGAAATCCTTTGACATTACAGCTACTATCAAGGAATATGTATATTGTAGTCTGTATGTTTTCTACTTTGCGATATGAGACAGCAAGATCTAAATCCATAGTAATATTATAAATGCGAAAGTTATCTGTCTGTTATCTGCTTACGCTTAAACTGCTGAACCGATTTTGCTAGATATGGAGATAGCTTAAATCCTATGAAAGGACAAATGATAATATATTTTATCGCGGAAAAATTTACGTTTTCTGCGCAATGGAGTTGCATGCGCTATCTAGTTTTATCTAAGTTACTAATGCCCAGTTTCTGAGGTTTTTTGACCGGAGTTTATCTTTTCACTATCGCTTTTGATTGGCTGGCGTCAAAAAATTAACCAATCAACAACGCTAGTGAAAGGATAAACTCCAGTCAAAAAACCTCAGAAACCGGGCATATATGACTTAAACTTCCTTCCTAACATGTTTTCTCACAGTGCAAACCTTTCGACTCCCACGAATATTAATTGAAGACGAAAATAAATTGTCCTATAAACAGGTTCAGCTGTACTCGAGATAGCGAGACAATTTTTTGTTCTCTACTTGATCGGGTTATCTATATATATATAAAACTCAAAGGTGACTGACTGACATGGTGATCTATCAACGCACAGCCCAAACCACTGGACGGATCGGGCTGAAATTTGGCATGCAGGTAGATGTTATGACGTAGGCATCTTCTAAAAAAGGATTTTGATAAATTCCCACACCAAAGGGTTCAAATAGGGGATGAAATTTTGTATATAATAATACTTCTAGACGCGAGCGAAGCCTCGTAAACTAATAAGTAAGATATTAATAATTTTCAATATATCGTCATATACACACTTATTACGCGCTCAATTTTCATTCATCACTACGTATTGAGGCTAAGCCTCAATGGCTCCTTGTTGGTGACCTAGGGCTGTCACTCACGAGACCTAGAGAAACTTAAAAATAAGTAAATGAAGTTCATCTAAATGCGGTTGAAAGTTTTTATATTATTTCCAGTCCCAAACTCTACTTTTTTTAAATGAGAAACTAGATGACAAAATTCGTTAATGACGCGGGGAACCGTTTTTCCGGGATAAAAAAGTATTCTTTGTACCTTTTGCGGAACTCAAAGTACTATATACGTATGAAATTCAGCAAAATCTGTACAGCGGTTTGGACGTGAAGATGTAACAGACAGACAAACAGATAAACTTTAGTAATTATAATAGTATCTAAAATGGATAAAGGTTTAAATTAAACCAAGGTTCTACTCAGGTTTAGAACCCAAAATAAGTTTGAGAACACAATCACCTTCAGCCTTTTTTGTCGGTCTCCAAACGTGCGCTCCAAAAGTATTTTAATGTACGGAAAAACACAGCCGAACATAGAACCTTCTCCGTTTTTAAAGTCGGTTAAAATAGTAGAATAATACAGGTTTAATAGTAAGAGTTGACAACCCTTAGCGTAAGCCTTTGTTACGGGCTTGTGCATTGCAAAATGAACAGTACAGGGTGAACGCTCTTTGGAGTGAAAATCTTGCTTACGCTTTTCGAAAAGAGATTGTTTCATTTTTCACATTCAAATTTCAACTATCTCGCTCTATTTCTATACAAAATATCGCCGTCTCACTCACTCATATTGGAAAACTATGAAAATCGTGGCCTACGAGATCGTGTGACGTCATCCACGGCCATCTCTCGACGACCTCTGTGGCTCAGTTGATGGGCTATTGGTAGCTCAAGCCGGGGGTCGCGGGTTCGAATCCCGCCGACGGAACAAAAAGTTTTCAAAGTTCCTGGGTCATGGATGTGTATTAAATATGTGTATCATATAATAAAAATCTTAAATATATACTATACAAATATAAAAGTATTAAATATATTTCCGTTATCTGGTACCCGTAACACAAGTCCTTCAGGTACTTAGCACGGGACCAGACTGACGTGGTGTGAAACTTCCATAGATATTATTATATTACTATTTATGTTATATCTCGATTCATAACATTATACAATTATACATGGAGAACTACTCATTTTTTCCTTTTCTTTATAATTTGAACCAACCTTGTAACTTATCTACTTCATCACCTGGATTATGTTGTTCAGTTTTTTTCCAAATTATTTTTACGGCCCTAAAGCCTCCATTTATGGAAAAAAAAAGGTTTTTTTTTTGTTATTACTTACCTGGTTCTTCCACTCACGTCTTCAATTGTTCACACACAAATTTTGTGATTTACTGAACGGCCTGTCTCATTGGCTGGCTAAGATGGCGACATCACACTCCAGGACTTCATAGAAACCACAAATTTTGTGGTCTCCACGAACGGCCTAGGCATCTAATTGGTTGGCTAAGACAGTGACATACTGACATGACATCATTACGTAGTATCGATTAGTTTAGTAATTACTGGCTGTCCCAAGGCGTAGGGCGTGAACCCAAACAAACGGAGATTGCTAAAAGGGGCTTCGGACAAAGTCATTCCGTAATCCGTACTAATATTGTTGTTGTAAAAGTGTGGCTGTTTACTTGAAGACTCTGCCTGTTTTTGAAAATTAAAGAGCACACGAGCAAAGGGGTCACCTGATGGAAAGCAACAACAGATGTCACCCATCCTTGGTACTCGCAATATCAGAAGAGATACAGGTGCGTTGCCCGCCTTTTAAGAGGGAATACGCTCTCTTGTTGAAGGTTATATAGGTGTTATTGGTTCGGAAATATTGCTGGTGAGTGGTGATAGCTCGTTCTAGAGTTTTACTACGCGTGGCAAAAAGTTACGCGAAAAACGCATCTTGGAGGACTGCCACTCATCAAGATAGATAGATAGATAGATAGATAAACACTTTATTGCTCACATAAAAATGGGTATACAATCAGACTTAAAGTACTTAAAACTAAGACATTAATGTGGGCAAGGGCGGCCTTATCGCTATAAGCGATCTCTTCCAGGCAACCCTGCATGGCAGGAGAGTTCATAAAATAGATAGCAGGGTAATTATAACCTACAAATGGATTACTTAAAATATGTGCTATAATGCAAGGTGACACGTCTTTCAAGAGATCAGAACAAGCATAAGAGGTTCCGGGGGAGACTCAGAAACGAAGCGTCGAGTCACGTCACCGGCAACAATAATTAACAGCCTCTGCAGATGCCTGAAATAAATGATTTGATTTGATAAGACATGAAACCGATTTTTAAGATAATGCAGTTACTTTGAGTTCAGTGTTTTGTTAAGAAAAATTGAACGGTTTAGGCGTCCAAATAATTCGGAAAATTAAAAAAACATCAATGAAGTTACAGGCAACGTCTTGTATAGTTAACGTTTGTTCATAACCTCTTCACGCCTACACCTGTAAACCGATTTTGATAAAAGTTAGGAATGTACTTTGTGTCTACAGAAAAGCTTAAATAGAAAAGGCGTACAAAGATAATATTATAATTATTGTTTATTTAGTAGCGTTACTCGTAGTTATCATTGTATAACCAAAATATCAAATTAATTAAGCAATAACATTTTAATAATCCATTGGACAGTGCACAAAATTGGAAACGCTGTACAAAATTGATACTCCAAATTCTAAAACTGCCACTCCAATACCTCTATTATTAAGTGGATAATTTCAAATCTCTATTATTTGCAGATTAACATCCATACTAATAGCATGAACAAAATTTGTTCATGTTATTAGTAGCATTAATTATGGTATACAAACGGAAACTTTTAAAGTTTCCGTTTGTATACGCATATCAGAAGTAAAACTTCTCTTTTATGAAGTTCTCTTTTATAGTGTGAACTATGACTTCTCAAAATGCCTAAAGAAGTTTCACAACAATAACATTATTAAATGGGCAGTATTTTTGAATTACGGTGCAACTTTGTACTAAATTGATACTCCAATTTATAAAATGACCACTTCACACTAAGTGGATTTCAAATCTCTATATTTTAGAGATTAACATAATTGTCATACGTTCGACCGTTTAATATCTAACTTCGACACGGAAACTCAGCGTAGGCGAAATTCTAAAAACCGGTTGAATAATTAAAACAGCCGATCGCCCGCCATTAGAATTTAAAATTACTCTCCCTGATTAATATTCTATAAGGGATAAAAATGCCCATGTTAATGTTAGGAAAACATGGCCGCCGTGTCAAGTCAGCCATCTTGTTAGTATTTCTTCACTATCATATTAATTATTGATTATTGAATCGAGTTTGATAGTTCTTAAAAATGTGATTTACATGCTAATCTTTAAAACATGATGACCTATTTATGCACTTCACTTCATTTTTAATGAAATTGCGCCGAGTAATATAAACTGTGTTTTGAGGTAGAACCCTTAGATAAGTGATAAGTGATAAGATAAGTGATTGGTCTCGCGCTCGGCGCACCGTCGTAGCGCCGAGCGCGAGACCAATCATTTATCTAAGAGATATCCTAATATCTCTTAGATATCTAGAATCACTTATCTAAGGGATATCTATATATTATTATATATAATTAATTTTGTTATGATATTGAATGTACTGTCACTTCTTGGTGGAAATTCATGTTGAATTAAATAATTATACACTTACTTTACATAATTTTGTAATAAATCTATTAAAATAAAGTGGAATAAGTGCAAGGAAAGTGTATAATTATTTAATTAATTTTGTTACTTACGGAAAAGGTCATTGGTAATAGTCTGTCAAAAAAGTGAAGAAATTAAAAAGTGGCAACATCGTTGTGTCATCCCTTTTTTTCGATTTATTTGAAAGGGATGACACTACGATGTTGCCACTTTTTAATTTCTTCACTTTTTTGACAGACTATACTTTTGTGTAATGCACGGATCTTGTGGAGATTTTAAAATACAAAATTGCGGAGAATAGCTGGTTCAAATATATGGACTTAGCCGTGTCATTGAAATCAGATTCTTCGTAAGTCTTATTTAAAAATTTTTCAAATTATTTAAAATTTAAAAAATTTATCTATATGATTTAAGAACGAATCTTCATTATGAAACAAAGGTTATTTAGACTGAAATCCTGTTTTTGATGACGGCAACCACCGCCCTCAATTCTTAACAGCCATGAATACAAAATTTCCATTTTCCGCCTCGCGACATATTGTTGAGATAATTTTTTACTACCCTCGGTATAGGTACGGTAATAAAAATCCAATTATAGTATGTTAATATTGTTTTTATTAAATTATATTAAGAATGCTCCAACTAGAGAATTAGCAGGTCGGATGTCTGTCAGTACGAATATCGACGTTAATGACATTAAAATAAGATTCATATTAGCGCGCCTTGTACAGTGGCGGTTACGACGCTCGTCGCGTTCTTGATATGGCGAAAATGTATGAAAAAATTTGAGAAATGTTTCTGAGTTTTAACAGGGGTTTAGTCAACAAAGCAGTTGATTGGCTACTTATTTTATACCCAATTAATAGAATATGATTTAAGTGAGCTAAGGTAATAGTAAATATAAAATATAAACTTCTACAAAAACTGGGCAAAAGTAACATAAGTTACAAGTAACATTAAATTATATCAAAATGTACAATACAATAATTCTAAATTAGATTCCAAGAGAATCTAAATATCCAAAGAAAACTCTAATCTAAAACAATGTATTCAAGGTATTTAATTGGTTAAGGATTAATGCTGTATTGGTTAAAATCGCTTCGAAAATTAGCCATTATTAGTCGTAAAAAGTAAATGACAAAAAAAGTTATTGTGGGTTATCCATAAGAGATAGTCATATACCATCACGGACTTTTCTGTAGACCATTTCAATGTGTACAATACTTAGTACATTATTTTGATAAAACTCGTAGGGTTCAGCCTGCGTTTGCATTGTAAGCGGAAAAAAAGCGGCCAAGTGCGAGTTGGACTCGCCCATGGAGGGTTCCGCAGCAGCAATAAGGTTTATTTTTATGAAATTAAAATATTTTTGATTTATTTTTATATTTCAGTCGATTTAATGAAATTTAGATTAAGATTTACTATTTATGACGTATAAAAAAAACTACTGGCTAGATCTCGTTCAAACCAATTTTCGTTGGTAGTTTTTATAGTAATCTACATCATATATTTTTTTTAGAATTATCATGCCTCTACTTTAGAAATTAGAGGGGGGGGACACACATTTTTCCACTTTGGAAGAGTCTCTCTCGCAAACTATTCAGGTTAGAAAAAAATGATATGAGAAACCTCAATATGATTTTTGGAGACCTATCCATAGATACCCCACACGCATAGGTTAGATGAAAAAAATTTTTTTTTGTTTCAGTTGTACCTATGGGGACCCCTAAAATTTTTAATATTTTTTCCATTTTTGCATCAAAATCTTAATGCGGTTCACAGACTACATCTACTTACCAAGTTTCAATAGTATAGCTCTAATAGTTTCGGAGAAAAGTGGCTGTGACATACGGACGGACGGACAGACAGACAGACAGACAGACAGACAGACAGACAGACATGACGAATCTATAAGGGTTCCTTTTTTGCCATTTTGGCTACGGAACCCTAAAAATGTAATTATTTACGACATCACATTAGAAACCTCAAAAATAACAGTACTTCTCCACTATTTAATGGATGTTATTATACATATAAAACTTCCTCTTGAATCACTCTATCTATTAAAAAAAACCGCATCAAAATCCGTTGCGTAGTTTCAAAGATTTAAGCATACAAAGGGACATAGGGACAGAGAAAGCGACTTTGTTTTATACTATGTAGTGATGTACAATACAATAATTCTAAATTAGATTCCAAGAGAATCTAAATATCCAAAGAAAACTCTAATCTAAAACAAAAGTACATGGAGCGTACAAAATCTCAGATTAGAGTACGCCTAATAAAGCCGAATAATGCGTGTTTTAAAATTACATGGCGCCCTTATGCCACCCATATGACTCATATGATTTACCCTACGAGATGGAAGGCTTTAATATTTTATGAAAAGGAAAACTGTGGTACAAGATAAAATTTATTAACTCAGCGTAAGTCATGAGCTGTTGTGGTGTGGGATTTGAGGTGTGAATTGGACCATTTTTGGTTTAAAAACTTACTATAATAATCTTTACGTATTATGCACGCACGCACTCACAGCATGAATGAGCTAGTTAGAGAAATAAAATAAAATAAAATAATTAATAAGTATGACAGATAAATAAGTTTGGTCACAACAAAATATAATGTAAGCAATGTAATATAATTATGTTATTTAAAAGTAATATTAATTGATAATCAACATTCGACAGATTATTACAAATTTTTACTCAATAAAATTCATCTGTATCTAATAATTCCATTAATTTTGAAATCAAAAGTAAAAAAGAAACTTGAGGAAAACGCTTCAGCTCGTAACTTACGTTTGCTTGTTATTTTTGTACGTAGATTGGTAATAAATAGGTTCATGTTTTCTGTTACTTATTTATTAGCTCTTCAACGTATTGATATCATTATTGTTACTTCGGAATGAGAATCTTTATATACCTAAGTACTTATATTATTATATCTTTACAGACTTGAGTATTTAATACAGATACATACAGTTCTATCTATATTTATACAGATCAATGCAAAAATCGTTATATGTGTGGCTGTTACATTATCAAACTTAAAAGTGTTAGAACGCTAATCCGATTTAGATCTATACTAATATTATAAAATATGTGATAGTGTGTTTGTCTGTCTGTTACCTTTTCACAGTCAAACCGCAGAACCGATTTTGCTGAAATTTTGTGTGTTTATACCAAATTTCAGCAACTATACTTTGTGTCCTGGAAAAATGTACGGTTCCCGTGCGATGAACGAATTTTGGCGTAACGAAGTTGCTGACGTTGTCTAGTATTACTTATAAAGACAATCAATAAAGATATCAGCAATAAAGACATCAGCAATTCATTAACACTTAGCGCCGTGGTGCGAAACAGCGCGCACGTGATTTTTATCATGATTGCAGACTATTCCTACGCACGGTAATATTAGCAATCGTATTTTTAGCAAGTACGATTAATTTAATTATTGCTAATGGGTGTTTAACAATGAATTATTTTTACCAACACTAATAAAGACAAATCCTAGGAAAGGACAAATATTTTTTGTACGGTTGTTCCAACAAAGCGCAGAATCTAGTAGCGAAAGAAATGCAAAGTACTAAAACAAAAAAAAAATGATTAATAAGAAAAAAGACGAGACTCATATAGCTCGGCCCTTAAAATAAATTGGGTGTGCTCCTTGTTTCAGCGGGCTTATCATAAATTCTGGGATGTTTTCGATCAGTACTGTAAAGGAGGAGTTATTTTCTTGTAAAAATCGGAGGTTATCTTCATGAGAAGTTTTACCGGGCGTGTAATTTTGGGAGTCTTGCGTAATGTTATCCGAGTACCTGAAGTACTATCAAGGAAATTGATACCTAGGCAGTTGACAGACCTACGTCATGTGGTCGGCTTATGTGAATTCAATGCTAGCTGTGATCGGTCGGCTGAGTTTGACATATTGACCAAATTACTATAAGATTCGCCATTTGCCTAGGAATCAACTTCTCTGATAGTACTATCAAATAGGATTCATAGAATAGCCCTCGGTTTCCATAGGTTTCCCCATGAATGAATGAAACCATGATATTCTGTATATGTAGAAATAATGAATTTCCAGAATTACTGTTAATACATTTAAAATGTATTAATTAACAGTACTTATTAAAAATAAACTAAAATCGGCTAAGTGCGAGTCGGACTCGCAGACGAAGGGTTCCGTACCGCTATTGAGCGAAAGTAGACAAAAAATGTGATTTTTGTATATAATAGGGCTCCTTTAAATATGCATTTAATTTAATTTTTAGTATTTGTTGTCATGGCGGCAACAGAAATACATAATCTGTGAAAATTCAGAAGTCTAGCTATAGCGGTTTTTGAGAGACAACCTGGAGACAGACAGACAAACAGACAGACATACGGACAGACAGACAGACGGACAGACAGGATATAGACAGACGGACTGACTGACAAAAGGACATCGAAGTCTCAGTAATAGGGTCACGTTTTTACCTTTTGGGCACGGAACCCCAAAAAGGAAATCGGTTTACCCGGCCGTTTTGATGCTACGATGCCATGGACACACACACACGCACACACACACACACACACACACACACACACACACACACATACACGTTTAAGTTATTTAAAAACAGCACGGCGGGGCGTTTCTGTCCTCCGGGTCAAAGATCAATATAAGTTTCCCGTAAAACTAGAAATAGACAACCCTAATAGGAATAGGCTGTCACCTAACTCGGGCAATTAATTAACTTCCAAAATGAAATCTTAATCAACAAAGTAATCAGTGAGGCGTAAGTCGAGGGTCGGCTTCGATTTAATAATTTTACGATTGAATTTACGCCAATGGTCCCTGGATATCCGGATTTTAGATTTTTAATTAAATGTGAATTTCACGCTATTTATAATAAAAATCATGCGCAAAGTTTTTGAAAAAATATAAACAGTCGAACATAATAATTACATAATAACCTCTTGTCCTTTTTAGAAGTCATTTAAAAACTTCCTGATAAGTGCTGAATTCTGTTCTGTTTGAATACTTATTTTAGATTGTTATTTATTTATTTATGTATATTTTTGGTGCCTACTTTAAATTGCAATTTATACAGACTAAAATATTAATTATTAAGTATTATGTACCCCTTAAGCTGGCCGTATACACACGTTCTACGCATAGTATTTCTTAATTCGTTTTCTGTATTACTAAATCTAAATAGATTCAGAGATTCAGACCGCAACTCGACGCGTAGATGCATATTTTCTAAAATACTGAATATTTGACAGATTGGCATATCGTCTGGCGCAATTGAAATCTGTCAAATCCATACAAATTTAATTACGCGCAATCGCATCTGTCAAAGTCATAAAAATTGCGCCTCGCCTCGTTGCGGTTGCGGTCTGAATTGATCCTATGCCGGAGTCCAAAAAAAACGTACGTTGGCGCTAGTCTCATGGAATTCCAAATCGTAATTCCACATTAGGAAATCGAATAATATGGAAAACGTGTGCATGTGGCCAGCCTAAAGCGTCTAACTTGTAAAACGCAGCTGAAGAGTTGGTGACATTCCAACGGACGGGTAGTTAAGCCTCAGCCTAAATTAAAAACAATTAAAGTTCAATATGAATACCTATTTAATACTAATTTGACAACGTGATAAACATAATTTTTTGGAGACCAAGGGCCTGTTTCACCACTTCCTGATAAGTGCCAAATAGGCTATCCACCAATTAACTTGACAGATCGAGTATGGAGTATCTGTCAAAAAAGTTGTGAATAGCCTATTCAGTACTTTATCAGGAAGTGGTGAAACAGACCCTTAAACTATTCACATTATGACACTATGTCCTTTCCCAAAGCTTAAAATCGATTTAGCAGCTAAGTAAAGATATAACAGACAGACTCACTTTGCATTTATAATAATATTAGTACGGATATTATTGTTTAAATAATAGTAATATTAATTGGTATAATACGAAGTAAGCACATTAAGCGCGTAACTAAACTCATTTAGGGTCGTAATTATTTCAAATAGTCACGCCATTCAGTATTACTGTAACTGTGAATTCCGTTATAATTAGGTATTTAATAACTTTGTTATAATGAAGAATCAGGGTTGCCGATATTTTATTTTCTATTTTGAGGAAAACGTCCTCGAGTAGCGAGGTCGTTTTCGAAATTTCTAGAATGATTAATCTACGTAGGTCTATAATTATAGCTGCACTTACTTTATACTAGGAGAGTGACTTTCTGCATACAACTGGGTAAAGTGTAAACGTTAGTCTACTTTGACGGTACATACCTGTAACAAACAAAGAAAAAAACCCATTTATATACCTTTAAGTATAAAATTATACGGTGAAAAATTTACGAAGATTACTTACTAATTTATCTTTATTCCCTGTTTTCATATCAATTCAAATTGATGGCAAATTAAAAATAGCGTATGTGAAAAGAAATCACAGAGTATTTAACCATCAGAGCCAATTTAGTAATTGAATGGAAAAATGTATGAATGGCGCTCGCCTACGGTCATACAACTGCCCATTGTTCCCGCTTCTATAGAAACTAACGGTCTTTGTTTCTAAACTTTATTAGAGTTTATATTATTACTATCGGCCGAATTTTCATTTCGCTTACTTCCTAAAGCACGGTTGGGAGCACGCTGAAATAATACCAACAAAATATTATTAATCATTTGTGGGCACATATTTTAATATTTTGTAGTTCAGTTACGTACAAATAACTTTTATAGCACCCAAGTGTGTGCGCAATACACAAGAGCATTTTCTCGTCTTTAACTCTCGTAACCACTCTAATCAACATGACTGGGGGGTGGGAGAGAGGTATGCCCATTGTGGATCTCCTTTCTAGTAGGTAATCTGGTGATCAGCCTGCATTGTTCTAACAAAATTTGGAAACAACATTTTTCCAACGCGGGAATCGAACTCACGAGTTACTACACGATTCAAGAGCCCCGCTCGAAGCCAATGGACCACAGCTGAGAGGACAGCAATAATTACAGTTTCAATGCTAAGTAAGCTATTTCCTCAACGAAACAATTTTCAGAAATGTTTCAAATACTTTTGAGTACAACATTCGCGACCAATTTCACTGTATGCCTAAAAACGATGTACAAAAAATCCAGAGTACTTCCGCGCAGGCAACTCTATCGAATGGTAAATAAAAGTATAAATGGCCGCCTAGTTCTTTGTTGTTTTCTGAATGGCCACTAGAAACTGTTCCGAGCTTAAGCATTTTTAATAGATGTGTATTTTTCTGACGTGCGGAAATATGGCTTCGCAACAATTTCAGTGTCTTAGGATATCGAGTATGCATTTTACTTCAGCGAAGCTATTTCTTTTGTATTTTTTATTTTCTTTGTAGTGTATAGTTAGTTTGTTTATTGATCTAGATTCTAGATAGAGATATTCTTCTCTTTCACTCTAGGGCGCACATACTTTAGAGTTTAGATATCTCTTCTTACTTAGGTATAGGCTTATTAGGTATAGGTACGCGAAAGTTATATAAAATTTATTATACTAGTCGAGTTAGGTAATATAACAGTATATATAAGTAATATTATAATGTTATAAGTAGCTTACTTTACTTTTACGTACATTTAATTAGCCAATTGCCATGATAATATACTTTATATTTTTGTCAAATATCAAAAGTATTTTTGGAGCATTGTCCTATGTAAACAAACATTACAATAATGAAACAATATATTTATGATAAATGACATTATTATTTTTCCTGTGAACACATAACACTTTTATTATAGTTCCTACGCTCAAAGTTTCAAACTGATAAATCTTAATAGGTAGTTAATGAATATACGCGCACATTAACAAGGTGTCGCTGTTTCACAATTTCCCCCAAGTGTGAGGGAGAGAGCATCAACCTACTGAAGCATGAAATAATAACGTGCAGGGTAATTAAAACATAGTTTATGAGTTATGAACTGACATGCTAACACGCAATTAGAAGCCCCATATGATTTGTGTACTTATAATGATTGTTGCCTATAATAGATGTATTTAAGGGATGTGTTTCCTTGTTAGATTGTTGAAAACTAGACGCATTATGTATAATTCTAGTTACGAGTATCATATTATCACATGTTCATTGTCCACACTTATATTGTTATTAGAATCAGGCGTCACGTTGCGGGAATCCATAGCTTAAAAATTTGTAGGTTATTAATATCCTCAACCTTTAAGTAAATAAGTGACTGTACGCATAGGCATGCGTACAGCACCTCCCTCCTCTCCCACACTGCCTATGCATACACTCGCATGCAAGAACCTGCAAACACCAGCACCACACAAGCAATAATGTTAGCAAATTCGTGCACGACATCTTCGCATCTAATGGCAGTGTGTGAGGCAGGTCTGTGTTGAGGTTTATTTCGCGGAATATTGCTAAAAATAATAACCTACTTTTTTACACTTATATTGTAAATGCAAAAGTGCGAGTATGCTTACTACTTTCTCGCGCAAAATTACCAAAAGGTAGATTATTCATCTAAAATTGTACTGCAGTATTTCTAAGGGACACTTTTTAGTTTGGTGTTGAACCTATTCATATATCAAATAAATAAGGCAAAACTCCTACGAAGCGAATAGGCATTATTAAAAGTCGGTCCTTTAACTGATCTCCCATTTTTATCCATCCTACTAGGTTATGATTAGAAAGAAAGAGAGAGTCCTTTCAGGCCTATCTGACCAGGGCCCTGATTCACGATGGGTAATTCGACTCGGATTCGGAAACTTCGTCACCCGACATCCAATAAACGCTCGCTGCGCTAAGCATTGACCAATCACCGCACGGTAAAGTTTCCGCATTCGTTTCGAACGGAAATCGTGAATCGCCCTGCAGATCCGTTTTGTGTATTCCCGTGTGTGTGAGAGTCCGGTCAGATTGGACTGCGACCATTCCGATTGGAGTGATCGATCTCGTATGCTTTTAATGTAAAGAAGAAAATGAGTAAGTACTACAACAAATACTTAAATTATAATTACTTGAAGGCTTTCATTTGGAGGTGATAAATTACGTGAAAACATCATAAACTGTAAATAGCGGCGGCGTGTGTGAAATTACATTACAATTAATGATGAAGTGTACCTTCATACTGATTGCGGTATCCGCAACTAAGAGCGTATCATAGATACACAGCTGCCAAATAAATATATGGGAATGCAACATGTCACACATATAATATTATGTTTTGTGATTCATCATTGGACGAGGTGTTTTGACGGAACAGGTAGGAAGCGTATTAAAATAATTTTTATCCCATAAAAATTACCCGCCCTGAGGATTGCGACCAGCATCTAGTACATCTATTTATAAAATAAAAATTACTTTTACATTTTGTTTATCTCGCTAAAACTCGAGAATGGCTGAACCGACTTGGCTAATTTTAGTCTTGAAATATTTGTGAGTTGTGACAGTCCAGGGAAGATCTAAGAGTTGAGTGATACGCACTGCACGGGTCACCTAGTACATAATATTTAACTATTTATTTATTCAATAAAATGTCATACAATTTTACTATTTACAGACTTACTTGAGTCTTGAAGACAAAACGCTCCATCGCGATAACCATGAAGCTCCCGATTCTCAGAGCATCGCATTATGTTCGGAGTCTCTAAGCGCGACGTAATGTGTATGTTTCCTTTATCATCCCCTATCTACTTCGTCTCTGTCACATTGCCTTTACAATAAATTATGTACACTACCCATACCTTAGTCGAATGTATTGTCTTATTTTTAAACCCTAAATGGGACTCTCAATCCTTCGTTGTCTCAGAGAGATATATTGCTGGCGGGTAGTTTTAGACAATTTTGTTATTATATTGTCTAGGTTTGGTTGTAATGTAAGCCTGATTTGAATAATATATTATTTTGCGGACATTATTTTCGTATTTCAATAACGAAAACCGAATTATACTTTTACTCGTATTATAATCAAAAGTATTTAAGTCAATTCATGCTTAAACTGTTCAACGATTTTGATGAAAGGTATGAAGGTACTTTGCGTCCGGGGAAAAGATAATATAGGACTTTTATCTCCGAAAGTTGTGCCTTGAAGTTCGGCATTATAAATGCTAAAGTTGCGAGTAATATCTAGTAACATACAGGCTGTAAAGAAACAAAGTGAAAATAATTCAGGGTGTGTCCCTTACATAGAGTTCACTGGGAAAATAGCAGTGCTGAAATTTTTTTGTAAGATTTTTTGTGAGATTTCACAGTGAACTCTTTACACGGGTAACACACTAAGAGTGTGTTACCCGATAACTTTAACTTTAACCATAACAAAATGTGAAATTAATTACTTTCAAATCCCTAGCAAAAGTCGCCATATTTGAAGATAACCTTATCCTTAACTTTAACTACGCTTCTGCAGGTGCAATTCACCCTTAAAGTATTTTCGATCTGTCTTGTTACACTCTGTTAGGCTGCGTTTCCACCAGAGATGTGTTGCGAGGAATGTGATTTTAAGATCCAATAGCTATGTCCACACTGTGCAATTTCATCTTCAATTTTCGTTATCTTTCTGTATTCCGTTTGGCGCTTTGGTAACATTGTCATTTTTGTTCAGTTGCAGTGTCGGTCAGAGTGCATGCATCGCGGGCATGCCTCACGTGCGCTGTTGACTGCGCTATGGCGCATGTCCTTGATGAACAAAAAAGGCACAGTGTGGACATGGCTATCAGAATCGCTGCGCTGAGCGAGGTCACCGCAAGCTCACGTCAATGAAGCGATTCTATTAGTTCTCAAAAACACATCTCTGGTTGAAAGGCAGCCTAAGCCTCCTTTTTGGAAATCCATATTTAAAAACGCTGACAGAGAGAATCCTCAGTATACTTTTCTCGATTTAAATACCCTTTCAAGACCTTAAGAAATAAGCTCTCAGCAGTAAATGGCTCGGAAACCATTCGGGGTGTAAAATTCTGAACCATCCTTCATTATTAGTGGACGTAATGAGAGAAACAAAACAATGACCCAATTCTAGCGGCGCTCGTTTGGCGCCGGCCCAGGATGGTGGAATCTGACTGTCATCATCATCATCATCAACATCCATATTAATCAAGGCGAGCGAAGCGAGCCCTAGTATATCCCACAACCTGAACATTTTGTGGTACACTTTACTGAAAAACTATCACGCTTATTGATTTGTGCTTAAGCATAGTAATTTTTACATGTGAAAGGCGAAAAAGGGAACTAACGCTGCCATTATACAACAAATGCCATTTTTGACAGTGTTCCTTTACCACCAGCGCCCCCGCCCATGTTCATTTAAGAAATTAATTTGGAATTACAAAAATTATCTGAAAATTCCAAATAATTTGGACATAGTATATGGCAATTTCATTAAAAGAAGAATTAACTTTGGGATTTTTTTCTATCGAGTGAATTTCGTGATATTGTGTAATGGAATATGAACTCCAATGTGTAAAATCCTTAACTAACACATATATTTTTTTCAGAATTTAAATTTATGTCTCCTGTCCCGTTTAAATCTTGAAAATCGTCCTATCTCCCCTTAAAGCCTTGTCGCACTTTAAAGGAGTTCTTGTAGAAGATGACGTAACAAAGGTATCAGAGGAAGATAATGATAATAAATCTGAAAGTACGGTATTCCTCAAATAATATAACAAAATTCCTTTCCTGTTATAGTGGTAGCATAATATAAATGTCATATAGTAGAGCAACTCAACCGTGTCCTTGAGATGAAAAGGAAAGTGTAATGAATTTCAGTAAATGAGTACCAGTACACTAAATTAATGACTCGAGATTTAACTTGCTTCACACATTTTTTTAATTTAAGGGGCAAACGAGCATATTACGGGTTCCTTGATGGAAAGCAACTACCGTCGCCCGTGGACACTCGCAACATCAGAAGCAGGCAACGCACTTGCATTGCCTGCCTTTTGAGAGGGTATACGCTCTCTTTTTAAAGATTTGTGGGTCATATTACAGCCTGGAAATACTGCTGGCGATATTTCATTTATATAGAAGTTTTTTTAATACGTTTGTGAGACTATATTAGATGTATTGTTTAAATTATTGTTTTAATCCTACTTTCAGTTATCTGAGTTCATGCTTATAGTATGTGTATGCGATTTGGGCGGTCGAGGTAACAAACGTGGCTTACTGTGTATAATTATATTGTGGCGGTAGTGTGACAAAAGGAGGCTTCAGTATAAAGAACTTTATCTTGGAATTTACTTTGTCGTTATTAAAAGATTTCGTCTCGTCCTTTCACGAAACAAATGTTGGCATGAAAAGGCTTATGACTTAGGGCCTTTGCCTTTTATGTCTTTATGGGGTGAATTTAAAAACGCTACAGTCAGGGGCTTTATTCTTGGAGCTCGAAGGTTGTTGCCGCTTTAAATTGCATGTATAATTATGTGAGTGGGAAAGCTGGCGGTCGAAGTAACGATCGAGGTATGAAAATCGGGCCCTAGCAAATATACCGTGTATAGATACTAGGTATTAGCTGGTTATATTATACCAGCGGACGGACAGACAGACGGACACACTTTCGCATCTTTATCTTAGTGTAGATGATCAGTCTTTCGGTCACATAATTTATTCATTACCTTCATACTTTAGTACAGAGGTTCCCAAACTTTTTTTTGTCATAGACCACTTTAAACATTTTGCTGGATCCGGTGGGCCCCCGCAGCTAAACTCCCCCCCCCCAATCCACAGTACAAGGAACCAATAAGCTTCCACTTCGTTGTGGTATAAGTCGCAATAGAATTAAAGTTATAATTTTAATGGGAGTGATATACTTGGTGAACTGACAGCAAATTATAATATCGATATTTGGCTACAAGTATTAACGTAAATCTTCTCGCTCTGTAATATTTAATCTGCTAATATTATAATATTGTCTACCTAATACCTATATTCGTAGAAGTCAAGTCGGGTCACTTATTTTAATAGACCCCCGTTAATGACTCGTGGACCCCTATTTTTCTTCCACGCAAGAGTAGACCCCTGTCGGGCTCCCGTGGACCCTTGGGGGTCCACCTGAACTACTTTGGGAATCAATGCTTTAGTATGATCTTCAGTATTTCATTAACGTATACATGGTGTAACAAAACTAAGTGATAACTGATAATACTTTAGGCTGTGTATGTGTTCCTTGTAGAGAGTTCACTGTGAAATTAGCAGCGCTGAAAGACCAATTTTTTTTGAGATTTGTATGGGCAAGCGCCTGAGCTTCACGAGTTTTCTCATACAAAAGTGAAAAAAAAATTGCTCTTTCAGCACTGCTACTTTTACAGTGAACTCTGTACACGGGACTCATACACACCCTAAAGTATTATCACTTAGTTTTGTTACACCCTGTTTAATTTTCTTCTCCTCAGGATGAGAATTATTGACATCATTAGAATTAGTCTACTTAGATTTAATTATATTATGATTATAATTATTATTATAATAATCTGAACAGGTTTTAATATCATTCCAAGAATAAACAAAATATCAAAGTAACTTTTCTCTATTACAAGATCATCAGAACAAATCCATTGTCTGTTTTTATTAAATTAATTTTCCCGTTAAGATAAAGACTGTCAAATATTGGACAACCGGGACATCTTTTTCCCACAATAGAATATCAGAATTCCTCCAAGGACGAGACTGTCAAAAACATCAAGACAAAAGTGTCTGACGAAATGTATACCGAAAAATAGGGTTAGCACAAAATTATGTTTATTTTGTATTTAATATAATTTTGTTTATTTATTAATTTCATTAAAATACATTTATGATGATATTGAAAGTACTGTAACTTCTTCGTACTTGACCTGCGCACTCCAATGCGCTTTGATTTACAGACGACTTATTCCATTTTTATTACAATACTAGCTGTCCCGGCAAACGTTGTTTTGCCATATAAAGTATTTCTACTTCATCAGTTGATACAAAATCTTACCCCCTCTTTTGACCCTAAGAGGGGTGGGGGGATGGGGATTTTATACACCAGATGTTAAGTTGGAAAACACAGTAAATAATATGAAGTAAGTCAAAGAAAAATGTTTGATACAAAATCTGACCCCCTTTTTGGCCCCCTTATAGGGGTGGCGGGAATTTTTTTTATACACCAGATATTAAGTTGGAAGAAGACAAATATATCTGCGAAAACCGCATTCAAATCGGATCAGTAGTTTTCGTGTGATGCTGGAACAAACATACAGACAGACAGACAGACAGACAGACAGACTGACAGACAATAGTCAATAGTCAATAGTCAAAAATTATTTATTCCATTATTTGTATATACAAAATTTGGACATGTCAAAATCACAAAATTAAAAAATATATATAAACAATACCTAAATAAAATTAACAAAATCACAAAAATGTCAAAATAATCATTTTATAACATCGGGTCCATTTCATAAATAAATAAATTAAATAATTAAAATACATCAATTCGTCATTGTAAAAAAAAAACACATGTCAAAGTTTAGCATTCCAAAATCCAAGCATTTTTATCCTGTACATAATCTGAAATTTTATAATAGGCTTTTTTTTGGAGTTGCCTTTTTATTATTCTTTTGAATTTATTAAGTGAGAGCTGTTGTAAATCTTTAGGAATTTTATTATATAAACGTATACATTGCCCCTTAAAAGAAACATTGACCTTATGAAGTCTAAAAGTAGGAACCGTCAGCTTGTATCTATTTCTAGTATTTATATTATGTGTGTCACTTTTTTTAGGGAACATCATAATATTTTTATGGGTATACAATAATACTTCAAAAATATATTGACATGGCAATGTCAATATATTAATTTCTTTGAATTTTTCACGCAAGGATTCTCTGGGGCTCATCCTATAGATAGCACGAATCGCTCTCTTCTGCAGCACAAAAATAGAATTTAAACGTCCTTCACCAGCACATCCCCACAACATTATGCCATACGACATAATGCTATGGAAGTAGCTGAAATACACCAGTCTAGAAGTGGCTTCATCAGTAATGTAGCGTACTTTCTTTACAGCGAATGCCGCAGAACTAAGTTTTTTTGAGAGACTATCTATGTGTTGATCCCATTGAAGCTTGCTATCCAAAGTGACACCCAGAAACACTGTCGATTCAACGGGATCCAAATTTTGGCCCTTTATTTTAATATCTGTTGTTGTTTTTTTAACGTTTGGAAGAGAAAATCTTATACACTTTGTTTTGCGTTCATTAAGCAATAGGTTATTAGAATTGAACCAATGGACAACATTCGCGATTGCATTATTTATTTTATCAAAATTTAGAGCCCGCCGGTTAAGTTTAAATACAAGTGACGTGTCGTCAGCAAATAGAACAATTTCATTACCTTTTATCATGTAGGGCAGGTCATTAATATATATTAAAAAAAGGTAAGGTTAGGTAAAGGTAAGACAGACAGACAGACAGACAGACAGACAGACAGACAGACAGACAGACAGACAGACAGACAGACAGACAGACAGACTGACAGACAGACAGACAGACAGACAGACAGACAGACAGACAGACAGACAGACAGACAGACAGACAGACAGACAGACAGACAGACAGACAGACAGACAGACAGACAGACAGACAGACAGACAGACAGACAGACAGACAGACAGACAGACAGACAGACAGACAGACAGACAGACAGACAGACAGACAGACAGACAGACAGACAGACAGACAGACAGACAGACAGACAGACAGACAGACAGACAGACAGACAGACAGACAGACAGACAGACAGACAGACAGACAGACAGACAGACAGACAGACAGACAGACAGACAGACAGACAGACAGACAGACAGACAGACAGACAGACAGACAGACAGACAGACAGACAGACAGACAGACAGACAGACAGACAGACAGACAGACAGACAGACAGACAGACAGACAGACAGACAGACAGACAGACAGACAGACAGACAGACAGACAGACAGACAGACAGACAGACAGACAGACAGACAGACAGACAGACAGACAGACAGACAGACAGACAGACAGACAGACAGACAGACAGACAGACAGACAGACAGACAGACAGACAGACAGACAGACAGACAGACAGACAGACAGACAGACAGACAGACAGACAGACAGACAGACAGACAGACAGACAGACAGACAGACAGACAGACAGACAGACAGACAGACAGACAGACAGACAGACAGACAGACAGACAGACAGACAGACAGACAGACAGACAGACAGACAGACAGACAGACAGACAGACAGACAGACAGACAGACAGACAGACAGACAGACAGACAGACAGACAGACAGACAGACAGACAGACAGACAGACAGACAGACAGACAGACAGACAGACAGACAGACAGACAGACAGACAGACAGACAGACAGACAGACAGACAGACAGACAGACAGACAGACAGACAGACAGACAGACAGACAGACAGACAGACAGACAGACAGACAGACAGACAGACAGACAGACAGACAGACAGACAGACAGACAGACAGACAGACAGACAGACAGACAGACAGACAGACAGACAGACAGACAGACAGACAGACAGACAGACAGACAGACAGACTAATACAGAATTTTCATTTCTACAGTTTTAATATAATATGTATAGATACCTACTATATGACGCCCGCAATTTCGTTAAGCCAAAATTCGTTTATCGCGCGGGAACCGTGCATTTCCTCGGGGCAAAGTATCCTAATTTCAACAAAATCGGTTCAGCGGTTTAGGCGTGAAGAGGTAACATACAGACACATATAGACAGACAGACACACTTTTGCATTTGTAATATTAGTATGGATAAGTTTGTAGTGACTTGACTGGTGTACATAACTAAACTTCTTCTTATAAAACCTATTTTATTTTGTACTCTTTACGTTATGATATTTTGATTTGATTACTTTTTGATTTGATTATCTCTAACTTGTGTTACCTTTTTTCATTAAATAAGGGGGCAAACGAGCAAACGGGTCACCTGATGGTAAGCAACTATCGTCGCCCATGGACACTCGCAACATCAGAAGAGCTGCAGGTGCGTTGCCGGCCTTTTAAGAGGGAATACGCTCTTTTCTTGAAGGTTTGCAGGTCGTATAGGTCCGGAAATTCTGTTGAACCTTGGTAAAAACCGTAATTATTTTTTGATAATTATATGTTTTGTATATGATATTGAATGTACTGTAACTTCTTGGTGGAAATTCATGTTTCACAGTAATTGTAGTCATAATTGTAGTAAATTAAATTAATAAATGTGGAAAAAGTGCATGGAAAAGTGTGTATTACTGTGAATTATATGTTTTGCACTAATTTAGAGTGTAGACAAAATTTTACGATGCGGTTTTATAAATTACTGAATTATTATTATCCTTGCACAGAGTGAATAATAGTGTGTGAAAAGCCATATTATTTCCGAAATTTTGCTGTACAAAATACAAAAATAGGTCAATTTAAAACGCACAACGCGTGCAATTAAAACTCAAGGCCTCCATTTCTAACCCTTTCAATTAATTCCAATGTACCCGCTGACAGCCCTGCTCGCGTGACACAGTACATTGTATATTTTTGTCCACCAATTAATTGGTTCCAGACATAATCTAAAATATTTCAATAAAATAACGACCTGCTAATTTTATAGTTTGGTTTAGTGGTTTATTCTACCTGCAATAGCAAATATTACGCATGGCCCAGATCAGAAGCTGCAACTAGCACATACAATAAATAACCCGACCAAAATCCATCACCAGCGAGAAGACCACTTACAACTTGAGTGTGGAGCGTCTGCACTCTCGCCACAAAGTGAGTTTCAGTTCCTTCGTGGTGAGAGTGCCGACTCTAGCTTTATCCAGCTTCGAGGTGGAGGAGTTCTGGCCCATCGGTGTAGTTTACCGGAGGTTCCGGAGGAGGCTCCTGAACGAAGCGCGCATCACGTCGCCGAAAGAGACTTAACGTGATAAATTACTGTCGTGTGATTGTGTGTGTAAATGTGTTAATAATAATATATATTAGGATAAAATTGTTCGGCGTGCATCCGTTGCATTCGTCCAAGAATATTGATAGAAACGTTTATTTTATTGACTGTCTCTGGTGGTGCTGGTGCTGCCTCGAGCGTGGAAACATTACAGTAAATGTCCTATTTCTTTGCGCGGCTGTTTATCGCCCGGGAAGAAAGTTTTCAAGATTAACAAATATTCTGTCACTTCTTTTCAGACTCTAAGTATCTGCACTTAATTGAAATCGATTCAGCATGACTGATAGCTGATATGACTGCGCAGGACCATAAAGTTAACATACCTAGCGGAATAGAGAAACAAAGGCGAGATGTCTCTATCAGACGGCGTGGTAAAAAGAGACGTGTGACACATGACAGCAGAATCAATTTTTTTTTCATCTATTTGACATTCAGTCGGCACTTATCGGCACGTTGACAATTTAATCTCTTAGAAAGATGCTTGTGTAAGTATATACGTAAACAAATTTTTACACACAGACGTAAACCAATTTCGGTTTCGTTTGACAGCTCGAGATTGTTGCTCTATTCCGCTAGGTATATTAACTTTATGCGCAGGACCGACTTTTGACATGTTCATCCGACGCATGTATCATCTTACTTGTCAATCAGGTGATCACTGATCAGCCTGCATTGTTCTAAAGTCTAAACAAACTGGGAAGCCTTGGAATCGAACCTACGACTATCAAGTTAAAAGTTACACCTAACCACTGACCCACAGCTTTATTTAGATGGAAAACTGGGAAGCCTTGGAATCGAACCTACGACTATCAAGTTAAAAGTTACACCTAACCACTGACCCACAGCTTTATTTAGATGGAATAACGGCTTATCATCCCTACCATCAGTTTTCATTATGCTCGTTTTCCATGAAATGTCGTTAATATAAATTCTGTACGCAACACAAAGCATTTGAAATGTCGTGCTTAAGCTCACTCACATTCTTTTGATATGTGATATGAATAATATAAAGAAACCTTCGCCTTTATATTTTCAAGACAATAAAAAGGGCATAACATGTAAATAAAGACTTGGCCACATTGGATCGTTTAAGCGTATATAATTCTTAAATAAATCAGGGAATTGTACTGCGTGACTGGTGAGACATGTTCAATACTCGAGGACGTGATATTTGGCTATTATATTAGTTGGAAAAAAATAATATAAAAAAATTATATCAATTGATCACTGAGTATTTGTAGCTTGAAGTAAAATAATTATTTACCTAACGCATGGACACCGCGAGCGGGAGGGGTAGTTGTGTGGTGTTTCTTTGGTAGCGCACGCCTCTGCACCGGCCGCATAGTATGCCTACTTGCCTAGCCGCGTAATTTACTTAGTATCCATGATTCATTTATTTTTGGGAAATTCGGAAAAAAATTAAGTACCTAATTTTATTACATAATTATAATGAGAATCGAGTACAGAGTACTCTCCATAAGTATCGGTAATGTCTCACCAGTCATGTTGTATATTTTACATTTATAAAAATTATTCTATGTCTTTTCTTCGGGACTCAACTGTCTCTACCCAAATTTGATAAACATCGCTTAAGCCTTAAGCGGTTCAAGCATGAAGAGTTAACAGACAGACAGACTAATTTCGTATTTATAACATTATAATGGATAATAAGTATATAATATTATTATACATTGCGTTTTAAACAGCTTACCACTTCAATATTTAACTATACAATTACTGAGCGTGTGGCCACTAAAAGCGCGTTATGGTAATAAGCTAAGCGGATTATGCAGCGGTTCGCTATATTAGACTATTAGCTGGAAAAGTAATTACGCTGAATTCCGAGCTGTGCAGCTAGAATTGAAGGTATTTTGTCAAGTTGCATTTGATTACACGGTAGTTAGAGGTAAAAATTATAATTCTTACTCATACCTGGATGGTCTGTCCGCCCGTCTATTTGTCTGACCGTCTGTCCGTATGTCCGTTCATCTTTACATCTGTACTTCACTCTTTAAGCCGCTGAACCGATGTAGACGGGAATAGAATCTATACCTTGAGTCCCAACTCCCAAGCAAGGACGAAGGATACTTTTTCTCCCGGAAAAATGTACGGTTGCCGAGAGATAAATTTAGGCGCAACAGAGTTGAGACGTCAACAGGTGTACACATAATTTACTTTCGGATTTATTAAATATACGCGGTAATAATATTATACATAGTTACATTATTATACAACTTAAATATCATAATGTTATGAATAATTATAATCCTAGTATGAACTATTTCAGTGATATAATCAATGCGAACATTATCACAAGTTCACAACTGAATTTTATTAATAAAATAATTGTCACAGTCATTACTCATTCCGGAAATTTCAACTTAGTCACTACTATCAGCATTAATAGTGTTCAGTTTAGTTTTTTTTTTTATTAAATAAGGGGGCAAACGAGCAAACGGGTCACCTGATGGTAAGCAACTACCGTCGCCCATGGACACTCGCAACATCCGAAGAGCTGCAGGTGCGTTGCCGGCCTTTTAAGCCCTCTTAAAGGGAATACGCTCTTTTCTTGAAGGTTTGCAGGTCATATAGGTCCGGAAATACTGCCACTCATATTAATAATATGCGTAATTCCAAGTGGTCCAAGCTGTTCGAAACACTATGGCAGTCAACAATTCGAGTGGCCCTTCGTTGGATACGATCCAGAGGGAGCAGTTGGTATTTTGGCGCCCCTGCCCAGAGATGAGAACAATATTCCATGTGAGGCCGAACCTGCGCCTTGTAGAGTAGTATTTTAATTGAATGCTCAAATAACTTGCCAAATTCATATAAATTAATGAAATAAGTTATATTATTTTAAATTTACGCTTATATTAAATTCGTTCTCAGATACATTTAATAGTAACTTAACATTGTATAGAGTAAGAGCCAAAGACATTCAGACTTTTATAAAAGCTGACAATTTACCTGTTTATGACCCCTATAGAGGTCAGCACGACCAGAAACCATGGACTTTCGGTGACGGTCACCTTAGGTCCTAAATGTATAAATAGTCCATACCTCCTAAAGTTTAGGAGGTATGGATACTTCCTTTTTTTTTTTTTTTGATGCGCAGGGGAAACCCTTTATGGGTGCCCCGGGTTGGGGATGTGCCTCAGTTAAGCTGAAGCACCCCGGGGGTATGTGGAACTCCCGACTTCGGTTTACCCACTAAAACCACCTGCGGTTTGCCTTCAGCCGTATACGAAGGGATATCCTGGATCTGTCTAACACAGGACTCCCTCCACGACCGGCCGGTCTACCTCACAAGGGACCGGCCTTCCACCAAGTTAGGGAACGCTTAGGCAAACTAAAGCGTTCCCCTCGGCGCCGGGACTAGCTAAGCCGGGCAGGTTCCCATCCTGACCCGGAGCCCCGTGGGACGGAAGTTATTGGAGGTTCGCATAGCGACGCCTTCGCACTCCCGTCCTACGCCGGCGGAGTGGAACGGAGGATGGATCATCCTCTCTGTTGCGCTCCGCGGCCTCTTTCTGTGAAAGGACGGTTTCACAAGGTATGGATACTTCCTAATGTAACCGCGTTAGTCTCTCTGGAAAACTCCATAGTTTCTGGCCATTCGCTAAGAACAGACTAAGTTCTGAAGGTCTACCTAACCTTTGGTAAAGTATAAAGCTCAATTATTTTTTATCCTATTTTCTTCGAGATTACTGTAGGAATACATTTCTCTGCTAGAACATAACCCGAAATAACACATACAATCATTATCTAACCTAGATGCAATCTGCATAGTTCTATGTAATTTTCTTAATGAAAGATCTAAATTGTATCCTATTGTCTAGAAATCTAGATTGTTCTAGCACAAAGTTACGGTAAATGAAATGTTGCAAGTTCCTCGCTCTGTCAAAGTAATTGTTTCCTGCTTATGAGATTTGAATATTAAACTTTAGCTGTGTAAGTACTAAACCAGATACTATTTACATGTAGGAATAATAATTACAATCTTCTAAATATACGTCTAAATAAAATGAATTTAAAATTTTGTGAGTCTCGCTAAAAGTCGAGAAGGGCTATGCTATGTTCACAACAGCTGTACTGTGAACTACATAGGGAATAGGGATACATAATTACCCTAAAGTATTATCACATTCTTTTGGTTCACCCTGTAGTATGCAGACGACAGAAAGGAATATGGGAAAAAACCAAGGTTCCCGCGGACATAACGTAGCAGAGCCATGCAGAACGTCTAGCGTAGTAATACTTTTACAAATGTTAGTTCAGTAATCGCCGGCTTAGGAGTGTAAGCGGTGGATCTAACCCATAAATTGCACATAAAACGAGTAGAAAAAGGATTTCAATAAACGTCTTATCGTCTACAAATCTTTAAGTAGTGTGGATTGATGTTCATTCGATGTCTAAAGGGTTGAGTAGATTTATTAGAAGATTGGTCAATAGAAAATGTTACATAAAAGGGTATAAAGTTAGGTAGGTAAATTGATGAAGAAATCAATTCTGGTTCGATTTATATGTATCTGCGTGAACGAGCGGTTTGGCTGTTACATCGCAAGATCACAAGCAATAATTGTAATTTTTTTCAAATCCTCTTCTTGTGTATAACATTTAACACGTCTAGCAACTGTTATACAAGATACATCTAAAGAATTGACTCGGTGAACAAAGATTTAGGTCATATTTCAGCTAGAGTGCGTATTACTTTCGACTAGAAATGAGCAAGAGCAAAATTAGGGTAGTGTGAAGAAACAAAAGAAAGATAGCTCAAAGGTCTTGTAATATGGACTACGAGTAATAAGAAAGACAATTATAGAGGATTTTTTAAAATTATTAATTGGGGTGACTATGAATCCCAATATATTTATGATAATTTTGCGATCGAAAAATATGTGCGAAAACTGCGATCCAGCAATGTGTCGGGCAAAACGCGCGTATAAATCTAGCCAGTAATTTTTTTAATAAGGGGGCCAACGAGCAATTGATGGAAAGCAACTACCGTCGTCCATGGACACTCGCAATATTAGAAGAGCTGCAGGTGCATTCCCGGTCTTTTAAGAGGGAATACGCTCTCTTCTTGAGGGTTTGCAGGTCGTATTGGTCCGGAAATACTGGTGATGACAGTTCGTTCCAGAGTCAATATCAGAATGTCAAATGTCAAAATGGCTCAATATACAAAGTGACGTCTTTAAGATCTTTTCCCATGAGCTTTCTCTACATATTATTATCTGCAACAGTAGTAGCAGTGAACCTCAGAAACAATTACCTTTTTGCAGTTCATTCCGAAACTGAAACATTGTTTGGTTTGAAGCGGGAAGTTGAAAAACGAACTGATTTTCATTACAATTCCAGTTCTAGCACGTTCCATGGAAATAGTTTTAGAATTCGCGGTCGACCCGAGTTGAATGAAATTAACGAGCAAAAAACCAATATTACAGATTTTTCTATATTGGTTTGGTTACAGATTTGGCTATATTGGCTTGGTTACAGATTTGGCTATATTGGCATTGTTATTGGTATTCCTAATCAATCGTGTACGTGTTTTGCTGGAGTCTAGAAATTCAGAGCACTGAAAGTAAAGAAAACATTGTTTGCCAACCTGCTCAGCGGTTTTTAAACTTTTTTGGTGGCGGAAGTCGGAACCCTTCTAAGAACTATCATTTTTGACGGATTCCCAGAAAAATAATGATATGTCTTTTTATTTATGTAGCTGTCGCGGAGCTCAAGGCCTTTGCAGACCCCCATGGCTCCACACATACAGCGTTATTTCTTGTGTGAATATTAAAGCTTAAAATTATTTCCCTACTAGGATCATTTTGTCGGCCTATTAATTATTATCAAAAGTCTAATGATATTACGATCTAGAGATCCGCCAATAAAATATCAGCAAGACAGACATTTTGGGCGACAATTAAATCGTTTAGTGGCCGAATGGCCCACGATAACGTTGTTTTGCTGGATTTATTAGATTTCGAATCATTATGTGCCCCGTAAAACCAAACCATAAAGTTACATCACTGGGCCCTATTCTCGACATTTGATTAAGGATTAATTTAAGCTTAAGCCAAACATACACAACCAAAGCGACTGCGAAGCGGGAGCGTCTGCAACGCGGGACGTTCGCGTCGGCAGAGCGGGAATAATCTACGGTTTCGCACCGTAGTCGCGCAGGTGTGCAGACAAGTTGCAGACGCTCCCGTCCCGCGTCCCGCGTTACTGACGCGTAGGTTTGGCCGAAGCCTTATTTGCATCCGCTCGACAGGAGCTGTGTAACAACGAAACCGTTTCAAGACTCAAACAATCGTACGAGAATGTCGCGTCCTACTCTAACAAACGAGAAATGACGTTGTTAGAGCAGGACGCGGCATTCTCATCCGATTGTTTGAGTCTCAAAACGGTTTCGTAGTAGGCCTACAGGTTTGGACGCTACACGACAAAGTCACAAGTCACAACTTCACAAGCAATTGTATGTAAATAGCGAACTCTGTCACGTGGACGTTTTGAGACTGAAAATTGAAACAAGCAATTCCGTCGATCGCGGATTCTTGGAAATCTATTGTTGGTCTATTGTTATCGCGGCCCACTTGGGCCGTTCGGGAGTTGATAGGTTAAATCAAGCCCTCGCTTGAGAATCAGACTGATTGTTTGATCTCTTGCCGAAACACACTAATTATAAAACATCCAAATCGTATCAGCGGCTTAAAAGAAGTAAGTCACAGAAGTTTTGCATTAATTATAATAATATTGCGACGGTTCATGTTTGGGCATGAAGAGGTAACAGATAGATAATATACTCACTTTCGCATTTATAATATTATATATATAACATTTCGTCGGGTAAAATAATCAGCCGGCGAATTCAAGCAGCTGTAACAAGACGGCGCGGAGACGTCCTTAGAGTGCAGTAGCTTTTTAGTCACGTTTTCTGCCTCTTGTGCCACAAAGGGATATTCGACTCCTATTGCCAAGTAGATATCGGATTGCTGACTGAGTATAGACGTGTTGGTGTGAAGTTGCGAAAGCGTTTCAGACAACTAAATTTTTTCGACCGAAGTGATTAAAAAACTAGGTTTTTATTTTTTAAGCTTTTGTGTAAGACCATGTACAACTGTAAACAGTATTAGCCGATTATAATGATTATACCCACATACATTTGAGAATTTTCATAAGTTCCTCATAGTCAGACAATTTCAAGGAGAGGTCTTACAAGAGTACAGAAATATTATCTTTTAATATCGTATATTAATATATTATATTTGCGCAACCCTAGGTCCGTAACGTTGAAAGGGTTATGATGTTGTAGACCATGTGTAAATATCAGACTTCCTGACGGTAAATGGACGATATTTTTAGGAGAATACCAAATTCTGAGAGTAATAGACAAATATTGTACGAGAATCTATAGATGAAAATGTTCGGAGCGCGGATAACAAATGCCTCCAGGTTTTGGTGACGGCGCGGTGGCTGGTTTCATTGAGACCAAGGCCATTTTATAGTGCCTTAATGTGTGAGCTGTATATAAGAGCATTATCTTCCTTTCTAGGTCTAAGGAACCTATCAGACAGAGAGCAGTCACGTGGTCAAGGCACGTGTAAGCGGTCAGTTTTGCGTTCTTTGTGTTGTATTACGTTATACTGCGTGACTCTCACCAGTCATAGTCAAATCCTTTTACAACTTACTGTTGGTAATTAAAAATAATATGCTATTACCAGAACACATTATGTTTTTATACAATACTGCGTGACTAGTGAGACATGTTCAATACTTGAGGACGTGATATTTGGCTATTATATTAGTTGGAAAAAAAATAATATAAAAAAATAATATCAATTGATCACTGAGTAAATGTAGCTTAAATTTAAATAATTATTTACCCAACGCATGGATACCGCGAGCGGGAGGGGTAGTTGTGTGGTGTTTCTTTGGAAGCGCACGCCTCTGCACCGGCCGCATAGTATGCCTACTTACCTAGCCGCGTAATTTACTTAGTATTCGTGATTCATTTATTTTTGGGAAATTCGGAAAAAAATTAAGAACCTAATTTTATTACATAATTATAATGAGAATCGAGTACAGAGTACTCTCCATAAGTATCGGTAATGTCTCACCAGTCATGTTGTATAGAGATACTTGTGCAGGGGGCGTTCTGGACGCGTCAGAATTATTGCTCCTGTGTAACTGAACGCTCGAACGCAGAATGCGAACGTAGAACGATTGAACGCGTCACCGCTCTCTGTCTGATAGGTCCCTAAAATTGGAATATTTTAAAGCGTTGTAGTGTAAATGCAAAGCCAAATTTTGAACTGCCTGTTTCCGCTATTTAATGCTACAGTAATGCAGCTACTAAGAATCTAAAACCAAATTAAATTTTTGCGCTTGGTTCCAAATCACTAGTAATTAAGTCTAGCATATACACAGTATAACTACAGTACCTTCATACCAGACAGAATCAGTTACATGAACACATTAGCAAGATTTACATTTTTAGGGTTCCGTAGCCAAAATGGCAAAAAAGGAACCCTTATAGATTCGTCATGTCTGTCTGTCTGTCCGTCTGTCTGTCCGTCCGTCCGTATGTCACAGCCACTTTTCTCCGAAACTATTAGAGCTATACTATTGAAACTTGGTAAGCAGATGTAGTCTGTGAACCGCATTAAGATTTTGATGCAAAAATAGAAAAAATATTAAAAATTTTAGGGGTTCCCAAAGGTACAACTGAAACAAAAAAAAAAAATTTCATCTAACCTAAGAGTGTGGGGTATCTATGGACAGGTCTCTAAAAATCATATTGAAGTTTCTCATATCATTTATATATCATAACCTAACCTAACCTGAATAGTTTGCGAGAGAGACTCTTCCAAAGTGGTAAAATGTGTGTCCCCCCACCCTCTAATTTCTAAAGTAGGGGCACGATAATTCTAAAAAAAATATATGATGTAGATTACTACAAAAACTACCAACGAAAATTGGTTTGAACGAGATCTAGCCAGTAGTTTTTTTATACGTCATAAAAATGGTAAACCTTAATCAAAATTTCATTAAATCGACTGAAATATAAAAATAAATCAAAAACCTTTTAATTTCATAAAAATAAACCTTATTGCTGCTGCCCTTCATGGGCGAGTCCAACTCGCACTTGGCCGCTTTTTTCATATTTTGCGATTATTGTGATGGTTAAAACGTATTTTATGTGAAAATTTTGTATGCGGCTATAGAATTTTTATGGTACAGTCGTGGAGATGAATATATTATCTTTCATTTGAAACCAAAATATCCTCGCAGTTTGACTCCTAATTCTTTAATAAGGTACCGGAAAATCGCTGATATTTGTAATAGCGTCCTTAAAGAGTTAGCAACGCAGACAAACTTTCGTATTTATAATATTTTTTCTAACGCTTATAATATCATGTTATGGGCGAATTCTGATTACAGGCGAAACTCTTGTTGGGATAGACAATGCAATATTATGTATTATCACAAACGCTGATAGTGACTTCCCGTTATACGCTGTAGTTGGAAATAATCTAATATTACTTATTTGCGTTAATAAGGAAGTGAATCCTTCGTAGAGATGTCGTAATGGTTTTTTTTAATTCATTTTAGGGTTCCGTACCCAAAGGTTCCGTACCCTATTACCAAAATTTCAATGTATGTCTGTGTGCCTCAAAAACTCAAAACACCCATGTGCAGCAGGGTGACAATAATTATAGCATCACAATCATCAATGATTCGGAAACTTCTTTCATTTAGTTTATATACAACTTTATATAACTAACCTGAATGTTTCTAAAATTTAATAGAATTAACAGCTAAAGGTGGCGTTCTGCGATAGCGACAAACTGCAATTTAAATAAAATGCCACTTTATGACTGAAAGAATTTTATTTGAAGTTTGTCGGTCGCGGTAGTTAGTATGCAAAGATCGGTACAAGCAACCGAGTTTTTAAAATGGGCAATCAAAAAGTTTTTTATTAATTTTGGAAAACAAAGGACACGAATAAATTCATCCAGACAACATCCTATATACCGCCAAACAAACTTTTACAGTAGCATAAAATGTTATGAATAATACTCGAGTTTGATAAAATTATCACCATTTGTGGACAGTAGAGACCCTGCTTTCAAAGCTAACGGGGTTCATATTGTTATGATTTTTAATGTACTGTGTTGGTGTAAGTGAAAATAACTTGCATGTGTGTGAACAAAATAAGTTTTCAAAATGAATGGGGTGTTGTTTTGTAAGTTATTATTTTTTGTTAAATAAATACATATTATTACATTCGTTTTACTGTAACTGTCGCACTCAGATACATAATATTTAAAAAAAAGATTGAACTTTAATTTAATGAAGAGTTTGGCATAAATGTATACGGCATTATGACAAAATCTACATAACAATCTATATTTAAAAAACTCAAAGGTGACTGACTGACATGGTGATCTATCAACGCACAGCCCAAACCACTGGATGGATCGGGCTGAAATTTGGCATGCAGGTAGATGTTATGACGTAGGCATCTGCTAAGAAAGGATTTTGATAAATTCCTACCCCAAGGGGTTCAAATAGGGGATGAAAGATTGTATATAATAATACTTCTTAGCGCGAGCGAAGCCACGGGCAGAAGCTCGTTATTAATAAGTGATTAAACATTGTCTCTGGGTGCGGCAGTAAACAAAGCATAGTATTACTTGTGTGTGACTAATGACTATGCAATTTCGTACAAAAAATATAAAGTCACATAGAAACTCATCCGTATTTGAAAGTCGTTTAGAAATTTTATAATAAGCTTTTCTAAAAATATTTATTTTTATATCAATACTTCTAGCTCACATAAATAATAGGCATTTTGTTAGTAATGAAGTAGTTTGAAATGTGTAACTTAATATTATTTAATAAATTATTACGTTTCCTTCAAAACCAAAAGGAGGAAAATTATAGGAATTTCGTCTTGAAAATCATGTTAAGTCACTAATAGAAACAATTATTATTGTATTTCAGATTTCATCACTACTGTGGGTTTTTTGAGCGTGTCATCAGAAACGCGATGTAGTCTGGAAGATCAAGCAAGTTCCTGTGTGTATACTGTCGTGTGCGATGAACATCCAGGCAGTGTTCAGAGCCCAAATTGCAACGGGAATCCGTACGTCGTTTTCCGAATGCAGAACTCTTACACCGATCTGATGTCGCCCGGTTTTTTTGGAGCAACCAACTTCGACTCGCGAGTGCGAGAATTCGAAGCTACAGGCAACATTTGGACAAGAATAGACAAAGAAACGTTCCGATACTACGCCAAAACTCTGAAGATGAATCTCACTAGCAACAACATAAAATTCATAAACAACAACGCGTTCCTTAAATTGATCAACCTGCTGACTTTAGATCTATCGCACAACCAGATCGAAGAGCTCACATCCAAATCGTTAATAACATCTGAAACCCTCAATTCAGAACTCAAGGTTCTCGACATATCTCATAATAGACTCAGTAGATTAGCCAATGATGTGTTCAACATGATGCCGGACCTGCTCACTTTGCAACTACAAAATAATAAAATAACTGAACTATCAGATGATATTTTTACAAATTTGAAAAAATTGACATTACTCGATTTAAGTAACAACAAACTCTCGTTTTTAAATATGACTCTAATTAATTTGAAGAATTTAGAAAAACTGTATATTGCTAATAATGAGTTGAAGATATTAAACGGCTTTGAACTCAATCGGTTGTCTGCACTGAAGAAACTTAACTTGTCCAATAATTTAATTGAATCAGTGGAGTCAAATTGTTTTACTCAGGCATTAAATTTGGAAATAGTGGATTTGAGTAATAATCGAATTAAGTCAGCGATAGAGAGTGTAATGTTTATAAATAATGTTAATTTAAGGCAAGTATTCCTGCAGAACAATTATGTAACACAATTGCAAGAAAATTCTTTCAAGCATAACAATTTGCAATCTTTTGATCTGAAAAATAATAATTTATCAATTTCAATTACAGAATCGACATTCGCGGGTCTGAAAAAAATTACCGAATTAGATTTAAGCAAGCAGAGTATAATAAGCTTAAAAAATCATTCGTTTTCTGATATGTTAGCTTTGGAATATTTAAATGTAAGTGTAAATAAAATTGAAGCAGTAGAAGTTTTAGCTTTTGAAAATGTAAATAATATAAAAATATTAGACCTGTCTCAAAACAGGCTTCAAAATTTAGATTTTTTGTCAAACACTTTGAATATTGTTACTAAACTTTATTTGCATCATAATAGTATAGACTCCTTAAAATCTCATACGTTTAAAAATCAAGTAGAATTGCAAATATTAGATGTATCGTATAATAAAATAATCAGAATAGAAGAATTTTCTTTGCCACTAAATAAACTCCAATATTTAAATATCACATATAATAATTTAGGAGGTCCGATAGCCAAAAATGTTTTCAGTCCAGCGAAATATTTGAGGTATCTCGATTTGAGTTCTCTTAATTTTACAAGAATAGATGAAAGTGCTTTTATAGATATGCCCAATTTAGCATGGATTAATATTTCTAGAAATGTTATTGGAAACGTTTCGCCAGAAAATTTTGTAAATCTCCGCAACATGTATAGCTTAGATTTGTCCGATAATGTATTAAAAGCATTTAATATTATCAGTGATTTAAATAATTTAAAATCTTTATATTTAGGTCGTAATAAGTTAAATGATCTTCCAAATATGAACACAACAAACTTAATATACTTGGATCTATCGTTTAATAATATATCAAACTTAATAAATGACAAACTATTGAGCATGAAAAACTTACAAACACTTTATTTGAGTGACAATAAAATTGAGTCGTTTAACAATAAGTATACTAATGCTCTTACAGATCTGGCTAGCTTAGAGTTAGGTAACAATTTGATTTCCAATCTAAACGCAAGCTATTTTCCTAAACTGATCAATTTAGATGTACGAAATAATGTTTTAACTACCTTAGATGGTTCTAATTTCAGATCTTTGACAAGTATACAAGCTTTGGATTTAAGTTACAATAAAATAAAAGTGATCCCTCCAGGAACATTCCAATACTTAAAGAATTTGAAATTGCTGAATATTTCGTCTAATCTTATAGCAGATATTCGTTACGGTTGTTTCAAGGGTCTCGATAATTTGAAAACTCTCGACCTATCCAGAAACAATTTAACTAAAATAGAATTAGAAATTTTACATGAATGTTACGAACTTCAAAAACTCGTTATCGATTTCAATTTTATAAAAGAAATAGATATAGACAAACTAATCAATGTCGTACCAAAGATAAACCACTTAAGTTTAGGGGGGAATTTACTCGATTGTAAGGAAGTTGTGAGGGGCGTTAAGGTTTTTAAAGAAAATCTGGAAGTTACGTCAATCGAGAAGGTGTACCATGAAGACAATGTCCATGGTATCAAATGCGGTGATAAGAATAAAACTGAAACTAATGAACTGAAGAGTTCTACTTCAGATCCGAATACTGGGAGTGGTATCGTTTTGACGGTTGTCGGTTCTGTTATCGCATTACTGGTTGTGTGTATCGTATTTCTGGTTATTTACAACCGAAAACTTAAGTTTGATGTGAGTACTGGCAATCGGCTGAGTGAATCAATAAGCTTTAGAGGCTCTTCTTTCCAAAGTGATTTGCTTTCTTAGGAGCAATTTTGTCATAAAATTATGATGATCCCATCAATAGAACTTTTTGTTTTTCATTTTTGAAACGGAAAACGAGTAACACGATTTCCTATAGTACTTTTAGCTCGTAAAAAACTAATAATTTGATGGTTTTCCCTATTTGTATAGTATTTAGTTTGTATTAATCGAGCAAGTGATAATGTACTATCAAAGAAGTTGACAGAAGCAGATGAGGGACCTACGTAATTAATTGGTCGCGTTATGTCAAACCCAGCCGACAGATCACAATTAACATTGAATTGACATGATCCGACCAAATGACGTGGGTCTGTCAACTGCCTAGGAATCAATTTCCTCGATGGTACATAAATACTTTTGTGATATCAAAATGAAAATGAAAATTGAAAAAATAATAATTATATGAATTATTGAAACAATTATTTAAACGCATTAAGTATTATAAGACATTTTGCTGTACAATAGCCGCGTTGACACTATCAAAGTATGCTTTGACAAAGTAGATTTGACAAAGTAGCTTTGTTCAAAGTTCACTTTGATAATTATTGACACTAACATAGTTCACTTTGATCATTTTTTTCATTCTTCAAGATCGAAAGATGTCGGACCAGATAGATTTATTGCTAAATGGTGTCGAAATTGTAGCAGACTTGTTAATAAATAGCTAAGACGGGAAAAAAAAGAAAATGTCGCAGAAGAAGAAGTGTTTGGACGCGCCCTTGGATTCTACGCCGCAATGGACAGGGAGCATCTAACAACCTTCTTCGATTCGCCATTTTGATTTATCAACTGACATCCAAGTAGGCTTGGAAAAGTTGAACGCGGTCCAAGTCCACTTTGATTAGACGCCGTCATCCAAGTGCGCTTTGATAAGTGTTGCCATGATCAAAGTAGCGTCCAAAAAGCCGTCAAATCTACTTTGTCCAAGCATACTTTGATAGTGTCAACGCGGCTTTAGTTTTAATGAAAATGCTAGATAATTCCAATTAAACAGCTAGCGAAACGTTTTTTTTTTATTTCCACTCTGATACCTCGTCTAGTTATAATAATTTATTACTTATTATGTTTCCTTGAAACATGTGAGAGTGAATGAAAACAAAATTCCACTTGGGCTGTGCGTAAAAGTGTACAAATTTAAGAATGTGTGCAGTTATGTTTCTTACTGCTTCACGATAAAAATTAATGAATTTTGATAAAATTTGTATTGTCATAAAATCTGAATTAAGTAATAGACTATTTTACTCTGTAAACTCTAACTTTCATTCTATTTTCATTACAGGATTGCATGTTTAGAAATTCCTACTATAAGTTCAGGAATCTCGTACAGAATTTCTTCCTTTGTATGTTGTGGGTTTGAGGCAGCCAGAATATTATGTCCGAGACCCTTAAATGTCTAAGGAGGTGCGGTCCAAGTTTTTTCTCACACGATCTTAAGAGGATACACCAAGGGCTAGAAAAATTAAAAAAAGTACTTGTAATATCTATAGCTGTCTCCCTTACCTCAAGCCTATACCGCAGAGCGCGATAGAGACAACTGCAGAAAATCAACAATTGCTTGTCCCTGATTCCTTCTCCAAAACTTAACCGATTTAAGTACTTTTTCATTTCAAAATTAAAGCAAGGCTTGAGCTGTGTTCCTATGTTTTAATTTTTTTGTATAATCTAGCCAAATTTGTTTTCTGGATGTTTGAACACAGCGGAAAATCTGACCATTTTTTTGGGTTTTTGAACGTTCATATCTTTTTTTAATAATTAAGTTATGAAAAGAAAGAAACACATGCTAATAGCGGCCATAGATATTCAGGAAAAAAATTATAACTCTACCGGCATTATCCAGGGAGGAAAAAATGGAAATGGAAAAAATGGAAATCACCATAAGTTCCCATATAAATTTCAAGGAGTCCCCTCGAGGCTCGATTCCTCATGGATCCCATCATCAGACCACTACTTTTTTTTAACATGATACCAAATTCGGATTATACCCAATAGAATAGTAAAAATTTTTTTAAATCGATCCACAGACAGCGAAGTAATCGTTGAACATAAAAAAAAACTATAAACAGACGAACATATAACTTCCTCCTTTTTGGAAGTCGGTTAAAAAACAGTAAATCACCTTTACTTTCACGTCCAAACCGCTGGTCCAGCGGTTTGGACGTGAAGAGGTAACAGGTTTTACTGAAATTTGGTATGCGGATACTTTGAGTCCCGGGAAAAACATAGGATTTTCATCCCGGAAAACGGAGTTGCGGACGTGATAATGCTATCGCGCGAGTATCAAACCCTATGTTGATTAAGTTTTTTCAAGTTCACAATTATTATTATTGAGTTACTCTACTGTATAATATTTATATTGTGCATCCGGGCATAGTGACAACTGATAAGTAAATTATTATTATTTTGCCGCCGGGAACTTACCCACTAAAACCCCCCCCCCATCTTCCGCCACGCCGCCTTTTGACGGGGCCACGGGAACGATACACACATCCGCGACCCCGCCAGCGGTCCGAAGACTCCACGATGGGCGCACGACACGTGCGCCCTCCTCCTCGGCCCCCACCAGGGCTGTAGCAGACGCCCCCCGAGTCTGCTACTTGGAGGCCATGTGGCAGATCAGGTCTGTGGCTCTGCCACCGACCACACCTCGGCCGCAGAGGATAGGGCAAGCGGCGCACCGCAATACCTACTTGCCTCTTCCTCTGCGGCCCCACCAATGCCGTTCAAACGGAACGGCCAGCTCGCAGGGGGGGTAGGGAAAGCGGCAACCTACCACAATGCCTCTTCCCCCCGCGATCCGTCCTCGGCCGCAGAGGATAGGGCAAGCGGCGCACCGTAATACCTACTTGCCTCTTCCTCTGCGGCCCCACCTCGGTGCGCATCCGCAGCGGACTCCTCCAGTCCGCTGGGAGCGCCCTCCTCGGGCCAGGCGGCGACACCGGCCGGCCCTGGTTGCCTCTTCGCTTCACCGCGGTTGTCCAAGCCGCGGTTACTGAGCCCCACCGCCACGACAAGGCGAGCAACCTTCGGGGGGTTGCCGCCGGGAACTTACGTTAGTCAAGCGTTATGAATAATACAAATTACAATATTACAATACTAATACTAACAAATGCGTAAGTGTCTTGCTATCTGTTACAATAATAATTATTATTATCGAACAGTTCGAGCGGTCTAATGTAAAGATGGTCTATACTGAATTTCATTTATATTGTGGTTAGACGTTAGTGACACGAACACAGAAATTAATGTTTTCGTGAGTTTTTCCATTAGTTATTAATTATTATTCATAACAAAATTACGATAGCGTCTATAAAATACCGATAAAAATACGATTAAAATTACGTCACACACCTAGATCGTGTTCCTAAATATTACCTAGTGTATTCACGTGTCACACATATCACACATAGATCTCATAGACGTCTAAAATTATGTTCACACTGATCTTGTCCTCTTGTTCTGAAATGTAATTCAGTGCATTGAAATGTATTTGTCTGGATGTCTTTATAATACTTTCTTTGAAAATTTCAACTCTCTAGCTATTATCATTCTTGAGTTACAGCCTGGAGACATACAGATAGACAGACAGACGGACAAATTTTTGATAAAATCTGAATTGGCTCGAGTCAGTATTACCGCTGCAAATATTTTAAATAAGGATACAGTGATGGTTCATGGTAAATAATAAAATAAAGTGAATGAAATGCTTTATGTTTACACATATTATTATTATGGCAGTTGCAGTGGTAAACGTGAAATACGGCATTTATCTATCAGTTTTTATATGCAAGTGTAAGGTTAAAGTCGCCTGTAATATGAAGAGCTATCAGCTATGTATGTGAGTGAATTTTACTATTATGATTATCGCATGGAAACCGTACATTTTTCGGCATAAATAAAGGCTTTTGCCGCTCTGAGTAAGGCCATAATTTATTAAAATCAGTTCAGCGACTTAAGTATAAAGAGGGTAACGACAGATGGATAGACATTAGACACACTTTTGCATTTATAAAATTAATAGATGACGCTTGCAACTCCGTTGCGCCAAAACTCGTTTATTGCGCGGGAACCTTACATTTTCCTGTGACAAAAAGTATCCTATGTCCATTCCCGGGACTCAAAGTATGCCCATCAGCAAAATCAGTTCAGCGGTTTAAGCGTGAAGAGGTAACAGACAGACAGACAGACAGACAGACAGACAGGCGGACAGACAGACGGACAGACAGACACAATTTCGCATTTATATTATTAGTATGGATTTATAGAGTTCTCTCGCAACTCCATTGTGCCAAATTTTCTTAATGGCGCGGGAATCGACATTTTTTCCTGCATAAAATGTATCCTAAATGTCCGTTCCATTGATTTACAGAATCTCCATACCAAATTTCAGCAAAATCAGTTCAGCGGTTTGGGAGTGAAAAGATAATAGACGACAGACGGACACACTTTCACATTTATATTATTATTAAATGTTAGTATGGATTTAAATGGAAGTATTGGAGGACAGAATTTGCGAAATTATTTCAATACTAGTTGACCCGGTAAACGTTGTTTTGCCATTTAAAGTATTTCTACTTCATCAGTAATTGATACAAAATCTTACCCCCCCCCCCGTTGGCCCCTAAGAGGGGTGGGGGAAAAAATTGTATACACCTGATGTTAAGTTGGAAAATACAGTAAATAATATGACGTAAGTCCAAGAAAAAATTTGATACAAAATCTGACCCCCTTTTTGGTCCCCTAGAGGGGTAGGGGGGAAAAGTTTATACATTAGATGTTGAGTTGAAAGAAGACGAATATATCTGCGAAAACCGTATGCAAATCGGATCAGTAGTTTTCGTGTTAAAGAAAGTTTGATACAAAATCTGACCCCTCTTTTATCCCCTTAGAGGGGTGGGGGGGAAATTTTTTATACACCAGATGTTAAGTTGGAAGAAGACAAATATATCTGCGAAAACCGCTTTCAAATCGGATCAGTAGTTTTCGTGTGATAGTGGAACAAACATACAGACAGACAGACAGACAGACAAAAAACTAACCACATTTTTGGCTTCTATAGCGATCTAGTGACACTCCCCGCTTATTATTTTTTTAATATCTTTAATGTGCAGAATTCACATTTCTACAGTTTTATTATATGTATAGATATTCTTCGGTTTCACCGTCAAAAAATTATCTATAAGAATATTCATCCACATTTGAAATGGTAAGCGTCTTTTATAAACTCATTCAGCGACAACTTCCCTTCATTAAATCGTCCATACCTGGAGGGACAATCGAGATGAAACTCGCAACTTCATCCAAACTTCGCTCAAGATAAATTAGATGTAACAGATGCGAACAGAATTCAATCTCATACAAAAATATTACAAGAATTTCAACTTCCTTAATTATTTAACAGAGTAAAGAAATGGGAATGCTTCACAAGTCACAACCGAAAAACGCGGCGCGTTGCTGGATTTTAAAAACGAGTACGATAATTTCTTGAAGGTTCATCATTTGAAGTTATAATTTATCAGCATGTCAGTTTCAAACAAAAAAAAAACTAGGCAATAGTCTAGTAATAGTAAGTAGTAATGCGATCGTAACATCCAATTGGTCCAATTGGTGGACCAATTGGTCCACGCGTTTGGATGTTACGATCACACAAGCAGACAAAAAATTCAAATAACTAACTAACACCAATTAACACCCAACTCTTTTTTCGACGGAGGTTAAAGTCGTCCAATGAAACAAAACTGATATTATGGACACACTGAGAGAACAGACATACAGACACGTCAAACTTCTTACAAACTAGATGATGCCTGCAACATGGTTGCGCCAATATTCGTTTATCGCGCAGGGACCGTAAATTTTTCCGGAATATGTATCCTTAGATATCCTTTCCCGGTACTCTAAATATCTCCTTAATACTAAACAGCAAAATTGGTTCAGCGCTTCGGACAGAAGGACAGACATACTTTCGCATTTGTTATATTATGAAAGGATGAATTAATAGAGGGGTTTTTTTCTGCGGAGGTAAAAAGCGTCCTAAAAACAAAACTATGCACATCAAAACCTAAATCGTGGTATTTAGAGTTTTGATTTAAATCGACTATCGAATCGATACTCGCTTTGTTCGATGCTAATGAAGGCTCGATTGTGGATTTTCGGGAACTCGTATAGTGAAGAGCTGAGTCAACAACGCATTATGAGATTAAATGCATGTTTGGTATGCGATCTTATCTAAAATTACCTGTAAAAGTGTTTATTTGAACCGACTTCAAAAAAGAAGGTTATCAATTTGATTCGTATGTAATATCATGTATGTAATATTTTCAGAATTGCCTAGTTTTCGTATAATTATGTTAGTCTATAATTCTATAGCATGTTCTAAATAGATATAGTCGAAGTACAAACTCTCAATGATTTACAGATTATTTAAACATATATTGTAATATACATATTATATTTAGTACACGTGCAAGAAATTAAAATAAAAAACTTGACGAAAAATCTTATTTCATTCCAGGGACCAGTTAAAATGAAATTGTTATTCTCGGAAATTCTTAATTCTTATAAACGACTTTTGCGACCTCCAAAGAAACGATTTAAGGAGAGTGGTCAAAACTATTCAGTTAAAAGCTGTGGTTGAAAATTCCAAAAAATCTTTAAACTTGTTAGTTATTTCCAAAATAATATTTTGCGCTTACCATTAATTTTGTTTATGTAACACGTCAATCTTACCGCTCAAGTTCTAGAAATGATGTTTGTTTTCTTACCTGTAACAAAAAAGACAATATTAGTAGAATATGTTAATATGTATTATAGAAATCAATTTTATATTATTTTTACATTCGCTAGATACAAAGTACCTAAATTGAAGATACTTAAACAAAACGAATAATTTAATTTTATTCGTTTTACGGTTTGAGCGGTAATTAGAGACTTACATAATATTATATTATTTAAGTACATAAAATGCGATAATATGTTGGATGCGAGTAGCTGGAGATCGTCCATCTTGGCGTTCATTGAGAGAGACCTATGTCCAGCAGTGGACGAATATATTGGCTAATTTGATTGATTTGACATAAAATTATTTCTTTAATTAAGTAACTTAAGATTGTGACGTTCAATGATGTCTGCCGTAACCTTACTACCTAGAGACAGGAACTGCCTGGATATAAATAATAAGGAAAATATACCTAATTATAAAATCTTTTCGCTGTTTGTCGTTACGTAAAAGTCACGCTTAAAGAAGTTGCGATAACGTTACGATGATGTTTCTGTAAAAAAGGAAGTTAACTATTTTTATTTTCATGATCTTTGCATCACATCATTGTTAAACGAGGCTTAAGTTATGAAAAGTTAAGTTAAGAAAATGAGCCTTATGGAACTCGTTATAGAGGTCATGTCAGAGGTAAAATAAAACCATGAACAACAATATGAAAATATCAAAGTAATTAAAGCTATGGATCGAGTTTTCATTAAACTAAGGCGTGCACGTACTTATTATTCCATGGAGCCGAGAAATTGGAACATAAAGAAATAAAATTCACTCATGATCGCGTAGTCCATTTGAGAAAACTTTTTTAAGATTTGCCATAATTTATTAAGCTATTATTTAATATATGCAAGATATTAATTTTGAATTTTTAAGATAATAATTATTTAACTTTAATTTTTTAATAAAGATTGATTACTTGGTTAAAACTGTTGATCGGAATAAACTTGATGTGTATTATATTATTTTATATAATTGTATGTGTAGAAATTATTATATAATACAGAAATGTAAAGTTCGTAATATAATTACGAAGTCTACATTTCTGTAATACAAGAGAGCAAAAATTTTTATAGTCAGTCCGAGCCCAAAATTATTGACTTTTCCACCTAGCCTTGATTTTAGAAGCAAACTGAAGACAAAAAATGAGTATTTCTACTAGAAAGATAGTTGCTAGCCAAACTTTATTCAGGCATTAATTTAAAATAAAAACAATAGCATATATTAATTAATAATACTAGATAATGTCCGACTCCGCAACTCCGTTGTGCCGGGGATCGTATACATGTTTTCAGGATAACAAGAATCTGACCTTTTCCGGGACTCATAACATCCCCATTCCCCATACCAAATTTTGACAAAATCGGTTTATTATTTTGGACGTTATAACAGACACAGACAGACCGACAGACTAATATACTTACGTATCTACAATATTATTACGGATTATAATTGTGGCAATCTCAAATACAGTCAACTCTACAAGTAAAATATTTTGTAAACGTAAAATCTGAAATACCAAAACGACTTTGTAATGAAATGCACTTTAATTATTTTAAGATCTATTTCAACTCGGCGTAGGTACACTTAACATTTTGTTTTAATTAATCGCGGCGGTTTTAATTACATTATGGACCCGTGTGTTTACAAAAGTGGGTCAGGCTTCAGGCGCGCTCACAATATTTTCGTTCGCGCCTGTCAAACATACCACATTATTAGCACGATCAATGAGAACTATAATGAATTGTAGTGTATCTGATTCTTTATATTTTTTACAGTTTTTGATGTTAGATTTTTTTTTGTTTTGGGACGAAATCTCGAATTTTTAGTGATCCGTATAGAATCCATACTAATATTATAAATATAATTATTATAAATGCGTAATTGTGTCTGCCTGTCTGTTACCTCTTCACGCTTAAACCGCTGAACCGATTAAGCTGTTGTAATAAAGATAAGTACATTAAAATTTTATCCCGGAAAAATGTACGGTTTTCGTGCGATAAACGAGTTTTGGAGTTGAAATGTAGTTGCGGGCGACTTCTTAAGAAGATACGCTTAATAACACTTTTTTTCCATACAAACGTATTCCCCAATTTCCCCCCTGGATAATGCGCTTAAACAAATGGTTTTTATACAATATTCGGATCTGTGAAAGCTATGCCTCTACGCTGTTTTTTTTTTAATTTATTAATAAATAAAAAATATTACTCTACAAAAATCGCAAAAAATTAATGTTCCGTACCCCGCCAATCAACCGACCATAAAACAAATTTGAAAGATCTTTAAGGTAAAATAAAAACGTAGAGGCATAGACACACCCTTTCGGAAGATATTAAAAAAAATAATATTTAGGCTCTATTTTGAAGGAGGAATCAGAGGTATACGTTACCTCGACTTACTGCATCTGTCTCTACCACAATTATACACGTGCTAGCGCAGGGAGCGTGATGGCAATAGTTTCTTCGTTCAAATTTTACTGTATTAGCGTTTCCTCTTAAGTGATGGGTTAACCCTTAACCAAATTAAGCAATTGCCTCGGCATCACGTCTGAAGAGAAAGGTTAAAATACCGATTCTAGTTGACATACGGACGGGCATGGATTGCTTAGGGCACCATGTAGTCTTAATCCGTCACTGGTCTTCTAGTACCTACTAATATTATAATATTTAATAATTAGTGTTGCAGTAGTATTTACTAAATCTATCTTCTACAATTATGTTATAACTAGCTGTCCCGGCAAATGTTGTTTTGCCATTTAAAGTATATTTTCTACATTATCAGTTGACACATATTTTACCCCCTCTTTTGTCCCCTAAGAGGGGAGGAAATGTTATACACCAGATGTTAAGTTGGAAAACACAGTTAATAACTAATATGAAGTAAGTCCACTAAAGAAAAAAGTTGTATACAAAATCTGACCCCTCTTTGGTCCCCAGAGAGGGTTGAGGGGGTAGGATTTTTATACACCAAATGTTGAGTTGGATGAAGACAAATATAATACCTATCTGTGAAATCTGTGAAAAAAGTTTGATACAAAATCTGACCCCCTCTTTTGTCCCCTTAGAGGGGTGGGGGGAAAAAAATTTATACACCAGATGTTAAGTTGGAAGAAGATAAATATATCTGCGAAAACCACATTCAAATCGGATCAGTATTTTTCGTGTGATGCTGGAACAAACATACAGACAGACAGAAAGAGTGACAGACAGACAGACAAAAAACTAACCACATTTTTGGCTTCTGTAGCGATATAGTGACAGAGTTGTAATTTCGGGTGTCATTTCATGTCTTTTATGTACAGAATTTTCATTTCTACAACAGATTGTCTTCCTCCCGCACGCGCTTTGGTGACGCCCACTATCGTAATATTTTAAATTCGCCATAATTTCAAAACCAAACGTTCAATTTTAATCATTCACAGACCAAATATTATCTACATAAACTGTACTTAGTGATAAAATAATTTATTTTGATATGGATTAATAGCGTGAGCAAAATATATGCGTTTAAATATAGTCCAAAAAAAATTCAGGATTTTTAAATAAATAAATGGTTATTGTGCCTCACTCGACATAGATAGGTATAATGTGTCGCGGACTCTTTTGTAGATATTTATAAGGTCTACAATTATTTAGAACTTTTTATGATTCTATCTTTTATAGTTTAGGCAGTAACTTTACTTTACTTTACTTTTCTGGCTGATTTTTTACACCTTGCGTCCGAAAAACCCAAATATCTTACGGAACCCTACTTTTTTCCAAAATAAAATGTAGCCTATGTTCAGCAAAAATAATGTAGAATTCCAGTAGCAAAAAAATTTTTCAAATCGGTTCAGTAGTTTCGGAGCCTATTCTTCCCAAACAAACAAACAAAAAATCAAATCTTTCCTCTTTATAATAGTAGTGTAGAAGTAGCGTAGATAACACAATCTGTGTTTTTTAGGGTTCCGTACACAAAGGGTAAAAACGGGACCCTATTACTGTGACTTTGATGTCTGTCCGTCTGTCCGTCTGTCTCCAGGCTGTAACTCAAGAACCGCTATAGCTAGACTTTTGAAATTTTCACAGATTGTGTATTTCTGTTGCCGCTATAACAACAAATACTAAAAACGAAATAAAATTAATATTTAAGGGGGACTCCCATACAACAAACGTGATTTTTTGACCTTTGTTGCTCGTAATCAATAATGGTAGAAGCTAGTAAGCTGTACTTTAATAATTAATAATAAAATTAAAATAAAATAAATATTTATGGGGGGCTCCCATACAAAAAACACAATTTTTGCCAACTTTTGCTTAATAACGGTACGGAACCCTTCGCGCGTGAGTCCGACTCGCACTTGGCCGTTTTTTTCTGTAATTGTGTGTCTCCCGCAAGTTAACATCTGGCATTTTATAAAGGCTTTTTTCCCTTCTTTAAATTCTTGAAAGTCAGTCAAAATGAGAAAATATGGAGCAAAAAAAGCATTTTACCAAAATTTAGAAAACGGGGCTAACAAGCTACAAAATATACACAGCGGTCCCCTACTTAATGTAAAAATCGATACAAGGTATAAAGTCATCTCAAAAAGATTAAGATAAGATCTAAGAAGGTCTCAATTTAATCGATGCCCCTTCAAGTTATGATTGATCGCTCAGCACACATCGTAATGTCCCTACAACTTATTTATAAGATATTGAAAGCTTTACTTATCGCTATTGAATTTCACAGAAAAGAAATGTTAAGGGAACTGAGTCCTTGATAGTTTTGTATGAGATTTTTGAATAGAGGTGAAACTCGTAAATTTTTTTTCAGTTTCATCCCTTTAATAACGATGCGGATGGTTTGATTTTGAGAACTGCAGACATTTTTCAGGAGGTAAAAAATGTTAAACTGAATAAGTGATGAGACGTGGCTGATCGAAATTCGTAAGACGCAAAGCAGACCGCCAGCGAGGAAGGAATTGGAGGGAATTGGACGAAGAATAACTCTGCCGCGCGTTGAAAATGTCTGCTCAGGCTGTTTTGTTTTCACTTCTACTATAACTCCCTGATTGCAGGCACTTGCTCTTAAATCCTAAGATTTTAAACACGAATATCTTATTTCATATAAACTTACAAAATATATTATTAATAATGAATACTGAAATAAATTTTAGTTCGGATGAAATATTCGAATTAAAACCCTCGCCATTCCGAATGGTTCTTTAGAATTGCACGGCTAAAATAAACCTATTATATTTAATCAAAAGAGCATATTCCAGAGTGAGAAATCCAGTGCGCACGCGAGAGAATATATTCTGGCTATACTCATCGTGCTCAGCACATGCGAGAAATCTGATTATGTTCAACATCCGAGCGCAGAATAGGCAGCGCTTTTATTTATTCAGGACCCAGATTCTTACTATTTTAATGCGGAATTGCAACATCGCGTCGTTAACGTAGCTAAATTACGTTCTTTAATGTAGAAAAGCTGATTCATAGGCAGATGGCGACTAGTGTAATTTCGTCGTGTTATGTCAAACGCAGGCGACGAATGACGATCATAGCTCACATTGAATTATTGAAACAATTCGACCAACGTAGGTCCGTCAACTGCTTATGAATCGGTTTCATCGATGGTACCAAAATATTTAGAGTTTTGACCAATCAGACACGTCTTTATTAAGTAAAAGATTAGATGTACATACATAGAGGTAATACAATAATTCCAGAAGAATATTTTACAAAATTGGTGGCCACTCAGCAAAATAATAATGATATTGTGTTTGTTGTAACACGTCCGACGTTAGTTGACTTAACCCATTTACTTCTCACTACCAGACCACCTCAAAGTCTATACTTCTCGGCATTATAAAGGTAATAGGCATGATGACTAATTTTTTTTCTTATTGGTAATTGAAAGACTATTAAAAAATAGAAACATCGGCAAAAGAATGACTCTGATACCTTAAAAATTTACCATGATATGACAATTCAAACATCTCATAAAATAGACCTGCCCGAAACGCTCCATACAAAATGCTATTCGATTATGACGTCACATTAGAGTTATTTGTAGGCATCGCGGGAAATATTTGTTCGATAGCTATATTGATAATTGCGTTAAAGAAAGCATAACAAAAGTTGCTTTAAATTACATAACTTATCGAATGGTATACAAATATTATGAAATTTAATCGAAAAAAATTTCGACTTGAATATCCAATTTGAAGGCGCATGGCAAAAAAAATACAAAAGCTATCAAGCTGAAATTTTGGAAACACTTATTTTTAACCGTTATTTCTTTATTTTAATAACGAAATTTGCTAATCTTTGACCTTGTCATCATCCCTATTGGCGATGGGAAGCATCAGTCAAAAATGTCCGGCAGTGGAAGACGAGATTCCTACAGTCATCCCGATGAAAATAAGATACAAAATTGAGCTTTATATTCTATCGAAGGTCAGATAGATCTTCAGAACTGGATACCTACTGAAGTGACCGCGAATAAATAGTTCGTTCTCGGCCGCCGGCGCCCGGCCGTGCTGCGCGCCGGTATATTCCGGCGGCATATATATTATGTGGATAGAGCGTAAGTGGTCTTGAAGAACTTTCATCAACTTTTATAAAATGGCGAAAGTCTAGCAGTCGCTAGGTTTTGGGCCATAAGAATTTTGTAGTTTGAAAGAACAAAGTTCTGTCCAACTACAATTAAAAATTATACTATTTCATATAGGAACCAAAGCTGTATTGCTATAGCAATAAAATTGTTGAATCAGAGCACAGATTTACCGACAAGCTCTATTCTTTACTTGGTCGTATTTCAGCGAATTTCCGTTATACATATTTTAGACGAAATTGAAAATTTGTTGGGAAGTACATATTAGGTAATTTGTGCAGGCGACAGGCGAAATATTAGCCTAACGAGACTTTACCACATGGATTTCTATTTGTCACACTTTGAATAAATTCGTTGGTTTAAAGTAACCCACTGACAAGGTTTAAACGTAGTTTCAATTATTTTCAAGCTTTTCTATAGTTTTTATCGCAGTTTTTGAGCGCGGCGACCGTATTAAGAAATTCCGTAACGAAAATTAACCTAACACGCATCGTCTAAGGTCGTGTCATTTCGGCAGTATTCAGCACAGTGTTCGTGTGCGTGCGACTAGACGTCACGAATGCGTGTAGACTAAAGTTATTGCTATGCAATAGCGGCAGTCCCCGAGTGCTTGCCATGCGTTTCGTCATACAGTGGCATATTTATGTATGTATTTATTTTAATTTATGTTGGTCGCAGTAGCTTGGCGCGTTGATCGGAAAGGTATAACTAAAACTATTCATTTATTTAAAAACTCTCAAAAATTAAGGTAAAAAATTGATGTTCTAGTACTTTAACTAGGCCTAGCCTGCATTTTAAGTAATATGTTACTACTTACTTCCAGTGTAACAAAATAATATTTTAGTTATACCTTTCCGATTAACGCGCCAAGCGACTGCGACCGACAAAAATTAAAATAATAATATTATGCCACTGTATGACGAAACGCATAGCAAGCACTAAGGGACTGCCGTTATTGCATAGCAATAACTTTAGTCTACACGCATTCGTGACGTCTAGTCGCACGCACACAATAAACTAGATGATGCCCGCAACTGCGTTGCGCCAAAACTCGTTTATCGCGCAGGAACCGTACATTTTTGCGGGATAAAAAGTATCTTATGTCCTTTCCCGGGACTCAAAGTATCTCCATTCCAAATTTCAGCAAAATCGGTTCAGCGGTTAGGGCGTGAAGAGGTTACCGACAGACAGACAGACAGACAGACACACTTTCACATTTATAATATTAGTATAATAATAATAATATTAATTTTTATTTCAAATCATACATTCAAACGCTTATAATAAGTAAATTTCAATACAGATTCAATACAGATACAGTAAGCGTTACAGTAAGCATTGGGAGCTGCACTAGTTGAAATTGTGACACAGCTCCCAGCGTCTTCCACTCTGGAATACTAGATATTATGTATCAAGCAGCAGGGTAAGTACATCATAATTATAATTTAACAAAGGAAAAAAAATAGTATGGATGGGTAATGGATATTCTCTATTCATAATTAAATAATATCTAATCTATAAGCTCAAGTTAAATTTTTTTCGAAAAAAAAAACATTACATTCCGTACTTATAGATAAACTAAACAAAACAATAAACAAAAATATATTATACAATTTATTCAACACAATCACAATCAACCCCAATCATTGTGGATAGGCTAATCTGATTTTCATCGAGCTTTGTTTTAAATACTAGATTTTAAAATGGGATTTACTAGACCGCGTAAAACGTGAAATGGGCTCTAGGAATATAAGTTATAATTATATTTTACTAGAATCTAGCTTTTAAAAATTATTTATGCTATCAGAGAAGTGTAATTTGGTTGCGTTATGTCAAACTCATCCGACCTATCACAATTCACAGCTAACAATAGATATGTCCACACTGTGCACTTTTATACGTGGGAGAGCCATGCTTCGGCACAAATGGGCCGGCTCTACCTGAGAAATACCACGTTCTCACAGAAAACCGGCGTGAAACAGCGCTTGCGCTGTGTTTCGCCGAATGAGTGAGTTTACCGGAGGCCCAATCCCCTACCCTATTTCCTTCCCTACCCTCCCCTAATCATTCCCTTCCCATCCCTACCCTCACCTATTACCCTGTTCCCTCTTAAAAGGCCGGCAACGCACCTGCAGCTCTTCTGATGCTACTAGTGTCCATGGGCGACGGAAGTTGCTTTCCATCAGGTGACCCGTTCGCTCGTTTGCCCCCTTATTTCATTAAAAAAAATCTTCAATTTACATCATCTTTTGATATTCAACTTTCCTATTGGCGCATTCAATAATTGAATGCGTCAACGAACGCAGCGCAAACATTGTCATTAAAGAACAAAGCGAAAGTTTTGGATACGGTCAAAGGGCATGCGTCTCGGGCATGCCTCACGTGCTGTGTTGATTGCGCTATGATGCATGCCCTTAATGAACAAAAAAGGCACAGTGTGGACATAGCTATTGAATTGACATAACCTGACCAAATGTCGTAGGTCCGTCAACTGCCTAGGAATGAATTTCCTCGATGGTACCTACATTACCGGCGCGGCTATTACGTCACTAGACGACCCGGTAAACTTCATATCACTTTCAGCCTAATATAAACCTTCATAATTATCAAAGGGTTTTCGTGGTTGGATACCGCTGTCGATCCTGGCGACACTGGAGATACAGTGGTGGGAATGTGTGGTGGGTCAAAGCCCGTTTAGAAAAAAAAATAAACCTTACCTGTACGTCCATGCTGGCCGATTCGTATCGTACATTTTGTGAGTTAATCACTTAGTAACGAAACGGAAAGTCTCACTTTTGTATTCACTGGAATACAAAAGTGAGACTTTCCGTCACTCACTCCTCCGTTTCGTTACTAACTCAGTGATATACAGAATCGGCCAGCTGTACGTCCACGAATATTTCAAGACTTAAATTTGGCAAATCGCTTCAGCCGTTCTGTGTTTTAGCGGAAGTAAAAAAATACATTTTTTTTTATATTTTAGAGTAGGTACACTTGATACATTGGTGTAGGAGCCAAAGTAATACCTCGCTCTTTCTTCTGCGTGGCTGAATGTATGCCTTCTTCTGCTGTTTCGTTTTCACATCCGGCGGTACTCTCGGAGTGCAAACTTTGTTTTTTTTTTCTAGAGTTTAATTGGTACAATAACATAATATTATTATTATATTAACCAACAAAAATATGATGTTCTTAATCTTTTTAGGGTTCCGTAGCCAAAATGGCAAAAAAGGAACCCTTATAGATTCGTCATGTCTGTCTGTCTGTCTGTCCGTCCGTCCGTATGTCACAGCCACTTTTCTCCGAAACTATTAGAGCTATACTATTGAAACTTGCTAAGCAGATGTAGTCTGTAAACCGCATTAAGATTTTGATGCAAAAATGGAAAAAATATTAAAAATTTTAGGGGTCCCCATAGGTACAACTGAAACAAAAAAATTTTTTTTTCATCTAACCTATGCGTGTGGGGTATCTATGGATAGGTCTCCAAAAATCATATTGAGGTTTCTCATATCATTTTTTTCTAACCTGAATAGTTTGCGAGAGAGACTCTTCCAAAGTGGAAAAATGTGTGTCCCCCCCCTCTAATTTCTAAAGTAGAGGCATGATGATTCTAAAAAAAAATATATGATGTAGATTACTATAAAAACTACCAACGAAAATTGGTTTGAACGAGATCTAGCCAGTAGTTTTTTTTATACGTCATAAATAGTAAAGTACAACTGAAACAAAAATTTTTTTTTTCATCTAACCTATGCGTGTGGGGTATCTATGGATAGGTCTCCAAAAATCATATTGAGGTTTCTCATATCATTTTTTTCTAACCTGAATAGTTTGCGAGAGAGACTCTTCCAAAGTGGAAAAATGTGTGTCCCCCCCCCCCTCTAATTTCTAAAGTAGAGGCATGATAATTCTAAAAAAAATATATGATGTAGATTACTATAAAAACTATCAACGAAAATTGGTTTGAACGAGATCTAGCTAGTAGTTTTTTTTATACGTCATAAATAGTAAACCTTAATCTAAATTTCATTAAATCGACTGAAATATAAAATTAAATCAAAAATATTTTAATTTCATAAAAATAAACCTTATTGCTGCTGCGAAACCCTCCATGGGCGAGTCCAACTCGTACTTGGCCGCTTTTTCTAAAGAGTTGTTTCCCATTATAATGCATTAAGTGATAATTATTTTAACAAAAACGCGGTACGCGCCTTAACCCATTTGTTTAAAACATGCTCTCAGAATTGAAAATGACGTAGAATTTTAATGCGGAAAGAACCACAAAACAAATATATACAGTAGAGTAACTCTACCGTTTTCTGGAAATATTTGTGAACACAGAGAAGTGTTTTAGGCGCGTGCGATAATATGATAGAGTAAGTGGCATTGACAGGTATACATTCCCAGGTCCCCTTTTAGGCCTTCAGCGCCCACAAGAGGGCGTTATCGCCCACTTTGGGAAATACTGTTATAAAGTAGGTAACCCCGATCTTAACTGCATAGTTGCTAGTCGTTCTTACCCCTATTTATGGAGTCGAAAAGCTTTCAGCTGTTATGAAAATAATGATGAAAGTTTGGCTGTCGCTGGCTCTTGGCCACTCTTGGGCTATGAAGTTTAGATACGCCATGTATGGTTCCATATTTTTATCTTACAGTTATTGAAATTTACGCCTGTGTGCATACGACCGTTTTACCTTGTCGTATAAAGATAGCATACCATATAATATTTGTACTATGTACGAACCAACCTTATTGCGAATCTGAATTTCAAATAGAGTTCGCGGCCAAGTCGGGTTTTCAGTAATTAAAGCCTGTTTTTGCCATTTCATCATATTTTAAAACGTAGTGGTATTTTAGCGAGTTACTAGATGACGCCTACACGACGCCCTGAAATTCGTTTAAAGGGTAGGAACCGTATATCTATTTTTACGTAACAAAAAGCGGCCAAGTGCGAGTTGGACTCGCCCATGAAGGGTTCCGCAGCAGCAATAAGGTTTATTTTTATGAAATTAAAAGGTTTTTGATTTATTGTTATATTTCAGTCGATTTAATGAAATTTTGATTAAGGTTTACCATTTTTATGACGTATAAAAAAAACTACTGGCTAGATCTCGTTCAAACCAATTTTCGTTGGTAGTTTTTATAGTAATCTACAATATCATATATTTTTTTTAGAATTATCATGCCCCTACTTTAGAAATTAGATAGGGGGGACACACATTTTCCCACTTTGGAAGAGTCTCTCTCGCAAACTATTCAGGTTAGAAAAAAATTGTATGAGAAACCTCAATATAATTTTTGGAGACTTATCCATAAATACCCCACACGCATAGGTTAGATGAAGACAATTTTTTTTTGTTTCAGTTGTACCTATGGGGACCCCTAAAATTTTCAATAATTTTACCATTTTTGCATCAAAATCTTAATGCGGTTCACAGAATACATCTACTTACCAAGTTTCAATAATCTAGCTCTAATAGTTTCTTAGAAAAGTGGCTGTGACATACGGACGTACGGACAGACAGACAGACAGACAGACATGACGAATCTATAAGGGTTCCTTTTTTGCCATTTTGGCTACGGAACCCTAAAAACTGTCCTTTGTCCTTACCTGTCTCTCAAAGTATCTTCATACAGTATTTTCAGATGAATACGACCTGCAAACCTTGAAGAAAAGAACGTATTGGCTCATCTTGGCGGCTATTAAAAAGCCGGCGACGCACCTATGTAACTCTATTGATGTTGGGAGTGTCCGTGGGCGACGTTAGTTACTTTCCGTCAGGTGACCCACTTGCTCGTTTGCCCCTTATTAAATTTAATATACTAGATGACGCCCGCAACTCCGTAGTGCCAAATCTCGTTTATCGCCCGGGAACCGTACGTTTTCCCGGGACAAAAAGTATCATAATAATATTATGTTCTTTCCTGGGACTCAAAGTATCTCCATGCCAAATTTCATTAAAATCGGTTCAGTGGTTTGGGCGTGAAGAGGTAACAGACAGACAGATAGACAGACATACATTCGCATTTATAATATTAGTAAGTATGGATATTATACAACATGACTGGTGACACATTACCGATACGTCTTATGGAGAGTACTCTGTACTCGATTCTCATTATAATTTTGTAATAATATTAGGTTCTTAATTTTTTTCCGAATTTCCCAAAAATAAATGAATCATGGATACTAAGTAAATTACGCGGCTAGGCAAGTAGGCATACTATGCGGCCGGTGCAGATGCGTGCGCTACGCTACCAAAGAAACACCACACAACTACCCCTCCCGCTCGCGGTGTCCATGCGTTGGGTAAATAATTATTTAACTTTAAGCTACATTTACTCAGTGATCAATTGATATTATTTTTTTATATTATTTTTTTCCAACTAATATAATAGCCAAATATCACGTCCTCGAGTATTGAACATGTCTCACCAGTCACGCAGTATTGTATACTAGCTGTCCCGGCAAACGTTGTTTTGCCATTTAAAGTATATTTTCTACATCATCAGTTGATACATGTTTTACCCCCTCTTTTGTCCCCTAAGAGGGTTTGGGGGGGGGGAAGGTCATACACCAGATGTTAAGTTGAAAAACACAGTTAATACCTAATATGAAGTAAGTCCACTAAAGAAAAAAGTTGTATACAAAATCTGACCCCTCTTTGGTCCCCAGAGAGGGTTGAGAGGGGAGGGGGGGGGGAGGATTTTAATACACCAGATGTTGAGTTGGAAGAAGACAAATATAATATATCTGTGAAAACCGTATGCAAATCGGATCAGTAGTTTTCGTGTTAAAGAAAAAAGTTTGATACAAAATCTGACCCCCTCTTTTGTCCCCTTAGAGGGGTGGGGGGAAAAAATTTTATACACCAGATATTAAGTTGGAAGAAGATAAATATATCTGCGAAAACCACATTCAAATCGGATCAGTATTTTTCGTGTGATGCTGGAACAAACATACAGACAGACAGAAAGAGTGACAGACAGACAGACAGACAAAAAACTAACCACATTTTTGGCTTCTATAGCGATGTAGTGACAAAGGTGTAATTTCGGGTGTCATTTCATATCTTTTATGTACAGCATTTTCATTTCTACAACAGAATAATGTCTTCCTCCCGCACGCGCTTTGGTGACGCCTACTATCGTAATATTTTAATTTCGCCATAATTTCAAAACCAAACGTCCAATTTTAATCATTCAAAGACCAAATATTATCTACATAAACTGTACTTAGTGATAAAATAATTTATTTTGATAAGGATTAATAACGTGAGTAAAATATATCCGTTTAAATGTAGTCCAAAAAAAATTCAGAATTTTTAAATAAATAAATGGTTATTGTGCCTCACTCGACATAGATAGGTATAGTGTGTCGCGGACTTTTTTGTAGATATTTATAAGATCTACAATTACTTAGAACATTTTATGGTTCTATCTTTTATAGTTTAGGCAGCGTACGCAAAATAAGTAACTTTTCTAGCTGATTTTTTACACCTTGCGTCCGAAAAACTCAAATATCTTACGGAACCCTACTTTCTTCCAAAATAAAATGTAGCCTATGTTCAGCAGAAATAATGTAAGATTCCAATAGCAAAAGAATTTTTCAAATCGGTCCAGTAGTTTCGGAGCCTATTCGACTCAAACAAACAAACAAACAAACAAACAAATCTTTCCTCTTTATAATAGTATAGTATAGAAAAACATAATGTGTTTTGGTAATAGCATATTATTTTTAATTACCAACAGTAAGTTGTAAAAGGATTTTCATATAAAATATACAGGGGTAACATTTAAAATTTTCTCGGAAACTAGTTTTGCGGGTAATGTTAAAAGGTACGGTAATGGCAGATGTGGTTATTACCGGAGGGAGTAAGGGATAGGTCATTAACTTTTATTGTGTTTACTCGCGTTAGATTAGTTCAAAACTGTAACCAGCTAACTCTGCTAATGCACCAATGCAGGTTTGTTCCTTGTTCGATCTATTCTGTTGGCGCATATTTTTTTTCTTTCTTGTAAGACCTCTGTGACTCAGAGGTTGAGCGCATAAGTAGCTGAAGCCGGGGCGCGGATTTGAATCACGCCGACGGAACAGAAAGTTTCTTTCCAGACTTTTCAAACTTTCTTTCCTTTCACAGAAAGTGTTCCCTCATAATGTATATTGTAAGTAGGTATATTAAATAATAATATCATGCTATAATAAAAATGTTAAAATATCTATTATGTATGGTATGAATGTATTTCTAGATATACAACGTGAAATTTTATTGGTTGTTTTCCCGCAGCAGAACGATTTACCTATAGTAGTACTATCGAACCATGCATGTTATTTTTTGAAAATACAAAATATTTTTTATGACGTACTATGGAAACTTTATGCCGATAGGCGCGAGTTACTATGGACCCGACCGAATTTTTTTTTTGATTTGAACAAAAAAAACTTTACAAATCTATTGTACTACTAAGATAGAATCATTTTACTGCGGGAAAACAACCATTAAAATTTCACGCTGTATAATTAAAAATTGTTTCCGTTGTCTGATGGTACCTATAAAAATACGTCAAGTCCTTTAGGTACTTAGCACGGATCCAGACTCAAGGTCGACGTGGTGTGAAGCGTCCATATAGGTAGATTAAAAACAGTAGGTATATATTAGGTTTTTTTTTTTTTTTTTTTAATATATTAGGTACCTATTATGTAAATAACCTACCTTAATAGAAGGATTATACTTAAAAGTAACTCACATATAAGCGGGCAAGAGCTACCTATTTTCAGGCAATGAACCCTTCACAGTGGCCAATTCGAAGGAAAATGTGGGGAAAATGACGATTACATTCCCCATTCCTCGTTCTTTCCAAACAATTTATTAATATCATAAGGGTGTGTTCACACGACAAGCGCTATACGCGCGTTTTACAGCATCCAATATTACTTGTGAAAATTCGCGTTTATTCATATTAAATTCATAACATTGGAGCGTTTCTCATGGAAAAATTAAGGCAAAATAACTATTTCTGTGTTGCTACTTTTACAGTGAACTCTACATAAGAAACACATTATATAATCATTATTCACCATCATCATCATCAGCCTATAATTGCCGTCTACGGCTGAACGTAGGCCTCGCCCAATGAGCGCCAACTATCCCGATCTTGGGCAGCCCTCATCCATCCGCTGCCAGCCACATTCTTCAAATCGTCGGTTCACTGTGCTGCGGGACGTCCTACACTTCGTTTACCTAAGCGTGGTCTCCCCTCTAACACTTGTCTGCTCCATCTACCATCTTCCCGTCTAAAGAATAATATACACACAAAATTATTATCACTCTCATTTTTTATGCAGTGTATAGTAAATTTATAATCGGACATTATCGAAAGACTGAATTATTTATATGCATCCGCACGAACGTGCGTTTTGGCCGCTATACCTGGAGATAAGAAGCAATAGTATAGTAACTATATAACGATTTATTTAAATAGCGGTGCGGTCGTGCTGTCATTTACAAATTATAGCTTCTCATCTCACGGTGTAGCCGCCAAGCCGCGCATTTTGGCGGCTGGCGCATATAAATCGAGCCAAAAGCGCGTTGAGCGCTTGTCATCTGGATATACCCTAAAATTCACACAATCGGCAATCACTGAACAAATATACGCCGTATAAAATTAATTATCAATTCTATTTAATGCTGTTTATATTGCATTAATTAAATGAAGATTGATGCAGGTATTTCGTTTGTGTAACTATTTAACGCTTATTGCAGATAGGTAAAATTAATTATTATTACAGCGAGTTCCTAGTATTAAAATTGCATTTTCGATGGTACTCAAAGTATATTCATAAAAATTATATCGAAACCATTTAAAAATTAAAGCAGTTTAAGTGTAGAGAGGTAATAGATTCACAAACAAAAATATACACGAAAACTACTGATCTGATTTGAATGCGGTTTTCGCAGATATATTTGTCTTCTTCCAACTTAACATCTGGTGTACAAAAATTTTTTTTTCTTAGGGTATAATCAAATCAAATCAAATCATTTATTTCGGGCATCAGAGGCCCATAAAACAAATACCTTAAACCTAACATACATATTGATTATATTAATAAATACCTTAAAACTAACATACATATTATTTTATAATATATACTTAAAAAACTAACACTGTCACTTGTTGCCGGCGACGTGACTCGACGCTTCGTTTCGGAGTCTCCCCCGGAACCTCCGGTAGACCACATCCATTGGCCAGAACTCCGGCGCCTCGAAAGTCGACAGAAGATTCGTCGGTACTCTCACCACAAAGGAGGTATAAAAGAGGGGGGAAGATTTTGTATCAACTGATGAAGTAGAAATACTTTAAATGGAAAAACAACATTTGCCGGGACAGCTACTTTAAAATATTAGTAGGTACATAATATTATTATTATGACGTATGAGAATATAATAGACTAGAATCTAGATGATGCCTGCAACTCCATTGCGCCAAAATCTGTTTATCGCACGGGAATCGTACATTTTTTGGAGATAAAAAGTATCCTATGTCCGTTCCCGGGACTCAAAGTACTTTTAAGTAATATCAGTTCAGCGTTTTGGGCATGGAAAGGTAACAGATAGACCCACTATCGTATTTAAAATATTAGTACGGATTTCGCTAATCAAGGATTGCTACAATTAACACTTAAGATAAATTACAAAATTCGTATTTCCAATCAAGTTCTGATATAGCTGTTTTAACACACAGTTGTTAAAATGGATCGCTAGGATTTCATGCAACATAGTTGCTTTTGAGTTACTCCCGAAGGAGTATGTTGCATCCGCATGCAGAAAATTTTAATTTATTTTATGCAAGTGCTTGGTTTGTGTTTTAAATGCTTTATAGTTTGCAGATGTCTTCTTTTCATAATATAGGTATTAACATTTTAAAATATTTTAAAAAGGGTAGATAAAAAAAAATCTATATTCGTACGTATTTTAAATGCGAGAGTGTCTATCTGGAGCATCTGTTATAGTAGCTCTTCACTCCCATAACATTCGCAATCACAGACATAGATCATGATCTTGATCTTGATCTATGTGTGTGTTCGCAATAATATTAACCGATAACAAACAATCTTATGTATCGAAGATTCTAACATCTAATCTTCGCTAGACAAGCCCCTTTTAGACAAATAATGTCATTTCCCTGGCGAAGACTAATGTCAAATCCCATACATTTTGATATCGAATTTACATAATATTATACAATATTATGCAGTACAAATCGCTCCTCTATGGTATGTGTGATGCGCCCTTACGTCCTTATTACAATGCCTTATCTACACAGGTTTTATATCTCAATTTCCCTTTCTCCGGCGAAATGGTTTTGAACCCGCGCCCCAGTATTATCAATCTCGGCTCTCACGAGTTAATGATACGGTATACATCTCTATTTATAGGGGCTAAAAAGATACGAATAAGGCTCTGTACAGATGAGGCGTTCGAATGCGTTTATACTTGTGCACTTTGTACAACTCTATTTGTATAAAAATACGAATAAGGCGGAACACAGATGGAGCATTAGGAGCAAGAATCGCAAATGACTGTTCTTAACTTGCTGCCTTTACTAGTTTCATAAAGTATTCCTAGTATAAACAAAAGATCTTTGAACGATTACCCAAACCCATCGCAACATGACGTGGAATCATCTACATGAAGGCAGTTTTTAAACAATTCAAAAAGATTGCAACTATTTGCTTATTAAAGTAAACATACTGACTGCTCGAGACATCTATAGCAGAGACTTATTAAAAACGCATTAAGATGCTACAAAATCGCTTCGAAATCGCAGAGTGTGAATTAAGCCGAAACGAACGAACAGAACGAAAAGAGCTATATTTATCAAGAGCGGCCGCTTTCTCCTTCCCGAGACGTCCAAACAGCAGAAACGCATCAAGGCACGACAGAATCGTGTTGTGTGAAATTTCCCTTATGAAAAGAGTATTTATCAGGAGCACCTGCTATCTCCTGCCCAGACATCTAAATTCAGCAAAAACGCATCAAGGCTCTACATAATCGCTTCCGAATTACGTGGTACGAAACCTCTTCTACGAAAAGAGTTATTTATCAAGAGCATCTGCAATCTCCACACTCTTAACTAAAACGTCTAAAATACAACAGAGGCGCATCAAGGCACGACAGACTCGAGTAGTATGAAATCGCTCTAACGAAAAGAATTATTTATCAAGAGCAGCTGGTATCTCCCGGCTGACTGTCCGAGACGTCCAAACAAGAAACGCATCAAGGCACGACAGAAACGCGTAGTGTGAAATCGCCCTTACGAAAAGAGTTATTTATCAAGAGCAGCTGCTATCTCCTGGCTGAGACGTTCAGAAAACACGACGTAGTGTAAAAGCGATGTTATCATAAAAAGCTTTTCTATGCTCGGTTATAGTGAGATAGCTTTAATTTCAATTCGCCGCAGAATTTTCTTGAAAAATCCAGCTTTTTGAGAGATTTTAGTATCTCTTCTAAATTGTCTTTTACGCTACAACTATAATTTATATAAGTTTTAATTTGCTGTAATTCCTAATCTACATATTAGTGGACTAATACTATAAGTAAACTATTAACTAAATGACGCCCGCAACTCTGCGCGAAAATGCGTTTATCGCACAGGAACCGTACATTTTTGCGGGATAAAAAGTATCCTATGTCCTTTCCCGGGACTCATCAAAGTATCTCCGTAACAAATTTTAGCAAAATCGGTTCAGCGATTTTGGCGTGAGGAGGTAACAGACATACAGACAGACACATTTTCGCATTTATAATATCAGTATCGATACTAGTGGTTACCTTTAATTTAGTAGAATTTAAATTCGTTTCCCGCTTAACCGTACATTTTACAGGGATAAAAACTGTCTCATGTCTTTTCGCGGGACTCAGACTATCTCTTTGCCTCATCAAAATGAGTTCAACCGTGAAGTAAAATGATAACAGATAACAGATAGGCAGACAGGCAAACATACAATGTTTCGTGTGTAGAATTTTACAATGGATTTTAGACGTAAGTACAACAAAATTTCTTCTATGAAAAGTAATCGAAAAAGCCCCTTTTTAACGTAACAATATTTTACCTCAGAGACGTACCTTTCGTTTCGAAAAACCGAGGAAAATACGTGATATGTTGGCATATTGTATATCCAAAAGATCAAAGAAAAAAGTGATTTGTAAATTCCTCAGCCAAAGAGTATTTGAGTGCAGAAATTCGACACTGAAAACACTTGTTTGTTCAAACACTAGTATTGGCTAGAGTGTTCAACGTTTGGATAGCTAAATGGACTCCGCATTTAAGTTTTCAACAAAGTGGAGGCGTACTTTAAAATTTAAATATTATCTAAAAATTCGTGCGGAAAAAAAGAACTTTGAAGACAACGGGATGTCATTTCTTCTAATCTCCTTTTCTTATATTTTACTCATTCAATTATAATATATTACTAGATAAAAGCAGAGCTTTGTGAGGGCTCGCGTCGTCACACCTTGGCTGACATGGTGATAACAATTAACACATCTACATACATAATACAAAAAATCTTAAAATGATAATCTGGGCGAGCGAAGCGAGCCCTAGTATATCCCACAGCCTTTACATTTGTGATACACTTTACGGAAAAATCACAGAAATTTTTATTTTTTTATATATGTATTATAGATGTGTTACCATCAGTCAATCAAGATTTTTTATATAGTTAATAGAATCAGGCGTTACTTTGCGGAAATCCATAGCTTAAAATTTAGTTTGTTATTATTTATAGCAATATTCCGCGAAATAAACCTCAACCTTTATAATATTCATACAAGTTCTCTCCTGCATCCCTAGTGGTCGACACCATGACACCTCATTTTCACAGACAAATTAGCCCACAAAAAATATCCGATGATCCTTACCGTAGTCTACTTTTTATCTGTGCCAGATAAAAATTCTCCAGTACCTAGTTCGTGAGATTCCTTTCAAATAATTTCATCCGTTTTTCCACATTTTTCCCTTTTTTTTAACACCTATTAGTTTTAATGTGATAATAGTATACTGTGTGTAACAAAAATAAGTGTTAAATACTTTATTGTGTCTATGTGTTCCTTGTAGAGAGTTCACTGTGAAAGAAGCAGCGCTGAAAGATGATTTTTTTTCTCACTTTTGTACACTATGGGCAAGGGCCCGAGCGTCACCATACAAAAGTGAAAAAAAATTTTGGTCTTTCAGCGCTGCAACTTTCACAGTGAACTCTCTACAAGGAACACGTACAGTGTACACACCCTAAATATTATCACTCATTTTTGTTACACCCTGTATAGCACCGGGACATCCTGAGATTAGAGCGTTCGAACGAATCAACAAACTCTTCAGCTTTATAATATTAGTATAGATGCGAAAGTGCGATTATCTGGCTGTTATCTCTCTACGCTAGTAAATCCCTAAGGCCCACTTGCGCCAATCTGGGTTAAAGTTAACTCTGAGTTAAACATCATGTCATCTCTATCATTGACTTGGTGAGTGACAGATATGACATGATGTTTAACTCAGAGTTAACTTTAACCCAGATTGGCGCAAGTGGGCCTAAGGCGGACTTGCGCAGATCTGAGTTAAAAGTTGTGTTGAGTGATACAGATGATATTTATTCTACACTATTGTATTGACTTACAATTATTATTATGTATGTATCTTGACATTGTATATTTTTAAGTTTACAGCATTGTAAATTTCATTTTAAAAGATTGATTTTTTCCTCACTTTTTTTGGTAAAAAAGTGGGCCCCGTGCGAGTTTCTTACGCCGGTTCTTCTCGCCGGGCTAGTTCCCGAACCGGTGGTAGGCACCAGTAGTATCAACGTTCTGAAAGCATTTTTTTTTAAATCTATTTAGAAATAAAACAATTTTTATTTTATTTATTTATTTATATGATGTTTAACTCTGAGTTAACTTTAACTTGCAAGTGGGCCTAAGCCGAATACAATAAAATTTTGTATAAATAATTACATTTTAACTAAAAAGGAATATAAAATCATACACATACATAAAATCCATCTTTTTTGATTTGACACACATAATAATATTATATTGTTGATGGGCCAATGATGAAGTAGGCGAATACAAAGTTTAATCAAATTATAAGGGAAAATTTGAGATTCGCCTTTAATATAAAATGTTAGTTATCCACTTCTTCCACTTACGTCTTCGATTATGTTGTACGTCGTAGGCAACTCTTAATTAGATATTTGTGACAGACCTAATCTTATTTGCACCTTTGCTAATTTCTGCTTGATTAGCTGAGATCGTCTTAATTGGTTGAAACGAGTTCATTCAGAATATCAAGAGGAATAATTATTCAAGTGATGTTAAATGTTGTTCAGTTATGCCACGAAGATGCTTATCAATTAACAAGTTCATGGCTATTTTCGTTAATTTTTTAAAATGTTTAAATAAAAAAGAAAAAAATGAAAATCTGCCAGACTGAGTGCGTAGTGCGAGTTTTATTCGATCATACTCATCGAAAACGTTAACGCGGATTTGTATGGGATCAAAGAGGTATCCACGTAAGCCAGTAGACGGCGCTGCTTTGATCCCATACAAATTTGCGTTAACGTGTTCGATGCGTATGATCGAATAAAACTCGCACTACACCCCCTGGTCTGTCTGGACCTTGCACTATGTACACTGTGCCCTGCGCCCAGCATTTCGGCAATAGTGTTTAGATTATAGTGAACTCAATCTACATTGATATACGGTCTACCTAATAAAGACTAATTTTTAGGGTTCCGTAGCCAAATGGCAATAAACGGAACCCTTATAGATTCGTCATGTCTGTCTGTCTGTCTGTCCGTCCGTATGTCACAGCCACTTTTCTCTGAAACTATAAGAGCTATACTATTGAAACTTGGTAAGTACGTCATGTATGTATGTATGTAATATAATGTAATGTAATGTAATGTACGTCTGTCTGGGAGACGCCTTAAGGGGTACTCTTTCACAAAAGTCATGTCATTATACGATAGTAAGTCAAATTACGTAAGTTGTCATTACCTTGACGTACAACATGACGTAATAGCGGAGTACTATTATATATTCTGTGGTAATAGTGACGTTTTGTCGCAGAGCGGATATAGTATGATCATGGCCTTAGAAGCTGACCGATAAGGAACAAAATTTTAACATTTCCAAGAAAAGATTGACAATATTCAGCTAAAAAAAGTACACGGCCTGAGGGAAAAGTAAGAACTACATCCTGGAGACAGACGGACAGACATCGAAGTCTCAGCAATAGGGTCCCGTTTTTACCCTTTGGGTACGGAACCCTAAAAAGAACTTAATTTTTGTCACATTACCCTTTGCAGCTCGTTTTGGCTATTAATAAAACTAAATTAGCCGGGTTAGTTCCCGAACCGGTGGTAGGCCTCATGTAGACGTTCCAAAAGTGTTAACTTTTTAAACTAATTAGAAATTAATATTTTCATTTTGATTTTTGATTTTAATTATAAGATAAGGTTTTATATCTAGGAAGTCGACCAGTACATAATTTTTCCTCAATATTATGAAATGTTCTACGCAAACTTTTATCTTATTGACTAATTTTCAATATTTGTCTTCACTACCTGCAAGCTATTTTCAACTCTACTTTGAAAGAATAAGGTATATTTTGCTATCATATGCAAGTTTCCTTCACCAAGGCTAATGATAATAATTACATAAAGATGTACATCTAAACTATTTCAGTAGCATTGAAAGGTCTTCTTAGGATGGTGATCAAATACAGTATAATCGTGAAATGAGTGAAGTAAATTTACCTGCCTTGGCTGAAGCCAGTAAGTATTTGTATTTGTACTACTATTGTGTATTAAAGGTAATACAAAATCTATAACAATAAAAAATATTTTTTAATTTTGTTAGTCTCGCTAAAATTCGAGAAAGGCTGAATTGATTTGGCTAATTTTAGTCTTGAAATATGCACTACAACTCAAATTTTGCAACCGATATGGGCACAGCTTAAGTAATAGAAATGTTAACAGTTAATAGCATAATCTATAAAATGTTTTGGCTGCAAAAGGTACGAGTTCCATAGTACATGCTGTTTTAGTGGGTAGGGTAAATTGTTCCGCCGTTTCCTAAAATTTTGTTGTGTTTCCTAAAAAGTAAAATGTCTACAGCAAATATGGCGTGTTTAAAAAATCTGATAATTTAACGTTTTAATTTCATTATTTGGGGTAAGATGGATCGATTTTGCTCGTAATTATTATGTCAACTTCGTTATCGACGATAAGCACGACATATTTTGATGTTAAACTACTGCTTTTGTGCATAAAGTTAATATACCTGGCGGAATATTATCTTTATGGTTTTGTGAGTGTAAATAAATTTTTGTCCTATACTAAAACATATTAATTATGCTAGTTCCTACTTATAGATGACACCCGCAATTAGGTTGCGACAAAATTAGTTTATCGTGTGGTAGCCGTACATTTTTTGGGGATAAAAAGTATCTTATGTTCTGTCCCGGGACTCAAAGTATTTCTATACCAAAATATATCAGACGCCTCCGTGGTCTAGTGGTACAGAGCGCGGCTCTTGACTCGGAGGTCGTGGGTTCGATTCCCGCGTTGGAAACATGTTATTTCCAAGTTTGGTTAGGACAATGCAGGCTGATCACCTGATTGTCTGACAAGTAAGATGATCCATGCGTCGGATGGGCATGTAAAAAGTCGGTCCTGCGCCTGATCTCTCGCCGGTCGTGTCGGTCTGCCGTCCCACTGGGTTATGAGAGTAAAGGAATAGAGAGTGCTCTTGTGTACTGCGCACACACTTGGGCACTATAAAATTATTCCTGCGTAGCTGGCCTGGTTTCCATGAAACCGGCCACCGTCACCGAAACCGGTGTGGGAGCTATTATATACCAAAATATATGTAGGTATCAGCAAAATCGGTTCAGCGGTTTGGGCTTGAAGAAGTAAATACAGTATTTTGCATTTTTATTATTAGTCTGGATCTAAACGCGCCATAAAGAACTTCGTTCCAAAAATTAAAATTTTCAAATTGTAAGTTACCACTTACGTCTTCAATTATTTTTCATGTCTTGAAGTTTTGTTGATACGTACCTGGCACGAGTAACTAGGTACGTTTTGGCAAGTGGAAGGCAATTTTTAGTGTATTTATACATCATGAATATTCAAATTCAACCTTTTGTGATAATGGAGGACTATAAACATGAAGACCAATTTAAATTTCCAATTATTCAAATGAATAGGGTAGATACTAAATACACTAATTACACTTTGATGACAGTTTTAGAATTATTTTGGAGCAAAGTATAATACAGATTTTTGGATATGAGTAAAGCATTTGATTTTGTGGAACATAAAATACTACTCGATAAATTAGATAAATGTGGTATTAGAGGAAATGCTAACGATTGGTTTAAATCTTATTTAGGAAATAGAACACAGTGTACAGAAATAACTAATATATCTAATAAAAGAATAAAAAAATATCATTCGCAATTTAAGTTGAATACTATCGGAGTTCCACAGGGCAGTATACTTGGTCCTATCCTATTTTTATTATACAGCATGACTGGTGAGTCAATACCGATATTTAAGGAGAGTATTCAGTACTCGATTCTCATTATAAATATGTTATAAAATTAGGTTCTTAATTTTTTTTTTTAATTTCCCAAAAATTAATGAATCATGGATACTAAGTAAATTACGCGGCTAGGCAAGTAGGCATACTATGCGGCCGGTGCAGAGGCGTGCGCTACCAAAGAAACACCACACAACTACCCCTCCCGCTCGCGGTGTCCATGCGTTGGGTAAATAATTATTTAACTTTAAGCTACATTTACTCAGTGATCAATTGATATTATTTTTTTATATTATTTTTTTCCAACTAATATAATAGCCAAATATCACGTCCTCAAGTATTGAACATGTCTCACCAGTCACGCAGTATATTAATGATATGCCACAATCAATAAATCATGAATGTATTATGTTTGCTGATGACACGACTTTAATAATTAAATGTAAAAAAGGACAATTAAATCAGGACATTAAAATAGAATTAAATAATATAATAAATTGGCTAAATAAGAATAATTTGAAAATTAATTTAGATAAGACAAAAATTATTAAATTTAACAAAAAAATTGACGATAATGACCATGATTTAGATCCTATAAAATGCGTGACATCAACAAACTTTCTAGGTTTTACAATTGACAACGACATGAAGTGGAAGGACCATGTTGACTATGTGTGTAATAAATTGAATCGGTTTATTTTCGCCTTAAGAAGAATTAAAAATATAGCTTCAGTAAATACAGCTCTAATGGCATATCACGGATACGTGGCATCTATATTAAGATATGGACTAATATTATGGGGGAACTCATCAGATGTGTCAAAGGCATTTATTGTTAAAAAAAAATGTATAAGATCTATAGCTGGAGCTGACTACTTGGATCATTGTAAACCGCTATTTAAAGACTTGAAAATACTTCCCCTACCATGCCAGTATATATTAGAGATCTGTCTCTTTGTTAGAAAATATCAATATCTATTTCCAACAAATCTAGAAATGCAGAAACAAGGATCAAGTAGGCATAAGCATAAAATTTGGGTACCTAAACATAAACTAGAAATTTATCGCAGAAATGCATTTATCATGTCTATTAATATATTTATTAAGCTACCAAATAATATAAAAAATATAACAACATACAATAAATTTAAAAATACTTTGTTTTCCTGGCTTTTAGATAAATGTTTTTATTCGAATAAAGAATATTTTGAAGACAGACAAAACGAAAAAAGGTTTCGATTATGTTCAAATTGTATCGTTGCTATTTTTAGAATTTCTTATTAAATAAACATCGGAATTTAAAATTCTTTGACATTTAAGATAACTAATTCATATAATTGTAAATTTGACTAAAATTTTATTTGATTGACATGTTTATTTATTTTTTTTTTTTTTTTTTATGGCATGCACCTAGTACATTGCCAATGACGAACGGGAAAAACAATGTTAAAATATTAAATTAGTACGAATATCGAGGAATTTGGAATAAGGAATTCAGGACAGGATCAGGAAAAAATATATATTTACAAAAGAATATTAAAATACAATAAAATATCAGATCTCAATATTATTAAGTAATATAAAATCAGCTAATATTTTATAAATAATATATTTTCTAGAATACAATAAACAAATTATAGAAGTAGGGAAAGGGATTTTGTTCACTAATAATGAATCGAGGAAATGGGAGCGGTTGTAAAGGGGACAAGTGAAGAATATATGGTTGATATCCCCAACCTCAGCACCACAGGCACAAGAGGGGCTGTTAATTATATTAAGTCTAGCAAGATGGTCTGGTGAGGAAGTGTGGCCAAGTCTTAATCGGGATATGATACTACTGCATTTTCTATTGAAATTCATACTATAAAACCATGGTTTTGATACTATTTCGGATTGAATACTATAGAAATGTGCTCCTTTTTGTTTATGACTTTGATCAAATGACGATTGCCATGAAGTCTCTAAATGAATTTTAGGTAAAGTTAATAAATCGGGGTAGTATATTTTGTATGGGTTTAAATCGCCACACGTTAGTGCCTCATTGGCAAGAGAATCCGCTCTAACGTTTCCTTCTATTCCACAATGACTAGGGATCCAAGCAAATGAAACTGAGGTACCTTTCTTAATAAAATCTGTTAATAACTGTCTTATATCAAATATAACAGGATGTTGTTGTTTAATTTTAAATGGATTCTTGTTAAGAGCTTGAATAGAACTTAGTGAGTCTGTAAAAATTATAGATTTCTTAAGTTTGGCTAATAAAATATATTCTAACGCTTTAAAGATCCCTAAGCATTCTCCAGAGAATACAGTACATTCGGGAGGGAGTTTGATTTTTTGTACAATATTGTACTGAGAATGAAATACACCTACACCAACGTGCCCATTAATATTACTTTTAGAAGCATCTGTGAAGATATAATGATGGTCTTTAAATCGTGTATTAATTATATTATTAAATTTTTCATTAGCCCTCAAAGAGTTCTTCTCTATATTAATAGTCAAAATATTTGGAGCTAACATAAGAGCCCCATATGAAGAAGAAAAAATCGGTAATTTAGAAGAGCTATGAATAGGCGCAGTAAGCGATTTAAATTTAAAATAACTTACAACTAAACACGGATTTTGTTTGTGTACCCAATACGAATTTTCGGAAACAAGATAAGAAAGCTGCTGAAGCTTCGCAATAATAGGATGATCATTAAGTTGGAGGCATCGGTAGAGATATTTATCGGATAAATATTGACGACGTAAATGTAAAGGTGGGTCATAGCATTCCACCTGTAAAGCGTTGATTGGACTAGATTTCATTGCTCCGCATATAATTCTAAGGCATTTACTTTGAATTTTGTCTAAAGATTTAAAACCTGATGCTCGCCCAGGTTCTAAAAGGAAAGAGCCATATTCTAATATACTACGAATCAAAGCATTATAAACTAATTTTAGATAGAAAGGATGGGCACCCCACCAAACGCCTGCTAGACATCTGATGATATTTACATTTTTTTCACATCTATTTACAACATAATCACAATGAGGAATTCCAGAAAGCTTTTCATCCAGGATGACACCTAAAAATTTATGATGGTTTTTTTGTGGAATTACCATATTATCAAAAAATACTCTAACTTGAGGAGTTATGCGCATACGACTAAAAAGAACTATGGAGCTTTTGATTGGGGATAAATCCAGGCCATGGTTGTCCAACCAACGCTTAAGAAAATGCAAGGCTTTAGTTAACTTAGCGGAAGCATCATCAACATTATTCCCTACAACATACAAGGTCAGATCATCCGCATACTGCGAATTATCAACATCCAATAGCTCTGAGATGGCCAATTCTAAATCATAAGTATATAAGTCATACAACAGAGGGCTCAAAACTAAGCCTTGTGGTAAACCTTTGGTTACAATTCTTATATATTTACGGCCATTATTAAAGAAAATAATAGACCTATCAGATAACAGGTTTATAATAAATGAAATAATTTTTTTTGGAATTTTTAGACGTATTAGTTTCCGTTTCAATATTGATATAATGACACTATCATAAGCATTAGAAAGATCTAAAAAGGCTGAAAGAACGAATTTGTTTACGCTAAAAGCTAATCTTATGTCGGTGGTAAAAGTACTTAAGTTGTCATATGTACTTTTATTACGCCGAAAACCGTATTGCGATGAAGAAAGCAAGCATTTACTTTCAACAAACCACTCGAGGCGGTTTTTGACTAAATGTTCAATTAATTTCAGAAGAACAGATGAAAGGGCTATTGGACGATATGAAGATGGGAGGGAAGGATCTTTGTTTGGTTTTAAAATGGGTAACACTAGTTGACATTTCCACTCTGAAGGAATATTGCCAGATTCAAAAATGGAGTTGATGATTTTGAGATAAACTGATAAACTGTTTTCATATAAATGAGAAATAAATGAATAATAGATACCATCTGGCCCAGGAGAGGAATCTGATACGCAAGAGAGTACATTTTTTAATTCGGTCATGGTAAAGGGGGAATTTAATTCTGTAGACTCTTGATTTTCATCTGTGATTGTACTATTGTTATCAAATAGGTTAGGAAGATTAACTGTAGGAGGAGCAAGTTTGTCAAGAAAATCATTTGCAATAGAACTGGGAAGAGTAACAGAATGAGAAGTATTGAATGCAGATTTGAACCTCCTAATATTTTGCCAGACAACAGATGGAGGTGAATTCGGGGACAGAGATGAACAAAATTTTTGCCAACTTTCTGATTTTTTCTTTTTGAAGAGTAGTTTGGTGCTATTCATAATGTTTTTTAATGACCAATAATTTTCAAGAGACATATTTGTACTGTACATTTTTTCAGCCTTCTTTCTCCTTTTTACAGCTTCCGTACATTCTTTATCCCACCATGGTGGGCTCGGAATGGGAGATGATTCATGTTTAATTGGGAAAACTTCATTAGCACTTTCTATCAAGACATCTGTAAAAACAAGAGCATTAATGGAGTCATCTTGTGACATCTGTGAAAGTTTTACATCAACTGTACTACTGAATTTCTCCCAAGATTGATCAGTGACATTATTGAGGTTATACCTCGGAAATAATCTAATATTATGAGTAGGAACATGCAAATTATCAAACGGAGAAGTAGTTATTATGGGGAAGTGATCACTTCCAAAAGTGGAGGGTAGAACCGAAGATGTTAATTGTGTTACAAACTGTGGGGAGCAAATAGTCAAGTCAACTACACTTTTGCCTTCTGTAGGACTAGTGCGCCTTGTAGGTTCACCAGAATTTATAACACATAAATTATTCAAGTCCAAAATACTTAGCAGTTTGTTACCATAACTATTAGTAATGGAACTTCCCCATGACTGGTGATGACAATTAAAGTCACCTGTTATAATTATAGGTCTTGGTAAAGAGCTTAAAATGTTATTAAATTCATTTAAAATATTAATAGAGGTGTGGGAAATATATACAGAGACAAAACATACATTATTTACACTTATTGCTATAATAGATAGCTCTGAACTATGTACAGGGATATTAATAAGGCTAAAAGGGTAGTTTTTCTCAAGGAGAAAAGCTACACCACCATAGCCGTCTAACCTATCTTCTCTGATTGTATTATAATTCTTAAATCTAAAAGTATTACTTGGTCTAAGCCAAGTTTCTGAGAAAGAAAATAAAAAAGGATTATAATTTCTTAATAAATAAGCTATGTCACTTTTTTTATTAACTACACTTCGAGCGTTCCACTGAATGATCTGGGCCATGTTGAAGAATATTAATTATGCATTGTATCAAAGGGGCAACGATGGACGGTATATTATTGTTCTGTGAATGGGTTTGTAGTAATGATATTACATCTGTAAGTGAAGAAAGTTCATTCTCATAATTATTACTTTTATTGTACGCGTTTACAGGTGTTGTGTTTTTTTCTAAATTATCAAAAGAAAACTGTTTTACCAGATTGTTATGGGCAATTTTATCATAGCCTTTAGTTGGTCTGTAAGGAGCACGAGGCTTAGCAATTACAGTTTTTTTGTATGATCTGTTAGTAGATGAATTATTAATAATACTATTAGCTGGTAAGTTAATTTTAGAAGTGGTTAATGTATCTGAATAGGATTTGTATGAGGAAGGAATTTCTTTATTTGCCTCTGCATAAGAGACACAGTGTTCGGCCATATGTATTTTTATAGATTTTTGCCTATTAAACTCTGGGCATATTTTGTTATTAGCCATATGATGTCCCGAACATAAGCAGCAGAAATAATCATGTTCATTAACAATACAGGAATCCATATCATGTTCTTGACCACACTTGATACACCTTGGTTTTGATCGGCATTGAGCTTTGGTATGGCCGTACCGACAACATTTAAAACATTGTATAGTGGGGAAGATGTAAAGCTCGACTGGTAATGAATTGTAGCAAATAAAAACTCTTTTTGGAAGAACCCTACCATCAAAGTACACAACAACTGATTGAGTCGGTTTCCATACAGGAGACCCCTCTACCATTGTTTTATAATTTAAGCGTCTAACCTTTACAACTTTACCACTACCTGTAGGTGTAGAAATATTATTTATTATTTCTTCAGGTGACCATTCAGCTGGTATACCCCTCACAATACCTATTCTGACAACATTAAATGATGGAATAAAAGCTTCATAGTTATTGTCAGTGAGTATAGAATTTTCAATAAATGTATTAGCATCTTTGTAATTTTGAAATGAAATGGAAATTCTGTTTCGACCAATTTTTTTTAGAGAGCCATTAATAATGTTATAAATGTTATTTTTAATCAAGAAATCACCAAATGTGATGGGGTGTAGTTGGGTGCCATCAGTGGAATTTTTAGTAACTCTTTGTACATGGACTAAATATGGGGAAACATCATTCTCATTATATATACTTCTACCAATATGCTTTCTTTCTGTTTGAGGTGTCGAGGCTGAGGATACTTGTATACTAGCAGGATTTTCCTTTTCCAGCATACACTTACAACTAATACGATTTCCCGCGCTAGTTCTAGTTACTTTGTTACATTGATTACAAAGATCTTCAGTAAAATCATTACGAGATCGTTTGTACGTTCTTTGAGTTAATTCTTCTGTGTCCATACTGCATTCATCGTAATCTAATGTTACAAAGTAACCAGGCTGTGGAATTGGGTCGCAAAAATTCCCGCCTCCCGGATCCGGAGGTCGATTCATTATAACCAGAAATAGATAAACTTACCGAGATGAATTAATAATAAACACTATAATAAAGATAACTAAAGCAAAATATTTACAAATATATACAATATTCCCGCACTGAACACTAAAAAACAAAAAATTTGAGAATTGAGAAAAAACACGACCGCCCGCGTTCGAGTTTCCCGCCGTTCCTCGACATGTTTATTTATTTTAATGTATTAACTAAGCACAAATTGTAAAGATGACACTGACATTCATTTTTTTTTCTTTCTTCTTCTCGTTCATCGTATTGCTGTTTTTTGTTGTTAATTAATTTTTAAGGTTAACTTATTAACTTTTATTTTTTAATAGACGATGGATTGAATAAAATTGTTATTTTTACGTTAAATATACAGAACTTGACAAATGTTCATTAAATATTTGCATGTCGATTAAAACGACAAAAATATGTAAGACACTTTCCAACATGTATCATCTTAATGTACTGTAAACCATATTTTTGCAAATAAAGATTATGATTATGATTATGAAAACAAACTATTTACTTCAACATACTGTAATTTAGAAAAAAAAGCGGCCAAGTGCGAGTTGGACTCGCCCATGGAGGGTTCCGCAGCAGCAATAAGGTTTATTTTTATGAAATTAAAATATTTTTGATTTATTTTTATATTTCAGTCGATTTAATGAAATTTAGATTAAGGTTTACTATTTATGACGTATAAAAAAACTACTGGCTAGATCTCGTTCAAACCAATTTTCGTTGGTAGTTTTTATAGTAATCTACATCATATATTTTTTTTTAGAATTATCATGCCTCTACTTTAGAAATTAGAGGGGGGGGACACACATTTTTCCACTTTGGAAGAGTCTCTCTCGCAAACTATTCAGGTTAGAAAAAAATGATATGAGAAACCTCAATATGATTTTTGGAGACCTATCCATAGATAACCCCACACGCATAGGTTAGATGAAAAAAAAAATTTTTGTTTCAGTTGTACCTATGGGGACCCCTAAAGTTTTTAATATTTTTTCCATTTTTGCATCAAAATCTTAATGCGGTTTACAGACTACATCTGCTTACCAAGTTTCAATAGTATAGCTCTAATAGTTTCGGAGAAAAGTGGCTGTGACATACGGACGGACGGACAGACAGACAGACAGACAGACATGACGAATCTATAAGGGTTCCTTTTTTGCCATTTTGGCTACGGAACTCTAAAAAACACTTCAGTAACTCCGCGGGGTACCGACTACCGGTAGTACTGAAAACGAAAGAGCAGAGCAGGCCGTTTTACCTATTGTCGTCTAAAATTAGAAAAAGAGGGGGACCTACTTCCAAGTTCCTCTATGATGCTCAAAAAATGTTTAATCAAGTTTCGTATAAATGGCCGTTTATGAAAAAAACAAAACTCCTTAAACGGCATTTTTTTTTTATTTTAAATGTTAGTTTATTTTTTTCCCGTCCCAAAAATGCACAACGCTTTAAAAAACATAATTTTTTTTCTCACCTCCGGGCGGAGAACGTCACCTTTCTTTAGATTATTTTTTACAAATAAATTATAAACGTGTACTCATTATAATACCAAAGCAGGTTTAAATGTAGTATTATTTGAATATAATCGCGATAAACAAATAATTATACTCAATGAAATTCAGTTGTCAGTGGATTGCACTGTACATCTGCTGTGTAGTGGAAATTATTACAAATTCATCAAAATTATTTATTTAGATAACAAAAGTATATAATATTATACTACAGAGGATTATAAATACCCTTTAACGAAACTCCAACTTAAGCTGTGCTGTTTTTCACTCGTGACTTTTAAAAAGTGTGAACGTTGTAGTTAAATAGAAAAAAATTTAACAAAATAAGCGATCTCTATATTATATCAAAATAAACTGTTTCCTTAAACTGAAGACAAAAATATAAAAAAATTGATTGATAAAATGCACCAGTGAAAGATGTGTCAGATAATAATACGTAAGTAAATTAAAACTAACATCTATATTATTATGAAGCACAGTTTGTGATATTTTAGCCAGTAATCTTCGGATTCAATAATTTAAACTTTTATAGCCTCCAAGTTAAGAGCGAGTAGTTACCGTACATTTTTCCGGGTTGAAAAGTATCCTTCGTCCCTTCTCGGGACTCAAAGCATCTAATTTCAACAAAATAGGTTCAACGGTTGGTTGTGAGGAGGTGACAGACAGACAGACATACACACTTCAGCTGCAGCATTTATAATAGTACAAGTATATTAGTATGGAAATAAAGAGACAGACATACATACTCAGGCATTTATAATAGTAGGTATGTATTAGTATATTAGTATGGAAATAAAGTTTCACCACTTTTTGATAAAGTGGCAAATAGGCTATTCACAACTTTTTTGACAGATTCTCCATACTTCATCTGTCAAATTAAGTGGTGGATAGCCTATTCGGCACTTATCAGGAAGTGGTGAAAAAGGCCCTATAAGTACGGATTGAAATTTGTCATAATAATTTCTACGAACAAACTTAAATATACACGGCAAAATCTCGAGGGAAAATTATCGCGAACTTTTATTTACTGTATTAAAAATTACATCCCGAATTTCTGTACGCTGAAATGTCAAGAGCCCTTCGCACCGCTTGACACAAATTGTGATTATACGTCTAAAGCACGTCTAAAGTATTTCTGTAAGTCCCGCTTTGAATGCGCAGTAATATAATAGAGAACTTCAAGTTATCTGCATAGAAACTTGCTCCTATGTTACGTTTGTCTACAGTTGCAGCTGACGTTTTAAATTGCATTTTGATTTCGTGAAATTGTAGAGAAAAAAATAAATACTAAGCGTTTTGTGAGTGCCAACAAAACAGCAAGAGTAAGCATTTATACCACTTACATAATAAACGTATGAAGCGAGTAATACTAATCATAGTCAATTTATTCCCGCCGCGCGGTGGAAAAAGAGGTGGAAATGGATATTACTTTCTCTCCTATGAGGCGCCGGCGGTCTACTCTTATGCCGTTTTACGAATTGTCGATCAGATCACGTGTTCGGAGTTCGGACACGAGGTCAACCATGGACATAAATATTACTAGCTTAAATCGATGAGGTCAACATTTTTAAGCCTTCCCAAAAAAGTGCACAACGACGCCTTTCAATCTGAAACCATACAAACCCACGAAGAGAGCATGGTTTCCGAGTTTTTTTTAAGTTTTTTAGCAAGTGCCTTTGCACTTAGAATTACTTTTTTAACACTAGAATAACAAGAATAACTTTTTATTCTTCAACAAAATTTCAGTTGCATTTTTCAAAATTCCATTTGCATTTTTAATACAATTATCAGAATCGCTCTTCTCAATTCATCAACAACTGAATAAGCTATTCATAATGGCACAACTAATATAACCTAATAGTCACAGCCCTCCCGAGTTGAATACATTTGAATAATACGACCGTATCTTGAATGTAGGTAATACTAATCATAGTCAATTTATGCGAGTGTTACTGGCAGGAACAGTGAACATTTGCGATAAGGACATCAATGAATTGAGGTAAAATATAATGCTGGTTTCGGTGGCTACTGGCTAGTATTGTTGAAATGCCGTATGAGGAGTAGATGCTTTATAATGCTAAAGGAGAAGACTATTATATTTTCTATTAAACTAAATGACAGTTTGCTGTCAATTAATGGCCGACTAGCGTAAGACTGTGTGCGTGCGGACCGTGTACATGCAGTCACCCTGGCCGATTCTGAAGACACAGTGCTGTGTATATTAAGACTCCGTACGCCTTTTTTTCTACGTTCATGAATTGAACCAGTTCACAATTATTATTTCACTATTTTTTTCTCACATACATTGGGTTTCATTAAATCTATACGCACAATTAAATTACAGTAGAACGCGAACGCCAAAGTAACTAAGTTGTCTGTAAAACGAATATTAAAACTCAAATGTTCGAGAAATCAAAATGTACAAGTAAATAAATTATTGAATATCGATTCAGTCTGATGAAATGGATATAGGGTTGTCGACGTTCAAAATGCCGGATGTAAAAATTTGTTATCTAAGGTAACTTTACAAAAATCAAAAGTAGTGTTTCTACGAAGCGATATAATATTTTGTACATAGTAAGACCGATGTAGCAGGAGATCGGTCATCTTGGCGTTCATTGAGAGAAGCCTATGTCCAGCAGTGGACGAACATAGGCTGATATGATGATGATGATGAAGACCGATTTTATTGACCGTCAGCGAAGAATGTATGAAAATATTATATCAGCGCAAAACGCTACGCGTTGTTCAAAACGTTTCTGATCTCGGACCATCAGCGCCAAAGGTGCAGCACGTGCGGTCGGCGTAAGAATATAATCAGCCTTATACAAAAGGATTTTAAGGTATTGCATAGCTTTCATCAAGAAAATCCGTAACAAAAATAAATCCCCTCCGACCGGCACAGCGATGTGGCGTTGTTGCACCGCTGTGCCGGTCGGTGCGGCTTGCCAGACGTCGGCATGGTGTTTGTGTGCGTGCGACTAAACGTATGCAAATTATAATTGCACATGTTGATAAAAATGCTATGCAATAGCTTTACCGCGGCAGTCCCCGAGTTTTTGACAAAAATCAAAATAAAATAAAAAACTCTAAATACCTAAACACAAGTAGAACCGCGATTATTACATCGTGACAGCCCTATTGGAGACACAATGGAACGTAGATGAAAGAATACAGAATCAATTCGATTCAATCGAACACTTTTACATTTAATAAGCGGACATTTTTGTCCATTTGATTGCTTGTTCGGAAAACTTTTGGGCACTGTGGGAAAGTTGTTTAAGTACGGACCAAATAAAGCTATGTATTATAATATTATGTATTTGAAGTTTGAACCTATGTACAGTGTGAAATTTTAATGGTTGTTTTCCCGCAGTAAAATGATTCTATCTTAGTAGTACAATAGATTTGTAAAGTTTTTTTTGTTCAAATCAAAAAAAAAATTCGGTCGGGTCCATAGTAACTCGCGCCTATCGGCATAAAGTTTCCATAGTACGTCATAAAAAATATTTTGTATTTTCAAAAAATAACATGCATGGTTCGATAGTACTACTATAGGTAAATCGTTCTGCTGCGGGAAAACAACCACTAAAATTTCACGTTGTATATTAACTTTATGATTTTAATGAAATCATAAAATAATGTCTATACAGGGTGCAATTAAACCTTCCTGCCAATTTTTTTCCAAGGCTTAGATATTATTAGGAGAGTCCATTTAAGGAAAAAAATGGAGTGTAATTTTTTTTGATGACATATTTTTATCCCATTTAAAATCATTGCAGAATGGTCAATCGCGGCGGTGGGTATGATCAGGGGTGACGCGGGGGGAGGCGCGCGCGCGGGGGTACGTGAACGCGCGGGCGAAATGTAGAGAAATTGATTCAAAGGTGGACCACGAAATACAATCTAATCGGGTTGTGCTAATCCCATGTGACAGACAGAAAGATCTGCCATCTGCCTATGCATAATTCTCTGACGTTGCTAGCGTTTTTTTCAAACCGAAAAATACAATCATCTGGCAATATTATCGAAGAATATTGGAAGATATTTTCTTGATATACCCTTACAAACAAGATAAATCATTCCATAGTTTCAGAGTAAAGGTCGGTGTAATTGGACCTCAATGCTGTGTCCCGTCCTATCAGACCAATTTATGTGAGAAAGGTACAGAAACTCGCAAAGATGTATGATAGGTATTGGGAATATGCTCTACCTTAAATAGTGACATTAAGCAATATTTTATAAATAATAATGAATCACCTTGTGAATAAAAAAAAATTAGAACACAAATAACGCCGAAATTCATTTATCACACGGAAAAATATGTGCTTTCTCGTCTTTCAAAGTATCTATACAGTAAATTGTAATCTAAATCGGTTCAGCTGCTTGAGTGTGAAGACGTAACAGACATGTCCCTTTTCCATTTATATAAAATAAACTAATAATAAATAAGAATTTTTATTCCCAAGTTGGTAGCCGACGAAATGAAACTTCTCCAGTATAGTTATAAATAGGAATTTTCTTGATTTTTACATACAAGTATAGATACAGTTGTAGCGCATCATGTTTAGAAGACACATTAAAAACGTAAAAAAAAATTAAGCAAAATTTGCTCTATACCCACACACATTATAATTTGTATCTTTCTGATTTTTATCTCTACCCACGCCTAAATGATACCAAAACATATTCTATTTTTGGATTGACAACCGAATACAAAGCTTTACAAATCAGCATGTCACCGAAGTATTATGTGTATTCACACATTTCTGGAGCTATCATTATGTACTTCTTAAAAATAAGATATAATGCACTTCTTAGAGTTGATTGCACCAGAAGCGTAGTTAAAGTTATCGTCAAACATGGCGTCAATTATTATGGACTTTTACTAGGGATTTGACAGTTCATTTCACATTTTGTTAAGGTTAAAGTTAAAATTATAATTAGTTAAAGTAAGTTGGTGCAACCCACTCTTAGTAAAACCTTAGCTAGTCTCGGCGCCGAGGGGAACGCTTTAGTTTGCCTAAGTGTTCCCTAACTTGGTGGAAGTACGGTCCCTTGTGAGGTAGACCGGCCGGTCGTGGAGGGAGTCCCGTGTTAGACAGATCCAGGATATCCCTTCGTATACGGCAGAAGGCAAACCGCAGGTGGTTTTAGTGAGTAAACCGAAGTTGGGAGTCCCACATACCCCCGGGGTGCTTTAGCTTAACTGAGGCACATCCCCAACCCGGGGCACCCATAAAGGGTTTCCCCTGCGCATCAAAAAAAAACCAAGATTCAAATTCAAAGGAGCTAGTGTCTTTGTTATCCATATCAGAATGTTTTTAGGGTTTTGATAACTGCGTTCAAACCTAACTACACATTATAATAATAAATTATTATTATAGTGGTGGTGGACTTGGTGGGACGGTGGGAACGAAACGACGGGTGGAAAAAATATGGAAAAATCGGTTCTGCTGTTTTCATGTCAAGACTCTAAAGACATTAGAGAAGCAGATATCCATACTTTGAGGTTTATAAGACGATGAATTCTTATTATTCTTTTAGACAACGATGATGTCAAGAAAACGCCCACCGCAATGCAGGAAGTGGAACTGGCCCTCAAGGAGTGCGGCGTCGGGAAGTTCCACCTTCAGCTCCTCTTCACTACCTTCATAGCCTTCGTGGCCGGGGTCATAGTGACCAACAGCACACCGTACATCTTGCCAGTAGCAGAATGCGACCTCAACATGAACCTAGTACAAAAAGGGCTGCTGAACGCTAGTCCGTATGTGGGTAAGTGTGGAATGTATCCACCGACGAGTGTGAGTGTGTGTGTGGTTGTGTATGTGTGAAGGAAGAAGAAAGTTGTAAAAAATTTTGAGTACGTCAAGGGATTTCAAGGGGTATGTAGGCTTTAACTTCACTTTAAGTATTATAACACGTTTACTACGCTTTAACAGTATAAGGGCCTGTTTCACCACTTCCTAATAAGTGCCGGATAGGCTATCCACAACTTAACTTGACAGAGAGTATGGAGCATCGTTTAAATAAGTTGTGGATAGCCTATCCGGCACCTTATCAGGAAGTGACGAAACAGGCCCCTAAATGTGCTATTCATGGTCAGAAGGAAATGAAGATAGGTCAACACATTAATAAAACGTGGCAGAATACCTGGCCTTTTAAGCCCGGTCGCATATTGTCCGAATTCTGATCAGAAACATTTGAATTCCGCCGGATCGTTACCCCGCACATTATCCGAAATGTCCTTCCGGCGAGTTCGAGCTCACTCGGCTCAGTACAACATAGTTATTTATTATAATTACAGTAAGAGACAGCGCGGACGTTCAACTGTTTCTGATCAGAAATGTCGTATAATATGCGGCCGGGCTAAAACATAAGAATAAGTCCTATGTGTAGCACTGATAGTAGTACTGACATGTGTAATTTTAAATAATGTAAATAATAGTTGTACGAAATTCTAAGATAATGGACATTGTTTAACATCAAACAAGATAACGTAACTATTTTAAAGAACAAATATTATGTTATGTTGTTTCTTCTTTCTTAACAAAAACGAGGGCTTGAAAGAGATTAGAAGTTGGAAGGCTCACAAAACAGTGAATAATAATAATTTTAAAATCTTTCTTAAAAAGTTTACAAACAGGGGACGACACATTTGGGGCTGTCCATTAATCATGTGAGGCTTGAAAGGGGGGGGGGGGGAGGAGTCCATAAAAAATCGCGAAATATCACAAGGGGGGAGGGGGAGTAAAGTAATATATTATTATAACGTGTACTTATTTTTTCGGCAAGCGCGCGATACTCAACCGAAAAGCGGCGTTACATTTAACGCCGCTTTTTATTTTTAGTCAAACGCGTACAAAATCAAAAACGGCTTGTAGTGTGAACTTGATTCGCCGTTGCCTGGCAACGAACGAAGTGAAGTTCCCGCGAGCCGCGACAGTAATTGTCCGCCGGACTCAGCTTGTCAGTGTCAGTCAAAAACAAACTGCAACCTTTCTGTCTACCTCTGAACGTTTATTATAGTAGTCTTTAATTTTCTATAATAAAATTAGATGATACTTATACCAGTATTTTTTTATAAATAAAAAAAGATTCTTTGCAGGTACGAAAAAATACACGTGATGTAGGGGGTAGGGGAAGGGGTAGTCTTAAACCTCACCACGTATCACCAAGGGGAAGGGGGGGTCAAAAAATGCCAAAAAAAAACATCACGTGATTAATGGATGGCCCCTTTCCAGTTTGTGCCAAAACGACGAAAACAAAGAAAAATATTTCCTGAAATTTATTTTATTCGATTATGTTCGGTACTCTAGTAAATAGTAGAGTCTACTATTTCTAACATTAACTCAGCTTCAATCTTGTTTGGTAAATCTTTACTTTCCAGGCATGATACTGGTGTCTGTGGTGGGTGGTTTCCTGACGGACACCTTCGGTCGGAAGATGTTCATAGTGGGTGGGAACCTGGGTGTGTTCGTGTTTACCGTCATCAGCGCCACCAGCCAGACGTATCAGCTCCTCATAGCTGCGAAGTTCTTTGAGGGGTTCTTGTAAGTTAACACGCTTTTAATATTAGCTTGGGTGCTTGGGTTTTGTAACGGAATCTTTGAGCACGATTTTTACCTATCTCCAGTAATCTAGAAACTTTGCATACGTATTAAGAGCCAATGACAATGCAATAATTTGTTTAAATTTTTGAAGAAAAAAATTAAGTGAAAAAATAACGTGTTTGTTTTTAGTTTTTTAAACTATTATTATTTATATCTGTTACGCTCGAAAGGTCGAAAACGCTTAGTGAGCAAAAAAATTGCTCACAACGCGTTGTGGTTAGTAAAAAAGCCATAACGCAAAATTCGCGCTGTGGCCAAATATATGAAAGACCAAATAGCAAAATTATTGAATTGGCTGATTATGCTATTCGACCACAACGCGTTGTGGCAAAATATTTCATTTAAAATTATTTCTTATGGAATACAAAGTGTTTAGTCTTTCTTGAAAACTTTTCAAATTTGACTTGCGCGAAGTTATCAAAATATAACGAATATGGTTAAAATAAAATCTCACCAAAAACATACCTGTTAAAACGGGGCCAAGTTCCTATTCACTAATTGTTCGCCTTAAAAAAGAGTTGAAATCCAATTCAATGCCAAGTTTAGATGCACTTCCAAATCGATCATAATCATCTTCATCAACAGCCTGATCCTAAATACTTCTAAATTTGAACTTGGCAGGTTAATTTAATCACATAGATATCTTATATTTAAATTTAAAAATTATACAATAATTATCAAGTGCTACTAGCATGAAAACCTGCCAAGTTCAAATTTAGAAGTATTTAGGATCAGGCTGTTGATGAAGATGATTATGATCGATTTGGAAGTGCATCTAAACTTGGCATTGAATTGGATTTCAACTCTTTTTTAAGGCGAACAATTAGTGAATAGGAACTTGGCCCCGTTTTAACAGGTATGTTTTTGGTGAGATTTCAATACTTTTTTTAAGGAATCATACCAATTTTTTTCTTTCCTTCTCATCTTATTTCAGTGTATTTACTTGTACATATTAATTTTTATCTCAAATTCATAGATGAGCCGACTCACGCTTGACTAATTTCTCAAATTTCTTAATTTTTTGTTAATCTACATATAACAAACAACCTGTGTGCCAAATTTCATAACTCTACGACAATTGGAAGTGGCCTAGAGGTTTTGATTACCGATTTTTATCTCAAATTCATAGATGAGCCGACTCACGCTTGACCAATTTCTCAAATTTCTTAATTTTTTGTTAATCTACATATAACAAACAACCTGTGTGCCAAATTTCATAACGCTACGACAACTGGAAGTGGCCTAGAGGTTTTGATTACCGATTTTTATCTCAAATTCATAGATGAGCCGACTCACGCTTGACCAATTTCTCAAATTTCTTAATTTTTTGTTAATCTGCATATAACAAACAACCTGTGTACCAAATTTCATAACGCTACGACAACTGGAAGTGGCCTAGAGGTTTTGATTACCGATTTTTATCTCAAATTCATAGATGAGCCGACTCACGCTTGACCAATTTCTCAAATTTCTTAATTTTTTGTTAATCTACATATAACAAACAACCTGTGTGCCAAATTTCATAACGCCACGACAACTGGAAGTGGCCTAGAGGTTTTGATTACCGATTTTTATCTCAAATTCATAGATGAGCCGACTCACGCTTGACCAATTTCTCAAATTTCTTAATTTTTTGTTAATCTACATATAACAAACAACCTGTGTGCCAAATTTCATAACGCTACGACAACTGGAAGTGGCCTAGAGGTTTTGATTACCGATTTTTATCTCAAATTCATAGATGAGCCGACTCACGCTTGACCAATTTCTCAAATTTCTTAATTTTTTGTTAATCTACATATAACAAACAACCTGTGTGCCAAATTTCATAACGCTACGACAACTGGAAGTGGCCTAGAAGTTTTGATTACCGATTTTTATCTCAAATTCATAGATGAGCCGACTCACGCTTGACCAATTTCTCAAATTTCTTAATTTTTTGTTAATCTACATATAACAAACAACCTGTGTGCCAAATTTCATAACGCTACGACAACTGGAAGTGGCCAGTGAATTTTGATTACCGGTCAGTGAGTCAGTGCCAAAATTAGCTATTTTTACAAGGAAATATTTCAGGATCTAACAAATCTATATCTATGAAATTTGGTATATTGCGTAAGTACTAGTATGTAATTAGGTAGGTAAAATTTTATCTTTGCTCTCGCAATAGGCACTGAGATACAAGGGGGTCAAAAGTGCGTCGAAACCGTTCGTGTAAATAGTGCACGGCATGCGCGCGGCCTGCTGGAACTTGGCCGCGCACTCCGTGCGCTTTGATAAATATTGTTCAGAACGCGTTACGGTTTTTCTTGATTGCCACAACGCGTTGTGGTCGAATAGCATATCAGCCACGACACGAATTTCGCAATTTGGTCCTTTTGTGACTGCCAGAACGCGTAGTAGCCGTTTTCATTAGAGCCACAACGCGAAATTGGCGTTATTAGCAAAACAGCTAACCACATAACAGAATATATTATAATATTATTAGTACCACAATGCGTTGTGAGCTATTTTTTCGCTCACTAAGCGTTTTCTATCTTTGAGCGTAACCTATCCAAGTAATAGTGTAACGTAATTATGATGATAATGTTAGTTATGATGCATTGCTGTCGCAATAATATAATCAGTATTATTACAACTTGCGACAGTAATTTAACAGCAAAAATTTGTGTCCGTTATTACACAACGTGAAATTTTAGTGGTTGTTTTCCCGCAGCAGAACGATTTACCTATTATTAGTAGTACTATCGAACCATGCATGTTATTTTTTGAAAAAAAATATTTTGTATGACGTACTATGGAAACTTTATGCCGATAGGCGCGAGTTACTATGGACCCGACCGATTTTTTTTTGATTTGAACAAAAAAAACTTTACAAATCTATGGTACTACTAAGATAGAATCATTTTACTGCGGGAAAACAACCATTAAAATTTCACAAGGTATTAATTGATAAGAAATTAATTTTAGGAAAAATATTAAGGGCCTGTTTCACTACTTCTTGATAAGTGACGAATAGGCTATCCACCACTTAGCTTGACAAAGTATGGAGAATCTGTCAAAGAAGTTGTGGATAGCCTATCCGGCATTTTGTCAGAAAGTGATGAAACAGGCCCTAAATGTTTTAATAATAATATTTTGATGCTAAAAAAACATCAGGGTCTAACAAAAAAAGATAATAGGTACTTTAGAGTTTAGGGTGTGTATGAGTCCCCTGTATAGAGTTCTGCTTCAGCGCTGCTACTTTCACAGTGAACTCTATGAACTCTATAGTCTACATATTATGGGTCTCATACACAGTATTACAAAATATCCTCAAGTAGGTATTATCACTTAGCTGTTTTTTTACACCCTGTTATCCATTTAGAATATTATCATTCTCGTCTACTAATCAACTTACATACTACACAATAATATCATCACCATAATTCAGCAATTTATTTTCATAAGATAACAAATGTATTCTGTATAAAACATCATTTTAGAAATCCAACCTTCCACCTTCAATTTAAAACACACATTACAAAAAATACTTGTGAGTTCACACATTCCTTTTTCTACTCTTTGATCCTAACATGGTATTTTAGCTTCGGCTTTTTGTGGAAAGTATTGAAATTGGAATTCCAACAATGTTAAATTGTTTTTGTTTTGATTATCATAATTTACTGTGGAATTGAAACATTGCAAACATTGTTTAGGTTAAGTATTTTCATGAACCCGGTTTATAAAATGTTACGTTACTTAATCATTCAAATGAAGCATAGCCAGTAGGTACTAGGGGCACGGCAGTCGTGCAGATGGCCGACGGCAGACGGCCAAGTCGAGCAAAAAAAAGCGGCACGGCCCGGCCGTACCATCCTTTTCTCGAACCAATTCAGGCTCTTTTTGATTATAATATATTCTGTGGCACAGCTTAAACTGCAATAACTTTATTATTACATCTGACTACTAAACTAACTAATACTAACTACTAATATTACTCATTAAAATACTTAACAAACTATTAACTAATAATACTTATCAACATATTATTTACAGCTCGTAATTCGTAAAGATCTTGATTCTTGAGAGGCGTACATGATACATATTTAATATTTTAATTTTACGACTTTCATGGGGCTCAAAAATTTTCCGTAGCAAATTAAGCAGCTTTAACTGGAAGAGAGCAGAGGCTACTGACAAACAGACTGAAATACATATACTTTCACATTTAAATAACGGATATAAACTGTAAACATTCTTAAATCTTAACAGTTTTAATTAAATAATTATACACTTTCCTTGCACTTATTCCACTTTATTTTAATAGATTTATTACAGAATTATAATATACACGACCGGTTGAGAATAGCTGATCTATCATAATAATATATAGCCAGCCTTAGAGTCAATTCAGACAACAACGCGACGCGACTTGCGAGACGTCTCGAAATCTGTCAAATCCATACTTCAGAAATGCATAGCTACGCATCGCGTTGCGGTCTGAACTGACCCTTAAGTGCCCTGTAAACCATCAAATTGTTTGTCAAATTTTACGTGTTTGTCAAACAATTTGATAGTGTACACTGTACAGCTTTGTTTGAAGCGTTTGTCAAACAATCTACAATGAAAACGTGAATTTCATCAAACAAGTTTGTCAAACAAAACTGATCGTTTACACTTTACGGGGCGCTTTATACTTAAGCTGGCACACAGTTGATGATTACCACACAAGTACTGAAAGTTATGATAACATTCAAATTATCTTAAGTAGTTAAGATGCAGCAAACTCCAAACACTCTTAGCTCAGAGAGCGCCTTGTTTCAGGAACTTAGCTTGTTTGGCCATTACACTATAATTAGAGCGCTAAGCGTGGATTAAGTTTGATTAATTTTTGTAACTTTGTCTTTACCTCTGTCTCGGTTTATATATGACTAGATGAAAAAAACTAGGCCTTTGTATCCGTTGTGGATGATTTATACAGTATTTTCAGAGCGAAGTAACCACTCCTCAAATACTGTAGTGCCTGAGACAAGATTTAAATGTCCGTATGGTTGCCCAAGCAGTAAGCACATACGGCATTCTCGCAACATAGTCGGCCTAGTCCAGAGGAAAGAACTAGTCAATATGTCTGGGACCAACTATTTCTGTGCGGGTTTCCTCACGATGTTTTCCTTCACCGTACAAGCGTCCGTATTATGTACTTGAGATCAGAAAATGTCTCATTGGTACACGCCTCCACACGGGATCGAACCTGCACCCTGTACGAGTGCGAACCAAAGGTCTACCCATTAGGCCACGGCGATCAACATTTTTTTTTAATTATGACTTGATGGCACCGGCAGTTTCGCCGAAAGTATTTGTTACAAATCTATTCAGTAATAAAGCATTTTTTTTTTATTTTACGAAATAATGTAAGATTCCTGCGCGCTGATTTTCCAGACAGTAAGAGATGAGATCAATAAAGATACCCTTGTGTGTCTATAGGTAAAAGTATGAAATTATCTCTGTGTGTGTGTACTGTGTATGTATGACGGCCCGGCCGCATATGCGTCTATCGTCCGAAGCTTCGTGACAAGAGAAGATACTATTGGACGATGCACGCAGATCGTCCAATAGTATCGGCTTTAGCGCGAAGCACCACGCATTTAATATGCGGCCGAGGCATGAGGCACATACCGCATTGTTTTCCGGACCTGTCGTAGCCGAATTAAACTAGCTATTGTGTGTTTGTATGAGATTTATCTTGTGTTCTTGATCCGTCCCTGAGGCCTGAGGTACAATCAATACACTCTATTGTCCCTGCCCACAAAGACCGAGTGATCGCATCTGATGAGATAGGTCTTAAAACGAAGAGTTTAATAGAATAGAAATGGCAAGAAAGCCACAATTTTTTTTAAATATGGCTAACCTACAGCAAACTGTGTAAATAGTTTTATAGGACAAATCTTATGAACAAAATGTAATGTTTAAATAAATAAGACGTATATAATTATTTTGTATGAACGCTATAACAAAATATAACTCACTAATTAATTTCCAGAAATCTCAGAAGCTATAGCATCTACAGATTAGCTGAGAAGGTTTCTTATTAAATTTGGACACGTTGAGAATAAATTTTCATAACACGTTTGCGCGGGAAAAATGTATTTTGTACATTGTACATTTTTCCGGGATGAAAATACTTTTTATCCCCATTCGGACACTATTGCATTTATAATATTAGTATAGATCCTTTATCATTTCACTAACATAATATTATCGTCATAGAAATATCCTGTCTATCGTTTACCTCGATCTGTGGCATCAAACAATCGAAGTCTATGTTTCAATGGCCACCAAAAGGGTAATGTGTTGACTATTGTAATGAACACCCGTTTGTTATGACACACTTCATTATCAGAACTGCAGTATCTATGTCAGTTAAACTAATTAATGATCTATATTCAATAGAGATAATTGAAGACAACATGCTTTCATAACCCAACAGCAAAGCAAGATTTCCATTATAAATGCGAAAGTGTGTCTGTCTGTCTGTTACATCTTTACGCCTCAAACGCAGAACCGATTTCGTTGTTTGGTTTGGAGATACTTTGTGTCTCGAGAAAGGATTTAAGATCTAAACTTTTAAAAACGAGTAAAAATGAAAATTTCGTATACTTATATAAGAAAAGTCGAACTTAAACGTTCTACAATATTATCATGTTTTATATTTTAGAAAACGAAATATTGTGTTCTTTAACTAAAAAATAATGATAATAATCATTGAAATGTCTAGCGAAGCGAGCCAGAAGTAATGATTAATACGCCAATCTCGTATTTAAATAACAGAAACAATGGGAACAAACAATATGAAAACGCTTTGGGCATAATGAGTATGAAACATGAAAATGTTTTAATAATTATTTATGTAAAAGTATTTCAACGAGTTTACAGATCACGGTTTCGGGTAATATAAGGTAATTAAAACTCTGTTATTTGTGGTTTAATTATTACGAAGTGAGGAGTTTGTGGAATATTTAATAATAAATAATTTACTGACCCGACAAACGTTGTTTTACCATATTATTCAGTGTATAACAAAACTAAGGCCGGTATAAATAGTCAGTACTCAAGATGCATCTCGGTCTCAAGACACAAGATCTATTTCTAACTACTAATAAAAACAATATGTTTGTCCACTGTATGTAAATAATTATATATTAATAATAAGTTGTACATATTAAATTTTTGTAAATATATTTAGCCTAATTATATTATTATTATGATTTAAATAGGTTTGTAAATATAACTACCTATGTAAGTATATATAAAATTAACTGTAAATACTACAGACTCAAATTTTGAAGGGTGTAGGTCACTACACATTATTCAGAATAGCTTATGTTTGCGCCAATTCGGGTAGACGTCGTCTTGTGTGAAGCCTGTCCTTATCAAACGCGAACGTGAGAACGCAAAAAGTAGTAACCCAATTTTAGGCAGTTTTGGGTGTCGAATTGAAATCTTTGTTTTAAAAACCACAAAACCATAAAATCAGAATTTCAATATCAATAATTAACGAGATATTCAATGAAATTACATTTTTTCTTATCGCGGGCTTTTAGCGCGGCGACCGATTCCGAAATTCGGTTACGAAAATAATAATAATATTTCCCCCCACCCACCGGCACTGCATGCATCGTCTTGTCGAAATATGCGAATTACAATTGCATTAGTTGATTAAAAATGCTTTACCGCGGCAGTAATAGGTGCAAGTTGCCACACGTATTTTTTGCAATTTATTTTTTGCATAATCGCTGTCTTTAAACTCATATTTTCATTCTTATTTATTTTTATATATGTATTTTCATTCTCCCCACACGAGATATTCACAAACCATTTCTCATAGTCTCAATAACAAAGTAACATCATTATGTAAAACAAAAGTTTGGTATGAACTTCAATCGAGCGGAGCCAGTACAATATCAAACTTGGTAAAGCATATAAAACACAAAGAATGTAGGTTACCAAAAAATGACAAACAAAAACGTATGTACACAGATAGGGGAAATCCGGGGGTGCCACGTCTCCCCGTAAGGGTGGGTTCACATGGCGACTGGCTTGAACGCCTTCACACGTGCGATATTGGGTAGGACCACAGAAATAAATCAAGATAGGACGGCGACGCGCGTGCGTTGCTAAGGAATCGCTGGTGTCAATTTTTGCTTTGCTTTTAGTTAGAACAAATATTACTTACCCGTGGAAAGAAATACCTCCTTTTGACCGATTCACTTTCGTTTTTCTGTTTTTACAATTAGATACTGCACAATTCAGACCAAATAAAAACTTAAAAGAGTTTTTATTTGGTCTGAGCTGCACAATGAGGCATTTTTGCACAACCGCTCCGGAGTAAACAAGTCGAGGCATGCGCGCTACTGAATGAACATTCAACGAATCTTGCACACTCGTGCAAGATCGAAACACGCGTACTCCACCCGCTTATATCTTGATTTATTTCTGTGGTTAGGACACAAAATATTTTTTAGACCAACCTGCTATTTGCAAATGTAAAGGCAAGGCCTCTCTACCTAGGATGTAGGAACGTGTAGAGGAGTACGTATATTCATATTTTGTATATTATTATTACGAATAATCAATGTACTCGACATTGATTTTATGCTATAGCTTCTCAATCGTGGTGCCAATCATGGCTACCAAGCGTCGCCTAACGTAGATACGGCGTTAAGAATGAAAAAAAATTATTACGTACCCAATTCAAATTAAAAATTTTCCGTATAGCACGCTGCAATAATTCTCTATTATTGGTAAGTAAAAGTTTTTTTTTGTTTTCTGGTGTGAACCCACCTTAACATTAGGGTAACATTGTTTTCTCCAACTTTGATAGTTCCTAAACATGTTCGTGCATTGCCATGCAATAAAAAGGGTATTTGGCCGAATTATTCGCCTGTAATGTTTTCCTTGCACACTTGGCAAAAACACACCAACGTAACATGACCTACCTTTGGCCGTATATTTCAAGTAGGGAGAGATCTCTTTTCACTGGACGTAATAGCTCAATAAATAACCAGTCTAACTTGACCTACTATACCACCGATACTCAGTATAGTGGAAGGTCAATTTATATCGGCCCTTAACCTTGCGTCTGCCAACATGGGTACTTTTGTCCTTGACATAAACGACCTTGTGTATCAACTGACAACTGTCATGTGAGTGATAGCCTGTAAATAATCGCATTTAATGCTAATTGAGGTTATGTTACTTATGCTAATAAATAATAATATTAAACTAAGGGCCTGTTTCACCACTTCCTGATATGTGCCGAATAGGCTATCCACCACTTAACATGACAGATGAAGTATGGGGAATCTGTCAGAAAGTTGTTAATAGCCTATTCGGCACTTTATCAGAAAGTGGTGAAACAGGTCCTAAGAGTCGTTTTGTGATAATTACAATAATATTCAGATTATAATCATCAACTTTCAGAACAGTGAAATCAAAAGTATAATTATGTAATTGATTGTACTATCGGTTCTTGGTGGAAATTTGTGTTGAACACTAATAAAACACAATTTTTAGTGCACATTTTCCATTATAATATTACGATAATATAACTATAGATTTTAACAAACCGGTCGTGTTATTTGTTAATGTGCTGTCGTCAACTACAGCTGCAGGCTAGTGTGCCTGTGTATAATATACTGTACACAATATTATTGTGTACAGTATATTAATTATTATGTACATGGGCCAGTAAATTAAACACGCATTATTGTATAACTGAACACTGTACTACTCTCGGCGGTGGTTGTCAAGGAAGTGATCGACCAACCGCAGACGTCACTGACGTCGGCCGATCACTCTCGCCATAGTGTAGGCGCGTTCATCTTTATTTATCAATACACCACATCTACCTCTTACAAATTTTTTTTTTTTTATCAAAATCAAAATTTAAAGTAAATTTGATTTCAGAAAGTCCTACATGGTGCCTACCACCGGTTCGGGAACTAACCCGGCGAGAAGAACCGGCGTAAGAAACTCGCCCGGGGCCCACTTTTTTACCAAAAAAAGTGAGAAAAAATTAATCTTTTAAAATAAAGTTTACAATTTTGTAACTTAATATTATATACAATATCCAAGTCCTATTATAATGTAGAAGTAGCCTTGCAAGAAGCCACCCTACTCCCAAGGTGTGCCATCGTTTATTATAACACAAATAATTACAATTAAATTATATGTGCCTCAAGAACAGACAAGTACAATAATGAATAATAAGTACAGTTTGATACTAGACATAATTATACTTTGCAATCAATTACAAATCATCAGAGCTATAAGTACTACCAGTAACAGAATTGTTGTTACAGGAATCACCATTGTCAGAAACATATATAATATTTTACCACCATTGTGAGAAACTTTTATTTGCTCTCGTCATTTCTTTCATATATAATAATTATATTACTTTATCTCCAACTCCAATAGTAGATTCTGTTACATGTATCTTCCTGTCAACGTATCCTCTTCCTTTTGTTTTCGAGTCCACTCCACCAAGCTCTGTATCTATTACTATTTTTGATGGCAATTTGTCTCTAAAATGGCGCCCGTAAAACAACTCTGCTGGCGTACCTACTACTATCGTGTAAGAGTAGGTTGCTTAACTATAACTTTACCATAGCAAAAGTCAAATAAACTGTCAAATCCATAGTAAAAGTCCATTATGGACGCCATATTTGAGGATAACCTTAACTTTAATTACGCCTCTTGTGCAACTTGCCCTTAGAGAAGTGTACTATTCTAACAAAATATTATCATCTTGCCAATAACGTGTCTCAGCTTTTTTTTTTTTTTTTTTTTTTTATATATATAGGCCCCTTTTAAAGGACCTCTCGTTCCCCTTTCAGTAAGAAGGGACAATTGCTTGCATTTATTTACATTCTTACATTTGTATTAATTTTTTATGTTTTATTTACTAACATTTTTAACTTAATTTATATTATCTTCATTAATTAATTGTACATTTCCTATTTTTAATTTCAATTCCTTTACAGCATAACATTACAATATTCCTTTTACATTTTTTACAATATTAAAATTTTATTATGCTTTACATTTATTATTTTACATTTACATTGATATATATAGTATTACATATTCTTACATTAATTTTTATAATACATTCACTTTTGTACACCTTAATTTACATAGAATTTCTCAACAACATTGATATATTTAACAAATTTTACATTAATTATTTTCATTACCTGATTTATATAATATTTCCTTTATTATCACTGATCTATACCACAATTTTTTCCAGTAATTTTTATGTTACATTCACTTTTATACATTATATATTTTTACATTTTTATTACATAGAATTCTTGATGCATAATATTGTACATTTACATTTCAGTTTTTTACATTTATTCTAATCTTGACTTAATTTGACATTTTTATTAACATTTATTTGTGTAATAGTTGGAAGTTGGTAAGTATGTAAAATTACTTGTGTTTGGGTTGTTGACTCCCTCAAGTCTCAAAGCAAGGCACAGTTCCATCTTAGCAAATTATCGTCTTGGCATCCAGTCCGGAATATCGGGCCGATGTGAAGTTGCATTGTGTTATGAAACCATAACATGAGTGCAATTTTGTGGTGATATCATAGCGCTCGCAAGTACAGATAGTAAGTGTGTGTAACTTTTAAAGCCTTGGAGCACTATAAACAAAAGAGTATAATTCGTATTTCGTATGTAGGTATAGGCTTGTCATTCAAAAGATGGTAGTGTGCATATTGTAGCGTTTTATGATAAAAGCATAATTGTTTCGAACAATAAACGCTCGATGCACTCCTTCACCATAATACCATAGAGTAATTAAATTACTATTTAAACTATAACTGTGCAAAATTTCATTCATGTACGTTTCGAATGCTAATAGAATTCTTAAAATTTAGCAATTATTGTAAATTGGTTATGTTTCTATTATCTTCTTTAACATAATAATATTATGAGCACTAAAATATTACTTATATATGTAAAAACTTGTAAGTGGCCATTTGTTTTCAAATTAGTAATTATTAGGATTTGTTTAGCTGTAAGTTTTTCTGCACAAATAAAATAAAAGCACAGTTATACCTAATCTTTAGTGAATGGCAGCCCCGGATCTTCAATTTTTTTTAGGCGGGGCAAAAACTGAAAAATGCCGCCCCGCCTACCTACTTATGTTTATTTTCACCTTTATCATCCATTTAATTTCAGCTCTCAATATGTAAGATAGCTGTCCCGGCAAACGTTGTTTTGCCATTTAAAGTATATTTTCTACATCATCAGTTGATACATGTTTTACCCCCTCTTTTGTCCCCTAAGAGGGTGTGGGGGGGTTAAGTTGTTGATGTTAAGTTGAAAAACACAGTTATTACCTAATATGAAGTAAGTCCACTAAAGAAAAAAGTTGTATACAAAATCTGACCCCTCTTTGGTCCCCAGAGAGGGTTGATAGGGGAGGGGGGGGGAGGATTTTTATACACCAGATGTTGAGTTCGAAGAAGACAAATATAATATACCTATCTGTGAAAACCGTATGCAAATCGGATCAGTAGTTTTCGTGTTAAAGAAAAAAGTTTGATACAAAATCTGACCCCCTCTTTTGTCCCCTTAGAGGGGTGGGGGGAAGAAATTTTATATACCAGATGTTAAGTTGGAAGAAGATAAATATATCTGCGAAAACCACATTCAAATCGGATCAGTATTTTTCGTGTGATGCTGGAACAAACATACAGACAGACAGAAAGAGTGACAGACAGACAGACAGACAAAAAACTAACCACATTTTTGGCTTCTATAGCGATGTAGTGACAAAGGTGTAATTTCGGGTGTCATTTCATATCTTTTATGTACAGAATTTTCATTTCTACAACAGAATATTGTCTTCCCCCAGCACGCGCTTTGGTGACGCCCACTATCGTAATATTTTAATTTCGCCATAATTTCAAAACCAAACGTGCAATTTTAATCATTCAAAGACCAAATATTATCTACATAAACTGTACTTAGTGATAAAATAATTTATTTTGATAAGGATTAATAGCGTGAGTAAAATATATCCGTCTAAATGTAGTCTAAAAAAAATTCAGGATTTTTAAATAAATAAATGGTTATTGTGCCTCACTCGACATAGATAGGTATAGTGTGTCGCGGACTTTTTTGTAGATATTTATAAGGTCTACAATTACTTAGAACATTTTATGGTTCTATCTTTTATAGTTTAGGCAGCGTACGCAAAATAAGTAACTTTTCTAGCTGATTTTTTACACCTTGCGTCCGAAAAACTCAAATATCTTACGGAACCCTACTTTTTTCCAAAATAAAATGTAGCCTATGTTCAGCAGAAATAATGTAAGATTCCAATAGCAAAAGAATTTTTCAAATCGGTCCAGTAGTTTCGGAGCCTATTCGACTCAAACAAACAAACAAAAAATCAAATCTTTCCTCTTTATAATAGTAGTATAGATATATATTTAACAGGGTAGGGTTTAAAGTAAAAATAAATATCTATACTACTATTATAAAGAGGAAAGATTTGATTTTTTGTTTGTTTGTTTGTTTGTTTGTTTGTTTGAGTCGAATAGGCTCCGAAACTACTGGACCGATTTGAAAAATTCTTTTGCTATTGGAATCTTACATTATTTCTGCTGAACATAGGCTACATTTTATTTTGGAAAAAAGTAGGGTTCCGTAAGATATTTGAGTTTTTCGGACGCAAGGTGTAAAAAATCAGCTAGAAAAGTTACTTATTTTGCGTACGCTGCCTAAACTATAAAAGATAGAACCATAAAATGTTCTAAGTAATTGTAGATCTTATAAATATCTACAAAAAAGTCCGCGACACACTATACCTATCTATGTCGAGTGAGGCACAATAACCATTTATTTATTTAAAAATCCTGATTTTTTTTTTGACTAAATTGAAACGGATATATTTTACTCACGCTATTAATCCTTATCAAAATAAATTATTTTATCACTAAGTACAGTTTATGTAGATAATATTTGGTCTTTGAATGATTAAAATTGGACGTTTGGTTTTGAAATTATGGCGAAATTAAAATATTACGATAGTGGGCGTCACCAAAGCGCGTTCGGGAGGAAGACAATATTCTGTTGTAGAAATGAAAATTCTGTACATAAAAGATATGAAATGACACCCGAAATTACACCTTTGTCACTACATCGCTAGAGAAGCCAAAAATGTGGTTAGTTTTTTGTCTGTCTGTCTGTCTGTCACTCTTTCTGTCTGTCTGTATGTTTGTTCCAGCATCACACGAAAAATACTGATCCGATTTGAATGTGGTTTTCGCAGATATATTTATCTTCTTCCAACTTAACATCTGGTGTATAAAATTTTTTTACCCCACCCCTCTAAGGGGACAAAAGAGGGGGTCAGATTTTGTATCAAACTTTTTTCTTTAATACGAAAACTACTGATCCGATTTGCATACGGTTTTCACAGATTTGCATACGGTTTTCACAGATATATTATGTTTGTCTTCTTCCAACTCAACATCTGGTGTATAAAAACCCCCCCCCCCCCCCCTCCCCTCTCAACCCTCTCTGGGGACCAAAGAGGGGTCAGATTTTGTATACAACTTTTTTCTTTAGTGGACTTACTTCATATTAGGTATTAACTGTGTTTTTCAACTTAAGGGCCCGGGTTACCCTCGAAATTTTCATACATTCTTAATACCAAAATCATTTTCTCATACGAAAATATTTAACATATTTGAGTTATTTTTCAGCTTAAGATAGTAATTACCTAGGGTCCTGAACAAATTTTTTTTACAAAATATTTAAATACTAAAAAAAAATTTTTTGTGTTTAAGTATTTTTTAGTAAATTTACTACTAAATATTTAAACACCAAAAAATAGACAAAAACACTAAAAAATATATAAATAAATAGTAAATTTACTACAAAATATTTAAATAATAAAAAATATTTTTTAAAGTTTAAATATTTTGTAGTAAATGTACTATTTATTTATATATTTCTTAGTGTTTTTGTCTATTTTTTGGTGTTTAAATATTTAGTAGTAAATTTACTAAAAAATATTTTTATTATTATTATTAGCCATTTGTGTCCCACTGCTGGGCAAAGGCCTCCCCTCTTTCCTTCCACACGTCTCTATCATTTGCTGTGTTTGGCCACTCTTTATCGACAGCGTCAAGTTCGTCGCGCCACCTTTTCTTGGGTCTGCCCCTGTTTCGCCGACCTTTCGGTATCCACTCCGTAACTAGACGCGCCCATCTGTCCGGGTGCATGCGAGCGACGTGCCCTGCCCAGCTCCACTTTAGACCAGCAGCTTTTCTACCCACATCCATAATCCTTGTCTTGGAGCGCAGAGCGGTGTTTCGTATGCGGTCAATCCTTTTGACACCTAAAATGCTGCGCTCCATAGCTCTTTGACAAACCCCGAGCCGGGACTTCTGTAAGTCGGTCAAAGACCAAGACTGAGCACCGTAAGTTAGGATGGGCAGAATGCACATGTCGACGAGTTTACGTTTTAGGCAAATTTTTTTTTTAGTATTTAAATATTTTGTAAAAAAAATTTGCTTAGGACCCTAGGTAATTACTATCTTAAGCTGAAAAATAACTCAAACATGTTAAATATTTTCGTATGAGAAAATGATTTTGGTATTAAGAATGTATGAAAATTTCGAGGGTAACCCGGGCCCTTAACATCTGGTGTATGACCTTCCCCCCCACACCCTCTTAGGGGACAAAAGAGGGGGTAAAACATGTATCAACTGATGATGTAGAAAATATACTTTAAATGGCAAAACAACGTTTGCCGGGACAGCTAGTGCATAATAAAAATAAAATTCAAAGTAGCTTTATCTCTTTCGCACTCACGGTAACGTGCTGCCCCGATCTGCGATTCCTGCAGGCGAGCGGGAGCCGGGCGCGTATTTTGAACTCGCGCCTCGCGAATAATAAATATGTTCGTGCAGCACGTCTCACTCCGCGCTCAGGGTATCGGTCAAGTTTTATATTATGGCTATGAAATTGCTGTAATTTTATTGTGCTATTATTTATTCCGTGGTCAAAGTTAAATAAATGATGAGTTGTCCATTGGTCCGTCAAGTGTGAATTTGGCCGCCCCCTGAACTTGCCGCCCGGGGCACAGGCCCCGGCTTGCCCCCCCCTAGATCCGGGGCTGGTGAATGGCTGATATTTAAGTCACTAAATGCTTATGCTTGATCTTTACGCCAAAACCATCTTATGTTTACTACTATTTTAGGTGAAGTCAATTGTATTGCACTCCCCGACTCCATTGTTATGGCAGAATGTTAGAACTATAATATTATGTAGGTATAGTTAATAAGACCTTTATACCAACAACATTGTAGCAATAAAGATATTTGTAATTTATATATGCTCATTTAATAGTTAACTCAAGTTGTTGAAAACAATTTTGAGGTTAAGTTTTGACAAACCTTTTGCATTTTAAATCTTGGAAAAAGTTGTTCCACAGTTGGTAACGTTACATAATATTTTCTGATAATGGATCGATTAACCTGCCTTAATATCTAATGTCTACACAGATTCTGACGTCCCCTTTAAATACCGAAACTAGAGGAGAAATCCAACCTTATGGCCATTAACTAGCTCAATAATAGGTATCCAATTCTATTAAGTAAGTCATTTATTTTAAGGTGACTCTGTGACAAGGTCGAGGGGCTGTTTTGGTGGTTGTAACCTTGGTTGTAGCTTGTATCGCTGGCTATGTGAATTTGAACATATTTATAATTCATGGAATCCAAATCTCAATACTCTTAGTTTTATTTTAGTACCCTTGCCAAGCTACTACGGGCTTAATACTAGGTACATAGGTCATAAACCTTTTGTCCGGATTCGCTACTTGATTTTCAACTTGGCCACCATTGGACTTAGGAGTTATGCAAGTTGGTAGCTCTAATTATAGATAATTCAATATTAAATAAACTGTTAATTGAGCAGTCTAACCTGAGTTTCATGATCTTCAGATTCATTTGCAACTTTTGAAATCATTAATGAAAACACGCCATTAATGAAATACAATTTTCTATCCGAAATTCTGATCGATTTTAAATTAATTCACCATCAGGGATTGGTGTACTTTGTGTCCTTTAAGACCACAGTTTGTGCAAATTTTTTGTCTTTTGCAACACATTTATGTGATACCTAGTCACTTAACGTGATAATTTTGCAACACATTTATATACTTACTACTTTGTGTCCTTTAAGACCACAGTTTGTACAAATTTTGCTCAATTAAGTTTTGTTTGTGTCCTTTAAGACCACAGTTTGTGCAAATTTTGTTCAATTCAGTTTTGTTTGTGTCCTTTAAGACCACAGTTTGTGCAAATTTTGCTCAATTAAGTTTTGTTTGTGTCCTTTAAGACCACAGTTTTTGCAAATTTTGCTCAATTAAGTTTTGTTTGTGTCCTTTAAGACCACTTTTGCAACACATTTGTGTAATAGTCACTTGTCGTGATAACATTTCCACACTAGTACACCGCATACTTTTGTTGCTTGTCCCAATTTTATTATTGCACTTTCATAGATTTCCTTGAAATCCTTTCAACTGTCTTTCGACAGTCTCGATTGAGATTTGCTTCCACTATAATTTTGTATTGTAATTATTGTATTCCCTTGAGTTAGAATTTTTTCTAATGTCAAGAGTACCTATAGAGTATCTCTTAAGTATATATTATATAAAAATGGATTTTCAAATGTGTTAGTCGCGCTAAACTCGAAAACAGCTGGACGGATTGGGCTGATTTTAGTTTTAAAACATTTGTAGAAGTCCAGGGAAGGTTTTAAAGTGACACCAAGTTCACCGGGACAGCTAGTTGTGAATATTTATCTCCGATTATTGGATAAAATTGTTCGGCGTGCATCCGTCGTCCGATTGCCATAATACAAGTTTTTACTTAGCATGGGATTAGACGACGTGATGTACGCTACCTTGCTTTTATACTATTGTATATTGTATGTTAAGGAATTTGAAGAATTTTGACATTTGATTCTAAATCTGTAAAGTGGAAGCAAACTAAATATCAAAATTGGGACTAGAAACTAATTGCATAGAAATTACATTCCAAATGCATTATTACATTAAAATGTAAGTCTATGTAAACTTGATGAGTTTTCACTCATTGTACGGTGTACTTTACTCGGCCGGGTTACCAAAATAGTACACTCCGACTTGGCTAATATATACAGGCACAACTTTGTTGTATGTATGGTCAGGTACTAGCACAATAATATTATTATTAGAAGATTTTAAAAAGATGTAGTAAGTACACAATTAACAAGTAACAGGTAATAATAAGAAATTCATATTACTAATTTAGAGGTAATTAATTTTTAGGCATTTAAGTGACATGAACGCCACATTAATAATATGTATACGGTCTACTATGCTTAGACGTAGAACAAACACAGTGTTTGTCCTTCGCCGCGGGAATCTGATCCACGACCGATATTGTAAACATTGACTACGCTATCGGCCAAGGCCCAAGACTTACTTCGGGTCACTGAGTCAGCGCAGCTTAGTATTTAGTAAGTAAGTATTACGTTGTCAATAAATTGGTACCATGACCATACATACCACTTTACTAGGTATATATTAGCAACACACTTGCGACTACGTTAACTCATGTACCCTTGGCTATCAGACGCTTCGCTTACGATTTCGAGCATGAATCAAATAATATAATATTGTAAACAAAATTAAGGTAGGAAGTTACTGAACTGAGTTGTAAAATTTAGGACATATTTAATATGTTTTTCCCCCCTTTAGAAAATGAAATGCGTAATAGTATTGTTGTAACCCTTTGTCTGATAGCTTCGGGATATTTTGTAGTCATATAATATAAAAATTCACTTACGTACTTTTCCTCGTTGCCATTTTGTGCTGTCGTCAACTACAGCTGCAGGCTAGTGTGCCTGTGTATAATATACTGTACACAATATTATTGTGTACAGTATATTAATTATTATGTACATGGGCCAGTAAATTAAACACGCATTATTGTATAACTGAACACTGTACTACTCTCGGCGGTGGTTGTCAAGGAAGTGATCGACCAACCGCAGACGTCACTGACGTCGGCCGATCACTCTCGCCATAGTGTAGGCGCGTTCATCTTTATTTATCAATACACCACAGTTAAAATCTATATCTAGTTTTATCGTAATATAGTGGAAAAAGTGCACGAGAAATTGTGTTTTATTAATGTTCAAATCAAAAGTACATATCAAAATAATATTTACATTGTTTTATTGGATACCTAAAGTCCGATGGTCGAATGAAGATAATTTCGAAAAAGAACCTTAATAATAATATTTTGTTACAAAATATTATTACCTCACTTTCTCGCGTACTTACTATCATATTTTTGTCATTCTTTACTCCAACCTTTGAAAACAAGATAATTATTAGATTCATAGCACTTAAAATAGATATTTTGACGTACTGTTAGACCTTTTTAAAAAAATCCTTTATGAGAGACAAGCTTAAATACAAACTAAAAATCTTATTTCCTACATATTAAACAATCTGCTTACTTTACGAAAAGTAATTACACTATCTTAAAATTGTCCTTAAATAGGCAGCAACCCACGCTCATTTTAGTTTTAATAAGATTTTAATGCAAGCGCACAGGTGTGCTATATCAGGTGCACGTTTGCTTGTTTTTAATTTCAAAATTAAATAATGTTCCTTAATCTTTTCTTGCAGCGATGGGTTTAATTTTTTCAGGGAACGAAAATTCACGTAAACAATTTTTGTATGTTTAAAATATAGCTTAAGCTGACCTAGGCACTGAATTTAATATAATAGTTGCCCTAGGTCAGCTTTTGCGATTTGTAATATTGCAATTGTGACGAGACGATGTAATGAGATTCGTTTCAATACAAAACTGGAATTTGTTTATTAAACAAGAAGATAGACGTTGAATTAACACTATTCGACTTGACGCATATCATAGTGATGTTCAGCTTATTACAATAATATTTTTGGACGGCCTATTTTTAAAATGCAACACGTCGCCTCATCATAATATTTTGAACTAACCTTTACTCGACAATGTACAATAGAAGACAGATTCAGTGCCATTTAATAATAACCAAATAATTATGTCATCAACTGTACATTAAAAAAATGCTAACCCTTCAAAAACTAATGTCAATTTATATCCCTTCTCAGGTTTGCGGTGTCTTTCACGCCCATAGTAACCCTGACGTCGGAGTTCTGTCACCGTGGTGTCCGGGACCGTATCATGTTGCTACAGACCTCCTTTGCGGCGTACTCTCAGATCATAGCGGCTTTGTTGTCCTGGGTCATACTCCCCAATAATTGGAAAACAACTTACTTCAATGGGGCACTTGGTATGTATGACGTATTATGTTGGATTTTGTGTTTCGTATCAAAAAAATATGAGGAAAAACTTAAGGGATGATGATAATAAGTTATAATTAAAGTTGTGGTAATATTATCGTTACTGTTTAAATATTAATGAAAGACATGAGTGGATGGAACTTTACAAGAAAAAAGCAGTCACTTATTTTTGAACGTACCTTGTTACTTGTGAGTTACAAGGCATATTCATAAACTATAGTATACGTAGAATCCACATTTTTTATTTTTCTTGGTTTTTAAGCCCCTATTCTTTAAAATCATGGAGACGTTGTTTTGTCACCCTCGTCTCAGATACTATGATTGGTGCGACAACACTGTACCCTGTATCAAAATAGATTAATAGAAATTTTGTCAAAATCGGTTCTGCCGTTTCGGAGGAGTTTGGCAACTAACATCGCAACACGATAATTTTATATATTTAAAAGATAAGAAGTATTAGTTTTCCGCGTCTCGTCATTATAAAATTATATTAAAACATAAAACGCGAAAATTCGAACCATATACCACTGAAATAGCTGCGGAACAGAGCTAATAGGTCGTATGTAAATTCCTGTGCGAAGGAATTTGAACAACTGGGTCGTTCGCAACCCCCCGAGCGCTGAAGTGTTAGCAACTAAATTCAACCTTTCATTTTTTTCACCTCCTTTTGTTCTTTTTGTATTTTACCCTTTGTTATTTTTGTAACAATCTTTTTTTCGCTATAATACAAAAACGATTTCAAAGTTTTTGACGTTCTTGTTAATTAGGAAAATGCTTTATTACAGTTAACAAGCTTCGTCCGCGATTACGCTTGAAATTATTTTTAAATTAAAGATTACTTATTTAAAAATCAAGCGAATACTACGCTTTACTTTTTGTACGAAAAGTATAAAAACTTGTGATAATATTATGTTTTATAAGTATGAACTTGTTAAGTATTATAAAAAGAATAAAGTGTTTTCGTTTGATTGTGTGTTTGCATCGAATAGGCTCTGAAACTTCTTGGCCGAATTTTATAAAATTTGACATAATATTATCCTAGGAGAAAAATGGATCATATTATTATGATTCATCTCATGATTCCACTAAGCGACCATTTTAGGCCCGCAGACGTGCGCATTTTCTACACGCACAGATTCAGCTTGCGTGTTTTCCTAAACGCTACAGCAGAAAACGCGCACGTCTGAACGCGCCATAAAGCACACAGTTCACAAGAACACTTCCTCATTTACATCCATAATATTATTTTACTTAATATCTTAATATTATAAATGCGAAAGTGTGTCTGTCTGTTTGTTGTGTGCTAAAAGATATGAAGTAGTGCTGGTAAAAATAGCAATTAGCAATAAAAATTGTTAAATGCCCATTAGCAACAATTAAATTAATCGTACTTGCTAAAAAATACGATTGCTAATATTATCGTGCATAGAAATAGTGTGCGATCATGATCAAAATCACGTCCGTGCTGTTTCGCACCGCGGTGCTAACTGTTAATGAATTGCTATTTTTCACCCGATGCGAAATAATACTCAACGCGAGTGCGATGCGAACCGATAATAATTCACGTTGCCGCGTTTTTAACAAATAGCAAAGAAATAATACTTAGCATGCTGTAACATCAAAATTAGCATGTTAATGAAATTAATAGAAAATAGCATTAATTCCCATTACTAATATAAAGATACTTTGAGTCCCGGAGACAGAACATAGGCAACGATTTATGTCGGAAACATGTACGGTTTTCGTGTGATGGACATTTTTGTCGCAAACGGAGTTACGGGCGTTATCTAGTTGTCACTTATTATTTCAGTGCTCAACACATGGAACTTCTACCTGCTGATAATGTCTCTCTGGTCGTTGTTGGCGGCCATCTTGTACATGTTACTTCCCGAGAGCCCAAAGTTCTACGTCACGCAGCGGAGATACGACGAAGCCAGAGAAATACTGACACGAATTTACCGGAAAAATACCGGAAAACCCGTAGAAACGTTCAAGGTAAGATAAACAGTTTACGGGTTTGTTTTCCCTGTACGCAGGGGGTATGTAAAAATACGAGAATAGTTAGATATCGTTTTGCTCATTTCGGTATGCTAACACACCGCGACAGATATAATATTATTATTTATCTTATGAGTTTCTAGCTAACGTCTTTATATTTTATAACAATTTTTGTAAAATTTTACCCTTTGTAAGAGTGTAAGAATATTTTGTGGGTACTTTCTACATCTTCTTTGAATTGTACAAAATAATTTAGCAAACAAAAAACCTTTAAATATTTTTTAAAAACTTTATCGCGAAAAAATCTAGAACATTATGTAAAAGTAGAATGTGGAAAAAACAAAATGGTGGCCACCATTTTGCTCTAGCTTTAAGCAGTTTTTTCAGCAATGTTACAAATTATACCACTGGAAAGACAGTTTTGTAAAAATAACGATTTGGTTCCGTTTTATTTTTAAAGTCGACAGGTCACAGGTAAAATTGTGGACCAACAATTGTTCCGGAACTATGTTGTCGAAAGTTCCGAACTCGCATTCGATAGTTTTATGTTACGATATATTTTTTACAAACAATAATATCTAAAAAATTTAAAAATATTGTTTCACTAATCTTTGTAACCCAGGGCGTGTTTCACCACTTACTGATAAGTGCCGGATAAGCTATCCACAACTTATGTGACAGATAGAGCATACTCTAATAAGAGACCTTAAGAGCAAAAAAAGCTTTATTTTAAATCGAGAGACAAATAGAAATACACAGAGCTGAGTAGCATTAAGGCGACGCTTTGATAATTTGGCTGTAGCGATGTCCATTTTTCTCAGCAATGACTAAAGCTAAGAAATTAAAGTTCACTGTCAGTATTCATCATGTCTTTGTCTTTGAATTACCCATAGCATAACACGATTGGTCAACTTTTATAACACAGAATAATCAATCAAAAAGACCTCTGTAAAAAAAGGGATTCCTATTTTGCCAACAGAGGAGAGTGATATAAGCTTCCAAAATTTGTACATAAATTGGTTGTAGTATACACTTTAATTTGCCCATAGCTTATATGAAATGTATTTATGGTTTTTAAATTACGCGACAAAAACCGTTTTTGTCGCTACGCCCTTTCCATTTTTTGCTGTTCCATTGCTTGTTTTCTATGAGAGGCCGAGCCAGCCTCGCATAGAAAACAAGCAATCTAAAACACATCCAACACGGTTTATTACTTTAACATGGCGTCACCTTAAAGCGAAAAAGAATTAGGAGTCAGTCAACGTTAGCTAGAATTTCAGGATAAAATAATAGCAATACTTGCAAAATTATGATAGCTGTAGCTTTTATATTATGCATAATGTTTTGAGAGATTTTTCAAAAATATGCACAATTTTATATTGCGAGTTGTGACAACCTACGACTGAAGCGCCAATCGATAAAGCCCTTGAAATTAGAAAAAAAAATGCTGACTACATTTTAGCTTAAAATTGTAGCTGCTAACCTTCTCAGTTATTTAGCCTAGAGATTACAAGAGATTGATCCTAATGTCATTGACATAAGTTCCTATCGGAAGTACAATAATTTTGAACGGGTCGTGTTCAAGAATGCCTATGGCATTCGCATTTCGTGTCGTAGCAGCTTAACTTCATTTACAAGATTAATAGAGAAAGTTCAAAATAGTTGCAACACAACATCATACTCTTTGACATTTTGAATTATGTTCGCCATAAGATTTATACGGAGTATCGTTATTTATTATAGCTTCGTCTTTTTTAGACAATCCGAAATTTGATCACGCTAGCTTACCCCTTTTAAGTCGGCTATTTAAGGTTTTACCGTCCAACCAATTACCAACCTAGAGTGTAACACAAAATATGTTATATTCTGTATATAATATCTGTGGCCCTAGTGAAAAGGGGTTCAAGTCTAAAATTACAACTTTACAGGAGAGGCAAAAAACATTCAGCGCGCAGAAATTTCGTGTTTGTCCTCGTGTAGCTTCTTTAAACTGCTAGCTAAATAATACATGTGATATTTTTATTGGTAAACAAAGTATGCTCTTTATTATTATTAAGTTGTTTTTTATGTAAATTTAATATTTTTCGAGATAATGACTTATACCCACGAAAAAATAAATTCCTCAAGGGTATAAAATAACTTATACCCTTTATCACATAAGTAAATTGTGAATTCTGTTATGTGAAAAGGAATACGCATTTGGAATAACTTTTATAATAAGTAAGTAATAAAAAAAATATTTAATGGCTCACCTAATAAAAAGTATACAGTGTTTGACTGTGTACTTTAATTCGACTCAAAAAAAGTCAAAATTATGAAAAAAATATCTTAGCGTCTTTTTCACAATGATTTTATTCGTGGCGTGTGGTATATCTAGACTTATATGAACTACTTTGTGCAACTTATATCCATGATTTTAACAAAAAGAAAAGAAAAGAATACAAAATTAATATACTTACTTATATTTTGATATTTTACAGAATAATAACTTAAGAAAACGTAGTTAAGTAAGTCTCTTTTGTAGTACAATACAAAAATAATTTGAGAGTAACTCGCATTTCTCTCAACTAAAATAAAATCAATGTTATTTAAATTAATGGCCTGTTTCACCACTTCCTGATAAAGTGCCGGATAGGCTTATTTGACAGATTCTCCATACTCTATGTGTCAAGTTAAGTGGTGGATAGCCTTATCAGGAAGTGGTAAAACAGGCCCTTACACTCACAAAATCACAAATTGAGTTGAAAACAAAAGAAAAAATGCTCCTGAAAATGTTTTTATAGTACTTATCTATAACCGCTTAGTGTAGAAACGATCCGTGTAAAGGATAGTGTCTGAAATTATGGAAAAAGCTAAATAATTCCGTAATTTACCGTATTTAAAGCCTTACAAACTCATTATTTGAAAGCTACAAAGTTATAATAAAAATACGTCAATAATCTTCAGTATATCAACATTCCTTTCCCCGTTTTATTTTTTATATTTTTGTTTATTATAGGTACTCATGATAATATGAGCTTCCAAAGTAAAACCAATTTATTAAAATTTAAGCATACATTCAGCATCCCCTTAGGATTTACAAATTACTTTTAATTGAAACACACGCCAATAGATCGACAATATCATAAACTACACATTCCCCGTTTTTTTTTAGGACAATTTTGAACTAAGACGAATAAAAAATAGAGTTTTGGTGGGATCTCGGCAACGCGGCAAATGTATGGCCAAGGTCGTTTGCTCGGGGGACGGCTTTAAGTTACAACAGTCATACTTGACTGTTGTAACTTTAAAGTAAATTACAACAGTCAAAAGAGTTTTCATATTGATTAAGTTTATATGGAAAATTATTTATAGCAAGTTAACTAAATAAAAATATTAGGAAATCTCATCTGAACAGTCATCATTAAGAAGAGGATGCTGATCATCGTTATCATCACATATGTCTTATTAGATTTAGTAAGTATAAAAAGATCTGACACTCATGGGTTTATTAATGGGAGAAGACTAAGTCTCGCTGTTCTCATTAGAAATTGCAAACGGCCCATCATAAGCGGTGACTTTCCACATTTTCAATAAAATACTGACTAAGAAATGACCAATACAGAATTGAATGACATATCAATTTCTTCCTGTTCTATCATTGTATGTGGAAAAGAGACCACCTGTATAGCACTGTATTTGTTACAGGAAATCCCCTGAAAGACTTCGCACCTTTCTGTGTTGCCAGTTTTGAGTTCTGTAGGACCCAAGAGGTTTTTATGGCCTTGATACTTGCAGTTTGGATTATCATGTAAGACTGTTCCATAATACCGATTTTCTACCGAAATCTACTAAATGATTTTACACTACTAAATCAGTTCAATTTGCCTCCAATCAAAAAAAGTAGAAATCTACTAAAAGTTGTCACGCTGGCGCGGGCGCACCGCGCACTGCACCCTCCACACACCCGGTGCGGACCAGTCCCCCGCATCGACGATTTATATCGTTTTACACGTAAAATGAATACCATTCGTAGGATAGCGTATTGTGAATACTGATCTAAACTGAGTTATACTGGACTTTTGTCATTTATTTTGGTGAAAACAGATTGATGTCCAGTAACATCATTACTCACTAAGTCATTTTAAGGACCAACTCTTGTTGTATTGGTAAACACCAAATTTTATAAAAAGGAAGGTAGTTTATGTTAATTTAGATCAAAAAACACATTTTTTTTTTAATTTTTTCAGTTTAAAACAATACAGATGTACTTGGATCCAACTTATGTAGTTTTTTTTGTGTTAGTTAGACCCATATACACCAAGAAACTTTTTTATTTTTAAAGATAGCTTAGATCCGTTTACACCAATCGATAGAGCATTTATTTCTCATCATTTTGGTATAATAAACTCATTTTCGACAAAATCGGACTTGTACCCCTTTTCACTAGGGCCACAGATATAATCATAATATTATTATATTCATTCTTAGAAAAGTGATATAAAGTTATATTTATATTGATACCTACTTTGGAGTTTGGAAATTTGTATGTGTCTCTTGAAGCTAATTTAAAGCGTTATTATTGTTAAAGTATGCTCGCTTTGCAAATATTTTAATATGAAAGGGAAATATTTTATAGTTTTGTTACAGTAAAAGTAGCAGCGCTAAAAGTAGCTCTTTTTTGATTATTGTAATTGTATAATAGCTCCCACACCGGTTTAGGTGACGGTGGCCAGTTTCATTGAAACCAGGCCAGCTACGCGGGAGTATTTTTATAGTGCCCGAGCGTGTGCGCAGAACTCAAGAGCACTCTCTATTCTTTTACTCTCATAACCCAGTGGGACGGCAGACCGACACGACCGGCGAGAGATCAGGCGCAGGTATGACTTTTTACATGCCCATCCGACGCATGGATCATCTTACTTGTCAGACAATCAGGTGATCAGCCTGCATTGTCCTAACCAAACTTGGAAATAACATGTTTCCAATGCGGGAATCGAACCCACGACCTCCGAGTCAAGAGCCGCGCTCTATCCGTGGTGGTATAGATAGATAGGCGTTATAGGCGTATAATTGTGTACTCGCTGTATAAATAATATTTAAATTACCTATAACAGTGGAATATTTATCTATCATAATTTTACTTAGCATATTTTAATTTTCTATTCTGTGACAACTGCTAGGTAAGGTTGAAAATCATGTTTCCGAGAATAATGTCCTCTTGAGTCTTTGCATGAAAAATTTCTAATCCGTGGCTCGATTTTCCTTTATGAGTCCCATAGGACGAGCAGTAAAAAGTGAAAAGCACAATTTTCAGCTTCGCGCACACTTAGGCACTAGAAACTTCTAAGCAGACGACCCGTTTTCGCGCAAATGTCGTAAATTTTAAACTTTAAATGCTGGATACAGCAGCTCGTCCAATGTATTCTTTAGTTTAACAGTCGCATTTAAAGAGATATAACGATGACTTAACTTTGATTTATGAAGATTTTGGTATAAACTTAATTTTTACTGATAAACTATTCATTAACTTAAACCTTAGTTATCTTTAAGTCTCAGAGAGAAACCGTTAAGAGTCATATTATAGATCCATAACTATACTAATATTATTAAATAGGAAAGTGTTTCTGTCTGTCTCTTACCTCTTCACGTCCATAACCACTGAAATTATTTTGCTGAAATTTGATATGGAGATACTTCGAGTCCCGGGAAAGGATACAGGATATTTTTCATCCCGGAAAAATATACGGCTTCCGCGGCTCGGTAAAATGGTTCAACGGAGAACTTGCGGGTCACCTAGTCGTTAACAACAACGCCTCCGTGGTCCAGTGGTCTAGAGCGTCGCTCTTGACTCGGAGGTCGTGGGTTGGATTCCAGCGTTGGAAACCTGTAATTTCCAAGTTTGATTAGGACAATGCAGGCTGATCAACTGATTGTCTGACGAGTAAGATGATCCATGCGTCGGATGGGCATGTAAAAAGTCGGTCCTGCGCCTGATTTCTCGCTATTCGTGTAGGTCTTCCTTCCCACTGGGTTATGAGTTATTACGACTTATGAGAGTAAAGGAATAGAGAGTGCTCTTGAGTATTGCGCACACACCTGGGCATTATAAAATTACTCCTGCGTACCTGGCCTGGTTTCAATGAAACCGGCCACCGTCACCGAAACCGGTGTGGGGATTATTATTATTAGCAACAGTCGCTTAAGCGAGAAGAGGTGACAGGCAAACAAACACACATAGACATGTTTTAAACCCATCCTTTATTGATTTTCCTTTGCGTAAAAACTTCTATTGCCTTTTCATTTTGCCATAACATTTGATTCAATAACCGTTAAGGGTCCGGGTTACCCTCGAAATTTTCATACATTCTTAATACCAAAATCATTTTCTCATACGAAAATATTTAACATGTTTGAGTTATTTTTCAGCTTAAGATAGTAATTACCTAGGGTCCTGAACAAATTTTTTTTTCAAAATATTTAAATACTAAAAAAAAAATTTTTGTGTTTAAATATTTTTTAGTAAATTTACTACTAAATATTTAAACACCAAAAAATAGACAAAAACACTAAAAAATATATAAACAAATAGTAAATTTACTACAAAATATTTAAATAATAAAAAATATTTTTTAAAGTTTAAATATTTTGTAGTAAATTTACTATTTATTTATATATTTTTTAGTGTTTTTGTCTATTTTTTGGTGTTTAAATATTTAGTAGTAAATTTACTAAAAAATATTTAAGCACAAAAATTTTTTTTTTAGTATTTAAATATTTTGTAAAAAAAATTTGTTCAGGACCCTAGGTAATTACTATCTTAAGCTGAAAAATAACTCAAACATGTTAAATATTTTCGTATGAGGAAATGATTTTGGTATTAAGAATGTATGAAAATTTCGAGGGTAACCCGGGCCCTTAAGGCTTTTTATCACGTCGCGCATCGGTCAGACCGTAATCACGGAAATACGTTGACACGTCGCGTCATGTGACGTCATCGTGACGCGAAATGACGTAATGGGAAAATGGAAAAATTTATTAGGAGCTGGCAAAAACATGGCTATCACATTATTGTTGATGCGTTCTATAGTGACCAATTAATGTATGAAAATGGTCATTTATTAACCAACAAAATATTCTTGTATTAAATTAAATCACACCTGATGATGATTTTATTTGATGAGATTATTTCTACCAAGAAGTTACAGTACATTCAATAACATGTTTAAAATTAATAAGTAACATTTTATTTAATGCAACGATAATTAAGTACAGGTAAATGACTAGATTCATGCTATATACCATTGCTTATTTCAGCTTGAATAATATGACGTAGTCTGATTTGAATGACGTACGACTTTTTTGAGCTATATAATAATATATTAAGGCCGTCACAGACTTAGCTATAATATATATTAATATACCGTACTAAACACACTGAGACCAGAAATATATATTACAGCTGAGTGTGTGGTCACGCGAAAATTGTATAGAAAATATACAGTAATATGCCTAGCTATAAACATATTAATATATATTATAGCTAAGTCTGTGACGGCCTTTATAGTCTATATCAGATTACTCTTTATAATATAATATAAGACTATATTATAATAATATATAGTCTTCTTATATCATTTGTATCCCATTAAGGTGCATTAATGACGTAAATTTTTTTTCCAAGAAAGTACTAATAATTAGCCCATATTCGCCTAAACACACAACATTTTCTGCTATTCTACTGTGGGAATCGAACCCACAACCTCCGCTTTAAACCACTGAACCACAGACGCGTATAAATAATATGCAGCAATCTAAAGTTTTATCTCGACTCGATTCTCCTGTGTAAATGAAGTGGTATAGTTTGAGATTGCCCAGTTACGAATGCATGACATTACTTAGACAAAGTACCTACCAAGTCGAACGTTCTAGAACTCCGTAATAATAAGCCGAGAGTGGAACTCCGTCTAAATTATTGAATTGAACAGTAATAGTTCGATATATTAGTTGTTACTGTTCATAGTTCTGTTACCTTGTGTGTACAGATGGGATAGAACTAGCAAGAGATGTATTATAGTTGGAACAATAAAGTTTGGAAAGAAATAAATAATATCCACGCTTAATCTTAAGTCGGTTTGGTTATTGGTACTTAAAGATACTTTCAGTTCTGCTGACTTAGCATTTCAATCTCAAGACTACGCTAAATACAAAGACAAAGAAAAAGACAGAAAAAAACACATTACCACCTTTCATATTATATTCAAAGTAGTCCTGATTGTAGGGCAGTATGGTCAAAGCACTGACTTTATGACAAAAAACATTTCGTTTAAAGCATAAACTATTAAACTCCACAATAATATATTACTGCCATGACATAGCGTGTTTTGACTATTTAGTTTTAATTCAATAGATAAGCTATTGTGTCTCGTTTTTCCACGATCGACGGGTTAAATAATATCCATCATGAGGGACTTCAAAATTTGGGGTCAGTGCCCACCAAGTCACGTTGTCGCTTCGCATTCATTACTGTTCTTGTCTTACAACTCACGTCTTAAACAACTTATGTATCTCAGAAAATCTTTTTCACAATTTCTCGCAAACTCCGACATTTCGCCCAAAATCTGTCCTATTTGCTACGCCTATAAAGTAAGAAACTATTTTTGTATATGTGTCTGGCTCAGCGCCAGAACCACCTTCGATTATGTTATCGTTACACAAACCGATTCTAACAAGCGCGCCTTGGAAATTGTTAAAAGGATCGTGCAGTTTCATCTAAAACGTTATACTCTTTAGATATCTGTGGGTTGGAGACATAAAAGAAGTTTCTGGAATAATAATTCGAAATTACTTTACCGTAACTGGCATAAATTAGTTTTTAATGGAGGTTTGCTTTTAACCAGTTTTATAAAAAAGTACTTTACTAGAAGTAAAATTTTATTTCGATCTAAATATTATTTCATAATATTATTATTAAGGAAAATTACGCAAAGGTCAGAGCAGAGGGCATACTAGGAAATACAGTTAATAATCTGACCAAAATCTGACACGCTGCACATGTCATGTCAGTATATTGACAGTCCAACAAAACTTTTAGTTAATAACAGCTGTTTGTGCTGGTGCTGCACTTTGGCGTTAAGGTGACGCCATGTTAAAGTAAAAAACCGTATTGGATGTGTTTGAGATTGCTTGTTTTCTATGCGAGGCTGGCCCGGCCTCTCATAGAAAACAAGCAATGGAACGGCAAAAAATTGAAAGGGCGTAGCGACAAAATGGTTTTTGTCGCGTAATTTAAAAACCATAAATACATTTCATATAAGCTATGGACAAATTAAAGTGTATACTAGAACCAATTTATGTACAAATTTTGGAAGCTTATAATATCACTCTCCTCTGTTGGCAAAATAGGAATCCCTTTTTTTACAGAGGTCTTTTTGATTGATTATTCTGTGTTATAAAAGTTGACCAATCGTGTTATGCTATGGGTAATTCAAAGACAAAGACATGATGAATACTGACAGTGAACTTTAATTTCTTAGCTTTAGTCATTGCTGGGAAAAATGGACATCGCTACAGCCAAATTATCAAGGCGTCACCTTAAAACATTACATCCTTTTTGTAATATTACACTGTAATAATATTTCCCAGAACTGTAACTATTTATTTCATTACTGTTACAGGTTACTTAACAGAACAAAATGAGTTACTGAAAAACTTTAACGCTACAACTTCAGAAGCTGTCAGTCTCTAATTAAGTTTTAGTTTATATATAAGGAGCGTGTTTCTATGAACTAAAGTGGTCCAAGGCTCTGTATGAGTTACAGAGTAAATATTTCTGTTTCTAAACAACTCCTCATTAGCGAATTCAAAATTATGCCGGTCCTTTTGAAACAAATTCTAAGTTTTAATACAAAAGTTTTAATAACTTCGTACTTTGTGTACTCAAGCTATGAATAATATAATATATGAGTGTTATAAAGTAATTTTTACGATTATATCTTTATTACTTAAGTACTTTTACATCATCATTAAGTAGGTGACTTACGGTCACTTATGAATGTGAAAATTGTAACACAACTTAGGATCTTACTAATCCTGAAAAGGCGTCCGTCCATCTATCCTTGTCTATCTATCCTATTCAGTATATCTATAAATCGTGGGAGAGGAATGCTTCGGCACAAATGGGCCGGCCCGACCGGAGAAATACCACGGGCTCAGAAAACCGGCGTGAAACAGCGCTTGCGCTGTATTTCGCCGAGTGAGTGAGTTTACCGGAGGCCCAATCCCCTACCCCTTTCCCTTCCCTACCCTCCCATTTCCTTCCCTACCCTCCCTTATTTCCTTTCCTACCCTCCCCTATTCCCTTCCCTACCATCCCCTACCCTATTAGCCTATTCCCTCGTAAAAGGCCGGCAACGCACCTGCAGCTATTCTGATGCTGCGAGTGTCCATGCGCGACGGAAGTTGCTTTCGATCAGGTGGCCCGTTTGCTCGTTTGCCCCCTTTTTAACCGACTTAAAAAAAGGAGGTTATCAATTCGACGCGTATGTATGTAATATTTCCAGAACTGCCCAGTTTTTTGTATAATATGTTAATCTATAACAGCTTCTGAACAAATGTGCCAAATTTCAAAAGTGTATGTATGTATGTATGTTTCTATGTTTGTTCGCGCATATCTCTGAAACTACAAGTCCGATTTAAGTGATTCTTTTTTTATTGTACTAGGTATTGTTCAACTTAGGGAATAGTGCAAATTTCATCAAAATCGGTTCAGTAGTTTTGGAGATTCAATTTTGAAGTCGGTTTTATCTTTTTAAAATATAGTTATTTATTAAAAAAATATCCAACTTTCACATTTCAACTTTGTAGCTGGTATATTTTAATTCACTCCTTCTTTTCAGCACATAAACGAATGAAAATACAAAATGAAACGTAATAGACAACACCGGAATTGAAGATAATAATATGATCATTTACAGTATATTAACCATTGCTACTCCGTTAAGGACGCTATTACAAATATCAGCGATTTTCCGGTACCCTATTAAAGAATTAGGAGTCAAACTGCGAGGATATTTTGGTTTCAAATGAAAGATAATATATTCATCTCCATGACTGTACCATAAAAATTCTATAGCCGCATACAAAATTTTCACATAAAATACGTTTTAACCATCACAATAATCGAAAAATATGAAAAAAATGGGGTCTGATTAGGTACCTTAATATCTAAATACACTGAACTGAGGAAAATAAATATACAAAAAAATTGTTGCTTATTTAGTCCTCTATAAAGTCCGCTAAAAATTTTATATAAAAATAAACAACTTTTCCAGTTATAAGAAAAATAAGAAAATTTCTCAAATTTTTTCATACATTTTCGCCATATCAAAAACGCGGCGAGCGTCGTAACCGCCACTGTACAAGGCGCGCTAATATGAATCTTATTTTAATGTCATTAACGTCGATATTCGTACTGACAGACATCCGACCTGCTAATTAAAAAGTTGGAGCATTCTTAAGGTGACGCCATGTTAAAGTAATAAACCGTGTTGGATGTGTTTTAGATTGCTTGTTTTCTATGCGATGCTGGCCCGGCCTCTCATAGAAAACATGCAATGGAACAGCAAAAAATGGAAAGGGCGTAGCGACAAAATGGTTTTTGTCGCGTAATTTAAAAACCATAAATACATTTCATATAAGCTATGGGCAAATTAAAGTGTATACTAGAACCAATTTATGTACAAATTTTGGAAGCTTATATCACTCTCCTCTGTTGGCAAAATAGGAATCCCTTTTTTTTACAGAGGTCTTTTTGATTGATTATTCTGTGTTATAAAAGTTGACCAATCGTGTTATGCTATGGGTAATTCAAAGACAAAGACATGATGAATACTGACAGTGAAGTTTAATATCTTAGCTTTAGTCATTGCTGAAAAAAATTGACATCGCTACAGCCAAATTATCAAGGCGTCACCTTAAGACTTACCACTTTATTAACAACTGCTTCGTTTCAGTACATAAACCTATGGAAGGACAGAACGAAACACGCAATATACAATGCTGGAGTCGAAGATACGTTAAGACTTTCTCCTTTTTTAACTTCTGCTCTTTTCAGTACATAGATCTATGGAAGGACAAAACGAAACACGCAATAGATGAATCACCGGAGTCAGAGATGACGTTACGGGAGCAACTGATGGCCGGCTTCCATAACGTCAAGCCAATGTTCCACAAACCTCTCGCGCTGTATCTGCTGTTACTCTGCTTTATGAACTTCTTTACTATGATCATGTAAGTAAATAGGTACATAATTATAGTAGAAGTATACAAAAAGGCTAAAGGTCGGTCAGATTCGGTTGGAATTACCGCAGGCCTGCATCAGGCTGATTTTTTTTAAACCCCAATAAGGTGAAGCCAAAAGGAAGGATGTCGACAGTTTAATGTATGTATCAAGTATGTGCTCTCGTAGTGGCTAACCTTCTGGTTTGAAAGGGCAGACTACCAGTGTGGCTTAGAAGAGAAAGCAAAATCTACCTCTCTACCGCGCAGTGAAAATATTATGCCTATCGCCTTAAAAAACTTTGTAAGACAAAGGGACAGTAGACCGCTGACTTATGGCCGTTCCCTATATTCAATCTATCTCTAGTTTGACATACAACCGATGGCAGCTGACATAGAATTGACATAAAATATATGGAGCTAATGTCTAATGTGAGCTATTCCTATCTCAAGTAAGAGATAGATCAAATATTGGGAACGGCCGTAAGAGGAATCAATATCCTCTATTATTTTCAGAGAAGTTGATTCATAGGCAGATGGTGGACCTACGTAAATTGGTCGCGTTTTTTCAAACCTAGTATATTAATCACGAATAACATTCAATTGACAGAATTCGACCAAATGACGTTGGCCTGTCAACTGCCTATGAATCAATTTCTTCTATAGTACATGTTATTATTGCCTGCTCCAGCTATTTCGTTTCCACTTCTACCTGCTCTCCCGAACGCACTACTTCATCTGTATATTTTTCTTTCAGGTACAACGTGATCCGTCTCTGGTTCCCCCAGCTGTCCACAATAGTGGAGCACTACAGCGTGGACGGAAACCGCGACCTGTGTGTCATGCTGGACGAGTACACCGCCGACCAGAGGACCAGGACTGTCAGTGTCGACGTCAATGTCACTGTCACTGATGTTTGTGTGCCGGTGAGTGAGACCGCGAGTACCGAACTGTATCCGTTTCTTCATATAGCCAACTCATAAGGCAGTATCTTGTCGTGAGTGTTGACGCAAAGTGGTGACAAGACAGCGCTTTTAGCCAATCAAATTGTCTGCTTGCTCTGCCTCGCCACTCTACGCACTAGGTGTAATCAGGCCTTAGGAAGTCATTAAACAAAAAGAACATACCGCGAGTACGCGCGCAGTACTAATTATTTAGCTTAGTATGTTGATCTTATGTCTATTCTTCGAAGAAATTTATTATCTCTATTTATTTATTAATTAATTAATTTATTTATGCTTTATGCACAATGTTCGTACTGCGTACATAGGCGGACTTAATGCCAGATGGAATTCTCTTCCAGTTAACCTTTAGGTGTACAGAAACAAAATTTTGTAGGTGCCAATCACGTGCCTATAGTGCGAAAGGATGAAAAAAAAAATGAAGAGCAATCCAAAAATAACTAAAGTCATGAGCAAATATTTTACTTAATAGAGCGAGACTACTCTACTAATATACTATAAAATATGTACTTATATAATATATACCTGTACCTATTTACCCGACTACAACGAAGCAAAAAGGCAGGTTATGATTTTGTCCTATATATATTTTGTCCTTGAGGTGTTGTTGGAAGCCTCTTGATCGTTTCCTAGTTAAGTATAGGCTACAAGACATAATATTAAAATAGCTACAGCGCCCTCTAAAGGCCATAAAGAAGTAAAAATAAACTTTCTTGACTGTGTCTTGTGGAGTATCAAACGTAAGCACATTTTAAATATTTTGTATTATTATACGTAGTCAAGATATAGGTTTTTAAACTACTTGATTGTTCTCAAAAGAATAGAGAAAATGAGACATAACACAATAATAATTCATAGCAAAACAGTTCTTAATGGAAAGCTTTTACGGTGGATGTAACGTCTTTATGATAAACAAAATTTTCTTAATTTCCTTTGAAAACTTTGACTCGTGTTCCCTAATGTATTTACCTTGGTTTTATCTTTTCATAAATCAAAAGAGTGTTACCTGAAACAGAATAAAGCTTATTATTTATAACTAAGCAATAAGGAAGGAAAACCAGAAAAAAACAACTCTTGTTTTTAATAACCAATATTTTCTTACTTATACTCAAGCCAAAGCAAATAAAATCGGCCAAGTGCGAGACTCGTGCACAAAAGGTTCCGTAAAAAATGTGTTTTGCTATTTTTTGTATTTTGTCTACCCATAAATATTAATTTTATTTTGGTTTTAATATTTGTTATTATAGATGTAACAGAAATACTCACGCCCGGTTTCTGAAAGGTCTGTCAAATCAATGATCAACTAACACTGCTGTTAATTTGACATGGATGTCAAATCAATTTGAGTTTCTGAAACAATGATCAGCCAAAATTTAACTAATCTATGATCATTTTTAATTTGAACAGCGATTTGTTTATTTTCGTTCATTAGTTCATTATTATCTATCAAAAATGCCAATGAAATGTCAAAAGAAGGGATTGCGGACTGTCATTGCTTTAAAAAATGTTCTGGGAATGTGAAATCTGATGCTTTTAGAAACATTGATCAAACGAAAATTAACTAATCTGTGATCATTTTGATTTGACTTGATTTGACATGCGATTTGTTTGTTTTCGTTCATTTGTCAGAATTTCGTGTTTAATTTTTTCAGACGGTATCGATTCTTAAATTATTCTTCATTATAGAAATGATATTGACTATAATATACATTTTTTGCAAATAAGACAAGTAATGTAAATAAAACAGTTTCTTACGCACTATCAACATATTTATTACAAAGTTTTATTAAAACTTCATAATAAATATGTTAACAAACCTTATAGTAACGTAGATTCAAAAGGAAAATGTAGGTTCAGGTAAAAAATCAATTGAATTCATAAGTTAATTCGCCGACAACTACCGATTAGTTGACACAGCGTTTGACAAACCTTTAATCTATGATCACGGCTTGACAAGCGTTTCGGAAACCCAAAATGGCGGTAGTCTCGAGTAATATTTAACAGCTATGTCAACTGACACTCTGATCAAATTAAACTAACTAATCATGCTTCTAGCAACCCAATTGGTACTTGACAAGAGATTTAACAGCCGATTAGTTAATTTTAGCGTTGATCAGCCTTTCAGAAACCGGGTGACAATCTTTGAAAATTTTAGAAGTCTAGCTATAGCGGTTCTTGAGATACAGCCCGGAGGACGGACGTACAATATAGAAATCTTAGTAATAGGGTTCCGTGGTTATCCTTCGGGTACGGAGCCCTGAAAACGAAGAAAATCTTGGTGCATATTTCAACTCTTGTATGCCACGAACATAATTAAGTAATAAAACGACATTGCTTGTAATTCCACCCTCATGGCCGCGAATTTTCATTTCAAAGGTAGGGCTGCGACGCTTGAATTTTTCATTAAAATAGGGTTGACAGTGGAAAATTTTGAAGCGAGTTTAAAGTTCCACAAGGTCTGATCAGGTGTTAATGTTAATTTTAAATACTTTTAGGTTTCTCCCATACCAGACAAACGCACGTAGTAAGTATTACGCACGTAGTATTATTCAGAAATTACTAGTGTGGTTAGAGTCTGATACCTTATGTTCACTTTTATTGGTCGCTTGCGTTGACGTGAGTCGTGACCATTAAATAAAGAGTTTGCGGACATCGATTCCATATATTTAGCTATCCTTTTTTACCAGGATGGAAAAAATGTACTATGCTATGCACGGCACGTGCCTTAGCAAATAGTGAAACCTTCCAATGACTAAATTAAAATGTAACATGAACGTTATAATAGCTGGTAACGCTGCGTCATATTATTGGTAATTGAAAGACCGTTAGAAAATAGAAACGTCGCTGAAAGAATGACTCTGATAGCTTAAAAATTCATCAAGATATGACAATTCAAACATCTCACAAAAATAGACCTGCCCGAAACGCTCCATACAAAGTGCTACGAAAGACTGACGTCACTCTTTCTTAGTACGCATCGGGAGAGAACTTTGTTCGATAGATATATTAATTATTCCGTTTATGAAAGTGATTTCATAACAAAAATTGCTTTAAATTACATAAGTTATCGAATGGTTTACAAAATATATTATGAAATATAATAAAAAAAAAATTCGACTTGAATATCCAACTTTGAAGGCGCATGACAAAAAAATACAAAAGCTATCAAGCTGAAATTTTGGAAACACTTATTTTTAACCGTTATTTCTTTATTTTAATAACGAAATTTGCAAATCTTTGACCTTGTCATCATCCCTATTCAATGTTAGCTATGATCGATCGGATGGGTTTGACTTAATGCGATCAAATTACTTATAGGTCCACCGTCTAGGTATTAACTTCTATGATAGTACAATATTATGTCTATTGAATGTAATATAATGTCAAAAATAAATCTGGAAGTATCGTGAATGCACTTATTTCCAGAAAACCTCGCGACAATGACACTAAAGGTGATTTTATCTAGATTTTAACGATTTCCACGTGAACAATCTACAGACGAGTAAAGGAGGTCAGCCCATTCAGAGCTGACCTTTCAGCACTTAGCCCTCGGCATCAAGCGGCCGAGTATATTTCGCGAAAACTCCGCGAAAACTCCAGAATCGCTTAAAGAGTTGTTTTAATGCAATCCTTCTGGAAATTTCTTTGGTGGAATGTTGATTTTTGAGTGTATTTTCATAAACTTTGGGAATTGGAAATACAGTTGTTTTAACGTGATATTTTTAAGAGTTGCTAGAAATAGTTGTAGTTGTTATATGGTTCTACGGTTCTACTATACAATATACAGGTGTATTATAACAAAGTAATTGTACTTTAGAGTGTGTATACTGTATAGAGTACGACTGTGAAAGTAGCAGCGCTGAAAGAGAAAAACATTTCTAAACTTGTATGGGCAAATTCATGACGCTGGAAGTGGAACGCTTGTGCACACAAATCACAAAAAAAAATTCTTTCAGCGCTGCTACGTTCACAGGGAAATATACAAACTAATGTATTATCACTTCGGTTTGTTGCACCCTATATAATATAACGTCAATGTTACTCTCTACTATATAATAGACCTACATTACGTAGACCTACATAATAATCAATCAGGGAGTGCTCTGAGGAATTGTTCGGAATCATACCTCCTGCAACTTTTCGGCACGCGAAAAATATACCATCCTCATCACCTTGATGAGTGGCAGTCTTCCACCGTGCGTTTTTCGCGTAACTTTCTGCCGCGCACTGTAAAACTCTGGAACGAACTGTCAACAGCAGTATTTCCGGACCTATACGATCTGCAAGCCTTCAAGAAAAGAGCGTATTCCCTCTTAAAAGTCCGGCAACGCACCTGCAGCTCTTCTGATGTTGCGAGTGTCCATGGGCGACGGTAGTTGCTTTCCATCAGGTGACCCGTTTGCTGGTCTACCCCTTAATCATAAAAAAAAAAATATTTGTAAATACTTACCTACTTTTCTGTAATAATAGTACAAGCACTGTTAATTTCAGTTCCAAACTTGTACGGTTGTTTTTCTGAGAATTCTCTGAATACCTGCAATTCGATTAGCGAAGTAGTACGTTTCTAAAAACAACAACATTTACTTTGCGTGGATTAAATCAAAGTTGGATAATCAGCATGTGCAAAGTTGGGGCAAAGTTTTATCAAATGGAGCGTTCTGTTTAATCTTGGGTAAAGATAAAATGGGTTTGTTTAATTGAAAGAGAGGTAAAGCTCTGAAATCTTCTTGTATATAAAAATGGATTTTCAAATGTGTTAGTCGTGCTAAAAATCGAAAACGGCTGAACGGATTGGGCTGATTTTAGTCTTTAAATATTCGTAGAAGTCCAGGTAGGAAGGTTTTAAAGTGACACGAAGTTCACCGGAAGAGCTAGTTTATACATATTATAATAAAACTGTAGAAATGTGAATTCTGTACATTAAAGATATTCAAAAAATAATAAGCGGGGGGTGTCATGTCAAAGAAAAAAAGTTTGATACAAAATCTGACCCCTTTTTTGTCCCCTTAGAGGGGTGGGGGGAATTTTTTTTATACACCAGATGTTAAGTTGGAAGAAGACAAATATATCTGCGGAAACCGCTTTCAAATCGGATCAGTAGTTTTCGTGTGATAGTGGAACAAACATACAGACAGACAGATAGACAGACAGACAAAAAACTAACCACATTTTTGGCTTTTATAGCGATCTAGTGACACCCCCGCTTATTATTTTTTGAATATCTTACTGTACAGAATTCACATTTCTACAGTTTTATTATATGTATAGATACATAGTTTAAAATCGGTTGGACGTCGACTAAAAACTCACACACTTTACCTCTTTAGTATAAATTAATTGAAACCGAGTATAGGCCGTCACAGACTTAGCTATAATATATATTAATATACCGTAAACACACTGAGACCAGAAATATATATTATAGCTGAGTGTGTGCTCACGCGAAAATTGTATAGAAAATATATAGTAATATGCCTAGCTATAAATATATTAATATATATATTATAGCTAAGTCTGTGACGGCCTTATAGCTGTAGGATATAAGTTTTATAATAAAACGCTGTAACATCAATGGAGGTGCGTTCTAAAGCTACGTAACCTCCTTTTGAACTAAAAGGTAAAAACTGGGTCTTTGAAGATTATTATTTTTACGTTGTTATTCTTTATAGGTGTGCCCGATGGCTGTATTTTTTGCGTGTAGTTTTTGTTACATAAACCATTTTACGTTAAAAGTGTTAGAAGAATAAAAATATAGCGTTTTCTGACTTGCTGTACTTAAAAATAATTAAGTTTAACTCTATCAATAGCTTGTGACTTCGAGAAGTTAAATATAGTATAAGGAAATCATGAGTTATTATCTAAGTCCATAGAATTAGCCTATTGTCACTTCCGCAACGTTATTACAATGCATAGGCATCCATTATACGCTCATGCAAGCGTAAGCGTCAGTCAATTCCGTCAATCATGAATTATGTTTGACTGATGGTGACTGATGGACTGACGAATGTATCCAGATTTTCGTCAATCAGCTTCATGCAACCGTCAGTCACGCTCTTACACGGTAGGTTACCCATCAGTCACAGTCATGACTGTGGTAAAACTGACAGCAAAACCTACCGTCTAATGGATGACATACATCACAAAATATATTCTTTGTAAAAATTAATTGATAATTGAATGTGTCGCTAAACCTCGATAACGGCTACGGCTAGACCGATTTTGCTAATGTTTTCAAATGGTCAATTCAAAGATGAAATCAAAAAATGATTTTGTATCTCTTTTTTATTAAACGACAACCCTCCTTGTAGGGTCGCTTCAAAATTGGAATTTACGCAACCATCTTGTAAAGCGTAACTTGAATACTAATATCTAATTATATATCTAACTATAATTATAATAATTATCTAAATATAAATATAATATTATCTAAGTTCATCATAATAATATACATATACGGCCGAAGTTATAAATCACTGGTTTCATTTTACTTGGCGTCCCTTTGGAAAACATATGCCACAAGTGACATTGTCATGCCATAGGGCTTGACAATGTCATCCACACTAGTCATCCTTGCGTCTGTACATTGTTCCACATTCAAATATGAATAAAGTTAAGCTGTTAAATTAAGTATGCATCGAATATTTTTACGTCCTGCATGACACTGCAATATAATTTTGAAATAAATTCTCCAACTATTCATATTTTACGATCTTTACTGAATATATTACTTTTCAGATGGAATTTACATTTTGTAAAAATATATTTTGTGTCATAATATTTCAAACGTGAGTGGAAATTTTGAATTCGACTTTCGATTATGAGTATCAGCCTTTTGGATTAAAATTATAGGCTTTACTGGGCAGAGGTTACACGATCAGTATTTCATCAATCTGATCCATCAATCCTGAACAGATTGATGAAATACTGATCGTGTAACCTCTGCTATATTATTTTTGGTGAAATTATTTTTAAAGACTTATGTCAAGATATTATCTGAACTGGTTATTAGTACAACATAAACAATAAAAAGTACACTGTTTTATGATGTAGTAGATGAAACCTATACCCTAAATTCATAAAATAACATTTTATTTGAATTTTTGTCTGTATTGAGAATTCCTTGTATGAAATTATATGAAACCTCGTACATTCGTTCGCACCACAGACATAGATCAAGATAGATACCTCATATCGCTCCATTTGTATGAAAACGAGCGTGCCACTTTTTTATAGCTACTGTGATGTACCGATGATAATAAAAGTGCCCATTATTTAGGCCAACGTTTCTATTTGAATTTCTACAGCTCAATACGGCACTTTGAGGCATTTAAACACTTGTAAAATTCCGATTGACGTCCGATTCCGATAGCAAACTAAAGAACAGACTTTCGAAAGACGAGCATTGCTCGTCGTTTGGGAGCGCGATATGGCACGCGAAGTGCACATGCGGTATCTATCATAATCTATGTCTGTGGTCCGCACCGTATGTGACGCGTTCGTGTACCATCAACTACGCGGTGCGTACGGCGCATACGGTGGTGATAAATGTGCGATCAGCTTTAATGTAAGACGCCAGCCATTTTTTTATTGACATTTTGTTTTTTTTTTCAGGCCGTAAGCGGCACAGAAACTTACATCAACAGCGTGATCCTCGGTTCGATCTGCATCATACCTTTCATAGTCAGCGGGATTCTCGTGAACAAAGTGGGCAAGAAGATGCTGTATACGACCTGTGGGCTGCTCACTGTTGGGATAACCCTGGGCTTGCGCTGGGCAAATTCTAGGATCGCCATGGTGGCTTTGTTCTCTAGTGATGCAGCAATCTCACAGACCATGACGAGTCTGAACCAGGCACTTATTGTGGAGTTGTTCCCTACTACAACTAGGTAAGTTTTAATCGATGTGTTTCTGATGTTTGTAGATTTTTCCCGTATCTTCGTAAGCCTATTTGACTTACCACTACACAATATTTTATTTACCATTGGCATGCATTTTTCACGATAATAAATGAAAACATGAGTAGATGCAGTTAGTAACTAACATTTTACAACCATGGACGTATAAAAAAGGCGGACGGAGTCCCACCATACACAAAACTGTGTCTTTCAGAGTCGGCCAGCTGACTGCATGTACACGGTCCGCACGCACACATTCTTACGCTAGTCCATACCATTTGACAGGCGTAAGAATGTGTGCATGGCCGACTCTGAAGACACAGTTCTGTGTATAATAAGACTCCGTCCGCCTTTTTTTCTACGTTCATGTTTACAACATAAGAGCAATTACTCATTTTTTCCCTAAATAATTTATTATTTCATTTACAAAAATCCACTGTATGCAGTCATGTCTTCAAATTATTTTCTTCGACTTTTCTAAATAGTGCCAGCTTTAATCAATATAATATAGTAGAGTAGAGTAGTAGAGCATAATATTCAATATTCATAGAAAATAAGAAATAAGAAAATTTTAGTTTTTCACTCTCAAATGCTAAGTACTCGCATACGGTTTTGCTCAATCGAGCAATAACGTCGAGCAAAACCCGCGGCTCGGGCTTTCGTCCACGCAATCCGCATTTCTCGATAGTTTTATTCTAAATCGATATATTTCATTCCATCAATCCGGCTCGATCCGGTTCTATCAATCCATCGAGCGGCTCGATGCGAGCCTTCGAGCTGTCAGTTTTGCAGTCCACACAGTAATTATAACTCGATTTGGAGTAAAACTATCGAGCAAAACCGTATGTGAGTACTAAGCATAATATAACGGCAGCTTTCAAAGAAATAAAGCCATTTCAAAATTGGTTCATCTATTTTATTTAGGACATACTACTTCAGAGACTCACAAACACAACTAACAACAGTCCCCAATAAATTCTCTTTTTATTTATGACATTTATGTGGTAATAGTTCCTAAAGAGTAAATGTAAATTCCTACAAGCTGTTGATGTGCTAAAATAAATAAATACATAAACAGATAGACCAATTTTGATGTAGCTTTATTCGTTTGACAATCAACTTGATACTCAAAAGCAAGCCCTTGTGCCCTTTAAAACAGAAGGCTGAAGAGCAAGAAATATTTGCTTGTTAACTATGCTTCAAAGGGTCTAAAGTTATACAGCAAAAGCATTCGCACTGAAAAATCGGAAATACCTAAGTACAGAATTTTAATTTCATTCGACGAGGCTTTGAATGTACCTCCAAACTGGAACGCGACCTACTAAGCGTTATAAGCATTACGCTTTAATCATGCAGATAGGCACACAGGGCAAGATGATCTAGGGGTAAGTGACTAAGGGCCTGTTTCACCACTTCCTGATAAGTGCCGGAGAGGCTATCCACCACTTAACTTTGCAGATAGAGAATCTGTCAAAAAAGTTGTAGATACTCTATCCGGCACTTATCAGGAAGTGATGAAACATGCCCTTAAATTGTTCCTCTTGACAAAGGAACATAAACAAAGTTAAACTGTTACAACAATAAAAAAAGTAACTTGACCCTTCTTAATTCTTTACTGTAGAAAATTTACACTTGGCTGAATGAGAAATTCTTTCATTCAATTTAATTATCAGGTTTTTTAATAATTTTTATCATAATCTGGTTCTCGGAAACGATGTACTTTTTCGGGAAATAGGCGTTTAAATCTAAATCCTAACTACCACACAGTACGAAATTTATTTATTTTTTCGTAAAGAAATGACGAATAAAAACAAAAACTTTCGCTTTTATATTCAGTGTAGCATTATTAGAAAAGTAATATGATGAACAAAATACAATAGCGTTCGTAATCGATGATATAAATAATAAAAACCTTCCTTTGACCTACTTCAGTAAGTATTTGCTTAAAATATGTTACCTATAATTAACTGATATAATCGATTTTAGTGTATTATCAGAGAAGTTGATGATGGGAGACCCGCGAATGCTCCCAGTGAGGGAGCACCTTATTTATATTTTAAGTAATACTTAACAATTATTTCAACCCGTTAGGGTCAAATCACACCGCAACGCGACGAGGCGAGGCGAGGCGCGGCGCAGCATAAATGTGTATGGATTTGACAGATTTCCATTGCGTGAGACGTCTTGTGAATCTGAATGCATCCACGCGTCGCGTTGCGGTCTGAATCAACCTTTACATAATATGAAATTCTCCATTCAAGGTTTTATTTATCAATTTCGTACGCACGATTCGCGTTTTTACTCGTACAAAGTTGCACGCTAAATATTCATGCTGGAATGAAATCGACGAGAAATTTCAATGAAACGTTACACAGAACTGTGTAAATCTAGATGGGTTTGGATATCCAGTAGCTCCGTAAACGCAATAATATTCTAGAACACAGTTTTTAGGGTTCCGTACCCAAAGGGTAAAAGTTGCTTTTTAGTTTTTTTCTGTTAAGTTATTGAGACTTCGATGTCTGTCCGTCTGTTCTTTCTGTTTTTAGGAAAAAATAAGGAATTGCTCTTATGGTGTAAAATTAAGTACCCGATTCATCCACTAATGTCTTCAATTCGCTACTTAAATATTAGTAACATAATATACGTATTTACTACTACTACAACTTTACAACTACTAGTAATATATATGTGGTTTTATGAATAGAAAATGATATTGTGTCCAACCATCATCCATCTATTTACCATCCAGCAATAGGAGATCAGTGGAAAAATCTTTTTCTCCGTCGTATTACCCGTAACAGACATTTTTATTTGCGAATGTTCAGGCACTCTGATAATAACCATATATTTGAGAACTCCTATTCACTTTCGTGGGTTCATTTCTTGTTTAAATAAAGCAGACAATTGTTAATTTTGAGTCTTGGTTTTGATGCTTGGTTTAGCGCAGGCCTGAATTTGCGAGTTTGAGTTTGACACCAAATCGGTGAAAAATGTTTATCAAAACGCAATACTTTACTAGTACAGTTTACGGCAACTGTCAAAATTGACTTTTAGTTTGTACTATCAGAGAAGTTGATTCCTAGGCAGATAGCGGACCAAAGTAATTTGGTCGTGAAGTCAAACTCATCCGACGGTTTACGGCTAACATTGAGTTGACATGAACTGACCAAATTACCTAGGTCCGTGAACTAGTGATGAGCAAAACTGGTCTTGCAGTCTGAGTCATGGTCTTGCAAGAAAAGCAAGACCAAGACCAAGACAATCCTAAAACTGAAAAACTAAGACCAAGACCGAGACTGTACTAGAAAGGACAAGACCAAGACTGTGATGAGCAAAACAAGACCAAACACTAAAGTGTTTGGTCTTGTTTTGCTCATCACTACCGTGAACTGCCTAGGCATTCCTAGGAATCAATTTCCTGTACATAATATAGTTTTATGTCTGTCTATAAAACAGACTATAGAAGTTACGATGGCATACACAGAGTAATAAACCTGCTAGCACCTACGTGTTTATTCGCGCTAATTTTATTACGCAATTAATCATGATAGAATCGCTTTGTTCACCATAAACTATAAATTATAAATATCATGTAATGGCGGCAATACCTTCATTAATTACACCATGTAAAACTTGCTGTAGATCAAATTTACATGGTAATATAATGGACTTACATCTCACTAATATAATGATGTCTGTGTGATACAGACGTTATAGTTATACTATGTTTAGTTATACTATGTTTGAGACGCCTCCGTGGTCTAGTCACTAGTGGTATAGAGCGCGGCTCTTTACTTGGAGGTCGTGGGTTCGATTCCCGCGTTGGAATAATGTTATTTCCTAGTTTGGTTAGGACACTGCAGGCTGATTACCTGATTGTCTGACAAGTAAGATGATCCATACGTCGGATGGGCATGTAAAAAGTCGGTCCTGCGCCTGATCTTTCGCCAGTCGTGTCGGTCTTCCGTCCCACTGGGTTATGAGAGTAAAGGAATAGAGAGTGCTCTTGTGTACTGCGCACACACCTGGGCATTATAAAAATTACTCCAGCTGCGTACCTGGCCTGGTTTCAATGAAACCGGCCACCGTCACCGAAACCGGTGTGGGGAGTATTATTATTACTATGTTTGGTCTATAATTAGTGATACAGGAAGACACATATTATTATTATGTATGTACTATCAGAGGTCGCGTCATGTCAAACCCAGCTGACCGACCACCCGACCAAAATATGACGTAGGTCCGTCAACTGCTTATGAATCAATTTCTTCGATGTCATTAAAAGTTTTAATTTTCAAATTATGCCAAACTTTTCATATTATAGTCAACAATAGCAATTTTTTTGTCTACTCAAGCACACAATCTGGGGCAGACAATCTGGAAAAGCAGACAACCCAGATCAATCTGGTGGTAAAAATAAGGTTAAGTTTTAACGTTTTGTCACCCTCCCCTCTCACATAATATAAGATTTGTTGACATATGATTGAAAATCCTCTAAATACCCTTCTATTTCAACACTTCGCTTAAGATATGAACGCCTGCTAATATAAGTACAGTCAACATTGATGATCACTAATAAAACACAATTTTTCGTGCACTTTTTCCACCAATTATTATAAATTTTAATGAAATACACGACCGGTTTCGAAATAATTTATCATCAGGTGTACTTAGTATAGGCATAGAGTAATAAAATAGTTATTGTATGATTGGTCCATGGTATAGGTATGGTTAGTTACACTAAATACACGTTCTGATCATAAGTTATTACTTTTAGTGCATGAAAAATTGTGTTTTACGTATTTGTGATCAACATGAATTTCCACCAAGAACCAAAAGTTCAATTAATCACAAATATTGATGATGGTGATTCCAGGTCCCTAGCCATCGGTATGTTAATGACCTGGGGCAGGATCGGCAGTCTGGTGGGGAACGTGCTTTTCCCCATACTTCTAGACTTCGGCTGCGTGGTGCCCATCTACACTTTAGCCGCTACGATGATTTGTAAGTATAGAGTTTTGTAAGTAAGGGTGGGTTTGTAAGTAGAGTTTTGTAAGTAAGGGTGGGTTTGTAAGTAGAGTTTTGTAAGTAAGGGTAGGTTTGTAAGTATAGAGTTTTGTAAGTAAGGGTGGGTTTGTAAGTAGAGTTTTGTAAGTAAGTAAGTGTTTTATTATTAGCACCTCTACTTTGTGTAGAGAGTTTTGTAAGTAGGCGAGTTTTTTCTGTTTCTATTGAATGGTTACAAAAATGCAATATAAAATATATCATAGGAAAAACAATGAGGAAGCTAATACAGACAAATCCATTTTTGCAGGTATAACATCATTTTCATTGGTGCTGCCTGTGAAGAAGAAGTGATAATAATTATGTAATTTACTAAATAAATATATTTTTTACAAACATTTACTTAATAATTTGGAATCTCAAAAGAATATACAAATAATTTTAAAAGAGTTTAACCTTTACACCTACCTACCATTTTATACACGGTATAATACCTTGTCATAAGTGTATACCTTCTGCCTTTTATAACCCAGGCTGCTTTTAGTTGCCTAAAAACTCCAAATCCGTTGTACAAAACCGCACTCACCCGTCGAATTAGTCTAAGAGCTTGGGGACGCTTGGGGCTTACGAATGTGAAAATCCGGCCAAGTCCGAGTCGGGTTTCGAGGGTTCCATACAGTAACGAAAATTTTGAAATTTTTAATGTCACAGGGAATATCGGGTCGTTTTTTTTTGTCCAAAAACGGCCCGATATTACTACCTTTGACATTAAAAAATTCAACAGTTTATAGACCATAGGAATGAGTATACAGTTTTAATTTGAAATGAAAACGGGTTAATTTTAAGCCGTTAGCAGGCAACACGTAAAACATTTTGGAAGTATTTGATTCGAAATCATACAGATATAAAATAATTTTATCTATTTTATTTTGATTTCAACACGTTATCACTCCGTACAAAACAGATAAGGTGACAAAGAGTAAAGGATTTTTATTTAAGGAACCCTAAAAACAAAGTACCGAAATTATTATGAAGGGCTAAATTGGTTGAGTAGTACTTAATTTTATCGGCGGAGTTATCGTGAAATCATTGAGTGGCCAACTAGACTTGAAAAGATCCAACTAAATTCTATCAGGTTGTACACAAAATGTTTTAGATACTTTTTAAGCTGAACGCACATTTGTCAGCACCGCACGCGCTGCATTTCGTGTACCATGCGGTGCATTCGACGCGTACGACGTGAACGGTGCGGACGAATACGAATGTACGAGGTTTCACATCATTTCATACAACGAATTATTAATTAGAACGTTCACACGCGCAGATTGTACAGAGTAACAAACACAGAAATAAATCAAGATAGGACGGCTAAGCGGCTGGAGTACGCGCACTGATCTCTATTATACAAGTATACGCGTGTTTCAATATTGCACAAGTGTGCAAGATTCGTTGAACGTTCATTCAGTCAGCGCACACGTCTCGACTTGATTACACCGGAGCGGTTGTGCAAAAATGCCTCATTGTGCAGTATCTAATTGTAAAAACAGAAGTTCGAAAGTGAATCGGTCAAAAGGAGGTATTTCTTTCCACGGGTAAGTTATTTGTTCTAACTAAAAGTGACACGAGCGATTCCTTAGCAAGGCACGTGCGTCGCCGTTCTATCTCTGTGTTAACAGAGGTAAAACAGTCGAGTAGCAATAGGTTTTTGTAAAGCTTACACAATCTGAATAACCACAAGAATGTACTCAGAAAATTTCGATGATCTCTTAAGTTGGTAAATAATGAAGAATTGACAGACTTTCACTACATTCACTATACACCTTCACTATAATATAGTTCAATTATAAAGAAGCCAACAAATCTCTTTGAAAGCAACCTAGTCTTTAATAAAAAATAATTTTAAGGGCAAGTTACTCTTATTCCATTAAGAACAAATTCACTTATCCCTTAATAATAATTTGTCCACATACTACTTAACAAATTTAGTAAGACCCGTAATTGACATTAGGTTATGGGCCAAGTTTATCTGCCCAGACGGTAAGAGCCACGATAATATTATATTATTCACATAGACCTACCATACTTTGGATATCGCATCTGCAGCTGCACATAATAAGCTGCATTTAAGACGAGGTACAAATTATTACAAAATTTAACGATGTTAATTGGCTTTATTATACTATATTACAATGCTACATTAATTAGATTTTAATAAATTGTGTACGTAATAAAGGAATAAAAAAAATTGATCATAATATTTTATGTTCAGTAAGAACTTCAGTTTTGTACTAAGGTTTGTACTATATTATGCAACAATAAAAAATCCAATATTATGCCAAAGAAAGACAAACAGAGTTCAGTATTCATAATGTAAATCTTTATGAGAAACAAGGTATTTATTATTGCAGAGGACAGTGGACCAGCTTCGCTTGCGTACATCAATGGTCCAGACGGTAAGAGTCACGTAATAATATTAAAATATTCATGAAATAATTTACAAGATCCTTTCTATGGAACATTTTTCAGGGATATAAAGTTTATTATATTATTAAATCAGACACAGTTATATTTCGTTTATTCTCATAGCAGGGTACTAAGAAACCAATGTTATGACTTATGACTGGTGTAGACTCTTATTAATAATATCTATAAAAAGGATAATGCGTTTGTCACGTATTTTCGTAATAACAGTATCTTTTGTATTAAGAGAGAAGTTGATTCCTAGGCAGATGGGGGTCTACGTAGTTTGGTCGCGGATCAAACCCAGCCGACAGATCACAATTAACATTGATTTGACATAATCCAACCAAATGACGTGGGTCTGTCAACTGTCTAAGAATCAATTTCCTCGATGGTACTTTCTCATGGCTCAAAATAGCTCTTAGATAAATAATAAAATATTATGACCGCGTAGCGGTTTAGCCGCTACCGCCCGCTTCTTAACAAAAAATAAATCGTTACAATCTTCTTAGCTCATCTAGCGCTCTTTCGCGCGGACACGATATAATAATATACTAGTAAAACGGGTACCCATTGTTCAATAATTATTCAAATTAAGTTTAGCGGATTTTTCGAGAAGTTAAAGACTTTTGCACTTATCAGTATAATATTATATCAATAAATATTTTACAAATATATGTTTGTTTATTCGGATGTAGAGCTAAAATAAATATATAAGCACTACTCTGTTAATATTTGATTATTATTTATAAACGTACACAAACATCAAAGCTGGAGCATACTTGGAAACTCTTAGAGGAATATTTCGTTATTTACGTAGAATTCTCGTCCCCTATCCTTGGGGATATCGGGGATAAATGTTATACTTCTGGGGCACGTCACTATTTTTTCATTGCGGAATTTGTCTCGCAAATCCGGACAGACTCCTCGTCAGACGAAAATTTCCTTAGACTTTAATAATCATAGTGATATTTTTATTATTTAGCGTACAATTACGGAGTTTCCTTGTACTAGATGCTGTTTTTTAAGGTTCCGTACCCAAAGAGTAAAACGGGACCATAATACGGAGACTTCGTTGTCTGTCCATCTGTCTGTCTCCAAGCTGTATCTCAAGAACCGCTATGGCTGCACATCTGAAATTTTCACAGATTGTGTAAGTATATCCGTTGCCGCTATAACAACAAATACTAAAAACAAAATAAAATTTATATTCAAGGGGAGCTCTCATACCAAAAACTAAAATGTTGGCCTATTTTTGATCTATAACGGTACGGAACCCTTGGTGCGCGAGTTCGACTCGCACTTGGCCGATTTTTTACAGTTTATCCCGCGGTAGCAGTACATTTTACTGTGATAAAACTATTCTATGTACTTAATAACTTAATAATTTCCCCCGGTTCCAACCAATTACTCACGACCAAACGAACGTAAGTATATCGCAGTTCGCACGACCAGAACAAAAGTTATTTTATGACAGGAGAAAGGACATCTATTTACAGAGTCAACATTTTTATTATTTATATGCCTAGTGGCTTTATTTTTAGAATATAATTTAACAAATTGCATACTCCAATGATTAATTATGCAGGGTGAAGCTCGCGAAGTAACTTCGCGAATTGTAGAAGCTCTCAAAACCAAACCAAATTAAAACCAAACAAACTTTTGAAGCTTATGTCTGTTGCCGCATAAACCGTTTTAATTATGTACTGTTTCAAAATACATTAATATAAATATACTAATATTATAAATTCGAAAGTATGTGTGTCTGTTACCCCGTCACGGCCGAACCACTGAACCGATTTTGCTGAACTTGATCTATTTAGTTGAAACTAGAGGACGCCCGCAACAACGTTGCGCCAAAATTTGTTTATCACGCCGGAACCGTACATTTTTCAGAGATAAAACTATCATATTATGTCCTTTCCCGGAACTCAAGGTATCTCAATGCCAAATTTCAGCAAAATCGGTTCAGCGGTTTAAGCGTGAAGAGGTAACAGACAGACACACTTTCGCATAATTATAATATTAGTATGGAAGTATGGATTTGGTATGGAGATGTTTTGAGTCGTGGGAAAGGACATACTACTTTTTATCCTAGAAAAGTATACGGTTTCCGCGTGATAAATGAATTTCTACGCAACGGGGTTGCAGGATCTACCATTCTATTATAAATGCAAAGAGTATCAGCTTTCTCCTGTCTTTCTATCTATCTATAATAATTATTTTCGCTACGAAAATTAAAAAAAATATATTTCACCTTAATAGCTGCAGTTTTTTTAAGTTTATATCAAGTTTTCTAACCTACTACCGTATACTAACTTGAACTAATTTAATGTCAACTGCGCCAGGTGCAAGTTTCACCGCGGAACACACAGTTAAAGTGTTTTAACTAATTGTTAAATTATCTAGTTAAATATTTAACTGTTATAATGAAGTCAAAAGTTATGGACTTTTGTACATTTCAACTTGTGCGTAAGTGAGACATTTAAACCTGTGCTTGACTTTTTATATTATTTTAATAATATGATTTGATGGTGATATTATGAACTCAGTAATTATCTATTTCCAAATAATTACTATTAAAGCAAATGGCAGCACGCACTGAAAATCTCAATAAAAATCTTAAAGCCCATTTATATGTGCAGTAGACCGTACAATACGATTTTAAACAAAACGAGGAAAAATGAGATAATATTATCTATACATAAAATAAAACTGTAGAAATGTGAATTCTGAACATTAAAGATATTCAAAAAATAATAAGCGGGGGGTGTCACTAGATCGCTATAGAAGCCAAAAATGTGGTTAGTTTTTTGTCTGTCTGTCTGTCTGTCTGTATGTTTGTTCCACTATCACACGAAAACTACTGATCCGATTTGAATGCGGTTTTCGCAGATATATTTGTCTTCTTCCAACTTAACATCTGGTGTATAAAAAAATTTCCCCCCACCCCTCTAAGGGGATGAAAGAGGGGTCAGATTTTGTATCAAACTTCGTTCTTTAACACGAAAACTACTGATCCGATTTGCATACGGTTTTCGCAGATATATTTGTCTTCTTCTAACTCAACATCTGGTGTATAAAAATCCCCCCTCCCATCCCTCTAAGGGGACCAAAGAGGCGGTCATATTTTGTATCAAACTTTTTTCTTGGACTTACTTCATATTATTAACTGTGTTTTCCAACTTAACATATTCTGTTGATAAAATCCCCCCCCCCACCCCTCTTAAGGGACAAAAGAGGGGGTAAGATTTTGTATCAACTGATGAAGTAGAAATACTTTAAATGGCAAAACAACTTTTGCCGGGTCAACTAGTTTTATATAAGTAAGAAATATGGTTTTACCTCCAAAATGACCGTTATGCTAACGACATAAGAATCATTATCAGGTAAAATTACCGGAGCTGACACAACGCTCATATTATATTGAGATTTCGCGCTTAGCTATTAATCCTTATTACGCTGGTCACATTTTGACGCTTCGGTCACAATTTATCTTTGGTTCGGTGACAAAATTATGAAATTTAGCCTAAGTTCCGAAATAAAAACCAGTATACTAAAAAGTGCTCATGACGTCTTGTATTCGATTCCATATTGTACAGAACCAGAGGCCGTAGACAAAGTCCCTTTCGTTAAAAACGATGACGAAATTCGTTATCAAAATGTATGGGATTTGACATTAGTCCTCGCAAGCGAAATGTCATTTAGCGATGACTTAATATGTCAAACCACCTACATTTTGTTAACGAATTTCTTCATCGTTTTTAACAACAGATACTTTGTCTAAGGGGGCAGGTAATTCTTTCAGCACTGCTACTTTCTCAGTAAACTTTATAATATACAGGGTGTAACAAAACGAAGCAATTGTACTTTAGAATGTGTATGTGATTTATAGAGTTTACTGTAAAAGTAGCAGCGCTGAAAGCGAAACTTTTCTTTAACTTTTGTATGGGCGAACGCATGACGCTAGGGCGCTTGCCAATACAAATCGCAAAAAAATACTGTTTCAGCGCTGCTATCTTTACAGTGAACTCTAAATATACACCTAAAAAAAAATTTACACCTTATCACGTCTTAGTTTTGTTAAAGGACACAATATAATGAACCCATGGTAGGTCAACAAGTTGGACGTTCTGAAATTCAAATTAATTCAGGAATAAAACAATTACTTTTTATACTAACCCTAAAGTATCACTTTGTTGTAGTTTCACCCTCTGTATTATTATAACTGATAACACCTAAAATTACACCTAATATTATAATAGCTCCCACACCGGTTTCGGTGACGGTGGCCGGTTTCATTGAAACCAGGCCAGCTACGCAGGAGTATATTTATAGTGCCCAATGTGTGTGCGCAGTACACAAGAGCACTCTCTATTCCTTTACTCTCATAACCCAGTGGGACGGCAGACCGACACGACCGGCGAGAGATCAGGCGCAGGACCGACTTTTTACATGCCCATCCGACGCATGGATCATCTTACTTGTCAGACAATCAGGTGATCAGCCTGCATTGTCCTAACCAAACTTGGAAATAACATGTTTCCAACGCGGGAATCGAACCCACGACCTCCGAGTCAAGAGCAGCGCTCTGTACCACTAGACCACGAGGCACACCTAATATTATTATGCCTATGAATCTTGATATTGTAATCAAGTCCAACACAGTTGTTCAAGTGAACGCACGACTGCCTGAACACGAAGCTACGATTGCCTCATACCCGACTTCACTACGCTTTGGCTTGATGCACAGACATAGATCAAGATAGATACCGCATGTCCCTCGATTTGTATGAAAATGAGCGTGCAACTTTTTTCCTACTTATTGTGACGTACCGATGATAAAAAACGTGTCTATTATCTAGGGTAACGTTTTTATTCGAATTCCTACAGCTCAATACGGCACAATTAGGCATTTTTAAAATTCCGATTGACGTCCGATTCCGATAGCAAACTAAACAACGGACTTTCGAAAGACGAGCATTACTCGTCGTTTGGCAACGCGATATGGCACACATGCGGTATCTGTCTTGATCTATGTCTGTGGTTTGATGTATCAAAGTATACAATGATTTTCTAAGGATTTTCTTATTAAGGATAGGCCATACGTCCTGTACTTGATAGGTCGAATCATACATGAAAGATCGAGGCCACATTACATCTTTTTATATTTTGTTTAAATATCAAATATTCATACTAATATTATAAATGCGAAAGTGAGTCTATCTGTCTTTTACCTCTTCACGCTTAAACAGCTGAACCAAATTTGATGAAACTTGGTATGCAGATATTTTGAGTCCCGGGAAAAGACAAATGATAGCTTTTGTCATGTAGTATTCATTAATATTTTTTAATTACACTCCTGAGGGCATAAAATAGGGGATCAAAATATTTTGCCTCACAGTCCTTCATGAGGGCAAAATGGATAAAGCTAGTTTCATACATCTTTGACTGTATGTACGAGTAGATATTTTTTGTAACGTCATTTAAGCGTGTGACGTCAAAATGATGTTATCATGGACGGAATAAAAATCACACGTGCGTAAATTTCACATCCGTACTCAGAATGTTGATTCTTTTTTTACAGATTTTTGACGTTTATCACAACTGCATCAATCTACATAAAGAGCAAAATAGTGACAAATGCTACATTGTGCCCGATTTTTTTTTAATTGATTTCGGAATTTGATTATAAAATGCAATTTTTTTAGCTTAGGATAGGCTACGCCGTACATTTTTTTAAAAGAAAAAGTTAAATCAAAATAGAACATGGTTTAATAAGTATATTGTTAATTCTGTATTATACATCTATGGATGTAGATTTAAAATACCACATTGGATGTTGTGTCATGTCTTTAATATACGCTTATGAATTTATGTATAATTTTTTAGCCCCAAACTACAACAAAAACTTGTATTTAAGTCTGATGAGTCTGTCTGTCTATATGTCTGAATTTGTTTGTGATTGAGCATGCGAATCGTTATCCTGTAAGGATTGAAATGATCTGCACGTGCGTGAAACACAGATGCTCCCCCACTCTGAACCCCAATGAGCGTAGATAGGTATGTATTTTGAATTGTAAATTATTATCATAAAAAGATTTGTCGAAAAATACGCATTGAACGTTATTTATTTATACTGCATATAATATGTTATAAATGCGAAGGTATGTCCGTCTTTATATCTGTTACTTTTTCACGCTTTAATTGCCAAACCAACTTTGACGTACCCTTAATTTGTGTATGAAGATACTTTGAATACCGCAAAAACGTTTTTCTCGTAACTTTCTGCCGCGCACTGTAAAACCCTGGAACGAACCTAGCTGTTACCAGCAGTATTTCCGGACCAATACGACCTGCAAACCTTCAAGAAGAGAGCGTTGCCTCTTAAAAGGCCGGCAACGCCAGCTCTTCTAATGTTGCCAGTGTCCATGGGCGACGGTAGTTGCTTTCCATCGGGTGTTTCGTACGCTGTTTGCCCCCTTATTTTATAAAAAATACGGTAAAATACAACAACGATAAAAATCCAGATGCCAGTGCAACAGCGTCGCGGGCAATATCTAGTTATCCGTTAAAATTTTTAGTTTCTTTGAAATAAATATATTTAAAAAGTATATCTATACATATAATAAAACTGTAGAAATGTGAATTCTGTACATTAAAGATATTCAAAAAATAATAAGCGGGGGGTGTCACTAGATCGCTATAGAAGCCAAAAATGTAGTTAGTTTTTGGTCTGTCTGTCTGTCTGTCTGTCTGTCTGTATGTTTGTTCCACTATCACACTAAAACTACTGATCCGATTTGAAAGCGGTTTTCGCAGATATATTTGTCTTTTTCCAACTTAACATCTGGTGTATAAAAAAATTTCCCCCCACCCCTCTAAGGGGGCAAAAGAGGGGTCAGATTTTGTATCAAACTTTTTTCTTTAACACAAAAACTACTGATCCGATTTGCATACGGTTTTCGCAGATATATTTGTCTTCTTCCAACTCAACATCTGGTGTATAAACTCCCCCCCCACCCCTCTAAGGGGACCAAAAAGGGGGTCAGATTCTTTAATGGACTTACTTCTTATTATTAACTGTATTTTCCAACTTAACATCAGGTGTACACAATTTTTCCCCCCACCCCTCTTAGGGGCCAAAAGGGGGGGTAAGATTTTGTATCAACTGATGAAGTAGAAATATTTTAAATGGCAAAACAACGTTTGCCGAGTCAACTAGTTATGAAATAATTTAACAGAGGCTAAAGTAAGCTGAACAGTACCCTCCAAAAATCGTAAAATTCAAACGTTTTTCCCAAAACTTCCGCTCTTATTTCATTTCTGAATTTGATTACTACGCTTGGTCTTTCTAAACAATGCACAAATTCGGCACTAAAGCGGCTAAAGCCCAGCTGAACGATATAATGTGCAAAAACCGCAAAATAGTTGGCAGACATCCAGCTATACCTTAACGCAATACCACAGGCCTCGCAAACGGTTTCGTACCTCGCAACTTATCAACTTGAATGAGATTAAGGCTTGAACGTAGAAAAAAGGCAGACGGAGTCTTAATATTATACACTGCACTGTGTCTTCAGAGTCGGCCACGCACACATTCTTACGCCTGTCAAATGGCCGGACTAGCGTATTGAATGTGTGCGTGCGGACCGTGTACATGCAGTCAGCCTTTTTTTTTTTTTTTTTTTTTTTTTTTTTTTTTTGCGCCGAGAAAATGCTGTTAAGCATCTTGCGGGGGATGAAGTCCTCCGCAAGTATGTGGGTCTCTGCTGCGCGCAGCCCCTACCCACTAAAAACTCGGCGGTACTCCACTATGCGCCTTGGGCGGGCCGCGGGATCGCGTGAGCCTACACCACGACTCCGCCGGCGAGCGCCTGCTGCTGCGCAGGCTCTTCTCTGTGGGGGCTTTTCGCCCCGTTTATGACTTACGTTGCGATGCACAGGAGTACGTTGTGCATCGCGACCAACTCGGGGACTCAGTACCATGGGTAACGGCATCCCCACGCCGCCACCCCGAGCTCCCCTCCTACGGCGGAACATAGCGGTCATCATGGTTGATCGCCCGTCTTCGCCTAGGCCTTCTCGAGCGAAGTGAACCAAGACGCGCCGCCCTTTCTCTCACGCGCTCGGCCTCTTCCTTGGCGGAGATAACTGCTTCCGCAAAGTTCTCCACCGCCCGCCATTTATCTTGGCTCTCCAGCATTGCACGTATTAATGCTGAGAGCGTTGTGTCTTGTCCGGTAATATTTGTCATGTCCGTTCGATGGTTGTCCCATGCGAGGCACGTCGAAATCGTGTGTTGGGCCGTGTCACATGTCTCATTACAGTGGTGACAGGCTGTTGTCTCTTCCCGTTTAACTATCTCACACAGGTACCGACCGAAACAACCATGTCCAGTCAATACCTGTGTCAGGCGGAACGTCAAAGCACCAGACTTCCTACGCACCCATTCTTTTAGAACAGGACGCAGGGCTGACAGTATATCAATGCTGACTCGCGGTTGTTCGAGCCGCTCCAACCACAGATCGAGTGCTCTATCATTTGCCGAGTTTCGCCACCGCTGTATAAGATCAAGCGGTGGGATGTTCCCCTCATCCCGTGTAGATTGGCAGCGCCAGTAGACTTCAGCCAAGGCTGAGGCTTCTAAGTCCCAAGGCACACTTCCTGCTAATGCGCATGCGGCGTCTTTTGAGACGGTACGATAACCCCTTATCACTCGTATCGCCATTGTCCTCTGAAGCTTCCCAAGAACCAAACGATTTTCGGGGCGCAGGTTATCTGTCCATATGGGCGCACCGTACATTACCATCGACTTAATGACGCCAAGGTAAAGACGGCGGCAGCTAAGACTCGGGCCCCCGAGGTTCGGGAGGAGCCACGCCAATGCTCCAGCAGTCTTTTTGACCTTTTCAGACAGCTGCTTGAAATGGTCCTTAAAGGTCCAGCGACTGTCAAGAACCAGGCCGAGGTACGTCATGGTTGACTTGACGACAATTCTGGTTCCGCCAACTGTTATGCCCAGATCTGGGGGCGGCGTTTTCCTCGGTCCATGGAAAAATATTGCCTCTGATTTTTCGAGGGCTACGTCGAGACCCAGCGCGCGGATACGGTGCACAGCTTGTGCAACTGCCGCCGTTGCGAGAATCACCGCATCTCTGTACGTTTTTCCACGCGCGACGACTAGAGTGTCATCGGCGTAGCATTCTAAATCTACGTCGGGAGGGTAGACATCTCGCAGTACCCAATCGTAACCGATGTCCCACAGCTCGGGCCCCAGAGCCGACCCCTGTGGGACACCGCACACGACTTCTTTTGTCTCCCAGCCCACCCGCGTCGGGTACTGCACCGAGCGACCACAAAGGTAACTATCGATGGTGTTGCGCAGATATTTAGGCACTTTGTGGTACCTTAGCCCCTCTTTAATTGTGGCCCAAGGCAGGGAGTTAAAGGCGTTCGATATGTCTAGAGACACCGCCAAAACTACCCCACCCCGGGGTACGACTTCTTTTATAATATTGCGCAACTGCGTCACTGCACCGATTGTTGAACGACCTCTTCTGAAGCCAAACTGGTTAGGACTAAGATTTGGCCCGACTCTGTCCAAATGCTGGCTAATACGAGCAACGATGATTCTTTCCAGGATCTTGCAAACCTCATCTAGAAGAACGATGGGTCTGTATGCCGACGGCTGGTCTGCCGGTTTACCATTCTTTCGAAGGAGTACCAGTTTGCCCGTTTTCCAGCGGGAGGGAACTTGACCCTCGACCAGACATCTAGTGAGAACGTCAAGCACCTGCGGCTCAAGCTCCTTCATTGCCAAGACCCACACGCGCCCTGGCACACCATCAAGGCCAGGTGCTGTGTTTTTCTCTCCCATTTTAAGCACGGCTGCTGCTAGCTCTGCGGACGTCACAGGTGGAACCTCCTCATCATCAGATTCATCCGATGGTGGGGCCATTATCGGTGGTGACCAGTCAGCTCTCGACGGAAAAAGGGCAGACACGACAGTTTCGCGCAGCTCTGGATCGAGACTCTGGGTAAGTGGTGTGGCGGCAGGGCGAAGCTTATGCCTTACCCATTTATAGGGCCTACCCCAAGGATCCCGCTCCAGAGTCGCGAGCCACTCCTCCCATGCTTCAATCTTGGCATCTCGGATGCTGTCCTTCAAAGCATGACGTGTCGCACGATATCTATCGTACAGCCTGTCTTCTTCGTCTTGGCTTCGATTGCGCCTCCGTCTATACCTGACATATCGGCGCCGAGCGGCTATGCACTCAATTCGCAACTGCTTTATCTCTGGGCGCCACCAATGCGCTCGGCGCCGAGGTCCAAGCGGCCGCACCCTCGGCATACATGCATCGCAAATTTCCTGCATGACATTGCTTAACCACGCTGCGCCCTCTTCGGCCCCCCCGCCCGCAGGGAGTGGTGCCCAGGATGCTACAATCGCAGCCTCCTTTAGGATCTCTTTATTCAAACCTCTTAATGACCATCTAGGCAATGCGTTTGTGGATACTCGATTACGACTGTCAAGGACACGTGCTGAGACATCATAACGGATATATCGGTGGTCGGATAGTGTTTCCACCTGGTCCAGTACACGCCAGCCATTGATTTCATGCGCGATAGTTGCGCTGGCTAGCGTGATATCGACTATGGACTCTCCCCTCTGACGAACACATGTCGCAACGCTGCCCCTATTCAGAACGACAAGACCCAGATTCGTCAACCAGTTCACCATTACTCGGCCTCTGGCGTCAGTCCGCCGAGAACTCCAAAGCGTAGATTTCGCATTAAAATCCCCAGCGACAACCACCGGATGGGAAATTCCACTTATGAGAGTGGTAAGGCGTGAAAGAAATTCCTCGAAATCAGACAGCGGCCTATTTGGTGAAAAATAAATACCAACCACAGTAAAATTATCGAGGCTAACTGCAACAAATCCCCGACCCCTGACTGTACTACCACGGGGCGAGACTACGACATTTGGGCCAATAGCAACGGCCACTAGTGAATCAGCATCGCCAAACCAATCACTCCTGGATGGTATGCGATATGGCTCAGCCACTACGGCCACATCAATAGACCACTGCGCCATAGAATGGACTAGAAGATCCTGTGCTCTAGCGCAGTGATTTAAATTGGTCTGGAGGAATCGATTATAGGCCATTATTGTGTTTCCATTTCAGCTTCCTTCTCTGCTCCAGATGCTACCGCTGCTATTTCTGCGGGTTTCTTCTTTGCACTATCTTTCTTTTTTGGCGCACTCTTACCACAGATAGAACTGCCAACTCGATGATCTGCTGGCTTGCCTTTCGACTCGCACAGTGCACAGTGCAACGCGTTTTGACAAGACGCGGAGACGTGGCCCGGCTGCCCACAACGGTAGCACAATCCAGTACGGTCAACCTCGCAGCCGCATTTCGTACGTGCGTGGCCGGTCTCTTGGCAGCGGTAACACCGCATAGGGCGCGCGGAAAGTAAGGTTACACGCACCACAGTCCAGCCAACGCACACTCTAGTGTTCGGAGCCGTGATCTTCTTGGCTGCATCCACTGGACACTTCAACCAGACGGAGCCACGGCCGTTCCGATCGCGGCGAATCTTCCCTACTTTTATATTGCTGGCCAAGCATGCACCTGATCTCGCGACAGCCTCCGCAATTTCAGTAGGAGTTGCGGAGTCATCCAGACCGGTTATACGCAGCTCCACGCACTTTTGAGGGCGAGAGATGCGCACGTTCTCCTCACCAAGGACTTCTCGTAACTTGCCAGCTAGGGCATCAGCTTTGTCTTTGTTGGCATTCCCGGAAATCTCATAAATACGGGCCCCGGTGACTGCCTCCCTATATCGTACTCCTGGAATATCCAAAGCGACCAGGTCGACACGCTTCTTAGCCTCCTCTAACACACTTAGGTACGTGATGCCTCGCTTCTCCGCCTCCGGTTGTAGAGTGAGGACTACAGCCGAAGTCTTAGGAGAGCGAAGCTTTCTCTTCTTTCTTTTCTTTGGCGCCTTGACTTTCTTTATCTCTTCCTTACTCTGCACCTTTCCTTTCCTTTTAACTACTCTAGACCACTCTTCCGTAGGCTGCCTTGGTGCAGTCGTTACTTCAACTTCACTACGCCTTGTGTTTGCCGCTTCCGCAGCAGCGGCAGACTGGCGCGTCTTCTTCCTTCTTTTATTATGTGTTAGACCTGGGTTGGTCGGCGGCATTAAAGTGGTGACCACCGTTTCCAGCTCAGGTCCTCTTTTGTTCCTGCTCTGTGAAGGCTCTGCGGGTATTGTAGCAGGCGCTGTGTGATCTTTCTTTTTATCTGCCGCGAGGGGCGGACGTATACTAGGCACTGGCAAAAGCCGGGCCTCAAGACCCTCTAGCCTTGCGTCTAATCTCGCACTTGATAATTTAACCGCCTCTTGCACGGCTTGCTGCATAAACTCTTCTACATTCAACTCCGTAGTTGCAATAGTTGTCTGCGGCAGAGCTGTTTGCAATCGCGCATATGAGAGTTCGCGTTTCATTGCCATGAGGTCATTTCTCAGCTCTGAGATTTCCTTGGACAAGCGTGTATTAACCGCCTCTAGAGCCCTTATCTCATCCGTCTTAGAGCGATTCAGCAGAACCGCACACGCCTGCTGTATAGCAGTCGTGGACTCCTTTAAGATATTCACAAATGAGGCACTTTTAGACTTTTTAGCCACTCCAGCAATGGCGTCTAAATTGGATGTTATAGTTGCATCTAGTGCGCTCATGGTCATGTCATCTTTGTCGTAGTCCGAGGTTGTGGAGTATTCTGATGGCCGCAAGTTACACGGGATCAAGAACTTCCCTGTCGAGTCCAGGTTCCCTCTCTCGGTCTCGGTTGGTGCATGGAGCTCTCGCTCGTCAGCCAGCCCGACCTTCTTAGCCTTATACCGGCCAGCGGATGCTCCAGTACTTGGCGGTCTACCTCTGCCGCGTTTCGAAGTGGTTAGGCCACTTTCGTTAACGCGGTCATCATCCGATAGTGTTCCTGGCCTTTTACGCAGAAACTTCCTTCTTTGAGTCTTTGGCATCGGAGTTACTTCGGTCGTGCTATTTCCGTCCTCTTTTCTTTGAGGTGATTCTCCTCTGCCCGGTTCATTATAGAAGAACCGACTCGACCTGTTGGATCCGGGTGTTGACGCCCGCGATCCCTTCTCCTCGTCTTCAGTCACAGTCATCATATCCATATCGTCTCGTCCGTCACTATCTATTAAAACTTCCTCCCTCAAAACTTCTTCAATCTCCTCCTGAGCAATAGGTGCCCCCCCCGTATACGTGGGGCGACCCCCCGCCGAAGCGAGAGTGTGGGATTCTCTCCTAAGAGGACCCACCCGGGGAATATTATCCTTATTGCTGCTGTCCATAGTTGATCATTTAAAGGCTGAATCCTGACCCACGTCCTAATTGCGTAGACACCCTCTCGCAACGCACCCCATCGCCGGACGTTACCAACTTAGGGTTGGGGACCCACAGGTCCATACATCACACAACCACACACTGATTTACACAAAACAAACTCACATAAACGAAGAGTTAACCAAAAATTAAAGATAGCGGGAGATAAAAAACAAACAGTGATGAAATATAGACTAACCAAGACAAAACAGAACCAAAAGAAGAGTAATAAAAAGTAAGGAAGTTATTAACTAAAAAGAACCAAAGAAAGAACCGGCGTTCGGCCACCCGCTTGCGTCACCCTGGAGCGGCCACGGTGGTGCAAGCGAGTGTTACCAGGGGCACCAAACGGGGAGGAACCGGCACACCCCCACATGCAGTCAGCCTGGCCGAATCTGAAGACACAGTGCTGTGTATAATAAGACTCTGTCCGTCTTTTTTTCTACGTTCATGGATTAAGGTTCTTTGTTAATTTTTAAGCAATTTACTCTGCTTTAGATACTACTAGTCATATTAGCTTTAATACTTCCAGCCAAATATCAATAAAGTTTATGTTTTTGACATACATTTGTATGTCTTTCCACATTGGCATGGGAATATTAATAATTCATCAAGCCCCAAGCGGTGGCATGCAACCGCGATAAAAAAAGATAAGCTATTTTGTCTCGTTTTTTCCACGATCGACGGGTTACGATGGTCAACGTCGATATTTATTTGACTTTGATTTTATAGACTACACAATAATAGTGGCTGCCATGGCTATTCATGGCATAATGTGGCATGAACAATAAGTATTTTTTAACGATAACAATACTAAAATGAAATTACAACAAATAGTTTCACAGTTAGCTCCTCCGATGTTGCAATTATTATATTATGTATAATATGATCATATACCGCATATCATATATATCATCTGTACCGTATGTGCTCATCATGTAACGCTATTAATATGACTTTCGACATATTTTCTGGTACTCTTGTCTCTTCTAAAAATACTCTTAAGGAGATCTTCGGCTAGGGTACTGTTTTCTGTTTTTTTGTTGTTACTATGTCTATAAATGTGTTTTAGAATTAGTGGTTAGTACTTAGTGCTTAGTTGACACAACTTTTATTTGTTATGTCATAATAATATGTGCATGTTGTGTTCACTCTTTAGAGGGATACATTCTCAGGTATTACAACTGTTTTATACTTTATTATTTATTATTACATGTATTGGAATTGTATCTTGTTTTGTGAATCTAATAAAAAAAATCATGGCTATCACTTTCATCAGGTGACCTATCTGCTCGTTTGGTTCATGCAGACACTTCATATGTCGCTAAGATCTACACGATCCTTTTCTCAGTCACACAAAGCCTCATCCAGCGTGCTTTAACCCGACGCCTTTTGATTTTATATTCCATTTATACAGCTTCGTTAGCTCGAGAGCGTTTAACAGCTTGGTCTCAAGATTAATAGCTGTAGCTTACTGGGGAAGTGTAGATGCATAAGTGAAAAGAAGGTTGGCAAGATTTAAAACATGTCTCGCCATGCTGAGAAATTAATTAGTAAAAATAAAAGAAGGTCGAAAAAAACTAACTCGATTTCGTAAAAAAGAGTCTGAAAAGGTCAAAATGAGAAAATTCGCTAATAATAATAAATCCAACGATACAAAAATTAGTAATATGATTTCCAAGTAAAGTAGAGCCCTTCTTTTAGATTCCCTGTAGTCGTGTAAAACCAACAATAACTATGAAATTCACTATAGTTAGTCGATTGCTAAAGACATTATTGTTGGTTGGTTAATGTGTTAAATTTTGATAGGATATTTTAATAGAAAATATTATATTATGTATTTCTTATCGCTATAACCACTAAACTAGAGCAAATAATAATGATACATTGTAATAATAAAAAAATTGAAATAATAATATTTTTTTTCTTGAAAAAAGTGAAAAAATATATGCAATTCTTTTAGATTATACCTATAGAAACCTCTTGAATCATGAATCACTTTATCTATTAAAGAAAACCGCATCAAAATTCATTACTCACTGCGTAGTTATAAAGATTTAAACAAGATATACATTATAGATCATTATTTAAAAGAAAGACAACGTGTAGGAACTTTGTTTTATACTCTGTACACGTGTCACTACTGAATTCTGATGACGTCACAAAACGTTACTTCAAAATGTCTACCAAACGTTATTAAAAATGTAAAAGGCATTTAGACTACGTTATTTAGACTAACGATATAACATTAAAAGCAACTGACTTGACTCCATTATTAATAACATTCTTGAGCAGTGACTTTTTACCGTTACAAGGACAGGCCCTGGCCCTTGTCTGAGTGTTGTTTGTCCTAAACGTGAAACGAACGGCCAACTCCCAATTTATTATCTACGGTGTAAAAGACATGAAAAAGTTCTTAGGACATAATATTCACAAGAGATAAAATATAAGGTTACATTATTCCTACTAATGTATAGTATGATTATTTAATAAATAAAAACATAGGAATATAATTATAATTGAAACTGTAAGTGTAGGTAATTGTTTATTAATCTTTGTACTTTGATTAGCTTGTCCAACAAGCCAGACTACAATAGTAATAAAGTTTGTAAATTATCTGTAGATGTGTGTGTTTTATTATTTTTTACGTGCAAATGTCTGGATCAATCATGAATTAAGAAGCCGAAAACTGTCAGCCTGAAACAACAAATAGGCTACTTTTCATCCCTAAAAAAACAGTATTCATTTGGCATAATGTAATATACCGGGCGAAACTAATTAAAAACTAGTTATCGTTTTAAATTATTTTACACTAGCACTGTTTACTTTATTGTTCTGAGTGACTTATCCTTACTAGCTAAAACCTTCACCCCCTCACTATTCTTGGTTCACCTGTTTTCATTATTTATAGAACTTTTCCGAAGGGACGCTTTCTGAGCCCTCGTGCCTCCTTTGTCGTCCTTAAAAGGGCTTTACTGAGATAGTTTTGTTTTAGGGCCCTTAAATAAACTTTAGGGTCAGCTAGTGACAAATTGATAGCGAAATTGAGATCAAATTGTGACACTCAAATTTCAAACGAGCCAAGGAAATTGTTCAAACTTAAAATAATAACAAATTAAGAGAATTCCAGCAGAATAATCTTGAAATATTATCTTAAACACTTTGGTATAACTGGATAGTGTTAGTTTAACACTTTACAAATATCATCAAAATATTGTACAGACTATTTGTATAATTACTTTAGTTAAATTAAAATTTAGGGCCTGTTTCACCATTTCCTGATAAGTGCCGGATAGGCTATCCACCACTGAACTTGACAGGTAGAGTATGGAGGATCTGTCAAAAAAGGTATGGATAGCCTATCCGGCAGTTTATCAGGAAGTGCTGACACAGGCGCTTAGTCTAATTAATATACCAAAATTTTGGTATGTATACTTTTACCATATTATACCTATATATAGTATAATATCTATGGACGCTTCACACCTCGTCAGTCTGGCCCCGTGCTAAGTACTTAAAGGACTTGTGTTACAGGTACCAGACAACGGAAATATATTTAATACTTTTATAGGTACTATACATATTATATTTAAGATTTTTATTATATGATACACGTCATATTTAAGACACATCCATGACCCAGGAACTTTGAAAACTTTTTGTTCCGTCGGTGGGATTCGAACCCGCGACCCCCGGCTTGAGCCACCAATAGCCCACCAACTGAGCCACAGAGGTCGTCAAATATATTTGATTAGATTTAATATAATATGATATAATACTAAAATGAAATGTTGTTTCGCGGTGCAGCGGCCAAACCGTGCGTCCGCGAGCGTAATAATATAAGAATAAAAGTAAAAACAATAGCGTACAGGCACAGAATAGATAATAGTACAAGTACAGGCAAGCACAACATTATTCTTGAACATTTTCGTGGACGATTGAGTCCTATCAAGCTATAAACTTTGATATCACGACATAAAACCCAAACGAAAGTCGATAATGACGTGTCTGACGTCAGACTAATGACGTCACGTGACGTGACGTGATAAGGATGTGACAGCATCAAAAATATTATAACCACTTTATTGGCTTTACGAGAGCAAAATATTATTTCTGTACAAATATTTCTTCACTTATATTGGTTAAGGTGATTCTAGACGTTTTCCTCTTAATTACGATTTACTTTATTATTTTTATGCTATTGCATACTGCATAGCTTTTATCGTGGGCTTTGAGAGCGGTGACCGAATCAAGAAATTCCGTAACGAAAATAAACCTAACACCCCCCCACTCTTACCGGCACACCGCTTGCGCGCACCGCTTTGACAGTCAGTGCGTTGCTGTTCGACAGGTTTGCGCGATGTTTGTCGCATTATAATACTGTATACAATTATTCTAAATGTCCATCCTAATTCAATCAACCTCTGATTTATGGCCATCCCCTGAGCAAACGACCTTGACCACTATAATATTATACTTATCTTAGTTCCAAAATTGATCCAAAAAAAATCCAACGTCGAATATGTAGTTAATGAAATTATTGTCTATCTATTGGCGTGTGTTTCAAATAAAAGTAATTTGTAAATACTGGGGAGATGCTGAAATTAGTATGCTTGAATTTTAATAAATTGGTATTAATTTGAAAGCTGATATCATGAGTATAATAAACAAAAATAGAAAATTAATAACGGAGAAAGGAATGCTGATAATATCGTGAAGATTATTGCTGTATTTTTATTATAACTTAGTAGCTTTCAAATTATGAGTTTATAAGGCTCTAAATACAGTAAATTACGCCATCTCCGTAGGGGGAGCGCCTTACCCATAATTTTCAAACGTTTGTCACGTTTGCCGAGTCATCAAGTAATTAAAAAAACTAAGAACACGCTTTTTTTACAAAGGGTTACAAACAAACATACAAACATACAAATTGAAAAATGGAATAATTATTAATTATATCAAATTAGTGTATTGTCATCGGTCCTCGATAAATCTACAAAGTTTGTACGAAATCTGGCCGTTTAAAGTGGGTCAAAATCGCGCCCAAAGAAGTCGGTTACAAACATGTTACAAACAAATATACAGGTGAAGCTAATAAAAAGCGTATAAAAAAAATCATTACTCTTCCCAAAGACTCTACCGCAGTCGGTCAAAAAGATAACTTGCAACCATATGAGTTCTATTTAACACAAGTCCGTATATTATTATGACAACAAATTCGAGCAATTATTATTTACGAGCGCATATCTTGCAGTTAAACTTAGTTTATTACTAAATAAAGCGCTTATGCAAATGTGTGCTTTATTTGAATACAGATAGGCAATAAAATCGCTTGCACGTATGTTTTTGTTCCTGGCAATGTTTCATGGGATCGCAATTAAAATGGCGGACAATATGGCGCGTCCGCTTCCGCTTCCGGCTTATCGTTATGCCTTTTCATTGGTTACCGTTGACCTTGGTTCTAAATGAGCTTTGGATAATGTACTGAACTCACATACGATTCAGTTGATAGCTCATTTCCTAGGCCCACATTCACCAACTTGGGTTTATTTTGGTCGTGGATTAAATATTTTGATTTTTTGTATGTATTAGAGAAAGGCCATGACAATTGACAATTTGCAGTTTAGCACAATATATTATTAGCACAATATCAAAAGAACAAAACATATAAAAGCAAACTTTATTGATACATTACAATAATAATAATTTATAGAAATTTTATTTTAATATCTTTCAAATATTACAAAAGGAAACATTTGTTAATTTCTTGCAGTGAATAAGCTAAAAAGGGTCGATTTTGATAAAATTCGGTTACTACAAATAGACTCAGGGAAGGACATAAGCAACATTTGTATAGCGAGAAAATGAACTTTCGAAGAAATTGATTCCTATATGCAGTTCATGGACCTACGTCATGTGGTCGGCTTGTGTCAATTCAATGTTTATTGTGATCTGTCGGATAGGCAGATGGCGGACCTAAGTATAATTTAGTTGCTATAAGTCAAACCCATCAGACCGATCACAGCTATCATTAAATTGACATGAGCCGACCAAACGATGTAGGTCCGTCAACTGCCTAGGAATCAACTTCTCTGATAGTACAATCACCGTAGAAAACTGCTTTTAGGTGGGTGAAGCCGCGCTTCTAGTTGAATAATATATTGGCTACAAACATAAAATTTTTCTTACAACTTTTCACCAATTTTTTTATGAACGTTATAACAAACTACAGTTTTATCTCTTCTATAAACTCAGGTTAGCAATCTTATAAATTGAGTGCTATTGATAAAACTGTATTTAACTTGTAACCGCTCGAAGCGGGCTACTTCTTCAAAACAAAGAGTTTTCCAACTGCGGCATTGAAAATGGCGCCTTAACCGCGATTAAACTGGGCTGCTCTATTTACTTCATTAAATAAATAAAAACTTTCTGTTGACGAATAGTTAAGAGTAACTTTAATGGTGGTTCCTGTAGGCCCTGTGGCCTATATTTGAAAACGTACGTGTGCTATTTTTGTGCAAAAATGTGTTTATCTGTGTCTTATTAGTGTGCGCTAAATCGTTACTGATCGAACTCGCTATGAAGATTCTTTTAGTCTGCAGGTAATGGACATAATTATTATGATAATAACATTTATTTCGCAAAAAAAGTTACCGGAAAAGTATGTTTTAAATAAATCATAGCCTATGTCGGTCTCCGCAAGTGGTCTACTTTCTTACCAAACATCAAAATCGGTCCATTACTGATTATTCCAAACAAACCTATCTTATTAATGTCAGTGCCTACTAGAGAACACAACTCCTTTGAACCAATAATTGTTTATCGCACTAGAACCGTACATTTTTCTGGTATGAAAGTATCCTATATTCTTTCCCGGGACTCAAAGTATGTCCATACAAACTTTCAGAACTCAGAACCACTTTTGCAATATTTGGAAATATGGATACATAATATTTTATCCATTAGCCTAATATTATTTTCAACAATAAAACCTTTTTGTGACGTCACTCTGTTCAATGACGTCACATTACATTAAATAAAACTACCCGAAGATCCACTTAACTTGAGTGGCGATAGGAAATCCTTTTAAATGGAGAATCGTAATCCTCCTTGAGGTTTCAAATGCAAATTCACTTATTAAGAGGTCGTTAAGTAATCGTTTTTTTTTTTATTTTATACTTTTGTAGATTATTTTTTCTGGTAATATTGAATAGTTTAATTAAATTAAGGGGGAGAAAAAGAAACGGTGGAAGGCTGCTACTTAATACTTAATTATCAAGGTGATAAGGATGTAAAATTTTTGCGTGGATCGATGGCGAAAAGTACCTATTACGCAACGTCACAACACAAAATAAAGTTGAAGCCATGTATAATAATATATCACCAAAAACATACCTGTTAAAACGGGGCCAAGTTCCTATTCACTAATTGTTCGCCTTAAAAAAGAGTTGAAATCCAATTCAATGCCAAGTTTAGATGCACTTCCAAATCGATCATAATCATCTTCATCAACAGCCTGATCCTAAATACTTCTAAATTTGAACTTGGCAGGTTAATTTAATCACATAGATATCTTATATTTAAATTTAAAAATTATACATTATCAAGTGCTACTAGCATGAATACCTGCCAAGTTCAAATTTAGAAGTATTTAGGATCAGGCTGTTGATGAAGATGATTATGATCGATTTGGAAGTGCATCTAAACTTGGCATTGAATTGGATTTCAACTCTTTTTTAAGGCGAACAATTAGTGAATAGGAACTTGGCCCCGTTTTAACAGGTATGTTTTTGGTGAGATTTCAATACTTTTTTTAAGGAATCATACCAATTTGTTTCTTTCCTCCTCATCTTATTTCAGTGTATTTACTTGTACATATTAATTTTTATCTCAAATTCATAGATGAGCCGACTCACGCTTGACCAATTACTCAAATTTCTTAATTTTTTGTTAATCTACATATAACAAACAACCGGTGTGCCAAATTTCATAACGCTACGACAACTGGAAGTGGCCTAGAGGTTTTGATTACCGATTTTTATCTCAAATTCATAGATGAGCCGACTCACGCTTGACCAATTTCTCAAATTTCTTAATTTTTTGTTAATCTACATATAACAAACAACCTGTGTGCCAAATTTCATAACGCTACGACAACTGGAAGTGGCCTAGAGGTTTTGATTACCGATTTTTATCTCAAATTCATAGATGAGCCGACTCACGCTTGACCAATTTCTCAAATTTCTTAATTTTTTGTTAATCTACATATAACAAACAACCTGTGTGCCAAATTTCATAACGCTACGACAACTGGAAGTGGCCTAGAGGTTTTGATTACCGATTTTTATCTCAAATTCATAGATGAGCATACTCACGCTTGACCAATTTCTCGAATTTCTTAATTTTTTGTTAATCTACATATAACAAACAACCTGTGTGCCAAATTTCATAACGCTACGACAACTGGAAGTGGCCTAGAGGTTTTGAAGCCGACTCACGCTTGACCAATTTCTCAAATTTCTTAATTTTTTGTTAATCTACATGTAACAAACAACCTGTGTGCCAAATTTCATAACGCTACGACAACTGGAAGTGGCCTAGAGGTTTTGATTACCGATTTTTATCTCAAATTCATAGATGAGCTGGCTCACGCTTGACCAATTTCTCGAATTTCTTAATTTTTTGTTAATCTACATATAACAAACAACCTGTGTGCCAAATTTCATAACGCTACGACAACTGGAAGTGGCCTAGAGGTTTTGAAGCCGACTCACGCTTGACCAATTTCTCAAATTTCTTAATTTTTTGTTAATCTACATATAACAAACAACCTGTGTGCCAAATTTCATAACGCTACGACAACTGGAAGTGGCCTAGAGGTTTTGATTACCGATTTTTATCTCAAATTCATAGATGAGCCGACTCACGCTTGACCAATTTCTCAAATTTCTTAATTTTTTGTTAATCTACATATAACAAACAACCTGTGTGCCAAATTTCATAACGCTACGACAGCTGGAAGTGGCCTAGGAATTTTGATTATCGGTCAGTGAGTCAGTGCCAAAATTAGCTATTTTTACAAGGAAATATTTCAGGATCTAACAAATCTATATGTATGAAATTTGGTATATTGCGTAAGTACTAGTATATAATTAGGTAGGTAAAATTTTATCTTTGCTCTCGCAATAGGCACTGAGATACAAGGGGGTCAAAAGTGCGTCGAAACCGTTCGTGTAAATAGTGCACGGCATGCGCGCGGCCTGCTGGAACTTGGCCGCGCACTCCGTGCGCTTTGATAATAAAGAGCTCGGCCATCCCTCATCCTGCCGGCCGCCTCGTAATTTACTTTGTTTCAATTGTTACAACTCACAATGATTTATTCTTTCTTTTCTTTTCGGAAGTTTTATGAATTCAGTGACGTTTAGTATTTGATTAAATAAATTTGAGTTTGTCGTTATTCATAAAACTACTTACCTTGTATAAAAAAAGATATTTGAGAATTTAGTTTATTGAGTATTATAGAATAGAAAATATAGTTTATTTGATATACCCGAAATAAAGCTGTAAGATAATTTCTTACAGACTAAGTTCATAGCATAGTAAATTTATAAAATCGGCCAAGTGCGAGTCGGAGTCGCGCACGACTTTGTTTATCATCTCGCGGTGTGGCCGCTAATTCGCGCGCTCGGGCGGCCGCATAAATACGGTCGATCTTAAAGCTATACGCGTCCTGTATTCGAGGATTTGTACAGCCAATAATAGAATATTTCAGCTGAAATTCCGGGATTAGCGTTCAATTAATTTGATTAAATGGCGGCCATTATTGTAATTCAGTTTCCCATTACGTATAAGAACTGTACCCTCATTAATTAGCGAACTTGCCCGGTAGCAAATATTGTGAATTATAGCTTTGTGGCCGATGATAAACGCACATGAAACTACTCAATGAATAATGATACACGGCTGTAGGTGATGTAGCGAAGTTAGTTTTTGTAAGTAGACTATAGTAGATCTTTGACGACAGTGGATATTATAATATATTATAATATGTTTAATACATTATATTCTCTTTATCAGGAGTATGGTTTCAACTGGATTTTTATTTGGAATAAATCACAAGTTTCATTTAAAAAATCCTTATATATTTTAATAGCGAAAATGCACAGGTTCACTATACATAATATTATATTATATTATCATTATAGCGGAAATGCATACATTTTGCAACAAAAGGGCTCGGATAGATTTGGATGAAATTTGGCACGGCCAAAATATTTTTATTACGGAATGGGTACAATTCCCAGATATAGGTACACAGAAAATATCACAGTTATCACCTAGATTTTAAGTCAAAAATGTATCACTAATTTTGTACAAAGGTCTCAAAATCGAACATTACTTTGAAACCCACAGTTTTAAGTATTTCATTCGTGAAAGTAATCTCTCTTTTTCAATATTTTAGGCCTTATCTCCCCATCTCGTTGACAGCTGGTCTCCATTCCACTCTTATCTACAATATCACACTTTTCTCTTTGAAGCTTTGTTTGTGTATTTTACAATTTACTCTAAAGTACAGTAGCTGTTTTAAGCAGCCTACGAGATAAAAAGGAAGGGCGATTTAGGTAGTTTGTGTAGTGTATGTTTATAAATATACTTTATTATACACAATAAATTACGTCTACAAAGTTTAAAAATATAAATATTATAAGAAAAAAGTATACAAAGGCGGCTTTATTACTAAGCAGCAATTTCTTCCAGACAACCTTTGAACGAGTGGATTAGATTGATGGATTTGGGTATGGTGCTAAAAAGTATATTATTAAAATGAAACTTTAATAGATTTATAGTAACGAGTAACATAGGCTAGCAGTATGACAGCATAAGTTTTAAAAAAATAAACCTTTAGTAACTTTGTGTACCTACGAGTACTATAATTCCTACAAATCCACAAAATTTTCAATGAAAATTTTCTCGGCATTAGAAGTTTTAACAGTCAATATTAAATCAATTCGGTTTACATGGGTCAAAGGGAAGGGATTTGGTAATTTTAAAAGGGCGACTGACGTGTTTTAGACCCTTCACCCTACACCTTTTACGCAGATAGGTAGAATAATTTATTTTTAGCCAGATTAAAATGTTTTTACGTTTTTACGGAGTTTTAAATTACAAAATTCAAAGTGTAAAAGATTTTCTTTCAAAATAGATTGAATTGTTAAAGTGAATATAATTTACATTGAACAATATTTTTTAGCTTAAGACATAATAAATTTTTAGTTCAAAATGTACAAAAGTGAGAAACTGTAAATGCGGTTAGTAAAAGAAAATCACTGTGTATTGATGAAAAGGGTTAAGATTTTTCTCCTTTCCATTTAACGACAACTTTCTATAACGCCATAAAATACATAGACCCTTCAGTGTCGTTGTAATAATTATAATATTATATAGAGTTTACACTCTATCTCCATACCAATTTTTTAGAAAAATTGGTTTAGCGGCTTGGACGTGAAGAGGAACAGACAGAATTTCGCATTTATGTCTAATATTATTACAAGTATGTATATTTATTACAAGTATGTATATTTATTACAAGCATGTATATTTTTGTGGAAATTTGATAATCGGTTGTTGCATAATTTCTCAAATAATACCTATGTTAAACTATAATATTATAATACACAATATCGTTTAATCATAATCACTAGCACACACAGTTTGTGTGTGCTAGTGACTAGTATCTGTGTCTGTCTGTCATACACAGATTAAATGAAAACTAAATGAACTGTCAGCAGCAGTATTTCCGGACCTATACGACCTGCAAACCTTCAAGAAGAGAGCGTATTCACTCTAAAAAGGCCGGCAACGCACCTGCAGCTCTTTTGATGTTGCGAGTGTCCAATGATGGGCGACGGTAGTTGCTTACCATCAGGTGACCCGTTTGCTCGTTTGCCCCCTTATTTAATAAAATAAAAAAAGCAAAGCCTCAATAATTTAAAACAAACAACAATAATTTAATTCAACATCAAATTAACGTCCATTAACGATAATGATTCACGACAAAAAACATTAACATGATAAATAAATCAGGAGATTTTGTCCCGCCATGAATTTCCAAGATAACGCGAACGGTACAATCAGGAAATCGGCGACAAGTGCTTTAATATTGAAAAGGTTTTGGTAACAATATAGCCTTTTACGTTGAACAATAGAATTGTGGAACACCATAAAGGCATCCATACAAATATTATAAAAGCGAAAGTTTTCGGGAAGAAACCGCTGTATTATTTTTATTAAGTTAGGTAATAAACACTCGGGGACTGCAGCGGTATTGCTTATAGTAGAGCATTTTTTATCAACTTATAAGCAAATATAATGATAAATTTAATTCAACGCCGCACCGCAGCTGTGCCGGTCGGTTTATTTTCGTTACGGAATTTCTTGATTCGGTTGCCGCGCTCAAAATTTGCGATTAAAGCTATGCCTAAGCGATTCAAAGTATATAAATATATTTTTTATACTTTGAATCCTGCTTAAGAATAAAGGATAATTTTAATTATGCTGGAGTTATTCACTGTTCGTGTGTGATAAAAAGTGCACATTATACTAAAAATTTTACCAGTTAAAATATAGTAATATATTGTGGTAGCATGTAAGTCAATATTCTTGTAAAGCAAGCCACCTTATCGCGGTTTATTTTTCGGTCCCCAAGTATCCAAATCACACTGGCGGATCAATGGCAAAAACTAGTTAAGTACAAAACAGCAATATTTAATTTTCAGTTTCTGTGATTTGTTGACTGGAGTTTATCTATGCAACAGCGTTGTTCATTGGTTAATATTTCGTCGTTAACAAAAAATGGAAAGCGCTAGTGAAGAGATAAACTTCAGTCAGAAACCGGCTATATAAGGCTTGATTTATATGCACTCGCCCAAACGCGCGTTTTGGCGGCCACAACGCAATTGTATGACGTGTTATAAGCTGCGCCGCTATTCAAATAAATCATCACAAACGAATTGCTTGTGATCTCGTGGTGTAGCGACAAAACCGCTCATTCTCTGCAAGGTGTAACAAAATTAAGTGATAATACTTTAGCGGGTGTATGTGGTAGTAGCGCTGAAAGAGCAATTTTTTTTTACTTTTGTATGGGAATAATATACATGACGCTGGAGCGCTTGCCCATACAAATCAGAAAAAAAATTTGCTCTTTCAGTGCTACTACTTTTACAGTGAACTCTATGTAAGGAACATAATATACACCCTATAAAGTATTATCACTTAGTATTGTTACACCCTGTATAATTCGAACCTAAGATACCTACATCAACGTAAATACCATCACGTTATGCCTCAAGCCTTCAAGGTAATAATGGAAGGCTTATGTTGACTTAGGAGGGTAAAAATAATATAACATAGAGGAAAATCCCACCCTGAAATATTATGGTCTATTTCAATCATAATATAATAATAGTTATAGGAGTGATCAAAAGTATATATTTGGAAAGCCATTATTAATTATTATTATTGCTGCTTTAAGTGGCATACATTAATAATAAAAATCTAATGACCTAGGATAGTTTTTAAAGTGGGTAGTCGCCGCCGCGACCGCCACCGCTGCCCGCGTCTGTCTGGGAGACGCCTTATACAGGCCTTGTGTCAAAAAATGATTAGTAGAAAAAATGTTATGTACCCTCCATACGCGCTGTGTAACTTTTTAGCTACATATTCACTTGAGGCTGACTCAGGCCGAGCAGCATCGACTTGAAGCAAACCGAGGCTGCCCACTCTGAGGCATAGGCTCGAGGCACGACCGCGATGACACCAAGACGCGCGCGCCCGTCTCCACCAAGTTCACGGCTCGGAGTGAGGCTTCTTTGAGCGCGCCCAAAAGACCGACAAAATATGGCTCGGCCCGCGGCAACGAATTTGCCTCATGGCGCTGTGTGCCACAGGTTGAGGCAGCGTCTCCACTTGTGCGGCCTCGGGTCGATCGGCTGCCTCGCCCTGAGTCTGCCTCAAATGGATAGGCAGCTAAGAGGGTTACTGTTTACTGTTTAGCTACTTTTGTGAATCTGGAGGCAAAAACTCGTAATCGGTTAAAACCTAGTTCAATTTACTTCATGCCAATTTAATGTGTTTGTTGGTGGTCTATTATAATCAAAATGGGACTAGACAAACATGAAAGGGTCATATTTTGTATAATTAATATAATAAGACCCAAACGAACCCTCGGTTCGTTATTCAGAGATAAAGGGATGGAAATATAATATCTATATGAGGGAAAAGGATAAAACACACCAATATTTCATTCCTAATTAAACCAGATTACTTTGATGTGGTTTCCGAAGCCTTGTAATTTAAAAGTTGTTGATTATCTCAATAATATTAATTTCATTTTCAATTAGAATTTTGAAGTTTACAAACTTTTGCATAGATTGGAGTGGTTTTAAATCCAAACTTTTATCATCATCGTATGGTAGCCCTACATAATTTTTAACGTACAATTTCTTTACTGCCTTTAGCTATTACTACTCACTTACTTTGAAACTACGATGAAGCAATTACAAAGACTTGTTACTATAACCCTGTGAAGTGATTCTCCTAACTCTACGACATACGTACCTACTGCATTCTGCATTTAAAGGAGACCTTAACAGAAAATGTTAAGAACTTTGTATCATGTTTACTAGTATCCTTTCGTGATTGTTTCCGATGCTTTCACGCAAAAACTACTCGACGAATCATCATGAAACTTTGTACACGTCATGGAGGTATCAGAAGTAACATAAGATACTTTTTATAAAAAAAAAATATATGTTGACGCGGACGAAGTCGCGGGCAACAGCTAGTGGCCATAAAGGTATCCACCCATTTGCAAATACAAACGATCTACTAAAAGACAACCTCCTTTTAGCTAGGTTAAATTTTCAACAGTACAAGAACTGAACCGTACATCTGTCCTCAGTTATAGCGGCACTGTCCGACCGCAGGCGCTTAACTTTTACACTGCGAGTAGTTACCAGCTGTCACACTCAGTATTTAGGTTAAGTTTGCAAACTTATTTCAAGTTGTATGTGTGTTATTACGTTATATGTTTAGAACTCGATTTAGCGAAATGCTGTGAAGTATTTGAGATAATCCTTTGCATTAATTTGGGTATAACGTATCGTTCGACTATACCAAAGCTCCTTTAAAAAAAGAGTGACAAATTTCCCTTGTAAATCTATCACTTTATCTACTCTACCATAGAAGAAAACTCTTGGAATAATAATAATAATATGACCACGCTAAGTTTGCAAACAATTACAGGCTTATTTTTATTCCTACAAAATGCATGGTTCCTAGAAGGTCTTATTTTGAACGTATGGAATCACGAGGAATAATGTACTCTACTACGTCATTTGATAATAATATATAAGTATATTACACATAATTATAATTACATAGATAATAGATAATAATTATAATAGTATGAAATTACAATACATTAAATTAACTAATTAATGGCATATCCTGGCTTCTTGTCTTACTATTACATTGTAATTATGTTAAATTATAACATGATACAATTAAACGCATAGAAAACAATTTTTCAGTAATGAAAATTACAGAGGGAAAACGAAAAAGTTTCAAAAGTTTTAAAATGAAATACATAAACACAAATTATGATCTAAATCTCGAGACAAGTCACAAACCTTCATATTTATTAGTATGCGTAGAATTTGTATAATAACAATAATTAAACACCTTTAACTCAAAGGTGACTAACTGACTGACTGATATAGTAGCCCAAACCACTGGACGGATCGGGATGAAATTTGGCATGCAAATAGATGTTATGACGTAAGCTAAGAAAGGATTTTGATCAATTCTACCCCCAAGAAAACCAAAATATAGTGTCTGCAAATGCAAGTAAGTATGAAACTTTGTCAATTTAAAATCGATCGAGCGGGGACTTTCATACCTAATCAATAATAATTCTTAACGCGAGCGAAACCGCAGGCAAAAGCTCATTAATTGTCCTACGAAAAAATGCAAACCATGCAACAAACATTTCGAAGCAGACATAACATCTGCTGTTGGATAGCTGTCGTAACTCGTAAGGTCTATACTGTCGGTGCAAGCCATTGTGGTGTTTTTTTTTTTTTGCTATAATATCTTATACTCTACAACATTATTAAAGTTATTGCCGCTATAGTACATAACAATGAAAAAACAATTTAAGAAATTGCTTTTCTAATTAATAGTTTGTAAATTGATTCATGTTTTGTCCGAGGTCACGCGCTAATTATTTGGCCGTTACTAGCGATTTTGACCCTACGCCCTATTGTACAATGTTTACCAACCAAGGTTAGAAGTTAATAGAAATACTTCTGAATTTGTTCAACAAAACGTGCTGTAAAGTGCTGCGAAGAACGTTTTAGAAGAAAAAAAAGTTGCCGTAGCCAGTAGCTAAGTGTCAGTATAATATTTTGGCGTCAAAATATACAATTGTTTAATGTTTATCGTTGTGCCGAGATATGAGATAATTCGTTACGAATTATCTCATATCTCGGCATCTTTACTATCGGTACTGTATATGTAGGCTAGCTACGAGATATTTCGTATATCAATGTTTGGTGCGATCAGAATGGATCTGCTGGAAAATCTTGGCAATGAGTTATTATTGCAACTTGAGGAGGTGACGTAATGTGAGTATATTTTTTATTAAATAAAACAACACAACACAACTTTAGATGACCTCTGCAAATCCATTGCTCTAAAAATTATTTTATTGCGCCGGAACTGCATATAATATTTTTTTGGGATAAAAAGTATACTATATCCTTTAATCCCGATTCAAAGTCTTCACAACAAATTTCAGCAAAACCAGTTCACTAGTTTGAGCGTGAAGGGGTAACAGACATAATTTCGCGCGCATATCTCCGGAGCTACAAGTCCGATTTGAGTAAATATTCTTTTTATGTTGTAGTAGTTATGGTTCAACTTAGGGAGTACTGCAAGTTTCATCAAAATCGGTTCAGTAGTTTTCGAGATAGGGAATTTCAATTCTTAATTACGTACAATTTTAAAGTCCGTTTTATCTTTTTAATTAAAATACTATTATTCCTTTCTTTCATCGTCACGTAGTAATGTATTGACTGTGTTGAGACTGCGTGTGACACAAGCATTACACTATCCAGCAGTAGCCTACAATCTATATCATTTTCGATTAGATTCGATTCGCTAGTGTCGAACACAGAGCACTCGCGAGCAATAAGTACCGTTTATTGCTAGTATCGGAATTGTTCGGACTGCTAACAGAATTGAACTTTACTATTTTGTGTTAGAGTGAGCTAAGATTATATCAATTTGATACTACTAAATTAGGGTTATTTTATAGTTTTATCCACACTAATATTATAAAAAGTTTATGAAGTGTCAGGGCCCCTGACACTTCACCCTGACTCAGGGGACACCCGGCCGTGTATTATTTGTCTAACAGTATTTAAGATTCAAAATAAATAAACTATCAACTATAAAAAAATAAACTATCAACGCCCTCTCAGGTACTATGCAGGTACTAATAAAAAAGTGTCGTTACAACCTTTTCCGTCTAGCCCCTGCAAGGCGCAACGCGCGATAAGGAACTTCGTTCCAAATGCAAAAGTGTATCCAACTGTCTGTTACATTGCAGCGTGATGTAGTAGTTCCGTTACATCAAAATTCGTTTATCACGTAGACTGACCGTACTTTTTTTCAGGGAATTAAATTATTCTTTGTTCTTTCCTCGGACTCAAAGTATCTCGAACTAAATTTCAGCGAAATCGGTTCGGTGGGTGTGAAGAGGTAATAGACAGACAGACACACTTTCACATTTACAATATTAGTATGGATTGTTACACTTGGCAGACTCGCCTTATCCTTTGGAATACATCCAAACTAGGAATTCCTTTTAGCCTGTCTAAGTGCAGAGCAAATAAGACGTAAGTGCAAAACGTTTGCGTAATTTGATTTACTTTCTTTACACGAAAAGGCTGAGCGAAGTCGATGCATCAAAGCAAAGTGAAATTCTGATATGGAAAATTCACTCATGTATCTTTAGCATAAAGCTTATACACGGTTAAAACAAAAATAGAGGGTTATTACAAAATTATTTATACATAATACTGTAACTTTTAAAATATAAAACCGGTGCTCGTTAATGGAGACAATCTTTGAAAGTCATCTACTATAATGCGTCATATAAATCCTTTTTAATATTGCACTTTACAGTGTGATTTAAAATCACAAATAAAAATAGCAATTTTCTTTGCAGTATTAAAAAGGAAATTAAAACTGCAAAGTTGGTTATTTATAAAATTTTTGAAAAGAAATAATAAAACAAAAGTAACCGGGTTTTATTCCAAGAGTGCTGAGAGAAATGAAAACAAAACAGCAGGATAGGTTCTTCTCGAATAGTGGCTACCGTCGCAAAAATAGTTTTCCTAATAGGACATGGCATTAAAATATAAACTAAAGCTTACCTTCTTACTGGAGAGTGCCACCTTTTGCCTCACTGTTCCAATTTATTTCGTACCTGTAAGAAAAAAAAAATATTTTTATATTAATAATTTTAAAGTTTTTGAGAAAAAATCTTAGTTTCGGAGGTCTTAAAAAAATATTCAAATAAAACTAAACAGATTTTTAGGCATTGTGTAATTTTTCAGAACTTTCCTTAAATTTAACTATTTCTCTTAGTTGAGTACTAGTAATATTGTAGCGCACCTACGTTTTCGTTGCAATACTACAAAAATCACATAGAGCCTCTACGTATTCGTAGTGGTGCTACAACAATCTCGTAGAGCCTCTACGTATTCGTAGCAGTGCTACAACAATCTCGTAGACCCTCTACGTATTCGTAGCAGTGCTACAAAATCTCGTATAGCCTCTACGTATTCGTAACAGTGCTACAACAATCTCGTAGTGCCTCTACGTATTCGTAGCAGTGCTACAACAATCTCGTAGCGCCTCTACGTATTCGTAGCAGTGCTACAACAATCTCGTAGCGCCTCTACGTATTCGTAGCAGTGCTACAACAATCTCGTAGCGCCTCTACGTATTCGTAGCAGTACTACAACAATCTCGTAGCGCCTCTACGTATTCGTAGCAGTGCTACAACAATCTCGTAGCGCCTCTACGTATTCGTAGCAGTGCTACAACAATCTCGTAGAGCCTTTACGTAATTTTAAATTTAAAACTCTTCGTAATTTTAAAAACTAATTTATTATAAAACTAATTTTAACGTCCTTTATGAATAGCAGTGCTAAAACATGAGGTAGGTAGTACTATGTTTTTAACAATATTCCTTGTTCGAGACGTCATCGTAAACGTCATAACTCTACTATATATTACTCTAATCTGGGGTCATAACTCATAGACAATAATTGTCAGTTGTTTTTTTTTCTAATGTTAGGCACAAAGTATGTTTCAGCTACTTATTTTCTTTAATTTATTTTATGTGTTAACTTAGTAATTAGTATGCCCCTTGTTTCTTTTTGTATTGTCCACTACATTATTGTGATGTTACATCTTGGTCCCAGCAGAATATCAGTGCAGCAACTAGCTGCTAATGCTGAGCTGGGGCCCATTTTTGGCATCACACAACATAACGCATTAATTTAATTATTGTTTTATGTCCTTGTTTTATTTATTTCCTACTGTGTAAATATTGTGTTGTGTGATGTGCAAAATAAACCTTTCTTATTCTTATTCTTAAAAATTTCGTAGCACCGACGCACTGCTGAGTTTTCATATTTTTAGTACAATAGGAATGATGACAAGGTCAAAGATTCTCAATTTTTGTGACTAAAATAAAGATATAACGGTAAAAAATAAGTGTTTCCAAAATTTCAGCTTGATAGCTTTTGTATTTTTTTTTTGTTATGCGCCTTCGAAGTTGGATATTCAAGTCAAATTTTTTTCGATTTTTCTTAATATTAATATTTTGTATACCATTTAATAATTTATGTAATTTAAAGAACTAATAAATTAAAATTGTAGTTAAAACAGGCAACAATTATTATTGACAGCGTATCCGTAACCTTATTAAAAAGTTATATTTCCACAAAGATGTTTTAATGTCGCCATCCAGATGTCACTGGAGAGACTGCTGTTCCACCACGCTCTCCTGTCAATGTCATCCATACTAATATTATGAATGCGAAAGTGTGTCTGTCTGTCTGTCTGTTGCCTCTTCACGCCCAAACCACTGAATCGATTTTGCTGAAATTTGGTATGGAAATACTTTGAATGCCGGGAAGACAAATAATACTTTGTGAATAGCCCATTCGGCACTTTATCAGAAAGTGGTGAAACAGGCCATAAGTGTTTGACATTGTCCTGTCTGATAAAAATTGATCATAAATTTTTATGTCAACGAATGCAACAAGAACATAGCTGTTATACGTGTGCTAGTACAGTTAAACACCGATCGATAGCTGTTTAGGGCGCTAACACGGAAAGTTATATAATTTACAGTTAAATTTCAGGTTCACGGTCAATGGTATGTTGGTTTTAGTTGCCCATTATCATCATCATCCAAGACTACTAATATTATAATAAAAAATATATTAGACAGGTTGTAAGGTTGAACACCGTTATCCATAAAACTATCAAATGAGCCCGTCAAAATGAACAACTTTTTTATGAGAACAATGCTGGAAAAAAATGCCATCTTCATACCCATACAATATTGCCCAGATCGGCAATTTGTATGGGTATGAAGACGGATTTTCCCGATTGTTTTCATAGAAAAAATTGTTCATTTTGACGGGCTCATATTTTGATGGTTTTAAGGATAACAGTGTTAAACCTAACTAACACCCTGTTATATAAATCTTTATTATCAGGGTTCTCCTTTTAGGTAAAAAGTGTACTGGGAGAGTCCCGCCTTTTCTGTCTGAGATATTAGTTTTAGTCCGTCGATCGCGGATTTTAGGAAATCTATTGTTATTCTTTTGTTATCGCGGCTCACTTGGGCCGTTCGGGGGTTGATAGGACATTACAACAATTACATATAAACTATTTATTGGATATAAATCATTTGAGAATATATTTTATTGTTCAATCATTAATAATACAACCACAAAAAAATTGTTGTGAATTTGACAATGTGAATGTATGCTTAGTAGAAAGTTAAAGCACTGTTTCAGCCAACATTTTTGTAGTACGAGAATTGAATCCAAGACCTCCTAACCAAAAGCCATCCTCGAAACCATTGGACTTCGGAGGCGTTAAAGATTGCATACTAAGACTGACAAATAACAAAGAATCTCCGCATCACAAAAATAGTCACGTCCAATATTACGTGTCGCCACGTGCTACGTCGCCTGTTATTGGCTGCACTTACCGACAGGTGCTAATAAAGTTTACGGCAACAATTTGCGAAACGACCGACTTTATTAGTAAGTAAAATGGACGAATACTTTTCCTTTTCCTTGTGGTGAATGTGTAGACGGGTTTGCTAAAGGCAGAAAGTAAGTATATTATATTATGCTTTGTCAATATAGATAAAAAAATTGTTCCTCACGCTAAAATTTAAGAGCAGCTGAACCGATTGGGCCCTTCAGTCTTTAATTAATAATATTCTTGGATGTTCAGGGAAGGTTTGTATTTGGAGGGAAGTGATACGAAGTTCACCGGGTCATCTAGTGATAACTATTATATTTTATACTAGCTGTCCCGGTGAACTTTGTGTTACTTAAAAACCTTCCTTGGACTTCAAGGATTATTTTAAGACTAAAATTAGCAGAATCGGTTCAGTCGTTATCGAGTTATAGCGTTACTAACACAATTGGAAATCCATTTTTATATAGTTATATAATACTAATTACAGTTTTCATTTCCATCAGCAAATCATAATAATTCATTTTATTATAAGTTAAATATTAACTTTTTAAATTTTATATAAATAAAAGGTAATAAAAAACTGATATAAAAAATGAAATTTCCTAGAACGCAAACCAGTAATTTATTATCCTCACATTTAAATTATATTTAAGGCCTGTTTCACCACTTTCTGATAAAGTGCCGAATAGGCTATTCACAACTTTTTTGACAGATTCTCCATACTTCATCTGTCAAGTTAAGTGCTGGATAGCCTATCAGGAAGTGGTGAAACAGGCCCTTACTGTAATATTTTATCGATAACCAAAGAAAAAATTGCAAGAACTAATTTAAAGCAAGATTAAAAATTCCTTGACCAGCAAGCACTTCCATCGCTCTCAGTGCGGTTAGATGTTTTACTACCTTTTTTATTAGAAAAAGCTTTTAAGAGCTCGCAATAAATTATCTTTAAATACTTTCAGTTAACACTCTTATGATTTTAAGAACATTCAGTTGACAGGTAAAATAAAGAATTATGTATATTGTAACGTTGGTTTATAAGTTTAAGTTTGAACAGGTAACCCACTGACTTTTGAGTTTATCCTTATGTGCTTTCTGTATGTATTTCTTAACATTTAAACGGCTGAATCGATTTAGATAAAATTTGGTCTGGAGATATTTTGCGAGACGGAAAAAAAACCAAGTATTTATTATGAAAAATGTACGTTTTCTGAGCAATAAGCACATTTGACTCAACAACATTACATTTAATCTAGATGTGATCGCATATATTTTGTTACCCTAAGGGCCTGTTTCACCACTTCCTGATAAAGTGCCGAATAGGCTATTCACAACTTTTTTGACAGATTCTCCATACTTGATCTGTCAAGTTAATTGATGGATAGCCTATTCGGCACTTATCAGGAAGTGGTAAAACCAGCCTTTAACTCCTCTTTTTTCCTCATCTTTTCTTTCGAATCTCCATTATCGCCATGTAGGGAATTCTTCCACTTTGCTACAGCTCTTTGCTACAGCTCTTTGGCACAGTTTTCAATCACTCACATCTAATAAATTATGGACTGAACTAGGGACATTGTAAACCCTATATCTTTACATAATATACGGAAAAGTTTGTTTTTTGCTAACAAATTAACTCCAAAACAACTGAGCAGATTTTTAAATAAATAAGGCATAGACATAGACATGAGAAAGGACATAGAATACTTTTTATCGGGGGAAAATGTACGATTATCACGAAATACTGATTTGACTCGATAAGAGCCGCACACTGGTAGCAAAATAATAATATGCTATCTTCAATCAAAATGGTTTGATTGAAACGCAAATATAAAGAAGAGGTCATCAATTCGACTCGTATGTATTTCATATTTCTAGAACTGCACAGTTTTTGTATGTGGTAGACGTCTATATCAGCGTCTGAACAAATGCGCCAAATTTCTAATGTATAGGTTATGTATGTATGTTTTTATGTTTGTGTTTGCATATCTGCGGAACTACAAGTCCAATTTCAGTATTTTTTTTATGTTGTAGGTATTGTTCAACTTAAGAATATTGAAAGTTAATTTTTTGAAATATTAGGTTAGGTAATAAAATTTTCAGATAGATTTTAGCATTGAACAATATGGCGTCCGTCCAGCAGCCGTTTATTAGGGCGGGCATTAATTACACTAACAACGTGGCCGTTTTTGGCGAAGTTGGCTTCAAACTCGACGCCCGGTAATATTTCACACCGCGGCTTAGACGCACCGATATAAATTGAATTTCCAATATTTGCGGTCGTCACCACTATTGACGATAGCCAGAATTGAAATTTGTTTTTCTGTATAAATGGAAGCTTCAGCCGGCGTAGCATGTTCACCATAGAAACGGTTTCTTTCTACGACAGAATAGACAAAATGACAGTTAGACAAGACAAAGTGACAGTTAAACAATAGAAATCCGCCATTTTGTCGATAAAATACGTCAGTACGTCGATTCTTTTCCGTGTCTACTGTTGTTATGCTAGCCCTGCAGGACCTAGAAAATTATTCGAAGTATAAAAAAATGAGCATTTTATGTATAGCTAGATATTAGCCAGATGCTGTAACAGGTTTGTTTAAAGAATAGGGAAAAAATGAGTAATAATTGTCCTTTAATATTATAAAATATTAGTTACCTACTTCGTCCACTCATGTCTTCAACTGTTAACCCAAAAATGCTATTTTAATTTAGTTTTAGCTTTGATCAGATTCTAGTTTTGTACGTAATTTATTTTAAGTAGCCGTTAAATTTGGTATTTAACAGACAAGGGGAAGAATTATTATAGATATTGCACTATTTAGATTCAGTTTCTATTATAACGTGACAAGACTGACAAGGTAAAGGGTTTAAATAACCATTAAAAATTGGAACAGGCTGCTCAATATTATCATAATTGAGGCTATAGCCTGTTATACAGTGAGTAAAATATAATACACATAAGTGATGTTTCGTTTTGTATGGCTTATAATATAATTATACATGCATCGCATCACCTTATCAAATTGCAATAAAAATTTTAGCATTTCTCCCAAAAGAAACCAAGCGCGCCTAAATAACCAAACAGCTTATATATTTCATAGAACCTACCCAAATAAATGTAACCAACAATTTCGAGTTTGAATCATAATTTATTCACAATAAGGTTGCAAGTCCCCTAAACCACTGACATTCAGAAAGGTGAAGGACAGTAATTAATGAATAATGATATGCCGGGAGATAATTACTTTTTAATAAAAGAGGCTAAGACCCAGCCGACCTTTGTTACATGTTAGTTTTGGGTCGACTAAGTGTTATAGAATATTATATTGCTTGAGTGAGGTAAATTTAAACTTGATGCTTCTTTTATGAGATGTTTTACAGACAAACTATCTTGTTTTCTAGTAAAAATAATAAACTCTTCGTCGAGAAGTTGTTCTTTATTAAAAAAAAATGTAGATTATAAATTATATTTTATTTGTAATATTAGGAAAATTTATTTTTAAGCAGATGAAGAACCTACGTAATTTGGTCGGTTTAAATTCCAACCAAATAATGTATGTCCACCTTTAATTGTGTATGAAAAGATTTTCTTAATGGTACAAATAATTGTATCTTTAATATCACATAGTAAGTAGTTATCTCTCTTTTTCATAGTCTTTCTGAAAGAAAAGGCATGATAATAATTGAAGACGTGAGTGCATGAATGAGGTAAGTAACATTTTTGAATATTTACGTTTTATTGCATAAATGTAGCTTTTAGGACTTGGAAAATGATTTGCAATCAAAAAATTTTGAATTTTACGTATACTTACAAAGTTAGCCAGATGATGAAACAGGTAAGTTACAAGGTTCGTCCAAATGACTATGCAAGAAGCGGGTAATTACATCCCATATGCGTTGCAGTACGGGAGATCGCTTGAATATTTTACTTTTTTTAAATAAGGAATATTATGTCGACTTTTTTATTGTTCTATTATTCAAAGGCATAGATAATTTAGTATATATATTTTTTTTGTTAGCGTTTGGCTCTGACACCGGGGGTGTACTTTGCCACATACAAAGGTATAGTCAGTCTTCTTCATAATAATAATTTTCATCAACGTTTTTGTTTTTACTATATTATCGTCATTTATGATCATATCTAAAGTCTAGTCAAAGTCTAAGTAAAAGTCAAGTCAAGCAGTCAAGGAGTCAAGTCGGTTGATTACCCTATACTCTATACTGAAACTTTTGACGGAGTTTTGGAGGGACACAAAAAGCACGTTCCTGGAAGTTGCAGCACGTGCACGATAACGAATATGTAATAATGGTTAATATTCTGCCAATATTACACATTAAAATAAAACACAGTTAACAAAATAATTTTTAAGGAAACTAATACAAAAAAAATACAACAGTACTCTTTCACATTCTAGGCAAAACTCTAGTAGGTATATTAATAATGACACATTATTAAGAAAATAATAATAATATCTATGGACGATTCACATCACGTTAGTCTGGCCCCGTGCTAAGTACCTGAAGGACTTGTGTTACAGGTACCAGACAACGTTATTTAAGATTTTTATTATATCATACACATTACATATAATCAAAGCATATTTCATACACATCCATACTCTTTTATACTACGATAGTTATTTTATTAAAGACTAGGCGCTTTTCGTTGTTTCCAAACAAATTAAAATATTGGAAAAACCTATCGTAACTTAAATGGTACCTACGTATAAAATATTTTGTTTTTGTTTTTATTATAATATTAAATTGTTGGAAATATTATGAAAAAATATTTAGGCATCAGTTTGGCTGTTTGCATTTATCCTGTGCTAATACTTTATAGCGTCGCGTCGCGTACCTAGTGTATTTATCACAGGTATTTATTCTTTGGTCGCGTCGATACTTCATTCCAAATTCAAATGAGAGAGAAATTTGAAAATCGAACTAGCTATGCTCGACAAAGAATTTTTTATTGTAAGTACTTGACTGTTTTTTTTTACTAGGTATTATGACGTACAAGCCATAGTCGTGAAAACGCAGTTAAAAGTAAGTTAAAACACAATAAAAACTTGAATTAGTATTTTGTTCTTTTAATTGTAACATTTGAATATTGCATAATTTAAGTTATTATTATTAATATACTTAAATTTATTTATTAAGTAAGGGTTCATTTTAAACAATCTATAATATATCAACTTTGAGAAACCCAAGATATTTAAAAAAATTAATTGATCTTACTAGTAAACTATAAATTGGGAAATCGTGTTTGTATGACTATCTTAAATGCTTCTTAACACTTAAACGGCTGAACAGATTTCGACGAAATTTGCTTTGGAGATTATTACTTTCATCATCTCGTTTTCTCTACTTAATTCCTACTAGATGACGCCTACAACTCAGTTTTGTTTACATTTAGTTTTCTAAGGCGGAATTCCCTTATAATCTTTCCCGTCTTTCAAAAGTATAATCCATTTTTGTTTAAATCTGTTTGGCCGTGAATTTATTGTCTTTTAAATTGAGTCTTGTTTCATCTCAATAAAAAAAAAGTGATTTATGTGTACTTCATGTATTGACAGTCTTTACAGATTTTGTTGCATTTAAAAGTGAAGAACCGAGTAACTTCACATTTTTCCTAATTTATCCTAGAATGGAGATTTTTTTATATAATTTTTAACATAACAATAAAAACGGAAGATATTTACACCTCCTGATACAAATAACAAAAGCCATTACTTGATTTGTGATGAAAAATCATAAAAAGTTTTTTCAAAACTTTAAACGCGATTTGCTCGAAATTCGAAATGTGTTACATACCTCATTCATGCACTCACGTCTTTAATTATTATGTTGACATCGTATATGCCAAGTTGGATATCCAGACAATTAGAATATGATCAATGCAATAAAATTATTACATGTATCCATATTATTACCTAAACATACAGACAGACCAACGGACAGACGGACAGACGGAGACAGAAAAAAAAGCGTGTCTGTCTGTCTGTTACCGGAAAATGTACGGTTCCCACACGATAGCCGAATTTTGGTGCAACGGAGTTGCGGGCGTCATCTAGTATTGTGTAGGTAATGTAAGTAACGCCGATAGGTTTGAAGTAGGTAACTTCGCGCCACTTACACTCAAGAAAAACATACCCCTAGCGTCGGGCTGAAGCCCTTATAAACCTTTGTCCAATTTTTCCCCTCAAATACTCCTTCAATATTTTTCCACGCGTAAAAACGACTGAATCCTGTTAATACACGCTAATCTCATAATACGACGTATGTTAAGCAGTATTAAGTGTGTTTCAAGTGGATATTCTTTACAGATTAGTACTAGATTACTGTTATGTAAGCTGCAAAAATGAAATAAAAAAATTTTTTTAACTGCTCATATAAATAAACACGTTTAGGCAGGAAAATAAAAGTGCTCAAAGTTAAAATTTAATCTCATGTAAGTATAGATGACTTTACTCTCTGAGTTTTTATCGCTTAAGCGTCTTTATGTACCTAAGCAGTAGATATAAAAATGTGTAGAAGATGTTTGTAATCCTAACAAGCAATAAGCCATTTATAGTTTCAAGTAAGCCATAACCCGACCAAGTAAAAAATATAAAAAGGCCTATAACACCCGTGGCGTCATTACCAATATATTGACACCTAATTTGCTACAATCCGGCCTGTAGGTTAGCCGATACAAAACCACATATTACATACTTATATTTACTGTCAAAATCATTACTCTTCCTTTTGGCTTTGCCGTAGTCGAGTAATCAAAATAAACGAAACAAATTGGTCACCACAAATCATTCGCGCGAATCAATCACGAAATAACTCAATTCCTCCAATCCTCTAGAAATTTGAAGCGAGTATTCGGGTGTGTTCCAAAACATAACCCAGTGTACCAGTAGTGGCCAGTGATCATAACGTCTAGAATCGACACCATACCCTTAATTCGTTCAGAAATATTATAAGCATATTTGACTTATGTAACTTACCGCTGTACTCAGAGACATTTTATTATGATTATATACCTAAATTTAATGAAGAGTTTGATAGAATATAATGTATGGGGCTTAATATTATGTCAAAATCTGAGTGCGGCAGTTAGTTGGGATGACATTACAATACGTCACACTTGCCTCACAAGTGGAATATCAGTACAATATACAATAATTATGACGTCTAAATAATTATCACCGGCTAGCAAACTGGTTTTATTTCGGAACTCGCGCTCTGTAATCTGTGCCAAGAAAGCGCCATTAAGCTCTACCTGTCATAATAAGCTACATTTTTAGATAAAATTTTATTGTTGAAATGGAAGTATAAGATACTGTGTATTGAAAATATTTTTATGGGCTTATTGGCTAGACATTTCGTCATACAATAAAATGTTCAACTTTTCCAGCCCTTTCATTTGGTATATACTGCGTGAAATTTTAGTGGCTGTTTTCCCGCAGCAGGACGATTTACCTATAGTAGTACTATCGAATCATGCAAGTTATTTTTTGAAAATACAAAATATTTTGTATGACGTACTATGGCAACTTTTTGCCGATAGGTGCGAGCGGCTATGGACCCGGCCGATTTTTTTTCATGATTTGAACAAAAAAAAACTTCACAAATCTATTGTACTACGTACTAAGATAGAATCATTTTACTGCGGGAAAACAACCATTAAAATTTCACGCAGTATATACCAAATGAAAGGGCTGGAAAAGTTGAATATTTTATTGTATGACGAAAAATCTGTAAACCAGAGAAGAAAAAAGTTTCTGAGGGTAGATATACTAGAAGGTAAAAAAATGTACAAAAACACACCCACGGCTTAGAGCTATTTTGTCATAATAATCTATACATATAATAAAACTGTAGAAATGAAAATTCTGTACATTAAAGATATTTAAAAATAATAAGCGGGGGGTGTCACTACATCGCTATAGAAGCCAAAAATGTGGTTAGTTTTTTGTCTGTCCGCCTGTCTGTCTGTCTGTCTGTCTGTATGTTTGTTCCACTATCACACGAAAACTACTGATCCGATTTGAATGCGGTTTTCACAGATATATTTGTCTTCTCCCAACTTAACATATAGTGTATAAAAATTTTTCCCCCCACCCCTTTAAGGGGACGAAAGAGGGGGTTAGATTTTGTATCAAACTTTTTTCTTTAAGGGACTTGCTTCATATTATCAACTGTGTTTTCCAACAACTTAACATCTGGTGTAGAAATTTTTTCCCCCCACCCCTCTTAGGGGACAAAAGAGGAGGTAAGATTTTGTATCAACTGATGAAGTAGAAATACTTTAAATGGCAAAACAACGTTTGCCGGGACAGCTAGTAATATTATAAATGCGAAAGTATACCATGATCCTTCACCGGTAATATTCTGCAGCACCCTATACGGATTTTGAATGTACCGCAATGCGTATTGATAAAAAATATTATGGAATCGCGGGTTACCCGCCTAATACGATCATATCCAGTCAAATAGTTTTTCCAGATAAGCTTTATGTTCGGAAAACGTATTAAGATTGTTGATACGTGGCTTTCAATCTCCGATACTGACAATATTTTGTTAAGTGGTTTGTAAAATGAGATTTTGGTAGGCACGAATCACGAATATGAGATATATTTTATGCTATCTATTATATTAAGTATGATGCATAAATATACCTTTTGCCCGATTGTGCTATGTAGATGCAACTTTACGACTACGATCCGGTCTAGATAGAACAATGATGTTATACGCCAAATGTTTTGTGGCGGTACCCACATTCGCCTAACATTCCTGCATCGCGCTATCGATGTTTTCTGAGCGCGGCAGTATATATACGACAGTTGAAATGTATCACGTGGGCTCCGGCCTAACCGAGCATAACACCTCGCTCGGTCGGAAGATCTTCCTTTGGGCCTCCACGCATTATACCCACATTGGTGACCCCGACGTAGTAGGGCACACCCTTACAGTTTGATATAATATGCTTGTTTAAATTTGTATGACAGTATAATATCTCAAATTAAAATAATAACCTATGTCACCTATTTCTACGTAACGTAGTAGCATAATCAGCTTATAATTTGTTGAGATCGGCAGTTTTTGTCGCTACATACATTTAGTACTGCCAAAATCCTTATTCCTTGCTTTAGCCGTAGTCGGATAAAAAAGGTAAAACACTTTACAAAATGATAAAAACCAAAATATTCCTTATCAACCACAATTCTAAGTCTAGTTTTAATACGCAAATGAAGCAAAAGTTTTCGAGATAGAAGTCTGTTAATGAACATAGCTTAGGCGGCGAGTGTTTGTGTTTCCGCCATTTTGAATCGTTTCGGTGTGGCGCCAAATTAAATTAGGGTAAGGGTACTTATGCGGAGAAGATAAGGCATACTTATAAAACGAAGATTGCGTTCATTATTTTGCCGAATTCATTATCACAAGCTTAAATGATCCCTCAAGGTCAATTCACACCGCAACGTAAATACCGTTTTTAAATACCCGTCTACATTATAGTGAAATAGAGTAAATACCACCAACGGACATACATATTATTTTATGCGTCGACTTTAACGTAAAAATCTACTTCAAAGGGAATTCTTTAACGTGTAAACCGCTTTATGTCAGTCCGTACCGGTTTCGGGCAGCTGGTACAACCAGTTTCGTATAAACAGAATCAGCATCCATACTTAACAATGTAAAGGCGAGTGTGTGTCTGTCTGTCTATCTGTCTGTCTCTCATATTCTGTAAAAATAGCAGAATTACTGTAGGATATTGACGTATCAGCCAAAGCTGTTATCGACTTTTAGAGGGACTAGGACTTTTAGAGGGGGGGTCGCGGGTTCGAATCCCGCCGACGGAATAAAAACTTTTCAATGTTCCCGGGTCTGGATGTGTAATAAATATGTGTATGATAATATAATAAAAATCTTAAATATATGTATAGTATAAAGGTATTAAATATATTTCCGTTGTCTGGTACCTGTAACACAAGTCCTTTAGGTACTTAGCACGGGGCCATACTGACGTGGTGTGAAGCGTCCATAGATATTATTAGATTATTATTATTAATATTAACGAACTTCAAATTGACTGTGGTCCCATGCTTTGTCAACGAACATAAAAATTACAATATAGAAAATTTCAAGCTAAAATCTTTAAAGATTAATTTTTCGTGAATAGGATTTGTCTAAATTAATTAAAAGCTCGAACATGTAAAGTTACTTTTTAACAAAAAATTACTTCTTAGTTCGGAAACTTATAAACTTTCTATTAGCAACTAATTATGTTAATGGATCTTGCGAAAGTTTTTTTAACGAAATTAGTTATTCTAATATTATTAACAGCTCTATAAATATGGAACACTGGACCACGGAGGCGCCTCCGTACCCCGTGGTCTAGTGGTTTAGAGCGTGGCTCTTGACTCGAAGGTCATGGGTTCGATTCCCGCGTTGGAAGGAAGAAGGAAAGGAGGAAGGCTGATCACCTGATTGTCTGACAAGTAAGATGATCCATGCGCCGAATGGGCATGTAAAAAGTCGCGGTGCTGAGCCTGATCTCTCGCGAGTCGTGTCGGTCGTCCGTCCCACTGGGCTATGAGAGTAAAAGGATAGAGAGTGCTCTTGTGTACTGCGCACTATAAAATTACTCCTCCGTAACTGGCCTGGTTTCAATGAAACCGGCCTCCGTCATCGAAACCGGTGTGGGAGTTATTATAAATACTGAAGAGCTTTGGCGCGTACGAGCTGGCCGGATTGATAGTACAGCCTCTCAGAAAATTGGCGTGATAACGTTTCCCAAACTATTGAGGTTAGGTTAGCAAACACCGCTGTTTGTTGCCAAACTCTTTGAAACGTGCTTAGGAAACAAGATTTTTTTTAAATTTTTTTTCCTAAGCACATAGAATTCCAATAAAATCGTACTAGGTCTGAAATCGGCCAACATACTTTTTCATACTCGAAATAATAAATTAGCATAACGAACAAAGCAAAATCCTTTCTTTGACAAAAAGCACGTCAGAAATTATAACTAATTCACATCCGATCTTCTTTTGAGGCTCTCAAGCATGTTCCCACAACGGAACTGGCAAAACAACGTATGCTTGATCAGCTAGTGCTAAAAATAGTGATGTAACAATGTAGATCTGGAATAATATTTTTGCACATTGGAGTAAAACTTAAGAGCACCAAGTTCGAAAGAACTTAAATCTCCCTAGCATCATATTTTAAAGAAATTCCCAGAAACTTAGTTGCATTATGTTTCAACTTGGGTTTATTATTATATAAGTTTTAAAAATTCTGAAAATGTATTTTATGTAAGCTGCTAACACATGGCTCATTTATACAGGGTGTAACAAAACTAAGTGACAGCAATTTAGGGTGTATATGTGTCCCTTATAATTGTAGAGTTCACTGTGAAAGTAGCAGTGCTAAATGAGAAACTTTTTTTAACTTTTTTGTGGAATGTATGGGTAAGCTCATGATGACACTAAGGCGCTTGTCCATACAATTCAGAAAAAATGGTCCATCGGCGCTGCTACTTTCACAGTAAACTCTATATAAGTTAGTTTTGTTACACTCCGTATATAATATTATGTAAAAAAAATTGGTTATTACGAGTACATTATTTTAATGCTTGCATAATATTATTATACCGACATTATATTATATATAAGACCGGTTGTTGAATAGAGAGAAATTTTCCTTTTCCTCTGATACTTAAATTTTTATAACGTGTGCGTGAAGACAATACCAATATAATAACTGCGCGGGAAAGAAAGAAGCAGCAGGTCAATGACACGAATTTCTCTCTATCCATCGCCCTTACTTTAGAGTGTACAACAGGGGAAAACAAGCATTTATCACAAAGTACGGTACACCCGGAATTAATATAATATTTGCGCGATCGCTACCTCTAGACCTTTAGTTATTATTTTAATGATTTACATCTAAAGCAACTAAAAAGCATCACTTCAATGAAATCAAGATTTACATATTGTGTGTTCGTAAGAGACAAGTAGTTACAGGTGGTCGAATTTCGCTATAGAGAAAACAAAGATATATTATCAGTAAGTATGTTTAGTTGCTGGCTTCTCTTCTCGCGAAAAATCTCGGAATCAGACGTTAGTATTATGACATTTATGACTACCTAGGACCAAGGTTCTTGTTCAGAGTATTCGGCAACACACGTGCAGCTCTTCGCCCATGGACAATCGCAACATTAGATGTTGCGATTGTCCATGGGCGACGGTAGATGATTTCGGTGACCCGATTACTCGTTTGCCCCCTTATTTTATAAAAAAATATACAAGAATCATCCTCAACATACCTAAAGAAGTTTGCCATAAAACCAAAGATCAAAAACATCCCAATCTTATTCAATAAAAGTGATTGGATTACAATTGCGAATGCCTTCATTACTGTGTATTGATTTTCGCATAAAACTTGCTCGGCGTGATTGTGTCCTGAGGGATGTTTCATGTTTGAACAAATTACTGATATATACAGTAATGTAACTCTGCCATGTTTTTAAAATTAAACTCGTATGGTATGGTACTCGGGTATGATATAATATTTATTCCGATGTGGCGCGTAGGGAAGATAGAAACAATATCATAGTAGACTATCGTGAATGACAAAGGACGTCTGGAACATCCTGACCAACATACACAGTTTTTAAAATTTTAAATGTTGTCTATGTTATAATTCTGCATTATTAGCAGCTACAGTTAAATGCTACAATTTTTTTTTATAAAATAGGTTTTATTTATTTAAAAAAGGGGGCAAACGAGCAAACGGGTCACCTGATGGAAAGCAACTTCCGTCGCCCATGGACACTCGCAGCATCAGAAGAGCTGCAGGTGCGTTGCCGGCCTTTTACGAGGGAATAGGGTAGGGGAGCGTAGGGAAGGGAAAGGAATAGGGGAGGGGTAGGGAAGGAAATAAGGGAGGGTAGGGAAGGGAAAAGGGTAGAGGATTGGGCCTCCGATAAACTCACTCACTCGGCGAAACACAGCGCAAGCGCTGTTTCACGCCGGTTTTCGGTTGGTGTGGACTAACTAGCGCCACATTCCTGCATCGAGTTATCGAAGTTTTCTCTTGTGACTGTACTTATGCAATATGTATAAGATACTTAAAAAGAACAGTGACGAAACGACTAGCAAAAATAGTGGCTGTTTTATGGTCAATTATTATAGTAGTAGACCTTTTCACAAAAGATCAATATAGTGAGCCTTGGCTTGATTTAAAGATGCATAGGACTTTGTTCGGTCGAAAGATCTACCTTAATGGGGCTATTCCATAATATTAAGTAGGTATTATTCTCCTTAACCGAATAGACTTCTGTCTCAAAAGTAACTTAAATATAAAATTATATTGCTACACATAATATTACATAAACGCATTTCAAGTTTAAACGAATTTAAGCGTCCATTTTTCAAATTATATAATGCACATAGAATATCCCCCGAAACATCTAAATTCCGAACGGATTCATTTCCAGAGTATGCACGTATTCCCTCGTGTAATAACTCAAAACGCATGCGAGATACCAAGTTTTCAGCGGAGTGAGTTTCTTGAACTGACGTATCATTTTGTGAGATCTAAATGATATTTTCTAGAATATCACATAATATACACTATCTTTTTAACCGAATCGGAGATATTAGGAGGGATCTACACCGCCGTTTTTTCATACAAACGTTGTCCGCTGTTTCCTCCCTGGATAATACCGGTAGAGTTATAATTTTATTCCTGAATATCTATGGCCACTAATACAATGTCTCTATGTTTTCCTTTTTTTCATAATTTAATTATTAAAAAAGATATGAACATTGAACGTTCAAAAACCCAAAAAAGTGGCCAGATTTTTCTCTGTGTTCAAACACCCATAAAACAAAACTGGCTAGAATATACCAAAAAAGTAAAACATAGGAACACAGCTCAAGCCTTGCTTTAATTCTTAATGAAAAAAATACTTAAATTGGTTAAGTTTTGGACAAGGAATCAGAGGACAATGAATCGATGATTTTCTGTTCTTTTATTAGAACTTTTGTCGTGTTGTCTCTATCGCGCTCTGCGGTGGGAGACTTGAGATTGGTGAGATATCAATACATTTTCAAAATACCTATTTTGAATTTCTCTCGCCCCTGGTGTATCCTCTTAAAAGTAACCATTGTTACTGGGCTTGCGCCCACTACAGTTTCCCACCACTGTATATCCTGTTTTGGCAGGGTAGACAGTGGGTATCCAACCAGGAAAACCTTTGATAATATCATGATTATCAGGGAGCCCGAGAGACATGCTACAGCTGTCTTGGGACCCGCAAAGTAAATGATCGGAAATAAGTAAGAGTAGAAAGTATTAAAAGTAACTGCAAAAATACAGCGCTTAGAACTGTTGCTAATAATACTGAAAGCCAAGCCAAAACATAATATAGATATTCTTAATGTCAAGAAATTAAAAGACAATATAGTATCTTCGATGAAATTGATTCCTAGGAGTTGCGAGACCTTAACAATGCAGCAAAATTGTTTGTCTGCTCCTGCTATTTCGTTTTAATTTCTGGAGTGCGTCGTTTTTTGTTACGTCCCCTCGCATTTGGACTCATCCCCCTATCACGGGGTATAAGTGTATATTTTATAATTGACCTGAAATCTCGACCCACATGTCTGATAGCGTTTCCGTCACGCGTCCCAAGATATGGGTGAATGACACTGACATTAATTACTATCTTTTTTACACTCTTACTTTAATAAAGAGATACACAGATACACACACAGCACAAACAAAAAGTAACCTCCAAGAAGTATAGCTTAGTGTTTTGTTGTAATATTATAATATTATTAGCCATAAAGGTACGCTTATACGGGCAACTAGCTCCGCTCCAGTCAATTCTCGTCAACTTTGACGTCACGACTACTTCAAGCAATTTTTGGCAACAACCAGCAATATTACGCAATACGTCGCTATACAATTGAGCGATATGGCGCAACTTCATCAACTAGTTATTGGGCAATACTTTCATACACGAGCCCATCGGATATTCGTCAGTTCGTATCGGCAACATTGAGCGATATGAAATATCTGGAGCAATATCGCCGAAATAATTGCCGCAATTTGAAATTGCTCTATATTGCTCCACTAATTGCTCCAGACCGGTCCATTCGTGTCGCCGGTTACTTTTCATCAGGTGACCTGTCTGCTCGTTGCGCCCTTATTTTATAAAAAGTAGACTTTAGCCATTATCGGTTAGGTGGTAAATGATATTAATTCTTCATTCTGTCACACTACAAAAAGCAGGTAAAACAGTCGGTAAATGTATAAATCATGAAAGTTTCACAGTACAAAGTTAGGACACAAAGCCACTCGCAACAAAACATCCGAACGCGGTTAACACAAAGCTATCCAGACGCGGGCAACTTCATTATTATATATTTTAAGGCATCCATTACACGCTCATGCAAGCGACAGTCAATTCCGTCAATCATGAATTATGTTTGATGATGACTGATGGACTGACAAATGGTATTAGACGGTCACTCAATTCTCTTCAGTTTTATGTCAGTCAAAATAAAAAAATTTCCCCCCACCCCTCTAAGGAGACAAAAGAGGGGGTCAGATTTTTTCAAACTTTTTTCTTTAATACAAAAACTACTGATCCAATTTGCAAACGGTTTTCGCAGATATATTTGTCTTCTTCTGGTATATAAAATTTTACCCCCCACCCCTCTAAGGGGACCAAAGAGGGGGTCAGATTTTATATCAAACTTTTTTCTTTAAGAGACTTGCTTCATATTATCAACTGTGTTTTCCAACAACTTAACATCTGGTGTAGAAATTTTTTCCCCCACCCCTCATAAGGGACAAAAGAGGAGGTAAGATTTTGTATCAACTGATGAAGTAGAAATACTTTAAATGGCAATAGTACCTACACATCGAGTTTTAACTTTTTCCGTACAATGCGATTATAATAATAATATTATAGCGTAATCTGAAAGCAGCTTTACGCAGCCCAATAAACCCTTTTGTTACAAGAATGCTTCTAAAATTCACAAGCAGAATAAGCGTGGCACTTGAACAAATCGAGTACGATTTCGTACATTTAAATAAAAGGTGGCCGAAATATTTCCCTACAAACGGAAAATCTAACTAACCATAGAGCTCAAAATCCCGTGCACGTTTCTCGAAGTTTATGTGTGATTGCAATAGTGTTTGCACGCCGCTCACGCTCCAAAACATCCCCACTTGACGATCACTCGGGTATGATATGTACACTTTGCAGTGCCAAAATGGTTGGGAGCTGGAGTTTCCAGGAAATTTTTAGTTTCTTTTTACTAGTATTAAGCAGTAGTAAGGTAGCTAGTATTATTTAGTGGTTCTCGATATTAATTAAGACAGTATTATTTTCCAATAATTTACAAATTACTCCAAAAAATATTACTTCGAAATGGCTGTACCTTATTTTCTTCAAATGTGAGATTTTAGCAGAATAGGTCCATTATTGGATATCGAATTTTGTTTTGTAGTTCGTGTGAAAGCTTGACTTTACCTAGAGCAGGGATGGCGAACCTTTTTGTATCAACGTGCCCTTATATTTTTCTGAAGAAGTCATATTATACGTAATATCATTCAATTTTTTTTGTTATTCTGTGCGTATTTCAAAATTTTCCTAATTTAGTGCTTAGTATGCAGAGGTGGATCTATAACCTTAATTGTTGGTAAAATAATTATTTCGATACTAGTTTTGTGACCAGTAGCGTGCCCCAAATTTTATGTCACGTGCCACTGGAGGCACGCGTGCCATTGGTTCGCCATATCTGGTCTAGAGCATTTGAAAGCAGTTGTCATGACAACGTCTGATATGACAACTCCTCGCTCGGTCAGATATCTTACTAGGGGACTATCAGGCACAGAGCGGTCACGCGGTCAAGCGTTCAAGCGGTCAGTTTTGCGTTCAGATATGCTCGGGCAGGGGGCGTTCTGACCGCGTCAGAATTGAGTGTGTGACAGACCGCTCGAACGTAGTATGTGAAATTGTGAACGCAGAACGATTGAACGCGTAACCGCTCTCTGTCTGATAGGCGTCCCTATTATTTTGACAAAATGACGTTCACCGGATTTGGCTTATGATACGAGATATCTGTTTTTCAAAGTGTAATCTTTTTTAAGTCGGTTAAACACGACTTATAATATTTAGAATTACATGAATTTACAGCAAACATACAATTACTTGTAATAGTGCTGTCGATAATACACAATTATTTTAATATCATTAAATAGCTTATTAAAGCAATTATGAGCTATAATTTAATGCCGAAATAATAACTCTAATTTGGGCCAATTTCACAAATAAAATGTTTTGATGGCGATACTGGCCTTACGCGTATTAAAAATTTTCGAACGGATAATTATTAGAGTGTTAGCGGCAAATTTTTCTCTATAATCGGGTAACATTGGTAACTCATTAATCATTATAATGATTTCTTAACGACTTAATTTTTATCTAATGTAGGTATCATCGAAATCGATAGGTACTCATATTATAAATGCGAAAGTGTGTCTATCTGTCTATCTGTCTACCTGTCTACCTGTCTATCTGTCTGTTACCTCTTCACGCTCAAACCGCTGAAACGAGTTTGCTGAAATTTGGTATGTAGATACTTTTGGTTCTGGCAATGGACGTAGGAAACTTTTTATACCGGAAAAATGTATGGTTCCCGCGCTATAAACTAAATTTGACTTGATTAACTAAATTAGTAAATTATTAAAATAATAATTTGACTGCACGCCACGTTAATGGCAAAATTTAAAGAGCTATTCTTTTTACTTTTAAGATCTTGTCTACTATCAGAGAATTTTATTCCTAGGAAGATGGCGGACCTAAGTAATTTGGTCTCGTTAAATCAAAGCCATCCGACCGATCACAGCTAAGAGTCACTTCATAAATTTGTATGGATTTATCAGATATTTTGCAAGACGTCTCACGCAATTGAAATCTGTTAATCTGTACAATTTAGAAATCCATCTACGCGTCGCGTTGCGGTCTGAATTGACCCTAAAGTTGAATTGACAAAAGACCACATGACGTAGGTCCGTTAACTGCCTAGGAATCAATTTCCCCGATGGTACATTTATGTAAATAAATAAAAAATCTAAATCAGCGAATGCTTTTAACACTGAATTACTGATGTACAGTACTCCCAAATTAATGATGCGCATGAATGACCATGAATAATGACCGTGTTACAAAAGCTACAGGAATATCACGACGAACTTTGACTAATACAATAATATGTATCTTAAACGCAATGCAATTAGAAAATGCAACATCGTCTACCGTCGCTCGGGAAATACGACCGTTGCCGAAAAATTTCGAAAATTTCTATGCGCATTATTATTTTGGGAGCACTGTAACATAAAGTGTCCTATTGAAGTCTACTATAGTGTCCAGTAACAAAGCTGGCCTGTGATCGGCTTACACTGTACCTATACTAAACTAGTATCTGTGGTCAACCGATTATGTTCCTAATCGTATAATATTACTGGCCGACATATGTTGTATTGCCGTATACGTCATTTCGGGGATGAGAAATAGATTGAGAGTGAGGGAGAAAGAAGTTTGAGTAGAAACTACGAAAAATACTCTTAAATTAAAAATCCGATTGCTGGAGTAAACTTGCTTGCTCTGGAATGGAGACCTAGGCTGGGTAAACGGGGTGTAGGTCGACCTCCAACTAGGTGGGAAGACGATCTCCGTTTAGTTGCGGGTCCATGTTGGATGCGAGTAGCAGGAGATCGTCCATCTTGGCGTTCATTGAGAGAGGCTTATGTCCAGCAGTGGACGAATATAAGCTGATTTGATTGATTGAAATTAAAAAAAAAAGCGGCCAAGTGCGAGTTGGACTCGCCCATGGAGGGTTCCGCAGCAGCAATAAGGTTTATTTTTATAAAATTAAAATATTTTTGATTTATTTTTATATTTCAGTCGATTTAATGAAATTTAGATTAAGGTTTACTATTTATGACGTATAAAAAAAACTACTGGCTAGATCTCGTTCAAACCAATTTTCGTTGGTAGTTTTTATAGTAATCTACATCATATATATTTTTTAGAATTATCATGCCTCTACTTTAGAAATTAGAGGGGGGGACACACATTTTTCCACTTTGGAAGAGTCTCTCTCGCAAATTATTCAGGTTAGAAAAAAATGATATAAGAAACCTCAATATGATTTTTAGAGACCTATCCATAGATACCCCACACGCATAGGTTAGATGAAAAAAAATTTTTTTTGTTTCAGTTGTACCTATGGGGACCCCTAAAATTTTTAACGTTTTTTCCATTTTTGCATCAAAATCTTAATGCGGTTCACAGACTACATCTACTTACCAAGTTTCAATAGTATAGCTCTAATAGTTTCGGAGAAAAGTGGCTGTGACATACGGACGGACGGACAGACAGACAGACAGACAGACAGACAGACAGACAGACAGACAGACAGACATGACGAATCTATAAGGGTTCCTTTTTTGCCATTTTGGCTACGGAACCCTAAAAAGTACAGCTCGTGTGATTTTACACAAAACTTTACCTCTAGTTGCGAGTTGGCATAAATATAATAATAACTAGATGATGCGCTTCGTTGCACCAAATTCGTTTATCGCGTGTAAACCGTACATATTTCGGGGATAGAACGTATCCTAGGTATGTCCTTTCCTGCGAATCTATACCAAATTTCAGCAAAAACGGTTTAGCGGTTTGGGCGGGCGAGATAAAAGACAGACAGACACACTTTCGCATTAATAATATTAGCATGGATATGGATTAGCCAGGATTACGTTTCTCGGAAATTAATTTCAACATCCAAAACCCGTCCTAGTTTGATATAAATTACGCAGCACTGTCGCAATGAATTGAAATGTTATACAATGTTTGAATTTATTAAAATTTAATCTACAAAATATATGTACAATAATTACTTCATTAAGCCATGAATAAATTACCGAATTAATTTCATGTAATGGACACAACAGTTTAACAAACATTTTCATATTGGTTTCCAATTTATATAGCTTTAGCTAAAACACCTGGATGATCAAATTGGAGTAAGGACAGGCCATGCGTGATAACACCTGGGGGTTTAGCCAACACGTTTTCTTTATCACTTCTTTATAGAATCGCCGATCAAAAATGTATGAAAATGACGTGACACACGCACGCACAAAAAATAGGCACTGGCACTAGGCACTGAGGGAGTGTAGGAGTATCATTGTCATTGCTATATTTTTGTGTGCGTAAAGGAACCAAAATAAATGCAAAAACATATTTGTACGGTTTTCCTGTAAAAAAACCTTTAAGAAAATAATTCTATCTTAAAAGAGTTTTCCCTCTTAAAAGGCCGGTAACGCAGCAGCTGTTCTAATATTGCGAGTGTCCATGGGCGACGGTAGTAGTACTTCCATCAAGTGACCCGTTTGCTCGTTTACCCGAGTGTCTTATAAAAAACTGTTTTCCTAATCTAGCGAATCGCATAAATAAACTCCGCATATGTATGTTTTTGACAACATTAATGTAGTCGAAACAAAGCGAATACGTGCTTTTAACGTAAACTAATTTGATAGACCCTGTATAAAGTTGTCGTTTTACAGCGGGGAAATCTAATATTACTTTGATCGTGTGTTTGACACTTAATATCGTACCTTAATGAGAAGAAGGTCGTACAATGTGGTAAATTATGGGTAAATTGATTGTAATAATAACCCATCTATGGGATGATCGAGATGGGAATTATTACGGAAATTGCGTGAACATTTATTCTGTTAATTGTAATGTTTTGTATATTGTCTCAGTCCACAATAGTTTTACTGACACAATGTATACAATAGATAATCTTATATATATAAAATTCTCGTGTCACAATGTTAGACCGCGTACTCCTCCGAAACGGCTTTACTGATTTTAACCAAATTTTATATCCGGCCTTTGACCAGGATCTTTTTTGCACGTTTTTGTCGTACGTGATCCACTTTTCATCACCAGTTATCAGCTTTTTCAAAAATGTTTCGGTTTCATTACGTCGTCATAAAGAATTTCAAATGAGTATATTACACACGGTTCATTAGGTTTCTTTCAGTGAGCTCATGAGGCACCCAAATATCGAGCTTTTTCTGTACCCAGCTATTTTCAAATGCGCCAAACCGGTTTTGTGGTCAATCCCCAGTTGTTTAGCTACATCGTAACTACTAATATGTCGATCTTACTCCACTTTTTCAAAAATGACATCAGTTTTGTCCGTAACAGGGCAACCAGAGCGACGTGCATCTTTGATATCAAAATTTCCGGATTGAAAACGCTTAAACCAAATTTACGCTACTCTCACAGATCTTGCATTAGGTCCATAAACATCACAAATTTTTCGCGGCTTGTGTTGCATTGTTACCTTTTTTGTAATCAAATTTTAAAATGCATCGAATTTACTCATTAGAATCACTAATTTTAACCATAAGGAAAACAAATTAAAATCTCACATTTACCTAATTTAAATTTGGAATTGTCTTCTGTAAAATTAAAACATTTTAATGATACCAAAATCAGCCAGATACAATTGGTATAGCCCGAGAGATTTTATGACAAGTTCATACAATATATTACTATAATGCGAAAAGACGTTTCCCCCGGCCATTATGATGAAATTCCTATGATACTCGATATACGTGTGTATAATGTCTTACAAAAAGTGTGACGAAGGCAGGCTTTTATTACGCATACAATACTTTACAACATACCTGTAACCTGTAAGAGTTGACCGCAACGAGACGCGTAATTTATGCATTTCTAAATTCATAATATGGATTTAATTCTATAACCTAGTTTATAAAGTAACTTTTTTTTTAATTTTTGTTGGTCGCGATCGCTTGCGGAAGAGACCGAAAAGCCGGGAAAAGGGTGTGCAGCGACAAAATATAAAAGATTTATTTTCCAGATTCGCATTTGTTATATGAGTAGAATATGGATGTTCTTTTATAGGCTGCCTTGAAACTTGCTTGATCAATATCAAAGTATAGCAACGATATGAAGAAGCGTGATCAATAACATTTTTTTATTTACAGGTAGGCTTTTTGCAGCCATTTAGTTAAATTGGGCAATTGATTTGATGCCTATGCTGAGTACAGCATAATAATAATAATAATAATAATAATCGTTTAATTCAGGCAATAGACCCATAAAAGTTGACGTGAGACTTCATCACGGAAAGATGTACGGTTTCCATGACATAAACAAAATTCTCCGCGTTCGCAGTTCGAGTTATAACTGGCAATAAATAAATTAATTGATTAATAGTAATATAAATTATGGAAGCATATAAAATGATCTCAAAATTATTAATTTCGTTCGTATTGTTTTCGGATCGGACGCAAAATAAGGCAATCAAAAATATTTAATAGAAGTTAATGAAGTATTGTGATAAGCTTGACGTATTATTAATAATAATATTATTATACTAGCTGTCCCGGCACACGTTGTTTTACCATATAAAGTATTTCTACTTCATCGGTTGATATAAAATCTTACCCTGTGTTGTCCCCTAAGAGGGGTGGGGGAAAAAAAATTATACACCAGATGTTAAGTTGGAAGAAGACAAATATATCTGCGAAAACCGCATTCAAATCGGGTCAGTAGGTAGTTTTCGTGTGATGCTGGAACAAATATACAGACAGACAGACAGACAAAAAACTAACCACATTTTTGGCTTATATAGCGATGTTGTGACACCCTCCGCTTATTATTTTTTGAATATCTTTAATGTACAGAATTTTCATTTTTACAGATTTATTACATTACTAGCTTTCCCGGCAAACATTGTTTTGCCATTTAAAGTATTTCTACTTCATCAGTTAATACAAAATCTTACCCCCTCTTTTGTCCCCTAAGAGGGGTGGGGGGGGGGGGTTATCAATAGATGTAAAGTTGGAAAACACAGTTAATAATATGAAGTAAGTCCAAGAAAAAAGTTTGATACAAAATCTGACCTCCTCTTTGGTCCCTTGAGGGGGGGGGGATTTTTATACACCAGATGTTGAGATAGAAGAAGACAAATATATCTGCGAAAACCGTATGCAAATCGGATCAGTAGTTTTCGTGTTAAAGAAAAAAGTTTGATACAAAATCTGACCCCTCTTTCGTCCCCTTCGAGGGGTGGGGGGAAAAATTTTTATACACCAGATGTTAAGTTGGAAGAAGACAAATATATCTGCGAAAACCGCATTCAAATCGGATCAGTAGTTTTCGTGTGATAGTGGAACAAACATACAGACAGACAGACAGACAGACAAAAAACTAACCACATTTTTGGCTTCTATAGCGATGTAGTGACACCCCCCGCTTATTATTTTTGAAATATATTTAATGTACAGAATTTTCATTTCTACAGTTTTATTAGTATAAATGGTATACAGCATGACTGGTGAGACATTACCGATACTTATGGAGTCTATATACTCTGTACTCGATTCTCATTATAATTATGTAATAAAATTAGGTACTTAATTTTTTTCCGAATTTCCCAAAAATAAATGAATCATGGATACTAAGTAAATTACGCGGCTAGGCAAGTAGGCATACTATGCGGCCGGTGCAGAGGCGTGCGCTACCAAAGAAACACCACACAACTACCCCTCCCGCTCGCGGTGTCCATGCGTTGGGTAAATAATTATTTAACGTTAAGCTACATTTACTCAGTGATCAATTGATATTATTTTTTTTCCAACTAATATAATAGCCAAATATCACGTCCTCGAGTATTGAACATGTCTCACCAGTCACGCAGTAGATTGAGTATTACGTTCTGTCACTATCCATACTCCATGCCAATATTATAAAATGCGAAAGTGTGCTTGTCTGTCTGTTACTTCTTCACTGCACCCAGACCGCTGTACCAATTTTGCTAAAATTTGATATGGAGATACTTTATGTCCCGGGAAAATATGACATAGGATCCTTTTTATTGGAAAAATGTACGGTTCCTGCGCGATAAACGAATTTTGGCGCAACGCGTCATCTACACATAAAACAAAATGTCGTTTACAACTGTTTGATCCCATGCATTTCAGATTCGATAGACTTCGTCAAAATTATCTTACGTACCCTGAAATCTTGTCGATTCCCACGTTTACCATACAAAGTGTCACTTAGTCTTAAATCACAGTATTGGTATGGTTTTTGCTTACCCTGTAACTGGGTTAACGAGGTATGATCGTCCATAAATATTTACTGACTAGTTGACCCAGTGTTTATTTGACTGAGGCGCCAGAGCGAACCATTGTCTCGATAGTGTGGATATTTTATACTGACAGGTGACGGCTGCCACTCCGCTGCGCCAAAATTCATTTATCGCACGAGAACCGTGCTTCTTTTTGGAATAAAATACTTTGAGTCCCGGGACCGAGTTTGCTGAAATTTGGTGCGGAGATTCTTTGAGTCCTGAGAAAAAACATAGGAAGTATCATAATTATACCCCTTGTATATGATACTTTTTATGTTTTTTCTCGGGACTCAAAGAATCTCCGCACCAAATTTCAGCAAAATCGGGTCAGGGGTTTTGGGCCTGAAGTTATTATCACCTGTCCTAAGGCTGTGTATGATTCGTCTATTCACCCTTACTAATAAATGCAAAAGTGTGTCTGTTTGTCTCTTACCTCTCCATGCTTAAACCGCTGAACCAATTTTGCTGAAATTTGGCATGGAGAATGAAGAGGTTGAGGATCGTACGGAGTTGCGGGCATCATCTAGTCGTAAAATATTAAGTATTTAAAGTTCAAGGACGACCTCTGTGGCTCAGTGGTGAGCGCGTCGGTAGCTCAAGCCGGGGGTCACGGGTTCGAATCCCGCCGACGGAACAAAAAGTTTTCAATGTTCCCGGGCCTGGATGTGTATTAAATAATTATGTGTATGATATAATAAAAATTTTAAATGTATGTATAGTATAAATGTATTAAATATATTTCCGTTCTCTGGTACTTGTAACACAATTAGTCCTTTAAGTACTTAGCACGGGGCCAGACTGACGCGGTGTGAAGCGTCCATAGATATTATTATTATTTCAGCACAATAGAAAAGTTAAATAAAGTATTTCAGATAACTACATAGTTCATATTTATACATTTAACGTTCGTTCTCGAAATTTGACTAAGTGTGGTTTTAGAATAGGATTTTACGAAATAATCTTACAATATACAGTTTCACCATGGCTTACTTTGTTATGGTTTTGATAAAACCCGATCGGGCTTTCGGATATAATTATAGGAACCTATATCGACTTAGGTTACTACATCTATGCGCTAGGGCATTTGCTTGTTAGGGCTTAGGACTTACTGTTCGCTCTGCGATAGTTTATGTAAAATCAAATCCTTGGTTTTAAACTATTCGTCCTGAGATTTACCAACCTAATGAGTAAAAATATTTTCAAAATCTCTAATTTAGCACAGACATAGTACTAAAACAAGATAAGAAAAGGTACGGTTCCCGCAAAATTATATCTTTTTACACACAAATTTACGTAAATCGTCACTTTTTATAACCTGCAGTTTTCTAATGTATATTTACTTCTTAGAAGACTTGAACCTGAGAACTTAGCGGGCGATATTATTGTGCAATGTCACGTATTGTTCAACGGTCTAATATTATTGATGGTTAATATTGAACGCCCGCCTTTCAATCTTATTGTCAAATAAATTGTCTAATGATATTGCACAATAAAATTGATCGTCTAGGGGCCCACTTACGCAATTAACCACTAAGCCAAAGAAAAATGTTTGAATGCAAACGAAGCCGCGGAACCGACGTTCAATTAGCAAGTCAATTAACGATTCTAGTTTTGTTTCATTCCGTTCGAGAATAAAATAGATATTGATTGCCTACTACTTTTATGAAACGAGGTACAGAATCGAAAAGTGACCTGACTGCTTCAGTCCATAAGCAGAAGAGAAGAAGTATCCACAATTTAAATGTTTTTTCTCGGAGCAATAGACTTTTAGTCCAAGAGTAAAAAAAAGGCTTTTAGTTTGCACGTTTCCTCACAATTATTAAGACAAGGCTTCCCGAAAATTAGCAGGTCGATGTCTGTTAGCACGAATATCGACGTTAAGGATATTAAAATAACATTCATATAAGCGCGCCCTGTACAGCGGCGGTTACGAAGCTTGCCTCGTCCTTGATAGGGCGAAATAGGAGAAAATAATTGTACATTTTCTTTTATTATTTTTAATTACCGAATCATTAATTTAAAAACTATTCGGTTATTTTGTTAGGACTACGCTAAAACGCTATCCTTTTTGTAAAAAAATAATATCATTTTAATTGAAAATTACGAGATGTTCGAATTTGAAGTGTATTTTATGGTGATATTCAAGATTTTTTTACAGAATTACCATGTCATTTTTCAATATTCTGTTCGGTTATTTTGTTACTTTGTTCCTTTTTGAGTCTACATCAATTTCAGTGTAAGAGAATTCCACATAATTTCTTCAAACTGGAAGCTTAAAAATCAGTCTTTTCGAACTGGCCTCGTCTTAAAAACTAGCTGATCCCTACATCTCCGTGCACATAAAGTGAAAATCCAGAAGATCTATTTTATATCTATAGCAACTTTAATCAAAATCAGTCCTGCCATTCGCGCGAGTTCCCCTCAAACGAGGAGTCACATATGCGTATTATTATACCCTAAGCACCTCTTCATATCTTCCGGTTACCGGTTTGACGGAAGGTGTGAAACGGGGTTTTTACCCCGTCTATGCTTTTGCATAGACCTTACTACTTTAATAATAATAGCTCCCACACCGGCTTCGGTGACGGTGGCCGGTTTCATTGAAACCAGGCCAGCTACGCAGGAGTAATTTTATAGTGCCCAAGTGTGTGCGCAGTACACAAGAGCACTCTCTGTTCCTTTACTCTCCTAACCAGTGGGACAGCAGACCGACACGACCGGCGAGAGATCAGGCGCAGGACCAACTTTTTACATGCCCATCCGACGCATGGATCATCTTACTTGTTAGACAATCAGGTGATCAGCCTGCATTGTCCTAACCAAACTTGGAAATAACATCAAACATATTTCCAACGCGGAAATCGAATCCGAGTCAAGAGCCGTGCTCTGTACCACTAGACCAGGGAGGCGTTACTACTTTATGTTAGAAAGCAAGAGATGTCATCAGTTTTCTGAGACAAAATTATTGTCTCCAGACAAGAGAATGAAGTACAAGTCTAACAGTAAATGTTATTCTTTTTCCTCTATTTCCATTATAAAAATGTATAATAATATATCCCAAGCCGCTTAGACAAAAGTAACTTTTATTATTTAAATAGGAGCAAGTAGAACGTTATGCGTAAAGTCCGGCTAATTATAAAAATACATTTTTGGAAAATAGTAACAAATCATTGATATAAGAAGGAGCTACAATTATTAAAAATAAATAACGAAATATCACTATTTGTTACAATAGTAATACATAAAATGAATTCATGCGGTTTTGTTACTACAATTTTCCCTTTTTTTGATGGTTACGAAATTATTGTTTATTTAAAAACATACTACAATTTAAAACGTCAAACGTGACTACGCTTAACTATAAATATTCAACGCTCAATTCGAAAGTCAGAGCTGTAATTATTTCAAAACATCGAATAAACTTAAAACTAGAAGTCAGGCGATTCAATTTATCAAAAAATTCGTCATTTACCATGTTTTCGCAGCATCAAACTGGATAAAAATCCGTGCGATCCACACACATTATACAAATATGTCACAAAAAATTAGTCTCACAACACAAACACGGCGTAGAGGCGGCTACGCGGTCGGAACTGCCGCTACGTCGCTACGAATCGCCGCTACGGCGCTACGAATCGGCGCGAAGTTGGCCGATTCGATCCGACTTCAGCCGATCCGGGGCTAGGGCGAACAGTGTTTCATATTTTATATCGGTCGACTCGGAATTACTGAGTTTGCTCGGCTAGCTTTTTATAGCGGAAGGCTCATTCTATTTGGTATTTTTTCGAGTCGCGTCGTAATTTTTCATTGTTTGTATACTTGTGATTTTTCGATGGTGATTCTTATGTAAGGCTCTCGTAATGTATAGTTTGTTTGACGTTAGGTCCCTATGTGATAATATGCTTATACAAACATTGCTTATGAAATCATTGTTTGGTATGGAAATGGTATCGTGAATTTATGTTGGTCGCAGATGGCGCGGCGTAAAAGGGTTCGAAAATATTATTATAACTGAAAAGATAGGGAATGGTGAGTGGGATTGTAAACAGAGTCTTCAATAGTGTGCAAAAAGAGTTTCTTTTAAACTGAAACGAAACTTAAAAACTAAAATAATTCTGGGAAAATAAAATGAAAAAATTTTTAAGTAAATATTTTTAAAGAGGTACATTCAAATCTTAATAAGAAAGTTGACATAGAAAAAATATAAGCACTGTTATTAAAATAGCAACTGCAATTAAACATTTTAAAATTATTCTGAAAACCTGTTAAGATTAATATTTTTTGAGTGAATATTATTTGTATTTCCATTTTAGCTTTACAGATCACGTAGTATTAGGTACATATATTATATTTGTATACTACAAATTCTCTTATAAGGCTTTCATACCAGTTCATGGAGGACAAAACATTAAGTTAATAATCTAGTGATGATATTCATATATGATAGTCCTTACACGACGTCAATTATGTTTGCAATAGATATCTACGCAATCATGGATATTCATCAGGAACTACCGTAAAGGGTCTTTATTTTTGAGGTAGCAGGCAGAATAAATTATTATTAATAAAATTATTGTAGTCTAAGTTCCGCATTCAGAGATAAATTATTAATTAATTAATTAAATGAAGATTTTTACATAGGCCATGGGGCTCTCGTAAAAATGTATGGTTATTATTTCTCAAACTCTTCATTAAATTAAAATTTAATAATCATTTACCATTTAATATTGTACCTTTTCTTTTGTGTGTAAAATCTGTATAATAAATATGCATAAAAACTCGTATGAGATTAAACATCAGCACGTAAACTGAAAAAGGTTATTGTTGCTCTTTGAAAGTAAAAAAAGACTTAGGAAGCGCATACACATATCTACCGTGCGCTAAAAATGTGTGTATGCGCTTCCTAAGCCTTTTCTTTACTTTCAAAGAGCAACATGTTTTATTTTTAACCGACTTCAAAAAATGAGGTTATTAATTCGACGCGTATGTATGTAATATTTGCAGAACGGCCCAGTTTTCGTATATTTCGTATGTTAGTCTATAATATCAGTGTTTTAACAAATGTGCCAAATTTCAAAAGTGTATGTATGCATTTTTGTTGCGAATTTTGTTGTTCAACTTAGCGAATGGTGCAGGTTTCATTAAAATTAGTTCAGTAGTTTTTGAGATAGAGAATTATAATTGTCAACCACGTATACTTTTGAAGTCGTTTTTAAAAACAATTATTTTATATATTATTATATATTTTTATTTAAATAAGTTAGATAAGACAACTTAATACATCTTGAACTACACTTGAATATACTGGCCTAGTTGGGGCGACGCAGTAAGTTAGAGTTTAGAATGTTTTGATTCGTTCAGGCGAAACTTCTTTCCTGCTAACAGTTTGACCTACTGAATAGTTTAGAATATAATTTAGTACCCCTGGGGTCTAAAATATTCTTCCACATTTTACTGATCTATGTACTTTATACTAGAAATAGAGATATTTTTGACACAGAATGAATCTGAATTACCTACCAAAACTGCCCAGTTTTCGTATATATTAGACAAGCTGATCAGCGTCCCAACAAATGTTCCAAATTTCAAAAGTATAGTACTAGTTATTGTCCACTTTAGGCCTTCGAGAATATTTCAAATTTTATCAAAATTGTTGGAGTAGGATTTTAATAAAAAGTATTGTAATTATTACAAAATATGTAAATTGTAAAAGAAAAACACGTCAAATAAGTACGTTTGCAAAGAGATTTTGTGTTTCTATTGACGATAGGAGACAGAAACGCCGGTACATCCCACCTGGCATCGAACCTGTACCCCATCGAGTGCAAACTAAAGGTCTAATCACTAAGCTACACGCTTTATATTATACAAGATACAATAAACATGTTATCAGTAGCAGCTGTCTTGCTCTCGTAATCTTATTTCCTTGTTAATTATGAAGGCTTAGGTACTTGTGGAGCTGTCTACTGAAAAGATAAGATAGCGCCTTCACCACGGACACAGTATTATAATTATTTTTAGTAGGCTATCAGTGTAGATTGTAGAACATCCCAATCGGGAGCACGCACATAATATAAGCATTTACGATAACTTAAGGAAACAATGATGCAGTATCGCTTATGCTTGAAACTTGCTTCTGTGACAAGATGCGAGTTGGGTTTCCCAAGCACAAGTTAGTTAAGCGACATCTCCATAATATGATGGAAAAACACAGGCGAACGCGATTGCGTTGAATGATATATTATATTATCTAATAATTCCTTGGACAATGGAATGAAAAAAGGTTACCAAGCGCCATAATATTGCTATTTTTACAACAGAGCTGTTTGAAGATTCATTTCCACTTTCTCAAAAACTTACTATCAAATAAATTATTCAATAAAATATTGTTCAATATTATTATAGGTCTATGAGCCCGCTTAGTCTAATCGATAGAGAAAAAAAGCGGCCAAGTGCGAGTTGGACTCGCCCATGAAGGCATGAAGCAGCAATAAGGTTTATTTTTATGAAATTAAAAGGTTTTTGATTTATTTTTATATTTCAGTCGATTTAATGAAATTTAGATAAAGGTTTACCATTTATGACGTATAAAAAAACTACTGGCTAGATCTTGTTCAAACCAATTTTCGTTGGTAGTTTTTATAGTAATCTACATCATATTATATATTTTTTAGAATTATCATGCCCCTACTTTAGAAATTAGAGGGGGGGGGACACACATTTTACCACTTTGGAAGAGTCTCTCTCGCAAACTATTCAGGTTAGAAAAAAATGATATGAGAAACCTCAATATGATTTTTTGAGACTTATCCATAGATACCCCACACGCATAGGTTAGATGAAAAATTTTTTTTTTGTTTCAGTTGTACCTATGGGGACCCCTAAAATTTTTAATAATTTTTCCATTTTTGCATCAAAATCTTAATGCGGCTTACAGATTACATCTACATACCAAGTTTCAATAATATAGCTCTAATAGTTTCAGAGAAAAGTGGCTGTGACATACGGACGGACAGACAGACAGACAGACAGACAGACAGACAGACAGACAGACAGACAGACATGACGAATCTATAAGGGTTCCTTTTTTGCCATTTTGGCTACGGAACCCTAAAATTCGCTTATTCCGAACTTATTTCCTAATATCACCGTCGATATATTATTATATTACTATGCCGATGGTTGATCATGCAAAGTGGCATAATATTCAACTGTTACCCATACTAATATTATAAATGCAAAAGTGCGTCTGCTTGTCTTTCTGCTTGTCAGTTTGTCTGTTGCTTCTTCAAAACGAAACCGCTAAACCGATTTTGTTGAAATTTGTTATAGAGATACTTCGAGTCCCTGTAAAGGACATCTAGGATACTATTTATCCTAGAAAAATGTATGGTTCTCGCGTAATAAAATATGGAGTCATGGCGTCATCTCATGATTGACGTACATGTCATACAATATAAGGTAAGCTGCGAATATCATGGTCATCACTCTTGGTCCAACGTGGACTTCAACGTACTGTATAGATTTGTATTGTGTTAAGACGTTGATTGACCGACAAGCTAGACAATGAGCGCTGGCGACAATAGTTTCATCTAGGTCTTAGCTCAGTGGCCTAATGAATATCACCTATTACTATTTTTAATTACCTGCCATCCCACAGACATACATTTTTATAATATAATCGAAGAGACTGAGAAAGAAATCTCTTTTAGTATCAAATCAGTAGAAGTCATTTCGGAGCAAATAAACTGAAACGACTGGACTGATTTTTGCGAAATTTTATGTGCTTATCTGGTAGGATATATTTAACAATAATTAATCGGTCAGCATAAATTTCATTATACACGAATTTAGAAAGTATACAACAAAACAAGGTCAGCCGGGTTAGATAGTATTTTATATAAGTATTTTCACATTAAACGAAACACGAAAACGTTCAAAAAATACTCTTTTTTCATTTCAATAACACATTGCAATAATCAAAATCGGACCAACCGTTTGGTTGCTACGATGCCACAGACAGACACCTCAAACTTATAACACCCCTCTTTTTTGTCGGGGGCTAAAAAACATTAATTGTAATGTAACACAAATTGCATTCATTTTAAAGTAAAACATTCACAAATTCATTACTAACACAACACAAAATTAACAAAAAGTGCACTATATTTCCAAAGTTTTATAATGATAATATTATATAGTGCATGAACCGGTATATTCATAATATTCTCATTGTTTGAACATCAAAGGGAGGTTAACTGAATAACATCAGAATTTCGCACAGAATATCATTTTATGTCACCTCTATAAATAGTTTATTAAGCTACATTTCAAATTATAACTTTATTTTAAATATTAATTTTGGCTTAAGTGACGGTGGCTGGATTAACTGAAACCAGGCAAGCAAAACAGGAATGTTTATATATCAAGTGTGTCACTGGAATCTCAAAGACTTATATTTTTCTTGTCAGACTATCAGGTAACCGTCACCTTGATGAGTGGCATTCTTCCACTGTGCGCTTTTCGCGCAACTTTCTGCCGCGCACTGTAAAACTCTGGAATGAACTGTCACCAGTGGTATTTCCGGAACAATACTACCTTCAAACCTTCAAAAAGAGAGCGTATTCCCTCTTAAAAGACCGGCAATGCACCTACAGCTCTTCTGATGTTGCGAGTGTCCATGGGCGACGGTAGTTGCTTCCCATCTGCAGGTGACACATTTGCTCGTTTGCCCCTTTATTTTATAAAAAAAGGTAAAGCCTGTATAACAATTGTCACCCCTCAACTTCGAAACAACATTTTTTCAACGCAAAAATCGAAGCTACGACATCCGAGTCAAAAACCATGCACTGGACCTTAAAGACATTAAAATAAGACAAAATTAAATAGAAACATGCCTAAGTGAATAAAGCCACCTAAATACTAAATTTCGTAAAAAAGAACTATTATTTGTCCACAATACATAAAATCAACACTGCGCGATTCCCCTAAAAATAATTCCTTCCCCTTGTCTATTAAAGCACAATTTTCTATCATCAACGTCAAACAAATTATGCACAAAACCAGGGACTTTACATAACTAATGCTACCTTTAATCAGAGTGATCTGTTCTTCAAGGGGAAGAGAGGTAGAGGGGGAGGGTCATAATTTAACCAATTAAGCCTATTTTGATGTTTATAATTGAAATCGCACTTGACAGGTACGAATAAAACAATAAATAAAACATTGTCCTTAATCTGTTTTCACACTTGCGCTCGTCATACATATATGAAATGAATGTGAAAATGATCGATGCTGAATAGCCACGAAAATATTTTTTCTTAATAACTAGATAATTATACAAGATGTAAGTGTATGGGTATGAAGACGGCATTTTTTTTGAGTACCCAAAAAAAGTAAAGTAAAAAGTTGTTCATTTTGACGGGTTTTTTTGATGGTTTCAAGAACAGACATAGATCAAAATAGATGCCGCATGTGTATGTACTTCGCGTGCCATATCGCGCTCCCAAACGACGAGCAATACTCGTCTTTCGAAAGTCTGTTCTTTAGCCTGCTATCGGAATCGGACGTCAATCGGAATTTTAAAAATGTCTAAATGCCTAATTATGCCGTATTGAGCTGTAGAAATTCGAATAGAAACGTTGGCATAGATAATGGATACGTTTCTTATTATCGGTACGCGACGTCACCTACACTTACCGTAGAGATAAATTCAGAACTGTACATTATTTTTATGACAACATTTATAAGTCCAAAAGTACAAAATACGTCTTGTTCTTGAAACGGTTCAAATGGCTGGACGTAACATAAGTCGCCGAAATAAAAAAGCTCTTAGCCTAGCAGCTTAATCTACCCCAGTGAAACGTTTGACGTCGACGTACTATAACAAAGATGTTACATAGTGGATAAAAATTGGCTAATAAGTAAATTCTTATAATGTGTGGATTTACATGAAAATTACTATAAAGCAGGGTAATTTTAGAAAGAAATAACGATGTTATATCAAAACCCATACACAAATCTAGAGGAGAGAGTAATTTTTACTATTATTGAAAAGGTTTTATAGAAAACTCCCCATCAAATCCCAAGCGGCACCCGGGTGCTGCATAACAATTGAATATCTATTGTGTCAAGGTATTACATAGATTGTGAAAAATATTTGAGCAATAATTACAAACTGCTCTGTTTATAAATATCATCACAGTGTAGGCCAGCCATTCTCAAATCTCATCCGCAGTGTCCCTGTAGAGGCTGCAGCGGAGATCTTTCATTAAAAAAAAAACCAATATTATTTTTTGCGGGTCCGTCAAAAATTTTACTTCTGAAAGTGGTACCGCCACCATAAAAGTTTGAAAACCGCAGTTATAGTTAATCATAGATCATTATTCCCTATCATTGTTAATGCTACTACATTGTCCGTATTGGACATCCTAAATATAGTACGTCAATGCGCCATACCCTGAATATGCTTAACTTCACATTCAGCGTTTAGGAATTTTTGCGTTTGCTACACTTTTGTTTCCTTTAAAAGTTTAAATTTTCACAGAAGAAATAAAAAAATATTATATTTTATTTTAGAAAATCTCAATACAGAAGTAATAATGAAAGATTACATTGCTACTTATGTACCTATAATATGTGTTTATACCTTAAGTAGTGTAAAATCTAGATGTACCATTGAGGAAATTGATTTCTAGGCAGTTGACGGATCTACGTCATGTGGTCGGCTTAATATGTCAATTCAATCTTAGCTGTGATCAGTCGGATGGGTTTGAGTGGTTTGACGTAACGCGAAATTACTAAGGTCCCCCAACTGCCTAGGAATCAACTTCTCTGATAGTTCATTAGTATATTATTGTAGCAGTTGACTCAGCAAAAATTGCCTAGCGCGAAGAGGTTACAGACTAACAGACAAATAAAATATTACAACGAATGAATTTCATATTTCGTATCTTGATGATTACAGTCGCATTTACTATTGATAGCATTTAATTATTTAACATTCAGTCACCCGATGAAAAGTGTTGCTATTTCCGTATTCAACGAAATCAGGATTAAATCGAGTTAATTTATTAATTATTAAAGGAACTGCTGAAGGAGCAAAATATATTCTCATCACAAGGACTTGATGAAAATTAATCATTTTACTTCACGTAATCAAAGTCTTTTACGGTTTTATGAAATTTGCTGATCTTTTTGGCGTTTAATAAGATGGTGCTTTCGTATTTCGTAACATTTAGAAAAATTACTTACATAAAATATTATATTTCAATATGCTATTTAAGCAAACATAATTACGGACTTTTAAAGTATTGGCATATGATTTAAATGAACGTTTTCGAAGATATTATTACAGATTTAAACACTGCTGGACGTAGCTTTTGCGGCAGTACCGGCCATCAATGCGAGGCCATCAATATAAATCAAAACTACTGAATCGATTTTAATCATTTTTCAGTGAGTGACATAGCTATAATATATTTTATACCAGCCAGGATTAAGCCAGGACTGGTCGCTAGTATCTATATCTATTATCTAATAATGCCACATCAGTTGCCCCTTGCTATGAAATAGTTCTGGAAATATTATATACTAGATGACGCCCGCAACTCCGTTGCGCCAAAATTCGTTTATCGCGCGGGAACCATACATTCTTCCGGGATAAAAAGTATTTTTTGTTCTTTCCCGGGACTCAAAATATCCCCATACCACAGACATAGATCAGGATAGATACCGCATGTCGCTCTATTTGTATGAAAACGAGCGTGCCACTTTTTGTAGCTACTGTGACGTACCGATGATAAGAAAAGTGCCAATTATCTAGGCCAACGTTTCTATTTAATTTCTACAGCTCAGTACGGCACTTTTAGGCATTTAGGCATTTTTAAAATTCCCATCGACGTCCGATTCCGATAACAGACTAAAGAACAGACTTTCGAAAGAAGAGCAATGCTCGTCGTTTGGCAGCGTGGTATGGAACACGAAGTACATACACATGCGGTATCTATCATGATCTAGGTCTGTGCTCCATACCAAATTTCAGCAAAATTGGTTCAGCGGTTTGGGCGTGAAGAGGTAACAGACTGCAGACACACTTTTGCATTTATAATATTAAGTAGGTAAGTATGAATGTACGAGTCGAATTGATAACCTCCTATTTTTTTAAGTCGGTTAAACCTCATACGATAAAAAACGACGTTATTTTATAGCTACATGATTGATACGAGATCCGCCAGGCTCCTGTCAACTTCACATTAATAAAGATGGATTTCCCGCCAAAAACGCCGCGCAAAAACAAATTATACCTTTATCACCCATAAAAGTAAGGTTCAGCGCAGACTGGATGCTGCGACTTGTTGACATGGGTTTTGTAAAAAGGCAGGCCAATCCGAATCGTCCGAATCGTCTGAATCTTTAATCAATATGAATCTTTTCAAATCCGAATCTGCAGCCGTCTGAATCTACACGATGCCATATCTTGCAATGCGATCATTTAATGAACTACTCGATCATATTTTATGACGTGCACAAGTTCAAAATGTGGCACGACAGAGATATTAAGAATAATAAAAGTAGCATAGCATTGATTGAATGCAATATTTTATCGCTCGTTTGCGCCAACCACAATCCAACCATCATTGACATTTTATGGGCGAATAAAAATAATATTAAATATGAAAAAAATTATAAATTACCTTCATAAAATTTTTATTGCTTTAAGCACATTGTTCTAAAGTTAAAGTGCCGTAAAATGTTTGTGTATAATTAAAACCCGGACAGGTAAATAAACATTTCATTTTATGGGTTGCTTCCATTTTGCTCAGGAGGAAAATGTTAAAATATATCTAACTAGACGATGCCCGCAATTTCGTTGCGTCAAAATTCGTTTATCACGTCATCTGTAAATTTTTCTGAGATAAATACTGTCTAGGTCGTTTCCGGGACTAAAACTAAATCTGTCGCAGTCATCTGGTTTAATCTGCGATTCGATTGAATGACTAGCGCATTCATTGAATGACACCACTCAATTGAATGACTCGGCCAAACGTTGGTTGAACAATCGTCACTCAACGTCCAGCCATAGTCATGACTCATGTCATATCCAGTTAGTATATAGTAATAGTTAGCGATTTGTAACATAGATTTTTGACCTTTGAAGATAGCGGACATGAAGTCAGTCAGGTAATTGAATTAATATTTTTTTTCCCAATACGGTGCTAGTAGTCAACAAAACCTATATTATGGCGTCTAACTGCTCGCACAGCTGTAAGAACTGCGTTGATATTTTTTCGATTGAATTTACTTTAAAGTTATTTGTAATGAAATATAAAATATAATATAACAGCGTGTATTTACCTATTGTTACCGTGCCAGTGGCAACTTTAAATAGTATAACATACCATGACCCATCTCACGACTTCACTAAATGAGTTTTAGTCAAGACGTTAAACGTTGCAGTCAACGTCTTGACGAGTGGTCCTTTAGTGATTCAATGAAATGGTGTCATTCAATGAACGCGATAGTCATTCAATCGAATCGCAGTCAATTCAATACAAATTTAGAAATGCGTCTACGCGTTGTTCTCAATTCAGACCGCAACGCAACGAGGCGCGACAAGGCGCGGCAAGGCATAAAGGACATTGACCATTTTAGTATGGACGTTGGACCAAGTGCTGCCCAGCATTGAAACCTACTGCATAATGTTCTTTACTATAATACTAGTCCGTAACCCAGAGCGCTTCAAAATCTATCCGAGGAGTATCGAGAAAAAAATTATTTATTTTATAGTTTTTACATTAACAAAATCATTATAATCTACTGGTGATTTATTAAAAAAAAGACGGCAGGGATTATAAACAATGGATTTAATTATTACCAATCAAACATATTATTAATCTTTCATTTATTCGCTATCTATGAACTATGATATAAATAATATTTATCGACAATGATGTGGATGACGATTGATTATTTTGTTGAATGATGTCATATCATATGACAAACATTTATTCCCTATGACATGGCATACATTATTATGTTTATCATATCAAAGGGGATATATTATTTTTGTCATAATATGATTGACATCAATCAACAAAATAATCAATCATTATCCACATCATTGTCGATAGTAATTGTAGATATATAGTATTTATAATATCATAGTATTTAACAACATAATTATACAATACATATATAACAATGTATGCCGTATCATAGGGGATCATTTATTATGTTTGTCATATTCACATGACATAAAACAACAAAACAATTAATCGTTATCCACATAATTATAGATATGATTCATATCATAGTTCATATGATATGACAAACATAATAAATGAATAGCCGGGTCAACAGGTGATGCAGATACGATAGTCCAAAATGAATAGCCGGGTTAACAGGTGATACAGATACGATAGTCCTAAATGAATAGCCGGGTCAAAAGTATTAAACAGAATAAGGATTAGAAAAGCGCACAGTACACAACGGTTCACGTCAAGGGTAATGTTAGACTGCGTGCGATGCGATACAAACATAGGGGCGCGCGCGCAGGCAGGTAAAGACAAGCCCAACGTGTGTGAAAGAGATAGACACATACCCATGAATATGAGCAAGCGAGACTTTTTATTTCTCGCAACTCTCGCTGTGATTTTGTTGTGCAGCCGACAACTCCTAGTAAAAAAAAACTGGTTATCGAGACTAGCGATGTCGGAACCGGGCCCAGGAATAGAATATGTCACAGAATAATATTTTTTAACGTAAACATTAAAGAAATATATTAAATATCAACACTTAAAACACTAAAATGCCATAATATAAGTTTGTAGGTATTTTGTAATTCCGTGGATGTTTTTTTTTTTTAATATTTTTTTTTAATGTCTATTAATGTAAGGATAAAAATAGAAGTAAAACCATAACTGGGCAGCACTTGGTCCAAAACGGTCAATCTCCTTTGTATGGATTTGACAGATTTCAATTGCGTGAGATGTCTTGCGAATCTGTCAAATCCATACTAATTTAGAAATGCGTCTACGCGTCGCGTTGCGGTCTGAATTGACCCTAAGATGGACCTCTGTCTTACAGGTTATGAGTAAAGTCCGCCACTTTGTGCTAGCCACGCCACTAGCTCGATAATAACCTTAATATCGAGCTAGTGTCGACCTTGCAACATAAATTCACCTTTATACCACAAAGTGGCGGACTTTTCCCAAAACCTGTAAGCTAAGGTTTTAGTTTTTTGGTAACCCAAAGCTTCCACACTTCTAATTGGAACACGCAAGCCGGGACCGCCTTTGACGCACTCAATCGTGATCCAGGGTAAAAAAGCCGACCATCAAGCTTTTCAGGTCATTGCGTTCATACAAACGCTCCGCTTCTATTATAGAGTTGCACGTGAATAACAAAATGGATGCTTCAAACGCAACAATAGAATACGATCATGAACGTAAAAAAAAAGGCGGATGGAGTCTTATTATACACAGCACTGTGTCTTCAGAGTCGGCCAGCTGACTGCATGTACACGGTCCGCACGCACACATTCTGACGCTAGTCCGGCCATTTGACAGGCGTAAAAATGTATGCGTGGCCGACTCTGAAGACACAGTGCTGTGTATAACAAAAAATAGACTCCGTCCGCCTTTTTTTCTATGTTCATGAATACGATTTTGAATTTTTCATTTACTTACACCTTTATAAATTTTCAGCCCCCCTAAAATTTATACTATTATTATAAAGCTGAAGATTTTTTGTTACAATTTTAAATTCTAAGCAGGCTGTATTTTTCACAATGGTGAAATGGCTCATATAAATTGTTATTACTGTAATATTTTTTACGACATTTTAGTGCAATGTTTTCACTCTTGAGGCAGCACCAGCATAGACAGCAAACTAAAAGTTTTGTTCGTCGTTTGTCAACTTTTCTGTCAATATTCTGATAAAACGTGTGTAAAGGTAGCCCGCAAACGATCAAACATCAAACACGTCAAACACGTACAAACTACGTGTTTGACGTGTTTGAAGAAAATTTGGATTATACTACCTGTTTGACGTGTTTGACGTGCTTGATGTTTGATCGTTTGCGGGCTACTTAACATGTCGGATTTTGGTCGGATTGTTTACTGTATGTGCTAATAGATCTGCTTTGATCGTTGCGTAATATTCCCAATAGTGCTTCCCTAATATGCACCGTGTCACTGCAAAGTTATACAAGCTGTAACAAAACTAATTGATAAGATAACTGATAATACTTCAGTAGCTCTATCATGAGTTTGAAGCTATAGTATTTATCGATACTCGATACCGACTACGTAAAAAATATTTAGTGTGGCGTTTTTGTTCCGCAAGTGACCGCTAAGAGGCGCTATAAAATTTGCCATACTAAAAATTTACGTAGTCGGTATCGAGTATCGATAAAATAAACTATAGCTTTAAACTCATGGTAGAGCTATAACAGGACGCGTATCTATTGTACTAGAGTTCAAAGTAAAAGTGGCAGCGCTGAAAGTGCATTTTTTTGTGATTTGTATGGGTCCCTGCAGCGTCATGAATTTTCTCATACATTAAAAAAAAGTTACTCTATCAGCACTGCTACTTTTATAGTGAACTCTACATAAGGGACACACCCCACCCCCCTCAAGCATTATCATTAGTTTTGTTATACCCTGTATACATGTCGAACACAACACCTGAACTAAACTCCACGTTCTAAACTCGTATTTGCACTTCGCTGTCGGGCTAATTATAACATTTAAACACAAGTTTAAGATTTGCTGTCTGTCTGTCTGTTTGTGTAATAAGCTAATTTGCTTTTCCTTGATGAAGTTCTCTAGAGAGCAATTAACTCGCAAAAGTACGGAGTTCTGTAGAAATTGAGGTTGGATTTTCGTGTGCCAAACTACACCTGGCATTGCGGGGAGATTGATCGTTCCGATCGGACTGATAGCAGGCTGATTTGACGGGACTCACCTCAATTATAGAAGGTGGCTTGAAATGGTCGGACGATTGAGCTACAGAATAATTATCCTACGTACAGAATAATTGTCATTCTACGTGTTTGCGTCTTTACTTAAATTAAAGTCAAAGTGACAGTGCGCAGATTCGCCGTTTAGACATAAAAGCATAATATTATGGGATCACGATGTTTTTCTTTTCAGAGACAAGCCTCTCGACCCTCTTGTGATAACTATAATATTATGCCAAGTTAATAATTTTTCTATAAAATTTCAAAGACTTGTAAAATATGTCATTTGCTTGGCCTCAAATGCCATATCAAAAGAATTGCAAACCTAAGTTTGCATTTCATGGAACCATATTTATTGAGTTACTCTTCTACATAAATAGTATTTTTTATTTGAAAGATACGTCTCTATGATATTTTTAATGATAGAAATAGTATATGTATTGATATTTAGATCATTACGTATTGTACTGAGAAATGTATTATTCCGTTTTGAACCTTGTGATACTATCATTAAGATTTATTTCCGTTCGCTGACAGCATTTAATATCTCAATATTAAAACATTGATACTCGTATTGCATATTATCATGTGCAGAAATCAACATTCAATATGAAGTCTAAACAAACTTATGTAAGGTTCGAAAAAAGATGAGCTTTATATAGCAAGCGATTTTCAACTGTATTACAATGATTTAGGGATCGAAGTCGTATATGTGAACTTATTATTAAAGTTGGTATTGGCAGCAGTGCCGCTATATTTTTCAAACAAACACACAAACAATATAACTCCTGTAGTCTAAATTTTACATGTAGCGTATATTAAAAAACAAGATTGTGACTTGAATTGATAATGAATGTATCAAAATAGATGATAGATCAGAGATGTTGATTCCTAGACAGATGAGGGACCTTAGTAGTTTGGTCGCGTTAGGGTTGATTCAGACCGCAACGCGACGCGTAGATGCATTTCTAAATATTGTGTACTGATTTGACAGATCTCAATTGCGTCAGACGTCTTCAAAATATTATGTCAAATCCATACAAATTTAGAAATGCATCTACGCGTCGCGTTGCGGTCTGAATTAATCCTTAAGATAAAACCGTGCTAGTGCGATACGACACGACGCGACTCTTCGCTTTTATAAAACTGACGTTTTACGAACGTGAATCTGGCGTTTTAGGGTCAATTCAGACCGCAATGCGACGCGAAGTAGCGTGTCTAAAGTATGGATTTGACAGACTTCAATTGCGTGAGACATCATGCAAGTATGTCAATTTAACTACGTTCCTTTTATTTCGGTGCAATGTATTTACGGGCAATGTGCACGAGTCCTTACTCCGGGGTACTTGTTTCATTGAATCTTGCGAACTCGGCCCGATTCTAAATTGTTCATGAGCTGAGCTCGATCGAATTTAGTTTACTATCGATTTGGCATGAGTTAGGTCAAGCCGACTTCGAATCCGATAGTGAGGTGACATTGTAAATAAATAGGGTTTTAGGTAAAACTTCTCTAGGTAAGCATCTGCTTGCCTTCACATGCCTAGAATCAATTCTGGTCATCCAAATAACGTATCTACGACGTTACTTAGATGACCAGAATTGATTCTAGGTATAATTTTACAAAACAATTTTAAAGGTGTAGAAAATATTATTTTAACGGGCGACATAAATATTAACATAATTCCACAAATGACACTGACTGACAAAAACGCCTCGCAATACCTAGACTTATTAGCTAGCCATGGTTTATTACCTAGCCATTATACTCCTACATATACACGAAGTAATAGTTGCCTCGATCATTTTATGATAAAATCTAAATATCAATATTCTACATATGTCTTAAATACTTACCTTACTGATCACCGCCCTGTTCTTTTCAATATAAAGTATAAGATATCTGACTACTTTGCCACTCAGAGAGTTGGTACCAAACTAGACTATAAAAAAATTGCTTTACATATTAAAAATTCCAGTTTCCAAGAGATACTAAATTCCCAAGACCCTAACGTCGCAACTGAATTATTAACCAAAAAACTCCAACAAATAATAAAATGCAACACACAAACATACAAACTTTCTCATGATAAATGCCCCATCAAGCCATGGATAACACCTGGAATTCTAAGATGTTTAAAAACACGAGATAAGATGCATCTTTGTTTAAAAAATTCCCCTGACAACGAAGTTCTTAAGACTTCATACAAACGATATAGAAATTTCTGTACTTACTTAGTTAAAAAACTTAAGGACGAATATTATAAATTACAATTAGAAAAAAACAAAGGAAACGCGAAAAAAACCTGGGAAATAATAAAAAATATTACACATACAAACAAGCAACAATTTCATAATGACCACCTACTCCGGCTTAAAAGTAACGCTACTGACTCCATCAACTATATAAATAACTATTTTGCTAACGTTGGTAAAAAACTAGCACACAAAATCACTAATAACAGAAACTATAAAAACAAAACAAGAAGCGACTCATGTAACAAAATAACACACACAAACTCAATAGTATTATTGGAGGCCGATGAGGCAGAAGTCAATTCCATTATTATGGGACTAAAAGATGACTCTGCAGTGGGATTTGATGGCATTTCATCAAGAGTCTTAAAACAATCGACTCCAACTTTAGTCCCTATTATAACTCACATATGCAACTTATGCCTATCCTCAGGCATATTTCCTAAAACTCTGAAAACTTCAATAATCAGTCCAATATATAAGAGTGGCAGCAGAGACTGTGTGGAAAATTACAGACCAATATCAGTATTACCTATAATGTCCAAGGTTCTTGAAAAACTAATTAATAATCGTTTAAAATCATACTTAGAAAAATATAAATTATTATCACCACATCAATATGGCTTCAGATCAGGGCGCTCAACTGAGGATGCTGTGTCTGAGCTCACTAATTCAGTTATCAAGGAACTTGACAATAAAAATAAGGTTATAGGAATATTCCTAGACCTTGCAAAGGCATTCGACACGGTCTCTGTTTCCACGCTTATTAAAAAACTTGAGAATATAGGTATTAGAGGTACTGCACTGAAACTGTTTGAAAGCTACTTGACTGACAGAACTCAAAAAACTAAAGTTGGAGCGACTGTTAGTGACGATGAAGCCACAGTTTTTGGGGTTCCACAGGGAAGTGTTCTGGGTCCGAGCCTCTTCCTAGTTTACGTCAATGATCTATGCAATACTCGTCTAACAAATGGAAGAGTGTTCTCTTATGCTGATGACACAGCCTTAGTTTTCAGCGGTAGAACTTGGGAGGAGGCTCGGACTAACGCGCAAGTTGGCTTAAATATTGTTGCAAATTGGCTATCAAACAATCTATTAACGCTAAATATAGACAAAACTAAATATATCAAATTTACCTTGAACCGAAGACGGGTACCGCCACTTTATATTACTATTGACAACAACTGCAACCTAACAAACTGCATCAACTGTCCCAAAATTCAAGAAGTTTCCAACATAAAATATCTCGGTATTACTATTGATCGACACTTATCTTGGAAAGAACACATTGTTACAATTAGTGGTAGAGTGCGGAAGCTTATATATGTCTTTAGACAATTACGTAGTGTCGCCGACGGTAAACAAATATTGCAAGTTTACCGTGCTCTATGCGAGTCTGTACTGTGCTACTGTATCACTGTTTGGGGAGGCGCCTGTAAAACGCACATGAAATTGCTAGAAAGAGCTCAAAGAGCAGTTATTAAAGTAGCTACATTTAAGTCATATCTATTTCCATCAGATGCTCTTTATAAAGACACACAATTACTGACAGTCAGACAATTGTATATTAAAAACATAATACTAGTAAAACAGCGTGAAACTAATAACCTAAATCTTACTGATAATCATGATAGCAAAAGGAGAAAACCTAAAATATTCACAATACCCAAAACATATACAACAACAGCTCAACATCATCAGCTCTTCCTAGGTCCCCTATTGTATAACAAAGCTAATAAAGAAATTGAAAAACTCACCACCTTGAATAAAACACAGACCAAGATAGCAGTCACTCGTTGGCTTGTTACTCTTAACTATGAGGATACTGAAAAAATGGTACAAACAATAAAATAAAATGCACTGCATACACACACACACACACACACACACACACACACACACACACACACACACATACACACACACACACACACACACACACCCACACACACACACACACACACACACACCACACACAATAATAAGTAAATACTTACCTTATGCCCTCTCTCTGTCTTCTTTTTAAATCATATAAATATGTACATTGAATCTAGTCAACCCCTACAGCACAAGACTCTTAGTGTAGGGGTTGTGCACCTAATTTTGTCATACTTTGTACCTATCGCTTATTTTGTTTTTACTTTCTTGAATATGTATTTACTTAATAAGAGACAATAAATTATTATTATTATTATTATTATTATATGATGGACCTTCTTTTTAGTTCGGTTATGTTAATCATGATCTTTTACCTGTGCTTGATATAGCCTGGCCAAATTAGTTAGGTATCTGCCGAGGATCAATAATTTCTCTGATAGTTTTTTTCTCTCTAATTAAAATATGCTAGATTTTCCTCGCAACTACGTCCTTTTTTTTCGTTCCGTCTCGGCATCCTATTTAAAGGATAGAATATCCGTACTATATTATTAATTAAATATATTAAAATGTGAAAGTGTGTCTGTCTGTATTTCGGTCTGTCTGTTACCTCTTCACGCCTAAACCGATTTTGCTGAAATTTGGTATTAAGATATTTTGAGTCCCCGGGAAGAACAAAGGATAATTTTTATCACGGAAAAATGTAATGTTCCCGCGCGATAAATGAATTTTGGCGCAACGAAGTTGCGGGCGTCATCTAGTAGACTACGATATAATAACGATTAAATCAATGCTTGACGAACAAAACTTGACGACAGACTTTTCACTGCAGAATCTACGCCGCGCGATGCAGCTCAATGCTGCCCGAAGCAATAAAATAGAATTTTTTTTCGAATCACTACTTTGAAAACGCGATGCCGTGCTGTGTAGTCTGTCTGATCATCCCTTACTATTAGACTGGCCGCATACACACGATTTCCACATACGATTTTTGTATTCGGAATTCCGTGAGACTAACGCAAACATTCGTTTTATCGCGCGCGAACGCGCCGCCTGGCACTTGAAACGTGCGGATTTTGTTCCGTTCGGAAAAAAGCGAACGTGTGTGCCAGTGTATGTATTTCTTCTGATTCCATCCATTTAGGATTCCGAATACTGAAACGAATTGGAAAACGCATACCTACGGAAAACGTATGTATGCGGCCGACCTCTAAAGTATTTAAGTAGCCTATAACTTTTCCTGTCATATTCCGTACAAAGCAAACCTTCTAATTATTCGATGTTTAAATATTTTTATAAGTAAGGTAGTGAGGTTGTTTTATATTTCTAAAAGTAATTTTACTACAATATTATTTTTGGAACATGAAAATACGTAAAATTTTATCAACCAACTCAATATTTCCCATCTCTATTAATTGATTCAAGCTAAGCTAAGCTTTGCAGCTTGGTTAGTAAATCTAGGCATAAGATTTATTTTATGCCTAGCTCTAGCTAGCTTTAATTTTAGGTATTGGTAGACTACTCTTACTACGGCCAATACGAAGGAAGGGTAATGATTTCAGCCTGCAGTATATAATATTATTATGAATGTAGCCTGTCCCGCGCGGACATTTAATTGTGATTAGAAAATCGGGACTTCACGCCAAAATCGGGACGTCTGGCAACGCTGCAGGCTGTGAGCCTTAAGGTGACGCCTTGATAATTTGGCTGTAGCGATGTCCATTTTTCTCAGCAATGACTAAAGCTAAGAAATTAAAGTTCACTGTCAGTATTCATCATGTCTTTGTCTTTGAATTACCCATAGCATAACACGATTGGTCAACTTTTATAACACAGAATAATCAATCAAAAAGACCTCTGTAAAAAAAGGGATTCCTATTTTGCCAACAGAGGAGAGTGATATAAGCTTCCAAAATTTGTACATGAATTGGTTCTAGTATACACTTTCATTTGTCCATAGCTTATATGAAATGTATTTATGGTTTTTAAATTACGCGACAAAAACCATTTTGTCGCTACGCCCTTTCAAGTTTTTGCTGTTCCATTGCTTGTTTTCTATGAGAGGCCGGGCCAGCCTCGCATAGAAAACAAGCAATCTCAAACACATCCAACACGGTTTTTTACTTTAACATGGCGTCACCTTAATGGAGTAGTTGCACTGAATTTTATGTTTCCCCTGACAAAAACAAAAGCGGGTAACTAATCGAGGATCTCTCCAAGTCGAGTCTTTTTTCATTTAGCCGCTATTAGAGCCGCGTTAGTTACGCCCGATTGGATGCACCGAAAGACTCGCCGATTGAATGTTGCCAGCGCAATTCTATTTCCACGTTTTTGGGGAAATTCGAACGTTCGTAGAGCCGATTAAACAAGTGTAAGTGAACGGGTTCGTATTTTATTACGTTTTTTATGACTCGGTACTTTGGAAGTGATTTAAGAGTGTTTTTATTTTTGAGAGTGACTATATTATAGCCTATATCCTATGTAATGCAATTTGAGATTATTTTCTGTCTAGAGAATATAAAATATAAATTATTACTACAAAAGTACAGATAACTTGATAAAAACTTAATATTGTTTTCTCTCTAAAACAAGTTTTTGTGTCCATGCTAGCAAGAATATAATAATACTCCCTACACCGGTTTCGGTGACGGTGGCCGATTTCATTGAAACCAGGCCAGGTACACAGGAGTAATTTTATAGTGCCCAAGTGTGTGCGCAGTGCACAAGAGCACTCTCTGTTCCTTTACTCTCATAACCCAGTGGGACGGCAGACCGACACGACCGGCGAGAGATCAGGCGCAGGACCGACTTTTTACAGGCCCATCCGACGCATGGATCATCTTTCTTGTCAGACCATCAGGTGATCAGCCTGCATTGTCCTAACCAAACTTGGAAATAACATGTTTCCAACACGGGAATCGAACCCACGACCTCCGAGTCAAGAGCGACGCTCTAGACCATTGGACCACGGAGGCGTTGCTAGCAAGAATAATACATTATAGATAAAATTCTGTAAAAAAGGAGAAAAAAAAACTTCGCAGGATTATTAGTTTCCAACAACGCAATATCGAGCTAAGTATTTTTATTAAAGTTTTCTGTGACACCTAAATCAGTAGAAGAATTTGCGTCTACGTGTTCAGAATATCTGATTATTTGTTTAGATTCTAGCTAGACTAAAGTTATTAGCTATTTTCATTACTGCTACGCTCTTTCAAAAGTTCGTTTAGCAACACCCACTGTTATTAACGAAATAAAATTCGGTGTTAAGTTAATAATTTTATTTAGTTAATTTTAATTTTAATAATTTAGTTAATTGACGACCTCTGTGGCTCAGTTGGTAGGCTGTTGGTGGCTCAAGCCGGGGGTCGCGGGTTTGAATCCCGCCGACGGAACAAAAAGTTTTCAAAGTTCCTGGGTCATGGATGTGTATTAAATTTGTGTATCATATATAATTAAAATTTTAAATATATGTATAGTATAAAAGTATTAAATATATTTCCGTTGTCTAGTACCCGTAACACAAGTCCTTCAGGTACTTACCACGGGGCCAGACTGACGTGGTGTGAAGCATCCATTAAAAAAAAATATAAAAAAAATTATCATATTAATCTTACTCCTAAAATATAAATGATTATATTTATTACAGCGCTCACTTCAATAATACAACAATATCTGCTGCTCGTCTGGCGTATGAAAATTACATGTATTACAGGCAAAATGCAAATACAGAAATACCTTGAATAATCCATACTAATATTATAAATGCGAAAGTATGTCTGTCTGTCTGGTCTGTCTGTCTGTTACCTCTTCACGTCCAAACCGCTGAACCGTTTTTGCTGAAATTTGGCATGGAGACACTTTGAGTCTCGGGAAAGGACATGGGCTACTTTTTGTCCTGGAAAAACGTACGGGTTCCGCGCGATAACCTATTTTTGGCGCAACGGAGTTGCGGGTGTCATCTAGTTAGGTATATTTTGCAAAAATATTTTAATTACATAATACAAAAGGGGTAAAGGACAAACATTTTGGATTTAGTAGCCACTATTCGCTGATGTACACATACCCTCACATTTACACTTTCGCCAAGCCAAAAAGGGGACATTGTAATACCCAAATAGCTCAAACAAAGCTATAAATCTAAGAACGAGTTCGCAGCTCATAGCCAATACCAGTGTTGCCAAATCGTGCCGTTAATACCCCGCGCCACTTGCCAATTATGTGGCTTAAATTTTTATTAGTGGCGACACTTTGAATAAATATCCCATTACGGCTAATACGCTGTTTTGCGTATCTGGGGGAAACTTGCAGTGGCTTCCTTTTGAATTTCGTTCGAAAAAAATTTGTTGGCGTTTTGATCAGTTTATTATTTGGATTAAAAACGAGGTCTTAGGGTCTTAGGGTCAATTCAGACCGCAACGCAACGCGTAGATGCATTCCTAAATTTGTACTGAATTGACAGATTTCGTGAGCGTGAGACGACATGCAAATCTGTCAAATCCATACAAATTTATAAATGCATCTACGCGTCGCATTGTGGTCTGAATAATAATCGACCCTTAAGGGCCCGGGTTACCCTCGAAATTTTCATACATTCTTAATACCAAAATCATTTTCTCATACGAAAATATATTTTAACTTGTTTGAGTTATTTTTCAGCTTAAGATAGTAATTACCTAGGGTCCTGAACAAATTTTTTTTACAAAATATTTAAATACTAAAAAAAAAATTTGTGTTTAAATAATTTTTAGTAAATTTACTACTAAATATTTAAACACCAAAAAATATTTAACTTTAAAAAATATTTTTTATTATTTAAATATTTTGTAGTAAATTTACTATTTATTTATATATTTTTTAGTGTTTTTGTCTATTTTTTGGTGTTTAAATATTTAGTAGTAAATTTACTAAAAAATATTGAAACACAAAAAATTTTTTTTTAGTATTTAAATATTTTCTAAAAAAAAATTGTTCAGGACCCTAGGTAATTACTATCTTAAGCTGAAAAATAACTCAAACATGTTAAATATTTTCGCATGAGAATAGGATTTTGGTATTAGGAATGTATGAAAATTTCGAGGGTAACCCGGGCCCTTAAGCGACACTACGCGGCAGCTACGCGACACGACACATCACGGCAAATATTATTTGTATGAAATCAAATGAACTAAAGCTTGACCGCTGTAAAGTCGACCCTCGTAGACGAGAGTACGAGAGTCGAAAATGTATGCTACGAGTATGCTACGAGGGTCGACTTTACAGCGGTCAAGCTATAAGCTGCACTATAACACGTCAGCGGCGTTGCTCGACCCAAAACGTCAGTTCCATAGAAAGTGAAGCATGCGTCACGTCGCTACCGCGTAATACAGATTCACGTTTAGAGTCAATTCAGACCAGAAGGCGACGCATAGATGCATTCCTAAATTTGTATGGATTTGACAGATTTGCAAGACGTCTCACGCTTAAGAATTCTGTCAATTCAGTACCAATTTAGAAATGCATCTACGCGTCGCGTTCTGGTCTGAATTTACCCTTATTGAATTAAAAAAAATTCATGGATTAGTTGCTACTCGGTATGAACTGATCCTAACTATATTTATGGGCTATATGAAATGGGCTTCACAAATAAAACTATTAATATCGAATTATTTCAGGTAAGCGTAAAAAGTAAGATAATAAATTTTCCCGCCACCTGTGAGCCCCTAAACTGCCGAAAATAGTTTGGGTGTAAACGCCGGGTACCTATTTATTATAAGGAAACCCCATTATATGGGAATTTAAAAACCCATACTAGGTATGTGAAACGGTTATATTTTGGTGAAATCGATGTAATATACCTACGTCATACGTTGAAGTTAAAGCAATGACACACCGCTCCGTTGCGTTGCGGACTGCAGTACGTCGAGTCAACGCTTTGAAAATGTTAAATTACATGATATTTTATGTCATGCCATAATCCACATTGATGTGCTGCGTTATCGAACTCATTAGCTTTGTCCACATTGTGCCTTTTTTTTGTTCAACAAGGGCATGCGTTATAGCGCAGTCAACAGCGAAGGTATAGCATGCCCGTGACGCGCGTCAAAATCCACCCGCGTTGAAAGAAAAGTGTCATAGCGCGCGCTACGATTTCAACGCGCGTTACGGGCATGCCTCACGTTCGCTGTTGATAGCGCTATAAGGCATGCCCTTGATGAACAGAAAAAGGCATAATGTGGACAAAGCTAGTAGTTGGGTGGAATGATGGACAGGTGATAAAAAGGACGAGAAGATATTAATGATACTTTGACAGACATAAATGAGACGAAACTAGGTGCCACTAGTCACTACGCACAGTATGCGTCCTTAAATAAAGCCAGTAAAATATGGAAAGCAACATATTATAGACGAGGCACGGCTATTTGTAAATTTGTAATTACCTGCTATTCTTACCAGAAGCCTAACTGGGCACTGCAAGCTCAACAAACACCTAAACAGAATGGGTATTTGTAGCATAACGACTTGCAGGTTCTGTGAGGAGGAGGATGAGACACCTATTCACCTTCTCCTCAACTGTCCTGCTCTACTACAGAGCAGAAACAGGCATCTTGGTCGCCACGAATACTCATCCACAGAGGAAATTCGTGACACCAACCCCAACCACATCGTTCAATTTATGAGCAGTATTGGGCTGGGGATGATACTCTAATGCGAAGGAGTCACAATAGATCCTTATGGGTCGCAGTGACGTCAGGGCTACAGCGACCTGCCTTCTTTAATAATAAAAAAAAAAAAATTACCTGCCAAATAGCCGTGTCGCGTCGCGTCCCCGTTTCAGTGTAACCTAACCTTTAGGAGATTTATATGTGCTGACAGATTTGTTTACAAAAAGATTAAATCGGATTTGGATATTCGTGACAGCTAAAGTTTAAATGGGAATATCAAGCGGGTTAAGCTGCTATAATACGTACAACTGCACAGTGCAATTTAGTAGGATTTATTAGTTACAACCTTCCTATAACCACAATACAAATATATAATATAGTAGTACGACTCCAGGGTCTAGAACGAGGCTCTTGATTCGCAAATCGCAGATATCGTAGGTTCGATTGCCGCGCTAGTCCGGCCTTTTGACAGCAAACATGAAGACAGTCGTCTGTTTGCTGTCAAACGGTGCGGATCGTGTTCATGCAGTTAGCCTGACCGACTCTGAGGACACAGTGCTATCTATAATAAGACTCCGTCCGCCTTTTTTTTCTACGTTCATGTTGCAGCGTTCAAAAAAAATAATGATTTCACGTTTGATTAGAACACTGCTTTCTGATCACCTCAGTTTTTGACAAGAAATATGATATTATTACTAGTTGACACAAGCAACTCCGTTGCGCAGGAATCCGTTCATCGCACGGGAACCGTACATTTCTTTGGGATAAAAAGTATCCTTTTTCTCTTACTGGTACTTAAAGTATCTCAATACTAAATTTCATCGAAATAGCTTCAGCGATTAAAGCGTAAAGAGGTTACATATTACAGTATTTAATATTAGTCAGTATAGACTATAAGTCGTATCAGTTGTCCGTCCTATTGGGAATGCTTTTGTGTACTGCGTACACTCACACGCAAAATCACACACTCTGTGCACTTAAGCACGCAAGTATGAAGACGGCGTACTGTATATTAAACTGTGTTATAACAGAGGATTTGTCCAAATTCTGTTTATAAATTAGTTGATATTTAGAATTGTGTATAACAGTATTTTGCAACTGTATTCTCATCGAAGCTACAGCTTTGCTATGATCTCTCCCCAATACAGCTTTAATCCAAGATTAACAGCACGCAATAAATATTAGATTAGAACAGAACTGAGACACTGACACAGGCCTACAAGAATTAATTTAATTCAAGGGCGTGGTAGCGAACTCTGCCGCCAATACACCAGCAACAATAATTATGTGGCTAACATGTGAGATCAGCTAAAAACAGCCTTATAGAATTATGATAAAAGTAGTGTAACAATAATAATAATATTTTAAGAGTATTTATTACTGTAAATTAGCCTTTGTATACGTCTTTCTGTCCACCTCTGTACTATATTGTAGCCGTAAGTTGTCTGAATTTAATAAAACAATTTAATATTCCTGAGTCCTTTTTAGTCAAATAGTGTAACGATCAAAAGTATAAATCAATCGGTATAATGCAGCTATACGTGTGCTATACGAAATTATTTTTCTTTATACTAATAAGTGTATTTCCAGCTGGAGATACGTTTAAAACGCTTACGTAGTATCTCCCTAATTGACAGCTTTATCAACGTGAAAAAGGGACGATATGCTTCGATATCAGTATTACCTTTCGGTGGACTAGAATTTTACTATAGGTTCTTTTCAGGTTGTTAAAACAATAATTACATAAAAATTAAAAACTTTTAGCTCACGTAAAATTTTCTTGCGACAAAAAGTAGCATAAGTGCCAAATTTCATCAAAATTAGCAGTATGCATTTCAATTAGAGATTGTAATCCGGCGTCATTTTCAATCCGGACCGGATTTGACCGGATTCCCGTCAATCCGGCCGGATTGATGAAACTGAACTAGGAAGCAAAAATCATTCTATTTTTGCTTTTTAATTCATAAACAAGGCCAAATTTATTTTCAATAGAAAAAATATCTTATTTTTGTGTTGCTAACAATGATTTTTCATCATGAAAATCATTAACGAAAAACAAAAAAAGTTGTTAGCCTTAACAGTCACCAAAAAATATTAAAGGATAAAATATTTTACCTTTTATCCAATAAAAGATAACAAAGATAAGATAAGTCGACATACGATATATACGGCATCCGTATACAATCTTAAGCGCTTAAGTTTATTGTGAGTTAGATAAAAAGTGTTTGGTCGGATAAACCCGATGTTGGACTTATAATACAATAAAATATATAGGTACAATAAAATATGTAATTACAACAAATACACTATGATCCCCGCAACATCGTTGCGCCAAAATTCTTTAATAGCGCGGGAATTGTACATTTTTCCGGGATAAAAATTATGCTATGTCCTTTCTCGGGACTCGAAGTATCGCCATACCAAATTTTAGGAAAATCGGTTCAGCAGTTTGAACAGACAGAGTTTCAAATTTATAATAATTTAAGAATGGAATGTTTTAATTGGTAGCATTATACCTATTAGCTATCCATTACTTTGTTTTTTTTTTAAGTTAAAAACGAATTGAAATATGGAACCCAATATTTTACGTAGCACTTCCCGAAACGCGAATAACAGCTACTTACGTAATGCTGTTGCATAAAGGCGTTGCTCACTAGCATAATAGATACAAGCTGTCTAAGCTGTACGTCTTGTCTCTCCTTTGTTAAGACTGGAATCGCCTTACAAGCTCTACAAATAGAATTCGCGCATATTATGGCGAATCGAGGCGGGCCGCATTTTTCATACAAGTTTCATAACCAATCTCACACCAAGCTATATGGCCAGGTGTGCGATTGGTTATAAAATTATTCTTCCGGCGAGTTCGAGCTCACTCGGCTCAGTACAAAATGTCAGAGACAGCGCGGACGTTCAACTAGGTTTCTGCCCCCCTAGACAAGTGTAAAAACGCTAACGCTAACGCTAACTCTAACGTTACAAAATGTATGCGATTTGACATAAGTCATCGCTTTGCTAGCGAATACTAATGTCAAATCCCATACATTTTGTAACGTTAGCGTTAGCGTTAGAGTTTTGACACTTGTCTACGTGATTGATTTGACATAAGTGATTGTTTTGACATAAGTCATCGCTTCGCTAGCGAATACTAACATCAAATCCCATACATTTTGTAACGTTAGCGTTAGCGTCAGCGTTTCACCACTTGTCTACAGGCACTGATCAGAAATGTCGTACAATGTGTGGCCGGGCTTAGAGTGAGGCCACATTGCTCACATTGCTGACGCAACGCAACACGTTGCGTCGTTGGAAAACATATTGTAAGCGTAGCGTTGCATCAACATTGCGATAACACAAAATTATGAAAGACACGTTTTGATGAATGGTGTGAAATCCATTCTAATAATATAAATGCAAAAGTGTGTCTGTCTGTCTGTTAACATCTTCACGCCCAAACTTTGAGTCCCAGGACATAGGACACGTTTATCCCGGAAAAATGTTCGGTTCCCGCGCGATAAAAGAATATTTATTTATTTATTTATTATCAACAATATAGACACACACATATACATATATATTACATTAATAACTACATATTTTTACATGCACAACATTATTTTATAAAAACACATCTATAACCAAATTAAATTAAAGTTAAGTATACAATTAATTCAAAATTTATAAGTATACAAAAATTAAAGAAGCATTTCATTACACAGTACATAATTTAATTCAATGTCATAAAAGTAAAAACAAATATATATGGAAAATGTCACTTTGACTATAATTGGCCTAGAATATAATGACCGGATCAATAAATAAAATGTCAATGTAAAGTCAATAGTAAATTCATAATAATAGATCAATTAATACTAGATAAAAGAACCCTAAAAAAAGAAATAATAAGTCAAAATAAAAATTTTGTATGGCTTCGGATTGCTGTTATAATAATTATTAATGTAACATTTTTTTCTTTAATGATAGTTTTAAATTTCGTCACCATTCAATGCTGATTATTAATCTAATTTTTGAGGATATTTTTAAAAATTAAAGAGAAAAATTCCTTAAAATGTTGAAAAAGGCCTTTGTAACAGTCCAGCTTGAAAGTAATTATGAGCAGACTCTCGTTAGGTTTTATTATCCGAGGCATTATCTTTTAGTAACTTGGCCCCATTCTTGGGGTATAATTCTGATTGTTTTAAAATTGATACTCGAGGAAATTAGGGCCACAGAGGCCAGTGATTGCCGAAGGTCAAAGGTTTTATACTTTTTGCGTTTTGTTATGTTACGCTTTGAAATTTTAATATTTCAATTTTTTTTTCTTTTGTGAACAAAACACAACCTATATTTTCAATTAAATTAGAGGACGCCCGCAAAAATTGTATTACCGCGTAGACTTTACATTTCTTCGGGACTAAAAATATCCTATGACCTTTCCCGGGATCCAAAGTATCTGCTCACCTTCGCAAAATCAGTTCAGCAGTCTGGGCGTGAAGAGGTAACAAATAGACACACTGTCGTATTATCATAAGCCGCTGTACCGATTTCGATGAAACTTTGTATGCATTTTAAGTATCGGTAAGGGACTTAAGATATTTTTCATCCCGGAAAAAACAACGGTTGCAGATACTTTAAGTCTCTGGAAAGGACATTATCTAGTTTATATCCCTGAAATAACAACGGCTCCCACGGCATAAACAAATTCAAGCGCAACGAAGTTGCAAGCGTCATAGTTTTCAAATAACACAAAAATACATCCACATTAGTAAAGCCAGTGTCACTCGCGTGTCTGCTGGAACTGTCTCATACTACGAGATCACCGTGTCACATGTTACGTCTAGAAAGTTCTAGTCTATTCGTTATGCTCGTGATTCAAACGTATGAAATATCATGTTGAAAATTTTGTTTCAGATGCATAATTTCCTTTACGTGCTTGAAAATTCTGTATTCAGAAGTGAATGAAAAGTATGATGTAAATATTTATAGTGCCCTTTAAAATACGCCCACAGTTTTTTAATATAAAATAAGGGAGCAAACGAGCAAACGCATCACTTGATGGAAATCAACTACCGTCGCCCATGGACACTCGCAAAATCAAGAGCTGTAAGTGCGTTGCCGGCCGCAATTTAAATAAATTAGTATTGGACTCGTAAAAATGGATCGCTTCGTCTCGATACGTTGCAATGTAAAGTAACCCTAAAGGCTAGTTCGCATTAGGCCGGTATTTTAGCCAAGTAGCGAGTATTTTAGTAGCTAAACATAAAATTTAGTCATTTTAGGGCAGAAGTCAGAATTTAGCTACTAAAATACTCGGTACTTGACTAAAATACTAGCCTAAATATGCGAACTAGGCTTTAGGGTTGATTCAGACCACAACGCGACGCGTAGATGCATTTTCAAATTTATATGGATTTGACAGATTCGCAAGACGTCTCACGCAATTGAAATCTCAAATCAGTCAAATTCATACAAAATGCCGCGCCGCGCCTCGCCTCGCCTCGTCGCGTTGCGTTGCGATCTGAATTGACCCTAAGTCATATATTTCCCCTAAAATCACCGTTTGTAAATGTAGATTATTAATAAATTAATATATAGGTATACTACCTTCTGTTTAGGAGACACCGAACTGTCGCGTAAAGTCACAGGAACAAGCAAAGTAATAAATTTATTATAAGTTAATATGTTCTTGTTTAACCCCATACCACCTTGAAACAAAAACTGAAGGCGTAAATGAAGTGGATAAGTAACAATTTGTAATATAAGGGCAGACACAAACACCGTGTCGAAGTCTTCAACACCGCACTGCTGTGCCGGTCGGAGTAGGTGTTAGGTTTATTTTCGTTACGGAGTTTCCAGACATCGTTACTCAAATTTAGGGTTCCGTACCCAAAGGGTAAAAATGGGAACCCTATTACTAAGACTTCGATGTCTGTCTGTCCGTCTGTCTGTCTCCAGGCTGTATCTCGAAAACCGCTATAGGTACTCCATACAAAAAACACAATTTTTGGCTATTTTTGCTTTGTAATGGTATGGAACACTTCGTGCGCGAGTCCAACTCGCACTTTGCCGATTATTCCCCTTATAATTTGAACAAGCGTTATAATTTATCAATTATCACCATCTGGCTAATATATCTATTATCTGGCTATCCTAAAGCCTCCACTTGTGCAGAAAAATGAACAAATTGTTAGTTACCGCTTCTTCCACTTACGTCGTCAATTACAAATTAATTTAACACATTGTTTTCGATGTCACCGACGAAAAAGTTCCAAACTTTCTGAATAATTGACCTGAATGTCCCAAAAAGACATTAGGGCATTTTACCGGTCTAGTTACTAACATTACTGAAGCCCTAATATAGAGCTTTTGTTGGAATATTGATCTGCACAAGGTCCGGTCATAGAGACATTAGTTAGGATCATACAATACATTTTATGACAAAGATATAATGTTAATATTTATTGATATATCGTATAACATCATATAATTTCATCGCAATGGGCGATGAAGAAATATCGCCCATTAGACGTTATGTCCACATTATGCAATTTCATCTTCAATTTTGGTCATCTTCTTTTTATTCAACTTTCATTTGGCATATTCAATAATTGAATGCGTCAAACTCCACCCGCGTTGAAAGAAAAGTGTCATAGCGAGCGCTACGATTTCAACGCGCGTCACGGGCATGCCTCACGTTCGCTGTTGACTGCGCTATAACGTATGCCCTTGATGAACAAAAAAAGGCACAATGTGGACAAATCTTGCGCTGGTAGTGCTGAAACCGGTCCTGACGTAAACAGACTTTACAGACAACCAATTTTTTTTATTTCAAATAATTTTCCTGGTCCCGAAGCCTCCAGTTATGCAAAAAAATCGTCAGTTTCCAAATTGTTTGTTACCGTCTTCATACACTCTTTTTTTCAATTTTAATCTGCTACCAATAACTACAAAAACATTAATAAAGTTATGTTAAAAAGCTATTATATTATATTATCTTGTCCAGTACAATTCCGAAAATGTTATTTGATAAAATGTTTTACTGTTAACAATAAAACGTTCTCTTGAACATTTTATCTAGTAAAAAATATTTGATCGTAAAATAACATACAGACAGATATCAATGTAAAAATAATAAGAAATATTATCTATTTTATACTATTTTGAATTATATGTATAGCTACATGCTACTTTGTTTGGCAGCAGAATTTTTTATTTATATGCCGTTTTTTACGGATAACTTTTTTACCTTAAAGTTTAAGTTTTTTCATCAAACCCCTTGCTTAATAATATTATAATAATTGAAATACAGCCATTGCAAATAAACTCATCCAAGAAACTTATTATTATTTGAAACTTATAGCTGTCCCGGTGAACTTAAAAAAAATACATTTTTATATAATTATAAGATAAGATACAAAAGGGTGTCCCGTTTAAAGTATAATGAATATGAATTAGGGCACCCGTGTAAATCATCCATTAGGCAAACTCCATTGCATTACGTGGATAATAACCACCAACAGTTCCAATATTCGTGTAACGCGTTCTATATTTTTGTTTTTCAATTACATACAAACAGAGTAAAATGCTTTAAAATGCAGCCATTTAAATTTCAACCATAATGTTTCAAAAATAAAGTCCATTATTACCTGTCCCTGAGGCCATTACTTCAACGAAATTACGTTCGCGCCCCATATAAACTACCTCATTTTTAACCTCCAAAGAGCCCATTTTAAATGGAACCTGTAGGGTTGTGCACACAATGTTTTACATAAACACATTTAACTTCCATTACTACAATAATACTTGAATTAAAAAAGAAAAAATAAGGTTGTAAGAAGTCATTATAATATGAATAAAAAAGTTTCAAGTCCACAAAGGTTAATGATATATTTTAGCGTTCAATTTCTGGCGAGTGGCAACCCTGGGAGGTATTTAATGCTTATAGGTATGAGTTGTAAAAGGATTTTCAGGCTGAGTTGAGATCCGCGTTAAGTGCGTCGTGTCTTATTAGGGTTTTCATCATTTTTAAACAATGGGAATTAGGCGGCATTTTATGATCTACTTTGTTATATAACTGATAATACTATGTAGCATAATAATAAATTGCGTAGTGTAATAATTGTGTAGCATAGTCTTATCTCAGTAATTACTAAGGGTGGGTTGCACCAGAGACGTAGTTAAAGTTAAAATTAAGGTTATTGTCAAATATGGCTACTTTTGCTAGGGATTTGACATTTTGTTATAGTTAATGTTATAGTTAAAGTAAGTTGGTGCAACCAACTCTTAGAGTGATTTGGTTAAGGTTATCGTCAAATATGGCGTCCAAATTATGGCCTTTTGACAGTTCATATCTTGAGATTTTGTTATGGTTAAAGTTAAAGTAAGTTGGTGCAACCCACTCTAACTACATATTTTTTTGACGTGGGAGAGCCATGCTTCGGCACCGACCGGAGAAATACCATGCCCTCACAGAAAACCGGCGTGAAACAGCGCTTGCGCTGTGTTTCGTCGAGTGAGTGAGTTTACCGGAGGCCCAATCCCCTACCCTATTCCCTTCCCTTCCCATTCTTACCCTCCACTATTACCCTATTCCCTCTTAAAAGGCCGGCAACGCACCTGCAGCTCTTCTGATGCTGCGAGTGTCCATGGGCGACGGAAGTTGCTTTCCATCAGGTGACCCGTTTGCTCGTTTGCCTCCTTATTTCATAAAAAAAATACTATTATTATTAGAAATGTGGAAACATGTCTGTCTGTCTGTCTGTTACTTAGTATTAGACAACGCCCGCAACTCCATTGCGCCAAAATGGTTTATCGCAAGGAAACCGTACTTTTTTCCAGAAATAATAGTATTCTGAGTCCTTTCCCGGGACTCAAAGTATCCTCATACTTAATTTCATCAAAATTGGTTCAGCCGTTTGGGTGTGAAGAGCTAAAAAACAGACACAGACATAAAGACAAACTATCACATTTATGATATTATCATTAAGTACATATAGTAGGTATTAGTTTGGATTGGTCTTTCTTTTTGCAGATATTTATTTCAAAACGCCCCATTTTATAATGTAAATAAATAAATTTGAAATGAGGATCAAAATTTCCAACCACAATATATCAAATAACAAGAATTTTGTGTGCTGAATTCAGAGACGTTGAATTTTATTCTTTGTTATCTGAGATATCACGATATTGACTTTGGATTTGGTCCCGAAGGTATCGTTTTATTAGGGTTCCGTAGTCAAATATTGGTATCCCTAGGCGTAGTTTTGTCACTCTAAAAGCTCTACAAATCCATCAAAAGCGTGGCTAGAAATCGGTTGCCTAATAAATAGAGATAGTCACCAGAAAACAACTTTGTTTCAGATAGAAGCAAAAAACTATATCTCTCATCGTTTCGTAATAAACACTCTTTCACAACCTGTTTTCGCCATTAGATGTTGATGAATACCGCCAGTATTTCTTTTCCCATTCACACATTGATTTCCTCTAATAAATAACTGGATATTTTGCCGAAAACAAACAAATTTTAGGCAGCTAAAGGGTGCTAAAATAAGATTTATCGTGGCACGACGGCCGTGATGTATGCGCTGGTTACGGCGCGCGACTTTTGGGAGTTACGGTTTTTATGCCTGAAAGTGTAGCGAATTTGGCTACTACATAATAAATTCGGGTAATCTTTAAATCCATACTAATAGTATACAAAAATGCGTCTTTTTTCATTTCCCGAAAGTCTCGAGCCTCCCCAGCAATACTGGTTCAGCGGTTTGGGCGTGAAGAGGTAACAGACGGACAGACGGACAGACGGACAGACAGACAGACGGACAGACACACTTTCGCATTTACAATATTAATATCCAGGATATGGATGTTCTAACATTTTCATGTGAAGGAATATTTGGGGTGTGCGAGGAACTGGACATCATTTATTCAGTAAATGGATGGTACTTGTCACAGTGGAGGCCTCCACAATAGTTCATTACCAATTGGATCAATCAGTGAACACCATGATTTCAGTTTTTTTCGGACACTAAAAATTTATCCTAAATAATATCATGCAGAACTGTGTATGTCTGTTAGTTCTTTATTGATTTTTTTTTCAATTTTGTAATGGGTCAGTTTGGTATTTTTATGCAACAATAAAGAGATTCTTAAACTCTTTTCATTGGGCTACGGCCGTTAAAATGTTGAAGCAACATCAAAATAATATGCCAAAAATCTCAAAGTCAGCAGTAGCATAATAGTTGATTCCGACCGCAACGCGACGCGTAGATGCATTTTTAACCGACTTCCAAAAAGGAGGAGGTTATAATATTATGTTCAGCTGTGAATATGTATTTTTTAATTTGTACTGAATTGACAGATTGGAATGTCTGTTGGCAAATCTGTCAAATCCATACAAATTTATGCCACGCCGCGCCTCGTCTCGCCTCGTCGCGTTGCGGTCTGAATTGACCCTAATATTACTTTGGTATGTAATATAATATACAAATTGCTAAATATAAGATACATGAAAATGACATTCATGTACTTTGTAAGGAAATAAAATTCCACGAATTGTAAGTACAACCAGGTGTGACAGAATTGCACGATAATTTTGTTTAAAATATTACGTGTTACACACACGTAGAACGTAGAACGAGTTCGAATTCGTAGAAGTACTTAAAGCAATTTTAGGTCTGTATTTTTAGAAATATTGAGTTTGTATAACAATCGTGTTGGGAATTTTAGATCGAGTTATGTATATAGATATGTCTCATTGAAAAAAAAACCAACATACATAATAATTTTCCAATTTGATTTTCTTAGCATACACAAAAATTCCAGTACAGTTATAACCTATGATTATTTTACTGTGTGCATAAGTACTTACAAGACGTTACATGGGCTGCATATTCATCAATTTTTTTTTCTACATATTATAAAATATTTACCTAATTACAGAAACAAACACTTAAATAAAGACAAATAAAATAAAAGTCCTGGTTTTTAGATATCATTTTGAAGCATTTCAGCACAAATCCAGTTATAGTAGCCCGAAAACAAGACAAAATGTATCAAGTTTAATTGTATCCGACAAGTCCACGAACGATTGTCACCCTACGCTGAGTAGGCGAAACAGCCCAATAGGATTATCCCGTAAAAGCATCCATGACTAATGATCAGATTTAATATTGCAATCGTATTTTCATGTGAGCGATCCGGAATGATTATACCATAATAATTATTGTGTTGCAATAATTATTGTGACCTAACAACTTAATAGTACAAGAATATGACAAATTTGGAGCAATTTAAGAATAAGAAAATATTTATTTTGTCAACACACAATATGTAACACAAAACAAAAGAAAAAATAATAATAAAAAACCCGGGAAAATTATTAGAAAGGGTTTATTTCACGAGCTACTGGAGCGTTTTTGATATTATTTGGCACAGATATAGACTAGACCAGGTGAAGGGACTTAAGCTTTTTTCTGCGGGAAAATGTACGGTTTTCGTAAAGTTACTAATTTACGCGGGCAAAGCCGCGCGGGACATCTAACTGTATTGCATAAAACGCGAAAATAAATTAAATGAAGACTATTTTTACCAACTGCTGCACTTAAAACAAAGATTAATTACTTGACTGTAATTTGTAATTAAATGAAGATTGACATTCATAAGCCTTATCTGTCAAACTCTTCATTAAATTGCTCTTTAAGGCCGTCACAGACTTAGCTATAATATATATTAATATACCGTTATACTAAACACACTGAGATCAGAAGTATGTGGTCACGCGAAAATTGTATAGAAAATTTAAAGTAATATGCCTAGCTATAAACATATTAATATACAACGTGAAATTTTAGTGGTTGTTTTCCCGCAGCATAACGATTTACCTATAGTAATACTATCGAACCATGCATGTTATTTTTTGAAAATACAAAATATTTTTTATGACTTACTATGGAAACTTTATGCCGATAGGCGAGAGTTACTATGGACCCGACCGAATTTTTTTTTTTGATTTGAACAAAAAAACTTTACAAATCTATTGTACTACTAAGACAGAATCATTTTACTGCGGGAAAACAACCATTAAAATTTCACACTGTATATTATAGCTAAGTCTGTGACGGCCTTTAGTCTTTACAAAAACAAATAGGAAAGATCCAATTATTAATTTGTACGTATAGTGGAAATATGAAATTTCAAAAAATTCAATATTTTCTATTTCAGACCAGTGAAGAAATTATATTAAGATGACAAATTATCAAATAGGTAATAAAACACAAGGGAAACAGTGCTTAAAACAATAATATTATATTGTAATATTATAATGACGTTAAATATAATAAATGCAAATATAATTTTAAATACATTTTTTTGTTTTTTTTTTTTGCACACATACTCCGTTATAATTAATTTTGATCTAAATGAACTTAAAAATATAATTTTGATGTCCTAGTTTATGTTACTACATACAGAACAGACAACATCTAAAGGCAAAGGGTGGAGCAGCATAATATCGAAGAAAATCGGAAAATGTCGGATCTACTAGCCGCCACACTGGGAAGTATCATATATTGTTATGTGTGTATATGTGTATATATATTATGTATATTGTTATGACATATAAGTAATATTATCTATATCTGTAAGTATATAACATGTTGTATTATGTATTTTATATAATATTTATATTATGTATATTACAATTACATTAATAATATTATTTCAATAATTATCCTTGGTGCGAAATACCAATATAAAAAGAGAGCAAAAAAAGGATATGGGCGAATAGCCCATAGACGGCCCCGAATTACATTAAAAAAAACATACAGAACAGACCAGTAGGCCGACTTCAAACAAACTGAGAAATCGGCGCGCGTTCTACTGTAAGCATGCTATGAACTTAAAAGCACAGGCTTATCAGTTGCCTGATAAGCCTGTGCTTTAAGCCTGGCCGCACATTGTACGACAGTTCTGATCAGAAACAGTTGAACGTCCGCGCTGTCTCTTACATTTTGTACTGAGCCGAGTGGGCTAGAACTCGCCGGAAGGATATTTCGGATAATGTGCGGGGTGGCACCGGTGGCGGCTCGGCGAAATTCAACTGTTTCTGATCAGAATTCGGACAATGTGCGGCCGGGGTTAATCAGTTCATAGCATGCTTATTGCTTAATAAATGTCTTAGATACAGTCTACAGTCTACAGAGACTGTAGAACGTAGAGTGTACATATGACATTTTCTTTACCGTCAAAGTCGAGTCGAACGTAAACTTCAGAGTATCGAATTTTTTAAATGTCAATTCTATACATTTTGATCGATGATTCTTTAAAGAAACGTTAAAAAAGGTCTTAGGCAAAGGGCCTGTGAAAATTTAGAAAAGCATCTCACGCCAGCTTCGTGTCACGTCGCGGTCTGAATTGACCTAAAGTCAGCCTACTGGTATTTCTGTATATTATGCTAATGTGTAACAAAATACCGCTGCAGCGCGGTGATGTTCAAACAAAACAAACTACATCAAAATCCATCCACCCTGTGGTCCACCCCCTGAATGCTGCGATGGATGGCCTCACAGGTCACAAACCGACAAACAGATACATTTTCCCATTTATAATATAGATAAGCATAGATTTGAATAAGGGGTTTTAATTTTATTTTAACAGATCTTCCATTTTCCGACGAATTTAATATTTGTAGCCGAAATATCGTGGGTAGCTCAAGTAGTTTGGTATAAGACTGTAATGTTTCCGTTTATTTTCCATCAGATCAATTTCATCTCGTGGTATATCGTAGTAGTTCTGAAAAAGAAAACGTAGTTAGGTCAAAAAGCTAGTTTTGACTTATATGGTTCTACAAGGTGTAAAGGTGGCCATACACGACAATTATCGTAAAGTTTTATGATGTTGGTGCCTCATATAAGTGTGTAGTTCACTGTGAAAGTAGCAGCGTTGAAAGAGCAACTTTTATTTAACTTTTGCATGGGAAAACTCATCGCGTTGGGGCGCAAATCTCAAAAAAGCAGCGCTGCTACTTTCACAGTGAACTACACACTTATATGAGGCACCAACATCATAAAACTTCCTTAACAATATTATTAAACTAGGTATCCTAGTATGTCCTTTCCTGGGACTCAAAGTATCTTCATAACAAATTGCAGCAAAATCGTTTCAGCGGTTTGGGTGTGAGGAGATAACAGACAGACAGACGGACACACTTTCGAATATTTTAGTATGGATAGAACGTAGGTACATGTAAATTTTCAAGAATCGTATTCCCTCTTAAATAGCCGTCAACGCGCCTGCAATTCTTCTGATATTGCGTTTGTCCATGGGCGACGGTAGTTGCTTTCCATCAGGTGCCCTATTTGCTCGTTTGCTCCCTAAATAAAAATACGTGTGGCACTCGTGGACTGCCGCGGTAAAGCTATTGCATAGCATTTTTTATCAACTTATGCAATTATAATTCGCATACGTCTAGTCGCTCGCACCCAAACACCGTGCATAAGTCTGGCAATGTCGCACCGACCGGCACAGCGGTGCGTCTAGAACGGCTAAGCGGGTGGAGTACGCGTGTTTCAAACTTGCACAAGTGGGCAAAATTCGTTGAACGTTTATTCAGTCAGCGCGCACGTCTCGACTTGATTACACCGGAGGGATTGTGCAAAAATGCCTCATTGTGCAGTGTCTAATTATAAAAAACAGAAATACGAAAGTAAATCAGTTAAAGTGAGGTATTTCTTTCCACGGGTAAGTTATTTGTTGTAAGTTGTAACTAAAAGCAAAGCAAAAATTGACACGCGCGATTCCTTAGCAACGGACGCGTGTGGCCGTTCTATCTTGATTTATTTCTGTGGGTGCGACATTGCCAGTCTCCGCACTCCACACCTCGAGCGAGAGACGTTAGACGAGTGTTAGGTGTTTCTCGTTACGGAATTTCTTGATTCGGTGGCCGTGCTCAAAGCCCGCAATAAAAACAGCTATATGCAATCATAGAGATAATAATATGTACGTACGTAGTACATAATAACTCTTATGTATGCATTAGCTTAAAAATACTTACAAACAACTGCGACAGCTCATACGCGCGTCGTAATATCTCGTTTTTTTCATCAGAATTCTTCCGTTTGTGACTTCGAGGCGCATATTCTGTCGGTCTGTCTCCAGGTATGATTATAGCTCGACTCTGCCCTTCTTCGGTTGGCCCATGAGGTATGATGGTATGACGATCATTTTCACTGCAATAATTTGAGTAACATTAAATTACTTAAAAAAAAATATTCAAAAATTGATCGAAATCGGTAGACTTTTTCTTTATTGCTTCTCTATAGAATCGCCGATTAAAATGACTGCATGGAATTGACAATAGACGAAGAGAACGTTAACTTCTAAATGTCAATTCCCTACATTTTGTTCGGCGATAAAGATAAGGTCTTGGCTAAGAAGTAACAGAATTTCGCATTAATTATTAAGAAAGATGGATAATATGGATTAAATATTAATTAAACTTTAATTACCTTTTAGATTTGTTTGAAAATATTAAAATCGAATTTGGCTCGTCGGTGCCCGAGTCATCATAATTTTTTTTGGAGAAACAAGTTTGTGCTGGATAAAATCTGGAATTAGCAAAAATGGAGTTAATTATGTAATGAAAAAAAAACCGGCCAAGTGCGAGTCGGACTCGCGCGCTAAAGGGGTTCCGTACCATAAATAAAAAACTTGAGAGGTGTCAAGGGATACCCCGCGGCCGCAAATGCGTGGTGCTTCGCGCTAAAGCCGATACTATTGGACGATCTGCGTGTATCGTCCAATAGTATCGTCTCATTGCACGAAGCTTCGGACGATAGACGCAGATGCGGCCGGGACATAACAGTATTTAAGATTTAATATATAAAAAAACTAAACTATCAACGCCCTCTGCCCCTACTATACAGGTACTAATAAAAAAGTGTCGTTACAACTTTTTCCGTCAAGCTCTCGCAAGGAGTAACGCGCGATAAGGAACTTCGCTCCAATAGACAAAAATTACGTTTCTTTGTATGGAAGTTGGCCAAATCGGGTCGTGTACGAAGGGTTCCGTACCGTTTGGGTAAAATAAAATATACTTATACAACTTGACTGGTTGTATAAGTATATTTTTGTATATTTAGTATATTTTTGGAGAGTACTCTGTACTCGATTCTCATTATAATTATGTATAAAAATTAGGTTCTTAATTTTTTTCCGAATTTCCCAAAAATAAATGAATCATGGATACTAATTAAGTAAATGACGCGGCTAGGCAATTAGTAGGCATACTATGCGGCCGGTGCAGAGGCGTGCGCTACCAAAGGAACACCACACAACTACACCTCCCGCTCGCGGTGTCCATGCGTTGGGTAAATAATTATTTAACTTTAAGCTACATTTACTCAGTGATTAATTAATATTATTTTTTTATATTATTTTTTTCCAACTAATATAATAGCCAAATATCACGTCCTCGAGTATTGAACATGGTCTCACTAGTCAAGCAGTATAGCCGATTGCTGAAATAGAACCTCCTCTTTTTTAGAAGTCCGTTAATAATATTTTATTGACACAATAGTAAAGGATCGTATTTTGGTTCTAACTACCGCACTCAGAGACAAATACTAACTACTTAGCTGTAATTTACCGCCGTACGGTACTATAAGTAAGTACTAATAATACTATATTCTGTGGCCGTACTCACATTTAACTATGATTAACCTTCAATTTAATGAAGAGTTTGACAGATGATGTATGGTGCTAATGTCAAAATTGAGAATTAATTCAAGTGGGTTGCACCAACTTAATATGATTATAACTTTAACTTTAATCATATCAAAATGTCAAATTCCTAGTAAAAGTCCATTATGGACGCCATATTTGACGATAACCTTAACTTTAACTACGCCTCTGGTGCAACCGCCCCTTAGTGTATTATTAAATTAGTGTATTATATTTTACTTACAGAGCGGCTGCTAGTAATAGTGGGACGATCATGGCTGAAACAGCTGTGTGCCGAAAAGGGATCTTTCTCCCATATTTATACTGACTTTTCTAATTCATACCCTAATTGCTTATGAATAAATAAGGAATAATGTAATTTCATAAATAACAATTGCTCATCAGCCCACAGTAAGTCGACTGTTGATGCGTAAATAATAGTATTTTAAAAAGATAAAACCGACATCAAAATTGTACGTAATTGAGAATTAAAATTACGTTATCTCAATAACCATAACTGAACCTACTGAAACTTGATGAAACTTGTTAGACGATGTTTGATTTTTAAGGTTCCGTACCCAAAGGGTAAAAACGGGACCCTATTACTAAGACTTCGATGTCTGTCCGTCTGTCCGTCTGTCTGTATGTCTCCAGGCTGTATCTCAAGAACCGCTATAGCTAGACTTCTGAATTTTATACAGATTGTGTATATCTGTTGCCGCTATAACAACAAATACTAAAAATAAAATAAAGTTTATTTTTAATAATTTTTTTTCCCATAAGTACAAGAAACGTGATTTTTTTGGCCTTTTTTGCTCGTAATCAATAATGGTAACAGCTACGCACTTGAAATTTTCACAAAGTCCTTAATTGTATTTGTACTTTATTAATTAATAATAAAATCAAAATAAAGTAAATATTTAAGGGGGGCTCCCATACAAAAACATAATTTTTTGTCTACTTTCGCTCTATACCGGTACGGAAACCTTCGTGCGCGAGTCCGACTCGCACTTGGCCGATTTTTTTTTGGGTTAGTCGCCCTCTTAAAAGAAAAATTTGCCATGGTACTTTGGATCCCGGCAAAGGACTTGGACATATAGAACACCTAGTACTTCTGTAAATGTTCTTAGGTTTATCAACTACATGTTATCACTTATCACAATATGTATGATGTAATATTACTTATGTTCAAAAGCAGCTGATGAAAATAGTATAGTTTTAGGAGAAATATAAGTTTGCCTTGATACGAAGAAACTGTTTGGTTTACTGTCTTCAGTTATTTTTCTTTCCTTCTGCAGACATCCATTATTTAGCATGATAAAAGATTTATTTTATTTAGATTTCCTCCTTCAGGTACCTATACGAATGCGTCATAATCCTGTACCCTGTACCCAACACAATTCTGGAATGTTCTATCTTATTATCAGCAACAAATATTTACCGAGAGAATTGATTACCGCATGCCACGGATAGCTAACTCTGGAATGTTTCGCTTATTATGCGATTATCGCGATTATGCACTGTAAATTGATGGTGATATGGTTAACATTTGATTGGGGCAGAATGGTAGTTTTGCCGTGTCTAAAGTTAGTGACAACTTAATTGTTATCTATTTTGATAATAATTAGGTAAATTAAATTTCAAGATCAATAAAAGGTCCACGTTTAAATTCGGCAGGGAGCAGGCCGCTCCCTAACGTTAAGGCTAAGGAAGTGAACCATGATAATATTATCAAAATGGCTTACTTATATTTTTTTAGTATTGGTCAATGAGGATTTTTGATATTCTATTTGCCTGTCTCTTTAAGACATTCATAGAAATCATTCATTGTTCTCTAACTCGCTTTGATTTTCTGAGCCTAGACACGTGACAAAGATGATCTATGGCTCGCATGGACATATTAAAAAACCGCGGCACAGTGCCTGTTTACTCCCTCATTCGTGTAGATTCCACTTGATTACAGCAAAAGGATGAGTTTTGCCACTTTTTTTGATCGGCTACCCTTACTGAAACTAGTGTAAATTGCGGTGCTTTTTGTTTTCCTAACTTTTTGGCAAAAAAAAATGTATAGCTCACTTATTACACAAGAAGGTACCTTTCCAAGTATTCACTTTTCTAGCATTTTGATATTCAGAATACTGGAAATATGAGTCCAATAGTACGTTATACGGGATTTTATCGCGGTATCCACGTGGCGTCCCCCGGGACCCGGATGACGGATGTCTCACATCATAAACTTATTCAAAACACCCCCAGAATCCTAAATAGTTTTATGGACGCACACAGAATAACTACGCTTGGGAATATTTAAAATTTTCCTAAAGAATCCTCCTGGGGGAAAATAAATAGTTTTAAGATGGTGGATTTGGGGTTCATAAAAGATAGTCAATTGGAATTGAGTATTTGTACGTAAGTAATTTTCTTTAAATAAACTAATTTTGTTTGAATGCTTGCAGCTGCAACTTTGAGCAAAAAGGTTCTGAGTTTGATTTGTGTGCTTGTATGTTCGAAATTTTCTCGAATATCGGCAATCATCTTCGATTAATTAATAATTAATATAATATCATTATCAAACACGACTCACACTACTAAATTTTAGTAAAAGACATTTAATGTTACTCATTAAGTATACGTAACTTTTTTCATACAATATGTAACATATTTCCATATACAGGATGTCTCATTAACACGGGCAGCTCAGTGATAAAAATGGTCGTTATTCGGCCAAATGTACCGAAACAGTCCAGTAGTAAGCCCAAATAAATTTACAATTGTAAACGGCGCGCGAAATACACTTCAAATTGATATTTATTGGCCAAAAATGTTTTATGATTACTACCGGACACCTTGTATGTACTGGTGAGAAAAATTGACCCTTTTTACTGAATTATACTTACAGGTTTAACTTCTTATAAGCATAGAAGAATTTTTAAGTGATGACTCCTTAAACAGCGTCGTTTTAATTTTTATTTGTTAGTTAGTACTATTTTGTAGTAGATTAGATTTTTGTACTTTTACCACTTCACGCAAAAGATATTAAGTATTTGAAGTCTAAATTGGATATCTAGGTGGTATTTACTATAAACAAAAAAGTAATTTTATATAACAAAACAAATCTCTAATCTGCCACTACCATTGGGGACTATAATATTATAGTTCCCAATGGTAGTGGTGTAGTCAAAAATATAATAAGAAGGCCACGTAGCTGTCAATGTTACCAGCCACTAAAAATCGTATAATTTACATAATATAAAAATAGCGGAAAAGACTAGTCCCCAGGTGCGTTTAGTATGCGTTCCAATCGTGTTTACCGTAATGTGGGTTTCTTTACCCAAGTTTACCCTAAGCGTCATCAGCTGTTTTTGTATTCACCTCACGTGTTAAAAGTCGCGTTCTTTTTCTTTCAATGCTTAAATAAAATATATTTGGAAATATTCTTTGATTTACTCGAGCACCAAAAGAAAAGTTTTCGGATCAAATGCGAGCGGTTTCTTCAGTATAAGTGTCTAAACACACTAGGCCGAAGTTACGCGGCGTAAATTACGTCCGCAATGTCAAACGCATACAATATACGGGCGGACCGCGACGGAATAGTGTGTCGTCGGCAATTTAAAATACATTGCGGGCTTAATCATGCGGAATTTACGCCGCGTATCTTCAGCCTAGTGTGTTTAGACACTAAAGTTCGAATGAGTTTTATGACGAGTAAAAAGTGTATACCTGAGTGCTTAGTGCGAGTTCAACAATTCATGTCAAATTACTTCACGATTTCGTATAACGAATAAACTCTACTAGGAGTGTGCGCCACATTACAGCGAGTGTGAGTTGCAATCGAGTATGTCCATGTATGTCCATTCGATTGACGTTTCCTCATTGCAAATAGTGAGACACAGGCGATCAATTTTTACTGTAAGTTGGTAGTTCCGTAGCGTCCAATATTAACCGACCAAATTGATGTCCTTGGTAACAATCGCCTTTTCAGTGGATAGAGGTGTCTTCCAAATTAGCACAGTATATTATAAGTCTATGCAAATTAGAATGGATTATTAAAGTGACGCCATTATTTTTTTTTTTACATTTTCATTTAGAACTAACTATACTTTGACTTTTGCCGGAAATACAAAAGAGTGACGTTGTGTTTTTGTATCTTTTTCTTAATTAAAATTGTGTTATTTCGGTTTTGTGTAATGTTGGTAGACTATTAACCATTAAATAATCGATGTCATGCACAAGTGTGGGCTAATAGATACAACTTCAAGAAACGTGCTATATTTTGTGTTTCTTCCAAAACTCCACCGAAATTTTTAGTAAAGGGTCTACCACTTTACTAAAACATCTGACTTCTTCTCTCTGAAATCCGGGGTTTTCACGCGTCTTGTCCTATTTTACAAATTTTAGAGATGGCAACCAAAAAAATTTTAGGGTTGCCATCTCTAAAATTTGGAAACTACGGTCATCTTGTACATCTTTCGCGAGCATGTTCCAAGCGAAAAAATAATATGCCGCCATCTGTGTTACTATAGAATTCTATTTTAGTCACCTATAATTTCAGATTAAGGTATATAATATTTAGATAGATATCTTTAAATTCAATTTAGTATCCACATTAGCCAGTAGATGGCGCCGCGCTGCTTTGATCCCATATAAATTCGCGTTTACGCTCTCGATGTGTATGATCGAATAAAACTCGCACTAAGCACTCTTTTGATATTATGGAGATATGTGCGAAAGGAAGAATAATCGAAGATCGAATTGTAGTATATTATTCTGTAATAATAGAATTGTTAATATTATCATAGAGTAATAAATAGATATATGTATGATTGGTCCATGATATTATGTAGCTGATAGTATATTATTATGCCTTTAACCAAGACGTTTTCTTTATCGCTTCTTTCCAATCAAAATCATGTATGGAAACGATATGTCGAACGTCAACTTTATTATATTAACTAATGCTTAAGTCAGTTCCATACATTTTGATCGGCGTTCTATAAAAGGCGACAAAGAAAACATCTTGGTTACAGGGTCTGATGTAGGAATACATGATTACAGTTATCATGTTTTCTTACATCAGATTACATTAACGTTACCTCTTTAATCTTAAAACACTAAACAGGTTTTGATGAAACATAAAAATATGTAGATGCATTGAATTCATAAAAGTAACAAAAGTCATTGCGGCGATTTGTACACTACCGAGCCCTAACGAATTTCTAGAAGTAAATTCAAACAACTGAGAGCGAGTGTTCGGCAGACTTACAGTAAAGTAGCAAATTGCATATTATAATGCCAGCAGGACTAGCATAACAACAGTAGACATGGGAAAGAATCGACATACTGACAGATTTTATCGACAAAATGGCGGATTTCCATTGTCTAACTGTCTATTCTTCCGTAGAAAGAAACCGTTTCCATGGTGATCATGCTACGCCTGCAGGTATACTGTTTCATCTGCCGTTGACGCAATGGGCATTCACTATTCCCAACGAGGGTTCCTGCGCTGCTCCGCCCGCGTGAATAAGCAAATTATGAAACTAGATAATGCCCGCAACTCCGTTGCACCATACTAATAATATAAATACGAAAGTGTGTCTGTCTGTCTGTCTGTTGCCTCTTCACGCCCAAACCGCTGAACCGATTTTGCTGAAATTTGGTATGGAGATACTTTGAGTCCCGGGAAAGGACAAAGGATACTTTTTATCCCGGAAAAATGTACGGTTCCCACCACAGAGTTCTACGCTATTCACAAGTTTTGGCGCAACGGAGTTGCGGGCGTCATGTAGTAATTTCATAATTGCGCGGGAACCGTACAATTTTCCAGGATAAAAAGTATCATAATATATCCTTTCGCGGGACTTAAAGTATATCCATACCAAATTTCATCAAAATCGGTTCAGCGTTTGGGCGTGAAGTGGTAACAGACAGACACAATTTCGCATTTACAATATTAGTATGTATGCTACTTTACTGTAAGTCTGCCGAGCACTCGCTCTTAGACTATGTTATTTGTATTTTCTAAATAAGTTGATCAAAATGATGTCTAATTACTGCGAAGCTTTTAAAACTGTAAATGAATGCCGTTATTTAATCCGAATTCGGTATTTCCTTTTCATAATTTAATTTTGAAAAGATGTTTTAGTTTTTATATAAAATTTTGAACAGCGCAGCTTTTCCTAATGAGCGAGACAACGGCTCGGTTATGGACCCTCGTTTATTAAATTGTCGCTCGTTTGAGGGATTTATAGATAGGGACAGCTGTATACCCGTCTCGCTTATATAACAGGAAAATAGTGAGACTTTTAAAATAAGCAGAGCGATTGTGATGCGATGGAGTGAAGATACACGACTATGAAATATTTTGACTGAAACTGACATGAACCCGCGTTCACTATGCAGACATAAGAAGGACCAATGGTTATAACGAATTTACTGTCAAACATCTAGAAAATTTTAATCGATCAACAAGCTCGCGTCTTGCTAAATATAGGCAACAGACGTTTGACAACAGATATATTGAGAGAGAGAGAGAGAGAGAGAGAGAAAGACCTGGCCGAACTCGTGGTCATGGATCAGACCTAGTCAGAGCCGATCAGATTCACTCCTCGACTTTATATCAATTTCATGCAATATCGGTGGTTCTATAAATATTCGATAAAGTAAACATTTTGGCTAGGGGCTCAGATCGAATAGCCTCACTGTAAATACACGTGTACGTTTAGATCGATCGATCGATTTATATTTAGATCCATATTCAACTTGCCCGTCGATAAAATTTTATTGAATATTTTAACTTCCCTCGACTCCGCTATAAAACAGGACTGGGGTTCTCGTGTATTTAAGATTTCTATGAATAATGTATGCCGGGCCCTCCCCACGTACAAAGGATTTTTCTGAAAGGGCAGACGGGTTCTATTCACCATCATAATTACTGTCTACCTGACATACTGTTCTTTGTGTGACTATTGTCTTAGGTTGTTAGGTGGATCATATTATGTTGCTATGTATTTAGAACTTATTATGTTTAGCGTAAGGATCTCGTTTGAGTTCTACATTTTTTTTGAGTTTTATAGATTTTTAATGGCTTATTATAACTTGTAAAAAATACGAATGTTGTCAACTGTTGAATTTTTATGCCCCTTAATGTACTTAGTAATTATGATGGTTTTGTTACCAAATATAGAAACCCAACGATTTTATGAGTTATAAGTATCTGAGTCTATATCCGTAGGGTGTTCCAAATAGAAAAACCAGTTTTTATCGGTAGGGCTGCACTCTAAAGACTTAAATCTACCTCAAAGACATCCGGCCCTCTGCGGCCCAATACTGTATGCTAGTTGATTATCATTATACCATTAGCAACAAATTAAAGATGTGAGTGGATGAATTTTTACCCTTACAATTTAAATAAACCTTGTAACTTACCTACTGTAACTAGCTTTATATCTGGCTACACATAAATCATCTTTTTTCATTTCGATCATTTTTCTAGCCTTAAAATCTTCATTTATGCAAAAAACAATATTTTTTTACTGTTACTTACCTGCTTCTTCAACTAACGGCTTTAATTATACTTCAGTAGGCGTAGCAAAGTTAGAAACGGTTTCTTTCTACGGAAGGATAGACAAAATGACAGTAATACAATGGATATCCGCCATTTTGTCGATACAATCGGTCGATTCTTTCACATTTCTACTATTGTTAAGCTAAGCCTGCTGCTATTTAAGCGGTTTCTTGCGCCGGCCGACACGATGCCGCTCGGCAAAGTGTGCGCTATCCTCAACTTCTCAATGCATACAGACATATTAACATTCACAATGTCTGTGTTAAGGAATTGTCGTACGTGCAGGCGAGACATTGGCCGGTGGCCAGACCAGAAGCTGATACACCCTGGTAGTTACGTGAATAAGTAAACCCGACTACAAAGCTTGGTCGAAAATAATGCCTTTGTAGAAAATATTGGATTTTGTGTAATATCTTTGGGAAACACGAAAAAGTTACTGCTACCCGACTATACTGTGTGCAAATTAAAATAAGTAATAGTTAAAAAAACTAAAAACACGCTTTTTTTGTACAAAGCGTCGGTTACAAACAAACATATAAACATACAAATTGAAAAATGGAATAATTATATCAAATTAGTGTATTGTCATCGGTCCTTGATAAATCTCCAGAGTTTGAACGAAATCTGGCCGTTTAAAGTAGGTCAAAATCGCGCCCAAAGAAGTCGGTTACAAACAAAAAATATACAGGTGAAGCCAATAAAAAGCGTATAAAAAACTATGTTTTGCTTGTTACATCGTTCACATCAAGTATCTCTATACCAAATTTCAGCAAAATCGGTCCAGCCGTTTACGAGTGATGTCGTAACCAAGGGAAATATGGATTCATTTTTATTTATATAGATTAATAGATCTGATGAGTATCTCTTTGTAAATTATTACGCATGTGAATTTTGTAATTTAGATTTTTATTAGGCTGGCATTGTCGGGTTTCGACCTGAGATTTCGACACAAGCCTTTAAATAAATAAAGTGGTTCATTGTTTGAGCGACCTAAAATAAATTAAATAAAAAAAAAAATCATACTGTATGCGTAATATTATGATATGAGTATTGCAGACAGATATTATGAGTAATATCAGCTTCATTATAACATTGCCCTCCATTTACTAACAATCGGGTAAAACATAAATCATTTTACCATGTCGGATGAGGCTGTGAAATTTTTGTAATCGAAATCGAATTATTTAAAAACCTTCAGCTGTTGTCGGCCATGTCTTATAAATTATAACTTTGATACTTTTCAATTCAGCCGAACGAAACCTTTGTTTAAAAAATTGTTTGCTCCGACTGCAAATTACTGGAAAACTTGATTTCATTTATCAATTGAATCGTCGATTATTAAAAGTAATTTTCGACCTACATCTACATATTTTAAAAATATATAAATGCTAAAATATGTTTGTTTATCTCTTTGTTACATATTCATGTTTACACATCTGAAGGCTGAACTGATTAAGATAAAATTTGATATTATGGAGATGCCTTGAGAGATGAGAAAGGACACCGTATATAGTATTTGTTGTGAATAATTGTGCGGTTTACGTGCGACAAACTTCTTTCGTCGCAACTTCATTGCGAGCGTCATCTTATATTATTAAAAATGCTACGAAACTTTCGGCTAACCAGCTATATGCCACTTATCGATTGTAAATAAATATTATAATATTCAGACAACCGGGTAACTGTGAATTACACCGCGATATCACTATATCGCGGTGTAGCGACCTAATCGAGTTCCGGCGGACTTCTCTCTAAAATCTACTTCTATAATACTTTTTTCGCATCCATATTTATATGTATTATAAATTCGAAAGTGTATTTGTTAGTGTTGGTAAAAATAGCATTAGCAATAATAATTAATTGTGAAAATATGTCCTTTAGCAATAATTAAATTAATCGTAATTGCTAAAAATACTATTGCTAATATTGGTCTGCGATCATGATAAAAATCACGTCCGCGCTGTTTCACACCGCGGTGCTTACTGTTAATGAATTGCTCTTTTTCACTCGATGCGAAATAATACTCGACGCGAGCGGTGCGATGAGAACCGATAATTCACGATGCCGCGTTTTTAGCAAATAGCAAAGCAATAATACTTAGCATGCTGTGACATCAAAATTAGCATGTTAATGAAATTAATAGAAAATAGCATTATTTCCCATTACTAGACGTGTTTGTCTATCTGTTATCTCTTCACGCCCTGTTCCTGCGTCTCATCGGGCGGCGCGGCCGGGCCGGTCAAACCGGTACCCCCCTGTCTTCTGCGTGCACCTCCCCGCGGGCCTCCCTAAGACACCCGCGGCCAGCGAGGAGCGTGTCGCAGCCGCGAGTCCCTCTCTCTTTGCCCGACCACCGGCCTACGCGATGCACGCACCGCGGCTATATCCTCGAACCATAGTACCTATTATTACATTCCATTCTCATCGAAGCCACGCCCACGCCCAAACCGCTGAACTAATTTAGCTAAAATTTGGCATGGAGGTACTTTGAGTTCCAGGAAAAGACAGAAGATAATTTTTATCCTGTGAAAATATACGGTTCCCGGTAATAACGGAGTTGCAGGCGTCATCTAGTACTAGATTTTTAACTTCGTTTTCAAAATTATCACGTCATACTAACCTATGTACACAGGCCTTTATTCTATTGATTTACTAAGTCTCTATCAATACAGGAGCAGTGATTACCGTTGGAGTTCTGGGAATAGAAATTGCCTTAATTTACGTAAACAAACGTTTCGGAAAATTATTTTGGAGAGGGCATTTTTACGAGATTAGTGAAGCGAAATCATCGTTAGGGTAAGTGTGCTGAAAAGATAAGAGGACTTACGACTTGACGACCTAAAATTAACTCCTGGTAAAATTATGACCATCATTCTTGTACTCGCAGTTAGATTTTGAGCGTCCGTGGCCTATGTGGGTGGTCTTTTGGTTTGCAATAGACCGGGTGTAGTTTCGTTCACGGGTGGAGGCGGGTAGCAATTAGTCAAACTATAGTCTAAAATGTAATGAATCCAAATTGTGTTTTTCTTACGTGATATCAATTAAAATACTAAAAATATTTAGTATTTTGTTTATATCAACTAATTACTTATACATCCAATGCAAAAAAAGTCGTGATGATCTCATTACGACTTTTTTTTGCATAAAAGACAACCTTCAAAACATTTATTAAAATAAATTCAACTACGCACACTAATGGCAATTTAACTGTCGAATTAACCCAAAGTTGTAACCGTGAGTTATTGTAAACGGAATCCATCCGGCTTATTTCAGTTGGGGAAAGTTTAAATGGGTTTTGATTAAAATAACAAAAACTCGTCCAAAGTGTTGAGAGAAAAGATTCAGAATCAGATTTAAATTGAATAAGCTGTGGTTCTTGTACGCAGTAGGATAACATATTGTAGATATGGTGCGTCAAAAATTATTAGGACAATATATTATTGCAATGTTTTCACGCTGATGCTGTGACCAAAACTTTTTGTTCGATGCTTCGCAACGATTCTACCAGTATTCTGATATGACGCGTGCAAAATATTGAATTTATGTCGGATTATCCATATCCATAATATTATAAATGCGAAAGTATGTCTATCTGTCTGTCTGTCAGTTACCTCTTCACGTCCTAACCGTTGAATCAATTTTGCCGAAATTTGGCACGGAGATACATTGAGTCCCGAGAAAGAACATAGGATACTTTTTATCCGAGAAAAATGTACGGTTCCAGCGCGATAAACTAATTTTGGCGCAATAGAGTTGCTGGCATTATCTAGTTTACTATATGAGCTAGTAGCGCCATCTGCTCCGACCTTTGCATAAAATTCCCTTTGATCAATAGGAAAAACAAAAATCATAACTTTTAAGCTATCTTTAAAAAATTATAGGTTGCTAATAGCTTTTTCAAATGTGCCTACTTTATAATATCTATACATATAATAAAATCGTAGTAAAGTCAATTCTGTACATTGAATATTTTTGAAAAATAATACTTGGGACGTGATCTACAATCGATATGGAAGCCAAAAATATAGTTTTTAGAATTTTTGTCTGTTTGTCTGTATGTATGTCCGGGATAAACTCAGAAAGTACTGAATGGATTTACTTCAAATTTTGCACGAATATTATATAGAGGTCGGGTCAACACATAGGCTATATATTATGACGATATCACCTAGGGCGGGGGGAGGGGCTCAAGTTTCAAAATTTTTAGTTTCAGTACGTAATGAAGCCCATAAAATTTCCTACAAATTTCTCCGTCACACTTTGTATCTATCTTCACTCCTTGCCATGCTATGAGCTTTTGTCTATCTTTTCTATACAAATTTAGAGTGTCGTTTGATTAACATGCTGGGAGCTTTGGCATCGGTCTTTTCTTGGGAGGGGGCTTCGCCCCCCCCCAACCCCCCCCCCACCTCCCCAAATTTTGCTTCAAACAAAGCGGTGTTGCGGCGTTATACATCTTTTTTAAGAACAAAGTTAAAAACTTAACTACACATACGGTTTTCCGGTGTCGTTTGTTTTGGGGGGGCTGCGCCCCCCCAAACCCCCCCCCCTTATTCCTTATGAAACTTTTGTTCATAATTAAAAGGTATCGTGGAGTTTGTATTGCGTCTTAATTATCCTTTGTAGGAACAAACTAAGTCATCTATACATATAATAAAATCGTAGGAAAGTCAATTCTGTACATTGAATATTTTTGAAAAATAATACTTGGAACGTGATCTACTATACTAACGCGGACGAAGTCGCGGGCAACAGCTAGTAAATTAAGTAAAGGCAAACCTTATGTTTTGCGATCCCGCTCCTTCACGTGCAGCGTTGACGAGGGCATTTAAAAAAAAGCTTATGTTTAAGCTATTAGACAACCAATTATAAAAAATGTAATTCAGATTATAAACTAGATGACGCCCGCAACGCCGTTGTGCCAAAAGTCGTTTATCGCGCGGGAACCGTACATTCTTCCGGGATAAAAAGTATCCCATGTCGACCTTTTACGTGACTCAAGGTATCTCCATGCCAAATTTCAGCAAATCAGTTCAGCGGTTTTAGCGTGAAAGGGTAAAAGACAGACGGACAGACGCACTTTTCCATTTATAATATTAGTATGGATATGCCAGTATGGATATGGATGTGACGTCACCGCTAGTGTGTACGTACACAATTTCTTCATCTTATCCGCATCTCATCTGAAACTTCACGATCAGGATATGGGGGAACATGGAAACTCACTTATGATGGCAGCCATGGAAATACGATCTTAGTAAAATAAAGTTTTAAATATCCCGTGACACTGTTACTTTGTAAGTATATTATGTATAACTGCCAGTATAATTACTATTAACATTGATGGTAAGATATTTTAATAGTTGTTATATATTTCGAATACAAATTCATTACCATTATCTATAACATGATTATAATATTATAATATGTAGAGCCTAGTATGTTCCTTTACCATTAAACACAATTTATAAAATAATAAGGTCAGTATTTTATGTGCTGAACTCATATAGCATAGATACGCAAATTAGCTTTACTGTAGAACGAATTTATATTTTTCATAATATTACCCCTTAACTTAATTTTCATTAAACGCCACAAGAATAATATAACAAACCCTATATGAGTTTTAGGTGATTTTTAAAAGCTTATATGAGTTTTAGTTGATTTTTAAAAGCGGCAAAACGCACGACGATGCGATTCCGCTAAAATGAGGACAGAATAGGTAACTGAGTTAAATTATGAAGATACAGTCAGAACTTTAGCGCCACTTGCTAAGTTAAATCTTTGTTTGAAATACACAACGTCCTATGCATTGGGACGTCACACATACAAAAAGATAATATTATTTTAAATATCAATAGATTACACATACATTATTTCTAAGCGCAAAGACAGTACAGTAAGCCTTTTCACTAATGTATAGAAATCTATACTTTCTTTATTTAAAGTACGGACAATATGTGTGTGTATGTGTGGTTGCCAAAACAAATTTTGAACGCATGCTCCTAAAATTGAAAACTTAAAGAATATCAAATTTTGTGTGCGATGTCCATATCCGTGGTATGTTAAGGTGAGCGCGAAGACGGTAACCCTACTTTAAGTAAACCCTAATCTCATATTCAAGAAAAGACAAACTAAACTGCACCTCCATGCAATTAGAGCTAGCGTTGTTACGCCAATTTCAGGAATTAAACTTCTACGATGACGTAGCCTCGCTACGAACGCTAGATAGTGCTACGAAATGCTACGAATGCTAAAGAAAGCTAAAGAGTGCTACGAGGTGCTACGAGGTGCTACGAGATGCTACGAGCTGCTACGAACGCTAAACAGTGCTACGAGCTGCTAAGAGATGTTACGAAGTGCTACGAGATGCTAAGAGATGCAACGAGGTGCTACGAAGCCTAAAAAGTGCTACGAGCTGCTACGAACGCTAAACAGTGCTACGAAGTGCTACGAGATGCTACGAAGTCCTACGAGATGCTACGAGGTGCTACGAAGCCTAAAGAGTGCTACGAGCTGCTACGAACGCTAAACAGTGCTACGAGCTGCTACGAACGCTAAACAGTGCTACGAGCTGCTACGAGATGCTACGAAGTGCTACGAGATGCTAAGAGATGCTACGAGGTGCTACATCTATTTTTTTTTTTTTGGTCTTGGATTTTTTTTTATGAAATAAGGGGGCAAACGAGCAAACGGGTCACCTGATGGAAAGCAACTTCCGTCGCCCATGGACACCCGTAGCATCAGAAGAGCTGCAGGTGCGTTGCCGGCCTTTTAAGAGAGAATTAAGGTACGGTAAGGGGAGGGTAGGGATGGGAAGGAAAGGGAATAGGGGAGGGTAGGGAAGGGAATAGGGTAGGGGATTGGGCCGGCGTGAAACAGCGCAAGCGCTGTTTCACGCCGGTTTTCTGTGAGGACGTGGTATTTCTCCGGTCGAGCCGGCCCATTCGTGCCGAAGCATGGCTCTCCCACGTCGAAAGTTTCAATAGTATAACTCTAATAGTTTAATACGGACGGACGGACGGACGGACGGACAGACAGACAGACAGACATGACGAATCTATAAGGGTTCCTTTTTTGCCATTCTGGCTACGGAACCCTAAAAATCACTTCTTCAGCGCTGCTACTTTCACAGTGAACTCTCAATAGGGGACTCATATACACCCTAAAGTATTATCACTTAGTTTTGTTACACCCTGTATTCTTATTAATATTTTAGGAAATTGTAAAGCATTATTACAATGGTTTACAATTTTCTGCCGGGAATTAATAAGAACGTTAAACTGTAAAACGTATTCTTGTTAGCTAGTAGTAATTACTTTCTGCTTTTAATGAAAAGAAGTCCAGCGCAAATTATTGAAAACTTTAATTCTTATTCCCGACGTTCTTTCGTGAGTGCTCGAAAAACAACACTCACGTAAATCATTTAAATATTCATTTTAATGACTTTTGTTAATTAAAATAATACAAAACAAATTTTCATCCCCCAAAAAAGCTTCTCGCCGGAAGCAGGAGGCTTACCAATCCTGGGTCAACGCAGTGTCTGCTCGGGATTTAAATACCAGCACGTATAAAAAGGAGTACAACCTTGCCTCTAGGTCCCTCAAGAAAGAGATCACTCGGGCGAAGCAACATCACGTCAATTGAATTGGCAAGAGACTTGAGCGCCTCCCCTCGGGAACCCGTGCATTAGGCCGTAGACAAAGTCCCTTTCGTTAAAACGATGACGAAATTCGTTATCAAAATGTATGGGATTTGACATTAGTCTTCGCAAGCGAAATGTCATTTTGCGATGACTTATGTCAAATCGCATACATTTTGATAATGAATTTCGTCATCGTTTTTAACGAAAGATACATTGTCTAAGGGGGCTGGTCTCTGGCCAAAGCTATTGAAGGAAATTTCTGCAAGCCAACCCTACCATCCCTACACGTAGGAAAAAATCGCCATGCTAAATCGGTTCAGCGGTTTGGGCGTGAAGAGGTAACAAACAGACAGACAGACAGACACACTTTCGCATTTATAATATTAGTATGGATTGTTGTTGTATGTTGTTGTATATCCATACTAATATAATTATTATGAATGCGAAAATGTGTTTGTCTGCCTGTCTGTCTGTTTGTTACCTCTTCACGCCCAAACTGTTCAACTGATTTTGCTGAAATTTCGCATGGAGATACTGTGAGTCCCGGGAAAGGACATAGGATATTTTTATCCCGGAAAATGTACGTTTCCCGCGCGATAAACTAATTTTGGCGCAACGGAGTTGCGGGCATCATCTAGTTTATACTATAATAATTATACAAATTTAATTGTCTTTGTATATTTATACTGTAAATAATATACTAAAAGATAACCCAAACTGATAAAGTTTAATGTAACCGACATTTTATCTAACGCGATAAGTGGCGCGGCGCTTTGTAACTAAACCTAACGAACTAATTATACGCGGGTCATTATCATGTTTAGTGTGGGCCACTCTGAACATAATTCGATATTACATTCTGTGTGAATATATTGGATAAAACGAATATAAAGTGAAAGTTAACGATGATTAAATATATATACTAACATAATTATATATATTACTTATCAATCTAAATATATATGTCACCGTAAGATTGTAAATACCATTAGATTATAATCTATCTCGCGAGATTGTGAACGGTCGAAAAATTGTGAACCGCAACATACTGCTTACAATTTAACGTATTATTATTCGGTAGATTGTAATCTATAGAAGTGAAACCGTCAAATTGTGAAACGGAACGCACCTCGGGCACTGATTGGTTGACCGGTATATGCCCCGTGCCGCTTTATTAGTTTTTTGTTAAATGTCCAATGACCTTCCCCATTAAAAGACTACAACTCAAAGGCGACTGACTGACATAGTGATGTATCAACGCACAGCCCAAACCACTGGACAGATCGGGCTGAAATTTGGCATGCAGGTAGATGTTATGACCTAGGCAGCCGCTAAGAAAGGATTTGATCAATTCTACCTAAAGTGCCGGGAAATGACATAGGCTACTTTTTATTCCGGAATATGTACGGTTCCCGTACGCTAAACTAGTTTTAGTGCAACAGAGTTGCGGGTTTCATGAAGTGGTAAATGAAAAATAAATAAATATCTTTAGCATTTAAATTAGAAGCATAATTATTACGAAGCTGTATCTTGTAAATTAATTTCACGATTGCCATTCATATTATTATCGGAGCAAACGCGGGATCGCTACTTTAGCATTAATTAAATTCCACACTTTCTATCTTTTCCTTACCTATTGTGGGTATAACCAGCGTAAGTTGACCCTTAACACTCGGCGGCCATTTTAAACCCGGAGCTTACAAGTGCAGCTGAATACAAGTCGAGAGGTCATGACATTATGGACGTGGTTTTTCATTAAAAATATAAAATTTATTTTTAACAAGGGACCAGTGAAAAAACTTGTTTACGTGTGGATTTAAACATTTTAATGGTGTCAGTGACGTATATTATTTTCTCTTTTCAGTCACATTTCCTAAGTCATAGATCAATACTAGAAACTATTTCTGATACCTTTACGATTCTGTTGATATTTGTTGATACAATGTTCCAGTGGCTTAGAGATTCATTCATGATCGCAGAAACTGTTTATAACTTCTCCGAAACAAAAAAAAAACATTTAGGCAATCCACTAACAACTGTATTTTGTATGATGAGGAATAATGTGTCGAAAAAGCGGCGTTACGTAAAAAGTTACGTTACGTTACACATAAAAACTTTGAATCTCAAAACGGGTTCCATTTCCACATTAAAAAAGTGTTATCAAGATTAATCAGGTGATCAGCCTACGCTGATCACCTGATTGCCTGAGAAGAGCCTTGCTTCGTGTGTCGTTATTTTATTTTTAAAAGGTGCCAATAGGCCAGGATCACACGAGGCAAACCAGCGGCGTACCACTAGTGGCACATAACAAGGTAAGCTTCACCGTTTGTATAAAAGATCACGGAAACTCTGATTTACGCTCGCTGAATATTTATGTGAGAATATTTCTTTTGAATTTTAAAATTGCAGAACGTACTCGAGTCTTTTATTCAGCGAATTAATTTTATTCCGCATCGGGGTTTTTTCGCTTGACAATTTCGCTTATTAGCGCTGGGCTCTAATTTTAATTAGCTTAGGTGCGTTGAAACTATGTATGACTAGTGTACAAATGTTATACATAATGTAACGACGCTAAACGATAATAATCTTTTAGGGATCCATAGGTCCTTTAAATAAAGTTTACTGTGAAAGTAGCAACGCTGAAGTAACTTTTATTTAAATAATAAAATTGTAATATAGACAAATTCAGAACTTTAATTCATTTCTCATAGAAACATAGAAGTCATAAGTAACTCTTTTAGCACTCAAAAAGTTATTAATCCGTCGATCGCAGATTCTTGGAAATCTATTGTTGTTCTTTTGTTATCGTGGCTCACTTGGACCGTTCGGGGGTTGATAGGTTAAAAACGTTTACAATACACTTTATTCTTAGATAAAAAACCCAACCTACAAAACGCTAAATTAGTGTGGTTTTCCTGTCATGTGGATTGTCGCCCGCGCGATCTGGTCCCGCATGCGGACCAAATCGCGCGGGCGCATGGTCCGCATGCGGGTGACAAAATTCTCCTGGCCACGTTATCCGCATGACAGGAAAAACATATAATATTATGAATTAATGATAAGATGCGGGCAATTTTCATGTGGACTAGAGCCCCTAGCCAAGACTTTTCTTTATCGCTTTTTCATAGAATCGCCGATAAAACTATATGGAAATGACATTACACGAGTCGAACGTCAATTTCATTTTAACGAACGATTATGTCAATTCCATACATTGTGATCGGCGATTCTATAAAGAAGCGATAAAGAAAACGTCTCGGCTAAAGGGCCAGATCCACGCGCGGGCGGTAATCCATATGACAGGAAAAGCGCCATTACACAACAGATAAAACATTGCTCGCTAACGTGACACCGGCACGTGACTACGTGACGCGACGTGTATTAACGTGTCACGGATTCAACTACCACGGTATTAATGACGTGTTTATTTCAACTGTGACGTCATCGATTGTATCCTTTTGTACGTTTTAATGGGTATTTTTTTAACGAAAGTTATAATAGTTGCATGGTAATTATTCCTTTATATATGTATATTTTATTTTAGTTTGTATTTTTAGTAATAAATTTGTGATTAATTGAAATAAATAATCTAACTTATTATACCTAGTGATTAAACACTGATGCAAAACGATTTGTTTGGACTTATATTTTGGGCATTTCCAGGTAGGTGCACGTGTTCGGTTAGGTCGGGCTGCGATCAGTCTGATCTCACCAGATAGCTTCTGACCTGATCTCGTCTGATCTCAAGAAGCTTAATTCTAAGCCGGCCCCTAGAGGAGCAATTTTATTGTCAATATCATGTATTGCGTAAGATTATTGACCATCTAGGGTTCACATTGAACATCGTGTGCCTTCAATCTAATTGTCAAATAAACTGTTCAATAAAATTGAAGCGTGATATTGACAACAAAATTGCTCATCTAGGGGCCGGCTAATATCACAAATATTGCCTCAAACAACATTCCACGAACGAGAGTCGGTCACGCACGTCGTGTATACAAAATGCCCGCTCTCTCTCATGAAAATCAAAAGGTAATCGAAACAGAAACAAAACTAATTGGCACAGTATATTAAAGCAGTACAAACAGAGGTAATGCGACCACACTTGCAGCGTTCCCCGGACGATAACGCTACACATAATGGTCTATAAAATTTCACAGTCGCATCCGAGCGGTTTTCAATTAAAACTTGAGCTTCTCTATCTTCGATATGTATGGTGACCATAAGTGAAGAACTACAGGACTTAATATAATAATTCCCATCTTCTATAATCTATATAAAATTCTCGTGTGCTGTTACCAAATTCCTTCAAACGGTTGGAACGATTTTGTTAGAATTCTGTATACTTATTTTCGAGTCTGAGAATCGACTATCATCTCTTTTACATACTCAAAAAAACTTAGTATCTGGGATCATGAGCTTTAGATCCAGACTATAGCTTGTTATACTAAATAAAATATAACTATAAGGCCCAAGACCTTGAAATGAAACTTTGTAAGACATTTTTATGAATCCCATACGAGGTTGGCAAAACTATACGAGTTCATTTTCTTTCCACGTTATCATTCACGTTCGAATACACAAACAATCCTGAACAAGTCTTACCAAAAGATTTAACTTGTTGGGAAGGAAACGAAAAAATATCACAGGAAATGCCAACAACAACTTTTGGCGTAAAAACTCAAAGTGTCCGCAAGATTTTTCAAAGTGTTTGCGAAGATTTTTGTTTTTCTGTAGACGGTCACAAGGGTGCGTTTTGATTAACGGGTGTCAGTATTCTGTAGACTGGATGCAACTGTTATTGCAATAACTATTAGTATTTGAGCACTGCTACTTTCGCTCCCTGAGATCATACTATCAAAGGGTTTTCGTGGTTGGATACCGCTGTTGATCCTGGCGACACAGGAGATACAGTAGTGGGAATGAGTGGTGGCCTAGTGGGCCAACGCCCCTTAAAAAAATGCTACTTTAACTCATTCAATACGTTACTTATAGGAGTACATACCTCAATTATAGTTATTATTTGTATATAATATCATTTAAGCGTCAAATTTTTAAACTTTAATATTATGTCTAAGCAAATATAAAACAGATTTAATTATTCTCGGGGCCCGGCCTGTTCCATCACTTCCTGATATTAAGCTGCCGAATAGGCTATCCACAACTTATTTGACAGATGTTCCATACACTATCTGTCAAGTTAAGTTGTGGATAGCCTATCCAAAACTTATCAGGAAGAGGTAAAATTACAGGCCCTAAGTCTTTTATTATAATACTAGCTGTACCGGCAAACGTTGTTTTGCCATTTAAAGTATTTCTACTTCATCAGTTGATACAAAATCTTACCCCCTCTTTTGTCCCCTAAGAGGGGTGGGGGGAAAAATTTTATACACCAGATGTTGAGTTGGAAGAAGACAAATATATCTGCGAAAATCGTATGCAAATTGGATCAGTAGTTTTCGTGTTAAAGAAAAAGTTTGATACAAAATCCGACCTCCTCTTTTGTCCTCTTAGAGGGGTATGAGGAAATTTTTTTATGCACCAGATATTATGTTGAAAGAAGACAAATATATCTGCGAAAACCGCATTCAAATCGGATCAGTAGTTTTCGTGTGATAGTGGAACAAACATACAGACAGACAGACAGACAAAAAAACTAACCACATTTTGGGCTTCTATAGCGCTGTAGTGACACCCCCCACTTATTATTTTTTGAATACATTTAATGTACAGAATTTTCATTTCTACAGTTTTATTGTATGTATATAGATTCATGGTCACCCAAAGTTCGAAATTTGATCGTGAAAAAACTGTTGAATGTTTAAACTCGTCAATTGTTACTGTAAAAAAATTAATTACAGACACCGACGAAGAAAGATTGAACAACGAACAGTTTTATTTTAGACTTTAATTAGTGACTGCTTTTAATTGCATGAATTTATCTGCTTTTTACCATCGTACAGTAAAGAATAAAATTTTGTCTTTTAACTGAACAAAACATTAACTCTTTTACTTCTAATAAAAATTACTAATTATAATAATTTATGTTTTGCTATTAACTTATTCATGAAATCGGTTATATTTCTGTTTCCCTTTGATAAACTGTGATAAAAACAAAACATAAGTATTTTGTACGAATTAATCTCACAAAAATAATCCATCAACACCGCATCGATGTTTTAAACGTAAAATCAGACTCACACTTCGACTGCATAATATAATAACATCAATATATATATAACATATATACAATATCCATAGTCCAAACACAATATATAAATTTAATCGAAATCGGTTACGCGTTATGAGTTAAACGGTCTAGAACAGTCCCTATCATAGTTACATAATATAACATTGGTATATCCATATACACACTCTATATACATATTATGTCTATACATATAACAAAACTGTAGAAATGATTCTGTACATTAAAGATATTCAAAAAATAATAAGCGGGGGGCGTCACTACATCACTATAGAAGCCAAAAATGTGGTTGGTTTTTTGTCTGTCTCTCTGTCTGTCGACTGTATGTTTATTCCATTATCACACGAAAACTACTGATCCGATTTGAATGCGGTTTTCGCAGATATAATATATTTGTCTTCTTCCACCTTAAGATCTGGTGTATAAAAATTCCCCCCCTCCCCCACCCCTTTAAGGGGACGAAAGAAGGGGTCAGAATTTGTATCAAACTTTTTTCTTTAATTGACTTACTTAATATTATTATTAACTGTATTTTCCAACTTAACAGTACACATACTTTAAATGGCAAAACAACGTTTGCCGGGACAGCTAGTTAAGTATAATATACATAGTAGTAACTCGTAACGTGTCCAAATGCCCAGACCTATAGTGTGGTCACCAATCAAATAACTGGGGATTTCATAGCACAACTAACACTAACCTAACTCACCGACGTAAGACCGGTTAACTGAGACCATTCACTATTTTATAATATTGTACAAACAATCATTTATATAAAATAATACCGCTGTAAGATAGAATAGCTAGATATATTATAAGGTTTCGTTTTGGGTATCATCATCATTAAGATCAAGTAAACCATGCCATAATCAAAAAGTTAAACGGTCCAACCATAATCAAAAACTTAAATAGATGATGTGTACAGTGCAAAGTGAAAATATTGTGTAAAGGTGATACTCAAGTCTAAAGGTAACTTTCTGATCGTTGCCACAAACGACTAGCTACTTTCACAGTTAACTCACTACTGCAAGGAACACGTACACATCCTTTTTTTTTTTTTTTTTTTTTTTTTTTTTTTCCGGAGGGGGAAATGCATTACGCATACCACCCAGGCGCAGGGGGCGACCCGAGCGGTGATGTGGGACTCCCGTAGCTGATGAGACCACGGTATACCCACTAAAACCCCCCCCCCCCCCATCTTCCGCCACGCCGCCTTTTGACGGGGCCACGGGAACGATACACACATCCGCGACCCCGCCAGCGGTCCGAAGACTCCACGATGGGCGCACGACACGTGCGCCCTCCTCCTCGGCCCCCACCAGGGCTGTAGCAGACGCCCCCCGAGTCTGCTACTTGGAGGCCATGTGGCAGATCAGGTCTGTGGCTCTGCCACCGACCTCACCTCGGCCGCAGAGGATAGGGCAAGCGGCGCACCGCAATACCTACTTGCCTCTTCCTCTGCGGCCCCACCAATGCCGTTCAAACGGAACGGCCAGCTCGCAGGGGGGGTAGGGAAAGCGGCAACCTACCACAATGCCTCTCCCCCCCGCGATCCGTCCTCGGCCGCAGAGGATAGGGCAAGCGGCGCACCGTAATACCTACTTGCCTCTTCCTCTGCGGCCCCACCTCGGTGCGCATCCGCAGCGGACTCCTCCAGTCCGCTGGGAGCGCCCTCCTCGGGCCAGGCGGCGACACCGGCCGGCCCTGGTTGCCTCTTCGCTTCACCGCGGTTGTCCAAGCCGCGGTTACTGAGCCCCACCGCCACGACAAGGCGAGCAACCTTCGGGGGGAACACGTACACATCCTAAAGTATAATCACAAATTTTGTTAAACCTTGTATATTAATACTAGCTGTCCCGGTGAACTTCGTGTCCCTTTAAAACCTTTCCTGGACTTCTACGAATATTTTAAGACTAAAATCAGTCCAATCTGTTCAGCCGTTTTCGAGTTTTAGCGCGACTAACACATTTGAAAATCCATTTTTATATATAAGGGAAGATACGTAGAAACTGCGACGACGCAACGCAAGGCAATGTGGCTTCAACAATTCATTGGCTTTGCCCACATTGTGCCTTTTTCTGTTCGTCAAGGGCATGCGTTATAGCGCAGTCAACAGCAAACGTGAGGCATGCCCGTGACGCGCGTTGAAATCGTAGCGCTCGCTATGACACTTTTCTTTAAATGCGGGTGGATTTTGACGCATTCAATTATTGAATATGCCAAACGAAAGTTGACTTAAAAGAAGATGACAAAAATTAAAGATGAAATTGCATAATTATTGATAATGTGGACATAGCTATTTAGCCTTGCTGTATTCATTCTGCAAAGTAATAAACTAAACGCGACGTAAATGTTGTGTCTATTTTAATGAAACTTTCCGGGAAATACGAGCATTATTTAGTTTAGTTATTCCTGTAACGCCTGAATAGCAGCGGGGCTAAAATAGTCTTATTTTTTAAGCAATTCCTCTCAATCAATTCAGCAAACGAATTGTCAAAACTGTCAAAACTGTCAAACTGACAAATGTCAAATCAGTACAAAAATAAAGAAATGAATTGCAAGCAGAGTTGAATTTTGCGATAAAAAAAAATGAATCATAATTATTATGATTCATCTCATGATTCCACAAAGCGACAATTTTAGCCCCGCCCCCGCAGGTTTTGTTGAACAAAGTTTATGGTTTATTATAGAACAGCCCTTTTAAAGGACTTCAAAGTTAATTATTTATGTACATTTGACTATAATAACAGTATTATTATTATCATTACTGTCATTTTAAAGTATTACTGTAAAAACAGGCCGGCAATGCACCTGCAGCTCTTCTGATGTTGTGAGTATACGGCAACGGTAGCTTTCACTCAGGTTACCCGTTAGCTTGTTTTCTCCCTTATTTTTATTAAAAAAAAAAAACATAATGTAAAAACAGCACTTGCCGTGTCAGCTTCTATTATATCTTTCAACATCTAGATACACGAAATATTAATAACATTTTCTCTAAATATTTTCCAATGTTAGAACTATAAATATAGTTTTTAACCGCATTAACTGCGGAGCTGTGGGCAAACTCTCAACACTTCATAATTTATGTCGCCGCGAAACTCGCGAGGGGTCCCCCGAGATCGGCGCGAGTTATCCTCAATATGACGCCGTCAGACTTAGATATAGCTGGAAATAAGCGGTTTTAGCCAGAAATATCCGGATATAAGCGGTTACAACTAGACGTATCCGCATTTCAGCGGTTACTGGAAACAGAAATGACGGAGTTATTGATGTATTCTGTTGAGAGTTTTAAAGATTATAATATTAAGATTGTTATGCAATAAGTTTTAATTAACTTCTATTGATGCCCAATGTCCTAAAAATTAGTTCAGTAGACTATGAGCCATTGGTGTAAAGTAAACAAACAATCAAACCTTTTATGCACACAATTTAAATTGGAATAAATATATAATATTATTTAGCTTCTAAACTCTTCTTGAAGAATCCTTGACTTTTGTAATAAATAAGTACAGCAAAACAGCTTTATACAAAAATATAAACGGGCCATTACTCGTCAAAGGCGCCTAAATGGTTCACATTGAACTCATTGATAAACTTATTCTTACAAATCTCACGAGAACCAATCCAATTTGACCCCCTTACTTATTCTGTTTCGTTTTATACCTTACTTTTCCTCTTAAAGCGAGGCCACACGGCGCTGGTGCGTTGCGGTAAGTTGCGGTGTCGCAGCGTTTTTGCATACATAAAAATATAATATCACTAGATGACGCCCGCAACTCCGTTGCGCCAAAACTTGTTTACCGCGCGGGAAGCGTACATTTTTCCGGGACAAAAAGTATCCTATATCCTTTCACGGGACTCAAGCTATCTCCATGCCAAATTTCAGCAAAATCGGTTCAAGGGTTGGAGCGTGAAGAGGTAACCAACAGACAGACAGACACACTTTCGCATTTATAACATTAGTATGGATTGTATGGATGATCCTCAACATAGATGCGTTGCATCTTTAAACGCTTGTTTTTACAGGATGATAGAAAGGAGATGAAGAGAGAAGTTGAATGCGTTGTGCTGTCATTGTTCTGTTTTCTCTAGAATATCGACGCAGTGCAGCAATAATATGGCATACCGTGCGTTGTTCCATCGATGTCACTACGCACTGGAGCAGCGTGGCCACGATCTCACGCTGCGTTTCCACTGAAGCTACGTTGCGAGGGATTTCTTTTCAGATCCAATAGAATCTCTGCGCTTTGCGAAGTCAGGCAAATGAAGGGAATTGGTTCTCACAAAACGTTCATAACGCAGCTCCAGTGGAAACGTAGCCTTACTCGCTTGCCCCCTTTTCACGTACCCCTTACTCTCTTAATTTATCATGCACCTTACAACTCTTACATATCTATCGCTGACTAAGACACAAGCTCTGAGAATAAACTCGACCAAGCGTATTCGAATCGCAATGCAAAATTAAGTGAAGTGATTATTCGGAGCTTGGAAAATCTACTCTATATTCAGGGGATAAAGTAGAGATTGCGATGTTGAAATTTTCCCTACCTGAGACGCCATTCTCCGTTTTCACAGTGAAAATAGACTTTTGAAAACTGAAAGTTTAAAATTACGGATAATGTATCCGGTGGATTGTGGACTCAAATTCATTTTACTGTTTCATTATTATCAGCGTTTCCTCTTTGGGATCGTATTTTATACGACGAGATAGTTTTTCTACTTATTTGGTTCGAATAGTTTAAAGAGTAATGATTTCTTAAATTAGGATAGGCTACGACATGAAAAAAATTTCTAAAAAAGTCATAAAATAAGAAACGCTATAGATTGGTGTATGGAGTACCTAGTAGAGGAAAGCTCTAAAAATTAGTTTTCAAGGATACGTACGGGTCCAGTTGTCAACATGGTTACCAAAATTAGCCTTAGCAGCATTTTTGTCATCTAACTACCTTACTAACTAGATAACCCGGTGAACTTCTTATCACTTTCTTCCCTGGACTTCCAAGTTCCACTACTATTTTAACATGACAATTAGTAAAATCGTTTCAGCCGTTTTCGACTTTAACAAAATATAGGTGAAAAAAAGATTTTTTTTATTACAACAAGCTGATCCGGCAAATCATAATTTTGCTAAATATATAGGTACACACATCAGGAAGTCACTTTGTTTTATACGATGTGGTTATCTGTGATAGTGATGAATTATTTTTAACCGACTTCAAAAAAGGAGGTTATCAATTCGACGCGCATGTATGTAACATTTCCAGAACTGCCCAGTTTTTGTATATGTTAATCTATAACAGCTTCTGAACAAATGTGCCACATTTCAAAAGTTGTATGTATGTATGTATGTGTAGTATGTATGTATGTACGTTTTTATGTTTGTGCACGCATATCTCCGGAACTACAAGGCCGATTTAAGTGGTTCTTTTTTATTGTACTGGGTATTGTTCAACTTAGAGAATAGTGCAAGTTTGATCAAAATCGGTTCAGTAGTTTTGGAGATAGGAAGTTTTGATTCTCAATTACGTACAATTTTTAAGTCGGTTTTATCTTTTTAAAATACAGTTATATATGCAAATTATTTTCTTATCGTCCTTACTCCTACCGATTAAAGAACTCAGCGAGTTACGAACCTATTAAACATTTTATTATCTTACCAATTCACGTACGTCCAGCGCGAGTTTAACGAGGATTTAAAACGTCCTCTGGGTCCAAAAACCCCTTTCAAAAACGCCCCAGAGATGTCACGCATGGTAATTGGACCTCCTTGGAGGATACCCTGTATTACGGCTAATGTATATCAAAGTGTCCTTTTAAATATTAAGATGAAGTTTTTATGAGTTTATTTAAGAGTGGAATGTAATTTTGGTAAGTCAAGCTGAGTATAGAAAATATTCTTAAACTACGTATAGTATAGAACATATAATATTCTTAAATTTCGTTTTTAAATAAAAAAAACTACAGTTTATTAATTTTCGCAGCAGAAAATTTCCCGGGCACTCAAAGAAACCCTGACGGGTAAAAACACTAACACTTTTGTGCCCTCAGGTACAAAAATGTTCTACCTTTGGTACATTTTTTGTACCGTCGCGTGGACAAAGGGAAAGCCAAAACAAAGCGTGTCCACTCTACCATGAAGATACAGGCTGTTGCTGACAGTTTATGGTGTGCTTCTCAATTTTACAGCCGAGTTTCAATACCAATCGTGATTTACAGCGCGAAGGTACAGGTACAGTTGCGAAATTAACTGAGGTACAATTGACACCAAAAGAGTATTGTAGAATAATAATATACAGTTGGAAGCAAAAGTGTTTTGTAAAATACAAAATAATATTATGTTTACTTGATAGAAAAGAAAATATTTACAGCGCGAAAGTACAGGTACCGTTGAGAAGAACTGAGGTACAGATGGAAGCAAAATTGTTTTGCATTAGTAAATGTTTACTAGATAGAATAGCCAATATTTACAGCGCGATGGTACAAGTACAAATAATAACTTGAGAAACAGTAAGAAGGTTCTGAGGTTGGAAGCAAAATTAGTGTGTTTTTGACCAAACCGTATTCAATGTCGAAGCACAAAATTTTATAAAAGACAAATTTGTTAGATATGTCTGGGAACTATAGAAGAAGTTTAGGAAACACGACTGTAGTTCCTAGCCAAGTTTTACTACACCAACATGCCATATCCGTTGTCCAATGAAAACGTACCATATTATGTACGTAAGATATCCCTTTAGGGCTCCCACTCATATAGCCATGTTTAAAAAAAGTAATAAAAAAACACATTTTACAATAACATTTTTTTACCCACAATTCCGATATTTTATAAGCGTCTATAAATATGAATACGATACAGAGACGTTATGAATACAGGATTACCTAAATTCGTTCATCGGGAACCAGTGAAGTGATAGTCGTAACTTTGAACTTTATCCCCCTAGCAATAAGGTCGACGAGTGGCAAACCGACTCGTCAGCGACCATACCCGAGGGAGACATTCGAGCACAACTTTACAAAAGCTAAAATTATATTCCGAAATGATTAATCATTTAAGATAAGTCACACGGGGGAGTTCGGATTTGAGAAAAGAAACGGAAAACCTATTGAACTTAATTATAGCAGTCCCAGTAAGTCTATTTTTGTAGCCTTTCCTTACTTTTCAATTTTTGAGAATGTATGCATATACAAACGGACAACAAAATAGTCTCAATGTACTTGTTATTAGTATATAACAGAGACAAACAATAAATAATTCAGTTAATTTCAGTAAGTATTATTAAATTAACCTAATACTGAAATTAACTGAAGATTTTGAAGTTTAATAATCATTAAATGTCTCATGATTGCGGCACTCAAGGTTTATTCTTTAAGTGGGGCCATAGTCAATAATGATGAATTGTCGCAAGCGACCGCGAACGACAAAAATTCAAACAAAATTTCCTTTTACGACCTACAGGTTTTATTTTCTACCGCCATTGGTCTGCTTTGTAGTGGCGCCCAGCAGTCATAAAGTGGCATTGTCGCTAGTCGCGTTGATTCGAATTCAGGATGGTACCTTTAGTTAGCTTTAAAATTGACGATAGGCGTGATTTAATACTCCCCTGTTTGGTAAAGTTGGTAGTTCTTAAGTTTAGCTCACCTGAAATTGTATAATTATTATTGGGACACCTATGTCACTTAATAACACAAATTATACCAAAATCATCCCAAAATCACAAAAAATATGTCTTCAAAATTACGGCTAGTTTTTGTCAACACTGCACAAAAGTAACATCTGTTTCAAATAATAATTTTCATGTTAAAAATAAAATCCTGGCGTCATCAAAAGGGCTGACTTTTAGCTAGACGAGTACCGTGTTCGGTCTCTTTCTCACTTATATGAATTAATCGAGATGGAAGATTAATTAAAAATACACGAATCCTAATAACCCAAGAGCCAGCGACACTTTCACCATTTTATAAAAGCTAAATTTTTTTACTGTATTATACGACCCATATCGAGGTGACAACGACCAACAAGTATAGAGTTTCGGCCGCAGTTAAACTTTAGATATCCAGGTTCTGTGGTACGTGAAGAAAATAAGATGTAAAATTGAGCTTTATCGAAGGTTAAGGTAGATCTTCAAAACTCCTCCTGAGGTAAATACAGCGACCGAAACTCCATAATTGCTGGTCGTTCTTACCTTTTTACAGGAAAACTTTCAGTTTTTTTTTTAATTACGAAATCCTGGCTGCCGCTGGCTCTTGGGTTATATAGTACTACCGTCAGAACATTTTATATGCTAACAGCTAGTGGTATCCACTTGGGCTTAAACCGTGGATGTTAAAGCATCATATTAATAAATTATTTAATCCGACATAACGCGAGGACGGGTTTGATATCCAAAAAAAAACAGTAATTAAAATTATACTGATTCTGTATAAATAAAATTGACTTTAAAATTTTTATATTCTCACTAAAACTCGAGAACGGCTGAACTGATTTGGAAAATTTTGGTCTTGGATTTTTTTTTATTAAATAAGGGGGCAAACGAGCAAACGGGTCACCTGATGGTAAGCAACTACCGTCGCCCATGGACACTTGCAACATCAGAAGAGCTGCAGGTGCGTTGCCGGCCTTTTAAGAGGGAATGCGCTCTTTTCTTGAAGGTTTGCAGGTCGTATATTGGTGACAGTTCATTCCAGAGTTTTACAGTGCGCGGCAGAAAGTTACGCGAAAAACGCACGTATATTCGTAGAAGTCCAGGGAAAGTTTATATTTAACGGAGTGTGTTATAAAGCAAGCCTGACAGTAGTAGAAAATCATTAATGAAATAGTTACACGTAATCTGTAGTTTTTTTAAACATGTGCAATGCTCATCAATCTAAAAATTCTGTGTAGTGTACTTCTCTGCATCTTACTGCACACGAGGCGTCGCTTTAGCCGTAACAGCTAGGCTGATGGAAAAGGGTTTTATCTCCAGCTACACGAAGGTTGAAAACATTCAATTGGTGCAAATACAAAAATATAATATACCCAATTAATCATGGCTTGGGTTAATATGACCCAGCGTCATTGTCACCAGGTTAAACATAAAAAAGCATATTTAACTTTTAAATAACAGTTCAAGTTAAGTTAATATAACTTTAAAGCAAAACCATTCGCGTCGCGTGATCAAGATTGTGCTCAACTTCTGTTAACTTGGAATGGTTAGTTTTAATCCCGGACTAGCGGCTAAATGCTACTGGCTAAGGAAGCTTTGCTTGCTCTGGCTTTCAAACTTCTTATTCTTCTGTATTAAAGAAAGAAGAAATGGAAGTAACTAGTACTTAAAATACAGGCTAGGCCTAGTTTAAGTACTAGAACATGAAACTGACACTATTTTTAAGTTTTCTTAAAATAAAATAAAATTTAATAACTGTATTTTAAAAAGATAAAATCGACTTAAAAATTGTACGTAACCACAGAATAGATAATAGTACAAGTAACGTAACTGAGAATTAAAACTCCCTATCTCCAAAACTACTGAACCGATTTTGATGAAACTTGCACTATTCCCTAAGTTGAACTATTGTTCCTAGTACAACAAAAAAAAACTAAAATCAAAACACACTTTTGAAATTTGGCACATTTGTTCAGACGCTGTTAAAGACTAACGTCTAACATAATATACGAAAATTGGGCGGTTCTGGAAATATTACATATAATATACGCGTCGAATTGATAACCTCCTTTTTTGAAGACGGTTCAAAATAAATAATAATAAATAATAATAGCTCCCACACCGGTTTCGGTGACGGTGGCCGGTTTCATTGAAACCAAGCCAGCTACGCAGGAGTAATTTTATAGTGCCCAAGTGTGTGCGCAGTACACAAGAGCACTCTCTATTCCTTTACTCTCATAACCCAGTGGGACGGCAGACCGACACGACCGGCGAGAGATCAGGCGCAGGACCGACTTTTTACATGCCCATCCGACGCATGGATCATCTTACTTGTCAGACAATCAGGTGATCAGCCTGCATTGTCCTAACCAAACTTGGAAATAACATGTTTCCAACGCGGGAATCGAACCCACGACCTCCGAGTCAAGAGCCGCGCTCTGTACCACTAGACCACGGAGGCGTTAAAAATAAATAGAAGCACGAAGAAGAACTGAACGTTATAGTAAAAATATTATCATCCTTCCATCTTACGTCATAGAATTTAATTTCGGTAATTAAGTAAAGATGAGTTCCCATTAATAATAATAATATGAATAGGAATTAAGTGTGTCTGTCTTTGTATTTGAACTTAAAACGGGACCGTTTAATATATTATTTTATCTTAAAATGTACGGTTTTCGCACGCTAATTCCGGTATTCAACCGGACAAAATTATTGTGGGCAGCATGTAGAATTTAAATGTTTTCATTTGAAAAACATTAATTTTCTCGATAAAAATCTACGGTCCTTTTCAACTTATCACATTCATATCAAAAAGTGATTTAAAATTGTTACCAAAATGAGTTTACAATTTTGTTATCTGGTAGGGAATAAATTATACCTTTGTTTTAACTCTCGAGGGCCGACGAAGCAGAGCACCTAGCCAAGACTTTTTCTTATCGCTTCTTTATAGAATCGCAGATCAAAATGTATGGGATTGACATTGGACGAGTCGAACGTCATCTTCATAATAATTATTATCGAACGCTTGTAACAATTCCATACATTTCGATCGGCGATTCTATAAAAAAGCGATAAAGAAACCGTCTTAGCCAAAGGGTCAGGCGTTATACTTGACAAAAGTGAATTTTAATGCGAGTTTTATTTAACAATATAAATTCAGAATATTTGAAAGATTTCCGTGAGGACCACTTCAGAGGAATACACATCCATACTAAAATGAACTCTAGGTGTGGGACAAACGTTTTAAAATACAGTAACCAGAATGAAACATATGAAAAGACGCACTAGCGTCTTATTGTTATTTCGTTATTTATTTTCATACATTCTATTTCATGAAATTTTCTTTTAAATTTGCTGTGTATTTTTAAGAACGCGAACTCTAGAGTGTTATACGTTTGACTACTTTTAAAGTTTGCTTAGGATGGAGAATTTAAAAGTGCGACTTACAAGGAGTGTAAATATAATTTCAATAATAAACTAAGATTGGCCTAAAACCTAAATTGTAACTATAATAAAGGTATCTGTGCAACACCTCTAACTATGAGACGAGTCAGAAAGTTTCAAAAAGCATTTAATAAGAGTTTCTTCAAAACAGATGGTACTTAAAATCTTCAGTAGATACTTAGAGTACCGAAAAAGGGAGAAACGTGGGAGATCCATGCTTCGGCACGAATGGGCCGGCTCGACCGGAGAAATACCACGTTCTCACAGAAAACCGCGCCGTGAGTGTTTGAGTTTACCGGAGGCCCAATCCCCTACCCTATTCCCTCTTAAAACGCCGTCAACGCACCTGCAGCTCTTCTGATGCTGCGAGTGTCCATGGGCGACGAAAGTTGCTTTCAATCAGGTGATTCGTTTATTTGTTTGCCCCCCTTATCTCGTAAAAAAGGACTAGGATATTTTAATTCTCGAAAAATACTCGGTTTCCGCGCGTAATCAAATTGCGGGAAGAAGTTGAAACCATCTTGTATTAAATTTGAATATTACGACATAATTTCGATTACTAGGTTCATTGTTCTGTTACAAAATTAACAACATCTCTGATATTGTCTATTACAACTCACAATATAGACAAAGAGCCCACGGCGCTGTATTTGCATATAAATTACAACACCGAAGACGCTCTTATACTATAACAAGGGACATTTTCTGACATATCACATATTGACAGGTGGTTGTATTTTGGAAACGTCGAGATTGTTATTCATAATATGAGTAACTCTAGACTCTAGTCAATTTACAGCCTTATTATTAAATTTTTAAACATTAACAATTTTCAGGTTTTTAAATATTAAAAATTGATGAAAAAATACTAGAGTTTTGTATTCGTAATATAATTAAACAATATAAAACAATAATTATAACGGAACAAAAGAACAAAACACGTAGTAAGTAATCTATAATAAAGAAATATAGATCGCTCAAAAAAGGCATAAGTTTTACGCAAGTGCAACGTGAAGCATTGGTGCTTCGTATTATAGGAAATCACTCAAATATTATAAATGCGAAAGTATGTCCGTCTGCTACCTTATCTAGCCCAAACCGCTGAACCGATTTGGTATATTTAATTTGGTATGGCCCAGCCAAATCAATTCAGCGGGACTCAAAGCTTTCCCGGGACTCCGAGATTCTCCTTAGCTACTTTGACTCCCGGACAAGGATATTAGATAGTTGTTTTTTTTTCACAGCTACACAACTGAAAAGCAGAAAAGAAATTAGTAGGTAGAATAAGTAAAGCTGATATAAAATTAGTAACAAAATATGGTCTTCTCACACCTGTTCAACCTTTCTATACTCATTCTTAACCTTAATAAAATTTAAGCTTTATACTCAAGTAGCTGATAAAACAGGGCTCGCTCGAACTAATTAAACGATAATTTTATGTAAAGCCTCTCAGAATCCACCTTTCGTCAGGTATTTTACTCTCCTTTGTTACATCTCCGAAAAACGTGGGTTATTATCTAATAAGATCTTTGGGAGTTAAAGTAAATGACTAAAAGAATTTTCTCGGTCTACGTCTTAAGTAAGGCTTTCTCCTTCGATATTATAAAATTGATAAGCAATCTACTAATACTAGCAAAGTGAAAGTGTGTCTGTCTGTTTCGTGTTTACGCCAAAACCTCTACATCGATTTTGATGAATTTTGGCATGGAGATACTTTGAGTCGCGGGAAAGGACATAGGTTACTTTTTATCCCGGAAAAATGTACGGGTTTTGTGCGATAAATTAATTTCTGCGCAATGGAGCTGCGGGCATCAATTACTATAGTTCTAATATAAAATGTTACACATTCACCTTAAGTCTTAAGGAACGCGCCGCCGCCACCACCGCTCCCGCCCCGCTGCCCGCTGATACCAATTCAGACCGCAATGAGACGCGTAGATGCATTTCTAAATAAATGATTTGATTTGATTTAAATTTGTACTGATTTGACAGATGTCAATTGCGTCAGACGTCTTTGAAATATTATGTCAAATCCATACAAATTCAGAAATGCATCTACGCGTCGCGTTGCGGTCTGAATCAACCCTTACACGGCGACGACTCTACTACATTTGCAAACTTCACCCTCCTTCCTGTGCAGTCAGCTAAATAGATAATGAGCAATGGGCCTAACTAGGCATGATTAGACCCGTAAATAATAAAACTATATTCAATTAGGTAAAGACCTCATTGTTTACATAAAAGGGTAAAGGCCGTCACAGACTTAGCTATAATATATATTAATATACCGTACTTAACACACTGAGACCAGAAATATATATTATAGCTGAGTGTGTGGTCACGCGAAAATTGTATAGAAAATATATAGTAATAGGCCTAGCTATAAACATATTAATATATTATATTATAGCTATGTCTGTGACGGCCTTAAACAGGCACGAAATACCGATAGGAAAATACAACAAAAATTCCAAAGAAATTTTCTGGCCTTCTTTCTCTACCAGGGCTTTCCAAACTGTGCGTCATGAAACCCTGCCCAAGATTGTTCCTGGAGAGAATACTTACAAAAGCAATTGAGGGCCAAAAAGCAAGCACATTTCACAAAGGCTTGTTATTTTGCCATATAAGGGGAAATATTATGCTTGAGTCTATTTATTTATTTATTTATTTACTTTAAGGTACACCAACAGTACATACATTGAAATAAACATAAAATTGTTAAGACAATAAAATAGATCTGATGTATATACCAATAATTATGGGCGTACACAACATTACAAAATTGAGTGACAATTACTGAGCTTAGTTAATGATATTAAACAAAGAATGAAAGCTTTACTAATATTTGAATTACAAAAGATATTAAATGGCTTGAAGGACATTCATTAAGGTGTTTTTAAATTTATTTATGTTATGGATAAATATGTCAAAATCTTTACTATCAGCTTTTAAGAGTTCGTTATAATGACGAGCCATTCTAGTAATGGGGTTAAAATATGAAATATTGTTTTTATAAACTTGTAACAGAAATAGGTTTGTTTTATTCGCTCTGCGAACACTGTACTTAATATTAAAGTTTAAACAAGAAAGAAGTTCAGGACAATCTATTAGAGAATGTACAATTTTGTAGAGGTAAATGCAATCAAAGTATTTACGACGTGTTTCTAGGGTTTGAGTCTACAGTTATAATTTCTGATTTCACATCCATCTCAGATACTCGATTTGGACGCGACTTAAGAGGATTGTGCGCTGTTTGATAATATGTTTGCCTATTCTCAGACCCACGGGATAAACACAAAAAAATAATTCAATCACAATAGGTACAGCCGCTTCGGAGGAGCTTGGCAACTAATACCGTGACACGTGTATTTTATATACTAAAATATTAATTCTTATGTTAATTAATTTGATTAAATTCATATATTTTTATTAAAAATTCTAAATGTTTAAATAGACGTAATTTTGTGACTTACCTAGTAACTTATTTTAGCACTAATTTGGTGCAGGCTGTGTTGAGGCGTGAAAAAATCGCTAATTCCCTGGAGCGTCCTGTATAAACTTTGGGAACCCCTGTCCACGCAATTAGTTTTGCTCTCCTTCTAAGGCAATATTATTTTGCTTTTAGCATTAATGAGGACAAAATGAATATTTAGCTTACATAAAACTGGTAAATGGAGAGTAGGATAATGCACAAAGGGAAGGAAAAGTGCTCCGTATACTGCGTGACTGGTGAGACATGTTCAATACTCGAGGATATTTGGCTATTATATTAGTTAGAAAAAAATAATAAAAAAAAATAATATCAATTGATCACTAAGTAAATGTAGCTTAAAGTTAAATAATTATTTACCCAATGCATGGACACCGCGAGCGGGAGGGGTAGTTGCGTGGTGTTTCTTTGGCAGCGCACGCCTGCACCGGCCGCATAGTATGCCTACTTGCCTAGCCGCGTAATTTACTTAGTATCCATTATTCATTTATTTTTGGGAAATTCGGAAAAAAATTAAGAACCTAATTTTATTACATAAATACTAATATATATTATAATGAGAATCGAGTACAGAGTACTCTCCATAAGTATCGGTAATGTATCACCAGTCATGTTGTATATTACTAGATGACGCCAGCAACCCCGTAGTGCCAAAATTTGTTTATCGCGAAGGGAACCGTACATTTTTCCGGCATGAATTGACGACCTCTGTGGCTCAGTGGTAAGCGCGTCAGTCGCTCAAGCCGGGGGTCGCGGGTTCGAATCCCGCCGACGGAACAAAAAGTTTTCAATGTTCCCGGGTCTGGATGTGTATTAAATATGTGTATGATATAATAAAAATCTTAAATATATGTATAGTATAAAAGTATTAAATATATTTCCGTTGTCTGGTACCTGTAACACAAGTCCTTTAGGTACTTAGCACGGGGCCAGACTGACGTGGTGTGAAGCGTCCATAGATATTATTATTAATATTATTATTATGAAAAGTGTTCGCGCCAAACTTTGACGCGACGAATGTAGCATTTGGCAACACTGCGCATGAGTCGCTGTCAGCTGTCAAACGTCGGCTCTGACAGTGACACAGTTTGACACCGTCCGCTCCGCTCGCACGTTCGTTAAATACGAAAAATCTCTCGGTAGCCGATCGGCCCATAGTTCGCAAATTAATCCATGATAAATCCTAATAACTCAGCCCAGTGAAAGTAAAATAGACTAAAGACAAAGGTGACAGTGTCGGGACCACGAGCATCAGCACTTCCGCCCATCTACTCAGCTCAGCTACCTCAACCAACCAGCTGGTAATCCCCATTTTCCCTTCCACAACGTTGTAGGGGGTCCTCGCCCCTACAAAAAGTATCATGTTATTATGTCCTTTCCCAGGACTCAAAGAATCTCTACACCCAAAATACGTCTGGCACTCGTGGACTGACACGGTAAAGCTATTGTATAGCATTTTTTATCAAGTTTTGCAATTATAATTCGCGTACGTCTAGTTGCACGCACTCGAACACCGTGCCGAAGTCTGGCAACTTCGAACCACTGCCAGTTGGACCCTGCGCATCGCATCGTCTCATCAGGTTCCAATATGAATTGACCCTAAGACTGACTTTCTTTTCATACATTCAATTTAATACAGCGCATATCTACTGTAGAATATACGATTATGTACCTTACATATTGGGTTCAGCGTTCAAAATTATAATTTTGTGGTACGTGGAAATGGAGATTCTTGAATCACTAGATATGTTGCAACTTTGTGAAGTTAAAAGTCCTAATATTACAAATGCGAAAGTGCCTGTAGCCTCGCCACCCTCAAGCCGCTAAACCGATTCGAATGTTATTTGGTGCGGAAACTCCTTGGGTCCTGCAAAAGGTCTTGGAATAATATGAGATAAACGAATTTTGCAGTGCAACGAAGTTGCAATATACATCTGGGTAATAAGAGTCTATGCAGATAAAATTTATTCAAAACACAAAATAAGAGAATATAATAATTATGTAGTAGGTTGTACTCTCGAAGTGCCGATAGAAATGAAAACCAAACAAAAGGAACAGATGGCGCGGTTAAAATAGAAAAATATTATACTAATAAACATTATAGATATAAAAATAAATCGCAGCGTCACTTATCGTTTTGTGTGTGCTGACCCTTTACGAACTAAAAGTGTAAGCACTAAATACCGTTGAATGTTTTAATTGAATAAGTCCTTAGAAAACGCTGCTGTCGGCAATAACAAAGAAAGCTTTGCATTCTCTTGTAAAACAATTTGATTATGCCGTCGAATGCTGTAAAAATGAGATTTATTTTCTAGCTCTTACAGTAAGGGGCCTATCAGACATAGAACGGTCATGCGGTCAAGCGGTCAGTTTTGTGTTCTTTGTATTGTATTACGAGGTATATTATATAAAGATACTCATACAGGGGGCGTTCTGACCGCGTCAAAATTCCTCCTGTGTGACTGACCGCGCGAACGCAAAATGCGAACGCAAAACGCTTGAACGCGTGACCGCTCTCTGTCTGATAGCTCCCTAAAGGCCCCCATATAAGAAGAGGCCGATCGTTTCGGCCAGTCCGATCAACTGACCCGTATAAAATTCCGTTTACTAATTCAACTTTTAGTAAACACTAGATAACTCGGTGAACTTCGTGCCACTTAATACTAATATAAACATTTCTAGGGCTTGCGTGAATATTCAAAACTAAAATTAGTCAAATCTGTTGAGCCGTTCTCGACTAAGACTAACAAAATTGAAAATTGATTTTTATCGTTTTTATTATTTATAAATTTATCAACAACGTTGATAAATTAATATAATTATTAATTTATCATCGTTGTTGATAAATTAATTATTTATCGAATTAAAATCTGCTGTTCCTCAATCGATTCAGCTCGACCCTTTGGCTACTTCCGACATATATACTTGCTATGGCTCAATTTTGAACAAACAAGACTCGTAAATCAAAGTGTATCAGTTTTGGGGGTAAGGCTCCTGTACTCGTATAGTATTTTGTGTGTCGCTTCCGTTCAATTGACGTCCGTGTAAATATAAAATTTAACTCGGCAGCGGGATAGCTCGTATCCAGAGAACTGCTGATAGAGTAACTGACACGGCATGGAGATTGGAGATAGCTTTGAGAATAATTCTCAAATTTCTACTATGAATATCGTTTTTGAATATCTTGCTTAAAGGTTGTTAAGCTAAAGTTGGATTAGGCGGGTCATGCTAGTCGCGTAGAATGTATTATCAGAGATATTGATTAATGGGCAAAAGGCGGACCTAATACGTAATTTGGTCGCGTTTTATCAAACCCAGCTGACAAAATAACGATGGCGTTATTTTTTTACCATTTATTTCAGGCATCTAGGCCCATAATACAAATACCTTACAGACTAACATACATATTATTCATAATCAAGAGACGAACGACGCTGCCGCCGTTCCTCTCGTCAGGCCAACCTCGAAAAAAATAAAGATTTCCAGATGAGCTGAATGCATTTTGCATGTACATAATATCTCTAAGCTCCTGAACGAGCAATTTTATTGCGAAATATCATGTATTGCGAAAAATAATTAGGTAACCATCTAGGGTTAATAATTGAAATTGAACATCGCGCGCCTTCAATTTAATTGTCAAAATATAAACTGTTCAATAAAATAGAAGCGTGATATTGCACAATACAATAAATTTATTGATCGTCTAGGGGCTGGCTAAGTTTGGTTTCTCCTATACTATCGTTAAAAAATTAAAGTTAAGTAATCATTAATTTCCGTCAGTTAGTTTCTTAACTTCGGAGTCGATGCTTCATGAAAGTAATTACATTAAAACCTAGCGGAAGATTGTGTAAATTTCTTCTATTGTCCGCAAAAGACAATGTAATTTTCGCCGGAGACCGCTAGAGACTAGTCTAGCTACGCTGAAGGCTATTTATTAACTGCAACTACAATGTACGGCTTGTACACTGAACTGCGTTGTCGCAACTGCGAACTAAAAAAATCGCAACGAGGATTTTATACTTTCCTTTGCTGCGTACTGCAGCAATGCTACATTGGCTTAGTAATTATAACAAATTATTGTTTATAAAAATAGTAGTGATTGGTTTATAAAAATAGACTAGTTTTTCTCAGCCGCTTGTCTCGTGTGATGAGAGTATTTCTACGGGAAACTTTCGTTTTACCAGAATGAAAAGTAGCCTAAGTTCTTTCGCGTGAACCTGTTTTTGTATTCTAAAGAAAGTTATAACTTTTTATCAGACGTCGTAATCTGTTTTTTCCTAGGGGCCTATTCTCATGACTAGTCGAGTCCCTTCAAACGCAGGCTATATCACTTGCGAGTGTGAAAGTCTGCGATGCGACGTTCGAGCGTAGTGTGCAAGCCCAAAGAATTAGGGCACAAACAATGGATGGTTATTTAGAGTGGCTTTATCGAGTTATAATTAGGCTATAACATGGTAAATTTCACAGTGAGGATACTTCCCTAGCTACACAATATAATTTTAAGCTACAGAAAATGGTTACTTCTTACATTTTTTAAATATTATATTGTGTTACATAGTGCAAAAATAATAAAATCGCGATCTAAGTCTTTCTTAGAACTGTTTAGCTGTTACTACTTGGAACTGTTAGGGTTGATTCAGACCGCAATGCGACGAGGCAAGGCGAGGCGCGACGTGGTATAAATTTATATGAATTGGACAGATTTTAATCGCGTGAGACGTCTTGCGAATTTGTCAAATCCATACAAATTTAGAAATGCATCTAAGCGTCGCGTTGCGGTCTGAATCAACCTTTAGCTGTATTTTGATACAGTTTTTAAGTATACATTGAGAAAGGCTTATAATAATATTATGACACAATTTAGTCATGCACCCGCGCAAGAAGGCAAGTTTATACAGGTGCTGCGAACCGCAATAAAGCGTCGAAAAATCGGTAGAAAAAGACACATAACAAAATGCTTTACCAAATAAAGGTCGATTATACTGCAACGTATCGCGTCGATGCGATTTACTATAAGAGAAGTTGATTCATAGGCAGGTGGACTTTAGGTAATTTGGTCGCGTTTTGTCAAAGCCAGCTGACAGATCACGAATTACATTCAATTGACATAATCCGACCAAATGACGCAGGTCCGTCAACTGCCTATAAATAAATTTCTTTGATGGTACATTCAAATGTACAATGATTTCATTTAAAATTGGAATAGCCAGCAAAACGATACAGGCGGTATATTCTAGTGAAGCAAAAAAAAACGTAACAATGTAAAATGACCTTTATGAGCTAGACCATTGATTTTCAAACTAGGGGGCGCGCCCCACTAGGGAGGCGCGAAGACATGATGAGGGGGGCGCGGGCGCCGGTGGCGGTTTTACTCCAGAGTCGATGCCCGCGCATTCCCGCGACGTACGCGAATTGGAAATCTTGTCAAAAACATGCAAGCTCATCCGTCCAACGTCACATTGATTCTTGCTGAAGAGGGCGACTAACCCAAAAAATCAAACATTGTCCTTCTCAATAACTCGATAAATAATATTATACAACATTTTAAAAATCCGCTAGGTCGGTTTCTCAATGATAGAGTTTTTACAATGTGTTAAAATGTTAACTGAGTTTAATGCACGGTTATGGCAATGATGTATGAAAAATTCGTGAAAATTAGATGCATCTTTGCGAATTGCGATTTTTTTCTATCGAAAAAATTTTAAGATATCGTTTTTTTGCTCAGATCGGATTCTTGGAAATATAATGTAGTATTTAGTTTTAGAAAATGAAACAATAATTCGGAGCTTGATTTCAAGTATAACAAAGAATTATAAAATCGTCAATTTTGGGTTAGAAGTAGGTAAGTATGTAAAAACATATTTTTATAATGAAACATCTGAAAATGTATTTTTGGTCTTTATTATTTTATTTTACAATAGCTTGGCGAGCCCACTTGCTACTACTTGCTGGGCCCTGGGCCGAAGGGAGGCGTAAGCACTAAGCATGTTCATTAGGGAGGCGTGATACATATAAGTTTGGGAACCTCTGAGCTAGACAATAGGTCTGTCATGATTTTCAGCGTTAGTGTGCAATTAAAAAACATTGCGAGCCTTAACAACAACAAAAAACATGTATTTTAAAATTGTAACTGTTATTTTTAAGCTGCAGCGAAACTGGCACTTGTGAAAATGCTTAAACCTTACAACAAATTAACGCTATTATCGTAAATGAACAACATTTACTAGCAGTGTGCGGCGACCTTTAATTTCACACGGAAGTTAAAAAAATTACAACATGCACGTCTTTATGGTATAGGTAAACAAGTTGGAATCATTACTTTGGAACCCTTTTTACGAAAAATGCGGAAACGTAGGTGCATGAAATTTCGCATAGAATAGTTTATATTATTATTATGGAGAAGGAGAGTCAATATTGTTTAAAAATTAAGCTTTTATCATACATTATTTTCATAAATAAAACATTACACACACTACAATGTGCACATTACCATCTTTGAAGTCTGTGATCAAATTGAAAATTGATTGTAGATTTTTTGGTAAAGGTTTGGATCTTCTACTATTATTAATATCGCAATCGCGTAGCAACTCTTTCAATAAAACATTACAGCTTCAAAGACCAAAGTAACCTTGTATCGAGATGTTTCACCAAAAATTCCCAACTGGCTTCAAAGTATTACGAGTGGATTCCCACGTTGTCTCACTTAGTCCCAATTTGTATGCGGGCGGCGATGGTGATGATTTAAAAAACGTGACGCCGAACATAGGCTCGACGTTAGTTTTATGTAAGGGTGGGATACACGAGGGCTATTAGGGTGCACACTTTTTAGACGGAAAATTCTAAAGGATATCTTCCAAGAGGCAAATAAAACAGGTCACCTGATGGAAAGGATATTTTATATAGACTCAGTAATTGTTGTGTGTACTAATCATTGTTACCTCTTTTTTAAATTTCCTGTAACAGGTCTACTGGAAGAGATTTCAATCGGAATAAGTAGTACTTTTGTACCAAAATGTATTTCTAGTTAAGTCTTTCACTGTAAACTGTTTTGTGTACGTAAATTATTAAATAAATAAATAATTAATCGTCCTTCGTCCGGGTCGAATATAAGAAAAGAATAATTCATGACTCATGAGTGGATGAAGTAGACAAACATTTTGCAACGTAAATTAAACGTATTGCATTAAACGTATTTTGCACATAAGTGCAATTATTCATATGAATAATTGCACTTATGTCGGGAGGTTAAATGTTTTCCCTTATAATTTGAACAAACCTTGTAACTTACCTGTCTTTTTTTCTTCCGGGTAGAATTTAGAGAAGAAGACATGACTGAATGCAGAATGATACTAATATCATTCACTCATGTTTTCTTCATTAACATATTTTTGTATATTAATACATATAATATGGCAGTTACTGATCATTTCTCTTAGAGTTTGTAACTTTTCTCTTAGAGTTTGTAACTTGTAACTTACCTTTTTTATTATCTGGCTAATATATTTGGCAATAAATAAAATCCTCATTTTTTTTATTTCAAATCATTTTTCCGGTCCTAAAGCCTGCATTTATGTAATAAACGTACATTTTTAAATTGTTAGTTACCAATTTTATTCGCTCACTCTTCAATTCTGTCTGAGATCTGCTTCACACTAAAACCTAGTCTGGGTTGATTTTTGTGGTATCGAATCTGTAGGCGCCTTTATGTAGTGCTGATAATGTTAGTTTAAAACCAATTTGTAAATAAACTTTTTTATTAATGAATTTATACGACGTATCTGGAAAATTATGCACGTATTTTTTCCGTTCGCACCTAACGAACTAGAATTTACGGTCGAGCGAGACGAATGGGTCGCTCTTGTACCAAAATTCGTTTATCGTGCAGTGACCGTACATTTTTCCGGTATCAAAAGTGTCCCTGTGTCCTTTCCTGGGACTTAAAGTATCTCCATACCGATTTCAGTAAATTCGGTTCAGCGATTTGGGCGTGAAGAGGTAACAGACAGACAGACCAACACTCGCATTTATAATGTTAGTATGGATGTTATCATCAAATTAAAAAAAAGAAAAGGGTTTAATATTGTACAATAAGCTTTATACTTCAGCAAGTATTTGTATGCGCAGTATTGATTACGGGCAAGATATTTTGTTTACAGAACTTGTAATGGCACCGATATCCGATGGAATATTAAAACACGACCGTGCGCTTTTCAGCGGGAAGCTTCGGCATGAGTAGGCCGGCTCAAAGAGCTTTATAACGTTGTGACTGTACGTTCTTATATTAAATGCTATTCAAATGGGTATTTAAAAAGAATTATATCGGGTGTAACAAAACTAAATAATGTGTTTGTTAGATCCGGGATATCCCTCCTTTATATGGCTGAAGGCGAACCGCAGGTGGTTTTAGTGAGTAGGGGTCTCACATACCCCCGGGGTGCTAAGCACATACCCAACACACGACGTCCGTTCAGTTTTAGGGTTCTGTAATCAACAAAACTTGGTTGATTACTGTACCCTAAAACGGAACCCTAACCAGCTGATTTTTTATATATTGGTAGGTTAATAGTTATATTATTTAAGAGTGACCTTGTCCTACAAATAAAACAATCCATATTTTAGGACCATCAAGTCAAAGTATGAAATCCTTTCTATCTCTGTTAGCTACCACTTTCGAGATTTTTCGAATAAAAAAATGTTGTTCGTCTTATCAAAATGTAGCTACTCACAAAAAATTAGCTTGTTAGTAATCACAAAAAAATTTGTTCTAGGGCACCCATACTATTTATTTAGTTATTGAGAAAAAACTTACAGCTTTCCCGCCTGTATTTATGCAGAAAAACATGAATTTTTAAATTGTCAGTTACCAACTACATCTTCCTACGTCTTCGTTGGAGAAAAATTAAAGTAAAAACACGAAGGGGACACCCGGATTTGAACCGGGGACCTATCGATCTGCAGTCGATTGCTCTGCCACTGAGCTATGTCCCCGATGGGAGAAACTTTAAAATTTCCAATAATGTGACTCTAGTATAATATTATAATGCTCTATCGGTAACATGTACCTATATTATAATAATTATTAATTTTATTATAAATTCGAAGAAAGTATTATACTTGATACTAATATTATAAATGCGAAAGTGCGTCTGTCTGTCTGTCACCTCCTCACGCCTGAACCGATGAACCAATTTTGCTGGGAATGCGAATAGCTTGAGTTCCAGGAAAGGACTTAGGATAATTTTTGTCTCGGAGAAATGTATGTTAATGTATTTTGGCGCGATAAACAAATTTTGGCGCAATGGAGTTCTGGCCGTCATCTAGTCTAGTAATTAGTATATTTTCTAGTAAAATATATACAGGTTATACCAAACTAAGTGATAATACTTCAGGGTTTATAAGTATCCTTCATATTGAGGTCACTGTGAAAGTGGCAGCGCTGAAAGATCATTTTTTTCACTTTTGTGTGGGCAAGGACCCGAGCGTCAAGAGTAATTTTCCCATGCAAAAGTGAAAAAAATTGATCTTTCACAGTGAACTCTCTACGAGGAACACTACACACCCTAAAGTATTATCACTTATCTTTGTTACACCCTGTATAAGATAATACTTAAGGGTTTGTAAGTGTCCTTCATAATAATATCGAGTTCATTGTGAAACTAGCAGCGCTGAAAGAGAAAATAATATTTGCGATTGGTATTCGAATTCGATTGGTCAGAAATTTTCCTATACAAAAGTTACCCTAAAGTATTATAACTGAGTTTTGTCACACTTTATAAAGAATCAAAAAATACCTATGAAGTAAATATTTGAACTTAATACAAGTTTGAGAAGGTCTCAGCGAAATTATGAAATTGTAATTACCTGAATTTCTGTGAAATCACGAAAATACTACGAAATGAAATTCTGATTGCGTCATCAAATCGGTTCTGTTAAAAGCCTAATTACGTTCCACTTCTTTTCATGTTCATGTTCTTATATTTATATAAAACTCTTAAACTTGCAGTGTTTGTTGCCAAAATTTTCCTAAAAAGCTGCACCGATTTTGTTAAAATTTTGTGAACTTTGTTCGTCTTTGAGGCTAAGAATCAGCCAAAATTAATTTATTCAGGATTCCATGGTAACACTATAATTTTCCCACAAAAAGTAGGTACAATGATATGATTTTCTTTTGCCTACTCTATCTGTGCCAAATTATACAAAAATAAATCCAGTAATTGTGAGATTAGCACGTTAAAAGTTTTCAGCTTTAGTATAGTACTCGAAATAAAACAAATCTTCTATACAGCACGACTGGTGAGACATGTTCAATATTCGAGGACGTGATATTTGGCGAATATATTAGTTGAAAAAATATAATATAAAAAATAATATCAATTGATCACTGAGTAAATGTAGCTTAAAAAGTTAAATAATTATTTACCCAACGCATGGACACCGCGCGCGGGAGTAGCGCGGGGCGGGGTGGGCCGTGCCCGGCCGCATAGTAATTTACAGTGTTAGTTTAAAGGGAAATTTGGTTAAAAATTAAGTACCTAATTTTATTACATAGTTATAATGAGAATCGAGTACTGAATACTCTCCTTAATTATCGGTATTGTCTCACCAGTCATGCTGTATATATAAAACTCAAAGGTGACTGACTGACATGGTGATCTATCAACGCACAGCCCAAACTACTGGATGGATCGGGCTGAAATTTGGCATGCAGGTAAATGTTATGACGTAAGCATCCGCTAAGAAAGGATTTTGATTAATCCCCACCCTAAGGGGTTCAAATAGGGGATGAAATTTTGTATAATATAATAATACTTCTCAACGCGAGCGAAGCCGCGGGCAAAAGCTCGTATCTTTATAAAATTATTGATTCTGTTTTAAAGACACCGGACAATAGGAGTTGACTTCGATATTTCCAACACGATACACAGTCACAATGTTTCGAATACAATAGCTCATGCGATATTTCGCTAGATATGGGTTTAAATTTTATCTTACTTGACTTGGTAACTTATTTTAAGTAGGTATATTGGTCAAAAAGGAGACAGAAATGAACATGAAACGCTACTACGTAGGCATTATATTGTACACACTAAAATCTTATAATATATAAAAATGGATTTCAAATGTGTTAGTCGCGCTAAATAAAACTCGAAAACGGCTGAACGGATTGGGCTTATATTAGTCTCAGAATAGTCGTAGAAATCCAGGGAAGGTTTTTAAGTGACACGAAATTCACCGGGACAGCTAGTAAATTAATAAAAAAAAGTTTTATTTTCAAATAATACAAACTCTTTCTGAAAAGTCTATGATCCCTACCACCGGTTCGGAAACTATATCCCGGCGAGAAGAACCGGCGTAAGAAATTCGCACGGGGCCACAAAAAGTGTCATAACATGATACTTTTATTTAAGGAAAAAAAATAAGTGGCATTCGTTTCAACGCGCAAGCAAGAAGACCTTATTCCGTATTCATGCGAGCAAAGCCGAAAAATAAAGCAATTAGAATATGTTATATTAGATTTCCCCTTACTAATAATAATCTCTTTCTTTTGGCATGGCTAAAAATCATTTAAATCACAATTCTAATAAGACAATTTCGTCCAACAAAATGGGGATTTTACATTTGCATTACTTTGGAAGTTTGGCCGTTTTTTTGCAATGCAAGAACTCCCTATTAGATTGATATCTTAAGACACTCCGAAGTTTCAACTTCCCTATTAGTCGCCATTTTGTTTTTATAATTTCGCCTTATCATCGTCAAATTCTTCGTGAAGTTTATCATATTAATAATTCGATTCTTTTGGAAACGGAATGGAGAAATGTATCTTTTTTGTCTGCGTATAAATATGCCAAAAGATCAGCAAACGAACTGAAAAATGATATATTTAGATACGTTTACTCGCTAAATCGTACCTGCACCACAGTATTTAAAGATTTTCGTTTCTTCGTAATAATGACATTTTGTCGGCCTATTTCTGGTAAAAGTCGTATAAATTAAAGATTCGAAAGAAAGCCTCACGTCTGATCATAATAACTCAATAAGCCTCAAGCCTTTGTGGAATTCACAACGAAAATACCCGATCACGACGGCCGTCAGTGATTATTGAAATTTCAATTGAATGGATATATCAAACTGAGTGAAAAATTGATTTACGTTCAATATTGTTTGTGATAGGTCCGAAAATTTTTCAATAATAAGAGATTATTGTTCTGGACATAACAATATACACGTAATATTATGTATGATATATTTTTATATTTCTCGTCATAATATGGACTCAATTCTCAGAACTATTATGAGAGCACAGCCACTGAAAATTTCCGAGTAAAGACCCGGATATTTACTTACAAAATGTACAGCCCTATGTCATTTCAACCACATTTCAACCCGGGTTTAATTTCAAGTGTAAAAAAATGCTTGTCAATTTATGTATTTTAATACGATTAAACTAAGACAGCCGCTATCCCGCTATTCAATTTGATTTCCTAGAAGGATAGGGAGAATTCATTAATCGTTAGTTTGGTTTTCAAAATTTGTTTACCTTTAGATGACAATAAATAAAAAAATAGTGTGTACAAAATATATACAACACAAAATAAATATATTATACATGGACTAAGTAGTAGGGATGGTATTAATCCGAAGTTTTCCATTAATATTAAGTTTCCCTATTTATAATTTTAAAATTTACGCCTCCTCAGCAGTACCAATAACCAGACACTTTAGGCAAGACCTTTCCTGTATCGATTCTTTTTAGAAACGCCAATTAAAATGTATGGAATTAACACATAAGGGTTGATTCAGACCGCAACGCGACGCGTAGATGCATTTCTAAATTACTATGGATTTGACAGATTCGCAAGACGTCTCACGCTGACGACATCTGTCAAATCCATACAAATTCAGGTCGCGTCGCGTCGCGCCTCGCCTCGTCACGTTGCGGTCTGAATTGACCCTAAGGGTTCGTTAATATGACGTCAACGTTCGACTCGTCTAATGTCAATTCCAATTTCCATACATTTTGATCGGTGATTAATGGTTATAATATAAAGAAGCGATAAAGAAAAGGTCTTGGCTACAGGCTCTGGCTTGTTGCGTTAAAATAATCTCCATTAAAACAGACTACATCACGTTTCCACCGTTGTGACTGCATTAGAAAAAGTTATTTCAACTTTTAACGAGTCACATCTCTATAAAACTCAAGTTTTCACGATCGTAACTATATTTCAAAAGTGAAGAGGGGTCAGAAACATTTTATATACCCTCATACAAATAGTATATTTACGTTGATTTTCAGTGAATAATGGTTATATATTATGTTAGAATAAAATAAAATTAAATCAGTTTTAACCGACTTCCTAAAAGGAGGAGTTTATATGTTCAGCTGTGGTTTTTTTTATTAGTAACTAATAAAGATATGTGTTAGTATAAGAAACTGATGTCATTTAAAAAATATTATTTTATGCTCCTCGCTAAAATTAATATACCGACCCAAAGAACACTTTTGGCATATCATTTTTGTATTTTGTAAGCAATCAACGACAATGACGACTGGCAATCATTACCACATTGGGGCACAAATGTTAGAGATATTGATTGAACAAACTAGCCTGTACTTACGGCATAGAAGTCAATTCTTGCAAACGAGATTTCTAACACAAACACAGCCTTGTAAACTTTAACTGTAATCTTCAGATTTTCTTATTCCTCATAAAATGACTTTATTCTTTACCTTCAGACCGCTTGACTTTGTTGAAACAACGAATTGAACAAACCCAGATTTCGAGTTAATATCTTTATATATATTAATATTTTTATATAACTTTTTTATCTGAAAAAATCTTAGACATTCTAAAGTTGACGGCTGAAAAAGTTGCTATCAAATCTTTAACAATACTGATACCTCTAATATCGAAAACCATTAGCCTTTTAAGTTTTGAACATTCTAAAGAATCAGTAGGTATATTATACTCGAAAATTATCACTCCCTCAAAGAGAATTAGTAACCTCCCTAAAATGGAATTAGTAACGAAACTTTAGAAAATAAGAACAAGTATGATCCACATTTTACTAAGTTTCAGTGTTTAATGTGGATTTCAACTTTGGTCGCTCAGAAATTGGTTTATTGGGCGGAAACTGTGCATTTTCTAAGCATTTCTAACAATATATCCATTCACAGTCTAAAAGTAACTAACAGACAGACATTGCATTAATTATTTATAATATTAGTGCGTGTTTTTCGTGTACCAAATGTTCCTAGTATTAGTTCGCATACTTAAGTACGGGTGTGGTTTGCGGCGCTTTTGAGTGGTGTTTAAGTATGCACTGTGACATGGAGGCTCCATGTATTATTTATATAGCCTATTCGCGCTTAGTCGAATTTAAAATACCAAGTTTGGGAGATGCGTAGAACATTAAAATCGCAAAGCAATTTCAATTTGCTGGTTTCAAATCAATGATACGCACGATTATAGTGCCGAAATAAGCACGCAATACAATAAGAATTTTTCTAGAGCTCTCGTGACTCGAGATAGATGAAAATGATGAGGGATGAATCCCCAACAAAAAAAACATAGGCCTCTCTCTCTTGTGACACAATCATGTAAGCAGCTTATTTTGTTGTTACATAGTACTAAAATTGTAGAATTCTACGAATATTCCAGACGTGCTACGAATATTGTAGATGTGCTACGTATATTGTAGCTACGAACATTATAAAAGTGCTACGTATAATATTGTAGACGTGTAACGAATATTGAAGAAATGCTACGAATATTGTAGACGTGCTACGTATATTGTAGAAATGCTACGAATATTGTAAAAGTGCTACATAATATTATATTGTAGACGTGCTACGAATATTGTAGACGTGCTACGTATATTGTAGACGTGCTATAAATATTGTAGACGTGCTAGGTATATTGTAGACGTGCTACAAATATTGTAGACGTGCTACGTATATCCTAGAAATGCTACGAATATTGTAAAAGTGCTACATAATATTATATTGTAGACGTGCTACGTATATTGTAGACGTGCTACGTATATTGTAGACGTGCTACAAATATTGTAGACGTGCTACGTATATTGTAGACGTTCTACAAATATTGTAGATGTGCTACGTATATTATTGTAGACGTGCTACGAATACTGTAGACGTGCTACGAATACTGTAAACGTGCTACGATATTGTAGACGTGCTACGATATTGTAGACGTGCTACGTATATTATTGTAGACGTGCTACGAATATTGTAGACGTGCTATGAATAATTATTGCGGACGAATTGTGATTTAGGTTCAAATTCGATTCGGACTCGGATTCTCATTTTTTTAAACAGAAAAAAAAAACAGATTTCCGAATAAAAAATTTTCTTTTATGGAAAAAAAGCAAACCTATATGCCACTATAAATAGGAACTCGATAGTATCCCAATAAGTTTTATGTTCGCTATTAGCAATGAATGTGTGATTTAGTGTTATTAAGCTGTCACTACCGTTCGAGCACAATGGGTATTGATCACCTCTTTATATCGCCGAATAATGATCATGAAAATATATTTTTTTGCATTAAAAAGTGCTCTTTTAATGCTGGTGCATAAAGTACTATGACTGGAATTGATTACAGGGCAGATGACTGGCCCGTGCCGAGTTCTGTCGCTTAACATAACCTGACTAAATTACGTAGGTCTGCCTACAGCGCTGCGATGCGTTTTCAAAGTTCCAGTCAACCTGACACCGCGGGCAGAAAATCTGTCAACTAAATGTCTACTTTCTTATTTACTAAATAATGTTTACTTTTGAATGGCTCTTTAAAATTCATTAGAAATAATACTTTTCATATAGTCGGGTAAGACGCTTTATCTTGGCAGACCGCAAGTTTAAACAAAATTAATTAAAATACTTTATTTTCGTGAGCAGCTGCTGAGTTGACGGTGCGATTGTCATTAATCATAAGTTATTTTATACCGTTATAAGTACGGTTATAGATACTGTACTTTTAATAGAAATAGAAAACCAATCTCAATAAAGCTATCATAAGTTTGTAAGTTATCCAAGATGTAACAAAACAAAATCATTGAAATTTGGCTAATTTCAGTCTTGAAATATTTGTAAAAGTCCAGGGAAGGTAAATATTAGGAGTCAAGTGATAAGAAGTTCGCCGGGTCATCTAGATTCAAGCAAAATTTCGTGTTAACTGACCCTTAGTCACATCTCACAATATGTAACCGTAGGTCACGTAGTGTTGCCAGCTGGTCGCTAAACTGAAAAGCCGGACATATTGTGTATAAAAAAGCCGGAAACCCTTGAGTACTTAAGATCTAAACGCCTAGTGTAGCAATACGTTCAGCAGCACTGTACAAATTTTCTGTTTTATTTCAATAATTTAACATCTAATTACTAATAAATGAAAATTTAAATCTTGTTAGGTGAAAAACTGACTAAAATTAGTAGGACTCTCAAATAAAATTATAGAATTAAAGCTCTAGAAATGCCGGACTCCCTTTAAATTTGGCCGGACCCGCAATCAAAAAGACTGACTGTGTCCGGCTTTATTCGGACGTCTGCCAACCCTAGTTTCACGTGCAAATCCAGAGCAAACGTTTTTGTGCATCAATATTTAAGTGACATTCCGTTTCACGATCGCCTACATAAATTATTGGATGAATGCGTCCCGTTTCATTCTATTGACTTTTAAGTTTCAATTTATTTTAATGAATTGTTAATTTTACATTAATAAAGTATAAAATATAATATGAAAATGTTAATTTACTATTTATATAATTTATCAGAATATGAGCATTGAGCATAATATATTTTTGGAGGGGAAATAAAATTAAAAGTATCGAATTGCAAATATGAAGTCGTAAAACGTATCCATGGTTCGAAAATTAAGTTTTGGACACTAAGAAATAACGTTCTTATACAGCGTTCAAATTAGGAATTGGATATATAATATTGTATAGGTCTTAAATTATAACCGTATACTGGGATAAAAACAATAATAATAGCTTCCACGCCGGTTTTGGTGACGGTGGCCGGTTTCATTGAATCCAGGCCAGCTACGCAGAAGTAATTTTATAGTGCCCAAGTGTGTGGGCTGTACACAAGAGCACTCTCTATTCCTTTACTCTCACAACCCAGTGGGACGGCAGACCGACACGACCGGCGAGAGATCAGGCGCAGGACCGACTTTTAACATGCCCATCAGACGCATGCATCATCTTACTTTCATGATATTTCCAAACTTGGAAATATCATGTTTCCAACGCGGGAATCGAACCCACGACCTCCGAGTCAAGAGCCGCGCTCTATACCACTAGACCACGGAGGCGAAGGATAAAAAGTATCCTATGTAAGAACATAATAATATTGTCTTAGCACAGGGTCCTGGGACGCAAAGTATATTGATAGCAAATTTCAGCAAAATTAGTTCAACGGTTTGAGTGTAACGAGTTATTAGGCAACCAGACAGACAAGTAGACAGTCATATTTTCGTATTTATATTATTAGTATGGCATTGACAAAGAGCGTGTAGACTTGTTTTGTCTCGATCCTACTCTTTATGTAAACGCGGTGTACACAGAATTAATTTGATCTTGCGGAGCACCCTGTAATTGAAAACGTGTCGTGTCGCGAGCATCCTGTATGTTCATAATCCGACACAAATACACAAGATAAAGGAGATTAACTAATTTTGTATTCAGATTGTATTTATTGAAATACTTAATACAATGGTGACCCTGATGTGGTAGTGATGATGAAGTGTGATGATGAAGATGAATGAAATTTGCATAGTAGCATATGCTTTCAGTTCTTAAATAGCGCCCCAACCTCCAAACTTTTATCTATAAGGAATTCGGAGTTCTGTTCAGTGCCTTCGAACCATGGTATATCATGGTGCAAAATCTTACTTTTGGTAACATATGCCTGGAATACTTCATAGAAAAGCAAAATCGGCATATATTTCCATTAAAATTTTGAGGAGTTCCCTCGATTACTCCTGGATCCCATCATCAGATCACCACTTTTATGAACATGGACTAATCCACGATCATACCCTATACAACAAAACAAAAATTTCCCCTTCTAAAAAATCTAACCATTTATTGAATACATTTGGTACAAAAAATGTGACAAATGAAGAACCATACTCGACCGATTTTATACAAACTTCACATAAACCATCTACTAAATAGTCCATACAAACCCTGAAAATTTGGTTTGGATAGGTGAGCCCGTTCTTGAGTTATAAAGTGAAAACGAAAAATGCCACTAACTTTTATAAATTAAGAAGAAGATTAAGATGAACTAGATTATTGGTCATTTTAGTTGTGAATTTTTCAATCTTTATGTAATGCAGGATGCTATTAATGTAATTTTTACATGTTATGGGTCGTTGAGATACCTGAAATAAAGATATTTTATTATTTATTATTTAACTCATTCGTAAACTACTCATCCTAAGTACTTAAGATTACAAAATTTTAGCTCTGAACTAACACAAAGTTCCTTTGAAACCCAATAGGAAGGTTATAAGTCTGTCTGCTGGGAGACTCAGAATATTGGAGCTAGTTTTCAGGTAAGTTAATATTTGCTGGGAGGTAAGTTATGCTCTAGATTTTTCTGGAAACTACTGATTTACTTAAATAAATTCTAGTTTTCTGATTTGGTACGGAAAGTTTAGATAGATGGCCGATTTCGTTGATTTCTTCGCTAACTAAATAATATATTATATCTAAGAGAATACATTTTATCTGTATAAAGACATTACTATGTTTGACCAAGTTATAAATGTACACGTAAAGATAAAATAATTTAAAATATATAAGGTTAAAGGACCAGTACAAACTAAATTGAATATAATAAAAATATCACGTATTATATTATTATATCAATCTCTTTCTTGTTATTACTACTCATCCCACTTATTTTCTTGTTCAAAAATATTTCTGCTGGCCACGGATGAGCACTAGGTTGTACAAAACAAAGTATCTTCGGGGAATACCCTCGCAATATTAATTAAACATGTTGAGAGCGAGGGCTACGCCGCGAGAATTATTAAAAATATAATTTTTAACACAGCATTGTAAAAAGTTTTTGTTTTCCTAACACACAAATGTTTTTGTAACGAGAGAATTCGAACTTTTTGTGGTAAATTTGGTTTTATTTCTAAAACGACCTCGACTTACTAATTTTTAACCATACCTCTAAAATTAAATACTTTGTATAGAAGACATTGCAGTAAAAAACTTGCTCGTAAAAAACTCTTGAAATTTAATTGTTACAAGATCTTGTTTCTAAATAAAAACTTAAATAATAATAAAAATCAAGCTATCTCAGAAACGCCATTACCTCTTTACACAAAAAACTTTTAATTTAAGCAATAAACTTAATAATTTATGTAACACCGAAACAAACATAATTAAATATTAACATTCGCAGACAATGCTCCGGTTTAAAATTCGCCGCGTCTTGAGCGTCCGGGAGCCGTTCTGAGATAATAAATAGTATAATAAACAAGATTAACGAGGCATAAGGAGGCACGTTTCGTGGACAGTGATGTAAATGCACATGGACCGCACCGGCCGCCGCTCACACCGAAGCGTAACATGCATAATCTTGGGAATTCAATTAATATTTCTGACGACGCGGTGGTTCGTTCCAATTCGTCATTTATTCCACGTCGACTTATTTAATATATTTTGTTCATAAATGCTGCTATATAATGTTATTATATATTATAATAATTATCACTTGTAATTTCCTAACATAGTCATAAGAAACATTGTACTTTTACTAACTCTATATGGATCTATTTTGTGGTCTGAAATTAAGTAATTGTATTATAATTATTGTTTTTTTTGTTCTGTTGACTGTTAAAATTTTACAACCAGCAACATCTCAGGCATATTCAAGACGTCTTGGATGTTGACAGCATGTGACAAGTAAATAACACAGCACAAGTTTCGTGGTAGGCGATACCAGATACAAAACCTTCATGTTGCACCTTCCCTATTAGTAGTTAAAGATAGAGTTTTAGATTCCACACGGATATCCCAAATTTCATATTACAAGTAGGTGTAAAAGCATCCAGCAGACTCCCGCGCGCATGCTCGGTGTGCAGCCGGCTTTAGTTCAAATATTTATACCGGCGTGGGTGGCTGGGAGCTATAAAATTTACATTTTTACAAACGTGTGGTTCGCTCTCTTTATATTTGTATATGAGGGTCGGGAAATCGTTTATTGCATTTATTATGACACGAATGTGACGATAGAAAAACTGCATTCGGAGCGTTTATGGTCACTGTCTTATAATATTATCAGTGCCTAATAGACTCAGTATTTCAGCTACTAGAATTCTGAGGCTAACGCAAATGCCAATAGCGCTTAAACGTCGCTAAAATTAACGCGATTTCTAACGTTAATTACATCGTTACAGTTAACGCTTATGAAGGGAATGCTAAGTTTAACGCTGAATCTAACGCTAGCTCTGAATTCTAATATATGAATTCAAAGCCGTTACTCGAGTACTTATGAACAGTGTATTAAATACGTGTTTGTAACTATACTTGATCTTTTCAATCTACAATTAAGAGCGTTTACGTCGAACGCATAATGTCGAGTTTCATGTAATTCAGTGCAACTTTATTCACACAGAAGCAAGTGCGTCTGTGTGCGTGAGTTGGTTCATTATAGTCAAATCAAAAGATTTTGATCCGTGCGGAATGCGGATGCAATGTCGATGCGAGTCGGTTTATTATTATTGATTTACCACTACATTTTAGCATACTATTACTATTAATCCTAAATCCACTAATGCATTATGTTGAATGTTTTATGTTACTTTATAAAACATAAAATGAGTAATATGAAATTTTGGGCAAAGTTGTAATTTTATGTAGGTACAATAAGGTGATTGTCATAGTGAGACACAATTATTATCAAATGTTTATCATTGTATTAAAATAAAAAAATCGGATTTATATTATTTATTCAAGTGTAACCCTATTAATATTATGTACGCAAAAGCTTGTATGCATGGACATATTTTGTTACTCTTTCACGCAAAAACCACTGAATGGATTTTAATGGAACTTTACAACAATATAGCTTTAAATACATCAGAATAACAAGCAACAATTTATAAACTACTGATCTCTACTATACAAGTACGCTGGATAGCTGATATCCTTTGAAATGACAGCTATTCCTTGTGCCTATTTGAAGCTGAATCAGCGCCCCCATTATTCGGGTAGAGAACTAAATCTGACGTAAAAATGACATTTGAAAGCCGCCATATTGGCGCTGATAGCAGTAATGAGAGTACTTGGAACCAATACTAGTGATGACAACTGTTGTTATTGGTTGTGGTTACGTCAAATTTAGTTCTCTACCCGAATAATAAGGGCGCTGATTCCGCTTCAAATAGGCACAAAAAGCAGGTGTGTATCAGCTATCCAGCGTACTTGTATAATAGAGATCAGTGTTATAAACACATCGTGAAAATCCAAGATGGCCGCCGCCGTAGCCGGCCGGTAGTTGTAAGAAAAATTGCAGATTATATAAATATTTCTTATTACTACCTCAATATGGATATCAAATGAAAGGACTTGATTGGTAGAGAGGTAAAAAGCGGCCAAGTGCGAGTTGGACTCGCCCATGAAGGGTTCCGCAGTAGCAATAAGGTTTATTTTTATGAAATTAATAGGTGTTTGATTTATTTTTATATTTCAGTCGATTTTATGAATTTTATTTAATTAAGGTTTACCATTTATGACGTATAAACAAAAGCTACTGGCTAGATCTCGTTCAAACCAATTTTCGTTGGTAGTTTTTATAGTAATCTACATCATATATTTTTTTTAGAATTATCATGCCCCTACTTTAGAAATTAGAGGGGGGGGGGGACACATATTTTACCAATTTGGAAGTCTCTCTCGCAAACTATGCAGGTTAGAAAAAAAATGATATGAGAAACCTCAATATGATTTTTGGAGACTTATCCATAGATACCCCACACGCATAGGTTAGATGAAAAAAATTTTTTTTTGTTTCAGTTGTACTTATAGGGACCCCTAAAATTTTTAATAATTTTTCCATTTTTGCATCAAAATCTTAATGCGGCTCACAGACTACATCTACTTACCAAGTTTCAATAGTATAGCTCTAATAGTTTCGGAGAAAAGTGGCTGTGACATACGGACGGACAGACGGACGGACACATGACGAATCTATAATGGTTCCGTTTTTTTGCCATTTTGGCTATGGAACCCTAAAAAAATGATAATATATTTTATTATTTCGCAACATAACTGAACGAAATGCAGGCAGAAATGAGTGTAACTGAAATGGTATAGAATAATTATTTAAAAATCAAAAGCACAACAGCTTTTCAATAGGTAAACTTTTTTATTTATGTTATCAGCTACATATTCCTTTTTTTCGTTTCAATTTTCATCCACTATTACGGAAATCGGAGGTTTGCATGATTTTTACGCTCTAGGCATTCCACTATAAGCCCAATAAAGAATTCTGAAAAAAAAAGGGAATTTATTTGATATATTTTATTATGATTTATGACGGCATAGCAAAGAAAAAACTGCCATTAAAATTTAAAATACGTTCAATTCAAGGTACCTTTTCTTAGTGTTGGTTTTCACATTCATCTAATATTCTTATTGTTTTTACCTTGGAAGTCGGTTTAAATTTTTTGTTAAAAAAAAATAATTTCACCCTTTTTAGTTTTTTAAATATTAAATAACATAAATGTCAGTTGCAGATAGATATAATTTAAGCATGAAACTAGCACCTATTAACTGTACTTAATTTCGGAAGTCGGAAGTCGGTCAAAAAAAAATACTGCTATTCAAATACAATTCAAGGCACCTTTTCTTCGTGTTGGTTTTCACATTCATCTTTTTCCGTTGTTGTTTCTTCAGTTGATTTAATTTTATATTGCCTGAAATAAAAACACAAATAGAAAGCACACAAAACACGTTATTTCTAAGTAATTAAATGAAAAAATAAGTTGAAGTAAGGATAACAGTGATAATAGCAACCTTTTAGCCATTCTTGCCTTTTCCAAGCTTTCCAAATTTTCTACATTTTTGAGCTTTCTTTTCTTTCTTAAAAATATATTCGTTTTGTTTCCCATTAGTTCTGTAATGTAATGTGTTTTAATAGTAAAATTATTTTCCGCCATAAAAATACATACATAAAATGTATTATATTACTTACTAACAAAATAAAATATTTACTTACCAAACAATCAAGATTTCTCGATCACGCTATAAATGTTCACTACTCTAGTATGCGCGACAAAGGTCAACAGAGTTCATGCGCAGCAGGGAGCGATACGTCCACCCTCCAGCAAGCCTCGCGGCGGTCTGATTTCAATTGCTTTGCGCGCAGCGATTTATAGTAAGTTTTAAAATATTTGTAGAAAAAAAATAACAAAGTATTTGTTGATATTTAAAAAGTATACTTTTAATTAAAGTGTTCTTCTATCATATGAAGCTATTATTATATTGAAATAAGTAAGATAAATAGGTAAAAATAAGGTTTAAAATCCTTGATATTTCTCATTCTTTGAATTTAAATTACTTATAGTTAAATACCTAAATGAAATATTTTTTTTGATAACTATTTGCTTAAGGATCTTATCAATAGGTTATTATTTTTTTCTAATTAGATCTGTCGCTGGTTTCGTAAATTTCAAGCTTCGAAACTGATACTATAACGGAATTTAAGAAAACCTCTGTTATGGTATCGAGATTTAATGTACAAATACTCTATAAATCGTATTTTTTTCTCTGATAACTATATAGACAGTGAAATTTCCTATAAAAATAAGTTACCAACATTTTTATAAAGATAAGTGGTTAATGATTTTTTCAAGTTTGAAAAGTACAGTTTTAAGCCAAATTGAGCGTGAAAGGTGTAAACGCTCTTAATAATAAATTGTGTACCTATTTCGCGTAATTTTTGTACTTCAGTTGGTTGTCATACTGGGGTCAGTTATACAATGTTCGTTGGACTGGGGCAAAGAAAAAAAATATTATGTTAAGTTTAAAATAGCATAGGTATCGTGGCTTAAAAATTTGGTCTAACTAAAAATTTGTACTCTGAAACTACGCTATTATTTCGTAACAAAATCTTTAACACTGGAACAGTCTCTTTAAAAATGTATTTTTTCAAAAAGGTAATTCACTAAACTTGTTTGACACAAACAAGGGTGAGAAACCGATGTTTTTGTTTACAGGATGAGAAGATGTGTCCTGTTGCTTGTTTTGCCATTTTCCCCAGTTTTAGGGAAAACTATGTTTACATTAATTGCTCTTTTTGAGCGAGAACATAACATTGTTTAACTGTTGCGTTGCCATTTTACATAGACGACCTATGTGACTGGAGGTCACGGGTTCAAATTCCGCTGTGTCTTAAGTTATAGGCGTGTTTTATGACAAAATATTCAACAATGCTTTTATTACCAAAATATGAAATGAAAGTTTGTGGAATCTTAAGCACATAAAATTTCATCAGAATCGATTGAGCCGTTTCGGAGGACTTTGGCAAGAAACGTAACTCTAGAATTTTATATATTAGCACAATTACTATCATCCAATATATTCGCTTATATAGTTTGCATTTTTCCCAGCCAAAAACATCGGCGAAACATACAATATATAGTTCGCATTAAAATTTTTACCCTGCCAAAAACACCGCACCTTCGAACCTCCCAGTTGTTTAGCATCACGATCATCGAAGATACAAATGATTTGGTGACGGCGCGGCGGTGACTGGCAACAAACTACGTCGCAAGTCACCCCGTAAATTACTCTGACCTCAACGTAGATCTACAAACGTGATAGATAATATTATAACCTATCCGTACTAATATTATATATGCTAAATGTGACCGTCTGTCTGTAGCCTCTTCACGCCCAAACTAATGAACCAATTTTTATGGATATCTGTATTATAAATTTTGATACTTTGACTCCCGAGAAAAGACATAGGATTTATAGGTATCGAAAAAATATACGTTTCTCGTGCTATAAACGAATTTTTAAGTCATGTTATGAAGTTAAAAGAAACATTAAAACTTTAACTTAAATTTAAAAACTTTAAAAGCAACTTAAAAATGTTATGAAGAACTAGTTTTTTAACAGTTTCACTCTTGTTTCCTTAAAGCGTTTTCACGTCAAAACCATTGAACCGATTTTGTTGAAATTTAGTATGGAGATACTTTGAATTTCAAGAAAAGAAGGATAGTTTTTATCCAAAAAATGCACGCATAGGCATGCTGTACGCATGCCTATGCGTGCACTCACTCATTTACTTAAAGGTTGAGGTTTATTTCGCGGAATATTGCTAAAAATAATAACAAACTAAATTTTAAGCTATGGATTTCCGCAAAGTAACGCCTGATTCTATTAACTAGTTTTTATCCAGGCAAAATGTGCGATTCCCGCACTATAATTGAACATTAATGTAACGAAATTGCAGCCAACATTTAGAACACTATAATATACAATTTTATTTACCCGACTTTAAAAAATAAGGTCATTTCATTCAGGGTTTACAATTTTCAGTCATATCTATCCTCGCTTGTATCTTCTGTCACCCTCTCACTAACCGCACTACCCCTGAGGCTGTAATCTATCATTAAAATTAAAATATGGCGTCTGCCTCCAATGATCAATAATTGTCGATGAAATCTCTATTTTAAATTTATCCACTAATATTATAAATGAGAAAGTGTGTCCGTATGTTTGATATCTTTTCGCGCCCAAACCGCTGAAACTGTTTGGTACTTTGAGAATGCTGGTTATAGTTATGAGTTTAATTTTAACAACGAGGGTCTGAAATCTAAACAGAACCGCATTGTGCGCGTCAGACCGTCCACATTGACCAAACTCCTAATTAAAATACATAATTGTGTATTACATAATAATATTATGCATTCACCGAACTATCATCAACATCTAGACTAATATTATAAAATATGTAAATGTATGTCGGTTACTTTTTCGAAATATAGGGTTCAGTATTCAACAAAGCTTGCTTGACTACTGAACCCTAAAACGGAACCCTAACAAGCTGATTTTTTGCATATTGATAGGTTATTAGTAATTATATTATTTAAGAGTAACATTGTTCTACAAATTAAACAGTCCATATTTTAGGACCATCAATTCAAAGTATGAAATCCTTTCTATGTCTATTAGCTACCACTTTCGAAATTTTTCGCAAATAAAAATGTTGTGCGTCATAACAAAATGAAGCTACTCACAAAAAATTTGCTTGATAGTAATCAACAAAAAAATGTTCTAGGGCTCCTGTACAATTACTATTATTAATTCAACAAAATATGCACTTATGAATATAAAAAGTAGATGTTGTCCGATTCTCAACCCTGGCCGATATGCTCGCTAAGATTCACGATTTAAACGTTTAAACGTGTATTGTGTAACGTGTGAACGTGTAACGCCTCCGTGGTCTAGTGGTATAGAGCGCGGCTCATGACTCGGAGGTCGTGGGTTCGATTCCCGCGTTGGAAACATGTTATTTCCAAGTTTGGTTAGGACAATGCAGGCTGATCACCTGATTGACTGACAAGTAAGATGATCCATGCGTCGGATGGGCATGTAAAAAGTCGGTCCTGCGCCTGATCTCTCGCCGGTCGTGTCGGTCTGCCGTCCCACTTTGTTATGTTATGAGAGTAAAGGAATAGAGAGTGCTCTTGTGTACTGCGCACACACTTGGGCAATATAAAAATAATCCTGCGTAGCTCACCTAGTTTCAATGAAACCGTCCACTGTCACCGAAACCGGTTTGGGAGCTATTATTATACAGGGTGTAACAAAAATAAGTGATAATACTTAAGGGTGTGTACGTTTTGCTTGTAGAGTTCACTGTGAAAGTAGCAGCGCTGAAAGACCAATTTTTTTTTCAATTTTGTATGGGGAAACACGTGACGCTCGGGCTCTTGCCCATACAAAAGTGAAAAAAAAATTCGTCTTTCAGCGCTGCCTCTTTCACATTGAACTCTCTAAAAGGAACACGTACACACCCTAAAGTATTATCACTTATTTTTGTTACACACTGTATATTAGATGTAAAGAAATACAATGTCACAAAGTTTTATGTGAATAAAATAAATTCGAACATAGTTTTCATGGAATCTTTCACACAAAGTTTTTCTCTACTTTTGATGAGTACACTGTACCCATAATTCTTAGGGTGTGCGTTGACGGTTTATATGTCCATTCAACTAACTAAGCGGTTGAATGAACATATTAACCGTCGTATATGTGTGGAAGATTAATAATTGAAGTAGTTAGAGTATACCTACTTAAATTCACACATAACATTGTATTTCTTTAAATGATCAATTAAATGGTAACATTATAGCGACACCGAGCTTTATTTATATTTACATCAAAATTAATTGAAACAGAGTACCTATAATAATATGAAAGCGTGTGCTCCCAAATCCCAAAAGAAGGGTAGACGAAATTCATACACATAATGAAATTTTGTTCTGTCTGTCTGGTTTCATTGAAACCAGCCACCGTAACCGAATGGGGCGCTATTATTTTTTATAATTAATGTGATGGCATATGGACTGGTACGTGATTCAAACGTGGCAGACTCTCTAGGGAGTTGCCATACATTTTAATATTATATTTTCTACAAATATTCATACTGTGTTAATGTGTTTCCATAGATGGTCTAGTGGTTAAAAGAGCTACTCTTGAATCGTAATGGGTTCGAGTCCCGCGTAAGAAATGTCGTTTCCAAATCTGTAAGATTTTGAGAGGAATAAAAATAATAACGCTTTTTTACTGTGAAAACATTGCAGTAATATCAGGAATTAAGGCTTATCATTTTCATCATCATCATCATAATATCTGTTTCGTACTTACGCTCATAAAAATGTCATTCAGGCAAAAACGATATTTGTAGGTATGCGAATTATGACGATGTTCGCCCACAAAGCTTAGGAAATGTTTAATTTCTCTTTGTAATACGTTTCCTTACAAAGGATTTTAGCTTTGAGCTACAAGATCACGATAAGCCCGTTTAGGATTTAATGCTACTACAAACATTGTTTGAGTGCATTTTCAATAACTTCATTTAATCTATCTTATATCAGGATTTTCGAATGTGTTAGTCGCGCTAAAATTCGAAAATGGCTGAATAGATTGGGCTGATTTTAGTCTTAAAATATTCGTAGAAGTCCAGGGAAGGTTTTAAAGTGACACAAAGTTCACGGAGACAGCTAGTTTTCATATAAAAGTTACTTTGCTGGTAGTTTACTGAAACGAGTGTCTTTATATTTGACACTAGTTGACCCGGCAAACGTTGTTTTGCCATTTAAAGTATTTCTACTTCATCAGTAATTGATACAAAATCTTACCCCCCCCTTTGTCCCCTAAGAGGGGTGGGGGGGAACTGATGTTAAGTTGGAAAAACAGTTTATGACGTAAGTCCAAGAAAAAAAAAATACAAAATCTGACCCCCTTTTGGGTCCCCTTAGAGGGGTGGGGGGAAAGCTTACACACCAGATGTTGAGTTGGAAGAAGGCAAATATATCTTCGAAAACCGTATGCAAATCGGATCAGTAGTTTTCGTGTTAAAGCAAAAGTTTGATACAAAATCTAACCCCCTCTTTCGTCCCCTTAGAGGGGTGGGGGGGAAATTTTTATACACCAGATGTTAAGTTGGACGAAGACTTACCACAGTTTTGGCTTCTATAGCGATGTAGTAACACCCCCTGCTTATTATTTTTTGAATATCTTTAATGTACAGAATTCACATTTCTACAGTTTTATTATATGTATATGTCGCAGTCATCTAGTTCAATCTGCGGTTCGATTGAATGACTAGCGCATTCGTTGAATGACTCCATTCAATTGAATGACTCGGCCGAACGTTGATTGAACAATCGTCACGCAACGTTCAACTAGTTAGCGATTTTTAAGATAGCCCTTTGAAGAGAGCGGATATGAAATCAGTCAGGTAACTGAATGTATTTATTTTTAACGGAGTAGGAAATGTATAAGAACAGTATATAATTCTTAGGTAATTAATATTTAATAGCAATGTATTTATAACACTGTCTGTCCAATACGATTGGATTTGGTTAGGTTAGATGGCAAGGCGGGAGCGTAGCGCAGCGAAGCTCCCGCCTTAGCCATCGTGGTTATTTTTTTGTTAACCACCCAGAAGTAGCCGTCGCCTCATAAATGAAGTCAGTTTCTAGATTAACCTATTATTACGCCACCAACAAATACTTTTAAAAATCATAGCATTCCATTTAACGACTTCACTATGATGACGTTTAGTCAAGACGTTAAACGTTACAGTCAGCGTCTTGACTAGTTGTCCTTCAGTCATTCAATAGAACGGTGTCATTCAATGAATACGCTAGTCATTCAATCGAATCACAGATTGAACCAGATGACTGCGACATATAGATGACGTCCAAAGTAAATGGACACATTGTCCGACTGAGGGCCTGTTTCACCACTTCCAGATAATGTGCCGGATAGGCTATCCACAACTTATTTGACAGATTCTCTACACTCTGTTTGTCAAGTTAAGTGGTGGATATAGCGTATCCGGCACTTATCAGGAAGCGGTGAAACAGGTCCTCAATAAAGAATGTCATAATATTATGTGTATACAATAATTATTTCTCTGATGGTGCAATCAATGCCGAATATGGGCAACTTATGGACAACCGAAATTACTAACACAATTGGAAATCCATTTTTATATATTATTATATAGATAATATTTAAATTTATTATACAAACACACGTATGTTTATAGACATATTCTTATACTAAAGATGCAGGGTATTTAAACCCTTGACGGGGAATCTAAGAAATATATTTACATAGAAATTAGTATGCTCATCGTATGTTCAGTAAATATATTTATGTACAGCATTAATTACAGGACGCTGAAAATATTTTAATCTAGATGCAAAGAGAAAAAGCAAAGGTAGGTTCATAATAATATTATACTTAGGCCCACTTACGCAGATCTGAGTTAAAGTTAACTCTGAGTTAAACATCATGTCATATCTGTTACTCACCAAGTCAGTGATAGAGATGACGTCATGATGTTTAACTCAGAGTTAACTTTAACCCAGATCTACGCAAGTGTAAGGAGTTTATAATTTAATAGTGCCTTTTTTTATCATATTATTATAATTAACTAGATGAAGCCCGCAACTCCGTTGCACCAAAATTCATTTATCGCGCGGGAACCGTACATTTTTCCGAGATAGAAAATTTTGTAACAATTGAAATTTAAATTAATTAACGTTTACAATAATCGGCAAAGAATTACCAAAATGTTTTTGGACAAAACGACAAAATATGTTTGATTGTGTAGACATTCTAAATACATCTTGCCAAATTTTCATCTTTTTGATGTCTTGGTTTTATAAAAACTTACCAAGTATTCATCTAGCTTGTACAACAACAGTACATGTAAAATACTTTCACCCGACCTGTTAGAACCAATATTATGCTTTATGACACGCCCCTTATTAGCCTAAAGAGATGTCATCGTATTTGTCTCAGTCTTGACAATACCATAATTATTGGGCGAAAACGGTCTGTGCCCCCGCCAAGTCGAGCAAATGCCGCTTATTTACCACGGCCATACTATCCTTTTCTCGAAGCAATTCAGGCTCCTTTTGACATCGGTGTAACTTCGCTGTGGATAAAACAAGAAGCCTGAATTTCCAGTTGCTAACAAAGCATTGTATAAACGCGTTATATTTAAAATTTTACTCAATTTGAACCAGTAGTTCAAGACTTTTTTTTCTTACAAAATTATATCAGGTATTAAAATTAAATGTTCATGTAGACTGGCCCTACGTCCTTCGTGACCCTTTTACCGTCCGCTTTTAGCGAGTCGCGAGTTCATATCTCCTGGCCCTTTTGACATCCTCGTCATTACTAGATGCCCTTTGCTATACAAAGGTAACACCTTTTAAATCTTTCAATCCCTTTTGAGGTATTGTTAAGAGTATGTGCGATATTACGAAGTATAATATTATTATAAAGTTATTAAAGCTACTGGACAGGAACTACGTATTTTTACTCCATTAAAATTGTTCTAGTAGATTTGGAGCTTATTAAAAAAGAAACAAGAATAGTATTTTTTATTTACAATATTGGCATAGACTACAATATCTATAGACAGCCAGATGACCCGTGTGAACTTCGTATCATATTTTCTCCTTATATGAACCCTGGTATCTGCAGACTAAAATAAGCCAAATCGGTTCATCCGTTCTTGAGTTTAAGCGAGACTTACAATACTTAAAATTAATTTTCATTAATATAGAAGATAAATAATGCATAATATTGTCGTAGGATTTACCCAAACCATAAAGTTAATATACCTAGCGGAATAGAGAAACAATTTAAAAGGCCTTTATGACCCAAACTAAGGTAGATTATAATATTATACACCTACTCAGTTTAGTCATATCAGATTTAATATACAAAATAATTATGTAGGAAAGGAGTGGAAATTTTAGACTTTTTTAAAATTGCTACTTGGCCTTGGAATTGAAAATAATAATGTTTGATGTAACCAATATGACAATCAAAATAGTAATTTAATTCAGATTTGAGGTGGCACCACACTGGCTGCGGTCTGCGGTGCGGCACCGCGACACAATCGCGAAAAGCTCCAGTCATGATTTCAGCTCATGTTTAGATTTTGACGATAATATTATGTGCGATTATGAATTATGATTTAGTATATTACTGTTTGATAAATAATATGACGATATTTATTCGAATATGTAAGATTTTTTTTTATGAAAATAGTGATCAAGAATACTACTTACGAGTTTTATGTGTGATGTTTTATTTGAATTATTAAAATATATTATAAGATTTCATTTATAGTTCCAATTAGTTAAATATCACGTCGTTGTCATATTCAATGCATTATGAATAAACGCGTTACTTACATGATAATATAAAACCAAGGTTAGTTAGTCCATATGTGCGAGTAGCTAATATGTTTAATCACTTACGCGTATTATATTGCGGAGCACTTTTCCCGACGTTTCGACTTTCGGCTGCCCTCCAGCGGCCGTGGTCACGGGTGGACTAAGGTGACAGATATCAAACTCACTAAAGTTGTTCAACTACCCGCAGATTCATCAATTCCGATTTACGCAGAAAGCACACACAGTGTCTTGTCTTGAAGCAGATAATAATCGCACGATGTAGTCGCTCGGTATGAAAGTGCCCTAACATTACATTACCTGAAACCCTCAAACTCGTTTACCTCGAGCTGTTCAGGAAAAAATAAATTAATAGAAACAACTCTCCCCGTAATTTGGATGCGGGTTTCTCTGTTTTTGGTATTTTCCTTGTTTTTTCCTTAAACAAATTATGCTGAGGTTATTTTGTATAGCGGGAACCATAAATTTTTCCAGGATAAAAACTATCCTATGTCCTTTCCCGGGACTCAAAGTATCTCGATGACAAACAGCAAAGTTGGTTTAGCAGTTTGGGCGTGAAGAGATAACAGGCAGACAGACAGACGGATGCACAGACAGACAATTCATATTATTAGTATGGAAATAGTGCGTTATTATATTATTCAAAATACTGTAATATCCATCAGTTACTCAGTTACCTAGCGGAATTGCTAACAATGTGCAGACACTTAATCCCAGGCTGCAATACCTACCGCGTGTCTACTCCAGCAGCTGACGCAGCTTAGTATTCAAATGAAGAGGGAATTGACGTGTCGGGGAAGATATTGCTCTCAGCTGGGACTAGCGATACAATACATAATTTAGGGTTATTACAAAAGGCCCTTTAGCTAAGACGTTTTCTTTATTTATAGAATCGTTGATCAAAATGTATGGAATTGACATAATATTATAATATGAAGTTGATGTTCGACTCGACTCTATAGACGGCGATTCTATAAAGAAGCGATAAAAACGCCTTGTATAGAGGCTAAGTAGGCTGATAAACTTTCAATTATGTATGTGTTTCATACGTTTCGACATGATGTTGATGCACTAGATATAAAAGATACAAAAAATTCAAAATACCCCCCGATAATACAAACTCGAAATCAATTCCACGATAAAACAATCTCGAAATTTTCCACTTGATAGTAAGCTGATGATGATAATACTCTCAATCATGCCTACTTTATAAAAAAACTTCTTAGAAATCGGTCCACCCGTTTGTATGTCATGTTGCTATGGTCCAATTAATTCATCACTTCATAAAATAATTCAATTAAATTGAATAATGATTAAAATGTTTTCAAAATTTTATAAAGTAGCTGTTGTATTGTGTGATTGTGTGTATTGTCTTAACGCATGAATAAATTATTATTTATTTAAATGTCTGTAAGGGTCAATTCAGACCGCATTGCGTGAGACGTCTTGCAAGTCTGTCAATTCAATACAAATTAAGAAATGCATCTACTCGTCGCGATGCGGTCTGAATTGACCCAGTGTTACTTTTACTAGCTGATAAGTGATGTAATAACATATTATAATATATTCACGAAGTCCATTTAATAAGCATTTTTTCTGCGTGCGTCCGTTGCTGAACCTTTTGGGAGAAGGAGCATTTTTTCGATTTTCCCTCCGTGGGATAGAACGGGGATTAATTAAGTAGAAACGTTTGCGCGATGAGGTGTGGGGTTCCGCGGGCAGCGACGGGTTAATGTAATCGCTATTAAGTTATTTTTAATCGATAAAGATGGTGTTTTAAGGGTGTCACGGTACCCACAATTCGCCTAACAATCCTGCTGCATCGCGCTGTTGAAGTTTCAGAGAACGGCAAGATATAATTATATACAATTACGTCTGAAATGACGTCAGTGGGCTTCGGCCCATAAAGTTAATATACCTAGCGGTATATTAACTTTATGGGCGAACTTTATGCTTCGGCCTGATCGAGCATGCTATCTCGCTCGGTCGGAAGATCTTTCTTTTTGGCCGCCACTCACAACTTCAAAAGGGTTAAGTTTGTACAGGGTGTAACAAAACTAAATAGCCTCACGCGTAGCCCACCCTGGACAACGCAAGCACATCGAAAAATTCCGCAAGTGATGTTGCGATACCCATATTTAGCGCCACAATCCATAGAAGTGACAATTTACAAACATCAGTTTTATGGAACGTTAGTCGTGACGCGTCCGGCGTTGCAGTCGCGTAGTGCAGTCTCACCCTTTTTTTTAAAGTCTCTCATTCATATCAAATTCATACTCTACCATAAAAATAAAAAAAAACAATTTTATGAATGCCATTAAGAGATACTTAGATGTTCATTCTGATGCCTACTTAACTAAGCGAAGCTGAAGATATCGGAATATCAATGGAGTCTTATTGTGGCACGCCGCACGAACAAAGCCTAGACAGCTATTGAAATCTAAACGAGAAAAGGGAACAAAAAATAGAAATTTCATTGCCAGCGAAACGTCAGGTATTAGCTGATCATATTACGTTTGTTGAGAGTTCCGTACTGAAGAAAATCAGCAAAATGAAAGGTAAGGTGCTGGTTGGCAGCGGACGACATGAAGAGCAACCGCAGACGACGTGTCGTCGCAACACTACTGGTTTCTAATTTCTATGTATTTCTATGAAATACCCTCCGCAGCTAGCGACACGAAGTTAGCGACACTTATTGGTAGCTCTAATACCATTTGTAAGTTATAAAATTTAGTGGACTGTATTTTGGGAATAAGAAATTTTGGGAATAAGAAGGGATTTAGAGCAGCTTTCACTAACCTCCTTTTTGGTTCTGCAGCTAGCTAGCTTCGAGGGCACTCAATAATTCTTCTTTGCCTGATACAGATTTTTCACACTTGGCGGAATTTAAATAGTTCTATAAGTTATCGCGCAGAGTAACGACGATAATTTTCACGGCGTTGCGCGGTGCAGCATAGATTCGTTAACGTTGATTGTTCGTTATGAACTGAACTCGCGATGACCAAAAACTGCTCTTTATATAGGTAGGGATGGATGGGAATATCACGCTCTCGCTGCGTGATTCGTGAACAAGGATTTTTTAATTTTCTACCTTCAATCACAAAAAATATTAAATATTTAAATTCGGGTTCATTCACTTATTCATAAAAATACATAGAAACCAGTAGTGTCGCGACGACACGTCGTCTGCTGCGACTTCATGTAGCCGGCTTCCAACTTGTACCTTAAGACTCGCGCACGAATGGTTTCGTACCATTAGGGAGCAAAAATAGGCAAATTGTGTATTTTGTATGGTCAGCGGTAAGTTTAAAGTGATATACAATGTGTCCCGACACCGGTGTCCGATCCTTTAAGGTCATAATATAGGGCACATTTTATCGACGCTGTAAAATTTTTTCTATCCCTCTGTTGTGAAATGGCAGCCGTTTTAATTTTTTAGTATCAAAGACCTGGGCTCTCGTACTAATAATTTGACCAGTACTTCTTACGTGAATATGTCCTATGAACATAAAAAATATCTCATTTGATAGCTAAAATTATGGACTACAATGGTGGAATAAAACATAGAAAAACATAGTAAAGAGAAAAGTTTGGATTTATTCGTGAATTTTTTAATTATTTGTTTTTTGTGAAATATCGGCTAGCAGATTAAACTGGTTATTTTTTATTTTGAAAAGCTAGAGGAGGTTATTAGCTAACATACATTCCTGAACATCTTAGCTCTAGGTCAGACAGGTTAGGAATTGTGGGGATAATGCGTGGAGGCCCAAAGGAAGATCTTCCGACCGAGCGAGGTGTTATGCCCGGTCAGGCCGGAGCCCGCGTGATACATTTCAGCTGTCGTATATATACTGACGCGCTCAGAAAACTTCGATAGCGCGATGCAGGAATGTTAGGCGAATGTGGGTACCGCCACATCACTCCCCCCCGAAGACCAGAGGTCGAATCTTGAAGTCTTGTCGCTTGAGTCGCCAGTGCCAGTGAGTTCCAGTGAGTCGGAACTGTTGCAGTGAGTCCCAGTGAGTCGGAACTGTAAGCTGCTGCACAGGATCCAGTGGGTCGGATAAGCTGCCGTGCGGGGCCGATGCTACGTGCTGACCAGGAGAGATGTGCTCTGCTTGCTGACCGGTCGGTGTAGTGAGAAAGCCCGATGAAGCCGATGCGGAGTCGCCCAGGCCGCGGTACATTGCGGCTAGTGGACGAGGTACCCGATGAGGCGATGCTGGCTGGCGCGGTGCGGACGGGCGGGGAGTGATGATGATGATGAAGGAGGCGTGTTCTGTCGAGGGTCACCAATGTGGGAATAATGCGTGGAGGCCCAAAGGAAGATCTTCCGACCGAGCGAGGTGTTATGCCCGGTCAGGCCGGAGCCCGCGTGGTACATTTCAGCTGTCGTATATATACTGACGCGCTCAGAAAACTTCGATAGCGCGATGCAGGAATGTTAGGCGAATGTGGGTACTGCCACAGAATTATCACAATTTCAATAGGACCCTTTTCCTTGAATATCAACCGGGGCAGTAGGAAAAAAATGCAAAAGTAGGGAAAAACAACGAAATGTTTCGAAAATCTACAAAAAATAATGTCTCAATAAAGTATTTTTTAATAAATTGTTGTCATAAATTAACTTAAAAATTTGTAATGCATTTTTTTTCCTACTGCCCCTGTTGATATACAAGGAAAAGGGTCCTATTCAAATTGTTATAATTCCTAACCTATCTGACGTAGAGCTAAGATGTTCAGGAATGTATGTTAGCTAATAACCTCCTTTATCTTCTATGTTACGCCCTTAATTATAATATTTGTTTATTATTTTTATGTTCGGCGTAATTTACCTCATAATATTCTGTATATCAAACAATATTTCCCTTCCAAGTAAGAGGAATTTACTAGGGATTTGGCTTACCGCTCTTAGCTGCGACCCAGACGAAATGAAAAGGGGTTTAATTAAGGATGTGTGTACATCATACGTAGACAAGTGTCTGGTACCCTTTTCACTGCCGATGACGGGTGGCCCTACTATAAGAAACCGATTCGTTTTTCGAGTAATACATAATAATATAACTAGCTAAAAGCTTTGTGAGGGCTCGCGTCGTTTTTCTGCGTGGTAATAATCTTTAAGGCAGTTTTTTTTATATTTTAATAGTAACCAAACCTTGACTGAATGGATAAAAATTTTTATGTTAAAGCACAAATCAATATATGTGATAGTTTTTCCGTATAGTGTAGGTACCACAAAAGTGCTCAGGTTGTGCTTAAAAAATATCTATGGACGCTTCACACTACGTCAGTTTGACCCTGTGCTAAGTATCTAAAGGACTTGTGTTACGGGTAACCGACATGAATTAGCTTTTTTCAAAATTGAACTTACTTTTTGGCAAAAATTACAATATGATAGAATAATAAATAATATTATATCATATTGTAATATGAAGAGTACATAGATATGTACTCTTCATATTACGTCTGTCTGGACTCTGACCCCGAACTAAGTATTTGAAGAACTTGTGTTAGGATGATCAGAGTCCTGGAATTTTTATCTCATGGTGTGTCTTTTTTAAACCGCGCAATTGGCCCGCCACACTTTCCCACCAATGCTTTATATGTTAAGTATATTATATTTTGTCAGCTGTGATATTTGTTATTGAAAACATTAATTATTTTAATATAAACTTTCTGTTAATCTCAGGGTTCGTACGTCAGACCCAGGCGGTCTCAGGATTCTAACTTCCATGCATGCAGCATGACTAACTTATTTCTCAGTTTCGTATACAACTCGATCCTTTCTCGAATAGTATCCCGACTGCCGTGGTAGGTGCGAGCCTGCAAGTGTCATGTCACTCGAACTAGATTGTTTGCGCGCTTTCGGTACGGTCTACGGACAATTTATCCTAGAATAGATTTTACACCACGGACAGTACGAAATTGTTATACCTACAGCTTGTTATAAAAGAGATAGACGTCAAACATAATTTTTTTATTACATGAAAACCTTAAACAATAAAAAAGTAAATTACAAAATGTACGGTGAAGAAATACCTAATTGATTTACCAATTGATGGTATTGTACACGTCACGACTAACGACATCCCATATTTATGCCTATTAAAAACTGACCTAGTAGTTTTTTATAATAGTACTAGATGACGTCTGCAGGCTGCAACTCACATTTTTCCGAAAGAAAACTATCCTATATGCTATGTCAATTCCTGAGACTCAAAGTATCTTTGGTATCTGTATTTAGATATCGTTGTCTGTATACCTTTCAGTCAAATCGATTTGGTAGTTTAGGCGTGAAGAGGTAACAGACAGACAGACGGACAGACAGACACACTTTCACATTTATAAAAATATTAGTATAGACTATAGATTATTCATTCATTCTCGTTACATGATCGCGTTTTGCGATAAACGCGCAATGACAAAAGTTTAGATGACGCCGCGATCCGTCATCCTCCATCTTTGTCACGCGTCACGCAATAACGTAACCGTCATGACGCACCTCCTTTTCAATATTATTGAAAAGAAAATCGGCCAAGTGCGAGTCGAACTCGTAATAGGCAAAAACCATGTTGTTTGTGTTTCCCCCTGAATATTTATTTTTTCATATGATTTTTGTAATAAGACTTAAGAGACACAACGGGGCCGGGGGTGAAAAATAAAGACAACGACATAGCTTTCATGAATTTTGCGTGGGTAAACGTCAAATTAAATGTCAATTTTGACATTCACACTTTATAAAATCTATTCAAAAAGAAAAACATACAGAACAGCAGAACTTTTTGAATGTCACTCCAAAAAAGTGTACAACGCCGCTTATGCCTATCATCAAAACAAAGCCGTGTTAGAAACTTAGTTTTGCAAAAGAATCATCAAAGAAAAGAACTCATGTATAAATTATATTTCTGACCAGAGAATTATTTTTTGCAAACGCCTAAGATTGCATGTATTATTCATTATTCATCTATACATCTATACATAATATAATAAAATCGTAGGAAAGTCAATTCTGTACATTGAATATTTTTGAAAAATAATACTTGGGACGTGATCTACAATCGATATGGAAGCCAAAAATATATTTTTTAGAATTTTTGTCTGTTTGTCTGTTTGTCTGTTTGTCTGTTTGTCTGTTTGTCTGTTTGTCTGTATGTATGTCCGGGATAAACTCAGAAAGTACTGAATGGATTTACTTCAAATTTTGCACGAATATTATATAGAGGTCGGGTCAACACATAGGCTATATATTATGACGATATCACCTAGGGCGGGGGGAGGGGCTCAAGTTTCAATATTTTTAGTTTTTTGCTCATATCGCTAAAACGGTGCGTTGTAGAGAGAAAATGTCCTGTACGTAATGAAAGCCCATAAAATTTCCTACAAATTTCTCCTTCACACTTTGTATCTATCTTCCCTCCTTGCCATGCTATGAGCTTTTGTCTATCTTTTCTATACAAATTTCGAGTGTCGTTTGATTAACATGCTGGGAGCTTTGGCATCGGTCTTTTCTTGGGGGGGGGCTTCGCCCCTCCCAACCCTAACTAACTCCCAACCCCACCTCCCCAAATTTTGCTTCAGACAAAGCGGGGTTGCGGCGTTATACATCTTTTTTAAGAACAAAGTTAAAAACTAAACTACACATACGGTTTTCCAGTGTCGTTTGTTTTGGGGGGGCTGCGCCCCCCCAAACCCCCCCCCCCTTATTCCTCATGAAACTTTTGTTCATAATTAAAAGGTATCGTGGAGTTTGTATTGCGTCTTAATTATCCTTTGTAGGAACAAACTAAGTCATCTATCCCACCTCCCCAAATTTTGCTTCAAACAAAGCGGGGTTGCGGCGTTATACATCTTTTTTAAGAACAAAGTTAAAAACTAAACTACACATACGGTTTTCCAGTGTCGTTTGTTTTTAAACCCCCCCCCCCCCCCCCTTATTCCACATGAAACTTTTGTTCATAATTAAAAGGTATCGTGGAGTTTGTATTGCGTCTTAATTATCCTTTGTAGGAACAAACTAAGTCATCTATACATATAATAAAATCGTAGGAAAGTCAATTCTGTACATTGAATATTTTTGAAAAATAATACTTGGAACGTGATCTACTATACTAACGCGGACGAAGTCGCGGGCAACAGCTAGTTATTCATATTTTAAAACGCGGACGAAGTTTGAAGCGGACAGTTAAAAGTAAATACAAGATGAAACTGTGGGCTGCGATAAAAACTTGGAAGTTGTTGTCGTTAAATGGATCGTGAGGTTATAGGCTTTTCACTGTCACTAGCTTTTGACCGCTGCTCCGCCTGGGGAAACCATAAAGTTAATATACCTAGGTATATTAACTTTATGGGGGAAACGCAATATCTCATAGAAGCTATGTGTCAAATTTTATGATGAACTTTGTGGCTCGGTGGTTGACCGTTGAGCGTATGTTATGCGCTCAAGCCGGAGGTCGCATATTCGAACACCGTGGACAAAACAAAAAAGTTTTCGATATTCCCGAATCATGAATATTTGCAATTATTATGTACGTGATTTATCCAACTTATTTCAGCCGCTCTCAATTTTTATCAGGACTAACAAAATTCAAAATTGGCTTTTATTTAATGTAATATGCTTATGTAATATCATAAATGCAAAACTGTCTAGCGATCAGTCTATCTGACTTATCCCGGAAATTAATAAACTATCCCTTAAAAAATATATTAAAAGTAAGGTACGGTTCCAACGGGATAAACTATAAACTATTTGCGGGCGTCATCCAGAAGATTATAATTATAGGAAATTAAAAGGGACTGTTACTTCCTACTCACATGGTACCGGAATACCTCTAACCTACTAGTCTGAGGAATTTTTAGGTTCCGGGTATTGTTTATTGACTGTCGGACTTGTACCAACAGTTTACCGTCCAATACACCTATTAGCTCAATATCCGAGACGCTAGCAGAATTTTTACGATGCAGGTATTTACTTTAGCATTTAGGTCTTGTAAACATTGCTATTTTTGTAACCTGTTGATGTAGACCTAAAATACGACAGAAATAAACTGTAAAAACTAATAGGAGTCAAGAATCAGAATTGAAAATATGGAACTTAATCACTCGAATTTACCATTAAAAGCTAGATAAATTCTAATGTTTTTAAAAGCGTAGTGATAATCCAGAACTCGAAACATCAACCTTTAAACGAAATAACAATTTAATATTTTAATCGGTCCAACCGATTCCTAATCTGTAAGTAGCACCACCGGATGCTAAGATGCTACGGTCAGACACATTACACAGACAGACAGTCAGTCACACCAAACTTGTAACGCCCTCATTGTCGCTAGGGGTCAACAAAATATGTAGAAAACGATAATAAAAATTATATTGCTTATGGATAATATTATTGCGTTCCTGCAATAAAATAATAGCCATACTCATCGTGCTGGTTGGCCAAAGCGCCATAATATTTTAAGTAGAATTCTGAATATTATATTAAAGACTTTTTAACCGACTTCAAAAAAAGGAGGTTATCAATTCGACGCGTATGTATGTAATATTTCCAGAACTGCCCAGTTTTTGTATAATATGTTAATCTATAACAGCTTCTGAAAAAATGTGCCAAACTTCAAAAGTGTATGTATGTATGTATGTTTTTATGTTTGTCCGCGCATATCTCTAAAACTACAAGTCCGATTTAAGTGATTCTTTTTTTATTGTACTAGATATTGTTTAACTTAGGAAATAGTGCAAGTTTAATCAAAATCGGTTCAGTAGTTTTGGAGATAGGGAGTTTTAATTCTCAATTAAGTACGTACAATTTTGAAGTCGGTTTTATCTTTTTAAAATACAGTTATTTGGACATTACATTGGACCATGATTGTTGCCAATCTATTTCATGCACAATTGACGTCGGTAATGGGCAGTCAAAGACAAATACATATATTATACCCACGCCCATGAACGTAGAAAACAAGGCGGATGGAGTCTTATTATACACAAAACTGTGTCTTCAGAGTCGGCCAGGCTGACTGCATGTACACGGTCCGCACGCACACATTCTTACGCTACTCCATACCATTTGACAGGCGTAAGAATGTGTGCGTGGCTGACTCTGAAGACACAGTTCTGTGTATAATATTAAGACTCCGTCCGCCTTTTTTTCTACGTTGATGCCCACGCCTATCAATATACCTTACGAGTTACGTCACGTCATCATACCTCTTTCATTCTTTCACAATCCTCGAAATGTGACATGGCCACAATTTCCCAAATAACTTTAAAGTCCAAAAACAACAATACTATAACGCTTCCATTGCAAATTGTGCATTGAAATATCTATAAATAGTTCCTTACAATGTATGGGTAGGATTTGAATCAATTCGAAAACTTAGCTGCAGAGAGGATTGCCCATACGTTGTCGAACACTGGAGACGAATGCGGCCATTTCAGCGAAATATTCTTCCGAGCCAGCTGCGGAGACAAAGACTTTTAGAATTTTCTAGAGTTGTGTCGACTAGTCAGTAAAGACAGTCGGTAACTTTCATAGTCGTCATCGGCAATTTTCATAGTCGTCATTCGGCAATTTTCTCGTCACCGGCAATTTTCATAGTCGTCATCGGCAATTTTCATAGTCATCATCGGCTACTTTAATAGTCAACATCAGCTCTTCGTCGAAGAGCATGATGTTGACTAACGGCCGTTCCCAATATTTGATCTATCTCTTACTTGAGATAGGAATAGCTCACATTAGACATTAGCTCCATATATTTTATGTCAATTCTATGTCAGCTGCGATCGGTTGTATATCAAACTAGAGATAGATTGAATATAGGGAACGGCCATTAATAAACCAACCGTTATCGTTACCGTTCGACATTGCCGACCGGTAACGAAAATTGTAGGATCAAACATAGATGTCCTAATATTATAAATATGTGAAAGTGTATTTGTATATATTTATGTCTGTTTCATAACTCTTTGCGGTTAAACTACATAAATACTGTGTGAAATAAAAGTTCAATTTTCAAGTTCTTTCAATTGATTTTGGTTGAATTTTGAATGGATAAAATACGATAAGTTTAATCCTGAAATAATGTGCGGTAAAAATCGCAACATTTTTGCAACACAAAATATAGTTCTTCACAAGAAAGTGGGGGCCAACATCAAGCTATAAAATCCTCATGTAGATCGAAATGTTTCTTTAAAGTATTCATTTGAAATCAAACTCAGTTGGAAAAGTCTGGAGAAATACGAATTTAGATTTGCTCAGAAAAAGTGCATCGAATAGGTCCTATTCGATGCACTTTTTCTGACCAAATCTGGCGATGCATAACGACCTATATCGAGTTTAAATCTTAGTGCATTTGATTTTAAAAATATTTTTAACTAGATGACACCCGCAACTCCGTTGCGGAAAAATTCGTTTATCGCGCGGGAACCGTACATTTTTTCGGGATAAAATATTGTATCCTATGTCCTTTCCCAGGATTCAAAGTATCTCCATAGTAAATTTCAACCAAATCGGTTCATCAGTTTAGCCGTGAAGAGGTATCAGACAGACAGACAGACACACTTTCGCATTTATAATATTATTAAAGTCAATCCATGACTTCATGCGTAACAGCTATAGTATCTTGCGGTTCCGTACGCACCAGAGTAATGTCCATGGAAACCGTACATTTCTCGGTCTATCTTACAAGGAAATACACGAAACGAGTCAGACCAGCTGCAGGGCTAGCATGACAACAGTAGACATGGGAAAGAATCGACATACTGACAGATTTTATATTTTATTTGTTTATTTCTACGGAAGAATAGATAAAGTGACAGTTAGACAAGACAAAGTGACAGTTAGACAATGGATATCCGCTATTTTGTCGATGAAATCTGTCAGTATGTATGTCGTGTCGATTCTGTCCCATGTCTAATGTTGTTATGCTAGCCCTACTGGTGGGGAAAGCCCCAAGCCATACGTTTTCTTTATCGCTTCTTTATAGAATTGCCGACCAAAATGCATGGAATTGACATGACAATATTATGAGTATAAAGGCCGTCACAGACTTAACTATAATATATATTAATATGTTTATAGCTAGGCATATTACTATATATTTTCTATACAATTTTCGCGTGACCACACACTCAGCTATAATATATATATTTCTGGTCTCAGTGTGCTTAGTACGGTATATTAATATATATTATAGCTAAATCTGTGACGGCCTTGATGACGACTTTAGGCGTCTCCCAGACAGACGCGGCCTGCGGTGGCGGTCAGTTGGATGACTTGAGAGTTCTAGGAACGACACAGACACACGCGGCCACGCGGCCAGGTCATCCAACTGACCGCCACCGCTACCGCCACCGCAGGCCGCGTCTGTCTGGGAGACATCCTATCGAACACCGATGTCAATTTCATACATTTTGATCAGCGATTCTATAAAGAAGCGATAAAGAAGACGTCTTGTCTAAAAGGCCAAGTCTGTTTTCAGTCCAACCCGATCAATCAGCTTCTCTCTAAATTGGGGACGGTACATTCATTGTATCCTTTTTACCCTTCGGATACGTAACCCAAAATATCAAACGACCCAAGCTTTTATTAAAATAATGAATCACAAATTGAATATTATTAAAACTTAGGTCCATTCTTTCGATCAATTTAAATTCTCTCCCTTAGTTTCGTAGGCGAAAAAACTCTAATTATTCTCAGCAAAACGGAGGCCTTCACAAAAGAGCTACTTAGTGTTTTGAGGCACGATTTAATTAAATACTTTTAGGCATTAAACAATAAAGCCTAGCGCGGACGGGCGACAAAAGTAACCCTTATCTTGCGAGTTGCGACAAGTAATTATGGCGCTATATTGGAAATAACGTCCTTTTTGACGTAATATTATAGGACTCTCAGAAACGTTACAAATCTGGTAATAAGATATACATATCTTCATAGCCTTATCTAGGTTTGAGAAGAACCAGAAACACGATTAATGTATTTTGCCTCGACATTTAATTTTCGAAATGACCTCTTAAAAATACGAAATTTGAAGATTATTTTTAAACGAGGATAGATGTATTGTAGGAAATTAGTCTAATTGATAGACACCTTTGCAACTCAGAATCGTATAGAAGCATTTTGCTTAAATGCTCCTAGTTATTTTTCAAACAAACAAAATTACGTTTTTTCGCATGTTTTCCGAGCGAGCCGATGGCTTCTGGCCGCAGCGTATTCACGACTTTATAGTCATACAAATTAAGTATTAAATTACCCTTGCGGTAAAATTACTTTCAATATAGCGCCTTAACAAGCGTTTGACAGCGTATATGGGGTGGCCAACCGGTCGATCGCGACTGTTAGACCAGTCGATCGTGGCCAAGCGAAAAATATTAATAATTAGCCGTTGGGGCCACCCACGGAGCTCCGTGGGTCCACGCCTGGTATATTTCATCGTATCTGCTGTCTGTCAGAAGTTTTGAATTCGAAAATTTCGACAACCCGATCTACAATTTGCATTATTATATAAATATTCGACATTATGAAACAAAGAAATCTCTAAAAATAGTATTCTCATAAAAGTCACAAAATTTTTTGGCATTTGACTAATAAAAAAGAAAAGAAAATGTTAAAGCCCTTTCGCTTACAATTATCCAAGCAGAAGCCAGTGTAGATTGCAGCGCGTTTTTTCGGTTTTTAGTAAAGGAAATACCTAATATCGTTAGATGTTTTTATTAAACTGATTATACAAAACACATAGCACCGCTCTAAAGCTGGTGCTAAAGCTATAAGCTGGTGTACCAATGTACATACGTCACGGTACGGTTTGTGATGCTTTCTTACCTTAATATATTTTAGTAATTCAATAGCTAGAACAAAGAAAAACCATGGCGTTCTTAATTTTACAATTCTCAAAGAATTATTGAGTCTTAACTAGAGAGGTATATTATAATAATAATAATAGCTCCCACACCGGTTTCGGTGACGGTGGCTGGTTTTCATCGAAACCAGGCCAGGTACGCAGGAGTAATTTTATAGTGCCCGAGTGTTTGCGCAGTACACAAGAACACTCTCTATTCCTTTACTCTGATAACCCAGTGTGACGGAAGACCGACACGACAGGTGAGAGATTAGGCGCAGGACCGACTTTTTACATGCCCATCCGACGCATGGATCATCTTAGTTGTCAGACAATCAGGTGATCAGCCTGCATTGTCCTAACTAAACTTGGAAATAACATGTTTTCAACGCGGGAATCGAACCCACGACCTCCGAGTCAAGAGCCGCGCTCTATACCACTAGACCACGGAGGCGGAGGGTACTTGAGAGGTGATGCTAATGTTGTTGAATGTTGGCTATGCAAAATAATATGTAATGTTTAGATAGTTTTATATATATGTCGGATGGTCAGAGTTTAGATCAGAACCTTCAGACATTGTGGGCTTAGATGGGTATCGTGCAAAAGAACAAAACTTGTAAAAATCAAGTCTTGTCTTCAAATCAGAGCACTAAATTATTATAACACTGTACACAATCACTATTCTCTCGACACTATACACGAACACTTCACTGTACACTACACTACACTGACACAAAGCGAAACGTAGGACAGTTTCATAAGCACTTGTTGACTGGTCGACGGCTGGAGCGAGAGTGAACGACGCTCCGCCCCACCAGAGCTTTACGACTCTGTCGAAGCGCGCCATTTCTAAGTTGCACCAATTCGCCGCTTGGTGGCGCACTTGCGCTTCGTTTCGTGTCTGTATTCATGACCGGATACGACACGGCCATCCTGCGACGACGTGCGTCCTCGCACGTTAATCTGAAACAGTATTGAAACAAGCACAGTATGCGCTCGACCATTCCTGACGCTTCATAATGCTGTCAATGTATGTTGAAAGAAGTTCATAGTTTATCAATCAAACTTGATTATTATAACCAACCATAAATTCTATTCGCAAAAGAACCTTAAAAACAAAATTTGACAGCATTAGTCTAAAGACATTTGATTCTTAACTAGTACTAAAACTCAAGATTAAACCTCATAATTGAAAACGGCTCAAGTCTTAGAGCATTAAACCAGACGCTCAAGTACCATTGATGAGATGTATTCTCAAAAAAATCACATTTAACTTCGGTTACTCATTCGTGGTCAAGATTCACAACACACAAAGCGAGTCAGTCACATGACTCTATGGTCTTGGCTTCCAGGCTAGACCCGACCACAGCATCCAGAGCTACTGCCCTCCGCGTACCCACGGACAACCACAAGGGTCGATACCGATTTCTACTAGGCTACGGCTACAGTACAATGGTATGGTCTCCGAAGTCCGACCCAACGAACCGAGTATCCGAAAAACACCACTAAAACAAATGCACTAAACATCTTCAACAACATCAATAGGTACTTCGCACTCAGGCATTTTTCTAAGAGGATCATGAGCGAATTTGTAAGTACGTTTGTTCGTCAACGACTTTTAAAGATATCGGTCATCATCTAAAAGTTCTACAATTTGAAATGGACCTCTAAATTTGGCATCCAATTTGGTTTGGTTACGTTCTTCATTTTCTATCCAAACATCCCAAACGAAATCACAACTATGGAGAGAAATGAAAACTAACTATTTACTACTTTCAATTTCTCTTAGCAATTAGATTTGTTCAAAAAAAAGCATTAAAAATGGTTTAAACTAATCAACTCTTCTAAGTAATTTACTAAGTTACGACTAATCATGTACCTTTTGAGAATCATGAATTTTATCAAAATAAATTCAATGACAAATCAATGGAATGCCTTAGGATCCACATTCTCAGTTCATAGGTTTGCAAACCTGCGCACACACAGCAACTCATACAGAGTGCCCGAGTCACACCACGACTCAATGATCAATGCTACACGGCATGATCCAACTGTACCATCCAGGACTACCGCAATACCGCCTATCCACGGACTACCCATAGGGCAGATGCCGATTTCTACCGGACTACGGCTACAGTATCCTGGTACAGTCTCCACACTTTTGAATGTGAACCCTACACAGCTTTTGACTCTGGCAACATTTCTTAAGTCTCCACCTCATTATCCTCATCAATCTCAATAGGTACCTGACTTTCGGGCATCTTTGGAATACTAAAATAGCATTTTTGAGATCAAACGGCATTGTTAAAAATTCAAACTGTCCCTCTGGTGAAATGAATGCGGTACGCTCAATCGAGTCTGCCTGTTCAGGTATTAATGGAATCCACTGGCACAGTCCAATTTTCTGAAGTAATTGGCACCATATAACCTTGTAATTTGGTCAGTAATTAATTATTATCACTAATCACATTCACTGAAGATAGTCACTAAGTCTTAAAGTAATTTTAAGATCCAATCACATAATCATTCCAGAGTATCAACTGACAATTTTGCTATCACAAGTCTGTTACAACTACACACAATAATTAAGTCTTACAATAATTGATTTCTGTCAACACACAGCCCTGTGGTCTGCAACCACATCTCATTACCCTAAACCTAGGGTTCCCTGGTTTCCAATGAAACCCGACCTCCACCAGAGTTGACTGCTTACCGCGTACTCACGGACAACTCAAAGTTGACACCGATTTCTATCGAGCTACGGCTACACGACAACCTCTGGTACAGTCTTATCAATTTGTAAACTTAATTATCAGTCTCTATGTCATCATTACTATTTAGTTCCTCAAAATTGTCAGTTACACTCTGATTTTCGGGCATTCTGCGTAATCTATCATGAGCGTACTTATATTTTCATGGTTAAATCGGTGATTTGAACTGGACACAATAATTGAATCGTCGATAAATGTTACTATTGCCAATACCAACTAAAGAAATTACGTTATTTAGTCGTTTACCTCGTTACTAGCAATATTTTCTTTAATTAATGTACACTCGGCACCAGAATCAAATTGAAAATTAAAACACTCACAAAGCGACTTACAGTACTAGATGGGGTTATGACTTCACACACAGGTCGACACGCTTCACTGTTGGGGTGGCAGCAGCGCTAGATCCACCCGCAGTACAGCAGCTGGCGATGTGGCCAAGGTTGCCACACTTGTAGCAGGTGATAGCGTTGCTGCTGGCTGGAGAACGCTGTACCGCCCCTGACGCCGAAGAAGTAGACGCAGGCTTCTTAATATCATTCTTCTGCGTGCGACAGTGTGCTTGCTTACGTCCGAGCTCACCACACGCATGACATTTGATTTGCGAAAACGTTTCTTGCTTCATACGTTTCTCGTTCGTTACGTCATGTCGAGAATCCACAGGAGTTTCACCATCCATCCACGTTTTAAAAACGAAAAGGCCTTCAGTTCTTGTTGCAGCTGACTGCGCGTTGTTAGCTCCGTTGTAAATGCGAGTCGTTGCAGGCGGCTGTCAATTTGTGCCAAATAAGCGACCACAGTTGACACTGCAATTTGTTCTACGCTCACATTCTTCCATCGGCTGAGCAGCGACGTTATGAGACAACTGGCGTAGGCGGAATAGGTCTCGTTTTCTTTTGGCTTTTCATTATTCAAATTTATGAGGGTAGCCGCTAAAGTTTCAACGTTTACAAATCTAGCCGTGAATAACTCTTTAAACTGAGGCCAAGTAATTCCTGGATAGGTAATTTGTGGCAGCCATGTCGATGCGGAGCCTTTTAATGCCTTACTTAGCATCACAATCAGTTGCCCGCCTAGGACAACATCACCGTACAAACAAAGATCGGCCGTTGCGCACCATGATCGCGCATCCGCGTCTTGCCTATCCGGATTAAATTCTGGCAAAATAACGTTATTGCTCACAGCTGGGGTCCTCAATGTTTATCAATTCACGGATTTGTTGATTCTGAATTTCAAAAAGTAACCGCCATTGATCTTCGTTTTTGTCAAGGTTATTTGCGTCTTTTGCACGATTTGATCCCAGTTCTGATGTCGGATGGTCAGAGTTTAGATCAGAACCTTCAGACATTGTGGGCTTAGATGGGTATCGTGCAAAAGAACAAAACTTGTAAAAATCAAGTCTTGTCTTCAAATCAGAGCACTAAATTATTATAACACTGTACACAATCACTATTCTCTCGACACTATACACGAACACTTCACTGTACACTACACTACACTGACACAAAGCGAAACGTAGGACAGTTTCATAAGCACTTGTTGACTGGTCGACGGCTGGAGCGAGAGTGAACGACGCTCCGCCCCACCAGAGCTTGACGACTCTGTCGAAGCGCGCCATTTCTAAGTTGCACCAATTCGCCGCTTGGTGGCGCACTTGCGCTTCGTTTCGTGTCTGTATTCATGACCGGATACGACATATAATATATTATGGATTTGCCGTCAATTATTGTTCTTTAAATAATTTGATAGATCCATCCACTATCCTCTCACAATTTGACATAGCAATTAGCAATAAGACACGCGACGTCGCGAGTCGCGATCTCGTGTAGTTCGTTTGCACCGAACCTGATAAAATTATACAATAATATTTTATCACGCGGAATCCTAATTAGGTGTGCTATTCAGTTAATTGTTAACGCTGCGTTAATAAATTAGCTACTAAACATACTAACTGCTGAATGATAAAGGGGTATTAAGTAAACTCTTACATTTAGCACTAGTTAAATATTACTTATAATAATATTTAACTACTGCTAAATATTATATGTAATATTTAACTAATTCTAAATGTAAGAGTTTACTACATACTGTTCAATAGATTATAATAGTTTATGTTTTATTGAAATAGTCTATAGCAAAATTTAGGTTGATATTTTATGGATTAAGTACTTATAGAGATCCATAATTCGTGTCTATAATATTATGACTACCTCACTTATGATACAAAAAGTCTACACAAATTGATTATAAATACATGTATTAATGTGTATAATGTATTGCATACACAATATTACAAAACACACACGAATGTACTTGTGCTGTATATTTACATAATATATTTTGGTTGCCCCCGTAGTCCGTGGTCCAGTGGTCTAGTGCGTCGCTCTTGACTCGGAGGTCGTGGGTGCGATTCCCGCGTTGGAAACATATTATTTCCAAGTTTGGTTAGAACAATGCAGGCTGATCACCTGATTGTCTGACAAGTAAGTTGATCCATGCGTCGGATGGGCATGTAAAAAGTCGCTCCTGCGCAGGCGCAGGAAGACCGATGAAGACGGAAGACCGACACGACTGGCGAGAGATCAGGATCTCTCGCCAGTCGTGTCTCCGGTCTTCCGTCCCACTGGGTTATGAGAGTAAAGAAATAGAGAGTGCTCTTGTGTACTGCGCACACACCTGGGCACTATAAAATTACTCTTGCGTACCTGGCCTGGGTTTCAATGAAACCGGCACCGTCACCGAAACTGGTGTGGGGAGTATATTTTGGTTGCAAATAGTTTTTTGAAATCTTTTCTCCGAGGTGTCAAAGTTCTGTGCCTCGTCTTACCATTTTAACTATTATTTTAACTATTATATAGTTTATTGCATTACTCCATCTTGATGCATCTCAATGTCATTGGCCAAGTTACACAAGTTCTCTTAATCAGGTTTGTCAGTTGCTTGCAGAGCCAATTCTCTTCAACGGAGGATGACGTCAAACTTCTAAGCAAATCCTCTCAACGCTCACTTCAATAGATTTCGTACTGTCAGAGAAATTGATTCATAGACAGTTGACGCGCCTACGAAAATTAAGCTGCGCGTCCACCGGGTCGGAATCGGAGCATACGGTGCGGATTTATAATTTGTCAGGCGCAAAAATAATGTTCCAGTGGATGCAGTAGGTACCATATAAATCAATGCAAAGCAGCAAATCCGTCCGCTGCGTACGCTCCGATTCCGATCCAGTGGACGCGCACCTTAAGGGCCCGGGTTACCCTCGAAATTTTCATACATTCTTAATACCAAAATCATTTTCTCATACGAAAATATTTAACATGTTTGAGTTATTTTTCAGCTTAAGATAGTTATTACCTAGGGTCCTGGACAAATTTTTTTTACAAAATATTTATATACTAAAAAAAAAAATTTTGTGTTTAAATATTTTTTAGTAAATTTACTACTAGATATTTAAACACCAGAAAATAGACAAAAACACTAAAAAATATATAAATAAATAGTAAATTTACTACAAAATATTTAAACTTTAAAAAAAATTTTTTATTATTTAAATATTTTGTAGTAAATTTACTATTTATTTATATATTTTTAGTGTTTTTGTCTATTTTTTGGTGTTTAAATATTTAGTAGTAAATTTACAAAAAAATATTTAAACACAAAAAATTTTTTTTTAGTATTTAAATATTTTGTAAAAAAAATTTGTTCAGGACCCTAGGTAATTACTATCTTAAGCTGAAAAATAACTCAAACATGTTAAATATTTTCGTATGAGAAAATGATTTTGGTATTAAGAATGTATGAAAATTTCGAGGGTAACCCGGGCCCTTAAGCCTTTAGGGCGCCTTTCCTGTAATGGTGTCGCCCGCGCGCGGATCTTATACGCATATTATAATTTACAAATTTACGTGAATTTTTAACAAAATACACGACCAGTTTCTAGTATAAGAGTATAATATTATCTCCCTATCAAATTTCACTTCAATCAGAGGAGTTAAAATATAATGAGGTAGGTAATATAGAAACAACATAAAATCAGAAGGTAACTGACACAATGTCACATTTTATTAGTACAGTTTTGAATACATAAATCATTCCGTACAAACTCGAGAAACTCGAGAACTGCCAAGTCTCGGGTCACGTATGCGCCGATCGAGTTACAAGTTTTATGCAAAGTTTTCATTTAAATCCGAATTCTAAGCTACATAGACAAACTTCCACTAAAATAAATCAATGAGCAACATGCGATTTTACTAAATGAAATTGAGATTTTGTTTACAGAGGTAAAGACTATTAACGCGACAGGCGATCGCGACACATTAAGGCCGTCACAGACTTAGCTATAATATATATTAATATGTTTATAGCTAGGCATATTAATATATATTTTCTATACAATTTTCGCGTGACCACACACTCAGCTATAATATATAGATCTGTACAGTTTTCATAAAGAAGCGCACTGTTTTTTGAAGAGATCTTGTACAGTTTTTTCACAAATTGCACAGTTTTTTTAAGAGAGCTGTACATCTTTCGTAGAGAGCTGTACAGTATTTTTACAAAACTGCATAGTTTTTTGCGAAATTGAAAACTAATGTCCGACCGAAACCGAATTTTCAACCGAAACCGACTTTTCAGTAGTATAATATGTACTTAGGTCTGGTATATATTTATAATAAAAACCATAAATATGTGTAACGTATAAAAACTAAAACGATAAAATATTATGTTGTACTATCTCTGTTGTCAAGTAGGTACTAATAATTGTGAATACACTGGTAAATTTATTGAGTACTCCATGTTTTTTTACGTATTAGATCATAGATATCTAATTAAAAATATTATTCATAAAATTTATATTAATAATAGTTTTATCATAATATATTTTAAGCTTTATAGGCTTAAATACGAGGCGCAACGTTACTTAACTCGTATTTTTAAATTGAAATTGCCGTAAACTCCGGAGAGTTAAAAGAATCGTAGTTGATGCATTACAAAGAGCTATGCCTAATCAAGCTATTATTTAAGCTAAAATAGCTAATGGCACAAAAATATTTTTAGCGATACTAAGTTTCATAGACACTTACCCAATCTCTTTTAACATACACACATTTCTGTAAAACTGACAAATAGATTAAAGTTAATTAATCATTAAAATATGTCTCAGAAACGGATATTAGTGGTAAATACCAACTGTACATGTACATGTAGGGCTAGCATAACAACAGAAGACATGGGAAAGAATCGACATACAGATTTTATCGACAAAATGGCGGATTTCCATTGTCTAACTGTCACTTTGTCTAATCTTCGGTAGAAAGAAACCGTTTCTATGGTGACCATGCTACACCTGCAGGTTGACAAAAGTATCGATATCGCGTTCTTCACGTCCAGCGTGAACAGTATCCTACTCCGGAACAAACACTTGGAGCCGCTCCAGATCCGTAAATCGGGAACTGCTGGTGGAAATGATTTCGAAGTAAGGACAGGCCCCGACAAATATTTGCGTGACATATTATGCAACAAAAAAAAACTGAAATCTCAATATGTACGACTATAATATTATGACGCCCACAAATCCATTGCGCTGGTTTATGGCGCGCAACCGTAAAATTATTTTTCCGGGATGAAAAGTAGGCATACCATGTTCTTTACCCAGGACTCAAAGTATGTCACAAATTTTATAATTTTCTCTGGTCTCCTCCATATTATTCTAATTACTATTTATACTTCGCTATTCTAATCTACTTACTGAACATAAAAACATGTCTGATATTCAGCTTTGTCATTTGCCGTCCGCGTTCGGTAAGTTAAATAATATTATGAATCGTTAGTGTCCTAATAAAATAAAAATAAATTGTCTTATTTTATTATTTAAGTAAACTTTTCACAATGTCTATGTGTTGACCTACCATCGATTCGGAAAGTAAACCGGCGAGAAGAACCGGCGCGCGGCGTAAGAGAATAGCGTTAGTGCCCAAGAATATGCCCTGTCCTTACGCTTATTACACTAACAACTCTACAGTTCAAACTCATGTTTCTTTGAACAAGGATAAAACCGTTTTTATATTTTGTATTGCGGAAATGTAATTAGCGAAAAACGAGACTCTGTTTCTATTTATTTACAGCTTAATGTAAACAAAGTTTAGTATAGTCAGCTATATATCACCACTTTACGCCTAAGCCGCTGAATCGATTTTTCCGAAATTTGGAAAGGAGATACTTTGAGTACGGGAAAGAACATAATTATTATTAATTATTGTGATACTTTTTATCCTGAAAAAAGGTACGACTTCCTTGTGCTAAGAAAATTTTTGTGCAACGCAGTTACGGGCGTCATCTAGTGTTTGAATAATATATTTTCGCTGACTATTTTATGATTTTGGTTACCGTTTAGCATTAAGCAATTAACTAGCGGCTTGTCATGTGAATCTAAATTATACTTCGTTGCTGCATCCTATGAGATTTAATAAACCTGTAGTCCGAATTTTGTGGTACTGCATCATCACACGCCATTTAGATATTATTTATTTAATTTAAAACTGAAAAAAGACAATCAATTAGTTTTATAGTACTTCCGCCTTGCTTTCCTAGATGGCGGTGTTAGTTCGTCCATCATTCGTTTTTCGTGTGCGGCATCGTCAACACGTTATCCTTTTTAAATTAATTTCTACAGTGTTAAAGTGTTATAATTAGTGTAAATCGCCGAATAATATTGGAAAAAGAAAGAATAAGGATGATTACGAACATATTCGCCGCAAAATACGGCGATTGGAAGTAAAATTACGCTGCAACAAAGGAAAAGGTACCAAACTACCCGCATTAATTTTTAAAAATATTATGAATTTTTTCTTTGTTCTCAGCTATGGCATGGTAACGATACGTTAAAAAAGGACTATCTTAACGGGTTAATACGTGATATTAACCAGATAGTCAACCTTTTGTACCTTAAGGGGTAATACGCGATATTATCCAGGTTACAAACTGAGTCGTGATGATACGTGATATCATCCTGAAAGCAACTTTATGCTTTTGCTTATTCACACCGGACAAGATCCGAGTCATCAGCGTCTTCCTCCCGGGAAGGCCGCTGCGATAACGAGCACTCATCCGACGACAAAAGGCGCGATGAAGACATCGACGCGCGGGAGGCTCAATCTTGCTGAGGAACTCCACAATCTTTAGCCGACGTCAAAGAAGGGGATTATATGGAGTCGGCCGCGCCTGCAACGGCGTCGCCGCAGGCCGTACCGCCGACATCAGCGCCGCTGAGCCAACCAGAAGCCACCGTGCCAGTAGATCCTAACCAAGAATCTACTCCCAGGTTACCACTTGAAATACTAAATATTCTTGGCAAGGCCAATAAAACAGAGAAAGCCCTAGGCGAACGCATTCCCACCGAACTCTCTGAACGTTGGGGTAAAATCTTGGTCGATGGTTTGGCTAAGGAATACAAGGAGTCGCTTGTGGCGAAGATTCTTATACCGACTAACTTTTCGCTGTCACAAGCGCCTAAACTCAATCAAGAGGTAGCCGCAGTTCTACAGCAGGCTGCAAAAACCGATAATTTTTTCCAAGGCGTAAAAAGCGACGTCTACCTTTTCGGTGAAAAGCGCTAGCAACAAGCACTGCCGGGCAACTCCCGAGCTCCTCCTCGTCAGCAGTACGCGAGGCCAGCGCTAGCAGCGCCGGCCCGCCCGCACGAGCCGCAGCCGTCGACACGTCGGCGAGGAGGGCCCAGCAGCCCCCGCGCCGCGGCCGCCCCTACGCGAGCGCCAAACCGAGCAACGACAGGAGAACGCCGCTACTAGAGGTACCTCACGCTGGCCGCATCCAATTCTTTTTACGCAATTGGCTTCTAATAACCTCCGACAGCACGGTGCAGTGCTGTCTTATGCTAAAGGATATTATAAAATACCCTTCTGCATTGAGTTATAAGTCCCTTCTGTAAGCCACCTTACCAACGTGTGGAACCAAGTAATCCACCTTTTACAAAGAGTCAGATGAGCAAAGCAATAAGTGAACTCAAACAATTAGGTGCTATTTCAGTATGTAATGAAAATTTGCCAGACCAATTTATTTCATACATTTTTCTTACACCGAAAAGTATCGGTGGGTTAAGATTTATATTCAACTCAAAATTACTTAAATACATTTTTAATTTGCACGTAATCAACTTTTAAAATGGAAGATATTCGCACTGCTATAAAATTGGTCTTTTCAAATGCCTATATTCCTCATATCTCAATCTCAAAATATCTCAATCGATCTCAAGGAATTGCTTGTGCGGTGTGCCGATTCATACATTACATAAATTTATTATTATTATTATTATTATTATTATTATTATTTTTTGAGATTTCGATTTCATGATAATCTTTGTGAATTTAACTGCCTTCCTGTACGGCTTAAGTTCTGTGCCATTTATATTTGTAAAGCTTCAAAAGCCTCTTTTTATGTGGTCAAGAAAGCAGGGCCATCTAGTGGTCGAAATTCGAATCGAAATCTAAAGATTATGCTACTATATAATAGGTCAAAATTGAAACAATTAGGTTTTATTATCAACTTTGAGAAAACTAGTATGACGCCTTCACAACTTTGTAGATTTATTGGCTTTGACCAATGATATTATATTAGCTTTGACATAATATTAAATACTCAAGTCATGCAGTTACTCCAGAAATTTTCTAACTAGCCAACGAAATCCATAACAAAGCGCGATTTCGCGAAGTTCATTGTTTTGCAGCACCCTCTGTGTAAGTTTTTAAAAAAAAACCAAAAGTTCACCCTAACTAATTTATTAACCCAAAATTAAACTAGTTACACTTTACTACGACTTCCCACACGTTACTTGCCCGGCTTCCAGAATCTAACTGACTTATGAAATGAACTAGAAATGAATGCTAACCGAAAACTGCAACGTAAATGGAAAATTATGGAAGAATATAGAAATGCTTATTAAACGTAATGTGCTAACTAAATAGGGATGTAACAGCTCCCCCCTTTTGACGAAGCTTTATCTCTTTAAGATAAGCGAAGTTAAAAAGATAGAGACGTAAAGTGTGCGAAGTCTACAAAACATAGAAATATAAAACATTGAAAATGAAATAGAAAACTTATATAAAACATCGAAAACACAAATGAAATAGAAAGTAAATATCTAAAAATAAAACATCGTTGATATTATCAAAACATCATTAAAATATCAACATAGTAAAACTTCATGAAATAGAAAAATCGTAGACTTCACAAAAATAAAGACATTGAAAATAAAACGAGACAAAAATATATGATTTGTTTCAAAGTTAAAATAAACAAAATTATTTTGAATTAAAAATTTAAATTTCTATTAGAAGAAAATTGACTTTTGTCAAAAATATTTGCTCGATGTTGTAACGGCAAGGATTTAACTGATTGCCTTTCTTCATCTGAGGATGAAATCTGAGTCATCTCAATAGAATTTGAAATTTTAGATTTATTTTGAATACGTTTTTTATTATTACATTGATTAAAAATCTGAATGCAACATCCTGACTCATTCATAGAGTTTTTATTTTTAAAACATCTGAAAATCTTATACACAAAATACAAAAATAGAAACACAATTAAAATATAAGTAAATGTAGAATAATATTGGCCATATTTAATAAAATGAGATTCCTTTTCTAAATTGTTAAGTTCAATTTCTAAACTATCCATTTGATGTGAGGCATATTTTAAAGAGTCTAAATTTATTTTACTTAAGGAAATAGGAGATAAATGTGGTAAACTTTTATTAAATATGTCCTTCTTACAACAATCGTCTTCGGTAATATCAAAGCTTATATCTAAAGGAGATTTAATCATAAAAGAATAAGAATTAGTTGGTACCAATTGTACAGTTTTAGAATAGCCGACACAATCAGCTGTTAATTTTACAATACCAGTACCCTGGATAGAAAAATCATTAATTTCATCATCACAACGAATAGTTAACTTATTTGGTTTTGACTGTACAAAAATCCATTTATTATTTTGCAACTTTTGCCATATATCGATATTACCGTAAAGAATTTTAGAATTACATTCAGAGGGCAACGAAAGTGTGACCTCGGTTAAGATTTTCGATTCACAATTTGGATTACTAACACAAGAGTAAATGTTGAACAATTCACAAATAGAATAATTACTTGTTATTAATTTACAATCATTTAAAGAGCTCAGCATAGCATAATGCAATCTGTCGTCGCTCAAGGCGATATATGAGTCAGAGGGTTGAATTAACGCGAAAGTATTATGAGCATCATCATGAGGAGTTGGTAAAGGAATATTTTTATACACCATAAATTTTTCAGGTGTGACTAAAGGAATTTGTAAAATAAAAATTATTTTATTATTTAAGAAATAGGAACTAAGTTTAGAAATATCGATTAAAATATGTATATTTTCTATACTAAGAGAAATTGGGAACTCCAATTTTTTACTTATTTGATTACTATGCTTAATTAACTCATTATAGAGACTTATAGGATTAATTACACTAGGATGTAAAACATTTACTTTAGAAAATAAGATAGAATTTAAGGTAGTATCTAGTAAATTAGAAATAGTAAGTAAAGAACCTTCGATAATATTAAGTAAATTATTTAGTTTAGAATTGTATAATAATAAATTATCTGTATCCGTAATTTTAGAAAGAATATTATTCATATTATTAATTTGCGTATTTAATTTAATTTCATTTTGATTGAGCTTGTAAATAGTATTATTAAAATTATTAATTGTAGATTTTATAACGTGTATATTATCACGCATTAAATGAAACATTTCAGATTCGCTTTTCTTACAAGACTCAATTGCAGCATCATATTTTCTAGCATCGTCAGCATCTAACGTGCCGAAGAAAAACTTTAAAATTTCGCCACCAAATTCTAGTGACCGTTTGACTTTACTTGTCTTATGATCAGAAATAATATGAGACAAAGATTGTAATTTAATACTGTTGCTATGAATCAAGACCTCGATAGGGTTAGATATGTCTTTACAAAAATTTAAATCTTGCGATTGAATCTTGTTACAAATATCAATTGTATTAGATAAAAGATTTTGTATTTTATTTAAATAAGGCTCAAGAGAAAATAAATCGATATGCGTAACAACTTTCCAATAATCATTATAAAAATTAACATAAGTAACAGGTTCAAAATAGATTCCTGGACTATGCGATATAGAAATGATATTTGACTCCGCGTCGCTGCGGCAAAAGCCATGACAGCATAATATTCTGAAAAGAAAGAGACGAAATATGTTTTTATGACATAGAGTTAGAAAGTTAAGATGTGGCAGGCTTAATTTCATTAGTATGATGTTTGACATTTTTGCGACCTATTTGTAGAGTCACATTATGTTTATTATGAACTTTGAGAATTTTATATGGGCCTTTCCATATAGGAGATAAGGCTTTTCGCAATCTATGATGGTGTTTTAAATACACCATATCACCTGATTTATAAGAAACTTCGCGAGAATTAGAATCGTAATATTGTTTTGACCTTTCTTTACTACTGATAAGGTTCTGAATTGCTTTTTCGCGACTAAAGCGCATTCTATATTGTAAAGCACGAATATATTCATTATAAGTTGTATTATTATTACTTTCATATAAAGAGCTAGGAATAGAAGGTTTATAACCGAACAATAGTTCATGTGGCGTAAAATTAGTAGAAGAATGCGGCGTCGTATTATAAGCTAAGATTGCAGTAAATAAATAACAATGCCAATCGTTTTGATTCTCGTTGACAAAAGATTTTAAATATTCTTTTAAAGTTGCATGAGAGCGTTCTAGTGCGCCATTTGTTTGAGGATGATAAGGAGTAGTAAATAATGCTTTTACTTTTAAAATTTCAGTTAATTGTTTAAATAAATCAGACGTGAAGGGCGTACCTAAGTCTGTTAAAATAGTTTTAGGAAATCCGAAAAGAGACATAAAATGAACAAGATTTCGAGCTATTTCGTCACTCGTCGACGAAACCATAGGATAAGCGCTAGTGAATTTAGTGAGATCATCTTGTAATGTTAAGATGAATTTAAAATTTTTGAAACCCGCGTCGGGAAGAGGACCCACTATATCGAGAGCTAATCTTTCAAATGGTCTTGTAGAAGTAGACGTTATCTCCATTGGAGCTTTATTAGATTTACGTAAAGGCTTGTTGATTTGGCAGAGTTTGCATTTTTTAACATAATGCTCAATATCGGAGCGCATTCCTTTCCAGTAATAACTGGCTTTAATTCTTTTATACATCCTTTGAGAACCTGGATGACCCGCAATAGGCGAATCATGATTTTCCTTTAAAATTTTAGGAACTTCTACCGGAGTAGGATAAATTAATTGATTTTTGTAAATATAAATCTTAATATTAGTATTATGAAAAATATAGGAAATAATATTGTAAATTTTAGTATAAGATAACTTAGAAAATGGATCTGAAAAATCTGAAATAGCAAGATCCGTAATATTTTGCAAATTGACTAAAATATTTCTTAATTTAATTAATAAATTATAAATATCTTTATAATGAGTTTCATCAAAATGATGAACTTTAGTAAAAAGGAAATAGTAATTTTTATCTTTAAAATTATGATGTTTTACTGTGAACGGCTCACGTTCAGAATTTAGTAATTCGTCAGCATTTTCTAGCTGCGATAAAATTTCTTCGCAATGCGGAATAGAATTGTCAAAATCTAGAGAAACTGGACACGCAATATTATTTAATTTAGTTAAATGTAAACCTTGAGTACATTCTTCGATAATAGTATTAGAAATAGGAAGTTGATTAGTAAATTGACTTTTAAAGTATTTTTCATAGGTTAAATTATTTAAATTATTTATATTAAGAGCATTGACCGGACACCTAGACAGAGCGTCGGCATTAGAATTGAGACGACCTTGTTTATAAACAATCTCGTAATCATACTCCTCGAGTTTCAAGCGCCAGCGAATGAGTCTGCTACCTGGATCCTTTACATTAAATAACCATACGAGTGGCCTATGATCCGTAACGATTTTGAATTTGTTACCATATAAGTATGGTCTAAAAGTTTTGACGGCAAATAAAATAGCTAGGAGTTCTTTTTCCGTCGTTGAATAATTGCCTTCTGGCTTATTTAAAGTTCGCGAGGCGTAGGCTATAGGTTTGTCCTTGCCTATGGGACCCTGAGATAGAATTGCGCCTACAGCATAATTACTAGCATCTGTAGTAACGATAAAAGGTTGCGAATAATCGGGATACTGGAGAATTGGAGCAGAGATTAATTTTTCTTTTAAAAATTCGAATGCTTGTTGCTGTTCCGCATTCCAGTGGAAAACAGCATCTTTCTTTAAGAGAGACGTAAGAGGCTTAGTAACCTTTGCAAAATTATCAATAAAACGGCGATAATAGCCTATTAGACCTAAGAAGGATTTGACGTCTTTAGGATTTTTGGGAACTGGAAAATGGGAAACGGCCTTGACTTTTTCAGGATTCGGAGAGACACCTTTATCGGTGATGACATGACCAAGATAAGCGACTTCATGTCGAAGAAATTCGCATTTATCTGGCTGAAGCTTTAAATTGCTTTGACGAAGTTTGTCGAAAACATGTTTTAATTTTGTAATATGATCTAGTAAATTTTGGCTAAAAATAACGATATCATCAAGATAAATAAAGCAATCTAGACCTTGTAGGCCTGACAATACGGTATTCATTAACCGTTGAAACGTGGATGGGGCATTTTTCAACCCAAAAGGCATTCTGGTGAACTCGTAATGTCCAGACATGCTTGAATTTGTACTTATTGTAAACCCTGTTTTTGGGGCGTCCTTGGGACTCATTTTAAGCTGATGAAAGCCACTTGCCAAATCTAAGGTACTGAAGTATTTTGAATGACCTAGTTGATCTAGGATGTCTGTGATAAGAGGCAGTGGATAAGACTCTGAAACAGTGGCGTCGTTAAGGCGACGATAGTCTATGACGATTCTCCACTTTTGTTTGCCTGAAGCGTCTATCTTTTTCGGGACTACCCAAACTGGGGCGCTCCAAGGCGAAGAAGAAGGCCGGATTATTTTTTGATCTAGCATTTTGCGGATTTGGGAATCGACCTCTTCTTTGTGACACTCAGGAAAACGATAGGATTTGACATGGATAGGAGGAGTGTCACCTGTATTAATACTGTGTTCAAGGACATTAGTACATGTTAAGGGCTCGCCATCTAAATGAAAAATATCTGTGTAAGACGAGACGCAGTCTAAGAGAGCTTTTCTTTCTTCATTATTTAAATGAGAACAGCGAATTGAATTCAGAACTTGATTTACGCGATCAGATTTAGAACTAGAAATAGAATTAACGCTGATACAATTTTTTGAATTATTTAAACATTCATTTTCGAATGGTGTTAACTTTACATGATAATCTTTGACTTCGATATCGGACTCAGTAGTATTTAAAATAGTAAGGTTCACTTTTCCATTAGATTTGACCTTTACTATGCAATTAGCGACATAAACACCTTGACTTAAGGTATGATCTAGAACTAGAGCTTCGTTGTTATGATAAAGCTCGGGCGAGAAATTTGATACAGTACACTCGATACAGGCTTCCGCACGAGCCGGAATGATATACGTTGGCTGAGTGTAAACAATAGGAATAGAATGATTATTTATAGTCATAGATTTAGAAGAATAATCGATGTTAGATTTAAAGAAATTGCAAAAGTCGCTACCGATAATACCATCGTAATTAGTTAAATTTATGTCGTCATTTGTGACATGAAACTTGTAATTAAATTTTTCATAAGATATAGAAAATTCTAGTTGAAAAGTTCCTAATGTCTCGACAGGATTTTCGGAACTGTTAATGCCTTTTAGCTTAACGATTTCATGTGAAAGATCTGGAATTTGAGATAAACAGGACCCCTTGATAATACTGATGGCTGATCCCGTATCAACTAGAAAACATAGCATACCCGTTCCCGGTGCATGCTTACAAAGCAAATAAGTATGAGGCAATGATACCTTTTTAGTATAATTATTAATTTCGTATATAGATTTAGAACTAGAACTAGGATTTATGTTAGATTTAAGTGACTTATTGATATTAGAATTAGTATTTTGGACAATTTCGTCCTTAGAATTATTTTGACTCGTTTCATCTGACCGAGATGTAGATTTAGGATTTTTTAAGTTAGAGTTAGTAGAAATTAATTTATTATATTGAGACGATTGAGGCGATTGAGACGATTGAGACGAATTAGTATTAATTGAGTTAGAAAAAGAGACATGTTTTGATTTAGAATTATTTATACATGCTTGGCAATTATTTTTGCTATTAAAAATTAAATGACTCTGCTCTTTTGACAGAGATGAATTATTATTTATTTGACTCGACTCTTTTGATCGAGATGAAGATTTAGTGGGACCCAAATTTTGGGATGAATTATGACTCAACGTTTTATTTTGTTGAGATGGACTCAGCATCTTTGGCTGAGATGTAGATTTTGAAAAATTTGATTGACTCAACATGTTTTGTTGAGATGGACTCAGCATCTGTGGCTGAGATGGACTCAGTAACTGTGACTGAGATGTAGATTTAGAAAAATTAGAAAAGTTAGTTTGACTCAACGTTTTTCGTTGAGGTGGACTCAGCATCTTTGGCTGAGATGGACTCAGCATCTGTGGCTGAGATGTAAAATTAGTAGGATTAGAAGATTTAGAATGACTCAACGTTTTTCGTTGAGATGGACTCAGTAACTTTGACTGAGATGGACTCAGCATCTGTGGCTGAGATGTAGAATTAGAAAAATTAGAAGATTTAGTATGACTCAACATTTTTCGTTGAGATGGACTCAGTAACTTTGACTGAGATGGACTCAGCATCTGTGGCTGAGATGTAGAATTAGAAAAATTATAATAAGATTTAGAATATATCGTGTCCTTATGATTTACGTTGGATTTTGGCAGACACGGAACCAAAATCCTTTTTAATTTAAATCATCGTGATTGGATTGAGTCTGATGATTATTATCAACATTATATTCAAAGTCACATGTATGTGAAGGAATATGACCGTCGTCACGTTGCGCGTTGCCAGCGTTTACGCGGCGTTTCATATTAAATTGACGCTTACGACATTCCATGATCGTGTGACCGACGTTTTTACAATAATTACACGATTTAGCATAAAAATTAGAATTATTTTTAGACATAGAAATAGAATTATTTTTAGGAATAGAATTAGTATTAAAATTAGGATTTGAGTTAGAATTAAAATTACGTTGAGGATTTACGTGATAAGATTTCTGAAAAATAGGTTTTTTATTTTTATAACATTCAGAAGAGCCATGTCCGAATTTATGACAGATAGAGCACGGTTTTTGAGCCCTAGTGCTATTTTTAGAAAGATTAAATAATTTCTCCTCATCAGTGGCATATTGAATTGCATCACTGAGGGTTTTAGGATTTTTACACCTAACAATAGTAGAAATAGAAGAATTTAAGCCCAATAAAAATGTATTTAAAGCGAGTTCTTCCATAGCCGCAATTCGACCGGGAAGTTCTTTCTCGTCTACGCAACTATAATGGATATCAGATTGAATTCGAGTTAAAATTTGTTCAATTCTAAGTGAATATTTTATAACATCCTCGCTAGATAATTGTTTGCAATTTTGGAGATCAGACAATAAATGAGTTGCGTGTTTCTTTTCGCCGAAAGTTGAGCGTAAAAATGATTTTAATTCCGCCCAATTTGAAAATTTTTTTAAGCTACAGGCCACTTGTGCCTTGCCTTCTAATTGAGATATAATAAATTTACATAAAATTAATTGTTGTTCTGGGCTGGCTAATAACATAGCATTTTCACAATTTGTGAGAAATGCAGGAAGTGACTCTCTGTCACCAGTATAAGGTTTTATAAATTTTGTTAAAAATGAAAGCGTTACTTTTTCGGACATTTTGTCTTTAGATGACTCTCCCTTGACTGACATTATTAATTATGTTATGCTGAACTTGTAAAAATTAGAAATATAATACAGCAAAGATTTAGAAATTAAAAATAGAATAAACTAGGATTTAGAATTATTTTAGACTTAAGAGTTTGTAAAATTAGATTTAGAATTATTCACTTCACGATTTAGAACACTTTAGATTTAGCACTTTGATTTAGCACGATTTCTTGAATTTAGTAGAAACAGAGACAGGATTTAGAAAGAAATAGAAAACACTCACAGGAACACGACGAAAACCTTCATGACGTGGAGACTGGAGTGAACCCGGAGTCGCGTGCAGAGGCTACGCTTTACCCGGAGCTTGGGGGCCGATGATGTGGCCCTGGCGAGTTAGGCTGGAGCGGCTCAGACAGCACAGCACCGCTGTTGAAACTGCTGGGGCAGACCGACGTCCTCGTGGGTTGTAGCTGGAGCGGGCTCAGGCTAGGGCCTGAGGCTGACCGTCGTCCGAGTGTGTGAACCGGATGGAGCAGGCTCGCGCAGAGGTGCGGAGGCTTACTGTCGTCCAAAAAACGTGGTGCGGGCTCGCGCCTTCGGTGGCGGAGTCTTACCGTCGACCAAAACTTTAAAACACGGGTGCCACGGGTTCGTGATCCCTGGTCTAAAACATTAGACTTTTTTTTTCGGGATCAAATATCATCCCACTTCTGACACCAATTTGTTTTGCAGCACCCTCTGTGTAAGTTTTTAAAAAAAAACCAAAAGTTCACCCTAACTAATTTATTAACCCAAAATTAAACTAGTTACACTTTACTACGACTTCCCACACGTTACTTGCCCGGCTTCCAGAATCTAACTGACTTATGAAATGAACTAGAAATGAATGCTAACCGAAAACTGCAACGTAAATGGAAAATTATGGAAGAATATAGAAATGCTTATTAAACGTAATGTGCTAACTAAATAGGGATGTAACAGCACTTTAATTTCAGCATGACCAGCAATAGCATACAGCCGTGTAGTTGTATATTCTTTGAGACAACTGGCCGCGTACTAAATACTTTGAACGAGATAAGTTTATACGAGCTGGAGATCTTCACAGACTCGTCACTCACCGGCTGGGGCGCCGCGTGCGACGGAGTAGTAACTAGATGGCATTGGTCTGCGGATGAAGCTCGCCATCATATCAATTATCTCGAATTATTGGCTGCCTAGGGATTGAAATCATTTTTCATTTCATCGTTGTGATAATATTTTATGTCTTACTAAGAATAAATAATACTACTGCCATAATAATTATATTATCTTATATTAATATTATAATGTGAAGTATTCAATTTCTTCATCTCAATGAAATCGCGAGAGATATATGGCAGTAGTGCGAGAAACAACGCATATATAATTTATTTGCTTCTTATAATTTGTCACACAACAAGACAGATCGAGGCCATGAGGGGTTCAAGCCGTTCAACATCGATTATATAAAAACACAGATGCTGACCAGGCGTCTAGGTACGTAACGTAACGATAGGAACTTACTAAAGATCTTATTGAGCTTCGGTCAACCTGACAACCTGATGGCTGATACCGTACTTACTCGCGTTGTGCTTTAGTAATAAGTGCTATATTATTATCTGCTAAGATATTATGTCTCTTGGAACCAAGACCCAGGTGCCTTCATCATCCTTGCTTTTACAATTTCATGGCACGATTATTTTTTCTATACCTTTCCGCCATTCGCGCTCATACTGTCTTAGGAAAATTATAGAAGAGGAAGCGACTGGTAAATTAGTCGTTCCGTACTGGCCGTCGTGTCTCGGCCGTGTTTTCCACTGTTTTGATCGCTTCTCAAATCTGACGAGATTTATTTTAGGCCAGATAAAACCTTCTGGCGTGCGCAGTATTGTGCGGAAAGTCTACCTAAGGCGCCGAATACCGGAGATGTCTATTGACAATATCATACTAAAACCGTTTTCGGGAGGTACAATTAATCAGTATGATACAGGATTAAAACATTGGTTTAATTTTTGTCAAATTAATAATAATATTGATTTGTATTAAGGATTCGTAGCTGATATAATATTACGAATTCTTAAATTTTAACAGAAAAACTTAATGAAAAAGCAAGTTGCGGAATGTTAAATTGTTATAGGTCTAGACTCTAGTTTGTCTCTAATCATTGGTAAATCCCGTTGCAATAACGATCCTAAGATTTTTTAAAGGAGTTTTTAGGAGTAAGCCCAGCTTCCTAAAGTATTCATTTTTAAGGGAACCTTATAAACTTTTGGAGTACGTATCTAAATTTTATCCGTAAGATTCTATACTTATTATCATTAGAAATTTTATTAAAAAAAAAAAAAAAAAAAATGTAACTCTCATTCTAATATTATAATAATTCAACTCGTTGTCGACGGAACAACGGGTGCAGACGTTATCACTCATAAGAAAAGAAGACGTTCATTCCGAAAATTCACGTATCGTAATCACTATTAATAATTATTAGAAAGCCTTTTCATAATGCCAGTTCCCAATCTATAAGTCGCTGGATAAAGAGTGTCCTCAAGGACAGTGGCATAGAGATTGGCGTTTATTCAGCGCACAGCACGCGACACGCCTCCACGTCGGCGGCGCGCCGCGCGGGAGTCTCAGTCGACATCATCAAGCGATGCGCTGGCTGGGCCGGCTCATCACTTTGTTTTGCTAAGTTTTATAACTTACCTTTACCAGATTTAGCACAAGACAGAGCTTTCGCAGAAGCTATTTTTAATGTAAATTCAGATTCATAGCATATCCAAACTAATTAAGTAGTATTATTATTTAGAAGTACAATACTTTATTAAATAAAAATTGTTATGATGTCTATAATGTTATATCATTTTAAATTCCGTAATTAATTAACTTAATGTAATTAATCTGGTATTTTATCATTCCGCAATTACGCGCTGAACATCTACAGGTTTATTAAATCTCATAGGATGCAGCAACGAAGTATAATTTATGGTTAATTGAACTTACCTTAAGTGAACTTCAACCAAAATTATACGAGTTGCTGCATCCGTAGAGATTTAAGATCCCACCCCACCCACTTCTCTTAGTTTGTTGCCCCTATTCTTTACTTGCGGAATGATAAAATGTTATGAATTATCCTCTCTAAAAAGAATGATGGACGAACTAACACCGCCATCTAGGAAAGCAAGGCGGAAGTACTATAAAACTAATTGATTGTCTTTTTTCAGTTTTAAATTAAATAAATAATATCTAAATGGCGTGTGATGATGCAGTACCACAAAATTCGGACTACAGGTTTATTAAATCTCTACGGATGCAGCAACTCGTATAATTTTGGTTGAAGTTCACTTAAGGTAAGTTCAATTAACCATAAAATATAAAGGTTATCTTAATTGATATTAGCACTTCTCTTAAACAATTTTTTCATGAAAATGCAGCCATTGTATGTACATAATTCAGTCGTATCGGTTTAAGGTGACGCGGACGCCTTGATAATTTGGCTGTAGCGATGTCCATTTTTCTCAGCAATGACTAAAGCTAAGAAATTTAAGTTCACTGTCAGTATTCACTGTCATCATGTCTTTGTCTTTGAATTACCCATAGCATAACACGATTGGTCAACTTTCATAACACAGAATAATCAATCAAAAAGACCTCTGTAAAAAAAGGGATTCCTATTTTGCCAACAGAGGAGAGTGATATAAGCTTCCGAAATTTGTACATAAATTGGTTCTAGTATACACTTTAATTTTACCGTAGCTTATATGAAATGTATTTATGGTTTTTAAATTATGCGACAAAAACCATTTTGTCGCTACGCCCTTTCCATCTTTTGCTGTTCCATTGCTTCTTTTCTATGAGAGGCCGGGCCAGCCTCGCATAGAAAACAAGCAATCTAAAACACATCCAACACGGTTTTTTACTTTAACATGGCGTCACCTTAAATAATTATTTACCCAACGCATGGACACCGCGAGCGGGAGGGGTAGTTGTGTGGTGTTTCTTTGGTAGTGCACGCCTCTGCACCGACCGCATAGTATGCCTACTTGCCTAGCCGCGTAATTTACTTAGTATCCATGATTCATTTATTTTTGGGAAATTCGGAAAAAATTAAGAACCTAATTTTATTACATAATTAAAATGAGAATCGAGTACAGAGTACTCTCCATAAGTATCGGTAATGTCTCACCAGTCATGTTGTATGATAAGTATTTTTTATAACAGTGTTTATAAATCAATTTCTTAGTAACTAAAACAAATTATCACTACGCGTAAGCAAAGTTTACTTATCCTTACAGAATATTAAACTACGTCGAGGAGGAAAATCATATATAAACGCCATTTAAAAAAAATCACGGACGCACAGCCCTGACACTTATCAGAACTTCCCTTTGCAATTTAACGTTTCTTTGTTCGAAAAAAAAAATACGTTCCAAATTTGAAAGGATGACAGATTATCTTTGTTTGAATGTTCAAAAAGATTCGAGTGCGACTTTTATTAGCTCAATCACTGTCAACTAAATCGGATGACTTAAGTTGTTTTCCGACTTGGATAATTTTAGGGTAGGCATTTTTATTGAACTGAAAATACTTAAATCCTTAGGCTCGTTTTATATGCACCCGCCCGAATGTACGGTTTCGCGGCTACACCACGAGATTACAAACAAAAATGTATTGTAACAACTTAATCAAATGGCGGCACGATTGCGCTGTCATAATAAACATACATTAATTGCTTAGTAGAATATAAATTTCCATAAAATGTGTCTGTCTGTCCTTCTGTCTGTCTTGTACCTCTTTACACTCGAACTACTTAACCGATTTTACTGAAAGGCATGGAGATCCTTCGAGTCCCGGGAAAGGACATAGTTTTTATCCCGGAAAATGTACGCACACGATAAACGAATTACGGCGCAGCGGAGTTGCGGGCATCATCTAGTACTAATAAAATATTCTCTTAATTTCTTTTATTGATAATAATTGCATTGACAAAACTTTTCCCAACGCAATTGAAATAAAAAACAAGAGATTGACAATATACTCGGGCACTCGTGTCGAAAGGGAATGATAGGAAAGAAAGAAAAATATAGAAAAGAAAGGGAAAGATAGGAAAAGAAAGAATAAAAGATTGGTAAAGGAATGGGTTCAATGGTTTGATAGAGGGTTGAGCTTATAAGGCATTCAATGAGGCGCGTTTTGAAACAGATGCTAATAAAAACTATCAGGGTTATAAGGTGAACACACCGATTACTGACACTCGGTAATAAAAAAAATATTAACCGACTTGAAAAAAATAAACATTTATTTGACCCAATAAAACATTTCAAATTAAAAACGGAGGTTATCGATTCGATCCGTATGTATGTCTATTAATGAATTGATAACCTCCTTTTTTGAAGTCGGTTAAAAAAATAAAGTAAAATCGCCCCAAGCGATTGCATTCTACGATGCCACCGACGCACAGACAGACACATCAAACATAAAACACGTTTTGAGTCTGAGGCTAAAAAATGCAAGATCCGTTAACATGTGAGTTTACCTTAGAGCTGAAATGAAGACATGAGTGGATGAAGCGGGTAACTAACATTTTACAACATAAGAGCGATTACTGATTTACTTCCTTTTAGTTAAAAGCTTTTATTTAACTTGCTCTGATTGTATGTAAGTATGTATTTTCGGGTGAAATTTTTGTATAAACCTTACCTACTTCATTATCTAGTTAATATAGCTAGCTCTACATAGAATCCACATTTTTTATTTCCAATCATTTTCCCCACCCTAAAGCCGCGTCCCTATCAAACACGGTGCGCCGCCGTCACCGTGCAACGACACGACGCTGCCGTACCACGACACGATGCCGCGCCGCAGGATGTTGCCGCGAACAATGCAACGCGGTGCGCGTCAGAAGGGTGAAAGTTCCGAAGAAAAAAATGCTTTTCTTTAAATTAGGCATAATATTAGCCTACTTAAGCAAGATGTACTTACTGTGATTGGCTGTTTAAAAAACGAAGAAGAAGAATTTACGAATATACGGTAAAAATTTCTTCAGTTTGTTTCTTTATCATTCGTCGTCATAAGAACAGGGGAATAACTCTTTCACGATCCATATTCAAACGCACGTTCGATTGCACCAACACCAAAATATTGACGTAGGGGCACGGGGCGACGCACCATTCGCGGCACCGTGCCGTGTCACGATGGAGGAGGCGTCGTGTCGTTGCACGGTGACGGCGCCGCGCCGTGTATAATGGGGATGCAGTCTAAAGCCGTCATTTAAGCTAAAACGGTACCTAATTTTCAAATTGTTAGTTATCTAATTCATCCACTCGTGTCTTTGAATATAGAAACTTAAAAGAGGGTTGTAATAGCATTGAAGTGGTCGCTAATTGGTGACTATTCACGACAGAATTTTCAGCTCATTCAGACTACCTAGGTAGTGCCTAGGTGTTCAAAGCGCATTCTAGTCTAGACTCAGGTTCGTAATTAGACGGATTTGAATGCACTGACATTTTAATTTTAAGGACTTAATCCTACTTTTGGGTTTTCGCGTTTATTTTGTGTTTTCGCTTAAAAAATTCGGAGCGACGAAAGATTAAAAAAATTGTGGTTCCAAAGTTTTTTTTACTGTTTTTTGTCATAACTTTAACCACTTTTGAAATATTAAATTGCACAATTTTTTTAATAAAAACTTTAACAAATCAACAACGCGGCCGCCGTCCTTTTAGAAAATCTAAGTCTATACTAATATTATAAATGCGAAATTAGTGTGTCTGTATGTCTGTTACCTCTTCACGCTTAAACCACTGCATCGATTTTGATGAAAATTGGTATGGAGACACTTTGAGTCCCGGGAAAGGACATAGGATACTATTTGTCCCGGAAAAATCTATAAACGAATTTTGGTGCAACGAATTTGCGGGCGTCATCTAGTCTTTTATACTCCACTTTTTGTTCTCTTTGTTTACATTTTACTACCAAAAATTTCTTCTTGGTTTTATCGACAAAAATGTAAGCAGGAAAGTTAATAATTCAAATTGCAGCTGTTAACTTAATCGTTACGGAGTTATTTTAGTATAGGAGACACAAGGGATCAGTCCTGTCATATCAAAACTTTAATTAAATATGTTCTTGAAACATTTATACAGTGATCAAACTACAGGCAGATTATATTAAAAATGTCTACGTCTTATGTCTAAATATGCTCTCGTTCAGGTTTTTTTTTCACAAATGGCTGTATTTTAACTTTTAAATGTTATTGTAAGTGGCAACATTTAATTTGTTTTTATAATATGGCAACACTACGATGATAGTATTGGGGAATCCCCAACAAAAGGAAACACAAACGCAGCATTTAACATGATAAGTTGTACCCTGATTCTGCGATTTCAGTCCACAGTTAGAACAGCTTCGATGTATTTTGATGCCGCGTCTTTGTTATAAACAAACGCGAACGCCTCCGTGGTCCAATGGTCTAGAGCGTCGCTGTTGACTCGGAGGTCGTGGGTTCGATTCCCACGTTGGAAACAAGTTATTTCCAAGTTTGGTTAGGACAATGCAGGCTGATCACCTGATTGTCTGACAAGTAAAATGATCCATGCGTCGGATGGGCATGTAAAAAGTCGGTCCTGCGCCTGATCTCTCGCCGGTCGTGTCGGTCTGCCGTCCCACTGGATTATGAGAGTAAAGGAATAGAGAGTGCTCTTGGGTACTGCGCACACACTTGGGCACTATAAAATTACTCCTGCGTACCTGGCCTGGTTTCAATGAAACCGGCCACCGTCACCGAAACCGGTGAGGGAGCTATTATTATTTGTTATAAAAATATTAACTAGGTACTAGATGTAGCCCAAAACTCCATGGCGCCAAAATTTGTTTGTCGCGCGGGAACCGTACATTTTTCGGGATAAACAGTATCCTATGTCCTTTCCCGGGACCTTAACCGTTGATCCAATTATTTTGGTGAAATTTAGGTATGGAGATACCATACCAAAATTTCAGCAAAATAATTGGATCAACGGTTCGAACGTGAAGAGGTAATAGACAGACAGATTGAAAGACACACACTCGCATATTTTATAATAATATTAGTATGGATGGGTGTTTATTAACTGACCAATGGTTGTGACTTTAGGAACCAACGCCAATCTGGTGGTTTCTTCCGAAATATATCGGTCAGTGAATTAACGTTTAAAACTTGAATAATTTATGTAATAATATTGTATATTTATTGTAATATTAAATTATTTTAAAAATAAAAGTGCTCATTGCCAAACCACTATAATAACCACCACACTTTAAAACCTTTCCTGGACTTCTACGAATATTTTAAGACTGAAATCAGCCCAATCTGTTCAGCCTTTTTCGAGTTTTAGCGCGACTAACACGTCATTTTAAAATCCATATTTTTATATATAAGATAATAAGCCCGCAGGGCAGCTTGTGGCGAGCTGTTGGGGAGTAGCGACCCCAGGTACCCGATTGCTCCCAGGGAAGCCCCTGTTCTCCATCTCCGGCTTGCCTTCACCGGCCAGCAGGAGTGAACACTGACGGAGAATCAGGCCCTACCTCTGCCTTGCCTTAACCGGCCGGTCAGAGTGGAGTCGCAAGAGCTTCGGCTCGGAGGGAGGATGTGAAGTGTTAGTAGCGAGTGGACGACGTGATGGGACCCTCTGAGGGTGCGAATAATCGGCGCGACACCAGCGACACCTCTCCTGCCTCAAGCCGCTCTGTCAATGTTGCCGCCTCGGTACAACGTGCGTGCGACCATTTTGAGGGGCCCATTCAAAGAGTTGGCGAATCACCGTCTGCCAACTTAATGATACAATATGTTACCACGTTGTATCGCCAGACGCCATAGTCCTTCCATAGTTCCAGTTACCCAGTCCACTAGCACCTCACCCCCATAGCCCGGTATCATTTCTAGTAGCCATTCTCTACAATAGTAGTACACTGGCCGCTGACTCTCCTTGGGCGTACTCTCATAGTGAGGACAAGGAAAGTCGCCGGCTAGTGTCACATTACATTTAGATTATAACTGTATAACGGGCCTCTACGTATTGGCTTCGGCTCCACGCATGCCTTCCAAAGGTCCGGGATTTATAGCCCGTGAGCAAGGAGTGCTTAACACAAACATAATAATAGTAATGGTTTATTTTCATAGGTTCATTAGGCATTTGGCCACAATATGGCAATGCGTTATAATATTATGGCATCTCGCTCTATTCCTGTTTCGCAGATATTATATATTTCGCGTTTCGCAGCGCGGCGTCGGTGCTGTGCGGCGTCGGTGCCTACTAGAGGCGTTAAAATGTCGAATTAAAATAGCAGAATTAGGACACCGTTTTAACCTATCAGCAAAATGTTAATAATAATACAATGTAGGCAAATTGTTTTTACTTTTGTATATTCGGTGCTCATAATATTACTAACTAGCTTTTGATGAAAAATGTAGAGGCATAGACTCACTCTTCCTGCAAGACTATTCTGTATCGTACATTTTGTGGGTTAATCACTGAGTTAGTAACGAAACGGAGGAGTGAGCAACGGAAAGTGTCACTTTTGTATTCACTATGCATAAGTTACCAACTGATTTGGCACGGTTTCTAACCAAATCTTAGTTGTTAACTTTTAGGGCAGAAGCATGCATTTGGCCTTATATTTTTTATCGATAGTTCCTAACTACCATTAAATATGTATTCACTAAGGCAAAATGACAGTTCTTAATTACAAACTCAACGAAGTGACTAACCCATTTTAAGATATTAAATTATAATATAAATTATAATAATAGATAGGCTCTATTTTGAAGGAAGAGTCAGAGGACTACGTTACCTCGATTTACTGCATCTGTCACAATCACAATACACAGGGCAATAAAGAAAAAAGCGCAAAATAAAGAACTAGATAATAGATATGAAAAACATTTATTTCCCAAATTGATTACATAAATTAGAAACAAAATTGTTAATGTAATGTTTACACGAGTAGATTATAAAATACAGTGTGAGTCCTTATAAAGTGCACATATTAAAATCAGGGAAACTACACCCCATTTTATCGACGGGAATAATATTTAAAAAAATAAAAAATATATTTGAATTTTTTATGATGTTTTTAAAATTTTGAGTTGCACCTGTTGACCCTATTTAGATAAAACGTCATAATTTTTAAACTAAGTGTGTTATCGCAGTGGAATAAATTTTGTGATGATGACTAATAATAAGCCGTACCCATAAAGTCAAAATATCCAAGAAAACTAACCTTATAAATTTATAATTAAGTGAAACTTGAAGAAAATCTGGATTTTTTTTCATCATTTTTGCAATTGATTTACAATTTCTCCTAAAATCATGTTATTAACCCTACCTTTTTTTTATTCCAGCATATTCTACGTATTATTAGCTTTCTAAAAATAAAAATTGCACGATTATTACTTAAAAATAACAGTTTCTATGACCGTTTGAAAAAAGCCTATGCGCATTGTTTGGCTACGCATCATTGTTTATCACAGGTACCTTTTTTTTGGTGAGTCATTGTAGAGGCACGCGGGTCGAAGTACGAAAGGGGAAGAGGGGGGCCTGTTGAAGGACAATTTGAACGTTCGTTATGCTTTGTAGCCTAGCCAGCCAGTCGCTCCGAACCTTTCGCCGCTGCTATTTGTATTTCTCCTACCAACGTTATCAGTTTTCGTATCCTACGTATCACGCGTTTGCTTTGTGGTCACCATGCCACGTATAAGTGATTTCCCTCCAGCACACATTGCCGATATCCATTATTACTATGGAATGTACCGAGGGAGTGCTAGAGCTGCTTGCGCAGCTTATCTAACTGCATTTCCGAATCGACGCCCCGTGCCATCAGCCCGTAATTTCCAAGAAGTCCATAGAAGACTGGCTAGCGCTGGACTTTTTGTGCCTCGGAATCGCCGCGAACCAGGTGTTATTATCGATGTTGCTATCGAAGAAGCAATTTTGGATGATTTGTTTCGTGACCCGACTACCAGTACGAGAAGTTTGGCATTACGTCATGGCGTGTCCCAGAAATCAGTTTGGCGCATCTTAAGAAAAGCAGGGTTGCATCCATACCACTATCAAAGGGTGCAGCATTTACACCAAGATGTGGATTCACGTCCAAGGTGCGTTATGTCTTCATGGGTTTTAAGAAAAACAAGAGACAATCCACAGTTCCCTAAAAAGATTCTTTGGACAGACGAAGCCCAATTTACTAGAGATGGCATCGTTAATTGCCGAAATTTACATCGGTGGTGCCCGAAAGGTGAAAACCCTAGGTTGAAAAGGGCTTCTACGTTCCAAGTGAAATTTTCTTTAAATGTATGGGCCGCAATGATCGACCATTTTCTCATTGGTCCTATAATACTCCCAAGAACGTTAACTGGAGAGAGATTTCTTGTACTTCTGAGAGACGAACTGCCGTGGCTATTGGAAGATGTGCCACTTCTAACCCGTCGCAGAATGATGCTCCAAATGGATGGATGTCCCGCCCATTATGCGCTGAATTTGATATAATTGTCATTTAAATGACAATTATCCACGTCGCTGGATTGGTCGAGGAGGACCAGTTGGGTGGCCGGCGCGTTCCCCCGATCTCACACCTATGGATTATTTTTTATGGGGGACCATGAAACAAAGGGTGTACAGCAGTCAAATTAATACAGAAGCGGAACTTGAAGAAAGGGTTTTGCGTGTGGCCAATGAAATTAAAAATGATCCCGATATGATTCAAAGGGCAACGCAGCAAATTTTGCTTCGCGCTACAATGTGTATGCAACAACAGGGTGGTCATTTCGAACATTTGATGCATTAGGATAATTACTGATTTGATTTATTTTTAATTAGTTAAAGGTAATAAATGATTTATGCTTGAAAAATACTTTTGTTTAAATCATTCTCCAGCTCTAACTCAGATAACTGCATTTTTTAAACGCTGATTTAAGAAGTTGTATCTAAGTAATAAACTTGCAAATTTTACTTTTAGAAAGCTAATAATACGTAGAATATGCTGGAATAAAAAAAAAGTAGGGTTAATAACATGATTTTAGGAGAAATTGTAAATCAATTGCAAAAATGATGAAAAAAAATCCAGATTTTCTTCAAGTTTCACTTAATTATAAATTTATAAGGTTAGTTTTCTTGGATATTTTGACTTTATGGGTACGGCTTATTATTAGTCATCATCACAAAATTTATTCCACTGCGATAACACACTTAGTTTAAAAATTATGACGTTTTATCTAAATAGGGTCAACAGGTGCAACTCAAAATTTTAAAAACATCATAAAAAACTCAAATAATTTTTTTAATTTTTTTTAATATTTTTCCCGTCGATAAAATGGGGTGTAGTTTCCCTGATTTTAATATGTGCACTTTATAAGGACTCACACTGTATATGAAGTTTAATATAATGTGACGAGAATCGGAGAGAAGAGATAGACAATAGTTTGTTATATTTATTATTACAGATTATGTTTATTTCTACATTTAACTATTTCTTGCACATACAGTTACCCCTTTACGACCAAATCGCTGAACCGATTCTGCAGATATAATATTTCGGTTGGATGGATGGATGGAGGTTCCTCGCGATAAACGGAATTCGTTTATCTCGCGGGAACTTGTACAAAAATATCCAGTGTCCTCTCCCAGGAATCAAAGTTTCTGCAGACCAAACTTCAGGAAAATTGGTTTAGCGGTTTGGGCGTGAAGAGTAACAGACGGACAGACACATTTACAATATTAGTATGGATAAATATGACAGTAGTCTATAAGTTGACGTACGCTTACAAAAATCTGCAAGTAACCGTGTATTTTTAAAGATTGGAATTATCCATGTCTGATGTTATATTTTGTCGTCTGCTCAATGATCTTTGACCGACAGATATTAGCTGAGACCTGTAGACATAAAACCCAATAATACAACAAAGACAAACTAATGTCGTCAGTATGAGGCCAGTACACACTTCTGTGAAATTCGGACTTATACTGTTACTATCCGTTTTGGACTCAATTTTCTTTATCAGCACTGAAATTTTATCATCCAACTCCGAAATCATTCTCTCCTTTTCCAAAACAAATTTGTTTTCCAGCTCTTTAGAATCTTTCAAATATTGAGTACTATTGGATGTGTTGTTCAAAGGCAAAGGAGTTGCAACATAATTTTGTGCGACGATTACTTTCAAAATTCTTTCGAGAAGTGTAAGTATACTTTCATCGTTTTTCATTTTTATTTCTTCTCTTTCCAGAGTTTTATTACTTAAATTGCGTAGGACGGTCACTATGTTATTTAATTCATCTCGATTTGAGCTATTCTGAGCATTGTTTAATATGCTACTTAAATATTCAAAATCATCATGCTTAACAGTATTCATCGTTAGATCTTTCAAAATATATCTTATATCCGTTAAAATTTTAATATCTCCGTCATTTTTAATATTATTATCATTTCTATAATCTGTATTTACTACTTGCTTCACTACTTTACTACTGCTATCCACACGTGAAACTCCATTATAATTATGCTCACTACTTTCGTCATGTGCCATAGCAGTTATTTGGAACGAGTAAGAGTCATTATCACGTTTTAGTTTAATTAAAGATTTACACGGTAAAGGATTACCGCCTATGCTTAATATTTGAAGCCTCGTTCCTAAAAACTGTTCAACAGTGACATACGAAATCTTATTGTAATCAACAATCAGCTTTTCAAGCGAGTGCATTTGATAAAATTTTTTATCTTCCAAGTTCTCTAGTAAATTGTACGACACATCTAGTATATTCAATGCCGATAATCCGTAGAAGGCACCGTAGTTTATATTCGCTACTAAGTTATGTGATATATTAAGCACATTTAAATTACTACATCCTCTAAATGAACCAGGTTGCAAACTCTTAATCTTATTAAAGCTCAAATCAAGGGTATGTAAATTGCTCATATTTGCAATACTTCTTGCTAAATCAGATATTTCGTTGTGGTAAAGCTTCGCGCCCACTATGTCGGCGCGGGTAGGTATGCCGTTTAAAAACTTCTTTTGACATTTTAAAGGATATAATTAGTTTGAACTTGGTGTCATGACTAACAAAGTAGAAATATCATGATGAGATCCATGAGGTATCAAACGAAATCCTATAATGTGTAGTGACAATGATGTTGTTTTAATTACCTTAATACGAATGTGCTCCTAAGTCCTAACTCCAACCTGACTATTAGTAAGCACAATAAAATAAAGCAGTGTATGCCGAATGTAAGACGTAGTATAAAGCTGTGGATTGTGGAAGGGTTACATCTCGTTTGAAAGATCCAAATAATGTGCAATTTTTTTAAACCCGCTTAAGTTCTAAGTAGGTAATAGTTATGGTTACATACAATGTGTCCCAACACCGGTGTCTGATCCTTTAATGTCATGATCTATGGCATATTTTATCGACAAATTGGCTTTCAAATTTTATTAAGCGTAGTCCAGTGTCCACAAGTTTAGCTTTGAAATGAGACCTTTTTATCTTCATAGGATATATTTTACATGAGAAGTACTGGTCAGATTAGTTTGAAAGCCCCAGAAAAATTAAAATGGCTACCATTTTACAAGTGTATTGTCCTTGAGAGGGAGAAAAAAATTTGAGAGAAAATTTGTCGATAAAATATGCCATAGATCATGATATTAAAGGATCGGACACCGTTGTCGGGACACATAATCCCCCTTACTAATAAACGTTGTATAAGCTTTGAATAGTTTTACAGTGTTTTGTTCCTGTCACACAAGTGACTTTAATTGGATTGAAGAAGACAAAACACCGTATAACTATTCAAAGCTTATACAGCGTTTATTAGTAAGAGGGATAGTGTATAACTAAAAAGAGAAAAAATATTATTTTTAAACAAAAACTTGTATTATATTTAGTATAACATTTAAATAGTGTTTTTAACGATTTCTCTTCTCAATCCTCACACTTTTGAAGCTGGTGCCAGCACCCAAAACTTGCTAAAATCCTTGACTTTGCCAAGGATATACACATGTTGGCTGGTACTGCTTTCAAAAGTGTGAAGATTGGGTAGAAAAATCGTTGAAGTTTAGGAAAATTCTAAAAAAGTCCCGATTTAAATCATAACAATTATTCATTACTTTTTGTGAGTATGAAGTAGGTGACTTGTTTGTTGCGTACATTAAATTTTTTCCGCAATAAAAAGTATCCAAATAATATGTCCATTTCCAGGACTCAAAGTATCTATGGAGATAACTACAAAACTGATTTTGCTGACATTTGGTATGGACCAAATGTCAGCAAAATCAGTTTTGTAGTTTGAACGTGAAGAGGTAAGAGAAACTTGAGAACGTATTATACATTGCGAAAGTATAAATATTATATTTATACATATACTTTCACATGTATAATAATATTAGAATGGACAAATGTGGAGATGGGGTTAAACAAATAAAGACTTAGATATAAAAACATTTTTATTTACTAAATTTATTACATTAATTAGGAATAACATTATAAATAGGAGGTTTACACGCGTAGTCTATTATAAAAAGGAAATTATCATTATGACGTTTATTATGTGATGTCGAGAATCGGAAAGAAAAGATAGAGAATAGTTGATTATAAATTATAATTATTATTAATTACTATGTATGGTTCTATGTTTCAATATTAATTGGACATACAAGTCAATACTATTTTAAATACGAAAGTGTGTCTGTCAGTCAGTTACCCCTTTACGGCCAAACCGCTGAACCGATTCTGCAGATATTTGGTATGGAGATATTTTAAGGTCCGGGATACTTTTTAGCTCGAAAAATGTACGGTTCCTTCGCGATGAACGGAATTCGTTAAATTCCGTTCGTCGCGAGGACCTCATACAAAAATATCCAGTGTCCTTTCCCAGGACTCAAAGTTTCTACTGACCAAACTTCAGCAAAATTGGTTTAGCGGTTTGGGCGTAAAGGGGTAACAGACAGACAGACTCACTTTCGCATAATATTCGTATAGAAACGTGGATTAACAGGACAGTTAAATTAATCTGCAAGTAACCGTGTCTTTTTAGAGATTAGAATTATCCATGTCTACTGTTATTTGTCGTTTGCTCAATGATCTTTGACCGACAGATATTAGCTGAGACCTGTAGACATAAAACCCAATAATACAACAAAGACAAACTAATATCGTCAGTATGAGGCCAGTACACACTTCTGTGAAATTCGGACTTTTACTGTTACTATCCGTTTTGGACTCAATTTTCTTTATCAGCACTGAAATCTTATCATCCAACTCCGAAATCATTCTCTCCTTTTCCAAAACAAATTTGTTTTCCAGCTCTTTAGAATCTTTCAAATATTGAGTACTATTGGATGTGTTGTTTAAAGGCAAAGGAGTTGCAACATAATTTTGTGCGACGATTACTTTCAAAATTCTTTCGAGAAGTGTAAGTATACTTTCATCGTTTTTCATTTTTATTTCTTCTCTTTCCAGAGTTTTATTACTTAAATTGCGTAGGACGGTCACTATGTTATTTAATTCATCTCGATTTGAGCTATTCTGAGCATTGTTTAATATGCTACTTAAATATTCAAAATCATCATGCTTAACAGTATTCATCGTTAGATCTTTCAAAATATTTCTTATATCCGTTAAAATTTTAATATCTCCGTCATTTTTAATATTATTATCATTTCTATAATCTGTATTTACTACTTGCTTCACTACTTTACTATTGCTATCCACACATGAAACTCCATTATAATTATGCTCACTACTTTTGTCATGTGCCATAGCAGTTATTTGGAACGAGTAAGAGTCATTATCACGTTTTAGTTTAATTAAAGATTTACACGGTAAAGGATTACCGCCTATGCTTAATATTTGAAGTGTCGTTCCTAAAAACTGTTCAACAGTGACATACGAAATCTTATTGTAATCAACAATCAGCTTTTCAAGCGAGTGCATTTGATAAAATTTTTCATCTTCCAAGTTCTCTAGTAAATTGTACGACACATCTAGTACATTCAATGCCGATAATCCGTAGAAGGCACCGTAGTTTATATTCGCTACTAAGTTATGTGATATATTAAGCACATTCAAATTACTACATCCTCTAAATGAACCAGGTTGCAAACTCTTAATCTTATTAAAGCTCAAATCAAGGGTATGTAAATTGCTCATATTTGCAATACTTCTTGCTAAATCAGATATTTCGTTGTGGCTTAACACTAGATGAGGCAATTGAAAAAGATTAATCAAATTCAAATTTGTCAATTTTTTTATACCTGCGTTGGACATTACCAATTCTTCCAATAACGAGTTATTTTGACTGTCAAATGTTATGTTTACTTTCGTGCCAGACAATTGAAGTGTTTTTAACTTCTGGAGAGGTTTTATAATCTCAAACCCTACGGTTAAATTACAGTTGTTTGATACATCTAAAAACTCTATGTTACTGAGGGCGTTAAACACATTTTTACCTAAAGTCAATAAACTATTGTGAGATAGATCTAGCGTTTGTAGCTGAACCATTTTATCAAACAAATTATCTTGTAGAACTTGAATTACATTAGCTCGTAAAATTAAGGTTTTAAGCATTTTATTATCTGTTGTATTTATATTGAAGTGAGTCAATTTATTATACGATAAGTCAAGAGTATCTAGATTACCAATATGGATGAATGCGTTGTAACTTACGTCATATATAGAACAATGCGAAATATTAATACTGCGAAGATGTCCCATCCCATTAAATGACCCATTACTTATAGCTGTTAAGAAGCTATACGATAGATCCAGTTCGGGCACAGCTTGTAAGCCATTGAAAGTATCCTGTGATAGACTTCCTTCTAGATGATTATTAGTTATAAGTAAAATTTTTAGGTACAGCAGCTGACTAAACGAATTAGGTTCGATATTGATTATTTTATTACCCGATACATCTAAAAACTCTAATTTATTTAAAAACTGAAATGGAGTCTTCTCTATGTGAGTTATTTCATTATGACACAACGAAAGATACTCAAGGTTTAATAAGTCCTCTGTGTTTAGAGTAAAATTATAAATTAAATTGTGTGAAAGATCTAACCGGATAAGTTTTGTCAACAGTTTAAATGAATGTTTTTTAAGCATCGAGATCTGATTATTATTTAGTAATAATTCCTTAATGTTATCTAGACCAAGGAAGCATTCATCATCTATTGATGTTATCCTTTGAAAACTGATTTCTAATTTTTCAACATATTTTAATCCTTCAAACATTCCTTTTACTAAACTTCCTTCTATATTATTCTCTGCTATAGAGAAGTGCGAAATGTTATTGTTTTTGAAAAGGTATATCGGCAGTTTCGTTATTTTATTTTGTGATAAATCGATGTATTCTAATTTATTCGAATTGGCAAACATATTTATTTCTAATGATTCCAACTGATTATTTTTTAAATTAAGGAAATTGAGCTGTGACATATTATTAAAAACACCCTTTTCTATAGATTCAATGTTGTTGGAACTAAAATCAATAGTGATTATTGATTGTAATGAACTAATGTCACTATATTGTATGACGGATATATTATTTTCTTGAAGATAAAGTTCTTTCAGCGTATACAGTTTAGCAAGTGATTGGCTGAGACTTGCAATATGGTTGTTAGCTAAACTTAATACCGACATTTGTTTTAATGCAAAAAATGCCATAGAGCTGATAGTTGTGATAGAATTATGGGATATATCTAATTTCCTTAATTTTATGAAGTGGTAAAAAATTGCTTCTGGTATAACTGTCAAATTATTGTACGATAAATTTAACACTTGTAGGTCTTTGTAAAGATATTCTTCCGGTTGAACATCAATAGTTTCAATACTATTGAATGAAAAGTCTATTTCCTGCAGTGAAATAGAATTCTGAGAATTTGACAGAGTGGCTACAGTTAGCGCATTATGGGACATATCTAATGTTTTCAAATTAATTAAATCTTTTATATCAGGCATATAAAGATAACCATTGTTGCTGAAATCTGCAGACTGAACAAAGACATTAGGACTCCTAAACTCACGTCGATCATTATAATACTGTGCGCTATACTCATCATTGTTTCTAAAAGGTTTTGGATTGACACCTCTGTACGAAATATTTATTGGCAGAAAAGTCTGTCTGAGATTGTGTATTACAAATTCACATTCATTATAATTATTATTTATGTATGTTGATTCATAGGTAACATCAAACACATTTGTGCAATACGCACGATATATACAGCTTTCTCTGACGATGTTACAACCACGCCTAATTGGGAATAAGACATCTTGTCCTTCAAACCCTCTTCTTACTTCTCCGGCCGCACCTCCACATCTCATGATCAGCATGAGTCCTAAAATAACATTATTATGTAAGTCACACTATTATATTATGCGTTACTATACTCAGGTACGACGTTAATTTTAATATATTATGAAAAAAAACTAGATGACACCTGCAACTCCATAGCGCCCAAATTTCGTTTATCGTGCGAGAACCGTACATTTTTCAGTCCCTTCAAAGGATTAAAGATACATATTTTATCCCTTAGAAATGTACGGTTCCTCTGCGATAAATAAGTTTTGGCGCAACGGAGTTGCGGACGTCATCTTGTATAGTATTATGTTTATAACTCTACAGGTGTGTAGGTAATAGTTATCATGTCACTGAACTCCTAAGCGCCACCGATTTATACATATTTCTTTTGTATACGTTTGGGTAGCGCCCCAGATAGCGCTCCAGGACAAAGTCTGTCAGGTTCGCTAATGTTATGTTAGGGACCTATGTAGAAAGAGAGCGGTGACGCGTTCAAGCGTTCTGCGTTTGCATTCTGCGTTCGAGCGGTCAGTCTACAGGAGTCAATTTTGACGCGATCAGAATGCCCTCTGTAAGCATCTCTATATTTAACAAATGATAACAAATTAACAAATCTTTATTTTCATTTAAAAAATTTCTACATGCTAATCTTACACAATCACTAGGATTCCCTGTGTCGTGGAGACCAGAAGTCATGAAATCATGAAATCTGTAGCCAAACTTACCTAAGCTGATAAGTATGAAATTCGGATTTCTCATTTTATCTTCCGAGATCTGAAAAGCAAACACAACAATTATTACAATAAGACTTATCTAGACTTTAATATATTATATTATAAATGCGAAAGTGTCTGTATGTCTGTATTCTGTAACTTCTTCACGCACAAACTCTATCAACACTGCTATTTTCACAGAGAACTTCTATTCGATAATTACAACACGTTAAAGTAATATTAACACTTTGTTTCCTTACATTTTTCTAACAGCTGACTAACGTACAAGTAACTGCAGAGCCAAGCAACACTCACGTCGTCAATTTTATGCTCTCTCTAACTCACAACCGTTCAAAACGGTGTCCAGTTGTGCTTTAAACAACATTCATCACATCTAAATGAACAATAATTAGGCATCCACAAAGATAAATAATAATGCTACTCATTCATGACATGATAAGACATTACAGAGTGTTAATTTTTGAAGCTAGAATTTACTATTTAACTGACTTCCAAAAACGAGGAGTTCCATATTCGTCTGTAAGTATGTATTTTTTTGTATGTTCAACGATTACTCAGCCGTTTGTGATCCGATTTTCAAGATTATTTCTTTATAGTATAGTGTATACGATAAAGAAAGAATCTTGAAAATCGGACGAATTCTGAATATGGTACCAAATTCAAGTTATACCCTATTATAGGTATAGAGTATAACTCGGATTTGGTACCATATTCACAAAAGTGATGACATGATGATGGGATTTAAGAGAAATTGAGAAAACAGAATATAATATGTTTATTTTTAATTCAAGCAAATGCTACCAAAAAGTATGATTTTGAACCAAGGTCTGCCCTGGTTCCGAAGGTACCTGATTCTGAATTCCTTAGAGGTATATGTTTAGGAATTTCGGCGTTGTTTAAAGAACTGCAAGCACATGCCAGTGCCACTATGTTAATAATTTATATATTATTATTTACTAATCATCACCACCTCTACCTTTATTGCACCATGCATCATCACACTTTGACTCTATTATTGGTACTTCTCATAGTCTTTTCGTCGAGACGGATGTCTTTGATCACTATTACGCCGTTTATTAACCGAGTGTAAAACTTCTTTTGACATTTTAAAGGATATAATTTGAACTTGGTGGCCTACTTTTTACTTTGTTGGCCATGAGGCCAACAAAGTAGAAACATCATAATGGGTTCCATGAGGTATCAAACGAAATCCTATAAAGTGTAGTGACAATGATGTTGTTTTAATTACCTTAATGCGAATGTGCTCCTAAGTCCTAACTCCAACCTGACTATTAGTAAGCACAATAAAATAAAGCAGTGTATGCCGAATGTAAGACGTAGTATAAAGCTATTTGGATTGTGGAAGGGTTACATCTCGTTTGAAAGATCCTTCTTCTTTGTCGTTTTCTTCATTACTGAAGGTCGCGCCTGGAAAAGTTCTCCTCTACTTTGGTTGTAAAGCTCTTCCATTTTGTTCGGTCTTCCGCTTCTCTAAGGGCGGCTGTTATTTTCAGTCCAGTGAGTGTTGTAATTTGGTCACACCATCGGGTAGGTTATCGACCCCTGGGCCGCTTGCCTTCAATTTTTCCCGTGACTATTAGCTTTTCGAGGTCTGCTTACCGGCGAGCGATGTGACCAAAATAGGATAAAATTCTCCTGTAACATGTTTTCGTCCAACTTGTAATTTGACTGCCAAAGGTGTATTCGATTTTCGCAAGAGACTCATGATATCGAACGCTTATGTCATTTCCATACATTTTTGGTTGACGATTCTATTTCGAAGCGATTAAGAATTCATCTTGGCTAACCCCCCTGATCGAGAATAGATTTGTTAGTCCTTTTGGCTGTCCACGGTATGCGAAGCATTCTTCTCGAACACCACATTTCAAATGCGTCGATCTTTTTGCGGTCTGCTGCCCGGATGGTCCATGACTCAGAAGCTTAGAGAAATATAGAGAAAACCAATATTTGGACGAGTATTTTTTTCGTATTTGTTGATATTATTCTACGGTTTTGCCATATTATACGTGTTAGTTGGCTCATAGCTGATTTGGCCATTTGCGTCCTTCTTTTGATTTCTCCATCGCTACCGCCCTGGCTCGAGAGCAATGATCCTATGTAAATGAACTCATTAACAAACTCTAAACCTGCAAGACGTGCTCGTGAAAGATCCACATAATGTGCAATTTTTTTTCATAAACCAAGTAGGTAATAGTTATGGTTACATATATTATAACAAAAAAGAGAAAAAATATTATTTTTAAACAAATTTTTTAACTAAATAGTGTTTTTTTAACGATTTCTCTACTCAATCTTCACTCTTTTGAAGCCGGTGCCAGCCCCCAAAGCAAGCTTTACTCATATTATGATCATCATCATTTTTTATATAATATGGGACACTATTATTGCACATTAGCTCACGGTATTGTTTATTTAATCTATTTTATACATAATTATTATTCATATTCAGCGTATTATATTTATTCATATTTATTTACTTACCCATTTATAATATTATATTTGAAGTACTGCCGTGTTATCTGTCAATCGCCTGACAACAAATTTAGAGGATCCACAGAATACCAGGGATCACGGTACAGGTATCCTGTACCGTGATCACACCCTGAGTGGAATCCTTTTCGACAATACGTTCGCATCGCACTTGCATCAGGGTACCTACTCCATCAATTTTAAAAGTAAGTATCGATGATCTTATGTTTTTAGTTTATTTTTTTTTACTTGTCTTTTTCTTTTTTTACTCCTTGTTGTGTTCTTTTGTACCTTGTACCTGTGTAATATCTGTCTTTTAGTGTAGTGTGGTGTGAATATTTGTTGAATAAACGCTTATTATTATTATTATTATTATTATCATGAAAGTAGAAAAAAAGGCGGACGGAGTCTTATTATAGACAGCACTGTGTTACAGTATTAATATTTATGGAATATTGTAATACTGTGACTGTATCTTCAGAGTCGGCCAGGCTGACTGCATGTACATTGTACACGGTCCGCACGCACACATTCTTACGCTAGTCCATACCATTTGACTGGCGTAAGAATGTGTGCGTGGCCGACTCTGAAGACACAGTTCTGTGTATAATAAGGACTCCGTCCGCCTTTTTTTCTACGTTCATGAATTATTTAATACTTTTTGTGAGTATGAAGTAGGTGACTTGTTTGTTGCATACATTTTTCCGCGATAAAAAGTATCCAATGCACATTTCCAGCCTGCCTAGCATACGCCAACGAGATATCTCACTTTAGAGATAATTAAAAACTACTCGTCTCATATTGTCAAAATATCGACATTATCTCGACAAAACTCTATAAAAATGTGTTATTTCGATTATAGATCTACGCGAGAAAAAATGTTTGTCATGCTAGGGTCAATAGAGATGAAGATACAAACTATCAAACATCGAGAAACATGTAGAGAGAGATATCTCGTTGGCGTATGGCTAGGCCGGCAGGACTCAAAGTTTCTCCATAGCAAATGTCAGCAAAATCAGTTTTGTAGTTTGAGCGTGAAGAGGTAAGAGAACCTGGAGAACGTATTATACATATGCGAAAGCATATTATATATACTTATATATATTATACTTCCGTATGTATTATTAATATTAGAATGGACAAATGTGGACATGGGGTAATATAAATAAAGATTTAGATATAAAAAACATTTTTATTTACTAAATTTATTACATTTAGAAATAACAGTATAAATAGGATGTATACACGCGTAGATTAAAAATAGGAAATTAACATTATGAAGTTATGTGATGAGAATCGGAAACAAGAGATAGAGAATAGTTGATGATAATAATTATTAATATTGATTATGTTTATTTCTATATTTAACTATTTCTTGCACATACAAGTCCATACCATAGACTTATAACATACTGTCGTAGGTTTATGGTCCATACTGTTGTAAATACGAAAGTGTGTCTGTCTGTCTGTTACCCCTTTACGGCCAAACCGCTGAACCGATTCTGCAGATATTTGGTATGGAGATACTTTGAGGTCCGGGATACTTTTTAGCTCGAAAAATGTACGGTTCCCTCGCGATGAACGGAATTCGTTTAATTCCGATCATCGCGAGGACCTCATACAAAAATATCCAGTGCACTTTCCCAGGACTCAAAGTTTCTGCTGACCAAACATCAGCAAAATCGGTTTAGCGGTTTGGCCGTAAAGGGGTAACAGACAGACAGACACACTTTCGCATAATATTAGTATAGAAACAGGACAGTTAAATTAAGAAGTGTACCAGTTGCAAGTAACCGTGTCTTTTTAGAGATTAGAATTATCCATGTCTACTGTTATTTGTCGTCTGCTTAATGATCTTTGGCCGACAGATATTAGCTGAGATCTGTAGACATAAAACCCAACACAACAAACTAATATCAACAGTATCAGGCCAGTACACACCTCAGTGAAATTCGGACTTTTACTGTTACTATCCGTTTTAGACTCAATTTTCTTTATCAACACTGAAATTTTATCATCCAACTCCGAAACCATTCTCTCTTTCTCCAACACAAAATTGTTTTCGAGCTCTTTTAAATCTTTCAAATATTGCGTACTGTTGGATGTGTTGTTCAAAGGCAAAGGAGTTGCGACATAATTTTGTGCGACGATTACTTTCAAAATTCTTTCGAGAAGTGAATTCGTTTTTTCTGACTCGTGTATAATTTGATCGTTTTTAATTTTTATTTCTTCTCTTTCGAAAGTTTTATTACTTAAGCTACGTAGGATCGTGACTATGTTATTTAATTCATCTCGAGTTGTGCTATTTTGACTATTGTTCAATATCCTACCTATAGATTCAAAGTCATCATGTTTAACAGTATTCATCGTTAGATCTCTCAAAATATTTCTTATATCTGTTAGAATTTGAATATCTCCGTCATTTCCAATATTGTTGTCCTTTTTATAATCTGTATGATATATTTTACTACTGCTATCCACGCAAGAAACTCCGTAATAATTATGCTCACTACTTTTGTCATGTACAATAGCAGTTATTTGGAACGGGTAAAATAAGTCTTTGCCGTGTTTGAGTTTGATCAAAGTTTTGCATGGTAAAGGATTACCGCCTATACTTAATATTTGAAGCCTCGTTCCTAAAAACTGTTCAACTGTGATATACGAAATCTTATTGTAATCAACAATCAGCTTTTTAAGGGAGTGCATTTGATAAAATTTTTCATCTTCCAAGTTCTCTAGTAAATTAAACGATACATCTAGTACGTTCAATGCCGACAATCCGTAGAAGGCACCGTAGTTTATATTCGCTATTGAGTTATGTGATATATTAAGCACATTTAAATTACTACATCCTATAAATGAACCAGGTTGCAAACTTTTAATCTTATTAAAGCTCACATCAAGGGTATCTAAATTGCTCATATTTGTAATACTTCTTGCTAAATCAGATATTTCGTTGTGACTTAACACTAAATGAGACAATTGAAAAAGGCTTGTCGAATTGAAGTTTGTCAACTTTTTTATACCTGCGTTGGACATTACCAATTCTTCCAATAACGAGTTATTTTGACTGTCAAATGTTATGTTTACTTTCGTGCCAGACAATTGTAGTGTTTTTAACTTATGGAGAGGTTTAATAATCTCAAAATCTACGGTTAAATTATAGTTGTTTGATACATCTAAGAACTCTAAGTTACTGATGGCGTTAAATACATCTTTACCTAAAGTTAATAAGCTATTGTGAGATAGATCTAACGTTTGTAGCTGCATCATTTCATCAAACAAATTATCCTGTAGATCTTGAATAACATTAGCTCGTAAAATTAAAGTTTTAAGCATTTTTATATCTGTTGTATTTATATTGAAGTGAGTCAATTTATTATACGATAAGTCAAGAGTATCTAGATTACCAGTATTGATGAATGCGTTGTAATTTATGTCACATATAGAACAATGCGAAACATTAATACTGCGAAGATGTCCCATCCCATTAAAGGACCCATTACTTATAGCTGTTAAGAAGCTATACGATAGATCCAGTTCCGGCACAGCTTGTAAGCCATTGAAAGTATCCTGTGATAGACTTCCTTCCAGATGATTATTGCTAATAAGTAAAATCTTCAGGTACGGCAGCTGACTAAACGAATTAGGTTCAATATCGATTATTTTATTACCCGATACATCTAAAAACTCTAACTTATTTAAAAACTGAAGTTGAATCTTCTCTATGTGAGTAATTTCATTATGATTCAAAGATAGATACTCAAGGTTTAATAAGTCCTCTGTGTTTAGAGTAAAATTATAAATAAAGTTGTGTGAAAGATCTAAACGGATTAGTTTTGTCAATAGTTTGAATGAATTTTTTTTAAGCATCGAGATCTGATTATTATTTAGTAATAATTCCTTAATGTTATCTACACCAAGGAAGCATACATCATCTATTGATGTTATTCTTTGAAAACTGAGGTCTAATTTTTCAACACATTTTAATCCTTCAAACATTCCTTTTACTAAACTTCCTTCTATATTATTCTCTGCTATAGAGAAGTGTGATATATTTTTGTTTTTGAAAAGGTATATCGGCAGTTTCGTTATTTTATTTTGTGATAAATCGATGTATTCTAATTTATTCGAATTGGCAAACATATTTATTTCTAATGATTCCAACTGATTATTTTTTAAATTAAGGAAATTAAGCTGTGACATATTATTAAAAACACCCTTTTCTATAGATTCAATATTGTTGGAACTAAAATCAATAGTGATTAGTGATTGTAATGAATTAAGGTCACTATATTGTATGACGGATATATTATTTTCTTGAAGATAAAGTTCTTTCAGCGTATACAGTTTAACAAGCGATTGGCTGAGACTTGCAATATGGTTATTAGCTAAATTTAATACCGACATTTGTTTTAATTCAAAAAATGCCATAGAACTAATGGTAGAGATAGAATTATGAGATATATCTAATTTCTTCAAATTTATAAAATGGTAAAAAATTGCTTCTGGTATAATTGTAAAATTATTATATGATAAATTTAACACTTGTAGGTCTTTGAAAGGATATTCTTCCGTTCCAACATCTATAGTTTCAATACTATTGAATGAAAAGTCTATTTCCTGCAATGAAATATGATTCTCGGAACTTGATAGAGTGGCTATAGTTAGTGCATTATGGGACATATCTAATGTTTTCAAATTAATTAAATCTTCTATATCAGGCATATAAAGATAACCATTGTTGCTGAAATCTGCAGACTGAACAAAGACATTAGGACTTCTAAACTGACGTCGACCATCATAATATTCTACGCTATACTCATCATTGTTTCTAAAAGGTTTTGGATTGTGACCTCTGTACGAAATGTTTATTGGCAGAAAAGCCTGTCCGAGATTGTGTATTATAAATTCACATTCATTATAATTATTATCTATGTATGTTGATTCATAGGTAACATCAAACACATCTGTGCAATACGCACGATATATACAGCTTTCTCTGACGATGTTACAACCACGTCTACTTGGGAATAAGAGGACAGGATGTCCTTCAAACCCTCTTCTTACTTCTCCAGCCGCACCTCCACATCTCATGATCAGCATGAGTCCTAAAATTACATTATTATGTAAGTCACACTCACACTATACGTGGTTGATATTAGAAGAGTATGAAATAAAATATCTTAGACAAATTTCCTTTGAATATTTATATTATTATTAAAAAACCTAGATGACGCCTGCAACTCAGTAGTAACAAAATTCAATTATCGCGCGAGAAACGTACATTTTCCCGTTCCGGGAAAGGATATAGGATACTTTTTATTCGTTAGAAATGTACGGTTCCCTCACAATAAACAAGTTTTGATGCAACGGAGTAAGTAATATAAATAATAAATAAATAAAATTGTTTTATTTCTGAATAGATTTAAAAAAATGCTTTCAGAACGTTGATACTACTGGTGCCTACCACCGGTTCGGGAACTAGCCCGGCGAGAAGAACCGGCATAAGAAACTCGCACGGGGCCCACTTTTTTACCAAAAAAAGTGAGAAAAAAATTAATCTTTTAAAATAAAATTCACAATGCTGTAACTTAAAATTTTTTACACTACACACCTACACACCTGTAGAGTTATAAATATAACTCTACAGGTGTGTAGGTATCATGTCACTGAACTGAGAACTCCTAAGCGGCTAGACCGATTTGAACATATTTTATGCTTCGTTCAAACGTCAAGTTGTCAAATGTGTTTTTTGAATACAAAACACACATTTGACAACTTGACGCTCCGCTTCGCTTTCGCGTTGGTCGCGTAGGTTTGGACTAAGCTTTATATTATGTAAACCTTTGCGTAGCGTCCAGATAGCGCTGCAGGACAACGGCTGTCAGGTTCGCTAGCGTTATATGAAGTACTTACTTTTGGAAATTAGTAATATAATAATTATTTTAATGTAAATAACTATATTATTAAATAAAAGTCCTGAAAATATAACCAAACTTACCTAAGCTGATAAGTATGAAATTCGGATTTCTCATTTTATCTTCCGAGATCTGAAAAAACACAACAATACAATTATAATAAGATTTGTCTGTCTGTACCTATATCTGTTTGACTGTAATAATATATGTTCTTCATGCGCAAACTCTTAGCACTAGGCTACTCTCACAGAGAACTACTACCCCTAAAGTATCAACACTTCGAAGTGTAACGAAACACTACATATTATAAAAATCTAGAAATTTCTGTAACAGCTGACTAACGTACAAGTAACTGAACCAAGCAACACTCACGTTGTCAATTTTATGCTGTCTCTAACTCACAACCGTTCAAAACGGTGCCCAGTTGTGCTATAAACATCATTCATTACATGAATTATTTAGGGATCCACAAAGATAAATAATAATGCTACTCATTCATGACATGATAAGACATTACAGAGTGTTAATTTTTGAAGCTAGTTGCGCAAAAATCCGTTTATCGCGCGAGAACCGTAAATATTTCAGGGACAAAAAGTATCCAATGTCCTTTCCCGGGGCTCAAAGTTTCTCCACATTTGGTGTCAGCAAAATCGGTTTTGTAGTTTGGGCGTGAAGAAGTGACAGACAGATAGATAGATATATGATTAGTATGGATGTAACCACGTCCTTTACCCCTTTCGTTACACTTAAAACACTTAAGGAGAGAACCCAGTTGGTTAAATCTAGTTCTTGCTTAGCATTATCTTGCTGAAGAAAGCTGACACAGAACTTTATATTTTACTAAGCAGTTATAGGTATCAGAAAAGTTGATTCATAGGCAGATGTAGACCTACGTAATTTGGTTGCGTTATATTGGTATATGACGTAGGTCATTTGGTCAGGTTACCGCCATCTTCATAAAATCAATTTATTGGAAGATGTCGGTAAGCAACTAAGAACTCATAATGTTATATCTAGTGCGAAAAAAATTTCCTCGTAAAAGACCGGCAAGCTCTTCTGATGCTGCGAGTGTCCATGAGCGCCGGAATTTTGCTTTCCATCAGGTGACCCGTTTGCTCGTTTGCCCCCTTTTTCATAAAAAAAGAATAAGACGAAAGACGATTGAAGCAACATTTATGGTCCAAATAAGTCTTAACGTATAAAGTATTTTCTTAAATTATAATATAAGTCAGCGTATTGGCCAGAAATGCCCACGTCGCGTCGTCTATAATAATAATAAACGTCATGATGTTAATTCTTTCAAAAGTATACTGACTGCATTAACGTATATGACCTTGTTTTGGCTGTTACTATTGCTAATATTACATTTTACAAGTGAGCAAGTGCGACATCAAAAGTACACAAAGTCATAAGCACTGGCCACTGTACTGGGCCATATTTCAGAACACACGCTGAGAACGTTGTGCTGGTCTTATATTAGATGCAGATAAGATACATTTATACCTGGCAGACGAAGAATTAAATAGTTTTTGTTGTAAACGAAACACCCTGTATACTTGATAATATCTGAAACTGTCACACATTTTAATATATTGTACAATATAATAACAACTTGTTACTCAGTGGGTATTTACATTGTAATTATCAATAATATCCGTTAGTTGATTATTAATAATTCAAAATTAACCATAATATTATTACTAATGCTAGCAACTATAATATTAGCATTTTTTCCCTGAATTAATGAATGAATCTCAATTTCTATTTTTTTTTTCCGGATTGAATACACACAAACGAGCGTAATTTGTGAGTCGTGAGCCGCAGAATTTCTGCCGGGCAGAATTCTGCTGCATTCAGTTTCATACAAAAGTCCTGTCAGAAATTCTGGGGCTCACGACTCACAAAATATTACTCTCGTTTGGCTTCATCCTAACAGTCGTAGATTTATCGAGAGCAGAAATTATTTTTAATTTTACGATCATCATTCTTATAATAAGTCCTATTGTTTAGCGAGCTCGGATGTTCGAAAACGATATAAAAGTCCATAGCAAAACATGATGCTTGTGTACAAGTAGCTTACTATATATTTAAATTGATATACACATACTGCAGAGGCAGAAAAATGATAGCGACAAATATAAAGACGCAATAACAAGAATAAACGATTAAGCTTCTATGACAGAGCGTGTTATACCTACTGCCTCTACGAGGTAAAGGAATATAATTACTATAGGTGAAATCGACTTATTCGACATTATTGTCATCGGATTGAGGCTTATAATAAGGCGTGATGAATATTTTTAGAGTTCCGTACCCAAAGGACGACGGGACCCTATTACTAAGACTCTGTCTGTCTGTATGCAGTAAGTATGTCTGTCTCGAGACTTCGGAAAACTTCACAGATTGTGTATATCCCAAGAATTGTACGTTTTTCAAGATGGAAACTACATCAAATTTAATTGATATCGGTTTATCGCTAAAAGAAGAAACATAATATTATACTTAAGCAGACAGACAGGTAGGCATAACAACTCCATGCTTTTAAATATAATTTGTCGCGTCTGTAAATTATTCTTTGACGAATACCGATGCTCCGGCATATTCAGCACAATTCGCAGGTTTCATGTTCTTAACCCACCTTCAAACGGACTTTGGAGCCAGTGACACTAGCACCTTGCATTAGGGAATATTTTAGGTAAGTCCGTTTCATTGTTAAAATTATTTATCTATGTAAATAAGAATGGAGGTTCAATTTTTTTGTCTCGCTAAAACTCGAGAACGGCTGAAGTATTTGGCTAATAGTCTTAAAATATTGGTGAGAGTCCGCGCCTAGCATGCGCATAACGAGAAAATTTTGTCTAAGTACATGTTTTCTCGATGTTTGATGGTTTGTCTCTTCATCTCTATTGACCCTAACATGACATACATTTTTTCTCGTGTATATCTGTCGTCAAAATTAGAGATAATTGTATTTTTAGTGTTCCGTACCCAAAGGGTAAAACGGGACCATATTACTAAGACTTTGATGTATGTCCGTCTGTCCGTCGGCACGAAGGGTTCCGTACCGATATAGAGTGAAAGTAGACAAAAATTGTATTTTTGGCTCGTAATCAATAATGGTAACAGGCACTTGAAATTTTCACAAAATCCTTAATAATTATATAGTGTGTAACAAAAATCAGTGATAATACTTTAGGGTGTGTACGTGTTCCTTGTAGAGAGTTCACTGTAAAAGTAGCAGCGCTGAAACACCAATTTTTTTTCTCACTTTTGTAATGGGGAAACTCGTGACGCTCGCGGGCCCTTGCCTAACTGTTACCATTATTGATGACGAGCAAAAAAGGCAAAAAAATCACGTTTCTTGTATGGAAGCCCCCCTTGAATATTAACTTTATTTAATTTTTAGTATTTGTTGTTAATGGCGGCAACAGATATACTTACACAATCTGTGAAAATTTCAGAAGTTTAGCTATAGCGTTTCTTGAGTTACAGACAGATGGACAGACGGACAGACAACGAAGTCTTAGTAAAAGGGTCCCGTTTTTACCCTTTGGGTATGGAACCCTAAAAATGAACTTCAATTATATGTGTATGTACGCAGAAAAAGAATTTTCGTACTGAATGTAAAATTAATCTCAATAATAAGTAATTCATCTTAACATTCCCTAAAAAACTAATTACTTACTTGTACGTGTAACGTGCTAATAAAAACTTATTTTATTACCTTTCAGGGCCCGATTTCCTCATTAAAAGGACGGAGATCAATGCAGTAAAATGAATATTATTGGTAAGTAAAATAAAAAAATAACACTAAAACGCGGTCAATCTAATTATTTTGATATTATACTAGATGATTTTCGGGATAAAAAGTATCTTATGTCCTTTCCCGGGACTCACAATATCTCCATGCCAAATTTCAGCAAAATCGGTTCAGCGGTTTGGGCGTGAAGAGGTAACATACAGACAGACAGACACACTTTCGCATTTATAATAATATTAGTATGGATATTACGAATATGTTAGTTTTACAGTTAATGCATTGTAAAGCTAGTCCCCTGTCCCCTTTCCCGTGCTCCTGGATGTAATTTGTTATTTGAAATTGAATAATTTAAATCGCAATTGCTTAACATTTAATTTAATTTCAAAATTAACTATTCAAAATTAATGTTCTTTTTTTAAATACCTTTTAAATGAAAAATAATAAAACTATTTTAATAAAACTATTTTAAACAATAATATCTGTAGACGTTTTTATTTTTTTAATTAACGACTACACCATAAGCAGCCAAAAGCTAGGAAAAGGAAAATATAAGTATTAAAAGACAATATCTTTCATGCCATTTTAGTTCCCAATATATACAGAATGTAACCAAACAAAGCGATAATACTTTAGGGCCTAAAGTATTATAAGTATAAGTTAAGGGATGCATCATATACACCCTAAAGTTTAGGGTATGTAATTATGTATGTATCATTTATATGTGTCACACTGTGAAGCGCGAAGGTATCTGAGCTGAAAGAGGAAATTTTTTTCGTGATTTGCATGGGCAAACGCCCCAGTTTTCCCATACAAAAGTCAAAAAGGTTACTCTTTCAGTAGACACTCTCACAGCGAACACTATAATATAATAATTATAAGGAGACATACATACCCTGAGGCCCACTTGCGTAGATCTGGGTTAAAGTTAACTCTGAGTTAAACATCATGTCATTTATATCACTCTTCATAGTGAGTGACAGATAATATGACATGATGTTTAACTCAGAGTTAACTTTAACCCAGATCTACGCAAGTCCGCCTAAAAGTATTATAACTTAGTTTTGTTATACACTGTATAATATGTCGTGTATAATATTTTGTATGTCTTCTGTTGCACCTGACAATGGAAGGGTAACGTGTATATAACAATCTATGTATGTATGTAATTAATTATAAGTAGGTAGGTATAGAAAGAAAAGTACTTTCACCTCCAAATCAGCTATTCCCAACCTGCGGCCTGCTGGGACTTATTCAGTGGCCCGCGTGTATAATATTATGTTGCCGTCATGTAGCAATATGCCTTTCTGGACTGGAAAAGCATGCCAATAATTATACACCACTGTTTTATTATTTTATTGAACGATAAAATATATATTATCAATTTATCATAGTTCTTTACTAAATTCCTCACAATAACTCAAAATACCTCTTTTCTCATTTTCAGTGATACTACTGATCGCGTTGACGCTGCCTGCAGCTTACGGGTACTGCCCTACGAAGGACATAACTTTTCTGGGTCACTGCTCCTACAAGATCAAATGCAGCCGCGCCCTGAACAACTTCCGACTGGAGCCCTACTGCCTCGGGTCCAGCAACTACAACACCACCATCCACATAACCGTCGACGAAGCCGAGGAGACTCTGGACACGCAAGCCAACCCGGAGGTTCTGCAGGCTGTCACCTCCCTGACAGTCTTCGGGGACTGGTCCGAAACTAACATGTCGTTCGTACAAAACATGTTTCAGCTGAGACACTTGAAGGTAATCCACAGCAAAATCCACCGAATAACGGGCAGTCCCTTTCGATACCTCAACATAATACAGAGCATCTCTCTATCCCACAATTCGTTGACCGACCTGGAAGGAGTATTCCAGTTCGAATCCTCACCCACGAGGCTAAAAACGTTAATCTTGTCGCACAATAAAATTGACAACCTAAGAAGGGATACCTTCGAAGATCTATCAAGGCTCACCGAGCTCGATCTATCCTACAATGCCATCTCCGACCTCAGTGATGAGCCGTTCGCAAACTTGACCGACCTCGTCACTCTTAAACTGAACAACAATAGGATATCGGAAATAGGCAGTGCATTTAACTACACTAGACATTTGAAACATCTTTACTTGGCTAACAACGAAATCGATTACGTAAACGAATATTCTATAGCGACGATCAACGATTTGGAAACGTTGGACATCTCGCGAAACAAAATAGCCCAATTCGAGCCGGCCGTGCTCTCCAGACATTGGGATCATTTGGATGACCATTCGATTTGTAGGATACTACTGTCCGACAACAATATCGTTTCTGTACCCAACACGACCATGGAGTATCCGACTAAATTGTCTCGTCCCGTAAGAAACATTCTGAAAAACCGCGTGGACGTTCATGTCGATTTGTCCAAGAATTCTATTAGCAATATCGAATACAACGCTTTCCAAGCTATATCACATCTCACTGCGCTAGACGTTTCGGCTAACAAACTACTAACGTTTATCGTTAACGCTGAACACTTGCAGTACATCACCTACCTCAATTTGAGTTGCAACCATTTGACGAGAATACATTACGAAAGTTTCGCGCTGATGCGTAGCCTGCAAAGCCTGGACTTGTCGTACAATAACATGGACGAATTCCCCGATGAACCACTAGGAGAAAGCACGCTACTGAAAAGACTGAATCTAACTAATAACGCTATAGAAAACATCGAAAGACTAAGGTTAACGTTCAATACTCAAGGAGGTGTGCTGGATCTATCCAACAACGGCTTAACTACGCTGAAAGTGCCAAAAGACGAGGCGTATGGGCTGACAGATTTGATACTCAGCTGCAACAATATCACTGAGTTGTACCAGGTTCAATTGAATAGCCAGTACCATCTGTTGCATCTCAACTTAAGTCAGAATTACATCCAGGAACTAGACGAGAATTCGGTGCAGCTACCTGAATCGCTGACCTTTTTGGATTTGAGTGCAAATATAATACAAGTGATCGAGCCCTCGTCGTTCCAGAAACTGCCGTTTTTGAACAACTTGAGGCTATCTCGGAACAAAATAAGAGAAATCAAGTATGGAACATTCAACGGGCTTACTTCTTTGAAATTTTTGGACCTTTCGTATAATAACATAGACCATCTTGACTCAAAGTATCTTCTGGATTTGCAATCTTTGGAGATCCTATCATTGAGGAATAACCATCTCAACTACTTGGACCACAACACTTGGCTTACGCATAAGCATGATTTGATGGTATATTTGGATGACAACGATTATTCTTGTGATTGGTTGGCGAAGGCTCTACAGGACTACCAAAATGGGTACTCAAAAATGAGACCTATGGCGCTGAGGAAACCGACAACGAGGAATTCAATTTTTGACATACCTTGCTCGCAGCTGGACCAGAAGATTGAAGACCCCAGCTCAAAATATGTTATGAGCGATGATCGTCTGCTTGTGATGACCCAGAAGATTCTAGATGTCCTCAAAGAGCAGAGTGGTTACATGAAAAAGATTTTGAAGTAATACAAGAATCATTTTATTACTGATTTAATTTGGTAGTATTTTTTATCTTAAGTCCTTTTTTTTATTTCATCGATCAATTCTTTTTTATTGTATTACTTTAAACCTGCTTTTAAAATTTTAGCTGTTTTAAAAACAGCTATGTGTAGGATTTGTAATTTGATTTTTATTATAAGCATTAGATATAAGTCAAACTGTCCCAGTTTTATGTCATTAATAAAATTTAATTACTTTTATTATTGTTTAACTTGTCTCCCCTTTTTTTCTTTAGAATAGCTTACCTACGGGTATCCAATAACAGTATTGATAAGTCCTAATAAGTAACTAAAAAAATCAACGGCGAACTATTTGCTGTTATCAACTTTTATTTTAAATTAATATATTATTTATTTATTAATAATAAAGTTAGTGCCATAAGCTCTATTCAGCAGTATCACAAAGCAAAAAAGATTTTGATTCTCATTAACGTACAATTTGAGGTCGGTTTTGTCTTCTTACGATACTATTATAATATTATATTTAAGTACAAAAGGCTTTTGTTTTATATTTCATTTACTCAAAAAGTAAGCTGTAATATTATTGACTAAGAAATATCTTCAAACTCTGGATAGTGGTCACCGTAGCTGACATCAAAGAGGACAGAGCAATCTTCTTCGCCATGGATAGAATCTCGACTGACGTAAAACGGATGTAGGTCCATCAAAGCAAGCAGAGCGAGGTCTGATTTTATAGCCACCATGAATGCTATGCACACATTGTTTCTGTAAAAAAATATTTTATAAGAGAAGCAGACAAGGCACTTTTTAAGGTCTCTACATACGAGAAGGCCGATCGTTTCGGCCGGAGTGATCGCAGGCCGACCGTTAAACTGATACACATCTTTATATTATATAAAACTCAAAGGTGACTGACTGACATGGTGATCTATCAACGCCCAGCCCAAACCACTGGATGGACCGGGCTGAAATTTTGAATGCAGGTAGATGTTATGACGTAGGCATCCGCTAAGAAAGGATTTTGATAAATTCCAACCCCAAGGGGTTAAAATAGGGGATGAAAGTTTGTATAATATAATAATAATACTTCTTAACGCGAGCGAAGCCGCGGGAAAAAGCTCGTTACACATAAAACGCATTTAAAAACTAGTCAGGTTGGCCTGTGTTCAATTCGATAATACGTTCGGCCTTCATATATTTTTAACCGATTTCCAAAAAGGAGGAGGTTATATGTTCGGCTGTGGATTTTTTTTTGTATGTTCAACGATTACTCCGCCGTTTGTGAACCGATTTTTAAAATTTTTATTTTGTTATATTAGGTTTCACTCCAATTTGGTACCATATTCACAAAAGTGGTGATCTGATGATGGGATCCATGAGTAATCGAGGGAACTCCTCAAAATTTATGTGGAAACATATGGTGATTTTGGTTTTATGAGAAGCATCCTAAGCATATGCTACCAAAACGCAAGATTTTTCAAAAAGGTATACTATGGTTCCGAAGATACTAAGAGAACTCCGGATTCCTTATAGATACAAGTTTGGGGGTTTAGGCGCTGTTTAAGGAACTGAAAGCATATTATGCTACTACGCAAATTACATTCATCATCATCATCTTTACCACGTCAGGGTCACGTTCATCATTCAATCTTATCTCCAGAGCTTAAGGCACATAATAGCTATGTCCACATTGTGCACTTTCATCTTTAATTTTCATCATCTTTTTTGACATTCAACTTTCATAATATTCGTGATTTGGCGCATTCAATAATTGAAGGCGTCAACGAACGCAACGCCAATATTGTCATAAACACCTACCATACATATAATATACAGATGGAATTCTCGATTCTCGAAGTTTGGGGGTTTAGGCGCTGTTTGAAGAACTGAAAGCATATTATTATGCTACTATGCAAATTACATTCATCATCATCATTACCACGTCAGGGTCACCAATGTCACAACTCACATGGTTGTATAATATTGGACACAATCAGTGACGGATTAACCCATAATCAAATTAAGCAATTGCTACATTATATTCTATTCTGTGCAATTGCCTAGGCCCTAAGGGCTAAGGCATCACGTCTAAGGGAGGCACCAGAAGAGTAATTAAGGTTAGGTTTTACCGTGGGAGAGCCGTGCTTCGGCACGAATGGGCCGGCTCGACCGGAGAAATACCACGGGCTCAGAGAACCGGCGTGAAATAGCGCTTTCGCTGTGTCACAGAATAGATAATAGTACAAGCTGTGTTTCGCCAAGTGAATGAGTTCTCTACCCTCCCCTACTCTATTACTCTACCCTATTGCCATATTCCCTCTTAAAAGCTAGCAACGCACCTGCAAGTGTGACTGTTAACAAATTGTAATAAGGTACGTAGAAGTGTATTATCCTACGTATAGTTAATACATAGTATGCGATGGGTTACTAGGTAACTAAAAAGAGTGAAATTATTATTTTTAACAAAAAATTAAAACCGACTTCCAAGGTAAAAACAATAATAATATCCTTATAATAAGAACTAAAAAGTATTAAATAATGTTTCCTATCTAATAGTGCCTTTTTCCGAATTCGGCTAAAACTCAACTATTTCTGTACTCAATCTTCATAATTTTGAAGTCGGTGCCAGTTCCAAAAGTTTCAAATATTCTGGCAGACTGAAGATTCTGCTATATCTGGTACCGACTTCAAAATGATGAAGATTGAGTACAGAAATAGTTGAGTTTTAGCCGAATTCGGAAAAAGGCACTATTAGATAGGAAACATTATTTAATACTTTTTAGTTCTTATTATAAGGATATTATTATTGTTTTTACCTTGGAAGTCGGTTTTAATTTTTTGTTAAAAATAATAATTACCTTTAGAGTTTAAAAACTAAAGGTAAATTAATATGAAGTAAAAACTAAATGATTGTGTATGATTACTTACATCTCGGTTAATTTCATAGAATCGAACTGTTTAACACTGTATGCCACGTGAATAGCATTCCTTGGTGAAGTGCCCCGAAATATGCCCATCTGCAAAAAATAACAGTCGCTCCAATCATAATTAATTGCTTTGAATTTTTATAATGATGTTTAACAATTAAAATATTAGTGATAGATTTTTAGACCGATCGATCCGCTGAAAGGCAGGGTGACCTGACTGAACATAATATCTAGTGCATTCCTATATATGAGCACCGGTCACGTCGGTCTGTGATCAGTCCGATCAAATCACCTCTCCGTGTATGAAATGACTCGGGAGTGGCTATACTTACATGTATAATATCGTTTTTGTAAGCAGCTATAATTTTAATGGCATTATAGCGTTTCGAGATATCAATCATGACCAGAACATGGGGCGGAAGGTATTCTGGATCTGGGATCACATATTGTGCTATAATCTGCAATGAGGACCAAGTCAGAAAGATCGTAACCCAGAACAACATTGGATAGATTAAAATAAATTTTAATTCCCTGGTATGTACATACTATTTTAAAAAGAAACAAAGACTATATTGTATAAACAATTATTTTATGCGATATGCGATATACGATATGCGAAAGCCTATAATTATTGCTTATGCATTTTATATAAATTATTTTCTTAAAATACAAAGTTTTGTTTTGTATTTTAAGAAAATTGAAGATATTGTAACAAGTATATAGTTGGTTCTTTGAACCTTATTATACAATTACTATATTAACTATCTAATATTATAGAAATAGTATTGAAAATTTATAATGTTTTTGTAAATATTTTTTGTTACTAAAAGTATTTGTTGGTAAAAATCTCTTAAAATTACATTTGGAAAAAGTACGGCCAAGCCGTTTCCTTTAGCCACATCATTAGGGGGTGCATAGAAGCCAGGAATTAGAAGGCCAGCTGGTGGAAAATATTCCTCTTCATCTGTTTCTTCACTGGATTCAGTTTCAATGTCTTCTGGCAGTTCCTAGGAAACAAAAGTATCTCATAGTTTTCTCAAAAGTATGCCCTCAATTACCACAGTGGTTCAAACCACATGGCACAATTAAAATTGAACACGAATTTAAAAACGCATACTAATATTATAGATACGAAAGTGTGTCCGTCTGTCACAACATATTAAACACGCTTAAACCGATGATGTCATTCAGTATGGAAATACTTTGAGAGACAATATCATAATATTGATAGTTTTTGTCGAAGAAAAATTAGCTTTCCGTGCGATGATTTTCGGTACAATGTAGTAGCAATTACTGTTGATGATAAAGTTGAAAAGACTAATAATTCACTCCTGAAGCATGAATATTATTGCATTTTACCCATGTGTGTATACTGCATACGCAAAGGATATGAGAATGTAATGTAATAATAAACTACTGTCAATTCATCACCTGTGGTATCTTAATATCAATGTCCTCGATATCATCACTTTCCTTTTCAAAGTTTGCCAATGTTTCTAAATTCTGCAAACAAGAAATACGATTTATTTATATTAACTTCTTAACTTTCAGGTTCTACTAGTTTCAGATTTTTAACGCTGCTAAAATTATAAATATATTTTATTATAGAAATATTGTTTACTTTTTACTTCTACATTTAGTTAGAAAAAATTACAATAATGTAAAATATTTTTTCATATATTATACTTTACTTACTATATTTTTCATATATTATATAAATACTTACCCCCGATTTCAGTAATTCTATCTTGTGCTTCTCTCTCGCAGCTTTTTTTGCTTGTACAACATTATCAATTTCTTGTTTCGCTAATCTTTGCATTTCAGATAGTCGCCGAGCACGACGCCAGACTTTTTCCTCCTGATTTTTAGAGGTTTTGTCAATAAGAACATCATAATCATAACCATGAGAAGCATACTTTCAAAGTTAACTTACCTTCTTTTTATCTTTTCTTCTTTACGTTGCCGAAGAATCTCTTCTTTAGATAAACTGTATGTTTTATATTTATCAAATGCTGTCGTATTGTTAACTGCATCTTCATCATCATCTGGTATGTTTTCGTAAAGAATTTTACGAACCAGTTCTGAAAACATTTTGAGCAGATTATTTTACAAATATGAAAAATCTTGATGAAACGAAGTCTACAGCATTAGCTATTTAAATCTTCTTAAAAAGTCTCGCATTATGTTTAAGAAGATTTAAATTTCTATTAACAATATTTTAATCATCTTGTAGCAAGTTTGGATATTTCTCTTATAGACCAGAATTGTTCCTTTTGCAGGCTTTTACTTACGAACAAAATTCTTGTCTGTATCCACTAATCTGAAACAAATGGCCAATGCTGTTCCCTTTAAGAGTGTATGCATGGAAGCTTCGTTGATATCAGCGTCCCCGGCATACAGTATGTCTTCTGACAACTTCTTATTCAGCTGGATTTCCTCCCGGGCAATCATCACTATATCTGATAAATAATAATTATTTAGATGACTAACTATGAGCGACACAGCCGCTATATTATATCACTAAAGTTAAATTTTAACAAAATCGAATTAGCGGCTTATGGCTGCCATAATTATTATACACTACGGTCTACCGGAGAGGTCACCTGTGCATGTGTCAGTCGAAAGAATTGATTTTCGATTTTGCGCCGGTCGCCTGCGCAGGTCCAAAAAACTGCACAGGTATCCCGCTAACACACATTCCTTAGTCTACCTGCGCAGGCATACCTGCACAGGTGGAACTCTCCGGTAGACGGGCTAGACTGTAGCGTGTCTAGTTTAGTAAGTTTATTATAACGTAGGTAAAAGGGACAAAAAACAGACAGGCAAACAAACTTTTGCCACGGATAAAACACGCCAAGCTTACCATTCAAGTCCCACTGCTCATACAACTCCGGATGGGCATGCTTGCTATGAGGCCAGAACAGAACGAAATTGAGATGTTGTACGTTATCAGCTATCTTCTCCGCGCGGTGGCGCTTGCGAGCCGCTTGTCTGGTCTTCCTGGCGAACTCTGCCTGGTCTTGTTCCCTCTGCTCCATAGCATTGAGACTGCTCAGCCATTCCTAGTGAAAAATTATCCTTTACTAAATTATTACTAAATTAATAAATGCGAAAGTATCTCTGTCTGTCTGTCTCGCTTTCACGACAAAGCTACTGAACCGATTGTAATGAAACTTTGTACACAGATAGTCTAGAGCCTGAGAAGGGACATAGGCTACTTTTAATATATCCTTTTAATATATCCATGGAGGATCAAATTTTTACGAAGCTTTGAAATGTTTGTCTGGATGTTTGAATGTTTGTTACTAACGGAAAAACTACTTGATGAATTTTTAAGGAAACTTTGCAATAACGTAGGGCCTACATTTTATCCCGGTATTCCCACGGAAACGGGAACCATCGCACGCTATGTAAACTGAAGTCTACGCGGACGGAGTCGCGGGCAACAGGTAGTTTGAGGATAAAACTAACTGGCACATGATGTTATAGATTTCACTTCAGTCACAGAATATAATATAATAGTACTCCACTTCGGTATCAAGCTATTCCCCACTAGCTCCTCAAGCGATGCTTCATCCAGTTCGAACGGTGGTATTTTTTTTTTATGAAAAAGGGGGCAAACGAGCAAACGGGTCACCTGATGGAAAGCAACTACCTTCGCCCATGGAGACTTGAAGCATCAGAAGAGCTGCAGGTGCATTGCCGGCCTTTTACGAGGGAATAGGGTAGGGGAGGGTAGGGAAGGTAATAGGGGAGGGTAGGGAAGGAAATAAGGGAGGGTAGGGAAGGGAAAAGGGTAGGGGATTGGGCCTCCGGTAAACTCACTCACTCGGCGAAACACAGCGCAAGCGCCTTTGCACGCCGGTTTTCTGTGAGCCCGTGGTATTTCTCCGGTCGAGCCGGTCCATTCGTGCCGAAGCATGGCTCTCCCACGGTAACTTTAGGACTGACGGTATATAAGCTGGACAAAGCATGTAAAGTGCTCAATTTCCATGTTTTTACTGCAGTATCAAGCCATTCCTCACCTGCTCCTCAGGCGATGCTTCATCCAGCTCGTACAAGGGTCTCTCAATCGTCCCGCCCCCCATCACAGACTTGTACAGGTCCCACTCGCTCTTGGCCACCTCCGCAAACCGTATGTTGTCCACGCCGCGAACTATCTTCGTTATTTTGCGGTTCTCAAAAAATAAAAGACATAATATGGTACCTAAAGTCTAACCCAACCGACCGGCGGAGCTATCACGTAAAAATATCTATCGGCCTCCCGTGAATGAAGGTCTTTAAAATTAAATCCACATAGTTCGTGAAACACTATAATATTATAAAATTTTAGACTCATTGAAGGAATATTATTTATACAAGGTACAACAAAACTAATTAAATTCAGTTAATTATGAAAGTAGCATGGGTGAAAGAGCATTTTTTGTGATTTGTATGGACAAGCTCCCGAGCCGCCAAGCACCATAAATTTTACCATACAAAAGCTTAAAAAATACTCTTTTAGCGCTACTACTTTCACAACGAACTATATAAAATATCTCTTTATATCTCTCTTTATATAGGGGGCCCATAAACATCCTAAACTCTAAAGTATTATCACTTTGCTACACCCTGTATAAATAGGTAGATTTTTTGGGATTAAATAATACTTACCAAAATAAATAGAAAAATAGGCTGACTATGGCCTCTAAACCTGGCAAATGCTGTTATTTCATCTGCGGGAACCTACAAATATAGTAAACAATATACTTTTATACTTTACTCCCAGCCATATTACGTCTATACTCTATGCCTACTACCTTAAGCATTACAATTTGGCCATCAGTCCAAGCCAACTTAATCTTTGTGAAGAGGTGATCCAAGGCCGTGCAGGAGCCAGAAAAATGGCAGTATACTTCTGCACCTATTGACAAACAAAAGTTAACACAAGTCCTTCAGGTACTTAGCACGGGGCCGGACTGACGTGGTGCGAAGCATCCATAGATATTATTTTAAACAAAAGTATGGTGTACTATATTTATAACTAGTTGACTCGGCAAACGTTGTTTTGCCATTTAAAGTATTTCTACTTAAGGGCCCGGGTTACCCTCGAAATTTTCATACATTCTTAATACCAAAATCATTTTCTCATACGAAAATATTTAACATGTTTGAGTTATTTTTCAGCTTAAGATAGTAATTACCTAGGGTCCTGAACAAATTTTTTTTACAAAATATTTAAATACTAAAAAAAAATTTTTGTGTTTAAATATTTTTTAGTAAATTTACTACTAAATATTTAAACACAAAATTTTTTTTTAGTATTTAAATATTTTGTAAAAAAAATTTGTTCAGGACCCTAGGTAATTACTATCTTAAGCTGAAAAATAACTCAAACATGTTAAATATTTTCGTATGAGAAAATGATTTTGGTATTAAGAATGTATGAAAATTTCGAGGGTAACCCGGGCCCGTTGATACAAAATCTTACCCCCTCTTTTGTCCCCTGGGTGGGGGGAAAAATTGTGTACACCTGATGTGCTCGGTCAAATAGCTATAGCTAGTTCTTTTTTATTTCAACTCATCTTCCCGGCCCTAACGCCTCTCATTTATGCGAAAAAACTGCATTTTTTTAACCAATAAACTAAGCTGCTTCCTCCACTCACGTCTTCAATAATTATTATCAGCTTTATAAATGAAATGATAAATTATTTTAGAGCTACGAAAAGAGAGCGTAGGGGTGATAAAGATGATGAAGAAGTAACGCGTACAATCTCGGAATTCGATTGTTGAACATAATGATACCCTTCCAAAAACTGGTGGAAAACATAACTTTGTCGGTAAGAGTTTATACAAGGTGTCACACAACTAAGTGATAATACTTTTGACACTGTGAAAGTGGCAGCGCAGAAAGAGCCATTTTTTGTGTGATTTGTATGGGCAAGCGCCCGCGCATCAATTTACCACCCGGGAGAAAATGCATGAGTAGCTTGTATTATGTAAATATAGGTACCTAATAATATTTTATATTATATTCAGGTAGTATTCAGTAGATACTCACATATAAGTTTGTTCGTACATTGATCTAGTATGTGTTCGAATTCTCTTTCTGTTTTTACGTCTATGAATACCTCGATTTTCTTTTTAGCCATGTTGTAGAAAAACGAATACAATTTTCTATTTATTTTATGTAGTCACAGATTTAAGAGTCTCGATGGTCGCGCTCGCTGCTATCCATACAAAGTATTGTAAATAATGCGAAAGTGTGGCTGTAATAATTATGTCTGTCTGTCTGTTTGTTGCCGATTCACGCCTAAACCGCTGAGCTGTAACGATTTTGCTTAAATTTGGTGCCTATCACTGACATGGAGATACATAATAATAATTATTATTATGTATCTCCAGCTATTTACGGCATAATTATTATGTATTAATCAGTGCCGTAAATAGCTTTTTTTGCGCCCTGTGCGAGCTTCTACCGTGTGTAACAAAAATAAGTGATAATACTTTAGGGTCTAAAGACCCTGTATGTTTGGCTGTGGATATTTTTTGTACTTACTACATTGGGAAACATCTTTGGGGCGCAGCCGCGGGCGTCTGCCTACTCTGGCCATTCTTGCCCCCCCCCCCCACTTTAAACCCACGTTAAAGTAGTTAAACTTTTCCATCTCACTGCATGATATCTATCCTGGATAGGTACATTTAATTTTTTTTTAACCAACAGCGCCATCTGTTGGTATGCAAGGAACTCAATAAATTTCTATCTTTCCAGACCTTGCTTGTGAAGTTTTGTCGACTTATTACTTAATTTTAAAGCAGTAATAAACTAATAATAAACTCATCTTACAAATTCATTCCGGTCCGTAGAATCTTTTTGGATACTATAAAAACAAGAAAAAAATAATACCTCAATGATAAAAACTATAAAGTAGCTCTGGTTGAATTTATTCTGTAAAATTAATATTTTTTTTTGTGCTGCCGGCTCATTTGTTGAGTCACTTTGAATTTGGTTTGAATGTTAAAATAACAATAATATTATAAATAAAAAAATACATAAATACTACATTATTTTTACATACGGTAACACATAATATTTTACAGTGGTAACATTATATTATGACAGCTGTCAGCAGCGTGACCACTTTTAGTAGATTTCTACTTTTTTGGTAGATTTGAGGCCACAGATTAAGGATATATAGGTAGATGTAGTCTTAGCCCGTCATCGCGTGGCCATTTTGTGCTTATTTTCATACAAGTAGTGTGCGTTTATTTTCTTGAATATTTCTATTTGTCGATCATTTCGAAGCACATTTAAATCCAGAAAAGAAAGTCATTTAGTTCATGATATCGATAAACTATTATAGATCAAGTAATGAGAATCCGTAAACACACGTAAAAAGCTATGCAACTTTTGTAGTCAAATTAGTAATTAATGTGACATTTTTAGCACTAATGCCTTACATAGCACGAATAAGGGATTATTAAACTTAAATATTATCCTTTTTAGCTTACAAAAATACCAATTAAAAAGTCCAAAAAACGTTGTTCAAAACTTACGTATTTAATGTTAAATCCACGTGTTTGAGGCATTCTTTGGCCATTCTTATGGTTTATAATTTAGCGGAACCATAGAACTCAACAATATCTAGCATAAAATGTTCAATAAAACCTTTATTATCACTTTTATTACATGAAATATGCATACCGACTCCTTTGTTATGTCCTAGTAAGTAGGACATAACATTACACGCTTTTGACGCTTGTACACTGATATAAGGCTCTCTCCTGCTATAGTATCTCAATGTTTGAGGCATACTGAACTGCGATTTAGTAGTGCAAAATTATATAGTAGATTTCCTTGGTCCCTAGAAAACTCAAAACTGGCAGCACGAAAGGTCTTTCAGGGGATTTCCCGTAACTAATACAGTGCTATACCGGTCTCTTTTCCACATACAATGATAGAATAGTAGGAAATTGATCTGTCATTCAGTTCTGCATTGGTCATTTCTTAGTCATTGTTTTTATTGTTTCAAGTATATTTTGTGAACGCAATTTTGCTAAGCATATTTTATGCTTTGCCTTCCTGTATCGAACGCAAAATATGAATGGATTTTTTCAGCTATTAATCAAGAGTCAAGAACTCAAGACCAAAGATTGTAACAATCTTAGACGCTAAAGAAGGTATAAATAATGATGGGAATTGTACAGGTTTTAAGCCGGAAACCTCCATGTCACAAATTATGAAAAATGGTAAAAAAAAATATAAAAATGTTTAAAAAGATGATGATGATGATGAGAATATATAAATTTTCTAAATTTTGTAAAAAATATGTTTTATATTACATATCAACCACTTAGAAAATGTTATATTTTGTAATAGGGTTTAGTAGATTTTGGTAGAATTCACGAATATTTCTGGTAGATCGTGTGATAAAAAAGTGGTCACACTGTCTGTCAGTCAGCCATATTGAAATTTTAGTAAATTGAGAAATATCGTTTGCGATGGAGTCATATTTTTTCCTTACAAAATCTGATAACTGCTGTGCTGTAATTTCGATAAAATTATGTCATTGTTTCACCGTTTCTCAATTCAATCGTGGACATTCGAGAAAAGTTTCGTTCGTTTGACAAAATTCGCCTGAGAATTTTTATTGTCGATAGAGCCGATTCGGGAGACATCTTGTGTGAGAAAACCTGCGACATAACTTGCCGTGTTCACGTGAAAAGTTCGCGAAATCCGCTGACTGCTGCAAAAAGTTTACAATCATGGAGGAGTCCTGGGGTACGTATTCTATGGTACAACGTTATGGTATATTTGTTTGCCATTTACTAGAATGTCACATTGATTTTAGATGCGGATGATTTTGAACCAAAACTTCCGACCACGTTGACGTCTTCGAATAAATGGGAAGGCGAGGACGTGGAAGAAACGGTCAAGGTAAGGGCGCCAGCTGCCAAGTTTCGAGCGCATCTTAGTCATTATATAAAATTAATAAACAAAAGTGCAAACGTTTTTTGCTAACCTCAATGTATGCTAAGTGCTGACGTCAACTTGTAGGACAGCTGGGAGGATGAGGAAGAAGAAAAGAAGGATGAAGAGAAGAAAGAAGAGCCGAAACCCGCGCCAAAACCGAAGAAGAAGATAAGCGAAAAAATCGCAGAAAAAGAGGTAATTTGCTGTATAAACTAGTTTCAAGTTCTAATCACATACAAATTGTTAAACCTTCTAGAGATTACAGAAAAAGAGGTAACTTGCTGTTCTAATAAGATTCAAGTTTTAATCACATACAAATTATTGTTAATTAAACCTAGAAATTGCAGAAAAAGAGATAACTTGCTGTCCTAACTCCTAACTAGATTCAAGTTCTAAAACAGAGGGTCCCAAACTTTTTTTTTTTATTTAAATCAGGCATTTTGTCTACCGCCCACTATATTATGAACAAATTATTATATTTTAGCGTCCCCATTGTTTCAATTTAAAATGTATCCTGATGAAATAAATCACCCAAGCCTGCCTCTACAAAATGCCCCCATTCTTTTTCTGGGTCCTGCACTACACCCCTTCAGACTTTCAGCGCCCACAAGGGGGGGTTATCGCCCACTTTGGGAAAGGCTGTTCTAAAAAATACGCATTTTATCATTTTATTTAAAAACCTGTTATATTTACCTATATATAACAAAATATTAGCATTTTAATTCCGAATTAACAATATGAACAGGATGTTTTCTTTTAAAAATAGTGTTTGAGTTTGACTAATTATTATTTAGTATAAGAAATGTATTTAAAGTGGACTAATTTAAATATTCTGAGGTAGTGATTCTCATTATGGTCTCACACAATAACAAGCAATGCATGTATACATTATATTTAAATAATTTATACATCTCTTTACAAGAAACACAATACACACACTAAGGTATTATCACTTAGTTTGTTACACCCTGTATATTCTGTTCCCTCTACGACCATTTTGTTGTCTATGATATATGGCTGTATGGGCAATGCTCCCTTTGCCTGCCTGTCCTGACCGGGACGAATAAAAAAAAATTTCTATGATATTGAATGTACTGTAACTTCTTGGTGGAAATTCATGTTTCACAGTATACACACACTGCACTTGTTCCACTTTTATTTATTTTATTACAATTGTTTCACATGACCGGTTTTGATAAAACCATCCTTTTGCTGTCAGTCAAAGCATTTTATTGAATGTTACAGCGTTTAGAGCGGGAGAAAGCTGAACGTCTGGCGGCTCAGCAGGAGGAATTAACACCAGAACAGAAACTAGCTGAGAAGCTGCGCAGGCAGAAGCTTCAGGAGGAATCTGATCTCAGACTTGCCTTGGAAACATTTGGTGAGGCGTTTTCTTGTTTTAAACCTTTAAGTCATGAGGGACCATTTTACCAAAATATGTTTGTCTAGCCGCTAGCCAGGGACCGCCCAGTTGGTTTACCTAAACTAAAAGTTTTAGTTAAACTATTACTAAGACTTCGATGTCTGTCCGTCTGTCTGTCTGTCCGTCTGTCAGTCTGTGTGTCTCCAGGCTGTAACTCAAGAACCGCTATAGCTAGACTTCTGAAATTTTCACAGATTGTGTATATCTGTTGCCGCTATAACAACAAATACTAAAAACAAAAGAAATTAAATATTTAAGGGGGGCTCCCATACAACAAACGCTATTTTTTTGCTATTTTTTGCTCGCAATCAATAATGGTAACAGCTAGGCACTTGAAATTTTCACAAAATCTTTAATTATATTTGTACTTTAATAATGAATAATAAAATTTAAATAAAATAAATATTTAAGGGGGGCTCCCATACAAAAAACACAATTTTTTGTCTAATTTCGCTCTATACCGGTACGGAACACTTCGTGCGCGAGTCCGACTCACACTTGGCCGATTTTTATTACTAACTTCTGAATTCTCACATATTATTAGGATGGCTTTGCAGAGGCATTCCTGGAGGCATTCCAAGTGAATGCCTCCAGGGACCACCAGTGGTCTGCGGACCACCGGAAAAGTTTTTTAAATATGCATCATGTTGTTTTTTGTATCAATGCAAGAAATAGCATGATGCTTTTCTGTTTATCACTGACAAGCATAAGTGAAATTTGCAAGTATTTGATAGTTTATTAAAACTATTTGCACTATTTGATTATTATTAGTTAATACCAATGCAAGGGAACAGTAACATAATTATTAGTTATTACAAACAATAGGACTAATATATTTTGTCTGTCATTACTTTAATTCTCTCTTGATAGCTACTAAGTACTATTTATGTAGATAACAATGTTAATTAATTTAGTTGTCACTGTTTAGGTTAGCTAGACAATGTATTAATGCAAGTAAATAATAATTATGTTATCATAATGTAAATCCCATGAAAGATAATAATAATTTATAGCTGTTGATTTTAACATAATATCAGAAATATGTACAATATTACTTACTAATTACTATATTGTAATTTTGTCACAAAGTTATTTAAATTATTTGCTCTTCTTTTAGTCTTTAAGCAAGACTTACTTTTACTGATATGTGTAAAACCTCTGTTGTAATCTGTTTTAATAGTTATAAATATCATATTTCTCTTAATACAAATACCACAATTACCTGATATTTAACCTATTAACTTTAAACTAGATCTATACAAGTGGACTTTAAAGAAAAGATTCTTGCAGTGGTTAACTGATTGTTTTGTGGGAAGATCTTCTGACCAAGCGAGGTGCTATGCTCTATCAGGCCAAAGCCCTCATGATTGATTTACCGACACACTTAGAAAACTTTGATAGTGCGGTGCAGGATTATGGCACTAATTATGACCCTGTAGTACCCCCTCAGTTTATACTACTGGTGCCTACTGTAATGTTAACGTTTTAAAATATTTTTTCAGGGGTAACTGAAGGTGGTGCTGGGAAGTTGGATATGTTCAACCCGACCACCAAAGAGGAGTTTACAGAGTTCAGTGACCTCCTGTGCAAGAAGATCAACATATACAAGGCGAGGGAGGAGTTCCCTGCTTTTGTTGATGACCTTATCAAGAACATCATTGTACACAGTGAGTATAACTAACATATTTTATATTGTGTAATACAGTGTTTTTTTTTATCCTGTGGGTTGCGACCCCTAAATAAAAAAAATTTGCACAACAAAAAAGGAAAGGATTGGGAGTAGCGAAATATTTTTTCACACCATAAAAAATGGTCGCGTCACAAAAATTTTTGAAAAACACCGGTGTAACAGATAGAAATTAAACAAGAACAATAATTTAAGTGAACTGGTCTTGTTTAAGCTATTTCTTGTCTCTTTCGCTCACGCACAAATACAGCTATCTCATTTCCATGGGTGCACAAGAGAAATTTTCTATTAGCTTGCAAACAAAAAATACAACCAATCTAGAAAATGCGATTTAAAGAATCATGGCCAAATTTGTATAGGAGCTGGACTCGACTTTTATTTTTGATGTCCCAAAATAAACTATATAGTTAGATTGGATTGTTCTTATGCTCTAAACATAATTCCGTTTGAGAATTATGTCTAAATAGCCACGATTTTTTATAATAATTATTAACGTTTACAATTATTTTGAGGTTAGACTTAAGAACTACTTTTTTTCCGACGGTGTAGCCTACAAGTGTATATTCGGCGATCTCGTTTCAAATTATTTCAATTTTTCCTAGAGTATTACTCAAAATATAGAACGAATGCGAATGATCGCCGGCATCACAACATATGAAAGACAACAACGAAACTGATCTTTTTTTGTGTCTATTTATAGACACATTTCTAATGTTTTTCGATGCCTTAAAATGTTAGGGAATTTTTGCTACCAATGGCATATCGGGACGCCACCACCCACCTGGTACGATTTGGCCATTGTTCTTTTAGCACCAAACAGCTAACATTTTCAGTTACAAACCTCAATGTACTTGATATTATTTTTGTTAGTAATTTGTAAACTTATTTATTTCAAAGTATAATAGTAAGTTCAAGGTGGAAAGTAGGTTAAGATAAAAAGGATTGTAATAGTTTAGATAGTCCGTAGTGTGTGCTACCTGCAAAGCTGGGGCTTGACTGGCATGAAAATTAGTCTATATCTATGGCAACCATTCTCAAAGTGTAAAGGTTGAGCCTTGGGACTCATTTGTAGCCTGTAGGGCTCCGCGAGTGATAGTGAGAAAAATAAACCTCTGCTATTAATCAGTGTCCCTATTTAGTTTTTTAGAATTTCCTTATAAATAACTAATGCAAATATACATTTAGGCCGCGTTTCCACTAACGCGGAGCGGAGTGGAGAGGAGCTTAGCGGTGCCGAAGATTTCGAGCAGTGTGATTGGTCAATTCGGCACCGCTAAGCTCCTCTCCGCTCCGCGTCAGTGGAAACGCGGCCTTAAGAGGCCGGGGTCGGGGGTACCCTCGAAATTCTCATACATACTTAATACCAAAATCATTTTCTCATACGAAAATATTTAACACTAGCTGTCCCGGCAAACGTTGTTATGCCATTTAAAGTATATTTTCTACATCATCAGTTGATACATGTTTTACCCCCTCTTTTGTCCCCTAAGAGGGTGTGGGGGGGAAGGTCATACACCAGATGTTAAGTTGAAAAACACAGTTAATACCTAATATGAGGTAAGTCCACTAAAGAAAAAAGTTGTATACAAAATCTGACCCCTCTTTGGTCCCCAGAGAGGGTTGAGAGGGGAGGGGGGGGGGGGGAGGATTTTTATACACAAGATGTTGAGTTGGAAGAAGACAAATATAATATATCTGTGAAAACCGTATGCAAATCTGTGAAAACCGTATGAAAATCGGATCAGTAGTTTTCGTGTTAAAGAAAAAAGTTTGATACAAAATCTGACCCCCTCTTTTGTCCCCTTAGAGGGGTGGGGGGAAAAATTTTTATACACCAAATGTTAAGTTGGAAGAAGATAAATATATCTGCGAAAACCACATTCAAATCTGATCAGTATTTTTCGTGTGATGCTGGAACAAACATACAGACAGACAGAAAGAGTGACAGACAGACAGACAAAAAACTAACCACATTTTTGGCTTCTATAGCGATGTAGTGACAAAGGTGTAATTTCGGGTGTCATTTCATATCTTTTATGTACAGAATTTTCATTTCTACAACAGAATATTGTCTTCCTCCCGCACGCGCTTTGGTGACCCCCAATATCGTAATATTTTAATTTCGCCATAATTTCAAAACCAAACGTCCAATTTTAATCATTCAAAGACCAAATATTATCTACATAAACTGTACTTAGTGATTATATAATTTATTTTGATAAGGATTAATAGCGTGAGTAAAATATATCCGTTTAAATGTAGTCCAAAAAAAATTTAGGATTTTTAAATAAATAAATGGTTATTGTGCCTCACTCGACATAGATAGGTATAGTGTGTCGCGGACTTTTTTGTAGATATTTATAAGATATACAATTACTTAGAACATTTTATGGTTCTATCTTTTATAGTTTAGGCAGCGTACGCAAAATAAGTAACTTTTCTAGCTGATTTTTTACACCTTGCGTCCGAAAAACTCAAATATCTTACGGAACCCTACTTTTTTCCAAAATAAAATGTAGCCTATGTTCAGCAGAAATAATGTAAGATTCCAATAGCAAAAGAATTTTTCAAATCGGTCCAGTAGTTTCAGAGCCTATTCGACTCAAACAAACAAACAAACAAACAAAAAATCAAATCTTTCCTCTTTATAATAGTAGTGTAGATTTTTGAGTTATTTTTCAGCTTAAAATAGTAATTGTAACTTAAAAAATGTATGAGAATTTCGAGGGTACCCCGGCCCCTTAAGATTGCACATAACTTTTTCTTTTATTTTGGGGGTCAGAAGTCTTACAATCAAAAGGGTTCTGCCACCAAAAAGTTGTAGAACTACAGATTTAATGGATGCTTTATTTTAGGAATTATCTATTTTTAATAATCTGTTATAATATTTTTCAGTGCCCTCAGCCGACATCAAAAGGATAAAAATGACAGTAGACAACCTGTATATTGAAAAACAAAAAGCTGAAAAGAATGACAAGGCGAAGAAACCAAACAAGGGCAAAGGCAAGGCGAAATTAAAAGTTGAGGGCGATAATGTGAGTATATCTGTGTTTGTTATTACCCTCAGTTATTACCTGACTGTTGTACCATCGAAGAAATTGATTCCTAGACAGGTGACGGACCTCTACGTCATGTGGTCGGCTTATGTCAATTCAATGTTTTTTTTTTTATATGAAATAAGGGGGCAAACGAGTAAACGGGTCACCTGATGGAAAGCAACTTCCGTCGCCCATGGACACTCGCAGCATCAGAAGAGCTGCAGGTGCGTTGCCGGCTTTTTAAGAGGGAATAGGGTAATAGGGTAGGGTAGGGATGGGAAGGGAAGGATTAGGGGAGGGTAGGGAAGGAAATAGGGTAGGGGATTGGGCCTCCGGTAAACTCACTCACTCGGCGAAACACAGCGCGAGCGTTGTTTCACGCTGGTTTTCTGAGAGAACGTGGTACTTCTCCGGTCGAGCCGGCCCATTCGCGCCGAAGCATGGCTCTCCTACGTATAAAATATGTTAACTGTGATCGGTCGGATGGGTTAGACAACGCGACCAAATTACTTAGGTCCACCATCTGCCTAGACATAAACTTCTCTGATAGTACATAGTACAAAATATGTATGTCTCCTCACTTTACGAAACAGCCAGATCCTGATAATTAAGTACTAGCAGTAATTGTCTGTTATTTGTTCCACTAAATAGTTACGAAAGATTACCATGGTGGCTTAGTACAACCACAATAGAAATATTAAAGAATAGTAACAAAGACATATTTTTGGGTCCTTGTGTAAATGTGTGAATTTAGGTAATCTAGTATGAAGATTTACTCCTAGCTATTGCATTTTGTATCAGTAAGGAGAAACCCTTTTTTAATTCAGATTTTTTTCATTCACAAAATCACATTCAATTAATTACCTAATTCTGTATTTTTACTCATAGCATATAAAATATGTGAAAAGTTTATAAAATGGCCATCAGTCTGTTACCTCTCCATGCTCAAACCAGTTAAACTGATGTCACATCCCTAAAAAGGAAGTGGAGGAAGTTTATATAGCAGAATTTGGGCTATCGCGCCATAAACGGATTTCGCAAGCAACATGCCTTAATTTTAACGAAGTTCCTTATGGCGCGTTCGGCGTTGCGAAAGACACTTTTTTACTTGCATAGTAGGGGCAGAGGGCGTTGTTAGTATTCTTGGGCGTCATTAGATGGCTTTTTTTAACGATTTTTTATAATATAACTTCATTCCATCCGGGTGTCCCTTAACACCTCTCAAGTTTTTTTTTTTTATTTAAAAACATTCGAAATAATAATATTCCACGACTCTAACATTAAAATAATTTGTTTCAGGCACATCTGAACCAATACGACGGTTATGGCAACTTTGACGATGACTACGACGACTTCATGTAAACGTTACGTCTGGTTATACACGGTGTTACCGAAAGTGTACAACTTTACAGGGTGACTGTTAAGACCAATAGAATAGGTGTGTGATGCAACCGTAGAAATGAGTTTTTACGGAAGAACAGCTGCCCAGGTTCAATTTTTTTTTTAAGTTTGTCTATACAGGGTTGTTGATTGGTTAATTTTTTTATCCAAAAGCCAAGGAAATAAACTGGTAAATATCTAAGAAATCCGGTATAAGTCGCGCACAACTTTGAGATCGCTCGGCAAAACTGGATCAATTGGTGCATGTGTAATATAATATAATATAATAAAATAATAATATGATGACGATTTACTATCATAATATCTACCAATAGCGTATCTCTGTGCACGCATCTGCCCACTCACTTGCACTAGGTAGTAGGTGCAAAGACCTGAAAATCGAACCAACCGTAGCTTTCCATTCTTGTATGATCTTTGTGCACAACCTATAATATGAACAAAATTAAAAATATTTGACCTTGTTTCTGTTCTATTCTTCTGTGGAAACTATTTATACAGGCTATGCATGCAAATAATATAACATTGTTGAAATTATCGTTAGTTTTTTGTTTTAAGATGTCGGTCCCACATTCGGATCACCCTATAGAATTGCCGCATTTTTAGTAGCATCCTGTATTTGTAAATAATTTTGATGCCTGGTGTCTTTCAATTGATTTATTAAACATTGTGTTTTTAATTAATTTTATTTCTACAGACCGCTTTTATAAAGAGATTCGAATAATTTTGTGTGCATGTATTGTTATGAACCCAGCTGAAAGTTGTAATATTTGTAAGTAGTAAGTTATAATTCATACCTCGATCATGGGAATCGCAGACACAATAGATATTCAATTTCTATGCGGCACCCGGGTTCTGCTTGGGAGTTGATGGGTTAAGAAAGTTATAATATTTTCCCCCTAATATGACTTCTATTAAACTAACCATAATAATCGTAATATTGCATGATGCATCCCTTTAATATGAAAACATATTTAATCTAGTCTTACAAATCGTAATTTTTTTATGATTTTGTTTTGCTGTTCAAATAATAACTAGCTGAAAAAGGCTACTCAATTCGTTGATAGCTCCATAATAAATTAAAATATTTTTATTATCTTAGCAACCAAAATGAAATTATAATATTGAGACACCAGGCATCCTAATTCAGTACACAAAATATAAAACATAATTTTTTAAATATTTTTGCCCTTTGTTGTCCTAAGTGTTGCTGGCAACTTATAGTATGGCATACAAGAGTAGAAAATGAAATTAAAAAGTGGCAACATCATGGTGTCATCCCTTTCGAATCAATCTAAGAAAAAAGGGATGACACTACGATGTTGCAACTTTTTAATTTCTACTCTTTTGCCAGACCATACATTATTTTACTGTTATTAGTTATTACTATAGTTGTTACTTTCTGTAAAATTTACTATAATTTACCCTTTTGGAATTAAGACAACCAAAATGTTATGTATATTGGAAAATAACTTCAATATTTCACTTTTTTGTGTAGGTATATTTTTGTTTCATGTTTTGTGTACTGATGTTGCCATGTATAAGTTATAACAAAATGTTTATCAACCATTGGTTGCGGTCTTATGTTATATAGAAAATAAATTTTTTATTGTGATAAATATGGGTTTTATTTTGTACTGAAAAGAATTTGCATGAAAAAAATGATGTCGCTAAAATATGTGATTAGCCCCCGTAGGCAAGTGGCAAAACGCTAACGCTACAAAATGTACGGGATTTGACATTAGTATTCGCTAGCGATGCGATGACTTATGTCAAATCGCATACATTTTGTAGCGTTAGCGCTTTGCCACTTGTCTACAGGCCCAGTGTAGACTGTAGAATTTTAGTAAAGTAAGTATCAATAATAATATCAATAAAATCAATAATTTTTATTTAAAGTTTACAGCAAGGACGTTGAAATAATAGCCATTATTTCAACGTTCTTGGTTTACGGTATAAACATACTCTTTTAGAACGTCGAAACCACGGAGCAAATCTTTGTATTAGCTCCGTGGTCGAAACTATGGACCTACTCGAGAAACTGGCGTAGCTTTTTTTAATTTTCACTTTTCCTGAGCGTGTAGTTTGAAAACGGATGACAATTTGGAGAAACTGTATACTTAATATCTAAAATAAAGAGAAAAGCTTTTTCATCATAGAATACTTTTTGTAACAACGCATCGTTTTAATATGTTACTAAAATAAGAAAATGCCTCATTCACTGACTCTTTAAAAACTATTTTAAAACAAAAGTAAAAACAATCCTATACCTATTATGTACTTCCTTCTTCTGCGGATAAATGGCGCTATGAACCTGAAACGTAAACATTTTATATACCCTCAAATCCCAATCCTCGATACAAAACCACTGCAATATGAATGAACCACAGATGAAGTGCTATATTATTTAAACAGTGCATTTGATGTGAATGATCTTCAAGAAAATGAAAATCAGTACTATAAAATATTATTGTAAGTAACAGTGCGTCTCGGCGTGCTAGCGGAAATAATAACTTTATTCAACTTTACAAAGAGTTTTTATAGATTGATAAAGAATAGATACAGAATTTCCTAGAAGTGGAATTTTCTGTTCCTACTTGCGTAGGGAGGAAAGTCAATTAAGTACATCAAGGAAAAACAAGGGGTTGCACTCGCCACTCGTAGATTGCCGACATAAATGAAAACGAAAAATCAGCCGTCCATTTTCACAGCGTAGGTACATATTATTATACAGAGGTAACTATACTTCTTCAGTTTTGCCGCGCCGACGGTTACTAGTTTTCTATCAATACCTATTACCTAGTAGGTACAAGTGACTCCTGCTTAGCTGCACGTAAGATTTTTTAAACCCAAAAAAGTCCAAAACGCTGCTAAATAACTTTTTAACTTCAAAAACCCCAACTTCTGACCTTACAACTACATTATGTATATAATCAAAGCTACATTATTATCGTTAAAAATCATTATTAGTTAACACATACCACTTGCAATAATTATTAGCTCACTTATTTTGAAGGTCCCTGATCATCTTAAAGAGTGCTTTTGTTAGCGGCCTCGCTTTGAGATGTTGTGAAATAATAACTAAGTTATCTAGGTACTAACCAACGTTTAAAACAATTTAAATTAAAAGTATTGAAACGCATAAATAAACGCATTTATGAATAACGAGCTTTTGCCCGCGGCTTCGCTCGCGTTAAGAAGTATTATTATATACAAACTTTCATCCCCTATTTGAACCCCTTGGGGTGGGAATTTATCAAAATCCTTTCTTAGCGGATGCCTACGTTATAACATCTACCTGCATGCCAAATTTCAGCCCGATCCGTCCAGTGGTTTGGGCTGTGCGTTGATAGATCACCATGTCAGTCAGACACCTTTGAGTTTTATATATATAGATTGTCTTGATGCAGCACATAATATTGTCAAGTAGGTAGTGGGTACTTAGATAGGGCTTGCCGCTTGTCTAACTTTTGACGAATGTAATAAAAGAATGACGCGCCCCTCGGCCCTCCCTCGTATTCACAGTACAAAATTTTTCATTTATATCAACTAGTGAAGTGGTGGGACGCGTCATTTCAAATTAGACAAGCTCTACATAGATGTAGAATAATAATAATAAAAATAGTTACAAACATCTGAAAAGCCTAAGATTTGATATGAGTAGCAATAAAATTTGTTCGGGCTATGTAAAAATTAGTAAAAAACGATACGTAGGCACACCGCACAATATTTATTTATTTATTTATTTATTTATTGGACAAGGTGACAAGATCTACGGTCTACTACAGAACTATGAGGCTGTTTTGGCACGTGGCCAAAATCAGAACCGGCCGTTATATAAAATATTGCTTTTGAGACAGCTGTTCCACTGCAGTTCGCTGCCTTGTAGATTCTAGAGTAATCCTACAATACTAGGTATAAGGCGACGACTCATACAATTACAGGGTGCAATTAAACCTTCCGGCCAAATTTCGATATACTTAATATTGACACCTGTTAAAAATAAAAATACTCATTTTTTTCTTTTATAGGGCGTCACCCCCGCCCCGCTAGGTAGGTATACCCGCTAGCTCCGTGGGCAGTGGGTATACCCACCGGAAGGGATAGCCTATTTTTGGCCGACTTCCAAAAAGGAGGAGGTAATACGTTCGGCTATACAGCCGAACGTATTACCTCCTCCTAATAAAAAGATACATACGTATCTTTTTATTAGTTTTAAATGCATTGACTCTCCTTTAAATGATACCTAAGCCCTAAAAAAAATTGCCGGTATTCTTACTTGCATCCTGTATAATAGGTAATTATTATTGTCAGGTGTGAAGGAACGTGTAAGAAGAACATTAGGAAATATCATAAACTGCGTAAGCCGTAGCCCGTAATGCTCAATCAATTTCGGCTGCTGACACTCAGTTTTTGAACCCAGCCATGATACCAAGGCCGGATTTATAAATAGGCCGCGGCCTAGGAGCGGTAGCGTCCATAGTTGAGACCGAACATAATATTATTACGTAGGTACATGGGGCAGCGGAAATAAAGTAGCCTACATTCATAAAAAAATATAAATTCAGCATTGAGACATACGCTGAAGTAATTTTGTGGTAGCGATGTTTCGAACCCGATATTGCATCCACGCGCACGAGCTAAAACATGTTTTGGCTCATGGATGTTTTAACGATGTTTTTGTTTTTTTTTTGGGTTGTGTTTGTGTTTATTTTAATTGCCAAACATGGAATTTAATGCCCACTCGATAATAAATGAATTATTACGCATAAGTAATATAAAATTAAGTTTTATAAATGCCCAGATACTAGCTATCGGTTTAATTTAATGTAAAATATTATAGGCTCTACATTTTCTTATAAATAACTTACATTGATAGATTATGGTCCATGGAAATGAAAACCGTTTACTTAAAACAATGCAGAGTCCTAAAAAAATAATAACTTACTAAAGACAATTTTCTTTCTTTTATTTTATTTTTAACTAGCTGTTGCCCGCGACTTCGTCCGCGTTAGTATAGTAGATCATGTCCCAAGTATTATTTTTCAAAAATATTCAATGTACAGAATTGACTTTCCTACGATTTTATTATATTATGTATAGATGTATAGATATGTATAGATGACTTAGTTTGTTCCTACAAAGGATAATTAAGACGCAATACAAACTCCACGATACCTTTTAATTATGAACAAAAGTTTCATGAGGAATAAGGGGGGGGGGGGTTTGGGGGGGCGTACCCCCCCCCAAAACAAACGACACTGGAAAACCGTATGTGTAGTTTAGTTTTTAACGTTGTTCTTAAAAAAGATGTATAACGCTGCAACACCGCTTTGTTTGAAGCAAAATTTGCAAGAAAAGACCGATGCCAAAGCTCCCAGCATGTTAATCAAACGACGCTCGAAATTTGTATAGAAAAGATAGACAAAAGCTCATAGCATGGCAAGGAGTGAAGATAGATACAAAGTGTGAAGGAGAAATTTGTAGGAAATTTTATGGGCTTTCGTTACGTACAGGACATTTTTTCTCTACAACGCACCGTTTTAGCGATATGAGCAAAAAACTAAAAATATTGAAACTTGAGCCCCTCCCCCCGCCCTAGGTGATATCGTCATAATATATAGCCTATGTGTTGACCCGACCTCTATATAATATTCGTGCAAAATTTGAAGTAAATCCATTCAGTACTTTCTGAGTTTATCCCGGACATACATACAGACAAACAGACAATCAGACAAACAGACAAACAGACAAACAGACAAAAATTTTAAAAACTATATTTTTGGCTTCCATATCGATTGTAGATCACGTCCCAAGTATTATTTTTCAAAAATATTCAATGTACAGAATTGACTTTCCTACGATTTTATTATATGTATAGATAAGTACCTACTTATTTCATTAGTAAAATTAAATAGGTACATCTTAGATTTTGGTAGCTAGTATGTAGACTGTAGAGTCAACTATTATATTATTATTCTGTGATGTCATGATGTGGTAGAGTGGAGCACGGGCAAGGAATTAAGTAGGCTAACTAATTTTTATTTTGCGAATGTGCGGTACCCCTGAAATCTGTGTTGTGTCAACTAATATATTATTATATTCTGTGGTTAGGTGCGTATTTAGTATTGTTACGAATGCGGACACGTAGTGTCATCTAGCGGCAACCAGGCGAAACCATCACAGACAGCGTAAATCCCCTATTCAATACCAGATGCCGCTACTTGCATGTTTTTGTTTATTTGCGCGTCCACTCTGGAATTTTCCCACGATTGTTTACATGTTGTGGAATGTTCTCGTAAGGTCTAGAGCTCGCCCCGTCCCGTATAAATACGCGGCTAGACGAGCCGGCCAGTCAGTCTTCGAATGTTTTCGAGTGAGCGATAATCAAAGCGACTTCGGAAGTGAGAAACAAGTGACTTAGTGAGTGAACCAGTGATAGTGCTTAGTGTTTGAACTTAGTGCATAGTGTTTGAACCTAGTGCTTAGTGTTTAGACATAGTGATCTAGTGTGTGTAAGTGTAGTGTAAGTGTTAAGTGTAGTGCAAATAAAAGTCTTCAAGAGAGTCACCAGGTCTTTTCCTCCGAATTATCGAACCTCAGCACGTAACAACTGGTGTCGGAAGTGAGATTTGGAGATGCCATTGACTCCGAGAGAGGACTTCAAGGGGAGTGTCAGGACAAGGGCACAGCGAGCTGCTGCCATTGACTCCGAGAGAGGAGTTCAAGGGGAGCGTGAGGACAACGGCGCAGTGCCATTGACTCCGGGAGAAGACTTCGAGGGAAGTGTCGGGACAAGGGCGCAACGGGCTGCGGAGGCCACACCCACTGGGGACCAAGCTCCGCCCACTGCGGGGCAGGCCTCACCCACTGGCCCCGCCCACCGGGACTCGCCCACTGGCCACGCCCCTCAGGCCCCGCCCACTTTGGGTGTGGCCACGCCCACTGGCTCCGCCCACCAGGCCACGCCCACTCAGGCCACGCCCACTGGCTCCGCCCACCAGGCCACGCCCACTGGCGCCGCCCACCAGGCCCCGACTGATCAAGCCCCATCAACTGGCTCCAGCCACCATGCCTCGTCAGTAGCTTCTACAGCACCGCAAATGGCTCTTCATTTAGAAAGTTTAATTAAATTAATGGAGCTGCAAAGGGCTGATATTCAGGTTTTACAAGATTCTCAAAGGGCAATGATGGAGGCACAAGACCGCAAGCTTGGCGTTTTGCAAGAGTCACAAAAGCAACAAAAGGACCTTCAAGAAAAGGCGCTTCTGGCAATAAAGGATGTTGGTGACACGGTGACCAAGCTTCGGAAAGATGTCGACATAATGGAAGAACGCATTACCGGGCTAGGAGTGGATATGGAAAATGTGAAAAGTGGCCTCACAGAACTACAGAAGTGGAAAGTGCGCCTGGAAACCACAGGAGTCGCGACGTCGAGTGGAACTACCGGAGTAGTGATACAAGGACCAAAAGTTAAAGTGCCACCATACGACGGTACTACTTCTTGGAACGCTTATCGTCAGCAATTCCAGACGGTTGCTACTGCCAACGGATGGACTGAAGACCAATGCCTGACCGCTCTCACTGTTGCGCTCAGAGGGCAAGCTTTGTCGGTCCTGGAAGCACACACAGGAAACGGGTTCCAAGATCTGATGGAGGCGCTTGAATCCAGATACGGGGAGCGACACCTGGAGCACGTGTTCCGTGCCCAACTTCGTGACAGAGTCCAACGCTCAGGAGAGGGACTACAACAATGGGCGTTAGAAATTGCAAAACTGGTCAAGAAGGCACATCCAGGAGCAGACTCCAAGATGGTGGACTCGAACACTATTCAAGCCTTTGTCGACGGAATCAGGGATCTGGAAGTCCGAGCTGCAGTAAGGCTACGTCACCACACCTCGCTAAAGGAAGCGTTGGCGCATGCTCTAGAGGTCGAGGCTGTCCGGCGTGACATACGGCAGACCTATAAAATCCGCGAGGTCTCGGAGGAAATGAAGGAGGTCAAGGCTCCTACGAAGAGAAATTTTGGAGCCATGTGCTACAAGTGCGGCGAAAGGGGTCATCTTCAGCTCAACTGCCCGCAGAAGGATACCCAGATGGCAAGAATGAAAAGGCTTGAGGAACAGATGGAGGAGCTGAAGAAGCAAAGGGCTTCAGCCAGGACTAAGGGGCAAGTACCGCCTGACGCGGAAGAAGCCCCAATAACTGTTGTCTCCCAAGCAAGCAGCGGGAATAGTCTTGTGATTCAGGGGACTATTAACAGGACGGATTGCAAAATTACTCTAGACACAGGAGCCTCTAGAACAATAGTGAACCCAAATCTGGTAAAGGCCGCAAGGGGACATAAGAGGAGAACTAATTGTCGGCTTCTTACTGCCTCCGGTCAGCCAATACCCGTCCTGGGAGAAATGTCAGTTATGATTAATGTAGGGGGGTCCTCATACCCTCATGACGTTATCGTGGCTGAAATAATGGATGATTGCATCTTGGGCTTGGATTTCATGAAGAAGCACAACTGCAGGATTAATGTCGCTGACGGAGTTTTCCAGTGTGGCGAAGAAGAAATTTTCATCCTTGGAGGCGCCTGCGGGAAAGTCGCATGTGTAAAGGAAATCATTATACCTGGACGAGCGGAAGCCCGGGTGCTGGTGAAACTACCGCCAGCTGGAAAGAACAAGTCTAACAGATGCGTGTTGATCGAGGACACACCCACCAAGACATCAGCACGAAAACTGATGACGGCAAGAACCCTTGTGAGTGGAAGCAGTCACGCTGTGGTTCGGGTTTTGAATCTTGGTGAACGCGAGATCTGCTTGAACAAAGGTGACGTCATTGGAAAGTGCGAGGAAGTTGTCTGGATGAGAAAGTGTAGTTCGACGACAGACGCAGACCCAGCAAACAGCAGCAACAATGGATTAGTGACTGAGCTACTCGATGACTGCAAGAGTAATCTGACTTATTCGCAGAGCATGAAAGCTAAGAAGTTTTTACAGCGCCACGCGAATATCTTCTCCAGTCAGGAAGGTGACCTTGGAAGAACGTCGATGGTTCAGCACAGGATAGATACCGGAAACGAGAACCCGATTCGTCAACGAGCAAGACGGATACCAATTGCAAAGGAGAAGGAAGTGGAAGGCCTTCTGGAAGACATGAGAAGGCATAAAATTATTGAACCGTCTGCAAGTCCGTGGTGCTCACCTGTTGTGTTAGTAAAGAAGAAAGATGGCAGCACAAGATTTTGTGTGGACTACAGGCGTCTCAATGATGTCACTAAGAAGGACAGCTACCCATTACCTCGGATCGACGACACTCTGGATACCTTGAGTGGCATGAAATGGTTTTCGACCCTGGACCTGAAATCTGGATACTGGCAGGTGGAAATTCATCCAAAAGACAAGGAGAAGACAGCTTTTTCCACCGGTAAAGGTTTATGGCAGTTTAACGTCATGCCCTTTGGATTGTGCAACGCACCTGCCACATTTGAGCGACTCATGGAGTGTGTACTGGCAGGCTTAGTTGGGGAGGCTTGCTTAGTCTACTTGGACGACGTCATCATTGTTGGCCGCGACTTCGAGGACCATTTGCGAAACTTAGAACGAGTTTTCGCCAAAATAGAGGGGGCCAAGTTAAAGTTGAATCCGAAAAAGTGTCGTTTATTCAGGAGTAAGGTCAATTATCTCGGCCATGTTATCTCCAGTGATGGAATCCAGACGGACCCGGAGAAACTGGAAGCAGTTCAAAATTGGCCAACCCCTAAGAACAAAACCGAAGTGCGAGCATTTCTCGGCCTATGCTCCTACTACAGGCGTTTTGTTAAGGGATTCTCGGAGATAGCCAAGCCATTACACCGGCTGACAGAAGATAAACGACAGTTCATCTGGGACGAGACTACTGAAGATTCTTTTCAGAAACTGAAGAAACATCTGTGTGAAACACCAATCCTGGGGTATCCACAACCTGAAGGTCAGTTTATAGTCGACACGGACGCAAGCAACACGGCCATTGGAGGGGTGTTATCTCAAAAACAAGGTGAAAGAGAAGTTGTGATTGCGTATTTCAGCAAATCTTTATCCAAGCCAGAGAAAAACTACTGTGTGACAAGAAGAGAACTCTTGGCTGTTGTAAAGACGCTACAACATTTCAGCAAATACCTCATCGGCAGACAGTTTTTACTGCGAACTGATCACGCAGCCTTGAAGTGGCTACTGCAATTCAAGAACCCAGAAGGTCAAGTAGCACGATGGATTGAGCAGCTCCAGGAGTACGACTTCAAGACCGAACACCGCAGCGGAAAGTCGCATGGGAACGCCGACGCACTCTCACGAAGGCCGTGTTCAGAAGACTGCAAACATTGTGTTAAGCAGGAATCTAATGAAGTGACAATAAAGTTAACGAGAACAAGTCCTTTGGGCCCATGGGAGAATGATGCTATGAGAGAGGCTCAAGAAACAGATGACGACCTTCGGCACATCATCACATGGAAGAAACGGGGTGATGTAAAACCAATCTGGAGTGAGGTTGCACCCACGGGCGCTGTCACTAAGGCGTACTGGGCGCAATGGGAGAGTCTGGTACTTCAAAACGGAATACTCTACCGGAAATGGGAGAAGACTAACGGCAGAGAGTTCCATCTTCAGATAGTTGTCCCAAGAGCGAGAGTACCAGATATTCTCCGTGAAATGCACGATGGCGTATCCGGAGGTCATCTAGGTGTCAAGAGGACGTTAACAAAAGTGCGGGAACGATTCTACTGGTTGCATTGTCGAGATGACGTGCAGGATTGGTGCCGCAAATGTACTACTTGCGCTGCAGTGAAGGGACCACAAACCAGGAGCCGTGGGAACCTGCGGTTGTATAACGTTGGCGCACCGTGGGAACGAATTGCAGTTGATGTAGCTGGGCCATTTCCTGTAACGGAGTCGGGAAACAAGTATTTCATGGTCGTCATGGACTACTTCACCAAGTGGCCTGAAGTGTTCGCCATACCAAACCAAGAAGCTACGACAGTTGCTTCTAAGCTTGTGGAAGAAGTGATATCTCGCTTTGGTGTGCCTCTGGAAATCCATTCCGATCAGGGCAGGAATTTCGAATCGCAGGTCTTCCAGGAAGTGTGCAGAATCTTGGGAATGCATAAAACGAGGACCACCGCGTACCATCCACAGTCTGATGGAATGGTTGAGAGATTTAACCAGACCCTTGAGAGGCATTTGGCGAAATTGGTAGATGAAAAACAAAAGGATTGGGACAAGTACATACCGCTCTTCCTTCTGTCGTACCGTACCGCCGAGCATGAGAGCATAAAGGCTACCCCGGCATATGTCAATTACGGTAGAGAACTACGAGTACCAGTAGACCTCTTGACAGGAGGGTCACCGGAGGAACCAAAGACCGTACAAGACTATGTCTGCGATTTGAGGGAAAAGATGCGCTATATACACGCCATGGTTCGGGAGAATGGGTTACATTCAAGTGAGAACATGAAGACCAGATACGACCGGAAATCGAACACGAGCGGCTTCGAAGAAGGGACACTGGTGTGGCTGCATAACCCAACTCGTCGAAAAGGGAAATCTCCAAAGTTGCAGACCAAGTGGGACGGCCCATACAAAGTGGTTACCCGATTGAATGATGTGACTTATAGGATTCAAAAGCAACCAAGAGGGACATTCAAAGTGGTACACATAGACCGTCTGGCGCGTTACCATGGCAGTAACAATGATGCTCGGGACGAGCATCTCTAAGAGGGGAGTAGTGTTACGAATGCGGACACGTAGTGTCATCTAGCGGCAACCAGGCGAAACCATCACAGACAGCGTAAATCCCCTATTCAATACCAGATGCCGCTACTTGCATGTTTTTGTTTATTTGCGCGTCCACTCTGGAATTTTCCCACGATTGTTTACATGTTGTGGAATGTTCTCGTAAGGTCTAGAGCTCGCCCCGTCCCGTATAAATACGCGGCTAGACGAGCCGGCCAGTCAGTCTTCGAATGTTTTCGAGTGAGCGATAATCAAAGCGACTTCGGAAGTGAGAAACAAGTGACTTAGTGAGTGAACCAGTGATAGTGCTTAGTGTTTGAACTTAGTGCATAGTGTTTGAACCTAGTGCTTAGTGTTTAGACATAGTGATCTAGTGTGTGTAAGTGTAGTGTAAGTGTTAAGTGTAGTGCAAATAAAAGTCTTCAAGAGAGTCACCAGGTCTTTTCCTCCGAATTATCGAACCTCAGCACGTAACAGTATGTACTAGGTAGGTACTAAGTAGCTAGGAAAAGTATAGATCCACCAAGAGAACCCCTTTTTATTATTTTGTTATTAAATAAATAATAGAAAACCGAAGTAACATTACTCATTATTGCACGGTATTAGAATTATTGTGGGTTTCTTTTCATCAAACAACCGAATATGGTGCTTCCTATTTCTATCTTACATCGTCAAACACAGCGGCCATTTTAGGAAAGATAATTGTAATGATACCATCTGAGCCGCTCACCAAGCATTGTTTACAACTTAGCAGCTATTTAAGTTACATAACATGATGAAAATGTTATATTCTAACGGATAATCCTTTTTAGGGTTCCGTAATAGAGCTTGTCTGACTTGAAATGGCACTACATTACTTCGCTACTAACTACTAACTACAGGGGACCTTTACAGTTTCGCTCTGAGTTCTGACTACCTCTCCGACCATCCTTGATAATTATTATTATCCACCAAGGATAATAATAATTATCAAGGATGGTCGGAGAGGTTAAGTACCAACTTATGAATATCAATTATTGTCGTTTCAAGTTACACTTTACAAGACGTCGTAATTTTTTTTATTTTATATTGTAATGATATCATAGACTAAAGGTGACTGACTGACATGGTGATTTATCAACGCACAGCCCAAACCACTGGACGGATCGGGCTGAAATTTGCCATGCAGGTAGATGTTATGACGTAGGCATCCGCTAAGAAAGGATTTTGATAAATTCCCACCCCAAGGGGTTCAAATAGGAGATGAAAGTTTGTATATAATAATACTTCTTAGCGCGAGCGAAGCCGCGGGCAAAAGCTCGTGGTAAGTATATATTTTGGTCAATGATAATAATATCAAAGAAGTTGATTCATAGTTATAGTACATAATAATAACTATGTTCATAGGTAGATTGGTGGACATAATATTATTATGTAATTTGGTCACGTTTTGTAAAACCCAGCCGACAGATCATAACCAATACCTATTGAATTGACAATTGACATAATCCGACCACATGAAGTAGACTCATCAACTGTCTGTGAATCATATTATTCGACGATACAAGATGGTACCAAAAATGTTTTTGTCAGCATTAGACAATGAAGCCGGAACCTGCACCCAACCACTAAACCACACAAAAAGTCCATTGACCCACTGCGAACAGGAACTGTCAAGGACACACTTTCCAACTTTCTAACTAATGTGGATCAAATTCAATCACTTAATAAAATTATAAAAACATCAATAAATGAATATTAATTTTTGTATACCTATATAGGCATAACTTGATTACACTTTCTTGTCTAGCATGACTGGTGAGACAATATTATGTTCAATACTCGAGGACGTGATATTAGGCTATTATAGTAGTTGAAAAAAAATAATATAAAAAAATAATATCAATTGATCAATGATCACTGAGTAAATGCAGCTTAAAGTTAAATAATTACACCGGTCACCGCGCGCGGGATGGGTAGCGCGGGGCGCGGGGCGCACGTCGCCTCGCCGGCCGCATAGTAATTTACTAAATGTCCATGATTCATTTATTTAAAGGCAAATTTGGTCAAAAATTAGGAACCTAATTTTATTACATAGTTATAATGAGAATCGAGTACAGAGTACTCTCCATAAGTATCGGTAATGTCTCACCAGTCATGCTGTATATATCTAGATAACTATTTTGTTTATTTAAATAATATATGCTGATTAGCTTATAATGTTACAAAATAATATACATTGGAGAAAAAGAAGGGAAAAAGGTTTTATTTTTAAAGCGACAGAAAGATATTTTTTGTTCCTTTTTTGAACGCGCTTGGCCTACCAAAAATTCCCACCACTGTATCTCCCACGTATCTCCTGAGTCCTGACAGAATAAAAACATTGACATCAGCGATAAAATAAAAATAGCAAGATTGTTTGAACCTTTAGTCTTTAGATCTATATAGTCTGCGCCTGCGCAGCGAGGTGCCCGCGACACCGCTCTATGTGTCGCGCCTGCACTGGTCCATGACGGTCGAAGACGTCGTAAACTACATCCGCGAGAAGACCACCTACACCTTGAGGGTGGAGCGTCTGCACTCTCGCCACAAAGTGAATTTTAGTTCCTTTGTGGTGAAAGTGCCGACTCAAGTTTTATCCATCTTCGAGGTGGAGGAGTTCTGGCCCGCCGGTGTAGTTTACCGGAGGTTTCGGGGGAGGCTCCCGAACGAAGCGCGCATCACGTCGCCGAAAGAGACTTTAACGTGATAAAGTGTAGTGTGATTGTGTGTGTGAATGTGAGAATAATATATATTAGGATAAAATTGTTCGGCGTGCATCCGTTTTCTGATTGCCATGATACAAGTTTTTACTTAGTATGGGATTAGACGACGTGATGTACGCTACCTTGCTTTTATACTATTGTATATTATTGAATGATTAATAAAGAATTTGAATTTGAATTTGAATTTGAATTTTAGATGACGCTGTCCAAAGCCTCATCTCCGAAGGGCAGACGCGATGGGACTGTTCCACCAAAGGGTGACATCTATAAATGTATAACTTTTTCTCTAATATTTGAGAACGTCTATCCAACCATTGGATGGATATTGATCACTGCGTTTCTCAATTCCTGACCGCCTTATGGATTTAAACTAGTAGCATCACCTATGTGCGAGTGCTCGACCGAAGGCAACATGTTCGAACAAACCGCTCATCATGTTCTCTGGGAGTGCGGTCTCTGGCAGGACGAAAGAACTGCAAAGCTAAACAACCTATTACCTACTCTGTACATCTGGAGTCGCATACTACGGTGATCTCGTGAACAGCGCCAGTTACTTCCGTGCCTTCAAGCGTTTTTGTCACAATTATTATTATTGGCAACATTCTAACACAACACATTCCAATATTAATTTAAATTTACTATGGCTTAGTAGTCAAATTATTAACTTTTATTCCCGTGGTGCTTACCCTTCAGTTCTTTGACTTTCGGTCATTGTAACTTTGAGCTGTCTCCCGCTTTGCATGGGGAGGGAATCTGGAATTCTTCCTACTCCTCCTATTTTCTTCTGATTAATTTCGTTGCGGGTCCCAAGACAGCTTTAGCATGTCCCTCGGGCTCCCTGAGATCATATCAAAGGGTTTTCGTGGTTGGATACTGCTGTCGATCCTGGCGACACAGGAGATACAGTGGTGTCCTACCATGTGTGGTGGGCCAAAGCCCGTTTAAAAAAAATATCTCCTGAGTCCTGTGTCGCCAGGATCGACAGCGGTATCCAACCACGAAAAGCCTTTGATATGATCTCAGGGAGCCCGATGCTAAAGCTTTCTTAGGACCCGCAAAATATTAATCAGAAGAAAATAGTTTAGGTTAGGACACAGGATACGTACACTAGTATGGTTAGGAGTTAAGGCCGTCACAGACCTAGCTATAATATATATTAATATATTTATAGCTAGGCATATTAATATATATTTTCTATACAATTTTCGCGTGACCACACACTTAGCTATAATATATATTTCTGGTCTCAGTGTGTTTAGTACGGTATATTAATATATAATATATTAATATATAACTTGAAGGCCGTCACAGACTTAGCTATAATATATATTAATATACCGTACTAAACACACTGAGACCAGAAATATATATTATAGCTGAGTGTATGGTCACGCGAAAATTGTATAGAAAATATATATTAATATGCCTAGCTATAAACATATTAATATATATTATAGCTAAGTCTGTGACGGGCTTTAGATTCAAGAGCCGCCATGGCGCATAAATGCGAAATAGCTGTCAATCAAAATTATCCCAGCACTATTTATTTTTCTTTTAGCGCATGCAATATATTTGGACATTGATACGTGTGGGTGGGAAACATCAAACACCTGTCCCTCAAGACTCAAGTGAATATATTTTTACAATGTTATTTTATAATTACCTGCGTTAAAATAGCCTTGTAGTAGTGTAAGTATTATATAATATTTGTTTTATGCTAAGTACTCACATACGGGTTTGCTTGATCGAGCAATCACGTAGAGTAAAAACCCACGGCTACATTGGGGTTTCGTCCACACAAGCCTTGCTCGATATAGTTTTACTCCAAATCGAAGGAATTAGATTTCTTTAATTCCCTCGAGCCGGCTCGATGCGAGTCTTCGAGCTGTGAGTTTTGCGGTCCACACGGTGGTTTTTGCTCGATTTGGAGTAAAACTATCGAGTAAAACCGTATGTGAGTAATTAACATTAGACTTGACTTGAACGAGCGATAGGTACTTTTGGCTTTTTGTTTGGTTTTTTGAAGTGAGTAAGTATACCTGTATACCTTTTTTGCATTGCACTTTCTTCACTTGCAGCAGAAGTCAGGTCACGTGATCTGATCGATTCGCAAGACGGACGAAAAGTAGACCTTCAGCGCCGTGTGGGAGAGGAGGGTCTCTCCTCACTTTATACTACATGATGACCACAATATGGTGAACGCTTATTTATCTGTTACTAGGTGACGCCTGCAACTCCGTTGCGCCAAGATTGGTTTATCACGCAAGAACCGTAAATTTTTCCGGGATGAACTATGTCCTTTCCCGGGACTCAAAGTACCTCCATGCCAAATTTCAGCAAAATCGGTTCAACCATTTGGGCGTGAAGAAGTAACAGACAGACAGACACACTTTCGCATTCATAATTTAGTATGGATATGGATTACTATTTTTGATGGTAGCATGAAGGATCAACACAAAAGAGAGAGACAGAACGTAAAAAAGAGACAGCAAACAAACTGGACGTGGGGTAAGCGCGCGCCGCGCCGCTACAAAGGTAATAACACCACACTAAGTCGCCTCCTCTTCCGATTACACAGTACACACCAGTGAGAGATATACTATATTGTTAATATAGCATCAGATAGCTTATTAAAGATTTTAATATTATGCGACTAAATTTGGCTAATGTAGGTACTAAGGCCGGTATAAATAGTACTTAAGATGCGACCCGCTCTCAAGACGCGGTTCGGCTCTGTGATTGGTCCAAATTTTGACAGCCAACCAATCACAGAGCCTGAACCGTGTCTTGAGACCGAGATGCATCTTGAGTACTGACTATTTATACCGGCCTAAGTCTTGGAATATATTTTCTGGATGTCCATTGTCCAGGGAAGGTTAATTCTCGAATAAACTGCTACGACGTTCACCAAGTCATTTAGTACACGTATATTTATGCAGTACTTATATTATTATGTCTTTGTTCAAACGCTGAATTAAGCTACCAATGATGATGAGTTGTAATGATAGTTAATAGAATCAGGCGTTACTTTGCGGAAATCCATAGCTTAAAATTTAGTTTGTTATTATTTTTAGCAATATTCCGCGAAATAAACCTCAACCTTTAAGTAAATGAGTGAGTGCACGCATAGGCATGCGTACAGCACCTCCCTCCTCTCCCACACTGCCTATGCGTACATTCGCATGCAAGAACCTGCAAACACCACCACCACACAAGCAATAATGTTGGCAAATTCGTGCAAGGCCCCTCACCACCATACAGGTCGAAAACCTCGACGCGCGTTTCGCCCCAACACCGGAGCATCCTCAGGATGTGGACTCTACGAACAACGTTCGTCAAGTTCGTCAACGTTCGTCAACTTGACGAACGTTGACGAACTTGACGAACGTTGTTGTTGTCAACTTGACGAACGTTGACGAACTTGACGAACGTTGTTCGTAGAGTCCACATCCTGAGGATGCTCCGGTGTTGGGGCGAAACGCGCGTCGAGGTTTTCGACCTGTATGGTGGTGAGGGGCCTTGCACGAATTTGCCAACATTATTGCTTGTGTGGTGGTGGTGTTTGCAGGTTCTTGCATGCGAATGTACGCATAGGCAGTGTGGGAGAGGAGGGAGGTGCTGTACGCATGCCTATGCGTGCACTCACTCATTTACTTAAAGGTTGAGGTTTATTTCGCGGAATATTGCTAAAAATAATAACAAACTAAATTTTGAGTTGTAATGAATTTTTAAGAGCCATGATTGCAGCTCTACTGCTGGCCAAAGACCTTCCCAAAGTTTTCCTTTCATCTAGTTCTGTTAGACTTTCCCAAAGTGGGCGATAACGCCCCCTAGTCCCAGAGATCACATCAAAGGGTTTTCGTGGTTGGATTCCGCTGTCGATCCAGGCAACACAGGAGATACAGTGGTGGGAATGTGAGATTATTTTTAATATAAAATAAGGGGGCAAATAGGCTACCTGATGGAAAGCAATGACCGCCGCCCATGGACACTCGCAATATTAGAAGAGCGTTGCCGGTCTTTTAAGAGGGAATACACTCTCTTCATGAAGGTTTGTAGGTCGTATTGGTCCGGAAATACTACTGATGACAGTTCGTTCCAGGTGGTGAAGGTAGGCGAAAGTCCTTAAAAAAAAAAGAAAAAAAAGCTGCACGTATCTGACCATCATCATCATCTCCTAGCTCACACTGGTCGAAGGCCTTACGATAGCAATGCTAGTGAAAGGATGCCCGATGCGCCTGCGCCGAGTGCCGACTGCCGACCCTCAGTTACCTAACTGTTTGCGACACGATCGCCAGACACTCGCCAAAACATTAGCTATTAGTTTTTAACCGACTGCGATGAAAGAAATGGCTCGTTAGTTGTTATTATATAGTACTGCGGTCGTAAGGCAGAGGTTACACGATCAGTATTTCATCAATCTGATTCATCAATCTGATTAACGGAATACTGATGGTTTTAAAAAAGTTCATATTAAAATAATCGGTCAAGTGCGAGTAGGACTCGCGCACGGAGGGTTCCGAACCATTAAAGAGCAAAAATAGTAAAAATGGGAGCCCCCTTAATTATTTATTTTATTTAAATTTAATTATTAATTATTAAATTATAAATATAGCTGAGTATTTTGTGTGCATTTCAAGTGTCTACTTGGTGTCATCATTGATACCGAGCAAAAAATGCTTGAAAAATCACGTTTGTTGTATGGGAGCCCCCCTTAGATGTTTAATTTATTTTGTTTTTTAGTATTTGTTGTTATAGCGGCAACAGAAATACATAATCTGTGAAAATTTCAACTCTCTAGCTATTGCCGTTCTTGAGTTACAGCCTGGAGACAGACGGACAGACGGACAGACATCGAAGTCTCAGTAATAGGGTCCCGTTTTTACCCTTTGGGTACGGAACCCTAAAAATGATCAATCCATCAATGCAGTAGGTTAGACGATTAGTATTTCATCAATCTGATCAGGATTGATGGATCAGATTGATGAAATAAGTACTGATCGTGTAACCTCTGCCTAAGGATAAAGGTCGACACAACATATCTATATTTTTTTCGAAATTGGGTTACAAGTTATAATATTATATTTTTTTATGTATTACTCGATAAAACCTGCAACTCCGTTGCGCAAAAATTCGTTTACCGCGCGGGAACCGTACATTCTTCCGGGATAAAAAGTATCCGTTGTTTATTCTGGAGACTCTAAATTATCTCCATATACAGACAGACAACAGACAGACAGACACACTTTCGCATTTCTAATATGAGTATGGATTAAGTAATAAAACCTTGCGGTATTCAGACGAATATTATTTCATAATACGATCGTAAGAAATAAGAGTAATGCGTTTAACCCAAATGTAGGGTCAGCCATTAGTGATTAGAGCATTGTTGTGGACTGACCGAGCGTTAAACTGAACCCACGCATCTTCATAATTACATGTTACGGAATATGGTAATTAGTGGTTGGAATTAAGCGACGGATACGTACTGTCGGGATCCGTATAAAATCTATTTTTTAAATGTATTTTTTTTTCTAAAAATCTACCGTTCCCGCGCGATAAACTTTAGTCAACGGCAACCTAGTTGCGGCCGTAATCTAGTTAGTATTAGATGTATAAATAGAGATATCTAGGTACTCATATAAATAGAGATAATTTATAAGTAGAGACCAATTGAAACTTCTGCTGCATAACCCTGGCCGCACATTGTCCGAATTATGATCAGAAACAGTTGAATTTCGCCGGACCGCCACCGGCGCCACCCCGCACATTATCCGAAATATCCGTCCGGCAAGTTCTAGCTCACTCGGCTCAGTACAAAATGTAAGAGACAGCGCGGACGTTCAACTGTTTCTGATCAGAACTGTCGTATAATGTGCGGCCAGGCTTAATCGGCTTCGGTTTCGGCGTCGGCCATGAAAAATTAACCTTGTAACTTTACAACTCACTGACTGCGGTATAGAGCAAGAATGACGACCTCTGTGGGTCAGTGGATAGCACGTTGGTAGCTTAAGCCGGAGGTCGCGGGTTCGAATCCCGCCGACGGAACAAAAAGTTTTCAATGTTCCTGGGTCATGGATGTGTATTAAATATATTTATCATATAATAAAAACCTTAAATATATGTATAGTATAAAAGTATTAAATATATTTCCGTTGTCTGGTACCTGTAACACAAGTCCTTCAGGTACTTAGCATGGGGCCAGACTGACGTGGTGTGAAGCGTCCATAGAAGAAAAAAATACCTACTTTCGTTCACTCTACATAGAACTGTCAATAGTTGGATCGGGGGTTGGGCGGCTCGAATTTACAATTGGTACAACCTACAAAATTTGGTCGCCTTATGTGAAACCCAGCCGCGATGCCGATTGACGTTTCACATTATCCAACAAATAACGTTGGTCCACTCCAGTCTCCACCAATCAATTGCTCTAATACGCGACAATTTTTGTACTACCTACTGCTTTGTAGCAGTCCGTTTTTTGCAATCCCTAAACAACATTTCCATAATTATATCAACTATTCGAAAAAACCGAAAATCCAGATTTTCAAAAATAAAAAAACTAAAGCGGATTTTTCGTAGCCCCAAAATATCCGGATTATCCGGATTTTTTGGATTCTAAAATATTCGGATTGCAATTATTCCTAGTTACGACACACCAAAAACCAGCAACAAAGCAACCTCTAAGTTGCAGTTTCCTATCGATTTATCTTTTGTGACTTTGCTGACCCGTATCGTTGCTATAAATTATAATTGTACAGTTCCAAATTTCCAATGGGCTCAAAATGACTTAAGAGCTAGGAAAAGTATGTATTACTACCTAATATACGCACACTGGACCTCAAAGACTTGATGAAAAAAAGGGCGCTATAGTCAGAACAATAATTTAAGGTGCAAACAACAGCTGGCAACGTCAACAGTCGCCACATGCGGAGCGGTCGACTACTACGCTGACTACTTGGCAACGTCGCCAGTCGGTCGCCAGGTTTACCCGTCATACATCTCAAAAGAACTAGTTGGCGACGTCGCTGGCCACGTCGCTATGGTGTCCCGGTAAGGTATATCCCTTATGTCCGGGCCACGCTAACGAACGCGATAATGGACGTTCACCACTAGTGTAGCCACAATTGAACGCGATAATTTTGAACGGCCGTTGAATGCTCTAGTGGCGGTACATCAAAGAGCGCCGTTGAACACCATTCACGGGCGGTGCCCGTGAATGGCGTACAACAATAGAAAATTCGCAATTTGAGTGTTTGGGATTGATATATAATATTATGTAAGGGCCGATTTTTCAATCCTCGGATAACTTTTACCTAAAGAATTAATATGACACTTTGACATTTTTTTCATATAAAATCTGTCAAAACGCCAAATATCTGACGATTGAAAATTCAGCCCTAAATATTATAACAAAAAAATATCCACAGCCATTAAAGCTCCTCTTTTTTTGGAAGTCGCTTAAAAATTAATAAGCGCCAAGTGTTACCTACTTACATTTTTATTGTTATTTAAATATATTATTTTTTTTAATTTCGCTGTCGTTTATCGAATGTTTCTTGACTAAACGCCCAGTGCACGACGATCTACGAAGATCTTAGTGAATGTAACACCATTTAAACTTTAATTAAGGTAAATTACTGTTAAATATTGAGTAACATTGTTAAGCTGAAATTCCTCTTCTTCTTTATTATTGCGGCCTTCAATTGCACTTATTTATTACAATCTAATCTTACTGGAATAATCAATAACTGGATGTTAATTTAAGTACACATAAATTCATTTATCGCAAAAGAGCAGTACATTTTTCCTTATCCTGGACTTAAAGTATGCTTACTCATACAAAATTTCATCAAAACCGGTTTAGCAGTTTACGTGAAATATAGAAAAATAAACACGGATAGATCTAGAGTATTCTAGAACCTTTTTTAATAACTATTCGACAGGCAACAAACAGGTTCCGTGATAATAAACTCTACGGAAACTTGAGCTAAACAAAGTTACGAAATATTCATTTATCAAATTACTCTCCAAACGGTCTATTAAACTTTTGACCCAGTTATATTTGACACTAGACTGCAAGATAGTCAAAATGTCATCGCGATAAAATGTAATCGAATAAAGTAATTTCATCGATATATCTGCAAGAGATCAAAGGTTTTGATATTCGATCTCTTGCGAACAACACTTTTAAATATTTTTTGTCAAATACTTTAAAATGATAATATCTTTTGCGAAATTATTCCAGTAAGAAAATACTAGATGTCGCCCGCAACTCCGTTGCGCCTAAATTTGTTTGTCGCGCTTGAACCGTACATTTTTCCGCAAAAAAACTATCCTATTTCTTTTGCCGTCTCTCAAAATATCTCCTTACACATTTTTACTTAAATTGGTTCAGTAGGTTTATAATCGTAGAAAGGTAAAGCCACATTTTTGCATTTATAATACATAATATTAGTAACTTTAATTATAGTACGAGAGTAAGGATTCACAATGTAGGTATGTTTTTATTAGTAACGGGCAGATTACTTATAATTTTCATTTTTTCCGCTAAAACGTTCGTTGACCCTACACGGTTATATAAAGTAATTGCTACGATCGTAGATAAATATAGGAATTTAGCACTTTCTCACTTTCGTCCGGTCTCATCGTTTGACCGCGGACCGGCCGCGCCGCATTTTTGTGTGAGTAACGTAAAACGTATGGGGGAATTCGGAAGTTTCTCAACTTCACGTCGGCACATGATGGCAATCAGATACCGGATACCTTAAGGGTCAATTCAGATCGCAACGGCGTGGCATAAATTTGTATGGATTTGGGAGATTTCAATTGCGTGAGACGTCTTGCGAATCTGTCAAATCCATATACATTTAGAAATGCATATCTACGCGTCGCGTTGCGGTAATCAATCCTGGGTCAATACTCAATTTAGACAGCGCGACACGTCGATGCATTTCTAAATTTGTATTGAATTGACAGATTTGCAAGTCTGTCAAATCCATACTTTAGAATTTCATCAACGCGTCGCGTTGCGGTCTGAATTGACCCTAAGAATTTTGTAAAATTGAAAGGTAGAATTACTAAAACTACGAAATAATATTTCAGTTGTGCTATTGATACCTTAGGTCATGCCAAGAAATGAGAATGTTTTATCTCAATTTTAATTTACGCCCTTCTTTCAATTTCATTAATAAGCCCAGCATAAGCCATACTAATATTATTATAAATGCGAAAGTGTGCCTGTCTGTCTGCCTGTTACTTCTTCAAAACGCTGAAATTTGGAGTGGAGATCCCGGGAAAGGATTTTTATCCCGGAAAAATGTATGGTTCCTGCGCGATAAACTAATTTTAGCGCAACGGAGTTGCGGGCATCACCTAGTTTGGTCCAAAAACGATTTGCCGCGCAACGTCTGTACCTAATAAGGAAAACCCAGTTCCTTTACTTTTATTACCCAATTTTCAGCTCCTCCCGTATGAGGTCACGTGGTCAGGTGTGCAGGCGCATGTAACGCGACCCTCAAGGTCTGCCTCTCTAGTTACGTAACGTATCTCGTTACTGCAGTTTCATCAAATGGTGAATGTGTTATAGGCCGAGCGGTGGATGGGGTTTGTAGAGTCGAAATAATTTTTGACTGCAGTCGGATATCAACAAGAACTAAGACTTCTTGGGTTGGCTAAAAGAGCAGTGTCCAGCATCAGTAAAATAAAGTTAAGCTAGATATGATTAATATTATGTATGTTTTAATGTTAAAGTAATATGCTTCAGAACGAAGGTCAGAATTTTCGTTGGTAAGTATCTGCGGTACACATAAAATTAATGATTGTATGTACATATTATGTACTTGCTTTTACCGGCATATTTAACACAGTACTTTTTCCGGATTAAAGGTAAGTACTAGGTATTTAAAATATGTGCTAATTCAGGTACTTGTCAAAAATGCATTTAGTACTTAGTTTTTTCGTGAAGAAGAATTTATAAAGTCACAAACTTTCGCCTCTATAATATTAACTTGAACAACGTAGTAATTCTACAAAAACACGTAAAACTCTAAGTTCTCTATTTGTCTAATAGCTGTTGTTAACACTTACCAATGTAATTTCCTAGTCAGCTCTCAGCCCACGTCCAAATACGGTTTTGCTTCAATAATATTACGTTCATTACTAATGTACAAATATGGCGTCGACCTCGGACCGCCAAATTGCCGTAAATATTATACAACATGGGATCATCTGGTAATACTAATGATGATTTGAATACATGTATTCTATAATTGACGTCAAAAAAGGAGGAGGTTATATTTAGCGGTGCGGTGAATGTTAAATAAAAACATACAGCATATATTAGGCATATACTATTAGGTATATATTATAAAAATGGATTTCCAAAATTCGTATTAGTAACGCTATAACTCGATAACGACTGAACCGATTCTGGTAATTTTAGTCTTAAAATAATCCTTGAAGTCCAGGGAAGGTTTTTAAGTGATTTTTTGTTTGAAGATACTTTTGAGTTCCGGGAAAGGACTTAGAACACTTTTTGTCCCTGAAAAATCTACAATTCACCCGCGAATCGCGATAACCGAATTTCAGCGCAATGGATTTGCGGGCTATATCTAGTGGGTTATATTATGACTAGCTTTGTGAGGGCTCGCGTCATCACACCTTGGCTGACTGATGACACATCTACATAATAAATAAAAATTACTATGTTAAAGCACAAACCAATAGGCGTGATAGAAGTTTACGACAAATTGTTCACGTGAAGTAGTATCATAGCCGGTATAATAAATGTCCGAGTCGTGGTTGGCCGTAAGCCCGCAGGTGTGCATTATGCCGACTTTCTTCCGATACGTAGAAGCATTGACGGCACTGACAGCAGCCTACGGCTACCATTATGACCCCATAGCCTATAGATACCATATTGTAGTGGTTGTATGAATTGTATGTATACATTCCGTACTAGGTATCATAATTCCTTACTATATTAACCTATCAACTCCCGAACGGCCCAAGTGGCAAGTGGGCCGCGATAACAATAGAATAACAATAGATTTCCAAGAATCCGCGATCGACGGATTTAATGTGAAAATGTGTGTTGTTTGTCTTTCTATTACCTCTTTACTCTCGAAGATGTTCCAAATTGTAATACTATAGTTATACTCGTTACATTCATAACAGGATCGGACACCGGCGTCGGGACACATTGTATAGTCATAATGTCTATAATCTAAGTCAATATAATGCATGTATAATAATAATCTATTCTGTGATTACTTACTATAGTCATACGGACCAAAAAATACATAATATTATGTTAAGAATGTAATCAATTATGTTTTTAGATCATTTAGAACAAGTCTGCATTCATAACACACGAAAAACTTGTGGGTTAGTACATAAATGCTTAAAAACGACCTATCCTTTTCAATATTTCTCATACAAAAAGTGATAGTCCGGTTGCCACGCGAATAGCCGCGAACGTGTGTTCAGATGAACTTATTCCTTTCACTAACCTCTGTATGTAGGACGATCAGCCTACTTCCTCTAAGCCAAGCTAAATCGTTTAACATCTAACATCTATAATGAAAAATACCATTGAGTTTTGTGTCGTAAGGACAGGTCCTGATCACCGTTGGAATGCCTCTAAATGTGTGCCCTATTAGGGGCCGCCATGAATTTATATCGGTTCGCGAGTCTCAACAACTCTATGTATTTGCATATTGTTTAAAATTATAATATTAAAAGAAGTAGTGATTACTACTTAATATTGTTATACTATCATTTTAAATTTCTCACGCGGAGCAATGCAACATATTGTAAGTCGAACGAATGAATAAAGTTAATGAACATGACGTCTTTTTACTACCAAAGACTAGTAATTCTTCTTCAGAAGGAAGCCCTGCAGACCTGCATAACAAAAAAAATGTATGAGGATGTTAAACATTGAAGGAAGCTACCAGATATCTACATCTGCCGATGAAATTGAACTTAATGGGACCAAAAAATCTGCTGCAAACTCATCCTTACTTACAAAATCAATAAAATTATATTAATTATACAGACCAATAAATTATAGAGGTTGAATTTAAATAATTGGAATTCATTCGAGCCATAAAACAGTTTACGATATGCTCTGCTATTATTTTTTATTGTTATCTGAATATTTACTCGAACACCAATCTATATAGTTGTTACATAATTAATAAAAGATTAAAATAGCTATAACGCGGAAACCGTATATTATTTTTCTTGATATAAACAGTTATAGTACGGGTGCCCTAGAACAAATTCTTTTGTGATTACTAACAAGCAACTTTTTTGTGAGTAGCTACATTTTGATAAGACGAACAACATTTTTATTTTCGAAAAATCTCGAAAGTTGTAGCTAACAGGGATAGAAGGGATTTCATACTTTGACTTGATGGTCCTAAAATATGGATTGCTTTATTTGACGGACAAGGTTACTCTTAAATTAAATAACTATTAACCTACCAATGTACAAAAAATCAGCTGGTTAGGGTTCCGTTTTAGGGTTCTGTAATCAACAAAACTTGGTTGAATACTGTATTACTTTCTCATCACATCAGTACAGCGATTTGAGCAAAAAGAAGTAACAGACAGACAAATTCACGCAGTAGATGACGCCCGCAACTCCGTTGCCCCAAAATTCGTTTCCTACATAGATATCAGAAAAGGGGTTTCCTACGTGAGAACCGTACATATTTACGGGATAAAAAATCCTTTATCCTTTTCGGAACTGCAAACTTCTCCATACTAAACGGCAAAATGGGTTTAACGATTTGGGCGCAAAGAGGTCACAGACAGACAGAATGACAGATAAACTTTCGCATTTATAATAATATCAGTAATAATTTGTGATATTTGTATGTAAATCCTAGTACTTAATTATTTTAAATAAGTCAGTGTAACCAATTTAGCCAAATACCATCTTATATCGTTTCAAATCAGATCTCTTTTCGATCTTGGTCACTCGTGCTTATACTGAAAACGTATAAAAGTAATAGTTTAGACTGAGCCGTTGCAAGATGCACTACAGTTGAGCAACGTTACGACATAGTGAATGTTATAAATATATTTGAAAGGTATAATGTACGAGTAACGAAGGCTGGCACTTTTTCATAACCCATATTAGGTACGTACTACGTATACAGGGATTTCAATAACAAAATATAAGAATAATAGTTAAAAAGACTAAAAACACGCTTTTTATATAAAGCGTCGGTTACAAACAAACATACAAACATAGAAATTGAAAAATGGAATTATTATATCAAATTAGTGTATTGTCATCGGTCTTCGATAAATCTACAAAGTTTGAACGAAATCTGGCCGTTTAAAGTGGGTCAAAATCGCGTCCAAAGAAGTCGGTTACAAACAAACATACAGGTGAAGCTAATAATAAGTAATAGTTCAAAAAACTAAAAACACACTTTTTATATAAAGGGTTACAAACAAACATACAAATTGAAAAATGGAATAATTATATCAAATTAGTGTATTGTGAATTGTCATCGGTCCTCGATAAATCTACAAAGTTTGAACGAAATCTGGCCGTTTAAGTGGGTCAAAATCGCGCCCAAAGAAGTCGGTTACAAACATGTTACAAACAAATATACAGGTGAAGCTAATAAAAAGCGTATAAAAAGCGTATAAAAATTACAAGGAATAAGAAGAATAGCCATTTCCTATACCGTGGTGAAGGCTTGTTCTTCTCCACACGTACGTAGGGCTTTTAAGCTGTTACATACGAGTAGCTTTTATTGCGGGCTTTGAGCGCGACGGCCAAATAAAGAAATTTCGTAACGAAAAAACCTACACTGGTACAGCGGTTCGCCGTGCATCGTCTATAACTTAGACTAGACGTATGCTAATTATAATTGCATAAGTTGACAAAAATGCTATGCAATAGCTTTACCGCGGCAGTCCGTGGGAGAGCCATGCTTCGGCACGAATGGGCCGGCTTGGCCGGAGAAATACCACGGGCTCACAGAAAACCGGCGTGAAACAGCGCTTGCGCTGTATTTCGCCGAGTGAGTGAGTTTACCGGAGGCCCAACCCCCTACCCTTTTCCCTTCCCTACCCTCCCCTACCCTATTACCCTATTCTCTCGTAAAAGGCCGGCAATGCACCTGCAGCTCTTCAGATGCTGCGAGTGTCCATGGGCGACGGAAGTTGCTTTCCATCAGGTGACCCGTTTGCTCGTTTGCCCCCTTTTTTTCATTAAAAAAAAGTCCCCGAAGGCCACGCGTATTTTTATATGTATTATGCCCATTACTATGATTTCTGATCCCGAAATAAATTCTCGTGGATTTTAGTCTCCGACTGCACCTGTCCTGCTTGACCCAGACAGGTTGTAACAAAGACGTATGACCCAACACTTCCGAAATGCGATAGTCTACAGGTGAAAGGTAACTCATAACAATGTAACGACTACCGATTAGATCACTATAATAAATAACAACGAATATCATATTATGTTTCGACTGTCACATATAATTGTTCCATTGTGAAGATGATCCAATGGATTAAAGAAGACTCTGGAGATCGTAGGTTCGATTCAACAAAGTATTTCCAAGTAAGATTAAAATAGTGTTTGACTGAAATGGCTGGTTTACACGAATTAAGTAAATAAGTAGTAACTAAATTCTAATTGTCATCTAGTTTAGTACTTACTAAATTTTAACTTGCTACTAAATTTTGTGTTTACAATATACAATTAACCACTTAAAATTAACTTAAAATTTAGCTAACTACTTATCAACTTAATACGTGTAAACCAGCCAAAAAGAAAGATAATAATGCGTCAGATAGACACGTAAAAGATCGCTGTTATATTTGCGAGAGGAAAGAATTTTTGTAGGTACTGCGTATATTCTTGGGCACTTTAGCAGTGATGTCCTGGCTGGCCTAAAATTAATAATTAGTAGTATTGAAAAAAAAATTATGCTGCGCCCCCGCGAAGTTTTAATGTAAGGAAAGGATCTTTGTACTACGTACGAACCTGGGCACTTTAACAGTCCTATCTGGTCTAGTTTTCTTGAAATCTATGTAAGGCATTTTTCACAGCGGCATAAAACTTAAAGAGGATAAGGGCGTGTTTCACCTCTTCCTGATAAAGTGCCGCATATCCGCAACTTTTTTGACAGATTCTTAATACTGTATACTCACATATCTGTCAAGCCTATCCGGCACTTATCAGTAAGTGGTGAAACAGGCCCTAAGATGACAAGATCATAGTTCAGAAGTTCGGTAACTCCCAAATAAATATCAAAGCGTGTTCTACATTTAAATGTCGTTGACTGTACATAATATCTGTGTCAGGCTACTCTATGTTTTGATGGACGTCGAGTCCTACTAGTCTAGTTGCCAGGATGGTCCGAAAGGTCACTGACCTAGTGAAGGGCCCGCCATTTTGACATTCTAAATTTAAATCAATCTGTGACTTCGCTTTGCTTCGTAGGAGAAAAATTATTCGGAAATTTTATATAGTGTAGAACTTGGTCTGTTAATAAATAAAGTAATATGGTCCCATAGTAGCGGTAACTTTTTCAAGATAAATAAGTAAGATGTCTTATACATCTTACTTTTTTATCTTGAAAAAGTTACAATAATGTTTCTAAATAATAATTATTGTAAGATTAAAAAGCATGTACGTAAAGAAAATATCAAAATCAGTCCATCCGTTTATCATATTAGGATCATATAGATCATATCATATAACATATGATCATATTAGGATCATAATAATAAACGGATGGACTGATTTTGATATTTTCTTTACGAACATGCTTTATTATAATATTATACACGTCAACTTATAAAACATCTTTGTCGTGGTGGTAGGTTAAAGATGCGGGCATTAAGATAATATTACATTGTCTTATTATTTTGCTTTTTACTGTAAAAAATATGTAAAGTTGGTGTATAAGTACACTACACTATACTTTTATTGAGTTATAAGTTAAATGTACGTCACGTTACAATAAAAATTATGTATAATATTATGTACATGATAACTTCAAATCTTATCTTAGATCTCTAAGCGTAAGCAGTTTATGATGGAATAAACATACATACATAATATTGGACTCATTATTATGTGTTATAATATAATACTTTTGCAAAATTGTATCAAAATTATTGAAGCCTATTGAATTACTTACAAAAGCACAAAACTTTATTAAACTGGGCTTAGGCATTTGAGCGTAATTTATAGTCAAAAAAAAACTTACTTTCATGTTTTATAACCATACAAAAAAAAATTGAACTTTAAATTCTAAATACGTATTAAAGAAGTATGATGTGAATCATAATTTATTATATTCATTCATTCATTTATCAAGCCACGGTAATCGAAAGCTGGAGCTTAAATTGGCACATTTAATAATTACATAGATATTAAGTTTCGCAAAATGTATGAAAAAGTTTTGCAATGTCATTGTTTTGTTAATTCCCAGTGATAAAAACAATGTTAGCTGCATGAGAGCAAATGGACGTAGCAGGGATGGACAACCTTTTCAGGAGTTGGCAACCTTTTAGAACAGTAGAAGTTTGCAACCTTTTAGAATGGTAGAAGTTTGCAACCTTTTAGAATGGTAGAAGTTTGCAACCTTTTAGAACAGAGAAGAAGCTTTTAAGAAAGTGCAGAAGTTAGCAATATTTTAGTGAAGAGAAGTTTGAAACATTTTAGGATTGAACAGAAGTTTAAAAGAGTTTAGATCAGAGAAGAAGTTTGCTAGCTTCTGGAATAGAGATAACTTTTTGGAACATAGGAGAAGTTTGAAACCTTTTAGACTAGAGAGGGGATTTGCAACTTTTTAGAACAGAGCAGAAATTTCTAGCCTTTTAGAACAAAGGAGTTTAATTTTTTTAACGCAGCAGAAGTCAGCGATCTTTAAGAAAAGGCTAGAAGTTAAGTACGTTTTGGAATAGACATTTTTACATTCCTGCGTAGTGCATATACTCAATTATTATAATCACCGAAAAAATGCATAAATTATTAATTACGCTGCCAAAAACACTATATAAATATTATCTATACATAAATAAAAATGGATTTTGAATGATTAACACGAAGTTCACCGGAACAGCTAGTCTATTTATATAAAAATGGATCTTCAGTTGAGTTAGTAACGCTATAACTCGATAACGGCTGAACCGATTTGGCTAATTTTAGTCTTTTTCGTTAGAAAATCCTTTAACGTTAATATTTATCTCAAACTACTTTCTTATTAATTTCTGTTTGTATTAAAAAAATCTCATGGTTCAAATTAGGATAATTATTATGAGAAATCATCTCATTTGAACAGTAGTGTTAAGTAAGCTTTTTTTTGTGTTTATTATGATACTCAATAGTAATTAATTTGGCAAATGTTTAACTTAAAATCAATTAAAAGTAATTAAATAAAATCTGAATCTTAAAATAACAAGCTCAATAATATTAAAATACCATGAAAAATTTAACCGCGAGCGCGTTTATGTCTTTTGTATGGGGGATAGTTTCACAAGAATATATACAATAATAAAAACTCACTTTTTTTCAATAATATTATATTCAATTGATTGTAAATTAATATTAACAACCAATAGAAGTTTTGAATAATTTTGATATGTTAATTTTGATCCCAAAAACGGGTATAGCGCAGTTTTTATCTCAAAAAAAAAACAACCAAAAATGTTCAAATTTTATTTTTTTCATAATTCTATGGCCATCATCATATAATATTTTTTTTATTTTATGAAAGAAAAAATGTGTCACACAACGTACAATCAAATCCGAGTCAGGCTAGAGCCTAGAGGTTACGATTCCCTCTCGAATCTCATGCTCTTTACATAATGATGAGAATATCGCCGGGGCTAACCTCAGTAGTGAGCGACGCGCGCGCGCCCGCGCCTGTGTTGTGTTTTTTTTCTGCTGTGCTGTGAACGGATAAAATGAGGCTAATATTTTGGGTATGTTCCATTTTTGAATATTTTTAAATGTGAAGTTCTGTTTTAAATTTTTTTTTTTGGAATGTTGGAGTGTGGAATTGACAGTGTGTTTTTTTTCGTGTTGAAAGTTGCAAGAGGTTTTCAATTAAAAGTTCAAAAGATTTTTTTATTGTAATGCATCAAATTGATAAAAAAATTATCCCCATTTTTTAAATTAAACATTGCTTTTAAAACCGTGTGTTGTAGGAAGAAAAAAAGTCTCGTAATAAACGGTTTAAAAAGCTTTTTTCTTCGGACCTATAAATAAATACTTTTTAATACAAAAACATACATAATTATAATTTTTGTGCATTTTTCATCAAATATTTAATGAGCGTTTTACCTAAATACATAAGCCGTAGAAAGAAACTTTCTTCCTTAAAGGAATATTTGGTTGTAATGCTTAGAAAATTTTAAATTATTCTAAAAGCCAAATTTCTTCCTGCTTCAAGTTCTGTTTTTTTTTCTTTTTTTTTTTTGTTGAGTCAAGTGGTGTTATTCAATATTGACCCATCCTTTCACGTTGCGTCACGTCGTAGGAAGTGTGTCACGGAGCGGAATTCGCGAACGGAACTTAAGGCTGCTCGGAACGATCACACTCTCACTTACGAAAAAAAATTAAGCTGTCACAACAATCATATTTTTTTTTAATTACTGATTGATTGTTGCAATAATCATAAATTCAGAATTCGTTATTTCGATATCTTTGGATTTTCGTGTATAATTTTTATGTCATATTCATATAATTATTATACTAGATGATGCCCGCAACTCCATTGCGCCAAAATTCGTTTATCGTGCGGGAAACGTAAGTTTATTCCGGGCTAAAAGGGATCCTATATCCTTTCCTGGGACGTAAAGTATATCCATGCCAATATTACAGCAAAATCAGTTCGGTGGTTTGGGCGTGAACAGGTAACAGAGAGACGAACAGACAGACACATTCGCATTTATAATATTAGTATGGATAATTCAAATTTTTGTTTTGCTAAGATTTGCAAACTGCTGAACCAATTTTTCTAATTTTATTCTTGGAATATTTGTGGAAGTCCAGGGATGGTTTATATTAGGAGGGAAACAATACGAAGTTCATTTAACTTGCACACCTCTACACAAGGCCCCTTTTTTTTCTGGGTCCCACATCGCTCCCCTTTAGGCCTTCAGCGCCCACAAGAAGCGATATCGCCCACTTTGGGTAAGGTTGATTTAACTAGTAAGATATAAACTATAAAATATATAAAATAAAAGACAAAATTTGTAAGATAACTTTACCTACTCAGTTAAACTTGAAAGACTAGCAATAGTAGATAGTCGTAGAGAAAGTAATTTATCTCTAAGGCTAGAAAATTCTCACAGAGCTGCGATCATTTTAATAGTCAAGGGTTTTCATGACTATTATTATTGAAATAGAGATCCAAACCAGACAGCTCCCCAACTCACACGACTAGGGCCGGTATAAATAGTCAGTACTCAAGATGCATCTCGGTCTCAAGACACGGTTCAGGCTCTGTGATTGGTTAGCTGTCAAAATTTGGACCAATCACAGAGCCGAACCGTGTCTTGAGACCGGACCGCATCTTAAGTACTGACTATTTATACTGACCTAAGAGAAGAAATTAAAAATTAACGGTCTTACCACAAAAAACTAAACATCTATTGAACAGTTGTTTTGAGACAATTATGTACTGATTTTTTTTCTAATCAACTGTTCATCAGGTGTTTAAATCTTTTGTAGTAAGACTGTAAGTTATATTTTATCGTGGCTTATTATAAAAGTAATACCTACTAAACTGGTGGTTTTTTTTTTGTAAAATTTGAATCGGTATGGGACTTGGGAGATATTCTTGTTCTTATTTGACATGTTTTCTTTATCGATTCATCATACAATCGCCGATCGAAATGTATAGGATTTCACATGACATAAGTCGAATGTTTGCTTCATAATATTATCGGACGCTTAAATATCAATTCCACACATTTTTGAACGGCAGTCCAATAAAGAAGCGATAAAGAAAACGTATCGGCGAGGGGCTTTTTTATGCATGGGTTATTTCGTCTATGGGCGACGGTAGTTTCTTTCCATTAGGTGACCCGTTTGCTCGTTTGCCCCCTTATTTCATAAAAAATGCAGCTTTCTAAGAACTTCTTTCATTTATTGCTAAAAGAAATAGGTAAAATGTTACCCGTAATTTCGATCCAGTAGAAATTACCTTATAATTTTATCTAATACTAAATACTAGCTAAAAGCCGAGCTTTGTGAGGGCTTGCGTCGTTTTTCTGCGTGGTAATAATCTTTAAGGCAGTTTTTTTTATATTTTAATAGTAACCAAACCTTGACTGACCGATGATAACACATCTACTTACATATAAATAAAAATTACTATGTTAAAGCACAAATCAATAGGCGTGATAGTTTTTCCGTAAAGTGTACCACAAAATGTACAGGTTGTGGGATATACTAGGGCTCGGTACACTGGCCCTGATAATTGCAATAAAGCTCCGAATATGGCCTATGTAATGCCACATAATATTTTAACCCGTCGATCGTGGAAAAACGAGACACGATAGCTTATCTATTGTTCTCGCGCTTGCATGCGACCTCTTGGGGCTTGAGGCATAGGGCATACTCTAAGTCTCTGCCTTTCATAAAAACTGGATGAGTAATTTTAGAGCGTATTTGATGCAAAGGAAGTTAAGGAACAAATGCTTCTTTATAAGTTATCGATTACACGTAAACTTTTATTTTAAATATTATGATATCGTAATACTTTGATAGGTACATATTTCCGTAACACTCAATTTTTATGATTGGCTCTTATTAGCACCTTGTTTTTTATTCTTTAATAATGTTCACACTTTCACTGCTGGTATTAAAACGATGTTCTTATCTTTAAAAATAATCTTACTGTGTCAAGAATAAAACAGCCGCCTTTGCGGAGTATACGTCATTTTGATGAATTTTAATCAAAAGTTAAAGTATACAAAGTTTTTTTGTCTGTGTAATCAAGATAGAATTAACTGACATAAAAACTATCAGTCTTACTACAAAAGATTTAAACACCTGTTGAACAGTTGATTAGAAAAAAAATCAGTACGTAATGGTGTCAAAACAATCGTATATTTCTACTATACTATAGTAGTATAGTACTATACGGATAGAAAATTATTATGATCATAATGTAGACTTAGTATTTACTCATAGTGATATGCCAAAGTATTTTTTGGTACTTCTGTACGCTTATAGGAACCTTTGAAATTATTTCGATAAAATTTGGATCCCTTAATTCGTTAACCCTCGAGAAAGGTCAGGCAGTTCCCGGGATGGGATCTGTGGCAATAAATTAATTTTGTCATGTTATTTCGCGCAACGCCGCGGTAAACTACAAGATAATTATTACGTTAAGAAAATATTATGCCTAATTATTTTTGCTGTAGAACAATTAGTGCATAAAATCTTATATAATCATTATAATAACTGCGAAAAGGAAAGCTTTTTTCAAATAATTCATTAAAAAAAAATATTTCGTAGAACACATTTAAGGCGTTTCACTAGGCTAGAGTTTCTCTTATTTGTAAATTAGCATTTCAAAATGTGTCCGCATCTGTAATAATAATGTGCTCTATGCATAATCGAAAGTTACGTTACTATTTAAATATTTTAAATATTCAAATAATACATGTTGAATTTTAATAAATTTTCAAGATCATTGAACTTAAATTTTAAATTGTAAATACTTAGGCACGTATGATATCTGTAAAACTCAAGTTACATTTAATTCTATACTAGATGACGCCCGCAACTCCGTTACGACAAATTTCGTTTATCGCGTAGGAACCGTACATTTTTCCGGGATAAAAAGTATCCTATGTCCTTTCCCGGGACTCAAAGTATCTACATACCAAATTTCAGCAAAATCGGTTAAGCGGTTTGGGCATGAAGAGGTAACAGGCAGACAGACAGAGAGACGGACAGACAGACACACTTTCGCATTTATAATATTAGTATGGATATGGATTTTCAGAGCGAAGTAACCACTCGACTTTAAATACTGTAGTGCCTTGGACCTGCAGGCTCGCAACATAGGCGGCCTAGTCCAGAGGAAAGAACTAGTCAATACGTCTGGGACCAACTATTTGCGGGTTTCCTCACGATGTTTTCCTTCACCGTACAAGCGTCCGTATTGTGTACTTGCGATCAGAAAATGTCTCATTGGAACACGCCTCCACCCGGGACCGAACCTGCACCCTCTGCAACCAAAGGTCTACCTACCCATTAGGCCACGGACGCTCTAGATATACAATATACATAATATCTAGAATTCATAATTAATTTTCCATCATATTATTATGCACAATACGATGGTAAGGTCAAAAAATATATTTAAATGCTGTACTCTATTCTTAATGTGGTCTATCAAATCAATAATGTTTAACTCTACTGCATAGCTTTTACTGAAATTGTCTGAACACAAAATGATCTTCTTAGATTTGAGACCTGTTTCACCACTTCCTGATAAGTACCGAATATGTTATCCACCAATTAACTTAACAGATCGAGTATGGAGTATGGATAATCTGTCAAAAAAGTAGTGAATAGCCTAATTTATCAGGAAGTGGTGAAACAGGCCCTCAGAGATACGAATTATGCATAATATAAACCATTCCCTCGACTATACTGTCTGATGTCGGGCGCCTTTGCGAACTTGCGTAATCAAGACCGGTTGAAATGTATTTATTGTTTAATTATATTTGGCCGAGTAAAAGTAGAGCTTTTACATTGGAGGTGTTACGAAAACACACATTAAGGATGTCGAAGAAAACATTAAACGGTTATACCAACAAAACATACATAATCGTAATTATATAATAAGTTAAAAAATAAAAAATATCCTATACCTTAGAAATAAACCTCTATTTAAGTGTTCAAATGAATGAAAAATATTGAACGATCAAATCGTTGGAAGGTCTCACAGCTTTTCATGAAATAAATGAACCCAAATTTCTAGCACTGAACGGGCTGATGATGAATAAACGACTGTAAAAAATACACTTGATCATGCCAACTTCAAAATAAAAATCGGCCAAGTGCGAGTCGGACTCGCGCACGAAGGGTTCCGTACTGGTATAGAGCGAAAGTAGACAAGTTTTTTTTTTTGTATGGGAGCCCCCCTTAAATATTTACTTTATTTTAATTTTATTACTATTTACTAAAGTACAAATATAACTAAGGATTTTGTGAAAATTTCAAGTGTCTAGCTGTTACCATTATTGATTACGAGCAAAAAAGGCCAAAAAAATCAAGTTTCTTGTATGGGAGCCCCCCTTAAATATTACCTTTATTTTATTTTCAGTATTTGTTGTTATAGCGGTTCTTGAGTTACAGCCTGGAGACAGACAGACAGACGGACGGACAGACGGACAGACAACGAAGTCTTAGTAATAGGGTCCCGTTCTTACCCTTTGGGTACGGAACCATAAAAAGGTAGATCAAAATTGGTACAGCCGTTTGAATGCTACGTCGTAGCATCCAACGCCACGCCAGACACACACACACAAGAACAGACAGTCACGTCTAACTTAGTAATAAATAAAATAATTTATTGTGCACAGGAAATCTTAACAATATAAAAGTTTACACAGAAAGACGACACAAAGGATCTGCTTATTTCTAAGCAGAAATGTCTTCCAGCAGCCCTACGGAGAAATAAGAAAAATAAAATATTTTTTATTCAAAATAGGTATCATGAATACACTTTTTGAAAGTCAGAAGAACGTAGAATCTACGGTGCCTACCACCGGTTTGGGAACTAACCCGGCGAGAAGATCCGGCGTTAACCGTCGGCGGCAGAGATAGGATTAAAACAGCAGATAGGACGTGCACGAATATTATGTTACATTAAAATATACAATAATATTATATTATGCTCGTCTTTTTTCGTATGTGGCTAAAAGTACGATGGTACCATGAGATGAAAATGATATGAGCCATAACATAACTACGACCAAGCGATATAATATGCTCGGTCAGGACGGAGCCCATATTATTTTAGCTGTCGTATATATTATTATCGTGTAAGGCACTTAGAAAACTTGATTATCGGTAGAGAAAAATGGATAATACTTCCTCTCCACGCCTACTCTCCCTTCTTCTTTCGATCAGCTAACTATAGGCGAGCATAACATTTACTTATCCCAAAAAAATACAGTTAAATAAGTTTTTACTTCAAAAACTTAACCCTCTTGGCACAGTCGGGTACAAATTTAAATAAAAACCGACTTCAAACAGTATTTTATATCATTGGACTACCTATAAAATGTCTTCTTTCCTACAAAAAAATAATCGTCAAAATATGTTTATAAACAAAATGCTGTTAAAAATTTGTGTATCATCCCCCAAAAAAATTACATATGTATTGGGATATGAATGCACTGCATGACCTAAAAAACATGACTGCATTTGATGCAGTCATAACTCAAAAAAAAATTGAGGGTTAGTACACAACGACTCTATAGTTAAATTGAGAACCCTCCCTTTTTAGAAGTCGATTAAAAGCGCAGTGCCGTCCTTGACTTTGTCGTAACGTTAACGGTCTCACACCGTAACTGGTCCGTTTAGTTTCTAATACAACGTAAACTCGTAAAGAAAGTAAACCTATCGACACACGAAATCAGAGATATTTTTTATTTTCTTATTTCACAGGCTTTGATCCAGCATAAATCTTAAACAGCCGACTTTTTTAATGGATTATGTAGAAATTACAATATTATATCATCGATAATAATGTGTGGAACTGGAGTCAAATTATGGTTTTAATATTTTCTTGCTATTAAGGATTGCTATTCAAATTTAAGAAACATAATAAATTCCGAAGAATATATTTTTACAGACCAAATTTACAGATAAATGTATATTATCTATAGTTTAGATAATTTAAAATGTTGATCCAAACAAAATAATAATAATATGTTTGTTCTGACTAAAAGAGTTCAACGCGCGCGAGGCTTAGAACAAAAATTATACTTTTCTATGTTTACTTTATAGTTTATAGATATAATATTATAATATTAATTATTGTAGCTATTGTTATCATTTTTAAGTTTTGTTATAAACAAATTAAAAGATATAATACTACTTCAAAATCTTTCTTGAATCAATTTTGTTTATAGTTTGTGCTAATTTTTAATTCAGCAATAAACTAAACCGCAAAAGTTACCGTCATTAAGCTAATAGTGCTAAAAGTGTAACTTACAAAGTGTTACTTACAAACTGCTACTTACAAAGTATTACTTACTAACTGACCGAGTGATCGAGATCGCTAATAACTCCGATTGCAGATTATTGGTTAGTGGTTAAGTGGTTAGTTGTTAACTTATATAGGTTGTCGATTAACGAGTTATTAATCTCTTAACCCACTTCCGCACGGATCTGGGCTAAAATTAACCTTGGATTAAATATTATGTCTTTTCTGTCGTTCTTCATATTAATGAAAGCGATAATATAATAATAATAATAGCTCCCACACCGGTTTCGGTGACGGTGGCCGGTTTCATTGAAACCAGGCCAGCTACGCAGGAGTAATTTTAATATGCCCAAGTGTGTGCGCAGTACACAAGAGCACTCTCTATTCCTTTACTCTCATAACCAAGTGGGACAGCAGACTGACACGACCGGCGAGAGATCAGGCGCAGGACCGACTTTTTACATGCCCATCCGACGCATGGATCATCTTACTTGTCAGACAATCAGGTGATCAGCCTGCATTGTCCTAACCAAACTTGGAAATAACATGTTTCCAACGCGGGAATCGAACCCACGACCTCCGAGTCAAGAGCCGCGCTCTATACCACTAGACCACGGAGGCGTGGTCTAGGGATAATATACAATAGTATAGTGACCCATATAGATGATGTTTATTCTTTTGTTTTTTTTAATAATAAAAAATAACAACTTTTACCCAACAGTGCAAGAAGAATCATATTTTGAGTTTATGTAAATAACATAATATTTTGTTTGCGTATTGCCTATGCCTAACGATATGTCGTACTTATGCTTGAAAGTTATCATTAGATATTTCTTTATCATTAATACGTAACAAAACAACTTTGTCTCTTTCTTGGTCCTATCATTTCTTTTTAACCATTACGCGACGAACATTCAAACTTTCGTATTTACATTACTATAAATACTTTATAGAAATCAGTAGTTCGCTGCCAGGTTTTTGAAACGTTTCGCACAAGAATACAAATCAAACATGACTTTCACTAGAAAACCACCATAAGCGATATGTTTTATTTAAAAGTTTATTTTATTTAATAGTTTATTTTACGCATAATTAAGAACTCGGCTATTATTTCGATCGAGTGAAAGTGGTAACCATAAAATCTACATAAATGTGCTATACACGAATATTAGGACGTATATTTATATGTTATATTTTTATATAACATTTTCTGTAAATTAATCCATACTAATATTATAAATGTGAAAGTGTATCTGCCTGTCTGTTACCTCTTCACGTCCAAACCGCTGAACGGATTTTGCTAAAATTTTGTATGGAGATACTCGAGTCCCGGGAAAGGGTATAGGATATTTTTTACCCCGGCAAAATGCAGGGTTACGGGCGTCATCTAGTAAATAAAAAGCTGCCAAGTGCGAGTTGGACTCGCCCATGAAGGGTTCCACAGCAGCAATAAGGTTTATTTTTATGAAATTAAAATGTTTTTGATTTATTTTTATATTTCAGTCGATTTAATGAAATTTAGATTAAGGTTTACCATTTATGACGTATAAAAAAAACTATTGCCTAGATCTCGTTCAAACCAATTTTCTTTGGTAGGTTTTATAGTAATCTACATCATATATTTTTTAGAATTATCATGCCCCTACTTTAGAAATTAGAGGGGGGGGGGGGACACACATTTTACCACTTTGGAAGAGTCTCTCTCGCAAACTATTCAGGTTAGAAAAAAATGATATGACAAACCTCAATATGATTTTTGGACACTTATCCATATACCCCACACGCATAGGTTACTTAATGCGGTTCACAGACTACATCTACTTACCAAGTTTCAATAGTATAGCTCTAATAGTTTCGGAGAAAAGTGGCTGTATCATACGGACGGACAGACAGACAGACAGACATGACGAATCTATAAGGGTTCCGTTTTTTGCCATTTTGGCTACGGAACCCTAAAAATAATGATCCTATTACCTACTTTTGCTAAGGTTTGTTGGTATAAAACATACTTAAACATTAATTGAAAAGGCTCCGAAACTACCAGGCCAATTTTGAAATTTGGCATATTATTGAATAATATTAAAGGCCGTCACAGACTTAGCTATAATATATATTAATATAATATTTATAGCTAGGCATATTAATATAATATATTTTCTATACAATTTTCGCGTGACCACACACTCAGCTATAATTTATTATATTTTTGGTCTCAGTGTGTTTAGTACGGTATATTAATATATATTATAGCTAAATCTGTGACGGCCTTAATACTCTATTCATCAGTAATATGCATTCAGCAATAAAATATTATTAGTTTACGTATATTTTATGTAATATTACCTTCTTAAGGTTTAGAAATAGGAAATAACTTTGTAACTTTCCTGCAATAGACTTCAACTCTGACCTTATAACGCTCATAACTTTTTCATCGTCAAATAGCATTACATAAACACAAACAAACAATGGAATTAAACATTTCAATTAATTTTATTGACTTGACTAATTAATTATTATTTTTCTGGGAATTAAAAGATTTTAAAACTTTGTTTATTTGATTTTTTATTTTTTCTGATAAAGTCAGGTCATTGATAGCATCTTTTTTTGAAAACTAGAATTGATAGTTTAAAATAATCATTACCTACTAATACAGGGGTTCCCAAAGTATGCGCGGCGGCGCCCTGGTGCGCCATGTAAAGGCAAGAGGGGCGCTGTGAGTAATTGATCCTCCATTAGTATCGGAAATTTTATAAAATAAAATTATAATATTAATTATTTTCAGCAGGTAGATGGTTAAATATTTGTATATTAAGCTGCTTATCCTAACTAATAATAATTAAAGGTGTTTATTAACGTATGTTTTTCTCATAGCTAGATAGAGTAGAGCGCCGTTACAAAATATTGCGACGCGTAAATGCGTTGCAGGCTGAAAAATATTGAGAACCCCTGACCTAATAGGTTTTAGTCCACGCGAAAAGTAGTTTTTGTGGATTACGCGACGACCGGCGACCAAAATCCGTTTAGTAGTTTCTGCGTCAAAACGTAGCAAACAAAGTAGAAACTTGCAAACTTTCGTCTTTGTCTTAATACCATATTAGTATAAACTTGAATTTTTAAATAGCGTTTCTATAAAAACTATTTTACTCATAATGTACAAAAAACTTTTTTCGCCAAAACTGACCTATAAACTACATAAATTGTTTGCGATTATAATATAACAGCAGTTAAAACATTAATTATCTTGTATACATAATTAAATTATATATTATTATGTGATAAACTCAAGATATAATGGCCTTGTAAATGCCAAGACGAGGTCTATTATAGCATTAAATTACTTTATTCGGTGGAATAGTTGTTTTTGTGTGAGCTATGGGACTTAGGTTCGATTCCCATCTAGGAGAGGTAGAGAAACGTAGGTACGAGTTGCTAGACAAAAGTGAAACAAAATTGATAATAATTATGTCTACAGGTCACACTACTTTTAGCCGACCCTTAAAGGCCTAAAACGTTGGGGCAAGATGGACCATGATTTTTAATAAGGTTTTAATACTTCTTAATATGTCATTTAGAATTATGTGCGGCGTCTACTATTTGATAAGCTTTATAATACGTTTGCAATCGCTTGTGTTCATCATGGGTAACTTAAGTTACCCACGATTCCTTATTAAGCTTCGTTCAAACCTACGCGACCATGCGACTGCGAAGCGGGAGCGTCAAGTTGTCAAATGTTGTCAAAATATGTGTTTTTTGAATACAATACACACATTTGACAACATTTGACACTTGACGCTCCGCTTCGCTTTCGCGTTGGTCGTGTAGGTTTGGCCTATAAGCTTTAATAAGGATAGTATTTTGAACAAAACTATCCTTTTATGAATACTTGGTACTCGTCTTTTTTTTTAACTAAAAAGCTTTATTATAATATGTTTGCAATCGCTTGTGTTCATCGTGGGTAACTCAAGTTACATGGGTAACTCAAACCCAAAATAGCATTCATTCCCATTACTACTCGTCCCTGTGTATTCGTATAAAACGGGAATATCCCGTTTTTGCGTTGAACTCACAGAATACAAAAATAAGAAAACTGTTGCGACTTGCGTGTAATGTATGGGACTGCCCCGCATCCTCCGAAACTTATGAAGGTACACTTTTGATGTCACAAGCAAAATACATGTAGGCAGCCTGTCAGGCGCGGTCACAGCCTGAAATTTTGGAGGGGGTCACTCACTACACTATTGGCAAAAATTTCCTTTTATTAAATCCTTGACAAGATTTTGTAATTTTTCCCCCCCTTCGGACCGTGCCTGCAGCCTGTACCTGTACCTATCATGGGCCACGTGTACAGGCGGCATATCGCAGTGTGAATATATCTCCATGGTGAACTTTTACTTTTCCCGCTAACGACCTCGGCAAACACTTTCGTCGCGCGTTGTGTAATATTTGACAAGTGTAATCGCTCGACCACTATGAATTGAATTGACATTTCTGCTTGATTCTTAATTCTACGTACATCTAGTATGAGAGAGGAAAGAGAAAAACTGGAATAAATCTGTAACACCTTTGTAACACAGTTATAAGCAATAAATATTTCTTTGTCTTTGTCTTTGTCTTATCTTCTTCTTCTCATATATAAAAATTAATTTTCAAATGTGTTAGCCGCGCTAAAACTCGAAAACGGCCGAACGAATTGGGCTGTTTTTAGTCTTAAAATATTCGTAGAAGTCCAGGAAAGGTTTTAAAGTGACACGAAGTTCACCGGGACAGCTAGTTTGTTAAAAATGATACAAGATTTGTTTTTTTACAAGAATACTCTATTGCGCCAAAACTCGTTTATCGCGCGGGAAAAAATTTGATGTCATGATGGGTAAAAGTCCCATTTATTATGCAAAACAATGCCATAAAACGATCAATTTATGAATGTAATATATCATAAACTATAATATTATAAGGGAAATTATATAACATAACATAAAAGATAACATCGTAGATCACTAATTATTAAGGTTCAATCGAATATTTAATCGGATATGGACCGAATCGATTTTATAGTCTTTTACGGTATTCGATAAAGTAATTTAACCAATAATTATTTAACTTCTTGGATTATGTAGAAAATAAATTGCTATGATTATTTGTTGTAATTTTAAGATTCATAGTATAGTAATGTATTTATTTTAATCACTAGATGACTCCCGCAACTCCGTTGAACCGTACATTTTTCCGGGATAAAAAGTATCCTATGTCCTTTCCCGGGCCTCAAAGTATCTCCATTCCAAATTTCAGCAAAATCGGTTTAGCGCTTTGGGCGTGAAGAGGTAACAGACAGACAGATGGACAGACAGACAGACAGACAGACACTATAATATCAGTGAGTATGGTAGTATGGATTTTGTCTCTATAAGGTCAACAGTTATGGCCAAACTGTGCAATTTCTTCATTGTCGACTGTAGGGAACTAAATATGTTTAGTCCATTTCAATTCATTCTTATCTGAAGACTGAATATAGATTTTTATATGCGACTATGGTGCTACCACTGCTACCTGCAATGGCATATATACAGTAAAGAATGCCTAGTTTAAAATATTACGTTTACAAAAATAAATAAAATATGTTTACATTTAGATTTTAATAATTATTGTAATTTGTACGTCGTATAACACTTAGAACAAAATCAATAAAAGTGGACATAGTTTGGTTTCCACACAATGTTTTCCCTAAATGTCGACATTGTCCATCGTTCTCACTGTACAGTACCATTATCAATAAATGTATTTCCCACGCCGTACTTTTACATAACACACTCTAGATCAATTACAGTACAATAATACGCGTATTATACGCTCCATTATAACACACTATTATACCACAATACAAATTTATACAGTAGCGGAACTTTGTAGTGTTCTTCAAATCAAATTCGTGCAGCACGTTTTACGCGCACTCGTAACACTGCATATTTCTGCAGGTGACCATTTCGAGTGTTTCTATTCTAACAACTCACATTTTTTATTTTTTATAGAACTTTCTTTCTTTCTCTAGAGACTGTCTTAATTGACTTCTCATATTTCATCCAACATGTTGTGAGATTGTGACCGTTTTAGGATACCTGAATTATAACACTCAAATATAATCTAAAGTTATCTCTAATCATGCCTATGTGTGTGTGCGTCTGATTCGAAAGGTTATTGTACTAGATAAAATATCGTCTACTATAACAATATATTCTTTATGATTATGCTCTAAATAAAGATCTATTTTACCGCTGCGACCTCACTTTTTTGTGATCGTTTTTGTAATCGACCAATTTTGATGATTCTTTTTTGGATTAAAATTTTAATTATGTTTAGGGTGGTCTTTATAGCTATAAAATATAATTAAGAGGGCACAATGATAGTGTTGTTAGTTTTTTTTTTATAAAATAGTGAATTAAATATTATGATATTTAAACAAAAACTCCAAGATCTAAAATGATTTAAGAGGGTTACTATAATGATGAGAATAGTGCCTTGATTGTATCATTGTAGCTTTGTTCCTTGTTTAATCTTAATTCTATAATAATATCTATATAACTAGCTAAAAACCAAACTTTGTGAGGGCTCGCGTCGTTTTTCAGTTTTTTTTTTATATTTTAATAGTAACCATACCTTGACTGACCGATGATAACACATCTACATAATTAAACAAAAATTACCTTGTTAAAGCACAAATCAAATAGGCTTGATAGTTTTTCCGTAAAGTGTACCACAAATGTGCTCAGGTTGGATAAAAAAAAATCAATTTGATTTCACAACAGTGCCATTAAACAGAATTAATATTGAAGAATTTGGGTACAAATAACCTATAAGGGTTCATATTTCATCAAAATAGCACAAAAAGGGCTCGATTCTCTAGTTCGGTATTTAAAGTATTTTCTCTTCGCATCGCTTTCACGTCGTCGGACCAGTCGTCAGACCAGCCGCGCTTTTGGAGCGAGAGTGGAGCACGCTGCCGGATATTTATAGACACATCCCAAGATATATCCCTGAGATAAATCCGACGATAAGGTATCATAATGGGATATAAATGTTAAATCAGGACTAATGTACAATCGATGAAATTGATTCCTATGCAGTTGGACCTACATCAGGTGGTCGGCTTATGTCAATTCAATGTTAGCCGTGATGGGTTTGACAACGCGACCAAATTACTTAGGTCCACGTCCATCTGCCTAGGAATCAACTTGTCTGATAGTACCTCAAAAGTCTTAGGAGTTAGGACGTTGGATAGATGTATGCTGCTATTTCGTAGGTGCTAAGGAATATCGGATATGCTGTGGGAACCTCACCTTTTGCAGTAAAAAGTAGCCGACATCCTTCCTCAAAATGTACTTTGTGCCTCTAATAAATTGTATCAAAATCGCCTAGTAATTCAGAAGAATTAGGGCCTGTTCCACCACTTCCTGATAAGTGACAAAATATAAGCTATCCACCAATTAACTTGACAGATCAAGTATAGAGAATCTGTCAAAAAAGTTGTTAATAGCCTATTCGGAACTTTATCAGAAAGTGGTGAAACAGGCCCTTAATATCAATGCGAACAATATAAAATTCTGCTTATAGACATCCCAATATGAGCACTTTAGTAATCAAAATCTACTATTTGTTTATACTAAGTTTTATCTTTGCTTCAGTAGTATCTAAGAGATTTCAAACATTAAAATCTTTCCTGTTAATAGACATCCCAAGATAAGTCGCGAGATAAGTCCCGAGATAAGTCTCACGATAACGGGAGAGTCGTGTTTAGTCAGGATAAGTATTTCCGGAGGGTGGGGTCCTCATGAATAAGCCTCCTATAAAGAAGTGAGATTATTAACATTAACGGTCGCACTCAGACTTAAGGTAGATAATTTAATGTCTTTAATTTAATGGTGATACTGACAGAAGATTAGTTTATGTCAAAATGTTCATTAAATTATGGTTAAATAATCATTAAACGTCTCAGAGGAGGTCGCTAATAATGTTAATAAAACAACCTTATCTTGAAGCGTTTCAAATATCTGAACACTATGACCTATGTATGCACTGAAGTTATCTATACATATAATAAAACTGTAGAAATGAAGATTCTGTACATTAAAGATATTCAAAAAATAATAAGCGGAGAGTGTCACTACATCGCTATAGAAGCCAAAAATGTAGTTAGATTTTTGTCTGTCTGTCTGTCTGTCTGTCTGTATGTTTGTTCCACTATCACACGAAAACTACTGATCCGATTTGAATGCGGTTTTCGCAGATATATTTGTCTTCTTCCAACTTAACATCTGGTGTATAAAAATTTTCCCCCCACCCCTCTAAGGGGACGAAAGAGGGGGTCAGATTTTGTATCAAACTTTTCTCTTTAACACGAAAACTACTGATCCGATATGCATACGGTTTTCACAGATATATTTGTCTTCTTCCAACTCAACATCTGGTGTATAAAAATCCCCCCTCCTCCCCTTTAAGGGGGCCAAAGAGGGGGTCAGATTTTATATCAAACTTTTTTTTAATGGACTTACTTCATATTATTAACTGTGTTTTCCAACTTAACATCTGGCGTATAAAATCCCCCCCCTCCCCCTCTTAGGGGACAAAAGAGGGGGTAAGATTTTGTATCAACTGATGAAGTAGAAATACTTTAAATGGCAAAACAACGTTTGCCGGGTCAACTAGTACTTAATAAAAATTAAAAACCATCTAATATTATAAATGGTAAAGTGTTTGTCTCTCTGTTATATCTTTATGCCCAAACCGCTGAACCGATGTTGTTGAAATTTAGTATGGAGATATTTTGAGTTCAGGCAAAGAACGTAGAATGCCTTTTATACTGGAAAAATATAATATACAGTATATCTATGCGATAAACTAATTTTGGGGCAACGAAGTTGCGGGCGTCATCTTGAGGCAACAGACAGACAGACACACTTATTCATAATAATCATCAACTTGCAAAACAATAAAATACAGACTGTTTCCTCATAAGTTAAGACATAAGTATTATAATAAGGCTATTAATTGGACCTACTTTTAACTAATATAATATAATAATTAAGCGTTTTATAACTGGTTAAGAAAGGTGTTACAAAACAACCAGTTTTGTTTGGGGATGAAGGTGATAACTGATATACAAGGGCATCAGTCTGTCACTGCTATAATGAAATATATAAACAGTACTAGAATATGACGACCGAAACTCCGCTGCGCCAAAACCTGTTTATCGAGCGAGAGCTATATATTTTCCATGATAAAAAATATCCTGTGCCCATTTCCGGGACTCAAATTATCTCCATACCAAATTTCAGCAAAATTGGTTTTGCAGTTTGGGCATGGCAGAGGCAACAGACAGACAGACACACTTTCGCATCTCATCATAGAAGGTAGAAGGATATTTCTTGACAAATATACATACTGCTGGACGTCGGAGAACGTCTGTAATTAACAAAACTTGGTTGACTCCGGAACCCTAAAACAGAACGCTAACCAGCTGATTTTTTGTATAGTAAATTATTACCTACAAATTTGTAAATAAACATTGTCCTACAAATAGAACAATCCATATTTTAGGACCATCAAATCAAAATATTAAATCCTTTCTATATCTGTTAGCTTTTTGCAAATAAAATTGTTAATTGTCTTATCAAAATGAAGCTACTCACAAAAAATTTGCTTGATAGTAATAGAAAAATTTTTGTTCTACGGAACTCGGACTGTAAGTTATAAACATGGTGTATGTTTATAACTTATAGTCCGAGTTCAAATGCAATTCTAAGCAAGAAAAGCCAAAAGCCCGTTTTAAAACGGTATAAAAACAATGTTCCATTTAAATATTTTCTTACAATAAATATACATAATACATATCCCTTCTTTAACAGTCGGTTAAATCAATGATCATAGCTAATCAGTGTTTAGCTGCGGTTAGAGATAAAAGCCGACAGTTACATGGTTAGTGGTTTACAAGTCGTTGGCCATAGAAAGTCAGGAGATAAGCGGATAAGCGAATAATAGTTAAACTTTGTATAGAGTAAAATACATCTTTGTGTGACGATAATACTCCCTGTAGATCATTATCCTTCTTTTTAGAGTAAAAACGGGACCATTGTACTGAGACCGATGTCTGTCCGTCCTCTCATACATGGAATACAATTTTTGTCCTATTTGTGCTCTATAACGGTACGGAACCCTTCGTGCACGCGTTTCGCACTTGGCCGATTTTTTATTTAGACGTTCTTATACTAAATTCTACGAAAACCCAAATAAAACAACTAGGTAGTTACACTCCGGGAGTGCCGGCAGTGCAAGTGAAAATGGAATACCAAGGTAGACTATACATTTGTGCCGCATGGTATAGAGGAGGATAATCCTCTCCTATTCTAAGCGTCTACTCTCCCTCCATCTTACGAGTTTTCGATCACGTTTGCCCTGACTAGACTTTAGCATTTGATATCCCAAAAATTGCAACGCCAAAAATTTTTATGTCGCAAAATGTGATGAGGCCGAGTATTTTTAGCGTCTAAAATAATTTTCTGCCCATTAGGAATATAATAATTATATTTAAAAGAGGTTGTTAGCACGAAAATTCAAAAGCCGAGTCCCAAAACTGAAACATACTGCGTGACTGCTGAGACATGTTCAATACTCGAGGACGTGATATTTGGCTATTATATTAGTTGGAAAAAAATAACATAAAAAAATAATACCAATTGATCACTGAGTAAATGTAGCTTAAAGTTAAATAATTATTTACCCGACGCGACGCATGGACACCGCGAGCGGGAGTGGTAGTTGTGTGGTGTTTCTTTGGTAGCTCACGCCTCTGCACCGGCCGCATAGTATGCCTTCTTGTTTTACTTAGTATCCATGATTCATTTATTTTTGGGAAACTCGGAAAAAAATTAAGAATCTAATTTTATTACATAATTGTAATGAGAATCGAGTACAGAGTACTCTCCTTAAGTATCGGTAATGTCTCACCAGTCATGTTGTATAGACTTAACATTTCACTTGGCTGCTCTAAAAATAAGGTTATTCGTTTTTTTATTATATCGAGAATACACATTATCTATATAATCTGTAGGAAAAACATATGAATGTGATGTGACAAACACGACGTACGTATTAGAAACACATGCCGAGGGTCTACTTTCTAATGCTGATACAAGAAACGTGTCTCAAATATCACCTATCCCATACCGCACGACTGAGACAAAAACAGATGACATAGACAGAAAACATAAATACAATAATTAGAAACTAGCTAAAAGCCGAGCTTTGTGAGGGCTCGCGCCTCGCGTCGTCACACCTTGACTGACCAATGATAGCACAATGCACACTCTAAATAAAAATTACAAATCAATAGGCGTGATAGTTTTTCCGTAAAGTGTACCACAAAATGTTCAGGTTTTTTTTTTATATAATTCGGGGCCGTCTATGGGCTATTCGCCCATATCCTTTTTTTGCTCTCTTTTTATATTGGTTTTTCGCACCAAGGATAATTATTGAAATAATATTATTAATGTAATTGTAGTCCATCACGCCATGGACTTTTTTTATACATAAAATAAATATTATATAAAATATATAATACAACATGGTATATACTTACAGATATAGATAATAATATTACTTATCTATACTTCTATAATATCTATACTACTATTATAAAGAGGAAAGATTTGTTTGTTTGAGTCGAATAGGCTCCGAAACTACTGGACCGATTTGAAAAATTCTTTTGCTATTGAAATCTCACATTATTTCTGCTGAACATAGGCTACATTTTATTTTGGAAAAAAGTAGGGTTCCGTAAGATATTTGAGTTTTTCGGACGCAAGGTGTAAAAAATCAGCTAGAAAAGTTACTTATTTTGCGTACGCTGCCTAAACTATAAAAGATAGAACCATAAAATGTTCTAAGTAATTGTAGATCTTATAAATATCTACAAAAAAGTCCGCGACACACTATACCTATCTATGTCGAGTGAGGCACAATAACCATTTATTTATTTAAAAATCCTAAATTTTTTTTGGAATAAATTTAAACGGATATATTTTACTGACGCTATTAATCCTTATCAAAACAAATTATTTTATCACTAAGTACAGTTTATGTAGATAATATTTGGTCTTTGAATGATTAAAATTGGACGTTTGGTTTTGAAAATATGGCGAAATTAAAATATTACGATAGTGAGCGTCACCAAAGCGCGTGCGGGAGGAAGAAAATATTCTGTTGTAGAAATGAATATTCTGTACATAAAAGATATGAAATGACACCCGAAATTACACCTTTGTCACTACATCGCTATAGAAGCCAAAAATGTGGTTAGTTTTTTGTCTGTCTGTCTGTCACTCTTTCTGTCTGTCTGTATGTTTGTTCCAGCATCACACGAAAAATACTGATCCGATTTGAATGTGGTTTTCGCAGATATATTTATCTTCTTCCAACTTAACATCTGGTGTATAAAATTTTTTCCCCCCCACCCCTCTAAGGGGACAAAAGAGGGGGTCAGATTTTGTATCAAACTTTTAACACGAAAACTACTGATCCGATTTGCATGCGGTTTTCACAGATTTGCATACGGTTTTCACAGATATATTATATTTGTCTTTTTCCAACTCAACATCTGGTGTATAAAAATCCTCCCCCCCCCCCTCCCCTCTCAACCCTCTCTGGGGACCAAAGAGGGGTCAGATTTTGTATACAACTTTTTTCTTTAGTGGACTTACTTCATATTAGGTATTAACTGTGTTTTTAAACTTAACATATTCTGGTGTATGACATTCCCCCCCCCCCACACCCTCTTAGGGGACAAAAGAGGGGGGTAAAACATGTATCAACTGATGATGTAGAAAATATACTTTAAATGGCAAAACAACGTTTGCCGGGACAGCTAGTTCTAAATAAAAATTACAAATCAATAGGCGTGATAGTTTTTCCGTAAAGTGTACCACAAAATGTTCAGGTTGTGGGATATACTAGGGCTCGCTTTGCTCGCCCTGATTATAGTTAAATAAAATTACCCATGTGAAAATTTACCTGTTTTTACCATAAAATTGTGTTACCAACAATACCTGAACCTCGATTCTTCCAGCGGCACTCAGAGACATTTAACGATTACTTAACCATTATTTAAATACGCATTTTGAAATAAGCTGTATGTATTTTCTGTCAAACTGTTTCTTAAATTACACTTAATAACCATTTATCATTAAGTCTCTTTCGTCTCGTCCTCGTCGTGATTTTCTAAGCAGTCGGAACCATTAACCATATTAATTATTTACCTACTGGTCAAGATAACGGCTGATCGAACTCTCACCGATGATTCTGCCAAATACTGCCAAATAATATTGTTACAATAAAGCAAATACGATTTACTTTCGTTACAGTATCTTTTTTTTCTTATATATAAAAATGGATATTCAAATGTGTTAGTCGCGCTAAAACTCGAAAACGTCTAAATGGATTGGGCTGATTTTAGTCTTAAAAATATATTCGTAGAAGTCCAGGGAAGGTTTTAATGTGACACGAAGTTCACCGGGACAGCTAGTCGATGTAGTAAAAGGTTAAATATAATATTATTGACATAAAATTGCCAATGTTATAAAAACAACATAATCCTCTGGTCTCCTGTAGCCAATGTCATCTTCTCTCGTCTATATCTGTGCTAATTTTCATCAAAATCAGCCCAACTGTTTTGGAGCCTAATCAGCGCAAACAAACTTTTCACCCTATAAGTATGTAACAATATAGATTGAATTTGTTTTCTAAACATACTCGTACTATACAAGGACGAAATATCTTTCTAGCCTGTTTTGTCCGCTTTCTCTATAGTTTTGGCATTCAGCAAGCGTGCACGCTTCGCGGGTGACAGGTAGCACTAATTTGCATTACAACGCGGTAATCAGGTGAACGAAAGCTCTATTCACGGTAATTTGCGAGACTGTTTAAATAAAACAGGGTACGATCTATGATTATAAAAATGTCCGAAGAAGGAAATCTTTACTGGGCTGATTTTAAGAATACTTGGTATAATCACAGGTTAGTTTCTGAATGGTCTTAATCTTAGAGAATTTATATCCTTAGAAAATTTTTTTTCGTTCTCGGAAACTTCTAATAAAACCTCCATATGTTACAGTCTATAGATTACTTTTGTTACATTCGGTGCTGTAAAGAAACACTTTTATTTAATGTTTTCAATAACCCATTTCATTATTGTTTGTAACGCGAAACTTCACACTCGCTATAACTAAACAGTACTACAATAATGATTCAATACTATATTTATCACAAAATAACCTAAAATTGATAAATCTACCGCTGTATGCGGTAATACATTACACAAACATACATACATAATTACATCTCGCAAGACAAACTTGAACCCGCGGTAACCTTGCGTCGTGAACAAAGTACAAACACAGTGAAAGTGCGCGCGCGAGAACCACCTTTTTTTCAAGTCGGTAAAAACTGGTTTCCCTTTTTTTCGTTTTGGGATACACTCTGTTGGTTTTACTTTTTTCTGAAACTTTTTAAAGGTCGATCATTCGTTCGTTCTGGCCCGTTGCCCACAATTTTTTTCTTGATAAACCTAATTTATCCTTTCCCGGGACTCCCTCTTCCATATTAAATTATTATAAACCGATTCTTAGCGTGCGATGCAATTTTAGCGTGCCATACAGATGTAACTTCAAACGTTGGAAAAATCTATAATAATAGTAATATTATAAATAATAAAAGCAGCTTAACATACAACCTTCATACAACTTGCTTAGCCTTGAAATATGGAGTCGGAAAACTTTCAAACATAATAATATTATTATCCTTTCTGTCTGTCAGGCAATTTGACTCAATAAAATTCAAGATTAAGATCGATCTGTGTGAAACCTAATTTCCGCGATAAACGTATAAATGAATAAAAAGTGAATATCAGCGCGTGAAGACACAACAATGATTTGCGGAAGTTGTATTGTGCTTATCGTTTTCATCTAACTAATTGCAGTCACCTTTTGTGTGTTTAATGCAGGTAGTGTGTGTGTGTGTGTGTTTATTTAAATGTGTGTGCAGTAGCTGTAGTAGTAGTAGTAATGCCAATGCTTCCCACAGGCATTTCTACTTTCTATGAACTGTTGGAGAGGTTGACCGACACGACCTAACTACGTAGGCAGACCTACGTAGGTACTTAGGTCGTGTTATGTTAAACACAGCCGGCAGCCGCCATTGACAAAATACGACCAAATGACATAGGTTTGTCAACTGCCTATGAATCAATTTCTTCGATGGTACGATCTTTATGACACCCAGACCCCAGTAGATCGAATCAGTAAACGACACGATTAGTGGAAGATATTGTGTGAGGTGATTAGTTTTGTGCTTTGGCGCATTTAGATGTCAAAACCCACACATTTTTGACACATAATTTCGCTATCAAACTGCTGTATTGTGCTTTGACTGAGTACTCTAAGGTAGGACCATAAAGATAATATACCTAGCGGAATAGAGCTGTCAAACGAAACCGAAATTGGTTTTCATTTGTGTGTAAAATATGTGTACGTATACACTTACACAAGCATGATTGAACATGAATTCTATGAGATTAAATTGTCAACGTACGGCACGTGCCGACTGGACGTCAAAAAAAGAGTGCTGCTGTCATATTGTATCACACGTCTCTTTTTACCACGCAGTGTTACTGATAGTGACATCTCTCTTGCTCAGGCCTTTATGTTTCTCTATTCCGCTAGGTATAATAACTTTATGGGTAGGACCGACTTTTGTCCAGATCCACCCTATGGATCTTCTTCATTTTTAGGGTTCCGTACCCAAAGGGTGAAAACGGGACCCTAATACTAAGACTTCGATGTCTGTCCGTCTATCTGTCTCCAGGCTGTTACTCAAGAACCGCTATAGATAGACTTCTGAAATTTTCACAGATTGTGTATATCTGTTACCGCTGTAACAACAAATACTAAAAAAAAATTAAATATTTGAGGGGGGCTCCCATACAACAAACGTGATTTTTTGCTATTTTTTGCTCGATATCAAAAACGGCAACACATAGGAACTTGAAATGTTCACAGAATACTCAGTTGTATTTGTACTTCAATAATTAATAATAAATTTTAAATAAATTAAATAATGAAGGGGAGCTCCCATACAAAAACACAATTTTAACCTATTTTTGCTCTGTAGTGGTACGGAACCCTTCGTGCACGAGTCCAACTCGCACTTGGCCGATTTTTCTTATCAGATTTGTCAAATAAACAAACGAAATACCGCTCGTCGCAAATATACTAAAATATCTCTTTAGGCATTTGATCAAAAGCCCCAGTTTTTATTGATGCATCTATTGTATTGTTACATCAAACTGCTGGTAGTTCTGATAAGCATTTTCTATTGTTACTTGACAGGTGATCGCTCAAGCAAGAGTCAAGTATGCTGTCGTTATGCTGTCGTTGTGTTCTCTATCAAAAGCATCTACAGGTGCCTTATGCCTATTGTAACTGAATTATATCGTTAGCTACTATTAGAAGTCAATATAATATCAAAACTTATACTTTTTTGGTAACGCCTTACGCCGGTTCTTCTCGCCGGGTTAGTTCCCGAACCGGTGGTTGGTCAACAAGTAGACTCTCTGAAAAGATTTGTTTCTACTCAGAAATAAAACAATTTTTATTTTATTTATTATTGTATCTTACCTTATCAAGCTTAAACCACAAGAGCAAAATTTGATAAAATATACTTACATAATATAGTTACATACTACTAACACAGTGTAAATAAGTTCTTGTCATCTCGGTGTATCAAATTGTGTATTTGATGTTGGAATACTATCTTAGAAACGCCCATACAACTAATAACTTATGTTATGCCATTACTACCTATCCTTCTCTTGTTGAACGGGCTCACAAAATGAATGAATGAGTCACTCTATTTTTTAAACGGATGTTTCAATTTTAAAACTTCATTTCATATTATTATTACGATAAATTATGATTCCAAAATATTCATAATTCACAGTATTATGATTCCACATTATCTGTCGTAGGAAGTGACCGGCGGAGTTATTACAATTAGTCACGTCTGAGATCTTCCCCCCATTACGTAACATTATGATTAAACGTTGTGATGGAATGTGCTACGGAGGTGAAGAAAGTTGTTGGTATTACTGTACTGTCTTTCTACTCGTATATCTATGATAATATCATAAAGATAAAAAAGAAAGAAGCTTTAGAAAAGAAGAAATTATTGTTTGAAGTAGCTAAGCTTAGAAACTATTGGTCCGAAATGATTTTTTTTCTTTCGTATAGTCTATTTGCCGAGGGAAACTATGCTTAGGATATTGATGTATCACAGTACTTTCAATTGAAGATTGATTGATTGAAGTCGTTGATTGGATGAAGTCGTTTGCTAAAAGTATAAACATAAGAATTTAAACAAACATTAGGATGCGTTTAGATTATAGGTCTACCCGAATCTGATGGCAAAAAGTGAGAAATGAAATTGACTCTAGCAATACCGGGGTAATTAGACTAAACCACTTTGATCCTTATTTTTCTAAATAGTGGCTGATTATTTGTGTTAAACATACAAATATAAAAATGAATCCAATGATCAAGGATATTTATTACAAATCCGCTGTCAAAAATTGCCATCAGATTCTGGTAGACCTATACATACCTTTACTTTTAAAAGTTTACATAGCGTATTCAACCTTGTTATCTTTAACTGTCATGTGAAGTTTTCAATATGCCGGACAAAACAGACCTTGCAAGTTGCATACTTTTCTAGTTGAAAAGAAAGAGTTTAATGTAAGTAATAATAGGTTTATTTGGGTTACTTTTATAAATTCATAAGGGGCCTAAGCTATCGCCTAACCTCCTTCCTAAAAATTCTAAAGTCCTTTTTAGGGTTCCGTACCCAAAGGGTAAGAGCGGGACCCTATTACTAAGACTTCGTTGTCTGTCCGTCTGTCTGTCTGTCTGTCTGCCTGTCTGTCCGTCTGTCTGTCTGTCTGTCTGCCTGTCTGTCTGTCTGTCTGTCTGTCTGTCGCTAGGCTGTATCTCAAGAACCGCTATAGCTAGACTTCTGAAATTTTCACAGATTGTGTATATCTGTTGCCGCTATCTATAACAAAAAATACTAAAAACAAAATGATAATAATATTTAATGGGGGCTGCCGCCTGCCACACAAAACACGTGATTTTTTCAGCCTTTATTGCTCGATATCAATAATGGCAACAGGTAGGCACTTGAAATATATGGTATGATAAGACCTTAAATATAATATGTGTAATTTAATAAATAATAATAATATTTAAAATTTAAATAAAATAAAAATTTAAGTAGGCTCCCATACAAGAAACACATTTTTTGGCCTATATTTGCTCTATAACGGTATGGAACCCTTCGTGCGCGAGTCCGACTCGCACTTGGTCGATTTTTTAAATACATAGGTATTATTTTGAGAAGTATTTAGATTGTAATTCCCAACCAGGCATCTAAGAATACCTGTGGTTACATAATAATAACGATCGTAATATCTATTATTATCTCTGAAAAAGCTCTATAGTAGCGTCTATTATGGTGTGATTGACAGATTGAAAGTAAAATTAATGGTTTCTGAGCCGAATGCATAATATCAAATAACTATTGTTATAATACGTGCTTTAGTTATGTGTGGGAATAATTTTATGTAGAGTATGTACTATTGAAGAAATCGATTCATAGGCAGTTGACAGACCTACGTCAGTTGGTCGGATTATGTCAATCTTCGGCTGGGTTTGACGTAACGCGACCAAACTACGTATATGTCCCCCATCTGCTTATGAATCAACTTCTCTGATAGTACGTAGGTACAGCAATTAACTGTAATATAATATAATTTTTAATCCGTCGATCGGCGATTCTCGGAAATGCTATTGTATCCTATTGTTGTTGCGATCACCGGTACTCGTACGGGGCTTGATGGCTATGGACGCTTTATACCACGTTGGTCTGGCCCCGTGGTAGGTAGGACTTGTGATACCACTAGGTACCAGAGAACGGATTTTTATTATTGATAAACATAATATTTAAAATTATGATCCAGGAACCTTAAAGTTTTTGTTCTGTCGGCGGGTTTCGGACCCGCAATATCTGCCCTTAGCCTCCACGCGCTAATTATATACACAACGGAGCATGGAACCTTTTTTATGCTGTAACGAAAATGTTTTGACATTGCATAACTAGTAAAAATTGTAGTAAAATTAAGAACACTTGCGGTAAACCGTCTGTATAACTTATCATCTACTTATGTTCATATTTTTGTAAGTTACGCAACCAAAATAACGTAACAGCGACCGGATGCAGACATCTTCGTTTTGCTGACACAGATGTAAATGAGTTGTTCTATAAGGAAAATACATACTAACTCACATTCTAAATGCGCAACGTCTGTTTACTCTTAATGAATCAACGGCTGAACTAATTTTGATTAGGTTAAGGATTTTGCTTAGCCGATTGTAGAGAATATATGTATTCTGGGCTAGGATAGGCCTTAAAGTTTATATTTACCACTACCTGTACTAGGGCAGTGTTTTTCAACCTTTCTTAGGATGTACCCTCGTGGTATGAAAAATATATTTTGCGACCCCCCACCCTTTGCTTTTTTACTTATATACTGTATGTGTATTTAAAATAAATCCTCGTATTAAAATTTTATGTTCATTTTTTTCAATGTTTATTTTGAAGACACTAGAGTTTATATATATAATATTATATTATAGATTTTTACAAAAAGTAGAGACAGACCAGCTGAGCTATACATAGAGCTTTAAGTATCTTATAATATCACTGATAAAAGGGCATTATGAACTCTATAACCAAAGCTAATAAAATTGCATAATTCATATATCTACAGTATTCATAATCGTGTAATTATTAATTAAGACCATAACTGCACACATTTCAGACCATTTTGGATATAAATTGCTAACTGCGGCCATAAGTATAAAGTATGCTTTCGGATTACGACAGAAGATGTTACCAGAAAAATATTATTACATCTCGCAAAAACATGTTTGTAACACTTTTCTTTTCTTTTTTCTTTTTCTTCGTTTTTGGCAACTTGACACAAAGTATGTGTATGTTGTGCCACAGACAAGGTAAAAAGGTAAGGAATATGGCGGGAAAACCGTATTCCTCCTATAATAATTTTCAGCATCGTTTTCATGTAATATCGTCAGGTCAAGTCTAGTCAAAGTCTAAGTAAAAGTCTGAAGTCAATACAGTCAAGGAGTCAAGTCAGTCGTTTCAGTAAAGTGGTAGACGCTTTACTGAAACTTTCAATGGAGTTTTGGAGGGAACACAAAATCGCACGTTTCTGGATAATGCATCACTTTCCTACACTTGTGCACGATAACGAATATCTAATGGTTAATATTCTACCAATATTACACATTAAAAACCCAACTTAACACAATTTTAGGAAAATAATACAAAATCACAACATCACTCTTTCACATTCCCGGCAAAACTCCTGTAACACTTTTGTGACATTTGACACAGATGCACTCAGCAGTCAGCACTTCATTAGCGATCTCAGTCCTCAGAGGGGCTAATGTTGTTTTGATTTTGGAACACTTTTGCCGCGCTTTGTTTTTTTTTTCACACAGCACGGAATTGCGGTTATAAAATATGTTTTAATGACCTTACGATTTGAATATTGCGTTTATCAGTATAATCATCAGTATTTGAAACTTGAATCTTGTTTTTGGTACAGCAGTATAAGTTCTTGTAGCTTTAAAAATAGTAGTTGCAAGTGGCGTGCTTGTCTTAGTGTATTCTGACGCTTATGATAATAATTCATAATATTATTATCTACATTTACATAATAGGTTCAGGGTGTTGGTGGGGCTTCCGCGATGGCATAGTGCATCGGCGATGTTTGCGCACGCACGCACTGACGGTTTTCACACCGTGTTGCGACGTCGCATTGCATCGCTGATGTTCCGAACGCGCGGCAGCCCCAACATCATCCTGAAAACACTCAGTGACAAGCTGTCCAGCTCCTGAAGCACTGGGTCCGTGCACACGTGCATGTATCCGGTGCGCCAGAGGGTGGCAAATATTTAAATTAATTATTTCCTTTTAGTTTAAGAATTTTTCTATGGGTTATTACCTGAAATAAACGTATTTTATTTTTATTTATTTTTTATAATAACATAATATTATGCTTCTATCATCATTATCATAGGATAACGATCAAAATGGACTCCACCCTGGAGTCAAAAGCCTTAGGCTCTACTTACATATACATCAAAGACCGACATTACAAACCTGTCCCATTTCAACCGGGGTTATCATGGCTTGTTTGCATTTGTAATAACCGACCATTATGTCGACTTCGTGGGAAGCAGGAGAGGAGAAATTACAGGAAATTGTCGCTTCAAGCCACTGTTTAGACACCTTGCAGGTCACAGTTATAAATAGTAGGGTCTTATTAAGGTTTCTTTACACTTATAGTCCTGGCCTGTCCTGGGTTGTTATTAATTTCAACAATCATTTTGACGGTTCAACTTTCTAAAACAATAATTTAAAAAATTCAAATTTCAAAGTTTTGACTTCGACCCAAAATTTATATTTAAAACTTCGTAACAATATCTCCTTTGTAAAGTTGGTCAAAAAATATCTAACATCAGATAATTGACCCAGTAACAAAAGTTCGTTTGGCACTTTACTTAAGCATTATGTACACTAGGCCATAGGTCGTGTACGTAGGTAAAAACACAAATCGATAGAAAAATTGTGTATGAAAGCTCTTTGGTTTTGGACCATTTTTGCCTCTCTCACAGTATAACTATAGCCTCCTTATTTGGCAGGATAAAGAGGTTCGGAAATATTTTATGAAAAAAAAATATCTATGTAACACTCCGTGTTACACTAGGTACGTTAATTGGCTCGTTACCACACCAGTAAGTAGGCAGACGTCCGTCCTCGCCCGTGGCTGTCATGCGACTGCCCCTACTACCCGTGTGCTCGAGACAACGTCATGTTTATTTAAATAGATTAAAGATCACAAACACTACATCCCTTCCTTAATGTAGATTTATTAATCAAAACTATTGTTTACGAAATCAACTACAAAGTTATACAATCAGTTCCTTATTTATTTTATTAATCTCCTGTTCAGCAGTACCTTGCTCTTTTCCTTGAACTTTCCATTCACCTTCTACTTTCTTCAAGTGAATAACATCACGTCTTAGTTTTTTTTGCCCGTTTCCTCATTCCTTTTCCTTTCTTTTTCTCTATTTTATCTTTGTCTCTCGCTTCTGAATCATTCATTTATTAAACTTGACGTTGATTCACATATAAAAAGGTGAATGAAAGCAGAGTTTGCATCAATTGTCTGCGCCCAGGTCATCATCAAAACCGGTGCAGATTATCTAATTACAAATATTGCAATTTTAAATCTAACACACTTTTACATAAGACAAGATTAACAAAAATTCATCATCATCTTCTACTTCTAATATAGCCCTTACATCAAACACTTCATTGTCTTCTAATGCCTCCTGTGTTCTACTATCCACAGCTTTGGTGCGTGTAAAAGGTAAAGATAGCCAATTTCATAAAGCAAGGATGTTACCTGTTAAGTAATTGTCTCACTACAACATCCAGTACGACCATAGGTACACGTCTTCACTCTCTGACTGTCACTGCACGACTGACTCGTTAGCAGCCAGACAGATGACTTATATAGACTGCAACCCTACCCTACTGGTGTCCGTGAGACAATGTTAAGTATCTACTATATAGATACTCTGCGCATACACTACATTACCGAATACCGGATAACAGAAGTACCTGCAACTTCATCACCGACGAGCCATGTCATAAACTGGGTTTGGTGAGGCATTGCACTAACTCCGTCAATTCTACAGTAAACAATAACACTTCAAAGCAAATATTTTGCCCAAAATCAAAACCCTCTTCCTAGTTCTTACGTGAACATCACGCATCTACCAATTCCACCAGAACTCAAATTAGCTGGCCCCACATTCAACATTCTATTTACTATAGATATCTTAGTAGGTGCAGAAATATTTTGGGTAGTATTAAATTCAGAGACCTGTAAAATTGGTTCATCATATACAAAATTGCAATCTTCTAAACTAGGATGGATTATACACAAATTGTTTGTTGTCATAATATTTCTAATAATGAATTATATTACTACTTATCAAAGTTCTGGGAATTGGACTTCATTTCTTCTAAACATGCATATTCTCAATAAGAAAAGGCTTGTGAGGATTTATTTAAAACCACTACTTTTCGTACTTCAACTGGTCAATTTGTAGTTATAATATCATTGAAGGAGTCACCAGACATTTTGGGTGATTCTTACGCTTTAGCTAAACGTATATTTCTAGTACTTGAGAACAGATTTAAGAGAAATCCTAAATTAAAAAAATAATTATGACAAATTTATTAGAGAATACATTAATCTTGGTCATATAATATTCAATTTTCCAAATTCACACTTTTCTAATAAACATAGAATCAAGTAGTTCAATAATTTTAGACAAATCAAATTTTAGTAATGATTGTACACACAAAACTCTTAATTTAGACTCATCTCCTTCTAAAACATTGGGATTATATTGGGATACTTCACTTGATACTTTTTATTTTTCAATTAATAATTCTTTTGAACAAGAATACACAAAACGCAACATACTTTCATTTATTAGTCAAGTTTTTGATCCTTTAGGCTTAGTAGGTCAACACATTATTATATTACAACATTTATGGAAACAAAAATGTAGCTGGGACGACGAAGTATCTCCAAAAATAAAACAACAATTCAATAACATAGTCAGTTGTCTCTGCCCCTTAAATTCGATTCATATACCACGTTGGACATTACAAGATAATTAAAAAATTGTACTACTTCATACTTTCACAGGTGCTTCTGAGCGTGGTTACAGTGCGTGTGATTACGTGAGAACTATCTCTACCAGTGTCTCCATACATGTATGTCTTTTAACACCAAAAACAAGGTGTCGCCTCTTAAGCCTACGACAATACCTCGATTAGAGCTATGTGGCGCCTTGTTAGAAATAGAGTAAATGAGATAAAGGAGGCCACTGCTTCTATGAAATGGAGTTATATGCAATCCAAACTTAGCCCAGGTGATTTGGCAAGTCGCAGGGTGAATGCCGAGTACCTCAGCGCTTCCGCACTCTGGTGGCGTGGCCCTGACTTTTTACATTCTCAGAATTTTGTACCCCTTCTAATCCAAATTTAGATAACATTTTACTTCCTAAGTATTTCCTAATTATAAAAATTAATAAGAATTTTTTGCATACATTAATAGATTCATATTCAATAATTGTCGAAACAAATTAAACAAAAATAAACATTTTTTTTTTTTTTTTTTTACTTAAAACTTCTAAGCCATTAACAAAACATATACTCTGACAATGGTACACTTTTTTTTTTTTTTTTTTTTTAACTTAGCAATTCTTATATTCAAGCTAATTTAGCCGAATTACATATAAATTTTCATTTTATACCTCCATATTATTCTCCTCATTTTGGAGGTATTTGGGAGGCTGCAGTTAAATCAGTTAAAGCTCTCTTTTGCGTCGTGTCTTAATTTTAACACATTTAGTTTATGGGGAGCTTTCAACATGTTTGTATCAGATAGAGGCAATCTTGAATTGTCCATTTCAACCGACAATCCCTTGTCTATCGACCCGTTAGACCTATCCTTTTTAGCTCCATCTTATTTTTTAATTGGACGACCACTTCAGTCTGCACCATATCTTCAACTTGAAAATGCAAACATCAACGTCATCAAAGAATAGAGAAGCTCAGACAGCATTTTTGGAGTCGCTACTCTCAAGAATACATCTATCAACTTCAAACAAAACAGAAATGGCACACTTCTTCTGGGAAACTACCGAGGCTAACAAGGGGTAGCGACGAAGTCGGTCGAGTTGCCGAAGTCAAACAAAAAAGGCATTTTAATTTGGACCTTAAATAACCTCTGCCCTCTTCTAATTCATCAATAAATAAAACAACATTGAAGATCATACTTCAAGGCCAGGGAGTATGTACGCGATTTCGCGTCTTTAAAGTAACCATAGACAGTTATTACTTTTTAATGGGCTAACGCAAGTACCCATAGACTCCTACTACCAGACGTCTTCGTTATGTCATTTTTGGAGTGGGTAGATTTGGGGTGACTTGGAATCAAAATTGATTATATTTGTCCCAAGGTCTACTTACGGTTGACCATTATCATTTTGCACGATTTACAATTTAATGTAGATTCGTACTACCAAACACACACAATCACGCACGATTTACAATTAATGTAGGTTCGTACTACCAAATACACACAATCACGCACGATTTACAATTAATGTAGGTTCGTACTACCAAATACACACAATCACGCACGATTTACAATTTAATGTAGGTTCGTACTACCTAACACACACAATCACGCACGATTTACAATATAATGTAGGTTCGTACTGCCAAATACACACAATTACGCACGATTTACAATTTAATGTAGGTTCGTACTACCAAACACACAATCACGCACGATTTAGAATTTAATGTAGGTTCGTACTACCCAACACACAGCTACGTACGATTTACAATTTCATATAGGTTCGTACAACCTAATACACACAATCACGCACGATTTACAATTTAATGTAGGTTCGTACAACCAAACACACAGGATCACGCACGATTTACAATTTAATGTAGGTTCATACAACCAAACACACAGGATCACGCACGATTTACAATTTAATGTAGGTTCGTACAACCAAACACACAGGATCACGCACGATTTACAACTTAATGTAGGTTCGTACAACCAAACACACAAGATCACGCACGATTTACAATTTAATGTAGGTTCGTACAACCAAACACACAGGATCACGCACGATTTACAATTTAATGTAGGTTCGTACAACCAAACACACAGGATCACGCACGATTTACAACTTAATGTAGGTTCGTACAACCACACAGGATCACGCACGATTTACAACTTAATGTAGGTTCGTACAACCACACAGGATCACGCACGATTTACAACTTAATGTAGGTTCGTACAACCACACAGGATCACGCACGATTTACAACTTAATGTAGGTTCGTACAACCACACAGGATCACGCACGATTTACAACTTAATGTAGGTTCGTACAACCACACAGGATCACGCACGATTTACAACTTAATGTAGGTTCGTACAACCACACAGGATCACGCACGATTTACAACTTAATGTAGGTTCGTACAACCACACAGGATCACGCACGATTTACAACTTAATGTAGGTTCGTACAACCACACAGGATCACGCACGATTTACAACTTAATGTAGGTTCGTACAACCACACAGGATCACGCACGATTTACAACTTAATGTAGGTTCGTACAACCACACAGGATCACGCACGATTTACAACTTAATGTAGGTTCGTACAACCACACAGGATCACGCACGATTTACAACTTAATGTAGGTTCGTACAACCACACAGGATCACGCACGATTTACAACTTAATGTAGGTTCGTACAACCACACAGGATCACGCACGATTTACAACTTAATGTAGGTTCGTACAACCACACAGGATCACGCACGATTTACAACTTAATGCAGGTTCGTACAACCACACAGGATTACGTACGATTTACAACTTAATGCAGGTTCGTACAACCTAGTAGACACAGTCACGCACGGTTTACAATTTAATGCAGGCCCGTACTGCCTAATAAATACTTAGTAGGTAATTCTCATATCTATATAATATTGTTACAAATACATATTATTTAAGTAAATATTATAATTATAATAAATATAATATTATGTTTATTTTATTTACGTTTTATATATTATGAAATATGAATGTATATCTATACCTGAGTGTATTATTATATAATTAATTTTAAGGTATTTTAATAATATCCTTCTCCTCAAAGGTTTGCATCTACCTCTGCAACACCCTAAGGTTTGGCTGGGAGATAATGCCACGAGGCATTAAGCCCGCCTTTGTACAAAATGTGCAAAAGTTTTTAAATAAATAAATAATATTATGCACTAGGTAGATTGTATAAAATTATCAAGTTTAATAAATCGCCGGAAGTCATTCCACTAATACCTACAAGTGACATTATTATTCAATCATAAAATAAATAATTTTAATCCACATAGGATTCAATATTCATAATATTAATTGCAACAATCAAAACAGCGAATAGCGAAAAAGCATTGTTAACAACAATGCAACACGATAATAACTTGTTTACCGTATTGCAACGCGGTGATTCATCGGGAACTAATGTGCATTTCTTAATAAAAAATAGGCCTACGAAGTGCAGTGATAAACAAAGTTGTAATGATATTGGTTGATAAAATATACAATAATAATGTTCCTGGCATGAATATAGTAATTACACATTCTTATTATTGCCTTCCGGTAATTTAGCAAACAACAATTACAAATGCAGTGCATAAAGAACTATGGTTCAAAATTTGCTTATTTTACGTACCAACGTACTTATTTAACCTTCCTTTCTCCCTCTTTTTTTTTTTTAATTCTCGAAGAATTATAAATTAACGTTTCTAAACTATTTTCTGATATAGCCTATATGAATAATATTTTCAATATAGCACTAACCTTTTATCTCGTCGCCACATGTAACACTCCGTGTTACACTAGGTACGTTAATTGGCTCGTTACCACACCAGTAAGTAGGCAGACGTCCGTCCTCGCCCGTGGCTGTCATGCGACTGCCCCTACTACCCGTGTGCTCGAGACAACGTCATGTTTATTTAAATAGATTAAAGATCACAAACACTACAATCTAACAATACGCAAAATTTCCAAAGAGAAATCTATAATCGAGAAGAGTTTTATCTAATTATTCTCAGCCATTGTAGATGTAATCTCGTGCCGTGAGAAACATTTAACTGTTACGCCGTATTCGCTCATATTACGAAACTTCCAAAACGGTAATTTTATTGTAAAGTTAAGAGTATCATCAAAGAAATTGACCAATTTTATGTTACTTGCTACTTACTTCTTACATGTTGTATCTTCTTACATGTACGGCATGTTTTATTAATCTGTGCTTTTACTGTGTACTTACTTATAAGTTATAAGTAATAAATAATAAGTGTTCACTTTTGCACTAAAATTGCAACAACATCTTTTACAATCTAGATTTTAGGTGACGCAGGTGTTTTTTCTTTTGTAATAAGAACGGATTTGATGTAAATAAGCAAATGAATAACAAAAACATTATACCAATTTATGTAGGTTATTTTTTGAGGCTTAACTTTGCAAACTTCTGCCGGACATCCGACCCAGCGATTTGCCAATCGGGACGTGTGAAAGGAGCTTAATAAAAAATAACATTGTCCAACTTGTGTAATGTATGCGGGGTTTACATGGGTGACTATAGCCGCACGATTTACGCCGCACGGCGAAAATCGACTGTATAAATGGCAATTCGGCTACGCCGCATGCGGCTCAAGCCGCATGCCCCAACTTTGTGGGGCTTACGCGGGTGACTATAGCCGCACGAATTACGCCGCACGGCGAAAATCGACTGTCTAAATGGCAATTCGGCTACGGCGCATGCGGCCAGAGACATGGTACTTGCGGCTCAAGTCGCATGCCCCAAAAGTAGACTGCCAACCGACTTTTGCCGCGCGGCCAGGCCAGATGCGGCTGGTGACTAAAATCGACCGTGCAAACGCTCAGTCGCAAGCGATCGCTTGCTGCCAATACATATATTTGTCTGCACTGTAGCGAGCGCAGACCAGGGGCTGTGCACTTCTATGTTGCGGTCGGTGAAAGCTCTCCAACACATTATATTATTATAATTTATACTACTTGCGCTGGTTCAAACTGGTTCAAACGTTTACCATTGTTAAAAAGAATCCAATATCGTAGTTTTATTTTTTGGGGTTCCGTACCCAAAGGGTAAAAACGGGACCCTATTACTTGTTAAACTAATATGTTCTGTGCTATTACTAAGACTTCGTTGTCTGTCCGTCTGTGTATCTCCAGGCTGTATCTCAAGAACCGCTATAGCTAGACTTAAAATTTTCACAGATTTTACACATTTTTAAATTAACTGGGGTCGAACATCAGCTCTTCTTAAAACTTAATAAAAACAAGTGACAGGATTCTTCATAGTTCATCCTTACCACCTGTTATAGAAACACGTTTGAGTTAGCGCTTGTGCGATGTAGGTGACGCACAGCGCCATCTATTATGAATTTTTAGAACTAACTTAATTTGAACAAAAGGCTATGGGTAAAAAGGTATGGGCTCCGTCCCCACCAACCAACAGTCATAAAACTGATACCAATGTGGTCCTAAAGTACCCCCTATTTAATTAAAATCCTTTATCCCACGGTGCTGTGCACTAATGAATACATAAATGAGCATGTATTTTGAAATTAGTCGTCAGTGATACGTTAACAATACAGGATTATTTTTTCACCAGTACAATAAATCAACATATGTAATTGTTGTCAAAAATAAAAAATACTAGCGATTTTTGTTACTACCCCTTTGGAACAAAAAAACAAAACTATCAAGCCCCGGACTTATCCGCTAAACTACAAAAAAATGTGGATGCATTACGTATTTGAGGCAATTCGTGCGCGCGCGGCCTATGGCGCGGGCGCGACCGATCGCTTACCTCACCCCGCCGCCCCTTACCTCATTTCGCACCCGTTGTCGCCTTGTAATTAGTGCGCCCATGCGGTATTAGATTGGATAAAGGATAAATTATTAATTGAAATGAAAAAAAATTGTTTTTATTTGTGAAATATACTCTATTATCGATACCAATGACGTGGTAAATTGTACTGGTGAAAAAATAATGCTGTATATTTGTTTAAACGTAAGATACCATGAGAAACCCATGCATTTGGATTTTGGGCAAAGTCGCCATAGTATAAAAATATCATCTTGACAAGATCTATCAATTGAGCTACATTTCATTTGTGTTGATGGGATGATTCCGCCCATAGTCTTTTTGGAGAAATAGTCTAATATGCCTGCGCAGGTGTCACTCGAACGAATTGATTTTCGATTTTGTGCCGGGCAGGCCGGGGATTTTCTCGACAACTTGGTCATTCAAGAAACAACAAGTTGAAGCAAACTAGTCACAAGCGATTTTTGTAGAACTGTGTAAATGGGGTAGCGATTCGGCTTGGACAGGCGATCCGACTAGTGACTTGCCGCACGGCTAAAATCGACCCGTGTAAATCTACCTTTAGGCTACTTACTACTCAGGTGGCCAAATATGACAGACCATTGTGATATATATTATTGTAACAAAATGATCGTATTGCTTACAATATTTATATTTTAAACAGTGTGTATTATACGTAGACGTACTTCCATAGAATAAACATTACATAGATCTATTTTGCCATAGGCAGTACTTCTGAACCATTGAATGTAATATAGTTAGTTCAGAGTTCTATAATTAGTATGAATGATAGGTTTCATTTGACAGCCGCACCAAAACAAAAAAGGTAAAACTTCTCATCAGGCAATGTCCGGATTCGCGAACCGTACATTTTTCTGGATAAAAAGTATATCCTACGTCCTTTGACGGTACTACAGAACACACTATATTCTATAACATCCAAAAATAATCAAAATACATGGTTGATCTTGTTAAACTTAAATTGCCCCAAAAACACTAACCCAGTTGTAATGTTAGTCGTTTCGCAAGTTATACTGTCCATTATCCAAATAAAGATCCCACACGTTTTGCATATTACCACATTCCCTCCAACGGTGATCTCAATAGGAAAACTGTTTGCTTAGTTTTAATGTGCAATTATTGAAGTTGGGTAGAATCACAGTGTAAATAGTATGATTTAAGGGCTTAAACTCAAACATCTCCATACTAATATTATAAAATATGCCAAAGTGTGTCTGTCTGTCTATGTGTTTGTCAGTCTGTCTGTCTGTTACCTCTTCACGCCCAAACCGCTGAACCGATTTAGCTGGAATTTGGTATGGGGATACTTCAAGTCGCGTGAAAGGACATAGGATATATTTTATCCCTGAATGTGTATGTAAATGTACGGTTTCCGCAAGATAATGCAATTTAGGCGTTACGTAGTTCCGCGCGTCATCTAGCCTATAGCCTTTGACGACCTCTGTGGCTCAGTGGATAGCACGTTGGTAGCATAAGCCGGGGGTCGCGGGTTCGAGTCCCGCCGACGGAACAAAAAGTTTTCAAAGTTCCTGGATCATGGATGTGTATTAAATATATTTATCATATAATAAAAATCTTAAATATATGTATAGGTAGTATAAAAGTATTAAATATATTTCCGTTGTCTGGTACCCGTAACACAAGTCCTTCAGGTACTTACCACGGGGCCAGATTGACGTGGTGTGAAGCGTCCATAGATATTATATTATTATTATTATAATATTTAGACTATATTGTAGAGGATCATGATATTAACCTTGAGACGATCAGATTATCTGATTTATATCTGACTAAACTAAAATTAGTTTTAATCGCGCGGGAACCGTACCTATATTTTAATAATAGTTAAAAAAACTAAAAACACGCTTTTTATATAAAGCGTCGGTTACAAACAAACATACAAATATACAAATTGAAAAATGGAATAATTATATCAAATTAGTGTATTGTCATCGGTCCTCGATAATTAATCTACAAAGTTTGAACGAAATCTGGCCGTTTAAAGTGGGTCAAAATCGCGCCCAAAGAAGTCGGTTACAAACATGTTACAAACAAATATACAGGTGAAGCTAATAAAAAGCGTATAAAAAAGGTATCCTATGTCCTTTCCTTCTTCTCAAAGTATCTCCATACCAAAAACAATAAACATCTAATTGGATAAGCGTCTAACTAACAGATAGACAATCTGACAGACATTGTGAGCTATTCCTATCTCAAGTAAGAGATAGATCAAATATTGGGAACGGCCGTTAGACACACATTCGCATTTATAATATTGGTAAGATTCTGTAACCGTTTTTGTCACCGACTGTACCCTATCGGTAAAGCATTACGTTTTATATTAATATTCGAAGCGTACGTTTAAAGTGAAAGCGGTGACGCCGAAACTGGACTCGAGTGTTCGGCACACTGCAGCTGTTTGCTAAAACTACCGGTTTTACTTCACATTATACCGGGAGTAACTAAACTAAGTGATAATATATCTTATAGGGTGCGTTTAAAGGTAAGTATACGTGGGAGAGCCATGCTTCAGCACGAATGGGCCGGCTCGACCGGAGAAATACCACGTTCTCACAGAAAACCGGCGTGAAACAGCGCTCGAGCTGTGTTTCGTCGAGTGAGTGAGCTTACCGAAGGCCCAACCTACCTACCCTATTTCCTTCCCTACTCTCCCCTAATCCTTCCCTTCCCATCCCTACCCTCCCCTACTACCCTATTCCCTCTTAAAAGGCCGGCAACGCATCTGCAGCTCTTCTGATGCTGCGAGTGTCCATGGGCGACGGAAGTTGCTTTCCATCAGGTGACCCGTTTGCTCGTTTGCCCCCTTATTTCATAAAAAAATGTATATTATATAGAGTTCACCGTGAAAGAAGCAGCTCTGAAAGATTAACTTCCTTTTACTTTTGTATGAAAAAATTCATGACGCTCGGGCACTTGTCCATACGTGTAAATCACAAAATAAATTTGCTCTTTCAGCGATGCTACTGTCATAACGAACTCTATATTATAGCGGACCCATACACACCCTAAGCTATTATCACTTAGTTTTGTAACACCCCATATACTGTTTAAAAACAGAACTAAAGTTCCGTCTGATCATTATTGTAATAGAAATTGTGCTGTTAAATCGGCTCTATCAAAAACTTAAGTATTATAATAATTATTTATAGTGCATGGGTTTTTAGCGCGAACTGTCGTAGGTACCTTGTGGCTTTTCCAGTTGCTCAGAATTTGTCCTTGCTTGGTTCAAAATTAGGCGATCATCGGTAGCAGATTTATAGCAGACTAGTTGATGGCCGCGCCAACTCCGTTGCGCCAGAATTAGTTTATCGCGCGGGAACCGTACATTTTCCTGGGACAAAAAGTAGTAAGTCCTTTCCCGGGACTCAACGTATCTACATACCAAATTTCAGCAAAATCGGTTCAGCGGTTTAGGCGTGAAGAGGTAACAGACAGACACACTTTCGCATTTATAATATTAGTATGGATAGTATGGACCTTAAGATATACGAAGAAAGAAACCCAAAACCCTTGTATTTTATACCATTTAACTCATTTAAAGCCTAAAGGTAATTCCAATTGAAAGAAAACACAAAGTAGCTCTTAAATCGCGCTTTCCACTACCTACTTAAATCTGTGATGGACTGAATCGTTACGATATAAATATCGCTTTTTATTATTTTGTCATTAACCTCATTGCAAAATACAACTTGATGGAGCCCACGCTTTTACGTCTGTTTCGTCAAACAAACTGACTTTATCCTTACTAATATTATAAATGCGAACGTGTGTGAGATGTGTTTGTTTGTTATCTCTTCAGTCTCAAACTGCTAAACCAATTTGCATGACATTTGGTATGAAGATACTTTAAGTCCCGTAAAAGGACTTATGACACTTTTTATCCCGGAGAAATGTACGGTGCCCACGCGATAAACTACCTAGTAATGATCTTTCTTGTATATTATGTATTATGTAGTAAAACATGTATAGGAAATAAATGTTTTTACTCATAAATTTTTCAGTCAGTAAACAATATCAAATCTAAATAATAAATAAAAAATCTACGAAATAAGAAGGAAGATAATTGCAACTTTGACCTCTTGTAACTTGCATCATGAAAGCTGTACTTATAAAAAGTTAACGTAGGTAATTAAATTTAACAAGTTTAACAGACCTTAATCCTCATAGAGTTACTTATAATAAAACAAATGTGTCATAGTCATAAGTCAACGTAATTATTTATTACGTGTATTTTGTTTCTCATTATTAACTTTATTGTTTCAGGTCACAACGTTGGCTGTACTCAGTATAGCGTCCGCGAAAAACTCGACGGCGAAAACGAAACCGAAACGACAGCTGGACAATATCAGAACCCCACAGAACCTCCAATACTCGCTCGTGCTGCCCCACTCCAGGGTCACCAACTACCGCCAGACCAGCAGCCGCAGAATATCCAATGTGGCCCCCCGAGCTGGTAGACTTCCCCCATACGCGGTCCAAATGGAACCAGTCGTGCAATACTCACAGAAGGACCCACTGTACGATAGAAACCACGATAACGTGGACAACCCAGTCGTGAACAAAAATGAAATCTATGCCCAATCTAAAATCCTGAATGTCGATCAAGATCTGGAGGGTTACGGACCTCCTTACGGTGGACTCCCCACTGCGCCTCTCTACAGCAACGAACCGTCTCACCATTACTTGAATTACGAGGAACAGGAACCGATTATCGAAATCATTATCAAAGAATCCAATGAGTCCCTGCCCGCTCCACCACCACAACCAATTTTGAAAAAAAAGAAGGAGCCAGTACAAGTGTTCTATGTAAAATACAGCAAAGACCCTCACGCTAAAGATAAGGTTATTTATGATAAACCAGTCCCAGCAATAACACCACCGTCCAATGTCGAAGATGACCATCATCACGAGGATTATGTGACTGTTACACCAGAACCCCTGTATCTTCCAGCACAAACGACAACCTTGAGAGCAATCATTAAGCCTGAATCAGAAATCTACCACTCGGATAGCAAAGTAAAAATCACGTTTGGAAATGAAGGAAGGCATTATGGCAATAGACGAGAGGAACACTCGTTTTCAGAGGACAAAGAAGAAACTGCGCCTAGACCAGCAATAGCGCTGCCGAACCAACCTCAAGCGTACGCCCCATTAGAACGGTCAGCGTCACCACAGCAGCAAAATACTCAATCGTTCCATTCAGGAGCTAATGGCCAATCTCAGTTCCAGCAATCATACATAAGCTTTGATCCCCAACTGCCGCGACAGACTCCAACGATTGTACCGTTTAGAGCTTTGCCACCTCAAGCACCACGACAAGGCCTGTTTAACCAACATCACCCAGGACACCAATCTTTCGCTAACATATCACCGAGCCCCGGCAATCATGGCCCCACTTCTGTACCAACACTTCCAGGTCCTGTCAATTTCCAAAATTTTGCTCGCCCCCAAAATACTCCTTTGAGTCCCCGCCCCAGCCCACCTGCATTCGGCGCAAGGCAACATTTCAACGGACCACCTAAAAGTTTCCATTCTGGTCCTCAAAGACCATTATTCCAACAACAGCATCAATCTCAACCTCCGACATATTTTGATGAACCCAAGTATTTACAAGAAAATTACCACACGATAACGACTGATCAAATTAACACGCCTAAGCCAGCTCAACCACCTATCCAAGGCAGACCAGCTCAATCATTTAATTTTGGTCAAAAGCCTAGCCCGAGCCCTTCATCATCATTTGGTCAAGATCATCATGGAGCAGCTCAACAACTGATTCCCTACAATCAACAGTTGCCTCAACAGTATAAATATACAAGTTTCAACTCCAACCAAAACAAACCATCCTTCCCAGTTACTCCCAACAGACCACCTTTCTATAACCTGAAACCATCGCCTCCTCTTATTGACAACAACCGTCCGCCATTTTTACGTCAACCCCCTCATGCGCAACCCCAACAGCAGTTCAATTTCCATCAAGGTCCCCAAGCTCTTTCTAGACCATCAGTAGAGATAACTAACCAAGGACACCTGCAGAGTGTGGCATTTAACGGTTTTTCACCATCTCCATCACCATCTCCATCCGTCATACCGCAGACACAATTCTTACCACAACCATCATCAACTCCCTTCTTTAGTTTTAATCCGCAACCTTCATCTCAACCTCAACAACACTACCGCCAGCAGAGCTTTGCTTCGGACAGGCCTCAACAATCGCAAAGTCAGACAGAACGTCCTCCAAGCCACCAAAGCTTACAAGATCACGAGCACTTACAAAACATTGGCCAATTTGTTTCAAACGGGGGTGAATTAGTACCTGCCGTCTCTAAATACGAGCAGCATATAACTGTTAATGGGCCTTCGACTCAACCAAATTATGTACAGCAATCACAGCCAACTTCTTCCAACCAAAATAATCAATATCAACAACAGGTACAAAATGCTCAGCAACAACAATACGATGCTGAACAAGAACAATTGAAGCAACAACTAGCTCAAAATGTGCGAAAACAACAGGAAGAGATTCAACGACTCCAAACTCAATTGGTCTATGCCCAACAACAGCATGAGCAACAAAAACAGGTAGATGCTCAGAACAATTACAATATTTACAATCAACAGCAATCCCAGTCACCTTCACAACGCCCGCAATACGTTCAAGAGAGAAATAGAGCGCCTGTTAACTACGTAACGAGCACTGAAAGTCCTAAATATTATCAGACATCTCAAAGAACTGTAGAAATAAGGCCCACCACTCAACACTACGTTTCGTCCACACCAAACTCTGTGAGCTCTACACCTGAACCAAAGAAAGAAGAAAAGAAGAAACCTACTTTTGAGCTACCCGACGAAGTTCCAGACGATCTTCGTCAACAGTTGCTTTCGTCTGGTATATTAGACAACGCCGATATTAGTGTATTGGACTATGACAAAGTAGGAGAAACACCTCTAGAATCGTTACCACCAGATCAGCTAGCTAATTTCTTTAGTGCTGGTGGAGCACAACAAATATCCGCCAGTGAAAACCAGCAAACAGTTGTCAAGCCCAACGGTGACAAAATTGAATCCAGAATAGATGACGGTATTGAAGAAGATGACGATCAAGATATCGCTGCTTCTGAAAACATACCTAGTTATGTTAGCCCACCATCCCAACAAAAACAGGCGGTTGAAATGAAAGTAGTGCATTTCGACCCCAAAACTGCCGAAGGACAGAAACTCGCTAGTGATTATGTCAAGGAAGATGCGACACACGTTGATCCTGTTGCTTTAAATGATAAAAAATATAACAGATATTTGCCTCTTAAAGTAAGTGGGAATCAATTTCCACTACCCGATATTCTAAAGGGTAAAACAATTACATCAGTCGTAGTTCTAGCGCCAGTAGAAACGGAAGCTCTTAATACCGACCATCAAAGAGCCGAAAGAGCAGCTAGCGAAGGATTAAGAGGAATTAAATTTATAGCTGGGGATAGTCTACAAAACGTATTGAAGAAGCCTACTAAAGATAACTTTGAAAAATGGCTACAGACCGAGAAGAAGACAGCTACTGACCAGCAGTCTGTTGTCCTCTTAGTTTTTGGGTAAGCATTATAAAGTTATTATAACTTTTCAACAAAGGTTAAAGAATATAAAAATCCCATAATAACTAATAACTCTGCCGAACAGCCCAAAATTGAAAATATTAATGGAAATTATAAATTCAGCTTCTTGTTTTATCTTGTCTAATTTTTACACATGACAAAGAAATAAAATTATCCTTATTTCAATTTCAGGAATGGCAAATCTGCGGATGAGAGAGAAATCTACATGTACGACGTTGGCTCCGGAAACGTGAGCAAACTAAGCGGAGACCTGTCTAACGCGTTCGTCGAAGCAGCAGAAAACAATTCGCTAAGCAAAGACATTGAAAAACTAGCCATAGAAGGCGAAGGGACACCAGAAAACTTCAAAAGCGATGAAGAAGCTGCAGAATCCGAACATGTGCCATTATTCGTAGACCTATCTGGTGTAAGTTTAGATGATGGGAGCACCAACCAAATCTCAATAACATCTGGATATAGTAAAACAAAACACGGTAGAGCACTTAGAAGACAATGAATGAGACGAGGAGTTTGGTGTTGTAAATAGTATAGTTAGTGTTACTAAATTAAATTGAACGTGATGTGTACAAGTCGTTGTTAATTTATATGTAAGTGATAATCAAGTTATTATAAAAGACTATTTTCGAATTTTTGTTTTTGTTGTACCATAATTTTAATAACCCCTCACCAGTGCTGAATCCCCCTAAGGGGGGGAATTCAAGATGTTATTATGAATTTCAAAAGGGCAGCTTAAATACCATTTTAATGTTTTAGAATTCATTAGTCGATGATAAATTAATCTAAAATTATTATCCTTAATAAAGTTAAATGTCTGGAAGTTTTGCCTCTGTAACCCAGCACTTTTATAATTAAATTATAAATTATTATAATGCAGTATTAGGTTTTCGGAGTTTAAGAACTTAATTTATCAGTTATTTATTACAAGACTATGCACTATGCAGATGAAAAAAAATACAGAACTCTTACCTTTACCTTATCCATACTACTACTAATACTACTAATACTACTAATACTACTAATACACTAATACTATAAAATAAATGCGAAAGTGTGTCTGTCTGTCTGTCTGTCTGTCTGTCTGTTACCTCTTCACGCCGAAACCGCTGAACCGATTTTGCTGAAATTTGGTATGGAGATACTTTGAGTCCCGAGAAAGGACATAGGATACTTTTTATCCCGGAAAATGTACGGTTCCATCGCGATAAACTAATTTTGGCGCAACGAAGTTGCGGGCGTCATCTAGTTCTTAGATAATTAATTATTGTGTAAATAATAATATTGTAATAATTTATTGGATAATCTGTCTACCATAATCTATCTTTTTTTACTAAAATGTTTCTCATGAGCACACATGGCAACATTGACAAATCCTTTTACCTGGTTTATATGTTCCGAAAAGAAGAACAAATTGTAATGTCAACGTCAAAATTGTCATAGACGTCGCGGTTTGTCAAATCTATCAATGTCATTACTCATCTGTCAAGTCGTAGACAGAGTAATTGTCAAGTGTATAGATTTCAGATTTGTCTGTGTTGTTCTGCCGTGCCGCAGTGATAAATCCAGAATTATTCCGTTGCATGATCTTTTACTGAAAAGATTTAGTTAGTTAAATATGATGGAGGGATCGTTGAGTAAATGGACAAACGTGATGAAGGGGTGGCAGTACCGGTGGTTCGTGTTAGACGAGAACGCAGGACTACTCTCGTATTACACGGTACGTGACGTTCAATTTATTATTCAAAGCCCGATCTCTTTTGTTATTGCACAATTGTAATGCACACAAATTCAGTTTCAGCATACGCTTTGCGTTCCGTGCTCTACTTTTTGTGTATTCGCGAAAATTCTCCTTCATTATTTACAACAAGAACTGTCAAAGGTCTTTGCACATAATTTCACAAGGTTACTATGTTTTGTTTACTTGTATAATCAGGGCAGTATTTACTGAAGGATTAGGTGTGGTTGAACACCGACTAAAACCCGAAAAGTCAACTATCAATAGTTCTGTGAATGATAAGAAAATCATTGCTAAAGTTGTATACTCTAATGAAATGTACAGCAGAGCTTTACATATTATTTTAAACTAGTTAAGCTGCATAATTCTAGCTCTAACAAGCTATGACTATACAGAAGTAGCTGAGTAGAAGGTTAACTGTAATGGCTGATTAAAATTAGACACCACTTAAAAGCAGATAGCTTTGTCCGAATGTGACTTGCCAGTTGCTACAGAGTACAGACTATCTCCCTTATTAGTTGGTTGCTGTTAAGTATTTGTTTATCATACCACAAAAAATTATGTATTGAGTTATGAATATTGTAGTCTCTTTAGATCATTTAGAACAAGACTGCATATTAATAGCTCACCAAAACAAAATTGTTGGCTTATACACTACTGCTTAAGGTGGTTCGTTTTCTATACAAAAAAACAAACGACATTAATTAGCTATTTTTTTTATAAAAAGTGAAATAAGCTACAAATGTCACTTTTTATAAAAAAATCAATAAAAATGTGACTTCTGGGTGAAATAAAGTATTTTAAATATATTTCGCGGGAATGGTATTGCAAAATAAATAGATGTGCAAATAAATTTATGTAGTAATAGTATGAAATTAGCTAATTAATGTCTATTGTTTTTTTGTATGGAAAACGAACCACCTTAACAGCAACCATTTATGCCTTACATTTAACTATTCAATACCTACAGTCTTTATCTGTCGACAAGCAGACCAGCCCCCCTAGACAAGTGTCAAAACGCTAACGCTAACTCTAACGTTACAAAATGTATGCGGTCATCGCTTCGCTAGCGAATACTAATGTCAAATCCCATACATTTTGTAACGTTAGCGTTAGCGTTTTGACACTTGTCTACAGGCCCTGGTATGGTGATTTTCAGTATAAATATTTTTTAAATTGAACATTTAAAACAACAATAATTTGTTGGTAGCTCCCTAGGATATTTTGTTAGTGTGACACTGTGTTATGTTTTCACAGCAAGGAGTAGTATCATTTCTTTCACATTTAAATTCAAATATTTTATTTGCCTGAATATGGTACAATCTTTCAGATCTCTATTATTTATATTATGTTATGAGAATAAAACTTCTGATATATACTAATATTATAAAGTTTTAATTATCATATTATTAGTATCTTTTGCTTACCAACAGCTAATATAGCCTATTTACACAATTATTTACAACTTCTTTCTATCATTCTTCACAACCTTCTTTTTGCCCTTGCAGTAATTTTCTCGGAAAAAATTGTAAAACATGTAGTAGACAAATATGACATTAGGGAAGTAGAGCCAGGCGAGACCCAGCGGCGCGGGACAGCTGGGCAGGAATATTTGACCGGCATGAATTATCATTATCGTGAACTGTACCTGAAAAAAACAGACCACATTTTTGAATTAATTTTTTTAAGTATTTAAAACTTAGTATATTTATAAAAAAAATTAGTAGAAAGTAAATAACTAGCACTATGAACTTATTTGTATTTCTTAGGTGGATTTTTTTAGTGCATAGCAATTAATACTACAATAATCGGCCAAGTGCGAGTCGGAATTGCGCACGAACCATTATAGAGCAAAATTAGGTCATAAATTGTGTTTTTTGTATGGGATATTATTTTTTTATTTTATTTTAATATTATTATTACATATTAAAGTACACTTATAACTAAGAATTTTGTGAAAAATTCAAGTACCTACCTGTTGCCATTTTTGATATAGAGCAAAAATGGCCAAAAAAATCACGTTTGTTGTATGGGAGCCCCCCTTATATATTCATTTTAGTTTATTTTTAGTATTTGTTGTTATAGCGGCAACAGATATTATACATAATCTGTGAAAATATCAAATCTCTAGCTATTACCGTTCTTGAGTTACAGCCTGAAGACAGCAAAAAGCCAAAAAAATCACGTTTGTTGTATGGGAGCCCCCCTTAAATTATTTGTTGTTATAGCGGCAACAGATATACATAATCTGTGAAAATATCAAATCTCTAGCTATTACCGTTCTTGAGTTACAGCCTGGAGACAGACAGACAGACAGACAGACGGACAGACAACGAAGTCTTAGTAATAGGGTCCCGTTTTTATCCTTTGGGTATGGAACCCTAAAAAACAACCAACATCTATCAAAGACTATTTAACTACATACAATATCTATTATGACTACATCTATAAAAGTAAATAAAAAGGTTTACTTGTTTATTTCGATATTTAATTTATATGCATGTCAGTAGATATATTATCAAGTATATGTAATTTAAAGTATATTTATTAAACTTTACTCTTACCATTTGCATAACGGTCAGCCACTTTTTGTATCTGTTTAGGCAAGCCTTGACAGTGTGGCTTCCTTCCGCCGACAGTAAGTAGTAGCAGTACATAATAACATGCACCGCCGTATTCAACATGGGCGCAAATGATGTTATACCACCTGTAAAAAAAACACCAAGAATATTTTTCATGTGTATTTCTATTTTTTGTGCATGAAACTCGTGCTAAAAAAAATACGAGTACCTATGTTACGCCGGTTCTTCTCGCAGGGTTAGTTACCAACATCATCAAGCTGTACAGTTTGAAAATCATTTGAAAATCATGAATTCAGATCATCAAGCAGGACAGTTTGAAAAAAATTTTTTAAATTATAAATTTTAAATTATAAAATTTTAAATTTATTGAGAACCCTCGAAACATAGGCTAAATGCTATGAGTTGAGCTAATCATGGTTCAGAAAAATTAAATGAAAAACAATATCAAAATCGAATCAAAAGTTTTGGGTACTAGGTTATGAAGTGGATAAGTTACAAGTTTTATTGAAATAATTAGGGAAAAAATGAGTTATTGTCCGTATGTTACGAAATGTCACTTATTCGATTCTTGCACTCACGTCTTCTATTATACTTAATCAGTAAGATAAAAATCAAAATAAAATAAGATCAAAATAACAATAGCATGTTAATAACAATATATAATATGTATGTATTATTATATATACTGAAACACAAAGAACTATAACGTCTGAAACATACAAAATAATAGGTATGCTAATTACATGAAAATGTCGCCCCATTTAGATGTAGAGCGCTCGCGTGATTACGGATATATGTTGAAAAGTATTTGGGACATATTTTCATGAAATAATGGTCCAGACTGAATGCCAGTCTAGTAATACAATTATTATTAAATTCGTGACTGAAAAGATAATCGTTTGCTAAATATTTTTGTGATTTTACAAACGTCGCTTAGCACCCTGGACGTTTGAGATTTCCATAATATTATACAAGCGAAAACATGTCTGTCGGTCTGTTATCTCTTCACGTCCAAACCGCTAAAGCGATTTTGCTGAAATTTATAGAGACACTTTGAGTCCCGGGAAAGGTCATAGGATACTTTTCGTCCCGGAAAAATGCATGGTTCCCGCGCGACAAACGAATTTTGGCGCAACGGAGTTGAGGGCGTTAACTAGTAAGTATATATTTTAGCACCTCTATCATGGGAATCGCAGACACAATAGATTTTCAATTGTTATGCGGCAGCCTGCTGCCGCTTTGGGATTGATGGGTTTACACCAGAAATTAACTTATGCCAAGCCTGAGCATAGCTAGCCATAGAAGTCTCAAGTCGCTAATAGAGCAATAACTTTTAAACGAGACGAAAAATACGGTGTCATTATGAATATTTAATATTATGCTGTGTATAGAATAAATTTCGAGAAAGTACAGATTAAGTCGTCTTTGGGACGAACGTTTGTAGTTGAGTTAACAATTTTTGCGGCCCAGTGAGCTATGTTACAGAAAACGGGTCTGTAGAAAACACATCTATCTATAGGGAAAAAGGTGTTACGTAGGTAGGACTTAATCCTTATTAATCCTACCAGTGCAGCCTAATCTTACCTGAGTATATACTTACCTAAAGATTAAGTGTGTAGTGACCTTTTAGGGACGAGTGGAAGTTTTCTTAGGAATTGCGATACAAAAACCTAATTTTTTTTATGAAAAAAGGGGGGCAAACGAGCAAACGGGTCATCTGATGGAAAGCAACTTCCGTCGCCCATGGACACTCGCAGCATCAGAAGAGCTGCAGGTGCGTTGCCGGCCTTTTAAGAGGTAATAGGGTAGGGGAGGGCAGGGTAGGGAAGGGAAAAGGTTAGGGGATTGGGCCTCCGGTAAACTCACTCACTCGGCGAAACACAGCGCAAGCGCTGTTTCACGCCGGTTTTCTGTGAGCCCGTGGTATTTCTCCGGTCGAGCCCATTCGTGCCGAAGCACGGCTCTCCTACGTAGACATGTGAACGCATTTGTAACTAGATGACACCCGCAACTCCGTTGTGTTAGATATGTCGGAGGATGTCATGAGTCTAGTTGATTTCTGATTGCTGAATTTTAGAGGAAGTCATGAATTAGTTATTTTTGATTCCTAAATGTCAGGAAGTCATGAGTAGTCATGAGTCTAGTTATTTTCCGATTGTTTGAAGTGTTGATTCTTCACGATTATATTGCTTTAGAAATGATTGTAAAATACAGTGATCATTGTAAAATTCTTAAGTAAATTTAATTTAGTTTGTCATATTTTTACTAGCTCTAAATATCTTGGTTTGAAATAAATTGTAATGGACCAATCAGAGCAGAGGGCGCGCGTGCTTTGAGTGGGGTCGAGGCGCCATCTTTACTTAAGAGGGCTTGACAGTCTTGAGGGGCTCATTCGAGTGTGAGCAGTCGATCGAGTTGGATCGTGGCGAGTATCTTAGATTTCATGGAAGTTGTGACTCCGGTGTATTAGTGTTTAACGGTGAAAAAGTTAAAGTGTTAAACAGTGTGAACATAGTGAAATGTGTTGGTGTGAATTGTAAAGAGAGAATCATTGAATGAATAAACGAAGTGAGCAGTGAGTTTGATAGTTTTATTTCAATTCAGAAGCGGTACGCCACAAAGGAAAAGCGATCCTTCGTGGTATCTCACGCCCAAGAATGACTGAAGAGTGAAAGTGAAGGAACACGTGAGAGGATGAATCGTTCGGTGGTGGACTCGCATCATCAAAACAGAAGATCAACGTCTGCAGGTTCACGACATAGGTTGTCAAATGTATTTTTGAACCCAATATTGAGAAGTATAGTGCGAAATATTGAGGTGTGGATTTTGAATTTACGTGGTGCAAGTTTCAATTGGTTGAAAAGGCAGGTAAGGCCCTGAAGGGCTTTTGTTTAACGTGGTTTGAACTTTGAAAATTGGAAACGTAATTACAAAACTTTTAAATCATATCAGAAAATCTTTGTTCTACTTGAAAATATAAGTACAATAGTTTTGTTTTAATACGTTCGCTGTGGTACGAGACCTTATGAATCTCGCTTGTGACTTTCATCCGGTTCGGAGGTGAATTTGTATGTTTTACTCGTCCCGGTTAATTGGTTTTCTATACGTTGATTAGGTATATTGTTAGCAATATTTTTGTCAATAAGGTCGTACGAGACCTAATGCGTCTCGTAGCGACAATATGGTGGAAGTCTACATCTAGTGCGTTACGAGTTCCATTAACACTCGTACGACGCGCACCTGGAAATTAGTTAGTGTTGTGTATGTCGTGCTATCGAAAAAGATATTTTTTGATAGTTTAATTCAGAAATTCAAGGGAAAGCATTTTGACAAAAAAATATGATAATAGTGAGACATTGTAGTATCCGAACATAAATACACAATAAAATATAGTAAAAAAGGGACGCTGTGTTGGTTGTTATTATGGGAAGGCCAGACAATGACGAGCAGAGAGGCCGACAAAAAAAACAAGTAAAAGGGTTTTGTAATAAATGCAAGAAAACTTTGTTCATCATATTTTAATGAAAAACATTGAATGTTTTGTTACTTGCTACCTTCACTTCAATAAATAATATCGATATTTTTGAATTGTTCAATTTCCATCACTTTGATTTATCGATATTTAACCAAAATGTGATTACGGGATCCAAATGAACTCGTATATTTTGTTGAATTGTGCAATTACGAGGCCCTTATTTTCTTAATCATTTTTACTGCTATCTCCGGGCGGAACCACATACTACAAGATACATTCATTGTTAAGGTTTTAAGGAAGCCACTCGTACGAGATCTGAAGAGTCTCATTGCGTCATTGCGAAAGGAAAGATAAGAGTGCTTTTCGGTCTCGTAACGCCAATATGGCAGATCGTACAAATTGGCTTACGCAGTGAAGGTGTTTAAAAATTGAGATTGGACTAATAAAGCTGTAGTGTATTACTGTGACTCCGTTGAATCGTAATTTAAACGATTTTGTTTAAAACGAATTAAAGCAAATTCAACACGATTTTGTTTTGTAATGGACAAGGATTTGATTAGCGGAAACTAAAGTTTACTCATTTTAAATTGTGTACTGTGAAGTGTGGAAGATGCGATATAAATCATGGTTTTTAATAGACGTGGCCATTTTATTAGATTTGTCATTAGTGTTAATAAGCTGCTTACATTTTCGTCAATATCGAGTATTCTTCCCGAGAACTTGTAGCCATAGACCATTTACAAAGTGTTTGTATTTAATGTAAATGTGCTTACAATAATCTAGGATTTTGTTTCCTTTCACAAATGATACACAATGGTTCAACAACAGTAATTATTATTCACTGACTGTAAGCGAGCTGTGTACGGGGGTTCGGATTATAAAGTATGAAACTTTACACAAAAATATCATAATGGCACAAAATAACACTGCAGAAATGGCTTAATGTAAATTTACATTACAAGTACAAGTGCAGATTTGTTTTCCAACAAAAAATAAAAATTACAAGTATTGCGGGTAGTTGGTGGAAACTTGCGTAAAAATAGTGCCATAGATGTCGTATTACTAGATGTACTAGATGTGGCAATCTTGTCGTACGATCTATTGATATTGCGGTGTAATACATTACTTCATTTTAGTGGTATTCGTTTTGTTTTTAGTTTAACAAAAGACGCAAACAATGAAACATTTGGAAGACTGGAAAATTGATATTTAAACACGAAAGAGTCATTCACGGATTTAATAAAATATATTATCATATTGAGATGAGTTTAGAGTCTGATAACCTGTGGCTAGATAGTTTAAGTTAATATTTAAATTGTCGCTTAAATTCTTAATTTTTAGCAGTTCTGATTAAGAGTTGCTTTTACAATTGATTGAGTAAACGGGCTGATGGAGATATAATTGTTTTTACAGTACTTGTTGGTGGAAAACATTATAATATAGACAAGGATAGAAAGAATTTATACAATTCTGTGCTATTTTACCCAGGTACACATAATTTATTATGTACCTAACGTATGGATTGAAAGGACATAGATGGATTTGAACAGACACAGTCAAGGGCATGTAATGTGGTGCTTCACAATAATTGTTTACTTTAGAGGTTTGTTTCGAGTGTTAAAACCTGATAGATCTTTTTTGAATAAATTGGTTTATAACTATAATATCAAGTGTTGTATTGGTGCCACACTATGGAAGTATATTATACTGGAATAAGTGCTAAAATATTACACCAGGGTGCCAGGGTGCAGTGTCGGAATATTACTACTGTAATGTTTGAAGAGGAACTAGATCTTAGGATGAATTTTAACATTTTATGGGCCTTAAACTTGACAATTTTATAGTTGTTTAGCGCCATGATCGCGGATTGTATTGGACAATGGCGGATTTTATTAGATCTTCTGAGGTATGGTTGAATCGGTTTACCCACAAAAGTAAATGTAAAGAGTCAAGACTGATAATTCCTTCACTAACTGTAATAATACGATTTTGTTGCAATAATAAACATTCTTCTGGTTTTGTCAGGTGTAGCAAGGAAGCTTGAAGATGGGACGTGTTGTCAATAAATAGGTAAAACAATTTTGAACAATAGGAAATTCAACATATGTGTTTCTCTAAGGTTATGGAGGAACATCTGGAACTACCCTATGGTACTTGCTTTGTGGGCTGGATGTTGGGCAGGCCGTGAGAGCAGCTGGTCCATATGGTGTTCTTCCAATGGGTCGTTGGTGTTCAGACGTCCCTGTGTGACCCATGGCAGGTGTTAGTGGGTTGTCCACCCGGTGGGGCGACGCAGTGGCCATCTGCCCAATACCGGGTAGGTCTTCAAATTTTCTTCATTATGGTTATAGATTTTTATTATGGTTATAACTTATAGCTAGCTTAACCAGGTTAGGTTTATGTTTAGGTTAGGTTAGGTTTGGGTCAGGTTAACCTAACCTAGTTTTCAAATTTTCCTTGTAAGATCGAGGGTTGTTGAACCCAAATTTTCGTCGAATTTCGCCCAAAAGAAAAAAAGGGTGTTTCAGGCTTTTAGGAAGCCAGGAAACAAGAAAATATGCTTGTGAGAACTGTAATTGTAATGTAAAGTGTGGGTACATTTAAAATTAAGTGAATATCATGGTTCGAATTTGAAAATTGATTGAAATTGAGAAAAGGATTATGATAGCTTGCTAGCTACTATAATAATAATCAATGAGCTGAAAACAGGTCGGTGATTATGATTGACTGCTTTAACTTTTATTTCATATTAGTTGGGAAGGGAAATTATCCATAGATTTTGTAATGGCGCAATTTTCGGAATTTTCAGTAGTTATCAAACCTATTTAAATAAAGGTGAATTTTCAATTCTGTAAGACTTGTTGAAACTTGAGAACCACTAAGCCGATTTAGCTAATTTTAGCCTTGAAACTTCAAGTGTTTGTGGAAGTCTAGGAAAGGTCTTTAAGTTGACAAAATATCTTGGAAAGGAAGTGATACGAGGTTCATCAGGTTTAACTACTTTTAATATTGGTATTAAGGTCCAGACAGTTGACAGGGTTCTTGCTCGCTATCCCAAGTCAGAGTAGACGGAATTAGAGTATGCCGACTTGGAACTGATGTTGAAATTTTTAAATTTGACGTATTATGGCGAAAGTCGTCGCTAGTTGTTAACTTGTTACTTACGAATTTGAAACTATGACATATTCACTGGAAATTGTCAGAGCCCCATTTTGAAATCTTTATATTATGGAGCGTGGACGGTCCGATTCTTGATTGACTTTTGCAACGCAATGGTGGTTCGGGAGTTGCTGATCTGACAGAGATTGTATGAACATGACACAATTATGAAGTTGACAGTCAGTTGCCAAACTGCGAAAAAAGGCCGCATATGCGTAGTTGAAGAATGAAACGAGCGCGACTATTATAATATGACTGTAATAAATGAACGTGCAAGGTGCACATATTATATGAACGTGCAAGGTGCAGATATGTGAACGTGCAAGGTACAGATATATGAACGTGCAAGGTGCACATATTGTTACAACTATTAATTTGCAAAGCAAGGTATAGTCACAGAATATATATTGGTGGTGCCAACTGAGTTCCCACTAACGAAACCGGTTTAAAGAAATAACGACTCATATTACGATACTATGGGGTTCAAATTCCGACCGCGCAGTGCTAGGCGCCTACAATATTTACCTACATCTCCGCTTTCGTTCTATCGCATAACGCGTACCTTTTCTTACGAAATCAAGGTTTTCGCCTTTTAAAAAAACAAAATAATATTTTGTTTGATTACTATTTGATTGGTACGAGTAGCAAACCTTTTTGTAGTAATATCAAGTTTTAGTAACCCGGCCTATATTTTATAGTACTTTTATATTCGATTATGCGTCGGTTTAGAGGTAAAATTCATTAAATGCAAAAAACTATTATGGAGTTATAAGCGATATTAATTATTTTTTGCAAAAGATTGCATTTTGCTCACAGTTCTTAAATGCAATCCTATTAAGTTTGATTTTGTTTTTAGATTATTAGGTTGCTGTTGTAACTGCTTTGTTTTTTTAGAATTATAGTTGGTAGATTTTTATATTTAAAAAAAAATATGTTTTAATGAGTTTTACCTCTTTTGAATTTCTGCTTATATTAGTCAGATAATGAACTGTCATTCTTAAATAAAAAATCTGTAAGAAAATTAAAAGTCCTTTTATTAAAATTTTGCTTTGCATACAAATAAAAAACATAAATCTCTCATAGAGCGAAAGTTTACATGTTGGTCAAACCATGAATTAGACATAAAACGAATTATTAGGTAATTAGGGCAACTGTAATTATTTTTAAAAGTCATCATTTTCATCTTCTAGTTCGAAAATATCATTTTCTCTTAAACTGCCATTGACCGGTAAGTTCTTATACCAGTCATGTAACTCGTCAGGGATAAGCCCACTTCGGCACAGTTTTACAAGGTCATTTTTTTTCTGCATAGAGATAGGCAGAACGGCGTTATACGCCTGTTTTAGTTCAACATTCTGTGTAATGCGGTTTCGACGGCTACACTGCTGTATTATATCAATTTTTTTATATTCTGAAGAGTGGTCATACCGATAGAAAATTGCATTTGGGTGGGCTTTTTCAAATTTGAGGCACTTTATTTTAAGCCAATTTACTTTTTCGCCGTTTTCGTCCGTATTTTTATTTTTTAGTGTACTTGCGGCCAAGGCCTGTAAGTCCCACACGTCTTTATATTTAAGCTCCATCACTTGATAGGGCGGTTTATCTTTATTTTTCCCACGATTTGAACGCGCAGCTTTGAATACATTAAGCCAATCGTTCATCATAAAACAGGCCCTATTCTTTCGCGCATTTTCGATGCTGGAGTGCATTGAGTCACACTCCATGTGTGAATGACCGGATTCCAAAAATTTTTGCTCAATGACAGTCAAATGCGTATTTTGCACTGCATACAAGAGGGCTGCAGCAACTTGCTGGTTTCTGTTTTGGCCACTACAGGTGTCCGAAAACAATGATAGGTGTGTAATCTCTTCTTTTAATGTCTGGATGTATCTAAGTATACTACTACCTATCTCATTACTGCCTCGTTTACCATTTAATTCGTTCCATACATAGCAATAGGCATTTTTACCATCACCTTCGTAAAAAGTCAGATTGTAGACGCATAGCTTTCTACTATAGTAAAACTGTGAGACGGAAGAGAATGGCAACTGTAAGACACTCTGTAAATCAAAGGTAGCTGTTTGAAATGAAGGGTCTGCCAGAGATCTTTGTTTATCTGAATCTTTAGCTTCATTACATTCATTTTTCCTTATAATGTGCATTGAATATTCAAGCTCCATCTCTTTTTTCTGGTTTGCATCTGCTGATAAGTATTTATTGCATGAAGGACATTGATCTTTTTTTGGCTTATGGAAAGACAAATTGAAAGATGTGCTGAAAATGCGTCTGTATGTCGGTTCACTCACTGCATTGACTTGCTTTTCTGCACATAATTCTTTGTACATTGAATACATTTTTAAGATCGACAAATTGGGATCAAGATACTTTTTTTGACTAGATTGTCTAACGTAATGAGCTTCAATGCAAGGGAAACTCTGAATGTGTTCGTTAACTAAAGCCACTTGTTCATCATTTGTTTTATTTCCTGGAGACTTCTTTCCTCGAAGATCAACTCCTTCATAGCACCCAATATGAGACTTACCCTCTATAGCAGTGTTTATAGGTCCATTAGATATACATAAAGTTTTTTCGAAAAAGTTTGCACAGACTCTAAATCTCCCTTTACTGTTAGAAAGGTAGTAGCACTTTGCAACAGTTCTTCGATTTGAATTACTCTTGTTCACCTTCCTGCGTTTGGGTTCTAGTACTTGAACATGATTGATCAGAAAATCTTTTTGTCTTTTAAATTCTTTTAACGCCCAATAACTCTTGCAAATATTTATTCTATCTTCTTAATTAAAATTTTCAGAACAATTAAACCTACACCTAAAGCAGTTAACATCTTTAGGAGCCTTTGCTGGACAACTTTTTTTTTATTATTGTATGGTAAGCACTTACTACGATTCTCTTTTATAATATTAACTTTCCAATTTCGTTCATTTTTCAATCTCCAACGAGTTTTAAGCTTTTGGTTGCCTGTATTTTCTTCCATAAATTGATAATCCATCGATTCATCAGAATAAATATCTTGACCATCTTTATCTAATTGAAATGTTGGGTCATTATCTGAGTCGTCACATGAAAAATCTTCACTACTTGCACTATATTCTACTAAACCTTTTTTAATATTTTCGTCCTGCTCCTCAATACTCTTGTTGTCAACCTATAAAAATATAAATTAACAAAATATTAGCCACAATTATGACCATCTGCCATATGCCAAGATAACTTAACTTTGTTACAAAATACTAACAATCTCATTTAGGTTGCAACTTTCCAATGTTTCTACATGGTCAACTTCAACCTCCCCAATCTGTAAAAAAATAACAACAATAAAGTATAAAATAAACAAGACAGACTTACCCCCCACAAACCCTCCCCTACCCCCAACTACCTTCCCCTACCCTAGCTGCTCTCCTCTATCCTACCTGCTCTCCCCTATACCAAATTTCATCAGAATCGGTTGAGCCATTTGACCATAAAGGTGTGACAAACAAACAGACTTTTACATTTATAATATTACTAGCGCCCCGGCTTCGCACGGGTGCAAACTATAATATGTAAAAACCTTCCTCTCGAAACACTCTATTTATTTAAAAAAAAACGCATTAAAATCCGGTGCGTAGTTTTAAAGATCTAAGCATACAGGTTTGTCTATGGATCACTATGTAACCACCCTAGCTGACGATGAACATGAATCTTAAGCATTTGTACCAACATACCAGAATATTCAAGTTTTCAGTATCCTTGGGACATTCTTGTCCCTTATAACTTTTATTCTCATCATTTTGCTGGTAGAAATCAACATAGTCATGAGCCTTTGCATGTAGTTCTAAGTTTACAATCTGTAACAAATAGAACTGTTTGGTATTGTACACTACAGGCCTGTAGGTAAACAAAAATGAAATGCTTCAGTCCTTAGCAGTCTGCTTAAGGGCCCGAATGAGGTACTTACATTGTCAACATTGTTATTATACGAAGTGAATTTTTTTGAACTATCGCCACTAGTCTCTTTCTGAATATTATCTTTCGAGTGATGAACCACAGGCTCCAAATCATTACCAAACAAGTCGCGTTGAGCTTCCCGGATAGAAATAGAGTTCTGTAGAAACACATAATAGAATAGCTTAACTGTATCACGACATACAATAAGTTTACAACAAAATAGTTAAAACAACTCAAAACTTACCAGTTCTTGAACCCTATTATCCGCTTTTGTCAAATCTACTAACTGTTTTCCTCTTGAATACTTATATTTACTCATTTTTTCGTGAAAACCTGTAATAACTTTCTATATTTTTTCGTAACAATAATCACAAAACCGCTGAATACAATTTTGGAGGCAAACAACGTCAAAGTCACCGTTTGACAAGTGACAACTGTGACGGACAATGTTGCCAGGTAAAACTCACCAAGCACTTACTGAGAATTACTTGCCAGCAATTGTTTCATGTGTTCTTGTTAATCATGTCAGGTAAAAATCAGTATTTACAGACTGAGTTTTTCCTGCCACGAATATTTTAATGCGTCGCATTTGCGGATTTCTTTTCAACAGGATCTCCATTATGACTGAAAATACACACATAATGATTTTTTCTTGGCGTAGATATTGCCCTGGTGAGACCGTTTCACGAATTTAATGAATTTGATCAATTATGTCACTTAATGAGTTTTACCTTTAAACCGACGTATGGTGCAGGAATTTGAACATAGTAACTTGAGTTTATTTCTGTGTAGTTTGTGTATTTTTTGTATGAAATTGGTTTATTTGCTATGTTTGTCTACTTTTGTATTTAAATACTTTATTGAAATACATATTTCATTGGCCTTTTTTTTTAATTGTTCATTTTATAAGATTTAAAACGATTTTGTCACAGCGATTAAACCTGTATCATGAATTGAATTCCTCTATGATCAGTATATAGTCGATACGCGATGAAAAATATTGCGCTTGCGTCATCGCTCGCTTGTGAGTCCCTTATGATGTGCCCCTCTCGGGGGGTACTTACAGTTCAATGCCTACAGCGCGAGTGGGACAGGCCTTGTATAGTGTTCATTTGTAAAGTATGTACAAGGTGTACATATTATAATATGACTATATGAACGTGCAAAGTGCACATTATTGTTACAACTATTAGTTTGCAAAGCAAAGTATACAGTTTGTAAAGTATGTATGTACAAGGTGTACATAATATACTGGTGGAGAGGAAGAAGAAGAAGCCCGCCGCCCGCAACCATCGCGGCACCGTGCCCTAAGTACCTGAGCTGCGTTTGCGGGGCGAGGTCCCCGCGACGCCCCTGTACATATCCCGCCTGCACTGGTCCATGGAGGTCGAGGACGTCGTGGACTACATCAGTGAGAAGACATGCAGTCTCGCCACAAGGTCAACTTCAGTTTCTTTGTGGTGAGAGTACCGACGCATCTTCTGTCGACCTTTGAAGCGGAGGAATTCTGGCCGACTGGTGTGGTTTACCGAAGGATCCGGGGGAGACTCCGGAATGAAGCGCGCGTCACGTCGCCGTTAACTCGTGATATGTTTATATGTATGTTAGTCTTTAAAGTATATATTGTATGGGCCTATGTAGCCCGATATAAATAAATAAATAAATAAAATATTATAATATGACTATATGAACAATTAAGGTGCACATATTGTTACAAGTATTAGGTGTTCAGTTTTAAAGTATGTTCAAGGTGTACATAACATCATAATATTATAACTATATGAACGAGCAAGGTGCACATATTGTTACAACTATTAGTTTGCAAAGTATACAATGTTCATTTGTAATTTTGTAAAGTATGTACATTGTACATAATATCGTGACTATATGAACGTGCAAGGTGCGCATGACACAATTAGGTAAATAATTTGGTCTGTACTCATAATGGCCAATCACAATATTATGTTCGCGAGGTCGCGACATTTGTCAGGATGGACGAATGTTAGATATGTCGGAGGATGTCATGAGTCTAGTTGATTTCTGATTGCTGAATTTTAGAGGAAGTCATGAATTAGTTATTTTTGATTCCTAAATGTCAGGAAGTCATGAGTAGTCATGAGTCTAGTTATTTTCCGATTGTTTGAAGTGTTGATTCTTCACGATTATATTGCTTTAGAAATGATTGTAAAATACAGTGATCATTGTAAAATTCTTAAGTAAATTTAATTTAGTTTGTCATATTTTTACTAGCTCTAAATATCTTGGTTTGAAATAAATTGTAATGGACCAATCAGAGCAGAGGGCGCGCGTGCTTTGAGTGGGGTCGAGGCGCCATCTTTACTTAAGAGGGCTTGACAGTCTTGAGGGGCTCATTCGAGTGTGAGCAGTCGATCGAGTTGGATCGTGGCGAGTATCTTAGATTTCATGGAAGTTGTGACTCCGGTGTATTAGTGTTTAACGGTGAAAAAGTTAAAGTGTTAAACAGTGTGAACATAGTGAAATGTGTTGGTGTGAATTGTAAAGAGAGAATCATTGAATGAATAAACGAAGTGAGCAGTGAGTTTGATAGTTTTATTTCAGTTGCACGGCTAAATTTGCTGGGATATTTCCCGGGACTCAATTTCTCAAAGTATCTCCATTGCCCGCAAAATAGTTTCATCGGTTTGGGTGTGAAGAGGTTACAGACAGACACACCTTAGCATTTAAATAACATTAGTATGGAATATGGATTCTTTGACATTTTGGCACTTAGCAATAATTTTGCTAATCAGTGAGTCAGATTCCAGATTCCGAGATATAAGATCTAGACCGAGTCGTGACTATATTGTGGGGCTTACGCAACGGTTATACAATATAAACTATTATAACTTATTATATAAACCGATTATCCTGTAGAAAGTACGAGAAGGGAATACTGAATGACCTAACTAGACGTAATGCTAGAATTTAGGTCGTCATATTGCTTAATACTAGAGCTAGACAATGGGTACCTAACAGGTTTGTCTGTAATAAGTTATGAGTTATGACTTATGACTAACAAATCAACTGGACTGACTCATTACGCTGATATCTCACTTCAAACATAAGCTGAAATTAGACTGGTATAGATCTACCAGAATCTGATGGCAAATTTTGACAGCAGATTTTCAAAAAATGTCTGTTTCTCCAAAGAGAGACCTCCGATCGTACCAAGTGGTATGGTTGATCAAGCCGAAGCATTCTTACTTGTCTCATGTCTGCTGAGGTATATAAGGTCAGCAGTAAACTTCAATAGCACGATTCAGGGTTATGGCGCTAATTGGTCCGTACACCGTAAAAACATCGTACTCGTAAGTGCCGACCGTAGCGACGTAGACTGGATTGATACATCAAAATATATATTTATAACTCAAAGGTGAGTGACTGACATAGTGATCTATCAACGCACAGCCCAAACCACTGGACGGATCGGGCTGAAATATTTTGTCAAGCAAGTAGATGCTATGACGTAGGCATCCGCTAAGAAAGGATTTAGATAAATTCCACCTCTAAGGTGATAAAATAGGGGATGAAAGATTGTACATAATAACTAAGATATATGATACTATGAAAGGCACTCAACTCCAGTATTACTGACAACCGTTTCCTATCACCTATGTAAAAACCAATATTTTAGATGACCCTCAAAATAAAGCTTTTAACAAAAGACGAGTAAAACAGACTCGACAGCTCGCTGTAAGCCAAATTTTCAGTACGTTTGCAATACTAGAGTCTAGAATGTTACCCACCTCCAACATACTTCGTCCCGCTCCATATGATGACCAGGGTGCTGCAGTGATGGTACACGTGGAGGAAGGAGGCCTGCCTCTCCCTCTTCCTCAACAGGAAGAAGACGGTCTCCACCAGCTCCAGAATCTTGAGGACGATGGTCCACCAGAGGAAGCTGAGCATCCTCATGGGTTCAGGGTTGGTGGAGTAGTCGGGGAGTATGCAGCCGAGGTGGTACGTGGTGCTCCAGCCTGATGTGAATATCTGGGAATGATAGGATTGAGGGGAAACAACAGGGGAAAATTAATTATCAGAATTGGTGGAAGCATGAGTCTAATTAGATTTTGATTCGGTAATTTGAGGTTATGCCCTGTCAGCTGCTGTGCTGTAATTTACGAATTCTTATGAAGATTGCGTAATAAAGAATGTTTAGGGCCTGTTTCACCACTTTCTGATAAAGTTCCGAATAGGCTATTCACCACTTTTTTGACAGATTCTCCATAATTGATCTGTCAAATTAATTGGTGGATAGCCTATTCGTCACTTATCAGTTATCAGGAAGTGGTGAAACAGGCCCTTAAAGATACTGTATGTGTGTAGATTGTAGACCTACTGATAAGACTTTCTGATAGAACATTCAGAGTTAAATGCTATCTTCTTGTCATGATTTAATTTAACGGTTTATTGCACACATAAATTATATTCAAAATGCATCTGCATCATCCATACTAATATTATAAATGCGAAAGTGTGTCTGCCTGTCTGTTACCTCTTCACGCCTAAACCGCTGATCAGAATTTGCTGATATTTCGTATGGTGATACTTTTGAGTCTCGGGAAGGTCATATTATACCCTTTATTTCTATACGTACGGTTCCCACGCTATAAACGAATTTTGTCGCAAAGGAGTTGCGAGCGTCATCTAGTTTCGCATAAAAATGTTTCGAGAATATTATATTCTCCAGAATATTAATCACAAAATCTGTTTCATGTTCAATAAGTGTCATGTGATAATGAAAAAACTTGATATACTTTTCGCAGTTATCAGCTAGCGCGAGTTTACTTAGCTAATTGCCACCCTCGAGTCCCCACACAGGACAGCGCGGCGATGTTGTATACTTAGGGTTGCCATCACCTAAATTGCCATCGCCGGCACAGAATATATAATAGTGCTGTCGCCGGTCAGGCACGACAAAATTCCCGGATATTTGGTCAAAATATGGGTATTTCCTCGGACACTATTTTACGATTACGTCTTGCCAATTTATTTTTTTTTTAATCTGATTATCTCAAGTCCGTGCAAGAAACCGTGTATGCTTAGCGAGTTTTTAACTTTCGTTTATTGCTGCATGACTAAATACTCTAAATAGTTCTCTTCACAAAAGTGTCCGGATTTTACCCTGACACTTTTCAAAAACCCGACCGGACGTTCCCCGGACGCCCTCCAAACTAGGACAAATCAGGGGAAATCCGTATATAATCCGTAGTATATCACTTTTATATATTTTGAACATAGTAACATCACTGTGGTAACATGATACGTCTATGTGAGTTTTTAATTTTTATATGTTCATTGTTCGGAAAGTATCGTGCTATTTCTGACTCCATGTTTGCGTTCTCTGTGTCAATGTGTACTTAATCTATGTGTTTATTTTGTATCACTGCCACAAATCAATTTTATGATAAAATTGTTTGAACAATAACTTTTTAAACAACAGTGATTATTCTCTAGCTGGAGAATCTTTACGTGAAACTTGATATTATATTTAAAAAACTTTACTGTAAGACCATGGTATTGATTCATTCGACTAAAATGGCAAATCTCCAATGAGGCCTCCATTAACAGGGAGGCCGATCGGCGATCTATTCAGACTAATCGCAAGCCGACATGACTGGACTACTTTTGTGCATTCTAGGGTTGCTGAGGATTCCTCTTCCGCTTCCTCATAATGAGGAAGTTCCGCAATATTTTGGGTTCCTCATCCGTTTCCGCATCCTCATAAATAAAAATAAAAAAATCCTCTTCCGCTATCGCATCCTCAAAATTTAAGAGGAATTTATGAGGAATTTCACTGCGCATGCGCGTCGCGTATCCAATCATGGCAATTGGCAACGCACACGCCAGAGCCGGAGAATTGTATCATACACTCATCTTTTTTTTTGTGTGCGTGTGTTGTGACTTGTGTATGTTACTGAACTCCTCCTTATAACTGGTGGGCCGATTTTGATGATTCTTTATGTGATGTGTGTTTTGAGAATGGTTCTAAATTCATAGTTTGAACCACTGGAAAATGCCCTTTTAATTAATTTTTGAGTAATGTATGCAATATGTACCTAGTTATGTACAGACAGGACAAAGACTTTTGGGTTGGGTCCGCTAGTATTTATAATTTCCTATCATCCTCTTCCTCATCCGCTTCCTCTTCCGCTTCCTCTTCCGCTTCCTCATCCACATCCTCTTCCTCAAAAAAATATCCTCTTCCTCATCCGCATCCTCTAAATTTGCGCGTGACAATTCCTCTTCCTCCTCCTCTTCCTCATAATCACTTCCTCAACAACCCTAGTGCATTCCCATAAGACGTATTATGTGCAGTGTACACTAGTTCGGTCAGGTAAGCCTGATCCGTCCTGATAAATCCGACCGGATCGTTCGGCTTCCTCATATACTGGCACCTTTAGTTATCGCCCTTATCACATAACCAGAAACAACTCACCCCCCAACTGACAACAGCGTTCGCGACGATCTGCACTACGTTGTACCACTTCATAACACTCCGTAGCTCGTACGCCGGTCGGCCCCGCATGTAGGCCGGTACCACCACCTTGATGACCACCAGGTAGAGGAGGATGATGGTCGCTAGCGGCCATGGTGAGGTCATGAGCGGCCAGTCGGCCACGCGAGGATCTGGAATGGAGAATAAGAGCGGATTTAGAGTAAACAGTCTATTTTTTGGTTTTAAAAGCTATCCTATATCATTTTACGGCATACAAAGTATCCCCGTACCGGAGTATAAAAAATCAGAGGCCGTAGACAAAGTCCCTTTCGTTAAAAACGGTGACGAAATTCGTTATCAAAATGTATGGGATTTGACATTAGTCTTCGCAAGCGAAATGTCATTTAGCGATGACTTAAATATGTCAAATCGCATACATTTTGATAACGAATTTCGTCATCGTTTTTAACTAAAGAATACATTGTCTAAAGGCCCAGTTCAGCAGTTTAAGCGTGAAGAGAGACACGGACAGGTAGATGCATTGCGACGCCATAATTGGCTTATCGCGCAGGAACTGTACGTCTTTCCGAATAAAGCGTCTCCCAGACAGACGCGTCCTGCGGTGGCGGTCAGTTGGATGACTTGGCCGCGTGGCCGCGTGTGTCTGTGTCGTTCCTAGAAATCTCAAGTCATCCAACTGACCACCCGCGCCACCGCCACCGCTGGCTGCGTCTGTCTGGGAGACGCTTAAAGACTATCCTGTGTCCTTTCTCAAGATTTAAAGTCGTTCTCATATTATTACAATATTTCAAATCCATTAGACCAGGGTTTCTCAAACTTTCGGCTCCACGAACCCCTGTTAGAATTTCCAGGTGTGAGCGAACCCCTTATATACTAACTAATGAAAACACATAAAGTGCCAACAGAGTACCGCGTGTGCATGACAGTTATCAAGCCACCATTACGTAAATCTTGTAGCGAGCCCCTGCCGTCGAATGGCGAACCCCTAGGCGTTCGCGTACCCCACTTTGAGAAACACTGCATTAGACTTATGAATTCAAATTTTCTTCTGTGCTCATAACGTAGGATGTTCAAATTATTTATCCAACTTCAATAATAATTAGAGGGTAAAGAACTTAAATTTGTGAGCAGAAACGAAAACTGTCCATAGAGTTCTTAGCAAGACGGACGATATTTGCCTAAAATAAATCTTGACCTTCCAGAAAACTGAAAATGTCAAAGTGAAGTGTAGAGTTGCCGATTTTGGCGCTTCCAACGTTTTATAGGTCAAACTGGAAAACGTTCAATGTTCATATTTTATTCGGTTTGATCAATAAACTAGAGATTAACGCTCATAATATACTATAAAGAGATTGTTGTTCACAATATCACGCCCGCAACTTCACGCCATATTTTTTATCGTGTGGGACCCGTACATGTCCTTTACCGGGACTAAAATAATCATTATAATTTTGGAACGGAGTTCCTTTTCGCGCGTTGCGATAGGGGGCTAGGCCGAAAAAAACGACACTTGACCTCGACACTTTTTTATTAGTACCTGCATGTTAGGGACAGAGGGCGCTGCGCGTTGATAGTATTCCTGTGCGTCAATATAAGAATATGGTTTTTTAAATAATTTTTTTGAGTATATTATGTACAGATTTTTTTTAACTTATGAAATAACTCCGTTCCATTCGGGTGTCCTTTGACACCTCTCAAGTTTTTTTTAATAATATTATCTGTCTACAGTCTAGCGGTTATAGCATAAAAAGGCAAGATACAGACATACACACTTTCGCAAATATTACTAGATGTTACTTCGGAGTTTCGTTGCGTCATAATTACCTAATATTATGTTTCCGGTATAAAAACTATCCTAGGAACTCTATCTCCATACACAACAAAATCGATTTATCTATTTAGGCGAGAAGAGGTAACATACAGACTTTCGTACCTATAATATTAGTATGGATGTAAAAATCCTACCTGCCCTCTCGTAGAAGAGAGTATGGTATGCTCGCACCACAACGTCCATAGTACAAGGAATTGCCACCGAGTACCGACTCTGACTGACAGATTTCAGTGCTACCTGTGACAGGTACTATACAGGTTGTTGTTGTTTTAACAAAAAGATGAAACCTTTTGCAAAAGTTTCTGTCGAGTTGCAATTTTCATATGGTAATAAAATACTCCGATGAAGAGGAAATATGCTCAGAAAAATAAAATTATGCGTTCATGAACTCTAGGAATATGGTTTCTTGTTCGTAAACTCTTTGGTAATATTATAATATTATTTTGAAATTTGGGGTTTTTACAAAAAACTGTTTTTTTTATATTTTTTGGACTATAATTATTATACCTGCTTACTTAATATATATCTATACCATCTTGTCTCTGTATTTTTTGTGTTTTTTTTAATATGGCCTATAAGGCCTAAGCAGTTTAATTTTCAAAAACAATTTCCGGCATATTTTAGAAAACACCCTGTTCTACATTATTTTATGTTAACCTTTGGTCATTATTCAGCACTGATTATAATATGGTATTGTATTTAAATTATTGATAATGTTTGTTTTATATGTTAACTTGTCAAAAGTTCGAAAGTATTATTTAATCAAAACTTTAGGAAATACAATTAAAAACAAATTAATAAACAAAGAAATCCGTGCGCATTTGAACTGTGAGCACGTGGGTGCGTTCATGCACGCGGGCATGTAAGCACGTGCGTGCTATCTTTCAATGTGCAGTTTACACTATATGTCTGCCGTCTGTGTGATAGGATTTCTGCAGATTATATCGTCGCCCGTCGGTCTAGATTCTAGAACGTTCACGAAGAGAGAGACACACAGAGAGAAACACGCGCTACCGCACGGCTTACAACTATAGCATTTTTGCTATAAGTAGTTATAAGCCGTGCGATTATGCTAATAGTTTCAAAGACCAGAAAATGACCCGAGCAGATCACCAGGAGACAGGTGTCTTAACACTAAGCGTCTCCCCTAGGATGGTTGGTGAAAACGGGTATCAGCCATTTTATAAGTATCTAATCCGCCATCTTGTAATTTCCAGTCGAAGGAGAAGATGACGCGCGGCGTGCGGCGCGGCTGCGTGCGTCTGCGCGGCGCCGTCATCGGTATAGACGACGAGGACGACTCCACGTTCACCATCACCGTCGACCACAAGACTTTTCACTTTCAGGTGAGGATGATGGGAGAGAAGTAGTCTGATCATGCAGCATGTGGAATTTCTTGTATTAATCTATCGACACTTGACCTTTTCACAAGATTCAAATGTTGTAGCGCTCCCGTCTCGACTCCCAAACCTGTGATAAAACTCCCCAAAACTCTCCAAAACGAGATGAAAATATATTCGCACGCGAGTGAAGAAGACAAGTAACATTTAAACGCGTCGAGCCGCTTGCCGCGTCGGGCAGCGACAGCAGCATGAAAAGTGGCAGTGCGAGGGACATATTTACATATCGGGCTGCCCACTTCTCTGCTCCCTTTTGTACACAACAGATCTGAGTGTAAATTTGGCATAAGACTAAAATAAACAAAATTCTTATCGTGTGTGCTTAATGTTTTTTTTAATTTCCAGGCGCGAGACGGCGGCGAACGTGAACGCTGGGTGCGTGCGTTAGAAGACACGATCGGGCGACATGGGCGGCGCGACCGCTGGCGCTGCATGCCCGCGCCGCACCGCCGCGGCGACCTCGAGCGCCGCATCGCCGAAGCGGACGCCTACCTGCAGCTCATGATCGACCTGGTCGCCGTGAGTATGAGAGAGAGAGTGGCAACTCCTCAAGCAAGAAGGCATATGCTACAAGAAGAAGAAGAATCACATTGGTCAATGTCGTTACTCATTTGTCAAGTGTATAGATTTGTCTATTGTTTTGACGCAGCAGTGATAAATCCAGTCCATGCACGCCGCACGAGTGGTGCGAGCGCTGGGGCTGCGTATACTAAGTTTCGGCGCGTCGCAAAGTAGAAACTTCTTGGTTCTATTGTTGCATACCACTGTGCAGCTGAAGTGGAAGCCAAGCATAACCCAAATAAACAAACTATACGATATGCGACGCGACGCTTCATGTTTTATTGGCGTTTTTTGTCGCTTAGCGCCGCTGCCGCGTAATGCTGCTTCGCTCATACAATTTCACAAAGATAATATTTGGCCGTGATGTGTCGCGTCGCTACGCTGCAGCGTAGTGTTGCCTAATGCCGTCTCACCTTTATGACTAAAGGAAGGTACAAATTGTTTACATATCAGTAACATGTTTCTACTGTTTCAGAAATTGACAACACGAGTATCAGAACTGACAGAACCGCACGAGAAGAACAGAGGACAAGTAGTTTTAGACCATTCTAATGTAAGTCGACATAATATTATGATTGTAAGCTGTCTCGCTCTTCGTATTAATGAAAGAGAAGGCAAGATGTTTAAGACTATAATCTGTAGGAGGTATTGGTGAATTAGGTGGAATAAGTTCTTAAACTTTAGAGTTTAGATTACAAAATAATCCACTTGCTATACAAATGATACAGCATGCTTTGGCAGTAACAAGCAATGCTTTGACACGCATAAGTTGAGTCCACAAAAACTTTGGTAAGTACTAAGTACATACATTAAGATACCGTCTTTCTCTGTGTATAATGTTTTTATTGCTTTCTTTGTGATTATTGCTTTCAAACTTGTATTTATAAGGTTTTGGTGGTATTGATTATTATTATTTAATATATTTATTGTGTTTTACAGGCCATGCTGGACCATATCAAACATTCCATAGTGCTTCTACAGATAGCTAAGGTATGTTCTTAAATTCAAATTCAATATTCAGAAAACATAATGTACTGCAAGTATAATTAATGCTTTCATAAATTGCATTTATAAAACTTTGCTGGCGATTAGTTATTTATTCAAATACATAATGTATTGTTTTTCTAAAAAAAAACTAAGGCCAACTAAAGAAACTGGCCTAAAGTTCTAAACATCTGTTTTAATTCTAGAACACCGTAAACCCCGTGAACGGCGTGTACACAGGACCAACAAACTCCACACAGACGCATGTCAAAGAAGGTATGTATAATTATCATCAGATTAAATCGACAAATCGATTCGAGAATCGAAATCGAAAAAGACAGATAAAATCTTCTAGAATCACGCTAAGACTAATAGGAGCGAAGAATGTGGAAAAAACGGGGGAAATTATTTGAAAGGGCTTATCTCACGAACTACTGAAGCAATTTTTATGTTATTTGGCACAGATAAGTAGTAGACCACGTGAAGGATTATAGGCTATTTTGTGGACTAATTTGTCTTTGAAATATCTAATTTACGCGAGCGAAGCCGCGCAGAACGTCTAGTATGAAATATAATTCGTTCAGTGCGCATCGTTGCCTTTGTTATAAACAGTTATAAATTATAATATAGCGATGCACACAGAATGGAGGGGTCTTTATAAATTACTAGATGGCTCCCGCAACCCCGTTGCGCCAAAAAATAAATAAATAAATTATAACTTACATGTTGTGTCGTCAGATCTGTCGCCGCGCGTGGAGCTGGGCTCGGAGTGCCGCGAGCTGTCGTCGCCGACGCACCCGCTCCCGCCTCTACCACCGCTCGAGCTCGACGGAGCGAGTAAGGCCATTCAATTTCTACGACCTATCCCGCCATCTTGAAGTGTCCCAGCAGGGTAGGGCTTCTAGAAGTGACTTAAAGCAGGGCCGGGCTTCTAGAAGTGACCCAGATCAGGGCACGGTTTCTAGAATTGTTTCAGAGCAGGTCATGCGTCTAGAACTGCCTCAGGACAGGGTAGAGTGTCCAGAACAGCCCTAGAGCAGAGCAAGGACAAGCAATTTAATGTGCACTATTTACATACAATAACTTGTGATGTCTAAAAATGTTAACTGTGAAATAGGCGTATAAAATTATTGTTACGAAAATATTCGAAAAATGTCAGATGCATGAAACGGAACTTTTACCGATAGAGATTGACGCTGTTGAATCGAAATCAAATCGATAAAAAGGGCGGCCGTCTTAAATCGCCGGCGCCACTCTGAAACGTCAGTACAAAATCGATAATTTCGATTGCAATTCCTTTACGAAGTTATTCGACATTTTTAAATTGTCGATTAATTTTTTTAGGTAACTTCCCTACTATTGTCAATTATTATGTGTCACCCATATCATCTTAAAACGCACAAACTATAGTGTTTTATTTTTACCTCGATGACCCATAAGCCGTTGTTATTAAGCCTATATTCATGTAACAGAGTATTTAATAACCTCGTGTGTGTACAGGACAGGCGATGTCGCTACTAGTGCCGGACACGTCGTACTCGTCGTCGGAGGGCGAGGACGACTTCTACGACGCGGACGACGAGCCCGCCGCGACGCCGCCGCCGACCGGGTAAGTCGACTTTATAGCTAGTTGAGACGCAGTGGAAACCGCGCGTTCCCCGCGCAGAAACCGAGCGGTTAAGGGCGAAGCCAAACGAGCGTAATTTGTGAGTTGTGAGTCGCAGAATTTCGGTTCGGCAGAATTCTGCTGCATTCAGTTTCATATAAAAGTACTGTTTGATTCACACGAGCGTAATTTTGTGAGTCATGATTTGTATGAATAGTCAATAGATATTTACGCGGCAGAAATTCTACGACTCTAGGCTTCACCCTAAGTGTGAACATCGTAATACAACGCTATAGTAATAAGCTGCGAGCAGTTAAAACGCACGGGTCCAAACCGCGCGGTTTCCGCTGTGTCTGAACAAGCACTATAACTAGTTTAGACGCAGCGGAATTCGCGCGGTTTATGGCCAGTTTCTCAACTTACTGATAAGTACCGGATAGGCTATCCGAAACTAATCTGACAGATAGAGTATGGAGTATCTGTCAGAAAAGTTGTGGATAACCTATACGACACTTATCAGGAAGATTTGAAACAGGCCCGTAGATTAGGTAATCGTCAACAGGTAATCAGCGAGCTGTTAAAACGCACGGGGCGTTTTAAGGCCGTCACAGACTTAGCTATAATATAATTAATGTTTATAGCTAGGCATATTACTATATATTTTCTATACAATTTTCGCGTGACCACACACTCAGCTATAATATATATTTCTGGTCTCAGTGTGTTTAGCTACTATAATATACATTATAGTACGGTATATTAATATATATTATAGCTAAGTCTGTGACGGCCTTTAACAGCTCGCTGATTAGTGATTACCAAGGCGTTGTATAACAATGTTCACACTTAAACGCTCGGCTTGCGCACGGGAAACGCGCGTTTTTCGCTTTGTCTTGTCACTTCATCTTTCTGATACGAACAGAAAAACACTGGAACGAACTGTCACTAACCGTATTTCCGGACCAATACGACCCGCAAACCTCCAAGAAGAGAGCGTATTCCCTTTTAACAGGACCACAACGCACCTACAACTCTTTTGATTTTGCGAGTGTCCATGGACGGCGGTAGTTGCTAAATGTTTTTCATTAGGTGATCTGTTCACCCCCTAATTTTATTAAAAAAAAAACTACGCGTACTTCGTAGGAAGATGTCATCTACGACGATGCTGAATGAAGAATGTCATTAATTATCGCGGTAGCCGGTAAATTTCGTTTTTGTTCATTTTAAACTGTTTCACTGCAATAAAACCGAGTATAGCATTCCAACATCACATACAATATAATTCAATACGTCATCAGGGCTTCCCAAACTGTGCGTCGCGTTTCCTTTTTTTTTTTAATTTTTATGCTTATGTTTTGATTTGGTCATTATTTCCTCATAAAAATAAAAATGTCCAAATAGTGTTTTTATGATAACCTATGTAGGCTGGTTCTAAAATTGGAAAGTATTTTTGGGGGGCCCTGTTAATAATAAGTTTGGGAAGCCCTGCAATACATCAAAGAAGTACTGTTATTTCACAGCACTCGTATTCTTTTGTTTGGAGTGTTTCTCGACGTCATTTTCGCCCGCAGTCCAAACGTAATCGACCCATTTTCTGTGAGTACACAATTTCCTAAGTGCTCGCGCTGTGGACTAAATATTTTTTCTGCGAAGAATTTTATTGAAAGCCGTAACGCGAGTCGTCCTCACGCAAAAGTGTTCCGTACATGCTTTGAGGTCGAAAATACAGTGATACAATATATTGTATAAATAGGTTTTTGGATTTTCTCTAATTACTGGTACATACATCCCGATATGATGCTGCGCTAGCCATTATTTAATTCTATCGAGATCAAATTTCAAAAATCATAAAATATAGGTACGCACTAGTGATGCGTGAGGTATTTAATTATTTTTGTTTTAAGTAACATTATTTTTATTAATCGATACGATATTGGTTAAGAGAATTTTTGGTAAACGCCAAAAGCCACTTTTATTACTTAAGATAGATAGGTATTTAAATTAATTTTAAGGAACGGATAACGGATAAATCCTGAGCCCAAGAATTTCATTTATGTACTACGCAACCCTAAAAAATATTTAAAGTAAATAAGTTGTTCAATGTTGTAGAATATTGAAAAAGGTTATTAAAGTTTTATTAACTTAAAGCCTGACATGTATAAAAGAGCCCTTCTGAGCCCTGAGCAAGGCTTTGAAATCTGTGTTCAGTAAGGGTCCTGACTCCTGGGTCAAGAACTTTTATATTGAAAACTTTTATATTGAAAGCAGGAAGTCGCAGAAGTCACTTTATTGTGCTCAAGTGTGTGCGCAATACGCAAAGACACTGTCTGTTTCTTTACTCCCATTACCCAGTAGGACGTATGACCGACTATAGTATTATCTAGACGACTATAGTATTTTTTCCTATGTAGTAGTACTAGAATCTAGACTAGATTCTAGTACTACTACATAGGAAAAAATCAATCGACATGCTAATCCGGTAGAAAAAAAATCTTCTGTGTTCATTCAATCATTTTGTATCGTTTAGCTAGAAACAAGATTTATAATGTTTGTTTCAAAAATAACTTTATCACAACTGCAAACTGGATAAAGTTGATTTCGGATTAAATCTTATCCTTCATGAAAATATTTTTTTGTTCATTGTACATCCTTTATATTGCCAGGTGTTAAGGTTGAATTTAGCTTGTTTCGGTCTTGATTGAACCAGCGGCGGTAGGTAATAACGCTGAATTAATGTTTTATGTTATTTCATTAGTCTATTGCGTGCTTGCGTGTGTGAATATACTAGATCGCTATTGATGAGAATTTTATTATAATCACACGATTGTAAGTCAATTTGATTTGCCTCGTTTTAGTAATATAGATAATAGTTACAAGTTATAGTTATAACTTATAAGTTATAAGTAACCGAGAAAGACAGTCATAATATGAATACAAATATAGCAGCCAAGAGTGTATTGTTACGAATGCGGACCCGTAGTGTCATCTAGCGGCAACTACGCAAAACTATTTACTATCGTGAATTCACAGACAGCGTAAATCCCCTATTCAATACCAGATGCCGCTACTTGTATGTCTTTGTTTACTTACGCGTACAATCTAGAATTTTCCCACGGTTGTTTACGTATTACGCGAACCGGTATTGTTCTCGGAAAATTCCCGAACTTTCTTTTACTTGCCTCGACCCGTATAAATAGGGCAGGTAAACACGCCGGGAGTCAGTCTTCGAATGTTTTCGAGTGAGCGATAATCAAAGCGACTTCGGAAGTGAGAAACAAGTGACTTAGTGAGTGAACCAGTGATAGTGCTTAGTGTTTGAACTTAGTGCATAGTGTTTGAACCTAGTGCTTAGTGTTTAGACATAGTGATCTAGTGTGTGTAAGTGTTAAGTGTAGTGCAAATAAAAGTCTTCAAGAGAGTCACCAGGTCTTTTCCTCCGAATCATCGAACTTTAGCACGTAACAACTGGTGTCAGAAGTGGGATTTGGAGATGCCATTGACTCCGAGAGAGGACTTCAAGGGGAGTGTCAGGACACGGGCACAGCGAGCTGCTGCCATCGACTCCGAGAGAGGAGTTCAAGGGGAGCGTGAGGACAACGTCGCAGTGCCAGTGACTCCGGGAGAAGACTTCGAGGGAAGTGTCAGGACAAGGACGCAACAGGCTGCGGAGGCCACACCCACTGGGGACCAAGCTCCGCCCACTGCGGGGCAGGCCTCACCCACTGGCCCCGCCCACCGGGACCCGCCCACTGGCCACGCCCCTCAGGCCCCGCCCACTTTGGGTGTGGACACGCCCACTGGCTCCGCCCACCAGGCCACGCCCACTCAGGCCACGCCCACTGGCCCCGCCCACCAGGCCCCGTCTGCTCAAGCCCCGTCAACTGGCTCCAGCCACCATGCCTCGCCCGCAGTTTCTACGGCCCCCCAAATGGCTCCTCAATTGGAAAGCATAATTGGGTTAATCCAGGCTTTGCAGGAGTCCCAAAGAGCTGAAAGTCGGGCTTTGCAAGATTCTCAAAGGGCAATGATGGAATCACAAGATCGCAAGCTCGGCGCTCTGCAAGATTGTCAAAGGGCTGACATTCGGGCAATGATGGAGTCTCAAGAGCAACAAAGGGACCTCCAAGAAAAAGCGCTATTGGCAATAAAGGATGTTGGTGACACGGTGACCAAGCTTCGGAAAGATGTCGACATAATGGAAGAACGCATTACCGGGCTAGGAGTGGATATGGAAAATGTGAAAAGTGGCCTCACAGAACTACAGAAGTGGAAAGTGCGCCTGGAAACCACAGGAGTCGCGACGTCGAGTGGAACTACCGGAGTAGTGGTACAAGGACCAAAAGTTAAAGTGCCACCATACGACGGTACTACTTCTTGGAACGCTTATCGTCAGCAATTCCAGGCGGTTGCTACTGCCAACGGATGGACTGAAGACCAATGCCTGACCGCTCTCACTGTTGCGCTCAGAGGGCAAGCTTTGTCGGTCCTGGAAGCACACACAGGAAATGGGTTCCAAGATCTGATGGAGGCGCTTGAATCCAGATACGGGGAGCGACACCTGGAGCACGTGTTCCGTGCCCAACTTCGTGACAGAGTCCAACGCTCAGGGGAGGGACTACAACAATGGGCGTTGGAAATTGAAAAACTGGTCAAGAAGGCACATCCAGGAGCAGACTCCAAGATGGTTGACTCAAACACTATTCAAGCCTTTGTCGACGGAATCAGGGATCTGGAAGTCCGAGCTGCAGTAAGGCTACGTCACCACACCTCGCTAAAGGAAGCGTTGGCGCATGCTCTAGAGGTCGAGGCTGTCCGGCGTGACATACGGCAGACCTATAAAATCCGCGAGGTCTCGGAGGAAGTGAAGGAGGTCAAGGCTCCTACGAGGAGAAGTTTTGGAGCCATGTGCTACAAGTGCGGCGAAAGGGGCCATCTTCAGCTCAACTGCCCGCAGAAGGATACCCAGATGGCAAGAATGAAAAGGCTTGAGGAACAGATGGAGGAGCTGAAGAAGCAAAGGGCTTCGTCCCTTGCCCGGGAGCAGGGAAACGAATAAAAGCCAGGACTAAGGGGCGAGTACTGGCTGACACAGAGGAAGCCCCAGTAACTGTTGTCTCCCAAGCAAGCAGCGGGAATAGTCTTGTGATTCAGGGGACTATTAACAGGACGGATTGCAAAATGACTCTAGTCACAGGAGCCTCTAGAACGATAGTGAACCCAAATCTGGTAAAGGCCGCAAGGAGACATAAGAGGAGAATTAACTGTCGGCTTCTTACTGCCTCCGGTCAGCCAATACCCGTCCTCGGAGAAATTTCAGTTATGATTAATGTAGGGGGGTCCTCATACCCTCATGACGTTATCGTGGCTGAAATAATGGATGATTGCATCTTGGGCTTGGATTTCATGAAGAAGCACAACTGCAGGATTAATGTCGCTGACGGAGTTTTCAAGTGTGGCGAAGAAGAAATTTTCATCCTTGGAGGCGCCTGCGGGAAAGTCGCATGTGTAAAGGAAGTCACTATACCTGGACGAGCGGAAGCCCGGGTGCTGGTGAAACTACCGCCAGCTGGAAAGAACAAGTCTAACAGATGTGTGTTGATCGAAGACACACCCACCAAGACATCAGCACGAAAACTGATGACGGCAAGAACCCTTGTGAGTGGAAGCAGTCACGCTGTGGTCCGGGTTTTGAATCTTGGTGAACGCGAGATCTGCTTGAACAAAGGTGACGTCATTGGAAAGTGCGAGGAAGTTGTCTGGATGAGAAAGTGCAGTTCGACGACGGACACAGACCCAGCAAACAGCAGCAACAATGGATTAGTGACTGAGCTACTCGATGACTGCAAGAGTAATCTGACTTATTCGCAGAGGATGAAAGCTAAGAAGTTTTTACAGCGCCACGCGAATATCTTCTCCAGTCAGGAAGGTGACCTTGGAAGAACGTCGATGGTTCAGCACAGGATAGATACCGGAAACGAGAACCCGATTCGTCAACGAGCAAGACGGATACCAATTGCGAAGGAGAAGGAAGTGGAAGGCCTTTTGGAGGACATGAGAAGGCATAAAATTATTGAACCGTCTGCAAGTCCGTGGTGCTCACCTGTTGTGTTAGTAAAGAAGAAAGATGGCAGCACAAGATTTTGTGTGGACTACAGGCGTCTCAATGATGTCACTAAGAAGGACAGCTACCCATTACCTCGGATCGACGACACTCTGGATACCTTGAGTGGCATGAAATGGTTTTCGACCCTGGACCTGAAATCTGGATACTGGCAGGTGGAAATTCATCCAAAAGACAAGGAGAAGACAGCTTTTTCCACCGGTAAAGGTTTATGGCAGTTTAACGTCATGCCCTTTGGATTGTGCAACGCACCTGCCACATTTGAGCGACTCATGGAGTGTGTACTGGCAGGCTTAGTTGGGGAGGCTTGCTTAGTCTACTTGGACGACGTCATCATTGTTGGCCGCGACTTCGAGGACCATTTGCGAAACTTAGAACGAGTTTTCGCCAAAATAGAGGGGGCCAAGTTAAAGTTGAATCCGAAAAAGTGTCGTTTATTCAGGAGTAAGGTCAATTATCTCGGCCATGTTATTTCCAGTGATGGAATCCAGACGGACCCGGAGAAACTGGAAGCAGTTCAAAATTGGCCAACCCCTAAGAACAAAACCGAAGTGCGAGCATTTCTCGGCCTATGCTCCTACTACAGGCGTTTTGTTAAGGGATTCTCGGAGATAGCCAAGCCATTACACCGGCTGACAGAAGATAAACGACAGTTCATCTGGGACGAGACTACTGAAGATTCTTTTCAGAAACTGAAGAAACATCTGTGTGAAACACCAATCCTGGGGTATCCACAACCTGAAGGTCAGTTTATAGTCGACACGGACGCAAGCAACACGGCCATTGGAGGGGTGTTATCTCAAAAACAGGGTGAAAGAGAAGTTGTGATTGCGTATTTCAGCAAATCTTTATCCAAGCCAGAGAGAAACTACTGCGTGACAAGAAGAGAACTCTTGGCTGTTGTAAAGACGCTACAACATTTCAGCAAATACCTCATCGGCAGACAGTTTTTACTGCGAACTGATCACGCAGCCTTGAAGTGGCTACTGCAATTCAAGAACCCAGAAGGTCAAGTAGCACGATGGATTGAGCAGCTCCAGGAGTACGACTTCAAGACCGAACACCGCAGCGGAAAGTCGCATGGGAACGCCGACGCACTCTCACGAAGGCCGTGTTCAGAAGACTGCAATCATTGTGTTAAGCAGGAATCTAATGAAGTGACAATAAAGTTAACGAGAACAAGTCCTTTGGGCCCATGGGAGAATGATGCTATGAGAGAGGCTCAAGAAACAGATGACGACCTTCGGCACATCATCACATGGAAGAAACGGGGTGATGTAAAACCAATTTGGAGTGAGGTTGCACCCACGGGCGCTGTCACTAAGGCGTACTGGGCGCAATGGGAGAGTCTGGTACTTCAAAACGGAATACTCTACCGGAAATGGGAGAAGACTAACGGCAGAGAGTTCCATCTTCAGATAGTTGTCCCAAGAGCGAGAGTACCAGATATTCTCCGTGAAATGCACGATGGCGTATCAGGAGGTCATCTAGGTGTCAAGAGGACGTTGACAAAAGTGCGGGAACGATTCTACTGGTTGCATTGTCGAGATGACGTGCAGGATTGGTGCCGCAAATGTACTACTTGCGCTGCAGTGAAGGGACCACAGACCAGGAGCCGTGGGAACCTGCGGTTGTATAACGTTGGCGCACCGTGGGAACGAATTGCAGTTGATGTAGCTGGGCCATTTCCTGTAACGGAGTCGGGAAACAAGTATTTCATGGTCGTCATGGACTACTTCACCAAATGGCCTGAAGTGTTCGCCATACCAAACCAAGAAGCTACAACAGTTGCTTCTAAGCTAGTGGAAGAAGTGATATCTCGCTTTGGTGTGCCTCTGGAAATCCATTCTGATCAGGGCAGGAATTTCGAATCGCAGGTCTTCCAGGAAGTGTGCAGAATCTTGGGAATGCATAAAACGAGGACCACCGCGTACCATCCACAGTCTGATGGAATGGTTGAGAGATTTAACCAGACCCTTGAGAGGCATTTGGCGAAATTGGTAGATGACAAACAAAAGGATTGGGACAAGTACATACCGCTCTTCCTTCTGTCGTACCGTACCGCCGAGCATGAGAGCATAAAAGCTACCCCGGCATATGTCAATTACGGTAGAGAACTACGAGTACCAGTAGACCTCTTGACAGGAGGGTCACCGGAGGAACCAAAGACCGTACAAGACTATGTCAGCGATTTGAGGGAAAAGATGCGCTATATACACGCCATGGTTCGGGAGAATGGGTTACATTCAAGTGAGAACATGAAGACCAGATACGACCGGAAATCGAACACGAGCGGCTTCGAAGAAGGGACACTGGTGTGGTTGCATAACCCAACTCGTCGAAAAGGGAAATCTCCAAAGTTGCAGACCAAGTGGGACGGCCCATACAAAGTGGTTACCCGATTGAATGATGTGACTTACAGGATTCAAAAGCAACCAAGAGGGACATTCAAAGTGGTACACATAGACCGTCTGGCGCGTTACCATGGCAGTAACAATGATGCTCGGGACGAGCATCTCTAAGAGGGGAGTAGTGTTACGAATGCGGACCCGTAGTGTCATCTAGCGGCAACTACGCAAAACTATTTACTATCGTGAATTCACAGACAGCGTAAATCCCCTATTCAATACCAGATGCCGCTACTTGTATGTCTTTGTTTACTTACGCGTACAATCTAGAATTTTCCCACGGTTGTTTACGTATTACGCGAACCGGTATTGTTCTCGGAAAATTCCCGAACTTTCTTTTACTTGCCTCGACCCGTATAAATAGGGCAGGTAAACACGCCGGGAGTCAGTCTTCGAATGTTTTCGAGTGAGCGATAATCAAAGCGACTTCGGAAGTGAGAAACAAGTGACTTAGTGAGTGAACCAGTGATAGTGCTTAGTGTTTGAACTTAGTGCATAGTGTTTGAACTTAGTGCATAGTGTTTGAACCTAGTGCTTAGTGTTTAGACATAGTGATCTAGTGTGTGTAAGTGTTAAGTGTAGTGCAAATAAAAGTCTTCAAGAGAGTCACCAGGTCTTTTCCTCCGAATCATCGAACTTTAGCACGTAACAGTATTTTAGTCTGTCTGTGTGTTCCGTCCTTATGCATAAACCGATAACCAATTTTGACGAATAAATAAACAATATTACAACACATATACGTCCAAGCTCTAATAAATGTACGGTTTCCGCGAGATAAATGGATTTCTAAAGGAATAAAAATGCGGTTAGCGTCTAAAAGTAAATAATAATAATACAATAATATTTATTTTATTATACTAATATACAGGATGTAACAAAAATAAGTGATAATACTTTAGGGTGTGTACGTGTTCCTTGTAGAGAGTTCACTGTGAAAGTAGCAGCGCTGAAAGACCAATTTTTTTTCTTCACTTTTGTAATGGGGAAACTCGTGACGCTCGGGCCCTTGCCCATACAAAAGTGAAAAATTTTTTTGGTCTTTCAGCGCTGCTACTTTCTCAGTGAACTCTCTACAAGGAACACGTACACACCCTAAAGTATTATCACTTATTTTTGTTACACAATGTATATTATGCGGATCACATAACCTCTTTTTAGAAGTCGGTTAAAACTAAACACTTCACACTATGTTCGAAATTCAAACTCCGCCAATTATTTACGGAATGCGGGCTGACGTAACCGCTATAATGTGTTTTGATTGGTTCCTTCCTACCCCCCTCCCACTTACACCGCCATCTTAGATCCCCCCCTTGGCCTAATTAGCGTTTAGGTGGGCGGTCAGATTAAGGTAGCTGGGGCCCAGTTGCGCCAATCTATCAGTTAACCCTTTGTTAAAGTAAGACTTCTGTTATTTTCTTAAGCACGAGGAAACCAGAAATTTAATTCAGGGTTAATTTTAATCTAGAATAGTAAATTCACCTTACTAACTATACTGCCTAACTTGTGAAGTGACAAACTAAAAAATTTAACCAGTTGCTTATTCGTCCATCAAAATCTCGTCCCAATAGGACGAGTGTGATAAAAGACGTAATTGTTTCTTATTCCGAAACTCGTTCCACCTTACGCATCTTCATTGTACTGAAACTCATTAATCGCGTGGGGTCAAAACTTTTTTCCGTGATGTGTTGATGACACCTATTCTATGTCGTATGCCGTGACTCTATACATCACATTATTATACTTCATCCAAATCGGTTGAACGGCTCTAGCTTAAAATGGTCCCCGACGTCTGACGAGGTCTTAGATATTATGGAGATACTTTGTGTAAAGGGAAAAGGACATACTTTTTATCCCGTTGCCACGCAATTATAAACGAACGAACGAAATCGGAAATTCTGTGCGATAGAGACAGACAGTGCGAGTTGCAGGCGTCAACGAATTACTAATACATTACAATTTCCACGTTATTAGCTTTATATCCGAATATAGTTCAAATTTGGGTAAAATCACCAAGCAATTAAAATCAGTTCGATATGTAATCACAATATTTGTTTGATATCGGCGCGTTTATTTATAAACAAGTTGATGTTCGGTAGCGCAGACGTCATTGCGCCGACTCACTGGGCCACCCGACATAGAGCATAATATGTGGTGTAGAGTAGAGGGGACCGTTCGTAGGATATTCACACAATATTGAGTTGAGTTTGAAGATCATAATCGTCTAGACTCTAGGGCCGGTATAAATAGTCAGCACTGAAGATGCATCTCGGTCTCAAGACACGGTTCAGGCTCTGTGATTGGTTGGCTGTCAAAATTTGGACCAATCACAGAGCCGAACCGCGTCTTGAGACCGAGATGCATCTTGAGTACTGACTATTTATACCGGCCTAGAACATGGCTATCGTAGAAAGGTTCTTGCTAATTACTGTTGGGATTGGAAGCTTAGTATAGCCATCATAGAGATTTAGATAGTGATAGATAGTGATAGATTTAATTTGGAGTCTGTTACTTTGTCCCGAAAATCTGCGTAACACTATTTTTAGTTGATACCGGTCACAAAACGGCCGGAAACATAATAATATAATACAATTCTAAAATGAGTAAATAATACAGTAAATTAAACAATATTACTTGTACATTATTTAAGATATACCTAATTTAAATAGTCAATACCTGTTGTGAAATTATAATTTAATTTATTCGTATTTATACAGTCGCTGAAGATCAAAGAGCATTTAACTATAATATTTATGTTTATTTATACGTATTTAAAATACCTGTTTGAGTGCATATTCAACTATCTACATTTTCGAAAATGTTCAATTTATATTCTTCTAAAAATTATAAATTCAATAACATTGTGAACCACCGCTGCGAAAAAAAATTATAAATCTATTTAAACACTTCAAATCATCTTTTAACATTTTGAAATGTATTCGTATCAGTTTATTCATGCAATTATTTTAACTAATTGCTAATACCAACTAATTAATGTAATGCAAGTATGTAAGTAAAAAGGTCATATTATCCTTCTACACACCACTTCCCACTCTTTGTGCTTCAGAGTTCAGCTCCCCAGTGCAAAAGCGAGCGCGCGCCGTTACGCACCTCGTCCAAGCGCGATCGATAAGCCATTTTCACACATGTAACACAATGAAACACAAGTTTGGATCCATCACTAATATTATGAAACCATCTTCCGTTTTCGGCCTTTTGTGAACGTTCTAGAATATTGCATTTTATGACGCGCGTTAGGTTTTTTCGTGAAGGTAAAAAAGTTGTTTTTTTTTTCCAATGGAAATATACAATTTTATAATGTAAACGCAGAGAAAATTTTTGTTAAATGCTTTAGGACTAATTAAACTACTTTTTAAATTATTTACAAATTACAATGGTGGTTATTTTGATAATTATTTACAGTCATGTAATCAGACTCGTCCACTGAAAAATTTTTCCTCATATTATATACTTTGATTATTTGTTATAACACCTTATAAATTATTATGATCTTTACATACTTACTTGGAGTTAAAACTCAAAGGATTTTTTAGCGATTTTCATCAGTCTATTCCTGAAAACTGCATTCAACTCAAACTGCATTGAGTTGAGTTGACAGCACGAGTCTCAAAAGAACTGGTTTACATATTGAACCTTTGAAAAACCAGAGCTTGTAAATGCTTAGTGTCTGTCTTTCTTTTTGCATATTAATTATTAGTAAACAAGTAGGCACATATTAATATTATTTGCCCGGTTATCGCAGAAGATGTAAGCATTTTAAATTTTAATATTTAACGCAACACACTTGGCCGGTTTAAAAATGCATCGAAAAGTCAATGTCTCCTTAATTTGTTTAACAAAATTAAAATCCTTTATTTAGGTATTTATAATGTGTTTATTGTGTTGTTTTTACATTTAAGTACATGAGACAAGAGTGACTTTATAAAATATGGTTGTTTTTACTAATTTAAAATTGTGTCACGTGTTTTGGAATAATTTGTTTATGATTGTTCTTATAACAATTTGTCAGACACACATTTTTAATGATTAAACGAACTTACTTGTACGTAAAGTTCTATCATAATTATACGAAGTGTTTCGTCCGAAGAGATTAGTATCTAAATATTATTTTCTAAAACACAATGTAGTCTCGCGTTAAGTGACACCACCTCGCACTATAGTTGAAAGCTGTCAACACAAAAAAAAAAAATCGTTATACCCTACCGAACTCAACTTCCCCCAGACCGGAGGCCCGGCTTCATTTAGTTGAGATAAACAATAATAATAGTTAATAATTATTGTGATATTTCTTAGACTCATAGAAGGGTTGTTTTGGGTGGGTGGGTATCACTAATCTCTTCGGACGAAACACTTCGTATAATTATGATAGAACTTCACGTACAAGTAAGTTCGTTTAATCATTAATTATACTCGTGTTTCGTCCTCAAGATTAGTATCTAAATATTATTTTCTAAAACACAATGTAGATGTTTAGAGTAAGAAATATCACACAGGTATTTATAAATAAAAACCTATGAGTAAGTATATTAAAATATTATAATCCGAAATAGAAAATTCTTGGAGCTATCACAACTTCTTATACTTTATATTTAAATTAAAGCTAGTTATAATAAATCTTATTTAATCAGTGAACACAAAGACTTAGCTAGAGTAATATTATGATTCTCTACAATTGGTCTGTCATAGAATTTAGCGAAGGTAGTGGAATTGCCGCTCCATCCTGCAGTTTGCCTGATGGCATCGAGGTTAACGCCTAGCTTTTTTGCCATCGAGGTAGAAGCATGACGAGTACTATGCGATGAGAAAATAGATACGTCAATTCCACTATCTTTTAAAGTTGATTTTATCCAGCGGCTAATAGTTTGGCTGGAAACAGTTTTGTAAGGTTTGCGAATACTAATAAACAGTTCTTTGGACTTTCGCAGATCTTTTGTTTTCTCTATATAGACTTTAAGAGTGTCAGCTGGACAGATTTCGGGGCGTTCATCGAAAAACGGTAAATACAAAATTGGTTGCTTTGTGCCTATTCTAGAAGACTTTATAAAATCACCTATTTTTATAATAACTTGATTATTAGAAATGACAATTTCATCTACTTTTATTTTAGAGATAGTTTGTACTCTGTGAGCGGTTACTAGAGCAAGCAATGTGACACACTTTCTAGATAATTGTTCTAAGGATAAATTTTGATTAGGAAACCATGAAGCTAAATAATTAATCACTACACTAACGTCCCATGTATAATTGTAACGAGGCAATGGTGGTTTTAATTTGTAAACACCTTTACAAAATCTAGAGATCCTATCGTCAGCTGATATATTTTGGATAATTAATGACAGAGCGGATCGATAACTATTAATAGTTCCATACTGCCCCCCATCATCATAAACTTCCGTGAGGAATTTTAATATTACCGGGATAGACGGTTGGTACACATGAACAGAGTTAATATGACAAAATACATACCACTTTTTAAAACAAACATCATATTGTTTGAGTGTATTGTCCGACAGGGAAGCTATCATTATCTCTATTGCGGATTGTGGGATACCTCTTTGCAGCATCGCCTTCCCGATAAAATTCCTGCAACCAGGGTAAGGTGGCTGTGTATGTTTCTGGAATTAGGTATAATAAAATTATTAGAATCTATTCTCACTAATTTTGATGTTAACAATTGTGTAAACATGGGGTACCAGGGTTGTGTAGGCCAATCCGGTACGACTACGATCCCTTTTGCCCTATCTGTAACAATTTTTCTCAATACTTTGAGAACCACCGCTACAGGGGGAAAGGCGTAAAAATTTAGTTTAGACCAATCCAAGGTAAAGGCATCAATAGCAAAGGCGTCTGGGTCTCTATGCCAAGAGACGAACTTACTACACTTTTTGTTGATTCGAGTAGCAAACAAATCAATTTGAGGAAAAAATGAAAGTGTGTTCACCAATGTTTTATAACTATCCACCGATAGTTCCCATTCTACATCTGGATGAATTCGTCTAGATTCTTTATCTGCTATGGTATTTTCACTCGATTTGATATAAGAAGCGAAAACAAATATTTTGCGGTTTTCACACCACTGCCATATGTCCTTGGCGACTCTAGAAAGGTGAGGGTATTGTATACCGCCCATACGGTTTATATAACTGACCGCTGTGGTATTGTCGATACGCATTAATATTTGACAGTTCCTGTAATCTTTAGCAAAAATTTTAAGGGAATAAAGTGCAGCCAAAAGTTCAAGATGATTAATATGTAGATTAAGCTCTGTAGTAGACCACCGACCGTTAGCAGTTTGGTCCTCACAACACCCGCCCCACCCCGTTGTTGAGGCGTCAGAGAATATTTCCACACGATATTGGTCATCTTTGATTTTATGAGAAGAATGATCTATATTATTAATCCACCAATTTATGTCCGGCAATAATGAATCGGGCAGGGACATAATTTTGTCGTAATCGTCGTTATTTTTTAGATTAAGGTATTTACATCTTTCAAGTTCTTTGGTATATAACCAGCCATATTCTATTGCCGGACATGCAGAAACTAACAAACCTATAAGTTTAGCAAATGTCCTTATTTTAAAACGATTTAAATTTTTTATTTTTAAAAGTTCAGATTTAATTCGTATTCTTTTTTCTAGCGGTAGACTTAAGGACCATTTATTGGTATCAATAATATAACCTAAGTACTTTACCGAATTTGATGGATGTATTACACTTTTTTCGTTATTTATAATAAATCCTAAGCATCTTAATACTTTTCGAGTAATATCTACATTTTTGACACATTCTTCATAAGTACCCCCAATTAAAATTAAATCGTCTAAGTACATAGAAGATAACAAACCATACGATCGTAACAATTTAACAACCGGTTTCATTATTTTGGTAAAAATATATGGAGCTGTACATAAGCCAAACGGTAAAACATTAAATTCGTATAATTCATGACCAACAAAAAATCTAAGATATTTTCGTGAATCGGGATGAATGTTAATTAAAAAATAGGCATCTTTTAAATCGAGCGTAGCTAAATAACAATTTCTTGAGATTAATTTTAAAACTGTACGGATATCCTCTAACTTAAAATGACGGGTATTTATAAAACTATTCAAATTCTTTAAATTTAAAATGAATCTCATTTTTCCGTTTGGCTTAGGTATTAAAAATACACGGGATACAAATTGTTCTTGACAAGGTTCACAACGAGAAATAGCACCTATTAATAGTAAACTATCAACGGCTTCTCGTAATTCTATTGAAGGTGAATTTAAAACTTGTACACTATTTTGATGAACTGGATCGTTAAATTTAATTTGATATCCTTTAATGCAGGACAATACAGACCGATCAGATGTAATAAGCGTCCATCGCTTATAAAATCGAGCAAGTCTGCCCGCGTAACGTACCTCGTCTATTGGCGGCGGCTCTGTTTGGAGTGCCGCGAATATGTTTGAGCAGCTTGCCTCGGAGGTGGAGCCCTCGGAGCAGCAGACTGTTGATGTCGCGGCGCTTGGCCCGTCGGCTGTCTGCGAGCCGAGGTCCCCGCCTTCCAGTTTAAATTATGCCTTGTCGGTGCAGGTTTTACCTGTTTTTGTTGTTCTACCTTCAGGTCTGAACTAGACTTCGAAACTGCTTTAGCAGTTTTCAACGTTTCGGCTAAGTTTTCGCCAAATAGATAACTGTCAATCTTTGTCAAATCTAGGTGGTCTTTTAAATTCTTTTTAACGAAGTTTAAGGCTAAATTTCGCCTAGCAGTCGATTGAGAGTGCTGTATGTCGCATAATAAGCGACCCAGGTCCATTAAATCTCGCATTAAAGCGTTGTTATCGCACTTATTAATTAAAAGATTTGACATTATAGATCCCAACGACGAAATAGCTGCCGCCATCTGGTGTTGTCTGTATTCGATGGCTTTGTCGCGTTTGACCACTGAATCCGATAGGGCCGCTTTAATTTCGGCATTAAGGCGTGGCGCTGAAATGTTAATGCAATTGCCTGGGACCTTATGTTTCTCAATTAAAAGTTTACGGTTAGTTTTGTCCAAACCGGAAGTACAAATGTGTGTAAATCTAGATGCAATTTCTTTATGTATTTCAGGCCCGTAGGTGACGGCCGTTGACGGGTCTTCACCTAAAACCTCTATTAACTCGTTTTGTGGCCTTTCATCATTTGAAGGAACATTTTCGGTCACGGGAACAACATCCGTTGAAGTTCCCGGACATGGCTGTTCCGGTACATCCGGAACAGCGTTTTCGATCGGAAAAGAGTTATTTATTTCCACTGGTATATTGCTTTCCGTTTCTGGAATACAAGAAATAAATATGTCTTGTATAATTCTACATCTATATAGCCCAAGCGACTATTCTGATGCAAAATATTAATAACCGTTGACCCACTACATCTATATAGTCCTGGTGACTATTCTGATGCAAGGAATTGGTTATAATAATGATTTTTAAAATTTTATTTTTAAATCCTTACCGTTAAGAACTTCCGGTGCGATTCCGATTGATGCTACCGATGAATTTGAAGAACTACTTGACGAACTGGAGCTGGATCTTGATCTTCTATTATAATAGCGATCACGTTTTATTTCTTTTTCTAATTTCCTCAATTTTTTAACTATATAATCGAGATTATTATCGTCACTTTGCCTTTTAGACATTTTTAATTATTATTGTTTTATTATTAAAATTTTAATATTTAATTTAAATTAAATAGCAGTTTTAAGTTTTTTAAATAAACTAAACGTGAAACCAAATGAGATGCGAAGTGGTTGAGCACTAAATTGCGAATGAAGCCGGGCCTCCGGTCTGGGGGAAGTTGAGTTCGGTAGGGTATAACGATTTTTTTTTTTTGTGTTGACAGCTTTCAACTATAGTGCGAGGTGGTGTCACTTAACGCGAGACTACATTGTGTTTTAGAAAATAATATTTAGATACTAATCTTGAGGACGAAACACGAGTATAATCATTTATAATAACAGAATGGATTATTATAGGATGTTAGGTATGATTTATAGTCATTGTCATTTGTCAGTTAAATTCTATATTCACTTGTCTCTACTACTTATGCAGTTAGTAAAGAAGGCTCTCCATCTTTAGTCTTTACTACTCACTGCGTTGTCTCTGCTGCGTTTCGGCTGTCATTTAAGACTACATTACATACAAAAGTAGAATAATAACAAGTATTTCAAAATCAAAAATAGATCTTCAATCTTAAGTCTTAAATCGAAATATATTTTGAATACTGTATATAATTGCAAAAACATTTTATTTGCATTTTTATAACTTGAATATAGATAATTTTAAATTGATTTCTTGTTGATTTGTAAATCTTTTTATATAATGGCTTGTTTTTGTAAGAGAATCAAAACGTGACTTGTGTTACTAATTAATAAACGGCATTTTACAACACTACCACTAGTGTAATATTGTAAAAAATTAGAATACGCTAAAAATTATAATCAAAGGGTAGTTGTATATCTTTCGACGCCATTTTGAAATATGGCTGGCAAACGTCAACGGTATAAAACTCATAAGTATACCACGATAATATCAACTTAAACATTTCTGATTCCTAGCAATAGTTTTTTGTAAAATTTCCAAATGACTGCTGAATTGGTGAACTAAAATCGAAACAGACATGCCTAAACAATGTGATTATATCTACCTCTAGTGTGTGTGTGTGCGTAAACTATGACTGTGTATGTGTAAATAAGTGATGTGTTAGTGTGTGTGCACTGTGCCACTATGATACGTGCGTGGACGTCGCGACGGTGGTCGCTGAGGCGGGAGAGCACTAGGGATAATGACAGGTAAAACAGTACAAACGTCAAACTTCTTCTCCTTTTGTGTGAAATAATATAATCGTTTTGCCAGCCATGTGAAAGATTGTGAAGACTTTTATTTATATGAAAGCAACTCTTTTGTAGCGTAAAATTTTTATAATAAGCATTTTTTGACGTGGGAGAGCCATGCGTCGGCAAGAATGGGCCGGCTCGACCGGAAAAATACCACTTCCTCACAGAAAACCGGCGTGAAACAGCGCTTGCGTTGTGTTTCACCGAGTGAGTGAGTTTACCGGAGGCCCAATCCCCTACCCTATTCCCTTCCCTTCCCTTCCCATCCCTACCCTCCCTTACCCTATTCCCTCTTAAAAGGCCGGCAACGCACCTGCAGCTCTTCTGATGCTGCGAGTGTCCATGGGCGACGGAAATTGCTTTCCATCAGGTGACCCGTTTGCTCGTTTGCCCCCTTATTTCATAAAAAAAATCTGTAATATTATTAAGTATGAAGAAAAAAATATATATAGTTTTAATATTAAATAAATCTTTTTAAGTAATAAATAATAATATAAAAAGCTCGCTTACTTCGTAACAGATATTTCATATTGCTTTTTTGCACCACCTCCACAATTTACTTAGAGATAATGACGATGATGATGATTATCTACGGAAGTTATATAAAATTAAAACAAAGTGTACCCCGGTGTGGTGTAAAACATTTTCTGCAACACGGAGCTACTATAATGTTATAGACTAACAGAGCACTCGGTACTGTAATAAGTTTAGTTTAAAAGTTTTATCTGCAGGAGCTTAGTCTAATTTACATTGTAGATATGAACGGTCTTACTACAAAAGATTTAAACACCTGTTGAACAGTTGATTAGAAAAAAATTTAGTACTTAATGGTGTCAAAACAATTGTTCAATAGATGTTTAGATCTTTTGTGATAAGACCGGAAATGTTTTACATTATATATAATCTTATGTAGAAGAAATAGTGTTTTAGTAGAGGTTTTAAGAAAAGCATTTTAAGTTGCCTTTAATTATTTGGTAAGCGAAGAATGAAACTAAAAATGTATAGGATTGCTGTGTTACATCATACATGACGCTTCTGATGCGTTATGTCAAATCTTGGTCAAATCCCACTTTGGCATTATGGCTTTTAACAGGATGACAGAAAATCCCATGGCTTATGCCATTTCAGGGCATAGACTCAATCCCCTAGTAAAAAAAACTGTTCTCGTAAAAAAATTTATCTAATGCGTAAAAGCTACAAACGTCACATTTATTTCTGTAGACGTTGTTTCAAAGTCACATCTCATACTCATCAGTATTCATAAACGCTGCGAGTATTCTGCTTCATATTTTACTCTCGGGACGAGATTTTATTACTAGTTATGACTTTCAGTAATGTTTATTACGCTTGGCAACATTAGGAAAAATCGTGGTACGATATCATTATTCATGATATAAAGTATTTCTATATGTTTGCATTGCTGCGTTACTTTCGCATATTATTAAAAATGGTTTTTTTTTCGTTGTTTTCAATTATTTAACTCATATCAATGCATTTTGGTACATCGCATTTCAAAGATAATATTTTACTTTCTGTAAAAACACTAATTATGTTTATTTGAAATTAAGATTAAAAAAATGACATGCGGCCAAGTGCGAGTTGGACTCGCCCATGGAGGGTTCCGCAGCAGCAATAAGGTTAATTTTTATGAAATTATATTATTTTTGATTTATTTTTATATTTCAGTCGATTTAATGAAATTTAGATTAAGGTTTACTATTTATGACGTATAAAAAAAACTACTGGCTAGATCTCGTTCAAACCAATTTTCGTTGGTAGTTTTTATAGTAATCTACATCATATATTTTTTTTAGAATTATCATGCCTCTACTTTAGAAATTAGAGGGGGGGGGACACACATTTTTCCACTTTGGAAGAGTCTCTCTCGCAAACTATTCAGGTTAGAAAAAAATGAAATGAGAAACCTCAATATGATTTTTGGAGACCTATCCATAGATACCCCACACGCATAGGTTAGATGAAAATTTTTTTTTTTTGTTTCAGTTGTACTTTACTATTTATGACGTATAAAAAAAACTACTGGCTAGATCTCGTTCAAACCAATTTTCGTTGGTAGTTTTTATAGTAATCTACATCATATATTTTTTTTTAGAATTATCATGCCTCTACTTTAGAAATTAGAGGGGGGGGGACACACATTTTTCCACTTTGGAAGAGTCTCTCTCGCAAACTATTCAGGTTAGAAAAAAATGATATGAGAAACCTCAATATGATTTTTGGAGACCTATCCATAGATACCCTACACGCATAGGTTAGATGAAAAAAAAATTTTTTTGTTTCAGTTGTACCTATGGGGACCCCTAAAATTTTTAATATTTTTTCCATTCTTGCATCAAAATCTTAATGCGGTTTACAGACTACATCTGCTTACCAAGTTTCAATAGTATAGCTCTAATAGTTTCGGAGAAAAGTGGCTGTGACATACGGACGGACGGACAGACAGACAGACAGACAGACAGACAGACATGACGAATCTATAAGGGTTCCTTTTTTGCCATTTTGGCTACGGAACCCTAAAAACGATGGTGCTTTTGCGATTTCGAGATTGTATACAAAAATTACTCTACTTTTAATCAAAACACATAATTTTATTATGAGTCTATTAAAATCACAAACAGGAATTGTACAATCTACATGATTTCTTGTGATATCTACATTCCACAAATAGAGATAGCCTGCAAGTCGTCCCATAAGATTTCCTGTTTTGGGACGAGTTTTCAGATTTCAATGATTTTATCCGAAAACTCGTCCCACATAATATACATTGTTGTTTTCTAACATTGTGTAGCACAGTGTATTTTTTGTCCAAAAAATTGGCCATGCCTTTTTTTTTTGGAAATCTTGAACAGAAATGTTAAGTAAGTAAGTAATTTATTAGTATATTTACATGCGTTAATTTCTTATTATGAACAATAAAAAACACTTTTAATTTTTTTTTCAATAAAATTAAAAATTGCCATAACTTTTTAAATATTTACTTAATTGTCTTCTTGATTATTCTGATCGACAATAATAAAAAAACACACAATTTAACCTGATTTACATATTTCTTAAATAAGTGTTAAAAGATTTATTTACGATTTATGTTTTTTTTTCTTTAATTTATTATGAACGTATTTCTAATTATTTGGATTTTATTTTTATACAGAATTGTTACTTAAATGTACAAGAATTCGTGTAAAAAAATTTAGATCCAAATAATAAAGGGCACCGATGTTAGAACCTTCTAAAGTTTCTATGGTAACTATGGTTTTAGGGTTGTCAATATTTCTATACCAAATTTTTTTACTCATTTGAACTTTGTTTTTTTTTGAGCATATAAAAACCTACTTCAAATATTATTAAACTGTGTGAACTATGCGGTGACAACCCTATCCAAAATAAAATAAAATTGAATAACTCCGATGCACCGCCTCATTTGATCCCATTTTTTTTGGGTTATAAGTATCAATAAAAAGAATATTTTAGTCTTAGTTTCAAATCCAAATATGAAAAGACATGACATTTTTATCCCGAAAAAATGTACTATACTAGGTATATAAACTGATAGGAAGATAAAAGTACGCGTCCATATTTAATTAACTTGATTACAGCCCGCGCTGCTCGCTAATTAGTGTAATTAGTGGAGAACCGCCACATCAAACACTCTGCTGTGTAAATATTAAACAGACTAGAAAATAGAAGTAATTCATCATCAACTGTGGAACCCTGATTTTGGTTGATTTATCCAATACAAGCTCTGACTTTTTCTCAAATACATACATGATTTTGCTCGGGACATTAAATTTCGTTTCTAAGCCCGGCCGCACATTGTCCGAAATTTCCGATCAGAAAAATTCGGCTGCCCGCCGGGTACCACACCACACACTATACGAAATTTCCTTCCGGCGAGTTCGAGCTCACTCCGCTCAGTACAAAATGTAAGAGAGAGCGCGATCCGATTTTCTGATCAGAAACATTTGAACTGCCATCCGATCGACGTCATCTGACACAATATAATGCCAGACGCTCGCCGGATTCCGGAACGCACTCTGCTCATATGTTTTGTGTCTGACCGCTGACGTCCGGTCAGGATGAGGTGTCAGCTGATGCCGTCTATCGGATGGCAGAAATTTTTATTTGCGTTCCGGCGGGCGTCCGAAATTTTGTCAGATGACGTCGATGGGTAGCAGTTCAATTGTTTCTGATCAGAATATCGTATCGAGCTTTCTCTTACATTTTGTACTGAGCCGAGTGAGCTCGAACTCGCCGGAAGGCGGATAGTGTGCGGAGTGGCGATCCTGCGGACGTTCAAATGTTTCTGATCAGAAATTCGGACAATATGCGGCCGAGGGAATGATGACTTTGATGCAGTCTTGATAAAATAAAAGTACATTATAATAATCTCAATGTCAAAACAACCTCCTTTTGATTGGTCAAACTCTGAATTCAGTCGTACGACTATTTTGCTAGATAGGATCCGGACTGGATTGAAGCTGTATTGATATTAGATTATTTATCAGAATCGTGTTTCAGCTCTTCGTTTTAACGTTCCGTTGAACGCCGCGTGCTCCAATATTGATCGATATAGGCCATCTCACTAAAGCGGTCAAAAGCCACTCGTTACTAAAGCTTGCTCCCAGACTGTAACTTAACTAAATATGAAGTTTAGTTTAGTTTGAAGCTTAGCTTTCGTACTTTTGATAGTCAGTTGTAAATTTCAAAATATTTGATTCTTCTTATGCTTGTAATTGAGGCACATCTCCAACCGGGGGGTTAAAACAAAACCGTACCTAAAGGGTTTCCCCAAGGCCCAGCGTCATAAAAAAATGTCTACGGCTCCCGTCGATATATTTTTATGAACATCGTCATACGACCAATCAGAGTTTAATATTTTCTTTATAAGGCTACGCCAATGTCTCAGACAAGACTTGTAGATTAAACTTGAACAATTCCAATCATTGGAAGCTGTACAAAGGAGTTAGTATTGTACAGTCGTTTATTATAATTAACTCTTATTGCCATAGATATAGAGTTAAAAATTCACGTCAATTTGTCGGCTGTACAGTGTACATGGATCAGGTTAGTAGGTCGCGGTGCGATTAGGAACGGGATTAAATGTATGTATGGTTCTTTGTCGTTGTATGCAGTTATGAGAAGAATAAGATCGTTATTGTATTACCTCTACCTACTTTAAAAATAACCTTCCAATTAAAACATAATAGATACGAGCCGGAAAACTGTAAAGTTAATAGGGGTTAGGTCATTCACCCGCGATATCACATTTCCGTTACTGGGGTGACTACGATGTTGTGACGTCACGGGACAGTCCCAAGTGCGACGTTGCTTTCGTGTATTGACGGACATTTATAAAATAAGGGGGCAAACGAGCAAATGGGTCACCCGATGGAAAGCAATTACCGTCGCCCATGGACACTCGCAACATTAGAAGAGCTGAAGATGCGTTGCCGGCCTTTTAAGGGAATATGCTCTTAAAAACTATGCTTATTTGATACTAGATGACTGATTAATGATTATACTGCACGGAAACCGTATATTTTTCCGGGAAAAATAAATAAGGCGGCTGGAGGATAGTCAAATAAAAATGCAATAAGCCGACTATTGTATATTGACGATTGGTATAATATTATGATATATTATCATAGTGAATGTGACAACCATACGAATTACAATTATTAATAGTGTCCATTCTTGTTCAATTGTTAAACTCAACAATGGACTATACATGCTGTTTAATTATTAATACTCTACGTACTTCAATAAGTATGCATAAGGCGACTAAAATGAATTTGTTAAGGTGACGCCTTGATAATTTGGCTGTAGCGATGTCCATTTTTCTCAGCGATGACTAAAGCTAAGAAATTAAAGTTCACTGTCAGTATTCATCATGTCTTTGTCTTTGAATTACCCATAGCATAACACGATTGGTCAACTTTTATAACACAGAATAATCATTCAAAACGACCTCTGTAAAAAAAGGGATTCCTATTTTGCCAACAAATTAGAGTGATATAAGCTTCCAAAATTTGTACATAAATTGGTTCTAGTATACACTTTAATTTGTCCATAGCTTATATGAAATGTATTTATGGTTTTTAAATTACGCGACAAAAACCATCTTGTCGCTACGCCGCGCGCCCTTTCAATTTTTTGCTGTTCCATTGCTTGTTTTCTATGAGTGGCCGGGCCAGCCTCGCGTAGAAAACAAGCAATCTCAAACACATCCAACAGGGTTTTTTACTTTAACATGGCGTCACCTTAAGGGATGTATTTATCCTTTTGACTTCTATTATCTAGAACGATACATTTACACGTATTTCTTTATTTTTTTCAAGCTCAAGTGTATACGCGACTGCATACGTAATATTTTATGTGTAAAGTATTATCCTCCTGACACAATCGGATAAAAACTACATGAAACACCCCATAAACTTTTTTATCTTGTCGCCAACACGTCTACTGTATCAAGTGTCCCCGACTTCCCCTCACGGTCAATGCCGTATCGATTGGGGAGACGGGGCCACGGCCGAAGGACATGCCATGGTCATGTGGTTAATTGGTCATTAGGAGGTATGCTGGCTATGGGAATTTTAGTTAAGTTGTGATTGTCTGAATTTTGTTTTTTAACAATATTTTAGGCTGATTAATATGCGTCAGACCGAACGCTCGGTTTGGCGGCTACACTGTAAAACCACATGCAAATGTATGCAACAATTGGAACGAAGTTCCTTATGGTGCGTTCAGCATTTTTTTATTAGTACCTGCACATTAGGAGCAGAGGGTGTTGATAATATTCCTGAGCGTCAATACATGGCGTTTTTTTTATATTTTTTTTGAGTGTATATTATATATACAGGTTTTTTTACATAAGAAATAACTTCGTTCCATTCGGTTGTCCCTTGACACCTCTCAAGTTTTTTTATTTAAATAGCGGCGTGGAAGCGCTATCATTATTCATTAATCATTAGTCATTACTCATTATTACATACATTTGCTTCTCGCAGTGTAGCCAAACCGCGCGTTTGCTCCGCCGCATAGCCCGCATATAATAAATCCATCATTTTACCCCGATTCTGCTGACTACTATCCTACTATCCTCTTCTGATGCTGCGGCCTGCGAGTGTCCATGGGTGACGGAAGTTGTTTTCCATCAGGTGACCCATTTGCTCGTTTGCCACCTTATTTTATTTTAAAAAACCTGTCTTACCCATTGCAGAAAACTAATTTGTCTTTCTCTTGTTCCAGCGTGGGTCGGACGTGCGGCGCGGACGGCACGCCGGAGACGGACGCGGCGCCGCCCGCCGTCGACCTGCCGCGGACCAGAGACGGCGAGATCGACTATGACGGTATGTTTAGACTTTAGGGTGGATTGCACCTGAGGAGTAGTTAAAGTTAAGGTTATCGTCAAATATGGCGTCCATAATGGACTTTAACTAGGGATTTGACAGTTCATTGGACTTTTTGTGGTTAAAGTTATAGTTAAAGTAAGTTGGTGCAACCCACTCTTAGTGTTGTTGTGTTGGTATTATGCCTACCACACCGATGTCGGTAACGGTGGCCGGTTTCATCGAATCCAGGCCAGTTACGCAGGAGTACACAGGAGCAGTCACTGTTCCTTTACTCTTATAACCCAGTGTATGTAAAACAGCTTAAAACGGCTGACTCCCAAGTCCCAAGTAACATTTTACCAGTTTGGCCATTTAACTAAAACGTCCACGACTAAAAGAGCATTGAATCACTGATGCCAAACGTCAATTGCTACTTGAATTAATTTTTTCGCACCCACATGTTTTTTCAACCAGCCAAATGTCAATACATTGTGAAAACACCTTCATAAGTTCACGTCATATTATAGCGTATCTTATGCCGCTGCGTGGGTCCATCAATGCGTAAGGCGATACGGGTGTTCACAAGCCATTAGTCCCTCAGGAAATGGTTCCTATTAGGTGTCATGTGAGCTATATAACGTTTGGATGTCACACCGTTTTGTAGTCAGAAATTATGTGTATTTCCTGTTGTACTCTATGTAGAGTTTGTTCTCAGAATCCGTACTGAATACTGGTATTATAAATATGTCATTGTTTCTGACACTTTGTTACTTCTTCACTCAAATCCACATTCATACTTCTATAGTCTAATTGTTCGATCCAGTCCAATGTCATGCCGACGACATTGATATTTTTTGAGAATACCATCTATAAGAAATGAAATGGATCGAACAAGAAACGAAAGAGCAACATTAAAAATATGTTGTGTTATAAAAATTACTCTCAAATTCATTTTCATTGCGCTTTTAGAGCGAGATACAAACTCATATAAGGTGATACACACCGTAAGTATTATATGGTAGCTACGTGTGTTACAAACCTAGGCCCGTATAAATAGTCAGTACTTAAGATGCGACCCGGTCTCAAGACGCGGTTCGGCTCTGTGATTGGTCTAAAGACGTAATTTGTTTTATTGCGGGATAAAAAGTATCCTATTCCTAGAAGTCAAAGTATCTCCATACCAAAATTCAGCATTAAATCGATTCAACGGTTTAGGCGTGAAGAGGTGACAGACACTTTCGCGTTTATAATAATAGTATCGTGTGGACTGACAATGTCCTTTTGCCGTGGTGAGTGCTAATGTCGATGTATGTTTCAGCTCTGTACGAGGACGACAGCGACAGTGACCTCGGCTCGATGGAGAACCACGGCTCGGTGGTCACGCACCTGCTGTCACAGGTCAAGATCGGCATGGACCTCACCAAGGTCAGTAGCAGTAGCGGCGTTAGTGCCAGTCCACACGGCGCGTTGCGTCAGCGTTGGGTCGACGCAGCGCTGCCGTTGCGTTGTTTTACATACAAAAAACCAAGGTGTTCGCACGGCGCGCTGCGTCATAAGTTCATAACAGCAGGGACGAATCGGGAGGGGGTGTTGATGACTGCTTCGTAATAACGCTACGATGACGCAGCACCCGTGTGGCCGGCTATGCGTCAAACGGCAGCGCTGCAGGGGGCCGGATAAAAAGGGGAGCCAAAGGACAACAAAAATGGGCGCCCTTTTTAACACTACCAGCAGCCTGGATGCCGAAGATATCTCGCCCATGGCGCTGGTAGTGCTAAAACCGGCAGTGGGTCAGTAGATGGACTATTCTTGTCTAGAAGGTCTACATTCTGGAAGGTCTTGGAGAGTAGACCGAAGTGCTCCAGGCTTTGCTTAAATAGCTTGAATGATTAACAGAATAGCCTCAATTAATTATGACTAAGGCCAATTTATTTATCAAACAATGGTATTTCGATTTGTTTCATTTCGTTTTCTATCATTTTGTGATTTTATTTATAAAAACAAAATTTTACTGTGTATTAAATTGATATTTACTGTTTTCAGGTCGTGCTACCTACATTTATATTAGAAAGGCGATCACTTCTAGAAATGTACGCAGACTCCTTCGCACACCCCGATCAGTTTGTAAGGTGAGTTTTATTTCATAATCGCAATTTTATTCGTTTTAAATGGCTGAACTATATTTTTTTTTGTTTTTACATGAGATTCTATTTACCTTCAAAATCAAAAACTAAATGGGCAGTCGCTGCATGGGCAAAAATGAAATAATTCATAGGCAGATAGAGCTTGTCTAATTTGAAATGACGCGCCCCACCACTTCACTAGTTGATATAAATGAAAATTTTTGTACTGGGAATACGAGGGAGGGGCACGTCATATTTTGGTCGCGTTATCGGCTGTCGGTTGGGTTTGACACCCAGACAGATCACGATTCATGACTATGGCATCCATTAGACGGTAGGTTTGGCTGTCAGTTTTATCACAGTCATGACTGTGACTGATGGGTAACCTACCGTGTAAGAGCGTGACTGACGGTTGCATGAAGCTCAATGACGAATATCTGGATATTTTGATTTTTGCTGTATTGCTTTATTTTGCTATATTTGAAAACGTATAAGTACCTTTGAAAATTTTGGCTTTGACTGACATAAAACTGAAGAGAATTGAGTGACCGTCTAATACCATTCGTCAGTCCATCAGTCATAATAATTCATGATTGACGGAATTGACTGTCACTTGCATGAGCGTATAATGGATGCTTTACATCGAATTGACATAATTCGACCAAATGACGTAGGTCCGTTAACTGCTTATGAATCAATTTCTTCGATAAATACCAATAACCCTATTCAACCTCCAGGATAGTAGAGCAACCGACACCCAAGGAGCGCATGGTGCAAGTAGTCAGATGGTACCTGTCCTCGTACCACGCGGGCCGCAAGTCCCAGGTTGCCAAGAAACCGTACAACCCCATACTCGGAGAGGTGTTCAGATGCCATTGGGACATGGAGGGCGAGACACATAGCTCTGATAAGGTAATATGAAATATCATGTCATCGATATAGATCGATATACAAGTAGTCACAACACTAATTGATAATACTTTAGGGTGTGTCTGTGCTCTAGGGTTGCTGAGGATTCCTCTTCCGCTTCCTCATAATGAGGAAGTTCCGCAATATTTTGGGTTCCTCATCCGTTACCGCATCCTCATAAATAAAAATAAAAAATCCTCTTCCGCTATCGCTTCCTCAAAATTTAAGAGGAATTTATGAGGAATTTCACTGCGCATGCGCGTCGCGTTGGATACGCGATCATGGCAACGCACACAGCACACGCCAGACCCAGAGAATAGGGATGATGACAAGGTCAAAGATTAGCGATTTTTGTAACTAAAATAAAGAAATAACGGTAAAAAATAATTAGTGTTTCCAAAATTTTCAGCTTGATTGCTTTTGTACTTTTTTTGTTATGCACCTAACACCTTCAAAGTTGGATATTCAAGTCGAATTTTTTTTCGATTAAATATCTTAATATTTGTATACTTACCATTCGATATTTTATGTAATTTAAAGCAACTTTTGTTATGAAACCACTTTCATAAACGCAATAATTAATATAGCTATCGAACAAAAATCTCCCGCGACGCCTACAAGCAACTCTAAGGTGACGTCATAATCGAGTAGCATTTTGTATGGAGCGTTTCGGGCAGGTCTGTTTTATGAGATGTTTGAATTGTCATATCTTGGTGAATTTTTAAGCCATCAGAGTCATTCTTTCACCGATGTTTCTAGTTTTAAAGGGTCTTTCAATTACGAATAAGAAGAAAAAAAATAGTCATCATGCCTATTGAACCTATCATTCACCATCTTTTTATTGTGTGCGTGTGTTGTGTATGTTACTGAACTCCTCCTTAATTGCTGGACCGATTTTAATGATTATTAAGTATGTGTGTTTTGAGAATGATTTAGATTTTAGATTCATAGTTTAGTCCACTGGAACATGCCCTTTTAATTAATTTTTGTGTAATGTATGTACCTAGTTATGTACAGACAGGACAAAGACTTTTGGGTTAGGTCCGTTAGTATTTATAATTTCCCATCATCCTCTTCCTCATCCGCTTCCTCTTCCGTTTCCTCGTCCGCATCCTCTTCCTCAAAAATATCCCCTTCCTCATCCGCATCCTCTAAATTCGCTCGTGAAAATTCCTCTTCCTCCTCCTCTTCCTCATAATCACTTCCTCAACAACCCTGCTGTGCTCTGGGGGTGTAGTGCGAGTTTTATTCGATCATACGCATCGAGCACGTTAACGCGAATTTGTATGGGATCAAAGCAGCGCCATCTACTGGCTAACGTGGATACCGCTTTGATCGAATCGAATAAAACTCGCACTAACCCCTCTGTGTATGGGTTCACTATATTATAGAGTGCACTGTGAAAGTAGCAGCTCTGAAAGAATAACCCTTTTTAAACTTTTGTATAGGGAAATTCATGACGCGCGGGTGCTTGCCCATACAAATCACAAAAAAACCGTTTGATAACCAACTGAAAGTACAAAATTGTACTTTTTAGCTTGTTTGTTTTATAGTATTTATTACGTCGAAATTTGTTTATAGCGCGAAACCCGTACATTTGATTATAGGAGTTAGGATTCAAAGCATATACTTCAGTTCAGAGATTTAAGGTGGTAAAAACAGAAAGATATAATATGTATGAATTTTCGAAATTTATAACATAAGTAAAGTAAGTTAGTTTTCTCCTTTCTTTTTCAAATTTCTGTTCCTTTTTATCTTCCAGCAAGAAGTAGGCGACGGTCCCGTACCCTGGTGCTCCCCTGACCAACTCTCTTTCGTGGCTGAGCAGGTCTCCCACCATCCCCCCATATCCGCCTTCTACGCGGAACACGTCAACAAGAGGATACAGTTCGACGCGTATGTGTGGACGAAGAGCAAGTTCCTGGGACTGTCGATTGGTGTCCACAATATTGGCAGGGGACTGGTTACTCTACTGGATCTCGGAGAGGAGTATAGCTTGACGTTCCCGAATGGATATGGCAGGTTAGTTCTATAAATTCATAATGTGACAGCCTAATTTTTGTAGGTGTTATATTTGCTAAGTGTTGGTATCTATGCTGGATCTGGATGAGTACAGGTTTTTGTAAGTCAGATAGGCAGCTCAAACCGATGAACGGGTTGTGTTGAAACCTATAGTCAAATGAGTTATGCAATCTAAATAGAATATGCAAAATATAGCGAAATAGAAAAGTCAAAATCTTAACTTACCGTTTTTTTCTTGTTTATCAAGCGACTTTTCTAGCGCATAAGACAATGACAAAACATTGTATTGTGTATCCCAAGATTAAATTCTTTTTGCAACGCTGTTTTTATCTAAATCATTTTTTTTTTTTCAGATCAATACTAACAGTCCCCTGGATCGAGCTGGGCGGGTCTGTCGTCATAGAATGCGTGCAGACGGGACACAAAGCCAACATAGAGTTCCTCACCAAACCATTCTATGGGGGAAAGAAACATCGAGTGACCTGTGACATATATGTCGGCACGGAGAAGAAACCGTATTATACGGCGCAGGGGGAGTGGAATACTAGGATGGAGGGGCGGTGGACGGAGACTGGGGTGAGTTTGTAAAACGTCGCGTCGTGTCGTGTCGACGTTTTACCAACGTCAGTTCTATGGAACGTTAAGTGTCGAGTCGCTGCCGCGTATTGCCGCGTCGTGCGGTTAGCTTTAGTGTTATTATAATATTATTAATGTAAACAAGCAGGCCACAGTCCCAACCTCGTCCCAACCATAAATTTGTTTTGAAAGGGCAAAAAGATTTACAATAAAATACTGTATTGCTACTGACATAATTATTGTGTGTTTGATAGATTTTGGAAAACAGCAAAAAACGCTCTTGATTTAAATTGAAAATTTGGTCTTACGTCTTTGATAATGCTACTTAATTTGGCAGGAACAACGACGAAAATAAAAATAATCATTGTGTTTTACATCCGTGTGCGAATAATACAGCAATATATGAAATACTTCGTCTAAATCTAACCAAACTTTATCGTTTACAGCGCACCGAAGTCCTCTTCGACGTGACGAACATGAAGCCTCGTCGTAAACTCGTCAACGCGGTCAGTCGACAGGACGCCAACGAGTCGCGATGCGTCTGGCGACACGTCACCGCGGCGTTACGCGCTGCGGACACCGACGCCGCGACCACCGCCAAACGCCGGCTAGAACAGGCACAGAGAGACGCCGCTAAACGAAGACTTGAGCTTAACAAACCGTGGGTCACACAGGTAAAGTGACATACACACACAAACTCTATTTGTATGGGGTTAAGGTTGAATATCGCTGAGCACAGAAATACACATAATATCGTTTGGCGTCACGTTACTTCGGCACTGCGCGCTGCCCTGACGCCGCCTTAGACGCCCTTAGGGCTAACGCTAAAACTCTAGCGGGCGCACGCTCGCGTGTGTATAAAATATAAATGAAATATAGTATGGACAGCGCAGGCGCGTGCGTGGTGCGACGCAGCGCGGACGCGGGCGACGGACTGTCACACGCGCGGCGAACGGCGGGCACACGCCTCGAGCACACGGCGCGGGAGCACGCTTTTCGCAGTCAACGTTGTGTCCGTTGACGTATTTTTGCCAAAATAATAAATTAGCAAATAATCCATGGTAATCTACTCGACACAACTGTACACGCTCGAGATAAAAATTATACTAGCAGCACTGAATGAGATGGGCGCACGCGCCGGGTGCCCGCTCGCGGATTCGTGGCCCGCGGCGGTCTTCCGACGCGTGCGCCCGCGCCCGCATCCGCCCGTATTTTAGCGTTGGCCCGGCTCCTTCGTGGAAAACAATATTTCTTGAAAAGAAAGGCAAACAAATTCACGCCGTTCACATTTTAATGTACTATTGTTACTAACGTCACTGTCAGTTCGTAGGCACTATTTGTAGGTGGCGCTGCTATAACAAGTATTATAAACTTTACTTCTGCATAAAGCTAATACTATCGTATTTTTTCAGTTGTTCAGCCCGAAAGGCGAAGAAGGCTGGGAGTATAACACGCCACTGAAGAAACGTCTAGAACAAGTCAATACAACGCCGAAAAAGTCGCTAGAAAACGCGGAAACCAGATAATGGACTCCCAACCGCATCATGGACTTTAAATACAATTTGCTAAGGTAGAGATTTCTACGTCACAGACTTTTAGTTTTAGACAAACATTTTCGTGACGCACCTATATATTTTCCTGCCAGTGCAAAAGTGGCCTAAGGTTGTAAAATATATTATTATGGTCATACCCCCTCCCTTCCTAGTATTTTTGTCCTTTAATGTGTTGAAATAATAGCTTAACAAAAAGGGATAAAACATTGTAATACTACTCTATTACTAGTAATTTCCTTTGTTAACCCATCACTTTGTCTACCGTAAGAAATCTAAGAATAAACCTTTCTACAGCAATCAGCATGACTGGTGAGACATGTTCAATACTCGAGGACGTGATATTTGGCTATTATATTATTATGTAGTTGAAAAAAAATAATATAAAAAATGTATATCAATTGATCACCGAGTAAATGTAGCTTAAAGTTATATAATTATTTACCCAACGCATAGACACCGCGCGCGGGAGGGGTAGCGCGCGGTGCGGGGCGTATGCCGCCGCGTCGCGGTCGCATAGTAATTTACTGTAACTGTAAACAAATTAATCATGGACTTTAAGTGTCCATGATTCATCTGTTTAAAGAGAAATTTGGTCAAAAATTAAGTACCTAATTTTATTACATAATTATAATGAGAATCGAGTACTGAATACTCTCCTATCGGTCATGTCTCACCAGTCGTGCTGTATAGTGGGCATGCTAGCCCTGGGTGGTGAGACAATTTTGAATATTTAGGTTAGGTCACTTTTGCGCTGTGGCTATTGCTTACACTTTTCGCGGTACTTTAAAACTTGATATGATCAAGTACGGTTTTTAATCTCCAATCTAATCATGTAAGAGTTGTTAGTCCCAACAACTTTGAATAAAAGACATTACTCTTTAGTAAGTTTTTCCAACTACCCTCTATCTAATTTGAAAGAAAAACGAAAGTGGTATCACACAATGAACGCGCATTTTTTCTGTAATAGAAAACTATTCGTTATTACTTTTTTAACTAAATTTTTATAACCGATAAATGTATGTTGTATTTGTTAGCAAAAGTCTAGTAACGGTTTTTTTATAGATACGAGAAATGTCTTTTTACGGGGCCTACGACTAAGCAATAATTGTAAATATTTCATCAATTTTCTGATTATTTTTTTTACTAAGATACCTCTGTAGATATCCTAGGATAGTAACGCATTTCAGGAATGAACGGTTTTTAACATTCGGATTTTAAAAAATGTGTGAAACTGACACATATCTTTTTTATAACCCTACGCAAAAAAGCACAGGTTTATATAAAAGACAACATCAATCCCATTTTAGGGTTTTACGACTTTGACATTTCGTAAGATTCTTCTCCTTCTTCTATATATTCCGAGTCCTGCCATTTTGCCAATTCAATGTAAATGTACAGACTAGAAACTAGAGGAACAGTTAGCTAAAATAACATATTTTAATGATATGCATAAATATTACTTATTTATTAATTTCAATATTTCAGAATTGATCGTAGTATATTTTCTTAATTGCATTTTCCGTTATTTCTCCATAACATTCTTTTAGTATCTAGTATGTACTGTAAATAAATAAATAATATAGTTTTCATCTATTGCAACCCCTTATAAATAAAAAATACACAATATGTGTAATCTGAGCCCGTACCACGAAACGTTTTTGAGACTCAAACAATCGTACGAGAATGTTGCGTCCTACTCTAACAAACGTGAAATGACGTTGTTAGAGCAGGACGCGGCATTCTCGTTCGATTGTTTGAGTCTCAAAACGGTTTCGTAGTAGGTACTGTTTACAGAGTATTACTGTACACAGTGTTCATCTTTCAATTTGTTAAGGATTCATGATGAAGAAAGAATAATTGTGAGATTTGTGTTTGAATGAAACGAGTAAAAGCATCGGGCACATACATAATAAAGTGGTATTGATATTTGGTATGAGTGGAAAGTGGAAACTTTCCGCCAAAACACCGCAGAGCCAACTGTGCTCTGATTGGTCAATACTGTTGCGGAGATTTTTTTATAGAATTGATTTGTGGCACTGGCAAAACACTGTGTTTCGAACAAATATAGCTGACATTACACTTCTATGCTCGATAAGTGTTTTCCCAAATAAGGCGGTGTTTGCGTCTTAAAATTATGATTCCATTTAAAATTTTGCCGCAGTGTTGCTAGTGGCAACTCCAAAATATACGCACCACATTATTGTGAACTGCAATTGTGATATTATATTGTTAACTTAAAATGACAAAAAAAACTGTATACTTTAATGTAAGATAATATTTATTTGTTGGCATTGAAGAAAATCGAATGCAGTTCACGGGAATGGATATAAATTAGAAGCTGTCGGTGCAAAATGTGCAGTGGCTAAGGTATTCCCTATTATTTAGTTTTGGGCCACATCTTTATTGAAATGATTATCAAAGAAAAAATTGTGAGCGTGCTTGTAGAAAATTTTACTCTGAAAACGGTGTGTTAAGTATTTGCCTCAAAATATTATTTCATCAATATAGATAATGCATTTCCTTAGTATATAAATTTAAACATCAAGCTTAAATACTCAAGAGTGGCTAGATTATTTAACTGTTTTACAGCTATCTCTAAAGTCAATTATTGGTGAAATTAATAATTGTGAAGCTGTGTCTTCACAACGTGGCGGCTTTGGTTCTGATTTTGATTACACGCCAAAAGAGCCAATGGACTATATAGAGCAGAGTGATTTTTTTTTTTAATTTTGGTGTAATAATTTAAAGCTGAGTGATTTTGATAACATACTTTTTATATTTTCTGTGGTAGATGTGGAAAATTATTTAAGCTGTGACACCGTTTATCCCCCTTATTAATTAATAAAGATGCTGTATTTGTCTATCATATGAATTTTCCAATATGCTAGACAAAGACAAGCAAAACTTGTATTCTATGAGTTGTTAGGGGGTATGTGATTAAAAGTGTTGTAACCTGTAAATATTAATATTTAAATGAACTTTGCTTTCAATAATTATCATTGGCTTCCCCTACCCTATAGAAGTAAATTTTAATAAAGTAGATTGTTATATTATCATGTAGTGAATATAATAAGAATATTAATTATTAATATAACAACTTTGTTAAACATTATGTTAAAATTATCAGTAATATCTAATTGGTCCAATTTTTGAATTTGAAGCAATACCTTTAGCCCAAAATTGTAAAGCGAATTGAAAAAACTTTTTTTGTCAATTGAAATAAGCGTTAAAAAATCGTGCGCTTTCTTCCGATATTCGCATAAGACAGAAAATTGATAATGCAAAAAATAATATTATACCATAGACTTATAATATACTAGGTTTATGTATTATACTATATTTTGTCATTTTTACACATACTTAATATACTTGGTACTAGAAGTGACTAACCAGACCACCCCAAATAATGGAATAGATTCAAGCACGAATTGGCTGTTAAACCGGCTTTACACGTTATGGTTGACTGAACAGAGGGTGTAGTGCGAGTTTTATTCGATCACTAGCTGTTGCCCGCGACTTCGTCCGCGTTAGTATAGTAGATCACGTTCCAAGTATTATTTTTCAAAAATATTCAATGTACAGAATTGACTTTCCTACGATTTTATTATATGTATAGATAGATGACTTAGTTTGTTCCTACAAAGGATAATTAAGACGCAATACAAACTCCACGATACCTTTTAATTATGAACAAAAGGTTCATAAGGAATAAGGGGGGGGTGTGGGGGGGCGCAGCCCCCCCAAAACAAACGACACTGGAAAACCGTATGTGTAGTTTAGTTTTTAACTTTGTTCTTAAAAAAGATGTATAACGCCGCAACACCGCTTTGTTTGAAGCAAAATTTGGGGAGGTGGGGGGGTGGGGGGTTGGGGGGGGCGAAGGCCCCCCCCCCCCAAGAAAAGACCGATGCCAAAGCTCCCAGCATGTTAATCAAACGACACTCGAAATTTGTATAGAAAAGATAGACAAAAGCTCATAGCATGGCAAGGAGTGAAGATAGATACAAAGTGTGAAGGAGAAATTTGTAGGAAATTTTATGGGCTTTCATTACGTACAGGACATTTTCTCTCTACAACGCACCGTTTTAGCGATATGAGCAAAAAACTAAAAATATTGAAACTTGAGCCCCTCCCCCCGCCCTAGGTGATATCGTCATAATATATAGCCTATGTGTTGACCCGACCTCTATATAATATTCGTGCAAAATTTGAAGTAAATCCATTCAGTACTTTCTGAGTTTATACCGGACATACATACAGACAAACAGACAAACAGACAAAAAATCTAAAAACTATATTTTTGGCTTCCATATCGATTGTAGATCACGTCCCAAGTATTATTTTTCAAAAATATTCAATGTACAGAATTGACTTTCCTACGATTTTATTATATGTATAGATGACTTAGTTTGTTCCTACAAAGGATAATTAAGACGCAATACAAACTCCACGATACCTTTTAATTATGAACAAAAGTTTCATAAGGAATAAGGGGGGGGGGGTTATTCGACCGATTCGATTCCAAAACAAACGACACTGGAAAACCGTATGTGTAGTTTAGTTTTTAACTTTGTTCTTAAAAAAGATGTATAACGCCGCAACACCGCTTTGTTTGAAGCAAAATTTGGGGAGGTGGGGGGGGGGTGGGGGGTTGGGGGGGGCGAAGGCCCCCCCCAAGAAAAGACCGATGCCAAAGCTCCCAGCATGTTAATCAAACGACACTCGAAATTTGTATAGAAAAGATAGACAAAAGCTCGTAGCATGGCAAGGAGTGAAGATAGATACAAAGTGTGAAGGAGAAATTTGTAGGAAATTTTATGGGCTTTCATTACGTACCGGACATTTTCTCTCTACAACGAACCGTTTTAGCGATATGAGCAAAAAACTAAAAATATTGAAACTTGAGCCCCTCCCCCCCCCCTAGGTGATATCGTCATAATATATAGCCTATGTGTTGACCCGACCTCTATATAATATTCGTGCAAAATTTGAAGTAAATCCATTCAGTACTTTCTGAGTTTATCCCGGACATACATACAGACAAACAGACAAACAGACAAAAATTCTAAAAACTATATTTTTGGCTTCCATATCGATTGTAGATCACGTCCCAAGTATTATTTTTCAAAAATATTCAATGTACAGAATTGACTTTCGTACGATTTTATTATATGTATAGATAAGCATCGAGCACGTTAACGCGAATTTGTATGGGATCAAAGCGGTATCCACCTTAGCCAGTAGATGGCGCTGCTTTGCACCCTCTGGTCCAACTTTGCAGCCGACCGTTATAAGGCCACATGCTCCAGCGTGGGTTAAAATTCATTATAGTACCATATTACTCTATCTTCATATTTAGAAAAGAGACGCAAATGGTCATAGTAATATTTCAAACAAATATTCAAATTACGAATAACTTTACAAAATCTGCTTGACTTTGGCTGACAAATAATCATAAAAATCACATGACAGACAAAAACAGCGAATCCTGAATAATTATACGCTGTGTAAAGTAAATATCTCTTTAACTACGGGAGGCTTTTGTACTATCCGAATTCCGATAACGGATAACATGACGTGCAATTTTTTGTACAAGTGGTGCTTGATACTGTTAGACCTGCACAGGTAGACCGTGACGTCTAAAGCCTGCATAAAGAATCACTCAACGGCTCACTAAGACTGAGGGAAAGAACGAATTATAACGATTGACATGAGAGACACATAGATAATGATTAGCTATAGATCATGTTGTATATTTAAATAAATTTTAAATTATTAAATTGTGTTTTATTTGGACTTTTTTCTTTTTCAAGTACTTCATGTAATAGTAGGGGAGCCCAAGAGGGGATTTTGCGACATGCTCAAGCGTGTTTAAGCTTGTATAGGCTACCGACGACGTGTGTCTAGCTATCATCGTATAGAAATTTCTCACGTGGTGGGTTAAAAAAAGTTATTTTTAACCGACTTCAAAAAAAGGAGGTTATCAATTTGACGCGTATGTATGTATGTACCTAATGTTTCCATTTTCCAGAACTGCCCAGTTTTTTGTATAATATGTTAATCTTTAACAGCTTCTGAACAAATGTGCCGAATTTCAAAAGTGTATGTATGTATTTTTTAATGTTTGTGCACGCATATCTCCGGAACTACTTACAAGTCCGATTTAAGTGATTCTTTTTCTTGTAAGTTAGGTATTGTTCAACTTAGGGTATAGTGCAAATTTCATCAAAAACGGGTTTAGTAGTTTTGGAGATACGGAGTTTTAATTCTTAATTACGTACAATTTTGAAGTCCGTTTTATCTTTTTAAAATACAGTCTGTAGGGACATTTTAAAATATAAAAATATTTTTTTATAAAGGCGGACCAGAAAGCGTCGGTCGAGCGGATTCGCGGGAGTGCGCGCGAACGCGCGCGCCTTTTTAAATTATCAGAAGTAATATGTGCGTTAATGCTTGGATTTAAGGTTGAATTTGTTATGTTCAGTTTTGATAATTCGCTTCGATGCGCTTCGACTCTGCGCTAGTGTAAATTGACCCTAATATTTTCCTAACTAAGCTTCGCGGATATTTTATGTTGCACTAAACTTTGGGGACCACCACAGAACACAAATTAAGGGGACCGCCCAGTTGGTTTACTCAAATTATTAAGGGTTGTTTGATAATGAAAACAAGCACAACTTTATAATTATTAGCAATCGTTTTTTCATTTGGCAGCATTTAATGTGATTTTTGTGACCTTAAAAACTTCTGAATTCTCACATATTATAATGCTGCGGCCGCACATGCGTCTATCGTCACGAAGCTTCGTGCTATGAGACAATACACGATACACTGTATCGTCCAATAGCTTTGTCCACACTGGGCCTTTTTTTGTTCATCAATGGCATGCGTTAAAGCGCTGTCAACAGGCGGACGTGAGGCATGCCCGTGACGCGCGTTTAAATCGTACCGCGTTGAAAGAAAAGTGTCATAGCGCGCGCTACGATTTTAACGCGCGTCACTTGACTGCGCTATGACGCATGCCCTTGGCGAATAGAAAAAGGCCTAGTGTGGACAAAGCTAATGGCTTATGGTATCGTCTCATAGCAGAACGGCGATAGACGCATGTGCGGCCGCAGCATTAGGATGGCTTCGCGGACCACTTGGAATGCCTTCATGGACCACCGGTTAAGAACCACTGGCGTCTGGCCTAGATGCCTTCAATCTTCATTGCTCATACTATTTGAGCTCCATAAAGTTCTACGGAAACAGCTGTATTTTTAAGTAAGTATCATTAATTATTGTTCTATAATATAATATAGCAAGCGTATAAAACAGCTCCCTAAAATGTGCTGGGTTTTATTATTTTTATTATTATACCCATTAACCCCCGAACGGCCCAAGTGGGCCGCGATAACAATAGATTTCCAAGAATCCGCGATCGACGGATACTATACCGTAATATCTGGCTAAACGTGACTTAGGTAATTATATTAAAACAGCCTATGTGGACTACATAGGCTGTTACTTAAGTCAGGTTTATAATTCAATAAAGAAAAACCAACATAACGATGACATATATCACTTGTCAGTGTCATTTATTTATTGGCAGCTTGCGCACGAACGTTTCGCAGTTTCGGTGATTTTGATCCTTTGATGAAAAATTTATTTGTAACCAAAGTAAAATAGAATTTTATCGTGAATTATTGTTTTCGTGCTTGCGAAATATCTACGCTTTACCTTATAATCAATTGAATGTCGAATAATAAAAATGTCAGACGAGAGCTCTGAGTGTACAAACGGGGAAACATCGACAGTGCCTGAACAAATAAATGAAAAACGAATTGGATGCGCTCATTATAAGAGGCGGGCAAAGTTTGTCGTGAGTATTGTTAATAAATTGATACTCAATCAGTTTCTACTACGTGCAATGTGTAAATCTATATTTATTCTATTGAACGCAAATTCCCAATGTGGGTATGATATGCAAATCTAAACAAGGAACAAAGATGTCATTGAACTTATTTTGCGCATGCCAAAATTTTCAGGAAGCTGAGATAGCTAAAAAACATCATAAATCAATAACAAATAAATGTTATACAAAGTGCATTGAATCACTTCAAAACCAAACTTTCCGTGAATTGCATCAGAACATGAATATACAATGCATGTCCATTGCTTATGTATCATACGTTTATCTACTTTAAACCAATATGCCTTTGTTTTTTTAAATGCCTTAAACTTTTTTTTATTTCTTCATTAGTGGAAAATTATGTTTTTAGACACCATGCTGTAACAAAGTGTACATGTGCCGGTATTGTCATGATGAGAACGAGAACCACTACATCAACAGGAAGCTCGTGACAGAGTTGATGTGCACAGAATGTGACACTCGTCAGACTGTACAGGCGGAGTGTCAGAACTGCGGTGTGAGGTTTGGAAAGGTAATAGTTTAAATAGTTTAAATTATGACATAACTAAGCCTACTTGATTTATCATTGAGTGATTCCCAATGTTTATTTATTACAAAATTTAATAGACTAAATATAACTCCCTAGAATCTAGATCAGGGGTCACCAAATGGCAGACCGCGGTCCGCATCCGGACTGCCAACCCATTATGTGCGGACCCAAGCATTTTCTGGGATGAACTTCGTTAAAAATAAATTTCGGTCTCGACTTATAACAGCTGATAAACATCTTCAGGATTTAATGTCAATATCTTGCTGCACCGATTCCTATTGAATAAATACCTTTGTAATTTCTGTAATTACCTTCGTTTATTTTTTAACCGACTTCAAAAAAAGGAGGTTATTTATAAAATGTGCGGACCGCAAAGGTCATTTTATTCCTTAAAATGGACCCCAAGCGAAACCAATTGGTGACCCCTGATCTAGATAGTAAATTCAGGAAAATTTTACCACAAAAAGCAAAGAAAACATGATGATCTACGTGAAAAAACACTTCGCAGTACACATGCCTGATCTGCAACCTGTTTGATGATGAAGATAAGAAGCAGTATCACTGTGATGGATGTGGCATCTGCCGTGTTGGTGGTCGAGACCGGTTCTTCCACTGCGAACGCTGCAACATGTGTCTGCCTGTGCAGCTACAGAGAGTCGGACATAGGGTGAGTTATGTGACTCTTAAAATTGTTATAAAATTTTGAGAAAAAATTGTGTTAAGTACGGAAAAACCATAGTCCAGTCATACATCAATCTGGACTTTCCCTAAGACTCTGTCCGCAATGCGAATTTTAACCGCATGTTTTTTTTCGCTCTTCTGTAACACATTTAATCTTATGAAAGTATTTGCACTTGCGATATAAGTTTCGCGATAAAATATCAATAAATTCGCAGTAAGGACAGTCAGCCCTAATTATGGAAAGTCCAGATTGGATGTCTGTGATTGGAGTATGGATATTTCCCTCAAGTGTGATGGAATAAGCTGTATATCAACATGATCACATAATATCTATTTTAATATAATACAAATCTAAACTAGAGCAAGTTTTGCATGTTTACTGTAGAAAGGCGAAATAATGGAAATTTATTTTGAAGACAAATTGACAGATTTCTTAGGCTGTTCCCTAGAAATCAATATTTTCTATGGTGTAATGTATGCTAAATGAAAGTTATTGTAAGATATATATGTATTAGCAGCTGTAGTGACTTACAAAAACGCATTTGAACTGCATGTTACATTTAATCTGGAAGGAAATAAATATTAATTTACCATATCTACAAATCATCCATGAGTCATTCTTACATAATGATTTATTTTCAATACATATATGTATTATGTTATGTAATCAGTTTCCTTCCCTTTTAATTAGGAAAATTGAAATTAAGATAAAATTAATTCATATTATTTTTCTAAAGTCTGAGTGCATATCATATTTTATAGGCGTATCTGACTTGGGTACTTCTTATATCATTTTAGTTGCTAACGAAAATATTTTCTACTAGATGACGCCCACAACTCTGTTGCGCCAAAATTAGTTTATCGCGCGGGAACCGTACATTCGCGGAGTAAAAAAAGTATCGTATGACCTTTCGCGATACTCAAAGAATCTCTATATATACTCAGCAAAGTTGGTTTAGCGGTTTAGGCGTGAAGAGGTAACAGACAGACACACTTTCCTATTTATAATATTAGTATGGATTGCATATCTCAAAATGGTCACACAGAGGTATGTGTGGAAGGGATGGGTTTCAGACTATGCTATAATATAATAGCATAACCTTTATACATAAAACTCAAAGGTTGACTGACTGACATGGTGATCTATCAACGCACAGCCCAAACCACTGGACGGATCAGGCTGAAATTTGGCATGCAGGTAGATGTTACATCGTAGGCATCTGCTAAGAAAGGATTTTGATCAATTCTACTCCAAAGGGGCTAAAATAGGGGATGAAAGTTTGTATATACTTAATAGTACTTCTTAACGCGAGCGAAGCTGCGGGCAAAAGCTCGTTATAGTATATAAGCCAATAGTATATAGTACAGTACAGTGGTCTCATTTTCTATATTGTTCTTGTGACCACTTTCAGCCTTAAAAATGTATGGATAATGCAGCCCCGACTTCACAATGTGATTCTTATTCTTTTTCCAGTGCGTGGAGAACGTGTCCCGGGCTAACTGCCCCGTGTGCCTGGAAGACATCCACACATCGCGGATCCCCTGCCACATCCCGGACTGCGGGCACCTGCTGCACCGACCTTGCTTCGAGCAGATGCTCAAGTCAGGCCACTACGCCTGCCCCACCTGCCAGACCAGCATGATCGATATGACCAACGTGAGTGAGAACCGGCCCTGAATACCTACATAGCAGCATTACATGTTCCTTTAACTAAACATGGGACAGATAATAAGATAACTGGCCGCGGGAGATCAGGCGCCAGACCGACATTATTACATGCCCATCAGACGCATGAATCATCTTACTTTTCAATCAATCAATCAATCAATCAATCAAAATCATTTTATTTGCATAAGAATATGGTACAATAAGGTGTTAGTGTTAGTCAGAAAACCAGCAAATTTAAAATCACTAAGTCGAGGTAACTTTAGAATTTTTACATAAATTCTATGAATAATAAAACCTAAGGAAACGTAACTCCCATACTATTACCGTTTAAAATTAGGTTCCTTTCGAACTGTCACGCATGATACCGCTCAAGGACATCTAAATATTGCAAATGTATTGAAATGTGAACCTAAGGTACACTTTTTTCACACATTATTTTGGAGCATGTTTTTTGACGGAGTTAAGCCGCCAACCCATCGCGGCGCACGCTGTGTACGGCCACGCGCACGGATTTATTTCTTTGACTTGAGTCAATTCGTGCGTAGCGTGTCCGTGGGTTGCAGTGGACACAGTCACATTATATTTTCTTACAAAGCGAAGCTTGACGCGCGTGCGTAGTCTCTCCATGCGCCGCGGTGGAATGGAGCCCCTCTTCCTTAGTTTTTATTATTCGTTGCATAAATTTATATAATCTGTCATGGCAATATCGAATATTAAATCATTTCATAAAATGTCTGTGTAATACATGATATGGTGGCATTGCATTTTATACATAAGTAGATAATAATACTCCAAGTGCCCCTATACATGTTTTAATCTATATCTTGATGTTTTCAGTTATGGAACTACCTGGACTCGGAAGTGGCAGCGACGCCCATGCCGCCGGAGTACGCGGACTACAAGACCACTATACTCTGCAAGGATTGTCATAAGGTAAGTTACTTTAATGCTTCGATCGAAGGAATCACAGACACAATAGATATTCACAGTAATACACACTTTTCCATGCACTTTTTCCACATTTATTAATTTAATTTACTACAATTATATCTCACACGACCGGTTTCGTTAACATCATCATCAGGTGTACTGTTCAGTACACCTGATGAACTCGAAAAGTGCATGGAAAAGTGTGTATTACTGTGAAACATGAATTTCCACCAAGAAGTTAACAGTACATTCAATATCATATACAATAGATATTCAATTGTTATGCGGTCGCCGGGAGCCGCTTGGGGCTTGATAGGTTAATACTACATACTAAGTTTATTATGTATGTCACCTTCAATCATTTGTTCAGATAGATATAATATTATCGTAACTGTTAATTTTTCGGGTATAAAAATATTATTTCTGGGACTCAAAGATTCTCGCAAGAGAGCCATTTTGTAAGAGTAAATTCGTTTGACGTTTTATGTAAAGAGATAACAGCCATTCAGACGGAAAGACTGGTAAATAGACATACAACATACACACAATCTATATCTTATATATAAAAATGGATTTTCAAATGTGTTAGTCGCGCTAAAACTCGAAAACGGCTGAACCGATTCTGGTAATTTTAGTCTTAAAATAATCCTTGAAAACCAGGGAAGGTTTTTAAGTGACACGAAGTTCACCGGGACAGCTAGTATAAAAATAAAATGCTAGTAATGAAAAACACACAACAATATTTAGTTGCCGTTTTGTAGTAGAAATAAAATGTTAATAAGGATTCTAAAGTTGGCAATGTTAAAACTTTCTGTAATACCGGCGCCACACATAGCACAAATGTTTGAACACAGACTTTGTCACACATTTGAACACTTGTATGTTGAACCTGCCAGACATGTTTCACAGAGTTTCACATACATTTTCACTTCACAGTTGTTGCAAGAACGTCAAACAAGACGGACGACTGATTTGACGTGACAACTGACCACAGACAAGATTTTTTTTTTTCTTATTATGGCACTTCGGCTTTAGCCATGGCCAGTGTCGAGCATAATATATGGCAGGAAAACAATATTTTTTATTACAATAATTTTCAGCATCGTTTTCCATATTATTATCAGGTCTAAAGTCTAGTCAAAGTCTAAGTAAATGTCATTACAGTCAGAAAGTCAAGTCAGTCGATTCAGTAAAGTGGTAGACGCTTTACTGAAACTTTTGATGGAGTTTTGGAGGGAACACAAAATAGCACGTTTCTGTTTATAATATATGTTTCTGTTTATAATATTTAATAGTTTCGGAGAAAAGTGGCTGTGACATACGGACGGACGGACAGACAGACAGACATGACGAATCTATAAGGGTTCCTTTTTTGCCATTTTGGCTACGGAACCCTAAAAAGTCACTGACTTGATTCTTTGACTGTATCAAAGAATCAAGTCAGTCGATTCAGTAAAGTGGTAGACGCTTTACTGTTTTGATGGAGTTTTAGAGAGAACACAAAATAGCACGTTTCTGGATATTGCATCACTTTCCTACACTTGTGCACGATAAGGAATATTGGTTAATACTCTACTGCCGCGGCCGCATATAAGCGTAGTGCTTCGCGCTAAAACCGATTCTATTGGACGATCTGCGTATATCGTCCAATAGTATCATCTCATAGCACGAAGCTTCGGACGATAGACGCAGGTGCGGCCGGGCCGTACCAATATTACACAATAAAACCCAACTAACACAATTTTAGGAAAATAATTATACAAAAACACAACATCACTCTTTTACATTCCCGGCAAAACTCCAAATAATACTTATTACTTCGATCAACCACAGACTACATGTATATATTGTATTATCTATGGACTACACAGAAGTGTCAAGTGAACTTTGCGCATATGTGTAGCAGGTAAGCAAACATTTGAACATAGATCTTTGAGCTCTTTGATGTGCGCCAAAAAACCGACACCGAAGGGCAAAGTGCAAATGTTTGTACAAAGCTGTGAACAAAGTCTCAAAGTCCCGTGCTACACATGTGTACAAACAAGTGTTCAAATATGTGTTCAAATGTTTGTGCTATGTGTGGCGCCGGCCTCATAAAGAGTGTTGGGTATCTATCACAAATTTTTTATAGCTGCAAATTGCAATGTAGTGTTTTTTTTTAATTTCCAGTTGTCCACAGTAAAGTTTCATGTGGTGGGTCTGAAGTGCCAGCACTGCGGCGGATACAACACCTGCCAGACCAACGGCTTTCACAAGTGAGTACCTGGGTCATTAGCCAAGATGCCTTCGTTAATTTTACTCTTAGTATATCTGGTGTTGCATGTGAAATGCCTCACCATTCACCAACCTATATATTTTTTCATTTCGAATTTTGGAAGATTTAAAGGTGAAATTTAGGAAAGTATTTTGGGAAACTTACTTGTAATCAATCTAATTTGCATATTAATATAGAAGTTATCTATGTACCTGATGATTATTAATAGATGTATTAAAATATAAGATGGGTATCAGAATATTACTTGTTATCTGCATGGATTTATCACTATAGTAATAGGGATGTTACATTTTAAAAACACTAATAAATGTCAGACAATATTATCAAAAACAATCGGGTAAAATACTACAATAGGCACCTTAGATTTTTTTTAAACTATGACAATCATCTAGGACTAAATTATGAACATTGAACACTTGTGCTAGTTACCGTCACGTTACCGTACTCCTCCGAAACGGCTTTACTGATTTTTACCAAATTTTATATGCATATTGAGTAGATCTGAGACTCGGCTACTGGCTACTTTTTATATCATATTAATAAGTGCATTTGTTGAATAAATAATAGTAAATTATTACAACTCGAGACTGACGGCGACCATTGTACTATTTAGTCACTTCAATAAAATAATATGGGTGAAATACTTTATATATGGCAAAACAATGTTTTCTGGGACAGCTAGTAATTGTATATTTTATCTTTTCCAGGGACTCGGGCAGCTCAAACCAGTGCAGCTCTTCACCATCAGCCTCCACCGCCAGCAGAAGCGGCTCGTCATCAGCCAGCTTTGAGCCGCGCACTGACACCGAAGACGGAGACCCCGGCCTGCCGCGCCCCGGCCCGCTCGACGAGCCCCCACAGGCCTGACGCCCGGCACAGGCCGGGACTAGCCCTGAGGCCAGAGTCAGTAGGTTAGAGGCCAGATTATATAGGTCCGAGGGAGAGGCCAGAGTTAATAGGCTTGAAGAAGGGCTAGAGGCCAGAGAAAGTAGGCCTGAAGGAATAGGGGCCAGAGCTTATAGATCCGAGGGAGAGGCCAGAGTTAATAGGCATGAGGTTGGAGCTACAGTAAGTAGGCCTGATGGGCTAGAGGCCAGAGTTAATATGCCCGAGGGGCTGGAGATCAGAGAAAGTAGGCGTGAGCTAGAGGCTAGAGTTAATAGGGCAGAGGCCGTAGTTAATAGGCCCGGGGTTCTAGAGGCCAGAGCAGGCACGGGCCAATACAGCCTGGGTCTGCCAACCGCGGTGCCAAACATCCCCTTCCGCTCGCGCGAATTCGCGACTCGCACGGGCCGCGTCGCCACCGGCACGGAGCAAATATCACCTGGAACCGTACATTTTCCATCGGATACGATAGAGAGTTTTACCGCGTCGAACGGGGCTAATATTGGCCTCAGTGATTATATCCCGGACTCCCCCGCGCCGGCCGAGGCCAACCCGTACGCCTATAGAATCAGATGGTCCACTAATTCATAAAGTATCAAATACGTGTATGCCAGTTAACGTCACTTTGGATTACCGATAGACGTTGGTTAAAACATGCGTTCTCTTTCGCAAATACTTAGAATGAGTGAAACGATGAGAGAGATTTATCATTTAACCCAGACGGCTCAAGTGGGCCGAATAATCCTACAGAACGTAACGATATTAGATCTTAAAGGGGGAGTCCATTAATTGCGTGACGCATTTTTGATGATTTTTTGACACCCCTTCTCCCCCCTTGGTGAGATTGCGTAAGATTTTTCACCAATTCAACACAGTTTTTGCTGGAAAAAATTAAATTGATATTTGCTTCGAAGGGGTCAATCTAAATCTCTCTCTGGAAAGATTTAGCTTGACCCTCTCCCCCCTAGGACACCTTACGTAATTAATGGACGTCCCCTGACGCGATTTAAAGAAGTGCTAACTTGGTTGTCGTTTTAATATTATTACTCTGGCTAAGCCCCACAATTCTGCTTTCGCAGTATTTTTCTCAGCATAATATTTGTATGTTTGTACTTAGAAGAACTTAGTAGACCCAAAAATTGTGATCGTTTTTTTTTTAATTAACAACTTAGTAACCTTTTGTTGTATATTTAAATCATGGTCAATTATAATATAGATCTATTTTATTTCAGACATTTAAAACGAAATATATTTAATTGTCAACCTGGTGTAAATAGGTGTGTCCATTTTTATAGATGTTCATATAATCATAATAAAATAGATGTTATATTAAAGATACTTAAACACATAAAAAAGCGTGCTTTGGCAGTAAGATCTAAAATCCTATTGGTTGTGTGTTTGATGGTAAATTAATAAGTTTGTACAAACTATTGTGATTTAGCTTTATTCAGCCAATGTAACTCAAATGCATAATAAATAATAATACTTTTAAAATAGAAGTTAAAACATTAGGATTTTTTAGAAAAAATATGTAGTGTATTTTATACATGGTAGGAAACCTATCTATATGTATAAATTGTGTTTTCCTAATATTATCAAGTTATAAATATATAACTAGAAGCTCAAATGAGGTTACTTGAACACAATAAAATATCAAAGTAAGTTAACCTTTGCTTACTAATTAGTAATTAGTAATTACATAATATATTTTATCTTACAGTCTGTCTATAAAGTCATGAAATTAAAAAGAAAAGAAAACTTGATCATATCTATTCTATGAAAGAGACAGATGGAAGTTTTTTGAAGAACAAGAGAGATGTGAGTCAGGTATCTCTTTCGCTCATTTTAGTCCATTCTATGTCAGATCCCGAAAAACAAAACTAACATCTCATAGCGCTAACGCCATCTATTATTTTTATATCGCATAATTTTATTCCTACATTTGTATAGTAATTATTATTTTTGAGCATTTTATGTTTTTAATAAGTTAGTTTGTAATATTGTTTTTAATATTATTATTTTTTTGTTTAATTAATTGGCTACAACTTGTTTTAAAACGATTTAAGTAAATTGTAAATACATGTCTGTATATAGTATAGTTCTCGCGTTATACCTAGGATACCTATTTACCGATGTGTGTTACTTATTATTTAGACATTCATAAATAAAATGTGTATTATATACATTTTTCGGTTTTTATTTTCTGAAATATCTGTCACGTTTTGTTGCTTATGAAAAAAACAAATATTGCAATAGCCAAAATATTTATTTGCTATACAAAATACAATATTCAACAACACACTTATATTATAAAAGGAATGACTTAGGCTGGTTTTATCGTTAAGCGTTTGGCAGCGCCGTTGGAGCGCGCGCGTTCGAAGACGAAGAAAATGAACGGACGAACAGCGCTGCTCAAGCGCGCGACTCTGAAACGCAACTACTACCCCCATACATCTTCGAACGCGCGGCGCTCCAGCGGCGCTGCCTAAACGCTTAACAATAAAACCAGCCTTATACATATATTTAGAAAAACTAGCTCACTCGTTCATTCTTCTTTTTATAGTTCATAATTGCACATTTTATTTAGTATATTATCTCTACATTTATAAAAAAAAAGGAATTTACTAAAAATAAACACTTAGCTAATAAAATAGCTAATAAAAAACCACACATTATGCGACTTTTGATTACGTATGGTTTTTCATCAATTACATTTTGATGCCATACAATTTTAAACAAAACATAATATACAAATAAACTCTTAAGAAATATAACAAAAGCTGTGTTGCTTATTTAAATATTAATTAATACTTTATTTGGTAATCATAAGATTTGATATCTACATACAATCCGGGAGTTGACAACTTTTTAAAAATAGTTTTAAGCGCTTCAGTAGCTTACAATAATAACTGTAAATTAATATTTTATTCATTATTATGCCCTTGAATGAGTTAAAAAATGTTTTATATACTGAATTCAAATAAGTCACAAAAACGCGGCATTATGGTCACGTGATCACGTGTGACGTCATTGTGCATGAAACAACCCAACAAGTAATTTTGACAACTTATGTCATAACCTTGGTCATAACCTAACAACTGTCAATTGAGTTTGACACTGCACAATGACGTCACTGCTTCTGACCGGCGTTTCCAATCACGTGACTTACAGTTAATAAATCAAATTTTTTTCAATGTAAAATAAAATAAATCAATAATTATTTTTTCGTTATTTGTATTGTTTTAGAATTTTTATCAATTAATAATTATTTTAAAATCTTAAACATACTGTCAACTCCCGGATTTTCAAGAGAAAAGAAACTACACTTTGTGATTTTGGAACTTCAAGTGAAAAATAACTATTCTTGGTCTTTTATGTCTTGGTCTAATTATTATTATTATTCATCTACTTTCAAAGTGTATATTATGTAAGAAATTTTGGTTAGCTAGAAAAACATTTATTTCCATCAGACCAATAATTATTATAGTTACCAATTATAACTTTTGTTGATTTAATCAAAAACTTAATTAAGGAATATGTGATTTTCTTTCTGCGAATTCTATAAATCTAGGTAATAAATAACTACACACACTGGCAAAATTAGCGGAACATAGTCAAAAAGGGGCACAACTTGAACTCAAGTGGGTCGGGCTGTCTGAAATCCTTTTATATAGTTTCTAAGCTCATTTAAGAAATAAAAAATTGAACAAAACTGGCAATTTGAGAGATTTTTATTGCAATTATGCCATAATAAATGTTTTTCAATGATTGACGTTGTAAGTGTTTCTGATAAGAATGGCGATTTTAGCGGGGTTCAAGGTATGCCAGCTCATTTGATTGTTTGGTTTTTGGAAGAACACATTGCTTAGATATAAAATTAGTGATTTCCCAGCATCTACGACAGCTAGAGCTGTAACCACGATAGAGAAAGGTCACACCTAGCGTTCGGTCAGTCAGGCCTTAGGGGGGTCAGCTTCCGTGGTCCATCGTAACTTTCAACGCTACAGAGAGACTGGATCTTACGTCTGGAGACGAGAACAAGGCAGATATCGGGTGACATTGGTTCAGGATGACCGTTTTGTTAGGGTACAACCCTTAAGAAATCGACCTCAAACTGCATTGCATACACGAAACCTGTCGGAACAGATCCGAGATGTACGTGTGAGCGATTGTACAGTAAGAAGAAGACTCAAAGAAGTTAAATTAAACTCAAAAGTGCCAGCAAGGGCACCAAAACTTGAGACAGGACACCAAAGAGCTAGGCTAAGATATGCGCGTGAACATCAAAATTTGACAAGTGTATGAAATCGTATGCTGTACAGTGATGGGAGCAAATTCTGTGTAAATTTTGTTGACAGGCGATAAAGAATGTGGATAAATCGTAAGGAACGCTATAGACCATCAAACTTAACGGAAACAGTGGCCTATCATGCAGGCTTCGAAATGGTTTGGGGTGGCATATGACTTGGAGCCCGCACGGAGCTGATGATTGTTAATGATGGTACTTTGACAGTACATGGCTAAAGCACAGATGTCCTAGAACTGCATGTTGTGCCTTTTACACAAGTTTAGGCAGTAGCTTCAATTTTATGCGTGTCCATAGAGTAAAAAAATCAGGCATTATTACCTAAATTATGCTGGCGTAGCCTAGGTGGAGAGGCCAGCACGGTCTACGGATATGGATCCGATTGAGGACGTGTAGCACATCAATGGGTGAACGGTACGAGTTAAACCTCCAGCTCCAAAATCTGTTCAGGAGCTCGAGTTGGCGCTACTGGAGGAGTAGGAGAATATTCCACAGGAAATGATTGACAATCAAAATGCAAGCATGGAATGGCGTATCCAGGCTCTCTTGAGATCCATAGAAGGCATTAAACGCTTTTAACATGGCATTTCTTAAGTAAAAATGGAGAATTTAACTTAAAAAATTACTGCTGTAATTTCAAAGATTTTCTTAATTTTTGATTTTTGCTGATTTTTTTTCTTTTTACACGATTTCATGCCCTAAATTTATATAAGTTTTATTTTTTAATCATCAATTATTAAATTAATAAAGAAATATATACAAATAAGCGAATAATTTACAAAAAAACTGAAAATTTTGTTATGTTCCGCTAATTATGCCGGTGTGTATATTTAAATATTACATATGAACAAAGCTATAGGCCACTTCCAATCAATATGAGATGCAGATAAGTTTTCTAAAAGATAACAAGCTATTTGACATAGAAAAAGCGCCTCTAGTGACAAAGAAAGGCAACTATTTTGATGCCATACAATTTTTGACGGCAAGAAGAAACAAAATTTCAAATATAACACGGAATGACAATATCAGGCTAGACACAAACGTACGTTTTCCGCATTCGATTTCCGAATTCGTTTTCGGTATTCGAAATTCCGTGTGATTAGCGCAAACGTTCGTTTTTGTAAGCGCGAACGCGCTGGCTCGCACTTGCGGAATTTGTTCCGTTTGGAGAAAAACGAACGTGTGCGGCAGTTATTTTCTACTGATGATCATTACTATATATAGTGCCAATTCAAAATTACGAAAGATTAATTGATCATACCAATAATATTTGATCTATCTCTTACTTGAGATAGGAATAGCTCACATTAGACATTAGCTCCATATATTTTATGTCAATTCTATGTCAGCTGCGATCGGTTGTATGTCAAACTAGAGATAGATTGAATATAGGGAACGGCCATAAATGACAGATTTCCTGGGTCAATATTCTTTCGTATAAACCTAAAACAAGCATTCTATAGCGTGTATGAACGTAATGTTTTCATTTTTATGTGTGAAAGAAACAATAATTAATTCACCGTTACAGTCAGGTCTGTCAGTCATACTGTAACATTATAATCCTAACACAATTCTAATTAAGTAACTTTAATCTAATGGCAATGTTTAAAACTTAAAACTATACTTTTAAGAATAATTGTTTTACATAATTTTAAATAACTATTAGACTACATTTCTCTTTACAACATAAAACAAACTAAACTTGTATTAATGACTCAATCATAATGAAGATATCTTATGAAACTTTCTAGAAAATACTTTAAACCCTAAGGCCGACCATAGACGGACCGCATCTTGCAGTCGAGAACCGACCGCAAGATGCGGTCGCCGCACGGCGATCTGCAGTTTTCGTACTAAATTCATATCCGTAATACTCGGATTTCTCTTCGGATTTTTTCTTGAGCTGTCGGTGCCGACTGCAACTTGCGGTCCGTCTATAGCCGCGTACTGACCAAGCGAGCAGCCTCGCGAGGCAAATCCTCGAGATCAAGACGTGCCTCGCCTGAGGCAAGCGCACGTGTTGCCTCGCCCGAGCGTGCCGCGGGTCGTTGTCGGTTTTTTGTCGATGCTCAAAGGCGCCTCGGTACGATTGCCGCACTCACTCAAGACGGTAGTACGATTGCCTCGCTTATTCATTGCATGTTAGTTGTGCGTTTCAACTTTCAAGTTAAACTGAGCGTCGATGCTGGCTAAGTCCGGCGGCTCGGCCATGCCGCGCGAGGCAGCATCGGATTAGAAAACTTACAGACCGAGGCCGCCTCGCGCGGCATACGTACTGCTGCACATGTCCGAGGCTGATCACTTGGTCAGTACGCGGCTTATGGCCAGTCTTACTGATAAAATATTTACGCACTGTCCACTGAATTACTATACAAGGTTAGCCTAGCTTTGTTTGGCATAGTGGATCTTGTATAGTTACTAGCTACAAATATAATTTTTAGAAGGGGTTGCAACCAAATGACTCTCCGAAATATTTAACTGTTTCTACATATTTTTAAGTTATTGCATAGCAACCGAATAAAAAAATTCCGTAACAAAAAACTAAACACACCCCACACCGACGGCACAGCGGCGCGGTGTTGCCATACTTCGGCACGGTGTTTGTGTGCGCGCGACTAGGCGTATGCGAATTATAATTGCATACTTAAGTTGATAAAAATGCTATGCAATAGATTTACAGCGGCAGTCGCCAAATGTCACACGAATTTTTTACTTTAAATGTAACCCTGCACATTATACTTCCATACAAGACATTCATATTAAGCTTATTTTAAAATTCATATTTCATACAAGTTTTTATAAAACTAGGTACAAAATGCTATGTTAATATCTGAGCTGGTACATTTTGAGCTGTGGTCTTATTCTTTTGTCTCATACAATTTTATCGGTAATACTATTTAAATGTGTTTTATGTGTTTATTCATAGCTTAAGAATATATTTTCAGAAAACTCCACAGCAGAAAAAAATCGAAAATCAAAAAATTAAATTAAAATCGAATAAGTACGTCATGTAAAACATTGGTGTGTTCTATCTTTAACCATATTTCAATAGGCCTTGAGTTCCATTTTCAGCGTCCTAAAAATTCTCTAATGGGAAGAGAATAATATATTATTATATTAGCTTGGTGCAGATAGCTTAAGTTGGAACGGATCTTTATATTGAGCCAACTAGATAGGTAAATTGAGCTGATCCGTTATTTATAAAACATTTTTACAGATTAAAATTTTAAAAAGTTTTTGGATATTATACACATGCTTGCTACCAACTTTAACAAATATCTGCATAGATTTTAAAGATTTTTCATTGGCAGAGGTTACACGGTCAGTATTTCATCAATCTGAATTCTGATCCATCAATCCTGATCAGATTGACGAAAAATTGATCATGTAACCTACTGGATTGATGGATAGATCATTTTTTAAATATGAACTTTTTTATAACCATCAGTATTCCGTCTATCAGATTGATGGATCAGATTGATGAAATACTGACCGTGTAACCTCTGCCATTGAGTATGGTCGATATGAGAAACGTTTCTTTCTTTGGATAAAAGACAAAAATATTGTTGACTGAATAAAAATTTTTGATGTAAAGTAAATAAGGCCAACTAAACCCTAAAGTTTTAAATAGTATTTTGTGGTAATTTTTACGACATATTAACGACGCTTTTTTGTTTTTCCTGAATTTTTTTAAGGTCCAATGTGGCAAAATTTGCTGTGATTCAACAACTTAATTTTTCTTTTCTTTCGTAAAAAAAAAACATTTCTCAAACCGTCTAACTAAGCCTTTGTCTATGGTAGGCCATGGAAGTCAAAGTCTGTGTATAACTGCTGTACTCTCTGGTATACCTCGTCACACGACTGTAGCGTCTGCGGCAGTATCGCTAGGGCTTCTGATAGCTTGTCTTCTGAGCCGAATATCTGAAATGAAACCATTAGCAGCGTTAGGAAAGGGCGACGCTGCGCGACGCGACCGCCCAGGGCGCCAGATAAAAAGGGGCGCTGAAGGCAAACAAAAGGGGCGCCAATTTCGTCAGCATTACCATAGCATCCTGGGCGCCGAAAAAATCTCGCCCAGGGCGCTGGTAGTGCTAAAACCGGCCGTGAATGAAACCATCATCATCAATGCCTCTGTCTATTAACATATTTTGTAATCACAAGTCACTTCACACTTAAAGTGTTAGCATACACAAGTCACAACAGTACATCACAATGTCTTTCTTTTTTCTTAATTCTTAAACTTAATTGATAATTCTTATGTCCACTTCTGGCAATCCGAGTTTAAAGTTTTTTTCATTAAGTACTTACGGCCTCACTCAGTGAAATTCTATGATTACTTTTTAATTTAATGAGGGGCTTGACAGTGCGCAAAGGAGGGGCAAGACCTGAGGTGGGCCTGGAATATTTTGTAAGGCCCTCTTATGGATGACGCAAGAGGACCTATCCTTACTTTACGTACAATTTCTTATAATTTTTTAAAATCCTAACTATAAAAATTGCTAGCCCGTTTTATATTATTCGTTGCTAGATGAGTAATAATTATATTTTTATAATATTTTGCGTATACGGACCTTCGAGGCGTGAGGCCCCTTGGACCGTGACTCGCGAGGCCGTGGGCGGTTGCCCACATCGCCAACGTCTTACGTCGCCTCTGACCGTGGGCGTAGCGAGGTACGGGCAGCTGCCCCCCCCCCCCCCCCCCCTACAAGAGCGATCGGTCGCTAAAGGTCAATTTATATTAGCGCAGAGTCGAAGCGCATCGAAACAAAGTATCAAAACCGAATATAGCAAATCCAACCTTAACTCCAAAGCGTTAACGCACACATTACATCTGAGAATTTTAAAAGGCGCGCGCGCATCTGCCACATCCGCGCGAATTCGCGCGCGTGCCCCCGACCAACGCTGATTGGTCTCGCAGAAGTAATGTGTGCGTTACGTTCTGGAGTTAAGGTTGAATTTTCTGTGTTCAGTTTTTGGGAATTCGCTTCTCTGCGCTTCGACTCTGCTCTATTTATATAAATTGACCCTAATGCTCACGAGTTTCATACCTTAACGTGGAGCGGAGCTCATATTTTGTTTTTAATTTTTACCTCACCTTCAATACCCCCCACCCCCCAAAGACCTATAGCCCCCCCTATATAGAATCCTGGCTACGCCCATGCCTCTGACAATGCGACTATTTGTTTCATCATCTATTATACAGTATGCTAAACAATTATCATTATAGATCGCCTCGCAAAAATTAATCACAATTGGTCTGACCTTCACAACTCGTTATGATTATTGATTTCAATGTTATCAATAATTATTTTTCATTCACCACGCACCAGTTAGCGCTAGTATTACATAATGGTCACTAAATTATGTTTTATGATCCACGAAATGTAGTTTTTTCCCCATAAAACTGACCCTATATTGTTCCTCTCAGTAAAGTATAGCATCATCCATAAATTACTTAAGGTGATTTTAGGGATTTTTGACGCCCCCTCTCTCCATCCATCAAACACCCTCCATGGTTATTTTGTAGATACATTGTAGATCGTAGACATCTCGTAAAAAGTTTCAACTTTCAAGTAAAGATATATTTTTCTAAAATTTCTCAAGCTTCAGTGTTATAACTCAAATTTCACATTTTAAACAGCTTTTTTGATTCATAAAAAGTATGATGCAATTTTCACTTCTACAAATGATGAGATTTGGCTTGATCCCTCCCTACTTACCTCGCGTAATTTATGACCCCTAACCTGCAGGCTATCCTAATCTCATAACAATGTTGATATCACAAATAAAGCTTATCAACAGACAACAGGGGAATTATATTTAATACCAGTCCATTAAAAAATTAATGTTTATTATTGAATTATCAAATTGTTAGTATTTGATAAGTTGTTGATTAGATATGTGTTGATACTTTGGAAAACGTTGCTACATTTATAATTATGTTATGATCTTTTTGCTTAATTTTAATTTAATAACAATAAGGATTTTTTTTAATATCTTCTAAAATCCCTTAAAATACTTTTTTTATATTGACTTGATAGTTAAAAACATTTTTTTAATTATTGATGAATCATTGGAAGGCAAATTCTTTTGTAACTAACCTTGAGACTTTTTCTCATAGTTAAAAAAAGGACTACAAAACTCTTACCTTTTTCATTAAATCTTGTTTAGCAGGAAGCGCATACATAGCCAGTATTGCTGCTTTCTTTATGTACCAGGGATGAAACTCTGCCAATGTCTCATTGTACGAGTTCTGGCATGTTGCACAAGTGTCCAAGTCTTCATTCTCTTCACTTAGACGTTTTAGAAATAGCCGTATAAAATCTGAAATTAACAAAGACTTATTCAAGTGTCTTGTCTGTTACGTCTTAAACCAAATAACTGTTTTGGATTGCTTGGTATGGTCAGGGTCCCCTCTACCATAATATATGGCACGCTACCATAGATGGGACACGTGGCCAGTACCATACATGGCCAGTGGCCCTTACGGGGGCCCTGGGTATGGTGATAGACTTTATGTCCAGGGAAAAGACAAGATAGTTTTGTATGTAAAGGCACCAAACATTTAGAAATTTAAGAAATTTCGTACTCAAGATAAAGTGATTTGTAGTTGTAGACTGTAGTAAAGTGATTTGTAGTTCAGATAAAAGCTAATCAAAATATTGAATATGTAGTGTGTCCGAAAAACTTTATAGTTAGACAAATTCGATAACTGGACACTAGCTTCCCAAATGTTTGTCGGATCAGTGGGGGTCTGCGGTAAATTTACTTCTACAGTGGTAGAAGTAAAGTGACGAAATGTATTGAACAAGTTTAATTAGTACCTAGGCCCCGATGAAGTCGCAGCATAGTTCTCGAGCCCGACACAAACCCCTTCTTCTCATATAAATTGCTTTCTTTCTCATACTTCATCATTTTCTTGTAGGACTCGTAATAAATAGAGTCCTCTTCCGATCTCAATTTCTCCATTACTTTTATTTTACTTTTGACATCGCTGCTCACAAACGAGAAAACTGACCCTATTAAATTGAGAAACCTAAACAAAATAATTAAATAAATTAGCAAACACCATATGGCACAAAGAAATGTATTGAAGACAAAACATACTTTACGAGTTCGTTGTAACCGTCGATATAATCTTCTATAATCACATCGTCGTCGTCTTTCAGACTTTTTTTAAAGCACTCGTTCACGTAAATTAAATCTAGAGTGTCCTCATTAGACATTTTGTAAGATAATACTTAAAAATTAAATATAGAAGAAAACCAAAGGCCCCCTGTAGCATTAGAAATTTTGACTTGAATTGACGTTTGAAGTTTGATCTTTGACAATGACAGCCGTCAGACAGACATTAAACAGCTGATGTCAACATACCTAGGTATGTCAAGTGTGTCAACTTAAACTTCACAGATAAAAAATGAAAACCGTTACAGCTCTAAAAGCAAGAAATACACGGTCGTCAACGGCGGTTGACGACCACGCAAAATCTACAACGTGAAATTTTAGTGGTTGTTTTCCCGCAGCAGAACGATTTACCTATTGCATGTTATTTTTTGAAAATAAAAAATATTTTGTATGACGTACTATCACTGATCTCTATACAAGTAGGTACGCTGGATTGCTGATAGGGACCGTGCAGAAACTATAGAGGGCGTCGTAATTCGACAGCAGCGCCACGATGCGAGTAAAAGACGTAACTTGTGAGTGACTTTGGCTTCGCATTCTCCTTGACCCTGGCTAGTTTATAAGTGTTTTTTTATGTTTTACACTATAAAATGATTTAAAGTTAAAGACTAGATGACGCCCGCAACTCCGTTGCGCCAAAAACCATTTATCGCGCGAGAACCGTACATTTTCCCGGGATAAAAAGTATCCTATGTCCTTTCCCGGGGCTCAAAGTAAATCCGTACAGAATTTCAGCAAAATTGGTTTAGCGGTTTGGGCGTGAAGTGCTAACAGACCGACACACTTTCGCATTTATAATATTATGTATATTTTTAAAATATTAAGTATAATATAAAGGGTTTCTACTTTCTACCCGTAAACAAAGAACGGAAGAGTGAATAAAAATGTATAAAGCTTATCTAGTTAACTAAGAAAATATCTGAAAAAGTAATTAATAGCATCCATCAGCATAGAAAGTAAAAACTTGATAAATATTGCAATAAAATAATGAAGCTATGCAAAAATACTTATAATCTTACTGAAAATGCTTGTGGGTTAATAAAATAAAACAAGTTCACTAAAATAAATGCTTTTATTTCAACCTTCTGCGATTCGATCGATACCATCTTCACAACTTTTGTCTGTCACTATTTTTAACTAATTTCAGTCTGGATCTCATAAGTGTAAACACCATTTAGGTATGTATTCTTTAAATAACACACAAAGACTGCACTACTAATCTTTTTCTTACTTGAAGAATCATCCTTTTGAGAACCAACACTTTGACAAGATGGTTCAAGTTCAATACTATCCTCAGTGTTGAATTCCTGGCAGGACTTCTCCAAATTATCCTTACTTTTGATGCAACTTTATGCCAATTAAATGAGCGGTGCCTATGTATGTATATCAATTAAGTTGGAAGCCAGTTTGGATGTTTACTGAAAGAAAGCAATGGTTATAGGTTATGTTCATATTGTGTTCATAAAAAATGAATTTACGGTTATAATCTACAAAATTTAGTGTTTTTACTAGTCTACACATAACACTCATGGAACTTTTTAAATACTTACGTATATTTTTACCGCCTTTTATCCATTTCTTTCGTTTTTCAATAAGCAAAGCTATTTGAATATTTTGACAGAAAAATAGTAAAATTTTACATCGTTCGATTTGCCTTTATATTTCTTGTTCTAATACATCATCCGGGAATACAACAATACATTTCAATTCTTGAAAATACTCAGAATTTCTTAAGAAACCTTCTAATTTTCCGTAGCTTCACTAGAGCTTGACAGTAAAATTTTCGTAAAAGTTTCGGCTATTCGCCACTTGTGGCAGTGTCGTCGCTCTGCACGGTCCCTATAGCCTTTGAAATGACAGCTATTTTTTGTGCCTATTTGAAGCGGAATCAGCGCCCCTATTATTCGGGTATGTAGAGAACTAAATCTGACGTAAAAATGACGTTTAAAAGCCACCATATTGGCGCTGATAGCAGTAGTGAGAGTATTTGGAACTAATACTTGTGATGACAACAGCTGTTGTTATTGGTTGTGGTTACGTCAAATTTAGTTCTCTACCCGAATAATGGGGGCGCTGATTCCGCTTCAAATAGGCACAAAAAGCAGCTAAAAAGCAAAAAAGCGCTAGTACTTCGATCGCGGATTCTTGGAAATCTGTCGTTGTTCTCGCGGCTGCATGTGGCCACTTGGGAGTGTAAGTAGTAAGTACTAGGAGTAAATGTGTTCTATGAGCAGGTCTGTATCAGCAATCCAGCGTACTTGTATAATAGAGATCAGTGGGAACGGTCGATAAGATATTATATTGCTATAGGGACCGTGCAGAGCGACGATACTGCCACAAGTGGCGAATAGCCGAAACTTTTACGAAAATTTTACTGTCAAGGTTTAATCAAGCTACGGAAAATTATAAGATTTCTTGACAAAATTTAATAATTTTCAAGAATAGAAATGCATTGTTGTATTCCCGGATGTTCTAATACATACAAGAAATATAAAGGCAAATCGAACGATGTAAAATTTTACTATTTTTCTGCCAAAGTATTCACATGCCTTTGCTTATTGAAAAACGAAATAAATGGATAAAAGGCGGTAAAAACATACGTAAGTATTTAAAAAGTTCCATGAATAATATGTGTAGACTCGTAAAAACACTGAATTTTGTAGCTTATAACCGTAAATTCATTTTTTATGAACACAATATGAACATAACCTATAACCGTTGCTTCTTTCAGTAAACATCCAAACTGGCTTCCATCTAAATTGATATACATACATAGGCACCGCTCATTTAATTGCCATAAAGTTGCATCAAAAGTAAGGACAATTTGGAGAAGTCCTGCCAGGAATTCAACACTGATAATAGTATTGAACTTGAACCATCTTGTCAAAGTGTTGGTTCTCAAAAGGATGATTCTTCAAGTAGGAAAAAGATTAGTAGTGCAGTCTTTGTGTGTTATACATAAATGGTGTTTGCACTGATGAGGTCCAGACTGAAATTAGTTAAAAATAGTGACAGACAAAAGTTGTCAAGATGGTATCGATCGAATCGCAGAAGGTTGATGAAATAAAAGCATTTATTTTAGTGAACTTGTTTTATTTCATTAATCCACATGCATTTTCAGTAATTATAAGTATTTTTGAATAGCTTCATTATTTTATTGCAATATTTATCAAGTTTTTACTCCCTATGCTGATGGATGCTATTAATTACTTTTTCAGATAATTTCCTAGTTAACTAGATAAGCTTTATACATTTTTATTCACTCTTTCGTTCTTTGTTTACGGGTAGAAACTTAATATTATAAAATAGTATAAAAAATAGTATACTTAATATTATAAAATACTTAATAATATAAATGCGAAAGTGTGTCTGTCTGTTAGCACTTCACGCCCAAACCGCTGCACCAATTTTGCTGAAATTTGGTATGGATTTATTTTGAGCCCCGGGAAAGGACATAGGATACTTTTTATCCCGGGAAAATGTACGGTTCTCGCGCGATAAATGATTTTTGGCGCAACGGAGTTGCGGCGTCATCTAGTCTTTAACTTTATTACTTCGATCGCGGATTCTTGGAAATCTGTCGTTGTTCTCACGGCCGCATGTGGCCACTTGGGAGTGTAAGTATTAAATCATTTTAAAGTGTAAAACATAAAAAAACACTTATAAACTAGCCAGGGTCAAGGAGAATGCGAAGCCGAAGTCACTCACAAGTTACGTCTTTTACTCGCATCGTGGCGCTGCTGTCGAATTACGACGCCCTCTATAGTTTCTGCACGGTCCCTATACTGTGGTCGATAAAGAATTGTAATCTATAATATACGTAGTATCCCCTTATTAGTCTGTGTCTATAATACTCTAATCTGTGATTGTAATTTTGTGATGCTCATTTTCCTGTGATCGGTAAATTTAATTTGCAATTTATAATTGGAGTGTTGCATTTTATTAAATATTTAAACATTATTAACAAAAACTCTCGAAAAGTTATTGTTTCTAATACGCAGAAAATTATTTCCATTTGTGTCAAAGAATTACCATCAAAACAAAATGACTTCAAATCAAGAAAACGACGATGATTCATTCATCTTAATTCTTGGGACATCGCCGAATGGAACGGTAAAATGCAATGGGACCTCGGTAAACGGCGATGCCATGCAAAAATCACAAATAGAAGATGCTATGAAAAATTTGCCAGAGGACTCTAATCGCGCATTCAAGGCGCAGTTTCAACTTGGAGAAAGTGTAAGTACCTACCTTACTATCAAACATCTTTTACGCAGCCTTTATCTGAAATGTTGTAGCGAGTCACAGAAGATTTTTACACGCAATTCCTAGGTCGAAATAAAAAATACAGATATTTCCTAGATTTCGAGGAGGTCCATGTCGCCCCCTTGGGGCTACATGGACCTCCTCGACCACCACCACGCATACGACGACGGTCCTTTTAAAAAAATTGCGCAAAGCTTGATGCTCCATAAATGCTTTAGGAACACTGCAAAGTTTGACTGTGCAGTGTTTAAAAAATTATATTATGAAATCTCTTTTGAAATGTGTATCTGAAAGTAGATGATTGCATAGGATCATGTTTCCTTCTAGACTTGCTTAGCTTTACAGATTTGCTTCTGTTAGTAGTTGGTACAATATGATACAATTTAAACAAGATATTGTTATCTCTAACGTAATGAGTCACATCCATATTATCATGTGTAGGCAAAATTAATAATATTAAACATACACCCCCTCAGTAACAAAAATATTGACACAGCAAATAACTATAATATTATATATTATATGCTTATCTTTGTCTAGTATATTGGATCTTAAATGACAGACGGACATCAGACTTACAATAGCTAAAAAAATTTTTATTAGAGACTATGAGCTACCTACCTACATCAACTTTAGCACCTCCATAATGATTGTGGGTATCACAGAAGACACAATAGATGTTCAATTGTTATGCGGCAGCAGGCTGTTCCTTGGGGATTGATGGATTAACTCTTCAACTCCCAAGTGGCCACATGGGACCGCAAGAACAATATATTTCCAAGAATCCATGATCAAATGATTAAAAAATTAAATAATATCAAAATAATTTTCAGCCTTCTCCGGCTAGCCTCATGGTGGCCAGTACCTTGATAACAGACGACAGGAGTACTGAAGAGCTGCAGAAGAGGTTCGGGGAGCTACTGGATGAGAATGTTGTACTTAAGGAGACGTTGAAACAGAATAATGATAGCATGAAAGAGCAGTTTATGTTGATAGCGGCATGTCAAGAGGACATGTTGAAGACGCACAAACTGCACAGAGAAAAGTTTGACGAGACCAGAGAACTGGTTGAGAGGGTGAGAAATTGTTATTGTTATAAGTTTTGGATATTATATTTAGGGCCTGTTTCACCACTTCCTGATAAGTGCCGAATAGACTATCCACCACTTAACTTGACAGATGAAGTATGGAGAATCCACTGATCTCTATACAAGTACGCTGGATTGCTGATAGCCTTTGAAATGACAGCTATTTTTGCATAGACGTAAAAATGACGTTTGAAAGCCGCCATATTGGCGGTGATAGCAGTAGTGAGAGTATTTGGAACTAATACTAGTGATGACAACTGTTGGTATTGGTTCTGGTTACGTCACAATTTAGTTCTCTACCCGAATAATGGGGGCGCTGATTCTGCTTCAAATAGGCACAAAAAGCAGGTCTGTATCAGCAATCCAGCGTACTTGTATAATAGAGATCAGTGGGAGAATCTGTCAAAAAACCTATTGGGCAGAAAGTGGTGAAACAGGCCCTAAGGCCGGTATAAATAGTCAGTACTCAAGATGCATCTCGGTCTCAAGACACAGTTCAGGCTCTGTGATTGGTTGGCTGTCAAAATTTGGGCCAATCACAGAGCCGAACCGCGTCTTGAGAGCGGGTCGCATCTTAAGTACTGGCTATTTATACCGGCCTAAGTATTTTGTCTGCTTAAAAGCGAAGTTTTTAATTTTGTGCTTTGTAGTAGTTGACTTACTATGGGGTTTTTTGTGTCTATTTAAATATTTTTCAACATTTGAACTATTGATGATTTCATAATATATTTGAATTTGATGATGTCATCATTATTCATTATAGGTACTTACCAAGAATCTTGTAGATTATTTTATCATTGATAGTAGAAATCAAAATGCGCTCTGTTTTAACTATATTTTGATATTATACAAGTAAATACAGCAGTATGCTACGGTGACAATGCTACCAATTTAAATATCATCTGTTAACTGTGCAGTCAAAAAAATATTTACATTAGGGGCCAACCCACACATACCACAACCACACCACATCGCAACGACAAAATGGACCGTCGAGCAGTGGTTACGTGTGAATGATGTCGCTGCAGCTTTTTGTAGTTGCGCTGTGGTACCGACAAAATGTCGGTATGTCGGTAATGTCGGTAATGCGTTGTCGCCAGTGGTTACGATGTGGTTACATAATAAAGTCAATGAAAGCATAATAAAGGACATGGATGTTTTCTTGCATTAGACTTCAATGGATACTCTCCCATATAGGATTACTAGGCAACGAGATGGCTGACCAACTCCCAAAAAAGGCTATCTGTGATGGTCGGGATATGTCTTCATATGTACAGCCATACTACACAGAATTTTTTCATATAGCTAAGCAAATTTGTATTGATAGGTGCAGGAAATTTTTTATTGATTGTTCTTCCTCCATGCACTTGTTGGTGGATTGTGGACAAAATCATGGTCTCAGAAGCCGGGTGTTCCCAGGAAATTTTGTTTGGGGAGCAAATTAATATTATTTTGGCGTCGCCTCTTTCGCATGAGGCCCGTACTTTAATCAGGTTCTAGTTGTTGTCAATGAAGGGTCGCATAGTTTAATTTATTAAATTTAAATTAATTTTGAACAATACTATGAGGCTGGCATAAATGCCAAGTGCATTTTTAAACATTGTCAAAAAAATTTGATTAAAAAAAAGGACATAGATGTTTTATCATGAATTAGAATATTCAACTAAGCTTACATTTTATCAGCTCCGGAAAGAAAATAAACAATTGAAGCTAGATATATCGAAACTGACTGAGCCCGAGAAGTTGGATCAGTCACTCAACAAGGAGACGGGCGAGAATAAGGCCGGGCCATCATCTGTCGTGGAGTTTGTCACATCTCCGGAGGACGATATAATCTACAAACTGACGGCTCAGTTGGAGCTAGTTGAGAAGCAGAGGAGACAGGTTCGATTCTTAACGTATTTTTTTAATATCAGTACTTGATTTTTTTTTCGTAAGGCTTTTTACACTTTAATAAAGGCTTTAAATTGAAATGTTTCATGGGAAATAGGAAATAGATAATAAGTCTTATATTTTATAAGATACAGACTAGAATAATTATAGAATATAGTAGCCTAACGGTTGATAAAAAATGCTTTCATAACTTTTTAGGTGATTGTTGAGAATGAAAAATTGACCTGGCAAAAGGAATCATTGGAGAATATCGTAGACGCCACATCCAAGGAGAGAGATGAATTGAAGGAAAAACTTAAGGATCTAGAGGTATTAACTTCAGTCTGTCGGTAAAATAATTATATACTAGGGTTGCTGAGGATTGTTGAAATTAATGTATGTATCTAGTTATGTACAGACAGGACAAAGACTTTTGGGTTGGGTCCGCTAGTATTTATAATTTCCTATCATCCTCTTCCTCATCCGCTTCCTCTTCCGCTTCCTCATCCGCATCCTCTTCCTCAAAAAATATCGTCTTCCTCATCCGCATCCTCAAATTTGCGCGTGAAAATTCCTCTTCCTCCTCCTCTTCCTCATAATCAGTTCCTCAACAACCCTATTATATACTTTCAGAACTCTGCTGAATAAATACACTTCAGTAAAGCAACTTTTTCTGTAGTTTCTGTTATTAACAATCTGGCTACTTATCTACTCTAACTACACAAAAAAGTATGTATGGACGCTGTTTAGCATTTGTTTACCATCCCACAAAAATTACGTATTGAGTTATGAATGCAATTATGTTCTTTAGATCATTTAGAACAAGACTGCATATTTAATACTATTCCAATAAAGGAAATTCGTCAAACATCGTGAGGAAACTTGGTTGGTCCTAGACCTGTATTTACCTGTTGATCCCCTTGGACTAGACCGACTGACCGACCGGTTGTATGCGCTTGGAGTAGCATGAGGACGTTTAAAATAAAATTCTATCCCAGGCACTACAGTATTTGAAAACTGGTTACGTTGCTCTGAAAATACTGTATTTAAATCAACCACAATGGATGCGAAGGCCTTGTTTTTTATGTCATTATATTCATTTATTAAATTATTAAACTGGTAGAAACCGCTTACAGCGGTAAGGCCGCCAATTTGTACATTTTTATAAGTTGTATAATATGTTATTGTCATTGTTCTAATTATTGTGTTGTCATTGTTTTGTTTCTCTTTTGTTGTGTTCGTATGTTTTAAATGTGCAAATAAAGGATTTATAAATAAATAAATAAATAAATTACAATATTCTTTCAGCTTAAATGTCACAGTACTGACAACCAATATACGCAAGAGGTAATCAAGTTGCAATTCATCATAGATGACTTACAGAAGAAGATTAAACAGAACTCGGTAAATTATTATACCCTGTTGCACCGTAATTTGTTTATCGCTACGGACAAAACCGTACATTTTATCGGGATAAAAAGTATCCTTAGATGTCCTTTCCAGGAACTAGAAGTACCTCCAAAAAATTTCATTAAAGTTGGTTCAGGGGTTTGAGCGTAAAGAGTTAACAGACAGACAGACAGACACCCTTAGTAATAATTGTGCGTACAGACTACAGAGGAATCGGAAGTTAAGTGGGATTTTTGCCATTTAAAATATTCTTAGTTTTGAAATTTTTTGCTTTTAATTTTTTTTCAAAAGAGTTATGGTCTAGAAGCATAGCTTCGTGGTTTTGTTTCATTAAGAATTGTCGATACTTTCCACCTATCACCAGGTTCTGTATCAAGTTGGTCTTTATAACCATGTTACGAACTAATCCTATTAAATATTATCATATGACAGTCCATTCTACCAAAGGAAATACAAGAGCGCGATAGACAGATACAAGAACTCCAGGGCAAAGTAGCAGCAACGCAGGCCGAGCTGAGAAACGCTCAGATGAGGATATTAGATCTGGAGAATGTCAAGGTAACTTTAAGAACTTCCACACCGATTTCGGTGACGGTGGCCGGTTTCATTGAAATCAGGCCAGTTATACAGCAGTAATTTAAAGTGCCCAAGCGTGTGACTGTGCGCAGTAGACAAGAGCACTCTCTATTTGTTTACTCTCATAACCCAGAAGATCGACACGAATGGCGAGAGATCAGGCGCAAACCCGACTTTTTACATGCCAATCCGACGCGTGGATCATCTTACTTGTCAGACAATCAGGTCAGCCTGCATTGTCCTAACCAAACTTCGAAATAACATGTTTTCAACAAGGGAATCGAACCCACGTCCTCCGAGTCAGAGCCGCGCTGTGAATCACTGGACTATGGAGGCGTTCAACTTTAAGATTATACCACTTACTTAAAAAGGCAAAAACACAAAGCAAAGTTATCTATATATTTACAAAAAACCTCTAATTTAACAAAAATGGGCGAAAAGACAATTGACGGCTTGAATTTGTCGTAAAAAACCAAAGTTATCACTTATCAGAATGTAAGTTACTTCATAATATACAAGAATATTGAATTTGTTAATACAAACAACTCTAGTCCTAAGTTTATTGATGTTTGCTTTGTCTATTGAGTTTTTTTTTTATGAAATAAGGGGGCAAACGAGCAAACGGGTCACTTTATGGAAAGCAACTTCCGTCGCCCATGGACGCTCGCGGCATCAGAAGAGCTGCGGGTGCGTTGCCGGCCTTTTAGGAGGGAATAGGGGAGGGTAGGGAAGGGAATAGGGGAGGGTAGGGAAGGGAATAGGTTAGGGTAGGGAAGGGAATAGGGGAGAGTAGGGAAGGAAATAGGAGAGGGTAGGGAAGAGAAAAGGGTAGGGGATTGGGCCTCCGGTAAACTCACTCGCTCGGCGAAACACAGCGCCACGCCGGTTTTCTGTGAGCCCGTGGTATTTCTCCGGTCGAGCCGGCCCATTCGTGCCGAAGCATGGCTCTCCCACGGAGTTTATAAAGAGATGTTATGTCTTTATAAAGAGTTTATAAAGACATAAGGCTGACCCCACATTAGGCGTGCGCGTTCTCTCGCTCACACGCCTGAGGAACGTACACGCCTAATGTGGGGGGCGCCTAACCCGAGAGCAATGTGAATAATTTTATGAATCTCCTTTCAGTTGGAGTTCAGTCGTCACAAGTCGAGTGTGTCGGACGCGGTGCGATTATACAATGAACACGTGCAGGAGCTACGGAGCAAGCTCAAGAACGTCCAGACCACGGTATGTACGGTTACCGTGGGATAGATTTGTTCTGGCAAAGTTGTGACTTCAACTAGGTAGGATGACGATCTCCGTTAGCTGCGGACCCATGTTGGATGCGAGTAGCAGGAGATCGGCCATCTTGGCGTTCATTGAGAGAGGCTTATGTTCAGCAGTGGATGAATATAGGCTTATAAGATGATGATGATGAAATGACTTGGGTTCTATTTATCTACATATTACATTCTTGTAAATAAAAAAAAATTAGGATATCCACCACTTAACTTGACAGATGAAGTATCTGTCAAAAAGTTGTGAATAGCCTATTCGGAACTTATCAGGAAGTGGTGAAACAGGCCTGAAACAGGCCCAAAATTATACTATGTGCCAGATCGATTGAGAATAACGGACATTGACCTTTTACAGAGATTACAAACTTACAGGCTATAGGTTCAAATTATGGTATGACTAAAATAAATAATAAATAAAATATTTATTTAAAATAAATATTATGATTATATTAATTAATTACATAAAAATAGTGGATATCGACGAAGCTCAGAATCAAACATTGTTTTGAAATTCCATTATTTATTTTAATTTAAATACACTTGACAATATTTTCATTCGGGAGTTCTGTCGTCACTTGAATCTCCATTGTTTGACGTACTGTCACTAAATTCCGATGAGCTGCCTGTGACATATATTATTATTTATTACAAATCGAAACTGGCGAATTACTCCAACGTACACGCGCGAACACTATCCGTGAAGGAATGAAAACAAAATGGCGAACCCAAAGTGACGCACATCTGCCTGTCAGTGCTGCGTTTTCTTTCAACCAAAATGATGTAACTCGCGTTTTGCTTATTTGGAATGAAATTGGAAGTGCGTTTGATTGCTTCAAATATTGTTTTTTTTTAATAACTATTGTGAAAAGTGTTGTTTTGTTGCCTGCATGAACTAAAACATAAATTAGAACCAAATTACAACACTTTTTTGCGCTGAACATTTTTTTATAACATTTGACTTGTGTTTTTTTTATTAAATAATTATTTTCTAAGTCACACTTTTCGACTCTCGAGTAGTTTCAAGGGTAAATGTTTGGATTCAAATAGTTTTAACATTAAATAATTAATTTCTAAGTTACACCTTTCGACTCACGGTCCGTTTCAAGGGTCAATGTCCGATATTCTCAAGCGATCTGGCACTTAGTATAGTATAATCTTAACATAATATATTATGTTTGGCAGGTATTTCAGCCGGTCCAGATATCTATGGGCTCTGAGAGCACACCAGACCCATCTTACATGTCCAACGTGAAACTCTATGACAGAACCCTCAAACATCTATCAGATTACCTTAACGGCCTTGTTAATGGGTAAGCTATAAGATTGTCTTACACTTGTTTTGTATATTTCCATATTCATACTAATATTATAAATGCGAAATTGTATCTGTCTGTTGCCTCTTCACGCCCAAACTGCTGAACCGATTTTGCTGAAATTTGGTATAAGTACTTTGAGTCTCGTGAAAGGACACTTTTTATAATACACTTAGGACGCTTTTTATCCCGTTAAAATAAATGGTTATTGCACTTCAACTATTTTATTTCTTTTCAGATTAACAGACAGCTTTGTGAAGACCCTAGCGACTATTTCCATTGTACAAGAAGTGAAAATGGACACGGCCATAGCTGATCGTGTTAAGGAATCCCTCAACGATATAAAGTCGACGTTGGATAAGCAACACAGTTCCACAGTTAGCTTTATGTGAGTCACAGCTAAGTTTAAACATCAGTGTGTTTCTTTGGCCTGTAGAAAAGAAAACTTGAGAGGTATCAAGGTACACCAGGATGGAATGAAGTTATTTCTTGTGTACAAAAAACCTGTATACACGTTACACATGACACTTTTGTGTCGTTACAACTTTTCGTCTAGCCCCCTTTCGCAACGCGCGATAAGGAACTTCGTTCCAAAAACTGACACAGCTTGTATTCAGTTTTGCAATTTGTGCATGAAATGTCAAAAGCAATAGCCAAATGGAGAAGTATAAAATATGATTAGTTTGTTATTTAACTTAACATATTTTAACTAGGCATGGAGTTCACAATTTTTCGAATTAGAGTTATTTGCTCTATACTTAAACCATTTTTAGTTTATTATAGCTCTATTTTATGTATTCTAGCTCTAACATTCGCGGGACGCTGTCAATATTCGAGGGAATATTCAAGGACTACAACGAACTGCTCAAGAAGAAAGTTACAAACAGTGAACCGGTAAGTGATAACTGATCAATCATACTAATATTGTAAATGCGAAAGTATGTATGTTTATCTGTTTCTTTAATCTGTCTTGTTGTCTGTCTGTACCTTCACACTTAAACCGCTAAACCCCTATGCAACAGGCGTTTGACAGCAAATATTGCATATTAAATTTTTGAGTCCAACCAGAGTATGAAAAACTATATAATATATAGGGTTTTCTTACTCGGGTCAGTCAAGATAACAAGCATGTGTGTGCATTTTTATGTCTAGGTGTGCGTTTAGACTTTAGATTGTATGTGGTGAAATATTTTTTTGATCTGTCACTCTTTCATAGTAGCCTACAGAGGTTAAGGTACCGAGAACACTTGTCTGGGGGGCTATTACGAGCTCTTATATCCAGACAGTTTACAGGCCAGTTTACAGGCCGTTGCATAGACACGGCTTGTAAACTGGCTGGAAACTGGCTGGATATAAGAGGTCGTAATAGCCCCCCTGGTCTTATAAAACCTCCCACACGTATTTTTATAAAACCTTCAACATTTCAGAAGCCGGCCAGCGTGGATCAGCTGACGTCGGCGCTGCTGGCGCGCGCGCAGGAGGTGACGCTGCTGCAGGCGCAGGTGGCGCAGCTCACCGAGCACAGGGACGAGGCGCAGCTGCTGCAGGCGCAGGTGGCGCAGCTCACCGAGCACAAGGACCAGGCGCAGCTGCTGCAGGCCCAGCTCGACCTGTACAAGTCAGTCCCCGCACTACTTTATACTATCCAGACGCCAGCGAGCGTGGATCAGCTGACGTCCACGCTGCTGTGCGATACCACGACGCGACGACAACGTTTCACAGAACTGACGTTTGTAAAACGTTCAAAAGAACGTGAACAAAAGCGATCAAAGCCGAATTTTCAATTGGACATTATTTCATAAAAAATTTTTCAGGGCCGACTTCGAGGCGGAGAGAGAGAGTAGAGAGAAGATGGCGAGCGAGAAGGACTCTCTCCAGACGGACCTGCGGACCGCGCAGAAGAAGATCATAGAGCTCACCACGCAGGTTAGTTTTACAATGTGTCCCTACACTGGTGTCCGATCCTTTAATGTATGGCATATTTTATTGACAGACCAGACCTTTCCCGCGGCTTTGCCTGCGTAAATTAGATATTTGACAGACAAATTAATCCACTAAAAAATTGCTTATTGATCCTTCACGTGGTCTATTTATTGTCTGTGCCAAATATTCATAAAAATTGCTCCAGCAATTTGTGAAATAAGCCCTTTCAAATAAATTTCCCCGTTTTTTTCCACATTTTCGCCTATTTCTTCGCTCCTATTAGTCTTAGCGTGATAAAATATAGTTTATAGCCTTCCTCAATAAATGGGCTATCTAACACTGAAATAATTTTTCAAATCGGACCAGTTCCTGAGATTAGCGCGTTCAAACAAACAAAGAAACTCTTCAGCTTTATAATATTAGTAATTTAGTATAGATTGGTCGTCGAATTTCGGCCAATGACCTGGTTTTTGTCGCTCCTGCACAAATCGTAATTTTCGACATTTCATTTGCCCCTAGTGGGCTCTTCAAAATTAATTCAAGACTCATGTCTTGAATTAATTTTGGAGGTGGTGGTTACTTACCCAAGTAACATTTTACAATATATAATTTGAACAATTTTTGTAACTTATATAATAATAATAGCTCCCACACCGGTTTCGGTGACGGTGGCCGGTTTCATTAAAACCAGGCCAGCTACGCAGGAGTAATTTTATAGTGCCCAAGTGTGTGCGCGGTACACAAGAGCACTCTCTATTCCTTTACTCTCATAACCCAGTGGGACGGCAGACCGACACGACCGGCGAGAGATTAGGCACAGGACCGACTTTTTACATGCCCATCCGACGCATGGATCATCTTACTTGTCAGACAATCAGGTGATTAGCCTGCATTGTCCTAACCAAACTTGGAAATAAATGTTTCCAACGCGGGAATCGAATCCACGACCTCCGAGCCAAGAGCCGCGCTCTATACTACTAGACCACGGAGGCGTTGTAACTTATCTACTTCATCATCTAGCTAATATTTGTAGCTACACATAGAATCCACAATTTTTTGTTTAAATAAATCATCTTTCCGGTCCTCCACTTATGCAAAATAACGTCAGTTTTCAAATTGTCTTCAATTGCATTTTCAAAGCATTTTCTCACAAAGTCAATCTCGAATATTTGTATTCAGAATGAATTTTATATAAAAAATGCAAAACTGCTGTGCCGGTCGGAGTGGAGGCCCGTGTTAGGTTTATTTTCGTTAGATCGCCGCGCTCAAAGCCCGCGATAAAAGCTATGCAACAGCTTAATATTTTCTGAACTTTCACAGCTTGCAGAAGCACAGAAAAAAGCAGCGACCACCACTGTCACCAAAACCCCCGTGACACGACTGTCTGGTGCCGTTAACCGAGCTGTCAATACTGTCAGCACCGCTGCCAGAGGTGTTGCCAGTGCCACTGCCACTGCCAGACCGACTGCCCCCGTTGCCAGGCCGGCTGCTACCGCTGCCAGGCCGACTGCCACCGCTGCCAGACCGGCTGCCAATTCGAGTGATGATGCGGTAAGTTAATGTATAAGTACATAAAATTAGTAGTTACCGTCGCACTCAGAGACATTTAAGCTGATCGCACATTTGTCAGCACCGTACGCGCCGCACGCGCCGCATAGTACACGAAACGCGGCGCGTACGGTGCGGACGAATGTGCGAGGTTTCACATCATTTCACACAACGAATTCTAACATGCGGCGCGTACGGCGCGTGTTTGCTGATAAATATGCGATCACCTTTAATGATTATTTACTTATTTAGCTTTAATTGAATAAAGATTTTGACAGAAAATATATAGAACTCTATATATCCTTGGAGTTTGGAGAATAAGGGCCTCTTTCACCACTTTCTGATAAGTGCCGAATAGGCTATCCACCATTTAACTTGACAGATGAAGTATGGAGAATCTGTCAAAAAAGTTATGAATAGCCTATTCGGCACTTTATCAGAAAGTGGTGAAACAGGTTACAGGCCCTTTAAGTAATTATTAGGTCATCGCGATATCTTTTTGTCGTCGACTAAAATTGTTCGTTTATGGTGTAAGGTTCGGAAAAAAAAGAAAGTGGAAGAAAATACGATGCACGAGGGGACACCGCCGCCGCTGCGTTTCGACTGCCCGGTGTGCGACCAGCCTTTTAAAACGCTCATACTGTTGCAGCAACACGTCGATACTTGTCTTATGTGATAACAGGAACCGAGCATTTTGCGCGATAAAAAGTAGCCTATGTTCTACTCTGTGCTCTGCCAAAAATTGTATTAAAATCGGTCGCGTAGTTTTTTTTTGCGTAGATACAAGCATAGGCACAGGTAGCGGGAACATTAACGTTAACCTTTTATAGCAATACGTAAAAAATTTGCTTGCCGTACCAACTGGACGACGAACGGAGACGTACACTTGAATTTTGAAGTATCAAGGATGAACTGCTATTAAAATCCAAAATTAAACCCAGCAATTTCTTTTGTTGGTTGCGTAAATATCAATGATTATAGAAATTTCCTGAAGAAAGAGACAGAAATAGAGTTATACATACTGTGTCTTTCACTTCTAAGAGCGGGAATAGACGTCCGATTTTGCTTCCGATTGTCTGATCAGACAACCGGATCGTATTCACTCGATACACGTCCGATTTTTGCGTCCGACTTTTCTGAACTCAGTCGCTCTCGAGCTATCTGTGAGCTTGCACGGAGCAGAAAGACAAGATGGGCGACGAACAAAATATATTACTAATTGCATATTTGCTCATGTAACATGTTAGCGCGAAGGAAGAAAAAACTCAATCTATCTGCAAGACCATCCATACTTATATTATAAATGCGAAAGTGTATCTGTCTGTCTGTCTGTTACCTCTTCACGCTCAAACCGCTGAACCGATGTAGCTGAAATTTGGCATAGACATACTTTGAGTCCCGGGAAAGGACATAGGAATATTTTTTATCCCGGAAAAATGCACGGTTCCTACGCGATAAACGAATTTTGGCGCAACGGAGTTGCGGGCGTCATCTACCTAGTTACATAATAAAGATTAAACAACCTACCTAAAACTGTATTGAGAACAACATTTTTAAGACCGCAATTGTGGCAAAAACGGATATTTAAAGCTGAAACATATTTTGGGGTTGGCTGTATTAGGCATATTGTTCACCCTACATGATTCCGTTTATTTTTAGGGTTCCGTAGTCAACAAGGAACCCTTATATTTTCGGTCTGTCCATCCGTCTGTCCGTCTGTCTGTCTGTCCGCGGTTTTGCTCAGAGACTATAAGACCTACAAAGCTGTAATTTGGCAGGAATACACATATTAATAATACTGACAAAATGGTACATAAAATATTTTAAAAATAATTTTTTTATGGTACCTCCCCTACACATCAAGCGGGGTTGAATTTTTTTTTCGTGCCCACCCCATCGTGTGGGGTGTCGTTGGATAGGTTTTTTAAAAATATTGTGAGTATTCATAGATCATTTTCCGATTTAGGAATCCATTTGTGAAATATTAAGTTTTAAAATGGAAAAAATCGTTAGAGTCCAGTGTCCCCCCCCTTCTACCTGCTAAACGGTTGCTTCTGAAAATGTGAAAAAATTCTCGGTAGTTGAAAATATGCTGAATTTAAAAGGAAAACTATCACGGCTAAGAAGACTTCACAAGTTATTGAGTAATAGTCGATCAACTTAAAAAAAAAATGTATTCGGCGAAGTATAAAGGAACTTTTTGTTCAAATTCCTTAGAAAGTAACTGAGATGATGTTGTTAGTGGTGTAAAACATGTTATAAATATACATTCATTGACCATACAAAAATTTTCAAATACTAGCGGTACTACGGAACCCTATATTGCGCGTGGCCCGACACGCACTTGGCCGGTTTTTAATGTTTACAATGATTTTACAAGTAAAAGGCAGTCCGAAGTCCGAACAACAACCATGCGAGACGTTCGTTCAGTATCATGCTAGAGAATCAACTGGCAAATCGGAAGAAATAATCAGACGTCTATTGTGTCTCCGTACAAAAGTATGCAGACTGCACCTTCAGATAATCGGAACGGCAGTAAAATCGGAAACGCTTTGACGCTGTTTCCGATTCTGACGTCCGATCCGACTATCGGATCGGATGTGTATTATGTATTCAAATAAATGTATGGCAAGAGTGACTTCAGATAGTCTGATCAGACAACCGGATCAGACAATCGGATGAAAAAATCGGACGTGTATTGCCGCCCTAAAAGTCATGGTTATTACATATTGAATAGTCTTTTTAAATATCTCTATTGAATATGGAGAAAGTATTTATAATTTTTAAGCGGGAGAGTCACTTAGATTAATTAATGTATCTACTTTTAATTTGACCTAAATTTATGTCTTGCATTTGTTTTGTTAATTTTATAAATTAAATTTTTCACGTTTTTATGTTTATTTATTATTTTATACAAAAGACATGGCCCAATATAAAATCTTTCGAAGGTACAATTGATTATATTTTATTTTGGTTGTTGTGTTGCATGGTTTTTAGAATCGGCTAAAATACATTAAAATCATGTTTTTTTTTCTTTATCCTATTTTTCTGATTGAAGTTGTGAGTGGAAGAACCAAATAAGTAACATAAAAAATTGCCGTTGTTTGCATAAATACTGGAAAAATTATTGGAAATAAAAAAATGATTTTTCGTGTAGCCAGATTTATTAGCCACATGAAAGTAGATAAGTTACAAGGTTTGTTCAAGTTATTAGGGGAAAAAATGAGTAATTATCTTGATGTTATAAAATGTTAGTTATATGTGGTTCTTCCAATCAAATCAAATTATTTTTTCACTGAATGTACTTTATAAAGGTGTTATCTTCTATAGTCTAATTTATCACGTCTTCGATTATTTTATCTGTTGAGTTTTTAAGTGTGTAGTGAAAATCTTGTGTGTCCTAACCGCGACCTAGGTAGACTAGCTTGTCTAACTGTATGACCTCAAATTATTAATATTATTCGTCTGATGACATTTTTGTTTGGTTGATTTTCTATTTATACTAATGAGAGAATGGTGTATTTTTGTCCAACGCGACACATAACATTTAAATAATATACCCTATTAACTAACTATACTTACCGTATTTCCATCGTATCAGACAAGACAGCAGTTATAAGAAGTTTAATCTATCGCTACTTGTCTCTTTCGTGCACAAAATCGCTATCGTGATTGTATCGTACGGTACTTAGTCGAATTAACTAAAAATTGTCATTTTTGATATATCTAACTTCGCTATTGCAACTAGCGAAGGCAATTCGACTAAGTAGTAAGTACACAGTTAGTTTAGCGATACACTATGCGAGTTCAAAAGACAAGTAGTATAGCTTGGCAAAAAAGAGTGCGTTTTAAACACGCGTTTCTTTTAATATAGGCAACCCTAAGCTAAGGTTTAACGCATTTTTGTCTTTTGACATAAAATGTACTAGTAACACAAGTAATGTTTCCATAAATAAAAACTTTTAATTCCAGTCACCGCGCCGGACTCTTTTTTGCCATCGAAGAAATTGATTGGTAGGTAGTTGACGGACCTACGTCAATAGGTAATGGGCGATATGACCCATAAAGTTAATATACCTAGCGGAATAGAGAAACAAAGGCCTGAGCAAGCGAGATGTCACTGTCAGTAACACTGCGTGGTAAAAAGAGACGTGTGGTACATGACAGCACAACTCTTTTTTTGACGTCCAGTCGGCACGTATCGGCACGTTGACAATTTAATCTCATAGAATTCAGGTTCAATCATGCTTGTGTATGTGTAATGTGTATATGTAGTATGTACACATATTTTTACACACAGATGAAAACCAATTTCGGTTTCCTTTGACAGCTCGAGAGTGTTGCTCTATTCCGCTAGGTATATCAACTTTATGTGTGACCCGTTTGCTCGTTTGCCCCCTTATTTTATAAAAAAATATGTCAACTTAAGTTACGTCATCATCTGTCGGCTGGGCTTAACAAAACGCGACCAAAACACGTAGTCCCGTCACCTGCCTATGATTTATGAATCAAATTCTCTTACAGTACATTGTACCTGCTCCGAATTTAACAGCATTGTAAAACTTGTTTATCTTTAACAGGCCTTCACCTGCCCCAAATGTTTCGTTTTTCGAAGCAACGACTACGCAAAAATGGAAGAACACTTTGGATACTGTTTGGACGACTTTTAAGCGAACCTCTTGTAAGTAATTTTATTTTAATGACGATTTTTCATTCATTGCAAAATACCATTTAGGCAGAGCAATTTTTTTTTCTGAAATTGTTCCTAACTTTCTTTATAAAGTAAAAAAAATGTTAGGAGCAATTTTGTTTATTCTTAATTATACTTTATTTTGAATTTCTATGGTATTGAATGAAACATGATCAGTTTATAAACCAAAAGAATCTTGGAATAATATGTTAAAGTAGTGCTTAAATACGTAATCCAAATTAAGTTTTATTATAGCCCCCTTACTACTAAAAATCCATTTTGGAATCTATAGTAAGTATAGATAAATTTTGTGATAATTAGTAGTAACTTGTAAGCTAGAGGAAAGCATAAGTAACCAAAAATAAAATGTTTCATTACATAAATTATGTACCCTATATTATAACTAATAAGTTTTAACGTTCAAATAAAAATAAATGTATGTCGTTTCATAATATTATAATATTAGACATTGTAGCCTGATTAAAAACGTATTGTAAATAAAAATGTTGCCATAACTGGGAAAAGAAGCGAAATATTTTGTAATAATATGTCTACTAGTTGAATAGTGAGATAATAAATTTATTAGGAATAATAATATATTAAGGACAAAATATAATTATATTCAGAAATAATTCATGGCTTATTTTCGGTGAATTTTTATTTTCTTTAAAGGTTTTTTTTTCAAAAGTATGTCTTAATATTGGGATAGAAAATGTATAACTAGATTATTTGATGTAGTTTGTTTTTTTTGTCTTGTCATTTTTTTTCTTTTTTTCCATAAACTAAATTGGAAGACTGATATGGGCATTCGTTAAAAAACGCATAAAAATAAAAGTTAAAAGACATTTTATAATATAAAGTAATAGAAAAGCTTTATCAAAGAATTTATGTTTAGTATTATTTTGTCTGTGGTAAATTTATTTATTTCAAGCCTATTTTATTACTAATAAAAAACGATTTATGACAGGTTAGAGCTCGACAAGTCTCTAAATGAACGTGGCGAGAAAAGGAACTAACACTGAGATCATACAAAAACGTCATTTTTGACAGTTCTCTTTTACCAGCAGCGCCCTCGCCCACCTTCATATAAAGCCTTGACTTGTCGCACTTTACTGAGATTTTTGACTCAAGTTTATCTATTCAACAGTGTTTTTAATCGGTTTAAATTTGACGTAAGCCAAAGAAAAGTAGTAATGAATAGATGAACTCTTAAAAAAATAACCAGGAACCAGGCTTTTTCACGACTTCATTCAATATTTTATTAGCGAATAGATTCTCTTTTGTTTCTGTTTCTGTTGAGAAATATTTAGTATATTAAAAGTCAAGGCCCTTTTGCGTCAAAAAATACGTTGCGTTAGTTTTTTTGGGCACGTCTCAAAGAACCTACAAGCTCCTTTAAAATTATCTTGCTATAATCTATATTATTATGTGCTATTCTTTTATTGACATAAGATAACTTTTTGGCGCAAGTGGACCATGTGGAAGTGAATATAAGATGTGATGTTTTATGTGATGATGAGTCAAGAAGATATAATAGTAAAAAGGAGAATGTATATTTTTATATGAAGACAATAAATGACATTATTAATTTTAGAAAATAATGCTTATGCAGAAAACATTCTCGTTTGAATATTATTATAATTGAATATTTTTGGTTGACGAGATTTTTTTAAATTCATTTACCTCCTAGTGTAAAAGTATATTTTAGTATTGACTTTTTTCTTTTCTATTTCATTAATTTTCATTAGTTTTTTAGGTATTTTTCATATTATTTTATCGACAGTGCTTTGTCGAGTCACGAATCACGATTATGCACAATATTGTTATTGTATGTTTATGTTCCTATCTAATTAATAAAGAGATTTAAATTTATTTATTTATTATTATTATTATTATCACCTCTTACTATTAATTTTTCCCCTCCTTCTTTAAACCTCTTACTAAAAAGTTTATCTGCCCGTACCTAGTCACGCTTATATCGCTGAACCAATTTAAATGAATTTTGGTGTGGACAATGGACATACTTTGAGTGCTAGGAAAAGAAACGGACTTTATTCCTTGTTTTCGAACAATATAATATTCTAGTTGACTACTCATTTGAAAATCCTAGACGTTTTTAATTGATTTAATTTAAAAATATTTCAGTTCCAGTTTATTGAGAGAGATGGCGTTAAGAGTACGCTAAATCGCGCTATCGCTTGAGTGACAAGGAATTATCTATACTGCGAAACAGTCGCCGTGACCATCGCGTGATGGACTTATAAAGTTCCTGAGATTAGCCTTTATAAAACTTTTTTGGAAACAGTCCAAGCATAGTAGCTGGTAGACTGTGATATGCTAGTGCTTTAAGTTTTAACGCTCGGGCTTTGCTAATCGCTTTCTATGGCAGAGGTTACACGATCAGTAGAAATTTCATCAATCTGATCCGTCAATCTGATTGACGGAATACTGATGGTTTTAAAGAAGTTCATATTAAAAAAATGATCAATCCATCAATCCAGTAGTTAGGTTAGACGATCAGTATTTCATCAATGTGATCAGGATTGATGGATCAGATTGATGAAATACTGATCGTGTAACCTCTGTCTATGCGTCCGCCGTCCGCGCAAAGGAGCGGTTAGGCCGCTTTACCTCGAGACGCGAGTTCTTAATCAATTGAGTGTAAGCGGCGTCGCGTCGCTATTTAAATGAATAATCACATACAGTACATATTATACTGTCGTGTTGTAGCACAGAATATATATTAGATTTGGTAACAGTTGTAGCGACCAAACCGCTCATTAGCGCGGATGCATAAATCGAGCCTAAAAGCGCCTTCAAAGTGAGCGTGCTTTCATGATGTAGTAATTGTAATAGTAGACTGTCGTAGAGTTACTGATATTTTCATACATTTCACATTCTATTTTCGCTATCGACTGCTCTGGGCCTGTAGACAAGTGGCAAAGCGCTAACGCTAACGCTACAAAATGTATGCGATTTGACATATTAAGTCATCGTTTCGCTAGCGAATACTAATGTCAAATCCATACATTTTTTAGCGTTAGCGTTTTGCCACTTGTCTACGGGGGGTGCTCTCTCAAAAGCGCGCCTAGGGTTGCCAAACTATAATATAATATTATGTATTATTTTAAATCGCAGTTATGTTATAGCCGGATACTACTAAGATTATACTTATTTTTGCATTACCAGTAAAGGGGTTTCAGGGTTGAGAATAAAATTCCGAAGTCAGTTTCAAATTGTTATATATTTTATGAACCCGTAGCGTTTCTTAGCGGTTGTATATAAAATTTTATACAAATAGATAAATATTTTTTACTAATTTTTTTTACAATAATTTCATAATATAAATCGTCTCACATCCCACATTCATTATACTAAATTCGTTACATCTATATATCTTGGGACAATAATTGGCACCATTTTTTTCTAAATATAAGTCATTGTCGTTTTTGTGTAGTCCCCGCGAGTTGGGTTGGTTCTCAAACTCGCGGAGGGGTAAGAAACGCTAAAAGAGACTAAACAGTTGAGATTCGAACACAGAAGAGAATTCAGTGGCACAATAAGTATTAACCGCGACTTACAGATAAATAGAAATTTGGGGTCTTTCAGACGTTACGTCTCACGACTAAAAAAAAACCAAATGTTCGAAAAATTTGAATTGAATCAGCGGTTATGGACTTTGAATTTTTAAATTATCTAATTTTTAATTCTATTACTCAGTTTTTTGGTGTCAAAAATTATTTAATTTACATTTTTTATTGGATCTTTTTCGAAAAAAATAGTAAAGGAATAAATAATGGTTCAACAGTTTCGAAATTCGCGTGACGTAATTTTTCCGGTGACCCCTCAACACTGGTATTCTCTATTGCCTTAGCCGTTTAATAAATAAGTAAAAGTAACAAATAAATAGTTCGGAAGTAAAAATACATTAAATACTTATACCTAAACCCTGCCGGTGGTTTCGCTGTGATTGGTCAATTTTGTACAGGATTAATAGTTTACATCTTATAAAAAGTTGTACAGGCCAAAAAGTTTCATCAAATCGGTACAGTCAGTACTTCAGTAGCATCGAGATTCGAGAGGCGACGCGGCGTAGCATAATGGGTTCAAAATAGAGCTCTATCGACTTTGATAGAAGATACACTTTTTAATGCAGATATTTGAATTTCTAGCTACGAAATAAACGTGTAAGTATCTTGAAAGTTCCATTTTGTCTCAATGCCGCGTCTCATCGCGTCCCGTTGCACCGACCCTAACATAAATCACAAAGCAGATTTTAATATTAATTATCACATATTCGATGTGTCCGTTTGTCGCTCGAGAGCCCTAAGGTACTTAATAAATAGGCATCCAAAAGGAGAGTATGTACAAGGTAAGCCACAAGGTGAAGTAACTACTACACTACTATATCGGAAGAATTTCATAAAAGCTTAGCAAAATACTGTATGGAATGTCCGCGTCAGACATGAGACGGAGAAGATGACCAGCATCAGAACCAGAAGTCTCGGAAATAAACCTCACACTTAACTCATATGTCCTTACATATTTACTATAACATTACAATTAGTAGCGAACATAATTTTTATGTCGCTGTAGACTAGAATACGTTGAGGCGATAGCGATCTCGCTGTCTAATCGGCGAAGCGATGGGGGCCATTTTGTGCGGTCCAAGATGGCGGCGGTCCTAAGATGGCGGCTGGTTAGCGTTTCCCGATGAAGTCGATCATTTGATCCAGCTGTTCCTCCTCGTCGTAGAGGTACAAGGACTCCATGCAACCCTTGAAGTAGGGCGAGGTGAAACATTTCGACCTGGAAACACAGATTGAATATTAGGTAATTCATAAATGACATCCACGCAGTTTTGGCGGGAGTCTGTGTATACTTCTTCTTTTTTATTATGAGAACCTTAATGGTTTGCCAATGAGACTTTGTGTATTTATTTATTTTGTTATATTTTGTAGGTCTACACAACGCAGACCAATTAGACCACGCTTTACTTATGTCTTATGCCCGCCTCTCTGAGTTTCTGACGGGAGTTTATTTATTCTTTGTTGATCCGCCAATCAAAAGCGGTGTGGAATATAATATAAACACCAGTCAAACTCAGAAACCAGGCTTTGGTCGTGCATAAGAGGTGGAGTGGCATTCTATTTTAAGTAGGTTTTTTAACAACCTTTAACAACTAACCAAGTTGAATAACAATAATATAACAATTAAATTAATAAAAACATATTTGTCATGCTGTTAGTATAAATTTATAGCTGTAGGACGTAGGTATATTAGATATTAGTTACGGTAAATTACAATCATATTAAAATAGTGTGCAATTCGTTTCACTATAACTTAGGCGATAGTGCTTAAGGGCCGGTTATTCCAAATTCACGTTTCTAGAATGAGTTTTTTTGATACAAAGCGTCATTCAAAAAAATTGAAAAATATATACATGTATAGATGCATCTTTTAACTAGTGCTTTCATTGGATAGAAACACAATACAGATAATTTGGCTCGATAAAAAAAATTACGAAACAACATCGATTTTAAAAGCATTTTGAGTTTTGTAGGACTTACAGAGACTCAATCAAAAAATAATTTGGACAGTTCGATAGCTATTAAAATGTAACAGGGAAATCATTGGATAGATGTTTAGTTATAATATTTGTATCTAAGTAAAACGGGTTTTTCTCCTATTTCGCCCTATCATGGACGCGGCGAGCGTCGTAACCGCCACCGTACAAGGCGCGCTGATATGAATTTTATTGCAATAACATTTAGGTCGATATTCGCACTGACAGAAATCGACCTGCTAATTTACGAAGAACGGGCCCTTAAAATATTTGTTGCAAGTGCTAGCGTAAAGTGCAAGATAAAAATTTTAAGTTTTTAAGACGTAGGTATGCTACATTTACAGAGAAGATATTATGGTTGATATAATCATATTTACATAAATTAATAATAAATTAGTATACCCTAATACAATATACTAAAGATAAGAGCAGAAATACGAAAAAAGTTATAAAGATTAGAGTGGCTGAGAATTGAAAACCATATATATTTATTACAGAAACCATACATAATATTATAACCGTTAAAGAGATAGCTGGAACCCATAGACATAGTAAGCTGTTAGTGAGACTGCCATGCGTGCTCCCATAGTTGTATAATATGTACCTAAATCTTTGGATCCGCCCCATGTATTATATTAATATATTTCTTGAATTGGTCAAGGTTTTCCTGTTCTTGTAGTACTTCCACGCAGCCTTTGAAGTATTCGGTGGTAAAGCAGCCGTCCCTGTGTCCAAGAAACAATATTCAAATATCGAACACGAACGTCAAACGAGACTATGTAGCACTGGTCGAAAATAAAAAATAAAACTGTCAAAATATTCTTTTTTTATTTTGATAAGCTGTGCTACTGAATCTATGTTTGATGAAATATTATACCCGTCTGAAAAACGGCACAAACATTTAGAAATCAGGACAAATGAAATGATTCTCTACCTAGAGCTCTAGATTTGGAAACATGTCTAACCACCAAACTTTCAGAGTAATTATTTTTATGCTTTAAAAGTCTACAGAATATCATGTTATTCGTCCTGCAAAATATACATAGCTCAGGGGGGTTATTATGAGCTCTTATATCCAGCCAGTTTACAGGCCAATTTACAGGCCATTGCATAGACACGGCTTGTAAACTGGCTGGAAACTGGCTGGATATAAGAGCTCATAATAACCCCCCTGATCTTGGTTAAAGTCACTAAACTATTCATTTCATAAATACGAGGAATAAGAGAAAAAACATAACTCTTAACTTTAACCCAGATCTGAGAGATTCACGCTAGTGCGTTTGGAAGCTCCACTATATACATTTCCATCACATCTCCAAAGATATTCCTCCTGCCTCCAAGGACAGAATCACCCCTCCAAGGATAGTCAATCCTCCAAGGATGGAATCACCCCTTAAGGAGAGAGTCACACCTCCAAAGACAGAATCACACCTACAAGGATAGAGTCACCCCTCCAAATACACACCTGCATAGAGTATACAGCTCCGGCTCCCGGAACAGGTTGTAGCAGTCGTCGCAGACTCGGTCGAGGCGCGCGAAGATCGCCGCGTCGAACACCCCTTTACACTGGAGGTTGAAGAACGAGCGGCGCGTGATGTGGTGGGCGGGGCGAGAGGGGGGCGGGGAGCACGCCGCCGCCGCCAGCGACAGCACCGCCACGCACACTTGCAGCGAGCTTAGATGCATCTGGAAATAGAGAACAGTTGGTCATAATTTGGCCACTACTGCAACACCTGTGTCGCCAGAATGCAGTTTAGATGCATCTGGAAATAGAGATTGGCATGATATTATTATCTATACATATAATAAAATCGTAGGAAAGTAAATTCTGTACATTGAATATTTTTGAAAAATAATACTTGGGACGTGATCTACAATCGATATGGAAGCCAAAAATATAGTTTTTAGAATTTTTGTCTGTTTGTCTGTTTGTCTGTATGTATGTCCGGGATAAACTCAGAAAGTACTGAATGGATTTACTTCAAATTTTGCACGAATATTATATAGAGGTCGGGTCAACACATAGGCTATATATTATGACGATATCACCTAGGGCGGGGGGAGGGGCTCAAGTTTAAAATAATACTTGGGACGTGATCTACTATACTAACGCGGACGAAGTCGCGGGCAACAGCTAGTTATTATTATTTGGTCACTACTGCAACTGCTGTGTCGCCAACTCGCCAGGATGCTGCCTACGCTTAGATGCATCTGGTACGGTAATAGACACGCCCTGCTCATTATTGGTGTAAAGAGACATTGGGCGTATTATTATCCATACTAATTTATACCTAAATTGGAAAGTGTCTGTCTGTCAGTCATAATTTGTACGTCGTCTTATACAAAAGTGTCTTGCTTATCAAAGATAAACAAAATATGGTTACAAAAGTAACGTTAGATGCGCACCAAGTTTCACCAAGTTCAAACTCTAACTGGTTTCGTAACCCATATAGGTTGTATGTCTAGGTGATAAAGTTGTCAAATAATGTGATGGTTACGGCGCGGGCGGTTGCGCGGTTTGCAGTCACAATAAACACTAGGGTTCACGGTAACGGGTACGATGTCAGAGACGTAAAATACGTAGATGCACGTTTTTATTCATTGAGTATATCCTTCCGAATTTATAATACATATTTTTATCATAATACTAGCTGTTGCCCGCGACTTCGTCTGCGTTAGTATAGTAGATCACGTCCCAAGTATTATTTTTCAAAAATATTCAATGTACAGAATTGACTTTCCTACGATTTTATTATATGTATAGATAGATGACTTAGTTTGTTCCTACAAAGGATAATTAAGACGCAATACAAACTCTACGATTCCTTTTAATTATGAACAAAAGTTTCATGAGGAATAAGGGGGGGGGGGGGTTGGGGGGGCGCAGCCCCCCCAAAACAAACGACACTGGAAAACCGTATGTGTAGTTTAGTTTTTAACTTTGTTCTTAAAAAAGATGTATAACGCCGCAACACCGCTTTGTTTGAAGCAAAATTTGGGGAGGTGGGGGGGGGGGGGTTTGGGGGGTTGGGGGGGGGCGAAGCCCCCCCCCCCAAGAAAAGACCGATGCCAAAGCTCCTAGCATGTTAATCAAACGACACTCGAAATTTGTATAGAAAAGATAGACAAAAGCTCATAGCATGGCAAGGAGTGAAGATAGATACAAAGTGTGAAGGAGAAATTTGTAGGAAATTTTATGGGCTTTCATTACGTACGGGACATTTTCTCTCTACAACGCACCGTTTTGGCGATATGAGCAAAAAACTAAAAATATTGAAACTTGAGCCCCTCCCCCCGCCCTAGGTGATATCGTCATAATATATAGCCTATGTGTTGACCCGACCTCTATATAATATTCGTGCAAAATTTGAAGTAAATCCATTCAGTACTTTCTGAGTTTATCCCGGACATACATACAGACAAACAGACAAACGGACAAACAGACAAACAGACAAACAGACAAAAATTCTAAAAACTATATTTTTGGCTTCCATATCGATTGTAGATCACGTCCCAAGTATTATTTTTCAAAAATATTCAATGTACAGAATTGACTTTCCTACGATTTTATTATATGTATAGATAATATCTATGGACGCTTCACACCACGTCAGTCTGGCCCCGTGGTAAGTACCTGAAGGACTTGTGTTACGGGTACCAGACAACGGAAATAATGTTATTATTTATTTTATTATTTAATATGTTACGGCTAATAGCCGAAGTGCGGCTACACCTAGTTTTACCCGGCTACAACTAGGTGCAGCCTGCCACATGCGGTTAAACTTAGGTATATCCTACTTATCTTCGGTTACAACTAGGTTTAGCCTTCATTATAGCGGCTAGAACTAGGTACAGCCGCACACTAGTGGTTAAACTTAGGTGCATCCTATTTATCATCGGCTAGAACTAGGTTTTCAGTTGTTTTAAGATTCTAATTTTGCGTTTCCCGATTGATTCGATTACATGGAATAAATAAAAGACAACATTTATTATTTGACAGGCAAATATCTTTTAACAAAAAAAGCGGCCAAGTGCGAGTTAGACTCGCCCATGAAGGGTTCCGCAGGAGCAATAAGGTTTATTTTTATGAATTTAAAAGGTTTTTGATTTATTTTTATATTTCAGTCGATTTAATGAAATTTTGATTAAGGTTTACCATTTTTATGACGTATAAAAAAACTACTGGCTAGATCTCGTTCAAACCAATTTTCGTTGGTAGTTTTTGTAGTAATCTACATCATATATTTTTTTTAGAATTATCATTACTTTAGAAATTAGGGGGGGGGGGGGGGGACACACGCTTCTGTTAAAAAGCCGTCAATAAGAATAGGGAATATTGCGCAAGTTTAGAGCAGAGGGAGCTACCTAGCACATACAGTAAATAATCCAACCAAAATCCGATACCTATCCGTTGGTGCTGCTTGTAGCATGAAAACATTGCAGTAATTATTTAATAAGCTATTTTGAAATACCGCCCCCTGACGGTATGTAATTTGAATCAAGTATAGAAAAATAACGCCTGCTTTATCTTGTATTCCACATCGAGGTCATGATTCATGAGTCACCTGCAGTTAAACTAATTGATATTTTGACTCAACAGTTACTTGTCGAGTACGGGAAAGTAAACACTTATAACACTTTTCATGTTTTATGGCGCATTTATTGAGCTGTTGAAGTGCTTTTAATGGACTCATAACTTGTGGGAGGTTTTAACTCCTTAGGTGCCATATGATGTCAGGTATTTAGTTAATTAAGTAACTGGACCGCACTCGGAGATACTTAACTTTAATTAAATAACGATTTTGACATAAGCCCTATGCATTATCTGTCAAACCGTTCATTAAATTAAACTTTAATCATCTATATGTACATTATACATATAATAAAACTGTAGAAATGTGAATTCTGTACATTAAAGATATTCGAAAAATAATAAGCGGGGGGTGTCACTAGATCGCTATAGAAGCCAAAAATTAGGTTAGTTTTTTGTCTGTCTGTCTGTCTGTCTGTCTGTATGTTTGTTCCACTATCAGACGAAAACTACTGATCCGATTTGAAAGCGGTTTTCGCAGATATATTTGTCTTCTTCCAACTTAACATCTGGTGTATAAAAAAATTCCCCCCACCCCTCTAAGGGGACAAAAGAGGGGTCAGATTTTGTATCAAACTTTTTTCTTTAACACGAAAGCTACTGATCCGATTTGCATACGGTTTTCGCAGATATATTTGTCTTCTTACAACTCAACATCTGGTGTATAAACTTCTCCCCCCCGCCCCTCTAAGGGGACAAAAAAGGGGGTCAGATTTTGTATCAAATTTTTTCTTTAATGGACTTACCTACTTCATATTATTAACTGTATTTTCCAACTTAACATCAGGTGTACACAATTCCCCCCCCACCCCTCTTAGGGGACAAAAGAGGGGGTAAGATTTTGTATCAACTGATGAAGTAGAAATACTTTAAATGGCAAAACAACGTTTGCCGGGTCAACTAGTCTTTAAATATGTCTGAGTGCGGCCGTAAATCGTAATGCTCGGTTTCTGAAGCTTTTTGACAGAATAAAAATATTTTATTTCTCAGTGAAACGAATCTTTATAGAATGTCAACGTGTTGACTGTTGAGCTACCACAGACTCTACAATGTAGATTGTAGAGTCATCATCATTCAACTCATACGTTGCGTCTTTATGTTGCTTTTATAACATATAAGGTATAACCTTATAGTTGGCTACTGGCATGACGATGTATTAATTATTTATCAGAGAACAGACTGACAACTATTTCTAGCCATAGTAGAGGAAAAAGGTGCGATTTTTCTGTTTTGCCTCGTCAACCTCACCACTCGGTCAAATGACTTCAATTATTTATATTATACTAGATGTAATCTTATGTAATGAGTGCCATAACTGCCATACATTGACGTATTACATTAATTATTATGCTATAAATATACGATGACTAATTCTAATGACCCATAATATGAGAACAATTATTACGTATATATGTATATTACGATAACCGCATATCTTTTAGGAAAACCATAAATACTAATAAGTAATAACTTATGAGGTTAATTATTCGTAATAATTATGGATAGTTTAGTCTACGTCTTTGAGAGAACTCTTTGAATCAAAAGCGCTTATAATACCGTAATACTACTACCGTCAAAAAACTAAACCAACAAACTGTGTTGGCTTAGCGTGCCAAAGCTGATCACTTTAAATGGTCCATTCATAATTCGCACTTCAAATAAGGCAAGAATGAAAAACATTAGTGGCTAATGCTGATACTGTACGTGCGCCGCAGGTTAAAAAAGATTGGGAACCCCTGCTCTAGAGTCTAGTAGTTGTATGTCTATAGTATGAGTAAAATTGGTCTTTGTCTTTGAAACCAGCCTCGAGAAAATCATCACACAGAACTGCTTTTGGAGCAAAGTAAAGATTTACATTGTTAGTAGCTCTGTGTGGTACAACTACAACTACAGACAGACGGACGCGGATGTTTCACAAGATCGTATCTTAGTAAGTGGTAATACAATATGACCGGAGTAGCGGGCGTGAGTTAGTTATACCTGGCGGTAACTCGGTGTGTTAATAAGCGGTTTATAAGCTAATAGATGACCATGATTGGCACCAAGTTTGCGAAGCTATCGACGAGCAAACGTGTTCACTGCGTAATTACTAATTAGAATTAATAGAAATGCTTAATTATTAGTTTTTAACAGTTGAGAAAACTGCTCAATTTTTTCTATCTAATAAAGTGTGCTCCACGGATTCCCGGGGCTCCGCTCCTCGCTCCGGCGATACAAAAATTGTTTCTAGAAATGTCATTGGTCACCAGTCTGCCTAGCATACGCCAACGAGATATCTCACTCTACATGTTTCTCGATGTTTGATAGTTTGTATCTTCATCTCTATTGACCCTAGCATGACAATCATTTTTTCTCGCGTAGATCTATCATCGAAATAACATATTTTTATAGAGTTTTGTCGAGATAATGTCGAGATTTTGACATTAAGAGACGAGTAGTTTTTAATTATCTCGAGAGTCGAGAGTGAGATATCTCGTTGGCGTATGCTAGGAAGACCGGCCATGAAGACAATTAATTCAGTTTCGGATTTGCGATTGCGACGCCTACGATACTCTTTCGTCCATGTCAGTTTAAGAAATCTGCCGCTCCTTGGTCCTAGGGCGGCAGCGTCTGTGGCAACCTCAGACGCTGCCGCCGCCTATTTCTAAATCCGGCTGGTGCACGTTCTACTACTTTACAAAGCCATGATTGTGGAGCTTAAAAATGACGTTGAACACGGGCAGTTAAGGACGAATAGGCCATATCTACCTAATGAACGCTATAAATTCTTACGTATTTTTAACACTGAAGCAAAGTCTATATCGCAACCTTACATACAAACATTTATGTAATAAAAAATGTTACATACTAATCTATTCATTGCTACAATAATTGTAAATGCGAAAATGCGATCTTATTTTACAATTTAGAATTTATTTTGAATTAAATCTAAAATTCAAGTCTTGTGGGTTTACGAGTGTCCTAATTTTTCTTTGTGACTACTCATTAGTTAAATAATGTTTCTAAGAATAATACCTAATGTTTTAGAAAAAATAAATTAAAATAAGATATTAAATACGAATAGGTACATAGAAGCAAAAAAGTTTTAATATCTTTCTGAGAAATCAAACAATATACAAGTAGGTACAATAATATACCTATTTATATTTTGTTATCTTTAAGTTTTTTTTCAATCTTTGATTTTCGAAGGTTTTGACAACCGCAACGATTATTACGTATGGGGAAATCCCTATCGTTTGAAGGCGTAAATAATAATATTAAAATATAATAAATATAATTATTATTTTTCTCTACGTCATATACATAGGCATTAGGTACTAAGTAATTATAAGTGGGTTTTTGGAAGAATACTAAATTGAGCGAATTCCCAGAAGTCATTTTGTTCGTGACGTGTTAAATAGAGCCTGTTTCACATTTTTTGTCTCTGTCGCACAGTACGAAGTTAATAGCAACAAAACTTTAGGCTGTCCAAAACTTATTAGAAAATCCTATATTAGCTGTAAAGTAGTAGGTACTTATTCTGCATCTACAAAAGTAGATGACGCCCGCAACTCTATTGCGCTAAAACTCGTTCATGGCGTGGGAACCGTACATTTTTCCGGGATAAAAAGTATCCTATGTCCTTTCTCGGGACTCAAAGTATCTCCATACAAAATTTCAGCTAAATCAGTTTTTATTTATTTATTTATTTATCATTTATTTGCAAAGAATGTTGTTACAAAGATCTTATAGTAAGTTACATTATACAGTATCAAACATTCTGCTTTAGAAGCATGCAAAATTTAATACATATTATAAATATAGTGATTTTACATTATAATTTTTCTATATAATTTCCTTATTAGAAGATAGCCACACCTTAATTATTAACAACAATAGGAAAAAAAATGCCTTTACCATCCAGAGAAAAAAAAAACTATATCGACTAATATCAATGTCAATCACAAACAGAAAAAAAAACTAATTGTCAAATAATATAATTTGTTCGCCATGACTTGTCGAGGTGTAGTTCAGCAGTTTAAGCGTGAAGAAGTAACAGACAGACACACTTTCGCATTTATAATATTAAGAATGAATTTTTAATAATAATAATAATATTATTAGAATGAATTTTATGACCCATCGCGTACCCAAAAAAAACTTGAATAAAAATTACGGCCCATTCCGCTGCTCCCCGACAGAACGTGCTTTAAATAACGGAATTGGTTGTGGTGGTGATGACGATGATGATGATGGCATGTATCAGTCGAGCTAGACTGCTCGGCACTGCGCACAACGTAATGTGACCAGCCGCTGCGGACACCATGAAGCACGACTTTGCGGGACAGTCCCGATACAAAAAAATGTCGTCAAATGAAATCAATATTTCAAAAATACTTTTATATTTGAGCACAAGTTTGTGGTTATCTTGTGGAGACAAATTAAAAATAAATTATCTTTATGATTTAAACAATTAAAATCCGATATCCGACGGACGACAAACCTGTTACAAAAGTAGAATCTCATTTTGATATCAGGAGTTTATAAAACAAAAATAGATTTTTGATGTATTCTGCCGTATGTGGTTCTCTACTTTGGCAGATGCTTAAATACAATAAACAAAGGTTAACGACGGCGAAGAGCATAATAATATTATTCTCTATTATTGTATAATGATCGATGTCAATTCTTATACCTACATATTGCAATCATTTCTACAAATCATTATAGAATCGTTTTATTTGCCTGACCTCGCTCAATGCGGCGATTCTTCTGGATTTAAAAAATACTCGCAAAGCAGGTTAGCTCAGCTCAGGTTGAAATGAAAACCTAGTCCTATCACAAGATCATTAATAGTCACAATATTCGAGAGTCAAGTTGTTTTTTTAAAGAATGCTGTCACATAATTGCTGCCAGCTGCATCTAGAGCTGGCCCTAGATACCGCCGCGTTTTTTACATCGGCTAATTTCTCGCCATCTCATTACCTTATAAGTAGCGATCGAGTCAGAATAGATCTCCATATTTGCATTAATTTGCATGGATCAGAAAATTCATTTACCGAGCTTGGTTAAGTCATAAAATTTCCTTCGATTAAGTAGCGGTAGCAGCATAAGTTGCGCCATTTTTGTTGGAAATCACAAATTTTCTGGTTATTTACGAAATAAAAACAAATATCAATCAAGTATATTCATATATTCTTCTAAAAAGGAGGAGGTTCGTCTGTTAATATTTTTTTTAGTTTAATGCAACCGATGGTAAATTACAACTGAAAAAACTATCCCATTTTATAAACCAACATGCTGACCCTACGACACCAACACTATTAACATATAAAGTTTATTTTGTTTACAAAAAGCCACAGAAACATGAGACATACAATTTACATGACAAATTAAAGTGATCCCCTCGCTCCCTTCAGTAGTAGGGAGTTAAACATGTTTCGCGGGTCTCCTTACACTGGTCGCGACCATAGACAAAATGGCACCAGTGCTGTTCATCGTGAAACTGATCGCTATTTGTATCTTGTTAACTTTTAATTACACACCAGCAATAAAATATAAGAAATATTATCATGATAAGATGAAGAGTTAATCAAAATGTTTCCATTGTAATTGTTCTTTTGTTTTTTAATATGCTATGTCATGTAGGGTTTCAAGATATTCAATTTAATATTCCATTATCATTTCCGGCCTACGTAGGTCTACAAACCCTACCAAAGAGATTGTAGGTACTTCGACCTTTGAAAAGTAATCGGTAGCATTATAATATCTAGATTCAGACTTGTAGAGTAAAAAACATTAAAACTGTAAAAGAAAGTGCTAATAAGTAAGCAGAAAACCTTCAATGATCCTTGACTATAAAAACCCCACCATCTTAGGGCTTAAGTAACCACCATTTACTGTGCTCTGGAAAGTGTGCAAATAATGCAAGAACCTGCTTTTTCTACTAAAGGAGATTGTATCTAAGCCAGCGCATTCTTGATTCTTGCCAGCTGATGATGATGACAATCAAAATGGTCTCGGAAGTGTCCATTGTCGTAACCTTCACCGGCCCCAATGAGCCGGCCTTCTGTATCCTGACTATCGGAGTATCGGCTCTAATGCCTCGGAAATTAGGTCATAAAACCCGCTATGGGCGGTCATACGCGCCAAGTGACGCGACAAGACAGTGATCGTATGTGGGATCTAATTCTTGTATCTCATTCAGGGGTTTAATTCTTGAACTTCGAATTTGATTATAGGGCGACATCGAGTGAAGATTCGTCGTGTTAGGCTATAGTATATGATTCTGCATGCGTTGGGTTGCGTTTGCTAAGGGTGAAAATACATTTTGGTGGACTAAATTATGTATTTTGATTTGGGGGCCATTTAAAAACTTAGAAATATCTATTGTGAATAGGGACTGTAAACAACACATCTTATCTATTGATAGAAACGTAGTCAAACGTTGTCTACCGTGAAAACATTGCAGTAATCCTAGCCGACCTGACAAAATCATGAGAGCATTTCACAATTTATACCACATAAACGTCTAGTGTCATACTCATAACTCGGTAACAAACGTGAAACGACTGGCATAACGTGGCAACTATTTAGTAATTTGTGTAATTAAAATATAATGAACCAAGCTCAGGAACTGTTAAGTACAAAATAAATTAGTACAAAACTTTTAGAACCCGCAATTAGTATGTGATACATAATTATTTTAAAGATATAATCGCGAATTCAGGTTTGTAAAGCGGTCAGGGACTACTTTCAACTGTGAATATATTATTCATTTCCTTAATAATATATTATTATTTATGTATCTACGTTTAATACTAATTAGGTATTGGCGGATATTAATTTTTTTACAAAAAAAAACATCATCTAGAAGGCGCGGATTGCGGAATACATTTTGCGGAGTAAAACTAAGCTATCCTTTGTCGAGGTTCAAAGTACATATCTCCATCCGGGAGCGAAATGTTACAAACATACTTTCGCAGCATACAAGAACTGATGTCCTGCAAATTCCGGAATGTTGGTCAACCTACACTAATTAGTTTTGTCCTAATGAGTGCAAAACGTGTGGCCACCCAGTGGGACGAGCTTCCTGAAAATGCATTGTTTGGCGATAGCGCGCGACGTGTTCAAAGAAATGCTAAACAGTCATACATGCATCGGCTTACAACTACTGTGGAATGCGGACCATTTAAACGGTATTTTTAGTGGATATGATGGCATGAAACAGCACTGGCATAGAGGACACCTCCTCAAGTTAAGGAGAGAATAATTCCTTATGGCGATGATAATCCTTGAGGATTATCATCGCCATAAGGAGGATCCTTGAGGATTATCATCATTCATCGCCATAATTTTCCTAGACTTGACTGCTTTCTGCCGTAGCGCGTAGACGGTAGACTTGTTGGTAGGTACATTAATCTAATCCTCCAAATTTGTATAAAGACTATTTTCTATCCTTTGAAAAACTAGCCTTCCAGCCAGGTAGTAAAACTACTTCGATACTAAAAAATTTAAAACGTAAAAGACAAGACGTAATTCACGTAATTGTCCTGTAGTATTCGTAGTATAAAAGTTGTAAGAATTCGAGGTAAACGCGTCTCGATCGGCATGTGAAGCATTTTGCCAAATTTAGGGTTACCACTGACAATTTTCATATGATATTTTGACTGTTTAGACCAGGAACAAGCAGTTCGCCTAGGGGTTGCGGTTACCCATGAAACCTTATAATTCGACCTTAAAATCTCTGGTAACTGAAAATATCAGTCGAAGAAGGTTTCCAGTACTACACTACGTACTCTTAACTAACAAAATACTCAATGAAATACATGAATGAACACTATATTTGATGCTGCTCTATTTAGCTTGCACCTTTGGGTACCCTGAGATCACATAAAAGGGTCATGGTTGGTTACCGCTGTCGAGCCTAGCGAGTACAAGAGCGACTATAGTTACAGCGACATAGGAGATACAGTGGTGGAAAAATTGCCCCTTGAAAGTTAATTGAACCAGTTAGAGGTAGCTCAATCCCTATAACTTTGATTCAGTTTCTATGGACTGACCGAGCCGGCTTATTCGTGTCGAATACATGCAATTTCGTGTGTGTGGCAGCCCTGCCAGGCGGTAGCTCAGTCTGTGACCTAGATAGGCACGTGGCTAATTGCTCGCCACCATCACACCATATTATGCAATATCCTTCTAGAAGGTTCCTGGGAAAGACAGGAGAAAACATTGAAAGAGAGTTTCGGAAAAAGAGAAAAAATAATGATATTAAAAATTAGGAAAACTTGGGAAATGGCTGTTATTAATAAAATTATTTGAAAAAATCTGTGCAGACTGCAGGCCAATTTGCAACTTCAATTTGGATGTATCAATAATAAATCAACTTCTGAAGAAATAATTAAGAAATAATTTTTATGTTAACTCTACTTATAGAAGAAGTTAGGACCAAGGTAGAGTCTTTATGAGATTAACTCAAAAATAAGGCAAAGAAATTATGTTTGTTGCTTACATATTACTAGAGAAAGCATATCAATAAAGTGCTGTTAAATCACTATTATGTGGCATTAACAGCGTGTTTACAAGCTGTTGGGCGTTTGAGATTTGAATGGACCATAAATCTTTCGAATCTCTCTCGCTGAGAGCTTATTGTTCTATCTCTTTCTCTCACAGATTTTTTGGAGAGTGCAAATTTGTATCTGACTATTTGAGTCAAAGCTTTTTGCGAATTAAAAATCTGCCTACCTAGATTTTTAAACCGCATCAATAAAGTATAGAAAAGATTTGAAAGTTGACAGAAAAATCCGTACTGATAAATAATTAACATCTTTAAATACTAATAATCTTTAAATCTTTAAGTTCTACTAGGATGTTTTTATAGAAATTAGTCGCCATCTTGGAAACTTTCACACCTCTCAATGTCATCCAAATATCATAACGAATCATTTATTGCTGATATAATTATTATTATGTACTAGCTGTCCCGGTGAACTTCGTGTCACTTAAAAACCTTCCCTGGACTTCTACGAATATTTTAAGACTAAAATCAGCCCAATCCGTTCAGCCGTTTTCGAGTTTTAGCGCGACTAACACATTTGAAAATCCATTCTTAAAAATCCACGATGACAGCGATTTGGTGATACCCCATGTCAATGTCATCCACACGGCAAATTATCTTTAGGGTTACACAAAAACATCCTTGTACCTGTAACTTTCTCTACATGGAGCCTTTTAAGGGAAACCCTTAAAATACCATTAACACATAAGCTATTTTTAAACGTAACGATATGCTTTGTTCTATTTTGATCGATAAGACGATCGTTAGCGATGCGTCAGCGGATCGGCTCGCGTTAACGACTTGCGTGTACACTTGTTAAATGTTCTAATTGTCACAAACTAGCCTCCAAGGACGTGCCTCCAGAAGACCTTATGTACACGACTTAAGGATCATAATAGCTTGACATATTTTCGATATCATTCTAATACAGGAGCGAAACGATTAACCTGCAAAATATTTGTGCATCACTCTGTAATAACTGTATATTATGAGTAAACTAGAAGCGCGGCTTCGCCTGCATAAATAAAGACTAACTTACAAAGGGACCCTACATTTTCCCGCAAAAAGTAGTCTATGTTCTTCCCCGTGGTCTAATCTAGGTAAGTATATCTGTGCTAAATTAGATAAAAATCAGTCCAGTAGTTCGAGAGATAAACGCGTTTAAACTCTTCAGCTTTATATTTTTTAATATATTTTTTAAATAATATCTATGGATGCTTTTACACCACGTCAGTCTGGCCCTGTGGTAAGTACCTGAAGGACTTGTGTTACAGCCTACAGGTGCCAGACAACGGAATTATATTTAATACTTTTATACTATACATATATTTAAAATTTTTATTACATGATACACATATTTAATACACATCCATGACCCAGGAACTTTGAAAAACTTTTTGTTCCGTCGGCGGGATTCGAACCCGCGACCCCCGGCTTGAGCTACCAACGCGCTCACCACTGAGCCACAGAGGTCCATTGGTATGCATATTGTATAACAACCGTATTTTTAACGGTTAAGTTTTCCAACGTATCAGAGGTACAAAGAGCAATCTTGCATAGGTTATCCGCTGTGTAAATATTATGTTCTTCTTTCTTCAAAGAGTTTTTAAAATTAATTTCTTCCAAAAAATATACGTTAATGCCTTTATTTCTATAAACGCTTACCCGCTAACTATATGCTCCAAGGTACAAAGTAACTAGTAAGTGATGAATTTTTTTAAATACACATTAAGTATATTTTGTGAAAATTGTGCCTTGCCTCGAGGTTTAGACCATAGCAAAGGTTAAATATGGCCACAAATTGAAATCCACACGGAGAATTCCGAGAAATATCTGCGCGATGCATGTAAAAACTTGTATGTAAATCTATAAGGTTCAACAATTTTGTAATAGTATGCAGTTGGCTCGCCAGCGCCTTGCAGTCTGAGCAACGCACGCACACAAGTACACGCACACACTAATTATACGCACAGTACACGCACACACGCATAAACTTACACGCACATACGTATACGCCCGCATAGCGTTGCGTAAGCGCACTATTTGAACGCGGTTTTACTTTTGAGTTTTAGTTTTTCACGTAGGGAAAACTTTGAAAACTTGCCTCTAACATTAATAAAGGTTTTTTTAAATTGTCTTGCCTCCTCGATCGTGGGAAACGCAGTCACAATAGATATTAATTGTTATGCGGCACCCGGGTGACGCTTAAAAAAAATCTATTTTTTTAAGTTATCTGAACAGTAAGCCTTTTAAAATTTTTAACCAGTACCGATTTTGACGTCTGTTGTGGGGGATAAGACTGTTTGATGGTTTAATTACTGCAATATTCGATTTAGTTAGCCATATTTGTATAAATGGATGTTGTCCATACATACGTAAACACTCCATAATTTTCAAATAATCATTAAAATTGTGATCTCAATGACTAATTGAGTAACGAGAAGGAAAACTTAGTGGAAGTAGGTACATCAATTATATTACACAACATATTTGAAGGAAAAACATATTACGCCAGTCAGAATATTTCTGGAAATTCAAAACCACATTACTGAAATATGCTTTTTAATAAGCTTATAAGTTACTTTTAGGTATAATAAGTATTTCGATGTGATGTTTTGTAGACTATCAAGTCTCAAGGCTCCGAAACAACAAGACCTAATTTGACGACATCCTGCATTACATAGAGAGGAAGAACACAAATTTTCGTTACTTCAATTGCAACAAATCAAAATGCATGGTTATAAGGGAATTTTGCACGAACAAAGCTGCAAGGCAGTATGTTATTTCTAAGAAGCCTTGTCTGCATTCAAAGGTGTGAATATGATTTGGTATTTCATCACGTCCTGAGGAAAACGGCTCAGAAGTCGCGTCTAGAATATTCCAACGAAGGTTGCTTGCCAATCTAGATAACTTGATCCCGTTTCGAAAGGAAAACCAGGATCTTAAACTACGTTACTTTAGTATTCGTAGCATCATAGATACTTGGTGAGAAGTTGTCACACTATCAGGGTATTCTCTACACAACGTATAGAAGGTGATGAATCGACTACTTACAATTACATTTTTAGTAGGTACTTACACAAATGCGTGCAGATGATAAATTTCAAATTCTTTGCTTTCTAATCAATGACGTTATAAAAAAACATCGTGTTATGTCTATGGTCGAAATCCCTTCTAAATTCAAATCTGCTGTCATCTAGCAACTAAAGCTAAAATGGTTGCAATCGCTTCTAAATTCAAAATGACTCGTAACTGCATGAATGCAATAACCTCCATTAAAGCTTTGTAATAAGCGGTTGTACAAGGGCGCTTGAAATTCGATATAAATACGCATTGTGTTGGACGCGTGATTGGCATAGCATAGACAAGATATGTGCAAATTGTCTATGGATTTGCATTGTCATTGTTGGCCGCTTCGGTGGGGATTGACTAATTCTTTTGGAATGTATACTTGTGCAACTGCACAGTCGTGTTTTAGAGCACGCTGTACAAAGCTAGGCAGTAAAAATAAGTTTTTTCCAAAATAGAGTAAACTGTATTCCCATTCCATGGACAGCTCTTGTAGTGCAAAGACTAAGTTAACAAACACCCCTTTCTACGAAAAACTGGAGATGCAGGTACCAAACAGATTTTTGAGTGTTCTAACTCCAAAAACTTTTTCAAACTTTGTATAGACTAGATATTATATCTTATGAACTAAAATAATTGCAATAACAATATGCCTCCAAAATGATAGTTAGAAATAAAAGTAAATGTACTCTTTCAATGTAACAAGTCACTTTTATATGGAGCACGATAGTTAACTTGATCTATGCCCACTTAGGTAGTACATAAACTAGATCTATTTTTGATCTACAACCGGTATAACGCAGTTAGTTTCAAAAGCCAGTTTTGTGACGCGAAAAACTGAGTGAGCGTTCGTCAGGAAAGCTATATGGAACCTTCTAGAACACTGGTACGCAACAACCAGTGTGCTATTAAGTACAAGTTACGTAGTAACTAATTCTTAATCTGTGAGTACAAGTGTGTATTTATATTTGTATAAACTAGAGACTAATATTTTGAGGAAGACTCGCAAGATTTGGAAGGGGGCAAAATTAAAAAAGGAATGACAATGGTAATAAAAATACCGAAAACTTACTATTCCATGGAAAAGGATTTTTTGTATTGTGGCAAAATGTACAGTTCTACGGTAAATCCCTATTACACGTTAAACCGGTCGATCGTAACACTGAGGCTATATTATTACATATTTTTATAAACTATGAATGAAATTATATTGTTATTCTCAAAATGGAAGAAAGAATCCAAAAAATGCATACTCTACCACAAGATAGAGTTATCCCAGTTCACATTTTTATCTGTTTGTGGTCTTAATCGACTAGAACCGGCTTAGTTAAGCCGCCGGGGGTGACTCCTAAGTAAATAAACATAAAACGATCAAGAAGATCGGTCTCTATCGTTTCTCAATCGCTCACATTTAGCCCACCCTGAAACAAATACACTTAAACGAATTTAATCCCTATTTCTCGGTTATAACATTGAATATTATGTGTCCCTGTATCTACATGCTGCCAACCGTCCATCTACTTTTGCAGAGACCATTAATCGTGATACAGATTAAAAAAATAAATACATTATGCGCTTTGGCGGCAAACCACGGGGTGCGCTCTTATATTTATCCTAATAAGGGTGATATTCGAGTATGGATAGACGTAAATGCCAGTTAAAATAACCAGACGGACTGGTCGGTGTGGCGTTGAACTGCACAGGTGGGCCTTGGATTACGAGATAAATTTAATACGGAATAATAGAGACTTAACGACTTAACTCTATAGTCTATTGACGTAGCGTTTGAGGAAGCTACATCTATTTGTTTATTATCAATGGTGCGTCCAAAATATGTATTGGGATGATTAAAGGAATTCCAAAAGCCTTATCCTTAATAATATAGTAGTTATACTAGATGACGCCCGCAAATACGTTGCGCCAAAATTCGTATATCGCACAGGAACCGAATTTTTCCGGCATCAAATGTAATCCTATTCGCCTTTTCCGGGACTTAAAGTATCTCCATACCAAACTTCAACAATGTTGGTTCGGCGGTTTGAGCGTGAAGAGGTAACAGATAGACAGATACACTTTTGCAATTATATTACCCCCAGATATGAAATGATTTACTATTAAATGTATATTATAATAATTATGTAAATACTAAATACGTATACGAAATGATTTAAACGTTTCCATAAAGGATAACAATAATATTATTATTATACTTTTATAAATACTAAAATTCTTAGAAACAAAATATAATGGAGTAATAATACATACTACTTCTACTTAGTAAAAATAAAATAGATATTAAATAATAATAAATACTTAAATAGGCATCATAAGTAGGTAATAATATTATGTTCAAGAAATAGAAGAAACCATATCACAAAAATATCATATTAAGTTAGTCCAACTAAGTTTTTGTAATGTCAAAAGAGATTAGAGGACTTATGACTTAACTTCCTTGATAATTAGATGAGTAAAAAAAATAAAATATGGAATAAAACCTTATCTCTCTATAAATTAAACGGAAAAACGGAAACGGAGGCAAGGAAATATTTCCTGGCGTATATACGCCATTATATAAATTGTTTAATTAATAATTGGACGATTATGGAGATACGTCATCTTTATGCAAAGAGATAGATCACTAAGATAAGTAACGACGCTATCATAAAAAAATACCAAAGTAAGTACTAAGTAGTGTTATAGTGAAAGTCTACACTACTTACTCAGGTAGGAGTTAGGACTAATATAGAACAACTGAGTTACAGCAACAGACAAAAACTTCAATTATTAAAAAGTAATAAATACCTTATTCAGTGTAGTGTCAACGACTAATAACAAACGACTGAGTAACGAAAACCGCAACATTTTGGTCCGATGTCTGACGCAAACCGACAAAGTGAATCAATGTTTTGAATTCATTCATGTACCAGTCTATTATTACCGTACCGTGTCTCGCGAGAAAAGTGCGTCATAGCACTTACTTAGCGTGAGAAATTGATCCTTTTACTTTTCTTTAATTTTTTCGTTAGTTCAGACTTAAAATTCTAATCTGATAAGTATAATGTATAATTATTGGTCGCTGTTAAGCATTTGTGTCCTATTAGTCCTAACCCACAAACATTTAATTTGTTGAATTTTTAATGCAGTCTATAGGTCTACCAGAATCCGATGACAAAAAGTGAGAAAATAAATTGACTCTAGCAATACCGGGGTAAGACGATTAAGTAAATATTTAAAAAGTTATGGTAATTTTTAATTTTATTGAAAAAAAAATTAAGTGTTTTTTTATTGTTCATAATAAGAAATTAACGCATGTAAATACTAATAAATTACTTACATAACATTTCTGTTCAAGATTTTCAAAAAAAAAAGGCATGGCTAATTTTTTGGACAAAAAATACACTGTGTCTGTACAACAATACTGTAAGTGAACCGAAATCCATCATTCGTTGAGTCTCTTGAGCTAGTGTGGAAAATCATGTAATTCCTTTGTTAAACATACCTTTATAATATGTTTTTTATGGTTTTTTTACCAAATAATCTTTTCTACTACATTGTAACTTTAGTCTAAATAAATATTTGTAACATATTACTACAAACTTTTATTGAATAAAATTACTACGTTTTCCAGTGTAAATCATCGTATGTAAATTCCACTGATGTAATGATATATATTACAATATAATAATCATCATGATTTCTATGAAATTGCCGAATATAGTGTCTGGTGACATGAGGAAAGTCAGGCGTCAGCATAGGGAAAAATGGACTATAGGAAAATACGTGAGCAAAAGTACTATGACAAGTTACCAACCTCTGTGAGTTACAACTTACAATACTATGTAACATGGAATAGAACAATAGTATTATAATATCCCTTGCCCTACCAAGGTCAAAATTTTCTATCCATAAGAATATTATAATTTATGCGAAAGTGTGTCCGTCTGTCTGTTACCTCATCACGCCCAAATTGTTAAACTGATTTTAATGAAATTTGGTATGGAGATACATAATATGAGTCTCAAGAAAGGACACAATATGATACTTTTCATTCCGGAAAAAAGTACGGTTCCCGCGCTATAACCGGAGTTGCGGGCGGCATCTAGTATCGTAAATTATATCAAAGGTTACATTATATTGAATGATTACGCAATTTCTGTAGGCACCGAAATAGGACAATGACCCCGAAACGTAAACATGTAGTTAGTACAAAAACTCGTAGGGTAAACTCGCGGTCCTTGACACTGACAAGGAGAGTATAGTTAACTCACAAAATGTAGCAGAAGATCCGAATGTAAAACGACGTTCACCGAGCTAATAATATATTGATTAATAATATTGTTTAACAGCGTATTTAAAAAATATAATGGATTGGCTTAAAATTGTGGAGAGACTATTTTAATTTTTTTATTTTAATAATACAGCTCGGTAGAGGTCGCCTAGGCAATAAACTTTACGGCCTTGCATTTAACAAGCATATAACAAGCAAGGTGGAGAAGGAAAACTCTATGATCTATCTCTTTCTAGAAGAGAGGAGAATGGAAACTCTATCTCTATCTCTCTCTAGTAGGGTAAACTGATGAACCTTAACACTACAGAATTTCAAACAATAACAGTATATTTAACTGCAATATGACAAAGAAAACTTTTTGAATAATCAGGGTAAACTTTTTTTTGGTTAAATCAGCAAGACGAACAAAAAAAACTTTCATAACGCGCAAACCACAGTATTTTCAGCAAGTCTTACTAGTTTCAATGTTAACTTTCCATTTTATACCATCGACCACTCATTTTCAGTACTTGTCATACAGTACCACAGTATTTTCAGCAAGGCTTGCCGACTTTAACCTTAACTTTCAATTTTATGCCATCGAACGGCAATAAACATTAGAATTAATGTATTCAAGAGTGTCTTTGATGTTTTTAATGTCGAGACGCCGTCTGGTGTTTTATTTATTATGAAGTAAAGAGTGTCCCTCGTTTCATGTTGGCGTTGCGCCAGGCTTCATTCACGCCGTGACCGCGTGGGCACGCCATTCATTAGAAGTTTCTAGAGCTATACTTAAAGGATCTATTTTTTGCCGCCATTTTTTGTGTCACGTCAAGTTCAATTATGATTATTTGATTGAGTGTTTTTGGAGTCTAAGATTTTTATTATGTTTTTTTACAGGGATGTGGTTGATGCTGTCATCTTTTGGTCAGCGATGCTTGAAGTTCAAAGATCTTGGTGTCTTAAATTTGAACTCGTAATCTGCATGATATCTTGCTGGCATCATTTCTGACTATGTTGTTATTTAATTAATAGGACTGTGGGAATAATGCGTGGAGGCCCAAAGGAAGATCTTCCTACCGAGCGAGGTGGTATGCTCGGTCAGGCCGGAGCCCACGTGATACATTTCAGCTGTCGTATATATATCGACGCGCTAAAACTTCGATAGCGCGATGCAGGAATGTTAGGCGAATTGTAGGTACCGCCACAGGACCATTATAAGGAATAAAATATTGTGTTGGTTATACACAAAAACAACATAACATTCAGCGCTTACACTAGTTAGAGTTTTAGCTCTTAAAAAACCTGAAATAACAATATCCTTACTTATATTACAAGTATTTGTCGATGATGCGATGTTTTTATCCTAATTGGCTGGCGCCATCGTGTTTAAACACGGGTTAGTGTAAAGTGTAAATAAAATGAATCACAAAATCTATTATACCAGCGGCCCGCGTCGTAAACGGCCAATTATTCAATATAATAGCTAATATTGCGTCATAAACGACGTGATAATTCAAAACGTCCGCGTTGGCGCCATTATTTTGTCCATGGTTTTTTAGATGCTTTTGTGTTTGAACATTATTAGAATGCCATCGAAGCTCGAAATAATAGGATATAACTCTAACTCTTAACTAACCTAACTTGCTGCTGCAATGGTTTAATGCTAGAGTGCAGCACTAGCATCGACAGTAAACAATAAGTTATTTTTGAAGTTTGATAACGTTTCTGTCAATATTCTAATATGACGTGTGCAACATAATATCGGATTTTGGTCCGTGTGCTAGGAGCGCCCTCTACTCCGACCTTTGCGTAATGTTTCCTATCTTTTTAATTAATTGAAATACTTAAGACTTCTTTCCACGTTGGTCTGTACACAAACATGATTGCTTTTATGATTGCAAAGCTTACATCACTTATAGAATCATCTTGATCCATGATGGGCGTAAAAAAGCCGTATGTTGAATTAACATTTATTACGAGATACAATATCATCGATGTATATTGATATCCGCGTGAGTTCGACAGCGGTCACCGCCGAGGCTGAACATCGCTAACCGCAAAATACGACATAGCCATACATATATAACATAGTAATACAACATGGTACTGTCAGAGAAGTTGATTCAGAGGCAGATGGCGGACCTACGTATTTTGGTCGCGTTATGTGAAACCCAGCCGTTACATCACGACTAATACTGAATTGACAGCCTGATCAAATGGTGCAGGTCCGTCAACTGCCTATGAATCAATTTCTTCGATGGTACATAACATATTACGACATAACTATATACTTATTATTAGCTGGCTTTAGAGAAGGTACGTTTATCCTATCTCTAGCCTGAATTGGCTATTTAAACGATTTAACTAAAAGTAGTTTGAAAACTCTCTGTAAAATGAATATACGAACGTATTTATTAAGTGGATCAAACGCCTTTAAAACAAAGCCTTCTGGTAGACCTAAAGAAAAAATAGACAATATTTAAAAAATATCAAGGGACTATGACCATGCGTTTACCCTACACCAGAAAATGAATTATTTTCTGAATAAATGAAAAAAAAAACGGAATAAATGTATTTAAAAATAGATACACAACTAAAATCTACATATTGATTTCACCACTATCTTCATAGTGTCAATATAATGAGGGTAGTAAGTTATGGGGTGACTCCCACAGGGGTGCGAAACCGACGCCTTCGCTAAAAATATACTCAGCCTTAAGAAACTGAAATAAATGCGAATCCATACTAAGTAATATTAAAGACGTGAAAATGTGTATGTCTTAACTTAAACATATTTAATTTAGAGTCAAACTGCTGAACATTGGCTTCTAAGAATAGAAAGACTACTTCCGAAGTATATGCAACATTTTTTCTTAGGCGATATGTCTGCGGCCGATAAAATATAATATAACTAGATGACGCCCGCAACTCCGTTGCCCCAATTCGTTTATCGCGTGGAATCGTACATTTTTGCGGCATAAAAACTATCCTATGTCCTTTCTCTGGACTCAAATTATCTCCATGCCAAATTTCAGCAAAATCGGCTCAGCGGTTTGAGCGTGAAGAGGTAACAGACAGACAGACACACTTTCACATCTATAATATAGTATGGATATACGTAGAGGTGCTTATTTGTTTATGATTGCTCATATTCTTTAAAGATTCTGCATGATTTACTGCCGTACTCAGAGACATTTAATTATGATTATTGATTACTTAACCTTCAATTTAATGAAGAGTTCGACAGATATATATGGGGCTTATGTCAAAATTTTGAATTAATTACATTTAAGCATGGACCGTAATTAATGTTCCACTCTGATTGCGGCAGATAGACAGCTTCGTAATCATGGTTACATTGTCTACATTACATTGTCTGTAAAGTGGCTTTTATACGAAATTAATATTACATGTACCTAGGTAGGTAGAGATAATATTTTATGTCTGAGAATAATTGTTTAAGATTTACGTAGGTACAAGTATCAAAATTCAAATTTTGGTAAAAAAAGGTTTGACGTAAGTTATACATTAAATAAAAATTATGTTTTATTTTAAATAAGTAGTGTGTATTTTTTTTAAAGTTATATTTTTTGAGTTTCGATTTCCTAGGCTTGGCTAACGTCAACAACCAATCAACACCACTGTTAAATAAATAAACTTCTTAAAAACCTCATTTAAACAGGGCGTCAAAGTATAAGTTTAGATTATAATAATATTATATATTATGACCTAAACTGACTTTGCGGACATTTTCCGTGAAAGCAGCTGGCCAGTGTATTTTAACTAATCCACTCTGCGCTGATATTTCACTCTTGCGCGTTTATTAGTTATTTTATTTTCGCATTTCATTTAGTTATTTAATGCAATGTATCGTTTCCAAAGACATGAAAGGAACCATGATGGCGAATGTGTATTCTTTTTTTTGAAATTTTGAAATTCAAATTTGGAATGGCAAAGAACGTCACTTTCAAAACTCAGTTTGTATTTATTTTTTCGATTCCTAAGTATATTAAAAGTTTGCTTGTCTTTCTTTCTTTTTTCATAAAACGCGCTAAAGAGCCAAATCTTAACATAAGCTCTATCTTCTAGATCTAGATACTCTATTATTATCTTTTAACATATTAATTAAATAAGCCATTTACATTAAAATGAAACCAGTAAGAGACACTTTAGTGATTTATCGTTTTTTGATCTTTTAAAAAAACACTCAAAAGGCTATAATTTAAGCCTCTACATTAAGCTTTAATGTGTCGCTATTAAGAAAATCACCATGCAATGTATTAAAATGCTGGTTGCGGCTGATTTCCCTTCTGCGTGTGTGTGACTGTGTACTATAAATATTATCTGATTTGTATGTGTGCGCAGCGCGGCAGACTTCTTGGCAACGCACACTGTTAGGGGCTAGGGCCTTTACACACGGTAACCCTAGTATGCAGTGTCGCGTTTAGCCAGAGCAGGGCCCATAGCAAATTTTGTAGCTAGTTCCCGAACTGGTGGTAGTCATAATTATTGTAGTTGACGATCAAAAAGTATACAGTATATTTTTTTTTACCAAATCGTAAACAAGAAAACTATTTTGATGCAAAACGTTATCATGCTTTCAAAGCACTCGCGAACCGCGGTTGTTGGAGCACAGGACCCCAAGCGCGGGGCCCCTAGCACGTGCTACAAAAGATACACCGAATCCGACCCTGTGTCCAGTTTATTAATAGCATTTAATCTATCACATATAGGGTCTACCACCTCTGCTAGTTTTTAACGATGCGGCGCGCGTAATCACAGGTGATGTACCAATTACATTTTCTGATAAACGCCCGTTTCCTCTGCGGAATGTTTTTTTAATGGCTGCTAAGTCTAGATAATGGCTACCTTGTTTGAACTGCAATGTGGTATAGTCTATTCAGGATTTTAAAATCTGAATAGAGCTTTTTAACCGACTTCCAAAAAGGAGGAGGTTACGTGTTCGTCTGTATATTTTTGTGACAGTTATTTAGAGCTATTTCTTGGCAATGTTTTGGTGAGCAAAACTAATCCACACTGTTTTGTAAAATACATGAAAGATAGTTCACAACAAAAAGATTTAGGTACTTAACTCTATATTTCATTATCAATAATTAATATTTTTTCAATTTTGAATAACCAGGGGTGTGAGTCAAAATGTTTTCGTTTTCGCTTCGTTATAGAATCGCCGATGAAAATGTATGGAATTGACATAAGCGTTCGTTAATATGACGTTGACGTTCGACTCGTCTTATGTCAATTCCATACATTTTGATCGGCGATTCTATAACGAAGCGAAAACGAAAAAGTTTCGGCTATAGGCCCTTATTCTCTATTTAATTCGAAATTGAACTGAAAATTGACTGACTCATAGACATAAATATTACATATAAATCGATGGACTGACTAGAAAGCATCTAGAAATAGCTGATGCAACGGACGTGCCAAGCATTCTCGTTTGCTGCTTTAGCTCTATGGTTTTACGATCAGGCAGTACAGACTACAAGACGCCTAGCAGAACGCTCGTTGTATTACGGTAGTAAACTTTAATGTTGTGTAAGTTTACTTTCTATTAGTGTAAAATATGGTATAATATTTTATTGACAAATTGCTACACAGTATTGAAATGACGCTTATAACTACATAATAATTATTTAAATTTGGAACATTATTTAATATTTACTTTAACATTGTTTATGACCTGCGATTTTTTTGTTTCTAGAGGTTATGACTGTTTATTGCTGTCTTACGGAAAAACTTCTTTCTCTTAATAATCTTTATGTTTTAAAACGAGATAGTGATAATTATGTTGTTTTTATATTTATTGTAATAGTATAGTAGTGATCACGTGAAAAGGATAAAATGCTTGTAGTCATCATTCTTATTGCTCAGATAAAATTATCTCATCAGTAACAATGTTAATTACTCATTAACTCATTACTACATCTTGGTGTTTTGTAATTGTTTGCAAGTGCGTTGTAACGCTGCACTGCTCAATATACTGTAACAAGTTGTCAATGTTTTATCAACTTCGGTAAATTTTTTGCTGAATTTGAACTTATGCAAACTTTTGACATCATGCGTTTTAATTCTGCTTACAGAATTAAAACAGTCAAACAACAAAACTTCATCTGAGTTTTAGAATCTTTATTCAAAGCACTGTAAATCGTGTAGGTGTATAACAGCTATTATAATGTAAAATAAGTTTTAAAACTCCGATGAAGTTTCGTTGTTTGACTGAAAATTACATCGATGTTGAATGACGTCGTCGATTGCCATGTCTTTTTTTTTAAATCGGCTAAGTGCGATTCGTACGCGCGCACGAAGGGTTTCATACCGTTACAGAGTGAAAATAGGGTCCTGGTTTTACGCTTTGGGTACAGAACCCTAAAAATTGACTTCGTAAAGGTTTCATTATAAAGAATCTGCAATCAAACATAAAATTCCTTTTTTGAAAGTCGGATAAAAACGGCAGACGTAAAAATGTCTGAGCAACCTTTTACGAACCCACATATTATATGTTTGTGCTTCACACAACATACTTAGCGAGACGCACGTGGCGTAAACAAATAAATATTATGCTTCGCACTAGACAATTTATCTATGCCTTAGATAATAATTGTCTATGGTATAATTGTCTATGGCAACTAATTACTGGAACTTTTGTATGAGATGCGGAAGTGGACACAATATTTACAATAAAGGAAGCTGGCGGCGCCCTTGAGACCACTCGCCAGGCGCCGCTGCATTTCTGGTTTAGATGTGTGTTACTGGTGCAACCCGACTTTGCTCCTCTAGAAGGCTACTAAACGTTTCAGGCTAGGCTAGTGTTACAAGGGAAGAGCGATCTAAAACGGAAGTCATTCCGGAAAAAAGTTAGAGCTTTGAATTAAGAACACTGCGCATAAACAATATAGAGCTGAACGAATACGGGAGTGCGTCTACAGTGTTTTTGACATTGTTTTAATTTCAGTGCTGAGAATTTTCTTCTAAGTGTTGAATTGATTAGCTTCATGTAATAGAGATAAGCTACGAGCATCCACCCAGTAGTTATTCAATGAAGTCTTTGAGGGAAATGTATGCCTAAAGGTCAATGATTTCATAAACGATGGCACATCTTGGGAGTAAGATGGCTGCATGCAAGGCTACTTCTACATTATTGTATGACTTACAATTATTATGTATGTATATTGATTGTTGACATTGTAAAATTTTAAGTTACAGCATTGTAAATTTTAAAAGATTTTTTTTTCTCACTTTTTTGGTCAAAAAGTGGGCCCCGTGCGAGTTTCTTACGCCGGTTCTTCTCGCCGGGTTAGTTCTCAAACCGATGGTAGGCACCTGTAGTATCAACATTCTGAAAGCATTTTTCAAAAATCTATTCAAAAATAAAACAATTTTTATTTATTTATGCCAAAATTATTTAGCGAGTATTAAGAAATCATAAAATATATCTGTGTGCGGTCGTTTTGCTCACTAACTGCTGTCACTTTAATCAATTAATATTTTGTAATAATTAACTCCATACATTTGCTGTCAAACTATTCATTAAATTATTATAAAGTGTCTCTGATTACGGCCGTTAAAGTCGCAATTAACTAGCTCGTTTTATATATAGAACAGCGTAAGACCTGGTGGCAAAATTAATCAGAGCCAAGGAAACGCGGTAGATTTCATTAAGATACAGCCACCTTTCACCGACCAGCCTATCCGGTGGACGCAGCGCGTTTAACATCTAAGGAACTATTTGGCTTGTGTTCGAACAGTAAAAAAAGTAAAAAATTACAGACAGACAACCATCAGACAACGAAAACTTTTTTTTTTAGCTTTCAGCCAGGTTTAATGACACAGAATTCTTTATTCATCCTTGCAATAATTTAAGCGCTTGCCAATTTAATTTAATAACCTTATCCTTTTTGGAAGTCGGTAAAAAAGTGGCATTTCATTTTCATACAACGAATTCCTTTGCATTCATTGTGGATTGTTTTCGGCCTAGTCCAAAGAAATAACTTGATGTTTGGGGCAAACTATGTACGGGTTCCAACTTCGAATTTCCTTCACGTTAAGAACATCCAATCCGAAATCATATTATTTCTCTCATTGGTACACGCCACTACTTTATATCGAACCGCACCCTTTCAAATGCAAATCAAAGTTCGTTCCGTTAAGCTACCGCGAAAGTCTAAAAATGAAATTCTTTGCAGTTTAAAAACGAGGAAAAATTTAACCGCGGCCAGTGGTTTAGTTTTTTATTTGCTCTGTACACAGGTTTGTTATCTTTTGTTTTATCTGCTCCACAATTTTTTAAACAAATAATCTCGAAGGTGTGGGAGGAATGCTGTCCAGTTAGTACAAAAGTAAACTTTTGCTTTTCGAATGTAAGTAAGAAACAACATAAAGTATATATATTTTCGACGATATCATGTTAAAAATTATGCTCTATTTTCAACAAAATGAATATGACTGTAGTTAATGGAAAATTCTGTTTAAAAAATATATTTTATTAAATGTTTTTGCTGAATAAAATTAACATCTTTTAACGCCGCAATAAAATATGAATATAAATAAACTAAAAAGTAACATACACATCGTCTGTTGGCAAACGTTCTCAAATTGATGATTTGACTTTGAATTATATAAAAATTATTGTTGATAATTTTGTCTTTTACCTTTGATGTGGAATGAGTTATATCATAACACGACATTTTGTGTTTCTTTAATGTTTGTTATAAAAATATTATAATAATGTTGTGTATAGTGCGTTAATCTGAGAATTGGCAAAGGTTTGAAAACTTTGCTAATGCTACCGGATATGATCGGATGTTTATTTTTTTTAATAAAAATATTTACACTTAATCATAGATTTAATATGAAAAACTCAACACTTAATGTTATGGCCGATTTTAAGATTAGCAGGTAGAGTACAAAATGAGTTATGACTATAAGTAGACAATAGCCTATACTAGATGTGTACGGTTCCAGTAGTTCCTAAGATATTCTGTTTTGCGTGTACTAAAGTCGTGAAAAAATATGCTGATTCAGTTTATATTTTTTAAACTTTTTAATAAAATACTCTACCATATTTATGTGCCACTGTATTTCCTTAGTGCGGAGTTAATATACGACATTTAAATTGGTAGCATAATATTGATGAATAGAAGCAGCTCAAATATAGATGTACTAGAAACTAGATGTACCATCAGCCCTGCAGTCGGGTGGTCGGTGTATTTATACCGGGACCGGTTGTGATAAGCAGTCGCCGCCCCGTCTCCAGGCCCCACAGCCCACCATAAATACTGTACATGTACAGTATACAGTCTGTAAACATACAGTAGATAGAGGAGGAACTAAATATTGTAGAAGGAATCAAGGAAAGCTTTGCCTACTGATTATAGGGTGTTTAATATTCTATTTGCCACATAAAGTTAATATACCTAGGCCCACTTGCGCCAATCTGGGTCAAAGATAACTCTGAGTTAAACATCATGTCATCTCTATCACTGACTTGGTGAGTGACAGATATGACATGATGTTTAACTCAGAGTTAACTTTAACCCAGATTGGCGCAAGTGGGCCTTAGTAAAGTTAAACCAGGGTTAATTCTTTTTAATGTGAGTCCACATCGAAAAACGTATGGATAGCAAGCTAAATTTCACTTTATTCCCGACATAAGGAGATATATTAAGTTTTAAAACAGCACCTGTATCGCTGAAATGCACTAAATTTAAACCTCAATGATTTAGTGTTAAATTAACTTTATGTAATCATAAAGTTAATTTTTAGAGTTCCGTACCCAAAGGGTAAACGTTGACAATTTAATCTCATAGAATTCATGTTCAATCGTGCTTGTAAGTGTATACGTAGTTACGTACACATATTTTTACACTCAGATGAAAACAAATTTCGGTTTCGTTTGACAGCTCTATTCCGCTAGGTATATTAACTTTATGATTTGCCACCAGGTGCCGCTATTTAGCCTTAGGGTATATCGTGTCAAACTGCTGTCATAATATGTCACGAATCACGATATGGCTGTAATGTGTCACGACAATATGCCTATTTGACACGATAGACCCTACGACGGCACCCGGTGGAGAATAGAATAACAAACATTCTCATTGGATAGCAATATCAATGATGAGTTAGGTTAGGAGTTAAGACTACAAAACCCAAAAGCGCGCTTAAAGTAAGTATAAGCATAGAGATTAGGGAGTGCTAAAAGTTCTCTCAGGGTTACAGCAATCAGCATAAATTATAGAGAGAGCGCTCAAAGTCTCTTGTATCGTCCGATGTATGGATTTGAAGTTCTATTTTACTTTTACCAGACTTTATTGCTTTATAGATATAACTCCGATGTATGGATATGAATTTTACCAGACTTTATTGATTTATAAATTATAGATAAGTTAATTTTGGACTCCAAAACAGGGACAACCTTAAAGAAAGCGAAGAGGCAAATGTTTGTTTATATTAAACTCTACGAAGCCCCTCGTCAGTAATAAGTACCATACTGACATATTCACTGCTAAATTGTCAACGGGTAATTTAACCCTTACGGCTATTGTAATAAGGTCTATTTGGTACACCAAGTCCGTGCTTGCTTTTCCAACCTTAGTTTATTTATCTGTGTAACAATGTAAAGACTCCATTCAATGTAATATCACCTCTGACAGGACTCTTATGCCAACGAGATAAGGATCAAATTCTGAATAGACTATAGAAACTAATGTAAGTAGGGTACGCCGACAGACATTCAGGCGACAATTACGGAATAAGCGCAGGCGCAAGTTTCATTACATTTTGATCTCAATGTATGGGTTATAAATTATAGTACTACCAATTTAAATGTCACGCATTAACCAAACAGTACAAAAAATGCAATGGTACGATAATTTGGTAAAGCTATTTAGTATTTTGCTTTTTAAAAGCTATTTTACTTGAGTAAAAAAGAATTAAAACTTTTGAATGGAAAATAATGGACTGTACCCGTACCTCGGATTATATTTTGAGAATGTTACATGTTATTTTATTAATAATAAATAAATTCCAAAGGTAAACTTACTCTTATTAGGGCTCGAAGTCATCCAAATCAAATAATACTATGCTAAAAGATCCAATATTTTATTTTGTCCTCTACACTCATAACAAGATATTTGATAAAGTATCACATTAAAACTTGTAAAATAAAAAGAATACTATACTTTATTATACTTTTTGTGTGACATAGGATATTGTATATTTACATTAAATTCACATTTTATATTTTTATTATATTTTATAAAAAATAACCTAATGTCTGGAGAATATTTAAATTTATTGACGATAAATTTAAATAATTGAGTTAATTCGGTTTTAAATATCTCATCTTTACTGACTAGGAAAATTGAATTAAAAAATTATTATGCTTATCAGAAACAGATATTTTGATAAATAATCATAATAATCGGCCAAGTGCGAGTCGGACTCGCGCACAAAGGGACCTGTACCGTTATAGAGCAAAAATAGGCCAAAAATTGTGTTTTTTGTATGGGAGCCCCCCTTAATTTTTTATTTTATTCAAATATTATTATTAATTATTAAACTACAATTATATTTAAGGCCCTCGTGAAAGTTTCAAGTGCTTACCTCTCCTCCCTGAGATCATATCAAAGGGTTTTCGTGGTTGGATACCGCTGTCGATCCTGGCGACACAGGAGATACAGTGGTGGGAATGTGTGGTGGGCCAAAGCCCGTTTAAAAAAAAAGTGCTTACCTCTTATCATTATTGATTACGAGCAAAAGAGGCCAAAAAAATCACGTTTGTTGTATGGGAGCCCCCCTTAAATATTAATTTTGTTTTAGTATTTTTGTTGTTATAGCGGCACCGGAAATACATATTTTCACATCTGTGAAAATTTCAGAACTCTAGCTATAGCGGTTCTTTGTTGAGTTACAGGCTACAGCCTCAAGACATACAGACAGACAGACGGACAGACATCGAAGTCTTAGTAATAGGGTCCCGTTTTTACCCTTTGGGTACGGAACCCTAACAATGGGAAAGAACACGAATAGGTAAATATAAAAATGGTGACTTTCCACCACAGCTTTCCACCAAATAACTTATAAGCCATACCAAGAATTTCACGAATATTTTTACTATTACTTTTAAACCGCGTTTGCCTGTCGCATGAAAAACGATGATTCTCGAAAGATATTATTTCGAAAATTGTTGTTTCTAATACGACAGACTATTCACTATAAATTAAAGTTTTACTTGAAAAATAATTTCCTCGAACGCTCTTTTGCAATAGAAAAAAAAATATGTTTGTAATTTTTGTCCGTTATTTTGTGGCCTATTTATTGTAGCAGAAATCTTAGCATTAAAAATGTATTCTATTTTAGAAGCACTTTCTAAAAACAGAATTCATAGTTCCTAGCCAAAAGGGCGCCGAAGCGTCTGACCTGATGCTTTTTGAAAAAACAATGTTCCATATTTACAATAATTAATACATATTTATAATTTGAATAAATTACGTCAATTTTGTGAACAGGTGTGCGAGATTATTCAAATCAGTTTTTATGGTCTCCGTTTTTTTTCCCATTTGGATCAAATAACATGACATTTATTTCACTAGTGAATTAAATAAAGAATTTATTATGTCATTAAAATTATAATATTTTACTGGAGGTACATTTTTCCCGTAACTTTGTCTTTTAACTATTCATTTATCACCTAGGAACCGTACGTTTTTGAGAAAAAAATCTAATATTGTATAGCTTTAGTTTAGTTACTCAAAGAAAAAGTGTTTCGTTTTTTTTTCCTTTATTTAAGGTCGCTTTGAACAACGAGGTTATCAGCGACCACAAACAATAATTAAAATCATTTATATCAAATTATAAATAAGTATTACAAGATTTGAGGAAACGTAGAACATTACAACACATAATATCAGGATCACTTAAAATTAAATATCTGTCACTACAAAGGTTAAACATCTGTCTTTGTTTCGTTTTAATTAAACGAAAAACTCATGTTCAGTGATTACAGCGTGAAGAGTTTACAGACAGATAGAAATACTTTAGCATTATATTATTATTGTGGATTAGTTCTTGTATTTTGAAGTTTTTTTATGTTTAACATAATATTATGACTTTTAAAATGTCACCTAACAAACTTGACTTTTTTATATTTTAGGTATACTTAACAAAATTTAATAAATATTTTGCAATTAAAAAAAAAACAATAATAAAAACCCGCAAAATATAATCCGTAGCTCAGGATTTCGTTTAAAAAAGTGTTTTTTAATTTGAGAGGGTTTGGTGTCTCGTTGATGTCTTTTCTATAGAGATAGTATAAAGTAAGCAAATTGGTACTTTGATCCTTACTCAAACGAGGCTATACTAGTTCATAGTATACACAACCTACACAGCGTATAACTATGCAAATTACGTATAATAATAAGTATATAATTTTTAAATATTCTTTTATATTTAAAGACTGTTCTTTATTTTACTACTCTTTAAAAATAGCACTTAAATTGACTTCTCTGCCGATAATTGTATCAATCACATCAGTAAGAAGACTAAGAAGACATCCCTCCGCCTGAGGGTCGAACGTCTGCAGTCTCGCCACAAGGTCAACTTCAGTTCCTTTGTGGTGAGAGTACCGACGCATCTTCTGTCGACCTTTGAGGCGGAGGAATTCTGGCCGACTGATGTGGTCCACCGAAGGTTCCGGGGGAGACTCCGGAATGAAGCGCGCGTCACGTCGCCGTTAACTCGTGATAAAGTGTAGTTATTAAGATTATAATTCATATTTGTATCTCTGTAAAGTAGTTATTTCACTACACTAAATTTAGAAGTTCTAAATAGGATAGGAGAAAGAAGACAAATTAGAAGCTACTTATTCCACTTGTCCTAATTTAGTAACTAAATCAGTTGCACAGATTAAAAATCAGTTGTGACGACGCGGCGATTTTGGCCAGACGTCTTCATAATGGCTCCAGTTCTGTCAAACCAACAAAAAATTGGTCTTCTCATAGGCTTAGCTGTTGGCTCAATGAAAATCAAAATAAATAAAAGGCGATGGTTGAAAGAATTTTTGCTCCACGAAAAATTATGAATCATGAACTTTCTGAACTACTTGGAACCAGCAGACTTTAGAAATTAATTATGAATGGATTCCAGATCGTATAACATAAAATATATTGACTTTAATACAAAGGTTGAAACCATCTGGCAACACCGATTTAGTCAGTTAGAAGCCACATTTTTGCCGATTTAGTACATTAATTAGGATCCTAGCTTTCTAAATTTTATTCCACTTCACTAAATTTAGTGACTAAATCATTTAGATTTCTAAATTTAGTGTAAATAATTATAACGCAAAGGTCGGAGCAGGGGGGCTACTAGCACATAGCGTAAACAATCCGACCAAATTCCGACATTATTGCACACGTCATAATATCTTAATACTGTCAGAAACGTTGTCAACCATTGATCTTAACTTTTTGTTTACTGTCTATAAAAACCATAGACTTATAATATTATAGGTTTATGATAAAAACATTGATAATATAATTATGACAATGATGCTGGAGGTAGCGATGATGATGACAGTTCAATGCACTATCAAGGGCGCGTTCCACTTGGCGTTGAAAACGATCAAAACGCTAAAAATAGGAAGCATTTTCAGCGTTTTGATCGTTTTTAACGCCAGGTGGAACGCGGGGCAAAACGACTGCAATTAAAATAGCAAAAAATGACACAAAATGATGATTGTACACCGGAAATTTTGAGCATATTTTGTGTCTTAGAGATAAAATTTATTACCTGAGTTTACTCATATGACGATAAGTCTAAACTGACAAAGTCACGACTCGCGATGTCCTAATGATATAAACAGTATATTATAAGTCTATGACATAAACGTACAATTATAGTTTGCATGCGTGCTTTATAGAGAACAGCTTATTTTTTTTTACTTTTATTAATTGAGCAAGTTTGTGTTTAATTATAATTAATAAATAGGCTAGCGATCACCTGATGGTACCACAAAGTATGGAAGGTCTAGACGCATCTCAACTTCTGAAATTTTCACAGATTGTGTATTTCTGTTGCCGCTATAACAACAAATACTTACTTAAAATAAAATTGATATTCAAAGGGGGCGCTCATTTAAAAAAAACACATTTTTTGGCCTATATTTGCTCTTTAACGGTACGGAACCCTTCGTGCGCGAGTCCTACTCGCACTTGAGCGATTTTTGTAAATGCAACGGTAGTTTTTAAAAAAATAATAATTCAGAGACCAACATTGTGAAACCCGATCTTGTTCATTTATCCGTAAAGACCAATGAGCTGGTTGCTAACCTGATTTGACATTTGTTAGTCACGCTGAGAATATGACAACCTTTTCGAGTGTAGATCTGAGGTAAGTATTGTTGTAACTTGTATTAATATCCAAGATTTAAATTTTTAGACCAGACGATGCTCGCAGCTCCACTAGTGTAATAATCGGCCAAGTGCGAGTAGGACTCGCGCACGAAGGGTTCCGTACCATTATATAGAAAAATTAGGCCATAAATTGAGTTTTTTGTATGGGAGCCCCCTTGATTTTTTAGTTTATTTAAATATTATTATTAATTATTAAAGTACACATAAAACTAAGGATTATGTGAAAATTCAAGTACCTACCTATTGCTATTTTTGATATAGAGCAAAAAAGGCCAAAAAAATCACGTTTGTCGTATGGGAGCCCCACTTGAATACTAATTTTATTTTGTTTTTAGTATTTGTTGTTATAGCGGCAACAGATATATATATAATCTGTGAAAATTTTAAATCTCTATCTATTACCGTTCTTGAGTTACAGCCTGGAGACAGACAGACAGACAGGCAGACAGACGGACAGATGGACAAACGGACAGACGGACAGACAACGAAGTCTTAGTAACAGGGTCCCGTTTTTACCCTTTGGATACGGAACCCTAAAAATGAAATCCCGCGGTTATTGTACATTTTGTCAGAGTAAAAGTATCCTAATATATGTCCTTCACCACGGTCTACTCTACGTCTATGCCAAATTTTATCAAAATCGGTCCCGTAGTTTCGAAGCTTACTCAATGCAAATAAACAATATGTTTTTCGTATTTGTAATAATTATAATTAATTGATATATTACTATTAGATTACTCTTGTATCATTAAATATAGCTATAACTCAAATAATTGTACTTGTAACTCTACTTATGAAATCTATGTATGACAGATTTTAGCCAAATCGTTATCGATTTTATCGGAAGTGTCAAGGAAATTACGTGAGCCAACATAAGAGGTATTATGCTTATCCTGGCGTGATTCAGCAATAACATTTAAATGTTGATTGATTGACATTATGAAATGCAACTTTTCTAAACTCTCTATTAACTTAATGCTAAGTACTCACATACGGTTTTACTCGATAGTTTTACTTCAAATCGAGTAAAATTACTGTGTGGACCGCACAACTCACAGCTTGAAGGCTCGCATCGAGCCGGCTCGATGGAATCAAATAAATCTTATTTACTTCGAACTTACTCGACTCCAGCAGTCGAGCTTTAAAAGCCATACTCAAGCGAGTGAGCACAATAATTCATAATTTTTACTCGATTTGGAGTAAAACTATCGAGTAATACTGAATGTGTGGACGAAAGCCCGAGCCGTGGTTTTTACTCTACGTGATCGCTCGCGGCTCGATCAAGTAAAACCGTACCTATGTGAGTAATTAGGATAAGATAGTAGCGATTGAACGGAAAGACATACTGCCGCACATGTATATTAATTACTTAATTGTAATTAAATAAAGAATTTGACATAAGCCCCATACATTTTTTGTCAAACTCTCCATTAAATTGAAGTTTAATCATCATTAAAATATGTCTCTGAGTGCGACAGTTTTTAATACGTTTTGATCGTTTTGAAATCTTACATTATATATTTTTCAAATTAGTGGTTCTAGTTATTGGCAGTATTTAAGTATATAGGGCTATGGCATAATAGGTAAGTATTTCCTGATTCGATCTAGACATAGGGTCAATTCAGAGCGCAACGCGACGCGTAGATATGCATTTCTAGATTTGTATGGATTTGACAGATTTGCAAGACGTCTTACGCTCACGAAATCTGTCAATTCAGTACAAATTATATATTAATATAAATATATATTATATAATAAATAATAATTATAATACAAAAAAACTTACGGAAATATTGTCATAAAGCAATGAAGGTAGAATTAAATAATATACAATAGCTATTGGCTTTGTAAAAAATAAGTTGATTACTAACGGGTGAAATTGTAAAAAAATTACGAATGCATTCCTTCACATGAAATGTTTTGGCTTTAACCCGTTAAATGCCTTCTTTAATTTATTCCGAAATAGTGACACTTTTGCCTACTGTCACTGTAAATTTTGGAATAAATTTTGCTGTATTATGAAAAGTGTCATCGTCATTTCAATCAGTTTGTCATTGGTTAGTTATCAAATTGTTAGTGTAATTCTGTATAAAGCCTTAGAAAAGAGAGAGGCTGTTATGTAGAGTCGATTTCACTAAGATTTTATATTAATTGTCATAAAATTTTGAGGTCAATTATTTCAATTCATAAGAAAGAGCTAAATATTTTGAAAAGTACTATACTTTCCCTTACTTTTATATAAATACTTACATGCAAAAAATATATTACAAAAGATATTCATAAGTACTTACTACTTATCTTTCTCTTCTTTTATCTTTTAGTCGCCGTATTCACGTAACGTAGATAAGATAACAGAACGTACAACATAATATTTTCTTTTTTGTACCTATAATTTTGGCTTAGGTTTTACGTCAAAAGTTTAAAAGTCAAGGACGTCAAAAATTTACGCGCTATTTTTTTTAAAGTAAAAAAACCGACTTGAAACCTGAGCCGGCCAGAAAGGAACCTTATCACTCAATCAATAAAGGTAAATAAACCCTTATAAACAAGCGAGTGCGTATCGCACGCAAATCTACGAGCTGTCAAAGTCGCCCGCGACCGTCGGCCACGGAGTTCCCGCAAGGAGGTTACTCGTGTGCACGGCGGCCGGTTACGTGGTGTAAAATGAATTTCTACTCACTTTTAAATCCGATAAAGACGATGAACACACAAACACTTTCGCGACGGCGTAACACGGGAGTCACTCACGAGAGGCGTGCGGTAGACGCGGCCGGCGGATGTGGTTTGAGCCGGCGACGGCCGCTATACGCGTATATTGCGGCGCGGCGCGGCCTGCCATTGGCCGGTCGGCGGCGCGCCCGCTGCTGCCGCACTTGCCGCCGCCGCTACGTCACGCGGTGGAAAGCCTGATACATTTTTTATGCGGCCGCGCTGACATGTTAAGTTTTTTTTTTAAATAACCGTTCGTTAGTCTAGTTTTTTGAGTGCGCTTTTTGTCGCATCTTTCGTTTCGTGGGGGATAATCGTTCATATTTTTTATTGTTTTTTTGTTACAAACTGAAATGGTGAACTTGGGTGGTGAACTCGGGAGGTGACCGTCGCGAGTGACGTCACCGCTGTGACGTCACGCTGACTCGACTAAAACGAGTTTTGGTGGCCTAAATACTTCGCGCTCTGAAAACCCTCAAATTATAACCCTCCATCTGAAGTCAGGTAGAAAATACCAGAGCCTTCGTGAATGTAGAGTAGTGCTAAGAAAGCAGAATTTATTAATAAACTTTACAATAATTGCCTCTGCATAAAAAATAATTAATAAGTTCTACTTTTTTATTGATCAGCGCATAATCTAATTTAATAGTGCCCCTCAAGATTAATAAATCCGTCAGTTGGAAAAAAAATACAAGGTTAGCTATAAATTCTCTACAATCGTAAATGTTCCACCGCATTTTCCCTGTGCAATAATTTTATTACCTTTCTATTTTTCTGTTTGTCACCGATCGCGTTTTTAATTGAACTTTAAATGGCCAAGGAATAAACCGTTTGACGTCATAAAACTTGAAATCATGAAATATTGAAAAAACCCCACTTTTGTTAATAGTTTTTTTCCGAACGCACCGGACGTAGGTAACGGGAAAAAATATACAATTAAGATAAACAAAGTATTTATTAATTGTAAAAAATTGTGTACGTACGTACCTACCTACTTAATCAAAATTATTATAATAAATTGGACTCAGAACTATTATTTTCGGTAAACACAGCCACCTTATTTCAAATTATTGTAATAATCTAGAAAATTTAAAATGAGATCTAAAAAAATCGGCCAAGTGCGAGTCGGAATCGCGCACGAAGGGTTCCGTACCATTATAGAGCAAAATTAGGCCATAAATTGTGTTTTTTGTATGGGAGCCCCCCTTATTTTTTTATTTTATTTTAATATTATTATTAAATATTAAAGTACGTCAAAGAACTAAGGATTTTGTGAAAAATTCAAGTACCTACCTGTTGCCATTTTTGATATAGAGCAAAAAAGGCCAAAAAATCACGTTTGTTTTATGGGAGCCCCCCTTAAATATTCATTTTATTTTATTTTTAGTATTAATTGTTGTTATATCGGCAACAGATATACATAATCTGTGAAAATATAAAATCTCTAGCTATTATCGTTCTTGAGTTATAGCCAGGAGACAGCAAAAAATGCCAAAAAATCAAGTTTGTTGTATGGGAGCCCCCTTAAATATTCATTTTATTTTATTTTTAGTATTTGTTGTTATAGCGGCAACAGATATACATAATCTGTGAAAATATCAAATCTCTAGCTATTACCGTTCTTGAGTTACAACCTGGAGACAGACAGACAGACGGACAGACGGATAGACGGACAGACGGACAGACAACGAAGTCTTAGTAATAGGGTCCCCTTTTTACCCTTTGGGTACGGAACCCTAAAAAAGAAAACATTTTCAGCCCTATCAAAACTGTGACAAAATAATGAGATTATCATGAAAAAATTTTGTGGCATTCGATAATCGATAGGTTAAGTAAATTTTTCAAACAATCAAAATATTTTAAGAAAGTTTTAAATTTATTTTAGACAATTTTATTGTTTAAAATCAATTTTTTTAGATTTTCCATTTAAAATATTGGGATGTTGTCTATTAGTATTCTACAGTAATGTACATAGAGGTATATTAGTAGATATTATCGTAAATGCGGGTGCAAAATACTGAATTGGTGTCACACTATGACATACATACTACAAATTGGTACGGGTCTACCTGTAGTTTTCCAGATTACAATACTATCTAAAATTTAAAAGTTAGGACAGGCTACGAGTTACGACGTGTATTTGGAAGAATAAAGTTCAAAAAAAGTTACGTTGCTTTTTTGGCGAGCCCTTTTTCGCTCGCAAAAAAAGTTTGGTCAAGCTAGGTTCACGCCGTGACGCCACGGATCTCGGAAGTCAGAATTCCAATTACGAGCTGTACTGGGCTCATAGCGTTACTTTAGCAATGATATTATAATAAAACTGTATTGAAATTTGTTTGGGTTACGTCAAGTCAAATTGTCGCGATCTATCGGCTAGTATTGTTGTAACTCGACTAAATTACTTTGGTCCTTATTTGGCTATGAAAAAATTCATCTTCTAGCATTTTTCCAAAACAATTCCAAACTAAAGCGTCATGTCTCAGCGCAGGTATTTCAGTAATTAGCACAGTTTTCCGCTAAAACCTCCATAGGTCGACAGTTCCATGAATCAGCTATAGGAAATATTATGCAACTATGTCCTAGCTATGACGGTTTGATTTAATGATTCGATTCAAAGGTGAGCGCTAGGCGAGTAAGCAGAACTCTCAAACAATTATAGTCGCCGAGATCATAAGTATAGCCACAATATAAATATTATACAGTAAAGCAACACAGATATTTTCTTGTCCTCTCAAAAATTCTAGTGATCATGACACTTCATTGCTTTACTACCTCGAGCCTGTCTGAAATTACGCCAATGTGTGCTTCCGCCCGATTTAGACGGTCTAGGTGTCTATTATTATGATGTAATGTATCTTACTGTATATTACTAAGATTTATTTATTTATTATAGATTCTTACAACTATCATTACAGACTAATATCCAATTAATTCATGTTTATCATATGACAGATAGTGCCACTTTTGTGAACCCAATCAAAGGACCAATGGGCGCGTATTTTAATACGTTTGTTCTAGAGTGTGGCGTCACGAACAGCTCGGGAGACCGCCTCCGCCACACATACCTATCGGGGACGTTCAGTGCCAGCCATTGCAGTAGACCCGGATAAATTAATTTGCCACGCAACACTTTTAACATGAAGCACGCCAAACTCAAGTCCCTCCTGGTCTCCAACTTGTTGTATCCGACTATGCCTAACACAAACAGTGTCGGATACATCAGCGGGTAGAACGGATACACTCCATACAGTTTTAAGTATAGAAAACGCATATACTTGTTTTGAATGCGCTCCAGCATGAGCTTGTACTTGCTCTTGTGTGGGGCCCACACAGCCGCGTTGAACTCTAGCTGACTTCTCACGAAGGCATCGTATAACGCTGTTATCACCCTAACATTCCGAAATGTCGCGGATCTTCGTAGTACAAAGCCTAAGCGTCGGTATGCCTTCTTACAGACTTTAGAAACGTGATCCCGAAAGTACAGCTTGTCATCCACCCGGACGCCGAGATCCCGCACAGACTTTTCCCTCGACAAAGTAATATCATTTACCTTGTAGTGTAGTCATGAATCAGGGGAGACCTTTCTCGGCTAAACGAAATGACCGAAGATGGATGTTGGAAGACATTTCTCCTTGCAATTATTATCCTTACAGATCAATCAGTCTCTACAAATATTCTAAAACTAAAATTATTGTTTTTCGATGTTAGTGGATCGCAGTCACATTGGCCCCAATGGGGCACTTACATTAGAGACATTTTATCGCTCGATAGGGCCTGTCTTTACAGTCAATGTCTAAATATCGGTCCAATACTTGGGATTCTGTTTCGTAGCCCAATTTCCGTGGAATTCGGCACACCTTGCAGTATTTAGAGCTTAGCTTAGCCGCATAGTGCATGCCGACTTAGACCTACATATTTTGTTAAAAGCTCACTTTACGTTGCAACGGTCAATAGAACATTAGTTTATCTATACTTACATACAATAAAACTGTAGAAATGTGAATTCTGTACATTAAAGATATTCAAAAAATAATAAGCGGGGGGTGTTACTAGATCGCTATAGAAGCCAAAAATGTGGTTAGTTTTTTGTCTGTCTGTCTGTCTGTCTGTCTGTCTGTCTGTCTGTCTGTATGTTTGTTCCACTATCACACGAAAACTACTGATCCGATTTGAATGCGGTTTTCGCAGATATATTTTTCTTCTTCCAACTTAACATCTGGCGTATAAAAATTTTTCCCCCCACCCCTCTAAGGGAACGAAAGGGGGGTTAGATTTTGTATTAAACTTTTTTCTTTAACACGAAAACTACTGATCCGATTCGCTTTCGGTTTTCGCGGATATATTTGTCTTCTTCCAACTCAACATCTGGTGTATAAAAATCCCCCCCCCACCCCTCTAAGGGGACCAAAGAGGGGGTAAGATTTTGTATTAAACTTTTTTCTTTAATGGAGTTACGTCATATTATTAACTGTGTTTTCCAACTTAACATCTGGTGTATAAAATTTTCCCCCCCACCCCTCTTAGGGGACAAAAGAGGGGGTAAAATTTTGTATCAACTGATGAAGTAGAAATACTTTATACTTATGGCAAAACAACGTTTGCCGGGTCAACTAGTTTTACATAATTGTGTCTTTAGTCTCCCTTACTTTATAATAAAATTAATATTTAAATAACGCAAAATATAAACTAGTAGCTACCCAATACAAGGTCCATGTGTGTTACATTGGAAAGGCAACCTATAAACAAGGATAAAACATTGAATAGCGCATCTTTATGTTACTAATTACTAGACATCGGATTATATTATGCATTTGCATATTTTAATAATGCTAATAATTTCATAATTATGCAAATATGCATATAATAGAAATTTTTAGGCGATGGTGCATATTATGGCAAATTTTCGTTGATAGTGCATATTTCGGTCATATTATGTTCTCGTAGTCTCCAAACTATCATGACACACACCGAGACCACTAAACAGAGGTACGATAGATCAAAACACTTAAAAATGTGTCTCCATCCCGTTTTAAAAAATGAAATTCACTCGATCGGGCCTAAGTTTGTACTCTATGTTTCTAGAAGCAAACATTTTCTTTGTAGTTGGTAAAATTAGTAAAAAATTTGAATTAAGTACTTACTTAGTTAACGATTTAATAAACTTTCATGAAATGTTGGTAGAAAGTTATTAATGTTGTAACCACCGGATAACTCTTCAAAAATAATAAAATTTAATCATAAATGACTTTTGATTGTGCATAATATTTTGTGCATATTTCTGCCATTTTTCGTGCCTATTTGCATGCATATTTCGGCACTTTGATCGTGCATAATTATGATATAATCCAATGTCTACTAACTAATTACTTTTTCATTGATTTCAATTAAAGTTATAAGATATAAGAATATTTAAATATTATACTTATGAAGCTTTAAAACTTTTGTTGTATACCGCTATGAAAATAGAATTTTGAAGAGGGTTTTTCCAAATGTATATCGAATTAATTAAAAAGGAATTGTTCTTCGAAATATGTGGAAATTGTCTTATCTCCAATGAATTTAAAATTTTGTTAGTCTCGCTAAAACTTAACCGATTTAGCTTATTTTGGTTTTGAAATATTCGTGGAGGTCCAGAGGAAGTAATTAACATTAGGGTGGAAGAAACTAGCAAATGCATTTTGAGTAAACTCTGAAGATAATATTAAGTAAGTATTTTTTTTATTGCAGCAACCATTCTTCTTGAAAAAAAAAACAGTTGTTTCTGAATACTAACATTTCCGTCAGTTTTCACCTGAAATCTATTTTCGGCAGTGTTAACGAAGGTGTTAATTTTCGGAAAATCTTCTTAGTCACTATCGTTTCATCGCTAAGCAAACATCATTACATACAAGCGAATCATTAATGAAAAGTGAAGAAAATGCAAATTAAAGGATTATATAATCAGGGCGAGCGAAGCGAGCTCTAGTATATGATATTATATTATCCCACAACCTGAGCACTTTTGTTATCAAGCCTAATGCCTATTGATTTGTACTTTAATACCTCGATTAGGGTAATCGCAGACACAATTACCTATAGCTTTTCAATTGTTATGCGACCCGGGTGCTGCTTGGGGATTGATGGGTCAACATACTAATTTTATTTATACAGTGTAAAAATAAGTGATAATACTTTAGGGTGTGTACGTATTCCTTGTAGAGAGTTTACTGTGAAAGTAGCAGCACTGAAAGACGATTTTTTTTGTCGCACTCTAGATTACATTGACATGAAAAGATGTGCCATAGAGCAAAATAATATACTGAAGATGTGCTCAAGCGACACTTTAAAAAACGGCGACGTTGGTTCTAAATTTTGGCTGCCCGCTACTTTCTTCAACCCGTAATTAGCTGTAGCGACTTGGCTAAGTGCTCCGACCTATATTTATGAGTCATACATAAATAAGTATGTACATGTGTTATAATCAGATAAACATATTTTATTTTTATTTATAATTTATTGTGCACAGGAGAACATAACAATATAACAGTTTACACAGAAAGACGACACAAAGGATCTGCTTATTTCTAAAAGAAATCTCTTCCAGCAGCCCTACGGAGAGAGATAGGATTAAAACAGCAGATAGGACGTGCACGAATATGATTACATAAAAATATACATAATATATGCTCGTTAAAAGTTAAACTAATACTATACTAAAACGACGAAATATAATATATAATATACAAAATAACAAAACAAATAAATAATAAAATAATTCAAATGCTATATTTATAAAATATAATAATGTACGTAACTATAATAAATAAATACTATATGTATATATAATACCGGTACTTAAATGGATAGAGATTCAATATAGTGCTCTTTCAATCGACGTTTAAAAACAGCAATGGTAGGACTGTCACGGATGGTGTGAGGGAGCGAGTTCCACAATCTGACAGCATGAACAGTAAAGGAATAGGAGTAGAAATTGGAACGATGGGAGGGGAGGGAGAGGTTTGACCGGACGTTGGCCCTGCATGGGAGATCGGGAGGGCGAGAGAAGTTGAAGCGGTCAAGGAGGTATGGAGGAGAGAGAGGATTATACAGGATGTTGTAAAGCATGGAAAGGATATGGGAGTTGCGACGGAGACGGATAGGTAGCCACTTGAGTTTGGAGCGATAGGCCGAGATGTGATCATACTTTCTCAGACCAAATACGAAACGTATGCAGGTATTCTGTAAACGCTCCAATCTCGTTAACTGCTCTTCGGTGGCGTCAAGGTAGCAGGAGTCGGCGTAATCAAGGATGGGAAATATGAGTGTCTGGACAAGGAAGATTTTGGTGTGTATGGGTAAAAAGTTTTGGAGGCGCCTCAGCGTGTGCAATGAGTAGTGCACTTTCCTGCTCACTTCAGTGACTTGATGATTCCACGATAGGTTACAGTCCAGGATTATGCCTAGGTTTTTGGCGGAATCAGTGTAATTAATTACGGTACCATTATAAATAACACTAGGCACGTCACCTAATCGTTGAGTCATATACCTGCTGCCAATAATCATGGCTTGCGATTTCGCAGGATTGACTAGTAGGCCGAATGACTTGGCCCAATTTGCTATGCGTTCAAGATCTGAGTTGATATCGTTAACCATAGATTGAATATCCGAAAGGTGCGAATGACGATAAATCTGCAAGTCGTCCGCGTAGAGATGGAAGTAAGATGTTATTATAAGAGTGATATTATTGATAAATATTGAGAAAAGAAGAGGAGAGAGAACGCCACCTTGAGGCACTCCTGCGTCAAGATCGGACCAGTCCGAGACAGCCTCCCCAGAGCGGACTCGCTGTGAGCGTCCCCGGAGATATGAATCAATCCAGTTTATCACGGAAGAGGAGATGTTAAGGGAGCGAAGGACGAATAGTAGGATATCGAAGTCAACAGAATTAAACGCACTGCTAAAGTCAAGTAACACCAGTAATGAGACACATTTGTTCTCCAATGCAAGGCGTAGGTCATCAGTGACTTTTAGCAGTGCTGTCACAGTACTGTGACCGGGACGGAAACCGGATTGGAAAGGGGAAAGCAAATGATTGGATGATAAGAAATGGGAAAGCTGTTTATGTACAATATGTTCAAGTACTTTGGAAAGGTAAGGTAATATGGAGATGGGTCTGTAATGGGATAAGGAAGAGGGATTAGGGATTTTGGGCAAGGGAATGACATCAGCACGTTTCCATGCCGAAGGAAAGCAGCTCGTTGCCAGGGAGTAATTAAAGATATGAGTGAGAACTGGCAAGAGTTCAGGAAGGGAAAGGGATAACATGCGGGAGCTGAGGTCATCATTGCCTACAGCGGTAGATTTTATAGCTGCCATGTGCTTGATGACATCATCCTCAGTGATAGGTGTAAATGAGAACTCGGCGCATGAAGGGAGAGGAGAGGAAGAGAGATGGGATAATGTGCGCTGTTTTGTAATCCGATCAATGACTACAGGAGGCCGAGAAAAGTGAAGATTAAGATAATTTAGGTCTAAGGTGTTATCTAAGTGCGATGAGGACTTTCCTACTCCCAGTGTAGAAAGAAATTTCCAAAGTTGGGATGGGTTGGTATGATCTATGGACGAATGTATGTGGCGTCTTTTGGCATCTCTACACAGACGACTGCAAAGATTCCGGAGATACTTGTACTTCTCAAAATTCTCGTCAGACGGTCGCTTTCTGTAACGATATAAAGCTCGATTGCGCTTGGCCATCATAGCTCTGATATCCGACGTTAGCCATGGTGCTGGCGCGTGCTTAATTTTAACTCTTTTAAGAGGGGCATGCTTGTTGAAGATGTTAGTTAGTGTTTCAGTTAGCATCCTGACCTTAAGGTCAATATCACTAGCAGAGTAGACAGACGACCAGTCAGTATCACTTAAATCACGTTTGAGGGCCTCCAAATCTATGTTATTAAGACTACGAAGGAAATGATATTTAGGTTTTCGACGGGGAGGTTTAATTTTAAAAGAGAGAAAAACCAAGTCATGGAAAGAGAGATTGGAAGGGAATTGGCCGTGAGAGACAATGAGGTCAGGGGAGGAGGTTATGAGAAGATCTAAAAGGGAAGCGGTACAATTTGGGGCGTGATGGGTTGCTGCGAGCGGGAGAATGCTAAGGTTGAGGGACGATAATAAGGAACGGAGCTTAAAGGCACGGGCGTCGGATTTCAGGAGGCAAGTATTAAAGTCACCCGTAATTACAATGTGTTCGTAATTCGGACAATGTGTGGCAAGCTCAGATTCCAGGATACTGAAGTAATCTATACGTATGGATGGGCTATAGACCACACAAAGCAGAATAGCTTTATGATGTAGGGTGACTTCAACACAGAGGAATTCAACGGAGGTGGAGTATCTATTAGGGGAAGCTGATATGATTTTATATTCGATGTCACTGCGCAAATAAACGGCAACTCCACCCCCACCTTTACCCACGCGATCGTTCCGAATCAACTTGTACCCCGGTATAGCGAAAGCAGCAGATACAAGAGAGGGCTTTAGCCAAGATTCTGAAATGCAAATGGCAGAGACAGGAGAATCACTAAACATTTCCAGAATATCGGCATAGTGCTGCGGTATGCTTTGAGCATTAACGTGTACAATATTGAAGTTGCTGGGGAAGGAGGAAAAGGAACTTAATAACTGTTCATGAGCAGAAAATGAAGATGGTGAGCCATCACCGTTGTCAAGACTGAGAAAACTGTTAGACGTCGAAGAAGAGCATGAGAAAAAGTCCTCATTCAATTCGATTGATTCCATAGAACTACCAATATATAATAAATATTATAAACTACAATAATAATAAATATAATATAATAAAATATAAATAATAATAGATAATAATATTATGATGAAATATATGTATAAGTACTTATGTAAAATAAATATGGCAATTAACTGTTTGTACTTAAAATAATTATTAAACCCATCCATGCTCACCGCAGTGATGAAGGAAGAAATATACACACTTAACAAAACTTGTACAACGAGAGAGACAGAAGAAAGTCACAATATCACAAATCATTTTAAATTACAGAATAAACAAACTAACAAAATATGTAACAATAAAAAGTGTATAGGTTATTGCCTTACCAGTTACATTCTAAACATAAAAAAAAAACTAAGACGAATGACATTGACAGCTGTTGGCAGCATGTCACTTGTCACTTGTCAGATGTCATCTATCAAAGCACTAAGCAAAGAAAGCAAACAAAATTTTCAAACTACAAGCAATTTAACATAAAATTTAAACAAAAGCAATGGACTACCTTAAAGCAGTAATTAACTTAATTGTGATATTACAAAAGGGTACGACAAAACACACTAAAAAGCTAGGATACGCCCCCGACAACCGTCGCTGTGTCTGCGCAATGACTTATGTTTTTCTAGCGCGGCGGGTTGAGGATGCAGCTCTGCTAGATGTCTTATTATCACTACTAGGCTTTGGTACCTCACCAAGACCACTCCTAGTAGAACGGGAAGAGACAGCCTTAGCGTCTTTATCGGCGGGGAATGCGGCCATCAGCGTTTTAAGCTCCTGCATGCATTCAATCTTCCGCCGAGATTTATCTGGCAAGGCAATTGCAATCTTCCCCTCCGCGGACCAGCAGTTGCGTATTCCGAAATGCTGTCTTGCAGTCATAAAAACTTGATGCCTCGACTTGGTTAGGAACTCGGAAACAACAATGCCACTGCTCTTAAGTGCTGTCTTGGCATCCCAAACCAAGCGACGCTGCTCCAGGTCCTTAAATTTAACTAATACAGCACGGGCTTTCCCTTTTGGAGATCCAAGGCGATGGCATGAATGGAGATCATTACTTGTAAGGTCAGTTATATCCATATTGCTGTTGATTATATTAGTAATGACACTTAGTAGCTTTTCATCTTTGGTTTCAGGGATGCCGTGGAATAACAGTATGTTCTTGCGAAAGTAAGTTTCGTGTCTGTCGAGACCAAGAGTGAGAAGATCCAGCTGAGTTTTTAATTTTGAGAGAGTTTGCCAAATAAAATTCTTAAAATTGAGGAACTCACTACTGAGGCTGGAGAGATCTGGAACAGAAGGCTGGGAAGCAGTATCTTGAAGTCGCTGCTCATATGTATCCATCCGTGACTGGAATAACTTTGCCAATTCCTCCATATTGGCGGCGAGTTGCGATGACATATCCATTTTCTTAGTGATATTGTTGAAGGTGATGTTAGTGCTTAAGTAGTGCAGTGTTAAATTATGTGGCGAGCAAAAGAGGGGTTCAAAGCTTATAAAATATTAAACATAGAGTGATTTAAGAACTGTAAGTATTTTTAATTTAATATTAAAATCCCGAGTCTACTTAAGATGTTATTGCCTCGCCTACCCGCAAAAAAAAAATAATAAACATACATAAAGTCCTTATATAACATTACGTATATAAGGCACAATTTGTTTCATAACAAAGGGTATCAGCTGTTAAGAAACCTTAACGATAAGGAAGTGATAATAGGAGGACGCAGAATATCAACACCCCGTATCACATGTAACGTCATAGTAGTAGGTCACGCGCTCACTAGATCAGTTTGATTTTGATTATACAGGGTGATGCTGAATTTTTAACTTTTTAAAAGCGAGAAGCATCCTATATCGCAAGCTGTGACGATATAAAAAGGGGTTTTGTGCTTACTAGTTTAGCTCCAGAATATGATTATACAGAGTGATGCAAAACTATATTTGGAACTTGTTCATTTTACACGGGATTTTTCATTTTTCATCCCGTGTCACAACTCACAAGTGACGTTGTACAAAGCGTCGTTAAAAATATAAATTAAATTATTTTACGTTATTATTGAATATTTGGTATTTGTAGAGAAAATTACACGGGAATTTTAACTAGGTGACACAAAAATAATAAAATATCAAAAATGCCGGCTGTATTTTTTAAGGTGAACTAAAGTTCACCCTAAAAATATGTATATTATATTATTTGTTTAAGATATATAAAAATAGACATTTCCCTAAACAATCACGTGAATTTCACCTTGCTTATGTACAATATAAACTGATACCACTAATACATAACACAAGAAAGTAAATAAATAGTTAATCTTGTGATACGACTTTGTATGTTTGTCTTCTGCGGTACAACTGATACATTTGACGTGTGTTTATGAGTCACAGCACTGGTATTGTTTGTAAATTAAATATTATGTTATAAACATCAGCTTTTTAGCCCCCGATGAAAAAGTGGAAGCAAATTGTCACGCGAAGACTGATAATTTTTTGGTAAAAAAATCTCTTATTATCCGAGACTCAAAGTACTTTCGTACCCCTTATCCAAATTAGTTCAGTGGCTTAATCGTGAAAAGGTAACAGATCGACGCACTTTCACATCATTGCATAATATATAGTATAAAAGTTAAAACAGTCACTTTTCGCTGTGTCCGCTCCCTAATCCCTATATTATATCTTTACGTACAACTGCGTAGGCAACGGATTTTGGTGACATTTTTTTGTAGAGCATGGGCATAGTATAAAGAGGGGAAGTAAGTTATCTTCATACAAAGGCACCGCGCGCGGCTTGTATGTGTGCGTCATAGTATCAATGCGTCGCCGCACGCACACATATAAAAATCTCGAGTGGATTCGGGGTGTACCAGTCGGGGCTAACACTGTACGTGGCTCGCGCGTTCACGGCTTTTCGGCGCCGCGACACGAATCAAAAATTTCTGATAATAATCGCAGTAGAAACTATTGCTGTGTATTTGGGTGTTTTAATAATAATAATTCAATAATTCCACAATTATCTCTGTTCAGATTAGGTACCTATTGAACAGGAAAGGTACAATTACTAGTTAGTACTCACTCATTCTAGCATATAATTTTTACTTGATGATGAGATACCTACTTACTTCTTTATTATTGTATAAGTAATTTTCTATGACACAGAGGAAGTAGGTAGGTCTACTTTCCCACTAGAACATAGTAAGTTTAGGTAAATAAGGGAATGTTTTAGGTACTTTTGATCCGTCGACTAATTTGCCGCTATTGCTTTGTTTACGTTTAGTAATGCCATTTCTGTATATTGTAGGTATATTACTATTTACTAACTACTTACAGTCAATTAAGTACTTATTTTATATCGTAATTAAAAATAAGTACTTAATTGACTAATTGTAATACTTATGTACATGAAGCAAAGTTCGAACCTTAGTTCAACAGATTTGTTTATAACTTTATAGTTTATAGTTTAAGAGATAGGCGTAAAATTTGTAATGTTGTTTTACAGGGTATTTTTATAATTATTGTAATTAGACATAGGAATTCGGATTATATGCACGATTAAAGTGCCAAAATATGCATGCAAATATCCACGAAAAATGGCCAAAATACGCACAAAATATTATGTACAATCAAGAGTCACTTATTATTAAAAGTCGGGAGACCGCGACGCGACGCGACGTTGCCGCTGTTCATGCGGTGCGATTTGCGAACGAAGCGCAGTCAGTCGCGCGGCGCGCTCGCGCCCACATCACACCACCCCGCCAGCGCCGCCGCCGCGCCGCGCCGTCGCCTAAAATTGACAGCCCTAAGACAGTAGGTAATTATCTCGCGGATTGGGCCGGAGTTGACTTACTTGCTCTCCTTTTACTATGGCATGGGGAATGCCACAAGCTAACTTATATCGGGGAAAACCCGCGGCACCGGGTTCCCATATTATTTCGCGGTTCCTCACAAAATTGTGAAGAACAGTTACTTTATAATATTAGTATGAATAGTCCTGAGGGGTTAGTGCGAGTTTTATTCAATCATATGCATCGAGCACGTTAACGCGAATTTGTATGGGATCAAAGCAGCGCCATCTACTGGCTAACGTGGATATCGCTTTGATCCCATACAAATTCGCGTTAACGTGCTCGATGCGTATGATCGAATAAAACTCGCACTAACCCCTCCGATCTGTGGCGTAACTATAGGGTGGCAGTGGTCCCCGAGGGAGTTTTTTTTACATTGTTTATTTACTGATAGGGCCCCATCAATTTGCCATGGGCCCCGGATGTTATAGTTACGCCACTGGTCTTGATGATGGTAGGACAGGTGAGCGCGCCCGCGTCCTTGACCGTATAGCAGCAAGACGCGAGCCAACACTGTATGCCGCTTGCGTCAGCCGCCCTACATACTGCTTCCTGAAGACGGATCTGAGTGCTTAGTCAAAATGCATTCGCTAGTTAAAATAGTGAAGCTAGATGTTAAAAAATTTATGAGATTTGATATTAACGCATCTGCCGTTACTCCTTTGTAGGGTAGTGGTTGGTTGAAAGCGTGACTCGTTAATGTGAGGGTTCGATTACAGCATTGGAAAAATGCACTTTGGATGAAAGATAATCCTGGGTAAAATATCAATTTACATCTTTCAATAGAACGCTAAGCCCGGGCTAAAGTACAATCGCTTCAACATCCTTGTATTCGTCAAGTAACAAGTTGTTATCTACACTACTATTATAAAGAGGAAAGATTTGATTTTTTGTTTGTTTGTTTGTTTGTTTGTTTGTTTGAGTCGAATAGGCTCCGAAACACGTATGTGAAGCTAGCATGACAAAGTTAGCAAAATCACTCGGGATTGTGTTATTAATTAGGTGCTAATTGAGTGCTATTTTGGTGCAAAAACCGCGAATTTAGTGCTCTTCAAAATAAGGAATAAATGCCAATACTGCTGGCTTCACGTGAAGCTAGCAGTGTACATAACCAAAAACCTTTTAAATGATGATATAGCTTCGTAATTAATACTTAGCTAATTAGTGCTCATAAAGTGCTCTTTCAGTGCACAAATTGCGAATTTAGTGCTCTTCAAAATTTGCGATAAATGCGAATACTGCTACCTTCACGTGAAGCTTGCAGTGTACAAAACCAAAAACCGTAATAATGATTATCTGGCTCCTTGATAAGTACTTTACTAATAAGTGCTCATTAAGTGCTACCGATAAACGTGAAAAAAAATTTAAAATATGCATTTTAAATTTTTATACCGTATACTGCTAGCTTCACGGTACCAGTGAGATGCTCCTCTTGATTTGAGTACTTTGACGAATTCCACACTCATAAATGTTACATAGGAATTAAGTGCTCATTAAGTGCTAGCGATAGGCAGCGAAAAAAAAAGAAAATATGCATTATTTTACTTTTTATACCGTATACTGCTAGCTTCACGGTACCAGTGAGATGCTCCTCTTGATTTGAGTACTTTGACGAATTCCACACTCATAAATGTTACATAGGGATTAAGTGCTCATTAAGTGCTAGCGATAGGCAGCGAAAAAAAAAGAAAATATGCATTATTTTACTTTTTATACCGTATACTGCTAGCTTCACGGTACCAGTGAGATGCTCCTCTTGATTTGAGTACTTTGACGAATTCCACACTCATAAATGTTACATAGGAATTAAGTGCTCATTAAGTGCTACCGATAAACGTGAAAAAAAATTTAAAATATGCATTTTTTTACTTTTTATACCGTATACTGCTAGCTTCACGGTACCAGTGAGATGCTCCTCTTGATTTGAGTACTTTGACGAATTCCACACTCATAAATGTTACATAGGAATTAAGTGCTCATTAAGTGCTAGCGATAGGCAGCGAAAAAAAAGGAAAATATGCATTATTTTACTTTATATACCGTATACTGCTAGCTTCACGGTACCAGTGAGATGCTCCTCTTGATTTGAGTACTTTGACGAATTCCACACTCATAAATGTTACATAGGAATTAAGTGCTCATTAAGTGCTAGCGATAGGCAGCGAAAAAAAAAGAAAATATGCATTATTTTACTTTTTATACCGTATACTGCTAGCTTCACGGTACCAGTAAGATGCTCCTCTTGATTTGAGTACTTTGACGAATTCCACACTCATAAATGTTACATAGGAATTAAGTGCTCATTAAGTGCTAGCGATAGGCAGCGAAAAAAAAAGAAAATATGCATTTTTTACTTTTTATACCGTATACTGCTAGCTTCACGGCACCAGTGAGATGCTCCTCTTGATTTGAGTACTTTGACGAATTCCACACTCATAAATGTTACATAGGAATTAAGTGCTCATTAAGTGCTAGCGATAGGCAGCGAAAAAAAAAGAAAATATGCATTATTTTACTTTTTATACCGTATACTGCTAGCTTCACGGTACCAGTGAGATGCTCCTCTTGATTTGAGTACTTTGACGAATTCCACACTCATAAATGTTACATAGGAATTAAGTGCTCATTAAGTGCTAGCGATAGGCAGCGAAAAAAAAAGAAAATATGCATTATTTTACTTTTTATACCGTATACTGCTAGCTTCACGGTACCAGTGAGATGCTCCTCTTGATTTGAGTACTTTGACGAATTCCACACTCATAAATGTTACATAGGAATTAAGTGCTCATTAAGTGCTAGCAAATCAAGAGGAGCATCTCACTGGTACATAGCAGTATACGGTATAAAAGTAAAAAAATGCAAATTTTTTTTTTCGCTGCCTATCGCTAGCACTTAATGAGCACTTAATTCCTATGTAACATTTATGAATGTGGAATTCGTCAAAGTACTCAAATCAAGAGGATCATCTCACTGGTGCCGTGAAGCTAGCAGTATACGGTATAAAAAGTAAAAAAAATGCATATTTTAATTTCTTTTCTCCGCCTATCGCTAGCACTTAATGACACTTAATTCCTATGTAACATTTATGAGTGTGGAATTCGTCAAAGTACTCAAATCAAGAGGTGCATCTCACTGGTACCGTGAAGTTAGCAGTATACGGTATAAAGAATTTAAAAAATGCATGTTTTAATTTCTTTTCTCCGCTTATCGCTAGCACTTAATGAGCACTTAATTCCTATGTAACAAATATGAGTGTGGAATTCGTCAAAGTACTCAAATCAAGAGGAGCATCTCACTGGTGCCGTGAAGCTAGCAGTATACGGTATAAAAAGTAAAAAAATGCATATTTTAATTTCTTTTTCCCGCCTATTGCTAGCACTTAATGAGCACTTAATTCCTATGTAACATTTGTGAGTGTGGAATTCGTCAAAGTACTCAAAATCAAGAGGAGCATCTCACTGGTGCCGTGAAGCTAGCAGTATAAGTAAAAAAATGCATATTTTAATTTCTTTTCTCTGCCTATCGCTAGCACTTAATGAGCACTTAATTCCTATGTAACATTTATGAGTGTGGAATTCGTCAAAGTACTCAAATCAAGAGGAGCATCTCACTGGTACCGTGAAGTTAGCAGTATACGGTATAAAAAGCAAAAAAATGCATATTTTCTTTTTTTTTCGCTGCCTATCGCTAGCACTTAATGAGCACTTAATTCCTATGTAACATTTATGAGTGTGGAATTCGTCAAAGTACTCAAATCAAGAGGAGCATCTCACTGGTGCCGTGAAGCTAGCAGTATACGGTATAAAAAGTAAAAAAATGCATATTTTAATTTCTTTTCTCCGCCTATCGCTAGCACTTAATGAGCACTTAATTCCTATATAACATTTATGAGTGTGGAATTCGTCAAAGTACTCAAATCAAGAGGAGCATCTCACTGGTACCGTGAAGCTAGCAGTATACGGTATGAAAAGTAAAAACATGCATATTTTCTTATTTTTTCGCTGCCTATCGCTAGCACTTAATGAGCACTTAATTCCTATGTAACATTTATGAGTGTGGAATTCGTCAAAGTACTCAAATCAAGAGGAGCATCTCACTGGTGCCGTGAAGCTAGCAGTATACGGTATAAAAAGTAAAAAATGCATATTTTCTTTTTTTTTCGCTGCCTATCGCTAGCACTTAATGAGCACTTAATTCCTATGTAACACTTATGAGTGTGGAATTCGTCAAAGTACTCAAATCAAGAAGAGCATCTCACTGGTACCGTGAAGCTAGCAGTATACGGTATGAAAAGTAAAAAAATGCATATTTTCTTTTTTTTCGCTGCCTGTCGCTAGCACTTAATGAGCACTTAATTCCTATGTAACATTTGTGAGTGTGGAATTCGTCAAAGTACTCAAATCAAGAGGAGCATCTCACTGGTACCGTGAAGCTAGCAGTATACGGTATGAAAAGTAAAAAAATGCATATTTTCTTTTTTTTCGCTGCCTGTCGCTAGCACTTAATGAGCACTTAATTCCTATGTAACATTTATGAGTGTGGAATTCGTCAAAGTACTCAAATCAAGAGGAGCATCTCACTGGTACCGTGAAGCTAGCAGTATACGGTATGAAAAGTAAAAAAATGCATATTTTCTTTTTTTTTCGCTGCCTATCGCTAGCACTAATTAATGAGCACTTAATTCCTATGTAACATTTATGAGTGTGGAATTCGTCAAAGTACTCAAATCAAGAGGAGCATCTCACTGGTGCCGTGAAGCTAGCAGTATACTGTATAAAAAGTAAAAAATGCATATTTTCTTTTTTTTTCGCTGCCTATCGCTAGCACTTAATGAGCACTTAATTCCTATGTAACATTTATGAGTGTAGAATTCGTCAAAGTACTCAAATCAAGAGGAGCATCTCACTGGTGCCGTGAAGCTAGCAGTATACGGTATAAAAAGTAAAGAAATGCATTTTTTAAATTTTTTTTCACGTTCATCGGTAGCACTTAATGAGCACTTATTAGTAAAGTACTTATCAAGGAGCCAGATAATCATTATTACGGTTTTTGGTTTTGTACACTGCTAGCTTCACGTGAAGGTAGCAGTATTCGCATTTATCGCAAATTTTGAAGAGCACTAAATTCGCAATTTGTGCACTGAAAGAGCACTTAATGAGCATTAATTAGCTAAGTATTAATTACGAAGCTATATCATCATTTTAAAGGTTTTTGGTTATGTACACTGCTAGCTTCACGTGAAGCCAGCAGTATCAGCATTTATTCCTTATTTTGAAGAGCACTAAATTCGCGGTTTTTGCACCAAAATAGCACTCATTTAGCACCTAATTAATAACACAATCCCGAGTGATTTTGCTAACTTTGTCATGCTAGCTTCACATACGTCTCCGAAACTACTGGACCGATTTGAAAAATTCTTTTGCTATTGGAATCTTACATTATTTCTGCTGAACATAGGCTACATTTTATTTTGGAAAAAAGTAGGGTTCCGTAAGATATTTGAGTTTTTCGGACGCAAGGTGTAAAAAATCAGCTAGAAAAGTTACTTATTTTGCGTACGCTGCCTAAACTATAAAAGATAGAACCATAAAATGTTCTAAGTAATTGTAGACCTTATAAATATCTATAAAAAAGTCCGCCACACACTATACCTATCTATGTCGAGTGAGGCACAATAACCATTTATTTATTTAAAAATCCTGAATTTTTTTTGGACTACATTAAAACGGATATATTTTACTCACGCTATTAATCCTTATCAAAATAAATTCTTTTATCACTAAGTACAGTTTATGTAGATAATATTTGGTTTTTGAATGATTAAAATTGGACGTTTGGTTTTGAAATTATGGCGAAATCAAAATATTACGATAGTGGGCGTCACCAAAGCGCGTGCGGGGTAGACAATATTCTGTTGTAGAAATGAAAATTCTGTACTTAGAAGATATGAAATGACACCCGAAATTACACCTTTGTCACTACATCGCTATAGAAGCCAAAAATGTGGTTAGTTTTTTGTCTGTCTGTCTGTCTGTCACTCTTTCTGTCTGTCTGTATGTTTGTTCCAGCATCACACGAAAAATACTGATCCGATTTGAATGTGGTTTTCGCAGATATATTTATCTTCTTCTAACTTAACATATGGTGTATAAAAATTTTTCCCCCACCCCTCTAAGGGGACAAAAGAGGGGATCAGATTTTGTATCAAACTTTTTCCTTTAACACGAAAACTACTGATCCGATTTGCATACGGTTTTCACAGATATATTATATTTGTCTTCTTCTAACTCAACATCTGGTGTATAAAAATCCTTCCCCTCCTCCCCTCTCAACCCTCTCTGGGGACCAAAGAGGGGTCAGATTTTGTATACAACTTTTTTCTTTAGTGGACTTACTTCATATTAGGTATTAACTGTGTTTTTCAACTTAACATCTGGTGTATGACCTTCCCCCCCCCCCCCCCACACCCTCTTAGGGGACAAAAGAGGGGGTAAAACATGTATAAACTGATGATGTAGAAAATATACTTTAAATGGCAAAACAACGTTTGCCGGGACAGCTAGTAGATAATATATTCATAAATCTTAGCGAATTGTAAAGCTTTTGACCGTGAATGCAACAGTTTATTCGGTCAAGTGACAGATGTCTGGTGTATATTCTAATAGATTACATGAATTGCATCAGCCAGCTAACAGCTTGGAAGTTGTAACTGTTACGTTGTGGGCGTGGACGAAATTCGTGTTCTAATTTTACTGCGTTTCGATTTAACAATTTATACTAATTCTATATTATACACACAAAATAATGTATAATATATCACCGTGGGAGAGCCATGCTTCGGCACGATTGGGCCGGCTCGACCGGAGAAATACCACGGGCTCACAGAAAACCGGCGTACGAAACAGCGCTTGCGCTGTGTTTCGCCGAGTGAGTTTACCGGAGGCCCAATCCCGTACCCTTTTCGCTTCCCTACCCCCATTATTTCCTTCCCTAGCCTCCCCTATTCCCTTCCCTACCCTCCCCTACCCTACTACCCTATTCCCTCGTAAAAGACCGGCAACGTACCTGCAGCTCTTTTGATGCTGCGAGTGTCCATGGGCGACGGAATTTGCTTTCCATCAGGCGGCCCGTTTGCTCGTTTGCTCCCTTTTTCATAAAAAAAAGTTACTATATAAGTTTGGGATTCCACAGGATGTACTTAATAAAATAAAGAGATAATTTACTTGAGGGTGTGTATGTGTCCCTTTTATGGAGTTCACAGTAAAAGTAGCAGCGCTGAAAGAGTTAATAATGACTTCTTTATGCCAGAGGGTGGCAAATACTGCGTGACTGGTGAGACATGTTCAATACTTGAGGACGTGATATTTGGCTATTATATTAGTTGGAAAAAAATAATATAAAAAATAATATCAATTGATCACTGAGTAAATGTAGCTTAAAGTTAAATAATTATTTACCCAACGCATGGACACCGCGAGCGGGAGGGGTAGTTGTGTGGTGTTTCTTTGGTAGCGCACGCCTCTGCACCGGCCGCATAGTATGCCTACTTGCCTAGCCGCGTAATTTACTTAGTATCCATGATTCATTAATTTTTGGGAAGTTCAAAAAAAAATTAAGAACCTAATTTTATTACATATTTATAATGAGAATCGAGTACTGAATACTCTCCTTAAATATCGGTATTGACTCACCAGTCATGCTGTATAATACATATTTTAAATTAATTATCTTCTAGCTTATGAATTTTTCTATGGGTTATAACTTGGTTATAACCTGAAACACCTGAAATAAACGTATTTTTTTGATATGACATTTAACGCATCGCTAAGTGTAATGGCGCATGCATACATATTGGATATCTAACTTCGCTATCGAAACTGGCACATGCATTTTGACTCAGTACTCAGCGCCCGTATCTACGACCTTTTCTTTATAGCTTCTTTATGGAATCGCCGATCAATATTTATATTAGGGACCTAACATTACAGGAGTCGAAGGTCAACTTCAAATTAATCATCGAAAGCTTATGTCGATTCCATACATTTTAATCGGCGATTCTATAAAGAAGCGATGAAGAAAACATTTGGCTAAAGATTCAGGCAATTCGTCTGTTATTTTGTCCTCCAAAGGAAAAAATCAAGATAACGAAGCATGAAGCGTCATCGGGATTTTTTCGTAAATATTTACACAAAACTGTCATATGACCAATTATGTCACTAGTTTCACGTGTACAGAGTTTCCCAACTTTTGTTCGCCTACGGACCCTACGGTACACTTTCAAATTTCTTAGTAACGGCCGCGGCGGGCGGGGCGCCCTTTACTAGCTTTTAACCCAGTAGGCTTACTACGAAACCGTTTTCAGACTCAAACAATCGAACGAGAATGCCGCATCTTACTCTAACAAACGTGAAATGACATTGTTAGAACAAGACGCGGAATTCTCGTTCGAATGTTTGAGTCTCAAAACCATTTCGTGGTAGGCCTACTGTTTTGAGACTCAAACAATCGAATGAGAATGCCGCATCCTGCTCTAACAAACGAGAAATGACGTTGTAAGAGCAGGACGTGGCATTCTAGTACGATTGTTTGAGTCTCAAAACGGTTTCATGGTACGGCCCCAGGTTAGGGTCTCTGTCCGGTCTGGGGGGTGTCTGAACACCCTCACCCAGACGTATCTGCCGACGACCAGGCAGACGCCCGCTGATAGAACTGCGGTGGCTCCACATTTATCGTGGATCTGTCAGTAGCGGCGCAGAAAGGAACACGATCGGGTTGTATAGTGGGTGGAGCTGCGGCTACTGCCATCTCATCGGCCGCATACCCCGGTAGTCCTCCCCAGCACTGCCGGGGATGCATAATGGCATTTCCCGACCCAAAAAAAGTTTACCTTACTAATAATAATAGCTCCCACACCGGTTTCGGTGACGGTGGCCGGTTTCATTGAAACCAGGCCAGGTACGCAGGAGTAATTTTATAGTGCCCAAGTGTGTGCGCAGTACACAAGTGCACTCTCTATTCCTTTACTCTCATAATCCAGTGGGACGGACGACCGACTGGCGAGAGATTTTTTACATGCTCATCCGACGCATGGATCATCTTACTTGTCAGACAATCAGGTGATCAGGACAATGCAGTGTCCTAACCAAACTTGGAAATAAAAATTTTCCAACGCGGAATCGAACCCACGACCTCCGAGTCAAGAGCCGCGCTCTATACCACTAGAACACGGAGGCGTTGGACCTTACCAATATTATAAAATATTATGTAAGTAATGGTCGGCTTACATTATACCAATCCAGTTAAAAGGAGTGGGCCACTGGAATGCACTGAATGCAAAACAGTGCTTTCCAAGGGCCGTTTACATTATTCCAGTTCTGGATTGGAATAATGTAAACCCGCTTTACAAATATCGGGTATATTGACACTGTCAATACAAATGTTACACTAAATATGCTAAATATTATATTTTTCCTTGTCTGATGCATCAAATGTGTCATAATGACGTCTAAACATATTTTTGGGAACCCCAGCACGTTAATTTTGGTTGATAAAACCATAGAAAGGATTAATTAATCTACTACTGTGTTGTGCGCACACTTTGGGAATCCTTAGTTTACAGTGTTTTGTCACTAATCTCTTTTAAATGCATCTGTAATTTTTATGTAAATATTGTTTGTGCAAAAAGTAGGCAAAAAAGGTTAAAAAAATTCTTTCGCTTATAGTATACTTCTTGTCTAGATGTAGAATTTTCAGAAATTAGATTTTAGCTTTTCCGCAATAAAAAATACAACATTTACAATAGGTAGGTACTAATCATATCGATTTTTCTCGATGGCATCCAAGCTAGTAATGAAAATTCCTTACTTTTATTTGCAATGAATAATTTCGTACCTTCTCGTGCCTTGTAGTCATGGTAAGGTTTCGGGAATTTTTACAACCCTCGCGAAAAGTGAGTCATAAGTAGTTGAATGACTCTCGCAATGCTATAAGAATTAATAATGAAAAAGCTTTTATATTATTTAGGTTTTATGGCTATTAAACTTTTTACTGACTTTCAAAGAAGAGAAATATAATAATATGCCATATTATATCGATGCCATGTTTTCCAAATGTTATTTTAAGATGCTTCTATTTTATAAGGTAGCCGGTATGTAATGGTAACTCAAATTTAATGTGATGCAAATCGTAGTCATTATCTTCACCGCTTATACCTAAATAAATAGTTACAAAAGCTTACACTCTTTCTTTTTTCATATGAATAAAAGAGAAGACATAACATTTTAACAAGCTGTTAACACTAACAGAAGTTCCACCGAATTGGGCCTTAGAGTTTAACAAACACCGGATGCAGCATAAATTATTTAAAATCTCTATTAAACTAGTTTTGGAATCATCTAGGTGCAGCCAAAAATATTTTGCCCTAGCTAAATACAAACATCTAATAAGACATGAAGGAGAATGGCCAGCGCCAGTAATACCCAGAAAGAAGGGATGGCCCAGAATGCATAGACAGTGCGTCGTCAAAATCTGATGCAACTTGTGACGGATGGCCGTCAGTACCGGTAAAGGCCACAGTAGTTTGTATAAAACTCAAAGATGATTGACTGACATGGTGATCTATCAACGCACAGCCCAAACCACTGGACGGATCGGGCTGAAATTTGGCATGCAGGTAGATGTTATGACGTAGGCAGCCGCTAAGAAAGGATTTTGATAAATTCTCACCCCAAGGGGTTTAAATAGGGGATGAAACTTTGTATATAATAATACTTCTTAACGCGAGCAAAGCCGCGGGCAAAAGCTCGTAAGATATAAGTCTCGTTTACAACTTAATTACTAGGGTTGTGCCCAAAATATTTTTAGAATTAATTATTGTTAATTGTGGGAGGCATTATTATACAGGTGTAACGAAACAAAGTGATAAACTTAAGTTTAGGGAGTGTTTGTGACTTTTATTATAGAGTTCACTTTTTACTGTGAAAGGGGTCTCATAGACACCCTAAAGTATTATCAATTTATCACTTTATGTTGTTCACCCTGTTACAATGTTCCCACATCTTCTCTCTTGGCTCTCTAGAAAGTTAGAGTAAGTCACTTCTATTATAAATTATAATATGTATGGTATAGTAAAATTTTAAAAGAAAAAATTTAATATGAAATTCCTCATCCATTAATTATTGTCTCTAATTGCGGCTGTAAAGCTCTATGCTTGTGGCAGCCCTGACAAGACGCTAATTAGTAATTACATTAGTTTTGGGAAGTGGAATGGAATGCGGGTGTGGTGATTGTTTTACAACTAATCAACATCAATATCATCATCATCACCTCCCTGAATAAAAGTCTGGATTAGAATATCTCGGTCGACAAGAATCCAGTTGAAACGTAGCGATGAAAAGTAAGACTGCAAGAGTTTTTAACGCTCTTCTCTAGGGCCGTGATGAATAACCATGATTGCGATTTGCGAAGCTATCAACAGGGTGTAATAAAACTAAGTAAGTAATAATACTTTAGGGTCTGTATGAGTACTCTATACCTATAGAGTTCGCTGTGAACTACAAGGGACACATGCACATATTAAATAGTCGAATCGAGGTGATATTTGGGCTTTGGTAGTGCTTGTCAATTAATGTGATGGTCTCTTTTCAGTCTTTGAATTTCAAACCTTAGGCGCTGATGATGGCACTGTATGTTACTGGCAAATGGCAATTAAAATATATTTAAATGGACGACCAAATAAAAAACCAACAAAAAAACTACTTAAACCGAACTGTACTTTATCTACATGACAGCTAACAGGGACTTAAAATTTACGTACCTCATAACGACTTAATAATAAGGGTCAATTTTGAATGATTATATCCGATGAACGGTCAAAAGATTTTGATTTTTTTTTACTCGTGTCTGCTTCGGCTAACGTCATCGTCTGAGCTCGCTGGCTTTGGTCAGTTTAAATATAATATAGCAACATGGTAACAGACCGACATGATTTACAAGAAAGATAACTCTTACATCCAAATAATTCATTCAAAATTATCCATTAATTAAAATCGAGAAGCATCGATTCATCGAATGTTGCTCTTAGCAGTTAACACACTGCAATAAAAAAGCAAAAATTCAAATATCAATATTCAAGTTTAAGTCATTGGATTTTCGCATAATTTTTTTTTTATTTTTTATACTTATATTAAATTTCGAACACCTGCATTAGTGTGTACCTGTGGTGTGTACTCACTTCTCAACACTCGTGAGTAATCTTCTCAAAACTTTGTTTAAAATTTCCCTAACACGTAGAGCATAATACCTACTATTGATAAAATAATATCTAAAAAATATATTATACAGACGAACATAGAACCTCCTTCTTTTTGGAAGTCGGTAAAAATAGTAATAATATTAACAATAATTATAAACGTCATTCACTTTTTTTTCAAAATATGTTTTACAATTATTTTGTGACGCTATATGGTAAGATTTTCCTTGACTACCCAGTTTCCACCCACCGGATAATAGTACAAAACTAATAAGTACTTACTAAAACATTAACAAAATCATTATAAGATACTTCTGTTCAAGTAATGTTTGATTCAGTGAGGAATCAATTGCTTAAGTTTGTCCACCACTGAAAATTTCAAAATGACCTTACAACCTCACAAGAATATTCTGGCACTTGAATAACAATATTATCATGGTGGGTCTCAAGTTTCGTAACCCAAGAACCAGTGATAGCCAGACTCGTCGTTTTATAAAAGCTGAAAGTTCCACCCTAAGCTCTACCTATATGACCTCTATGGAGCCTAGAGCCTAGAGGGAAGAACGACCAGCAACTATGGGGTTTATCAGTCGCGTTGACGGACATATTTTATGATAGTTGCTTCCCACTGCCAGACCACCTCAAAGTCTTTAGGGATTTCTGGCAATGGAAACTATCAAAAATGTCCGGCAGGAAAAGACGAGATTCCTACAATTATCCCAAAGAAAATGAGATAAAAAAATTGAGATTTATACTTTATCGAAGGTTGGGTAGACACCTTCAGAACTGGATACCTCCTAAAGGATTTGAATATACCCGTACTCGCACTTTTTGGTAAAAGGTGGCCCCGTGCGAGTTTCTTACGCCAGTTCTTCTCGCCGGGTTAGTTCCCGAACCGGTGGTAGCCTGGTAGGCCTCATGTAGACGTTCTAAAAATGTTAACTTTGTTAACCTATTTAGTAATAAACATTTTGATTTTAAGTAACCGCGATCAAATCTCTATAGTGGTCATATACAGGATAACTTTTAGCTTTTACACAACGGTGAATGTCTGACTGTCGCGTTCGCTGGCTTTTGGGTTATCAACTTCCTATGCAACCGCTGTCCACAAAGGAACACAAGGCAGCAGCATATTATTTTGTTCCAAAAGCCACAGCGTGCCTACACAGGGTATATTAGCGCGTGACGGTCTAAAAACAGTGGCCACATTCTTGGCCACGTTTTTGCCTCTATACGACTAAAGGCTACGAAGTAAACACCCTTGAAAAACATAATTCCTTCCTTCTCTAAAGTCAGATAAAAGATGGAACCCAATGTTTAACGATGCATTCCGTATGTAACTGGAACCCAATTGCGAACCGAGCCAAGAATACATTAAACAGAATTCCTAACCTCGTCAATCAATTTTATCTCTTATCGTAATGTAATACAGTTCAAAATCGAATCTGTTTATGTCTACGCGTAACGTCGACGCGCAGTCTGGTGGCTTACTTTATTGTAGATTATGTAATATCTTCTACATTGCTCGTTTGATACTAAAAAATTAATTATTCACATCAAAACCAGCAATGGATTTCATGGATTAAAAAATATACTTACTCAGTTTCGCAAAATATTCGATAAACAAAAAAATATTTTACCTATCCAACCTTTGAGTTTTTCATAATATATCATTGTATCCAACTCATATAGTATAATATACTCTACTGCGTGACTGGTGAGACATGTTCAATACTCGAGGACGTGATATTTGGCTATTATATTAGTTGGAAAAAAATAATATAAAAAAATCATATCAATTGATCACTGAGTAAATGTAGCCTAAAGTTAAATAATTATTTGCCCAACGCATGGACACCGCGAGCGGGAGGGGTAATTGTGTGGTGTTTCTTTGGTAGCGCACACCTCTGCACCGGCCGCATAGTATGCCTACTTGCCTAGCCGCGTAATTTACTTAGTATCCATGATTCATTAATTTATTTTTGGGAAATTCGAAAAAAATTAAGAACCTAATTTTATTACATATTTATAATGAGAATCGAGTACAGAGTAATCTCCATAAGTATCGGTATTGTCTCACCAGTCATGTTGTATAGTCTATCTCTACACTCTATAAAGTATAATAGTATAACTTTAAATTTTCGGGAAAAATTTAGTAACTTTTGGATGTTTTTGTATTTTGGAGACAAGCAATTTAATAAACAGTTTGACAGAAAATATATGGGGCTTGTCACTTACGTCAAAACCTTCATTTTATTTAATTAGGTATACCGTATACGGTATACCCCACTACCACACCCCGTACTTACTTTTGGAATTAGGCCTTTTGAATAAATAAAACTGAGAAAACACTACTAATTATTTTGTTTTATTGTAACTCACATTTGCACAGTAAGAAGAACGGAAATCAAAGAGAACAGGGAAAGCGCCACAAGCGCCATCTCATAGACATTGATATTAAATTTTTTTACGATTTCACAAAAACAGAGGCAAAGACATTATGGCTACTCAGCCAGGATTAAAATTTTCTAATACTTAACACTCCCACTAAAATTTTACATCATAGCTTATTCTATGGTTGAATATAAAATAACAAATATTACAATTCATTCATTATTTGTTCTCTTAAAAAAACAAAAAGTTGAGTGGGCAACGGTTTTGTTAATATATCAGCAAGCTGATTCCTACTAGGGACATAAGATATATTTATTAAACCATTCTCCACTTTTTCTCGAATAAAATTGTACTTGACATCTATATGTTTTGATCGTTTGTGAAAAACTGGATTATTAATCAATTTTATTGCACTTTGACTGTCAACACAAAGCTTAATACAATCATATTTCTCATGTAAGTCTAATAATAGTTGTTGTAACCATAATATTTCCTTTGCCGATTCGCAGGCAGCAACAAATTCTGCCTCGGTAGTAGAGAGAGCAACGGTTTTTTGCTTTTGGCTTATCCATGTAACAGGCCCCCCATTCATTAAAAATATGTATCCACTAGTGGATTTTCGGGTGTCCAGATCTCCTGCAAAATCAGCATCTGAATAGCCAATAAGACCACTGCTTTCTCCATACCGTATACATACATTTTTTGTATTTACTAAATATCTAATAACACGTTTCAATGCATTAACATGTTGTTGACTTGGGTTATTTATATAACGACTTAACATGTTCACTGCAAATGAAATGTCAGGTCTTGACACTGAGCTTAGAAATAATAAGGAACCTATTGCTTCCCTATATGGAAATTTTATAGCAGTTTCCTCTGGATTTTTACATATAACAACATTTGGATCAGCCGGAGTTGACACAGGATTACATACAGTCATATTAAAAGTTTTAACAATTTGTTCTATGTATTCTCTCTGATGGATACATATACAATTATCTGTTTTTAACACTTCTAGGCCAACAAAATATGACAAATCTAATTCTTTAATTTTAAATGCCTGTTTAAGAAAACTGATTATATCTTTAATTATCTTTTTACTTGATGATAATATAAGAGCATCATCAACATATATTATCAATATTACTTTAATACTTTCTACATTTCTAACATATACACAGTAGTCAGCCTGTGACTGAACAAAACCATAAGATTTTAAAAATTCAGTAAACTTTTTGTTCCAACACCTTGACGCCTGTTTTAGCCCATATAGTGATTTATTTAACCTTAGTACTTTACTTTTATTAATAGGCACCCCGTCAGGAATTTCTAAATAAATTTCTTCTTCCAAGTCCCCGTTCAAAAAGGCAGTTTTGACGTCAAATTGTTGGATTTCTAAGTTATACCATAGAGTAATAAATAGTTATAGAGTTTCAAAGCCCATACAAACCAGCGTGTCTGCAGTTTTTAGTTCTCATCTGAACGATAGATGGCATTGAGGGTATCAAATTATCCCAAGATGGCCCAAGGAGTAAAAAATAAAACGCCATCTAGTAGACTATTTTTAAAACACGTTCGCTAGCTGCAAAATTCTTTCAGAGATGTCGCTAATTAATTTTAATCGGAAATTATATTTATTGAAGTTTTCTTAAACTAATGTTTTTGGCTCTTTTAAAAAAGCTGTATTTTTTTTTACAAATATAGAATTTAAAAAAATATGAAAAATTTTTGTTCCGTCGGCGGGATTTGAACCCGCGACCACCGGCTTGAGCTATCAAGTATTACCTGGTAATACCATATTATTAGGTATCTCATCCAATGAGTCACAGAAATCGTCAAACACCGTGCCAGGCCTGTCTCACTCCGCGCGTAGGTATCGAAAATATACCTACGCGCGGCTGCCCTTGCGCAGGGTATATAATTCAGTGGGGCTGCGCCGCGCGCGAGCGAGCAGCGACGGACATACTTTTTATAATAATAATATAATATAATATCTATGGACGCTTCACACCACGTCAGTCTATCCCCGTGCTAAGTACCTAAAGGACTTGTAAAGTTTTGACCTGTTTTTATTAAAATGGAAAATAAAAAGAAACACCCTAAAAAGTATGGTGCTGTATTCAATTGTTTAAAAACTGATTGCGATACAAATTTATCTTTTTTTTGGTTACCTAAGGACGCTGAAAAGTAAGTAAATATGACTCTGCAATGTATTATTTGTACTTACTTTGAATAGGTACCTTTTATTACATTATATAGGTAATACATTAAACATAAATCAATAATTTAATATTAAGTATACTAGCTGTCCCGTTGTTTTGCCGTATACGCGATGGACGTTGCCATGGTGACATACTTATTTAGTCACTTCCATAAAATAATACACTTAAGGACGCTATTACAAATATCAGCGATTTTCCGGTACCCTATTAAAGAATTAGGAGTCAAACTGCGAGGATATTTTGGTTTCAAATGAAAGATAATATATTAATCTCCACGACTGTACCATAAAAATTCTATAGCCGCATACAAAATTTTCACATAAAATACGTTTTAACCATCACAATAATCGCAAAATATGAAAAAAATGGGGTCTGATTAGGTACCTTAATATCTAAATACACTGAACTGAGGAAAATAAATACACAAAAAAATTGTTGCTTATTTAGTCCTCTTTAAAGTCCGCTAAAAATTGTATATAAAAATAAACAACTTTTCCAGTTATAAGAAAAATAAGAAAATTTCTCAAATTTTTTCATACATTTTCGCCATATCAAGAACGCGGCGAGCGTCGTAACCGCCACTGTACAAGGCGCGCTAATATGAATCTTATTTTAATGTCATTAACGTCGATATTCGTACTGACAGATATCCGACCTGCTAATTAAAAAGTTGGAGCATTCTTAAGGACGCTATTACAAATATCAGCGATTTTCCGGTACCCTATTAAAGAATTAGGAGTCAAACTGCGAGGATATTTTGGTTTCAAATGAAAGATAATAATATATTCATCTCCACGACTGTACCATAAAAATTCTATAGCCGCATACAAAATTTTCACATAAAATTCGTTTTAACCATCACAATAATCGCAAAATATGAAAAAAATGGGGTCTGACTAGGTACCTTAATATCTAAGTACACTGAACTGAGGAAAATAAGTATACAAAAAAATTGTTGCTTATTTAGTCCTCTATAAAGTCCGCTAAAAATTTTATATAAAAATAAACAACTTTTCTAGTTATAAGAAAAAAAAGAAAATTTCTCAAATTTTTTCATACATTTTCGCCATATCATGAACGCGGCGAGCGTCGTAACCGCCATTGTATAAGGCGCGCTAATATGAATCTTATTTTAATGTCATTAACGTTGATATTCGTACTGGCAGACATCCGACCTGCTAATTCTCCGGTTGGAGCATTCAAGTATTTCGCCCGTATCTTTTTGGTTGCTCTATTGGCACGTCTGTTACGCCATTTTCGATTTTTTTAACTTATTTACTCTCATTAAACTGAATAATATAATAAGTATCTAAAGAAATTTCCATTAATCATCACAAAAAGTAGTTTATGGTTTATTAGCGCGGTGCGCTATTAATACCATGATAATGTTAATAGCGCACCGCGCGCAGGCAGGACCGGTGCATGCTCCTTCTCACTTGCAAAAAACAGCGAAAATACCGTGTTAAGGGCCCGGGTTACCCTCGAAATTTTCATACATTCTTAATACCAAAGTCATTTTCCCATGCGAAAATATTTGACATGTTTGAGTTATTTTTCAGCTTAAGATAGTAATTACCTAGGGTCCTGAACAAATCTTTTTTACAAAATATTTAAATACTAAAAAAAAAATTTTGTGTTTAAATATTTTTTAGTAAATTTAATACTAAATATTTAAACACCAAAAATAGACTAAAACACTAAAAAATATATAAATAAATAGTAAATTTACTACAAAATATTTAAACTTTAAAAAATATTTTTTATTATTTACATATTTTGTAGTAAATTTACTATTTATTTATATATTTTTTAGTGTTTTCGTCTATTTTTTGGTGTTTAAATATTTAGTAGTAAATTTACTAAAAAATATTTAAACACAAAAATTTTTTTTTAGTATTTAAATATTTTGTAAAAAAAATTTGTTCAGGACCCTAGGTAATTACTATCTTAAGCTGAAAAATAACTCAAGCATGTTAAATATTTTCGTATGAGAAAATGATTTTGGTATTAAGAATGTATGAAAATTTCGAGGGTAACCCGGGCCCTTAAGGGCCCGTTCTTCGTAAATTAGCAGGTCGATTTCTGTCAGTGCGAATATCGACCTAAATGTCATTACAATAAAATTCATATCAGCGCGCCTTGTACGGTGACGGTTACAACGCTCGCCGCGTCCATGATAGGGCGAAATACGAGAAAAACCCGTGTTACTTAGATACAAATATTATATTATCTAAACATCTATCCAATGATTTCCCTGTTAAATTTTAATAGCTATCGAACTGTCCAAATTATTTTTTGATTGAGTCTCTGTAAGTCCTATAAAACTCAAAATGCTTTTAAAATCGATGTTGTTTCGGATTTTCTTTTTATCGAGCCAAATTATCTGTATTGTGTTTCTATCCAATGAAAGCACTAGTTAAAAGATGCATCTATACATGTATATATTTTTCAGTTTTTTTGAATGACGCTTTCTATCAAAAAAACTCATTCTAGAAACGAGAATTTGGAATAACCGGCCCTTAAGGGCCCGGGTTACCCTCGAAATTTTCATACATTCTTAATACCAAAATCATTTTCTCATACGAAAATATTTAACATGTTTGAGTTATTTTTCAGCTTAAGATAGTAATTACCTAGGGTCCTGAACAAATTTTTTTTACAAAATATGTAAATACTAAAAAAATATATTTTGTCTTTACATATTTTTTAGTAAATTTACTACTAAATATTTAAACACCAAAAAATAGACAAAAACACTAAAAAATATATAAATAAATAGTAAAGTTACTACAAAATATTTAAATAATAAAAAATATTTTTTAAAGTTTCAATATTTTGTTGTAAATTTACTATTTATTTATATATTTTTTAGTGTTTTTGTCTATTTTTTGGTGTTTAAATATTTAGTAGTAAATTTACTAAAAAATATTCGCATGAGAAAATGATTTTGGTATTAAGAATATATGAAAATTTCGAGGGTAACCCGGGCCCTTAAGGTGACGCCTTGATAATTTGGCTGTAGCGATGTCCATTTTTCTCAGCAATGACTAAAGCTAAGAAATTAAAGTTCACTGTCAGTATTCATCATGTCTTTGTCTTTGAATTACCCATAGCATTTAACACGATTTGTCAACTTTTATAACACAGAATAATCAATCAAAAAGACCTCTGTAAAAAAAGGGATTCCTATTTTGCCAACAGAGGAGAGTGATATAAGCTTCCAAAATTTGTACATAAATTGGTCCTAGTATACACTTTAATATTATGTCCATAGCTTATATGAAATGTATTTATGGTTTTTAAATTACGCGACAAAAACCATTTTGTCGCTAAGCCCTTTCAATTTTTGCTGTTCCATTGCTAGTTTTCTATGAGAGGCCGGGCCAGCCTCGCATAGAATACAAGCAATCTCAAACACATCCAATACGGTTTTTTACTTTAAGATGGCGTCACCTTAATACGAAGTTTCCGAACACTGAACAGCGCGCCGCGCGTCATGTTTGAATGTCATGTGCCATGCTTAATTTGTCATGTAGATGCATCCACTTTGCACAATGCCGGATGCCCTATGCTGCCGTCTGCGGCCGCGGTCGGCCCGGCTGGTCTGCCGCCGCGGTTGTTTGCGGAGGCCCCCCGCAGTCAAAGAAAATATACACTACGCGCGCAGTGCCCTACACGGCGCACCGCGCGTGCGATCGGCGGGCGCGGGGCATGCGCCATGCCATGCCTCCTCACTCCTCAGTATATTATGCTGTACTATTTCAGCTATTCTTTCGCCCGCTTTTATTGTTATAAACTGTTATAAATTATAATTTATGTAGATCGATAAATTGATTTTATGGAAAATTGTGTAATGAGAAATTTATTGCCATCTACTTGAGGTTAATATTATTATTAAACATCATGGACTAAGGAAATACTATAAGTACTTCCCTAGTCTATGATTTCACTTAATGTACAATAAATAAAACACATATTTTGTAATATACTATAATCCTACTATTTTAGTTAATTTCCTACTAATATTATAATGGCGAAAGTTTGTACTTAAATATAATATATATAGATGTTTGTTACTCTTCGCGACGTTGTACGAAAATGTACGGTTTCCGGGAAATTCCTAAATTACCCGGGCGAAGCCGCACGGAACGTCTAGTTTTTATTATAATCTTGAGTCGATTTCCATAAGATTTCCTTGTAAAAACTTTAAAAATCTTAAGCACATGAAAGGTTTGAACTCGATACCCCTACGTAGTGCTAGGTCACGAAACCGCTGGGCTACGAATTCTTAAGCAATCTTAGCGAAATTTTTGAATAGTATTGTCGCGCTGACGGCGTTTTATCGAATAATAATTGCATCGATAATGCCGTACCCACATTCACTTTTAGTAACACACAAAACAAAACACTATTTCATTAAAATTTGTAGTTATTCAAAGTATATTGTACATAGATATTTTAATTAAATAATTATGTTTTGCGCCATCTAGTGTTCAAATAGCAAGCTACTTAGTAAGCGTGTTAGCTGTCGGCCGCGGCGCCATCTAACAATTGTTGCTTAAATACTAACAATAAACATTGATTAGGAAGTATTTTTAGAAAATCATAATTATGATCCTATGAGTGTCTTAATGATGTTGTAAAAATGCAGAAAAATGTTCTTTCGTGTTTTAAGGTTACCCCTTTTGATTTGATGGGCTCGTTTTGTTGTAATATAACATTTTCAGATATAGCCAGAATCGATGATAGCGCCATCTAGATTTAGCCTGCTTTTCTCGTACACGCAATTTTGTATGGGACTTGATTGTCTATGTATGATTGGTCCATGGTTATACTGAGCTGCAATACTAAAAATTATTCTAATTGAATCATACCGTGTAGTAGGGGAGAATATTTGCTGATAATCAACTCCAGGAACTTGATTGAACCCTCTTGCACATAATCGTGCTTTGTAACGGTTTACTTTTCCATCATCACCCCTTTTAATGGAGAATACCCACTTAGCTGTAAGAGTTCTCTGTCCGGCTCGCTTCACTGGGGTCCAAGTTTGATTCTCATCATGTGCACTTAATTCTTCTTTGATAGCTAGCAGCTATTCCTCCTTCTGTAAACTGTTAATTGCCTCATTAAAAGATGAAGGTAACATAAATTCTACTAAATTGGCTTCTAAACGCAAATTTCTCCTGGGTCTCAAATTCATTGGTTCATGTAAAGAATCATCAATGATCTGTGATGATTCATAATCAGGATCATCATTATCACAACTAAGGATACTTTTATCTTCACTCAGCGTGGTCTCATTCAAAGTTTCATCCCTCCGAGGGGAATCATTTTCCGGTATGACATCAGAGTTAGTACTTTGAACGTCTTCATTATTATCGTCTACAAAAATCTTTGCTATATATTTTGTCTTTTTTCAGGAAATTTATTCTCATCAAAAACTACATTTCTTGATATTTTAATTTGTTTTGTCTTTACATTGTACATTCTATAGTTAGTATTTTCATACCCAACCAATATCATTTTTTTACTTTTTTTATCTAATTTAGTTCTCAATTGATCAGGAATATGTATGTATCCCTCACTTCCAAATACTCTAACATGCTCCAAAATTGGTTTGACCCCATTCCACAATTCTGAAGGTGTTTTATCTAATGTGGTGCTAGATGATGTTCTGTTAAGCAAGTATACTGCACAATTTACTGCTTCTGCCCATAAATCTAAAGGAACATCACGTGCATACAGCATTGATCGAGCACTTTCAATAATTGTTCGAATATCCCTTTCAGCGCGACCATTTTGCTCAGGGGTATATGGAGCAGTACATTCATGAATAATTCCTTCTCTATCCAAGTAATCTTTAAATGCTTTGTTAATGTACTCGCGGCCATTATCAGTGTGCAAGATTTTAACACTGTGCATGTATTTGTTTTTCACAATAGCATTATATTTTTTAAAATATTCAAAAGTATCACTCTTATTTCTCATAAAGTAAATATGTCTGTAGCTTGTTGCTGCATCTCTGAATAATAAAAAATATCTCATACCTTGAACTGATGCATGGCTCATTGGACCACAGACGTCACTATATACTAGGTCACCCGGTTTTAGTTCTGGCCGACTTGATTTCTGAAAAGGAAAACGTGATTGCTTCCCATAAGCACATGCTTCACATATAAAATTATTTTCATTCCCTTTTTCAATGTTTAAGCCTTCAACTATTCTGTTCAAACTCATTTTTTTAATTTCTTGAATGTTCAAGTGCCCCAATCTCTCATGCCACTTTTTCAAATCACTTTTGTTTGTTTTTTGTACTAAATTGCATGTGTTCGGGATGATTGTTTTAATGTCTAATTCATATAAATTATTTGATTTGATTTTTCCAGACATGACAACTTTATTGTCTTTATAAATTAGGGCATTTTTGTCCTTTTTTATTATAGAATAGCCCTTTCTAGTTATTACTCCTTCTGAAAATAAGTTTCTTTTTAGATTAGGCACATGCAGTACTCCTTCTAATATGCTTTCCTCCCACTGTCCATTGACAAGTCTTTTAATTAAAATGTTTCCTAGTCCACATACTTCTATGGATTCTTTGTTTCCCAATGTCAATGATTTCTGCATATAAGTGTATTCTTCAAATAGTTCTTTCCTATAGGTCATGTGGGCTGAAGCACCACTATCGAGTATCCAGGTTTCTTCCTCTGTATCATTACGAGCATCCAATTCTTCAGCGACATTAAATGCGAGCATATTCTTATCTTTCTGCACTTTCTTTGGTGCATGACACTCTCTGGCAAAGTGACCCCTTTTGCCACAGTTGTAGCATTCAAAACGATGCTTTGCGGGCCTCTCTTTTTTGTTCATCCTACTTGGATTTGGTTCACGTTTTGTCGATTCCTTCTTTGGCTTATTTTTAGCTATAAGAAAAGCCATTTCTTGCTCTTCTTCACAAATACTATTGGCCTCCTCATCAAGTAGACGTGCAGTTAAGTTGATCAAAGTTTGCTGTTTAGGATCCAGCGACATCCAAGCTTGCCTGAGTGATTTGTATTTGGGCGGTAAGGTGCCCAAAATTTTAGTGATTATAGCAGTGTCACTAATGCTTTCACCGCTTTCCTTTAGTTGTTTGGCAAGATTCTCAACCTTAGCTATATGTTGAGCCACACTATCACTTGGTGACATTTTATATTGGTAAAATCTTTCGTGGATCAACATTTTATTCAACTCACTTTTTTGTTCGTAAATGGACTCTAATTTCGTCATTATTTCGACAGCGGTGTCACAGTTTTCAATTAACGTGATTTGATGTAAGTCCATTGATGAGGTTATGATGTACATAGCCATGCCATCATCCCTTAGCCACTTACTTGCATTTCCTTCAGTTTTCTCTGCAGAGATATCAATTCCTTTTGCTTTCAGTGCGCATTTTATTTGAAACTTCCATTGGCGAAAGTTTTTTCCATCGAATTTGTCCACGCTCAAAGTCCGCTCCATTTTGATTTGGGCGTGCCGCGTGCGTGCCAAAGTCGAAGATGCACTTATGATTTTTCTTTACTGTTTTGAGTTTTCTAATTTCTTCAGTTTTAAGTTTACTGGGCCCATAACCTTTTGGAATTAGGCCTTTTGAATAAATAAAACTGAGAAAACACTACTAATTATTTTGTTTTATTGTAACTCACATTTGCACAGTAAGAAGAACGGAAATCAAAGAGAACAGGGAAAGCGCCATCTCATAGACATTGATATTAAATTTTTTTACGATTTCACAAAAACAGAGGCAAAGACATTATGGCTACTCAGCCAGGATTAAAATTTTCTAATACTTAACACTTACTACCACAGTAAAGCTCTACCAAAGCTGTTCCGTCTGGATAGTAAGAGCGCCTTAATTCTCTACTTACATTTCTAAAAATATATCAAAGATTGAAGTATGTTATACAATTATTGCTATTTTGACATTTAAGGTATACTCAAGGGCGGATCCAGGGGGGGGTCATGGGGGTCATGACAATCCCCTGGCTTACAACATCTAAAGGCAAAGGGTGGAGCAGCATAATATCTAAGGAAATCGGAAAATGTCGGATCTACTAGCCGCCACACTGGGAAGTATCATAATATATTGTTATGTGTGTATATGTGTATATATATATGTATATTGTTATGACATATAAGTAATATTATCTATATCTGTAAGTATATAACATGTTGTATTATATATTTTATATAATAAATTTATATTATATTGTATGTTTTATTAATAAAATAAAAAATAAAATAATAAAAAAAAAGTCCATGGCGTGATGGACTACAATTACATTAATAATATTATTTCAATAATTATCCTTGGTGCGAAAAACCAATATAAAAAGAGAGCAAAAAAAGGATATGGGCGAACAGCCCATAGACGGCCCCGAATTACATTAAAAAAAAACCCCTGGGCTGGGTCCAGGTCCTAGGTGAACCATTCTCCACGTCCATAAAACGTACCCACTGAAGTAGATGAAGTGATAACGCGTTCCGGGAGAAGACGTAAAAAAAATTGATATTGTTATAATATACTTGTATATTCTATTATAATCAAAATTAAATTATAAGTTCTTGTCTGTTGACCACGACTATGTTACCCCCCCCCCTCCCCTGGCGCCAAAGCGATGTGAGATCGAGCGATCTCTACATTTCTACGCTTGTGGAAACTTATGGCCCAAGAGCCAGCGACAGCCAGACCTTCGACATTTTGTTAAATTACCCCTATAGAGGTAATAACGACCAGCAACTATGGAGTTCGGTCGCGGTTACTTTAGGAGGTATCCAGCTCTGAAGGTCAACCTAACCTACGATAAAGTATAAAGCTCAATTATTTTACCTTATTTTTTTTTCAAAAAACTGTAGGAATCTCTTTTCCAATGCTGGATGCGTAGGCCAGTTGTTTCCACTGCCAGACCACCTCAATGTTATATTTTAGAGTTTGGAGGTATGTAGACCCATAAATGTAGTTTATTACAATAAGCTTCAAAGAGATTTAGATCAATAAAAGTTGGAATGCGGATTGTGTACGTCACAGTTCCCAATTAAAACGTTTGTTGTACTCATAGTCAAATCATAAAAAAATATATTCACACGACTTCGTTCGAATTCTTTGACGCACGAAATCGAAATAGAATGTTAGGTACGCACAGCCTGAAGTCAAAACTCAAAACTTGTTGATCCTAGTCTACTAGGCCAATACGCACTACTGAATAATAAATTAATGTATGCCTACAATATATTATTATGATGATATTATGTTTCAGCATAGCACAATAATAATCTTAACCATCGACGTTACAAGCTAAATTTTTTTTTCGACGCACTAGGCAACGTTACGAATAATTGCTAATTACTAGGAAACCAGTGGATTAGTCTAACTCTAACATATCAGTTTTAAAGTGTCCTAATAACACCTCGAATTCAAATTTTTAGACTTGAATTTTCTTTTTGGGCCAATAATTAAGATCAGAAAGTGGTCTCGAAAGTATACGCAAAAAATAGTAATAAAAAATACACACTTAGCGCTATCTGTTTATTGGTAAATCCAAAATTGTCGTTATCCTAACAGCAAAAAGTACTCGAAGAATTAAATCACCCTTAGCATAAAGCCATGTATTCAGTAATTTTTGCTAATATTATCTTAACTTTTTGTTTACAAAAGAAATAAAATTGCAATACCTAACAAATTACTTAACACATTTTGCCGAGGAAAATTTATGGCGCCAAAATCGAAGACGCACAAAAAGTTTGGCGCCATTTAATCAAAGCTTATCCAATGTTATTGCTATTGGTAGAAAAAACTGAATGTCTCTATAGCTATAAATTATAATTAAATTTGAATATCGATTATCGATTATACATTACTTAGATTATTGTTATTCGTTTTTAAAAGTAAATGAATAATTATCTTTTTTTATATAAAAGTAGGGGGTAAATGAGCAAACGGGTCACCTGATGGAAAGCAACTACCGTCGCCCATGGACACTCGCAACATCAGTAGAGTTGCAGGTGCGTTGCCGGCCTTTTAAGAGGAAATACGCTCTTTTCTTGAACATTCGCAGGTGCGTTGGTGCGGAAATACTGTGAGCTTTTTATTTTGGTCTGAGTTGCGTGGCAGGAAGTTGCGCGAAAAGCCCGCGGTGGAAGTTATCAGAATTAAAGATAGTAAGCTTTTACCTGTGACCCCGCTGCAGACAAAACCTAGTTATAAGACATGGTAATTTTTCGAGGTAATAAAGTATAACCTGTGTTAATCTAATCTAGATAGAGCTTTAAATACTACCGTTTCAAAGTTGATACAAGTTCATTATGACTGTAATTTTTATACTTGGCTAGAGATAGCTGGATCACTGATGGTAATGATGATGAAGACACATAGCGACAATATTTCGCGTCTGTTATTAATTATTATTAATATTAATTTCAAAATCGATCAAGTTTCTCCCACCTAACAATTCCATACGAAATTAATTGAAAAAACCTCACAAAATGATTTAACACTAACAATACACGGCTAATTGATAGGAAACCATAAACAAATTATTAGAATATAAACAAAAAATATAGCGAAAACAAATTGCCAATTTATTGAATACCGTAAATTACATTTTAATTGATACAGCCATAATATCGAAGGTAATTATTACGTACTAGACGTTCCGCGCGGCTTCGCCTGCGTAAATTAGGAATTTCATGGAAACCATACATTTTTCCACGAAATATAGTCTGTCCCACTCCCTTTACGTGGTCCTCTCTATATCTGTGCCAAATAACATAAAAATTCCTCCAGAAGTTTGTGAGATAAGCACTTTCAAATATTTTTTCCCGTTTTTTCCACATTTTCCTCTGTTTCTTCGGTCCTATTATCGGTCGTGATAAAATATAGTCTATAGCCTTCCTCGATAAATGAGCTATCTAACACTGAAATAATTTTTCAAATCGGACCAGTAGCTCCTGAGATTAGCGCGTTCAAACAAACTAATCTAATCTATCTAAGATTCGGTGATTTTCTTGGCATTCCGCAAATAATTTTACTACAATAGTTATTATTAAATAACTACTATCTACGTAAATCACTGCCGCGCTCAGAGACATTTAATTAAGATTAAACTTTAATTTAATGAAGAGTTTGACAAATAATATTATATTAAAGGCAGGCTTATATTAATTTATTTACAGATAAGTAATTATAATTATTCGTCTCTGAGTGCGGCAGTTACGTGATAACTGATAGACCGTATAATATAACCTAACCTAACGTCTGTATACCTACTACATACACTACATAGTATCCTTACTTCCTTACTAATCACAGATTTTAGAAGGTACTAATATTATAAATGCGAAAGTGTGTCTGTCTGTCTGTTATCCCTGCACGCCCAAACACCGACACCGATTTTATTAAAATTTCGCATGGAGATACTTTGAGTCCCGGGAATGGACATAGGATACTTTTCATCCCGGAAAAATGTACGGTTCCCCTGAGATAAACAAATTTTGGTGCAACGGAGTTGTGGGCGTCATCTGGTAATACTATTTATATTCACAGATCTCTATTAGTAAGAGGTTATGTCTTATGGAGCTATAATTACGCAAAAATTCGGAAATGATTCATTTTAGTATCCTGGAGGCTGGACTTATGGAATCTAACCGTGATGCATGGTCTAATTATAGCATTATCATTAGATATACTGAGAATTGTGGTTTTTATAGATCGCTAACTGATACATCGTAATACCAGGTAAGGAAAAATCTGGTGATCTAAATAATCAATCCAAAACCAAAACCGAAAACGCTGTAAAGGGTATCATTAGATAAAAATCTTTGGTCGGGGTGTTTACTGTTTAGCGAAATATAATAATAATAATATAATAATAATAATAATAATATGTATATGGATTATGGACGCTTCACACCACGTCAGTCTGGCCCCGTGCTAAGTACTTAAAGGACTTGTGTTACAGGTACCAGACAACGGAAATATTATATTTACTAATAATTTTATACTAAGTATACATATTATATACTAGTCAAAACAAAATAAGGGCCACATCGTTTTTTAAGTGCCCTCAAGAATTTATGCGACTACAGGATAAATTAATGAATAAATTAGGTGCATTAATTAGTTTTAAATTAATTAATCATGAAATAATGAAAAAAATAATTGAAAAACTGTTTTAAAACATATTTTACTGAAAAATTAAATATCGAGAAAAAATTGTAGAGATGTAAAAATAACTGTTAACAAAAAAATAAAAAGGTGTTGAATGATTTTGTTAGAGTCCTATGACCTCCTCGATGTATCGCTGAGCCGTTATCATACCTCCACTGAGAATGGCTAGCTCGTTTCTGGAGAACCGCTGGTCGTCGTGTAACCGATTTCTAATCGTTTGACCACTGCCGCTGGTTCCCTTCGCCTACCGCAGACAGTTTTGTAAAGAGCGGGCTGTGATGGCGCGCTCTCTACGTGCCGTCAAGCGCACGTAGCGGTCCTCCTGTGCGGTGGTTGCTCGTACTCTACCAGATCCCCATCTTCTGATTAGTGCCCCAATCTCTTAAAATCGATTTCAAGCATTCTGAATCGCTCGCCGAGAAAAACCGAGCTGCATCACCACAGAAAGCTGTTAATGGCCTTCTTGCAGTAATGTTACGGCCCTAGATCCGTATGTCGTCGAATCCTCGGCATAATATCCTCAAAATGTTAATTAAGGCACTAGATCATACATATAATAATATTAAATACACATCCAGACCCGGGAACATTGAAAATGTTTTGTTCCGTCGCGTGACGCGTGGGCGGGATTCGAAGTTCGAACCCGCGACCCCCGGCTTGAGCTACCAACGCACTCACCACTGAGCCATAGAGGTCATCAAATTGTTGTTACTTATTATGATTTATGTGACTACTCTGTTATTGAATTAGCATAATCGTCTATTTGTCTATGGTGCTACTTTTTTGTACTGATGTAATTGATTTTACAAAAGTAGGTAAGGGTTTGAAATATAAAAGCAGATTAAATATACCTATTATGCCAAAATATTTTTTGTATGAAAATATTTTCTATCGGAGCTACCCTGTCTCCTATCGTTAGTTTTAAAATAATAATATACGAGCCTGGACACGTTCTATTTCCCAAATTTTACAAACAGTACGGTATTTTGCATTCGAATATTTAAACTTTTCTGTAGAAGTGCCATCTATCGTTAAACCCCGGAACTACGTCGTCAGCAACTTGACAAAATTAAGCTGTCAAAGTGCTGTCAAACTTGACACTTCGGAGTTGCGTCAAGTAAACAACCAAACAAAGTTCAGTGTACAACAACAGCTGACAGGTCAATCTAATAAACAGTAATTTTCCTATTACATTTTTGATAAATGGATCAATTCATTCCCTTATCTCTCATTAGTATGAATACAAATATCGTATAATTCGTACGTGTTTATAAACAGATTCAGTGTAAATGTTTTTTAAATAACCTCAAATAAAAACAAATTGGTGAGTACAAATTTTAATTTTATGAAAAAGAAAACATTAATATAGTCATGATTTAAGTAAATTATGTAATGTAACAATAATAAGCACTGCAAAAAACAGAATTTTTCCACTTGCTAGAATGTAGATCAACATATTAATACAATATAATTAATTTTGTTTACATACTACAAGTTTGATTTTGGAATTTCAGAAGTTCAGAACACGAAGTTTGAGTTGAAAACAGTTTTGTCAACTTTGACCTTTTTGTTTTGTGTTCAAATACCTTTGATAAAATGTTATAATAATTACTTTATAATATTCCATGTATACACTGTACTATTGTTTTTATAACTAAGTTTCAAAAGAGGATAGGTTATGAATTCGGCCCGATATTCTTCTGAATTCTTAGGAATTCTTAAACAAGTCACATTAGATATAAGCTAATATACATAATATTTTTATAAAGCCAAAACTTTTTAACAAAGGAGAATAAGTTACCTATATATTATTTGGTATTCGTTTTAAGTCAATTTAGAGATTTCGAGAATTAATTCAATACTTTCGAAAAGTTTAATGTTATATTATATTCAACCTGTATTTTTAATTAATTTACTTAAGTTATTATATTATTATTAGGCTTGTAGTTATGCTAATTAATTCTTTTCAGTGGTATAAAATGTTTCAAAATATTACACAATCTGTACTTAGTATAATTGATATCTGCTTAAATGTAGTCTTGTTAGACAACATGAAAATAACAAATTCTCTCCTCTTCTTCTGTTGTAATCTGCCATGCAATGCAAAATAAAGTCCGTACAGTTAAGAACATACTTCACACTCCAGATCGAACCACAGCCTTGAAAATTGGAAACTCACGATAACTAATAACATAAAGGTACATAGCTCGTCTAACACACACTTTTACAAAATTACTCAACATAATGTGACCTAATGACAAGGCAATAAAGAGTAAGGAGTAAGGACTCACCTAAAATGTTATCGCGTCAAATTGCGAGAGCTCAAGACCGGTATCAACTTTTTCTTGACACTGGGGGCCAAACGATACACAGGCATATCCGTTGTCACTACAATTCCTTGCACTATCACTGCATCCCAAAAAAAAGTAGCACTATCGTTTTCGTTCACAAAACATCGTATCCCACGGAGGTCGTTCGGTTAACTGATGCAGGAACAGGACGTGAATCCCACGTGATTCCAATTTTAAATTTTCAAATTCCGTATTAGCACTTACACAATATTTGATGATACAGCTGCAGTTTGGATTTACTGTCTGTCTAAACCAGGCAGCGATATTGAGAAGCAATGCGAAAGAAACCGACTGCGCGACTGTGGTGTGCTGGGCCGAGCAGGATGTTACCCATTAGGCGAATTATCGAGTTGTCGTGGGCTAACGCTTCTTAGTGTCACAGGACTCTGAGAACGTTCAATAGGCTGAGACGATTGTACTCGAAATAGTGTGTAAACATAATGGAGGAATGTTTTTGAGAATGCCGTACGTACCTAAGAGATGATAGAAGTAAAATTAAAGGAAATAATTACTTCCCATGAACAGTGGCGGCCTTACCCATTGCGAGGGCCGGGCGGAAGGTCTTTGCGAGGCCCTGGGCGGCAGGTCTTTGCAAGGCCCTTTGTCTTACGAAAAAATATCCTGCGAGGCCCCTGCAAGAGCGAGGCCCTGAGCGATTGCCCTGTTCGCCACCCCTAGGAGGGCCACTTCTGCCCATAAAACAATCTTACAATTTTTCGACTCTTCAAAGGCATTTAAAGATATCCAGGCTACGATTCAATTGAAGACAGCAAAAAATATTTCCAATCAAAACAATCTGCAAACTCTCAATTCTTAAAGGGCTCTATAAGATATGCACTGAAATTGCCTGTGATAAGTGATTACACCAAGAAGGTCTTCTGGTCTCATTCTCTATGCCAAGGAAACCTATACTTTAGACGACCCTTCATGTAAGATAGTCCACTGTCCAAATTAATGCCATTAAAATACACGTGCAGAACTAAAATCTTACAAGAATCTTTATGGAATAAACGCAACGTGGGAGTGTTCGTCCTGGCCGTTACAACTGACACGTCTTAAAATAAAACAATACATCGGCCGGAACGGTTACTCACCGAGGACCACAGAGTACTTTATTATCTGAGGACGCTCAATTGGTATACCAATGAAGACCGCTTCCGATACGAATTTCACACATTCATAACGGAAATGCATCAGCTGTAAGTCTGGACGGAGAGGACTAGTGGGAAAGAAGAAAATCAAATGTTGGAATTGTTAGAATATTAATCAAGCTTCAACATCTTTCAAGGGGTAAAGAGATTAAACAAGTAGGTAAGTCTTATGTTGTAACTTCTGAAAAGTAAACGATAAACAAGCCGTAGTCGGATACTGCTTGAAAATAGCGGAACTCGTGGAATAAAATTAGAATTGCTTCACATCTTACTCTCGTTTAACGGGGCTCCGGGAGAGGATGGGAACCTCCCCGGCATAGCCAGTCCCGGCGCCGCGGAGGGGAACGCTTCAGTTTGTCGAAGCGTTCCCTAACTTTGGTGGTAGTCCGGTCCCTTCTGAGGTAGACCGGCCGGTCGTGGAGGGAGTCCTGTGTTTGTTAGATCCGGGACATCCCTCTTTTATAGGCTGAAGGCGAACCACAGGTGGTTTTAGTGGGTAAGAGTCCCACATACCCCCGGGGTGCTTCAGCTTAACTAAGGCACATCTCCAACCCGGGGGACCCATGACGGGTTTCCCCTGCGCAGAAAAAAAGTTTGAAGTTCTCTATCAATTTATTTACTGCATATTATTTTATTTCATTTTTACTTCATTTTCTTATTTCATTTTTTTGTGATTTTGACATGTTCTGTTATACAGTGCAAATAATGGAACAAATAATTTTTGACTATTGACTATTTTAAGGTGTAAAAATTAATTACAAAGATTTTGAGCTTACGACATTTAATGATTTTTGCCATATTTTGTCGTGTTATGGGCAAAAAAATATTATTGCTATTCTGTTCACTGGGTCACGAACTCACGAATCACGACTGGGTTATAAATATTATAAGAAATTGCGTTTTACGCCTACAGTAAGTAAGAGTTTTCACCCGGGCTCGTGTCGCGATAATAACTGGTTGGTGATGGTTCAGTGATAATGAACCGGTTGTGCACCCCGGCATGTAACCTCTATCACTCGCAACCGGTTACAGCAGGGTTGATAATCACAAACACTGGCCTAATTAGAAAAACAATAGGTATAGATAAGTGTACTTAAATGTGCGTATTGTTGCACAAGAATTTTCGTCGTAAGAAATGAAATAAAAAATGGTATATTTTCAAATTGGTTAGAAACTAACACTGTCGGAAAGTCTACCTGAAGCCTACCCTAGGTTCGGAAACCACCCCGGCGAGAAGAACCGGGCCGGAACCGGAACTCTTAGCCAAAGATTTTTAAAATTGTTTAATTTTTCTAAAGATATTATAACTTAAAATCAATTAAAAAGCGCATAAAAAGGCTAATTAACTTTTGGCGCACTGATTCCGGTTAGCCCGCAATAGAAATACAACCTCAAAAATTGAGCATAATATCATAGACAAATAATATGAAATATCTAAGATTATTCTAAATGATCTTCTACTTGGTTTTGAAGTAAAGTCTGTATTATATTATTTTTTCTCAAAGTCTTATTCTTGTCTTCGTAACTTCTGAGTGCGACTATTAGGTAATCTGTGGTGGTGACTGTACATATTCGTCCGGCGCAATCATAACCGAATTCTCTAGGATGCCTCCAAGGCCACGTGATTGGGAAAATGATGCAAGACCATTACTATGACTACTAGCTAGTACTAGTAATAGCGGACGTCATAGTAAAGGTTTAGCGACAATCGTTGGGTTTTTGGAGTGAATACCCCTTTAGCGAAGTTCTTCGTCCTTTTGGGATAGGTGATAGTGTCGAACTCGTGTCTCCACACATGACAATGTCGGAAATTCGTAAAACTCTGACTCCGTTGAGTATTTAATTTAACCGTACGTCGGATGACAGGAAATAAATGTACCGTGCCCACACCAGGCCCAATTAATATTCTATAGTCTGTCCACCGCGCGGTGAAAATTTAACAATTTTTAGTTTTCTGTTTTATTTTTTTAGTACAAAAGAAAAGGTAAGTATCATAAAGCCTAATAATAAGTAGGTTTTATTACTGTCTAGCATTAAAATAATATCTTAATAGACGTAACGGGTGTGGTATTGACTTACTTATTAGCAATTTAATTCTGTTATCTATGGGGTCAGTGAATCCTTTATATGACCAACTTGTTCAATGTTGGAGCGATTTGTGATTACAATAATGTAACTGACCTATTTTATTACAGGTTATTTTTAATTCACTCATAAAAATTATAAGTTATAAATTATCTGTACCTACATATAGGTACGCGAAGAAAACAAATAATGTAATTGTATCTTTTTCGTTTTTATACGTTACCTAGTTACGTACATGTTCTTCATATATTGGAAAAAGTTCTTTGCATGGTTTTATTAAAAAAAAACACAAAAATAAAAAGCAATGTTTCCGCCCGGGATCGAACCGGGGACCTTGTGCGTGTGAAGCACACGTGATAACCGCTACACTACGGAAACGTGATAGACAGTGGCGAAATTATGAATCAGTTGTAGTTCACTGTGCCACAATCAAGTTAGTAATGCCATGGACCAATTTATTACTCTATGGTAATGCTAACAAGCTAATTTTTTGTGAGTAGCTACATTTTGATAAGACGAACAACATTTTTATTTTCGAAAAATCTCGAAAGTGGTAGCTAACAGAGATAGAAAGGATTTCATACTTTGACTTGATGGTCCTAAGATATGGATTGTTTTATTTGTAGGACAAGGTAACTCTTAAATAATATAACTATTAACCTACCAATATACAAAAAAATCAGCTGGTTAGGGTTCCGTTTTAGGGTACAGTAATCAACCAATTAGTTTTGTTGATTACAGAACCCTCCCCGGTTGAATAAAATCTCACGAAATCTCACCAAGGGGGGAGGGGGGATCAAAAAATTAAAAAAACACCTCACGTAATTTGTGGACGCCCCCTAATACTTAAATCTTAAGACTTACCTTATGCAGGCCGAAGAAAAAAAACTTTTTCTTTTTTTTCACACAAGCGCCAGCAACGGCGGCGCGTTCTCAAAGGTTTTTGATGTGGCAAAACTCATATCTTTTATAGTGGTACAAATTACATACGTATTTACCCCCTACTGAACACACCTCATTTTCATCAAGGGTGTGGTTGCGATGGTAATTGGTATCTCATCTTTTTTGTACAAGCAATTTTGTTGGCGACGTTTTCTGTGAACACGTTATACATTGCTGGCTAAAGCTTGGAAAATTGCTGCAATCCATACTAATATTATAAACGTGAAAGTGTTTTTGTCGGTCTGTCTAAAACGAATTTTAACGCAATTGAGTCTTCTAGTTTATAAACAAATGGTACGCTACGCAGTTCCACCGCTAATAATAATCTCGCCATATGGAAGGTTTATTATTATATTTTTATATTTTTATCATGTCAAAATAAGATTTTTCATCACACGAAAATATAATAAATACGTTTTATTGCAAAAGCGGCGCGACGCAGCCTGGTGCACCCTAAAAATGCTTACAAGAGATAAACCCACACGTTACAAAATCTCTATACAAAAGCTGCAGCGTCATGACTCATGTCGCGTCTTGACAGTTGACACTCGTCTCGTTTCAGTGTGAATCTTTGCTAAAACAGCAATGTATGTAACATAAGCGAAGATCTCACTTCGTGTATAATGTAATAAAGGTACCAACGTCACTCGGAATAATTTTATAGAGAAAATAAGTCATGGATAAGTATTAACTTCAAGTGTAATGTTATGTTAAGCCGGCCAAGTGTGAGACGGATTCTTTAATAGAGGGTTCAGCACTGTAAGTACACTACTTTTAAATAACGCTTAGTTTATAGATGTGCAAGACTAACACCGTTAGAATAGAAATATAGCCTGGTGACAAGCAGACAGGCAATCAGCGATAACTAATTATATAATACTATGTATTATGTAATAGTCTTCCTTTGAGTAGGGAAGTTGACACTTGGAACTCTCAAATATTTATAAGATTTTCTTAGCTGAAATATTGCTCATACACGAAAATGTGAAAATGTATTAGTATAGTACTAGATGACGCGGACGCCCCCTACTCCGTTTTTCGAAAAAAAAGTATATGTGTATAGTTACTTATAGTTGTAGATTACTAAGTATCGCCATTCCAAATTTCAGTAGAAACGGGTTTAGCGATTTCAGCGTGAAAAGGTAACAAACAAACAGACCTTCGCATTTATAATATTAGTATTTATTGAAATACAATAATTAATACAAATCGATGCCACCAAAATCTATAGCGTCAAAGTTAAGGGCCGGCAACGCACATGCAGCTCTTCATGTTGCGAGTGTCCATGGGCGACGGTAGTTGCTTTTCATCAGGTGACCGGTTCGCTCATTTGCCCCTTATTTTATAAAAAATACAAAGAAGAGATTAATTATACAGAACCTTTGTTTTTAAATTTTCAAGCTGTAGATGGCTGTAGTCAAGCGTTCGTAGCACCTGCTACGCCGTAGCTGCGCGTAGCCCGCGTAGCCCCGTAGAGCGTAGCTGAAGTTGTAGCGCGGCAGGTGCCGTATTTTTAACCGCCTTCAAAAAAAGGAGGTTTTCAATTCGACATATTATTATGTTATATTTCCAAAATTGCCCAGTTTTCGTATATACTAGTCTATAATTATTAGCGTCTGAAGTCTGAAAAAATGTGCCAAATTACAAAAGTGTATACGTATGTATGTATGTTTATATGTTTGTGTTCGCATATCTCCGGAACCACAAGTCCGATTTAAGTAATTCTTTTTTGTTGTACTAGGTATTGTTCGATTTAGGGAATGCTGCAAGTTTCATCAAAATCGTTTCAGTAGTTTTTGAGGTAGGGAATTTTAATTCTCAATAACGAACAATTTTGAAGTCGGTTAATCTTACATCTTATATCTTCTTAAAATCTTCTTAAAATACTATTTAACCAACTGTTAAAAAAGAGGGTAATGTTTTGTTTAGCACGTACTATAGCTACAGCTTAATACATTTAGGTTTGAAATGTGTTATCTACGCAACCTATTTCGATTAGAATAAATGTTTTAACAACACTTATTTTAAAACCCATGTCGATGGATGTTGGTGTTATAGGTTGGGAACTGGATATATTAAATTATTTCCTTTCCTGCCCCCCTAGCATACGCCAACGAGATATCTCGTGGATATCTCACTCTCGACAATATCATTCGGCACTTATCAGGAAGTTGGTGAAGCAGGCCCTAAGTATATATTAATTATTATAGTATTGTTATCAGGGCCCTGATTTGCAATACACTGAAGTAATATGTTATAGATAAGTATCATTTAGTAATTGATAATTTCCAGGCAAGATGTCGGTAGAGGGCGTGATGGTGTCGTACGACTACTCAGAGGACGACGAGGTGGCCAACATCCTGACCGTGTCCGCGTCCGGCATCATGTTCTCCCACCGCTGGGTCCTCACGCACGGCTCCATCCTGTCCCCGCTCAAGCAGGCACAGGTAAGGTAGATTTGGCACAGCTGGCTGGCCTAAGCAGGGACAGTAAGTGACACAATAAGTCCATTCCTATCGGAACCATACCATAATATTATTGTCCATAAGAATGGTACAACTTAGAGAACATTTTTGAAAAACATAAATTCCGCATATAAGATTTACAGTCTACCGAATGGGTAGACTGTAAATTTCTGGGTTTTCTAAAAAGTCAGGGTTTCTGGTAATAGTCAGCCTATTACAGTAGGAACCAGAAACAAGGGTCAGTCATACGACTATCACATTTTCTTTTCGTATTAACACATTAATCAGGAATCAGTAGGCCTACCACGAAATGGTTCTGAGACTCAAACATTCGAACGAGAATGCCGCGTCTTGCTCTAACAACGTCATTTCACGTTTGTTAGAGTAGGACGCGGCATTCTCGTTCGATTGTTTGAGTCTCAAAACAGTTTCGTGGTACAAGCCCTGTATCAATATTTCAGGTGATCAGCAACGCTAAACGGCGGCCGATTCTCAACGACGAGTTCTACTCCAACCTTCCTGAAATATACGTCACGTGCGAGAAGCAGAGTGATGGCAGCGCGTATGACAGTGTCGAGAAACTGAGCAGAGAGAGGAGCGACGGCCTCACTGACCTGGACCACAGTAGTTACCATGTGCGAGTTCTTACAGGCAGGTAGGTACAGGGAATGGAGTATTTCTATACTTGATAGCGTTGACAGAGCTACAGAGTACAGTTATAGCGTTCAACGGCAACTACCACGCGACAGGCCAGCCGTATAAAGAAAATCTAGCTATGAACTCAAATACTATAAAATAATGCTGCCGGCGAAAATGGGTTGCAAGTGACGCGCCTGCTCCTTATTAGTCGAGCGTTTCGCAATTTCAGTTCGATCTTCGATCCAATTCAAAAACATTCTACTGTCATTGGTTAACGCTCGGCGAGACTAACTAAAGTGTAACCCTCTTAAGTGTATCACTCACATAAAGTTAAAATACCTAGCGGAATAGAGAAACAAAGACCTGAGCAAGCGAGATGTCACTATCAGTAACACTACGTGGTAAAAAGAGACGTGTGATACATGACAGCAGAACTCTTTTTTTGACGTCCAGTCGGCACGTATCGGCACGTTGACAATTTAATCTCACAGTATTCATGTTCAGTTATGCTTGTGTAAGTGTATATGTACACATATTTTACACACAGACGTAAACCAATTTCGGTTTCGTTTGACAGCTCGAGATTGTTGCTCTATTCCGATAGGTGTATTAACTTTATGATCTCTCAGGATAGTCCACGCGTGGCAGTGCGGCGTGCTAGACCGGTGCGTGGACGCGATCATGTTCAGCTGGACGATAGGCCACCGCGACGGCGACGTGCGAGCGCAGACGCAGCTCGGCAAAGCGCTATTGTCTGTCTTCGTGTTGGTAGACCTCGAGAGTGGCAGAGGTGAGTCTGTGTGGAACTAATCTATGAATAAGGGGGTTTTCCAGCTGTCATGCGTATCATCGTCCGCGCACGGATGTGGTCCGCATAGAAGTTGCCTACGTCCTATAATTTAATCCATGTTTTAAAACAAGTAAGCGCAGGTCTAGGAAGAAGACATGCAATGGTTAACTTTTTCGATCAGTAAAACGCAGAATTTTCTTCTGCGTTTTACCGGTCCAGGGGGGTTATTATGAGCTCTTATATCCAGCCAGTTTCCAGCCAGTTTACAAGCCGTGTCTATGCAATGGCCTGTAAATTGGCCTGTAAACTGGCTGGATATAAGAGCTCATAATAACCCCCCTGTTATGTATTAGGTATTATAACAGTGTATTTTAAGGGTAGGTTTTAAAATAAAAATACCTTTACGTTATGATGAGTAAAGAGTTTATTCGTATAAGCACTATAATTATACTATACTAAGCCTTCTTAATATGTCCTTTACAAGGTTCCGCTGAAATAGTAAAAACGTATTAAAATACTACGTATTCGTAATAGTAATAATTTAGATTGCATTATCTTATCTACTGACATCAGTTGCTAAAATCTGACTCTTCTAGTTTAGCCGCACAAGTGCAGAAGCATACATACATACATAAATATGAAATTCATACATATAGACTGCCAAATCATTATTACCATTGGGTGTGCTGCTGCAGTCGGGCAAAAATTGTGCCAAATCATTCAAAAATCATAAACTTTTTAACCGAGTTCCACAAAGGAGGAGGTTATAATTATTATTATGTTCGTCTGTATATTTTTTTAATACCATAAGCTTTTAATAAATCTCCAAAAACCCACCATCTCTAGGATCTTTAGCTAGCGTCCAATCGTGTCTCCAGCTGGTAACGGTCCCCATGTGGCCCTGGATATCGGGGAAGAAGTGGTAGTCGTTCTGGACGGCGTATTTCTTGACCAGCCCCGCTACCCCCAGGGCTAGACCACCGACCACCATGCCGTGGACGGACCCCACGTAGGCAGCTAGGATAGGACCACAGGCTAGACCACCTAGATATCGACATTATGTCGTCATCATTATCATCATCATCAACAACCCTATAACTGCCTCAGAACAAAAAACGAGCAGACCGGTCACCTGATGGAAAGCAACTACCGTCACCCATGGACACTCTCAACATCAGAAGAGTTGCAGGTGCGTTGCCGGTCTTAAAGTCTAAATTAATGGGCTAGAGAGATATGACTTGTTTATTTGCATCTAATATAGGCTCCGATACTAGCTGCTGGTCCTATTTTAATAAAATTTGGCATGAAACGAATAATCATAATTATGGCTTCCTCATAATTCCCTCTCTACCGGAATCTAAATGAATATAATATTAATAGTTACAAAAAAAAACTAAAAATACGCTTTTTATAAAAAACCAAACTAAACTGGCCGTTTAAAGTGGGTCAAAATCGCGCCCAAAGAAGTCGGTTACAAACATACAAATTGAAAAATTAAATAATTATTACATCAAATTAGTGTATTGTCATCGGTCCTCGTTAAATCTATAAAGTTTGAACGAAATCTGGCCGTTTAAAGTGGGTCAAAATCGCGCCCAAAGAATTCGTTTACAAACAAATATACAGGTGAAGCTAATAAAAAGCGTATAATAAAGGACATTGGATGGTGCAGATAAGAAGTTACCCAGGAAATAGTTCAATCCGTCGTCCTTCTGTCTCCAGTTCTGGACGCTGTTGGCAACTAAGGCGAATGTTGCGCCCATAGCCACATAGGGGGTGGTGTGGAACGCGTATCTGGTATAACATGAAAGTTTTAGTAATAATTTGATTGGAAAAAATAGAAACTGCAATCAGGCGCGGGGGTCACAGGGGACATGACCCCCCCCCCAAATTTAAGGTCAAATTGAAAATCTCAAAATCTTGCCAAATAATAAAAGGAAAAAAAAATAGTAAGTATAGTGAGTGACGAGTGCCCCCCCCCCCCCCCAAATTTCAGGCTGCGACCGCGCCTGACTGCAATCTGTAACTTCCTAATAGATTCCCATAATCGAGCACTCGCATAGTTTAGATCTGCAGATAACCATAGAGAGCAAAACAATGCTATGTCAAGTCTAGTGCGAGTTGCGACACTACTTTGTCTCTATGTTTGCACGTATTTAATTTTAAAGATGCAGTCTTTTCGCTAGTCGCAACACAGCTAATAGATGGGGGTAAGCCAAGGTGTTTTCTTTATCGCTTCTTTATAGAATTGCCGATCAAAATGTATGGAAATGACATAAGACTAAATGGCCAGCTCTGATATAACCCAGCCTGAGGCTAATTACCTCCTCGCAATGGCGGACCACTTGGTGGCGTGGGAGAACATGAGCACGTCGTACGTAGATAGCACCGCACCAACAAGCAACCCGTATCGTGACGTCACGAATATCTGTACAAATGACAATGTATTGTAGAGTATCAATGAGCCTCAAAGGTCTTGATGGCATGCAAAGTTCACCAATTAAGTAATGCTTGGTCAGGCCGGATTCTCGCTATAGTTGCAAGCTGATGACTTACATTATACATACGCTTCAGAAAACTAGCGCGATTAAGGATTGCGTTGCTAATCAGTCTATATTTGCGTTGGGAAGACGCGCGACTCAATACCAGATGGTGGCCGTGGGACGTTCAAGTATGGTGCAGTTCGTGCTATAAGTGCTCTATGTATAATTCGGTATTGTAGAACTAAGAGCCGTTAGAAATAAGAACGTTCTTCCACGCGTGCACACGACACCGATTGTTTGGTCGGCCGACTCGGCAGAAATCCGAATCGTGTCAAATCCATCATAAAACCTATCGCTATGAATGGAATCTTGTGACAACAATCGGCCGACTGCTGTCTAGTCTGCGCACTCACCACCAACCCAACTGTTTAGATGGTGACTGGCGTAGTGTGCGCGCTAACAGCCCAACCCGATCAAACTATCCGCCGATAGTCTGCAGTCTGCGAGGGCTCTAAACATCATGTACCTTTTTCCACATGTCACAACCATCGGGTGTATCGTAGTATCTGTAGTTGACCAGTCTCGTAGAGTCGGGCTCACAACCGCGTTTATAATCACACATCCTATAGCTTTGTAAAGAAAAGTTTTGCTTTGGGAAGAGATTTATTTGAGATTTATAAAATTCTTGTGTCATTACCACATTACCGTTAGTTTTTGTTTTTGAGATTTTGGATGCCTGACAGGCTTGACGTTGAAATATAAAAAGTCAAAACGTTTCTTGAAGATAAAAAAAATAAAAAAAATATTACCGTCCAGGACTATATTATACAACCAGCGACTTTGTGTGTTTTCCAAATGCAGGACAAGAGCTCATTATGCTGCGTAATGCTCCACGTTAAATTCACGTTCCAATTAAGCATTAGCACACTTCGGCATTGTGCTGTGTATTTAGATTACAGTCTTCAGTAACAAACATCTTAACCTATTTCCAGCGAGCGCGCCTCTACGACCGCTTTCGGAGCTGTTCGACCTGGTGAAACCAGCGCCGGCCAGAGGCAGCGAGGTTCTGGTACATTCCACACCTTTTGGCAACGAGGTATGTTATGTTAGAGGCCTAAGAAGGCACTCAAGTTTAATAATATTTCATTCCTGTAGTGAAAACTAGAAAAGAAGTAGGAGAAGAGGTACAAAACTTAATGATATATTTCACTCAGATATTTCATTAAATACATGTGAATTTTTCTTGTCACGTTTCACGATTAGGACTAGGTATTATAAAATTCAAATTGCTACTCAGGTCTCAGACACAAACGTTTGGAATGGAGCGTATTACGATTTAGCAACCATAGCTATAGACTGCCAGTCTTTAGCACTAGATGTTGCAAGACCGAATGAGGATACGCCATTGGCGTATATTGTCTCGCTGCGCCCGAAAGGATGGCAGTGGACGCAGCCCTACCCACTAAAACTAGGTGTTACTCCAACAGCACCGAGCTTGCCAAAAACGCACTAGGTCCGTGTCCGTCCGCACTTCTACTAAAAGCAAGACATGTTTCCAGGTATTCCTAAACACAGTAACAAAGGGTTGCGTGTGCGGCGCAGTGGGTACTAGGCCGTCGCTGCTCCTGACAGACTGCGCCAGCTCGCTCGGCTCAGAGGGCGGACCCGTGTATAGTGATGCACCAGAGTCAGTAATACTGGTATCTTCTGTACGAATGTATATCTTATGGACAAGCTTCGTAGCTCCAGAGTTAGAATTGCGAACTTTGAAGAGCCGGTGGTTAAAGTCCTCTGTACGCACGCTTTGCACGTGATCCAGTACGTATTTTAAGCAACAGGTTTGATTCCTGACTTTTCTGGCTTCAAGATTTCTTTGGCACCGAAAAATCTTTCAGCCAGTCAGTTCTTATTTTGTGGCCCAGATTTCAGTTAAGCTCGAAACTTGTCTTTAGCTTAGCCTTATCTGAATATCCTCTTCCGACTACCTATAACCTGACACCTCCCCTATCTTATTTAACGAACATTCCCAGGTCATCACTAGTGGGGATGGTGGTATGCAGCGTGTCGTGGTGGCGCGGCGAGTGGGTGGGGCTGACGCTGGCGGCGCCGCTGCGCACCGTCCTTGCGCACAAGCTGAGCGTGCCCGCCGCCGCGCCGCAGCTCGCGCCACAACCGCCCCGCATCGCCGCCATCTTGGGTGAGTCATCATTAGTGAGGATGGTGGTGTGCAGCGTGTTGTGGTGGCGCGGCGAGTGGGTGGGGGTCTTCTTGGTAACAGCTGTATATGTATAGATCATCCTTAGTGGGGATGGTAGTATGCTGCGAGTCGTTTTTTGTTTCCAGCTTTTGACTTGTGAAAAAACAATAAAGAATGAAAATACAATCAATTACTATTAGGTTATTGCCCTAATGCCCTGCCCATGGCGTATATTGTACCTACTTCAGATTGACTTGTTGATCTCTAAGTTGTGCCCGGTCAATACTTACTTTTATAATTGTTCCAGATCTAATAGATTCGTGTACGGTGCTAGTGCGGTGCGGCAATGCGTGGGGCGCGGGCGTGTACGTCGGCGGCGGTCACGTGCTCACGTGCGCACACGTTGTTAAAGACGTATGATATCATCATATCTTATTGTCTCGCTCGCACATAATATTATTACATTCTACATGATGTAATAGACGTTGCCTAATTTTAAATATTCACTTGGAATAAAATTTAATGTCAATTAAGTCATAACTATCAAGCTTCCTTTAACATATAAAAACAAGGACAAAAACATTGTATAACAATAATATATCCATTCTGTAAATACTTCTATAAGGTGTTTCTTTTATTAACAACTCTTCTATCACTTTCAGCACACATCAGAAAAAGTCTCCGTATACTGGCAGGGTGTGAAAGAGACGGCGATAGTGCGATACTCGTCCCGCGACGGGCGAGCGTACGACGTCGCGTTGGCGTACGTCGATCCGCGCCACTACGCCGGCATTATGGCCGCGGAGTTCTCGCATAAACCGCCGGAGAAAGGTAGGAGAGAGAGAGTATTGTTTTCTCCTTCATTATCATGTAGCACATGGCAAGGTGTAAAAGAGACGGCGATAGCCGATAGTGCGGTACTCGTCCCGCGATGGGCACGCGTACGACGTCGCGCTAGTGTACGTCGACCCGCGCCATTACGCCGGCATCAACGCCGCGGAGTTCTTGCATAAGCCGCCGGAGAAAGGTAGAAGAGAAAGAGAGAGTATTGTTGTCTCTTTCATAATATGATCTAGATTCTAGCATACAAGAATATGTCAGTGTACTGGCAGGGTATAAAGAAATAAAAAATAAGCTTTCGAAACCTTTTCATCAGGTTTTCGCAACATTTTATCAGGTACCTGTCTACTATAGGGTTCGCAACATTTCAATCAGGTGTCTGCAACCTTTTATCAGGTGTTCACAACCTTTTCATCGGGTGTGTCCAACCTTTCCAGGTGAGCCGGTGTTAGCGGCCGGCTACCCGTACTTCAGCGACAGCAACGTGCCGCAGCTGCGGCCGACGGTGACGCGCGGCCACCTCAGCAACGTGTCGCCGTCCATGCTGCAGACCACGTGCTGCGTGCAGAGCGGCTTTAGGTGAGGATTAATCGCGGTTATAATATGTAGAAAGTATATTGATATATCGCTTGTCTCTTTCACTTACACATAATATTGCTTATGCACGTAGAAAGATAGGAATAACGTCAGCATACTCATAATATATGTTAATAATATAAGCCCAGTATGTGTATGGGTACGTAATTTTTGAAACCGTTAAGAGGAGTCCACACCTCCGTTTTTCCATACAAACGCTTTCCCCTGTTTCCTCCCTGGATAATGCCGGTAGCGTTATAATTTTTTTCCTAAATATCAGTGGCCACTAATACAATGTCCCTTTGTTTTCTTTTTTTTTTCATAATTTAGTTATTAAAAAAGATATGAACGTTCAAAACCCCAAAAAAATGGCCAGATTTTCCGCGATATATTATATTTTTTAATAGGCGAGTGATAGTGTGTAAGGAATCAACAAGCCCTAATAACCTATTTAAAAATTTATAGTGGCGGCCCCATATTCCGTCTGACTACTGACGGCGCGGCGGTGGTGGGGATGATAGTGAGCAACGCGCGCTCGCACGGCGGCGCGACGCACCCGTACGTCAACATGGCCGCGCCCGCCGCCGCGCTGCTGCGCCCGCTCGCTGACTACATGCGGGATCGAGGTGTGTATACACCTTAAAGAAAAATATTATAATATAATTATAGTCTTGAAATCCAATTGTACCACGAATTATTATACCTCATTGATTGAGTAAATTTTGGACTCCAAAACTGGGACAGCATACAAAAGTGAAAATGCTCTATCATCTTGCTCTTGGGTATTGAGCATTTATGTTTTGTAAAACAAATAGCTGTTTTATGGTTTGAACGTTTCAAAGATTCAAAGATTTTATTTGCAAACTAAGTAGGTAATTAGTATACATACGTTTGTAAGTAAAGACCTTGTGCAGGCGTTTTTGTACTTTATATATTTTTTTAAAAGTTGGAATATACAAAATAATTATGTAGTATAGTATATCCCAATAATAAAAACTATATATGAATCTCATTAAATTTCAGATCAGAGCAAAATTTCCCAACTTGGCAACATGGATGATACAATACAGCAGCAGTGGCGGCTGCTGCCTTATAGGTCCAAGATATAGTTAAGCGTTATATTTTATAAATAAAATATACTTAGTTTTGTTAAATGTTTATTTATTTTTAACCTGCAGTAGCTATATTTTCATGTTATTTTCTTATATTTTTATAAATTACTTCATACTTGCTATAATATAGGTAGGCTCAACTCAAATTTGCGCAGAGTCGAATCGTCGCGACGGTTCATGTTTTGCGACTACAGCATATTATTCACCTCTGTCCTCTACCTATTGTTGTATTACTTAAGTACAAATTCTGCTATAAAAATAAGCTCGGCTGGAGTCAAGCGAATTCGCGCAACTCGGGCGCTCACACTGGCCGTCTGGCCCAGAGTCGAAGCATTGCGTAACATCACATCGTAGTGGTAACATCGTGTTTTGGACTACAGCATATTAATTTCTGCTATGAAAATGTGCTAGCGCGCGTGTATTCGCCCAGTGCGAGTTGAGCCTCATTGTTGTCTTTGGTCTTTACGACTTTAATTAATGAAAAAAAACTTTGACAGTTGACATTTACATCAAATGTCGGAGTTTTGTCGGGAATGTGATGTTATGATTTTGTATTATTTTCCTAAAATTATGTTAAGTTGGGTTTTCAATGTGTAATGTTGGTAGAATATTAACCATTAGATATTCGTTATCGTGCACAAGTGTGGGAAAGTAATGCATTATCCAGAAACGTGCTATTTTGTGTTCCTTCCAAAACTCCATCAAAAGTTTCAGTAAGGCGGTTCCACTTTACTGAATCGACCGACTTGACTTTCTGACTGTAATGACTTTTACTTATACTTTAACTAGACTTTAGACCTGACAATATAGAATAATATCGGTGCTGAAAATTGTATGATAAAATATTGTTTTCCCGCCATAATAATACTCGACACTGGCCATGGTTAAAGCCGAAGTGCCATAATAAGAAAAAAAATCAAATGTCATTTGTCACTTGACAGTTGACACTTCAAACCACAGAGGTCCGCACTCCGCAATCGGTAGTATCCCCTTATTAGTCTGTGCTTGGAAGTTATTCAGAATTTAAGATATTACATTGTATAATAATTGCCGTTTAAATTTGGTATGAGCGTTATGCTCGAGCTTACTTATGGATTGTTGATGTAGTTTTCTCAACTTTAAAAATGGTGAACCAGTTGGCTGTGCTTTTGTGGAAACACTTCGTCGTTCGTCGAAGAAGATTTATACACACACCGATAGAGTGGCTCTCCCCTATTATATTCTTTGTCGTACTCTTTGTTTTTCGGGACCAAATCAACCCAATACCAAAACATGCCGCTGCAGCTGCAATGGGGGTCCATTACACTGTAAGTATTGCTTATATTTTCCATACTCATATTATAAGTTCGAAAGTGCTTCTGTCTGTCTGTCAGACGGCAGACCAGTAATCCAATAAATCTGATTTTAAAGCCACACTGGAAACTATTGTGGATAGAAGCAAGGCTTTATAGAGTTCGTATTAATTCTCAGGAACCTTTGGATATTGAAGAAATTTACCAGCCAGGCACCGTTTTCTTCACTCCCATCACAGATGTCACGTCAAAGTTGATGGCAGAGGTCGGGAAGAAGCTTAACTTGCCAAAGGGATCAGGACAACCAAAAGAATATATAAGTAAGTAATTGTCATAATAAATTAAAAATTTATAACTATTTTGGCCTATAAATTACACAAAAAAATAAGACAAAATACAAGGTATGAATAGTAATACACTTTTTTATACATGGCACAAAATAAAACAAAAAATATAGCAAATAAAATATGTGACAAAAACAGTATTATAATATTAATATAATCTAGTCAATGTCCTAAAGAATTCGACAAGTTACATAGGACGCAGAGAAAAGACGGGCAGTGTAATTTAGCTACTGATATTTTTTTGCTTGGAGTTCTGTATAATATTTTGGGACCATATTATACTTGGCTGTTATATAATATAAAACAATGCAAATTTTCTTTTCAGACCGAGGATACTTTCCAATATTTGGAGATCCATTTCTGATAAAAAGAACTGTACATGGAATGAGAGACTTTGGAGTTGTAATATTTGAGGTAAGTTGTTAAGCTTGTTTACTACTACTACCTACTACCCCCTAATGATCAGTGTTACATCCTGGTTGTCTTTATCAGGAGCCAACTTTAAATTTAATTGTGTATGGTTAAATGTATTAATTTTGAGAATAGTTCAAAAGTGACCTACTGGTTTGTCCTTTCTATTGTGGTTATGACATTGGGTACCCATATCAATATTAGCCACAAAAGGACACAATGTGAGAAAATGGGTTTTGGGACTTTTATCTTTAAATGAGCAATTCTTGTACACACATATAATATAATATATAATTGGAATCTCGGAATCGGCTCCAACAATTTTCATGAAATTTAGTATGTAGGGGCCAGGGGGTTTCGGGGGCGATAAATCGATCTAGCTAGGAATCATTTTTAGAAAATGTTATTTTATTCGTGTTCGATAATTAATCGATAATCAACTAAAAAAATCTCGGAATCGGCTCCAACAATTTTCATGAAATTTAGTATATAGGGGGTTTCGGAGGCGATAAATCGATCTAGCTGGGAATCATTTTCAGAAAATGTCATTTTATTTGTGTTTTATTGAATACCGAGCAAAGCTCGGTCAAATAGCTAGTTTACATTATATCTTGTAGATCTTAGCAAATGGCAGGTATATTTATCAGGGCGAGTGAAGCTAGCCCTGGATGTCCCACAAGTCACAACTCTTACATTTTGTGGTACGGAAAAACTTTCACGACTATTGATTTATGCTTTAACATAGTAATTTTTATTTATATGTAGATGTGTTATCATCGGTCAGTCAAGGTGCAGTGTGACGACGCGAGCCCTCACAAACCTTGGCTTTTAGCTAGTTTTAAATAAAATAAAAATTATATATAAATTTAAATAAAATAAAAATTATGTCTTGACTTATTTAAGATGGTAGATATTATCCCACCAAAAACATAAATGTGAAAAGGAAGAGCCAAGTTCAATACAAACATTATGCTTGTCTATGGACTTCGCCGTAAAAAGAATGGAGATCTAAATGAGTGCCAAGTTCTATGGAAAATTTAAATATGTATTTATAGGAACCAAATAACATTATGAACAAACAATAAAGTATATTTCTTTGCTTTATTGAATATCTATAACAATTGCTGTTATTTAAATAATATGAGATCTTAAAGTAGATTAGATTTAACTTGGCCAGTTTTCATTACATCAGTCATTCCATAAAGTTATTGAACATTTTAATTCTGATAAAAACTGGTTTGCACGGCCGGTGCACCCTACCGTGAAATGTTGAAGGTCGATCGATTACATCCACAGTTCAGATAACGGAAAATTAGTTGGTATAAACCCATACCATATTATACTAACATATTATTATAATGTTTTCTATTTTGAAATTTATTGCAAATTGCAGTATTAATAAGGTTGAATTAAACAAAGGCCGGCAATGCACCTGTAACTCTTTTGATGTTGCGAGTGTCCATGGCCAACGGTAGTCACTTTCCATCAGGTGACCCGTTTGCTTGTTTGCCCCCCTAATTTTATAAAAAATTGACCTGAGTCTACCCTACCTTTTGGGTAGTTGTAATTCATCATCAGGTGTACACCTGATGATGAATTTTTCGAAACCGGTCGTGTATATTATAATTCTGTAATAAACCTATTAAAATAAAGTGGAATAAGTGCAAGGAAAGTGTATAATTATTTAATTAATGATGTTTAGTTAATGCATAATTGACGTGTGAGAATAACTCCCCAAAACTTTTGGAAAAACTAGACAGAGTACTGAGTACCTACTCTTTATCTATAATCCGACAAATTTGATAATCCGGTACCCCCTGGAAAACGTTTGTCGGATTACTGTTAGTAGATATTTGTATTGTGACTTCCTGTGATGACTCACCGACTCTACAACTGTTGATGAATACTTTCAAACATCATAACATACAATGGAATTGGCGGCCATTGTTCAACCAACAACATTATTTTAATCCTGAGTTGGGTATAACTTATTTGATGAAAAGTATAATTTTGAGTTAAGTAGTGCATGCCCGCAAGTTCTCAGTTGCGCAGAAATTATTTTACTTTCGTGGGAACTGTACATTTTCCGGAATAAAAATTATCCTGTCACAGAATATAATATATGCCTATGTTTTCCCGGGCCTTGGAAAACAGGAGCGGCTCGCGGCGCTTGGATTTAGGGCAGCCGTCTGGCGCCCTCTTTCGTCTAGGACCTAGGTTATTGACATAATGTGTTATGACTCATTTGTGCGTCGTACACGTCGCCCTATAACCTATGTATTTCCCCGTCCATGTCTTTGGCAAATATCAAAATCGGCCCAGTGTTTCGGAGCATTTCGATGTAAATAATCAAACTTTTCATTCCTATAATAATGAATATAGCTTATAAGTGTAGAATTTAAATATGGAATAGTATTTACAATGTAAGTGCGTAGTAACGGTATCGATCGGTTGCCGGAAAAAGCAATAAATTAGGACTTTGGCGCTTATCCAAATAACGCTAGGAATTTCGGCGCCACTCCCGCTATGACAGACTGCGTGACCTTGTTTGTTGGTATGGACTTGTACCGCCAAGAACCTTATCATCAATGTCCTATACATGGGCGTACCCAGGATTTCAGCTGGGAGGGGGGGGGGGCTTTCCCACTTGCCAGGAAAATTGACGTTTATTTTACCTTCCAGGGGGGGCGGCTTGCAATGTTAGGATTAATTGATTTCACAGCTATGTTATCGAATCATAAGGCTACATCTTAATTATTCGTTTTTCGCGTAACTTTCTGCCACGCACTGTAAAACTCTGGAACGAACTATCACCAGCAGTATTTCCGGACCTATACGACCTGCAAACCTTCAAGAAAAGAGCGTATTCCCTCTTAAAAGGCTGGCAACGCATCTGCAGCTCTTCTGATGTTCCGAGTGTCCATGGACGACGGTAGTTGCTTACCATCAGGTGACCCGTTTGATCGTTTGCCCCCCTTATTTAATAAAAAAAATTCTAAGGGAAATTTGCTTCACCCTCGTGCACTCGAAAAGGAACAGAATACTTAGACTGCAGACCGCAGACTTTTAGTCGGCCGATAGTTTGATCCAAAGCTTAATCAGTACGAGGATGTATGAGGGTGCGCACACCAATCGATTTGTATCGGCCGATAACGTACCTCCGAAACCCCAGTTTGGTCAAACTATCGGCCGACTAAAAGCCTGTAGTCTACGGGAGCTCTTATACTGTTTCTTTGGTTACTAACATGTTGATTGTTGGTACTTATGTATATGTACTTGGCTTAATTATTTCGTTATTATTTTTAGAACATAAAGGAGGAGGACACTACTCTGCCGGACAAGCTCAACTACACTATCCGCATGTCGCTGCCCTATGACACTCTGGAGAATGATAACTCTGATGCTGTGGGGTTCCACTCGGGCTTCGGTGGGTATAATGATATAATATGTTACCCACAATTACTGCATAGAGTTGTTTTCTTGTCTAAAAGCTATATTTCAAAGTCTGCGGGGCTAAAATGGTCGCTTTGTAGAAGCATGATATGAATCATAATATTATGATTCATTTTTAGGGTTCCGTAGCCAAAATGGCAAAAAAGGAACCCTTATAGATTCGTCATGTCTGTCTGTCCGTCCGTCCGTCCGTATGTCACAGCCACTTTTCTCCGAAACTATTAGAGCTTTATTATTGAAACTTGGTAAGTAGATGTAATCTGTGAACCACATTAAGATTTTGATGCAAAAATTAAAAAAATTTTAAAAATTTTAAAAATAAATAAAAAAAACTCTTAATTTCATAAAAATAAACTTTATTGCTGCTGCGGAACCCTTCATGGGCGAGTCCAACTCGCACTTGGCCGGTTTTTTTAATTGCTAAATGCAACTCTGCTTGCAATTCATTTCTGTAGTTTCGTACGATTTGACGTTTATTTGACAGTTTTGACAATTCATTAGCTGAATTGATTGAGAGCAATTGCTAAATCTGACCATTTTAGCCCCGCTGTTCACTGTAACAACTCAAATATTTTGCTTATATTCAGATTAAATTGAATTGAAATGGAGTCCAAAAATATATACGTACATTGATAATTAGAATTACAATTGAAAAGCGTTATCGAATTCATAATAATTAAACATTTACGTAGATGGCACAATATTTTCTTGTTTATTTATCAAATCAAGTCAGTTAGTGTCAAAATCCGTTTAAAAATCTTTCATAGAAACAAAATATTTTACAGGTGAGCGTTACGAGCCGTTTGTGCGTCTACAGTGGGCGGTCGACGCCAGCTTCCTAGAACTAAAAACTAACAAGAGCATTACACAGGTATGTACGATCTAGCCACCTTATTGCTATGGCGACAAGATTCGAAATCGCGTGCTCTGATTTACCAAATGTACGGGTTCGTTGAAACAATTGATGCTACCGTACACCTCGTGGTCTTGTTTATTCGAATGGTGATGCGATAAGAGAATGAAAACCGATACCGACGACCTTTTTATATTGAACTAGATAACGCTCAACTCCTTGCGCCAAATTTCGTTTATCGCGTGGGATAAAAAGTATCCTATGTCCTTTCTCGAGACTTAGCCCGGCCGCACATTGTACGACATTTCTGATCAGAAACAGTTGAACGTCCGCGCTGTCTCTTACATTTTGTACTGAGCCGAGTGAGCTGGAACTCGCCGGAAGGATATTTCGGATAGTGTGCGGGGTGGCGGTCCGGCGGAATTCAACCGTTTCTGATCAGAATTCGGACAATGTGCGGCCGGGCTTAAAGTATCTCTATACAAAATTTTAGCAAATTTCGTTCATCGATTTGGGTGTGAAGAGGTAACAGACAGACAGACACACTTTCGCATTTATAATATTAGTAAGTATACTTATACATAGTATGGATGGCCTTTAGCCGTTACTCCTTAATTCCACTGTTCGTGAAATTCGATATTAAAATGGACAGGGTTTGACATACGGCGTCCTTGAGACATTGCGTTTTTAATTTGTAATCAAAATAATTAAAAAAATGTGTACTTTGTCTCTGATAATATGTTAAAAGTTGCATAACAGACAAGGACAAAACACGTGCAATTTTAAAACAACTTTTTTATATTATTTATTTATTATCTAGGTGCTATTTCTAATTATTAACTTGTCTTTCAGCGGATATCCCTCCAAGAGTTCCCATACGCGACGTCAGCGAAGTACCCGAACGTGGACATGCTAACGACGCTGCTCATGTACCTGACGTGGCTGTCGCTGCTGCTGCCCTTCGTGTTCCTGTCCTCGCGCCTGCTCGGCGAGCGCGTCTCCGGCATACGGGTAACATGCACGCACGCACACGTACGCACACGCAAATGTATACGCACGCGAACACACGCCCGCACCACAGACTCTGCTCATATTTTTTTATTTATTTATTTAAATCAGACTCGCGCCTGCTCGGCGAGTGAGTCTTCGGAATACGGGTAACACGCACGCACGTACATAGTACGTACGCACACGCAAATGTATACGCACGCGAACACAGACACTGCAGATATTTCCGACGTATTTACACATACGTCTCCGGCACACGGGCAGCACGCGCACCCGCTCGCACGTACCTTGCACACGTACGCACACGCAAACATATATAACACCGGATAATGTCATATCGTCATAGTCATTACAGCTACATTTAACATAACCCAAAAAACGAGTTATACCGCCATCTATACTAATATTATAAATGCGTCTGTCTGTCTGTCAGTCTGTCTGTTACCTCTTCACGCCCAAACCGATGAACCGATTCTGCTAAAATTTCGTACATTGAGTCCCGGGACAGGACACTGGGCACTTTTATCCCAGAAAAATGTACGGTTCCCGCGTGATAAACGAGTTTTTGCTCAACGGAGTTGCGGGTGACATCTAGCTAGCCTATAAATCATTTCTGATAATTATTGACAGTGTACCATTGTATGATTCACAGGAGATGATCCACATGGTAGGCGTGCCTAGCGGCTTCCTCCATCTGTCCCACTTCATCAACGCCGCCCCCGCCGGCCTCGTGTTCAGCGTGGTGGGTGCATCATTGCTGACGGTCGGGTATAACCCGCTGCTGCGCTTCACCAACCCCTTCCTGATATGGCTGATGCTGGCGCTGTACTTTATCAAAGTGATCGCCATCGCGTACGTCACGAGCGGCATGCTTAAGAAGAGTAAGTAAGATAGAACCATTACGTCCTTCGTGTCTTTATTGTGGCTATCACAGACAAATGTGATAGAGAGAGAGAGAGAGAGCGATAATACGTTATTTCAACTGTTTAAAAAAATTTTACTTAACTAGAAAGAAACACATCAGTAAAAGATTGACTACAAATAAAGTAGCCGTTTTGCACAAATACACTGCGAACGGTGAAAATCGTAAAGGAGAGTAGGTACATAGATCCCAACAAAGTCATGGACGTCACTGGTACCCAACAAGTACATACCCAACATAATGCTGTTTGATATTATGTTAATGCAATTAAAGTGTTTACGTCAATGTTAACGGCCTAAAGCTTGCCATTCTCTCAATAGCCATCTCTATCCAGATCTATACGGCGTGACGTTCGCCTGTCTGCTGTACTCGGTGACGCTGATCGCTGGTCAACTCGTGTTCAACAACGCGATACCGACGTGGGCGCAGCCACTCGCCGGCCTCGTGCCTCACGCGCCCATGATGTGGTTCTGGCGGAACGTGGGCACGCTGGAGAAGTTCGGTGAGTACGACGTGTGCTCATGATGCCGTATTCGGTGACGCTGTTCGCTGGTCAACTCGTGTTCAACAACGCGATACCGACGTGGGCGCAGCCACTCGCCGGCCTCGTGCCTCACGCGCCCATGATGTGGTTCTGGCGGAACGTGGGCACGCTGGAGAAGTTCGGTGAGTACGACGTGTGCTCATGATGCCGTATTCAGTGACGCTGTTCGCTGGTCAACTCGTGTTCAACTACGCGATACCGACGTGGGCGCAGCCGCTCGCCGGCCTCGTGCCTCACGCGCCCATGATGTGGTTCTGGCGGAACGTGGGCACGCTGGAGAAGTTCGGTGAGTACGACGTGTGCTCATGATGCCGTATTCGGTGACGCTGATCGCTGGTCAACTCGTGTTCAACAACGCGATACCGACGTGGGCGCAGCCACTCGCCGGCCTCGTGCCTCATGCGCCCATGATGTGGTTCTGGCGGAACGTGGGCACGCTGGAGAAGTTCGGTGAGTACGACGTGTGCTCATGATGCCGTATTCGGTGACGCTGTTCGCTGGTCAACTCGTGTTCAACTACGCGATACCGACGTGGGCGCAGCCGCTCGCCGGCCTCGTGCCTCACGCGCCCATGATGTGGTTCTGGCGGAACGTGGGCACGCTGGAGAAGTTCGGTAAGTACGACGTGTGCTCATGATGCCGTATTCGGTGACGCTGATCGCTGGTCTACTCGTGTTCAACTACGCGGTGTTCAACTACGCGATACCACGTGGGCGCAGCCGCTTGCCGGCCTCGTGCCTCACGCGCCCATGATGTGGTTCTGGCGGAACGTGGGCACGCTGGAGAAGTTCGGTGAGTGTACTCATGATGCTGTACTCGGTGACGCTGATCGCTGGTCAACTCGTGGTCAACAACGCGGTGCCGACGTGGGCGCAGCCGCTCGCCGGCCTCTTGCCGCACGCGCCCATGACGTGGTTCTGGCGAATCGTGGGCACGCTGGAGAAATTCGGTGAGTACGTGTACGCACGATGCTTGCGCGAATGCGGACACGTACCATCTTAATGTACGCTGAAAGTGTCTAATCATGGATTACTTCACACTTCACATTATAGCTTGTCAAAAAAGAGTAAACGTATAGTTGACGAGAATTAAACTATTTTAGTTGCCCGTATAAGTGTACCATTAGCAAACAACCCCAATTGAAACATGATTTCAGGTCTGGGTCTCACCTTTTCCAACATGGCGCGTACGCAAGATACGAACACCGCGTCCGCGTTGTCGTGCTACCTGCTGCTGATGCTGCAGTCGCTGGTGTTCGGTCTGCTAGCCTGGTACCTCGGCCGCGTCAGCCCAGGGCCGTACGGACAGGCTATGCCGTGGAACTTTTGTCTGCAGGTGGGTATAGTCGCGGAGAAGGTAGAAATTCGTTAATTCGTAGCAACTAGTAAAAGTGACATCTTTACCCGCTCCCGGCAAAATTACTACTATAGATATATTGTGTACGTGTGGGAAGAACACGAACGAATTACAATTCTTTTTGAAGAAGAAATACGTACTTACACGTACTGAAAGATTAGTTTTTCACTCGCATACGAAATTCCAATTATTATGACAATACGTGTAATGCGTCGTTTACTCGCGCTGACGGAAATATTCCCCTGAATACTTCTGCGGCAGCAACAACGCGAACGAGCGTTTACACTCAGCCCCCTACTCGCCGCGTCGGGCAGCGGCAGCGGCAGCGCGAATGACATGTTTACATTCTCGCGCTGCTCACATTTCTGCCAAACAGAGCCGAGTACAAATGACGCATTAAAGGTATTCAAAGAACGCGGTACATCCATATGTATTTTTTTAATAATTTAGATTTCAGATTTAACTTTTAGAGGTGTTCAAAAATTAAATTTTGTGTGACGTAATATGTAGATAGCCACAACAATATGCTCTGTTTACACATTCCAGCGTGAATTCTGGGGCAAGAAGGTGGTGCCAGAAGACGCTCTAGAGGAGTCGGAGCCGGTGGACGCGCAAGACCCGTTGTACTTCGAGCCCACGTCGCACATGCGTCAAGATGGCGGCGGTATACGCATCGTCAATGTTACTAAGGTATGACGTTTACACACAAGACTGTATTCCTGGGACTCGCTCCGTACCAAATTTGAGACAAACAGACACGACGGATTAGATAAGAAAAGACCTGATTCAGTGATTCAGTGTATCTAACTAGTTCTTTATGCAGCGTATAGGCAGCGTTGTGTGATGTTTTGTTTTGTCCCTTCGCGTGTACGCGTTGTTCATACGCCCTTAACTGAAAAAAATGCAATTTATTAATACCGCAAGATTCTATATTTTATACGTGAAAATTTACGGCAAACATATTATAATAATTAATAATTTTGTATCCAGGTGTTCCCGAAACACAAAGCGTTGAGCAACGTCAGTTTGAACATAGCTAGCGGTGAGATCACAGTACTGCTGGGACACAACGGCGCGGGGAAGACTACGCTTATGTCTATCATCACAGGTGAGATGTGTGCTAGCGAGATGAACATATCGAGTGTGTTGTGTATGAGCGAGACAGACATAGACCAGTTTGAACATAGCTAGCGGTGAGATCACAGTACTGCTGGGACACAACGGCGCGGGGAAGACTACGCTTATGTCTATCATCACAGGTGAGATGTGTGCTAGCGAGATGAACATATCGAGTGTGTTGTGTATGAGCGAGACAGACATAGACCAGTTTGAACATAGCTAGCGGCGAGATCACAGTACTCTTGGGACATAACGGCGCGGGGAAGACTACGCTTATATCTATCATCACAGGAACACTATGTGTGAGCGAGACGAACATGTTTAAATATATTGTGTATGAGCGAGATAGACATGTTAGTTTGAACGTAGCAAGCGGCGAAATGCACAAAATGTATAGTATCCATAGGAGCTTTAGCTTACCGCTGCTCTGAATGTTGTAGTTAGCTGTTCGAATTTTAGTTGACCTTTTTGAGTATAAAGTGTATTTTCTTGCTTTCATATAGCATACATAATAAAGTCCATTTTCCGTTACAGGCATGCTAAGTCCAACCGAAGGGTCAGTGTACATAGAGGGTCTAGACGCGTCGCGCGACCGCGAGGCGGTGCGTAAACAGCTCGGCCTGTGTCCGCAGCACAACCTGTTCTTCTCAGACCTAACTGTGTTGGAACATGTCATGTTTTATACGCTGGTATGTATATTTAATGATACCGTTATGATCTCACTTATATGTCTACCAGAATCTGATAGCAGTTTTTGACAGCAGATTTTCAAAAAATATCCTTGATCATTGGATAAATTTTTATATTTGCATGTTTCACACACAAAATAAGCCGCTAAAGGAATAAAAAAGGATGAAAATGTTTTATTCCTATTACCCCGGTACTGCTAGAGTCAAGTCACACAAAATAAGCCGCTAAAGGAATAAAAAAGGGTAAAAATGTTTTATTCCTATTACCCCGGTATTGCTAGAGTCAATACTTTTTGCCATCAGATTCTGGTAGACCTATACTTATACATATTTACGCAGCTATTCATATTTAATATTAAATGTCCGCTATCTTTTTCAGTCATGTGCTTTTCAATAAGCCAGAAAAAGACGAACAGACCTTACGTTTACACATTTCATTTCTTTCAATTTGTTGTTGGACGCGTTTTAAGTTATATGTAGTTGAATCTTTCAACTGCCTCTTCGAGAACCTTCGTGCTCCGAGTCTAACTGTGACCTACCCACTTACAGCTTAAAGGACGCTCATACGGCTCCGCTCGGAAGTCCTCAATGGCGCTCCTCGAGCAGCTGGGGTTGGGGGGTAAGGCACACGCCAGCGCCGGCGCGCTGTCCGGGGGCATGAAGCGGAGGCTGCAGCTGGCGTGCGCGCTGGCGGGCGACGCGCGCGTGCTGGTGCTGGACGAGCCCACCTCCGGCCTCGACGTTGAGACGCGCCGCGGCCTATGGGACCTGCTGCTGGTGAGTGACGTCGTAACTCAGTGCTGGGATCATTGATCATAGTACTTAGAGCGATGCAGCAACATTATTATTGTGTATCGCATTGTATCGACATTTATGTTGCGACAACTGACAAGGCGCAAAAATACGTCTTGTAATTTTGCGTTGCTCCTATCCGTTCGTAAATGACGTACGCAATCAAGTCCTTAATTTTAACAAAACCAACTTTTTTATAAATTATTCTCTATTCTTATTCAAATTATAATTATTCATTCTAATTCTAATTATAATCATTCATTTAGTGCTCCTCATTAATATAAATTTTAATTCTTACAACATTGTATAGTCTCTCCGTGGTTCGCGCGTGGTGCTAATCAGCACGCACTTCATGGAGGAGGCGGACGCGCTCGGCGATCGCGTGGCGGCGCTGCAGGCCGGCCGTCTAAAGTGCTTCGCATCGCCGATGCATCTGAAACGCGCACTCGGTAATGGATTAACCGGAATAAACAGAACTAACTAGTAGGTCGACTCAGAAGAGAATCTTGAAATTTATATGTTTGACGTTGTATGTCATAATGTCATATTACGTCAAACATAAAAATATTTCAAAATGAAAATTAATGAAAGGAAATTGGACAACTGTTTACGTTATCGATTTGATCGGGCGATCAAATATCAGTATTTTGGTGCATGTCAATATGCTGCAGTGTTAATTTACTGTGAAGTCACATAACAAGACACGAAAGTATCGAAATAATGCTATATTTGCACAATAAATATCTATTTTTAATAGATTATTAACGGTATTCGAAAATTTGTATAGAAATGCATCACACTTAGGTTTGCAGTTTGCTATATCGATTCCTGACTTCAAACAACAACTAACTTATTTTAGGCACCGGATACCGCCTAACCTGTCAAACGGTCGGCGAGCCGCGCGAGGACGCCATCACGTCGTTAGTGACGTCACGCGTGGCGGGCGCGACGCTGCGCGAGCGTACGCTCAACAGCGTCTCGTACGCACTGCCAGCGGAGCAGACGCACGCGTTCCCCAAACTGTTCCGAGAGTTGGAGGCGCGAAGAAGTGAGTTGCAGGTGGACACGATCGGTATGGGAGCGTCTACGTTAGAGGAGGTGTTTTTGAAGTGAGTTGCAGTTATCTAGACGCTTTTTTATTAATTTTGATTTATAACACACAGAAGTTTACTTAGGTACCTCTTTACGAAAAGAATGTCGAAGCAGATAGCATAGTTAATTTCCGCGAATTGCAATTGAAAACTATAAATAAAAAAATCTGAATTTTAACTTTACAGAATTTGCCATTGGATTTCTTTTGTGGCGGATTATTCCCACACTTGAATGCAAGATTAATTATTAATACATGACATTTAAATTGGTAATAAATCAACTGTTAATTTTGATAATATTTTAGGTTATGCAGTGATACCGCTGACGTTAGCTCTTTGGACGAAATTGATGCTGATACTGGTAAGATCTTTTAAAAAAATAACAACACTAAAAGTTTTTATCAAATCCACAAAAGTGCACAGTCACTTGACGCCAAAAGGAACCAAAACAAAGTGCAACTTGATGCTTATCCATTGAAAATCAGCAATACAAAATTGTCAAATAGCCGCCGTTTTACATTTCAATTTTGTATTGTTTTATTTGCAATTTTGTATTAGGCGTCTCCCAGACAGACGCGGGCAGCGGTGGCGGTCGCGGCGGCGGTCAGTTGTTTGTACTGCCACCGCCACCGCGTGTGTCTGTGTTGTTCCTAGAACTTTCAAGTCATCCAACTGACCGCCACCGCTGACCGCGTCTGTCTGGGAGACGCCTTATGCGACGCGTCACGTAAAGTTTCTTTTTAGTATAGAACGCACCAGTAACAAACAATAAATCTAGTGATGTGTTATAGGCCCAGCAGCAACTCCTGAGTACACCGGAGTGAAGTTGTACGCGCGTCAGTTCTGCGCGCTGTTTCTGCGACATTTCCAGTACATTGCCGCTCACAAGATGTCGTTCTTCGTTTTGGTAAGTTCAGTTTACACAACTTTAGGACTAGACTTTGATACGACAGTCTTAAGACTGTCATACATAATACTGTATGATTGGTCCATGATAATACATTTAAAACGAAACGCCTCTTAGACTCAACTCATAGAATTCAAGTTACAAAACTTTCTGAAAACTTGATAGGACTCGTCTTTGTGTGTTTTTGATATGTTAAACCCGATTATACGATGATTTGTCCTCGTCTTAAACTTTAGAAGTCACTTGAAAGGCAATTTTATAACTCTGTAGCGAACCGCACATCGAATCGAGCTATCGAATTTTCTAAGATCGGATCGGTATTATACAATCTGAATGACGATAGTGGTTTTCATTACGTATAATATGGTGATCGCATATTTATCAGCAAGCACGCGCCGTACGTGACGCATTTCCTGAGGGGTTAGTGCAAGTTTTATTCGATCATACGCATCGAGCACGTTAACGCGAATTTGCATGGGATCAAAGCGGTATCCACGTTAGCCAGTAGATGGCGCTGCTTTGATCCCATACAAATTCGCTTTAACGCGCTCGATGCGTATGATCGAATAAAACTTGCACTATGCGGCGCGTACGGTGCTGACAAATATGCGATCAGCTTTACCACAATCTATTTTAGCAAGTGACGAATAGGCTATCCAACAATTGACAGATCAAGTATGGAGAATCTGTCAAAAAAGTTGTGAATAGCCTATTCGGCACTTTATCAGAAAGTGGTGAAACAGGCCCTAAATAACATAAACAAAATTATTTCCACAGCAAGTATTCCTGCCTATCGCCCTAATAGTGGCCCTGACATTCGGATCCAACAACTACAACGCCAAGCCCACCAACTACAGCGTACCCATGGATTTGGACTTCTACAGTAATATGGACCGCAAGATACTGCTCAACGTCGACCCTGCCAGTGTCAAGACTGTGGAGAGCATGTACCCTGGTGTCAAAGTGACGCCGTCAAAGAATATTACTGAAGGTAATTTACCTCAAAGCTTCGGCCAAACCTGCGCGTCAGTAACGCGAAACTGGCGTGCACACCTGCGCGACTACGGTGCGAACCGTACCTTCATTTCAGACCACATTTCTGACCACTGGACGCGCACGTCCCGCTCTGCCGACGCGAACGTCCCGCATTGCGGTCGCGCAGGTGTGCACAGCGCTATAAGATTACATGGGCAGTCCGCCGCGCGGTACCCGCTTCCGCTTCGCAGTCGCTTTGGTCGCGCAGGTTTGGCCGAAGCTTGAGGCTGCGTTTTCACTGAAGTTACGTTGCGAAGAAAGTGTTTTTAAGATCTAAGAAGCGATTCTATTAGATCATATACAACAGATAGAAAAGAAGATTTTAGCGATGTTATTGGTTCTAAAAAACACATTCCTTGCGTATATAGAGCTGCTTCAGCTCTATATACGCTGCCTATGGTAGAAGTCAGGTGCAGTATCCTCCTAGAATTTAAGGGTCTGATATGATTTTTTTTATTTAAGATTTTGAATTCACGTTCTGCGATTACGTACGAGCAAAATAAGAGTTCGAGATGAACCATACATTTTTCAGATATAAAAATTGCGATAAAATCTGTGCCTTATCAAAATCGGTTCAGTGTATGTAGTATGCAGTAGTAATAGTATGGATGTAGTTATGGCGTAAATACTATAGAGCTTGTTCAATGAAGCTTATTTTCAATATTATTTTTCCAGACATATTGCGGATCGGCAAGCGTGACATTATGGACTATAACAAGTATTTAGTCGGTTTGGAAATCAACGATACAGATGCCAAGGTAAGTAATTACGATACAGGGCAGCCGTCTTCCTAAAATAACGTTACATGTAATATTAAATGTTTGTAGATCACGGTTTATTGAAAAAACATAACTACTTCAACTCATTTTGATCTAAAATATTATCCGTTGTATTTTTTGAGAAGCAATAAGCCATACATAGCTTAGTTTACGTTAAAAAGTAAATTAATTGTACCGAATGACAACTTTTATTTGGACTGAATTTATAGTTTTTACTTACTGTCTCACTCAGAAATGAACATTAAATACTCAAATGTAATTAATTTAAAATTTTGACATAAGCCTCATACATTATCTGTCACTCTTCATTTAAATGAAGGTTAAACAAAATTACATATTTCAGCTTTCTTACATATCATTTACAATTACATAATACTTCAGCTCCTATACACGACGGTGCGTCACCACGCGGCGCCGGTCGCGGCGAGCCTGCTCGCGAACACGCTCGGCGCGGCGCTCGGTGCGGGCGCGATCACAACCAACAACCACCCCATAAAGACGGATCCCGTACTCAATACTAGCTCCCGCTCGAAGGCTCTAGATTCACTGTTCCTTTGGGCCAGTATGGTTGTTTTTGGTGAGTTGGTAGTTTTTTTTATTTAGCCAAATTTGAAATTACTGAAATTTTATAAGACAAAGGTTTAAAACTTGGAATACCACAGTTTTATACCGTGCGGAAACTTCGAAGAATCGTAACAACTCTTATCTACTCCTTTACAAATAAAAATGTTTGTACAGCGAATAACTATACTGTAAGTTAACTTGTCTCTACCTGCCACCTGGCATATTAGAGAAGTCAACATCACATCACAGACAACCCCTTAGGCTGAATATTTGTACGCTGCGTAAATATCAAGTTATTGGTAATGGAATAAGTTTTTTTTAATTATAATTGAGCGTTACTTTTATTTTATTACAGTTGTGATGACGACGATAATCAACGCGGTAACTCTGCCATGCAAAGAGCGGGTGAGCGGTGCGCGGCATCTGCAGGTTAAGAATTTTGTTATATATTTTATTTAGATTTGTAAGCATTTTTTTGTGTCAAAGACAAGATTTAATCCTTATACCTGAAGATATGACAGCCGTTTCTAAAGCGCTCACTTTAAAACTATAGTTTGTGCGTTATAAGATGATATGGGTGACACTTCTCATATTCCTTGCTACGGATATTTTTTTACAAGAAAACAAAAAATAAAAATGTAATAAATTATATTCCATCTACAAAAACAAATGTTTTCTATAATAGGCTACTTGACCTAATTCTTTTTCTTCATGTTAATCGCTTCTTAATCATTAATTTTCACGAAATAAACTAATATTTTATTATTTTACACAGTAAAAACCCATAAAAATGTTGATTGAAAAATACGCCTTATAAATGGTGCCGAAAACACTGTCCGCCATAGTGTGACGTCACACTGTTTGTATTTTAGAGTCTCTTTATTTAACATTTTTTTATGTGCTAAATGTACGAGTCTTAAGGTGCCCAAAAATTATAAAAGAATTAAATAAGAAATTAGAAATCATTTGTAATGTTGAAAACTTTTGGAGAAAAGATTTGGCGATTTCATTTCCCGTCTACAATAAATGGAGATAATATATAAAACTGGTGTTTTATTTGAATTACTCAAGAAAATATATTTTGCAAATCTTTCTAGGCTTATTCTTATTATTTATGTACAAATAAACTTACACATAACGAGCGCGATAAATAAAAGATATTAAATTACGAACATGATGACGTCACATCCAAATCGGAAGTACTGCAAAAGCGTTTTAGTCAGTACAAATCATATTTTCAAATCGACTTTATTTATCAATCATAAGCTTTTATTTGATGATAAGGGTGAAATACGGTTTCCTAGGCCAAGTTCTACTAGAAATATGCATTTGTTCAATGAAATTGAATATAGGTCAAGTAGCCTATTGTAAATGAATAAAAATGAAAAATTTCACACTACACTATGTCTGACTGTAATTATAGCGATATTGTGATTTCAAGTGCTGCATTTGTTGTTATAACTTATAATGCAAAAAAGAAAAGAAGGAAGAGACGTTGGTGGATGACGAATTTAATACAAAGAAGAAGACTATATAATTTAAAAAACCCGCCAAAATTTCAAGAACTCTAGAATCCCTTTGAAGAGACCGCCTCGAAGAGCGAGCACCTCCAAACACGAAAGAATGCTCTAGGCAACTGCTCGAGCGCTCTTGCGTCGGTTACACCAAACGAGCGAGCATTCTTAGTGTATTCTACCTAATTACCGCCGGACACGTGGCGAACATGCTAGAACAACGAAAGAATGCTCGTTGTTTGATTGTCTGAGACTCACCCTGAAATTATACAAGGTGTAACAAAACTAAGTGATAATACTTTAGGGAGTGTATTGTTGTGTAATGGGGAAACTCGTGACGCTGGGGCGCTCGCCCATACAAAAGTGAAAAAAATTTGGTCGTTCAGCGCTGCTACTTTTACATTCAACTAATTCTCTACAAGGATCATGTACACACCCTAAAGTATTATCACTTAGTTTTGTTACACCCTGTAGATCTGTACTTAACATTTAATCTAACTCTAGATGCTGGCGGGTGCGCGCGCGCCGCTGCCGTGGCTGGCGGCGCTGTCGGCGCACACGCTGACGTACAGCGCGCTGCTCGTCGCGCCCGCGCTCGTCGCCGCCGCCACCATAGACACCGACCACACCATAGACCAACCCGACTTCCTGGGTGAGTGACAGTAATCACGCGACCTCTAATTTTGCAAGTTTCTAGTCGACCTAAAAAGTATAAACGGTAAATACCAAATTTAGCAAAATTGTTTCAGTCATTTGGACGTGAACAGGTAACAAACAGACAAACAGAAACACTTTCGCATTTATAATTATAAAATAAGTACGGAAGTATGGATGCTATGATGACATGAACTTCATCTGAGAACATTCTTGACCATAGGTGTGCTATTCCTGTCTCTGCTGGCCGGTATAACTGCGTTCCTGGCGCTGTGCTACCTCGTCAGCTTCTGGTTCGGCGAGCGCGGCGCCGGCGGCGTGCTCATCGCTGCCGTTATTGTATTCGGTGAGTATAATAATATTATAAACAGTCGGTGTGTGTGTGTGTGTGTGTGTGTGTATTTCATCTGTGTCTGTCAACAACGACAACGTGACAGCGTGAAAGACAATGACAACACAATTAAAGGATTTTTCCATTTTATTACGTTAATGGCATGTTTCACCACTTCCTGATAAGTGTCGAATAGGCTATCCACCAATTAACTTGACAGATCGAGTATGGATAATCTGTCAAAAAAGTTCATCATTCAGCACATTATCAGGAAGTGGTGAAACAGGCCCTTAAATCTTTTGTATGTAAAATATACAGCAAATATGTTGCATAATTTATAGAAGACAAGATGAGGTACTTCATATTAGTTACAGGTTACTTTTGTATAAAGTATCTGAAACTTGAACTTAACAAATATTTGACATTAACGAACATGCGTATGCGCAGGTTTTATCACCCCCACCGTGTACACGGTGATGGACCTGATGCAATCATTCACGCCGGACGAGCCGCGCGGCTGGGTGTACTACGTCGTCATGACGATCGGCTACGTCATGCCGCCCCACCAGTTCACCACGGCCGTGATGCGGTCCGCCTACGTCGCCAGCACCAACGCCGAGGCCGCCCTGCACCCGCAATCCGGTGAGTCCCACTTGCACTGCGCACGCGTCACCTCGCCCGGCTACGTCGTGACAGCCAAGGATTTATAAATTGGCTATATAGTCCGCGGCCTGGGGGGGTCATGAAAGTAGCGGAAACAGGATTACATTTTTCAAGCGTTTGTTTGCATATGATTTTTTTTGTCATGCTCTTGTCTAGGGCCTGAAAAGGCTCTTGTCGGATTTAAGCTATCATTCAAATGATATGTATGACACAATAATGGTTTACACAGTTCCCTTTTAAGAACAGATGTCGCTTCCTCTAACTTGTGGTTTATATCTGACAGGTGTTGAGGGTAAATGCTACCTGTGCTTCGAAGAGTACGCGCCGGGAGCGACCATACTCATACTGTTTGGACATCTTATTGCTTACATGGTGAGTGTAGCACCGCACCGCAGATATACAATTATTGCAAGTTGGCCGACTATTGTATATGTCGCAGTCATCTGGTTCAATCTGTGATTCGATTGAATGACTAGCGTATTCATTGAATGACTCCGTTCTATCGAATGACTGAAGGACAACTAGTCAAGACGCTGACTGTAACGTTTAACGTCTTGACTAAACGTCATCATAGTGAAGTCGTTAAATGGAATGCTATGATTTTTTAAAGTATTTGTTGGTGGCGTAATAATAGGTTGATCTAAAAACTGACTTCAATTATGAGGCGACGGCTACTTCTGGGTGGTTTACAAAAAAATAACCACGATGGCTAAGGCGGGAGCTTCGCTGCGCTACGCTCCCGCCTTGCCATCTAACCTAACCAAATCCAATCGTATTGGACAGACGGAGTAATAAATACATTGCTATTAATTACCTAAGAATTATATTACCTAAGAATTATATATATTGTTCTTATAATTTCCTATTCCGTTAAAAATAAATACATTCAATTACCTGACTGATTTCATATCCGCTCTCTTCAAAGGGCTATGTTAAAAATCGCTAACTAGTTGAACGTTGAGTGACGATTGTTCAATCAACGTTCGGCCGAGTCATTCAATTGAATGGAGTCATTCAATGAATGCGCTAGTCATTCAATCGAACCGCAGATTGAACTAGATGACTGCGACATATACATACATACAACTAAATTGCGTAGTTTCACAATTTAATTGGACAACTTTTGAATTGTGGGTAATCGGAAAGGAATCGCGGTTCTGATTCCGATTGGTGTCCAATTATTTAGTTGTACAATTTAGTTAGACGTAATGTGCGAGCTCTCATAAATCGCTATAGGTATTGGTATACTATGCGATTTAGTTGGCCAACTTGAAATTGTAAGTCTGCGGTCGCTCTTACATTACAAAAAGGCTACGTAATGAACTTATGGCGTGTTTGTATTGTGTGAAAGTGAGTGTTGTGGGAATAATATACTATAGGAAAAAATGGTTTAGTGTGCATCCATAGTTTGATTGCCATAACACAAGTATAACTTGGCATTAGGCCATGGCCTCGAATTTTGCGGGTAGCGGGGCGGGAGCGGTGGCGGCGGCGCAGGAAGCCGTCTAGTACGCCGCGCACCGCTCGCCGCGCCGCTACCTTCGAGGCCAGTTCCATATAAATCTATACATTGGAAAGCGCCGCTCCCGCGCCGCCGCAGCCACAGCCTCGCTGCCCGCTGATTTTGAGGCTAAGGCCAATGATTAGACGATATGATAGTTGTGTACTTACATCGCCTGACTCATGTTTTTATGTTTGTATAATAAATATTTTTGTATTATGAAAATAGTAATGCAGTGTCTGCCTGTAATTGGGTCTGCACCTTAACAAGTTTTGTGTTGTAATATTAGTGAAATAAGTTTTGATAAGATGTAGATTGTAGACCTGTTGGCAGACCAAATAAATAAAATGAATAATAGAATGTAATTTTCAGACCCTAGTCATACTAATGGAATACGGTGTATTCGGTGCGGTGATGGAACGTATGGCAGGCGCGAGCTACACCGAGCCCGTCACGCGCGACGCAGACGACGTCGTGCGCGGCGAGGCGGAGTACGTGCGGAAAGCTATCGACCTGCGTGAGTATAACTGGCTGGTTTTTGAATAATATAGTCTTGTTCAAAATGATCTTAAGAATACAACTGCATTCGTAGCTAAATCCTTATTTTTTGTGGCTTAGCACACGAATGCTTAAGGGCCAGGCCACAACACTGTGTTGCGACGTCGTATCGCAAAAACAACATCGCACAGAAATGCGATGTCGGAGCGCAAAATTTCAGTGGAAAATGTCCTTGTCGCGTCGCAAATTTCCACGATGCGTCTGCGGCGTCGTAGATTTTTACGATGCGACGCCGCAACGCAGTGTTGTGGTCTGGCCCTAACAGCGTCCAAATGTTGAGTAGTTTAGAAGATATTAACATTCAAACATGGTATGCGCCTGCGCTTACTACTAAAGTTCAAGTTGTTGTCAACAGATGTCACTAAGCGTCAACTAAATCGCACTATAGCTTACCCGACACGTTACTTCATACACTCTAACATAAAATCATTATTTGAGAAACCATATAGCAAAGTGATATTTGTTGAAAGAAATTAATTTTTGTGGAGTGGTTCAATCACTCCCATAAAGTTTTAAATTTAAATTGTGTATAAAATTAATTCGAACAAAACTGCAGCAATGTACTATCGAGGAAATTGATTGGACTAGGCAGTTGACAGACCAACGTCATTACTCATTTGATCGGGCCATGTGACATGTCAATTCAATGTTAGGCTGCCTTCACACTAGCGTTTGTCCAGCGTAGGCGTTCGATGACGCACGCGCCGCGTTGTCGCGACGTCTGCGCTCATCGAACGCCTACGCTGGACAAACGCTAGTGTGATAGCAGCCTTAATTGTGATCTGTCGCCTGGGTTTGACATAACGCAACCAAACTACGTAGGTCCCCCATCTGCCTAAAAATCAATTTCCCTGATAGTACATACATACTATTGAAATAAGTATAATATACTTTGTGTTTTTTAAACGTTCATCAGCGTCTGAACAAATGTGCCTTTCAACAATGCATGTATGTATGTTTTTGTTTGTGTTTGCATATCTCTACAACTACAAATCCGATTTAAGTGATTCTTTTTTGTTGAACTAGGTATTGTTCAACTTGGGGAATTACAGAATACTGCAAGTTTCATCAATATCGCTTCAGTGGGTTTCGAGATACGGAAATTTAATTACGTACAATTTTGAAGTCGGTTTTATCCTTTTAAATACTATTTTAGGGCCTGCTTAACCACTTCATGGTAAGTGCTGATTAGGCTATCCACCAACCAATTTGACAGAGTGTGGAGAATCTGTCAAAAAGGTTGTGGATAGCCTATCCGGCACTTTATCAGGAAGTGGTGAAACCGGCCCTTAATAATGTAAATTTTTAGCGAAAGACAAGATATCGGACGCTTTGCTGGCGTATAACCTGCATAAGAGCTACACCAAGGTGTTGGGCAAGTCCGTCAACGCGGTGAAAGGTGTTAGCTTCTCAGTGAAGAAAGGTAAGCTTTGAAAATTTAACACTTCCAACGAGTTTTGCCGCTTAGGGCTTTGTCGAGGCTTTGCCACACAAAACTGCGAATTCGCATCACATCGTAATGTCATTTTTATAATGAATTTTGTTGCAGTTATGTGTGGGACCCCTTTAAGGTGATCGCACATTTATCAGCACGCACGCGCCGAACGCGTCGCATGTTAGAATTCGTTGTATGAAATAATGTGAAACCTCGCACATTCGTCCGTACCGCATGCGCCGCATTTCGTGTACTATGCGGTGCGTTCGACGCAGCGCGTACGGTGCAGACATTGTCTGCACCTTAACCTATCAAACCCCGAACGGCCCAAGTGGGCCGCGATAACAAAAGAATCACAATATATTTCCAAGAATCCGCAATCGACGGATTAGATAACATTTAAGTAGGACCCAAATATAATTTGATATGGAAGTTGTGTTCTGAACAGCTACGCTACTACTGCCTACTTTTTTCACTTTTGTATGGGCAAGGGCTCAAGCATGACGAGTTTTCCCATAAAAAAGTGAAAAAAAAATTGGTCTTTCAGCGCTGCTATTTTCACAATGAACTCTCTACAGGGAACACGTACACACCCTAAAGTATTATCACTTATTTTTGTTACACCCTGTATAGATTATAGGTAGATGAGGCACACACTGCAAATTGCAATACTCCCACAGAATTGTGTTGTATGAAATATACAATAAGCGACGTTTACATACACCCACTGCGGCCACTCTTCGCGCTGTCGGCAGTATTACCCTGAATACAACGACAGTAACGACGTGAGTGCGCGTTTACTCAGACTTCTACTTGCCGCGTCGGGCAGTGGCATGACTATTTACATTCTCGCGCTGCCCACTTCCCTTCCCGACAGAGCTGAATTTAAACAGGTCCATTAATTAATGTTGTTGTAATAAACGTTTTTTCATTTGTAAAAATGTATTTAAACGTCTCTGTTCAGGCGAGGTGTTCGGTCTCCTCGGCGTGAACGGAGCGGGCAAGACCACCATCTTCAAGATGCTGACGAGCCTGGAGCGACCGACGCGCGGCCGCGTGTTCGCCACCGGCCACCACCAGGACCGCGCGCGACACAGATACCTGCGCGCGCTGGGCTACTGTCCGCAGTTCGGTGGCCTGGTGAGTATAAGAGCCAGTCCACATGGCGCGTTACGTCGACGCAGAGCTGCCGTTGCGTTGTTTTATATACAAATAACCAAGGTGTTTCTCACGGTGCGCTGCGACGTCGCTGGTTGCACCGCACATGTGACGGACAGCAACCCCCGACACGAAGCGGGAGGGGGTGTTGACGTTAAGGCTCCTTCGAAATAACGCTATGATGGCCCAGCGTCCGACTGGCTCTTATAGACAAGACCATCATCTTCAAGATGATTGTAGAAAGGCTTGTTATATACCAAACAGAACAACATAATATGGTCTTCTTGAATAAACATTTATTCTTAAATTGAAATAAAAACTCGGATTTAGTATTAACAAATTAGGTATTTGTTAATAAAGTATTATCACTTAGTTTTGTTACACTGCACCGCGTATATAGTGAGTATCTCCAACCAGGACGAGTTCCTCAGCTGCGGCGCGAACCTGCGTCTGCTGCTGGCGCTGCGCGGGCTGTCGCCGACGGCAGCAGCACGCAACGCCGATGCCTGGCTCACAGCTGTTGGACTGCAACGGTTAGTAGCACAGCACGAGCAACGGCGTAGTTTTATGATGATGAAAACTTTTTAGACGCCCCCAGCATAAGCGAAGAAATCCAAGTGTGCCGTGGTTGAGTGGTCTCGTCAACTTGGGACTTAAAAATATTTAATCGATACAACGAGATAATCTAATTATTGTATACTGTATCCATTAAATAGACTATATTTCAACTTCCAGGTTTACATACAGATGTTATTAAAAAATTCTTGTTTATCTTTACAATTGTTGTCACAGTCTGGATCTTTCCATTAGTGAAGTAGTATTTAAGCAACACAAGGATATATTTTATGGATTTATTTACAGTTTCGCGTCGCGTCGCGTGTCCGCGCTGTCGGGCGGGTGCGCGCGGCGTCTGGCAGCAGCGGCGGCGCTGTGCGGCGGCGGGCGACTGCTGCTGCTGGACGAACCGAGCGCCGGCGTTGACGTGTCCGCGCGCCGCCTGCTGTATGTACCCCCATAAGGCCGGCCATGGACAAACCACATCTTCCAGTCGAAACCGACTGCAAAATGCGGTCGCTGCACTGCGATTGCAGTTTTCGTACTAAATTCATATCCGCAATACACGGACCGCTCGAGCAGTAATTCTTGAAAGAGTTAACTCGGACCGCAACGCGATGCGTAGATGCATTTCTAAATTTGTATTGACTTGACAGACTTACATGACAGTCTCGTGCGTGAACGCGTAAGTGACGGTCACAAATCATTTTTCGTTACAAATATAATATTATACCAACCTATTATACAAATCGTGTGTGTGACTTACGCTGTTAGAGAAATATTGGCATTCGATTAATTAAACATCTAACTTATTCAAAATAACTGTTGTGTTACCTTAACCTCAAACAAGATGAATTGTGCAAAGTGTAAAGAAATTGTCACCGATTTCGTCCTTTGTGGCAAGTGTGGCGGTCATTATCACTTTAGTTGTGCAGGAATATCCGAGTCCAGTTATCGAAAACTGGGACAAGAGAAAAAGTCTGCCTGGAGATGTATACCTTGCCGCGCACAAGTGCAATCCTTGGACCCCGCGAACACTATTTCACTGGCTGACATCTTACTCGAGATTAAAAACCTACGTACCGATTTTAACACAATGAAAACCGACCTGAACGAAATAAAATCAGATATATCTAGCACTAAACAATGTATGTTGGACATGGATATGAAGTGGAACGATATGCAGCAAAGATTCGTCGATATCGAAGGTAGATTGAACGGGTTCGAAGATAAAGTGTCGGGAGTAACTACTCTGCAAAAGGATTTAAAGAAGGCAAACGAACTTATTTCCGCACTCGAGCAAAATAATAATACGCAAGACCAATTCTCCCGATTAAATAACATCGAAATTTCTGGAATACCGATGCGCAACGGAGAAAATTTATACTCAATGCTTCACGACTTGTGCTCCGTAGTCGGATTTAACCTGTGCGAAACCGACATCGACACCATTCATCGAGTGCGCCGGCACATAACTACCGACAAACAAGCCCCGAGGCATCCGGCTATCATCGTGCGATTTACACAACGGCGGCGTAAGGACCAGCTGCTGGCGGCGGCGCGCGCTCGCCGCACCCTCTCCACCGCCGACCTGGGCCTACAGGGGCCGGCCTCCGCCGTCTACATCTCTGACCATCTCACACCCACCAATAAACTTCTCCTAAAACGTGCCCGCGAACTAAAAGTCGAAAAACAGTATGCCTATTTGTGGGTGAGAGACTGTAAGATCCTAGTACGAAAGAATGATACATCTAAAATTATACGTATCTCGAGCGAATCAGATTTGGTTAAAATTAAATGACTCCTAAGTGCATTACTGTTACAGTGCTATCTTTACTATTGTTTTATCTTTGTATTTAAGCATAACCTACAAACACATTATATTTTCAACACTGTATTAAAACATAAGTTCGCATATAAATTCACTTTGGAACTGTATGTTTATATTGTTAACTTTCAGGCGTTTTTAAATAATATTATACCTAATGTTTACTATCCGGCCTACTCATTTATAAGATATTATTTAAATATATTATCATATTGTATACTTTACATAGCTACTCATCATCGATTTCACATAATCAAGTTACTACTGATGCTTAGGCAAGTTAAAATAATTATGTTTAATATTAATTTTAGGCAAGTTAAAATAACTATGTTTAATTTTTATTTTAGAAGTTCTTTTAAATGTATTGAGGAAGGTATTTCTTGTCCTAGCAATTTCAATACTACGCTCTTTTATTTAACTTTTATTACTAAAAAAGATGGAGCTTAATTCTTTATGTATTTACTACCAGAACACTAGAGGTTTGCGCACCAAGTCTCACACCTTTTTGTCTAACGTATTGCAGAACGACTACGATTTATTAGTATTAACCGAGACTTGGCTCACGCCCGACTTTAATGACTGTGAATATTTCTACAACAAATATGATGTGTATCGGAGGGATCGAGCTATAGGCGACGGGCGGGGCTCCCGGGGCGGCGGCGTGCTGATAGCGGTGCGGCGCGGCATGTGTGCGCGAGCCCGCGACGACTGGTGCACTGAGAGAGGCGCGGAGGTCGTGTGGGTCAGCGTGGAGCTCCCGGCCGCGGCGCGCGCGCATAATATTATGACTCGTGCTCCCCGGGCTTCGAATCGAACAATGCTTCACGTTGCGAGTTGTTACTTTCCGCACGGAAGTAATCATGCCGAAACTCTTCAAAAATTTTATGATAGCACGTCAGATATTATATTAAATAATTCTAATGATTACTTTCTAATACTCGGCGATTTTAATATCTCGCACGCGACTTGGTATCACGACGGCGACTCCATGTTAGGTTTAAATACGAACAATGACTCTAAAGCCACTTCGCTAGCAAATTTTATGCGATTAACCAATCTTTCTCAGTACAATGCATGTACCAATCGCAATGACCGTATTTTGGACCTGGTGCTTAGTACTGGTGACTGTTCGGTGACGAGTTGTGCGGACCCACTCACTGTTGAAGATCCCCACCACAAATCAATTTGTGTGAATTTCACCTTATCTGCTACTACATATTTGAAGGAAAATAACCGGATTAAATTTATTTACCATGCTACAGATTTTAAGCAGATGAGCGAAGGCATCTTAGCTATCGATTGGCTGTCGGAACTTTCCTATCTTAATACGGAGGAGTCAGTTACTTACTTCTACAATATTTTTTATGACTTAATGGATAAATATATTCCCAAAAAAATTGTCAAGTCGAGTACGAATTTTCCACCCTGGTATTCTAGGTCCCTTATAAAACTGATTAGACAGAAAAACAAAATTCACAGTAGATGGAAAAAGTATAGCAATACATATGATTACGAATCATTCAGAGAATTACGCTCGAAAGAGAAAAAACTCCAAAAAGAATGTTATAATAACTTTATAAAATTTTCTGAGGACAAAATAAACTCATCACCTAAATACTTTTGGTCGTTTATTAAGTCTAAGCTAGGGTCTAACTCCGTACCCGCCTACATGAATCTGAATGGGGAAACTTCCACTGATCCGGCTCATATCTGTGACATGTTTAACGACTATTTTAATTCGGTATTTGTAGCTTCTAACGACACCACACAGTTAGATATGAACATGTTAAATGAGTCGTCGCCGGTTAATTTATCAACTATTGAATTCTCCCAACCTACTGTCTCAAAATATTTTAAGCAAGTAAATGTAAACAAAGGAGTTGGGTATGACAAAGTACACCCCATACTTATCAACAAGCTGCATAGGGAACTTTCAATACCCCTTACTTTAATCTATCGTAAGTCAATCTCGGAAGGGTGTTTTCCAGGCATCTGGAAAAAGGCTTTAGTGACTCCTATCCCAAAAGGTGGTGATAAACACGACATAAAACAATACAGACCTATATCGAAACTTTGTGTTTTTGGTAAAATTATGGAAAAGATAATTACTTCCACATTATGTACACAAATAAATGATGCTCTATCAGACGAACAGCATGGTTTTCGTAAGTCACGTGGGGTTGCTACTAATTTAGTGTCTTATACAGACTTTATACTTAACGCCATGGATGCAGGATACCAAGTAGACGCCGTGTACACCGATTTCTCGAAGGCATTTGATAAAATCAATCATTCAGTTCTCATCAAAAAACTTCTGGAGCTCGGTGTTCACGGCGATCTACTGAGATGGGTAGAGTCTTATGTATCTAATCGCAGTCAGGCTGTCGCTCTAAAAGGATTTCAATCTACATTTCTGGTCAACAGGTCGGGCATTCCACAGGGGTCTATTCTGGGACCTTTTCTTTTCATCCTGTACGTAAATGACATTAGGAAATGTTTCAGTAATTCTCATCACCTTCTCTATGCGGATGACACAAAAATCTATAAAATTATCAAGTCAAATAATGACTGTATTGAATTACAAAACGATCTGAATAGCCTCGACTTATACTGTAAAGCTAACCAATTATATTTAAATACTGACAAATGTCATATTATAACTTTCACGCGGAAGAGAAACCCGATTAATTTTAACTACAGGATTGGTGGTCGGACCCTTGGTCGTGTGTCTTCAATACGCGATCTGGGAGTGACCCTGGATTCCAAGCTTAATTTTAATGAGCATATCGATGGGATTGTAGCTAAAGCTTACAAACAACTGGGAACAATTATTCGAATAGGCCAACCTTTTAAACGTGTAGAAACGTTTAAACTGTTGTATAATGCTTATGTTCGAAGTGTTCTTGAGTTCGCGAGTGTTGTTTGGAATCCGGAGTATGCTTTCAACATCAACCGTATTGAAAGGGTCCAATATAAATTTTTGAAAACACTAGATTTCAGGTCTGGCACACGGTCTATTGACCATCTTGAGAGTGCAGCAAGACATAATATTCAACGATTAGACTTAAGGCGCAAATATCTAGATAGTGTGTTTCTTTTCAAAATTCTACATAGTTCCATTAATTCCTCGAATCTCCTAAGCAAAATTTATTTTAAAGTTCCGCGACCATCTTCACGTAGTATGGACACGTTTTATGTCCCGCCCTATCATACAAACTACGCGAGAAATACCTTTTTCAGGCGATCATGTTCCTACTACAATCGCAATCTGAATTCTGTTGATATTTTTTCAAAAAATTTAAGACAATACAAAAAGGAATTAAATGATGTAATATTTAGTCCATAAAAATATTTATTATTTATTTTATTTAAGTATTTATTATCATTCTATATTATGTGTGTAAGTACAAGGATACATGTAGGTATAACATATGAAGTAGTACTTATATAATATGAATAAATATAGTTGTAATTTTCGAATGTTAATATTTTGTATTGATGTTATGGTACTTTAGGTCTAGTTGTAGTTAAAACGTTTATAAATATTTGTTAAAGACTGTTTGTTACCTAAATAAATAAATAAATAAATAAATAAATAAATGACGTCTCACGCAATTCACGCACTGTCAACTCAAATCCATACAAATTTAGAAATTACGTGTCGCGTTGCGGTCTCAAACCCACGACCCCTGGAGTCAAGAGCCGCGCTCAGTCACTGGACCACGGAGGCGCTACGACAGTATGGTAGTAACCATATTGTCGTACACCACGAAATATAACATGACATCTGCTTTCCTAACTTCCGGAACCTCTACCTAATTGGTGCCTATACATAACCTAAATGTGATGTTACAGTTGGGCGGCGCTGCTACGTGCCGCGTCGCGCGCCGCCGTCGTCGTGTCGTCGCACAGCATGGACGAGACGGAGGCGTTGTGTGGACGCATCGCCATTGTCGCTGGCGGCAGAGTGCGAGCGCTGGGCAGCGCTGCAGCTCTCCGCGCGCAGCATGCTGCCGGCTACGCGCTAGTGCTGCGCGTCACGCCGCCTAAAGACGTTGACGGTGAATATTTTTGGGTTTTTGGGAATAAGCGTGATGGCCCCAAAGGAATATCTTCTGACAGAGCGAGATAGAATGCTCGGTCAAGCCGAAGTCCACTGACGATTGACACGATCACGTGTCTTGCGACAGATATTTTTGTGACAGATATATTTTGTAATATCTGCTATTAAACGCCGATTACTTATCTCAAGATACGTAAGCACCTAACCGGTCGCCGGATAAAGAGCAGTTTTGGATATTGGTCTATAGCTCCTAGTGTTGACATTTACAAATTTCTCTCCATCTTGCGACCGAACTGTAACATCACTAAGCCCAATAGCGCACTAGCGGCCAGGCCGCAGCGGCCATCGAATGTATGGTGTGGCCACTGGCCGGGTGGCGGCCAGGTGCGCGTGGTCTATGGCGGTTTCATACTAAGGTATCTATATCGCCGCTAGTGCGCGCCCGACCTTACATGGTATATTTCTCTCTAAACGATCAATCAATCAATCAATCTCTATCTTGTAAGTTAGCTATAATATGGTTATATTATGTCTTCAGAGACGGACAGCAGCGGCGGCGCGGCGGACGTGTCGACACTGAAGAGCAAGCTGCATCAGACTTTCAACTGTACGCTCAAGGACGAGCACAAGGTCAGTGTGACTTGCATTGTTCTCTGAACCATCAATGAGTTTCCTCAAGATGTCTGCGATAAACAATGGGGAATTTCTCAGTCAGAAATTGTGAAATACCTCTTGAGTCTTTACTAAAGTCATAGTACATGCATTCAATTGTTTCGACAGCGATGATAGATATAAAAAAAACATTTTGGACTGAAGGCAAGATCACACTAAGCCCGGCCGCACATTGTCCGAATTCTGATCAGAAACAGTTGAATTCCGCCGGACCGCCACCCCGTACATTATCCGAAATATCCTTCCGGCGAGTTCTAGCTCACTCGGCTCAGTACAAAATGTAAGAGACAGCGCGGACGTTCAACTGTTTCTGATCAGAACTGTCGTAATTGTACATACGACAGTTCTGATACGGCACGACACTTTAAGTTCCACTCTGACGTTTGTAAAACGTCAGTGTAGAAATTGAATTGAAGTCTCGCGTCGTGTCGTACCCGCATATCGTCGCTGCGCGTGCGATACCGCGTATGAGCAGTTGGTAAATACCGCGTAACAGCAAAATGCGCAAAATTGAGATATTGTGCCAGCCGATTCGAAACGCATATTGGCTTATATTAGGCTTCACAGAATTTAAATTATCCATTAGTATTAAACGTGAGACTGCATTATGCGACATAATATGTCTCACGTTTAATGCCAAGTGACAGGACAACGCATAGCATATAATATCTAATATTTACTTTCCTTGACCATCAGACGATGCTGCACTACCACATCGACGAGGCTCTGCCGTACAGCGAGCTGTTCGCTCGTCTGGAGAGCGTGCGGGCGAGCTACCCGCTGCTGCAGGACTACGCCGTCGCCGAGACCACGCTAGAGGAGGTCTTCCTCAGCTTCGCGCGAGACCAGAATGATGCTGCGCAGCCCACGCCCGTGTAGACAGTAAGCTCACTAAACCACCCCCATTTAGCTCGTGACGTCACTAACATGCCCACCTACCACGTGTTCCATTCAGCGTTAAAACTATCAAAACGCTCAAAATAGGAGGCATTTTGAGCGTTTTGATAGTTTTTAATGCTATCGCGTGGAATGTGATGTCAACTTTGGCCTTTTTACGGGTACCATAGAAAAGCACTGATCTCTATTATTACAAGTACGCTGGATAGCTGATAGCCTTTGAAATGACAGTTATTTTTTGTGCCTATTTGAAGCGGAATCAGCGCCCCCATTATTCGGGTAGAGAACTAAATCTGACGTAAAAATGACGTTTGAAAGCCGCCATATTGGCACTGATAGCAGTAGTGAGAGTATTTGGAACTAATACTAGTGATGACAACTGTTGTTATTGGTTATGGTTACGTCAAATTTAGTTCTCTACCCGAATAATGGGGGCGCTAATTCCGCTTCAAATAGGCACAAAAAGCAGGTCTGTATCAGCTATCCAGTCTATAATAGAGATCAGTGTAGAAAAGGTTGATCAATGAACAATATTATAAAAAATTCTCGACAATCTAATATTATAAATTTCATACCATATTGCAGAACTGCAAAATGCAGGTCATTGGCAGCTGACAAAACATTCATCTTTTTTAATGGGCGTTATATACATTGATGTTACTCCACGTGTCCAAGGATACTTGGATATTATTGCGATTACATTGGTGATATAGCTTAAAACAAGCTTGTGTAGTATGTGGCATATTTAGCCTTTGCTTTGATTCATAAAAAGGTTTTGTACCAGTCAACCCCATATTAGCGCTTTCAGTGTAAGAGACGACGGCCAGACTTTCATTTTATAAAAGGCGAAAGTTTTCCTGTATTTGACCCCTGTCGAGGAAATAACGACCAGCAACTAAAGTTTTGGTCGTATACAGGTAAACTTTCAGCTTTTATAATACCTCGATCGTGGGAATCACAGACACAATAGATTTTCAATTGTTATGCGACAGCCGGCTGCCGCTTGGGGATTGATGGGTTAAAGTAACAAAAGTCTGATTATCGCTGGTTCTTGGGCCATTTTTGGTATTTCACTTATATAATATGTTATGAGGGATTTAAAAGCAGTTAAACTTATATTATCTCTAATCTGAAGGTACTCAAGGTATTTAAAACATGTAGAAAATGCGGCTCGCCTCGCTGCGGTTCAGGGTTCTATATGTATAATGTGCGCGTACGTCGAATCGGGACGCACCGTCCGCCCGTTCCTATTAACTCAATCTCGAACTACTAATATTCTGTAGAATTATTAGAGCAACGATAATACTGACTATAAATAAGTATTTCTAAGTGCCTAAATGTCTATATAAATTGTTTAGTCTCTGAGACATTATGTTACTGGAGTCTGGATATATTATACATAATTATTTAGAACCCTATTACTTGTACACTTTAGTTGAGTATTTTTGAATAAACGGAGTATGGTGCTAGGCTTAGATGGAAATACAGTGATTTCGATTTTTTGATTGGAATTATAATATTATAATCATTTTGAAGTCTTGGGCTCGCTTAAGCTACATCAACTAAAAATTTATACTATAATTACTTTAAATTGGCTGCTATTTTTAAATACCAATACAAAAATATTGCTGTCTAAAGAACTTTTAATTATTTGCAAGACTGTTTCAATCACATTAATTTTAGATTTTTTTTTTGTCGTAAAACACAAAAAGACAAAATTATTTTCATCAATTTTATACTTTAGGCTTTTGTGATAAATTTGTACTTTTAGCGTTAATTATATCTAAATAAATTACACATTTGGCGGCTTTATAAAATAATTTAGATTATTAATTATTGATATGGACAAATAATTTTTAATTTTTTTCCATTTCATGACATATTCCATAAGGCTGTGTTTCCACCAGTGATGTGTTGCGAGGAATGTGTTTTAATATCCAATAAAATCGCTGCGCTGAGCGAGGTCACGGCAAGCTCACGTCAATGAAGCGATTCTATTGGTTCTCAAAAACACATTCCTCGCAACACATATCTGGTGGAAACGCAGTCTTAGATGAGTACAAATAAGTCAATCGAGCTTTACCATACAGTATTTCAAGTTGAGACATCTATTTGACAGATCTGAGGGCTAAGATCGCTGATAGAAGAGATGGGGCTGTGCCTCTAAGATCTACCTCTGTCATTGTCAAAAGGCTATTAAATATAACGGATTGGATGTTCTATCTCCACCACTAACGACATCCCTAAAACTTAAGTAAAGTCTATGCCTGCTAAAGTTTATTAATAAATACAAGTTCTCTCGTTTCTGGTGTTCATGAAAAATCAAATATTATTTTTATAGTTAACGATTAACAGGCATTAGTAAAATCGAACTTCTAAATAGACGATTAAAAATAAATACCGCGCAAGTTCATTTAATATACTCTCAGCACACAAGTACGTACATGTACGCAAAAGTATACGCATTGCGTGCGTGACGTGCGGTACATATTACTTTTTTTTTTGATGCTCACTGTGTTGCTAAAAAGAGTGCAAGAGCTAACCAACCTTTATATTAGAAAACGATCAGGGAATAAAATACTCCAAAATTTAAAACAGGGTTATTTCAAAATTTTATTTTTTCCATTACATCACATTCAAGTGGTACAACAAATAGTATTAATTTTAGGTTTGCAGATTATACTCATTAATTATACCTGTTGCTCTGTAATATTCGGCATAGGTAAGGTTTTTACTGGGCCAAAGATCTCATTATAATATCATACGATAGATTCCATTACCATTATATTTATAAATTCCATTTGTTACACTCCATGAGACAAAAAACTCGAATCGTTATATTTGGCAAAACATTCCATGTAGATACCATATTTATTACTTTTATAAGTTTTTGTACTCTACAGATATTATATTGAATTTAGATATAATTTTAATATAGAAAGTGTTATAATAAAATAACGCGGTCGTTTAAAGAAAGGGTTTGAGAAAATGTAATATAAGCTACGAGTACAATAAGTTTTTAATGTGATTTTTGAATTATTTTGTTTTACACCCTTACTTTATTCGGCCACGTTTATAATATTGATAATCTCATTATTGTGTAAATGGCCGCGAACTGGGGTGCTAGCGCGAGCGAGCTATAGAGTACAAACTATTTTAGAGGTCGGGTATAATGGGACCGGGTCGGGAATAATGTTGCTCACTTTGACTAAAAAATTTCCTTACTACATGGGTAACTAGTATTTTGAAACAGTCAAGCAGCAGGAGAAAATTATCGTTTGCAACATCAATATTTGCTGTCGAGCAGAATTTTCGGATATGAAAATTTTATTTAGCTACTCACAGAAAGTTCCAAAAAGCGATGGTTAGCCTAAATGGGTTTTTGCAACATTGCTGGCTATTAAAAATTTTGATTAACAGCATATTGCACAACTTATATGCTGTCAAATTTCTGTTGCAAGACAAAACCTGCGACACTCACGCTAGCTACCAAGTTCGTGAGCAGAAAAATTATAAATGTAAGTAATTGATGTACGCTTTAAGCTTGGATTTTTTTCAAGCGGTATATACCACTGGTCGACAATCTCATTGGAGTATTGAGTAATTTATTTTGTGAATTACGGTTTTAACCTAACTGTTATGTAATTAGAAACAATTTTTCGTTGCACAGGATAGTCCAAACTAGCGACTAGTCTAGTATGTATCAGAGTGCGTAGTGCGAGTTTTATTCGATCATACTCATCGAGAACGTTAACGCGAATTTGTATGGGATCAAAGCGGTATCCACGTAAGCCGTGTGGCGCTGCTTTGATCCCATACAAATTCGCGTTAACGTGTTCGATGCGTATGATCGAATAAAACTCGCACTACACCCCGGTATTGTTTAGTAATACAGACGTGAAAAAGTTAAGTATGGAGTATGGTATCGAATTAGTTTATATTTTTGCCACTAGGGGCGGTGAGTTAACTTTCTCACGTTAAGGAGTAAAAAACCTGCATATAAGGTAAGCCCGTGGTATGCCGGGATCTTTTTGATTTTGATAAAAATTGGGACTGATTTTTATATTGTCACTAGACCAGTGGCGCGAATTGTGTAAAGTATTACAATGCATGTGACATTGTACTTACGCTATTTTATTAATAAATGTATTTCGTATTACATATTTGCTTTATTTCATAAAATATATACTAACTACCCACTTACAAGAAGAAAAAAAAAAGAAAATGTCCGCATAATATGCATTCCAAAGAAAATGGTTCTCAATATTACAATTTAAAAAATTGCAAATTCTGACTAGTAGCATAATTTAAGAACTATGGTGAATAATTGCTATAAATTATAGATTTTCAGTTGACTGCCGTCACAGAAAGTTGCGCAGAAAGTATCTCTTCATTTTCGATTTCCTGTAAATACGAGTACGATAATTCATAATAATCATGTTAGTATGACAGTCACTAGAGCCTTTAAGCAGAAGGCAACTTTTTGTAGTGATGCTTTTGCTTGTTTTGCAAACTTGCAAGCAAATGCAACTAACAGGCATCTCTACAAATTTGTAGTCACATTTGCAACGCGCTACCTGTAGTGATGCAAACACGCGACCTCGTCGGACGACAGCGTGGAGAAAACGTATTCAATTATCGAATGCGCCAATATGAAAGTTGAATGTCATAAGATGATGAAAATTGAAGATGAAAGTGCACAGTGTGGACATAGCTATAAGCTATACGGTCAGAGGGTATGCATCGCGTCCATGCCTCACGTGCTCTGTTGACTGCGCTATGATGCATGCCCATAATGAACAAAAGAGGCACCAAAAAAAAACTGGACATAACAAATTCAATCTTCACTCCAAAGCGTAACGCACACATTACTTCTGCGAGGCCAATTATTAGGTAGGTCGCGCGCAGACGCGCGAATTCGCTAGAATGCGCGCGTCTTTTTAAATTTTCAGAAGTAATGCAGTGTGCGTTACGCTCCGGAGCTATAAAGGTCGAATTTGTTATGTTCGATTTCGCTTCGATGCGCTTCAACTCTGTGCTAGTATAAATTTAATCTTATGCTACCTCGACATAGTCGTCGCCGTATCCGACGGGGAAGAGCGCGCGGCAGTCGGCCTCGCCGTCGCCGTCGGGGCTGATGTACGTCGGGCCGATCGCCGCCAGCTGCAGCAGCGGCAGGCTGCGCGACACTGACACCATCACCGCCACGCGGTCCTTGCTGCAAGTACATTGTTTTATTACTGTACCGTACTGAGATTATTATGAATGCGTGAATGTGTAGACCGTATCAGTTACCTCATAACGCACAAACTTTGGATGTTTAGCAAGCAAAAACAGAATATGTAGTTGTTTCTGGCTTTTCTATTTTCTACCAATTACGCGCTATAAACGGAACTCTGCACAAATAAAGTTGTGGACAATATCTAGTAACTAGTAAGTTTAATAAAGATCATTAAGTTTGTATGAATTAATAGTACTACCGTCCTTTACTGTATTTATATGGATACATACAGGGATGGTTGCACGATTCATAAAATTTAAGGCACGCCACTGGTCACAAAACTAGTACTTACCAAAAATTATTATTTTTAACAAAAAATTAAAACCGACTTCCAGGGTAAAAACAATAATAATTTGTAATGAACAAAAAAGTGTTAAATAATTCTTACTCTTTAAAGTGCCTTATGCATAATTCTCCTAAACCTCAACTATTTCTGTACACAATCTACATTACTTTGAAGACGGTACCAGATAAGAATGCTGAGTTCTATGACAAAATATTTTTAATATTTAAGACTGGTACCGACTTCAAAATAATGTAGATTGTGTACAGAAATAGTTGAGGTTTAGGAGAATTATGCATAAGGCACTTTAAAGAGTAAGAATTATTTAACACTTTTTTGTTCATTACAAATTATTATTGTTTTTACCCTGGAAGTCGGTTTTAATTTTTTGTTAAAAATAATAATTTCACTCTTTTAAGTGATTTATAAGCTGGTTTTCTGCACAGACTAATGTGTTATGCTTAGTGACTTTGGATCCAGGATACACTTTCATTATATTATGAGAACTCATTGTCTGATGTCACTACTTCAGAATTGCTTAAGCAACTCTAAGCATATACCACTGTGTACCTAATGTATGTATATGCTTATTGCTTGGCGTTAATCAAGCAATGATAAAATTAATGTTCATACGCCTGTCTTTAAAGGCTCTAAAGTTTTCAGTGACTTTCTTTCTATCATTACACTCATGAAAACAACTCAATATTGCTAGATGACCCCCGCAACTTCGTTGCGCCAAAATTCGTTTATCGCGCGGAAATTTTAACTTTTTCCGGGGTAAAAACTATCCTATGTCCTTTCTCGGGATTCAAAGTATCTCCATGCCAAATTTCAGCAAAATCAGTTCAGCGGTTCGAGCGTGAAGAGGTAACAAACAGACAGACTGATAGACAGACAGACAGACACACTTTCGCATTTATAATATTAGTATGGATGCTCAAATAATATAACTAAAATCGTCCTTATAAATTTTAAGAATAACTAACCTCATAGATCTTATAATCAAATTGCTAACTTGGTAACCTAAACACCAAGGTCGAGTCATTTACATTGAAATAACATTATAATTTTTAAATCGTTCGACAAATTCGGGCTTTGTTCTTAAAGACGATTAATAGTAACAATAATAGGGTCATAATCAGATAATTCATGGTGTGGTGACCGGTAGTAGTGATGATGATGACGATGAATGTAACTTGCATGGTAGCATAATATGCTTTCAGTTCTTAAACCAACTCCGAAACCCCCATACTTGCTTTTTGGTAGCACATGCTTAGGATACTTCTCATAAAATCGAAATCCATATAAATTTGGAGGAGTTCCCTCAATTACTCACGGATGTATGTTGGAATGGTGGTGATAATGATGATGATAAATTAAATTTGCATAGTAGTATATGCTTTCAGTTCTTAAGACAATGCCGAAACCCCCAAACATGTATCTATAAGGAGTAAGGAGTTCTGTTCACCAACTTCGAACCATGGTATATCCTGGTGCAAAATCTTACTTTTTAGTTTTGGTAACATATGCCTGGAATACTTCATATGAAACCAAAAAAACATAGGTTTCCATTTGAATTTTGAGGAGTTCCCTCGATTACTCATGGATCCCATCATCAGGTCACCACTTTTCTGAACATTGCTTTTTGGTAGCATATGCTTAGGATACTTCTCATAAAATCGAAATCATTATATTAAGTTTCCATATAAATTTGGAGGAGTTCCCTCGATTACTCACGGATGTATGGTGGAATGGTGGTGATGATGATGATGATTAATTAAAGTTGCATAGTAGTATATGCTTTCAGTTCTTAAGACAACGCCGAAACCCCCAAACATGTATCTATAAGGAGTAAGGAGTTCTGTTCACCACCTTCGAACCATAGTAAATCCTGGTGCAAAATCTTACTTTTTGGTAACATATGCCTGGAATACTTCATATGAAACCAAAAAAAACATATGTTTCCATTTGAATTTTGAGGAGTTCCCTCGATTACTCATGGATCCCATCATCAGATCACCACTTTTGTCAAAATGGGACCAAATTGGAGTGAAACCTATTATAACAAAAGAAAAATTTTGAAAATCGGTTCATAAACGGCGGAGTAATCGTTGAACATACATAAAAAAAAAAAAAAAAAAAAAAAAAATCCACAGACGAACGTATAACCTCCTCGTTTTTGGAAGTCGGTTAAAAATTAACAACAATGATGGTTATAGAATTATATAGATCCACCTCTGCATAGCGAGTACCAAATTAGGCAGATTTTGAAATACAAAAAAAATATTGAATGGCACGTTTACGACTTCTTCAGATAGATTTCTTCATAAAAAGGGCACGATTTTAGAAAAAATTACGCCATCCCTGCTTTATGTTATTACAATGTTCCAACTCACTGTTTGGCCATTCTGTCCAACTTGTCGTACTGTCGCACGGTGTAGGCGACGTGTTCTGCCGCTGTCGGATCCTCGCCCACAAACATCCCATACTGAAAACAAAAATATGTTTTTGCAAATGAGACATACCCTCTTTCTTAAAAGGCCGGCAACGCACATGCAGCTCTTCTAATATTGCAAGTGTCCATGGGCGAAAGTAGTAGGCTTTGCATCATGTGACATATTTGCTCGTTTGCCCCCTTATTTTATAAAAAAAAAATCAAGTCCAGGTTTCTTACATGAGGTTACCTACTCACTAGCACTTTTGGATTGAGCGAAAACATTAACCAATCAATAACGCTGTTAAATAGCTTGTATTTTCACGTTACCTTCTTTTTTATATAAAATTGGACTACGATAGGACATTTTGTGGGCCTTGTGTGGGAATCGCGCAATGGACAAGAACAAAATAACAATAATCAGAATTCAGAATTAAGTTTTTATTAAAGTTCACTCATTCGCCGAACACTTATTACACTTTATTCTAAACACGTCTTCACAGTAATTATCACTACATTAGTACCACTTCACATAGAATGTATTGGCTAGTTGGAAGCCCAAACGCAAAGAAAATTTTTACTCAAGCGAGCCCAAACGTGACTGATCGCATTTTCTGGCGACTGTACATTTCCCTCATTACTCCCAGTCCCACTCTGGTACAACGAATACTATACTCACAAGGAGCTCTGACACGCCCCGACCCTGTCAAAGCGCGCCATACTAGTTTCATAAAGGTGGCGCATGTGCCGTTTTCGTTTTTAACCGGATGCGACAGATAAAATAATTTTGTGTTCCAACTGCCAATAAAAATTGTTTATAAGCTGTAACTGATAGCAATTCAAATTCAAAATTAATTAAACACCGAATACACGGTCGTCAACGGCGGTCGTCAACAGCAAAAAATAGTATGCGCGTTGCCAGCCACACGGTTGCCAACGTGTTGTCAACCAGTTTTTCATTATAGATTTTGCGTGGTCGTCAACTGCCGTTGACGACCGTGTATTTCTTGCTTTAATGCACAAAGTAATTAGAATTTAAAACAGCTATATCGTGCAGCATAGCCCTTAAATTTTAATCCCGCGCGATAAACAAATTTTGGCGCAACGGAATTGCGGGCGTCATTTAGTAGTTTATTATTATCTATAATAAATAAAATTCTCGTGTCAAAGAGTTCGTACGCGAACTCTTCCAAAAAGGCCTGAGAAGAGGTTTTTATCTACTTTATCTCTGAACAGGCAGGTAAATTACATTGAGTACATCGTGCGGGTACTGCTGCATCACCTCCTGCACCTGGTGTCGCTTGTCCGCGGGGAACACCACCAGCGCGTGCGGGGGGAGGTGCTCACTCTCCAGCGTCGTCAGCGATGACACCACCTGGATAATAAAACATAGGGTTTACACCAATAAAAAATAGGGTACAAAAGGAAACAGAGTAACCATAGCTCAGGATTTTTTTAATACAAAATAAGGGGGCAAACAAGCAAGCGGGCCACCTGATGGAAAGCAGCTACCGTCGCCCATGGACACTCGCAACATTAGAAAAGCTGCCGATATTTTAGTAAAGAATAAGCTCTCTTCTTGAAGGTCTGCAGGTCTATTGGTCCAGAAATACTGCTGGAGTCACAAAATGTTGGGATTCTAAGTTGATTGGGGTTACGTAGGGAAAATGGAGGTGTTTTTTAAATCAAATTTTCATTGGATTATTGTAATTTTTAGGAATCCATTTTGTATGGCAAATCTTTACTTTATTTGTTGCAATTTGTTGAGGTCGATTAGTTAACTGTCTAACTACTGTCGCGTCTGTCGCGAAGTAACGATACGTCGAGTTTGAGCAAATATAGATAGATAGGTAAGTTGAATTACTAAACAAAAAGAAAGAAAGAAATTATAAGTGGAAATAGAGGAAGAAGTCAGTAAACCATGCATGAGTTTTATTAGTGTTTGTTCACAATACCTTGGGAAAGAAGTAGGCGAGCGCGTTGGCCTTGGCCAGGTCGTTGGGGGGAGAGTACAGGCCGGGGACCAGCAGCCCCTCCGCCGGGATGTACGCCTCCCCCTCCACTGACACGTCGGAGTGAAACTCCTCCTCAAGGACTTCTTCCTCCTACGGATTATGTATAATAGCCTTTCAATGTTATTGGGCTGGGAACATACACGTTGACAAAATTCACAGATTTACAAAAAAAAAAAATTGAGATATATAATATGTCTATTTTAGGGTTGCTGAGAATTCCTCTTCCGCTTCCTCATAATGAGGAAGTTCCGCAATATTTTGGGTTCCTCGTCCGTTACCGTATCCTCATAAATAAAAATAAAAAAATCCTCTTCTGCTATCGCTTCCTCAAAATTTAAGAGGAATTTATGAGGAATTTCACTGCGCATGCGCGTCGCGTATCCAATCATGGCAACGCACACGCCAGAGCCAGAGAATTGTATCATTCACTCTTTCTTTTTTTGTGTGACTTGTGTATGTTACTGAACTCCTCCTTATAACTGCTGGGCCGATTTTGATGATTCTTTATGTGATACCTATGTGTTTTGAGAATGATTTAGAATTTTGATTCATAGTTTGGTCCACTGGAAAATGTCCTTTTAGGGCATTTTCACTTTAAGTGGCGCGTGCTGTTTTTCGCTTGTCCCGAAGAAATAAAGCACCTAAATAAGTATTTAACTGCATATTCTTTAGTATACAACGAATTTCCCCAAAAGTATGTAGAATGTAATTATGAATTAGATTCAAAGTATACAATTTGTATAAAAATTGATTATTTTATTGCCATTTAAAGATTCAGAAAGTACAATTTTTATGCTGTCCCGATACGGTTTGCCTAACTTTGAATCGTTTTATTGCTTGTATTAAAACAACTGTTAACGGTGCAGACGGTTGAATTTGGTTGCAAAATAGACGGTTATTACGTAAAAGACTATACTTAATACTTGTTTTATAGTAAAATTATTAAATAAATCAAATAGAAGCTTGTCCCTAACATTTGAACTTTACGGACAGTCTGGGATAGTAACGCTATTTTTTTTACTATATCGCCTATTTATTTGGGAAGTATTGTTATTATGGCAACCCTAATGTAGAAATGTCGTTGACTGAACAGCTATTTTGACTTCAGTTGCGACAAGTGAAGGATAGCGAGCGCACGTTTGTTGAGCCGAAAATCGAACTACGAAATTTTGTCTGGTAAGTAGCACGATTTACTTTAAGTTTATTATCTTGGTCGTGTTTTGTTATTGTGCAATATGTGCTTTCATGTATAATGTAAACATATTTGTATTAGTTTTAAGATATCTTGTTATATTCTTCGGATAATTTAACTTTGTTTCGGAAATGAACCACTGGCGTCACGTCCGTTTAGTCACCGTTATAATGGTGCGGACAAAAACGTTACGCAACGGACAAGTAAAGCTAGGTGTTCACTATCAAACCTAACAATACCCCTATCCTACTTTACGCCTACCTACATCTACCCCTACACCTGTTCCTGTCTCTATCCCCACGCCTACCCCTGCCTCTACCCCTATCTCTAACCTACGCCTGGTTTTTCGAACATACCTATCACAATATGCGTAAATCTGCAAATTCTGAGTAGGGAATTGTGAGTACTTTTCTCTTTGCTATGTAGCTTCAATTTAAATTAATGGGAAAACGTTTAAATTTGATTAATATTATTATTTGACAGGTAACAATGCCGTTTACATCTGCTGACAGAGCTCAGAGGTACCGAAATAAACTAAAGAACAACCCAGAAAAGGCAGAAGAAGTAAGACATAACTATTGGCTTGGTTAAAAGCTAAAAGAAAAAAGGTATCTGAAATAACCGAGGAAGAAGAAAAAAAGAAATCTGTCACAAACATAATATTATTATGTTCGTTAAATATAAATGATTGTATACAAATATAAATAAATATATTTTCTTCAGTTCCTGTGTCATTATTTTCGAGACTGGTGATAGTGAACACTATCCCTAAAAAGTCCATTGTGTAACGACGCGAGTCAGTTTAGTAACAGTCTCGACTTATTTTTCACAAACTTAATTAATAATAAATTGATAAATTTGAATTACTAGTACTTGATCATATCCTCAAAAAGAGTAACATATAGGAATTCAATTTCTATTCAAACTTTATCAAAATTATATCAGTTGAAAAAAATAGACGAAAAATAAAACCTGATCTAAGACATTTTGTTACGCAACAGACCTATTTATTGAATTTTAATAATATTAGATTAATGAATAGCCAAGGAAACCCTATTATTTTGAATACATAGACACTTTGAAAGCAATCCCAGACTGTTTAATTTTATTTTGCTGTAGTCTTAATTTTTTATTGGATTTCGAAGTTTGTTACTATCAAGACAAAAAAATGACCAGTCTCCTGATTTTAAAGCTGATTTCTAAATAAATATACATTATTTTATGGATTTTTTCCCTAAATGATAAAATTCATAATATTTCCCGTTATATTACGTCCTGAAAAAGTATAAATTCCATTTTTAGTTTTTGGGGGCAGTTATAACAAACATGTGCCATTTTAAATGAAAATGCCCTTTAATTAATTTTTGTGTAATGTAGGTACGCAGTATGTACCTAGTTATGTACAGACAGGACAAAGAATTTTGGGTTGGGTCCGCTAGTATTTATAATTTTCTATCATCCTCTTCCTCATCCGCTTCCTCTTCCGCTTCCTCATCCGCGTCCTCTTCCTCAAAAAATATCCTCTTCCTCATCCGCATCCTCTAAATTAGCGCGTGACAATTCCTCTTCCTCCTCCTCTTCCTCATAATCACTTCCTCAACAACCCTAGTCTATTTCATGCAAACGAGTATTGTTGTCCAATATTATTTATATTTTTCGCGCCAAACGCTAGACATTACATTGTAACCTTTATACAATATTCGTTACTCGACAATTACAGTAATAAGTAGGTATGTAGATCAGGCCGATAATATTATGTATATTCGTCTGTCTCGCTTAGTAAGTAGTTAAATTGGTAATGTCTTCGAACATATTGTATGTATTTAAAATACATACTTATTACTTATAGAAACTTTAGACAGGGCTGGTTTTACCACTACCAGCGCCGGGCGAGATTTCTTCGGCGCCCAGGGTGATGGCAGTGCTGAAAAAAGGCGCCACCCCTTTTTATCCGTCGCCCTGGGCGGTCGCCCTGCGCCCAGCGTCCAGTAGTACAAACATGATGTTAGCTAAATAATCTGCAATACCTCAGCAACATGCTCGGTTTCGGCGACTTCCGTTTCCCCCTCCTCGACGGTCTCCTCCGGCGCCACATCCGGCTCCGGCTCCGGTTCCGGCTCGTCCGGCAACTAGACAAGATTTTTCGCAGTTCGTAACGGCTTATGCATAATCAAGCAAATAAAAGAATTTCGCCCCTGCATTTTTTATCTTAACAAGAAAGAAAGAAAGGAGAAATTGCATAGAGCAACACAGACACAACGAGCATCGAGCACACACACTCCGCTTTTGGATACTATCTATTCGTAAATTAAGTATAGGTTTCTATCTTTCCATGATCCATCGCCCTCTCCTTTCGATAGAGAGAGATAGAACACTAACCCCAGCCTGTATGCGTGCCATACGCTCCTCCTCTCTCCTCTGCGTCTCTAATCGTTTGCGGTCCTCCTCAGCCTCTCGAGCCAGTCTCGCCTGCTCCGCCGCCAATCTTTGTCGCTCCTCTCGCTCTTCACGCTGGGAATGAGCAAAAATTTTATTTATTCGAATGCTTAAATTCATACGTTGCAGCAATATCTACAGAAAATTAAAGGGAATCAGTGGTTATTCCTACAGGTCTAGAGTAGCCGGGGACAAAAGTGGGGTTACTAAACAGTGAGAAATTTTGGCAGAGGTCTAACTACTTATCTCTTTCATTCGTACTATCAGAGAAGTTGATTCCTATGCAGATGGCGGACCTAAGAAATTTGGTCGCGTTAAACGGGCTTTGACCCACCACACATTCCCACCACTGTATCTCCTGTGTCGCCAGGATCGACAGTGGTATCCAACCACGAAAACCCTTTGATATGGTCTCGTTAAGTCAAACCAATCAGACCGATCACATTCACAGCTATATAACATTGAATTGACATAAGCCGACCAAATGACGTAAGTCCGTCAACTGCCTAGGAATAAATTTCTTCGATGGTACATGCTGCTGTGTTGTTTGCAGAGGGGGGCCGTGTCTAGAGTCTAGACAACGGCCTGTAAACTGGCCGTAAACTGGCTGGATATAAGAGTTCGTTATAGCCCCCCGGTCGGCGTAAAGACACGCCTAGGTAATAAGCTTTCGTGCTATACATAGCTGGTATACCAATTTTTTTATTTCTAATTTGACATTTCTCACCAAAGTGACCTAAAACTCAACCCCCTTTCCATTATCGCCAAACCATCTTCAAGCTACAGCACACTCACCAGTTTCTGCATCCTCGCGTTGTATCTATCCCGTCGCACCGCGCGCTTGGTCTTGCTGATGGTGGCGTAAGTGTTGAAGGCGGTCTGAGGGGGAGTATCCTGGTCCTCCTTGGGCTCAGGGATCTCCTCGTAGAGCGCGTGACGCATTATCTCTGAGGGATAAATTATTATTACTCTGTATTTTGTAAAGTCAGAGAGAGAGAGAGAGAATGAGATGAATATTTTTGTAAACTGTTATGTTACATGTGCAAAGTCGACCTTCTGTAAATAATTAAGTACGGTCGCTATGTGCAAACGTTGAAGTTCGTACATTAATATTCTATAGACACACAGATCTAGCACATAATTATATTGCTATCTCGTTTCCACATGTAACTAAGCGATAGACGATGCAATATTTACGCAAATAAAAAAGACAAACTTGGTACTCAAAGTTCCTACGTTGGTACTATAGTCGGTACCGTCGAAGAAAATAGAAATTGATTCATAGGCAGTTGACGGACCCACGTCATTTGGTCGGGTAATGTCAACTTAGTGTTGTCGTCATCTGTCGGCATGGGTTTGACAAAATCTACCTATGAACCAACTTCTCTGATAGTTCATAGTACTATCAGATAAGTTGATTCCTAGGCAGATGGGGGAGTGGGAACCCAAGCCTCGACAGGTCACAATTAACATTGACATGATCCGACCAAATGACGTTGGTCTGTCAACTGCCTATGAACCAACTTCTCTGTACATTGGTACCAAGTTCTGCAAATCTACGTCCTACGTTCTCACATACCCACAAAGTTCCTATCATCAGTTTCATACATCTTGAACAGCACGAGTAGCGCGTCGCCGTCCATGAGCGCGTGGAGGCAAGCCTCGTTGGGGTCAAGGTCGCTCATATACACGAGCTCGCGGATCGCGTCTTCCGTAAACTGGATTTCCTCCTTCGCTGACACTTGGATGTCTGAGGAAAATGAAAAGTTATTGGTATATCTGCAGACTTAGCATGGCCGCCATAGAAAGGTTTATTCTTACGTCAAAGTAGATAAAACAGGAAATCTGTCAGTTTGTCCGCAAAACTGTCAGCGTTTCCATTCTTTCGCAATTCTACTGTTATGGATGAATATGTGGTAATGTTGTTGATATTTGTATGGTAGGCAAGGTGCTTAGGAGAAGCAAATTGGATAACGTTATAGATGAATAACAGCGTTGGATGATCCACTCGCATGAGCATTGGGTGAAGGGGGGTGAAGATGGACTGCTATCCTTATCCACCAAAAGCGTATGTGGGAACAAATTAGTAGGCAAACTACATATACTTAGTACATCCTTAATTGGCTATTGTGCATTGGTTGACCGATACAAAAAAATCGTTGTTTTGCGTAGGTATCCAATATGCTGTTTGTCGTCTTTTAGGTGTTGATTTACATCAATAATATCGGAGCCGGCGCCAATTTCTCGAAAACTTCCAATGGATTACAAACAATGGATATCGAATGGAAATTAGCCTTGACTCCTTGAGCTAAATTAAGCGAATATTGGACTTTGGAAATTTCTTAACTTTCGTTTATTTTTAACCGACTTAGAAAAACGACGGTTATTTTTTAGCTGTGGAATATAACACTTTTATTTATTACCCCCGGCAAATAAGGGGGATGTTTTTTTTTTTGCATTTTTGACGACTGTCTGTCTGCCTCTCTGTCAGTGTCTGTATGTACTCAGCGTAACACTCAAATGGGTGTACTGACTTTAATCTAGTTTTTGAAGTGAAAACTTCTTTAGCGGCGTTGAGCACTTTTGTGGGATGGGTAAAAACTGTGAAACTCGCGTCAGGTCACGTGTGCTGATCGAAAAACCGTAAGACGGTTGGAGAGTAGTGTTGTAACATCGAAATCTATTAATCGAACAATCGATTGTTTTTCTTCGATTGTCGATATTTTTTATCGATTTTAAGGGTTTCGATTAATTAAAAAAATCGATTTTTTTAAAAACTATTTTCATCAAAAATGGGTTAAAAAAGTTTTCACTTCTGCCGGGACTCCCGGAGTGCAACCCGTCTTTTTTTTTATTAAATCTCACCCAGCTCTCCCCACTTCTCGTACAGGTCAAAGTGCGCCTGGTGGCAGTGCGGCCAGAACACTATGAAGTTGTATCTCCACAGGTGTACTGCAAGGCGCTCGGCGATGCGCTTCTTGCGAGCTGCGACCGTCTGCGCGTGGACTTGCTCCTCCTCTAAACGACGCTGCTCCGCCAGCTTTATGTACTCTTCTTCTCTCGCCTGGGAAGAAAATACATTAAGAATTAGCCGTATGGTCGCTCAGCAATCACGTTGTCGATTTTGTTAATATTGCCTCGAGGTTCCGGAATGGCCATTTACATTGCAAAATTTAGCAGTTTTAGGCGCAATTTCACCAATGTTTAATGTTAGTGTTAACAGCTTGTTAAAATGTCATATCTTTTCTTTCATTTATATGTGAAAAACGAAAGAGGTATCGTGATACATGGTGATACTTATACAAGCATTAACTTTAAAATTCGTTGGTGAAATTAGGCATTGCAACAAAAATCGTATACCTATCGTGTAATCGACTTGCTCTAAAGTCTAAACATTGCGCAAATCAGCTTGTCTTCATAGAATATACTTAATACTGAACTTTAATTCTAACCACACAACGGCCACACATCTACTTATTTGACATGTCCAGACCGATCAGCTAGTCTTCATAAAACATACTGATAGTTAATTCAAACCACACAACCAGCCACCAGGCACATCACCTATGTCCAAAATGGGTCTCGTTCTAGCATCGAGCTAAACAACTTCAGCTAACTTCACTCACCGTCTCTTCAGGCAGAGGCTCGTGTATGTTCCACCGCGGTCTCTCGGCACCGGAGTGCACCTCCTGCTGTATCAGCTCCAGCTCCTCCTCCAGAATGCGACAAAACTCGATGCCGTTCGCCCCGAACATCGCGCGAGTCAGCTTGCCTTTCTGAAATATTGCAAACTTCAATATGTACCTCACCATGGCCCTGATTCAATGGTGCTGCCATTATGTTTAAATATAATATTTATAATATGTATCGCTTAATAAATAAATAAATAAAAGCATTGACCAATGACAGCACGTGAAAGTTTCCAAATCCATGTCGAGCGGGGAATCGTGAATCGCCCTGCACGAATATTGAATGGCGAAGACCAAAAACATATTGCGAGTTTTTTACGCCGTTTCTTACGCCATTTCTTCTCGCCAGGTTAGTTGCCGAACCGGTGGTAGCCTGGTAGGCAACATGTAGGATGAGCGATATATGAGTAGGTAGGTAAAAATTACAGTCTTTAGTTGTAAACTTACCGATATAAAGAGGAACACAGGTTCGCTTTTGTTCCGGAACCTAGAGAATGCGTCGATCTTATCTGCTGCCGCCTATAACATACAATAAGATATTTAGTTAAAATTAAGAATGTAATTTACACTTTACAGTAAAAACATATTAAAACGACACAAAATTATAGGTAGGTACAACATCTCTGAGAAAGAGTGGAGGAGGCATACAAATAAAAATAATAAGCCGTATTAGTCTTAAATTAATTCCATTTTCTAGAAAGGGCCTGGGCCCTGGCCCCTGAGTAGGTACCAGCCCTGGATGAATAGGCCGTATAGGCCGCGGCCTACTGCCTATGGGCGGCAGCGTCCAAGGATGGCAGCTCATTTCGTACATAGAGCAGCGGAAATAAAGTGGCCCACCCTCATAAAAATATACATCTGACAATGCCGAGTACGTTGGTCAGTGAACAGTTTGTAGCCCAATAATCTAGAGTGGTCCGAGCCCATCTAGCGCCCCAGTAGACAGTTATAGTTCTTACCCGAGCCATGGCGACTCTATCCTGACCGATATCCAGCTTTCCTCTCCTCACGGCGAAAGCTGTAGCGAGGCAGTGACCGCAGAATTCCGAGTACACCTCTACACCTAGAAAACATTATATTATATTAAAATTAATAGAAAATACGACTAGACAGAAGATATGTACATGGTACATACACACTATTTACTGACCTCTTTTAAACTGCCGTAAAATATTATATTGTATATTTTGCAGGCAGCTGGGTGATTTTAACACAAGGTCCTTGGAAGAAATGTATAAAAGACTACTACCCTGCGCTACTTGTGTCTGTCTGTACTTAGGTATATTCGACTAGACAGGTACACGTATAAAGCTATTCCTAGAGTTTAGACCGCTTACAGACGGACGGCACTTGTCGACGGCATGCGTCGACGGTTGAGGTATACAACATGACTGGTGAGTCAATACCGATACTTAAGGAGAGTATTCAGTACTCGATTCTCATTATAATTATGTAATAAAATTAGGTTCTTAATTTTTTTCCGAATTTCCCAAAAATAAATGAATCATGGATACTAAGTAAATTACGCGGCTAGGCAAATAGGCATACTATGCGGCCGGTGCAGAGGCGTGCGCTACCAAAGAAACACCACACAACTACCCTTCCCGCGCACGGTGTCCATGCGTTGGGTAAATAATTATTTAACTTTAAGCTACATTTACTCAGTGATCAATTGATATTATTTTTTTATATAATTTCCAACTAATATAATAGCCAAATATCACGTCCTCGAGTATTGAACATGTCTCACCAGTCACGCACTATGGTTGTGACGGGTGGACGGACAAGTGCCGTACGTCTGTAAGGTGCCTTACATATCAACTTATCGTGGTTATGGGCCAGGTACGCCTCGAATTCTTCATTAGTCTCCAGGGAGTCCTGAATCGTCACCCCTTTACGTGCCATATTCTAATTTATTTTCTTTTTGCGTAAAACTTTGAAGCTTCGTGAGGACGAAAATTCCTTCAAAGCAAATGACAATAATGACACATAATTTCATTTATAATCACAGACACGTGATGTGAAGTGGTACATGGTACAAGGTATAAACTATAACACCTCATAAAGTTAATATACCTAGAGGAAGCTCCCGCTAGGTAGGTATATTAACTTTATGATAACACCTACATACCTAAGTGCTCTCATACAAAAACTCTGAGGTTGATAGTAGTGTAGTTATATCTATTGTGGTAGTAATATAGAGAAGCAATTTGGTATAAGATATAAGAGAAAACCATGGTCCATGGCACAGCATTTTCTCCCTGAAGTATCTAATATTTTTTCAGCATTAGTAACTAAATGCTGTCTGAAGACTGAATTATGTACCACAAGCACACAAGATGAAAACTGTAATTTTTAATTCAAAATTAACCTACACAAAATCATTAAAGTGACAGCTAGTATTTCAAGACTTTGCAGTAACATTCAAAACTTTAAACTATTTACAAAAACACCATATTAATGATTTATTTATTTTATTTACATAATTTTACACCACATATTCTACACAGTACACCTTACACTTAGTGAAACAATTTTACAATAGACTTTTTAATTATAATAATAGGTCTAGTGCTTATTCACAACATCGAAATGCTAGTATAATTAATACTTTTTACTTCATTAGTCATTACATTCAACACTGCAAGTTATAAAATAATTTATGAGTTTGTGACTAAAGTTACTTTGTATTTCCAAACTTACATTCATTTGCGGTTGTTATATAGAATAAATCGTAAAATAAATAGTTGCCTTGTATCTTTGGATGATTTAACATGTGTTTTGAAATATTTTTGAAATATGAAATTTTATAGCTGTGTTAAGTGTTGTTTTTGTGGTTAGTTTTTATAATTTTAAATCTTCACTTATACAACCAAAATACAAGATATTATTGTTAAGAATGACTGGAAACATACCTAAAAAACTTATGGTTCATAATGACTCGCACATTTAACAAGTTGCATATGATTTCCTCATAATATTAACTACAAAAGATTAGATAAGGATAGATAAAGTGTCATTAAAAATAACATGCAACATCATTACTTACAAAATACATACATTATATAAAAAATAGTTTTTTACACAGAAACCAATTACTTTTAACCTTCATACATTCAACAGTCAAAGTTCAATGTCAGACGTAAGACGAGGAAACAAGATACCTGACATTTACAATAGAAGCATAATTTATATTATATATGGCTAGTATCAGGCACACATAATATACAGAAGACCATCTTAAATGAGTGCATGCTTTCAGATAACTTTAGAGAGAATAATTATTTGGGCTACCATTATTTGCTGTCATGCAAAGGTTAGGACCACAAAGATTATATCTGAGTTACACAAGTTTAATTACAAGGAAATTGCTAAGTTAATCTGCTGTATATATTTATAATGTGCAATAGGTAACACTCAATAATCTAATATCTTAACTCTTCAACTCCCAAGCGGTCAAATTCAAAGGTGTAAACAATAGATTTCCAAGAATCCGCAATCGAAGAATTAATATTACATTATCATTACAGTAGTACTCACACTTTGAACTTATTTCTAGGATTTCTAGGATAAGAGTTAATTTCACATTAAACTATTTACTATTTAGCTTGATCCATTTTGTTTGATTGCATCGAATACTTTTTTAACCTCCTCAAATACTTGCTCCGGAGGGTACTCCCCGTTGATTCTTCTAACCATGTCCTGTTTGTCGTAATGTTGGATGATGGGCATGGTGTCGTTGATGTACGTCTTGAACCGCTTCTGCAGGCTCTCAATGTTGTCGTCGGAGCGGCCGCTGCCCGACGCGCCGCGGTTCAAGCATCTATCTGTACATAAGTCTCGACTGCACTCGAAGAATAGAACGAACAGTACCCTCGTCTTGTCCGACATGACGCGCTCCCAGCCGTCCAAGTTGTCCTTGTTACGCGGGAAGCCGTCGATCAGGAATCGGCTTTTACCGGACTTCTGCATGGCTTTGTGGAGGAGGGAGCACGTAACCTCTACTGGGACGATTTCCCCGTTGCGAATCTTCTCCTCGATCATCTCGCCGTACTCAGAACCGGGCCTCTGTCGCTCCTCTCGTAGTAGATCGCCGGCCGACAGGTGCACGAAACCATATTCTTTAGAAATTAAGGAGCACTGCGTTCCCTTGCCGGCACCTGGCGCGCCCAGCACAAAAACTACTTCGGGTAGCATTCTTCTTATGTAATGTGACAATGGGCGCAACAACCTATCCCACATAAGTGGTGGAACTGATTAATTTAATTGGTTTTATAATATAAAACATGCGCAAAACTGGACAACTGCAACCTTGAAAGATTCGATTTGATAAAATAAAAATTACAGTAAGTGTCTGGTGTCATTTCACATGTGACATTTGTAAGTTGTCACTGTCAGTGTTTTTTTTTCACTAATTTTAAATATATACGCATTAAACTACGGCCATGAAGCCATGACGGGTAATAATATATTATTATTAGTAAATAGTAGGGTTCTTCAGCCCGCAAGGCGCAAGTTGCCCGTAAATCATAATAGATTATTCGTGTCTGTCTGAACTCTGACCATCCGTATAACAAAGGAACTTTTAAAAGTTTTGTTTCATTCGGCTTTATAAACCAGCAATTCTAGCAATAGAATGGAATATCCTGTATCAGGCTAAGAACTCACAGCGTGGTTTTCGCCCGCAATCAGTGCCCGCAACCTCTGCGGGCGATGATCGCAAGACGGGCCGCATTTTTACTATGATTGCCTATTAGGCGCTTTGCAGACGACGAGGCGGAGCGGGCCGGTCAATCGCGCCGCGAACGATAACGCAAAGGGAATCCTTTATAACCAACGGACACGGCGCGGCGGGCAAAAGACCGCGCTGCAGGTGCCCGGCGCGCACTGACGCGGCATGTCCGCGGCTGACCGGCCCGCCCCGCCCCGTCGTCTGCAAGGCGCCTTACGGCTACTGCAATCGCCCGCTAAATTATTTTAATTTTTACATACAAAACTGCAGTCTTCTACTAAGGCTGCAGGCCCGCAACCGCGGCGGGCGCAGGGAAGAACCGCTCCGATACCCATCTAATCCAGTGTTAACTATTGGCTTCGAGATCTTTTATTTTGATATTGTTTTTAGAGCAGTTATCTATTTATAATAATAATTGTGCTATAGCAGTCGAAACAACGCGACGAGTTACGTTTTTCGCCTGCAGCAAATCCATTGTTATATTCCTTTAATTTTTCTGTTGTAAGTTGTAACAGGCAGCACAACAGTAGAAATCATCCGTAATTTTAGAAAAGAAATGAATATATAACATATGCTTTTGGGCAAAAACGTGACGCGATGCTTCGTCTCCTAGGTCACACGTGAGTCGTGACTCGTGACACGATAGGTTCAAAACCACAGACAGAATTGGATCTTCCTTCTTATTTGAACGACTTGGGATGTGGATGTGTTAAAATAAAACTTAAACTTGGGTATAATAATAATAATCGTTATTTATTGAAATGGCTATCACTAAATAATCAACATAACTTTGTCGATATCGCATCTCTTTTAAGCCTGAAACAAAAAAATGCTCATTAATAATTTGCAAATAGTCAAAACTTTTAAGTACAGCAAAATGTTTCATCAGGCCTGTTGAGCTTGTACCAACATCATAAAGGCATCAAGGTTGAAAGAGTTGTCATCATAGTAATTTCAAATATTTTTATTACATTTATGTTTTACTAGAATGAGTTTAATAAAATATTTTTGAGATAAATTCTCATACAATTATTCATTTCACGAATGATAACTTTTTAACTTACCATTTATCTATAAATCCTTTTTCGTCATCATTGTTTTCAGCTGTTGCCACTTGCCAAGTCAGTTCTTTCTGAAAAATGAAACAGGTATGTTAAAAGCAATTTCGTGTATAATATTGTAAAAACATGTATGGCAATATAGCTTCAGGCCTGTTGAGCTTCACCAACATCATAATGGCATCAGGGTGAGAGGTTGTCATCATTTTAATACTATACATAGACTTGATAAAATACCTTATGAACAAAATAACATGTATAATATAATGTCACATTGGTTTACAAATCAATACTTAGTCGAAACTCGAAAGTAAGCCGACCAATAAATAAAAATAAAATTACCTAAAGGGCATGATGCTAAAACTTCAGGCAGATCTCGTTGTTTGAACTTGGTAAGCTGCAAAAGATAAAGTTATGAAATACTGATACTTTAACTACAGCAGTGTTTTATAAGGAAGTTGTAAATCAGGCTAAAATATAATTTTTGTCCTCATGACTTCAGAACAGGTCTGTGGTTTGATCATCATTTGAGAATTAAGCACATACATACATAAATGTAGAAAAATAACAAAATTAGTGTATAAGGCTGCCTTCACACTGCGCTGCGCATACGTTCATCGAACGCCTACCACGCTGGACCAACGTTAGTGTGAAGGCAGCCTAAAATAATACAGCAACCACAGGAAATTTACAATAAAGTTATAATACAGAAAATATACATTGACATTAAAAAATATGCTATTTGCTTTTTATTTTTTAATAAAAATAATTAAGTACCTGCTTGCACGTGAAGGAATCAACTGTTGTATCAGTGAGAACATTTCAGGCAGTAGTTAATTTATTAGTCAGTCCTGTAAAGAAAAAAGTAGTTAATAACTGTTGCACTAACCAAAGTAGTATTTTTAAGTATAAATCTTAAATCAGATAAAAGTTATTGTTTTTCCTCATGACTTCAGAACAGGTCTGTGGTTTGATCATCATTTGACATTGTAACTAACATGACTTCACAATTCTTCGTCTTAAATGCTATAGAATTTAGGAATTCTTACCTATAAAAAAAAATCTCGCTGCATAATACAACCTCTTCTGCAAAAGAAATAAAACAATCAGCAACTTATTAAATTTTTTAAGAATGTGAAAAAACAAACGACATTTACTAACCTTTCTCCAAACATAATGGTTCTGCTATCCAAGGAAATGAAAACCATACGAGTACAATAGAAAAATTATAATTTAAAAATTAATTACAGTAAAATATAATAATGTCCTGCCTTCCCGACTACATATAACAAACAAATGTATGCAAAGGGATTTTTAAACCATAATTAAATACAGGATGTTCGTTAAATTTAAGTTTTGCGTCGCCTAGAGCACCTGTATATGTAATGTTCGCCAACGTGTGTTGCAGTAAATTAAAAACATTAATACAATAATAAACAAAATATAATTGTATAATGCGTGAGGCGCTTTGTTGGTACATTTTATATTACATAATATATTGCATTAGCTATGGCGTTTACAATTTGTCCAAGTATTGAGTTAGATCTGGGAGACCTTCCTTCAGCCCCTTTCGTTTTCTCGTGTCCTGTAAAAGAAAAAAAATATTAATAAATAACTTTTTATTCATTCTGGTAGCTTTGGAACACGTTTTCATAAAAATAAAATTTGTATCGCACACGCCGTAGCTAGCAGTACCGGGACATAAGGATAGAGGTCCTCTGCAGCGTTTAGACGCGCGCGACAGTCGCTCTACTTCCGCATGAGCCGCCGCTCTCACAGCGAACGCCGCGCCGCCCGCGCCGGGGCGACGCGACGCGCGCTAAAGCACGACACGGTATGCAGAAGAACTACTCATACAAAACTTAACTTATTTGACGCCCTTTAAATTGAGAGTAGCTATGACTTGAATATAGATTTTTGGCTAATATTAGTCCTATCAAGCAATGAAGCCCTATTACTACAAATAAGGCTGTTATAGTTAGCTGTGGCCTATAAAATAAGGGGGCAAACATGCAACCGGTTCACCTGATGGAAAGCAACTACCGTCGCCCATGGACACTCGCAACATTAGAGCTGCAGGTGTGTTGCTGGTCTTTAAAGTTAAGTAAGTTTAACCATTACACGCAAATATAATTTTCAGCACTCACCTGTACAACAACGTAGGGCTTGGAGCCAGGCTCGCACGGGTCACCGGGCAGCACCTGCCAGTGGTCGAACACGCACTGCGGGAACGCCTGCCCGCCGGTGTTGGAGCGCAGGTCGGCGGTGAAGCCGAACGACTCGTTGACGGGCAGGTACGCCTTCACCACGAACATGGGGGTGCCGGCCACTTGCGACTCCTCGAACACGTGACCACGACGCCTGTTCAGCACACCGTAGATACCTCCCACGGCGACCTCAGGACACTGCGAGTGGTGATTATATTAGTATCAAAGCTCTTATAAGATTTTACATTTTAGTCATGATAATAGGCATGATGACAAATTTTGAGAAACTGTTCTATAATACTCGGAAATATATATTGATTACAACAAACATAATATTTCTGCTAAAAATTATGGTTTAGTATATAAAAATTAGTTTTTAAATCATAAATTTAAAATTTGCACCAAAACACTTCAAGGTGTCATGGCGTCACTTGTGACGTCACTCTAGAGTATAGCTGACAAGTGACAGCTGTATAGGAATTATTCGACAGTAATAATTGTCTGTGGTAATCCCTTTGCCTGTCCCGACCGGGACGATAAAAAAATGTCTGTGGTAAAAGAGAAATAACTCAAACGTCAATGTCAAAAGTGCTCTAACGTGACGTCACGCGCTCTGATTGGCGTTCAACATTTCATGGCGGATTGTCATATTTAGTCAGGCCTGTCTCACTCCGCGCGTAGGTATCGAAAATATACCTACGCGCGGCTGCCCTTGCGCAGGGTATAATTCAGTGGGGCTGCGCGAGCGAGCAGCGACCTCCTTGTGAGTATAGTATTCGTTGGCAGCGACGGACATACTTTTTAAGTTTTGACCTGTTTTTATTAAAATGGAAAATAAAAAGAAACACCCTAAAAAGTATGGTGCTGTATTCAATTGTTTAAATTTTTTTTGGTTACCTAAGGACGCTGAAAAGTAAGTAATATAATATGACTCTGCAAAGTATTATTTGTACTTTGAATAGGCACCTTTTATTACATTATATAGGTAATACATTAAACATAAATCATAATAATGTAATATTATTATTAAGTATACTAGCTGTCCCGTTGATTTGCCGTATACGCGATGGACGTTGCCATGGTGACATACTTATTTAGTCACTTCCATAAAATATTATACTTAAATGCTTAAATGCCAATAAAGTATTTCGCCCGTATCTTTTTGGTTGCTCTATTGTCACGTCTGTTACGCCATTTTCGATTTTTTTAACTTAATTACTCTCATTAAACTGAATATAATAAGTATCTAAAGAAATTTCCATTAATCATCACAAAAAGTTGTTTATGGTTTATAATTAAATGATAATATTAATAGCGCACCGCGCGCAGGTATTTTTAGGGTTCCGTAGCCAAAATGGCAAAAAAGGAACCCTTATAGATTCGTCATTTTGGTACATTCAGCCCTAGCTGCCCTAGCGGCACAATAGTACATTCGAGCGGGCCGCTCAATGTATAGGTTCAGTGTAATATGGATCGTTATCCGTAGGCATAAGAATGAAATTGGCTTTTAATAAATTTTTGTAGGTAAATAAACAAACAGGCGCTGAACTCTGAGTCATTCTAAATGGTACCATATGTTTATAGATTTAAAGAAGACATTTCGTTGGATACATTTTCTAAGATAAACTTCTGTACGGAGTACTATTATATATTCTGTGATTTAGTGATTTTATTTTATCAATAAAATATTAATCTTGATGTAAAATAAAAAAAGAACCAGTGTTTTATAATCAAGCATTTAGATACTTTAGACACACAAATTATTTCAATGAAATTTACTTACTGTCATCATGCCTATTGAATTATTTTCAATTATCTTTGAATTGCAAATTCAAGTACAAAAAATGAAACTGTAAAATATACATGTAAATCTGTAGATGTGTATTGCATTTTCATATTATTTGTAAAATATAAAATCAGAAGGCAGATTAATTCAATCTGACTCGATTATCATTTCAGTCATGCATGGTTCTTGGATATACCAATTGTAGGTTTGTTAAAATTTTGCATGAGTGTTAGTTCCCCTATTCAGGCAAGGAGTATGTTTGGGTGTCAATGCCGAAACTTAAAGAACTGATATTCTACCACCGCTCGGAAAAGCGACCTGGCGTGAGCAGCCAAGCCACATAGGAATAGCAGTGGCCTACGTAAACAAGTGTGAAAATCTACAAAAACATGCAGTATCATTTTGATAACGCTCTGTTAAGTGACTATCTAAACAAAGTCATTATCTAAACTCTAAAGTGTATTGTGATGGTTATAAAATTGATAAAACGAGTTTAGATTGCGCATATTTTGTCTTTTCATTGTGTTACTAAATAGATTTTCATCCTTGTTACAGTAAAAACTAAAACAGAAGCATAACAGTATCTGACCTGGATTTCGCAAAGGTATACTGGCTCCATGAGTCTGGGCGCGGCGGTCAACAGACACGCGTACAGACATCTCCTGGTCGTTGGAATGATTTGTCCACCACCTCTGCAACATAACATTTTCTTATTAGTATTATGCGCCTTCCAAGTCCAAATATCATTTAAATAACTAGTTGCATAAAGTACTTGCAATACTTCTAACAAATCAACGTGTCTCAAAAAGGCGAAACATTATTGCATAATATCATGTATCTTTTAGTAGAAAAAATTGCGTAGCAGTCTCAATCTCAAATCATGTATTTACAGACTGCCCCTATACAGTTGTGGCCGGACCCACAAATAAGCCTCACAATCCTGCATCGCACTATCATAGTTTCGGAGGACGGCAAGATATATACAATGTCTGCAATGACATCAGTGGGATTCGGCCTGACTGAGCATGCTATCTCGCTCGGTCGGAAGATCTTCTTTTATCGTTAAACAGTCTATTAGTCAACAACATCACTACAAACCTGTGGATGGCGTCAGTGTGTAGCGTCACGTCGTAGATGTTGAATCTGACACCTCGGAGGTTCTCCTCGGCCATGACACCCTCCTTGGCTGCCCACTGGAAGCCGGCTACCACGGAGTCCTTGATTTCATTGAGGTACTGCACTCCCTTGGAGCAGTCCACGAGGATGTTGGGGCCGGTGCCCTCAGGGCCGAAGCACCAGATCTTACGCGCCTCAGTGACGTCATACTCGTATTTCTCGGTGAGGTAACGGGCACGGGTCTTGAAGTCGTCGCGGGGGTTCACGCGGCCCTATTTACACGGGTTTTGTTACCGTTAACGTCACACAATACAAAAAACACATTATTGTTAATTTTTCATCTTAGCGGGCCCCGAGACGAGCAATTTTATTGTGCAATATCACATATTGCGTAATATTTTATTGACCATCTAGGGTTGATATTGAACATTGCGCGCCTTTAATCTAATTGTCAAATAAACTGCTCGATAAAACTGAAGCGTGATATTGCATAATACAATTAATCGTCTAGGGGCCGGCTTAGAGAAAACTTTAGCTTTCATAGCTAATTCAACAAAGCCTTTCTCATAACGATTTTATCAAAAACAGCTCTACATAATATATTCTCATATAAGTTTCAATTCAAAATCATCACAATAAGTGAAATTGAAAACTAATATTTTTAGTAACATATTTTACAATATGGCCATTTTACATCTGATCGTAAAGTTGGGAGCAAAAATTATCATTTTACCTCGTCAATGTCCTCTGCCAGACCGTCAGGCATGGGCTGTGCCTTCATGAAGAGACGGTTGTGCTTGTTGGGCGACTTGGACAGACACATCTGGTTGGACTCCTCGCCGACAGTCTCACGGTACGACACGACGGGGTCCGATTTCTTAATTGGAATGCAAGCGTGGTCTTCTTCTAAGTCCTGTTACAACAAGGGAAATTATGATTAAATGATTCTGCATTTTAGAGTTGTGAGTTTAGCTTGTAACCAAACTACACACACTGGCAAAATTAGCGGAACATAGTCAAAAAGGGGCACAACTTGAACTCAAGTGGGTCGGGCTGTCTGAAATCCTTTTATATAGTTTCTAAGCTCATTTAAGAAATAAAATATTGAACAAAACTGGCAATTTGAGAGATTTTTATTGCAATTATGCCATAATAAATGTTTTTCGATGATTGACGTTGTAAGTGTTTCTGATAAGAATGGCGATTTTAGCGGGGTTCAAGGTATGCCAGCTCATTTGATTGTTTGGTTTTTGGAAGAACACATTGCTTAGACATAAAATTAGTGATTTCCCAGCATCTACGACAGCTAGAGCTGTAACCACGATAGAGAAAGGTCACACCTACCGTTTGGTCAGTCAGGCCTTAGGTGGGTCAGCTTCCGTGGTCCATCGTAACTTTCAACGCTACAGAGAGACTGGATCTTACGTCTGGAGACGAGAACAAGGCAGATATCGGGTGACATTGGTTCAGGATGACCGTTTTGTTAGGGTACAACCCTTAAGAAATCGACCTCAAACTGCATTGCATACACGAAACCTGTCGGAACAGATCCGAGATGTACGTGTGAGCGATTGTACAGTAAGAAGAAGACTCAAAGAAGTTAAATTAAACTCAAAAGTGCCAGCAAGGGCACCAGAACTTGAGACAGGACACCAAAGAGCTAGGCTAAGATATGCGCGTGAACATCAAAATTTGACAAGTGTATGAAATCGTATGCTGTACAGTGATGGGAGCAAATTCTATGTAAATTTTGTTGACAGGCGATAAAGAATGTGGATAAATCGTAAGGAACGCTATAGACCATCAAACTTAACGGAAACAGTGGCCTATCATGCAGGCTTCGAAATGGTTTGGGGTGGCATATGACTTGGAGCCCGCACGGAGCTGATGATTGTTAATGATGGTACTTTGACAGTACACGGCTAAAGCACAGATGTCCTAGAACTGCATGTTGTGCCTTTTACACAAGTTTAGGCAGTAGCTTCAATTTTATGCGCGTCCATAGAGTAAAAAAATCAGGCATTATTACCTAAATTATGCTGGCGTAGTCTAGGTGGAGAGGCCAGCACGGTCTACGGATATGGATCCGATTGAGGACGTGTGGCACATCAATGGGTGAACGGTACGAGTTAAACCTCCAGCTCCAAAATCTGTTCAGGAGCTCGAGTTGGCGCTACTGGAGGAGTAGGAGAATATTCCACAGGAAATGATTGACAATCAAAATGCAAGCATGGAATGGCGTACCCAGGCCCTCTTGAGATCCATAGAAGGCATTAAACGCTTTTAACATGGCATTTCTTAAGTAAAAATGGAGAATTTAACTTAAAAAATTACTGCTGTAATTTCAAAGATTTTCTTAATTTTTGATTTTTGCTGATTTTTTTTCTTTTTACACGATTTCATGCCCTAAATTTATATAAGTTTTATTTTTTAATCATCAATTATTAAATTAATAAAGAAATATATACAAATAAGCGAATAATTTACAAAAAAACTGAAAATTTTGTTATGTTCCGCTAATTTTGCCGGTGTGTATACTTTCTCTTTCACTCATTTTACGCTTTCAATGCAAGCTAGATTTTTTTAAATAACCTAAGTTATGTAACTTTAAATAAATAGTTTAGTAATTAAATTACCTTAAGACAAATCTCAAGATGGAGTTCTCCGGCGCCGGCGACGATGTGTTCGCCCGACTCCTCGTTGATGCACTGCACCATGGGGTCAGACTTGGCCAGACGCTTCAGACCCTCCACCAGTTTGGGCAGGTCAGCGGGGTTCTTGGGCTCGACCGCCACACGCACGACGGGCGACACGCTGAACTTCATCACCTGGCAATTAATTATGTTGTAATATTTATGAGGTTCACAAGTATAATATATCATAATATCAGACTTTATTAATATTATATTCGAATTTCAAGCTAAACTTGGGTAAATCATCAAAGACATGTGTAGTCACACAACAGAACAAAATTATTTGTTACACAATTTCAGCCAGTTTTGAGTGACTACAATAGGTTAATATTTAATCAATAATTACAAAGTTTGGTTTATAAAAAATAAATGCATATTAATAGTTTTATTACTTTATTACATACTTTTTTTACTTAAGTGAAATGTGTCATTCATTTATGGGGTCACATACTACAGAATGCGCAACCAATTCCGGAATGGCAGATGCTGTAAGTCCACTTTGACACCCAGGAACTTACACAAGTAACTGGCAACACTTGGGACTAGATAACATTTGATACAGGCACCAGCTATGTGTTCTGATTACATTATTACAATTACAGTGTCTCAGTGACATTAACACCAGCTGCATATAAAGGCAAATTAAAAACTTGTGTGCTGTAATTAAACACTGCATTAATAGACATACATTTTTGTTGTATAGAAGTACATACATACCCCTGTAGAACCCCCAGAAACAAAAATAAAATCTTACCTTCATGTTGTGGGCGTTCTTGAAGGTGGTGATGGTACCAGTCTTGACGAGGAACTGGTCCACACCGACCAGTCCACAGATGTTACCGGACGGCACATCCTCGATGGCCTCCACATAACGACCCATCATGAGGATGGTTCTCTGGATGGTCTTCTCATACAGATCCTAGAAAAAAGACTTTGTTTTTAATTTATATTTACTGCTTTTAAAAAAATTAAAACTGTCATTAATTTTTTTTATTTGTATCGCACACGCCGTAGCTAGCAGTACCGGGACATAAGGATAGAGGTCCTCTGCAGCGTTTAGACGCGCGCGACAGTCGCTCTACTTCCGCATGAGCCGCCGCTCTCACGGCGAACGCCGCGCCGCCCGCGCCGGGGCGACGCGACGCGCGCTAAAGCACGACACGGTATGCAGAAGAATTACTTGTTATAAAATATGATTAACTTTCAGGATTACATGTCACACCCGTCCTTCAAAGAGAGAGGATAATATAATGAAATGTTTTTTTTAAACAAAAATAGCCAAATTATTTGTACAATTACGGTCGCCCTAGACGCCGCAACAACAGGTTTTCGTGTTGAAGCATTCATGTACTTTTATCATCTTTAAGTTTATTTAATAGTAGCTTCATAAAATCCTGACCCTAAATGTTATTGGAAGTTTTTTCTTACCTCTTTCTTGCCAGGCTGGAAGTTGGGTCCCATGATGCGGGCCTTCTGTCCGGTGACGACCTTGCCGGAGAACACACGACCGAAGGCGTAGAAACGACCCTTGTCGGACGTTGGCACCATCTTGCTCACGTACATCATCAGGGGGGCCTCGGGGTCACACATCTGCAAAGTTAACAAAATATTATTTTAGACTATTGATCAAAGTTTCTTTATTGTAAATAGCTCAATAGTTTCACTACATTTCAAAATTCATAGCCCCAATCTTCGTAACATCATGTTGACCGTTAAAATTATGTTTCTTTCCGCGCGATGTCGCATCGCGTATTCACAAACGCATCCTATCGTGCGTTAAAAGGCAGTGCACAGAGCGAAATTTGATAATTTTCAAGAATTACGTGTATGTCTTTTACCATCTCTATATAGGTTTATAAACTTTGATCTCTATGATATACAGGTTTAACAAATAAGAATGCTTACCTTGATACCCATAGCGGCTTCGTCATCATGGGGTCCCTCGTACAACATCTCCATACGGTACTTCTGGGCCACCACGGGTGAGGGCAGGTGGATGGCAATCATCTGAAGCAGGGCTTCTCCGGCGGGCAACCACGAGCGCATCACTACCTGTATTATGAAAAAAAAAAAGGGTTTTTAGACGTCTTGCCTATGAAACAAGGTACTAAAGGTACTAAAGATTTTAGTGAAAAATTGTAGCAATAATTGTGGCTATCATATTATATTCCTATACCTGTAGAAAAAATAATATGATTGTTTAAAACAACATAAAATATACTATTAAAAAACAAAACTGAAGATTTTTCATATGATAAAAACTATTCCTATTATTGTCTAAGGAAATATAAGTGAAAAGAATCTTGTATCATTTATTTATGGGGTCAAATACCATGTTAGTATACAACCAATTCCTAAATGACGTATACTGTAAGTCCACTTTGACACCCAGAAACTCAGGATAAAAGTATCTGGCAACACTTGGGACTAAGGTTCCACTGCTTAGATCTATCATACTATAGCAATAACGTTTAAAAACTAGGTTTTTCAACAACTGTAATTTTTTTGCGGTGAACATAAGCCCTTTCGGCTACGCTTGTGGATATCCTTTCTGGCACTAATCTGTGGTGAAACAGCCAACAAGCCCTTAGCCCTAAGACTGGCCATAAACGGACCGCAAATTGCAGTCGGGACCGACTCCTCTAGAGTGGCCACATTGAAATTTGCACCCACCAACTTCCATCTATGGCCGACCTTACTGTGCTATAATAAAAATATGATTTAAATTTTAAATAAAGCTGCTTATTCACCTTAAGTAGGGCTTTGCCATCCTTGTCAGCATCTTCGTGCTTGAGGGTGACACCGATCTTCTTGAGCAGGCTCTCAATCTCATCCTTCTTGAAGTTCATGATAGCGTCGAACACCTTGTAGATGGGGTCCAACACGTACATGCAGAAGGAACGCTTGTTGTCATTGTCCTTTTGCTTGGCCCACTTCTTGGTTTGTGCGTTGAAGAAGTTCTCTCCCCAAAGTCTAGAATAATAGTATAAAAAAATAGGAAACAGAACAGCTACATATTAAAAGTTGTTACAGTTGGAGAGCAGAATATCTGCTCTCCAACATCTTTGGACCTTTAACAATTTCTCTCATTATGCGTTAAAAGTGCGATATCGATATTTTACTTGACTAGGAAAGGAAATGGAGAGGTCATCTGTCGATTTTCTACATGCTCTACTGCCGTACATCACTATGATTAGACTGATATTATATTTTAAGAATAGAAATGTATCTCAATTTTTGTTGCCCAACATCCATGGGAATGCTGAACCAATCAGTAAAAGAGAATTCTCTTTCTGTCCCGGTCTGCCGCCGATGTAAAGTATGGTTAACTTTCACCAGTATCAATGGGACAAAAACAATATTGTGATATAAAATAATATCAAAATTTGTTAAGAAATAAACTAAATTATTATTTTTATTTTTATTTTTATTTTTTATTTTTTTTTATTTACATATTACTAGCATAGAAAAGACTTTTTTGTTCAGAAATAAAAAGTTAAACATCTTGTGTATGAATGGATGTGGTCTACAGATCTGTGGTAACTGTGTTTTATTCTGTGGATTTTTAATTAATGAGTGGGATATTTAATAAAATTTCTTACCTGTTCATAAGCTTGACCAGGTCAATCTTGAATTTGTCGGCGTACATCTCTGAGAACTGTTTGAGGGTGAAGGCCCAGCCGTGGAGACCGGATCCGAAACCAACTGAACCCTTGCTGGGGTCCACACGTACTTCACCTGTGAGACAAAGAATACACAAAATATGTAGGAGCTGCATGTTATAGGTCAGCCACCATTCTTAAATTAACTCCAAGGAGATTCATACTCTATTTTGGGCCTTCTCATAGGTTTTATTCCAATAAGTGAGGTATTTCCTGATTGGTCTTTTAAATATGAGTGCAGCAAAAAATTGTTGGATTATGTGGGATAAAGATCTGTCAATGAAAGCCAATGTATGGGGTTAAAAAATCAGAAGAATACATACCCATGGGGCCAGAGTCGTCAGAGTATGTGGCGATGATGACGTTCACATTCTCAACAATACGTTGGAAGGTCTGGTAGAGCTCCTCGGACTCCAGCTGCAGCTCGAGTAGAGCACGGTCCATCTTGTTCATGAACAGGATGGGCTTGATACGCTCGGCAATAGCCTGACGCAGTACAGTCTCCGTCTGTACACACACACCTAGAAACAGACATTGCAGTGTTAAAAATTTAGAGAAGTCTTCTACTAACTCCTTAGTGCTAACATAAGGACAAAAAAAAGACTTATGGTTCATGATTATTTTAAATTAATTGCATAACATGGAAACAAGAACATTGTAGTAAATGTCAAATGGTGTCCTTGAAAATGCTATTCAACAATTCTGATAAATAGTAATAAGTTCAATATTAAAGATCTATATTATAGCAGGGTATTTAATTTTTATCTTGTTAGAATTGCATAATAGGAATGCAATTGGTAAACGTCAAATGTTGTCCTTGAAAGCTATAAAACATGCAACTGGGAAAAAAGTTCAGTAACTCTCATGATGTTTTATTCAAACCCTTGATCACAGATTCTCGGAAATCTTTTGTTCTTATTTTGTTATCGCGGTCGCATGGTCGCATGCGACTTAAGGCTTGAAAGGTTAAAAAATTATAAATTATTATCATTGGTCTGATGTCCATATTGATATGGATTATGTTATCAAAAGTAATTGTAGATTATACAAGCCGCTGTATCATGTTACAAAGTTGTGCAACTACTTTCTATTTCACCTTCACATTTTTATCTCGTTGACTGGACAATTTGTTAAACATTTTGTAATAAAGTACAATTTTGCAAAGGTAAAAGTGTCTTGCTAATCATCCCCTTCAATATGTTTTGATAGTTTTCATGACTAATCAATAATGGGACTTACATATCATCAAAAATATTGTCTTTTAGCATTTAGTAATATGCCAGCAGCTATAATACTAATCATGACATTACAATGTCATGACAGTTCAAATTGCACAACATTCTGTTTCCATGTGGCAAATCTGCTATATTGCTATCATTCCCATCAAGTCCCAAGCAGCACCCGGGTGCCGCATAACAATTCAATATCTATTGTCTGTGATTCCCACAATCGAGGTATTAAGTTTAATTTTGGCATAACATTAAAAAACTTACCGGAAACACAGTCCACAACCACAAGGGCTCCATCAGTTACACGGAGGGCGGCTGTCACCTCAGACGAGAAGTCAACGTGCCCGGGGGAGTCGATCAGGTTGATCAAGAAACCCTTCTGGCCCTTCTCGCACTGGTCGGGGTTTGTGATGAACACCAAGTCCTTGTCCTCGAGCTCGAAGTACATAGAGATGGCACTGAAAGTTAATACTAAGTTGTAGATTCTGTCTGGATAAAAAAGGGTTGTAACTTATTAAAGTAATTACTCAGATGGCCGTTCTGAAAATCTTCAATGATATTCAGTTTTTAATGGTAAGAACATTCATCATACAAAGTGCATAATATTGCACAATGATAGGAAATTGCAATGTCTAAGACTTGACAATATGTTGTAACAACTAATAATTTTAACACATGGGGTCAATGATTCATCATGGTCAATGTTAAACAATAACAAAGTTAAGGTCAAGTGTTGCACTTTATTGCAAGTATTGTGACAGAAATGGTACTCACGTGGACTTGATGGTGATGCACCTGTCCTGCTCATCCTTGCGAGTGTCGGTGAAGCGGGTCTCCCCGGCCCTGGCACCGGCGATGATACCGGCTTTCGACACGAGCGAATCCGTGAGGGTCGACTTGCCGTGGTCTACGTGTGCGATGACGGACATGTTACGGATGTTCCGCTTTTTGTCCATCATCCCACGGATCTCGTCCACCGTAAAATTCACCTAAAAGACATAACATCTTGAAAACATACGAAACATTAGACTTGCGGAAATCACGGCTGCGGCTGCCCGTACTATACAGTTTTGCGATGCAGCCACTCATTTTTCTTCGTTTTTAACTATACAGTCGATCGTAATTTTCACATCACTTTCAGTTCGTGCACAACCGTGAAAACGTCATCGGACCACAAAAGAACACTTGCCCATTTCTGCCGAGTTTTATGTACTTTATTCGCACGGAATCTTTAAAATATACACGCGAAACTATCACACGATAACCCCGGAACACTTTTAAAAATACAAATAATCAATTTAACACTTACCATATTGGATGGTTTTAGATTTTTCTTTCAATAAAATAACTACCATACGCCAGCGATGGCGTACGCGTGAAAAAGGACCCGTACTTCGGAGGCCGGATGTACCTGCCAGCCGTCAAATTTGAAACTAGTCCATAGACAATTAGTGTTGCCATCTGCTACATGACATTGCCAACTTGTTGCCAACTCTTCAGTCGCAGTGTTGATTGTTGATGCGTTGGCGGTTGACTGCAAAAATATAAAGGAACTAATTATGATATTAAAAAACTCTGTGACAGAGTTTCATCGAATTATTGTTAAAAAATATATCTTGGCAGTATTTCGATTTGTCAAAACTTGGTCGAAACTCGAAACAGAACAAATTAACAAAATATTGTCGACATGAACTAGAACCGAACTTAATAATAAAATAAAGTCATTGCTACAGAGTACAGACAGACAGACACATGAATTCTTTTTACTACTCACCCACCTCACCTCGGCGGCCAAGTGCGAGTTGGACTCGCCCATGAAGGGTTCCGCAGCAGCAATAAGGGTTATTTTTATGAAATTAAAAGGTTTTTGATTTATTTGTATATTTCAGTCGATTTAATGAAATTTAGATTAAGGTTTACCATTTATGACGTATAAAAAAATCTACTGGCTAGATCTCGTTCAAAAAAATTTTCGTTGTTAGTTTTTATAGTAATCTACGTCATATTTTTTTAGAATTATCATGCCCCTACTTTAGAATCACCATTTTTGCACGGTTCACAGATCTACTTACCAAGTTTCAATAGGTAGTATAGCTCTAATAGTTTCGGAGAAAAGTGGCTGTGACATACGGATGGAGAGAGAGACAGACAGACAGACAGACAGACAGACAGACATGACGAATCTATAAGGGTTCCGTTTTTTGCCATTTTGGCTACGGAACCCTAAAAAGTGTGCAAACATAATATTTTAATACTACTCGATACAAGATGGCGCTGGTGGTTTCAAAACTCAACTTTTGTTGTGACATATAATATGTTATATTCGTCCAACAGATGGCAATGTCTTAAAAGTTGGGTTGTTATCGTGGATTATGAATTATTAAATTATTATCTATTTCCTTTTTTTCTACAATCAAAAATAAATACAATCTAAGGTAGGTATAAATAAAACTATAGGTGACTATAGGTTTTCATTTTAATTAATAATTAGCTACTTTAGCGTTCAAATTATCCGTTGTCGTTATTGTCGTACCACTTTCAAGAGTCCAGTTTATATACTGTATTATCTATGCAAGAGTCACTCGTTCAGAGGTAGAGCTAAGTCTGTTTTCTGTAAAGTACGTAAATAAAAAAAAATTATGCTAAAATCAAGGCTAAAATTATCTATACATATAATAACATATTATAATAAAACTGTAGAAATGTGAATTCTGTACATTAAAGATATTCAAAAAATAATAAGCGAAGCCAAAAATGTGGTTAGTTTTTTGTCTGTCTGTCTGTCTGTCCGTCCGTCCGTCCGTCCGTCCGTCCGTCTGTCTGTCTGTTTGTTCCACTATCACACGAAAACTACTGATCCGATTTGAATGCGGTTTTCGCAGACATATTTGTCTTCTTCCAACTTAACATCTGGTGTATAAAAATTTTCCCCCCCGCCCCTCTAAGGGGGCGAAAAAGGGGGTCAGATTTTGTATCAAACTTTTCTCTTTAACACAAAAACTACTGATCCGATTTGTATACGGTTTTCGCAGTTATATTTTTGTCTTCTTCCAATTTTCTTTAATGGACTTACTTCATATTATTTAGTGTATTCTTTGTGTATAAAATTCCCTCCCCCCCCCCCTCTTAGGGGACAAAAGAGGGGGTAAGATTTTGTATCAACTGATGAAGTAGAAATACTTTATATGGCAAAACAACGTTTGCCGGGAAAGCTAGTATTATTTAATATGACTGATGTCATGTCACGATAAGGTCACGATTTATGTGCCACTAAAAGCTAACATTATTTTAATTTTGCACGGGCAGATTTAAATGGTATGGAATGATACGTTAATTATAAATTATAATTCACGGCATTGATGATTACGGGTTGTCCACACGGTACATGAGAATGGCGGTACCTTGCACCTTGCAGAGACGAGAGTTACATATAATTTGTAGTATTTAAAGATAAGTAGAGCAACAAACTTTTTCATAATAATTCGTAATCGACTTTCACTAATTCATAAAAATATATATAAGTACAGTAAGTAAGTAAGTAAGTCTAGCTTTATTTCCAAGAAATTAGGTAGGTACAATGTTGTATTATTATTTTTATACTTTTTATTTTTTTATAAATAAACAAGATTCGAAAATATATAAACTCGCCAAAAATATATAAAATGTATGTATTTAAATATTAATTTATCATCACAGCTGGTTTCGCTAAAAAAGGCAACGTATCTGGTATCGGGGGTAAAAAGTGACCCCACTCCAATGAAACAAAAAAATAACATCAAAACAGCTTTTTCAATAACAATAAAGAATAATATTTTTTCCATAATAAATATAACAAAAGATCTAAGTTTTCGATCATACTTGGACGACTGTTACTTTAGGAGCCCTTAAATATTATATTAAAACATAAACATATCTTTCATTTTTTTTGTAGTTTTCTTATATAATAATCTAAAGAATAAAACACATGAATTTCTTTTGATAACGACTAAAAATAAAAAAATGACAGAGCAAAACCAGAAACCAAAAAATACTCATAAAATTTTACTATTTTGTATGTGATTTTGGCAAAATTTTCTTTAAATTACAATAATGAGCACTTGCTATACTCAATACACCTTCTTTGCTACTAGAATTTTAAGAATCCGAAACTGTACCTATGATAATTTCGCTAGAATAGCTGACTTTCTTCCTCTGATCTCCTTACGATCGTAAACTATTTCACTTTGCAGACTGATAAAATAGTTTTCTGGGTGGTTTCTGAATTAGATTTCGAGTACTTATTTCATAAAGCTAATTTTGGTATAAAATTCCCGATATATTATCAAAAAGAATATTAAAAACCATTACCAGGTACCGTTGAAAAAAACATACACTTCTGGTATCGGGGGTAATTTCTGACCCCAGCACTGTATGTAACTCCGCTTTCAGCAATATTAGAGCCATGTACGTTCGTCGTCCGTCTCACCACCCAACGTAACGAGATTACACATAATCAGAAGAGCGTACATGTTTAAATAGTAAAGCTATCATAGAAAATTCGAACGGCTGGGGTAACTTTTGACCCCCGATACCAGTTAAGGGTTTAATGGAAGTCCCTGCACTTATTTAGGATCATGAAAATCGGTCAAGCATTTTAAATTTTGCAGGTGTAGTCTTCTTCTTCTTCTTTTTAAATATGGCCCCGTAGTGAGTTGCCAATGTCAAAGTGGTTGATGTTGTGACTGCTTTAAGATGGGTTGGCTTTATGAAGAAACAAGGTATAATTTGAGACGCGTGCGGATGTTGAAAAATCTAAAACAAGCACAAACATAGTGTTAGTACTATACACCTCATAGTTTTATTTTGTTAGTATGAATATATGTACATAAAATTTCAACAAACGGAGTATTTACAAAAGACAAAACAGATTTTAGGTTGATAGGGCGGGGAATTGTAGGGGGAAGGATATCATACAGGGAAGGTTGGTTCCTTGGACATGAGATGAAGATGTGGTCTAGATTGCCCTCGTCCAGGCCGCATTCACATAAGGAGTGATCTCTCACCCTAATCTTGGCCAAGATTATTATTTTTAACAAAAAATTAAAACCGACTTCCAGGGTGAAAACAATAATAATTTGTAATGAACAAAAAAGTGTTAAATAATTTTTACTGTTTAAAGTGCCTTATGCATAATTCTCCTAAGCCTCAACTATTTCTGTACACAATCTTCATTACTTTGAAGACGGTACCAGATAAGAATGCTGAGTTCTATATGACAAAATATTTTTAATATTTAAGACTGGTACCGACTTCAAAATAATGTAGATTGTGTACAGAAATAGTTGAGGTTTAGGAGAATTATGCATAAGGCACTTTAAACAGTAAAAATTATTTAACACTTTTTTGTTCATTACAAATTATTATTGTTTTCACCCTGGAAGTCGGTTTTAATTTTTTGTTAAAAATAATAATTTCACTCTTTTAAGTGCTTTATAAGCTGGTTTTCTGCACAGACTAATGTGCTATGCTTGGTGACTTTGGATCCAGGATACACTTTCATGATATTGTGAGAACTCATTGTCTGATGTCACTACTTCAGAATTGCTTAAGCAACTCCAAGCATATACCACTGTATACCTAATGTATATGCTTATTGCTTGGCGTTAATCAAGCAATGATAAAATTAATGTTCATACGCCTGTCTTTCAAGGCTCTAAAGTTCTGTTCAGTGACTTTCTTTCTATCATTACACTCATCACTCATGAAAACAACTCAACATTACTAGATGACGCCCGCAACTTCGTTGCGCCAAAATTTGGTTATCGCGCGGAAACTTTAAATTTTTCCGGGATAAAAACTATCCTATGTCCTTTCTCGGGACTCAAAGTATCTCCATGCCAAATTTCAGCAAAATCAGTTCAGCGGTTCGAGCGTGAAGCGGTAACAAACAGACAGACTGATAGACAGACAGACAGACACACTTTCGAATTTATAATATTAGTATGGATGCTCAAATGATATAACTAAAATCGTCCTTATAAATTTTAAGAATAACTTACCTCATAGATCTTATGATCAAATTGCTAACTTGGTAACCTATACACCAAGGTTGAGTCATTTACATTGAAACAACATTATAATTTTTTAAATCGTTCGACAAATTCGGGCTTTGTTCTTAAAGACGATTAAAAGTAACAATAATAGGGTCACAATTAGATAATTCATGGTGTGGTGACCGGTAGTAGTGATGATGATGATGATGAATGTAACTTGCATAGTAGCATAATATGCTTTCAGTTCTTAAACCAACTCCGAAACCCCCATACTTGCTTTTTGGTAGCACATGCTTAGGATACTTCTCATAAAATCGAAATCCATATAAATTTGGAGGAGTTCCCACGATTATAAATAAAATAAAATAAAATAAAAATTATTTTATTTCTGAGTAGATTTTAAAAAAAATGCTTTCAGAACGTTGATACTACTGGTGCCTACCACCGGTTCGGGAACTAGCCCGGCGAGAAGAACCGGCGTAAGAAACTCGCACGGGGCCCACTTTTTTACCAAAAAAAGTGAGAAAAAAATTAATCTTTTAAAATAATATTTACAATGCTGTAACTTAAAATATACAATGTCAAGATACATACATAATTGTTTAAGTCATACAATAGTGTAGAAGTAGCCTTGCAAGCAGCCATCCTACTCCCAAGATGTGCCATCATTTATGAAATCATTGACCTTATAATAGGCTTTGGCACACAAACGCTCTTTGACTACTTTCTTAAATTTATTAATGGAAAGATTTTGAACGTTTTCTGGGATTTTATTGAAAAGGCGTATACATTGACCTTTAAAAGATTTACTGACTTTACTAAGTCTGATCACTGGCAAATCTAGCTTGTGCTTATTTCTGGTGTTTCTACAATGAATGTCACCTTTGGCTTTAAATTTACATATATTTTTTCTAACATATAATACATTATCCAAAATGTATTGAGAAGCTACTGTCATAATACCAATTTCTTTAAACTTTTCTCTCAAAGATTCAAATGTAGACATTTTGTAAATTGAACGTATAGCTCGCTTCTGCAGCACAAAAATAGTATTAATGTCGGCAGCGTTTCCCCATAAAAGGATACCATACGCCATTCGACTGTGAAAATAGCTAAAGTATACTAATCGCGCAGTGTCTTCGTCAGAAATTTCCCTAATCTTTCTGACTGCATATGCTGCAGAACTGAGTCTATCTGCGAGTTTAGCAATATGAGGACCCCACTGTAATTTGCTATCTAGTGTAATACCTAAAAACACAGTAGTGTCCACCAAATTCATTTTCTCATCATTTAATAGTACATTGGTTTGAACTTGCCGTACATTGGGCAAAGTAAACTTTAAACATTTAGTTTTCGTAGAATTCAAAAGTAAATTATTAACATTAAACCAATGTACTATTTTTGAAAGAGTACTGTTTACCTCGTCGTAATTAGACTGTTGTCTCTTCACTTTAAAAATAAGTGAAGTGTCATCAGCAAAGAGTACTATTTCATTATCATTGTCCTTAACTAGATAAGGTAGGTCATTTATGTAGATGAGAAAAAGAAATGGGCCTAAAATAGATCCCTGTGGGACACCTAATTCTATTTTGGTTCCATTAGATCTCTTATTATTAATTTCAACCCTTTACTCACGGATGTATGGTGGAATGGTGGTGATGATGATGATGATAAATTAAATTTGCATAGTAGTATATGCTTTCAGTTCTTAAGACAACGCCGAAACCCCAAACATGTATCTATAAGGAGTAAGGAGTTCTGTTCACCAACTTCGAACCATGGTATATCCTGGTGCAAAATCTTACTTTTCAGTTTTGGTAACATATGCCTGGAATACTTCATATGAAACCAAAAAAACATAGGTTTCCATTTGAATTTTGAGGAGTTCCCTCGATTACTCATAGATCCCATCATCAGGTCACCACTTTTCTGAACATTGGTTTTTGGTAGCATATGCTTAGGGTACTTCTCATAAAATCGAAATCACGTCGCCGGCAAAACGTGAAAGTGTTAGTTTTTAAGTTTATATAAAATATGTATGTTAGTTTTAAGGTATTTATTATAAAATTATATGTATGTTAGGTTTAAGGTATTTGTATTTTGTTATATATGGGCCTCTGATGCCCGAAATAAATGTTTTGATTGATTGATTGATTGATTATAAGTTTCCATATAAATTTGGAGGAGTTCCCTCGATTACTCACGGATGTATGGTGGAATGGTGGTGATGATGATGATGATTAATTAAATTTGCATAGTAGTATATGCTTTCAGTTTTTAAGACAACGCCGAAACCCCCAAACATGTATCTATAAAGTGTAAGGAGTTCTGTTCACCACCTTCGAACCATGGTAAATCCTGGTGCAAAATCTTACTTTTTGGTAACATATGTCTGGAATACTTCATATGAAACCAAAAAAAACATATGTTTCCATTTGAATTTTGAGGAGTTTCCTCGATTACTCATGGATCCCATCATCAGATCACCACTTTTGTCAAAATGGGACCAAATTGGAGTGAAACCTATTATAACAAAAGAAAAATTTTGAAAATCGGTTCATAAACGGCGGAGTAATCGTTGAACAGACATAAAAAAAAAAAAAAAAAAAAATCCACAGACGAACGTATAACCTCCTCGTTTTTGGAAGTCGGTTAAAAACTGGTGTGCAACAGTGTCCGAGTCTTATTCGGCAAACTGTTGAGCACACCACTTTGTTAACCTGTTTGAATTTAAAAAACCATCGCATGGCTTAACAGGTATAGTGTTCTGAATGCCAAAATAGTGTTTCCCCTTAATTTCGCTAGTTTTGACCCAATCATTGTGCCATGTATTGTTCCAGGTGTAGTCTGTAGACACAATACCGTACACATCCATAGTTCTTCTAAAATCTGTCATGGTTATCCAAAGTTGCAATTAAATTAAACGAAGGTCGGGGCTTATATTATACCTAGGGCTTTCCCGGAATACTTTCGAAAGATTTTTACGAAACACCATCGCATTTATCAATAATTCTGAGAATAATAGGAATATTAATGAAACTGGAATTGAATTGGGTCAATTTGTCAAGGTCCACGGCTTGGCGAGCGCGGCCTGCCCTCGCAGGATTCTCGGAACCGGCCTACCGTAGCCGCTGCCAATAACTACAACCATACTAATATTATAATTCATTTTATAAGCTAGATGTTGCCCGCAGGCCGCAACTGTGTTGAACCGAAACGCTGAACTGATTTTGATGAAATCTGACATAGAATACTTTGAGATACAGGAAAGGATGAAGTATTTATCATAATTATTCATAATAATATTGTAAGTACACAATATTATGTACGATAAACTCTAGACTCTAGAGTCTAGACGCCATGATTGTTATAATATTAATGTAGACTTTTGCAGATATTTTCGAGTGTTATAACTTATAATGTTTACCTAAATATTTCTCGCGTTTGTATTGTTTTGTAATTTTTATGAAAAAAGCAAACGAAAACCACTAAATCAGGTTACTTGCAAGGTAGAAAAACAACATTAATCACCACTTTTTTGGCTATAATATCTCTTTCTTCATATAAAAATAGTTACGCATCGCTTAGTCTTTTTAATTAAGTACTTATAGAAAATTAAATAAATTATAGCAGTAATTTTATTTAACACAAACGTTTACACATGAATGTAACATAATAATATAATAATATTTACTAGAAATCTAAAAACTAACATCTAAAAATATACATAAATATTATACAATCTTAAAAAACTATAAAAAGAAAAACTTCCCCAGGTCGTCCCCACTTGGCAGAGTGCCCAGCAAGCTGACAGCATTGCCACGTTGGATGGCAATTGCTATCCGCTGTGCCAGGTAGCTCCCGGCTCTGGGGTCTCGGGTGGCTTCAATAAGCCTTTTAGATATTTCTCTAAAAAGCCTATGTGCCCCCGGACCCCATGCGCCTAGGGTTTCTACCCCAAACGGTTCAAATATGAGATCTCCGCTGAGGTTCTCATATTTGCGCCGCTTGAGGTTCTCTGCAGTAATTAAATTATTAAAACGAGTGACGTCTAATTATAAATGGAATACATTTTTCACGAGCACGACCATGTCACAGTTCACACGCAAACTTGATATAAAATTTGTCTTTGATGTCCTTTGGCTTTTCCGTTTTCGCACTAAAAGCATATTGTTTCTGCTTCGTTTTATGTACCTTTTAAACTTTTACCGCGTTTTTTATTATTATACTATAATATTAATAGTATTTTTTCAATTTATTAATAGTATTATTATACTATTAATATTATTTACAATAATATTAATAGTATAATAATGTATAATTTTAAAAGGTCCAAGGCGTGATGGACTTACAGTAGATGTAATCTTGGTACGCGACCATATTATGACAATGAGACAAATAAAGGATAATATGGGCGACTAGCCCATAGACGACCCTAATAATTATTATTATTATTATAATAAAAAAAAAAACTTTTACCGCGTGATCCCTTGGGTTGGGCCTTGACTAAAATTAATGCAGCTTGTTATAATTGGTTAATGGTTATTTCAGAATTTTTTTATTTGCTCAGTTGCTTCTTTTTATAATACCAAGATGGTCGGTCTGGTACCTATACCTATTGAAACAAAAAAATCATGAAATTCGACTTTTATTAATCTGACTGAAAACATCGATTTATACACTAGTAATATATAAGTCTATGACTGAAAATATTTAGTTTCCAACACTTCAATTTGCACCGAGTAGGTAACACGTTTTTAATTCCAATTTGCCAGGAAAATTGACGTTTATTTTATCTTCTAGGCCTCCCTTGCCCCTACCTGGGTACGCCCATGCTAAATAATATTTTTATGAAGTAAAACTCTTATTTGCATATAGATTTTAACGCTTCCGAATTCCTTAACTGAGCTGAGTCATTTCCTATTTGACTACTTGGCGCCCGGTTCTAAAAAATTCACAGTTCGCACCGAGACGCCTCTCAAGTCTCAACCATTCTCAACCAATTCTCAACAGTCTCGTCACTCGTGAGTCGTGTCTGAACTCTGATGTCTAATTGCATCTAGGTGGGTACTAACTAAGTACTAAGTTACTGACCCTAAAATTAGCCTTAGGCTCTCTTATACTTACTTGATTTCTTAAGAATCCATTTATCAGATCAAAATAAGCTACATTTAATCATGGACCAATCATAAAAAAATAAATCGGCCTGTCAATAATCTCATCAAAATCCATTGCCGTTTAAAGTTTGGTTACTTACTTAAAGATAGGTATAAGTACGGTATCTAAGGTTAAAGTAATTAACTACTTACTTATAGTAAATTGTGCTTGAGTAGTCAACTTATTCTAGGCTGTCACGTTTATCACAACGCGAACGTGGTGAGTTGAGATTTCTACACCACAATATTGAATATGCACATGATCATTGATGTATGATCATTGATCTCATTATAGTTCAGACTTCAGAGTACCGGAGATTCTATGAGTCTGTTCTTTATGTCTTTGACATAAGGTTTAGTCAGGAGCAAAATTAGTGTGAATTGGCTCAGCAGAGAAAAATCTTACAAGCAGCCTGCAGGGCTAGTGCTGGTGATTCATATGCCATTCATAAATGTTACGTGCGGTTCTGTGCGTAACACCGTATTAAATATTACGTAATATACTAGAATACGAGAATTAATGTCATATTCTGTTTATCTTGAACTGATGTTATCTTCATTTTTTTTATTTCGCAGGATCTTTTACTGGACTTTATCTATTCACTTGTGCTCTTGATTGGCTGGCTGTGGTAAAAATATTAACCAATCAACACAGCTGTTGAATAAATAAACTACAATAAAAAGTCTCAGAAATCATGCCTTCGAATTCAGTTCGAAGTTAACTTTCAAAATATTGATTATTTTACCCCAATCAACGAAACTAACCCCAACTAAGTTGTAATAGCCCTGGAAAAATTATTACTTACGTGAAAATCCATAAAAAGTGCATCGGTAATGACTATTAGATAATCGGCTTTGGGATCGCTAAAAAGGCCTCACGTTTTGGGGTAGGCCGTAGGGGTCGTGACTCGTGACTTTCGACCATTGAGATGTACTTGACTGTTTTTTTTGCGAGGGTGTATTTAGGGTTGTCAAATAAGATTTTCAGCCCCTTGTTTTAGTCCAAGCGGTGAGTGGTGACACAAGTCGCGAAGATTTTTATATAATTTCTAAAACACAACAAAATGTAAAATATTTATGAAGAAAACAACGTTATTGGCACTTCTAATATTTGCTCGAGTCTTGACCTCGATTGAACAAAGTTATTTTTACCAACTAGACTGTATGTAACAGTATATTTTATTTGATATTATATGCTATGTATTTGGTATAAAATTATTCGAAACTTTTTTTTACACGGTACAGCCCTATATTTTCGTGTTAGGGCGTTTGAAAGTGACCATGAAATCGTCAGAACACGAACGCTGTTGTGAGGGAGGGAGTAATATATTTAACGATTTGTTTTCGTTTTTTTATCTTATCTGTCGAGTAATGGGCCCTCACATAATGGAATACCGAGTGGAATGCCAGCGTCAATACGTCACAAGTCCGGAGTCGTGATTATATAAAACTTAAAAGGCTTTTGTAGTCCAATCAACAATAGTTTTGTATTATAATATTTTTTATTTTTATAATTTATTTATTGGTCAGAAATACTCAGAAATTTTATACAAGTAAGTACTTATAAGAATATCTAAGTATAGACCTGTAATGGGCACCGTGTGACATTGGACCAATCAAGGGACCAATGTCCAACTGTTTCCCGCCATCGAGTACGGAAGTATCGGATACATTTCCTATAAGCACGCAGCTGTCACTTTTGGCGGTCTTCCAGAATTTTATTCCCGTTATTATCGCAAGACTTTTCCTCTTTCGCCGGAGATAGGTACATAAAATAAATTTATATTTCATAAATAAGTGCTTAGTAAATATTTATGTATTTTATTTGATTGAGGTGATTTTCGAGAATAAAATAAGAACAAAGTTAGTTAGATGGCAGAATTTACGTCTTATTAGATCATTTTTGTCAAAATATTATTATTGCACTGCATTGCAATTTTAAATTTAACATAATTTGACTTTCAACCTAAAACTATTTCTCGATCGGGGATTCCAGGAAATGACAGTCTTTGCTGTTGTATTCTATTGTTGTCGCGCAGTCGCGGTTACTGGTGTCCGTCGTCGGAGCCCGGAGGCTACACGATCAAATTTCATCAATCTGATCCATCAATCTGATTGACGGAATATTGATGGTTATAAAAATGTACATGGTAAAAAAAATGATCAATCCATCAATTCGTGGGTTAGACGATCAATTTTTCGTCAATCTTTACAGGATTGATGGATCAGATTGATGAAAAATTGACCGTATAACATCTGCCCGGGGCTTGATGGGTTAAATCTACTTTTATTGTTTGCTTTTAAATGGATTTGTTCAGAATTTTCAGTAAAACTACAAGGGGGCAATTAATTACAAAAATTTTGAACATAAGTATGACATAAGTAATTCAAAAGGCAAGTTAAAACTGTAGTCCGTTTTAGCAGATTTATTTCCTAGAAAAAATATAAAACATAATTTTTTTTTTTTTTTATAATTCGTCCGTCGGGACAGGCAAAGGGAGCGTTGCCCATACAGCCATTTCTATGCTTTCTCCATTCAATGAATGATAGTGAAGGCCGAAGCCAATTCTTTTATAATAACCATCTGAAATAGAGTTTTCATCAGGCCGAAGCCAATTCTTTGATATATAAAACATAATATTCATCGCGTTATTTTTTTTTCTAGATTTTATTAAGTACTTGCAATCTCTTTCGTCACTTTTATAAATATGTTTGTCCCAATTCACCCTTGGCTTGTTATGTGTGTGTTCTACGAATCATAATATAAATACGCTGATGTTCCTCGTATTTTGAATAGTGACGGCGGGTCGGGGGCTCGCGCCAAAATGACACATCATCAGTTTCATCATCGACCAATACTGATCACTCTGGAGAACCTAGGTTTTATTCTGTAAGCTCTCTACGCTGGGTGCTTTGACGGTCCATCCATCCACTTTTGAGTTTTGACATTGCAGCACTGCTGGCATCGACCTTAGTCCTTACTATGCTTAACCGTAGTACCTTGGTACTACCGACTATGGCTAGGTAGATAAGCTATTTTCTAACCTAAAACAGCAAGAAAGTACTAAAATATATTTTCTCTTTAGATCGAATAGGGAACGTGCAAGAACTACAGTGGTGGCATGGCAATTGGCAGTACAATTTTATGTCAATTATTGTCAAGTAAAGAAAGGCGTGTTAACGAAACCTTCATTGCGTGCGTTTCCTATTATCCTCATCCTAATTCTTAAACCGGTGGTTGCTGCGCAGTAGACAAGACGTAGATCCACTACTTTTAGGGAACATGCAGGAACAGGTGGCAGCAATTGTCAAGTAAATTATAGGCTACAAGTTGTGCTCGCTCCCTATTTTCTTCATGCTTCTTAAACGGCTCAACCGGTGGTTGCTACGCAGTAGGCCAGTACACAGCGCTTATAGCTCGTACCGAAATATCGTATGATTCACAAATCGAGCTTATCTCTACGCGACAAAAAAATATTGTCTCTAATTGAGACGCGCTAATATTGCTCCCGCCGTAGATATAGATTATAGAACTACTGGATGTGGCTTGGTAAGTTACTTATAATATATTATTTCATAAAACAACTAGAAGTCATCGGAATCTTTTGTTTCAGTATGAAGAGTATAGATAGAGAATTTTCAATCTTTAGATACAAAAATTATTTTATTTCTGAATTTTGAATAAAATATTTTCAGAACGTCCTACGTTTTGCCTACCACCGGTTCGGGAAGTGGGAACTAACGCTGTGAAAAATATCGGCGTAAGAAACTCGCAGAACTCCACAGTTCACTCTAACAAGCGGTTTCAGCCACATATGCCAAAAAATAGAATATCCATACTAATATAATATTCTTCTACTTACTTCTTTTTTTATGCTTCGTTCAAACCTACGCGACCACGCGACTGCGAAGCGGGAGCGTCAAGTTATCAAATGTTGTCAAATTGTGTTTTTTGAATACAAAACACACATTTGACAACTTGACGCTCCGCTTCGCTTTCGCGTTGGTCGCGTAGGTTAAGCCTGAGCTTAAATTTTGGCTCCGTAGTGAATCGGCAATGTCAGTGTGTTGACGGAAATTATCTATATACATATTATACATATACATTATACATATTATAATAAAACTGTAGAAATGTGAATTCTGTAGGTACATTAAAGATATTCAAAAAAATAATAAGAGGGGGGTGTCACTAGATCGCTATAGAAGACAAAAATGTGGTTAGTTTTTTGTCTGTCTGTCTGTCTCTGTCTGTATGTTTGTTCCACTATCACACGAAAACTACTGATCCGATTTGAAAGCGGTTTTCGCAGATATATTTGTCTTCTTCCAACCTTTGTATAAAAAAACTTTGTATAAAAATTTTCCCCCCACCCCTCTAAGGGGACAAAAGAGGGGTCAGATTTTGTATCAAACTTTTTTCTTTAACACGAAAACTACTGATCCGTTTTCGCAGATATATTTGTCTTCTTCCAACTCAACATCTAGTGTATAACCCCCCCCCCCTCTAAGGGGACCAAAAAGGGGGTCAGATTTTGTATCAAATTTTTTCTTTAATGGACTTACTTCATATTATTAACTGTATTTTCCAACTTAACATCAGGTGTACACAATCCGCCCCCCCCCCCTTTTAGGGGACAAAAGAGGGGGTAAGATTTTGTATCAACTGATGAAGTAGAAATACTTTAAATGACAAAACAACGTTTGCCGGGTCAACTAGTAATATTATAAATGCGAAAGTGTGTCTGCCTGTTACCTGTTCACGCCCAAATCACTGAACCGATTTTTCTCAAATTTGGTATGCAGATACTTTGAATCCCGGGAAAGGACATAGGATAGTAATTTTTATCCCAGCACGGCTCAGTCGCGTGCTAATTTTGGCACAACGGAGTTGCGGGCGTCATCTAGTAGTAAATAATTAATGTAACATCTAGTATATTTATGTCTCTGGTCTGGGCGCACATGGCAAAACGCGTCTTCCTTTTTGCCCACTATTAATACCGCGAGTACAACTCTGTGTAGCTATAGACCTTGTTAAAATGTAGACATGACATATTTTATTATGTACTTCTTTACATAACAATAGTATCAATGTTCGGTTTGTTGGCTATTGCTATATTTAGATGTCTATAATTGGGCGTTGATTAAGTATTAGTTGGTACTACTAATATATATTCTGTGGTATTAGCAACCATCGGTAGATGGCCTATGCTATTTAATCGGATTATGTCAAGCCAATGATAGTCGTGATCCATTATGCCCAATAACGTTGTACGTGACATAACCTGAGTCCTGACTAAATTACGTACCTACCTACCTCTAGCTAGAGTCTATACACATAAGTAATATTAAATATAACAAAATGATATTATGAGCTAATTAATTAATATTCATATTTCATAGTGACGCAAAAAAGTAACATCAGACATCGTTAATTAGTATAAATTACATTTTGGTCAACGTCTCGTAAATCGTAATACATATTGCGTTTATTATTGCGTCATTCTTGGCAACGTTTTGGACTACAAACAACTGTCGTCATTATGTTGTGACGTACACAAAAATGATTGGAATCATACCTATAGCACAGAATATATTATATTAGCTTATTAATATTTATTTGTTAGCACTTAGCTGGTATTAACGAGAAAATACACGATAAGTATTCACAGTTCAGTAACTAGAAAATAACTAAAAAATTGGCCAAGTGCGAGTCGGACTCGCGCACGAAGGGTTCCGTACCGGTATAGAGCGAAAGTAGACAAAAAATTGTGTTTTTTTTTGTATGGGAGCCTCCCTTAAATATTTAAGTACTTTATTTTAATTTTATTATTTATTACTAAAGTACAAATATAACTAAGGATTTTGTGAAAATTTAAAGTCCCTAGATGTTACCATTATTGATTACGAGCAAAAAAGGTTAAAAAAATTACGTTTGTTGTATGGGAGCCCCCCTTAAATATTTACTTTATTTAAATTTTATTATTAATTACTAAAGTACAAATATAACTAAGGATTTTGTGAAAATTTCAAGTGCCTAGATGTTACCATTATTGATTACGAGCAAAAAAGGCCAAAAAAATCAAGTTTCTTGTATGGGAGCCCCCCTTAAATATTAACTTTATTTTATTTTCAGTATTTGTTCTTATAGCGGCAACAGATATACACAATCTGTGAAAATTTCAGAAGTCTAGCTATAGCGGTTCTTGAGTTACAACCTGGCGACAGACAGACAGACAGACAGACGGACAGACGGACAGACAACGAAGTCTTAGTAATAGGGTCCCGTTTTTACCCTTTGGGTATGGAACCCTAAAAATGGCTTCATCTGCTCTCTCGTCGCTAAAAGCTATATTTATAAAAAATATTAAGATAAATCAAAGTTATACTTAATGGAGAAATATTTTGAAACGTAGTTTAAAGTCTTCAAGAAATTATGCTAGTTAAATACTACTTTCATTCCAGGTGACATCTGAATTACGAGATCAATAAAATAATTCCAGGAAAATATAATTTTTGTAGGATTTAAGCAATAAAATTGCCTTCTTAGCACGCGGCGCGGCGCGAGCGTCGTAAATCAGATGGCGCCACTGACGCGTGACTCATCCTCGCTTTTTCTGTCACTTCTAGCTATTTACGCTTCTCTGTTCATCTTGTTTTCTTTAGTCCTGACAAAATTAACTCATAATTATTATTTAACTTATTAGTTAATTTAACTATTAAATTAACTAATAAGTATTAAAGTGAAAACATTTCTGTCCTAGTCCTAATATTAATTAGTCTAAAAAGTCCTATTGAGATTAATATTGATGAAATTATCATGCGTTCCTCCGTTTTGTACGATCCACTTACTACCTACTTATTTCCTACTTTCGGCTAAAAAACCTCAACCGTTTATTACCAATTTCGTTAAAACGAGTGTTCTATAAGATTTATGGCACCCTTTTACCACCTACATTGTTGAGAATAAAGAAGTACAGAAGCAACTTATAAAGCGGTAATTGAGAGTTGGGAGTTAGGACTATTTTTAAAATATACCTTTGCAATAGTATTGGGTACTCAGGCAACTTGCATTCGATAATTTCGACAGCGAATAGAAACCTATCAATATGACGTATGGTCCATGGATGACATAATATTTTAAGATAATACTTTACTAAGTACCTAATAAGTTATTTATTAGTGCTTTTGAAATTTCATAGATTTTGATCCAACTACGTGATCGAAATAATTGCACCCATCATATAAATCGAGATATTATCAATGTTATAAGTTTCTAGTACAATAAAAATAGCGTGTTTTTTTTTCAATTTCGACAAAATCTCGTAGATTTTTGTTTACCAATTTCGCAGTTGATATTATCGAAATTCGAATGCGAGTTGTCTAATAACCCGTTATAGAAATCGAGATTGTCTGAGTTATACAACAGTTTCCAGGAAAAGGGGTGCCAGTAGACTTTGCCAACAGAAAGTGACCCCAGCTAGTGAATTTGTGAAGCTCATAAAGGGTGGCGTTACCCCTACTATTGTAACTCGATACCGTAGTTAACTTGTTTGTAGAACGCCCACACGAAGCTCTATGGGCTTGATTAGGTACACTTAACGAGTAGAAGACAGAACTAAACCCGGGGACCCATGATGGGTTTCCCCTGCGCATCAAAAAATAAATAAAATGGTTAAAGCCAAAGTGCCAAATCAATAAGAAAAAAAAAACAATGTTGTAAGTTCTGAGTTGTTACGTTATGTACGTCTTATTAAGGGCCCCCGAGACGATCAAACGGTTTGATTCAAACACGTAAATTTTGGTTTGACTCAAACCATTTTGATCGTTTACAAAGCTTGTTTGAACGGTTTGTCAATCATTTACGTGTTTGAAGCTTGTTTGATGAAATTTCATATTTTTGTTTTGTTTGACGCGCCGTTTGATCGTGTTCCGACGCGTTTGATCAAACTTGGCTTAGTTTAGTACTGGATTTTGAAGAAGAAAAAAGAAAAAAAAGAAAGAAGCAGTAGTTTCTAGCACTTTCTGTAGATGTTCGTGGGTAAAACGATATCTTAGTTCATTACCATTATTTGGACCAGTCTTTTTATTTTTTTTATTTTTCGACAGAGGATATTGACGTTATAAACATAAGAAAATCGCGGTCCTCGTTCTAGAATCTAGATTCTAGACTCTAGAGCATCTTGTCTGCATCACAAGACGTGTACTCGACAGCGCGTATTGAATTAAACTGCGCAGTGTCGTTTGACAAACCGTTCAAACCGACATCAAACGGTTGCATCAAACACGTAAGGTTTGAATCAAACCATTTGACCGTCTCGGGGGCCCTTATTGTGTGATTAAAATGACTAAAGTACAAAGTAATCTCAAAGCTATATATTTTAAGGTGACGCCATGTTAAAGTGAAAAATCGTGTTGGATGTGTTTGAGATAGCTTGTTTTCTATGCGAGGCTGGCCCGGCCTCTCATAGAAAACAAGCAATGGAACAGCAAAAAATTGAAAGGGCGTAGCGACAAAATGGTTTTTGTCGCGTAATTTAAAAACTATAAATACATTTCATATAAGCTATGGACAAATTAAAGTGTATACTAGAACCAATTTATGTACAAATTTTGGAAGCTTATATCACTCTCCTCTGTTGGCAAAATAGGAATCCCTTTTTTTACAGAGGTCTTTTTGATTGATTATTCTGTGTTATAAAAGTTGACCAATCGTGTTATGCTATGGGTAATTCAAAGACAAAGACATGATGAATACTGACAATGAACTTTAATTTCTTAGCTTTAGTCATTGCTGAGAAAAATGGACATCGCTACAGCCAAATTATCAAGGCGTCATCTTAACTAGCTATTCCGGCAACGTTTTTTTGCCATTTAAAGTATTTCTAGTTCATCAGTTGATACAAAATCTTAACTCCTCTTTTGTCCCCTAAGAGAGGTAGGGGGAAAAATGTTATATACCTAAGTTAAGTTGGAATGCATAGTTAATAATATGAAGTAACTAGTAAGTCCATTAATAAAAAAAGTTTGATACAAAATACCCCTCTTTGATCCCCTTAGACTGCCTTAGAGGGGTGGGGGAAAAAATTTATATACCAGATGTTGACTTGAAAGAAGATAATAAATAATATAGACTGCGAAAACCGTATGCAAATCGGATCAGTAGTTTTCGTGTTAAAGAAAAAAGTTTGATACAAAGTCTGAAGCCCTCTTTTGTCCCCTTAGAAGGGTGGGGGGGAAGAATTTTATACACCAGATGTTAAGTTGGAAGAAGACAAATATATCTGCGAAAACCGCATTTAATTTTTGGATTCTATAGCGATGTAATGACACCCCCGCTTATTATTTTTTGAATATCTTTAATGTACAGAATTTTCATTTAGCCACAGTTTTATTATATGTAAGTAGTAAGTCTAGGGCCTAGGCTTTGGTCATATAATATAAATATTGGTCAAATAAAGTCATGGCTTCATAATCAAGAGTCCAAACATTTTACTTTAAAAAAAACCTTATAACTCGAAGCAATAACCTTGCTTCAAGTTTTCAATCGAGTTCATGATTGAATCGAGTTTCCGTAGTACGGTAGTGGGGGGGCTCCGGCGCGGCGCCGCGACGTCGCGCCGCTCCTGGCGCCAGTCATCCCGCCCGCGCCAGTGGGGACACCTACAGGAACGATATAAATCCATATGGAGTACTGAGATGGATAAAACGTTTTTCAGGCCCGGATTTAGTTGTGTGGAGGCCCAGGGGTGAACTGGAGTAGGCAGTAGCCCCTCGGCCCTCAACTTATTATCCAAATAAAATTAAATAAAAATATATTTTTGGGCTGCCATACAACAAACGTGATTTTTTCGGCCTTTTTTGCTCGATATCAATAATGGCAACAGGTAGGCACTTGAAATTTTCACAAAGGCCTTTAATATATTAATATGTGTAATTTAATAATTAATAATAATATTTAAATAAAATAAAAATTTAAGGGGGGCCCATACGAAAACCACAATTTTTGGCCTGTTTTTGCTCTATAACGGTGACGGAACCCTTGCGCGAGTCCGACTCGCACTTGGCCGATTATTACGAATACATTTAGACTAAAATAATTAGCCGTACTCAAATATTAGCGAGACCAACAAAATATAAATAAAGAAATATCTATTGTGAGAGACCCTATAATTTTTCCGGAGACTGGAGGACGGATGCTTAAAGTGATGATGATCACAGAAAAATAAAACTTAGCTCTTTGCCGTTTATAAAGCGATTTTCTAACACTAATGTTTATTCAGTGTATGAAGATTAAAATAATATAAGGAAGCGACTCTCCTTGAATGATAATTTTAACGAGGCGATATTGTTATCTGTTTACAAGACGCAACGAAAACATAACTTTAAAATAATCTTTAAAGTCAATATTTAATGCTTTGATAGACAGATAAAATAAATTCGATTTGGGTAGGCGAATTTTTACGAATTCCGTAGATAATAAATTCAAATTCAAATAATAAGTGTCAGACGCGGTGCTAAGCTTTGGAAAAGGGGAAGGGGGGGGGGGGGGCGCAATAAATAAGGGCAATTTTTGTGCTTTGTATCTAAATATTTAAATTTTCTTCTAGCGGCCAACGCTACTACTTTCGCAGTAAACTGTAGGTATATTTTGCTTTTTACAAATTACAGCCTACAGGGGACTTAAACACGCCGTACTTCCATTATACAGTAGGTACATTTCAATACTGTAGAAATTCATGAAACGCATAGACGATGATGAAACGTCAGTTGTCTAAGTACCCAGGCCACTTAGCATAGGTAGGTACTATTTTCATGTTTTAACTTCAATATCACGCCAGCGCAGCGCCATGGGATAAGACGCTCGCCTTGACCCGTCTGGCCTCGTTCCGCCTGTCACCTCATAAAAATATAAAACCTATAGGTATGTAATTGAAACTGCGATTAACCCTGAGCTACTACGTATGTGTACAAGCTACAACCGATGTTGATTGAAAAAATAAATTCAGATCGTCAGCACTTTTGCAGCACTTAGAGAAGAATACCCTTCGATCGTGGAAAAACAAGACACAATAGCTTATCTATTAATTGTTATCGCGGTCGGATGTGGCCGCTTGGGGCTTGATGAATTAATGGACTGAAACGGCTTTCTAGCGGCCCGCAGTCAGTCCACCAACGTTCCTTCGGGGATAAGAAATTTTAATTCTCACGTTGGAAACATTATTTCCAATAATTCGGTTAGGAGTTCCAGCTGACCATCTGGATCAGCCCGCATTGACAGCCAAATAAGATGATCCATGCGTCGAAACTCGGATGGGACTCATGGGCGTGTAAAAAGTCGGTCCTGCGCCCTTGCCAGTCCTGTCGGTCGTCCGTCCCACTGGGTTATGATTGATGAATTATAGTATGAGAGTAAATACTATAAAAATGCCTCCTGAAAAACTATAAAAAATGCTTCCTGACTCTTGAGTAACTGGCCTGGTTTCAATGAAACCGGCCATCGTCACCGAAACCGAAATGAAAAATTATTATTATTATGTACCATTGAGGAAATTGATTCCTAGGCAGTTGACAAACCAACGTCATTTGGTCGGATTATGTCAATGTGATCTGTCGGCTCGGCTGGGTTTGACGTACCGCGACCAATCACCAAACTATGTAGGTCCCCCATCTGCCTAGGAATCAACTTATATCTGATAGTACAAACAACTTACTCTTAACATATTTTTCGAACGATCTTTATAATTAAAAAAAAATCCACAGACGAACGTATAACCTCCTCGTTTTTGGAAGTCGGTTAAATCGATAAAAAACAAATGAAGTATTAAATGCTCGCTTTGGCAGTACATATACTAAAATTGGAACGATACAGAGAAGATTAGCATGGCCCCTGCGCAAAAATGACACGCAAAATCGTGAAGCGTTCCACATTTTTTAATACATTACAAAAAAGTCTCAACAAGGTAGAAAATTGGTTAAAAAATGGAGAATTAAAGCAAGCGCTCAAAAATCAGTGCACATCACATTTACACTTAGAAGAGAATTGTCCACCAGTAACGTTGTGAGACCATGTGAGACCAACAACTACCACATAGCGACACCGTCAAATATCTCGGTATGCACATTGACCGTCGATTGACCTGGAGAAACCACATACAAGCCAAAACTCAAAAGAAACGAACTAAATACAAGGTTCCGAGATCTACATTGGATGCTTGGGAGGAATAGCAAGTTATCACTTGAGAACAAAGTTATTGTCTACAAAGCCATCTTTGAACCTATATGGCATACATCCATATAGGTCCAACTTTGGGGATCAGCCTGTGACTCAAACATAAAAATCATACAAAGAGCTGAAGACTCAATACTTAAACAAATAATAAATGCACCCTGGTTCACTAAAAATGAAGAGGTCCATAACTACCTAAACCTTAAAAACCGACTCCTAAAACATCCAAACCAACTGGTTGTTCAGCTAACTGTCCCAGAGTCATTTAGACGCCTAAAACGACGTCAAATACTAGAACTGGAGCTGTCTAGGCGACCAGATTCCTAAAGAGTAGTCTCCGCTGGGAAACTAACTCTACATGCCATAAGCCACACAACACATCTGCTCATAGTTCGAGGACTGATTGCAAGATCAAGCAATTTTAACAAAAAAAAAAGGAACAAAATATGTTTTGTTACTTTTTAGTACGATAAAAACAAATGAAGTATTAATATCTGTTACCAATATTATTTTTGTAAGATCGTATCGATCGATCGATGTAATGCGTCGGAATGAGATGGAATACTTTTGCTTTAGAATTTAGATGGATGAATACTTTTGTTAACGAAAGAAAATAAAAAACCCATTGGTATGCATTTAAACTGCATTCAGACATCGCTTTAAAATTCAATCTTCTACGGGCTGTCCAACCTTTTGTGTTGAAAACGCCAGAGATGTTAAAACTTAAAAGGTGTGTATAAAAATAATCATCCTAGGACAGTCCTAAGAAACCAGTAGCATACTTATGTGGGCACTTTTGAGGGCCATTTCATAAATTTTTTTGTGACCATGATATATATTTTACCATATTAAGTTATTACTTATTAGTTATTACTTATAAATTATAATATTGTTTAAAATTAATTTATTTATTTCGAAATTCTTACTTTACATTCTTGCAGAATGTTCTTTGGCCTTAAATATTTTTTACGCTTATCTCCAGCTTTCTATTTCAATTTTTAGGTTCGGTTTAGATCTTTGTATATCTAACGGCATTATAATTTAGCCAAAGGTTGTGTACAAGTTACAACTGACAGGGCGTTAGGTACAAAGTATGATGAATATTGTTGCCGAACAGCGAAGTTTTGTTTAACGTTTTGTTCGGCCTTCGAGCTGTAAGGTCAAGCTACAAAACGAAATAAAACGAAGATATACGATTACAGCCTTAAACACCACCTACGCAAAGTGTATGAGTTTTCATTAAATCACACGTTTATTTCTTTATTAATATAAGCTAGAAGTCGTTCGCATGATACGATCGTTTTAATTTTTCTTTGCAAGCGGTAAAAGAGGTAACAAACATACAGATAGACCGATAGATAGTCAGATACTTTCCCAATTATTATAACTATGTACTACCTACTACACTACTACTAGTGTGGATGGTCAAAATTGCATTGTTTATTTAATGTACTACTCAAAAATCACGTAATATCAATAATTGAAGATTACAATTTTCAGGGTCGGGTTTAACCCTTGCCCCCTGAGGCTCTCGGCCAGCCACCAATCACAAGGACAAGAACTTTTTTATAATATTTATTCGTTTAGACTTTAGATAATATAAGGTACCTTCCTTTTCAATAAATGCCGCAATGTTAATTAAGTTCAATAGTAATTTTCTAAAGCGATACACATAAACATTAACTACATTTTAATATCTATTAAAGGAATCGACTAAGGAAATACTTAATTCAAGTAATTTTCTTTAAACATTTATGTATCTCACGCCTCACCTTGACGAGTGACCTTCTAGTATGATTAAGATTATGTAACTATTGTCCGAGATGCAGCAAGAAGCGACTTGTTAAAACTTGTTATAACTTGCTAACGTTTTAGAATATGCATCTATATCTTATCTACCGAGATCCTCTTTTCGGAAATAGTTTAAAAATTGTATTGGCACAAGGCAAGGATAACAGATTTTTGCGTTTTATAATTTTCTGATAATACTGATAAAACTTTACTTTATACACGGTAAGCATAATGTATATTGACTTTAAAATCCACAAAAGTTGGCAATATATCACACGAATGCATGCAATATTTAAAGGTGCGTTATAGTAGACCTTCAAGAAAATATTGTCTAATAAAGCTCCATCTATATTATTAATCATTATGGTTCCTGTTGTCATCACAATATGAAATACGGCGTGATGCTATAAACATAATTTTTCATACGTCCACACTTGACATTGAAAAGTTGCCGACAATATTTTTTTATCTGTAAACGTAACCTCGCGCTCAATGCCGTGTGATTTAATGTCGGCCCTAATGAACTATGTTAGTGCTGTTTATTTATCGATATTTCTCATAATCGTTAGTCGACTAACTCGGAAATAAAAGTCTGTAACAATTTTGACATTAATTGTCACTAGACCCTGGCCCCTGGGGCCTGGCCGCCTTAAATCCGACTCTGTTTGTTCCAAATTCAAAAATTCAGGTATGAAAGTCGAGGGATCCAACTTTAACCTAAATGGCAGCCAAGTACTAATTAAAATTAATCTATATTATAATATATTCTAACATTAATATGATCGGATCGTAATTCGTACTACTTGAAGAGATCTACTGACAGTAACCTTATATATAACGCTGTTTTAATCGCCCAACCATTAGTATATTTTAAGTTTTAATCCCTTTGTTTATTTGAGATAAATCTTACCTGTATATTATATCTTTACTTGTTTTTAAACCACTTTTATAATTATGCTACTCATGATACCATGATAGGTATGTGATTCGAGTGACCACCGAAAAGGGCCCCAAGTGTCTAGTTGACACTGAATAAAATATTAAATTATGTCAAAATTTGTCATTACTCAGTCTCATTATTCATTACATAGTACATCCTAATTAGTTTAGGCCTAAAGATGCTCCCTCACCGGGAGCATTCGCGTGTAATGTAACATTATAGATTCGACTTTAAGCATTCCATAGCAAGTTGACTTCACTGTCGCGTAGCATTGATGTTACAAGTTGCATCAAGATAATACTTATTAAGTTATTACACATTGTATTATTACAAGGTGCGCATTGTAAATTGTAATGCTCGTTTGCCGCCCTCTCTGATGTAATGCTCGACTCTGTAACGTTACATTACAACTCGAATGCTCCCAGTGAGAGAGCATCTTTAGGCGTTTTTCGATTTTCCTGTCATGCGTGTTTTCACCCGAGGATTTTTTCCGCATGCGGGTGACAACATGCACCTGGCTGAGCGCGTGTTGCCCGCATGAGAGATGAAAAACACCTGTGAAACGATAGGATGCTGGATGCGGGCAACTTTCATGAATCATGACCTATCCGCGCGCGGGCGATGATACACTTGAGAGGAAAAGCTTTCTTATATTATAAACTTTAAAGTTCGAAGTAACTATATGTTGCCTCTAAATCTATCCTTATCAAATAAGGATATAATATTGTATGTTATTAAAGCATAAAATATCGTGCATTACCGCCCACATAATATAGCACGTTGTAAACAGATGAACAGGAAATTGTAATGTTTGTCTGTATATTTAGCGTTTCCTATGTTATTTGATTTATTGAGTGTTTCATAATAATTGGCGATTATTTATGTGTTTGTTTAAAAACTCAAGGCTTTGATTAGAATCGTCGTAAGTGTGTTTTTATTGATTCAATGTTTTGTATTTTTCCGGTTTTTAACCGACTTCCAAAAAGGAGGAGGTTTCTCAATTTTTCCGTTATTTGGTTGGGTTATTTCGAGTCAATGTTTAGGAGTTAGGACCAGCTTGATACAAAATGACTAAATTACATAGATCTGTCACCAGTGAACATGTAATAATATAATAATAATATAAGTACTCTGTAAATTAACATCTAGGTACCTAAACCATAACTGTAAAGTGCAATTTCAACATATCTGCGATTATTCTCATGCGACCACCTGCGTATGCTCGGTATTAGTCAAGTTACCATCTGTGGCAGGCTGGTAGCGAGTACCAGCCACTTCCGTGTTCCCAGTACACGTGCAACTCGTAACTTTACCACATTGTTCATTTACCATATCCATCGATACTAATATTATAAATGCGAAAGTGTGTCTGTCTGTGTGTTTGCTACATCTAAACGCCGCCTGCAAAGCTGACACGTTTTTACTGAAATTAGGTACAGTATGGAGATTTAATTTCGGGAAAATGTAGGGTGTGTATTGGTATTTGGTACAGAGATACTTTGAGACCTGGGAAAAAACATAGGATACTTTTTAACCCGGAAAAATTTACGGCCCCGCGCGATAAAAGAATTTTGTCGCAACGGAGTTGCGACTTGCGAGTGTCAGCTAATTATAAATGCGAAAGTGTGTCTGACTGTTATCTCTTCACGCCTAAACTACTGAACCTATTTTACTGAAATTTGCTATAGAAATACTTTTTATCCTGGAAAAATGTACGGTTTCCGCGTGAGAAACAAATTTTGGCGCAATGGAGTTGCTTGCGTCTTCTAGTCAAAAATTACATAGATTCCAAAACTCAGGGCACAGACATTTCGGCATTTTGACATTTTCGACAAACCTACCTAATTTCGAAAGGAAAGGTACCGAAATGTCTGTGCCCTGAGTGCAAAAGAAAATCTTTATTTGACCTTGGGCCCCCATTATGTTTGTTACGCCACTGACTAATAAGCAAAACTTTAAAAATCAATTAGGTAGTAGTTAGTACCTGACTACTGGCACTGGATGCTGTATTGGTTGACGGGATGCGTGTACGTATAGTTTTTGTTAAAAAACATTTTCTATAAAACACTCAACACTTCGCGGTTGCGACTTGCGCCCTTTGGTTGCGGCTTTGTAATACATATTAGGAAGATCTAGGAGAGATAAAACGGTATTCCCGTTTTTAGGGTTCACCCAAAAAATTAAAATGGGACCCTGTTACTAATTCTTCTTTGTCTGTGCGTCTGTCTGTCTCCAAGCTGTATCTCAAGAACCGCGCTAAATATACCGTCTGATTTTTAGGGTTCCGTAGTCAACAAGGAACCCTTATAGTTTCGGTCTGTCCGTGCGTCTGTCCGTCTGTCTGTCTGTCCGCGGTTTTGCTCAGAGACTATAGGACCTACAAAGCTGTAATTTGGCATGAATACACATAGTAATAACGCCAACAAAATGGTACATAAAATATTTAAAAAATATTTTTTTTTATGGTACCTCCCCTACACATCAAGCGGGGTTGAAATTTTTTTTTCGCACCCACCCCATCGTGTGGGGTGTCGTTGGATAGGTTTTTTAAAAATATTATGAGTATTCATAGATCATTTTTCGATTTAGGGATCCATTTGTGAAATATTAAGTTTTAAAGTGGAAAAAAACGTTAGTGTCCAGTGTCCCCCCCTTCTACCAGCTAAACGGTTGCTTCTGGAAATGTGAAAAAATTCACGGGAGTAGGAAATATGCTGAATTTAAAAGGAAAACTATCACGGCTAAGAAGACTTCACAAGTTATTGAGTAATATCGATCAACTAAAAAAAATGTATTCGGCGAAGTATAAAGGAACTTTTCGTTCAAATTCCTTTGAAAGTAACTGAGATGATGTTGTTAGTAACGTAGTGTAAAACATGTTATAAAATATGTACTTTCGTTGACCATACAAAAATTTTCAAAAACTAGCGGTACTACGGAACCCTATATTGCGCGTGGTCCGAGTCCCGACACGCACTTGGCCGGTTTTTTTTATTTTTGTTGCAGGATGTCAATTATTGTAATTATAATTTCTTTAATGTAACTGCTAGTACAGAAAACGTAATATTACCATACTAGCACAGTGTAAATAATTGTGTTCGTATGTTGTAAAAGTTGTAACCACATTTTGTAACACTTTCGTAAAGGCAAATCCGTGTTGACCAACAACTGGGTTTTCCTTCACTGTGACGTACAGGACTAGTATATCTACGTGCCTTAGCTCACAATTCGCATACGCCTTACCTACTACGCAAACAATGGTATGTACGTATTAGGTTACTAACATTGCCTATCGGGGATATGGCGTAGGGACCAAATATGCTATTCATACGTATTTATTATGCAACCAATTAATCTGCATGAAATGTAAAGGTACTTACAGTAGGTTTTGTTAAAATATTTAATATTGCAGTGTTTTTCAACCGGTGGGTCGCAATTGCCGGGGGACACCGGATGTCGCTATTCGCTAGACGGCTAGAAGCTCCTGTGGAGAGAAATAATTTTCATAGTTAATAATTAAAAATACTTATATCTTCAGGAAGAGTAAGTCTATTGCCTCTACGTTTTTATTTTATCTTAAAGATCTTTCAAATTTGTTTTATGATCGTACGTATTGTATTTAAATAGTACTAGCTATTTGACCGAGCTTTGCTCGGTATTCCATAAAATACGAATAAAATGACATTTTCTAAAAATTATTCCTAGCTAGATCGATTTATCGCCCCCGAAACCCCCTATATACAAAATTTCATAAAAATCGTTGGAGCCGATTCCGAGATTCCAAATATGTATATATACCTATACAAGAATTGCTCGTTTAAAGATAATGTATATTGTATGTATGATGCGTAAAATAGTGGCCGCCATAAGAAGCCGCTACGCGCTGTAAATAAAAAATATGCTAATACACATTAACACACTGTTCAGCAGGGCTATTATGACCGTTTACGAAAAGTGTACGATTCCAGGCAGTTCAGTTTTCGATCTACAACTGCCTTGTTCTTTATTTGTATTATAACCTCATATTCTTCTGGCTGGATTTGAACCCAGTTTGGTTGTTTATGAATGGATTTGATACGTCAGACGAGCATGTAGGTGACATTAGGAAACGTCAAAATTCAAACTTGACATAACGACATTATGTTTTTTTTAAGAAACGCACATAATATAAAGGGCATAGCCAATGATGATGATATTTATGGGATATATTTCTTTACTTTATAATTACATTAAATATTAAAGTATAATGATATATTATTAAATAAATAGATTGTTTATTTGCAAAGGCGCACGGCAAATGTAAATATTTTAAATGTTGCAACACTGTCTTTATATAATCTATACTACTATTATAAAGAGGAAAGATTTGTTTGTTTGTTTGTTTGAGTCGAATAGGCTCCGAAACTACTGGACCGATTTGAAAAATTCTTTTGCTATTGGAATCTTACATTATTTCTGCTGAACATAGGCTACATTTTATTTTGGAAAAAAGTAGGGTTCCGTAAGATATTTGAGTTTTTCGGACGCAAGGTGTAAAAAATCAGCTAGAAAAGTTACTTATTTTGCGTACGCTGCCTAAACTATAAAAGATAGAACCATAAAATGTTCTAAGTAATTGTAGATCTTATAAATATCTACAAAAAAGTCCGCGACACACTATACCTATCTATGTCGAGTGAGGCACAATAACCATTTATTTATTTAAAAATCCTGAATTTTTTTTGGACTACATTTAAACGGATATATTTTACTCACGTTATTAATCCTTATCAAAATAAATTATTTTATCACTAAGTACAGTTTATGTAGATAATATTTGGTCTTTGAATGATTAAAATTGGACGTTTGGTTTTGAAATTATGGCGAAATTAAAATATTACGATAGTGGGCGTCACCAAAGCGCGTGCGGGAGGAAGACATTATTCTGTTGTAGAAATGAAAATTCTGTACATAAAAGATATGAAATGACACCCGAAATTACACCTTTGTCACTACATCGCTATAGAAGCCAAAAATGTGGTTAGTTTTTTGTCTGTCTGTCTGTCTGTCACTCTTTCTGTCTGTCTGTATGTTTGTTCCAGCATCACACGAAAAATACTGATCCGATTTGAATGTGGTTTTCGCAGATATATTTATCTTCTTCCAACTTAATATCTGGTGTATAAAATTTTTTCCCCCCACCCCTCTAAGGGGACAAAAGAGGGGGTCAGATTTTGTATCAAACTTTTTTCTTTAACACGAAAACTACTGATCCGATTTGCATACGGTTTTCACAGATATATTATATTTGTCTTCTTCCAACTCAACATCTGGTGTATAAAAATCCTCCCCCCCCTCCCCTCTCAACCCTCTCTGGGGACCAAAGAGGGGTCAGATTTTGTATACAACTTTTTTCTTTAGTGGACTTACTTCATATTAGGTATTAACTGTGTTTTTCAACTTAACATCTGGTGTATGACCTTCCCCCCCCACACCCTCTTAGGGGATAAAAGAAGGGGTAAAACATGTATCAACTGATGATGTAGAAAATATACCTTAAATGGCAAAACAACGTTTGCCGGGACAGCTATATATTATAGGTAGGTAAACGGAAAAATTGTAACTCAAGTTGTAAAAGATTTTGATTTTTTTATCATAATTAATAATTAATCTTATAATACACAACGAATATATTCTTCTATTATTAATTATCATTTATACAAATTGATGATTCGTTGCACTACTAATGCTGTAATGTAGTGTTCCCCACTGTAAGTATTTAAGTATGGCTGCAATTTAATTTAAACTCTCAAATTATTTGAAATTTGTATTGCAACACTGATTCTCAATAATTTGTGAATTATAACAATTGGCAAAAGTATTTTAATGTTTATTTATTAATTATAATATAAAGTATGATTTAGTACACTATATTAATAATATTACGGCATATTAGTACAAACTACAAACTTTAGAGCTCTCTTTAGTTCTCTGACATTAGCAACTTACCGAGTCGACCTATATACTCTAATCTGTGGAGTCGACCATTATAAAAAAGAAGAAGAAGTAGAGAAAATAAAAATGGGTAAAATTTGAACAAAATATATTATGTAGTTGATATGTTGTAAGAAATTGATAAACTTTATCCTTATACCTACGTTAAATAACCTTAAAAAGTCTGGAATGCATCAAACTTGTGTATTACATGCATTACTGCAATACAACAATAAAGTTTACTTTCAAGTACCTAAGTTGAACTTGAACTACGTTTTTTTGTGCTTTCAAATAGGTATTATTGTAACTGATAGTAACATAAAAAGGCAATTTATAAGTTTTTTAATCCCTTATTCATGCCTTGTAAGGCATTTTATATAATTGGTACCTACTGTGTGCGCTAGCCGCTAAACCAAATATTTTTTAGGTTAATGGATTGCTCGAGAAGAAAACAATAAATTGCAAGTGGGATGATGATGACAAAGTCCTAAAAGGAAAATAATATATTCACTCAAAAGCTTAAACTAGAAGAAATTTAATAAAAACTTGTTTTTAAATGTTTTATCATTTATTTTCTCATTCAAATACACTTAATACCTACATATACATAATATAACATATTCATACACAGCTTTCATCATGACTGTATTTGTCTTATCACCTTATTATCAACCTAGTATCAGATAGTAAAGTGTTAAACCTCTTTTATATTCTTATAAAAATATTTATACAGCGGAAATCTTAAACAAGGTTTCTGCCTTATCACTTGAAATCAAAGAAGTTGAATAAAACATCCATTGTGTAAATATTTGATTATTATTGATGAAAGATAAAAACAATATTATAATTTCAGACTTTATTTGCCAAACCAATTAGTAATACACAATTACAAACTCTGCCTTTAAACTATAGGGAATTTGGATCTCTCAGACAGAGAGTGGTCACACGGTCAAGTGTTCAAGCGATCAGTTTTGTGATCTTTGTGTTGTATTACGTTAAATAGAGATACACGGGGGGCATTCTGAACACGTCAGAATTTCTCCTGTGTGACTGACCGCTTAAATGCAGAACGCTTGAACATGTGACCACTCTCTGTCTGATCGATCCCTAAGAATTAAAACATAATATAAATTTGTTACTTAACAATATATTATTATCTTGTAACTTGTAAGTTTTGAAGTATTTTAATATATTATATAAAATAAATATTATTGTTATTGAGGTACAAAACTATCTATATACTTATAACAATATTATTATGGTAATAATAATATAAGTTCCTATGATAATATTATGTTTTATGAACAAGTATATGTTAGTTATGCAATTTTAGTAAAGTCTTTTTTGAAAAGTAATTTTATGTAGGTTTTATTTTTATTTTTGAGTAAAATTTAGTGACTGTTACACTTTTTATAGGTAATACCTCTTTTTATAATATGCCTTTGAATAATACCCTTAGGCCCACTTGCGCCAATCTGGGTTAAAGTTAACTCTGAGTTAACTCAGAGTAACATCATGTCATATTTGTCACTCACCAATTCAGTGATAGAGATGACATGATGTTTAACTCAGAGTTAACTTTAACCCAGATTGGCGCAAGTGGGCCTTAAACAGTCAGTCAAGTTATAAATGAAAAAGTGCATAATATGAGAATTTAGCTAATTTGGATTTAATATTTTCAATTTAACTTTTCTAATTTAGGTGTGTTTCAATGTTTATCCGGAGCATGTTATACATGAATCTAAAGTTTCAATGGTACGAGAACACAATCTCAAAATGCTTGTTATTGAGAAAGTAAGTAATGTGCCTTTGAATTTACCTCTTTGGTGCAATGTTTATCATGCATATGTACCAAAATACTTTTCAGATTGACAAGGAAATAGTTTTGTGTAATAACACAAAAACTATAGATTGCACTATGGGTTTTTGGTGAAAGTTCATATTTCACAGCAATTAACACAATACTTGTGTTTCCTTATGACTTGTATGCGTTCCTTGTGTACTAAACCAATGCAGTCTTAGTTCATCACACAAATACAAAACTTATTGTTGACATAACCTATATTGTATTTAAATAATACCTATAGGTTATTACACCTCACGTTATTATGACACCTCACGGCTCACTAACACTAAATGGATTACTAAGGTCTCTAAGGCGTCTTTACTAAACTTAATATGTATCGCTTTGTGATTATCCTGAGAATATAATCGTTTTCCCGAACACTTCCATTCTCAATGAATACTTCGAATATTTAGTTTACACTAATTACTATTTTACTATACTAAATATTCTATGCACTAAAATAACTCATTAAGTAACTAACAAACTAAATAGCAATATAACTTAGCACTAAAGAAGTATGTAATATTGATAAATAAAATTACTAAAACGTAAACCATTCATAAAAAGCTAATATTGTTTGGCGTTTATTGAATTGCTGTTTTTGACGTTTGAGCAAGCCAGCTTATGTCAGTTAGTGTTGTCATAATACGAAATTACTACTCGGTTATCAATGGAGAAGTATGTTTTGTGTCACGTGACCGCTCGCTGGCTGGAAAATAGAGGTCATAGTACCAAATTACCAGCCAGTCAATTTAAGCCCGTATAATAAATGGATATAAGAGCTCATAATAACCCCACTGGTACGAGTAAACAACGTGACACAGATATAGAACTGATGGAATGAAATACAGTTTTTAGGGTTCCGTACCTAAAGGGTAAAAACGTGATGCTATTTCTAAGATTTCGCTGTCTGTCTATCGGAGGGGCTCCCATACAAAAAACACAATTTTTGGCCTATTTTTGCTCTACGACAGTACAGAACCCTTTGTGCGCGAATCCAACCCCTAAAAACCGAGTCCCAGGTTTAATTATTTTCGTTAGTTTGCAATTTGCCAAACCATAAACTACAAGTCTAATAATATTTCACGTCACGACATCGTACAATAATATTTTGAAAGATGTTGTTCCACTGTAACGCCTAGGTTTGAAGTTTGAACTTTTACGAAGTAACAAACGTTGTCAAAAGTGGAACAAAACTTTTTAGTTGTTGACTATAAGTCTGTCTATGCTGCTGCTGCCTCTAGCGTGAAAACATAATATTATGTCCTATGCTTATCGAAAATAGCCCTAAATATATTATTATGGCGCGTCCAGTAGAGTTAGCTCTACGTGTAGACATACATGTGGAAACAGATGCTAATGGCGATAGCAAACTGCCGATTTCACGATAACGAATACAGCTAAAAGTTGAAACAAAATGCTGTCGGCTGTACTAATTTTTGCCCGACCGCGCCGAAGCCAAAAAGAAAGATTAAGGCGCTATATTGAAAATAACGTCCTTTTTGAAGTAATACTATTATAGGGCCCTCAGAAATGTTACAAATCTGGTAATGAGATATACATAATATCTTCATAGCCTTATCTAGGTTTGAGAAGAACCAGAAACACGATTAATGTATTTTGCCTCGATACATTTAATTTTCGAAATGACCTCTTAAAATACGAAATTTGAAGATTATTTTTAAACGAGAATAGATGTATTGTAGGAAATTAGTCTAATTGATAAACACCTTTGCAACTCAGAATCGTATAGAAGCATTTTGCTTAAATGCTCCTAGTTATTTTTTTAATAAACAAAATTACGTTTTTTCGCATGTTTTCCGAGCGAGCCGATAGCTTCTGGCCGCAGCGTATTCACGACTTTATAGTCATACAAATTAAGTATAAAATTGCCCTTGCGGTAAAATTACTTTCAATATAGCGCCTTAAAAGGTTATATTAGAAATTTTAGATACTATTAGACAATACTTACACGCCAATCTGAGATTCCCAAAAAAGAAGAAAATTGTTATACTTAAAGTCAATATTTTTTTACAAATTAAACGTAGTAAGGTAGTAACGTAGTAATGTCGTTGAAACTAAGGTCAAATTTCGACCATTGGGTGATCTCTAGTAATCATAATTTTATGTAGAATTTGTTTAAGGTAGGGTCCGTAGAGTTTATAGGTTATAGGGCGTGCAGATTCAGAAGCTTGGCTCTACATGAGATCTGATAATATTATAATTATCCAAAACTTTTTCACAGGGCAAACTTTATGTGGCCGTCTTAGCAACATTTTTACATGAAATGTTTTGATGGATCTTTAATTAATAAAAGTATATTTTTTATACAATGTTTTGTCGTTGTGTGTTAGTGTTATATTACCTTATCGGTGTATGTTATAACTTATATATTATCTTTTATAGCTGGCCACACGTTATAAAATTAATTTTAAATCATATTTATACCTACTCCACACATATTTGCCTTATCCTAATTAGCCTAAACTGATAAGTTATAATTATGCTATCAAAAATAATACATGTAAACAAATTACGGATAATTATAATGTTAAATCGACAAATATTTGATAATACCTGCAGCATGTTAAAGAATAAAAAGTACAATAATAATATTATCGGTGAAAGGGTGAATATAATATTTTTAAAATTTAATAGAGTAGGAGATTGGAGAACTTATACTGCGTGACTGGTGAGACATGTTCAATACTTGAGGACGTGATTTTTGGCTATTATATTAGTTGGAAAAAAATAATATAAAAAAATTATATCAATTGATCACTGAGTAAATGTAGCTTAAAGTTAAATAATTATTTACCCAACGCATGGACACCGCGAGCGGGAGGGGTAGTTGTGTGGTGTTTCTTTGGTAGCGCACGCCTCTGCACCGGCCGCATAGTATGCCTACTTGCCTAGCCGCGTAATTTACTTAGTATCCATGATTCATTAATTTTTGGGAAATTCGGAAAAAATTAAGAACCTAATTTTTATTACATATTTATAATGAGAATCGAGTACTGAATACTCTCCTTAAATATCGGTATTGACTCACCAGTCATGCTGTAGATAATCCAATATTATTCGGCTTTTGTTGAATCTACTTGAAGTTACTGTTGAAGAAGTGTATTATACGTTTTTAGGGTTCCGTAGTCAACAAGGAACCCTCATATAGTTTCGGTCAGTCCATCTGTCTGTCCGTCTGTCCGCGGTTTTGCTCAGATACTATAGGACCTACAAATCTGTAATTCGGCATGAATGCAGAATTGCAGATATTAATGATGATGACAAAATGGTACATTTAATTAAAAAAATATATTTTTTATGGTACCTCCCCTACACGTCAAGCGGGGATGATTTTTTTTATTATACGTCCACCCCATCGTGTGGGGTGTCGTTAGGTAGGTTTTTTAAAAATATTACGAGTATTCATAGATAATTTTCGATTTCTAGGGATTCAATTTGTGAAATATGAAGTTTTAAAGTGGAAAACACCCTACATGGTGGAGTGGACGCGAAAAAAAAATCGTCCCCCGCTTGATGTGTAGCCACTAGCCTGTAGTACCTGTAGGGACATCCCCTACAGGCTTACCATGTATTTTTTTAAGATTTTATAAAGTTTACTAATAGTTAACTTTACTTATTAGTAGTTCAAATAAGTAAGTAGCATTTTGTTGGCATCATTAATATATGCGCATTCATGCCGAATTTTGCACGCCCTATAGTCTCTGAGCAAAACCGCGGACAGACAGACGGACGGACAGACCGAAACTATATAAAGGGTTCCTTGTTGACTATAACGGAACCCTAAAATTCTGAAAAGGACTATAATATTATTATACTGGCTCTTAACATAGTCACAGAATATATAATAGTACTCCGACATAGTGTTTGTTTTCTAGAAATATGTGGAGAGATATTTTTATACCTCCAAGTTCCAACACATGTGATGAATCAGGAAACGATTATTATAATTTGTATACCATGTAATATGTATAATAAAATAAGATTATTGATTAATAATTAATTTCATTATGTTTCCGTCATCATCACAGTACCTAATGAAATTAATCAAAAGAACCGTTATCATTTATCAATTTAAAATTTAAATTAGACTATTTTGTTACAATTAAAACTAATGATAATTAACTAGCTGTGAAATTTTATATAAGTACTGTGAGCTGTGACTTGTGACGCAGAGCCGATCAAATAGGTCAACCGTCAAGCGATACAAATGTAAAACCGAACCGCGACATGCTAATAAACCTCACAGTCACATTAAACGCCTAATGTGCACGCAATAAGATTTTAATTCGCCCATTTAGTTCCGGATCGAATGCAAATTAATGGTTAGATATTGCGTGAGTCACCCGGTAACCGCCAGATTCGCAGTTCAAACTTGGAAACTTCGATGTTCGAAGTTTGAACTGCGAATCTGCTGCTGCTGCTGCTGATCATAGACAACGCTCTTGCTTTCATCTGTTCGAGATTTTTTTTCGTCAATCATGCCAATATTTTGCGTTATTGCGTCATTAAAATATTCTCGCATTACTTTAATGGATTCTCACTGCTCACAAATACCTACCAACCGTAATCAAGAACAGCCTTAGTCCTTACCAATAAAGTATTGTGAAAAGAGAGACAAGTTCAACATTATTTTATAAAAATATCTTATTTCATGCCATGCTTTGGCACGAATGGGCCGGCTCGACCGGAGAATACCACGGGCTCACAGAAAACCGGCGTGAAACAGCGCTTGCGCTGTGTTTCGCCGAGTGAGTGAGTTTATCGGAGGCCCAATCCCCTACCATTTTCCCTTCCTTATTTCCTTGCCTACCCTCCCTATTCCCTTCCCTACCCTCCCCTACCCTATTACCCTATTCCCTCGTAAAAGGCCGGCAACGCACCTGCAGCTCTTCTGATGCTGCGAGTGTCCATGGGCGACGGAAGTTGCTTTCCATCAGGTTACCCGTTTGCTCGTTTGCCCCCTTTTTTCATTAAAAAAAATTATGCAAAAAGCCCTGGTTGAGATTAGAGAATGTGCTGTGCGGTGTGCCTGTGCTTGTGTGCAGTACGTAGTACTTTATTATACTTATACATATTATTAATATAATAATATAGCTGTAATGCTGTATACGGTGCAAATGGTGCAATTAAACCTTCCTGCCAATTTTTTTCCAGGGCTTAGTTATTATTAGGAGATAGAAAAATTGGGTGTCAATTTTTTTTTCATGACATTCTTATTAAAATATACGCGCGCGCCGCCCCCCGCGTCCCCCCCGATTATACCCACCGCCGCGATTGACCGTTCTGCAACGATTTTAAATGGGATAAAAAAATTATTCATATATAGGTATGTAATATGCAATTTTATTCATATATACCGTTCTGCAATGATTTTAAATGGGATAAAATTTTTATCCCATTTAAAATCATTGCAGAACGGTCAATCGCTGCGGTGGGTATGATCGGGGGTGACGCGGGGGGAGGTGCGCGCGCGGGGGTACGTGAAGGCGCGGCCGACGAGTAGTGTCCATTAATTGAAGTGTTTTTTAGGATAACTTTCGGAAGCTATTTTTTAACATTTTAGTACTGAGTGATTATAAAAGAAAAAATACGTGTATTTTTATTTTTAACAAGGATCAATACATACTTATATCAAAATTTGGCAGGAAGGTTTAATTGCACCCTGTTACCTATTGAGATGTTTGAGATGATGTTTGTGCATAAGGATTGGAACTGACAAACAGACTGTAAACCCTCTTGGCTCTTACTTTGACCGTGTTGATTTGTTAATTTTGGAAAAATTAAGATGCTCTGAAACACACAAGTCACAACTCACAATTTTGCAAGAGGAGGGTTGGCACAATAATTGAGTCCTAAACTGTCCTAAAGTATTTAGGACTTCCGAAATTAGCAGGCAGTAAGCACGTATTAACAATACGTGCTTACTGCATATTTCAATAATAATGGGTAATAATTTAAAATGAAACCTACACAAAATAAATAAAAATAAGTCAACTTCAATCGCTACAAACATCAAATTTTATTTTTAGCAAATGCCAGCCATATGCCAACTAGTATAATTATTATTAGGTATTATCTGAAGATTTATATTTTGTAATAAGGTAAATTACACGTATGACAAGATAAATATTAAATAGCATCCAAATATAGCGACACTTAACCGTGCGGTGGGCTCGGCCGCGCCTTGACCCACTGGACATTGTTAATGAGGTAACATGGCACCGCCAAATTAAAAATATTAGGCCAAGTTGACACCTACTGGGCAGGACATGTAGCTTCCACGTGACAAGTGTTGCGACGCGATGAATTAAAAATAATCGGCCAAGTGCCAGTCGGAATCGCGCACGAAGGGTTCCGTACCATTAGATTCCGTACCTATAGAGCAAAATTAGGCCTTAAATTGTGTTTTTTGTATGGGAGCCCCCCTTTTTTTATTTTATTTTAATATTATTTTTAAATATTAAAGTACACATATAACTAAGGTTTTTTGAAAAATTCAAGTACCTACCTACCTGTTGCCATTTTTGATATAGAGCAAAAAAGGCCAAAAAATCACTTTTGTTGTATGGGAGCCCCCCTTAAATATTCATTTTATTTTATTTTTAGTATTTGTTGTTATAGCGGCAACAGATATTATACATAATCTGTGAAAATATCAAATATAATAATAGAAAATACAGCCTGGAGACAGACAGACAGACAGACCGACAGACGGACAGACAACGAAGTCTTAGTAATAGGGTCCCGTTTTTACCCTTTGGGTATGGAACCCTAAAAATATTATTGATTCACACGAGCGCAATTTTGTGAGTTGTCATTTGTATGAAAAGAAATTCTGCCCGGCAGAAATTACGCTCGTTTGGCTTCACCCTACCTCTTTAATAAAGGGATAACAATAAAAAAAATTCTGTGCATCTACAATATAATATTTTTAATCTAAAAATGTAATTTAGCATTTCCAAATAATATTATGTACTTAGTTAATTCAAAAACCTGTATTTGAGGTAGGTACCTATATACCTATATTTTAGAAGTTTACCCATTAGTATTAACAGAATATTATGTTAATTACCGATTAAAGTGTTTCGAAATAAAGTTTAAATACTTTTTGAAATGACTTATTAATATACAACTTTAATACTTAGTTCTATATTTTTAAATAGTCATTATGGGTGGTAAATTAAGGAATTATTATCATCAAATATGCCGATAGTTATTTTAAATAAAAAATTTTGTCCATATATTTTCATAAATTAATTTTAAAAGCAGGCAGCCACAAACTCCCATATATTTTGTAAGTTGTAACTTTGTGTAAGTTCCTGTTACAAAATATGTTATGATAATGATAAATTATAAACCATTCTCTTTCCAACTCAAAGACGGATACATACCTATTACCTAATATTAAATTAGCGTCAGCGTGAAAGCACATTTTGACGGTTTTCTCCACGTTTTGCGCTCAAGGGGTTAATTATTATGGACACCAAATTAAAATTTGTGGCAAAGATAAAAAATAATTTTCTTGTTCTCGTTCGACTCGCACTTGGCCGTATTTTTACATTTCGCTAATTCGACAAAAGATTTAGTAGAAAAGGCTTGGCAAACAAAAACAAGATGTTGTGAAATGCGTAGGAATGGGGTCACTTCCGAAGTTCCGAACATACATTCAGATTATTTCGAACCGTATGCATTGCAATATTAAGTTCAATTTGCCACGAATGTCGTCCTACGATAAGACAGTAAAACTCTAAGCAGTAAAACCATCCAAGATGCACTTTAAAGATTTTAAATGGACATTTTTATTTTAATATCATCACATTTTAAACTTTAAATTGCCCATAAAATAAATTATTATAATACATTACTACTTACTTTTAACTAGCATCCTTTCTGCTTCCGTCCTTACTTCTTAGTAAGGCTCTTTAGATACTATGATCATTGTAGAATATGCAGCTGTACAAAATATTATTATAACAAAAAAAATCCCCTTCCTAGATAAACCCTAAAAAGTAAATAATTAGAAAATTACGTACGTGGCAGGTGGCAACAGGCAAATATCACGTGTATTCAGACTTTTCCTCAATAAAAAAAATATTTCTCATGAAGTGGTTATGTTCTGAGAAGTTAATATTAGATTACCTTAGCGGAACGCGGCAAGTAGACTCACGGCCCACGGGCGCCTTATCTAATATCAATTTATAGGAATTAATATCGTAATCGATAGTAGAACTAGTACTAGGTTTGTAAAGAACAGGAAAACCTCCTTATAATACCTATGTTGCAGGTCTCAACTTTTTTTTAACGGGCGAATGGCCCACCACACATTCCCACCACCGCAACTCCTGTGTCGCCAGAATCAATGGTATTATAACCAACCACGAAACCCCTTTGATATGATCTCAGGGAGCCCGAGGGACAAACTAAATCTGTCTTGAGATGCGCAACGAAATTAATCAGAAGAAATTAATTATAGGAGTAGGAGATAGATCTCAATTCTCAAAAGAGATTTAGCTTGGCCCGCGGGTTCTCGAGATCATAGGGATGGATCAGATAATATGAAATGGTTTTTGTGGTTGGTTTAAGTTGTTGACCATGTTGACTCTAGAGTATAGCTAAATATAAATTTCACAGGGTGAACGTACTTAGAATCTTTCTCAGTTGCTAAATAAGGAAGGAATATGTAACTACGCTGTCATATGAAATCAAAATTTAATAATTATTACAAGTAATACTAAATACAGTGTGTTAGTGTAAACCTGAGGTGTAAACACAGAACCTTCCCTACGGAGATTCCGTAATTTGCCGTATTTAAAGCCTTATAAACTCATAATTTGAAAGCTACAAAGTTATAATAAAAGTACAGCAATAATCTTCAGTATACCAACATTCCTTTCCCCGTTTTAAATTTTCTATTTTTGTTTATTATACTCGTGATATCAGCTTCCAAAGTAAAGCCAATTTGTTAAAATTCAAGCATACATTGTGCATCTCCTTAGGATTTACAAATTACTTTTATTTGAAACACACGCCAATAGATCGACAATATCATAAACTACATAATATTTCCCGTTTTAATTTTTTTAGGACAATTTTTAACCAAGATAAGTAAAAAAAAAATAGGGTTTTGGTGCGATCTCGGCAACGCGGCAAATGTATGGCCAAGGTCGTTTGCTCGGGGGACGGCCTTATCCTTGAAACCATCAAATGAGCCCGTCAAAATAAAAAACTTTTTCTGTGAGAACAATGCTGGGAAGTGGAAACTCAACAAAATCCGTCTTCATGCCCATACGAATTGCCGATCCGGGCATCCGTATCCAGGGTATGAAGACGGAATTTTTTTTAGTTCCCAGCATTATTCTCATACAAAAAGTTGTTCATTTTGACGGGCTCATTTGGTAGTTTCAAGGATAACGGTGTTTACACTAACATCTTGTAGAATAATATTATTATTCACATAACAGTTTAAATTATGTTACTTAAAACAAAAACAAAAAACAAGACCCATATTATGAGGATGTCAGTGGGCGGCATCAGGCGTGTATGGAAACTTGCTGGAGGAAGGATCATGCTTTCTCCTGCGCAGTTCGCATTGTGGAGGTCACTGACTGTTAAATGTTTTCGACAAATTAACCAATTGAGAGTCGGTTCAATAAATACAATTCACGAACTTTAGTTTTTACTATTTTGTGATCGAAAACGAAACTAGAATTTTTAGCTAAAAGTTAGAAGTGGAGGTCAGGACTCAGGACCATTATTGAAAAGGTTTACTTGTGGTTTACTTATTTTAATGACTGAGATGCAACGTAAAATTATAAACTTTAGGTACCTAATTCTGTGGTTAGAAGTGTTATTAACGACTAACGAAATAAGAAATTCCTCAACGTTATGTTAGAAATACGTAAAGTTGCAACTTTTCGCCATCGTTCCGCGGTAAATGAAACATCCTCTGATGATAGTATATTTTTCATCAAAGTGATGAGGAAAACTTCTTCCTATGTTGCGAGTGTCCATGGGAGACGGTAGTTGCTTTCCATCAAGTGACCCGCTTGCTCGTTTTCCTCCTAAAAAAATGTAGGTGTCAATTATATTTTATTCTGTTTAGGAGAATGTTTTATTTACCATGTAGATAGGATATAATGCCATTTGGTATTTACTATTTAGCATACACAGCAAGCAAAGCAAAAAAAATTAAGTATGTAGAGAACATAAATTATTCTATTCGTCATAATAATATTATTATGATTATGATTTATGACTATTCTTGGTAAGTTGTGTGACCAATGAAACAAAGAGAAGTTCAAAATTCTAGAACTTTAGTGTATGTGTGTGACAACGCTGGAATTGCTACTGGAATAATGTAAACAGGCACTGGAATTAAATTCAGTGCATACCTGTTATACCAGTTGCAATCCAGATCACTGGATGATCAATGAAAACCGGCCATTATCCTAGACTGTAGATACCAAATATTATGCTAAATACTCAACCGCATGCCGAACTATGTCTGCCAGAGCCCAGAACCTGATGGCAAAAATGGAAAAAAGAAATTGACGCTACCAATACTGAGGACATTGGAGCAAAATGTTTGATACTTTTTTTCCTTATGGCGGTTCTGTGTGTGATACATGCAATATCCAATGATCAAGGAAGAATATTTTTTGAAAATCTCCTATCCAATTTTGTCATGAGATCCTGGTAGACCTTTACAGTATACATAATATTTTGAAATTCACGCCCGACGGCAATGCATTAGGTATGCAGTGCAAATACGTTGCGTTGTGAAAGTCGTATTTTCAATTTCAAACCGCTAATTTTGAAGAACGTTATTTTGTAACCCTAAAAAGTTTTTGTTGCAGCCCGCGACATCAAGACTTTGGGTCTGTCGCAGCGTCATATATTTGTGAGCTGTAAGGTATGAAAAAAAGGTTTAGTTAGTAACACTGCTCTAGAGTCTAGAATCTAGATTCTAGAAGATTTCAGAAGAAAAGATAAGCATCTGCATACAAGTTGTTCTGAAATGACGCAACATCAGTCGATTATGATAAGCTTATCAGTGGCGATAATTTTCCATTGTTAATGCTTTTTGGGTCAGTTATCGCTGAGTACTGAGTACAGTAAAACTCCTTTCTCAAACACAAACTCAATTTTTTTATTTAGAATTTTTTTTTCAATTTTAATACCTCTTACCAAAAATTATAATGGGTTTATAACGATAGTTGTCGAAAGTATGATTTGCTGAAAAATGCTTCATTGTTCAACTTTATCCTAAATCCTCAGTCCTTGTTTTGTTATTAAAAGCAACTTTGTATTTTTATGAAAACCGAACAACCTTACAAACTTTCTCCGAATTTTTTTTATGTATTGCTCGCGGAGCCCCTACAAGGCCTTTCCGGATACAGATTACAGATTACAGGGCTCCGCGGAGCACACATTGAAAATGGCTGCTTTATAGAAACTTACTACATACTGGTATAATAGTTATCTTACAAATTACAATTTAAAACTTCTCTTATAATTAAAAAAAATATAACCCATAGCGCAGCTTTTAACTCGTACCGACCTCGAACAAAAGACGATAGAGTTAATCGCTTAGTTTAAAAACAGATTGTAAAGATTAAATCGTTAAACCTTGGCGGTTATCTCTGACCACAGATAATCCTAGTCTACCTCTTATCTGGCTATCTTTGTTTATACAGGTAACAGGATATATCCAAGATTCTGTATCTTTTAACAGAATACCTAGATAGTTGGCTCGCCGGCAACCAAACAACCTCAAAGCTAAGTAAACTTTAGTAAACTAACCGCAAAGACCAAAGTCACGGCCCACGGGTAAAGTTAAAGCCAATGCGACCCAGAGGTCCATCACCACCGGTGTGACCAAATTACGGCACTAAGGCGGACTTGCGTAGATCTGGGTTAAAAGTTTAACTCTGCGCAAATGGGCCTCACTGGACTAAAAGTAAAAGTCGCCCGAGAAGCAGAACACCGAACAAAATGGAAGAGCTTAACAACCAAAGTAGAGGAGGACTTATCCAAGCGCGACATTCAGTAATAAAGAAAATGACAAATCCCAAAGTGGTCCAGGTGGACCCCAAGGGGTCCAAGGGAACCCTACAGGGGTCTACGCTTGCGTAGAAAAAAATGGGGGTCCATAAGTCGTTAACGGGGGTCTATAAAATTGTATTATAAAGGCAGACAATATTATAAAAAGCTTGGCTTCTCCTACGAATATAGGCAGACAATGTCATAATATGTTACACATTGTACATAATATCATGGACCAATCATACATGTATGATTGGTCCATGATAATATTAAGAAGCTCAGAAATTATTGTTTTTGTAAGAACTTGCATATTCCATATTCAGAAAGTCATATACAGACATATTATAATCATTCTTTTTTCGGGTTTTGGAAGTTGAAGAAGCCTGGGGTCCACCGGATCCAGCAAAATGTTTAAAGTGGTCTATGAGAAAAAAAAAGTTTGGGAAATTGGGAATTTATGATCTAATCACTAATGCATTATCTATCGCCTTCTTACACCTCTAATGGATGTGCGATTGACGGTTCGTCCTTTTTTAGGGGTCCGTAGCCAGATAGCAAAAAACGGAACCCTTATTTGACATTTCTATCTGCTAGCGATTTTCCAATTGTGCTGAAATACAAACTCCACAATGGATATCCTGAAAATTGAAATGTAGAGCCTAGAGTCATCATAAACATATTATGTAATCAAAGATTTTCTACATTTTTCCGTTGTTTACTTTGCTAAATCTAATATTATGCCGTTCGCCAAACATAATACATAACTATTTACACTAAAGACGTTAAAGATAGGTATTAGCATATTAGGTACGCTCTCTTTCTTTACTTTCTTTTACATTGTTTTTTTCGTAGGCTTAGGGCCAGTTTCATTTTTTTGTGCCATGTTGGTTACTTTGTTCATTTTTGTCTCATTTAATTTCATTCCACCATCATTAGGAGTTATTTAAGTGAGTTAATATTCGGGGTAACTGACAATGACTTGACGCCCGAATTAACTCACATTCTGGGAGTTTAACGACCGCCGACCGCGGCCCTCGCGTAGGTAAATAATGCGTATTGTCATTTGTTAATCCATATTACTAATATTATAAATGCGAAAGTGTGTGTCTGTCTGTTGCCTCTTCACGCCCAAACCGCTAAACCGATTTTGCTGGGTATGGAAATGACCCGCGTCCTTTTATCGCGCGGAAACCTTAAATTTTTCAGCGGTTTGGGCGTGATAACGTGAAGATAGTAAAAATTATTATGGATTACAAAAGATAATAATACTTCATTATTATGTTGTTAAATACTGGCAATTCGTATAATATGGTACAGTACCTACTTAGCATTTTCAGTATCGTGACGATAAGATAAAATAGTCAGCCGACAGCCGATAATGTTTTAGGAAGTATCTTAAGTAGGTGTTTTCCACACCTGTCGTGTACCAAGTGCGTGAAAGTTGGAACCACGTAAACAAAAGGGTTCTGACTTCTGTAAATTTATGTTTATCGTCTTAGGTTAGGTGAGCTTCTACCCTTATTTCACATTGCACAGCCCGTAGGAGAGGCATGAGAATCATTGCGGAAAAACCAAAAACTATTAAAAATATACTTAGAATTTTAAATTAAAGTAACAATCAAAGTTCTCGAATATTCTCCACTTAACAAATACAGTCCTTATGGTCGTGACAATGAGCGATGGCCGCCATTCTTTACCGAACATTTCGGCCCGTGTCATTGACTCCCAAACTCGATGGCCTGGCTATGTTACTTTGGGTATGTTCTGAAATATAACCCAGTATACTGGCTAGTATTGACACCATTGATGAGAGTTATAACTTTGTTGGGATGCAGATGCCATTATTTAAAATAATATTAAATGACACATATATTGAGATATAATAAAAACCGGCCAAGTGCGTGTCGGGCCACGCGCAATGTAGGGTTCCGTAGTACCGCTAAATTTTGTAAATTTTTGTATGGTCAATGAATGTACATTTATAACATGTTTTGCGCTACTAACATCATCTCAGTTACTTTCAAAGGAATTTGAACGGAAAGTTCCTTTATACTTCGCCGAATACATTTTTTTAGTTGATCGACTATTACTCATTAACTTATGAAGTACGCACTACCGAAAACACAAACATGATTCTTTGTATGGGAAGCATGGACATGAGGTCTCACAGACCGCGCTCGAAGTTCAAACCGACACAACTTTGCAAACTTGCAGTCGGCGTCGAATTTTTTTGCTTCAGAATACATTTTTCGACTTCAAAAAATTCAAAAAGCACCTCACGTAATTTGTGGACGCCCCCTTATAATATACTCACCAATGCCAATGGGTAGTGGCCAGGCAGTGGCACATTAGTAAGTATAATATTATGGCGTATAATAATAAATAATAATAATATTACCTACTAAGGCGTCGGACTCATCACTCAAGACGTCATAAGCACTATCCAGTAAGTATACTGGGTTTAGTTTCGGAAACTATTTATTGTTATAGCGTCTTCGAGAAATGGGGGTGATAATTGTAGCATTCATAAATGTCTTTATGATTTAACACCACGTCAATCTTATTACGGTAATAGTTCACTTGAGTAAGTAATTCGTTCGAGTGAATGCATCTTTTTGAATACATTCGGCTCTAATGTATTATTAACTAAGTAATGTATCATTTTGTAAGCGTAACTTGGAGAATGGAGACTGGAATGCCGAATGAAAAAGGTAAGAATTAAACCGTTGTACATAATGCTTATGGAATCAAAATGAATTCAACTATGTGAAAACTAAATTATAACTCTTATCGTAAATAGTACAAAAGCAACAATATCAACACAATCAAAATACAATAATATTATGTGTTTATAAATTATAAGCTTATTGCTTTGTTTTTACCTCCTCTATATTTCCAACTCTCAGCCCACAACCAAAATAATATGTTTTTCGGTTCTTGTCGTCCTCAAGGAAAATCTTAGTCTGCTTTTAAAAACACGTTAGAATTCAATTTGCTTCTATACACAATTAGATCGTCATTACCTAATAATAGCAATGGAACAGCAAAAACCGGCCAAGTGCATGTCGGGCCACGCGCAATATAGGGTTCCGTAGTACCGCTAGGTTTTGAAAATTTTTGTATGGTCAATGAATGTACATTTATAACATGTTTTACACTACTAACAACATCATCTCAGTTACTTTCAAAGGAATTTCAACGAAAAGTTCCTTTACTTATATACTTCGCCGAATACATTTTTTTAGTTGATCGACTATTACTCAATAACTTATGAAGTCTCCTTAGCCGTGATAGTTTTCCTTTTAAATTCAGCATATTTCCTACTCCCGTGAATTTTTTCACATTTCCAGAAGCAACCGTTTAGCTGGTAGAAGGGCACTGGACTCTAACGATTTTTTCCATTTTAAAACTTAATATTTCACAAATGAATCCCTAAATCGGAAAATGATCTATGAATACTCATAATATTTTTAAAAAACCTATCCAACGACACCACACACGATGGGGTGGGCGCGAAAAAAAAATTCAACCCCGCTTGATGTGTAGGGGAGGTACCATAAAAAAAATATTTTTTAAATATTTTATGTAAGTACCATTTTGTCGGCATTATTAATATTATGTGCCAAGTTACAGCTTTGTAGGTCCTATAGTCTCTGAGCAAAATCGCGGACAGACAGACGGACAGACGGACGGACAGACCGAAACTATAAGGGTTCCTTGTTTACTACGGAACCCTAAAAATGGAAAGGGCGTAACGTTAAAATGGTTTTTGTCGCGTAATTTAAAAACTATAAATACATTTCATATATAAGCTACTATGCGCAAAATTAAAGTGTATGCTACAACCAATAATTTATGTACTGGATGGAAGCTTATATCAGTCTCCTCTGTTGGCAAAATAGGAATCCCTTTTTTTACAGAGGTCTTTTTGATTGATTATTCTGTGTTATAAAAGTTGACCAATCCTGTTATGCTATGGGTAATTCAAAGACAAAGACATGATGAATACTGACAGTGAACTTTAATTTCTTAGCTTTAGTCATTGCTGAGAAAAATCGACATCGCTACAGCCAAATTATCAAAGCGTCGCCTTAACCGACTTTCAAAATGGAGGAGGTGTTAATATGTATGTTCTTTTTTTATGTTTAACCTGGTTTAACGATTACTCCGCTGTTTGGGAACCGATTTTCAAAATTTTTCTTTTGGTGTATAGGGTATCATCCCAATTTGGTATCATATTCATGTAAGTCATAAAAGAAATTACTTTATTTGTTAAATTAAGTTACATATTTCTTAAATCTCATTATTAACTGAAGTACAAGAAATGTTTTAATAACACTTTGTTATTTAAAGAGATACAAAGACATTCTATCTAGGGCAGGCTCACAAAGGTTACCCACCAACTGCATAATAACACCACATAACACGATCCGTGGTTTTTTGCCAAAAAAAACATCCTCATAACGGCATTGAACTTCCTCCGTTCCCCGTTGCTTACATTTCTTTGTCCAAAAACTAACGAGCTAATCAGGTAGACCAGTGTTTCTCAAAGTGGGGTACGCGAACCCCTAGGGGTTCGCCATTCGACGGCAGGGGGTTCGCGACAAGATTTACGTAATGGTGGCTTGATAACTGCCTGGTGTCTGGCAGGCACACGCGGTACTCTGTTGGCACTTTGTGTTTTCATTAGTTAGTATAAGGGGTTCGCTGACACCTGGAAATTCTAACAGGGGTTCGTGGAGCCGAAAGTTTGAGAAACCCTGAGGTAGACTACACAGTACACACACATACACGTGTGTATAATATTATAGAACGCACACAACGCAATAGCACGTTTTTCTTTGTCTCAAAACAAAGACTGCGCGATAAGACGCAGCTGTTTAAAGAAAATCTTTTACAAAATTAATAATCTACAATAATTATTAACATAATAATAACTGATAGTCAGACAGATTCATAATAATTATTATTCTGTTTGTCTAAGTATGTCTACTGTCTAGATTTCTAGAATATATTAAATTATATACACACCTATGAAAAGTTTTTTTTTTTGAAAGGCCAAAAACAATGATAAAATGTGAACTACACAAGAAATACAATAATAATTATAATAATTAATCTCGCCTTTATTTTGCTAATAGAATCGTTGTAAAAATGTAAAGATCCTATTTCCATTGTGTTAACGAACAATTATTTTTTAACATAAAAATTATCATACAAAATGTAGTATAATATTTAAAACTAATCGAAAAAAGTTTTTGTAGAGACTTGAATGACATTTGAGAGAGACAGTAATTTGTAAAGATCTTACCAAAAACTCTACTTTTGTGTTAGTGAGTTAAATTTTGTTAGTCTCGTTAAAATTCGAGAACGGCTATTTGAGTAATTTAAATCTTGAAATATTAGTGGAAGTCCAAGGAAGGTTTATAAGGACGAAAGTGATTCCACAAACAATATAGAATGCTAACGCATAGTGATTCGAAGTTCACGTTCATCAAGGAAATAGTAAATAGTAATTAAACTGTATTAAAATTATTGTACGCTAGTTGACGGCGTAAAATCCGTTAATCGCGCGGGAACCGTACTCTTTCCGTAATAAAAAATGTCCTATATCCTTTCCTGGGACTCAAAATATCTGCTTACAGCTTACCTCATCAAAATCGGTTCAGCGGTTTACGCGTGAAGATATTGTAACAGACAGACAGACAGACACACTTTCGCATTTATGATATTAGTATGGTTACTGGTTAGGGATTCCTCACAAATTTTCCGTAAGTTACCTCGAGTGCGGGTGGAAAATTCTCGAACAAAATAAACTTGAAATATAACCAACGCCTTTTCACGTATAGAGAATATTAATGTGTGCTAATTAATTTTACGAATATTTAATTACAGTTGATATATTATTGTTTCTGATATTATGACAATTGACAAATGATGTGAGTTTTCAGGTGTGTTTGTTATTACCTCTTCCATCAATAGATCGTTAATTGTTTAAAAATATTGTGCAATAATATTAATAGAAAATAGTAAATACACACCTTAGCGTTAGGAGGCGGTTGGTAAAAACAGGCACAAGTCCACGTCTTATCGTAGATTGTTATTGACTCTTTGTTCCTTTGTTGCTTTGAGGAAAAGCTGTTAAACTATTCAATAATGTAAAATGTTATACCTACTGAAAATCAAATCGCAGTCAAGTTTTCCTTGACGACCGGTTAATTATTGTTTAAGCTGGAAAACATTGTGTTTATCCTAGTGATAAGCAGACCACAGCGACACAGAATTCTGATTACCCTGAAATAGAATGTCCTACTTGGTTTATTAATAATACCTGACCGGGCATACCACCTCGCTCGGTCGGAAGATCTTCCTTTGGGCCTCCACGCATTATTCCTACAATAAGACAAGATCATAATTTTATTACCCTCACACTGGTTGAAGACAGTTGAAGATCCTCGTGAAGACGTTCCTATTTTCTTTCGCTGAAGAAGGATACAACGAATCGGACTCGTCAAAGTCTGTCGAGAATCGAGATCATCAGAGCAGTGATTATGGTTACATTTTGAGAAAAAAAAAACTTTAAAAAAATTTAAAAGTAAAAACATCAAATTATTTAACTTACCCCTTTTATAATGCGGAGTTAATTTTCATAAAAGTTACTTCATAATCACCCCTCTGATGATCCTAAGTCCCGATTCGTTGTATCATAGTATATTCTGACCAAGAACAATAGAAACGTCATCCATTCATCATATTATAATAATTATTCTTCAATCTTCATCAAAGTTACAAAATTTGGAGACAGATCTAGAGTTGTAAAAGCTTTTTCTTTAGAAAACGCGTGGCATCTCGCCACCTAATGTCACAGATTTATTATGCACTTAATTTCACAAAATTCTATTTCTACACCAACCCGTCGACTTCCTAGTTAAGATTTACAACTGCTTATCAGTGATGCAAGTTAAACAAGTACTAGAGCCCCTAGCCAATACGTTTACTTTGTCGTTTCTTTTTTTTATGAAATAAGGGGGCAAACGAGCAAACGGGTCACCTGATGGAAAGCAACTTCCATCGCCCATGGACACTCGCAGCATCAGAAGAGCTGCAGGTGCGTTGCCGGCCTTTTAAGAGGGAATAGGGTAATAGGGGAGGGTAGAGATGGGAAGGGAAGGATTAGGGGAGGGTAGGGAAGGAAATAGGGCAGGGGATTGGGATTGACTCACTCACTCGGCGAAACACAGCTCAAGCGCTGTTTCACGCCGGTTTTCTGTGAGAACGTGGTATATCTCCGGTCGAGCCGGCCCATTCGTGCCGAAGTATGGCTCTCCCACGTATAAAATGTTTCTTTATAGAATCGCCGATCAAAATGTATCCAGGATTTGAAAATAGTGTTTGTAATGTAAAGTCGACATTCGACTCGTGTAACGTGTTAACTGCATAGAGATAAACTACGATAAGATGGCGCGCCCTTCCAAAATTCCAAATGTTTGAAGTGCGTTGTCAAAACGTTTGAAGAGCGTTGTCTTGCGCGGTCGGCTAGATGATTAGTTGACCAACAAATCTTGGTAATAAGTGACATTAAGTGAAATATTATGATTGGTTGAATACTTACTACATACAAACTGTTTCATAAGGATATGACTACACACATTGAAACAGTAATTTGGAGGGGCGCGCCATGTTATCGTAGTTTATCTCTACAATATTTAATTGATCGGCCATTCAACAAGCAGGGCTGAAAGAGTGTTTTTTTTTTAATTTTGTATGGAAACATTCATGAGTCATGACTCATGACGGGCGCTTTCCCATACAAATGATAAAAAATTTAGCTCTCTCAACGCTGCTACTTTCACAGTAAGCTCTATGTGGGAGCTCTATCCCATACAGACCCTAAAGTATTATTAAGTATTAACACTTACTTTTGTTACACCCTGTATAAAGAAGGGATAAAGAAAACGTGTTGGCTAAGCCCCCAGGAGAACATAAGGCACTAACAATAATTGAAAGTGTGTCGCAGCCGCAGGAGCGGCTTCCGTGGTGTATTGTGAAATTGTGAAAGCGGATAAGGCCCGCCTTTTAAGTTTAAAAACAAGGCGCGTAAAGTTTTTCGTCCTTACTTTTTTTTAATGAGATTTAGGTCTGTGGCAATCTGTCATCTGAGGTCAGGTTTTTTTTTAGTCAGGCGATGTGGGCATAATGTGAGGACATGAGGCTTACAGCTTTAACCTCTTCGAGTCTTCGATGCAGAAATTTTTGTAAAAGCGGAGATTTTGGAGAAGTTTTCGATCCTTGCTTCATAAGACTAGATTTATTTGAAAATATGATATTATTTATATCATAGCTTTAAAGACTTACAGCAGTTACAGCAGACTTAAACAGGTACGTAAACAAAACGAACATAATAATATTACTAAAAATTATAAAACAGGAAAATCCTTGATTCTTAGCTACAAGCCCACAACCTCGAATAGTTTGTATTTAAATAATATGATTGTGATCTTTAGTGTTAACTAACTGTCCCGGCAAACATTGTTTTGCCATTTAAAGTATTTCTACTTCATCACTAATTGATACAATCTTACCCCCTCTTTTGTTCTCTAAGAGGGGTGAGGGAAACATTTTATACACCTGATGTTAAGTTAGAAAACACAGTTAATAATATGAAGTAAGTCCATTAAAGAAAAAAAAATATATAAAATCTGACCCCCACTATCGTTTACTTGGTCTTAGAGGGGTGGGGAGAAATTTTTTATACACCAGATGTTAAGTTTCATACAAATGACAACTCATAAAATTACGCTCGTGTGAATCAAATTTTGTGAGCTGTCATTTACTATGAAAAGAAATTCTGCCCGGCAGAAATTCTGCCCGGCAGAAATTCTGCTCGGCAGAAATTCTGCCCGGCAGAAATTACGCTCGTTTGGCTTCAGCCTTATAGCAGTAAAATTTTGTTTTTAATGTCACTCTTTTACGCTAGGCTAGGACATTAGAAAATTGGTCACAGGAAGTGATTTACGAACACGTTAAGTATCTGGATACGTATACATAGCCAAGGCAGATAAATTAATTTTATGAGTTAGGCGGTACGTATGTTTACTTTTACTAGGAATCGTCAGTCTTTGAACTCTCACCAGCCAAATAAATTAAGTTGTAAATATGTAGTGGGAGTTCCTCGGTCAATAGCTAGTCAAAGCTCATTCTTTAGTAAGATGCAAGTGTCATTTCCATGGAATTAAAGGATATAAAAACTAAATGCCTGTTTCACCACCTCTTCACCACTTCCTGATATAAGTGCCGAATAGGCTATCCACCACTTAACCTATCAAGCCCCAAGCGGTCGCATGCGACCGAGACAACAATAGAATACAATGGCAATTCCTAGAATCCGCGATCGACGGACTTGACAGATGAAGTATGGAGAATCTGTCAAAAAAGTTGTGGATAGCCTATTCGGCACTTAATCAGGAAGTGGTGAAACAGGTCCTTAGTCTTAATAAAGTTATTAGCTCGGTGGTAACTCTTACTAATCCCGAAGTTAATATAATAAAGTAAGTAAGTAGTTTAAAACAGGATAAAAACAATTTTATATGGCGTCTAATCTTAGGGGCTAGTTAATAGTTTTAAGATTTTATAGTGATTTTATAGTTTCTTCGGCTTTTATCTGCATATTTTATTCTGTACCTTTTATCAATCTCTTGATACCTACTTTGTCAGCGATTATAGTATGTATCTTATTTCTTATTCTACCCTAATATTATGGTGAGTACCTTTTTCTATTCCTACCTAAGTCTTATCAAATCTTATTCACTTTTGAACAGTTCTGATGCAGCCCGAGGGGCGAGGAATTCTGGCAAATAAATAAGCCCTAACTTAATAACTGCCAAAAATATTAATCGAGCATACCGGGAAGGCCGTAAACCAAGTCATTAATATCGCAATGTTGCCGTGGTTGCCGCTTTAGAACTTCCAGGAAAAGTATCTCAAGCGGTATAAGTTATAAGTATAACCCAGACAGTTATAAATTTTTATAAAAACATTCAATACGTTTTTCACCGAAATCGGCGCTGCAAAGAGTATAAAGACGATAAAGACACTTCGAAAAGGTAACAAAAGTTACCACGCCACACACATACAAATTTTTTTACACCTCTATAATGACTCACCGTTGGTAGAGACGTGGTAGAGACCGCACACAGTTGGATTGGGGCCAACAAAAAAAAAACTTACTGTCACAATTATAGCTAGCCTGTTCGCCGAACGATATTATTTTCTGTATCAATTACACAGAAACAGATGGGCCTGAGGCCCGTTAAGGTGGGCAATTTTGAAACATTACGCAAGAGGAAGGATTCATAGAGAAAATGAACTTTAAAGTTATACTTGCTTATAGCTACCCGATAATATTGTTGTTTGGCCATATACTTTGTGCTTGAGAGCCTCCAAGGAAAATCTTCTGACCAAGCAACCAAGAGTTTCAGTTCAGAACCTGTACAGTGTAGGTACACTATACAGGGGTTTCGACTTCCGATTTCCAAAACGAACAAGCAGCCAAAGCAAAAAATATAAAATCACACCAAGCCCGCAGCAAGAATATAATTTATGCTTGACTCTAGCATCAAGCAAACATTGTAAAGTGTAAACGCTAAACGGTCAATATTGATATTCTTGAAGCAAGCTTGTCGCCAAACTGCTTCTTCGTCTCGAAACCACTTTACTCGGTTTTCCTTAATCAAATATGGACTATTCAAAAAAAAATATTCAATTCGAACCAGTAGTTCCTGTGACTGATTAGCGCGTTCAAAGTTCAAACAAACAAACTCTTCAGCTTTATAAATAAAGTATAGATTCTCGTGTCACGGTATTTGTTGCTCTCCAGTCTCCACGACTGAAACTCCAGGATTCTGGATCAATTTCTGTGAAATTTCCTATGCTTATCGCCTTAAAATTAGGCAGGCCTTAAAATTTGACACTATCCATTTTTCATACCCTAAAATTGTTGTTGTGAAATGGACCACATAGCCCACAATCCTCTAACTAATAATAATAACAGTATCTCACTATAGTCAACTCATTAGTCATTTAAGGCGTACTCAAACTGTGTTTAGTGTCAAACCGTGCTTGGGGAATAAATGCAGTCAATTGCTCTAAAGACTGCATTTATACAAATGCTTAACAACGTCCAATTAACTGTGGGCTATGAGATTACAAAATATTATAATGCGTCAAAATAAAAACCCAAAAGCAAAGACAATGGAATTTGTCAGTTGTGAGCTTGTGGAGACATTGTTAAAGTTTAATTAATCACTAACTTTTAAAGTTTATGTACCTACCATCAGAGAAATTGGCTCATAGGCATTTGAACTTTGAACGCGCTAATCTCAGGAGTTCCGGGTCCGATCTGAAAAATTATTTCAGTGTTAGATAGCCTATTTATCGAGGAAGGCTTATAGGCTAAATTTTATCACGCTACTAATAGGAGCGAAGAAATAGAGGAAAGTTTAATAGAGGAAATTGAAAGGGCTTATCTCACGAACTGCTGGCTGGAGCAATTTTTATTTTATTTGGCACAGATAAGAAGTAGACCACGTGAAGGATCATAGGCTATTTTTTTTGGACTAATTTGTCTGTGAAATATCTAATTTACGCAGGCGAAGCCGCGTGGAACGTCTAGTATTATTTGTTACTAATTTACTATTAATAATATGTATTCTGTGGTAGATACTAAATAAAAAAACTAAGACTAAAATTGTTTATCAACATAAGACGGACTGATGCCAATTGCCAACAGTTTGTAAAGCAAAAGGGAAATACGAGCAGTATGTTGTTTATTTTGATCTGTTTGTTTAGAATTATTGCTTGTACAAATTATAATCATTATTAATATTATGTGATGTAGTATAAACAACTTAAGTGCTAGCCAGTAACGAAGTGTGGAATCAAACAGTGGATAAATGTTTAGCAATGCAATACATAGTTAAATCAAAATTCATACGCAGAATTTTTCCAGGTCTCTAACTACGTCAAAAAGTCGTAAGATCATATTTTTAATTTTGAACACGCTCTTTAGCTCAATATAGTCCCTCATGTGCCTATTTTTAATTTTTTATGCAACGTCTATAGGTAATAAAGTTCGTTTAGTTTCTAAAAGCCCTTTCGTTAGTGGCTACAGAGTCCCTTTCGACGTTGGGCCATTTATTATGGATAAACATTAGCCATGATCGTCAGTTAGTCAATATGTCAATATGAAGGCGAAATGCGAATTGCGAAGTTTTCTTTAGCATGCCCAATTGACAGTGACCATGGGCAATCAGACGAATATGCATCTCTAGTAAAACTTCTTTGTATTGTTCTAGTTCTAGTAGAAAAAATCTTATGCACCCTAGTATACACGCTGTGTAACATAGACTTATATATTTAATATTACATCGATTTTACGATACTGTGTAACTTTTTATTAGGATAGTGACCTAGTTACATCTAGTTAGGCATATCAGTACATAATATGACCTCTCGTTCCGTAAACAAAATATCTGATTCATCTCTCTCGGATGTCCGGCTGCGAAGGATTTTGGCAGATCCACAATATGGCGGACGCTGTGACGTCACGTGTGACCTTCACATTATTGTTTACCTATAATAGCGCGCGACTACTCACAAATCTTTATCAATGATAAATCTTGTAAAAAATATGCAATAAATTATGTAATTTTCGTTGTGCACTATTGATATAAAAAAAACATATTATCCACAGCCGAACGTATGACCTCCTCCTTTTTGGAAGTCGGTTAAAAAATGAGTGTCACGTTGCGCGTTCGAGTTGGGGCCACGGCAACGCCACGGCCAAGTCCGTGTAATATGGTGTAATTATGTTTCTTTAAAAGTCATAAAGTTCTAGTATTTAATTACGTGTCGAAATGTGTAATTACATAATTTAGTAATTGTATATCACTAGGATATAGTCAAAAGCAATTTAGTTTTTTTTTTGTAATGTTTATTTTTAAATTTGCAAACCAGGTAGGTACCTACACTTATTATTTAAACTGTGCTTATTTTCGTACCAAGATCGTTTAAAGTGCAAACTATGCATTAAGTTCTTATAAATGTAAACCTGTAGTGTAGGTACATCGTGGTGTAGATTCCACATTTTGGCCTCTTTTATAAACACATAAACTCTTAGTTACAGAGCTACAATAATTATGGAGTTGAAAATTTTTCATAATATTTTTTGGTATTTATTTTATCACAATTTGAGAATACAGGCCATTTTCTGGAGCTATGAAGGGGGTGCTTCTAAGAAAAAAAAAAGTAAATGGTATAATAATCTTTATAATTTATATTTATTCTTTCTTTTGATTTAATATAATACATTTGTATTCAGTATAAAACAATATTCTTTGTTAAAGTCATAGAAATATATTATTTTAGTATAACTGTATCTTTATAAACTTACAAATTATTGTTAACATTCTGAAGAATCATTTTTCGTATAAAAATAATACAAAAGGGGCGCTTTCCGTTTAAACTTTCAATTTACAAACTGGAATAAGCTCCCTTATAAAGTCTATATAACAATTCAACTTGTTAATGGTTTAATATTATAGTGTGTCAAGAAAGTGAAGAAATTAAAAAGTGGCAACATCGTAGTGTCATCCCTTTTTTCTTAGACTGATTTGAAAGGGATGACACTACGATACGTTGTAGTTCTATGACTACGATGTTGCCACTTTTTAATTTCTTCACTTACTTGACGCACTATACTTAATATAACTTACAGAAGACAATGGTACAGAACAACTGCTCAATACGACATTTATGACTTTTATGCCTTTTGTTATCGACAATATTATAATTTTATTATGCATAAGTCTGCATTAGGGCTTTTGAAGAACGGCATCGTCATAATATTCGTACTGCTCATCTAATGGTAACAAAAACAATAAAAAATTTACAAGGCTTTAGTTTACAAAGCGTAGGCACTCGAGATTGCTACCTTATCCTACAAATTAAAACATTCTCACAAATAAATACATCTTGCATACGATCTCGCTGAACATCCGTCAACTACATTTTGCCTTAACATTCATTCGTAACATTTAAATCGGACGGCCTCACGTTACAAGACCTCTAAAGAGCACCGGGTCAAATCAGACAAACAAAAATTGAGAAACACTTTCTCGCATTCGCTCAAGGCAGTCTCACATGCTGTCAAATCAGTCTATCACACAAGCTACATGTAAATAACATAATCCACCAGGCATAAAGCGCCTTTCAGCCATGAAAAGTTAACCTTGTGCAACAAAACGTGATTCGGAACGTCCGACAGCCGAACACATGGCCGCCATTCCGCGAGGGCGGCGCAGGCGGAATTTTAATTAAACAGAACATCCGCTCGTGACTTGCGTGTTGCGACGTTGCCAGCTCTATTGTATTTTACTTCTCTGTCTCTACATTGTAAAATATTGGACTTCCTTTTTCGAAAACATCAGTGGTCTCTGTTGATATATTTGCCAAGTTACATTATGTGTAAATGAGTATTTAAACATAGCTTCGGCTTCAATAATATTATTATAACTTTGTGGGAGTGCAATATTGTTGAAACGGGAAAACCTTAAACCACTGGAGAACTGGCAACACCGGTCAACCTCAGTCTGTCCAGTCTGCAGCATGACGTTGCACGATTATCCTTTCTAGTTTCTACAATAATATAGGTAATGAGAGAACGCAATACTGATACAAGGAAAACTAAAACTGCAACTTACGACATAGAGACTATATCTTGCGGACTAGCTCTAATAAATCCTTCACCAAATGTAGAATCAATTTGTGCATTCAAGTGGAGGTTCCGAAATCACTTGGGCTCAGACAACACATCCTTATCATAACTTCACTTAGTCACTAATTGTTAACTATATAATACACGGTAAAATTAAGATCACAAAACGCTTTGTATGCTGCGTCCGAGCGGGCGCGACTAGCATGGAATGTGGGGGAGCGACGGCGGTGAGCCCTCAAAAGTGGGCGTCGATGTGGCAGCCACCGTTCGCGTGCTCCAGCACCTGCTGCTTCAGCCGGGAGACGTGGTCTTTTAGCTTCACCACCATCTGCGCCAACTCTGCGTTTTCACCTTTTAACAATTTCACTTTTTCTTCTAATTTTGAGATACGTTCCAACTTGCGCCGTCTGCATTTCGACGCGGCAACTCGGTTTCTTTGTCTCTTACGTTCTAACTTTATTCTCTCCTGGGTATCCATGTCGATGGGGGAGAGAGGCGGGGAACTGGCGGCGCTGGGCACCGTCTGAGGTTCGTCTTTGATGACCGAGGCCGGGAAGCGGTCGAGCGGGCGGTCCAAGTCGACGTAAACACGTCGTCCGAGCGGCGCGGGCTCGTTGTGGTGTAACTTGTCCAGCGCCTCGACGAATGGCCTCGCGTACATCTCTTGCTCCTCTGTCGGCGCTACGGCGGGGAACAGAACCGCCCCACCAGGTGTAGGCGTTGCCGTTGTGATCAAACCGTTTTGCATGATGATTTTTTCTAGCTCGGGTGATCCCAGTTTGAGTAGTTGGAGGTCTGGAGAGGACAGAAGGGGTGGTGCAGCACCTCTCGCCCTTTTGCCACCTCTGCCGAAATCCAGGTCCAATGTCAGGGACCTCTTCAGATTATCCACCGGACCGCTTAGAGGGTACTGCTCGTCATAGAAAGTAGTCTCCATCCCGTGGCCGGACTGGCGAACCATGTGTTAGCACCGAATAAGTCGGTATCACTGAACTCACTTCACGTAGAAAACTTTTTCTCTTATCTCAACATACGTCCGCCACTGTCAACGTTCCACTTGTTTCTAAACATTGGAAAGAAACAACCAGTGCTTTTATGTCATGACTCAGATAAGCTATTTTTAGAAATGTCGTGATATTCCCGAGCGCTTATTGGTCGAATATGACGTGATATTTCGTTTTACTCGCTCGCTATTGGCCAATTGGACGACGCGCGAGGCCACAGCGGGCTGTTTACGACTTCGTGCGATTACCGAGAATCGGCTGGCTCGTTTCCATTGTTCGAGCGATAACAAATAAAATTTACAACCTTTGTAAAGGCTTTACTTACAGCGTTATTTACAGTTGCAAATTATTTAGCTAAAAAGATAAAAATGTAGTTATTTTTTTACAATGTTTACGAATTTTAGGACGTACAGTTTATTATTATTATATTATTTACAAAATTAAACCGTGTGTCATATTGTTGTATCTTTCTGTGCATTATAAATTATAATACATTTTAAATGATCGTTTAAAATCCAAAAATATTATGTTACATGTTTTTTTTTGGCTTTGTTTTGTATCAACTATCAAGTAAAAGCTTACCGGCATGCGGCACGGCGCGCCGCGCCGGGTCGGCGCCAGTCGTCAGCTCATACTTCATAGCTCAGACAGCATATTATATGTGGGTCGTTCTATTTTTTCGGTCCCATTTGGCCATTTTCGTAGAATCGTTTTTTTTTAAAGATATTTCGACAAAATTTTGTATTTAGGCTTGTGTACGTATACTTACTCTGATCCCTGAATTGCCTTAGTCTGCTATTTATATTTACGATATCAATAGATGGATGGTAATGATGCAACAGATGGAAATGAAAATCGATAAGATGGAAATTTAAAGGATTGGATGGAAATGAAAAATAGTTATATGGAAGCGAAAAAAAATAAGGAATTTCATGTTAGTTATAAACAGAATACTTGTTATTGTTTTATTTTTATGAGTAATGAGATCAGTATTTCAATTTAAGTCTCATCTACTAAAAATAAACCAAAATATAAGAATTTTGTTAAAAAGTAAGAAACAAGTCAGACATTATTATTTTATTTAAAAAATGCAAGCAATCTTTACTTCTACTATATAATCGTATACAATCAACATTCCATGTACTTTACCTATCTAGTAACTTACTAGATTTTTTAAGAAAACAATATTTTAGGAAATAGTCTCACAAATCGCAGTTCTATGCAATTTTGCGCCTACAAGTTTAGTGAACTTTAGTAAACTCTTGAAAATAATATCTCAATTTGTTACACACCACTTTATACATTAACAAGCATTAGATATAGTGATGCTTAGCAACAAAAATATGTATAATGTCCCAGTAACTAATAAAGTCTTAAATTCTTAAAAAACATTTTAAAATCTCAAATATTAAGTTTAATCACTTAATTATAAAGTACTAGCTAGACTAGTACTACGAAGATAGGTACTTATTAAAAGGAAAATATACCGGGTTATCCGTGTGTGACGTGAATTTGAAAATAATCACATTTAGTTTCATTTTGAGATGAACATGAATAATACTATTCGAAGATATATTTTCCATATTTATTTGTCAGTAATTTGTGCTAGTCGGTTCATTGAAGGCTCCAGAAGCATTTCTTTGACAGGGCGTAAATCTACAATATCTATATAGAGTTACACAATCCACAAGCTAGGTAAAAATCTTTGTTTTGAACGACAGTGACTTCTCCTAAGTAAATATTGTCTCAGACGTAATTAATCCCCCCTTTTCTATCTAATAGTAGATAACAGTGATGAGACAGACAACTAACCCCCAAAATAGAACCGTTCAAGTGAACCAACTGATGATGAAGCAATCCATTCTCTGTTTTTTTAGATTACCGGTAATTTGGTACAAAATGACTCGCAGCAAGAAATATTAAAAATGTAATGTAATATATAGATAGAATTTGGACAAAATCTGTTATAAAAATACTAAATAATACCAAAACATCGGAAAATTGGTTAAAAAATCGGAAGAAATGGATGGAAATGAAGTGGATGGAAATGAAGTTTTGGCATTTAATTTAAATTTTTGTTGCATTCTTGTATTTTTCAAAAGCCATGCGACATATCTTTAGAAGGTATTTCAATAGCCTTTATCATAATGTATTATAAAAATCACTAGTAACAAAAGTCATTTAAATAGGCAACGAATGGTAATGAAGGCTTACCCGTGACAAAACGAGAAATTGCAACTAAAAATTAAATTTTCTCCGAGAAGCAATGCGCACATCTTATCTCGCCTATAATGTATGGCAGACATGGGCATGGTGGTTGCGAAACATGTTTGCACATTGATCTACAGATGCAGATTTGGTCAATAACATAAAAACCATTTGCTTGAAAAGAAATGAATTATTTCGCGTGACAAAATTAAAACCTGCGTTCTCTCAATGTTGCAGATACCCCAGTTCATTCTTATGTTTAAAAAGGTCAATATGAGTTTTTAAGCTAATGTTCCAGTAAAAAACATAACAAGATTTATTACGAAAACTCCTAGAAAATTGTGTCTAAGCTAAGAAATCTGGGAGTGTACAGTCGAGGGAAATGAAATTTTGGCTATTTGATGATAAATATCTTTTTGATTATTTATCGTACGGAAATACACAATACGTGGCAAAGTAGAACACTATAGACTTAACATTTTAAAAGTATTTGATCGAAAGAAATCATTTCGTAAATATCAAATTTTGATCTTGAAAGCAAATGGGACCGAAAAAATAGAACGACCCATGTATAATAATATTATTCTATTTCGTTTATTACATTTTATATCAAACATTTATTTTACTTACTTTTCTTGTCTACAGCTAAGTTATTTTAAAAATACGACATTATATACAATGCGCTTTAAATTAAAAGGGGTTTTCATTGTAATAAAATTATGTAACAAAATAATAAGTATATTAATATCGTATATTATATTAAATTAATATAATGGAAACGTGCTTTATAGCGGCGGCGGAGGCGGGGTAGCCGCGCCGCGCTGCAAGAAAATATATGCGGGCGGCGCGCGGGGGGGAACAAATGTACTGGTGCGACAGAGAGAGAAATATGGCCGTCTCGCTCGCACCACAGATTAAGCTAGAAGGAAAATAAAGTGCACAGGCTACAAAAGTCTTAAATATACGGGCGGCGGGCCTCACTTTTAATTAATGACTTGGCCCCTGCTTGGCCCATGTTTCAACAATTGTTGAATATTTTTGATCATTTCGTGTTATTTCGCTTTGTTATCGCCCACCGTGTAATAAATAATCTGGCGTAACAACGTTCGGTACACTGCTACTGGCACAGAATAAATAATAGTACTCCGTACTACTGGGTTTGATGGCAGATTACAGTGCGTTGTTTTGCAAATCCGCATTTCAGTAGTACTAGGCAAATAAACACCATTTTCCAACGCCAATACTTATAAAAAACTGCTGGAACCCAGATAAACCCTGCGAGGTTTTCGTGGTACGGCTCATTTGTACTGGGCAGTACACCTTAATTCAATGATATTACTTACCTATAAGTATATGAAAAACGCACATAATTATTTTGTAATAGATTAATATAAAAAATGGGACAAGTGCGAGTCGAACTCGCGCACAAAGGGTTCCGTACCATCATAGAGCAAAATATAAGGACCAAAAATTGTTTTTTTTTTGTATGGGAGCCCCAGCTCTTAAATTTTTATTGTATTAAAATTGTATTATTAATTATTAAAGTACACATAAAGTAAGTTTCACCAAACCTTCAAATTCAATTAAGTAATTGAAGGTTTGGTGAAAATTTCAAGTGCCTACCTGTAACAGGCAGGCACTTGAAATTTTCACAAAACCTTGCCATGGCCAAAGGCCAAATAAATCACGTTTGTTGTATTAATCCCCTTAGATATTTAATTTATTTTATTTTTAGTATTTGTTGTTACCTAGATAGCGGCAACACAAATACACATCTGTGAAAATTTTAGAAGTCTAACTATAGCATAGCGGTTCTTGAGATACAGCCTAGAGACAGACGGACATACAACAAAGTCTCAGTAATAGGGTCCTGTTTGTACCCTTTGGGTACGGAACCCTAAAAAGGGAGTGAGACGTGACTCGTGAGTCGTCACCAAAACCATACCTAATGCTATTTGCAGTTTATCAAAATTATTCTCTTGAAAACATTAATTTCTTAACTTTAATAATTATTATAGCTGTTCATACGTCTACTTCATAGTTTCTAAAAAAGTGTCTTGGCGTACGCACTGCCGTGGCCCCGGATAATAATTAATAACGTCAGTCGTCAAATGAACGAAATAATTATTTGGCAATTTTGTTTATTTAACTTTTTAAATAAACAAATTAATAAGTTTATTACATAATATTAATTAATAAAATAATGACGATTAAAAATTACCTAGTTACATATAGATTTTATTTTAGTTTCAATAAGCTTTTTATTTAGGTATATTATTTAGATATTGCTTCTAAAATCTGAAGGGATGGAACTTGGGAGTTTTAAAAGTACTTACATTTTTTGGGTTAGTATTAACAACGCTATGCATTTTAGCGTCGAATAAGTATCAAAAAATCTCTATTTATTTCAATTAATAAAATTAAATATCGAAGCTTTGTCCACATTGTGCCTTTTTAGGCACTAGGCATTAGGTAATCACAATTTTATACAACGATAAACTAGTTTTGTATTTTTTTATTTGAAATAAACGAATATAAAAAAAAAAAAATTATACAATTTGCTAGCGTCACAAATATCACAATTCACAAATACGTACCTCTAGCTCTGTCAATTGCATTTCTAGTTTCTACTCACACGAGGCGTGGGCAGACGGAGTCGCGCGTGACCTATAGCATCGCTAGTGCTAAAACACGCTGTCTAGACGAGACGGTTTTTAGGTCACCCTAAACGTTTTTTGAGGACGGCTAATAAATTAAACGATTAATCAACATTTAGCAATAACACGACATGTAGGCCATGTAGCCAATGCTAGAGTAGGAATTGAGATCCAAAATCTAACAAAGGGTAACGATCTAATTTTAACAATTAGGTATTAGGGGACGTCCACAAATTACGTGAGGTGTTTAGGGGGGGGAGGGGGTCGAGTCAAATCTCATCTAATCTCTTAAAAAATCTTACGTAATTTTTTTCTCAACAAAATAATGCTATTTTCGTCCATTTATTCCAGGTTGTAGGTACGTATGCTTTTAAGAATTTATCGTAAAAGAAATTGTTTACAAATTCATTCGAAAGAAAATCTACTGACTGCCAACCACCAATATAATTATTTATTTTATCCACCCGTACAAGTTTTTACGCAACATTTCGTAACGTTTAAAAATAATACTTATAATAATAGATTATAATATAAGCCCTTTTCTCATACTAATATTGAATTAATTTTAACAATCCAACGCGTTTACGTAAGAAACCTACATTTTGAAAAATCTCACGTGAGATTTTGGGGGGGGAGAGGGGGTTGAATAAAATCTCACGAAATTTCACCAAGGGGGGAGGGGGGGTCAAAAAATTCAAAAAAAACACCTCACGTAATTTGTGGACGCCCCCTTAAGTTCAACTTTTAAAATTACTGAAGGGCAGAATATACAGGGTGTAACATAACTAAGGCCCACTTGCGCAGATCTGAGTTAAAGTTAACTCTGAGTTAAACATCATCAATGTTTAACTCAAAGTTAACATTTAACCCAGATCTACGCATGTCCGCCTAAAAATGATAATTAATGATAATACTTTAGGCTAATAGTATATTTATAATACTATTAGTATTATCATAATTTGTCATTTTTAGTATAGGGTGTGTAATGTGTATATTATGTCTCTTATATTAAGAGTTCAGTCATCATTCATCAGTGTGAAAGTAGCAGCCTCAGTAGCAGCGCATTTTTTTTTTGTAATTTGTACACATTGCATTGGCAATTATTATATTTTCAGAGCTGTACTTTCACAGCGAGCTCTATAAAATAAAAAAATAAATAAAATACGTTTATTTCAGGCTTTTTAACCCATATTTTGTTAGTAAACAATAAACCTAAAAACTATGTTAGTAATATGTAGTTACAAAAAATAAATTAGTTTAAGTATTTGCCACCTTTTGGCGCTCCGGGCGGCGGGCACATCGCCGATTTTACGAGCCCTTGAATTAAATATCATGAGCTCGCTTTTCTTTACATTATTTATGCGATCTGGCGTAACTTTCACACACACTTATAATTTTTCTGAGGGCGGCTATTGATGGGCTGAGCAACACCATAATATCATCGGCGTAACTGATGCTGTTAATACAGAGACCATCAATAAAATAGCCTACTCTGGTGTCGCTCAGCTCAGCAATCAGCCTGTCCGTGTAAAAATTGAAGAGCGAAGGAGACGTTATCTCCCCTTGCCTCACTCCACACTCCAACCTGTATTCGTCGGAGAGTTCTAAGAGCCATTTGACCTGGTTGGTTTGGTGGCCGTACCAATAGTTTAAGAATATTAATTACCTTGCCCGGCACACCTGCCTGCCTCCTTAAGTTTTTGCCATAAGATATCGTACCTAACCGGGTCAAATGCCTTGGAGAGGTCCAGAAATGCTGCATACACAGGCGTGCTCATATCGGTGTAGTACTTGACAGTCTGCTTGAGAGACATAATGGCACATTCTGTTGAGAGTCCAGGGGGGCTATTACGAGCTCTTATATCCAGCCAGTTTACAGGCCGTTGCATAGACACGGCCTGTAAACTGGCTGGAAACTGGCTGGATATAAGAGGTCGTAATAGCCCCCCAGGTCTAAAGCCGAACTGTGCGTCATTTAAAGTTATATATTTCTTAACTTATAGTTATTCTTCATATATTTTATATACATATTTCTATATAGAAGCCAATACACTCCATAAAATATTATCATATTTTATCAGTTTTATTACATCCAGATTCCAGTATAAGCTATGGTCACAGAATATATAATAGTACCTATGGAATAAGTCTGTAGTAAGCTGCATGAAAAATTAAATTAGTGGTTATTATATAAAATATTACGAGTACAGTATTTTCGGTCTGCGATTATTATGTGTATCTGATTTATATAGGAAACTCTCAATTCTCAAACAATGAACGGTCTTCATTTTTCAGAATCAAAAGCGATATCTAGTGGTGAGTTATTTACTTATCACAAGAAGCGCCATCTGTTGTTGAGCAGACTAAACAATAATTTATAATGCAGCTCAGTTTTAATCCTGTTTTCCATCGAACTTTCTTGATAAAATTCATGTTATTGGTCGTCATAATATTTATTAAACTACAAAGTATATTGTAGCAAATCTTAATAAATTATTATTCTTTAGGATAATAATATTTGAAGAAAATAATTTGATAAGCAACATCTAGCGGCATCTATCGGCAAGCTACCTAACTAAATAAATGGTGCGTGGTTTGTTTTTAAAAAATAATAATAGGTAATAATAATAATAATAATCTATGGACGCTTCACACCACGTCAGTCTGGCCCCATGCTAAGTACCTGAAGGACTTGTGTTACAGGTACCAGACAACGGAAATATATTTAATACTTTTATACTATACATAATATATTTAAGATTTTTATTATATGATAAATATATTTAATACACATCCATGACCCAGGAACTTTGAAAACTTTTTGTTCCGTCGGCGGGATTCGAACCCGCGACCTCCGGCTTAAGCTACCAACGTGCTATCCACTGAGCCACAGAGGTCGTCGAAAAAAACAATAGAACCACGTCGTTTTACAAAACAGCCGTCAATTTGAAGAAATTATTGAAACAAACACAACATCTGTGTATAAAATAATTTTATTTACAACTTAATTTTAGTTTTTAATTTAAGAACAACTCCATTTTATTCAGATAATTGATAATTTACCAACGTAACACATCACTTTTTTACAACTAAGTTTTTCACTTTTTTGTCTACTGAAGACACTTTATACTATATTACTTTCCGAGTTTGATCCTCTTGAATAATTTGAGTTTAATACACTTTGTTCACTTCAGAAATCAGAATCTTTGACTGTATGTACAGTTCACACACCTGTTACCACATCATCGAAGAAAAATTCTTTTTGTGTATGCCTCCCCGTTTGGGAGTTGCTAGCGTCAGAGTGAAGGTGCAACTGTTCAGTTACCAGTATACTGATTGCCTTGCAGTGCTAGGCACGGGTGGTAATTATATTCACTTGATGTCATTCACTTGACAGTAACGGAGATCACTCGGACGTCATCGTAGGGTTTGTCAGTCTTAGGGTTTGTCTTGACGCTGCCGATATTCTGTACCACCTCCATGCCGCGGACCACGCGACCGAACACCGTGTGCTTGTTGTCTAACCACGGCTGTAACGAGACAATTGTGTTAAAACCTCACTAAAGTAATGGAATGAGTCATTTTTTATCTTATAATTTAAATTTTAAACTAACCTATAATAATTATTACTAAATTACATAAAATTCAGTTTTTTTTATTTCAAATAATTTTCTCGGCCCTCAAGCCTATATTTGTGCAAAAACGGCAGTTTTTAACAGTTACTTACCTGCTTCTTTCACTCATGCCTTCATTATTATGGTGAAAAGACAAAACCAAAGATGTGATTTGCATTGAGTTATGTTTCAATATGAAATTGTTTTAATGGTCTTATGGTTTTCCCTTATACTTATTTGCTGTGTACATATTTTTATTGGTAGGGCAAATGTTTTACTCACAGTTGGCGCCAGTGTGATGAAGAACTGGCTGCCGTTGGTGTCGGGGCCGGCGTTGGCCATGCTGACGGTGTAGGGGCGGTCGTGTTTGAGGTGCGCACGGAACTCGTCCGCAAACTCCCCGCCCCATAGGCTCGCACCGCCCGTGCCCGTGCCCGTGGGGTCGCCAGTCTGTAAGAAAATGTATGCATATTCAATATTGTTACAAATACGATATAAATACAGTCAAAACCGTTTATGGCGACATCGTTTAGAACGTCATACCAGTTAAATTAACCAAAATCAAAGGTCCCGGCTGAATGCGATATGACCACCTGTCACTGGTAATTACAACTATCGGTTTTTACGACTAAATATGAGTAGTCCCTTCGATGTCATTATAACAGATTTTGACTGTACTATAATAGTACAGTCAAAATCTGTTATAAATAATTTATGTGTGATGTTTGGCGATGAAGATTCTTTGCTTCTCTCTGATGGCATACAGAGACTACACTAGACGTTGACTTGACTATAATTCTTGATATAAAAATAGTGAATCAAGTCAATAAGAAATTATCCCTTAGGCCTTACTCCTTAGGTCATGTCATTTGATCAGTACGGACCATAATATACATAGCGGAATAGAGAAACAAAGGTCTGAGCAAGCGAGATGTCACTATCACTAACACTGCGTGGAAAAAAGAGATTTGTGATGTAACATGACAGGAGCACTCTTTTTTTGACGTCCAGTCGGCACGTATCGGCACGTTGACAATTTAATCTCATAGAATTCATGTTCAATCATGCTTGTGTAAGTGTATACGTATAAAGTACACATATTTTACACACAGATGAAAACCAATTTCGGTTTCGTTTGACAGCTCGAGATTGTTGCTCTACTCCGCTAGGTATATTAACTTTATGATACGGACATGTTATTGGTCAGTTTTGACACATCTTTGTGACGTCACACTTTTAAAGTCTGTAAAGTAATCATAAATACCGATAATTTCGCCATGTTCCTTATACGTTGCTCGCCTCACGTTACAGTACCTGTATCATGAACCCGCGGATCACGCGATGGAACACGTGTCCGTTGTAGTATCCGGCGCGCGCGAGGCCGCAGAAGTTCTCGGCGGCGCGTGGGACGTCGGCGCCGAAAAGCCGGATGTGGATGTCGCCCATCGACGTATGGAGGACCGCCGACTCGTATGTGCGGGATACACCTGGGGATGTGGTAGTATGAGTGGAGTATTCAAGATACACCAGGAATATTTTTTTTAATAGAACACTCGTGTTATTAAGACTGCCTTCACATGAGCCGCGCGGCTGTTGCACTGCAATTTTTAGTATAGAAGTAGCGCTGCTACCGACTGGCGACTTAATGTGAAGGCACTTTTAGATGCTTCATGCATAGAGCTCAACAAGGCTTTAAATGAACGTGGCGAAAAAATGAACTAACGCTACCATCATACAAAAACGTCATTTTTGACAGTTCTCCTTTACCAGCAGCGCCCCCGCCAACGTTCATTTAATAATAATAATAATATCTATGGACGCTTCACACCACGTCAGTCTGGCCCCATGCTAAGTACCTGAAGGGATTGTGTTACGGGTACCCAACAAATATTTCATTTAAAGCCTTGTCGCACTTTACAATCAGATGACATATTGTCAGAACTCAGATTGTTATCCTTCTCATATTTTAGCACTACAAGGATCTTTTGGCAAATAGCCAAAACAGAACTAATAACTATCGCCGTAAAATTGTGCCTCTAGTTTCTTGAACCAACACCTTTCTGTAAATAATATTCGAGTATGTCGCATGCGGTCAAAATCAGTATCACAATTATTACGCTATTCAAAAGATCTGCTGAGATGCTGAGATGCTCAAAAGATCCTTGTATCAATATAATTTTTTATCGATTTTGTTCAATATTTCCGACTACTGCTCCGAACTTACCTTGGCCCTCCGTAGCGGATATAATATCCTCCTTAGACGGTTTCTCGTTGAATATGTCACGGTCAGCATCAGGACTCTTCACATCATCGGGGCTGCGACGGGAGAACATGTAGAAGCGGTTCTTGCGGTACGCGGTACAGAATAACGTCGGGTCAGTTTTGACCAACAGGAGCGAGGGGTTTTCTGACCCCTCCATTTCAAGGGTGGACGCGACTTTGGATTGGTTCGTGCGACCCTGGAAAGTGTGATGACTAATGAGAAAAAAATTAATTTTTAAGAACTCGTTTAAATTTTTACTTTGGGGTAGTGAGTACTGTGCAGTACTTACGTAGTGAACACATAAACAGCTTGTTTAAACTGTTATACGCACTGATCTCTATTATACAAGTACGCTGGATTGCTGATACAGACCTGCTTTTTGTGCCATTATTCGGGTAGAGAACTAAATTTGACGTAACCACAACCAATAACAACAGTTGTCATCACTAGTATTAGTTCCAAATACTCTCACTACTGCTATCAGCGCCAATATGGCGGCTTTCAAACGTCATTTTTATTTAGTTCTCTACCCGAATAATAGGCGCTGATTCCGCTTTAAATAGGCACAAAAAATAGCTGTCATTTCAAAGGTCATTACAAAGCTATCCAGTGTACTTGTATTAGTAGAGATCAGTGGTTATACGACATTGTGATAGTGTCTATCTACCTTTGATTATTCTATAATTTGGAGCATTGGTAACTTTTTGTTTTATTTTTGCTATTATATTTTTTAACAGAAAAGATAAAACAAAAAGTTACCAAGAAAGATTTTTTGGCAAAAAAAACTTCTTTTTTGGGCTAAAAATTAAAATAAAAGTTTCTTAAAAAAAAAAAGTCCAAACCTGGAAGAGTGCCAGCTGCAGCGGCCTCAAGTTCTCCGGCTTACCGAGCATCGCGACGCAGCGGTTTGTCGTGATGTTGACGAGCTTCACGCCGAGCATCGTCGCGTACGCCACGAAGTGACCGCTCGCGTCGAACACGATGTTCGCCAGTTGCGCCGCCTCCGACTTCTCTAACTCGCGCTCCGCCGCCATACTGGAAAATATTCATGTTTACTTGCTAATTGCTTATTACGTATTCTTTAATTTGTTAGATAATAATTTGTTAAATAATTTCTATAAGAGAATGTATATTATAATGCTTTCTATAAGAGAGAGAGAGAGATAGACAGAGAACCTCGCGAACGCAAAAATTGTCGTTACAAAGAGCAGTTTTTGTAAAAACAGCTTAAGAGCCCGGGCTACCCTCGAAATTCTCATACAAACGGAATACCAAAATCATTTTCTCATACGAAAATGTTTAACATGTTTGAGTTATTTTTCAGCTTAAAATAGTAATTACCTAGGGTCCTAGCCAAAAATTTACTACAAAATATTTATACACTAAAAAATATAAGCGATTACATTTCATGCATTTTGACGCCATTAACGACATACTTTCCGCACACTTGTTTTGTATTAAAAACTCATCGAATCGTTACGTATTTTTTCTGGGACCTTAGCTTATATTGTGTAGTTACAGAATGTCTTCAAAATAATGGCAATATAATAAATTTTCATTCATCATTTTTGGTATTCGTGAACGCGGCGCAATTTCTCTATAATTTCCAACCTGGTATAGTGCCGATCCGCTCGCACGACAGAGCGCGGCGGCGGGAAGCGCGGGCGGCGGGGTGGGGTAACCGGTACACGTGATGTGTGTGTATTCAAGTACAATAATAATTATTCTATCAAGCCCCAAGCGGTCGCATGCGACCGCGCGCGCGATAACAGTAGATTTCCAAGAATCCGCGATCGAGAGAATATTATTATTGTTGTTGTTTTGCATATTAATTATTATAATGTTGTTTTGATAGTTTTTTGTGATACTTGAAGATAATTGCTTGAACAAAATAATAATGGATAAGTAATAATGGATACCGAAAGATGGGAATTGGGGTTTGGGATGTATCACACAGTAAGTATATTATAATTTAAATTATATTTTTTTATGAAATAAGGGGGCAAACGAGCAAACGGGTCACCTGATGGAAAGCAACTTCCGTCGCCCATGGACACTCGCAGCATAAGAAGAGCTGCAGGTGCGTTGCGTAATAGGGGAGGGTAGGGATGGGAAGGGAATAGGGGTGGGTAGGGAAGGGAAGGGAATAGGGGAGGGTAGGGAAGGGAATAAGGGAGGGTAGGGAAGGGAATAGGGTAGGGGATTGGACTTCCGGTAAACTCACTCACTCGGCGAAACACAGCGCAAGCGCTGTTTCACGCCGGTTTTCTGTGAGGACGTGGTATTTCTCCGGTCGAGCCGGCCCATTCGTGCCGAAGCATGGCTCTCCCACGTCTCATATCATAATATTATGAATTTTCTTATCTGGAGTATTTTGAAAATAACGATCAGGAATAGCGATGGGGTATTTTTCTACTATAAATTAGAAGGCCGACATAATAATATTACATTATGAGACTTCTCCTAAATCCTAACTGTAAAATGTTTACTAATTTAAATAAATACTAATACTAGCTGTCGCGGTAAACGTTGCTTTGCCATAATACAGTGTGTAACAAAAATAAGTGATAATACTTTAGGGTGTGTACATGTTCCTTGTAGTGAGTTCACTGTGAAAGTAGCAGCGCTGAAAGAAAAAAAAATTTCACTTTTGTATGGGCAAGGAACGTCGCGAGTTTCCCCATACAAAAGGGAAAAAAATTTTGGTCTTTCAGCGCTGCTACTTTCACAGTGAACTCACTACAAGGAACACGTACACACCCTAAAGTATTATCACTTATTTTTGTTACACCCTTTTTAGGGTTCCGTAGCCAAAATGGCAAAAAAGGAACCCTTATAGATTCGTCATGTCTGTCTGTCTGTCTGTCTGTCTGTCTGTCTGTCTGTCTGTCTGTCCGTCCGTCCGTATGTCACAGCCACTTTTCTCCGAAACTATTAGAGCTATACTATTGAAACTTGGTAAGTAGATGTAGTCTGTGAACCGCATTAAGATTTTGATGCAAAAATGGAAAAAATATTAAAAATTTTAGGGGTCCCCATAGGTACAACTGAAACAAAAAAAAATTTTTTTCATCTAACCTATGCGTGTGGGGTATCTATGGATAGGTCTCCAAAAATCATATTATTGAGGTTTCTCATATCATTTTTTTCTAACCTGAATAGTTTGCGAGAGAGACTCTTCCAAAGTGGAAAAATGTGTGTCCCCCCCCTCTAATTTCTAAAGTAGAGGCATGATAATTCTAAAAAAAATATATGATGTAGATTACTATAAAAACTACCAACGAAAATTGGTTTGAAAGGGATCTAGCCAGTAGTTTTTTTTATACGTCATAAATAGTAAACCTTAATCTAAATTTCATTAAATCGACTGAAATATAAAAATAAATCAAAAATATTATAATTTCATAAAAATGAACCTTATTGCTGCTGCGGAACCCTCCATGAGCGAGTCCAACTCGCACTTGGCCGCTTTTTAAATTATAAAGTATTTCGCCCATATTATTTTATTGAGGTGACTAAATAAGTACCTATGTTACCATGGCAACGTCCATCGCTATCCCGTCGCACAAACAATGGTCGCCGCCAGTCTCGAGTTGTAATAATTTACATACTATTATATATTCAACAATTAATGCACTTATCAATATAAAAAGTACCCAGTAGTAGATTCTCAGACCTACTGAATGTGCGTATAAAATTTGGTAAAAATCAATAAAGCCGTTTCGGAGGAGTACGTAACTAACATTGTGACACGAGAATTTTATATATATACCTATAAGATGTACTAAAATATATTATAATGCGAAAGTTTGTCTGTCTGTACTCTGTTATCTTTTCACGCTAGAATGGCTGAATCAACGATATCTAAATACTGAATCGTTTGAGATGAAAGGTACTCCGTACTAAGATACTTTGAGGAAAGGATATAGGTAAAGGTTACAATATTATTTTTTGTTGCGAGAAAATGTACGGTCTCCACAATTCCCCTTCATTTAGTCTTCTATATATAAATAAAAAAAAGATACTTAATAAATTACAATATTATACATATTATGTATAATTAATTTCGTTAGTCTCGCTAAAACTCGAGAACTCCTAAACAGACTTGCTAATTTCTGTCTTGAAATAATTATATATAGCAGAAAATTCGCGCACATTGTGACTGAATGCCGATGCATTCCGTCACAACTCACAATGTGCCCGAATTTTCTCGTAAAATCTCGTCGGGCCGCATTTTTAAAGTTTTATAACCTATCGCGTATGCGCTCTAAACTTGCATGAAAAAACCGGCCAAGTGCGAGTTGGACTCGCCCATGAAGGGTTCCGCAGCAGCAATAAGGTTTATTTTTATGAAATTAAAAAGTTTTTTTATTTATTTTTATATTTCAGTCGATTTAATGAAATTTAGATTAAGGTTTACCATTTATGACGTATAAAAAAACTACTGGCTAGATCTCGTTCAAACCAATTTTCGTTGGTAGTTTTTATAGTAATCTACATCATATATTTTTGTTAGAATTATCATGCCCCTACTTTAGAAATTAGAGGGGGGGGGGACACACATTTTACCACTTTGGAAGAGTCTCACTCGCAAACTATACAGGTTAGAAAAAAATGATATGAGAAACCTCAATATGATTTTTGGAGACTTATCCATAGATACCCCACACGCATAGGTTAGATGAAAAAAAAATTTTTTTGTTTCAGTTGTACCTATGGGGACCCCTAAAATTTTTAATACTTTTTTAATTTTTGCATCAAAATCTTAATGCGGTTCATAGATTACATCTACTTATCAAGTTTCAATAGTATAGCTCTAATAGTTTCGGAGAAAAGTGGCTGTGACATACGGACGGACGGACAGACAGACAGACAGACAGACATGACGAATCTATAAGGGTTCCTTTTTTGCCATTTTGGCTACGGAACCCTAAAAAAATACGTCAGACATGTATGAAAAAACAGACAGACAGACAGACAGACACTTTTTCGCATTTATAATATTAGCCTTCCTCGATAAACGGACTATCTAACACTGAAAGATTTTTTTCAAATCGGACCAGCCATGAGCTCTTATAGCAGTATTTTTAATATTACTTTCAGATTTCGCACAAACAAAAAACATAGCTATGATTATATAAATAGAGATCATGTTTGTTTATGCGAAAAGTACCTAATATTAAAGAAATCTATATAATATAATATAATATATTATGTATATAAAACTCAAAGGTGACTGACTGACATGGTGATCTATCAACGCACAGCCCAAACCACTGGACGGATCGGGCTGAAATTTGGCATGCAGGTAGATGTTATGACGTAGGTATCCGCTAAGAAAGGATTTTGATAAATTCTAACCCCAAGGGGTTCAAATAGGGGATGAAAATTTGTATATAATAATACTTCTTGACGCGAGCGAAGCCGCGGGCAAAAGCTCGTAAGTCGTACTGCTATAAGAGCTCATGGTAAGAGGGCAGTAGTTCCTAAGATTAGCGCGTTTAAACAAACAAACAACCGCTTTATCATATTATATAATATATAATGCTATACACCAGATGTTAAGTTGGAAAACACAGTTAATAATAATATGAAGTAAGTCCACTAAAGAAAAAAGTTGGATACAAAATCTGACCCCCTCTTTGGTCCCCAGAGAGGGTGGGGGGGGGGGGGGGATTATTTTTATACACCAGATGTTGAATTGGAAGAAGACAAATATGTCTGTGAAAACCGTATGCAAATCGGATCAGTACTTTTCGTGTTAAACGCCCCGCCTTGGTGACGCCCACTATCGTAATATTTTAATTTCACCATAATTTCAAAACTAAACGTCCGATTTTAATCATTCAAAGACCAAGTATTATCTACATAAACTGTACTTAGTGATGAAATAATTTATTTTGATAAGGATTAATAGCATAAGTAAAATAAACGCCTTCAAATGGAGTCAAAAAAAAATTCAAGATTTTTAAATAAAAAAATGGTTATTGTGCCTAACTCGACATAGATAGGTATAGTGTGTCGCGGACTTTTTTGTAGATATTTATAAGATCTACAATTACTTACAACATTTTATGGTTCTATCTTTTATAGTTTAGGCAGCGTACGCAAAATAAGTAACTTTTCTGGTTGATTTTTTACTCCTTGCGTCCGAAAAACCCAAATATCTTACGGAACCCTATTTTTTTCCAAAGTAAAATTTAGCCTATGTTCAGCAGAAATAATGTAGGATTCCAATGTCTTGAAAAAACATTATGTTTCCAAAGGAAGCTAAGTACAAGAATATTTTTCTAATTCCGCGCGAGCCCGTGTTGAATGACCTCGCACGCACACAGCTGCTGTATACTCAATAAAATTACTCTGAATGGTGCCGTGCGGAGTCGAGCGTGAGGTGCACGCGGGGCGCGGGGTACCTCGCAATAGAGACAGCGATATGTATAAAACTTGTGGCGCTAGTGTCGAGCTTGATTTGAGCGGCCGGGTTACCCGCGCCCTTAATTAAGTAGCTCACTTATTTTTAGGACAAAATTATAGTATGCACAGCTGAAAATACATAGAACTCTTATTTTGGAAGTTAAAGAGCACAAAAACATTCAAAAAGAGAAACTGAAAAACAAAAAATCCAGGGTTATACTTTGTTGCAAAGAACATGTGAAAGTATTTTACAGGGTCCATAGACTTTATAAATAGATCCAAATGGTAATCATCCTTCAGTTTAGGAGAACCGGCTCACCGTCGTCCAAACTCCATGTTGGGCAGCTGCTGCGTGTGCGCGTGCAGCTCCGTGAACCGCTTGAGGCTCTCGTCCAGCACCTTGTACAGCTTGCCCGACTGGAAGTGGAACACTCGCACCTGGACAATGCATAACATTATATGTAAGCAGTAAGCCAATCTTTTCTAATAATAATAATAAAATATATATGGACGCTTCGCACCACGTCAGTCTGGCCCCGTGCTACGTACCTGAAGGACTTGTTATTATTATTATTATAGGTAATCAGGCAAGCAGTTGATACAACTGATGTTGCCTGTATCAGGTTATTCTCTGTGCATTTTAACAGTGAATTTTTCAAATATCTGTCAAGTCTGTTCTTGAAATTATTAACATTCTGGGCTGCTATAACATCCTCTGGCAAGCTTGTGTTATGACTTACGGGTACCAGACAGTGGAAATTATATTTAATACTTTTATACTATACATATATTTAAGATTTTTATTTTATGATACACATATTTAATACACATCCATGACCCAGGGACTTTTGAAAACTTTTTGTTCCGTCAGCGGGATTCGAACCTGCGACCCCTGGCTTGAGCTACCAACAGCCACAGAGGTCGTCAACTTTTTATTTGCCTGGGATGTTGAACATAAAAGTGTGTGGGAAAAGATACAGAGGATATTTTATCGTGGTAATATTATATACCATACATTTTGCCATATTTGCCTAAATGAATGGTTCCCGCACAATACACAAATTTCTTCGTAATGGAGTTGCAGGCAATAAACTAAATATTGGCCGGAATAGCATGCTCACAAATCGCAATACGAAACCATCAATAATTAGAGCAGGTTAAAATATACAAGTCTCTGCTTATTATTATTTCGGAAATAATGCGATAACAGAATTTTGATTTATTTTATTACTCTTACCTGTCTATCCAAAGCTATCGACGCCATTTTCTTGCCGTCCGGCGAGAAATCGAGTGCAGTTGGGTAGGTCTTGTGCTTGACAAACTCAAACAAATCTGTGTCGAGTTTTGATTCAAATTTCACATTCCTTGGAAACTGGTATTCGTGTTTAGGTCCCGTCCAGTATTCGACTATGCCGGCCTTGTCTACAGACACTGCTGCTTCGAAGACTGGGTTGTATTTTATAGTTACTACTTCTTTGTGGTGTAACTCAAGGGTATGTAATGGCGTACCCGAAGCTTGCGTGCCATCAAATATGTGGATTTTGTTGGAGCCTTTTTCTGACCTAGAAATTTAAAAATACTTCAGCAATTTCTTAGTAAAACATAAAGTGAATGATGGAGTGTTTAATAGACCTTTAACTGGCAAAAAATTTGGAGTTGTTTCTTTTTGGTCTTTAAAGAAAAAAAAACATGAAAATAGCAAAAGATATGCATATTACTCACACAGCCAATGCTGATATAGGATCCCCAGCTGAATGCACCCATTCTGTACAATACGGCTCAAACTCTATTGATATCATGTTTATCATGTCTGAAAAAATATTATCAGCAAAAATATAGTTAAATCATCTTGTCATAAAATTGTTTAAAATTTTTTTTTGTTGCCTTTTATAACCTAATAACAGTAATAACACAGACAGAAAAGTATTAAGTGTGTTTTTACAGGATGAACATTTATTCCTAGCAAACCAAGGTTTTTATTTAGATTTTACGTAACATAAAAAAATGTTGATATCTTAAAAGAATGTGTTCGTACCAAAATTTACAACATCAAATACTTTAACAGTTTTCTCTGTAGAGGCTGTACACAACAAAGTTCCAGTGCTGTTTGTTGCTATGTGGCTGATTGGTGCGAGGTGGCATCGGAAATGTTTCACAAACTCTATACCTTCCTCCTGCAACAAAATTTCATTCATTAGAAAAGTTGATTGTCTGTGAATCTTTATATAAGCACAGAGTACTATAATACTAGCTTATATAAGTAAGGGTCAGCGCAGACAGAAAGGAGCGCAGCGGAGAGGATTTTATTAATGCACTTGATAATAAACTTTCAAATTATTACACTAAAGTGCATAAATGCTTGAACCTCACAAGAAATGCTCACGCGTCCTCGAGGATACGCGGAAATCCCTTATCGCACTTTAGTGTCATAATTTTAAAGTTTATTTTCAAGTGCATTAATAAAATCCTCTCCGCTGCGCTCTGTTCTGTCTGCGCTAGCCCTGAGAGGGCTATGCAGATCAGTAAAATATGGTATTTATAACTTTATGACCTTATGTTTTAAGTTAGCAATATTGTGGTCTTTTACAAATTTATAAAAGAAAATATATTCGTCTTCTCTATCACACTCTATCTATACTATTCAAATAGGGCCAAACTTAAAGTGAAGTGCACATGTGAGAAGCATTTACCTGTTTTTTCCAGAATTTCAAATGACCGTCCTGACTCGCGGTGATGACAAAATCAGTTTTTGTAACAACTACATGTGTCACTACATCCCGGTGCATGTAACTCCGTTCATACGTCTCGGAAAGTGGTAGATTTTCCAAGTACAATGATTCAAACTCCAGAACTAAAATAACATCATAGAAATTAATAAAGAAATTAACTTTAGCTAAGATACGCAGTAGTGACTTTACGGCAAAATAACATAGGTATATTAGACAGTAAATAACTTTTTCTCTTTTTAGGTTTTTCAGTATTTGCTTCGGAAGGCATTGGTCCTATCCATCCTTCAGTGTCTTCGCCCTCTTCTTGTTTTTCTGGCTCCGGGGCATCTGGTGTTCTTGGTCTTTTCTCTCCAGACATTTTACAGTATAAAATGTGTAGTCTTTTACTCAGAAAATTGGTAAAAACATAAATATTTACGAAAATGGAAAATACAACGAGTGCGCGAACACGACACAGCTTTTTTGGCAATGAACTGTCAATGTCAGTGTCAACTGTCAACGTGACAATGACGTTTGAAAACCATAAGCAATTTGAATTATTTATTTGTAAATAGGCAATGAGCCAATGAGCTTTAGTGAAATTTTGGAATCCGGGCTTCGATTTTCTAGTATGACTAATATCAGGGAAGTGGCAGTCAAACATAGTAATTTTTGAAAGCTAAACATTTTACATAAATTTTGTACTAACATTTGTTTAGATGTATGAGTAAAAAACGTTTTTGTTTCATATCCTGTATCCAAGCCCCAAGGCCAATGACCAACCAAAGACACAATCGAAACTTTTTAAATTAGTGTCTATGATCAAAATGTCTTTTACGAATCCGTAGTGATGGTGGCTGGCTTCCTTGCAAACATAGCGTCATAAATTACATTTATTCGTAAATTTACTACATATAAAAACTGTTAAATAATATTTTTATAGTGTTATAAGTGCTCACGAAGTTACACAATCAATCGGTAAGTGTAATCTTTGAAGTAAAGTTACAAAACTTAACGCTACCGGTACTCACTACACGTGGTCGTATATTAGCGCGTTTATCTTACGGACGTGTCGATAATTGAAATGTATTTAATAAAACGCCCGCTCTCAGTTTTGGTTTCTTCATAAAAATGTGTTCGATTTGATGAAGTCTTCATGTCTTCAAGTGAATATTGAACGTGGTTAGTTTGACAGCATTCAGTGCAACGGTAAAGGTGTTCTTATATGAAAAAGTGCTTTGACTGCTTCATTCCCATGTTCATTTACCTTTACTAGGACGATACAGTGCTCTACAAGTGGGAAAACTGTTCGATTCTGCGTGCTTTATACAGCAGGATTCGGTGTTTGCCAAGTAATCAACTTTTCTATATGACGCATCTACTTGCTGTCAAAGTGTGGGAAAAATCAGTCATTGCTATGCAATTTTTGCAACGGCAAACAGGTGCTTTCTATTTATGAAAGCATGTAAAGTATTTGTGTTGGAATGGCAATGGAAGTATGAATATTCTGACATCACAATTTCTTAACCTCAAATGTTTTATGCCTTATATATTTTAACAATAATTTCAGTTTATTTGGATTCCTTTGCAATAACACACCACCTTGAAGTTACCAAACTTCAAGCTTGCGTGTTTTGCAAAGGTAAACATTAGTAGATCTTATTTAAATGTAACAAAAATATCAACAATATTATGTTTTTGTAGAAATGTAGAAGATGGATGGTTATGACTATTTTCTTGATTTAATTTTCTTCCAAGCTAAAATACCTTATTTACAGCATTCTTACAACTAGCAATTCAATCTTATATTTTTAAACGAGCAATTCTTGTATATATATAATTGGAATCTTGGAATCGGCTCCAACGATTTTCATGAAATTTAGTATATAGGGGGTTTCGGGGGCAATAAATCGATCTAGCTAGGAATAATTTTTAGAAAATGTCATTTTATTCGTGTTTTATCGAATACCGAGCTTCGCTCGGTGAAATATGTAGTTGTATTAATGTTATAAATTTTGTAGACATGTAAAATACAAAATTAACAACTCGCTAATATAGCCTTTATAATATTATTAAGTGCCGCTATCAGTTTCTGCTATGTTTAGTAACCTGTTTAATTTACTAAAATCTATGCCTTAGAGATCACACATACTTGGCCATATAGATTTGTTGTATAAATTGACAAAATTGAAAAAAAAAAAACCTTAACAAGTTTTATTGTAACTAGAATACAAGTCTCCAAAGTAGATTAAAAATAAAGGATCAGTAGCACCTCCATTGTGGGTATCACAGACAATCAAAATCAACAAATCTATAATTTTCAATTGTTATGCGGCAGCCGGCTGCCGCTTGGGGATTGATGGGTTAATCATCAGTTTTAAACATTAGGAACCCTTCAACTAAACTGTTTTAAAAAGAAAAAGGTAAAAGTAAAATTATAGCTTTCAATTGAACATTGTAAAAGTATAACCTACTAACACAATTTATCTATGACATTGCAATTTAGAAAGTTAACGGAGAAATTATTGTAAGCCAAATAGTTTCAGAGGCCAGAGCTAATACTGGTATCTTGTTTTTTTCCCTTATCATGGCAAAAGAAAACCTGTGATTATGATAAAATTCAACACATCAATGTGTAATTATAAATCATATTTTTTATTACTGCCTGTTTTATGTTACTTGTATATCTATTAAATGAGACTTGCAACATGTAGAGACACACCTTACATTTGAGCTGGCGAACAAAACCGGATTGGCCCGCGAGAAAAAATTTTACACCGTGGCTAAAAAACTAGTATCAACTATACTACTACAACTACTGAACTAATCCGGTTTTGTTTAAAAATTGACTTTCTTATAGCCTTTTTAACTGGTTTTGATTGAAAATATTAACAGATTTTGATGTAAATGGGTCAAGAGAAGACGATTCGAAAAGAAATATAATTTCGCACTCTGGTGGACTTGACGGTTTTGTTCCCAGCTCCTCATTTGTAACATAATACTGTAATGCCGCGGCTGCACATGCGTCTATCGTCAAGGAGCTTCGTGCTATGAGACGATACCATTGGACAATTTTTTTCATCGTCCAATGGTATCGTCTCTTAGCACGGAGCTTCGGGACGATAAACGCAGGTGCAGCCCGGGCATCATAATAATACTTTAAGGTGTTAATTTTCCTGTTAAATAAATATTACAGTTCTTTTTTACTCAATAATATTTACAATCTACAATTTTTGAATTATCAAAGATTGACTTTCTTATAGGCATAAAACAGGTTTTTCTACAAGAAGTGTTTGCGTTACTAGAAAGAGCTACATTTCTTAGTACAAAACATTCAGGGCTAGGTCAGACTCGGTTATTGATATATTTTATTGATTGTTCAGTGACACATTGAACAAATTTTTCTACCTTTATTATTGTAGATGTTGTAAATATCCCATCCTATAACAAAATAAATAACAATGAACGATTTATATAAAGATGTCAGATGTGTACTTTACAACTTTTTATTATGCAATTGGTTGGGGTGTTTTGGAATTTTTCCTTGTTGCTATGTAATGGTTTTTACAAGTTACGGCATTGTTTTACCTAAACACTTGCTATTTCACGATTTAAATAGTTACACCTCCATTCAAATTTCGAATTACGATGACGTAAAACGAGATCGTGAAACGCGTCTCGCGGAGACAGTGGATTTATCAGCACGTGAACATTCGAAAGTAGTTTCTAATTGCACTCATCTATTCATATTGCTAATTAGAGTAGACATTTCACATTGTTGAATAATCCTATTTGCCTTTGGGTAAAGAGATCTAAAACCCCAAAATACACAATGGGTAACCTCTAGCCTGTATGCAATGTTTTCTCCTTGTCTATCAACCTATAACTCTATTTTTTTATTTTTACTTTTCAATGTAACAGACAAAGGCAAAATTCTAGAGGTTTATCCCCTGCACAAACTATAGAGAATGCTAACGCATCAGACGGAACTCTTCCATAGTGAAAAAACGTGCCTTAAAACCACTCATATTGATTTTGACATTTTGTTTTTTTTTTATAATAGGACTGGAGGTGTTTTTTTAAATTTCTTGGACTGGAGTTTAGAGTTTGGCAAAAGTATTTTGGCCCAAAAGCCAAAAGGCTGCCATAATAAAAAGAAGAAGAAGGATGCAGCTTTGCAAATTATATAGATATATATTTATAATAATATAATAAATAGGTACCAATAATAATCACTAGGTACTTGTTTTGAGGAAAGGTTTTGATAAATTAAATTCAAGTTATTTTAATTATTAAGTTTTTTATTTTCAATTTCTTTTTATACAGAGTGTAACAAAACTAAGTAATAATACTTTAGGGTGTCTACGTGTTCCTTGTAGAGTTCACTGTGAAAGTAGCAGCGCTGAAAGACAATTTTTTTTTCAGTTTTGTATGGGGAAACTCGTGACCCTCGGGCCCTTGCCCATACAAAAGTGAAAAAAGATTAGTATTTCAGCGCTGCTACTTTCACAGTGAACTCTATACAAGGAACACGTAGACACCCTAAAGTATTATCACTTAGTTTTGTTACACCCTGTATTTAACAAATCAAAATCAAAATATATTTATTTCTAAATAGGTTAACAAAGTTAATACTTTAGAACGTCTACATGAGGCCTACCACTGGTTCGGGAACTAACCCGCTAGAAGAACCGGCGTAAGAAACTCGCACGGGGCCATCTTTTACTAAAAAGATGGAAAATTACAATAGTCACTTAAACTAATTTACAAAAAGTATGTAAGAATGTGTCATATTTATTATAGAAGTAGCTTACAAAACAAGTTTATAATCTAGCCGCTAGATTATAAACTTGTTCTTAGCGTTACTCCTAAAAACACAGTAGTGTCAACAAGATTCATTTTCTCATCATTTAATAACAAATTGGTTTGCACTTGCTAACATTTGGCAAGGTAAATCTAAACATTTTGTTTTATTGGAATTGAGAAGTAAGTTATGTACTATCAGAGAAGTTGATTCCTATGCAGATGGGGGACCTACGTAGTTTGGTTGCGTTACGTCAAACCCAGCCGACAGATCAAAAATATCATTAAATTGATAAGATTCGACTAATTGACGTTGTCAACTGCCTAGGAATAAATTTCCTCGTACATTAAACCAATTTACTATTTTTGAGAGAGCAATTTGACGGCAACAGCCGTCGTCTGTTTCACTTTAAAAATAAGTGAAGTTTGTGAAATTATAAAAAAGATCACATTTAAGTAATTTTCAAAGCAAACCTAATGGTAATCTGTACTATTCCTTACTAATATTATAATCTATATTATTCTATACTAATCTTATATACTTAGTTATTTATTAAGTTTTTTATTTTTTAATTTCGTTTTATATTTAACAAAAGCTTTATTTTGCATATTTGGCAAAGATTTATTCTCTAACCTAATAACATCCGTTCCCTTCAAGATCTTATTTATGACATTACACCAATTAAAAACGGTTAGTCTTAAAGTTAACACCATAAAATGCTCAGCTAGGGCTTCCCTGTGCTCATCACACCCCATGGAAGCAAACAAATTTCTGGATTGTAGGATGTTTTTTAAATTTTTAATAACACCTTTATCATGAGCTCGCTTTTCCAGGTATTTGTTTGCCTCCAAATTAATTATGCCAAAGGCTCTCACGGCATTCTCAGCAGGATAGGTCAATTTATTACTGATTTTATTATATTCCTTATGTTTTATCAACATGTTTACCTCATTAATTGATGTATTAGATTCATTTTCTTTATTATATACAGTATGTTCGCAGTTTTTGCACCTTATTTTCGGCATTATTTTTTTGAGGACCCATCCTGCTGTGTATGCACGTGAGTGCACAGCTAACCTTTCCTGTTTAGCTGACTTGGTTTGACTTTGGCTTGGGGTACAGTGTATATTGCTACTTGGGAAGTTAGAGGATTCAAGTGACTTATATAAATTTACATCATCTTTTTGAGCTTCAAACAAGGTTTTCCATTTCAAAAGTTGGTCACCTGAATCCTCTTCACAATTATAACTATCCGAATGGAATTTTATAAATCTTGTTATTAATAAGGAACGGAATGTATTTTTAAAAGTATGGGTACTTGGATTATTATTCCTAAAATTATACGCCCGCACTTGACCAAAAAAATTTTCTATAGGGTCTGAGTTGAAATAGCGCGGGCGCATAATTTTAATGCCTTTAGTTTTAAAAAAAATATTAATTCTTTGAAAACTTTCCAAGGTTGTCACCCAATTTTTTACCGTAGGTACAGTCAATTCTTTGCCAAATTTGTCTACAAATCGTATTCCTTTGAGTTTTTTAATGGCCGTATTCCAAAACTCATGATGTATTGATTTTTCTGTCACAGCGTGTCTCAAAGGTTTTCCTCTATTTTTCTTCCCTCCTAGGCTCGCTCCATTGACAGAATCGAATAAGTCATCAAAAAATGAAACAATCTCCGCTGTATTTTGTAGAGTTTTGCTCACTCTTTCTCCATTAGTATAGTGTGCTGAAAAAAAGAAAAGGAAAGATGTTTATTTTTAATATACAACAAATATTTTAAAATAATGTAGGTACACACAGCAAACGCCAATATCAAAATACTCCCATTATTTTGATAATTAATGAAATATAGTTCAGCTTCATGACACACCTACTACAGGTACATGTCCTACTCTAATGATGTACTTGTTGATAACCCACCCCTCAAATACATCGTTGATACCACAAGATGTGTTGATCTTGCTATAGGTTTCATATTATTTTGAATCAGAGGCAATTTTAAGTGAATATATTTATACAAGCTAAGATAAGTAGTGAGTTTTTAATATTTAAGCAATTATTTACAATTATCAACTTACAAAATTGTGCTGTATAAGATAATGTGGCTGCAACTGTTTTACTCAAAGCACGTACGCAGTTCTTGACCTGAAAAATTAAAATCTTTTTTAATAGTCCCATCCACAAAATATAATAAAATGACACTGTATTAATTGAAAATTGAAAAGTATATAATACCTTCATTTTCTTTATTTTGTCAGGTATAACATGTTCGTCGTTTAATTTGTACAACAACCTCATCTCGGCATGGTTGCAGTCAGTTTTATAGACATCCATAATGTCCTCCCACTTGGCTATTTTACCCTCAAATTTAATATTTTTTGTTAAAAAATTATTTCTTATGCCCTTTATGAGGTGTGGAGGGTCATAAAAGACACTCAATGTGTGGTTATTTACCACAATGACGTCATCTGAAATTATAAAAAAGATCACATTTAAATAAAGAGGACAATTATTAAGTATGTATTTAGTACATAAAATATAACATTTACAATATATTAAGGGAAAAGTTAAAAGTCGATGTGCTAAATGATTGAGTTTGTTATTGGTTATATCATATAAATATATAGGTTAAACTAAGTATAAATATAATATTCTATTTTATGTCTCGTGTAGGTATAAAATACTGACCTAAAGGTTTTCCTCCTTTAATTTGATCCCTTCGTGTATCTTCTTTCAGACTTTTCACTGCTGATTGAAATGCAGAGCCCTGATCACATACCAGAGCTATTGGTAGTAATCCTGACTGCCCAACAGCACAGATGACATTTTTGATAATGATTTTAAGAGTTTGACTGGACGTTGCTCCTTTGCAAAAGTAGAAAACTAAGGGTTGCTGCCATTTATAGACAGCACCCCTTAGCATAAAAACTAAAGCATGGTCAGCAAAATCATTTGTGCGTTCGTTGAGTTCCACAAACCCATCTATAACATCTTTATGCTTGTCATAATTTAATTCTGTTTCCAACGCCACTTCATCAAATAATACTGAGCAGTACTTTTTATTATCTTGCCACGAGTCAACCTGAAATAAAGTGTTTATTATAAAGTATTTGTAAAAATAGAAATAATTAATATTTAAACTCATAAAAGAAATACTGAAATTAACACATTACCTCTTTTTTCACAGCTTCCATAATGTGGCTATTAACACCCGATTCAATATTTAATTTTGCTATCATTTTATTTAACGTGTGCTTTGATGGCAAAATAAATATTTTATGCAAAAATTTGTAGCATTTAGGGCTTTGTTTCATAATAGCCAATGATATTAATTTTTCCTCATCTGTAAAACGTCTTCCCTTAATTTTTTTTGGGCATTGCTTTATTTGCATCCACATCATTTTTTTTGCCAGCGGGTTCATGTTGGCTGTTAACTTTTCAAAAGACATTTCTTTCGAGAATTTCAAAGCTCGTCTTGCTCTCACACTGAATCGTAGTTGCTTACGAGACTTGGCAAATTCGTGGTATAGTCTGGCACAATTGGGTGTAAGGTTATGCTTTCGGGCAATAATACGTCGTCTTGATGTTGGTGTTGACGGACACAATATAGGAGCAATTTTTGATCCTGAAAACAACAATATGTATTAGAGAAATATTTAACATTTGTATAGTTAACTATAAATTTATATGAATATATTATATTATATACATTTATATGGGACCACCAGTGTGATACACCCCCTTTCAAACAAAAAAATAATTATCCAAATCAATTCAGGCATCTGCGAGTAACAGCTGAACATATCTTTTTTAAGTCGGTTAAAAAGACTTTTACTTCTCACAGTATGGATAAGAATAAGAAGATATTGAAAAGGCTCACCACTGGTTGTTCGCTTTTTAGAATGGTGTGTGATGAAATCAAACGGTTTAAAAGTAATGGCAGAGCAGGCTCCCTTAATGTTTCCTATAAATAAAAATTTAAACATTATACATAGTTAAAAAAGTCTGCATGATGTTCCACACAAAACTATTGTATAACTTATTTTGATCTTTTGTGAATCTTATTTTTTTAAATATTGGATTTGAGTTTAAGTAAAGTGCCAAACCTTACCGTCATTCAACTTTTCATTTTCAACTTGCAAAATATTAGAAGCACTTGCACATTCTGCTTCCACATTATCTGAAAAATTAAAATGATTTACTTTTCCAGTGTGTAAAATCAAAAATGCGTGTTTGTGAAGAGAGATAAAGATAATAGTGAGGGAGCCCTAGAACAAATTTGTTTTTATTACTAACAAGCTAATTTTCTTGGAAATCTATTGTTATTCTATTGTTATCGTTGTCGCATGTGACCGCTTGGGGCTTGAGAGGCCAAATGAATGATATCACCATGATTTTCCATATACATTTTTAAGAATTTACATACATACCTCATAAATCCCATGATATTATACCTCAATCGTGGTAATCGCATACACAATTTTTTTCCTATCATTTAGATAATTATCTTTAGATTAAACACTAAACCAACCTGTTAGTAATAAATATTTTAGGATCACCAAATCAACATCTTTTGTCCTTTCTAACTCTGTTAGCTACCACTTTCGAGAATTTAGGCAGAGAAAATTGTTGGGCGTCTTATCAAAATAAAGCCACTCACGGAAAATTAGCTTGTTAGTAATAAAAAAAAATGTTCTAGGGCTCCTTAACTATAACTATTAATTTGAAGTTTTTCATACGACAAAACCAAAAACTCATTGTCCCGCTCACAACATGACTTAACAAAATCTATATTTTGATAAGTTACTACCCGTCAATCGTGAAAAAAACAACTTATCTATTGTTATCGTGGCCACATGCGACCGCTTGGGGCTTGATGAATTAAACCAGAAATTATGTGTTACAGTTTATTAACACAACTTACCTATTTCTAGTTTACTGCGCTTTTCTGGTATCACAACTTTACTGTAGGAATGGTCGACATGTGGTCTTTTTTTATTGTAATAATCGTGATCTTCATATCCTGAAAAAAATAATACAATTTTTGTAAAAACACGAAAACAAATGACATATTGTCCTTCGACCGTGGACTCTTGGAAATCTATTGTTATTCTATTGTGTCGCGTTCACCGGTGAGCTTATGGGGGTTGATGGGTTAATGATAATTATTAAGTACTTACTGGGCTTCGGTACATCGTGACCAACATTAGGCGAACCACTTGAGATTTCTTCTGGCTTAAATAATGTTGGATAAGCGCCGACACGTAACCGAGACCTAATTTTAGTAACAGCCAAAAACCTTTCTTCAAAATGTTTTTGGCAAACAAACTGTTTAAGCAAGTCTTGCTTGCTCAGGCTTCGCAAATATTCACTATTTATGCACTCAAGCCACTTTTGGAGTCCTGTCTCAAAACTTGGAAATCGATAGAAATTGACGTCCTTTCGTCTACTATCACAATTCACAACACAGCACTTATAGTACATCTTGAAAAGTTGTACAGTATCACTATTTTGAAAACTAGGAGGATAAGTTACGGAAATAAATCAACGCAAAACTTCACTCGCAAGCTCGCAAAACAGCAATGGTGGCGAGACAAGATGGCGGGGGCGGCGCGGTGGGTGGACGAGAAAGGGGAAGGTAAAGTAAGAGAAGGGCAGGGTAACTGTCATTATCAATATGAGTACCACAGATAATTAAGGTCAAAAAAATATGTATGAAGATTAACGGCCGTGATCCCCTGTTTGAATATGTTTATTTTATTAGTAAGTGGGTTTGCCTGTTGGCTCATCATTCATAGACCAACGTCACAGAATATATAATAGTACTCCGCCAAAGTGTACCTTCGAAAGCATGTATAGTGTATACTTACTTCGTAAAATAAACTCTAAAAAAATATAGTTAATTAATTGGGTTGGTAGCTTTGTATGAGTTTTTGTAAGTTCATTAAAATATAAATAATTATTATGAAATGTAACGATTACGTATTTACGTAGCGTCTTATCAGTCAGGGTCACGGCACACTCGAGGCAGTTGTGCATCTCGTTCGCTTGTTGTCTTATCTGTAGACAGGTCCTAACAGTGATATTAAGTCCAAACAGCGAATCGAGTCACAAAACTTTATATAAAATGTCAGGATTTGTATAAAATTCTGTCTCGTTTTTTTATTTGAAGTATAGTTCGCATTTGCATATTAAACATTACCACTAACATGGATGGGTCGATGGAAAAACTGGTAATGTTTAAAAGCATGAGAATACGTAGATCTTTTCAATAGGGTGGACTATAGTTCTGAACCAGTATTCCATCTCGTCTCATACAAAGACGATTCTAAAAGACTATTATGGGTTATTGATCTTATCTTAATTCTTAAGATGCACTTCCACTGAAGCTGCGTTAGGACTCGTGAGAAATGTTTTTTGAGAACCAACTACATTAGCGCAGCGGTTCTATTGGTTCTAAAAACATTCCCCGAATTGCAGCCAAAGTGGAAACATTAATAAACAGTTATAAAAACTATAATCACAATATTATGTATTTACAGCAGCGTCGTTATCTGTTACAGAAAATGAGTTCAAGTGTGTGCTACAAATGCAACCGGACCGGTCACTTCGCCCGCGAGTGCACGCAGGGCGGCGTCAACACACGCGACTCTGGTTTCAACCGCCAGCGCGAGAAGTGCTTCAAGTGCAACCGCACCGGACACTTCGCGCGCGACTGCAAGGAGGAAGCCGACCGTTGCTACAGGTGAGATCAACCATTGTGTTTCTGGAAGGTTCAACCGCACCGGACAAGTCGCGCGCGTCTGCAAGGAGGAGACCGACCGTTGCTACAGGTGAGATCAACCATTGTGTTTCTGGAAGGTTCAACCGCACCGGACACTTCGCGCGCGACTGCAAGGAGGAGGCCGACCGTTTTACAGGTGAGATCAACCATTGTGTTTCTGGAGGGTTCAACCGCACCGGACACTTCGCGCGCGACTGCAAGGAGGAGGCCGACCGTTCTACAGGTGAGATCAACCATTGTGTTTCTGGAGGGTTCAACCGCACCGGACACTTCGCGCGCGACTGCAAGGAGGAGGCCGACCGTTGCTACAGGTGAGATCAACCATTGTGTTTCTGGAAGGTTCAACCGCACCGGACACTTTGCGCGCGACTGCAAGGAGGCCGACCGTTGCTACAGGTGAGATCAACCATTGTGTTTCTGGAAGGTTCAACCGCACCGGACACTTCGCGCGCGACTGCAAGGAGGAGGCCGACCGTTGCTACAGGTGAGATCAACCATTGTGTTTCTGGAAGGTTCAACCGCACCGGACACTTCGCGCGCGACTGCAAGGAGGAAGCCGACCGTTGCTACAGGTGAGATCAACCATTGTGTTTCTGGAAGGTTCAACCGCACCGGACATTTTGCGCGCGACTGCAAGGAGGAGGCCGACCGTTGCTACAGGTGAGATCAACCATTGTGTTTCTGGAAGGTTCAACCGCACCGGACACTTCGCGCGCGACTGCAAGGAGGAGGCCGACCGTTGCTACAGGTGAGATCAACCATTGTGTTTCTGGAAGGTTCAACCGCACCGGACACTTCGCGCGCGACTGCAAGGATGAAACCAGCCGTTGCTACAGGTATTATCAACCGTTGTTACGGGCTTATACAAATACAGGGGCCGTACCATGAAACGGTTTTGAGACTCAAACAATCGTACGAGAATGCTGCGTCCTACTTCTAACCTCAGACCAAATAAAAACTAAAGACAGAGCGCTGCGAACAACAAAGTGAAGCCGATCGAAAGTACGCCAGCTGTGTATGTACACGCTTACGCCCACATACGCAAAACGAAAGTACGCCAGTTTTCGCCGTATATATCGCGACTCGTGATTTTAGAAAATAATTTGTAAACACTTTAAAATGCCGAGCTGTGTCGTGAAAGGGTGTAAATAATATTATATTATATTTATTTCATTGATTTTACGGTAAGTAATTTGAATATTAACATTGCAAGTTGCAACACTAGCCCTCGCAGTGCGCCGCGTGCACACATGCTTATAAAACCTGCTTCACTCGCGTTGCTCGCAGCGCTCTGTCTTGACTTCTTGAGTTTATTTGGTCTGAGCTTCTAACAAACGAGAAACGACAGTTGTTAAAAGCCGCCACAGGTATGGCGAACCATTTCTACAGATATAAGTATAACTAACTTGCTAAAGATATTAATATGATTATCAACCGACCCAAATTCCACTTATAAAGTTTAAAGTTATCTTCAAATAACATCATCTATTAATTTAGTAAATACTGAATTTAACCAACAATAATAAGCCGCACTCACTACACGTGATATCAATTAAATTATAGGCCCAGCGAGACCGAAACAGTAGGCCTACCACGAAATGGTTTTGAGACTCAAACATTCGGACGAGAATGCCGCGTCTTGCTCTAACAAACGTGAAATGACGTTGTTAGAGCAAGACGCGGCATTCTCGTCCGAATGTTTGAGTCTCAAAACCGTTTCGTGGTAGGCCTACAGACACGTGTCCAGTTCACGATACACGTAAATATCGTACTAAGACTACCTAATGTAATTGTGCCCGAAGGTTGTTGGCCATAATATCGTTTCGAAAATTCCGCTGTCGATAACCAGTTTCCCGATGCGGGAAAAATGTTCAAACTAAACGTTCGTCTATTTTGTTGTGATTTGATTTTGTCATCTGAAGCAATGATGGGGTTTATGTAGAATATGACTAGCAAAATTATGAGCAAAAGAGCTTCTTGGTATTATTTCCACATAAACTAGTGTAGAATGTAGTATTGCTAGCAATAAGAAAAGAAGAAACATTAATCCTCTAGACGTTGAGACTAGTTTTAGTCCTTACCCAAAGGAAAACAAAACGGAACCCTATTTTTTTTTGCTTAGTCATATTCTACGTGCAAAGGAATGTTCCTTTACTTAAAGTTTTGCCGCGAATAAACAAGAAGTAGGTAGCTAGATTTTCTTGGCCGTCGGGCTTTTAGGCCCTGTGTTATTTCCCTGCATTAGCCTCAGCCCTCGACGATTTTATGTAAGGCCTTTTTACTATTCAGTCATAATTTTCACATAAAGGTTGTATGTAAATAAGTGAAAATCGATGGTGTCGTGTGTTGAATGACCTCGACCGAGCCAATTCGCCGGCCGCTGTCGGTTTTAGCGATATGTTGGCAACATAGTATATTATTGCATTATCAAGAATTCTGTGATTGGACTACAGGCTTTTAAGTTACAGTACCTTATGTTATGGCATAGATGAAAAATATAACAGTTACATTGGTTCCGGTGTGGATAACCATATTTTGTTGGCTTGGTCAGTCGACAATCCCTACTAAAATTTTCTTTCCCTTTCTCATTTCTCCAAGTGATAGAGCGCAGTCGCACTCTTTTTTCGTTGTAACCAAAATACATTATGGTCACGTATGTAACGTTATATAATATGTGTAATTCCAGGTGTAACGGTACCGGGCACATAGCGCGCGAGTGCGCGCAGAGCCCCGACGAGCCGTCGTGCTACAATTGCAACAAGACGGGCCACATCGCGCGCAACTGCCCCGAGCGCGGCGCTGACACCTCCGGCCAGACCTGCTACAACTGCAACAAGGCGGGACACATCAGCCGCAACTGCCCCGACGGCACCAAGACCTGCTACATGTGCGGCAAGCCCGGCCACATCTCGCGCGACTGCGAGGACGCCGAGCGGAACTAACACGAGCCCCGTCCGTTCTCATCACCGATCATATGTATATGCCACGCACGGACTGTAAGCAAAGGACGATAGGACGAACACCATAGACTGTACGAAAACTATGACAGGAGTAGACGGTATTCTCGATGGACTGAGGAGTATGATTTAAAATGACTCGCTCGAGTCGCCCGCCGCGAGCCGCGCGATAGGTTAATGTTTGTTCTTGCACGTGAAGAGTTGTGTTTTTAAATCATTTAATTGTGGGAGAAGAAACTATTTGATGTGGTAAGGTAGCGTTACAGATTATATATTTAATATATTTTGTACAGATTTATTTGTCAAAAGATAAATTGGGATACTGGTGTATCGTGAGTTTTCAATGAAGAATGTTGGGAGGCCCCGGAACAATCGGAACCCCTGATGTTGTCCGTTATGATATGAAAATATGTAGACGTCGCTCATCCTGTAGTACTGCGGTCCGAGTCTCACTATATCCTGAACTGTTGTGATAATTTCATTTGTTTTATTTATCAGTTCCTTTGTTTATGAGGTCCTGCTGACTTGTGGAGAATTCAGTGTTTAATTAGAAAATAATCAATCAGTATATTTTTTATTTGGTTATCCCTGTCAATGTGCCTATGTACTTGTAAAGATATCAGCTTTCTGTGGGAGATGAAAATAATAAAATCTTGCCTTATTTCTACATGGTCTTCCCTCATTCCTCACATGTAGTTAGATCTTGCACATGCCACCTTTTGTTTATATTTTACATTATGCACACATGATATAATTTTTTTTAAACAAAATCATTGTAAATCATATGGGATGAGGTATAACAAAAGAAAAACCAAATTATCAGGCCATGATTACCTTGGATTGCAATTTGAAACGGAATTTGTGATTGGAGGGAGTGAAATTATAAAATAAGACACTTTATTTAACGTTTTTAGTCTATTTGTATTAGGTTGGCAAATGGCAATTATAAGTATTATTAGTAATTTCTTTTGGCATCACGATTTACTGCTTTCTAACACAAATAGACTATAAATGTAAAGGAGGATAGTGGATACACTGATAATCTCGGAAATGTTATATCCCACATAGAAAAAGGATATTAGCTTCCTTTGTTTCCAGAACAAAGTAAATGATAGTATTGTGATAAAAGCGTGGAATCGGGAATAAGCTCAACGAATACTATACTCACAAGGAGAAGAAGAGGTACTTCATAGAAAAAAGTGTACCCCTCAAATTCTTTAGTACCTGCGAAGTAGGGGCAGAGGGCGTTGAAGTGGCGATGACGTCAACTGGCGGGAAATTTAAAATTCTACCATTCTCTATGGCGGGAAATTTGAATTCTTTGAGCTGGGTGGTGTAGCGGTACTCTTTATTATTTATTCCGAAAGAATGGAACTATCAGAATATATTATACCACATTTAATTGGAATAATATATTCTGACAGATCCATTCTTTCAGTTATCGCATAAAAACAAATAGAAATAAAACAGATTTATGCAATTTTTCAAAATTTTTATTTATTCCGGAAACTTTCATTGACTTCCGGTAAGACATATGAATCATCATATAAAAAGTTTAATATAAAAAGTCAATAACACTGTAACACATTATAGATATAAGATCAATTTCTCAATTTAATTGTTTAACGCACAAGAAAAACAGTTTCGAAGTCAATTTTACAATATAAACAAAACACATAAACACACAAAAACAAACATGGCAGGAGTCTATTTTTCAATATTTAAAGTTTCTCAGCTTATAACTGGCATAAAAACACACACAGGGTTTTACGGAGCACATATTATAGTATAACGTAAATTTGCTGCTTATAAACAAAATAATATGAGAAAATATTTAAGAATATAACCTCAGAATTTCACTTGAAAATAAACTAACCACAGATAACGAACTAACTATTTATGTTGCCAGTACAGATGTCTATGAAAATACATTAAATACAAATATTTTATTTCTAATTTTGTATAAAGAATGAAATAGCTTTTAGTTCGTTATAATTTAAACAGCTTTCATGTTTTGCTAATTAAATTTTCTAAAACAATTTGCAGAAATATCAATCAATTCAAATATTTTCTAAGAAAACATAATGAAATTTGAAAAATTCTACTACCATAATGGATTCTTTTTAACAGTGGCAATAATTTGAACCAGCGCAACTAGTGTAAAATTATCTATGTGTGGGTGAGCGTTCATCGACACAGAAGTTCACACCCCCTGAATAAGCTCCTCTACAGGGTGTAACAAAACTAAGTGATAATACATAAGGTGTGTTAAATCTGTGTATGTTCCTTGTAAAGAGTTCACTGTGAAAGTGCAGCGCTAAAAGACCAAATTTTTGTTCACTTGTATGGGCAAATGCCCCTGCGTCACGAGTTTCCCCATACGAAAGTGAAAAAACCGGCCAAGTGCGAGTTGGACTCGCCCATGAAGGGTTCCGCAGCAGCAATAAGGTTTATTTTTATGAAATTAAAAGGTTTTTTTATTTATTTTTATATTTCAGTCGATTTAATGAAATTTAGATTAAGGTTTACCATTTATGACGTATAAAAAAAACTACTGGCTAGATCTCGTTCAAACCAATTTTCGTTGGTAGTTTATAAAGTAATCTACATCATATATTTTTTTTAGAATTGTCATGCCCCTACTTTAGAAATTAGAGGGGGGGGACACACATTTTACCACTTTGGAAGAGTCTCACTCGCAAACTATTCAGGTTAGAAGAAAATGATATAAGAAACCTCAATATGATTTTTGGAGACTTATCCATAGATACCCCACACGCATAGGTTAGATGAAAAAAAAATTTTTTTGTTTCAGTTGTACCTATGGGGACCCCTAAAATTTTTAATATTTTTTTAATTTTTGCATCAAAATCTTAATGCGGTTCACAGATTACTTCTACTTACCAAGTTTCAATAGTATAGCTCTAATAGTTTCGGAGAAAAGTGGCTGTGACATACGGACGGACGGACAGACAGACAGACAGACATGACGAATCTATAAGGGTTCCTTTTTTGCCATGTTGGCTACGGAACCCTAAAAATAGGTCTTTCAGAGCTGCTACTTTCACAGTGAATTCTCTACGAGGAACACGTACGCGCCCTAAAGTATTATCACTTAGGTATTTTTGTTAAGCCCCCTGTATAACCTGCAATTACTTGTCTCTGTCACTCACGTTACTGCAAATATGTGATAGAGCGTGAAAGCTATACAATATATTTTTTCGGCAGCCGAGCTATAAACGGCCCCGCTACCATATTATATGCGATGTGTGCAATGCACACGGGCGCCATACTCTAGGGCAGGGCTTCAAATATCGTTATTTTTTCATAACGATACTGCTTCAAGGGCAAATATAACGTTATGAAAAAATAACGATATTAGGAAATAAAGATATTAATAACGGTAAGTAAATGTTATATTATAACGATATTTTTTCGTTATGTTACTAGATAACGTTAAAAAAATTACCGTTATCTGGCTACCATTAAGAAAATAACGGTACGTAACAATATTTTTCGATATTTTTTCTGCTATTCGATAACGTTATGAAGCTCTGCTCTAGGGGCGCCAAATCGCCATCTTTAGGGGCGCCAAAACCAAGGACCCAAAAAAATTGCCTAAAGGGGCGTTTGCATCATGAACCTGGGAGTAGCAGACCATCAGAAATATGGAACTGCAGAGTCGCCAGTTCCAAGTGGAGAGTGGAAAAACCACAGGAAAAACAGTATGACGTACATACTCAGTAAGTATTGATTTAATTAATTAAAAAGAGGTAAGCCGTAAGTAAGACCTTGTTGAAGGCAATAATTCAATAGGCTCATAATATCTTTCTAGAGCTATTCTAGAGGCCCTTTATGCTAAATACGAATAATCGCGGAAACAAAACTTGCTAATAGCGAGTTGCAAGCAACACGTGTGAAGCCAAGGAGCGTACCTACTCAATTCGATATTAGGTTTTCGTTTCGATATACGCGGTTCTTTCCGCGGCCACGCGGCTCACATATAATCGATTAACCCATTCAGTGCCGAGCGGGCAATATTTTTTAACTCTCATGTCGAGACCATATTAAAGTTAATATACCTTCCGCTAGGTATATTAACTTTATGGTCGAGACTCGAGACCGCCCATAGGCGCGCATGATTTGAGACTGCACATAACAGGTTTTACGCCCGTTACAGTGCATGTAAACTGAGCATTTGAAACGATTTGATTTGGGCTCTGTATATGGCGCAGTCATCTGGTTCAATCTGTGATTCGATTGAATGACTAGCGTATTCATTGAATGACACCGTTCTATTGAATGACTGAAGGACAACTAGTCAAGACGCTGACTGTAACGTCTTGACTAAACGTCATCATAGTGAAGTCGTTAAATGGAATGCTATGATTTTTTTACAGTATTTGTTGGTGGCGTAGGTACTAATAGGTTAATCTAGAAACTGACTTCAATATTGAATCATTAATAAAAGAAAAAGTAATCTAGGGGATTTCTAGGGGGAAATCCACTGATCTCTATACCTACAAGTACGCTGGATTGCTGATAGCCTTTGAAATAACAGCTATTTTTTGTGCCTATTTGAAGCGGAATCAGCGCCCCCATTATTCGGGTAGAGAACTAAATCTGACGTAAAAATGACGTTTGAAAGCCGCCATATTGGCGCTGATAGCAGTAGTGAGAGTATTTGGAACTAATACTAGTGTCTGTATCAGCCATAGACTTGTAATGGTATCAGCAATCCAGCGTACACAGATTAAGGATATATAGGTATCTCAATGCCAGCGTACTTGTAAATAGCATAGACCACAGAGTACTTTTTTATATATAGAAAGCATAGACTTATAATATACTGAGTAGACATCAGTGGGGAAATCAAATTATTTCCGGGGTACGGCGGTAGGCTTGGGTAAAAAAAATCGATATATCAAAATATCGATATTTTTTCAGAAAATAATCGATATATATCGGCGATTTTTTATTTTTGTATATATCGATTTTCGATATTTATTTTCGGATATCAAAAACGATATTATTTCGCTTCGAATTTTCGACAAATACTTTTTTTGCCTCGATGTCTATATTTATTTTCGAAAAATCTCGAAAGTGGTAGCTAACAGAGATAGAAAGGATTACATACTTTGACTCGATGGTCCTAAAATATGGATTGTTCTAATTGTAGGACAAGGTTACTTTTAATTTATATAACTATCCTACAAATATTATACAAAAAATCTGCTGGTTAGGGTTCCGTTTTAGGGTACAGTAGTCAACCAAGTTTTGTTGATTACAGAACCCTAAAAACCTTGTCTTACAAATAAAACAATCCATATTTTAGGACCATCAAGCATGAAATCCTTTCTATCTCTGTTAGCTACCACTTTCGAGATTTTCCGAAAATAAAAACGTTGTTCGTCTTATCAAAATGTAGCTAGCTATTCACAAAAAATTAGCTTGTTAGTAATCACAAAAAAAATTGTTCTAGGGCGTACTATATAGATAACCTTCTCGAGGCTCGAGGCTTGAGCAAAAAATATCGATATATCGAAATATCGATATTTTTTAAAAATATATATCGATACATTTGAAAAGTATCGATACGATATATATCGATATATTTTTTCCATTTGCCCATACGGCGGCGGCGCGGCGCGGCGCCGAGAGTCGAGAGTCGAGACCATCTGGCAACACTGGTAGTACTCGTTGCGCGCTTGGTTGCGCGAACGGCGAAGTCACAGAACAGATTTACTCCTAGCGGAGAAGAACATTGACTTAGTACAAAAAATTCTCGCGAATACTTCAACGCCATCTATTGGCTAGCCCCCATCAACTTCACGAACCCGCGAATTTTGAACGTATGTCAATTCATAGGGTTCTCATAAGGATTTTATTTATAACTAAAATTGGGTTTAGTTTTACACTAGCAAGAAACTTGTAGCAAATTAAGTTTCTTACTAATGTAAAACTAAGTTACAATAAAAACAACATATAAAATGAAAGTCATTTATTTTCAAATATAAAATACCTATATACACAGTTTCTTTAATATTTTGTTCTTATTTCTTAATATGTACCTGTAGACTCAGGTGAATTTAAGCTTCTAAAGTTCTAACAGTGATTAGGGTTAAGACATTGGCAATTCACTAAGTAGCCCGTTTTAAAAAAAGAAGGAGAAGAATATTAAAGAAGGAGAAGAAGAAAAATAGGTTATAAATTTATGGATTCGGAATCCTGAATATTATGCTATGTCCTTTCCCGGGACTCAAAAGCATATCCATACCAAATTATTATAAAATAAAGGCAAAACTCCAAATAATACTTGTTACTTCGATCAACCACAGACTACATGTATATATTGTATTATCTATGGACTACACAGAAGTGTCAAGTGAACTTTGCGCATATGTGTAGCAGGTAAGCAAACATTTGAACATAGATCTTTGAGCTCTTTGATGTGCGCCAAAAAACCGACATCGAAGGGCAAAGTGCAAATGTTTGTACAAAGCTGTGAACAAAGTCTCAAAGTCCCGTGCTACACATGTGTACAAACAAGTGTTCAAATATGTGTTCAAATGTTTGTGCTATGTGTGGCGCCGGCCTTACCCCTTTCAGTATTAAAAAATAAAACCTTATTTACACGAATTTATAACTTATATGTTCACATCAAATGCAAAGTCACTATCACACAATTTTCACAGCACTAAAGCACGGAGAGAAGCACAAAACACGGAGGAACCGAATCCTAACTCAATGTTAATTGGCGAGCACAGTTTAGTTATTGGAATAATTACAAAAGAACGGAATTAAAACAAAAAGCAAAGTCAATGGCAGACATTTTCCTTGTGACAAAATTACACAGAATATTCTACTATACTACGTACTCATTGGGGTGCCCAGTTGAAAAAATTATGATTTTTAAAATATTTTTACATTGGCATCCCAGGTCTGGCCCCCGTTTCATGATTTGCTATAGTAGGGAGCTGACCACCCCTGGGCGAAGTGCGAACGGCGATTTGGCTTTGGTTGGTTGACTTGAGCCGACTGCGATTTGCTTTGGCGATTTGTGTATGAAGTGAGTAATGGGAGGTTGTAACGGATTTGTTTATATCAAAAATAACATTTATTTTAGTATTTATTAGGATAAGTTCAAGAAACTGTGTGAAATTAGTGCAAATTTATGAAATCGAAGTGATTAATTGTATTGTTTACATGTTTTTGTGCGAAGGAACACTGTTGGAAACAATACGTCTTCATGGGCGTTAACTTCAGGTTATGTATCAAAGCATATTAAATTAAAATATAGGTTAATCCTGTCCAGGATAATATTTCCCGGTCCCTTTGAAAATATTAAAACACAGCTTTACGTCACTTTTAGTTAGCTTCACCGAAAAGTTTATATCTTGAAGTTCGATTCTCGGTTGAAAAACCAGTCGCATTTCCACCAAATTCCTTTGTTATTACGTGTTAAAGTCGTTTTTAATTCAACGAAAATATGTATTGCAGGCTCCTTTTATGAAAAGACTGAATTATGAAGTTTATGGTTATTATAACGATATCAATATTTGGTATACTTCGAACATGTTATACACAGGAGTATGCGGTTCCAACGTACAATACCGACACGAGTTTACCAAACGAGTACCTAGGGACCAACGATCCCAAATACGACAACCCGTACGATCCAAATCGGAGGTACCAGAACCAATATGATCTTAACCAGTATGACCGAAACAGAAACACTTACAACGACCAGCGAAATGAGTACGATAGTCGGAACGAACCAGTGTACAATCCCAATCCTTACAACTCCGAAACGGCGGCTAATGGGGCAAACCCCTGGGATGTGAATAGATCATACAATACAGCTGTGAGAGGAGAACTGGAACATGACAGCGTTATCATCAACGAAGCGTAAGTTATTTAATTTTTTAATGTGTTTTAAACGGGAATGTATAAATAACACTGAAAACTTGGCAAAATAAATCTTATAATATGTAAAAATGGACTTCCCAATGTATTAGTCGCGCTAAAACTCGCAAACAGCTGAACGGATTGGGCTGATTTTAGTCTTAAATTATTTGTAGAAGTTCAGGGAAGGTTTTAAAGTGACATGAAGTTCACCGGGACAGCTAGTAATACTATAGCTAATTGAGACCTAAATATTATCTTTGTTAATAATACAACTGTTAACTAATATCACAATAGCTGTAAGTTATTGTATGTTTATACAAAATCTATCTGTTCTTGAATGTTTAATTTAACTTTCAACATGTTATTAAATATGCTGAAACTAAGAGGCCTTATATTATGTAAATTGTATTTGTTTTAGGACATACTTTATAGTAGCATCCCGGATGATCCGTCCAGGCCAAGTGTACAAGATATCCGCTAACATTCTGCGTGCGAGACTGCAGACCACCATTAGAGCTTCCATATCATGTAACGGTGTGGAGATTGCCGATGTCAGTGGGAGAGTAAAAGAGGGAGTACCAGAAGTATTGAACATGAAGGTATGTTCCCCCAGTATTGATTGACATCATTTGGTTGAATTATGTCATGTCTTATTCATGTATGTTTGATCTGTTGGCCAGGTTAGAACTAAAATCTGTAGGTCAGTTCAGTGCTTTATGTGGAGCTTCTTTGGGGTATATCGTATACTAAACATCTCCTATCTTAATCTTACAGATCCAATGTCATTTCAGTACATACTCGAAAATAACTTTTTTTAACCTACCATGTGAGAAATCTGATTTCTATACTATGATAAGTAGACACGTCATGTTGGAAGCCTATTACAAGCTTAATCTGACACACTCAAGCAAGTCGTGAGTTTGAAGTCGTTGTTGGCACATAAGCGAGAACAATCAAAAGCACAAAAAATTCATAAGATGTGTCTTTCTATGTAAAAGCTATAGTATGAATACCAAAACAGGTTATGGTATTTCTTCCATGAAAAATATGTCCTGTGCAATATAATTATGCTAATCCGCACAACGAACTTGAGGACAACATCTATTTTATTATATTATGTATTTAAAACATGCTGCATGCAATTAATAAAGACAATACCCAAGCCTGGGCCAAGTTATGCTTTATGAATACAAATGTACCTTACAACTCGGTAACATTGACATTATTTCAACATTAACCCTAAGGTCCCGGAGACTACCGTCCCTGGAGACTACAAACTGCGTGTCGAGGGTCTGTACCTGGACGACCCGTTTGGGGGACACGCCTTCGTCAACGAGACCCAGCTCACATTCTCGAGACGGTTCATGACGATATTCATACAGATGGATAAACCTGTTTATATGCAGAGTCAGACGGGTGAGTAGATTTTATATTAATTGAATATTTGTTGAAGACCTCTATGCCTCAGTGGATGAGCATGTTGGTAGCTCAAGCCGGGGGTCGTGGGTTCGAATCCCGCCGACGGAACGAAAAGTTTTCAAAGTTCCTGGGTCATGGATGTGTATAATATTATTTGTATCATAATCTATGTAAATAAAAATATAAGTATTAAATATATTTTCATTGTCTGGTACCCGTAAGTCGTAACACTAGTCCTTTACCTATGTACTTACGTGTACTTAGCACGGGGCCAGACTGACGTGGTGGGAAGCATCCATAGATATTTAAAAAAATAATTATAGTGTAGGCTGGAAGTATATTAAATCTGGAGGGAGCGAATGCCACACAATAGTGTCACCATTCATATGGAAAGATCGCAATCAGTTGCGATCATCAGCGATGCATCTGACCACTATATAGTTCTACTTTTTCATGTACAAGGAACACATATACATATAAAGTTTCGCTCTTTCTGTCCCTCTGTGTGGTCATAGTAAATATATACTCAATTGAGAACAGTAAAACATCGTCATATTGTTTTACAAGAATATCTTAGCATCTCTTATGACGAACATCTATCTGTCCGCCCATCTATACTTATTCTTTATATCAATACTAGCTGTGTCCCGCGGTTTTAGTGATATTAGATATAATATAATAAAAGACTACGAAAAGTAAGTACCAATAATAGGGTCAAAACGGGACGATACATGGTTCTATAATGGTTTAGTAGTGATGGTGATGATGATGAATGTAATTTGCGTAGTAGCATATGCTTTCCGTTCTTGAAATAACGTCGAAACTCCCAAACTTATATTTATAAAGAGTCAGAAGTTCTCTCAGCACCTTCCGAACCATGGTATACATTGGTGCAAAATCTTACTCGTTGGTAGCATAATATGCTTAGAATACTGCTCAAGAAACCAGAGTCACCACATGTTTCCATATAAATTTTGAGGAGTTCCCTCGATTTCTTATGGATTCCTTCATCAGGTTCATCACTTTTATGAATATGATACCAAATTGGGATGATAAACTATACACCAAAAGAAAAATTTTGAAAATCGTTTCACAAACGGCGGAGTAATCGTTGAACATAACACCTCCTCCATTTTGAAAGTCGGGTAAAATTGTAGCCTATGTGTTATTCTGATGTATAAGCTATATTATTGTAAAGTTTCATTAAAGTCCGTTCAGTAGTTTTTGCCTGAAAGAGTAACAAACATCCATACATACATCCATACATCCAAACTTTCGCCTTTATAATATTATATACATATAGTAGGATTAGTAGGATAGTAGGATTCATACTTTTCAATACCATTCAATACCCAAAGAACTAGAACGTTAGAAAAGGCATTCCATACAATCGTCAGCGCGAAAATGTGTCACTCTCGAGATGAGTGAGCTCACTCATCTGTGACCAGTGAGCCTTAGGACGCGGTGACAGTCAGACATGCTCAATTAATTGTTTACTGCGTTGTTTTTCACCACATTTCGCTTCAGAATGCCGTCGTGTGCCTTCCGAAATTGTAATAATAACACCAGAAACACAAATAAAGCCAAAGGTGTAACATTTCACACGTTAGTTCTATGATTTAATTAATTATTTAATTTATTGTCGGCCATTTTAAGAGAAAAATTTTAGCAAAGCGTAAAATGAACGAAAGAGAAAGTAGTACATGCTATTACTGTAAGTCAAAAAAGGACGACAATATTTTCTCGATACACATTTTGCTTTAACGTTCAATGGGCTATGACCAATATCTTGTGACCCCCGGTTGTATCAACGCTCATACTAATAGGGATCATTTTACAGTGGACATCAAAACGGGTAAACTTAGGTACCGTCAGCATACTCGAAAGTTATTTCAGCATGCAACCGAATACCGTTACGTTACGAGTAGTGATTTTTGTAACGATTTTATTTACGTATTTATGTAAAGTTTTAAGTTACCGTATTCGTTAAATTTCTTGAAAATCACGTAATAATACGTAATAAATATACAACAAAACTAAGTGATAATACTTTAGGATGTGTACGTGTTTCTTGTAAAGAGTTCGCTGTGAAAGTAGCAGCGCTGAAAGACCAATTTTTTTTTTCACTTTTCACAAGAGTACTTTTTTTGAAATGTTACGAATCCGATTACTTAAGAGTCCGTATACGAAATTTTGCCGATGAATATGAAATTGCAAAGGTTTTTTTTTTCTTTTTTATCGAATTGGATAGAATTTTATCTATAGATTATTTCTGTCGTTTTCTTTTTATGAATTACAGCTCTAAGTTGCCGAAATTAACAGCAATTTTTTACCCATTTTCTCTAAAATTTTGCCGAGTTACATATTTTTTTACTCAACTATTTCATATTAAAGTGGTAAAAAGTAATTCCAACATTGTATAGACGACTTTCTCAACAGTACATTGTATGTTTTTCATACCGTTAAGACGTCAATACAATCAATAAACAGGTGATATCCTGAACCTTTTACAGCAATAATTATAAAACTGTCGCGGGTTTGAGTTGGATTATTTAAAAATACTTTAAAAAAATCTAGCTCCAATATTAGATTATAATTGAAATGATCTTACATGTTGTGCATTAAATCTTATAGAAATACTGTATTTTAACTGTTAAATCACGTCTGTAAAATCAGCGAAATCGGCAAATTTCGTATACTGACTCTTAAAACTGGATCACTCGTTTGTTGCTCGATTTTCAAAATTCTTTTTTTGTTCTATAGTGCTTAACTCGAATTTGGTACCACGTTCATTAAAGTTGTGACCATGATGGGATCTATGTAATCGAGGGAAATTTTCAAAATTTATATGGAAATATAATATGGTGATTTTGATTTTATGAATTTTGTAAATATTGTTTCATATATATATATATATATATATATATATATATACATCCCGGAATAGTTATTACGTCCATGCTAAGACACCGACTTACGGCGTCCACCATTTCCACTGGCATTACCGGCAAAGTTTCTGTGAATGTTGTCTTCTTTATCATATGCCATATTCCTGTGCATCTTATATTTACAAAAAGTAAGAAATTGTGGATATTCACACTCCATTTATCCTGGTATACTTGGTACGTCATGTACATTTTCACGTCCTAGCGTATATTTTTTATATATGCTAATTAATACTGATGCTCTTATTGCGTCCTGGAGTACTTAATATTGATTGCGCGTCCTCAAATATACCTACTGATTTACGGCGTCCACTATTTCCACTGGCATTATCACCAAAGTTTATATTATAATTGAGGTACCTAACAATAGGGTATTACGGAATACGGACCATGCAAAAGAATAATCCACCCCTCTTCGGGAACAAAGAGGGGGTAAGATTTTGTATCAACTGATGAAGTAGAAATACATTAAATGGCAAAACAACGTTTGCCGGGTCAACTAGTTACTTAGATAAGTCTGATCACTATCACAGAATAGATAATAGTATAAGTACAGAAGTTACTCTGCTTTGATCTTCACAAATGCCACCTGTTTATGTGCCTATATAATTATTATTAACATACGGACCGCACGCGAGCAGCCGACTTTGAGCTCTCTGGCGCCGCGCGAAGGCCACTTGTCATAATATCTCATAAGTATCTTTTGTCAATACCTATTGTACTATCACATAATTATTATGCTGTTTATATTATTTACTTAGCGGTTGCACTTTTATTTATTTATATGGCTAAGAAAACTAATTTTCGTTATTAGTTTTTATAGTAATATACATTAACATTTAACATACATATCTAGAGTCTAGACACGCGGTAGCGTGTCAAGCCAAGTTCAAGTATATGCGGTTCACGGACTACATCTACTTACCAAGTTTCAATAGTACATATTATAGCTCTTATGGTTTCGGAGAAAAGTGGCTGTGACGTGACATACGGACGGACACGGAGCAGACAGACAAACAGATAGACAGACTGACAGACATGACGAATCTGTAAGGGTTCCGTTTTTTGCCATTTGGCTACGGAACCCTAAAAAGTAAGAATTACTGCTGTGCCCCGCAATTTCACCCGCGTAAGTCCCGAATCCCGATCCCGTGGAACTCACTCACCAAGTTTCATCGGAATCAGTTCAGTAGTTTTTGCGTGAAAGAGTAACAAATATACATAATATAAACTTTCGCATTTATAATATTAGTAGGATTAGTAGGAACTAGGAAGTAGGATTTACACTCTACCGTATGTTATTAATTAATGTTACGTAACACGTTCAAGAAAACAATTAAAAAATAAAAAATAATGTAATAAACAAATTTATTCAAAAATGTAACTAAGACCCACATACATATTATTTTAAGATTATTTCTGTGTTAAGATCTTATTATTTGGTCAAACTATTCTGGCTGAAAACTTTAATTTTCAGACCAAATTAAACAATAAAAGTATGTAATAATCTTAAACGACTAGTACTAAAATAACGTTAAAGTAATTACTAATACTTTATATTTGGTAAAAACAATTCTGAATGAAAATCTTAATTTCCAGGCCAAATTAAACAATAAAGGTATGTACTAATTACTGTCAACGTCTAGTACTAAAAACATCAAAGTAACTAACACTCAGGGTTGATTCAGACTGCAACGCCGTGCCTCGCCTCGCCTTGTCGCGTTGTGACTTGCGGTCTGAATCAACCATAAGGGTCAATTCAGACCGCAATGCGACACGTAGATGCATATTACATTCTAAATTTATATGGATTTGACAGATTCGCAAGACGCAATTGCAATCTGTCAAATCCATACAAATTTATGCCACGCCGCGCCTCGCCTCGCCTTGTCGCGTTGTGACTTGCGGTCTGAATAGGCTACTTGACCTATGTTCAATTTCATTGAACAAATGCATATTTCTATTAGAACTTGGCCTAGGAAACCATATTTCACCCTTATTATCAAATAAAAGCTTAAGATTGATAAATAAAGTCGATTTGAAAATATGATTTTAATGAAAATATGATTTGTACTGACTAAAACGCTTTTGCGGTTTCCGATTTGGATGTGACGTCATCTCATTCGTAATTTAATATCTTTTATTTATCGCGCTCGTTTTAAGTAAGTTTATTTGTACATAAATAAAAATAAGCCTAGAAAGATTTGTAAAATATATTTTCTTGAATAATTCAAATAAAACATCAGTTTTATATTATATTATCTCCATTTATTGTAGACGGGAAATGAAATGGCCAAAACTTTTCTCCAAAAGTTTTCAACATTACAAATGATTTCTAATTTCTTATTTAATTCTTTTATAATTTTTGGGCACTTTAAGACTCGTACATTTAGCACATAAAAAATGTTCAATAATAGAGACTCTAAAATACAAAACATATGACTTCACACCATGGCGGACTGTGTTTTCGGCGCCATTTAAAAGGCATATTTTTCAATCAACATTTTTATGGGTTTCTACTGTGTAAAATATTCAAATATTAGTTTATTTTGTGACAATGAATGATTAAGAAGCGATTAGCATGACGAAAAAAATTAGGTCAAGTAGCCTATTGACCCTAACGGTCATTTCAGACCGCAACGCGACGCGCAGATGCATTTCTAAATTTGTACTGAATTGATAGATTTCAATTGCGTGAGACGTCACGCAAATCTGTCAAATCCATACCTTAAAAATGCATCTACGCGTCGCGTTGCGGTCTGAATCGACCCTAAGGGTTGATTCAGACCACAACGCCACGTTTAGATACATTTCTAAATTTGTGCTGAATTGACAGATTGGCACGTCGCCTCGCGCAATTGAAATCTGTCAAATCCATACTTTATGCCACGCCGCGCCTCGCCTCGCCTAGTCGCGTTGCGGTCTGAATTTTGTATGTATGTATGTATGTATGGATGTTTGTTACTCTTTCACGCAAAAACTACTGAACGGATTTTAATAAAACCATACAATAATATAGATTATAGCTTATACATCAGAATAACACATAGCCTACAATTTTAACCGATTTTCGAAATGGGGGAGGCGTTATGTTCGTTTTTTTATGTTCAACGATTACGGGTCAATTTATATTAGCGCAGAAGCAAAGTATCAAAACCGAACATAGCAAATCCAACCTTAACTCCAAAGCGTTAACGCACACCTTACATCTGAGCGCTCGAGACACTGAATACTCACTCGACGCGCGTGTTCCGCAACGGAAATTCTGCCGAGTAATTTTGGTTCTTCGCGTAATTTATAGTTTGTCGTATCAGACGGATGCCTCGGAACGTAATTTTGGCCACGGAAATTACGCCGCGTAACTTCGGCATAGTGTGTTTAGACACTTAGACCTCTAGAACAATTTTCGGGCTAAATTAAACAAAAAGGCCCTTACTAATAAACGTTGTATAAGCTTTGAATAGTTATACAGTGTTTTGTTCCTGTCACACAAGTGTCATTTTTAATTGGATTGAAGAAGACAAAACACTGTATAGCTATTCAAAGCTTATACAGCATTTATTAGTAAGGGGGTAAAATTATAAAATGGTCAACGCCTAGTTCTAAAAAAACGTCAAGGTAACTACTAACTAATGCTCTAATTTGGTAGCTTGAATACTGACAGATAAATTTTGTTCATAAATAACGTCAAAGTAACTAAATACCTACTTATATTTGGTTATACAATTTTGAATAAAAACTTTAATTTTCGATAAAATTATCACACAGAAAAAAACCTGCTGTAGCCTGTAGGTAGCATAAATTTTGTCGAAGGTACACTATAATCTATGATTTTTTTGCGGCAAAATTTGTAATTGAGTTCTACTACTGCTATATAAACTTTAATGTGACTAGATACTCCAGTAGGATGATATATTCACGATATTCATCACAATTTAGTCTACGCAAAATTAGTCACAACTCACATCCGTTCGTACAGGTCACTACAGCGTCCGCAAAGTTCACGAGCATAATGAAATAACGATGCATGGTCGCACGCGGCAAGGTAAACGCGCCCGAGCGGCAACGTCGCATTTCTTTCGTTTCTTAACCACACGCACTGCACGAAGTGGCAACATATCATATTTGGGGGTAGACGCAATATTATCGGGTAAATGTACGGAAATATACACCCAAAAAATATACAGCGGCGCAGCGCCGCCATCGGACGATTGGCGAACTATATTATACTCGTCCAGAGACTCTGGAGGTGAAATTGCGTCTCGCTGATTTTTTTACCATAGATACCCAATACCTATAGCTATGTAATAGAGGTGAAATTAATCTTGCGTCCGTATACCGGACGCGGTAAGTCGGTGGACGCAATATTACTATGGGATTTTTTGAGGCTGGACGCAAGAAGTCTATCAAGTTATATATATATATATATATATATATATATATATATATATATATAACAGGAACAGAAACAGTAAGAGAGGAGAAACAATATTTAAAAAATTTATATATAATTGGATTTTCAGTACATAGGGGGTTTAGCCAAAGCCAAGTACAGGGCCTATAGCCAAAATGTTTTCGTTTTCGCTTCGTAATAGAATCGCCGATGAAAATGTATGGAATTGACATAAGCGTTCGTTAATATGACGTTGACGTTCGACTCGTCTTATGTCAATTCCATACATTTTGATCGGCGATTCTATAACGAAGCGATAACGAAAAAGTTTCGGCTATAGGCCCTGTACTGGTTGCTCGCTCCCATATTATCGATATTTGTACCGATAATCAATATCGGTATAAAAAATAATAAACCGGCATTACAGTCCCTGGTAACTAGTGACGTGAAATAACGACCACCCTTTTTTGCTGACCGTACCACGCACACACACATTAGTGTGGCGCGCGTCGGTAAAACATTGCCACAGTTTTGACGGCACACGTCGTATCTAAGTATTTAGATATCGTTGTCAATACCTACATATTTTAAACAATCTGCCATTATACAGATTACAGACTGATGTATGAACTACTGTACGATTTACTACTCAACAGTCTTTATTGGCAGAAAAATAAAGCTATTATAATATTCAATGCAGCAAACCAATTTTTATCCATACTAATGTTATAAAATATGTGAGTGTGTCTGTCTGTCCGTCTGTCTGTCTGTAACCTCTTCACGCCCGAACCGCTGAACTGATTATGCTGAAATTTGGTATGGGGATACTTTGAGTCCCAGAAAAGAACATAGGATACTTTTTATCCCGGTAAAATGTACGGTTTCGGCGCGATAAACGAATTTTGCGCAACGGAGTTGCGGGCTTCTAAATAAATATACATATGTATAGATATAAACTTGCCCTGAATCGCTTTTGCACTTATAGTAGTAACTCTAACTACCTAGTAGTTTTGAAAGACGTTATAATAATACGGTAGCCTGCAGTTTGAAAATAGTGCCCATTGATTGATGTTCTCAAGATGTCTATTTATATCGCCCGTGTTGTAAGACTTGTAACTCGGCCGGAACACATCTGTGTTAGATGATGATTGATTACACCTTTTACTATAATGTTGTATATCAGAGCCTGTAACCAAGTCGTCTTCGATATCGCTTCTTTATAGAATCGCAGGTCAAAATGTATGGAATTAACATTAGACGAGTCGAACGTCAACTTCATATTAACGACGTTTATCATGCGGAAACCGTACATTTTTTCAGGATAAGCCCCAATTTCACCAACGACTGTTAAAGTTAACGCTCGAATTAGTATCACGTTACCTCTTTCGATTTTCTTATGAATGAAAGAGAGGACATGAAATCTTAACAAGCTGTTAACACTAACAGACGTTGGTGAAATTGGGGCTTAGTACCAATCTCCATACGAAAGGTATCACCATACCAAATTTCAATAAAATCGGTTTAGTGGTTTGGGCGTGACGAGGTAACAGACAGACAGATAGACAGACACACTTTCGCATTTATAATATTAGTATGCATATTTATATTTATATTAGATAGTTATAGTTAGTTATATTTGAGAAGAGTTGCAGCAATCGGTGACAAGTTGTGGCGTTCTCGCGTTCGACGCCAAATATGTCAGCAAAGTATTTAACCCAGATACACCTTCAACACCTCTTACGAAGCGATAATTATGATGGGAGAGTTAAATGAGCACCAATTAGTGGCGGTACATCTTTTGAAATTGGCCATTACTGCTGACTTACGTATAGATATAGAAGCCCAAATGCCTGATATTCTGACTTGTCAGTGGCGTGCAAAATAATTTCAAGAAGCAATATTACAAAAGTCAAAAAGGATTATATTATAACAAAGATGTCAATACTATAAGGTTATAATATATAATAAAAGGTTATAATTCTATGTATTATAATAAAAAAAAATCCAGGGCTGTGCCTTTGTCTTACCTTACTTACTGTTTGTATACAGGGTTAAACGTAACTTTTCCCTTGCAGTTTATTTCCGCGTGATCCCCATCAACACGGGTCTGAAGGCTTTCGGTCGCGCGGTCGATGTCTTCATCCTTGACCCCAACCGCCGTATCATGAAGCGCTGGCTGTCCAGACAGGTGAGATGAGAGAGAGAGAGAGAGAGAAGCAGATAGGGGACCATCCCTCACACTATTATCATGATTTTTAGACCCCCCTTCCTTGTCATTGGTGAGACCCCCGCTCCCTAATGTGAATGAAATTGGAATTTTACATTAAAATTATAACCACCTCAATATTTTTAATTTCACTATTCTATTTAATACATTTAAAATTTATTGTGATGTCACAAAACTTAGGACCCCTTCCACCTCCTTGTCACACTTCGTCGACTCGCTCCCCCCCTTTAGGTGTTATACATATACCATACTTTATGGATGGCCCCTAGTACGCTTGCGCCGGTAATAATGTAAAACTAAGAAAAAAAACTACTTTCAAACTCTTATCGCTGTCAGGAAACACAAATAAACAGGAAGTTGCTTATAACGTCTCATGGGTCATGCATAAGATAAACATAAATTTTCCAGCACTGAGCGGGCTGATGATGATGAATTATTTCTGATCTCTCGATCATGTCAGCTTTGAGACAAAAATTAGACTCGTGAAACTAATAACATTCCTCTTTTATTTATCTCCCGACAACATAGAGATTGTTTTATGTACACATTACATATTATACCAAGTGTGGCGGTACCCACAATTAGCCTCACAATCCTGCATCGCGCTATCGAAGTTTTGAAGAACGCGACGCTAAGATATAATATAGTATACAACGTCTGAAATTACGTCACTTGGCTTCGGCCTGACCGAGCATATAATAATATTATATTTGCGAAATCAATCTAATACAAAATATCAGACCATCCATCAATTTACAACTAGTAGACCCATAATAGGATCAACACGATCCAAGATGGCCAGAACCTAATGCGAGTATTGTGCCCATATTGTCACAATACAACGCTAACCACGCTATTATGATCTATTGTCGCGAACAAACAACATACGAGCGAGGTGTCAAGTTAAATTGTCGCAATCTGACCGTCGTTGGTCGTATATTGGTGCTATTGTGAATGCAATTTCAATAAAAATTTATAGCATCTGTATTCTGTATACTAAACTGATGGTTATCAGTTATGTTATCTTCGCTCTATGCTTTTTTTAGGGACCACTAAGACTGTGATGTCTGTCCGTCTGTCTATCTGTCTCCAGGCTGTATCTCAAGAATCACTATAACTACACTTAAAAAATGTTTACAGATTACGTATTTCTGTTGCCGCTATGTCAAACTTATTAACACCCCTCTTTTTTGTCGGGGGTTAAAAATACAGCATTAATATTAGAATAGTTTTGGACAAAACTCTGTTACTGGATCTAATTGATAATATTTGTATTTGTTTACAGAGTAACTTTGGTACTGTAAGCCTGCAGTACCAGCTCTCCGACCAGCCAGTGTTCGGAGAATGGCTGGTGCGAGTGGAGGCCCTGGGACAGGTGGAAGAGGCACAGTTTCTTGTGGAGGAGTACTATCAGACGCGGTTCGAGGTAAGGGTTTTTAGCAAAAAATAAACAAAAACTTGAGAGGTGTCAAGGGATACCCTGATTGAACGAAGTTTTAAATTTCCCGCCAGTTGACGTCATCGTCACATCAACGCCCTCTGCCCCTATTTCGCAGGTACCAAAATAAGTGTCGGTCAAAAAGTGTCGTTACAACTTTTCCGTCTAGCCCCCTTTCGCATCACGCGATAAGGAACTTCCAAATGTATTCATAAAAGTACTTGCAGCATTGCGAGGTATTCGTCACACCCTTGACTATTTTACTGAAAACTAACTACTGAAACAGAAACCAAGTCTGCTGAACTTCTTCAGTAGAGACTCTGTAAATATGGTCCCATATTAGGGCAGATCCAGGTCTAAATTCAGCCTAATTTTAAACGTCGAAATGACTTTCGTTAGGTTAGGTTTAAGGTTTTGATAGCGGCTGCAATTTCCTCCTTCGCCAGTTCTTCTTAAAGGCCCGGGGTACCCTCGAAATTTTAAAAAAATATTTTTTATTACTTAAATATTTTGTAGTTATATTTTGTAAAAAAAAATTGTTCAGGACCCTAGGTAATTACTATCTTAAGCTGAAAAATAACTCAAACATGTTAAATATTTTCGTATGAGAAAATGATTTTGGTATTAAGAATGTATGAAAATTTCGAGGGTACCCCGGCCTCTTAATGAGCTAAGGTTGAACTGATCTTATGATTGTCTTGTGGACACTCCGAAAAAAGCTGTCAAGTTTAATTTGAAAGAAAAAAAATCTTATATTTATTTCTTATTGTTCAGATTCGGCTAAATAAATGGTACTATATTTTCTTAGGTGAACGTGACAATGCCGGCTTTCCTGTTCAACAGCGACGCGTACATCACGGGGCGCGTGATGGCCAACTACACGTCCGGCGCGCCCGTGCGCGGCAACCTCACGCTCAAGGCCACCGTGCGCCCCGTGCCCGTGCGCCGCCACCGCCCCGACCGCCCCGACTATAGAAGTAATATTCATGGCGTTATAAGGCGTTTTGCAGACGATGGGGTGGGGCGGACTTTTTATCCGCGAAGCAATAAAGACCGCGTCTAACCGTCGATATCTGCGGCTGCCCTCGCCGCGTACACAAAGCACACGACGGGCGGAGGCAGTCAGTTCAGGACGCTCATTCTAGTGGAGATAGAGAGAATAGAGCTAGCCGCCCCGCGCTGCCGTCTGCGTTACTGCATGTAAATTGGTTTGTGTGATCCACGGCGGGCAGCCGCGGACATGCCGCGCCGCCAGTGCCCGCCGGGCACCAGCGGCGCGGTCTTTTTGCCCGCCGTGTGCAATATAGGATTCCCTTTGTGCTATCGTTCGCGGCGAAATTTATCGGCCCACCCTGCCCCGTCGTGTGCAAAGCGCCTAATTGTCATATATTTTGTGTTGTTACTTGTTAGTCCCGTAAACATAGAATTGCATGAACGGTGTACAGTTTGTTCAAAGCTACGAAGATTGTCATAATAATTTATATTCTGTGACGGTTGGTCCTCGTGCATCTACGATGTACAGAACAGAGCCAGGCCAGACCACATACTCAGATTGCAAAAGACCGAATGAACTTAGGTGTTCAACTTAACACTGTCACACAACTAGCTATATATTTTTAAACATTGTTATTTTACTGACTGTGTCCAGAAATTAGTGACTTGTTCAGCGCTCCTTAGCGTATTTGCGTATTTTTTAATGGGCAGTAATTAAATTACACATAATGTTAGAGGAGAGGGTCCTTTTGTACCATCGAGGAAATTGATTCCTATGCCGATGGCGGACCTAAGTAATTTGGTCGTCTTAGGTCAAACCCAGCCGACCGATCACAGCTAACATTGAATTGACATAAGTCGACCACATGACGTAGGTCCGCCATCTGCATAGGAATCAACTTCTCTGATAGTACAAGGGAAAAAAATTTCAGACCTGTCTAACTCGCTGTATCTATATCTTTTAACAGTGCGACCGAACTACAACCCTTACCTCTACAATGAGACCGGTCAATACGATCCGAACAGCCCGTACCAGTATCAATACGACGACGGCCGCCCCCCGTACCGCCCCGGACAACCCAACCAGCTCGACCACCCGGACTGGTGGTACGATCCCCAGAAGGTCTACACCAGGGTGTTTAACTTTGTAAGTAATAAGTATACCTCATGTTTTTTGCTGATAAAAGCTTTTACTCCAGCACTCATTGGCTACCATACAATAGATAAAGAAGCATATTGATAGAAGATATCTGTCAATTTGTCTCTAAGGTTGACAATAAACGGACAGCATCTTGCAGTTGAGACCAACCTTTGACCCGCAACGATATTTTCGTTTATAAAAAAAAAAGTTTGAGAATTTCCTTCGGATTTCCGTAAACCGCGGCACACCTTTTGCAGAATACTGTTATACGGTACCCTTCGTGTGATACCTCGCACTTGGCCGGATTTTAAGTTTTTTTAATTACAGGACGAGGAATACCCGTTCTGGATGCCGAAGCCGGATCCCATCCAGTTCGCGCTCCACAACCCGAACGACCCCAACTACAACCAGTATAGCACACCATCCTCGTACAATTACTACACCAATACTCAGTACACGAAGCTGCCTTATCTGAGATTTGTGAGTATTTTTTGTGTTACAAGGTTTTGGACGGACTCAAGATATTTAATCATTACTTAACTTTATTTGAATGAATATTTTGAAATAAACTTATGCAAAATTTGATAAATTAGAGTGAGATAATATAATACACAAATATAGAGTAGTAGAGAGAATAATATGATAGTGACAAAAATTGCGAGAGAACATCTCGCACACCTGTCGAGAAGGGCATGTGTGAGCGAAGTGTAATCTGCTAGGCCGTAGCAGCTAGGGTGCACATGTGAGTGCCTGAACCTCAGCAGATTTACACTCAACCAAATGTTACCACACTTCCTTCTTAACGCTAATAGTCTATACTCTATAGTATAGACTATTATCACAGTCGATTACGGTGAAGCCAAAAGGAAGGGTAATGATTTCTGTTTTCATTCTGAAATATGCTCTCGTTAATGTTAGCTGCTAGACTACTGGTAAAATTTTTACAAATGAGATTTAAAATGATATGAGCGCTCCTGTGACATATTATGTTATAATTTTATTGGAACGAAGTTCCTTATCGCGCGTTGCGAAAGGGGGCTAGACGAAAAAAAATCATACGAAAAGTTGTAACGACACGACACTTTTTGCCACATACATAGATCAAGATAGATATGTGTAATGTGTATGTTACTTCGCCGAACATGCGGTATCTATCTTGATCTATGTTTGTGCTTTTTGCTATAGTTGTAAGCCGTGCGGTAGCGCGTGTTTCTCTCTCTTTTAATAACTTCGTTGCATCCGGGTGTCCCTTGACACCTCTCAAGTTTTATTTTTTTATTTTTATATTTTTTACTTTTCAGTTCAACGGCACATACGAGTTCAGGTACCCGATGGCGGAGCTGGCACAACTAGTGCCCGTACTGGACGGCGTGGAGGTGATCATCACCGCCTCAGTCGGAGACCCGTTCCTCGACGAAGTGATAGAGGGGTACAGCATCGCCCGGATATACAACTCCTCGCTAGCCGTGAACATACTAGGCGGAGAGCTGCAGGTCTTCAAGCCGCATATGCCATTTGATATTTATGTGAGTGTAATCTACTTTAATTAAGCCGCTAATAAGTCGTTTGATATCAGGTAAGTAGTATTGTGATTTTGTTATGACTAGATATTTGCTTTTGGTACAAGTCAATGTATTATAGGGGGGTCAAAAAGAACCTGAATTGGTTCGAGAAAAGGATGGTACGGCCGTGCCGCTTTTTTGCTCGACTTGGCGGGGGCACGGTAATATATGTTAATATAACTTTGAGCATTGTATGGATTAATTTCAAATGTTTAAACATCTACCAATAGGCTACAAGCCCATGAAGAAAATTAATCAGTAAAAATTTACCTAACCTCACCACGTACTCACTTGTACCGCTCCGAAATGACGACATAGTGCTCAGACTTCAGAGTTATTTTCAGACATAGTAACAGCCTTCTAAGCGATATTCATGTTGGTTCATTTCACCCGTTAATTTTTTTCATAGGCTTGTAATGTATGTAGTGTCTATTGTGTCATCCAGTTTTTTTAATAATTAATACAACTATCATGTCACCAGATGGTGGTATCCTACCACGATGGTTCCCCGCTACCGGAGTGGCGGGCGCGCGGCGTGGCACTGTCTGTGAACCTCCAGGTGCAGGGTCGAGGGTCCGCGCCGGAGCCGCTCCGGCCTATGCTGCTGCCCGGTCATGATGCTGTATGGCATCTGAAGGTCGACCTGTATAAATTGTTGCGTGAGTATCCCGCTAGGTGGCGTTAGTGTACTGTATAGACAACGAGGTGCAAACGATGAATTATTATTAACTTGACATTGTAATTGACATTTGACAGAGCGTAATTTAATATTGCATGCTGTGTTTACTGTAAAAGGTTGTACGCTCAGTTCTACTAACATACAGCATTATTTTATAAAACGGTTTTAGTGATACAGCCAGTTTGTGAACCTTTCAATAAAAAAAAAATTGTGCTGCCATTACAGTTACTGCACGATCCTTAAGTTGATCACACATTAATTGTCAGTAAGCACGCGTCGAACGCGCTACATTTAAGAATTCGTTATATGAAATTATGTGAAACCTCGTACATTCGTCCGCACCGTACGCGCTGTATTTCATGTATGCGGTGCGTTCGATGCGTATGGTGCGAACAAATGTGCAATCAGCTTTATAGAGCAGAAAGACAAGTTGATACAAACGCGCTCGGTTAGAATGTGTGCGTGTGTCGGCCTAATTGTACACACCCAGACACATCTGCTATTCCGCGAATCACGACACGGCTCGCACTGCTTTCGCGTCATCTTACTTGAAGACAATGAATGATTGACTTGATCGAATATATTTTAAAACTGGATTGAACAATGCTCTACATACTCACAATTATTGGCAACTGTCCACAAACTTGAATGAGTTCCAGTTGCAATAAATTCATCTATTCTCATCTATCTGTCCAGGCTTGGAGAAGGAGCCCAACTACCGCGAGATCCTGAGCGGGGTGACGGGCGTGCGCGTGTCGGTGACTCTGTCGGACGGCGTGGGCGGACGCGCAACTGCGGACGCCGCCTTTGTGCCGCACTACAGCCCCGGACACAGACACCTGAGAGTGTCTACCACTACTACGGACGCTCGGGTAACTGCCAGCTGTTTAGTTGAATCAGCCAGTTGATTAGATGCCTAGGTGTCTAGTAAAGTTTGCGACCATTGACGCGAAGTTCGTGCCGCACTACAGCCCCGGACACAGACACCTGAGAGTGTCTACCACTACTATGGACGCTCGGGTAACTGCCAGCTGTTTAGTTAAATTAGCCAATTAATTAGATGCCTAGGTATCTCATAAAGATTGTGAACTTCGACGCCGCGATCGTGTGCCACTACAGCCACCTGAGTGTCTCTACTACTACAGGCGCCCAGGTAAATACTGATAGTTGTTTTGTGAAATTAGCCAGTTGATTAGATGGCTAGGTCTCTTATAAAGACTGCCAACTTCGAGTTCGTGCCGCACTACAGCCCCGGACACAGAAATCCGCGTATCTACTAAACTACTACAGACGCCCGGGTAACTGCTTTTAGCTGAATCAGCCAGGTTATTAGATCGTTGTCTCATTGTCGCGTTCCGCAAGCGAGAGCGCGGCACGAATGAGAGAGAGGCATGATCGGCTCGAGCGATCGGCTCAGTTCGTAGTTGTCACGTCAAACTACTGTCCGTAAACCTACTTTACAGACCAACAATTTTTTAAACGTTTTTTAATTTTGTTGTCAGGTGGGCGAGTACATAATATTCCATGTTGCGAGCAACTTCTTCATGGAATCGTTCAACTACGTAGTCATGTCCAAGGGCATCATACTCACCAGCGGACAGGAGAATATGCAGGTACACTATGTTTTGTTTGTAGCAAATGTAATTAAGATTTGTTGGGATTTGTATGGGCAAACCCCCGAACGTAATGAAATTTCCCATAAAAAAGTAAAAGTTACACTTACAGTGCTGATACTTTCACAGTGAACTATAGTTTGTGCGTTATAAGATGATATGCGTGACACATTGTAATTGACAATAGTAGGGAAGTTACCTAAAAAAATTATTCGATAATTTTAAAAACATCGAATCACTTCGTAAAGGAATTGCAATCGAAATTATCGATTTCGTACTGACGTTTCTTCCGCGCCGGCGATTTAAGATGGCCGCTCTTTTTATCGATTTGATTTCGATTCAACAGTATCAATCTCTATCGGCAAAAGTTCCGTTTCATGCATCTGACATTTTTCAAATATTTTCGTTAACAATAATTTTAAATACTCCAATTTCACAGTTAATATTTATAATTTTATATTAATAAGTTAGCATTTAGCAACTTTTCATTTTTAATCATTTACAATTATAGGAAACATTTGTTTTTGTAGATGGAATATAATTTATTACATTTTTATTTTTTTTGTTTTCTTGTAAAAAATATCCGTAGCAAGGAATATGAGAAGTGTCACCCATATCATCTTATAACGCACAAACTATATAGTTTAACCCATACATAGATTACATACCCTAAAGTATTATCACTTAGTTTTGTTACACCCGGTATACAGTGGCGGCATTACCCATTGCGAGGCCCCGGGTGGAAGGTCTTTGCGAGGGGTCTGGTTGGCAGGTCTTTGCGAGGCCATTTGTCTTACGAAAAAATACCTCGCGAGGCTCCGGGCTATTGCACTGTTCGCCATCCCCTAGGGCCGCCACTGCCTGTAAAATTCTTGTGTCTCCGCGTTTACGCCGCGTTTTAAACCCATACAATATACGTCGCGTTCCGTCCGTATTTTGTATGCGTTTGACATTTGCGGCGGAATTTACGCCGGCGTAATTCAGCCTAGTGTGTTTAGACACTAACTGATAACAAGATGATATTTCAGGAGGGTGTCCGCACGTTCTCGGTGGTGGTGTCTGCGGAGATGTCCCCGGTGGCGACGCTGGTGCTGTGGACGCACTCGCGCCGCGCCACAGTGCTCGCCGACTCGCTCACGTTCCCCGTTAATGGACTCACACGGAACAACGTATGTATTCAGTAATTATACACTTTACCTGCACTTATTCCATTTAATATTGTATTTATCACAATTGAAGACATGAGCTAAATATACTAAACTCTAAAGTTTTACAAATAAAAAAATTACTCATTTTTTCACTTATTATTTTAACAAACTTTTTAATTTTCTTACTTCATCATCTGGCTAATATACATAGAATCCACATTTTTATGCTTTCAAATCTTTTTCACGGTCCTAAAGCCATGTACGCAAAAACCTACATTTTTCAAATTGTTACTTATCCCGCCGTATCCGCTTCATCCACTCATGTTTGTTGGTACCACACTATGTTGTTGGTGTATCTTTGAATGAAATAAAATAAAATGTCTTTAATTATATTTTACACGTCCGTCAGTTTCGAATAAATCATCCTTCGAGCGTGTGAAACATAATCAATGTAAGAAATTGGAACTTGAAAAAGTGTATTAGCTTTTTTAACATTAAAAGAAGTATTTTTTATTTAATATAAAAAGTGTTCTTATCTCATGTGTGTGTACAGTTCACGGTGACGATCAACAACCGCAAGCACCGGTCCGGCGAGCGCGTGGAGGTGGCGGTGTACGGCGAGCCGGGCGCGTACGTCGGCCTCGCCGCCATCGACCACGCCTTCTACACCATGCAGGCCGGCAACGAGCTCACATACGCCAAGGTACCATAGATTAAATTATTTATAGATGGCGCGCCTACGTGATTTGGGCGAGTTATGTCAATTCCAGCCAACATAATATTATCATGACCGACATCGACTTGAATCTTTGAATATTGTGCACACACAACCCAGCAATAGATGAATATGACAATACTTTAAGTTTATAGCGTCAGTATACATAAGCAGAAGATCAGATGCCCTAAATGTTTGCTTATCTGTGTATTAACATTTTGAATGCGTGCGCGCAGGTGATATCCAAGATGGCGACGTTCGACGAGTCGACGAACGGCACGTTCTCGTATACGTGGCGGTCGCACGCCGGCGAACCCGACGAGCTGGTCTACTTCCCCTCCTCGAGCTTCGGCATCGACGCCAATAGAACATTCGAGTGAGTGAGACATTTGTTTGAGATCATTTTATCTTATCACTTACCTAAAGAGAAAAAAGTTTATCAAAGTGCCAATGTGTGTTGCGGTACGTTATCAAAGCACGCGGTACAAAAATTCTTAAAGAAACAAAATATTATATTGTATGCCACATAAATATATGGCAACGCACGCTTGTTGTGGCAAACACGATAAGATGTCGTATCGTTGGTTACCTCACAACACCACTTGCAACGCGACGCATCGATGTAGCATTCGACGTTTCGTCTATATCAAGCAAAGTTGCGTTGTGAGTTGTAATGGCGTCGAAGCATCGACAGAACGCAATAGAAGTTTGTTGTTTCGCTTATAAGTTATTGCTGTGCCACTCATAATAACTGCATGTATTTCCTTCAACAGTTACGCAGGCTTGGTGGTGTTCAGCGACGTGGCGGTGACGCGGCGCTACTCGGCGTGTAACGCGTCGCTGGGCCTGGCGGAGTGTCTCGACGGCAGCTGCTATCCCGCCGACAAGCGCTGCGACCTCGTGCCCGACTGTAGCGACCGCACCGACGAGGCTAACTGTGAGTACAGCTCAGCGCCAACTCATTGCGTTTCTCGTGATAATATAAACAACCTGCGTTTGCCGATGACGGATATTAAAAAAGAATCTGTTGTTTCATGAGTATACCATTCTGATATAACAGAGGTCAAAAGAGGAATAGGCTACTTGACCTAATTTTTTTCTTCATGCTAATCGCTTCTTAATCATTAATTTTCACGAAATAAACTAATATTTTATTATTTTACACAGTAAAAACCCATAAAAATGTTGATTGAAAAATACGCCTTATAAATGGCGCCGAAAACGCTGTCCGCCATAGTGTGACGTCATACTGTTTGCATTTTAGAGTCTCTTTATTTAACATTTTTTATGTGCTAAATGTACGAGTCTTAAGGTGCCCAAAAATTATAAAAGAATTAAATAAGAAATTAGAAATCATTTGTAATGTTGAAAACTTTTGGAGAAAAGTTTTGGCCATTTCATTTCCCGTCTACAATAAATGGAGATAATATATAAACTGGTGTTTTATTTGAATTACTCAAGAAAATATATTTTGCAAATCTTTCTAGGCTTACTCTTATTATTTATGTACAAATAAACTTACACATAACGAGCGCGATAAATAAAAGATATTAAATTACGAACATGATGACGTCACATCCAAATCGGAAGTACTGCAAAAGCGTTTTAGTCAGTACAAATCATATTTTCATAAAATCATATTTTCAAATCGACTTTATTTATCAATCATAAGCTTTTATTTGATGATAAGGGTGAAATACGGTTTCCTACGTCAAGTTCTACTAGAAATATGCATTTGTTCAATGAAATTGAATATAGGTCAAGTAGCCTATTGTTTCTTGTTTTATGTTGCTTTGAATAGTAGAAGGAATAGAGCAGCTCTGACGAGTGTATTACAAACATTATAACTAACAACATAATTTCCGACAGGCGACCACTCCGATCCCGAGGCGCTACGTCAGTTCCGCCGCTTCCGCTTCAGCCGAGTTCGTCGTCAATACGACAACGTGTGGCTGTGGCGTGACGTGAACATCGGGCCGCACGGCCGCTACGTGTTCACCGTGCCCGTGCCCGCCGCGCCCGCGCAGTGGACGCTGTCAGCGTTCAGCGTGTCGCCGAGCTACGGGCTGGCGTTGCTGCCTAAACCGGTCCAGGTTAGTAATATCCGGAAGGCCGGAACCTCAAGCGCTACGTCAGTTTTAGATTCACTCGCATGCGCCGACAGTGACGTCAGCTTTTCCGCGTGCGTTGTTCGTGTGTCGTCAGTACGAAGCGTGCGTGCGCGGTTATAAATAACAAAGATATGATAAATATTCGGTGTCTATACTTTGCAGCTATATATTTTGTTTTTCTGAATAAACATTTTCGGTCGGGTCGGAGTTGTAGTATGTCAAACTAAGCCGACAGATCTCCGCTGTAACTGACGTCACACAACCCGATCAAATAACATAGGTTATTAATTGTTACATACCTGATTGCTACACTGTAAATGTCTATTTTTACTCAACCGACTCATATTACAGTACGTGGGCATCCTCCCGTTCTTCACGGTGGTGGAGGGTCCGGCGCGGTGTCGTCAGGGCGAGCAGCTCGGCCTCCGCGTCGCCGTGTTCAACTACGAGCCGCGGGCGGTGGAGGCGGTGCTCGTGTTGGCCGCCTCCCCTGACTATAAGTTCGTGCATGTGGAGGAGAATGGCATTGTGAGTATCAGCTTCTACATATTCAAATTCAGATATTATTGATTACTATTTAATTACTACAACGCAACGTATTACTATTTAAAATTGGGTGTCGTTGTCTGTAATATGTTTTTAGTGTGCCAAGTTTTTTTTTCATGGTCAATTTATAAAGTTTGATATAATTAAATATTACTAAACCTTCTATTACGTCCTCTAATAACATCAATGCAACGAGACAAAGACATTTTTAATTTTTGGTTTCATCTGTCAATAATTCCATGTAACACTAACTACCAAAGCGTACTTTTGGTTGGTTGTCATACTCGAAAAGTACGCCTTATCTTACCATACTGTATTGTATTGCGATGATAATAAGGTTTATTATATTACCAGGTCCGGTCGTACAACCCGCGCACGTCGTTCGGCGAACACCAATTCTTCGTGTACATACCGGCTGGCGATGCGGCCACGGTACATATCCCGGTCGTGCCCGCGCGCCTCGGTGAAGTTACCGTCACCGTGCACGCCAGCACGTTGCAGGGACGACACACGGTCACGCATACCGTTATGGTTGAGGTACGTTATATGTTACTGGAGTGTTTAAGGTCGTTACTGGCAAGAACATAATAGAAAATGGATAAAAAGATAATGTCTTTTTTCACGTGCGTAACCATTTAACGCTATCTTGAATCTACTTGGCACTTGTCGACGGCACGCGTCGACAAGTGCCGTTCGTCAGTAAGAAGCCTTAGTGTAAAAGCTAATATAAGAATGTTTTAATGAGAGTGACAAATAGCGTTTGGCCTCGTTCCAGCCGAACGTTTATCTCGTAGAGATCTACGAGATAAACGTTCGGCTACGAGACTTTAGTATGCAAGAAACATCGAGATCATTGTTTGCATTATCAAACAGTTGGTAACAGCACATAATTAAAAAAATATATGTTTTTATGTGTCTTAAAAAGCTTGCGCTTTAGCTTCAGCCAAGAATTTTTTATTTACTTTACTAAAATGTTTCTAATGTTCTTTTATTCCAGTCTGACGGTCTACCTCAATACCGTCACCAATCCGTGCTCCTCGATCTGTCAACGCGCGCGTACGTGTTCCAATACATGCACGTGAACGTCACGGAAACGCCCATCATACCGTACGGCGTCGACCGCTACTACGTGTTCGGGTCGAACCGCGCGCGGCTGTCCGTTGTCGGCGATGTCGTCGGACCCTTATTCCCGGATATGCCTATCAATGCGACCAGCTTGTTGGATTTGCCTATGGTGAGTCGGATATATTAATGTTGGATTATTTGTTTCTACTGTTACGAGACGTGGCAGGGACGTTGATTGAAAATTTTGTATGTATGTCATTATAAAGTTTTGTGTCGTTGTGTCTCAAGGTTTTGACGACAGTAATTGCTAAAGTAGTCTTAAGTTTTGAGGAGTCAACTGATATGAGTGATGACATACAAACATGAAACTGCTTGAAACGTCCTTTAGTGAAGAACTGTCATGCGCAGGAATTAATGTGTAAGAATACGATAAACAATTACAGGACTCAGCCGAACAGAACATGTTCAGTTTCGCCGCCAACATGTATATGACGCTATACATGCGGCTGATCAACCAGCGCAACCGCACGCTGGAGCACGGCGCCTTCTACCACATGAACGTGCTGTACCAGCGGCAGCTGTCCTTCATGAAGCCCGACGGCTCGTTCGGCCTGTTCAGGAACGACTGGTGAGTTACTGTGCTGTACTACAACATGTATTATACGTCAGTTGAAATATCTGCAGTCTCGGATGGTAACAACGTGTTGCAGACGTCTGCAAAACGTCGTTATTTTTATTATAACAGGGTTACAGATTCGTCATTATTGTTATTTTAAACTATTAATAGCGTGGCCGCGTGCACCGATGAGTCCTCCCGTCACCAAAGGGATCAAAAGGTCGGACAGTGCGCATTGTTTCATGAATTTTTGTGCAACGTAATTATTAAAATAACATTAACTATATCGATAGTCAGCCCGCCCGCGCCGCCGGACGGTTATATCTAAGATTCTTTTATGATATAATTTTACTAATATGTTGTGTTTATTATCAGGAACCAATCAGCGTCCAGCGTGTGGCTGACGTCGTTCTGCGCCAAGATATTCCAAGACGCGTCCTTCAACGAATGGGAGAACTTCATTTATATTGATCCCGAGGTAATTTATATAATTTTATGACATTTATTCGATGAATTACGATTACGAAGCTAAAAAAATCGTTATTACTAATCAATGTGTCTCTTAAATCCGAGATTCCAATGTAAGCATTTATACATGTTTTTATGTATCTTAGTAATACTTGAGTTGAGTAAAATAATAATAATATCTTTTGTAATCGTTTGTGTTGAACCAATGCGGAGAAGCCGGACTAGTTAGCAATACCAAAAGGGTTTACAGGTCTGATAATAATTTATTTTATGATACAGGTGATATCAATGGCGGTGTCATGGGTACTAGAGCACCAGACACCAGAGGGCGCGTTCTACGAGGTCACGTGGTTACCTAACAGAAACGACAACAGCACCATCAACGTGCCTATGGACAGCCAGCTGTATCGCGAAGCCGCGCATCAGTTGCATGGACAACAGGTGAGCTGGCAACGCCGCACATTAGAGCTTGCAACGTCGCACATTAAAACTGGCAACGTCGCACACTAAAGCTGGCAACGTCGCACATTGAAGCTGGCAACGTCGCACAGTAGAGCTTGCAACGTCTCACAGTAGAGTTAGCAACGTCGCTAGGACAACAACACCATCTTATGCTTGGTTTATCAGCTGTACAGTGATTTGCAAAACCGCGATATTTGTAGCGTGCACACAGTACGCATCGCTGTACTGAGCTGAGAGAGCTAGCAATGTAATTCTTTCTTTTATCTACTGCGCTAATGATGCCGGTTTTTTTCTGATATGAGCTTGCAATGCTTCTTTTACAAAAATTCTAACTGTGTTGTTGTTTACAGGTCAACAATTCGATTCTACTGCAACGAAACATAACGCTGACGGCGCAAGTTGTGATAACACTGGAAACTGTCAAGAATCTCAAAGATATTGGAAATAGAGAGGTAGGGAAGTGTAAAAAAGTTTTTTTTTGGCAATTTAGCTTTTTATTATTGAATTACGATCAAGCTCCAAGTAATGTTGCGAAGTTATCTTGCAAAAATATGGATAGTCGTGCCCGTCGATTCCTTGAAGTGCGCATCTATATGCGTTGTTGTGCTGTTTAAATATCGCGTATGGATTTGTAGCTCAATGAAAATCAATTTCTTTAGTTGCAAAATGTTTTACAGTATAACAACAATGGTAGAGCTTGTCTATTGGCTATTCAGTATTCACAGTACAAAATTTTTCATTTTTATCAAATTTGAAGATTTTGAAGTGGGAGGGGGAGCGTCATTTCAAATTAGAGAAGCTCCTCTTGAGTGTAGTAATTGCTAACAATACACTTAACAATTATAATTAATATGTGTTTAAGACTGTTTCATACTAAATACCTTACCTACCTAAATTCCTAATAAATAAAAAATCTCAAACACCAGGGCCTAAGCGCGCGGGTATCTCACGCTCAAACGCGCGGCATAGCGTGGCTGGAGCGCCATCTACAACTGCTGCTGGAGTTCGGCGAGCCGTACTCGCTCGCGCTGGTGGCGTACGCGCTGTCGTACAGCAAGGCGCCGTCAGCTGAACACGCCTACCGCCTGCTCAAGCGCCGCCAGCGGTCTGAAGGTGCGTGCACATTGACATAATATTATTACAACGCTTTAAAGATCCACTGCCAAAATATCATCCAGTATTATGAAATTGAAAAAAACACGAAATTAAATAAGTAAAGTAAAGAAAAGAAAGTAAACCCTCACTATTGGCTAACAATAAGAGAGTTGATGAGTTATGTCTAAATGGGCCCCTAGACGAGCAATTTTATCGAGCAATATCACGTATTACGTAATATTATTGACCGTCTAGGGTTGATGTTGAACATCGCGCGAAAAATAAAATTGAAGCGTGATATTTCACAATACAATTGACAAAAATTGGATTATTTGATGTGGTCACGCGAACGTCGCTCAAACTTATACCCGTCTGTTAATTAGAGTGGGTTGCATCGACTTACTTTAACTATAACTTTAACCATAACAAAATGTGAAATGAACTGTCAAATCCTTAGCAAAAGTCGCCATATTTGACGAAAACCTTATCCTTAACTTTAACTACGCTTCTGGTGCAATTCACCCTTAGTAGTTAAAATAATACATTTACATTATGCAGGTGGTCTGGTATACTGGGGCAAGGAGCCGGTGCCGCAGCCGCCGTACAAGATGGAGAACCAGAAGCCGTTCCTGCTGCCGCGGCTGCCGTACAAGCACGACTCGAACAACATCGCCGCCACCGCGTACGCGCTACTCGCCTGCATGGACCACCAGGTACAGGACCACGGACCACGCTAATGCAGTGGTCCCCAACATTTTTTAGGGTTCCGTAGCCAAAATGGCAAAAAAGGAACCCTTATAGATTCGTCATGTCTGTCTGTCTGTCTGTCTGTCTGTCCGTCCGTCCGTCCGTCCGTCCGTCCGTCCGTTCGTATGTCACAGCCACTTTTCTCCGAAACTATTAGAGTTGTAGTATTGAAACTTGGTAAGTAGATGTAGTCTGTGAACCGCATTAAGATTTTGATGCAAAAATGGAAAAATTATTAAAAATTTTAGGGGTCCCCATAGGTACAACTGAAACAAAAAAAATTTTTTTTCATCCAACCTATGCGTGTGGGGTATCTTAAGTCTCCAAAAATCATATAGAGGTTTCTCATATCATTTTTTTCTAACCTGAATAGTTTGCGAGAGAGACTCTTCCAAAGTGGTAAAATGTGTCTCCCCCCCCCCCCCCTCTAATTTCTAAAGTATGATAATTCTAAAAGAAATATATGATGTAGATTACTATAAAAACTACCAACGAAAATTGGTTTCAACGAGATCTAGCAAGTAGTATTTTTATACGTCATAAATGGTAAACTAAATTTCATTAAATCGACTAAAATATAAAAATAAATCAAAAACCTTTTAATTTCATAAAAATAAACCTTATTGCTGCTGCGGAACCCTTCATGGGCGAGTCCAACTCGCACTTGGCCGCTTTTTTTTCATTCGGGCCACAAAGTACATGTATTGGGTTTGGGGACGCAGGCCGCAACAAACATTAACATTCTTCAAAATTAACGATTTAAAAGTGAAAAAAAATCACGACTTTCACGACGACTACGTTATGTTGCCGGTGGGCGTGAATTTCAAATCGTTTAACATCACGTGGGCCACAGATAAAGCCGCGGGTTGGGGATAGCTGCGCTAATGCGTCGTTTATACTCAGCACTGTTGGGCAGGGAAGAGAGCAGGGAAGTGGGAAGCGCGAGAATGTAAACAGTCACTCGCGCTGCCACTCGTCATGCTGTTGCCGCTGCCGCTTGCCGCGGCAAGTGTATGCGGCAGGCTGAATATAAAAACGTGGACTGTGGCGCAGCCGCTTTACAAGATGAAAAGCTACATTAGGTCCTCGCTTGCGGACAAACACCATGACTCTCTGTGTAATGTCTATTTCCTCGCTCTTTACTAAGCTGCAAACATCATAGTGTAAATGCCGCGTCTTGATACAGTTACGTTATCAGTGGAATTTCAAACCATTAATGCATATTGTGTTTTACAGGACAACAACGAGCCGATTGTGATGTGGCTGAACTCGCAGCGTCTCCACGACGGTGGCTGGGCCTCTACACAGGTATATCGAAATATACAGCTGTATCAAAGTTGAAATTATAAGTAGTATGATTTAAGCGTCAGACAGACGCGGGCAGCGGTAGCGGTGGCGGTCAGTTGTTTGTACTGCCACCGCCACCGCGTGTGTCTGTGTCGTTCCTAGAACTCTCAAGTCATCCAACTGACCGCCGCCGCCACCACCACCGCTGCCCGCGTCTGTCTGGGAGACGCCGTAAATAGCTATCGTCCGACATAAAATTAAAATTGTTGTTTTCACGCCAGATGTTAGCACGCTTGGCGACTTAGTGTGCAACATGTCAGATTATGATCGAATTATTTACTAGTTCATTCAGCTAGTGTTTATAACATATTATAGCGATAATTCTATACTATGAACGATTTATTGTAAATGTTATTGAAATTGTCACTGCCTAATTAATATTATGTTTAGACCGTTTTGTGTTAACAAAGTTTGACATTTCAGGACACATACATAGCACTGCGCGCGTTGATAGAGTACACGAACCGCAAGCGACTCCGTGATGTGAGCTCGCTCACCGTGAGCGTGGACGCCGTGGCCCTCCGCGGCACGCACACCGTGCGCCTCGACAACAGCAACCTCGCGGTCATGCGCACCTTAGACGTAAGTACTATCAGAGAAGTTGACTCCTAGGCAGATGGCGGACCTGAGTAATTTGGGTCGCGTTATGTCAAACCTATCCGACCGATCACAGCTAACATTTGCCGACCAGGACGTAGGTCCGTCAACTGCCTAGGAATCAATCTCGACGGTACATTTGGGCACACCCATCGTGACGGGTGTGAACGTGGAATAACTAAAGAGGTACCAGTGATATTGAAGAGAAGTGACTAGTGAAATTATTATTTATTGTTTTTAAATTGATCATTATATAAAATTACCACGTACCAAAAAACTCTGTTATATCAAAAACATAAATGACCGTATTTATATTCGGCCATATATTATGGCTTATTGACTGCATAATATGGCTTATTATATAGTTTTAAGTTTATAATTAGGTTAATATTAAAACGGTTAATAGTTATCGTTTTCCGACTTTTTAATTTAAACGTAAAACTTCTATTAATCTTTAATAATCATATTTAATTTATAGACTACATTGTGACCATAGACTTCTACAATTTATAAAGTCCCTTTAAGGTACAAGTTGGAAGTGACACTACTGGTTTCTAAGCGTCACAAGCTTCATGTCGCTAGCTGCGCAGGGTATTTCATAGAAATACATAGAAATTAGAAACAACAGTAGTGTCGCGACGACACGTCGTTTGCGGTTGCTTCATGTCGTCCGCTGCCAACCGGCACCTTTATACTATTCATATGACCCTATCGCCCACAGATACCGGAAGCGTGGGGCACAGTGAAGGTGTCAGCTCGCGGCGCCGGATACGCCATCCTCCAACTGTCAGTACAGTACAACGTGGACGCGCCGCGCTTCCAAACCCCGCCCCCCGTGCCCGCCTTCGATCTACGTGCGCGTGCGCTCTACCACGGCAGGAATCAGTCGCATATCAGCTATCAGACTTGCGCCAGGTAATATATTTATTTAAGTTTTAGTGTCGGTCGAGCATACTTTTAAAGTTCTGCCAAGTGAGAGGTTTGTTTGACTAGTTAACTCTCTACCCCGCAATTTTGCATACACGCTGTTAATAACGACACAAAAGCTGTTAATAATGACATTATTAACAGCTTTTATCAAAACATATCGTATACAGCATTTTTTTTAAATAAGTAGTTGAATTGAGATACAAATCTAAAATAAACAGTATTTTATTTAGGTTGAAAAAATATAAGCAAAATATAACAAAACGTTTCGCATAAATTCTACAAATTACGACTCTGATTCGATTACCTTCCTGAGTGCCCGCCAATAAACTTATGCCGCGATAACTGTTGACCAATAACAGCGCGACAACTTTTCAAAATTCGAATCAAATTAAACGGATATATTAACAACCCCGCTGTTATTTACAGTTGGACACTAGAGTCCGAGTCGCCGCGCTCCGGCCTGGCGGTGTTGGAAGTGGCCGTGCCGACGGGCTACATGCTGCAGCAGCAGCGGCTGGACAGCTACGTGCTGGAGCGCCGCGTCGCGCGCCTCCAGCGGGCCAAGTACACGCCCACTCGCCTGTACTTCTACTTTGATTACGTGAGTAAAAACTGCAACATAATATGCAGTTTCTACCCGACTGCGTCAGAAGAATGGCCAAGGATTCTGTTCTTCGGGAGTTTGTGTGGTGCATGTTAATAGTTTGGCACGCTCTTTACGGTTTAATGGATGGCAGAGGTTACTCGATCAATTTTTCATCAATCTGATCCATCAATCTGATTGATGGAATATTGATGGTTATGAAAAAGTCCATATTAAAAAATATATCAATCCATCATTCCGTGGGTTAGACGATAAATTTTTCGTCAATCTGGATCGGATTGATGGATCAGATTGATGAAAAATTGATCGTGTAACCGCTGCCGATGTCGTATGAAACTTTTAATGACACATGATACTTTCAATCTACCGTACTTCACACTATTATTACAAAGACTGAAGTTTGTGTATGTTCCAATTTTTGGTTTCTTCTTTGCACAAAAACAACTGAATAGATTTGATAAACTTTGAAATTGGAAAATAGTATTTTTGAAGCTCAGAATTAACACCTCCATCGTGGGTATCGCAGACACAAAAGATTTTTAATTGTTATGCGGCAGCCGGCTGCTGCTTGGGGATTGATAGGTTAACACAAAGCATTTATATTTAGATATATTTTTATCCTAGAAAAGCATAGCGTTCGTGCGGTAAACAATACCAGTTTACCGAGGCTAAGCCACGAGCAAAGGCTAGTTTAATCATAAATGCTGGTATATTCGTATAATAATGAAACTATATATTCCAATATCAAAACTTGCAAAAAAAGGATATGGACGGATAGCCCATAGATGGCCCCAAATTGCAAATAAAAAAGTAAATAAAAATATCAAAACTTGATTTCTCCCCGCAGCTGGACTTAGAGCCGACGTGCGTGAACTTCACGCTGGAGCGGTGGTTCCCCGTCGCCAACATGTCGCGCTACCTGCCCATCAAGGTCTACGACTACTACGCGCCAGGTACCATCTACTACTGAAACGTCTAATTACTGCTGAATATAATTCCTATGAGAGTTAATCTATCTATCTATATATATAAAACTCAAAGGTGACTGACTGACATGGTGATCTATCAACGCACAGCCCAAACCACTGGACAGATCGGGCTGAAATTTGGCATGCAGGTAGATGTTATGACGTATGCATCCGCTAAGAAAGGATTTTGATAAATTCCCACTCCAAGGGGTTCAAATAGAGGATGAAAGTTTGTATATAATAATACTTCTTAGCGCGAGCGAAGCCGCGGGCAAAAGCTCGTATATTTATAAAGTAAATAAACTATAAAGTTAAATCTGCACAAACCGATTCTGGGGCCATACCATCCCACGAAACCGTTTTGAGACTCAATCGAACGAATCGGTTTGCCGCGTCCTACTCTAACAAACGAGAAATTACGTTGTTAGAGCAAGACGCGGGATTCTCATTCATTGTTTGAGTCTCAAGTCTAAAGACGGTTTCGTAGTAGGCCTATAACTCATGTAGTTAGTATAGAGATGCTACGAGTCAAAGGACAATGGATAGTTGGATACATGCAGTACTGTTTCCGCGCAATGAAAAAAATCTGTGCAACTGTATTCCGGCCAATAGCTTTTTTTTGTTTATTGGTTCTGTATGATCACACTAATTTTGAAATACTTTCAGAACGGTTCAACGAGACGATGTTCGACGCGCTGCCGACGTATCTACTCAACATCTGCGAGGTATGCGGCTCCTCCCAGTGCCCGTACTGTGCGATATACAACGCCGCGCCCGCTATAGCGCTTACCGCCACCGCCGCGTTACTAGCTGTAGTGCTGATGATCATTAACCACTAAAGACGATGTGTGGGACAAATCTGCTGCAATTTAATTTCACGCACGAGTTCTGAGCCACAATAATAACTAGACAAAACAATGTAATTGTCTAAGTGCCCGTACTGCGCCTGCTATAACACGTACCTCAACCGCCGCCTTACTAGCCGTAGTGCTGATGATAATTAACCACTAAGGACGATTCGGGGGACAAATCTGACGCCGTTAGCACGAAAGACCCGTGACCAATCCAACCGATTATTATAGATAGCTTCGGAAATCATGAGTATTCATGGTGGCCAACAAAAAACCAGCGCAAGCGCAAAATAAGCGTGAAACTCGTCGTTACAGCTAGCTATAATAAGATGTAGCTCACAGTTGTTATAACTTATAATCTACCTTGATATGATTTAAATTTTTACATATACCATTTTAGTGGATAATCACTGCAATCTTGACAGTAGATTTGGCCCCAAGAGTATGACGAGCTATTTTTCTCAAACATGAGTGACTTGAGTGTAGATGTTATATAAAGTAAGCATAAACGTACAAATTACTTTTGACATTCATTACATATTTAAAAATCCAACCGTAATACACTACAGACATTATAAAATCGTGTGTATAATACTTTTTCAACAAGGATAAAATACAAAAGTTGTAATTATAGTGAGGATTTTGTCATAGTAATGGGAGTGAATTATAAACACAATTTTTTAATCACACTTTGGTTTAAAATAATTGTATTTAAAGCAATGGATCAGTTCTAAAGGTTGCAAATAGACAGCAGGCAGCTATATTTTATACAGCTAGTGATGAATGTGTATGTAAATAAAATTGTGTACATTATTTTTATATGTGCGTGTACGTTGCCATTATCACAATTTTATTAGATAAATTTAAATCGAAAAACAAGGAGCAATAATCAAAATTTTATACTAAAAATCTATGAGAAATATTTACTCACTCTATAGTCTGTACAAATCAATTTATAATATATAAAGAACTAAAACTTAATAAAATAATAAAAAAGATGAAATCAAAATAAAAAATTAAATTATATATTTATACGCGAAAAACAAAGACAAAGTCTAGCACTGTAAAAAAGCTTTTCTGATAAAATTTAAGGACTGTTTTACCAGTAAAATGGATAAAGTAGTTGTCAATTAAATTGTAGTATTACGAGTAGTATTGCGGTCGATAACTCAAACTGGGCTGTCAAAATACAAGGCTGAAGGCACATGCTGTCCTTCTCATTATGCTGAGTAAAGACAGGGACAACCTGACATTAGGATCCTAGCTCCTAACTATATTGTACCGTTTGAGATTTCGACTAAATACTGAAAATAATTATTTTAAGAAACCACCGTCTGGATATATTGTTTACTAATAGATTTATTTTATCTTTTCCACTTGATCTGAAAATCTTTTGTTTATATTATGAATATTTTATTCTTATCCCTTTTTTTTAAATAGCTCACATTTCTTTACTACTACTATCAGTGAAGTTGATTCATACTATAAAGTAAATATACCTAGCGGAATAGAGAAACAAAGGCCTGAGCAAGAGAGATGTTACTATCAGTAACACTGCGTGGTAAAAAGAGAGGTGTGATACATGACAGGAGCACTCTTTTTTTGACGTCCAGTCGGCACGTGCCGCACGTTGACAATTTAAATAAATCTCATAGAATTCATGTTCAATCATGCTTGTGTAAGTGTATACGTACACATATTTTTCACACAGATGAAAACCAATTTCGGTTTCGTTTGACAGCTCGAGATTGTTGCTCTATTCCGCTAGGTATATTAACTTTATGATTCATACACAGATGACGGACGTACGTAATTTGGTCGCGTTATTCAAACCCATGTTACGCATAGCAGCTAACATTGAATTGTCGTAATCCGACCAAATGAGGTCGCGTAGGCCCGTCAACTGCCTATGAATCAATTTCTTCGATGGTAATAAAACAAAGACAGCAGAAATTTGTGAAAACATTTTTATAAATAAGTAAGTAATATTATTGTAATGTGTAGTATAGCCACTTGACAAAGACATTTATAATAAGACCATAGTATGTAGAAGAATCCATTAATCATAACTATTTATACTGTTTTAGGCGTCTCCCAGACAGACGCGGGCAGCGGTGGTGGTGGTGGTGGCGGTCAGTTGGATGACTTGAGAGTTCTAGGAACGACACAGACACACGCGGTGGCGGTGGCAGTACAAACAACTGACCGCCGCCGCCGCGACCGCCACCGCTACCCGCGTCTGTCTGGGAGACGCCTTATAGCAAACCTTGAATCTCCTACATAGTAATCTCACTTTTTTAGGCTTTTTATTTTTTTAATGTCTGCCCATAATGTCAGCTTTTTTGCACAAAGACATACATTGATAAATCCTTTTCTGGTTGATTGTTTGAATTCTCTTAGTACCTATTTTTAGTTGTGCTAGTATTTAATATTATTTGATACCCCAACTTTCAATAGAATAGCACTTGTTTATCTACCAATCATTTACTGGTGCTGTAAGCATTTTTATCTCAATATATAAGACCTACTATAAACTAGTAAATATTAATAGCATTCAATGCAGACTTGCCAAAATAAAATCTTAAAATTTCAGCTAAGCTTATACAGTATTACAAAATCATAACTACAACAATTTATGAATATTTTTAACATCCATATTCAGTGAAACCACATTGCTAATGGTCTTTTCAGGCAATATCAGTTTTCTAAGGAGATGACAGATGTTTGAAAAATGGTGATTGCCTAAAGATAATTATTGGTTGATGGTGTTCATATACTTTAATGTAAGTTTACTATTAAAAGTAAGACCGCGCTAAGCGTAACTACACTGAGTGACACGACACGGTACGACCAAAATATATACTTTATATGAAATTGTTTCGGCATTCCAGTAGGCAGGTGTCACGTCGCGCGTCGCCTCGCTTCGCAGTCGACAGTGTAGTTGCGTCAAGTGTGGTCTGACCTTAACTGTAGTCCTATCAGTTTTGTATTACATGTAAATACTAAGATACTTTAGAAAATAGAACTAGCATTAAATTCTAAGATTCTTATCAATTTTGCCTTATTATGACAATACATATTTCATTGTATCAAATTATTTTAATTTATAGCAAGATTATATTGGCCATAAAGTATATTTAAAATAAAATATTTACCAATGCAAAAAGTATTGGCATGTAAAAGTGGAATGAAATTGTACAAATTCGCCGTCCGGTGTTAAACAGTATATTTTTGCTTCCAAAATGGAGGTTATTCATGAATATTGAATAGTGTACGTATGAATCTCATAGTAGTAGAAGCAGATACTTAATAGTTTCCGTCCAAATTACCAAATGACTGATTTTTCATTTTTTATATGTATGTGTGTATTTGTAATTTTATTATAATTTTGTTACACAAAAACACTTTGGTGTATAACCTTATAAACTCTTTATTTCTTAATAAAAGTATTTCAAAATGCGCTAGTTTTATTTTAACAAGATCCTTTTTGTTTTGATACAAATTACGGTTAAATGTTAAAATAGGTGGTATAGTCCAAACCCCCAATTCTAGTCAATCTTGATTCTTGATAAAACCGACTTCAAAATTGTATGTAAGTGAGAATTAAAACTCCTTATCTCCAAAACTACTGGACCGATTTTGATGAAACTTGCACTCTTCCTTAAGTTAGTTAAACAATACCTATTACAACAAAAAAAAAGAATGACTGAAATCGGACTTGTAGTTCCGGAGATATGCGAACACAAACATAAAAACATACATACACTTTTGAAATTTGACACATTTGTTCAGACGCTGATATAGACTAACATGTCCAAAAACTGGGCAGTTCTGGAAATATTACATACATACGCGTTGAATTGATAACCTCCTTTTTGAACTCGGTTAATAAGTCAGTATATTAAAAGTCTATGGTTAATAATAAGCAGTTGAACCTTGTTGCTTGGGACATATCACATAGGCAGTGGATTTTTGTGCTGGTTAGCATTATTAATGCAGACTAGGTTTAGGATACTGCCTATGATGCAGGATGCCAGAAATAACAAAAAAATTACAATTAATAAAAGGAAGGTGATGTAATTAAGAAGAGACTTTATTTAAATCACACTTTTATTGACTAACTTGGTACCCATACTTAAATAAATACTGTACAATTTAATTAACTAAGTCTACTGTCGCTTCTTGATTTGCTTAGCTTTAGCACTTGTCTTGGGCGGAGAGCGTTTGTTGAACCAGGAGGTGAACATTTCCGACATTTCAGGTAGTTCCGACATTTTGGCCATGTTGGTGATTTGTTTCAAATCTTCCTTAGCTTCCGGATCATTCATCATCTTGGGCAGAAGCATAATGAACAGTAACGGCAGAACCATCATGATCACCATGGGGTTAAACAGGAAATCCGTCAGCCTCCACTGCTCCCGGACTTGGAAGTATCTGAACCTCGATAGCGCTTTCATTCTCAGAGGATACGGCACTTGTATGACCTGAGATGTTAGAATGTAGTTGACTTTGCGGGCTCTGAACTTGCCCTTTGAGTTTATTTCGACTCGGATCGGCTCGTACATGTAGTCAGGGTTGATGACCTCCACGACGTAGGATCCCGAGGGTACGTTGTGGACGGCGAACGATCCATCATCCTTTATAAAGCCGATGTAGTCACCACCGTTTACATGAATCTTTGTATCGATCTGCCAAGTCAAGGACTCCTGATCTTCTGGCGGGTACACCCTTCCTTCGATCGTGTACCGTCCGCTTCCAGTTTCCTCCTCCCCAGAGATGACATTGCACAGTGCCGTGTTAACAATGCAGAGGCAAACACCAACCACCATCATGCGATACATTGTAAGTTTTATGTGATTTACTAGGAAATTTATACTTTTATGTATTTATTACACTTCATATAGAGTCAAAACAATATCTTTGAGCAAGAAAATACGATTTTATTAGCCTAAAACATGTATTTTTCAGTTTGTAAATCTTTATTCATGAAATTTGAAAAATGTCATAATGACAATCACAGAACAGACGCTTCTAGCAATCTGACAAGTGACAACTGACAAGTGAGTATTTTCTACTTTCTTTTCTTTTTTCTCTTCATTTTTGGCAACTTGACACAAAGTATGTGTATGTTGTGCCACAGACAAGGTAAAAAGGTGAGGAATATGGCGGGAAAACCATATTCCTCCTATAACAATTTTCAGCAACGTCTTCATGTAATATCGTCAGGTCATTTAGTCTAGTCAAAGTCTAAGTAAAAGTCAATACAGTCAAGGAGTCATCAGTCAACTCGGTCGTTTCAGTAAAGTGGTAGACGCTTTACTGAAACTTAGGGAACACAAAATCGCACGTTTCTGGATAATGCATCACTTTCCTACACTTGTGCACGATAACGAATATCTAATGGTTAATATTCTACCAATATTACACATTAAAAACCCAACTTAACACAATTTTAGGAAAATAATACAAAATCACAACATCACTCTTTCACATTCCCGGCAAAACTCACGAGTATTTTCTAGTGATAAAAAGATTTTGACATTTGTTTTTTTTATTTAGAGAGAAATAGCAAAGTACAACACCGGGACCAGCTAGCTCTACAATCTAAATTATTCTAATGTGATTCTAATCGTATTCTAATTTCTAATCCAATTTAATGGTCTTTAGACTCACTGGCGTGGTTCAAGTCAACTCTTAACACTTGTGTTTTGCTGACCGGTGCCATCCACGACTTGAGCTCAAGCTACGTGCGACCACTTGCTTTGCTTCCAGTTATTCGGGAAAATAATCTTTAACACCAGCATTATAATATTATTAATAACAGAAAATAATTGGTAACAGACGATAACACAATAGGATGACAATCACCTTGCGGCTTGCCTGTACAGTGGTCACTGGTCAGTGTCCCTCAACCAACAACGATCTACCAGCGGCCGTAGTTTTTTTAAATTGTAAGGAGTATGTTGTGTAAATAAAGCAGAAACTGACCATCACGGTAACCCACTCAGTAGGTAGACAAGTCTCTTTCGAACACGAATACGGCAAAAGTATAACCTAGTAATGAACTGCAACACGTTATTCTTCATGACAGTTCCCAAAAATGCTGATTAATAATTTACCCTTATTACGTGGTATAATAACCACCAGGTGAGAAATCTAGGTTCTTGGAGTTCAAAACCTTCTGTTCAACCTTGACTCTTGAGTAATCCTCAAACTTAATGCCAATTAGGTTTTTCCTCTGTTAAAAATAAATATTGTCAATCGCCAACTATCTTCTTGGGTCAAAGTTGGGAGGTTATCATATAAGTACATTAAGTTCATAGAAATTTTATATTAGCATTGCTGAATGCTGACTGCAAATTGTAAATGATAATATTATTTACCGTGCTTGAAAGTCATATTTAAATGTAAGTCACTACGCGATATCGTTTAGTTGTAGTGTAGTAGTGCAGAGTTGAGCAGCAAGTGTTCTCTACGATAAAAATATGTTTACGCGTATTATTTTATTTTGTTGTGGGATAATTCTCGTCACTGGCTATGAAGTAGTCAATCCGGGACCGAGGTATCCCCCAACGAAAGGGGAGGTGTGGCCGAAACCACAGCACGAGACCAAGGAGGACCTTTATTATTCTTTTCACCCCTCACATTTTAAAGTTGAGGTACGGTGCATATTTTTGGTTTTTTATATTAATAATGTTAAAAATATAATACCAAACGCTTTTTATTATAAAAGTGGACGGGATTTTAACGAAATTACCACTGGAAATAATTATCTAAGTTCTTGTAGAAATTATCGATTAAGTTACGTTGAAAGAACTTAATTTACATTATGTAGTGTTTGCTGATTAAAATCCCACTATATAAAAAGGAGGCGATTTATATTTTTAACCGACTAGACTTTCAAAAAGGAGGTTCGGTATAGGTATTACTTATTAGGTACCATACGACTGAATATTTTTCGACTATAGACTATTTTACCCAGTTTATTGGCTTCAGGTTACAAAAGAAACATGCGAGACCCTCACAAACGCGATCGACCGGTACTCCTACGTGCTGCGAACCCAGCACAGACGGGCTGGGCTGACGCGGAGTCACCCGCATCGCGATGTGAATTACCACGGAACCATAAATGTGCTGCAGGTGAAACTGGAGGCGCCATGCGAACAGTTACCTTACTTTGGCATGGATGAGAGCTGTAAGACGTACCCTTTTTTATAAAATTAGGGGGCAAACAAGCAAACGGATCGCCTCATGGAAAGCAACTATACCGTCGCCAATGGACACTCGTAGTCTCGTAACATTAGAAGAGTTGCAGGTGCTTAGCCGGCATTGCTTTGGAAGCTATAATAACTCCCCACACCGGTTGCGGTGAGGCCGGTTTCATTGGAACCGGCCACCGGGCCAGTTACGCATGAGGTTACGCAGGAGTAATTATTTTATAGTGCCCAAGTGTGCGCAGTACACAAGAGCACTCTCTAATCTCTATTCCTTCTTCCGGACGGAAGACCGACACGACTGGCGAGAGAAGGGGGCGCAGAATTAACATTTTATATTATGTCCATCTGACGCATGGATCATTTTACTTGTCAGACAATCAGTTGTATGTAATGATCAGTTTGCATTGTCCTAACCAAACTTGAAAATAACATTATTGTTTACAACGCGGGAAATGGGAATCGAACCTACGATCTCCGGAGTCAAGATACGCTCTAAGCCACTGAACCACGGAGGTGATAAAATACTACATAGATTAGGCACAATCGACCAATTGCGAGTCGGACTCGCGCACGAAGGGTTCCGTGCCGTTTAATAAAGCGAAAGTAGGCAAGAAATGCTGTTTTTTGTATGGGAGCTGCCCTGCAGTGCCCTTAAAATTTATTTTATTTAAATTTTATTATTAAAGTTTAAAGTATAAAAATAAATAACTAATAAGTACTTATTAAGGATTTTTAAATGAATATTTCAAGCGCCTACCTGTTGCCATTATTGATTACAACCAAAAAAGGCAAAAAAAATCACTTTTGTTGAATGGGAATCCCCCTTCAATATTATTTTTATTTTCTTTTTAGTATTTGCTGTTACAGCGGCATGGCACCAGAAATACGCAATCTGTGAAAATTTCAGATGTCTAGCTATTTTATCTAGCGGTTCTTGAGGTACATCCTGGAAACAGACGGATAGTTTTTACTTTTTACCCTTTGGGTACGGAACCATAAAAATTAAAAAGCAATATAAGTGCTTTTGTGTCACTATACAGTATACATTGACATCTCAGACCAAAACATGGATTGGAATTTGGAACAAAATTGGATTTGGAAAAAACTACCTACATAAAATATAATTATCTCGTTTTAGAAGACCTTTAATAATTATTGTAGTTCTCAAGCATTAGCTATGTAGGCATAATATCATTATAAATTAGGCTTAAGGGCCCGTTCTTCGCAGATTAGCAGGTCGATTTCTGTCAGTGCGAATGACGACCTAAACATCATTAAAATAACATTCATATCAGCGCGCCTCGTACGGTGGCGGTTACGCTTACGACGCTCGCCGCATCCATGATAGGGCGAAATAGGAGAAAAACCCGTTTTACTTAGATACAAATATTATAACTAAACATCTATCCAATGATTTCCCTGTTAAATTTTAATAGCTATCGAACTGTCCAAATTATTTTTTGATTGAGTCTCTGTAAGTCCTATAAAACTCAAAATGCTTTTAAAATCGATGTTGTTTCAGATTTTTTTTTATCGAGCCAAATTATCTGTATTGTGTTTCTATCCAATGAAAGCACTAGTTAAAAGATGCATCTATACAATATGTATATATTTTTCAGTTTTTTTGAATGACACTTTCTATCAAAAAACTCATTCTAGAAACGTGAATTTGGAAGAACCGGCCCTTAAACCGTTCAAATTTTTCAAATTCGAGTGAGAGTATAAATCAAACGTAAGGGCGGTCAGCGGAATTAACTTTTTGTAAAGTGTTAAATATGCCCTTCGCTAGGAGTAAATCTGTTCTGTGAATGTGCCCAAGCGTTAAGCCACAGAATATATACTAGTAGTACCAAGTTAAGCGTTAAAATACTTTAGATAAGGTGACACCATTGTTGGTAAAGTATTTGAACAAACATTAACAATAACTATAATGACCTGCGATAATAACGACTGAGATATCGGAGGCAAAAAGTGCTAACAATATTATAATGCTTTAGTTTTTTTTCCTTGTAGGTGTAAAATGTAAATAAGCAATGCTTAAAGGCCGTCACAGACTTAGCTATAATATATTATATTAATATATTTATACATGTTTAAATACTTAATATATATTTTCTATACAATTTTCGCGTGACCACACACTCAGCGTGTTTACTGTTTAGTACGGTATATTAATATATATTATAGCTAAGTCTGTGACGGCCTTTAAGTTCATAACATTAAAAATTCGCATTAGAGTATCATCCCCAGCCCAATACTGCTCATAAATTGAACGATGTGGTTGGGGTTTGTGTCACGAATTTCCTCTGTGGATGAGTATTCGTGGCGACCAAGATGCCTGTTTCTGCTCTGTAGTAGAGCAGGACAGTTGAGGAGAAGGTGAATAGGTGTCTCATCCTCCTCCTCACAGAATCTGCAAGTCGTTATGCTACAAATACCCATTCTGTTTAGGTGTTTGTTGAGCTTGCAGTGCCCAGTTAGGCTTCTGGTAAGAATTCTTAATTGGTTCCTACCCAAGGTGAGCACTAATTCTGATAGTTTCTTGTTGAAGCCAGGGATTAGTGCCTTGGAGTGTTCAAGGCCAGGGGTCTCAGCCCATTGCTTCCTGCTTAGACTGTGACCCCATTCCTTGAGCACTTGCTTTGTGGTACTGGGAGGTATACCACAGACTGGTTCCGGGCCATATATGAGACTCTCGGCCCCAAGCCTAGCCAGTTCGTCAGCGGTTTCATTGCCGGGGACGTTACTGTGGCCCGGGACCCATACTAGGAGGATGTTGTTGTTCCTGCCCAGCATGTTTAACGTCTCAATGCATTCCAGAACCAATTTAGAGGAAACTTCTGCGGCAGTCAGTGCTTTAAGTGCAGCTTGACTGTCGGAAAAGATAAAAACATTTTTATTAACTAGGGCCATCTCCAGGCTTTCTAGTGAGCAACCGAGAATAGCGAAAACCTCAGCCTGAAACACGGTTGCAAACTCACCCAAACAGGCGAATTTGCCTTTTGGTGGCCTGCCTCCGTAGAATCCGGCTCCCGCACGGTTGTCTTTCCTTTATCCATCCGTGAACCAAACTATATCGCTAGGGCGGACATCGATTGGGATTTCTCTTTCCCAGTCCTCCCTGGAAGGTATAAATACCTGGTATTGCTTCGAAAAGCTATACACCTTAATCATGGCATCTGATGGCATGGCCATGACAGGTGATTCGCAGAGAGACTGTTCTAGCTGTCGAAATGGGGTGGATACCCAATTCGTCCTGCCCGCCGTCCTGGCCCTGAGAGCCACCTTTTTGGCCTCCATCTGAACAAGCAGTGGAAGCGGAGTTAGGTTGATCAGAGCCTCGAGGGAAGCGGTGGGTGTCGACGAGAGTGCCCCCGTGATTATTAGACATGCCAGTCTCTGTACACTGTTTAGACTTTTGTTACAGTTTACTTGTTCAGCCTTTTTATGCCACACTACGCAGCCATAAGTGGTAATCGGCCTCACTACGGCTGTATATAGCCATAGCATTGCCTTCGGCCGGATGCCCCATTTAGAGCTGACAAGCTTCCAACAGGAACCCAGAGCACATCTAGCCTTTTTCGTAACATACTCGATGTGCTTATTCCAAGTGAGTCCTTTGTCTAAGATTACTCCTAAGTATTTGACTTCACTCGCAAACTTAATAGTTTTCCCGAAGAGTGTTGGGGGTCTTAGACCCTCCAACTTCCTCTTTTTGGTGAAAGGTATCAAGACCGTCTTGTCAGCATTTACTGATAGCTTGACCCTTCGGCACCAATCCTCGACGACTCTAAGTGCTGACTGCATCAACCCGGCGACCACCGATGCGCATTTTCCCACCACCATAATTGCCAGGTTGTCAGCGTACCCTTGAGCGTAGTAACCTATGAGGTTCAGTTCCCTTAGTAGCTCATCCACTACCAGGGACCATTCCAGGGGTGACAGCACACCTCCTTGTGGGCAGCCCTGTGTCAGCCTGATTTTGAGTGTCAGGTCCAAAATAGTCGATGAGGCTACCCTATTGTCGAGCGTGGCTTTGATCCATTTTCTAGTAGTTGGATCTATATTCTTTGAAGCCAGGCCATTTATAATAGAGCTGGTTGAAGTGTTGTCGAATGCGCCTTCAATATCAAGGAAGACACATAACGCAATCTCTTTATCTTCAATTGCTCTATCAATTCGATCTACTAAGTCCATTAAGTTAAAAAAGTTGTAACAAAGGAAAAGTTGCAGCTACGATTAAGACAAACACAACCTTTGCTCAAAGACAGTATAAATCAATCTCGGTTCACATATACAATAAAGTAAATAAAATTCTTGATATCTATTTAGTCCATGGAACTAATAAGTACTACCGTACAACATTTAGTCACTTATCAAACCTGTAAAAAATTGGTACAGACATGGCTACTTACTAAAACGTATAATGAAACTGAAGCGTTACTCAAATACCTGGTAATCTAATATTTTATTCTCTCTATTTACACGATCACTCCCACTCTCTCTCTCACACACACAAACACACACACACACACACATATATTATTATACACACACATAAATTAAATATTGTTATATCTAGTTTTTTGTAAATCTAACATGCTCTATCTCTTTCTTTCCTGAAATGTATTACACTAAAATAGTTATGGAAGGGCGAGTCGACCTGACACAAGTGTCTCAAGACACTTACTAGGTGGATCTCATCTCTTTTGTGTATGTATCAAAATTGTAAAATAAGGAAATAAATTATTATTATTATTATTATTATTAAGGCCGTCTCGGTAGATTTGCCTTTTTGGTAGGCATGTTGTCTTTCATGCAGCGGCTTTTTAGTGAGATAGGTGTCCCTTATATGTAGGTTGACCACCTTCTCCATTGTTTTAAGCATGAAAGAGGTGAGGCTAATTGGTCTATAAGACTTTGGTAGAGCCTTGTCCCTGTCCCCACTCTTGGGTATGTAGGACACCCTTACCCTTGTCCATGCCAATGGGATATAGCCCCACGCAAAACTTGCTCTGAATATTTTCAGTAGCAGAGGAAGGATAATGTCCTTGCCCTGCTGTAGGAGGGCCGGAAATATATTATCCTCGCCGCCGGTCTTGTAAGGCTTGAAGCTGTCAATTGCCCAAATGACTCGGTCAGGCTTAAAGATCATGGAAGCTCTTCTCCAGTCGTCAACTGATCGTCTCGTTTTAATAGTCGTATGAGAGAAGGCTTCATGATTTTCAAGATGGATACTATTGGGGAAGTGGACTTCGGCTAGTAATCTTAGCGTTTCTTCCGCCGTTTTAGTATAAGTACCATCTGGCCTCTTCAGAGTGCTGGGGTGAGAGTTAGGGGCCTTAGATATGACTTTGTATAGTCTGGAGGTTTGCGAGGTGTTATTCACTTCCTCACAGAACCTTGCCCACGAGCGTCTTTTGGCCTTCCTTAGCTCCCTATTAAACGTCGTCAGGGCGGTTCTGTATGCGTCCCAGTTCCCGTCTCTTTTCGCTCTGTTAAAAAGAGCTCGAGTCTCTTTCCTGAGTTGCGCCAGGGTACCGCTCCACCAAGGTACGTTGCGTTTATTCGACGTTTTCTTAACAGGACAGCTTCTGAGATAAGCATCATTCAAGCTATGCTCCAGCTCTCCCACCGTTAGTTCCAGTTGTTCTACGGTCTTGACAGCTTTGTTGATCGCTGCGAGGTTTATTTGCAATTCCTCTCTGAATACACTCCAGTTTGTGGCCTTTGGATTTCTATAAGTTACCTCTTTCCCAGGCATACTGTCATGTATATCAAACCTAATGTAACAGTGATCGGAGAGTGAGTTATCGTCCGATACATGCCAGTTACAGGCGCGATGTCGTATGGGGCCTGTACATACTGTAATGTCATAAAAATACGTACCTACTGTGGTTAAAAATTACCTCACACCCACTATGCATTACCCTATGAACCCGTTCAACGCCGCAGTCCGAATAGCCGATATTCATGGCCACACGCCGAAGCCGAATATGTAATGTCCGCCGAGCGCGCCCGCGTGCGTCGGGCCGATAAGCAAAGATTTGAACCATGGGATGGTGTTTTGCAAATTAAAAAAACTATAACCTGGTTAGTCTAAACATTATAATAATAACTTTAAATAAAACTTACACTAAGATTATTTAAGGCGTATTACAAAAAGGCAAAGAAAGGTAATTTTTAGGGTTCCGTACCCAAAGGGTAAAAACGGGACCCTATTACTCTGACTTCGTTGTCTGTCCGTCTGTCTGTCTGTCGCCAGGCTGTATCTCAAGAACCGCTATAAGTAACTAGACTTCTGAAATTTTCATAGATTGTGTATATCTGTTGCCGCCATAGACTTAAATCGATGGTTGCCGCTATAACAACAAATACTGAAAACAACATAATATAAATATTTAAGGGGGCTGCCATACAACAAACGTGATTTATTCGGCCTTTTTTGCTCGGTATCAATAATGGCAACAGGTAGGCACTTGAAATTTTCACAAGGGCCTTAAATATATTATGTGTACTTTAATAATTAATAATAATATTTAAATAAAATAAAAATTTAAGGGGGGCTTCCATACAAAATACACAATTTTTGGCCCATTTTTGTTCTATTTATAACGGTACGGAACCCTTCGTGCGCGAGTCCGACTCGCACTTGGCCAATTTTTTGCCTTGCCTATATTAACAACGTTAAAGTTGCGTCAGCAAATGTTAAAATTTATTTTTTTATATTTCAGATGAACTGACTGTATCCAATACCTCGATACTGAAGAGTCGATCATTGTGGGGCATCATCAGAGGTCTAGAAACTGTCTCACAGCTGTTCTACGTGTCTGATGATCGTAATGTAAGTAAGAACTAAGAAGTATATAAAATTATAAATTATGTAGGTACTGGCAGCAAGAAATTGATTTATTTGCTGATGGCGGATTTACAGTGATCTGTCGGGTTGAAAACAACTTGACCAAATTCTTTTTAAAATCTTACATAAATACCTAATTATTGTATATTTTTTAAATTGATTAGGTACCTATATTAATTATTGTAAACGAGGGTTACCCAAATTGACTTACAAGGTATTTGCTGACTATATATTATGTACCTACTTGGTGTTATCTTTTCAGGAGATATTGATAAACAAAACTCAGATCAGCGATTTCCCTAGCTACCAGCACCGAGGATTGCTACTGGATACATCTCGCCACTACATCACCGTTACCAACATCGCGCGCACTGTCGATGCTATGGCTATGAACAAAATGAATGTATTGCATTGGCACATAGTTGACGACCAGAGCTTCCCGTATCAGAGCGAAAAGTTTCCGGAGCTTAGGTGAGAGATATACGCGTCTATCTTTCTCGTACTACTGTTGGAACGAAGTTCCTTATCGCGCGTTGCGAAAGGGGGCTAGACGGAAAAAGTTGTAACTACACTTTTTGCCACAGACTTAGATCAAGATTACCACACCATATGGTACATGCGGTATCTATCTTGATCTATGTCCGTGCTTTATGCTATAGTTGTAATTTGTAAACCATGCAGCGGCGTGCGCGTGTTTCTCGGTTTCTCTCTCTTTCTATCTCTCTTTTATAGATTTTTTCTTTATAACTTCGTTCCATCCGGGTGTTCCTTGACGCCTCTCATTTTTTTAATTTTGTTTTATTTTTGTACCTTTTTAAATAATATCGGAGTACTATTATATTATATTCTGTGCCTAAGCTAAAACTTTGCATTTCTAGTGAGAAAGGTGCTTACGCGTCCTCCATGGTGTACACCAAGGAGGATATACAAAGGATAGTGGAATACGCGCGCGACCGTGGAATACGCGTCGTGCCAGAGTTTGATGTGCCCGGTAAGTATTGCAATAATTGCACTAAAGTGCTACTTGTAACTTTTGTAGCGATTATAATTTATTAATTTTGTTAAAACTCGAATTTGTACAACGTGATAATTCACACTTAATTCACAATAAGAATAGTTATACATATTTGAACAAAATAACGAAAATGAATTAATTTTATGCTAACTTTTAGGCCACACACGCTCCTGGGGTAACGCGTATCCGAACGTTCTTACGGAGTGTTACGAGAACAACCAGCTAATAGGGTTGGGCCCGATGGATCCCACCAAGAACTTTACCTACAAACTACTCCGGGATCTCTTCGAGGAGGTCCAGGCTTGGTTCCCCGATCAATACTTCCACATTGGAGGTGACGAGGTTCTTTTGGAGTGCTGGTAATTTTACGTTTGCGCGTTTTCAATAATGTTTCATGAAATAATACAATCAAACACGCTCTAGTCTAGGTAGCTAGTAGAACGAATTTAAATTGCAAGAGCAATTTAAATTAGTTCTACTCGGCCCTACTAGGTACATTTAGGCCTTCGGAACACTAAATTGACGGAAAAAAACTAAAGTATTTCTGCCAAATTACCATGAGACGATCTTAATCGAAAATCAACTTCTTAAGCTACTGTGAAACATGAATTTCCATCAAGAAGTTACAGGATATTATTATTCAATATGATAATATATCAAAAGCTTGAGTTCTTCTCGCCAGCTTAGTTCCAACTTCCCGAACTGGTGGTAGGCACCAATAGCACCGACGCGACGTTCAGAGAATGTTTGAAAAAAATATCTTGAATAACATTTTGCGAGTTTGAGTTCCAAAATAATAATAATAATAATATCTATGGACGCTTCACACCACGTCAGTCTGACCCCATGCTAAGTACCTGAAGAACTTGTGTTACAGGTACCAGACAACGGAAATATATTTAATACTTTTATACTATACATATATTTAAGATTTTTATTACATGATAAATATATTTAATACACATCCATGGACCATGACCCAGGAACTTTGAATACTTTTTGTTCCGTCGGCGGGATTCGAACTCGCGACCTCCGGCTTAAGCTACCAACGTGCTATCCACTGAGCCACAGAGGTCGTTTATTAAGTGTAAATATTGCAGGGCGTCTAACCCCTCTCTGCGGCAGTACATGCGCAACCACAATCTGACTGTGACGGAACTACACGCGCTGTTCATGAGGACCGCTATACCGCTGCTTAAGAATGGCTCCAAGGTCATCGTGTGGCAGGTAACGATGATTTTATGGAAGCGTCGGGCTTTGTCATAACTGTCATAAGTGATCCACGGCCTCAGAGTATGGAGTGAAATGGCTAACGCTTAAAGTGAGCATACTACAGGTGATGGTCTAGACTCTAGACTCTAGGGGATTTGGGAGTTTATTAGACTATAGGATAAAGGTTTCTTACATGGTTATGGAAATGGAGGCCAATCACAAAAGGCATACCTAAAATCCAACTACCTACTTATTTGTTTTAAACGTATTATCAGAGAACATGATGTATAACGTAAGTAATATGCTTTGTTTTAGGAAGTATTTGACGAAGGCGTCTCGCTGGCTAAGGAAACTCTGGTACAAGTTTGGAAGAACTCATGGGTGATGGAAATGGTCAATGTAAGATGTCATTGATTATACTACTTATACTTAATTAATTATATACAAAGGTTTCTTAATTCTTTAAGTGAAAAGCATAGTAGATAATACACTTTATACTAGTTAAGTTATTAAACACGCTCAAGTGTATTTAATAACTTAACTAGTAACTGGTTAAGTTATTAAATACATTTGAGCTAGTTCAGCATTTTAACAGTAGATTAACAGGTGCTATTTATCAGTTTGCAGTAACTTAATTAAGAAAAATAAAAACACGTAATAATCTACTCTCCACAGGTGTTAAACAGCGGTCACCAGGTGTTGTTCTCGTCGTCGTGGTACCTGGACCACCTGGACAAGAACTGGCAGTACATGTACCAGGCGGACCCGCGCGCGATGGTGGCGAACGCGACCGGCAACCGCACGCTCGCGGCCGGCGTCGTCGGCGGCGAGGCGTGCATGTGGGGCGAGATGGTCGACGATCGGAACGTCATGAGCAGGTAATTACGTGCTCTTTAGCCAAGACATTTCTTTTTCGCTTATCAAAATGTATGAAATTGACATAAACGTTCGTTAATAATATTAATATGAAGTTGATGTTCGTCTAATGTCAATTACATACACTTTGATCGGCGATTCTATAAAGAAGCAATAAAGAAAACACCTTGGCTACAGGCTCAGATTTACTTGCGATTTTATTAAAATTTTGGGGGCGTTTTTCACTGTCATTCAGGACGCGAGACACGTGAACTGAGGGCCTAGACAAGCGGCAAGCGATCATCGTAAACGCTAACGGCTAACCCTAACGCCACAAAATGTATGGGATTTGACTTTAGGATGTATTCGCTAGCGAAGCGATGGCTTATGAGATGTCAAATCACATACTTACATTTTGTGGCGTTAACGTTAGCGTTTACGATAATCGCTTGCCACTTGTCTACTATATAGGTCATTGGATAAAACGTAGAGAGTTGAGCTCTAGTGCGGCGTAGGTGAAGAAGTGATACTGTGATACCCTCCCAGCTCCCTTTTTACGCGGCAAAAAAGTAAGCCAGTGTTGTTTCGTTTTAGCTTTTACCGGCACTTCTGGAGTGCACACCTTTGTTTTTTTTGTGATCTGTTACTTATTAGTGAGAGTTTGAGACTATTTGACATAATATAATACATTTTGTTTCTAGCTAAATTGATTGAAATTCCAACCGTAACATAAATATATTATAATATATTTTATAACTTAATAAAAAATCACTGGTACCTCTTGTATCCAGGGTATGGCCACGAGCGAGCGCAGTGGCGGAACGGCTGTGGAGCGCCGGCGACGAGGATTCCAGCTGGTACCAGATTCCCCTGGCGGTATACAACCGGCTGGAGGAGCACACGTGCCGGATGATCCGGCGGGGGATCGACGCGCAGCCCCCCTCCGCGCCTGGATACTGCGTCGCATGATTAAATAATGTGTATTTTTTACCTTCCGCATTTTACGTGCTAAAAATGTTTTTCACTTAAATAAAAAAAATCTAATTGTCGAGTATGTATTTTATTATTAATATTTACCCTCGGCGTTTGACATGTTAGGACCATAAAGTTAATATACCTAGCGGAAAATGACCAAAAAAGGCCTAAAAAATCACGTTTGTTGAATGGGAGTCCCCCTTCAATATTAATTTTATTTTGTTTTTAGTGTTTGATAGCGGCAAGTGGCAACACAATCTGTGAAAATTTCAGAACTCTAGCTATAGCGGTTCTTGAGATACAGCCTGGAGAGTGGAGACAGACAGACGGACAGACGGACAGACCTAGACGTTGAAGTCTCATGAATAGGGTTCCGTTTTCACCTTTGGGTACGGAACCCTAAAAAGGGACATTCTCGTTCAAAACGGGACGCCTGGTCACAAATCTAGTCATCAAAATGTTCTGAACATGCTCTGAATATAAAAGACTAAAGAGGCGAGTGGCGACATTGATGATGGGATCCAAAATTAAAGTATTTAATCGAGGGAATTCCTCGAAAATACTAAAAAACTCCATTATCGATAATATTGTGATTTCGATTCTTCTGAAGTAAGTATTTCAAATGGAAACATTTACTATTATAATATTATACTTAGTATATTTTGGATAGGTATACAGGGACAAAACTAAGTGATAATACTTTAGGGTGTGTACGTGTTCCTTGTAGATAGTTCACTGTGAAAGTAGCAGCGCTGAAAGACCAATTTTTTTTCACTTTTGTATGGGCAAGGGCCCGAGCGTCACGAGTTTCCCCTGGATACAAAAGTAAAAAAAAAGTTTTATAAGGTAACTCGTACTCGTTTTACAAAGTACTCTAAAAAATATTTTTTAGTATTTCAATATTTTGTAGTAAATTTACTATTTATTTATATATTTTTTTGAGTTTTATTCAATGTTTTAGTGTTTTATTATTTAGTAGTAAATTTACTAAAAAATATTTAAACACAAAAAAAATTTTTTTACCTAGGTAATTACTATTTTAAGCTGAAAAATAACTCAAAAATGTTAAATATTTTCGTATGAGAAAATGATTTTGGTATTAAGAATGTATGAGAATTTCGAGGGTACCCCGGCCCCTTAAATGAAATTGACCATCCCCCAAGCCTAGACACAATGCCCCAATTTTTTTCTGTGTCCCCCTTCAGACCTTCAGCGCGCCACAAAGGGGCAAATCTTGCCAAAAAGTTAGATTTTGCACCAAAATATACCATGACGTTTTGAAGGTGGTCAGTGTTTCCACAATGAGGGGAAATGCCCCTTTTGAGGAGAAATTAGGGTCCAGAGGGAGAACCGAGAAGGGAAGAAAAAGGGGGGAAGACTATAAAAGGGGAAATTGCGGGAAATCGTATAATAAAATCTAGGGAAATTGGAATTCTTACTACTTCTCTTATTTTTTTCTGATTAATTTTATTGCCGGTCTCAAGAAAGCTTTAGCATGTCCCTCGGGCCCCCTGAGATTTTAAAGGTCTTTGTAGGAGATACAGTGGTGGGAATGTGCGGGGCACGGATACAAAGATTTGCTCCGTGATGCGGGATACTAATGCCAAAACTTAAAACTACAGCAAAATAATTTTTGAGAGGAAAAAAGTCCTAAAAAGGAGAAATCTGACTTGAGGCGTGGGGAAACGAAATCATTAATACTTAGGAGTTAGGACCACAATCACACAGCATCGCAACGACAAAATGTCGTCGAGGTGGAAACACTGAAGGTAGTGTCAATACGACATCTACAAAACCAAAAAGGTCGATCTCAACTTGGATTTCAACCTCATTTCAACTCTCAAGCAAACCAAAACGTCATCTCGAGTATGAACCACCGTCATAGAGAAATATAAACATATAATATACCGGAACCACCGTCCACCATGTAACCACAGTAACCAAATTTTGCTAGTTGGGAATTGGGATAGAAACACTTTTATTTATTTATACATTTTATAATATTAGTAAACTTATACTTACTTTAAATACTTATAAAATTAAAATTGATTTTCTCAATAATACCATAGAGTAATAAATAGATAATACTGATGATGATTACTGTGAGTTGACTGTGAGTACACGAGTACCTACAAAAAACAGTTGGCGGGCGGCCATGGGAGGATGTGCAGGTGTTAGCGCTGGAAGCGTTATCAGTATGCTACGTTCGCGTAAATATTACTTAATTTCATTAGTCATAGTGGTTTTTCTTTGTCTGTATTATTTTATTATTTTCCAAACTGTATTAGTTTCGAGTGATGACTATTATATTGCATTTCCTGGACCGAAGTATCCGCCGACAAAAGGAGAAGTATGGCCAAAGACTGAATATGAACTCCGACAAAATGTGTTTTACAAGTTGAACGTGTCGGTTTTTAAAATAGAGGTAGGTATTTTAAATTTTTATTGACACTTATTTCATATTCAATTCTATGAATTAACATCAATTGATATTACTTCAGTCTCAAAATAATCGACCAAGTGTGAGTCGGAATCGCGCACGAAGGGTTCCGTACCATTATAGAGCAAAATTATGCCATAAATTGTTTTTTTTGTATGGGAGCCCCTCTTATTTTTTTATTTTATTTAAATATTATTATTAAATATTAAAGTACACATATAACTAAGGATTTAGTGAAAAATTCAAGTACCTATCTGTTGCTATTTTTGATATAGAGCAAAAAAGGCCAAAAAAATCACGTTTGTTGTATGGGGCCCCCCTTAAATATTCATTTTATTTTATTTTTAGTATTTGTTGTTATAGCGGCAACAGATATACCTACATAATCTGTGAAAATATCAAATCTCTAGCTATTACCGTTCTTGAGTTACAGCCTGGAGACAGCAAAAAAGGCCAAAAAATCACGTTTGTTGTATGGGAGCCCCCCTTAAATATTTATTTTATTTTATTATTAATAGTATTTGTTGTTATAGCGGCAACAGTTAAACATAATCTGTGAAAATATCAAATCTCTAGCTATTACCGTTCTTGAGTTACAGCCTGGAGACAGACAGACAGACGGACGGACGGACGGACGGACGGACAGACGGACGGACGGACGGACGGACGGACGGACGGACGGACGGACGGACGGACGGACGGACGGACGGACGGACAGACAGACAGACAGACAGACAGACAGACAGATGGACAGACGGACAGACAACGAAGTCTTAGTAATAGGGTCCCGATTTTACCCTTTGGGTACGGAACCCTAAAAAATATCGAAATGTAACAAAAGTCGCACGGTTGTACCGAGCCTTAGCCAAGTCCGGAGTCCTGACGCCCACGAATATTATTAAAATAATTAAGGTGTCACGTTCATATCATTCTCTTCGTATAAAATACTTATAACAATTTGTCGTGCCTGCAGCCTGACTCACCAGTGGCTGTTACTGGCTACTTGCTACCAAGAAATAAAACATGCTTTGTTCAATTTTCTTGTTTTAGATAAGAAAAGAAACTTGTGATATTCTCGTTCTAGCTATTAACCGATATAAGGATGTAGTTAAAGGTTTTGGTCAAGAATTAATAACTAACAGAAATGATGACGAAGTTTATAGAACACTTGAAGAGCTGTATGTAGATTTAGCATCTCCGTGTGAAGAATATCCTCATTTTTATATGGACGAAAGTTGTATGTAGAAATATTTTAAATTTTTTATCCTGAGTACCATTTAAGGGATAGAGTATAGACTATAGACCCAGTTTATAAGAAAGTACTCTGTGCTATAGACGGTTAAAATATAAGGACAATGTTGTCTCAAGTTTTTATTTTCCTGTTTTTCTTGCAGATGATTTGTCTATAATACTATCGAATTCTACCCTTAAATGTCAGTCGGTTTGGGGCTGTCTGAGGGGACTGGAGACCTTTGCACAGCTTATTTATTATTCAGATGATACCAACGTAAGTTAATTGAGCAAAGTAAGTTAGAAGTAATTATTAGTATCCAAATTAATTAAGGCGATATTACACGGTACAATCAAATTGAAGCAATTCCATTGAAAAGCATTGAACATTGAACGACTTAACCAATACAATATGTATTGGTTAAGTCGTTCAATGATATACACGTATCGTTCAAATGATATTCAATAGGTATTCACTTAACGCAATGCGATGTCGCGCCAACTCGTAGGTACGTGCAGGAGTTTTGTTAATTTGCGACTATTTAATAATAAATGACTTGAATTCGAATCAATCAACACAATAAATAAACGATCATGACTCATGAGTGCATGACACGCACGCATGGCACGTAACGCATGTCGTAATCTTATATTATCTTTGTGAGATGATTGATCAAATTTGTGGCACTAAGGACCTGTTTCACCACTTCCTGATAAGTGCCGAATAGGCTATCCACCAATTAACTTGACAGATCAAGTATTGAGATTCTGTCAAAAAAGTTGTGAATAGCCTATTCGGCTCTTTATCAGGAAGTGGTGAAACATGCCCTTAACTATTTAAAATCATCTGATTTACTATAGTCACGGTTCATTTGCAGGCACTTATAATTCAAGCTATACATATAAAAGACTCCCCACGCTACCAGCACCGAGGGTTGCTGCTGGATACATCGCGCCACTACATCACCGTCAGCAACATAGCTCGTACTATCGATGCTATGGCTATCAACAAAATGAACGTGCTGCACTGGCACATAGTCGATGACCAGAGTTTCCCATATCAGAGCGAAAAGTTTCCGGAGCTTAGGTAAGACTCCTGAGAAGCGAGATCATGCTCTAGACCAGGGGTTCCCAAACTGTGCGCTGCGGCGCGGGCGCCCTGGTGCGCCGTGGAACGGCAAGAGGGGCGCCGCGCCGTGAGTCGATCCTCTATCATTATTCATTATCCATAACCACAAATATTATTACAAAATAAAATTATAATATGAACTATACATAGCATGCAGATGATTAAATATTAATTGTTTATATATTATTTACTCGCATAACTTAGCTATAATCATTAAAGGTGTTTATTTTTGTATTTTTTTGTAATAGCACAGAATAAATAATAGTACTCCGTACAGAAGTTTATCTTAGAAAATGTATCCAACGAAATGTCTTCTTTAAATCTATAAACATATGGTACCATTTAGAATGACTCAGAGTTCAGCGCCTGTTTGTTTATTTACCTACAAAAATTTATTACAAGCCAATTTCATTCTTATGCCTACGGATAACGATCCATATTACACTGAACCTATACATTGAGCGGCCCGCTCGAATGTACTATTGTGCCGCTAGGGCAGCTAGGGCTGAATGTACCAAAAAAATACCTGCGCGCATTTAATTATAAACCATAAACAACTTTTTGTGATGATTAATGGAACTTTCTTTAAACACTTATTATATTCAGTATAATGAGAGTAATTAAGTAAAAAAAAACGAAAATGGCGTAACAGACGTGCCCATGACGTGCCAATAGAGCAACCAAAAAGATACGGGCGAAATACTTTATTGGCATTTAAGTATATTATTTTATGGAAGTGACCAAATAAGTATGTCACCATGGCAACGTCCATCGCGTATACGGCAAAACAACGGGACAGCTAGTAAGATTTATGTTTAATGTATTACCTACATAATGTAGTAAAAGGTACCTATTCAAAGTACAAAATATAATACTTTGCATGAGTCATATTATATTACTTACTTTTCAGCGTCCTTAGGTAACCAAAAAAAGCGGCCAAGTGCGAGTTGGACTCGCCCATGGAGGGTTCCGCAGCAGCAATAAGGTTTATTTTTATGAAATTATAATATTTTTGATTTATTTTTATATTTCAGTCGATTTAATGAAATTTAGATTAAGGTTTACTATTTATGACGCATAAAAAAAACTACTGGCTAGATCTCGTTCAAACCAATTTTCGTTGGTAGTTTTTATAGTAATCTACATCATATATATTTTTTAGAATTATCATGCCTCTACTTTAGAAATTAGAGGGGGGGGGACACACATTTTTCCACTTTGGAAGAGTCTCTCTCGCAAACTATTCAGGTTAGAAAAAAATGATTTGAGAAACCTCAATATGATTTTTGGAGACCTATCCATAGATACTCCACACGCATAGGTTAGATGAATTTTTTTTTTGTTTCAGTTGTACCTATGGGGATTGGGGACCCCTAACATTTTTTATATTTTTTCCATTTTTGCATCAAAATCTTAATGCGGTTCACAGACTACATCTACTTACCAAGTTTCAATAATATAGCTCTAATAGTTTCGGAGAAAAGTGGCTGTGACATACGGACGGACGGACGGACGGACGGACGGACGGACGGACGGACGGACGGACGGACGGACGGACAGACAGACAGACAGACAGACAGATAGACAGACAGACATGACGAATCTATAAGGGTTCCTTTTTTGCCATTTTGGCTACGGAACCCTAAAAAGATAAATTTGTATCGCAATCAGTTTTTAAACAATTGAATACAGCACCATACTTTTTAGGGTGTTTCTTTTTATTTTCCATTTTAATAAAAACAGGTCAAAACTTAAAAAGTATGTCCGTCGCTGCTCGCTCGCGCAGCCCCACTGAATTATACCCTGCGCAAGGGCAGCCGCGCGTAGGTATATTTTCGATACCTACGCGCGGAGTGAGACAGGCCTGGTAATAGCTAGGTAAAGTAGGGCGCCGCGCCGCGACAAAATATTGACTTGTAAGTGCGCCGCAGACTGAAAAAGATTGGGAACCCCTGGTCTAGACTCGAGTCTAGTTACTAGTAGCATTGCCCAGCCATTGTCTGATGCAGGCCAAAGCTATGCAGTATGCTTATGCGATAAAACGATTTGTTCGTAAACAATGATCTAAGCTCCAATTTCTGAGCGCGTTTCATTGTAAGTAACGATTTGGAATTCGTGAATTGCACGGTGAATTTCCTAACCTAACAAAACTTCTAATAATCGGCCAACTGCGAGTCGGACTCGCGCACGAAGGGTTCCGTACCACAATAGAGCAAAAATAGACTGAAAATTGTGTTTTTTGTATGGGAGCCCCTCTTAATTATTTTATTTATTTAAATTTTATTATAAATTATTAAAGTGCTAATAATATTGAGTATTTCTTGAATATTTCAAGTGCATATTGTTTGCCGTCATTGATTTCGAGAAAAAAGTAGCAAAAAATCATGTTTGTTGCATGGGAGCCCCCCTTAAATATTTAATTTATTTTGTTTTTAGTATTTGTTGTTAGAGCGGCAACAGATATTATATACAATCTGTGAAAATTTCAAAAGTCTAGCTATAGCGGTTCTTAGTTACAGCCTCAAGACATACAGACTGTATGTCTATTAGTAATAGGGTCCCGTTTTTACCCTTTGGGTACGGAACCCTAAAAACAGTCCTAACTCGTAACAAATCCAATCATCTTTATTACTTTGTATACCTAGCCAATTCAATGTTCATAATCTGGGGGCACGGGAGTGCCCCCGTCAAGATGAGCCAAGCGGAGCGCGCACGGGCACTACCTACCTTTTCTCGAAATATTATTTACTAGCATGGCATAAACAATGTCATAAAATAATATTAGTAAATGACAATATTTTATGCAGCTAACTCGCAGCTAATAACAAAGTAGGAAGTCTGGGGTCGCAATCGCGTAATCGGCTACACGCGATCAACAGTTTACAGTAATATTATATTAATTATCAGCACGCACAATGTTTTTACGCGAATCTATTATTATACTACGAATATAATAATAATGAGTGGACGTCGCACGAGAAGCAGTCCAAATAATAATAGTGAAGTTCAATGACCCAATAGCAATTATAACCATATTATAGCTGTAAGTTGTAACCCACACACCTGAAACTAGGTTCAGGTGTTTTTTTGTCTTTGTTGGCTTATACTATACCTACCTACCCCCTGAATCCTGATGCGACTTGCCTATCAAACTTTAAGATTTTGCTGGCTTTATCTTTTGTTTAATTTTAGCTATTATGATTATCATTAGCTTTATTTTTTTAGTTTACTGGCATAATTTTCCAGCAAACAAGGAGCGTACCATTCGTCGATGATCTACACAAAAGAGGACATACGCAAAATAGTCGATTATGCGAGAGATCGTGGAATACGGGTAGTGCCCGAAATTGATGTCCCAGGCAAGTAAATAATTACTTATATTATATAACATACGTCACAATTAATTATTTTTTACAAAATTAGTTAAGTATTTTGTTAAAAGTATTTTATGGATACACGAGTCACGACATCCGTTAAAAACTTTGTACGCATACCTAATCTTTTTGCTTTTTAACTCCTCAAAAGCTACAAAGGAGTTAATTAACAATTCAAAATAATTGTACTATTTAATATAACAATATTATATCAATTACTTATAGCCACTCCCCAGTCCCCACATAAGCAAAAATAATAACAGGACAAATACTAGGTACATTTAATGATTTTAAAGTGTATTTTTGACATACAGTCGAGGACTTTAGGGAAAAGTCAATTTATTATGATTTGGTACCACCAGGGCACACCCGATCGTGGGGTAACGCGTACCCTAAACTACTGGTAGAGTGCTACAAAAGAAGCCAAGTCGTAGGTTTGGGCCCGATTAATCCCATCAACAATTACACGTACGAATTTCTCCGGGAACTGTTTCAAGAAGTGCAAAATTGGTTTCCTGATACTTATTTTCATATTGGCGGTGATGAAGTTGTACTTAAATGCTGGTAAATTACTACGTTTGTCAAAATTAGAAATCATTGATTTAAAATCATTATTCTAAAAGCATTATCATTATAATTTACAACAATAATATTGTTGTCTAAATTATTATTCCAAGTGAATGATTAGATTTTATATGGCTTAAAACACCTGTATACATGTCGCAGGCGGATTGTATATTTAGCCGTATTACATTACGGCTAGCCGTTTTGTAATGCGGCGTGTCGACGATTAGCCGGATTGAATGCGGCTGGATAAAAAACTGCCGGAATGTATTCGGCGCTATACGCTATTCAATACGGCTAGCCGTAATGTAATAAAGCGAAAGACTAGTCGCCTTTTTGTCAGTTTTAGTTCCTTTTCTTAATACTCGTTGCGCTGCCCGTCTCGTTGATTGCGTACATAATTTTGTCTCTACCGCCATGGCCACGTTCCTTGTGAATTTTCATTAGAGCATCAAAATACTACTCCTTGGGTACTACTCGAATAGTAGAATCTTCGGGATTATTTTTCTTTTGGATCAAATAATCTTCATCGACCACATTCCGCCGAACACCAGAATCCATAGCCACTTTAGCAGTTTTGATGTGCATTATAACCTCTAAAACTAAGTCCATGGTTTTTTACTGTTCCATAATGAGAAGAATAAAAATTATTTAATTGCCACTGTAAATTGTTATTATATTCACTGTTTTCTTTCTTTAATTCATTTAAAATTTCGCACCACACATTTCGTATCCAACGCCATTGTTTGCAGCGCCACGAGTGTTAAGAAAAGGAACTAGAACTGACAACAGGCGACTAGTCTCTCGCTTTATTACATTACGGCTAGCCGTATTGAATAACGTATAGCGCCGAATACATTCCGGGGGTTTTTTATCCAGCCGCATTCAATCCGGCTAATCGTCGCCACGCCGCATTACAAAACGGCCTTTTTTAAAACGGCTAGCCGTAATGTAATACGGCTAAAATATATACAATCCGCCTGCGACACATATACAGCACGACTGGTGAGACATGTTCAATACTCGAGGACGTGATATTTGGCTATTATATTAGTTGAAAAAAAAAATATAAAAAAATTATATCAATTGATCATTGAGTAAATGTAGCTTAAAGTTGAATAATTATTTACCCAACGCATGGACGCCGCGCGCGGGAGACATAGCGCGCGGCGCGGGGCGGGGTGGGCCGCGCCCGGCCGAATAGTAATTTACTAAGTGTCCATGATTCATTTGTTCAAAGGGAAATTTGGTCAAAAATTAAGTACCTAATTTTATTACCTAATTATAATGAGAATCGAGTACTGAATACTCTCCTTAAGTATCGGTATTGTCTCACCAGTCATGCTGTATATATAATTGCAATATCTAATTAAAAATACAGTAAAGTTCAGCCAAGTTTATACTTAATATTAATTGTCTCGTGCAACTATTACTTAAAAACTTTATTTTTTCGGTTTCTTTATTTTTTCAAAATTTGCGAGCGTTTTACCTTCTGTGCAGGCAGTCTAACCCTGAGATTCAGGCGTATATGCGGGAACATGGTATCGACGCAGAAGGGTTGCATGCTCTGTTCATGAAGAGGACCATACCTCTGTTGGCAGAGGGCTCCAAGGTCATTGTGTGGCAGGTAAAACCTTATTAACTTAGAATAAATTCCATGTTCTAGAGTAGCTACTTTATTCTAGATCTTTTAACAGTTAAGTCCCAATTTCACCAACTGCAACGTCTGTGTCAACAGCTTGTTAAAATGTCTTCTCTATCATTCATGTACGTACACATAACAGGAGAGAGGTAACGTCAAACGTGATTCTAATCCGAGCCACTACTAATATAATTATATTCTGTGTCCGAGCATTAACTTTTAATAGTCGTTGGTGAAATTGGGGCTAAAGGTCTCAAATTGGGCATTTTCAAAAAAAAATGTACCCCTGGTTTTTACCTTGTCCCTTGACTTCGCTACAGATTCTTGTAAAAAATTACATACTAACATTTTGTCATTTTAATGTAGGAGCCAAGTAGGAGCAAAAACAAGCTTTCCTTTATTAAAATAAATTCGTTTGTATAAAATTTTATTTAGTATAAGGGCCTCTTTCACCATCTCCAAGTAAAGTGTTGAGTAGTTACTTGTCAAGTAACGTTAATTGGCAAGTAAAACTTACAAGTATCTTTTGTCAATTTCACAAGCAAAAATAAAGCTCTGAGTAACTACTTGCCCGTTAAGTGAATGACATAGCAAATCGTACATTACATTCGTTCAAAATGGCGTCAAATCAATCGCCCGACTTTGTCATTGGCGGTGAAGAAGAAGAAAAAAATATACCTTTCTTTTGTGTTGTTACTTGTTAGTTGTTTGAGTCCTTTGTTGTTGCCTTTGTTGTATTTGGTTTATTAGAAAAAATGGAGAAAGTGAACATCGTATTCAATGTATTTTACTTGTAACATGTAAAAAGGATTAATGGTAGCCAGTAGGTACTAGAATATAGGTACTGTGTCATTAGTCATTACCTACTTGATTAAATAAACTCATTATTGATTATTTAATGATAAAAATATAAATGACCTTTGCGTTTTAGGCATTAATACCTTGATCGTGGGAATCGCAGACACAATAGATTTTCAATTGTACGCGACAGCCGGGTGCCGCTTGGGGATTGATGAGTTATTTTATGTTTTCTTAAGTTATGCACTTGGTTCGCTGTACACTTCTATAGACGAAATCTAGCCAAAAAATCTCTTTCATCTAGGTCTCGATGTCCGTTGCAACGTATTATAGTCCAATTCATCTAATTGGTGATCAATTAAGTCAAATAAATCGATTTTTGACAAGATATAAAGAAATTTAAACTCTGTGATTGTAAAAAACCGTCAAGTAAACTCAGTAATTGGCAGATGATGTGGCAAGTAAGTTACTTGACAGTTTAATCAACGATTAGTGCTACTTGAGGGTCGTGAAATCGACACATGTAGTTACGGGTGACTTTATCTGGCGAGTAGTCTACTCGACACTTTACTCGAAGGTGGTGAAAGAGGCCCTAAGAGTTATAAGGGTTATGTACCGAAACCTATTAAATTTACCTGTCCCCTTCCCAGAAGTTGTAAAAAAATCTTTAATAACTAATTTTCTTCTTAAAGTAAGTTGCTTAAAAACATATTTTAGATTCCTAAATAGTTAATGTATCAATTGAATGTGTTGTTATTGAAAAATCTAACATAATTTAACTAAAAATTAATTAAAATTATAATCATGAAAAACCGACCCGACCGGAATGTTCAGTTTAGTGACCGTTTTTTTTTAGTTTTTTTATACATACTACAAAAATATTTCGGCACTAAATGATAGCACTATATTTCATTGTACATCGAGAAACTCCAATTTGAATTTAGTAGTTAAAAATCTGCTACAAGACGCGGACGCAGGTTGGACGGACGGAAGGACGGACGGACGGACGGACGGACGGACGGACGGACGGACGGACGGACGGACGGACGGACGGACGGACGGACGGACGGACGGACGGACGGACGGACGGACGGACAGACAGACAGACAGACAGACAGACATGACGAATCTATAAGGGTTCCTTTTTTGCCATTTTGGCTACGGAACCCTAAAAAGGTAAATAAATGACCTTAAAAATATAGACATATTTTTGCAATGGTACACGTTTTTTTGAAAATGCCCATGTTTACGTATATTTCAGGAAGTTTTCGATAACGGAGTTCCCTTGGACAAGGACACACTAGTCCAAGTATGGAAGTATCATTGGGTGGAGGAAATTATCAAGGTGAGTAAAATTATGAGATTATTATTTAAATTCAAGTATTACTTAACTCTATTATTTTGATGTCCCTCGTCAATAGTTTAGAAAAAGTTGATTAAGAGGGATACTGACCCTAAGAATAAAACATAGTCCTTCTCTCTTCACACTCACGCACGTCTTTCATATGCCAGGTGAAAAAGGACGACGCGGAATCATCGCCAAGTTAGTTTTACTTGAATAAAAGACGAACTATAATGATTATGAAAAAAGTGTTTTGAGCAAATTTAGGTTTTATCAATGCCTTTTTAGATATTAAAAAATATTAAAGAAAAGACAGCGAACTTCGAAGATCCAAGCAAAAATGTGTCTAAAACAAGGTTTTTTGTAAAAAAGAAACTATCGAGCATTTTTTCAGTAATCGTGTTTTCGTCTTGAGCATTTAATCTTCATGAACTGAAGTTACTTGTGTAAAAAAATCAGCTTTCTAGACCTTACAGATTTTGAGATCTAGGTTTAAGAATGTAGTCAAGTTAGGGTCAGATGCACTCTTAATTCATAAATGCACTAACCTGTGTAGTACTTACTACTTGGTGTCCAAACATTCTTGTGACAAAAATTGCTTGTCTACATCGTCAGGGATGGGGAATGGCCGTTCCTTCCCCAATGTCCGATGACGTCAACTCATGGTTTAATCAATATACAGCTCCACCCTAGCAGCTCCACCCTAGCTACGGTAATATTAGCACATTCGAATTTATGACATAGATAATTAAAGTTGTCTCTGTAATATGTATAAAAAGCATAATAGACAAAAAAAGTAAAAAACGAGGAATACGGCTTTTGCTGAACCAAAGATTTCCTTTGGCAGGATTGAACTTTAGCCACCTGAATATTTCATGCAGGGGGGGGGGTGTAGCTTTAACAAAGTCTGAGGTCAATAACTGCGTAGGATTTAGTCCTTTAGGTAAGTATCATTTTCGATTGAATCGAATATTTAAAATTTAAATGCCAGTTCTGCAAGAAAAACTAGATCAAAATCGGTCCACCCGTTTGGATGCTACGATGCCACAGACAGACAGACAGACAGACAGACAGACACGTTAAATTTATAACATCCCTCTTTTTGGTCGGGGGTTAAAAATAAAATAAAATTAAAAATTTTGAATATGATTTTCAAACAACGAACAGGGCTTAATTAATATAAGGAGGCTGGTAGCCGCATCTGCATGAAAAAGACAATATGGTGATGAATGGAGCAATCATATTAATAATTATTATTAATTACTAAACGCTCCGCGCGGCTTCGCCCGCGTAAATCTGGAATTTAACGGAAACCATAAATTTTCCACAAATTAATAACCGATGTCTCACGTAGTCTACTATAATAAATTTATATTCGTGTCAAATAACAAAAATTGCTCCAGTAGTCTGTGAGATATTAGCCTTTTCAAATAAATTTTCCCGTTTTTTTAGATTTTCCTTTGTATATTTGCTCTTATTGGTCTTAGCGTGATAAAATATAGCTTATAGCCTTTCTCGATAAATAGGCTATCAAACATTGAAAGATTTTTTCAAATCGGACCAGTAGTTCTTGAGATTAGCGCGTTCAAACTAACAAACTCTTTAGCTTTATTTTCACATTTTCCTATGTATCTTTGCTTTTATTGGTCGTAGCGTGATAAAATATAGCTTATAGCCTTCCTCGATAAATAGGCTATTAAACACTGAAAAATTTTTTCAAATTGGATGAAAAGTTCCTGAGATTAGCGAGTTCAAACAAACAAACTCTTTAGCTTTATAATTTATTGGACTAATTTGTCTGTGAAATTAGATATTTCACAGACAAATTAGTCCATAACCTATGATCCGTCACGTGCCTGCTTTTTATCTGTGCCAAATAACAGAAAAAATTCTCCAGTAGTTCGTGAAATAAATAAGCCCTTTCAAATAATTTCCCCCGTTTTTTCCACATTTTCCTCTATTTCTTCGCTTATATTAGTCTTAGCGTAATAAAATATAGCCTATAGCCTTCCTCGATAAATGGACTATCTAACAGTGAAAGAATTTGCCAAATCGGACCAGCAATTACTGACTCATACTAAGATTAGCGCGTTTAAATAATGCTTCTTCTTCTTCTTTTTACGTTGTTTAACATCTTTATTGGGCAAATATGAGTCCTAAAATGAATTTAGCATTCTTAAATCATCCGAATATGGTACCAAACTTGGAATAGTATCATAATTAATGCCTCTATACAGATTGAGGCTCTAGTTTCCTCCAGAGCAGATTAGAAGCTGATAAAATTTGAAAAAACTAACATCAAAAATCGCGGTGGCTCCACATCTTAAATCCATCCTTGGGCCATAATTAGGACCAATCCTACCAAAGGAAATCTTTGGTTCAGCAATAGCCGGATAATTTACCGTACACACGCAAAGCTATAATCGAAGAGACTGCTTCCAGCAGTAAGGCCGCCATTTTCAAACTGTTTTTAGGGTTCCGTAGCCAAAATGGCAAAAAAGGAACCTTTATAGATTCGTCATGTCTGTCTGTCTGTCTGTCTGTCTGTCTGTCTGTCTGTCCGTCCGTATGTCACAGCCACTTTTCTCCGAAACTATTAGAGCTATACTATTGAAACTTGGTAAGTAGATGTAGTCTGTGAACCGCATTAAGATTTTGATGCAAAAATGGAAAAATTATTAAAAATTTTAGGGGTCCCCATAGGTACAACTGAAACAAAAAAATTTTTTTTCATCTAACCTATGCGTGTGGGGTATCTATGGATAAGTCTCCAAAAATCATATTGAGGTTTCTCATATCATTTTTTTCTAACCTGCGAGAGAGACTCTTCCAAAGTGGTAAAAAGTGTGCCCCCCCCCTCTAATTTCTAAAGTAGTGGCATGATAATTCTAAAAAAAATATATGACGTAGATTACTATAAAAACTACCAACGAAAATTGGTTTGAACGAGATCTAGCCTGTAGTTTTTTTTATACGTCATAAATGGTAAACGTTAATCTAAATTTCATTAAATCGACTGAAATATAAAAATAAATCAAAAACATTTTAATTTCATAAAAATAAACCTTATTGCTGCTGTGGAACCCTTCATGGGCGAGTCCAACTCGCACTTGGCCGCTTTTTTTTCTTTTTCTTTGTAACCTTCGTCCACTGATTTGTTTCTTTAAAGTGTAATGGTTTGAATAAAGAGTTTTTTATTTATTTATTTATAATCTCCCAATGATGGTTAATCCCGTAAAGAATTAGCCCAGTCGCTAAGACCTCTAATCTCAGATCTTTGATTATGTATAATATGTCGCAGTCATCTAGTTCAATCTGCGGTTCGATTGAATGACTAGCGCATTCATTGAATGACTCCGTTCAATTGAATGACTCGGCCGAACGTTGATTGAACAATCGTCACTCAACGTTCAACTAGTTAGCGATTTTTAACATAGCCCTTTGAAGAGAGCGGATATGAAATTAGTCAGGTAATTGAATGTATTTATTTTTAACGGAATAGGAAATGTATAAGAACAGTATATCATTCTTAGTTAATTAATAGCAATGTATTTATTACTTCGTCTGTCCAATACGATTGGATTTGGTTAGGTTAGATGGCTAGGCGGGAGCGTAGCGCAGCGAAGCTCCCGCCTTAGCCATCGTGGTTATTTTTTTTGTAAACCACCCAGAAGTAGCCGTCGCCTCATAATTGAAGTCAGTTTCTAGATTAACCTATTAGTACGCCACCAACAAATACTTAAAAAAAATCATAGCATTCCATTTAACGACTTCACTATGATGACGTTTAGTCAAGACGTTAAACGTTACAGTCAGCGTCTTGACTAGTTGTCCTTCAGTCATTCAATAGAACGGTGTCATTCAATGAATACGCTAGTCATTCATTCGAATCACAGATTGAACCAGATGACTGCGACATATATAATCAAAGTCTCACATATATTTTGTCTTACATACAGCGCTACAAGGCTATTTTGCTGCGTGGTGAAAATGAATTAAAAAGTAAATTGAGGCACACCTGTTTCACGTCCCTTACCTACGCCATCTTTTATTAATGTCGTCCAAGTATAATTTGAATAAAATCCTCTAAGATCCTCAAAGATCTTTTTAGGTCTGTCATAATCATATTCATAAAACATTATAATATTATTATCTGGGTCCTGGGGCCTGGGGGCACGGTAGTGCTACCGCCAAGTCGAGCATTTTTACAGATCCTAAAGAAAGGCCACAAGGTGTTGTTCTCGTCATCGTGGTATTTGGACTACTTGAGCGTGAAGTGGGAGGAGCTGTATGAGGCTGACCCGCGCCAAATGGTGTCGGACGCGACTAGTGACATCATGATGGAAGGCATCGTCGGTGGCGAAGCTTGTATGTGGGGAGAGATGGTTGATGACAGGAATGTTATGAGCAGGTTTGGCAATATCAGTTTAAAAGTAAGCTTTAGCCGATTGCGAAAGTTGTCTTTATACCCGTAAATAGCTAAACCGGTTTTAATTATTTAATTTTTTATGGGGTACTTAGGCCCGTATAAATAGTCGGTACTTAAGATGCGACCCGGTCTCAAGACGCGGTTCCGCTCTATGATTGGTCCAAATTTTAACAGCCAACCAATCACAGAGCCTGAACCGTGTCTTGAGACCGAGATGCATGTTGAGTAGGTAGGTTCTGACTATTTATACGGGCCTGTAGAATCCGATAGGTATCAGGTACGTTCGGTTCTCGTACAATAAAATAAACTAAGAACACATAATTTTATTACTAAAAAGTATGCCTTATATTATGTACAGTACATGAAAAAAAATACTTCCAGGGTTTGGCCGAGAACGAGCGCAGTGGCCGAGAGACTCTGGAGCAAGGGTATAAAGAGGAGCCCCGGGGAGCTCACACACAGGCGGCTGGAGGAGCACACCTGCCGCATGATCCGCCGCCTCATACCCGCCGAGCCTCCTAGTGGACCTGGCTTTTGTGTCGTTTAATAACCTCGGGTGTGGGAATCGCAGACACAATAGATTTTCAATTGTTATACGACAGCCGGCTGCCGCAAAACAATTGAAAGCTAATGAAGCTTCAGGAGCATGAAGAAGAATTTGATGAAGCTACAGTCTACACGCTGTTTTTTTACGTTTTACACGTTCCTGTACTGTAGGTCAAATGGACTCCATATCAAAAACCTGTCATTTTCTATACAAAGCCGCGAGCAAGCCGCGAGGCGCGATTGACAACATCTGACACTTCACTGTCAATCGCGATTTATAGAAAATAATAATATAATAATATTATTATCTATAGACGCTTTTACGCCACGTCAGTCTGGCCCTGTGGTAAGTACCTGAAGGACTTGTGTTACAGGTGCCAGACAACGGAAATATATATTTTAATACTTTCATACTATACATATATTTAAGATTTTTATTATAATATTATGATAATTGATACACATAATTATTATTATTTTTTTTTAATCTATTTATTAAGGGGTTTTGTCGGTGACCGACTATGCCACCCCCATGAAACAAGACAAAACATAAAATCACAACATCAGATACTTAAATACTACTTACAATAAAATCAAAATAAATGTCAAGCAAAATTCGGGCCTCTCTTGAATGAGATGAGGATAACAAACTATTGCAGACTCCTATGTTACCTAAAAGATCACGACTTAGACTACTACGTCGAGATTCACCCCGACCACACTCCATCAATACATGTTGTACATGTTCAGGTGTTCCACACAATGCACAATTTGGCGAATCAACCTTGCCCATCATAAATTTGAAAACGTTTGATGGAATGTGACCGGAGCGCATTCTTAGCATTGCCACTATATCTCTTCTCGGCATAGATACTTTGTCAAACCACGGGTAACGAGGAGGCTCCGACTGTATCGTTTTGTACCATATTCCCTTACTCAACGACCGCTCATCGAAATATTCCTGCCATAGTTGTCGACAATGTACCTTAACCTTACCTAGCAGTTCGCTGATACACATAATTATTTAATACACATCCATGACCCAGGAACTTCGAAAAACATTTTGTTCCGTCGGCGGGATTCGAACCCGCGACCCCCGGCTTGAGCTACCAACGCGCTCACCACTGAGCCACAGAGGTCGTCGATAGAAAATGACCAAGCTTTTGACAGTGAGGCAATGATCGCTATTCGCTACCGCCATGTTTCGCTGAGTACAGTCAAAGAAAATATACACTACGCGAAGTACAGTATAATTAAAATCTTTTGATATTAGTTGTACTTAAAATAAAGATATATTATTTATTATAATATCGGTCTACAATGAGGTATGTTCGGCGCTATGTAGCTGTATGCGGTATGGTTGGGTATGGTTCACTGATCTCTATTAAACGAGTACGCTGGATTACTGATACAGACCTGCTTTTTGTGCCTATTTGAAGCGGAATCAGCGCCCCCATTATTCGGGTAGAGAACTAAATTTGACGTAACCACAACCAATAACAACAGTTGTCATCACTAGTATTAGTTCCAAATACTCTACTGCTATCAGCGCCAATATGGCGGCTTTCAAACGTCATTTTTACGTCAGATTTAGTTCTCTACCCGAATAATAGGGGCGCTGATTCCGCTTCAAATAGGCACAAAAATAGCTGTCATTTCAAAGGCTATCAGCAATCCAGCGTATTTGTATAGAGATCAGCTGTGGTATGGTCTATAGTTCGACAAGGCTCTACATGAACGTGGCGAGAAAAGGAACTAAACGCTTCTATCATACAAAAACGTCATTTTTGACATGTGTTTGACAGTTTTCCTTTACCAGCAGCGCCTTTTGACATCATTGACACATTCATAGAAAGCCTTGTCGGACTATACCGTCTGTCGTGAATCGTGATTCGTGAGTCGTGGAGATTCGTGTCAAAATCAGCGTAATATGTCACGATATCGCTGTCATAATTATGTCTATCTGACACCGGACACGAAATTTGACACGAAAGACCCTACCGTCCCTCTGGAGAGTGGTGGCAAATTAATGTCGACAACTCTCCCCTACGTTCCACTTGGCGTTGAAAACGATCGAAACGTTAAAAATAGGCATTTTCAGCGTTTTGATCGTTTTCAACGCCAGGTGGAACGCGGGGCTCATAATGATCTCAAACCTAATTTTATGCTGGCTCAATCTGATTTTATTTTGAAACTTTGTAATTTTCTTTATTATTTTTAAGTTTTTTTTGGCCAAAGAGGTCTTGGCGAGTCGTTACCGGGGGGCGGGGCCCCGCATATCAATGTCGCTAATCGATACAGTATCGACTATCGAGTGATGATAGTGCCTTTAAAAATGATTTCCATAGTTATAAAAATGTGCACGGGAATACAATTTTTTTATTAAATTACATATTTCATTAAGTAAGTGGTTTTTTATTTATGTAATAAAAATAATTAACAAAAAAATTATTTACTTAAATATTTTATTTATTTCTTTTATTCTCAAATTGATGTAATATAATACCTATAATAGAGTAGCCTATGAAGGCCGTCACAGACTTAACTATAATATATATTGATATGTTTATAGCTAGGCATATTAATATATATGTCGTAGATTATATTTTGTTTTATTTAGTCCATAGATTTAATTTATTAACCGGAAGGAATTTTTAATTAATTTTACCGGATGTTGATTCTTATTTGATTTGAGTTCCGGATGTTAATTTAATTAATTTTAATATTCACCGGAAGGAAGTAGTTTAAGCGAGCACCGTGACGTCACATCTTGTGGTGGTGGCGGCATGTGGACAGAGTCGGAGTGGGAGTGGTGAGGGTTGAGACTTCTCGTTTGGTTGAGCAGTATTGCCGCAACCGTCGAGGAGTGAACACTACTTTGCTCCGAAACTGTCGGTTCGCTTAGTTTCAATTAAATTAAAGTGATTTGTGCACCAAATAATACATCAGTGTTAAACAAGTGTTGGAGTTTGTTATTTTCAACATGAAACATGATTTTCCTGCTGCCGATCATGACGAGATTACGGATCCGCCATCTCTGACTCCGTCATCAGAAGTGGGATCTGATTCCCAGTGGCGCGCCCTCTTCGAAATGCAGCAGAAAAACATGATGCAAAACGTTTGAAGATGGAACCCAGTACCCAATTCAAATGCCATAATTGCGGTAAGTTGGGTCATAAAGCTGCAGTCAACTATCGTTCTGCAGTTCGCAAGACTGCCTCGATCGGGTCAGCAGCACAGACACAGACGGCAATCAACAATGACAAGCAAGTAATTTGCTACCGTTGTGGTGAAAATGGACACATTGCATCGAAATGTCGCCGTGGCGTCACCGGCAAGCCGAGTGTGAGTCCCATGTCAAGTGGCAGAGCAGGCGTAGCTCATCCGACGGCCCAGCAGCGCGTGGATAGCTGTGAAGTGTCGAGTGTAGTTGGACAATTAGAACAGTCAGGTCAGTCGTATGATTTTTATTTTGATTCTGGTGCCGAATGCTCTCTCGTTAAGCAATGTGTTGCTAAAAAATTAGTGGGCACGCATTCCTACGTGCCGGTGTGTATAAAAGGGATAGGTAATTCGTTTACAGAATGTAGAGAACAGATTTTATGCGACGTAATTATTAATGGTCACTATTTGCAAATTTTATTTCATGTTTTACCGGACTTTTCTTTAAAGTATGACATCATGATTGGCCGCGAAATATTAAAATTAGGTTTTCAACTGTGTTTGACTAGTTCTTCCCTTACTATTACGAAGCCAATCTCGGTTAATTTTTGTAAAGTAAGCAATACTTTTGCAAATTTGGGTGACATCGATTGCAATATTGAAAATAAAAGCAAGTTGATTTCTTTGTTATCTGAATTTTCTTACGCTTTTATTAATGGTTTACCGAAAACCAGAATTACTTCCGGTGAACTTAAGATTACACTTGTAGATCCAAATAAAACCGTTTATCGTCGACCCTATAGCCTTAGCCAGAGCTAGAAAGAAGTAGTACGTTCTAAAGTAAAGGAACTTCTTGAAGCCAATATTATTCGTCCAAGCCACTCTCCATTCGCGAGCCCTATTCTTGTTATGAAGAAACGAGACTGTACCAATCGTATGGTTATAGACTATCGTGAATTAAATTCAAACACAGTGCTTGATAGGTTTCCGCTTCCTCTTATAGGTGATCAAATTGCTAGGCTATCAGAGGCATCCTTCTACACCTGCCTAGATTGTGCCAGTGGCTTCAACCAAATTATAATAGAGTCGTGCTAATGGACAAGTAGAGCGGGTGATGAGTACTCTGAAAGGCTTGTTATCGTGCGTTGAATCTTCGAATAGATCGTGGCAATACTCAAGAGGCTTTAGAGGAAGTACAGTTGGCTTTAAATTGCACTGTACACCGTGTCGTAGGAGCGAGTGCCCTAGAGCTTCTAATAGGTCGCGTAGCTAGACCTCTAAATCTGTTAACAATTGACGAAACTGAAGTTAACATTGCCGAAGTGAGAGAGCATACGGTAGCAAACATTTCAAAATCAGCTAATTATGATAAAGCTAGGTTCGATAAAAATAAGGCAAAGCTAATAAAATTTAATGTAGGAGATTTAGTTTTACTTCAAAACGAAGAGAGAAATCAGATTAAGCTAGATCCAAAGTATAAAGGGCCGTTTAAAGTTGTTGAAGTGTTAGTTAATGATGGTTCTCTTAAAATCCTTAGCTGGAAATAGAACCTATAAGTATGCCCATGATCGTCTCAGAAAGATGCCTTTATGCAGTGTTCCTATTGATTCCGATGTAAGTGACAATGATGTGGCGGATACCGGAGATGTCGAGGCGAGTGTTTCGTTACAGAGTTAGACACATATTCTGGCTACATGGTGATACACTTACCTGTTTGTCTGTAGTCGTAACTGTGATTCACTAGTGAGTCATTCAGGGGGCGATGGGCAGCAAACGGTATAGTGGCAGATCTGGGTTTCTGTAGAAACTATCGTTGAAGAGTCGTGGACTCTATATTGATATTGATAGTTGGTATTATGGTATAAAGATGTCGGGCCTTAATATGTGATCTGTTAAGCACAAATTAGAATAACTTAAAAGTTGTAAATTTGTGGTAAAATAAAGGCACCTTTCTTTGATGAATTCATGACATAATAATTATTGTGAAACTCATCAGGCTGGCCGAGGTTTCATGTCCTTTTTTTCACGATGGGAAATGCATTACGCATTCCCGGCAGCCCGGGGGAAAGGCCGCCGGGATATGTGGGACTCCCCGGGTTCTGCGAAGGAACACCCGGGTTTACCCACTAAAACCCACCGGACCCGCCTACGGGGGCGATATCTGCGGCAGCCCAGTTAGCGGTGTCTGCTTGTACAGACTCCTTCGCTGCGAGCTATTAGCTTCTGAACCTCCGGGGAGCAGCCCGAGGCACCGGGCGCTCTTCTACCGGGCAGGGCTCGTGCAATGGGCAGCGGATTCCCCAATCCACCGCCCAAGCCCCGTTTACGGCGGGAGCTGACGTTCGTGTATGGCGCGCCTGCGCCCTCCGCGCCGTCTTCGAATAGGATCTGCGGCCACGTCCGCTTCTCTTTCCCGTTCGGCAGCCTCTTTCTGCGAGATGACGGCCTCGCAGAAGTCGGCTATAGCGTCATATCCTTGGCTCGACCGAACCATAGCCGTCACTATGGCCGGGAGACTGAGGTCGTATCCGATGGTTGCGCAGAGCACCGCTCGTTGCTCCGCCCATACCGGGCAGTTCTCGAGCGTGTGCTGCACTGTGTCGTCTTCGTGATCGCAGTGGTGGCACTGCGTTGTCGGTTCTCTTCTGGCCGTGCGATGCAGGTAATGGCCGAAACACCCGTGCCCAGTCAACATCTGCACCATACGGAAGATAATCACGAGGACGTGTGACTCGTCAGGCTGGCCGTGTCGTAGATTATATTTTGTTTTATTTAGTCCATAGATTTAATTTATTAACCGGAAGGAATTTTTAATTAATTTTACCGGATGTTGATTCTTATTTGATTTGAGTTCCGGATGTTAATTTAATTAATTTTAATATTCACCGGAAGGAAGTAGTTTAAGCGAGCACCGTGACGTCACATCTTGTGGTGGTGGCGGCATGTGGACAGAGTCGGAGTGGGAGTGGTGAGGGTTGAGACTTCTCGTTTGGTTGAGCAGTATTGCCGCAACCGTCGAGGAGTGAACACTACTTTGCTCCGAAACTGTCGGTTCGCTTAGTTTCAATTAAATTAAAGTGATTTGTGCACCAAATAATACATCAGTGTTAAACAAGTGTTGGAGTTTGTTATTTTCAACATGAAACATGATTTTCCTGCTGCCGATCATGACGAGATTACGGATCCGCCATCTCTGACTCCGTCATATATTTTCTATACAATTTTCGCGTGACCACACACTCAGCTATAATAATATATATTTCTGGTCTCAGTGTGTTTAGGTATATTAATATGTTACCTACATATTATATATTACGGTATATTAATATATATTATAGCTAAGTCTGTGACGGCCTTTACCCCCATTTAAAATGATAAAATAATACAATCGGCCAAGTACCTGTAGGACTCGCGCACGGGTTCCGTAACTACCGTAAAATGGTTTTTAGGGTTCCGTACCTAAAGGGCAAAAACGGGACCCTATTAAGAGGGATACTGACCCTAAGAATAAAACATAGTCCTTCTCTCTTCACACTCACGCACGTCTTTCATATGCCAGGTGAAAAAGGACGACGCGGAATCATCGCCAAGTTAGTTTTACTTGAATAAAAGACGAACTATAATGATTATGAAAAAAGTGTTTTGAGCAAATTTAGGTTTTATCAATGCCTTTTTAGATATTAAAAAATATTAAAGAAAAGACAGCGAACTTCGAAGATCCAAGCAAAAATGTGTCTAAAACAAGGTTTTTTGTAAAAAAGAAACTATCGAGCATTTTTTCAGTAATCGTGTTTTCGTCTTGAGCATTTAATCTTCATGAACTGAAGTTACTTGTGTAAAAAAATCAGCTTTCTAGACCTTACAGATTTTGAGATCTAGGTTTAAGAATGTAGTCAAGTTAGGGTCAGATGCACTCTTAAGTACTGAGACTTCGATGTCTGCCTGTCTGTCCGTCTATCTCTCCGTCTGTCTGTATGTCTCCAGGCTGTAATGTAACTCTATAACTATTATGAGCGGGCTTAAAATTTTGCTGTGTTCTTCTTCTTCTTCTTTTTAAAAATTGGCTCCTTATAATGAATTTTGCTGTGTTTCCAAAATATAAGTTTGACGATCCCGGAAAACGATTGACATAAATGAAATTGAGATTAAAAAAACTGACTGTCAACTTCATATTAACGCGGTCACAAATACGCGTACTTGTATAGAGATCAGTGTTAAATTCTTAATTCCATGGTCCATCTATTTAAAGTTCGGCAAGGCTCTACAATGTAGATGTAGAGTCTACATGAACGTGGCGAGAAAAGGAACTAAAACAAAAACGTCATTGACTTTCTTGACAGGCAGCACGAGCCAAAAATCTCGAAAAATATTCAAATCTCTAATTGCTTTTGACTTCGTGTTGACTTCCGACGTCTGACAGATAATGTCTTAACGTTGGCAATATATCGCCTTCAAAAGTGTTGCTGACTATAAAACTTTACCTACATGTAGGGCACAGTATAGCAATATAATATCCCTACAGTAGTGAAACGAATGTACTTGCGCAGAGCAACGGAGGGGTACCCGCGGGGAAGCGGGCGGCGCGGGCCCAGTCCGCCAAACTCCGCGAGTTTGAACGACTTCGCGCGCAGGTGTGACGTTGGCGCGTTTTGTGTTTTGTGTTGTAAAACGATAGCCTGTAACATCTTATTTTATAAACAATGGGATATAACAAGTGTTCAGTGTACAGAATAATATGTAAATCTGATTCAAAAAACAAAAAGGATTTAATTGTCATAAAATATAATATCGACTCTCAGTTCACACTAAATTGTGTTGGCCTTGGTGGCATTTATTTGCAATTTGCATCTCTGTTTTATTGTTTACGTTGTAAGAAGTGTAACAAGGAGAGAAACAATTTATAGAATAAAAATAAAAAAAACTGTCAAATACCCTGTGTAAATGTGGAATTCTCCAGAAATAAAAGTGGACTGTTTGGTTGTATGACTATATTGGATATATTAAGTTACAGAGATGACTAGCTGTCGAGTCGGTCCGGTGAAGAGTAGTGAGGTGAGTGGCGAACAGTGTTGCCAGTCGGGTCTTGTCAGAAATTACCTGAAATATAAAAAAAGTAACCTTTTTGTATAAAAAGTAACCTTTTATATTTTTTTACTGGAAACTGGAAAGGTATTAAATGTTGATAGAATAGTAATTATATTAGTTATATTGTAAGTGTACAATTTAACATTTCTATATTAAAGTTTGTAAATTGATACAATATCTCTGTAACTTCTTGTACTGCACTATTACTGACTTGTACCTACTTACTGTTTTATTGTCTAACTAAAACCAAGTTAAAAAAAACATTCATGGTGTGTAGGTATAATTAATAATAGGTACCTACCTACATATTGGACGGATTCAAATTATTCATCGTTATTTATTTATGAGTCCATAACCTTACCACAGAAAAAGTACGAAATCAAATATACACAAACATGCACTGTAATTTGTAGATACACTTACCAAGCTTCCAGTAAATATCCGGGAGGAAATTATGTTGTTTTGTAATTAATTATCACAAACTTTTGGTGACAACAAATTCAAGTGGCGCGGGCGGCGTAGGGCGCTGGGCGCTGGCGGGCGGCGGCGCGCGGGAACGGGCGGGAACCAATATGCGGGAACGGGCAGGCACGACACGACGGCAAACGAACAAATCCGATTCCGATCCAACTTCCGAGTTCCGACTGATCGAGCGAGGTTGGTTCTACTGCTTGAAGCTTACCAACAAGTTACCAACATAAAAAAGTCTAAAACGAGCGTTCCGTTTCACGTTGCTTTTATGTAAGAAATTATAAGTTAATTCTACAAATTACGAAAAATCACCTAAAAGTAACCTTTTCATTAGTGTAACCTAAAAGTAACCAATGTAGTTTAAAAATCACCTAAAAGGTTACAAAAGTAACCTTCTGGCAACACTGGTGGCGAAGCCCCGCCGCGTGTCGCTGGTGGTAGGGATCCGCGAGCCGCGCCCCGCGCGTCCCGTCAGGGCCCGCTAAGGCCGCGCACACAGTCGCGCTGTTGTTTGCGCTAAGGGCGCGAACATGCTCCCCGCCTTGAAGTATCTTCAACAGGAAGAGGGCAGATGGTGTTGAAGGCCCTCCTGATAATACCCTTCCGGGTATTGATGTCAGCCACCCTGGTGACGCCGTCATCGCCGGGATGCAGGTGGACGACTCTGCCCAAGAGCCAGCAGAGAGGTGGGACATCCTTGTCCCGGATGAGCACGAGCGTGCCCACTGATATGGCACCATGGGAAGTGTGCCACTTGTTTCTTTTCTGTAACGTAGATATATATTCTACTTGAAAGCGTGACCAAAAATGATCCTTAATGCGGGCCACTCGCTGGTAGCGCTGGAGGCTTGTGATGTTGCCATCTGGGGCTCGTGCTTGAGGCACAGATGTGAGCGAGCGTCCGATGAGGAAATGAGCGGGGGTGAGAGCGGAAAAATCTAGAGGATCTGATGAGAGAGGAGTAAGGGGGCGGGAATTTAGGACTGCCTCTATTTGAATTAAACATGTAGCTAGCTCTTCATAAGTGAAGTGTGTTTGCTGTAGCAATCGTTTTAAATGGTACTTTGTCGATTTGACAGCAGCCTCGGCAACGCCGTTGAAGTGCGGAGAATAAGGAGGTACAAAAGAAAATTCTATACCTTCATTGGCGAACTCAGAAGGAATATCAGGTTTAGTGATGCGCCGAATAGTGATTTGGCCGAATAACCGAATACCGAATATTCGGCCTTTACCGAGCCGAATATTCGGCCGAATTATTCGGTTTACCATTATTTTATTTTGCCGCGTAAACAGGTTCTATCGTGTACTCTACGTGCCGCTGCTGGCTAGCTCGGAGCGAGCCTTCTCTCGCGAGCGCAATGCAATCGCAATTATTGCGCAATAATTGCTCCAAAATCGCAGTTTCGTATCACATACCAGCCAAAAAAATACGATAGCAACGAGCGACAGTACTCCCTCTGCTGAATAATCAAGGAACTATAATTACATTTAAATCGCTAAATCTCCATACTTAGACCGATAGCTCTAGGTTTTTTGGTTTCAAAATTCTAAAGTTTCTGATTTTTTGCGTATAGGTTTGGGACCACTAGGTAAACCTAAAAAATGATTTTGTGTCATTTTGGTCGACAGCTTCCAGAGATATTTAGGTATTTTGCTTTTTGATCGCTATAGGCCGAAAAAAATATTAAAGTTTAAAATTTAGCTTTTGTGATATTAGCAATATCACAAAAGCTAAATTTTAAACTCTCGGGCAGTAACAAAATATATGCAGACACGTTTTGTGTCAGATTCATCCACGAGTTTCCCAGTAATTTAGCAAATATTAGAAACGTCGCCTAATTGCGTCGAAAAAATATTAGAGTTTGTAAAAATGGTGTAAATAATGTAATATGGTTTATTTTATTGATGTCTGTTACTGTTAAAGTTTTGTGTCATATTCATCCACGGGTTTTGAAGAAATTTATATTTTTGCTATCACTATTTGCTATACTGTTGCATTTATTTCGTATCACCTAAGCTTTTGACAGCAATGCGATGGCAATCGGCGAGCAATTTGAACTGTTAAATTATAGCGATCAGTGATCACAACAAAAGTGATTTTTTCCGATTGCTTGTTTGTCGCTGAGTGGTTAGTGGTGTTTTACGTAAAATTTTAAACTATAAAACGTATTTTTATAACATTGGTGCACACAGTGCTCGTATTAGAAGCCATTCCTGAAGAAGAAAGCCAGAAATACAGTTAAATAAGACCTCGCAATCGCAACCGAGCCCAGGCACTGGAACTGTCTGACTGTCTGTGAGGAGTTTAACACATTGACAAGAAAAACAATGATTAACATCTGTGCAGTGTTGCGAAACATTTGCAACAACAATCGCCTGCCAGTAACGACGATTTCCAAGTGCTTCAACAAGTTTAGAACCACACTTTAGCCATTTCAGGATGTGTGTGTGTCTCAGAAAAAGTGAGAACCAGGTTTTAGTGAGTGGCAGACCGCAAAGAACTTGCAGAGGTTGTGATCTTTATTGTAGTTTTAAATAAAACTAAGTTTTGTAAATATAACAGAGCGCAGTTCATTTCGAGAGATTTTTACAAATGGAAGTCTCAAGACAATATGGAGTCCGGATATGGAAATTGACTTGTCTGTGGTCATAGACTAAAAATGTTTCTTTTTTATGTGAAAAAGCAATAAGCTAAGGTTCAAATTTCTATTACAACATTAATGAAGTGAAAAATAAAGCAGTAAAACAGTGTTATTTGTTTCATTTGCATGTAGATTACTATTAACTATTAAGTTATTGTTATTTGTCTTCATGTAAGTAGAATTAAATGGAATACATACCTTTAATACTAAAATACATAAGAAGCAAGGTTTATTTTAAGTAGTAAAACATTTTCTTTAAATGACTAATGATTTTATGCATAATCTCCAATATAATGAACTGTGCAACAATAAATAAAAGATTTCATGTATTATTTAATAATAACAGAAATATATTAAAACCAATGTTAAAAATTTATTAAAGTCAGAATACTGCTTAAAACCCATCAATCCTCCAGCGGCAGGCGGCTGCCGCATAACAATTGAAAATCTATTGTGTGTGGCGTTTGCGACACCCACAATGGAGAGCTCAAACCTCTTATGCATAATATTAATTTCTTTATTAGTTTTTCATCGCGATGTTTTATAATAATAATAATAATCATTTATTGCAAGTATCCAAGACTCATATAAATAGGTACAGATCAAATTACATTAATAAAAGTCTGAGTGGATTCCTTTTCGACGGTTTGAGCATTGCACTACCTACCAATTTATCTCTAAATGCTTTGTTTATTTAAAACATTATTGTCTTTTTTCTGTTTTTTATTTTGTTTTATGAATTTGTTGTTTAAAGAAAAACACACATTACTTACATAATATAACAGTTATTATTTTAGCCTGTATTCTGCATGCATATGACAGCAGTGACTGATATACAGGTTATCAGGGCGTTCACAGAGCGCGGCCAGCATGCCGTTGGAGCTCCCCCGCATGCGCTGCACCAGCGACGATGTTCGCCTGCGCATTGTGGCAAAGAAACAGTCCACTCGTGCTCACGCGAACATCGCCGAAGCGCTGCACCAGCGGGGGAGCCCCACCAGCATCCTGAACGCGTTATTATATTGGACGCGAAGGGCACTGTAGGCCCTTTGCGTATATGCTGCCCAGAGGCTGCAAGTGTAGAAGGATGTACAAAAAGCTCTAAACAACGTCATTTTTACCTCTAACGAGCATCTCGCAAACCTCCTAACAACCATATTCGCCCTAACCGACAGTGCCCTTCGCTCCCTTTCGATATCAGTATCGTCTTTCAAAGTGGACGTCACAATGTGTCCTAGGTATTTGAACTCCTCGACTCTAGCTAAAGGAACACCATTGAGTAAAAGAGTCGGCACTGTATCCACCTTTCTGGTACCACCGTGAAAGACCATGTACTGACTCTTTTTACTATTGTATATCAGCCCATGCTCCGCTGCGTAACGCTCACAAATGTCAAGTAGCTTTTTGAGACCACAGACCGAGGCACTCAGCAAGACCATGTCATCCGCATCGCATAGTTTATGTTATTGAAACATACTCCATCTATATAACAACCGATATGCTTCATGCTGAGCTCCTCAATCAGTCCATTTATATAAAGGTTAAATAGGACAGGTGAGCTTAACCCCCCCTGTCTCATGCCACATTCCAGCTTGTAGGGATCTGACACCGCACCAGCCCATCTAACAATATTTATTTGATTATCATACCAATATTTAAAAGTATTAACCAATTCATGAGGTATATTCGACTTCCTCATCTTCTTCCAAAGAATGTCATATGACACGAGGTCAAAAGCATTCGAAAGGTCGAGGAAGCAGGCGTAGACGGGCGTTTTTCTTGTATTATAATACTTGACAGCACTCTTAAGACACAATATTGCGGACTCGGTGGGAAGGCCAGAACGAAAGCCGAACTGCGCATCATGACATCTAATATATCTGTTTAAATGTGTATTAAGAATGCTGTCAAATACTTACTTTTGCAATGATAGTTGCTAGCGAGATGGGCCTGTAATTAGAAATATCTGATAGGCTTTTCGTTTTATTTTTCGTTACTGGGACCACAACAGTTTTCATCATATCGTGAGGCAAGTAAGAATGCGATATACAGAGATTATACAGCAAGGCCAAAACTCGCGATATATGAGGGCCAGCATATTGTAGGTGTTCAATGCTTAATCCATCGTGTCCGGGGGATTTTCCCTTGGATATTGATTTGATTGCCCTCACTACATCAGAAGCCCTAACGTTTACCTGTCAGCTATCTCTTTCTGGTCACTCGTACCATCCACAGACACCGGAAGACCAGGGCGGCTTCTCAGCCGCCTTAAATAGCAATATTGTAAATATTAAAATGTAATGTGTAATATTCATCAATATTATTGGACTTTAATTTTGCTGCCTAGTGCCTAATGTTGTGTTACATGATACTTAGGAGCTGAGCCCTGAGTGACATAGGCTATGTATGTCCCACGAGCGAAGCCGGGGCGGGTCTAGTTTTTAATATTTTGAAAAAAATAAAACCGAATATATTCGGTAACTGAGCCGAATAATTCGGCCGAATACGAATAGTGAAAAACATGCCGAATACGCCGAATACCGAATACGAAACGAATATTCGGCGCATCTCTAATCAGGTTCCTGCAAGAAAGAAGAAAGCTCATTAGCAGCGCCGACAAAGTTTGTGCCGTTGTCGGACAGAATACTGCGCGGCTTACCGCGGCGGGCGATAAATCTATTTAGCGCAGCGATATACGCCTGTTTGGTGAGCTCCGTGACGAGCTCCAAATGCACGGCCTTCGTAGCGAGGCAAACGATGATACACAAGTAAGACTTTGTTAGCTTGCATCCTCGACCTTTCCGGTCAGCTATAATTACAGGACCCGCGTAATCGACTGAACAATTTAAAAATGGGAATTCAAGTTTACTACGAACAGCAGGAAGCTGTCCCATTACTGGTTGTAAATTTTCTGCTCTATACCTAAAACATTTTAAACATTTATGGACAATAGATTTTGCTAAGTTTCTGCCCCCCACAGGCCAATAATTTTGATAAATATTTGCCAAAAGTAATTGTGGACCAGCATGTAATAGGCTTATGTGCTGCGATTCAAATATTAACTTAGTAAGTTTATGTTTGCTACATAATAATATCGGATGCTTAACATTGTAATCATAAGGTGAATTGTTAAGCCTTCCGCCTACACGAATGATATTACTATTGTCAATAAAAGGTGATAAATTATTAAGCCTATTTTTCCGCGGTAAAAGCCTTCCCGCCTTTAAAATGATATATTCCTCGGGAAACATTTGCTGTTGTCCTGCAAGGATAATATGAGTTAAAGAGGTTTGAAGTTCATCATAGGTAAGTAATCCTTTTATTTTTTTATCTTTATGTTTTAAATTATAAACAAATCTTTGTAAATATGCAACTATCCTCTGTAAATATTTTAAATTCGAATATTTTTCTATTAAGTTATGAATTAAGGTGTAATTATGCAATCGATTTTCTTTATTGTGTAGCTGATTGCTACTATCACTTGAAATATTTAAAGAAATATGATTCAAAACATCTGGTAGATCTTGTTTCGCGGGATGAGCAGGTAATTTTGGCCAATAAGCTTCATTTTGGGAAAGGAATGGGGCACCATTCCACCATAGTGATGAATCAATAATCTGATCACCTGAAATTCCGCGCGAGACAAGGTCACTGGGATTTGCCCTTGACGGTACGTAACGCCATTCACAACCAAGCGTGCTTTCCTGTATTTCGCAAACACGATTTTTTACAAACGGCTTGAGTTGGTTCACAGGTGTCGACAACCACCCTAACACTATAGATGAATCACACCAAAATATGAACCTATTTATGTTAATAGTTAATGCTGTTTTTACCTTAGTGCACAATCTCGTACCTAATAGCGCGCCGCACAATTCCAATCGAGGAATAGTCATCGATTTGATAGGCGCTATACGATTTTTCGAAGTAAGCAACGAAACTTTAATAGTACCGGAGCGATCGATCGTACGGATATATAAACAAGCACCGTAGGCGCGCTCCGAAGCGTCACTAAAGACATGTACTTCGCGCGTTACTGCATCGGTAGAAAAAACGCATCGAGATATACGTAAATTATTAAGTGAAGATAAAGCATTGGCAAACGAATGCCATTTATGTGCAACTTCACCAGTTATTGTTTCGTCCCAGTCGGACTTATTAATCCATAGCCTTTGCATAATAATTTTTGCTTCTAGAATACAAGGCCCAACTAAGCCCAAAGGGTCAAAAATTTGACTGATTTTTTTTTTTTTTTTTTTTTTTCTCTTTTGTATACTGTAACTTGGCGATCTGTGTTACACAATAAGCCATTTTTATGAAGAGGGTTGAAATTTTTTTGGCTTTTGAGAGCAGAGAAAGCTTGATTATGGCTTTTACTCCTATGATGGGTCAATTTAGTTGCTATTGGTTAAATCTGAGGTTTAGTGTAGGTACACTATGTCTGCTCAATCTGGAGTGGGTGACACTGCCTGTGCCAGCAAGTCTTGATGCCAGTATGTTAGTATGTTTTGCTATTCTTTCTTGATAGACCTTGCTGTATTTTGTGATCTCTTCCTTAACAGTGCTTATTTGAAGGTCTTTGTAAATGTACTTGTTAGAAAGGTAGTATGGTATTCTCAGCATTGTCCTTAGCGCCTTACTCTGGAAGCGTTCCAGAATCTCGATGTTGCTGATGCTGGCAGTACCCCATAACTGAATGCCATATGTCCAGATAGGTTTAAGGATGGCTTTGTAAACTGATATTTTGCATTCTGTTGAAAGACTAGCTTTTGGACCTATAAGCCAGTACATGGATCTAAGTTTTGTATCAAGTTGTTTCCTTTTTGTCCAAATATGTTTTCTCCATGTAAGCCTGCGATCCAAATGCATGCCCAGGTATTTTGCATCTTCGGCCTGAAGAATATCCCTATTGTGCAATTTGATTGGAGGACATGTTTGCTTTCTTAGAGTAAAGGTTACGTGGACCGACTTGTCCTGGTTTGCCTGGATACGCCAATCATCGAGCCAGGTTTCCACTTGACTGATGTGTTCTTGTAGTTTGGCTGATGCTATAGTGGGGTTTTCGTGCATGGAGAGGAAGGCTGTGTCGTCGGCATATGTAGCCGTTGTTGTATCATCACTAGTTGGCAGGTCTGCAGTGAAAATGAGATAAAGCACTGGACCGAGTATGCTTCCTTGCGGGACTCCTGACAATATTTCGCATAATGCCGAAGTTTCATCACCGATTTTTACCTCGAAGCATCTGCCACTCAGGTATGACTTGAGTATTAGGAAGAAGCAGTGCGGTAATAACTTTTTTAGTTTGAAGAGTAGCCCTTCGTGCCATACTCTATCGAATGCCTGACTGATGTCAAGAAAGACAGCAGAGCAATACTTTTTGCTTTCTAGCGAACGGCTTATGGCGTCTGTGAGCCGGTGGATTTGTTCTATCGTTCCATGTCGTTGCCTAAATCCGAACTGGTGGTGGGGGATAACGTGTGGTAAATGTTGAAGCATCCGGTTTAGCAGGATTTTTTCCATTAGTTTGCCTAGTATGGGTAGCAGACTTATCGGTCTATAGGACTTGACTTCATTTAATGGTTTGCCAGGTTTTGGGACCATAATGATCTGGGCAATTTTCCATTGAGCAGGAAAGAATTGGAGTCGAAAGCAGGCATTTATTATAGCGGTAATAAAAATTACACCTTTTTTAGGCAGTTGTTTTAATAATTTTGCATCAACCTGGTCAAACCCTGGCGCTTTACCGATTTTTAACTTTGAGATTTCTTTCCAAATTTCTTTCGGGCTTGCACTTTTGATTGGTGGGCACATTTGGAGTGGCGCAACAAGATATTCTTGGATTACTTGGTCATGAGCTGGGTTTCTACTTGGTAATGGCTTGAAAACTGATGCAAGATGTTCCATGTATACTTGAGCCTTAGCAGAGTTGGTCCTTGCCCAGTTACCAGATGAGTCTTTAATAGGTGAAATGTGATCTATAGGCCTTTTCAGTCTTTTAGTGATCTTCCAAAGTGAGTGGTTTGTGTCCTTGTAAGGTGTTAGGTTAGCTAGCTGGTTTTGCAATTGTTCATCTTCCGCGTGTCCAAAATTTGACTGATGACCGATAAAATGTATCGTTTTGTAATATTTTTATGTTTATCTATACTTATGCGAAATGAAAGACAATCGATGTCGCATAACCAGTTTACACCTAATGTTTTTGTACTTAAATTTAAATTATTACGCGAAAGATCTAAAAAATTATTTACGTTTTCTTGATTATTTACTATAGATTTTAATATTTCCGGGCTATTTGATTGAAATTTACGAAGATTAAACTTTGCTGACGATAAAATACCTATTACCTCCTTACATAAGTCTATTGTTTCAGGGATTGTATCTCCACCGCTTATGTAATCATCGATATAAAAGTCTCTTTGAATTGACGACTTAACTTTATCGTTACTAGCCTTATCGGCGAGACTAACTAAACACTTAGTCGCTAGGTACGGTGCTGACGCCGTCCCGTAAGTAAGAGTGTTTAGCGTGTACGTTTGAAGTGATTCACTTGGATCGAAACGAAAAACAATTTTTTGCAATGATCGCTGTGATTCGTCTAAAATTATGGAGCGGTACATTTTTTCGATGTCACAGGACACGACAAATTTGTGCTGCCGGAATCGAATTAAAATTGAAAAAAGATCGTCCTGCACGGTGGGTCCGACCATCTGTAAGTCGTTGACTGACACGCCTGTCGACGTTTTGGCCGACCCGTCGAACACGACACGTAACTTTGTCGTTGTACTCGACTCACGTAAGACACCGTGATGTGGAAAAAAATACTTAACGATCCCATCATTACGGTCGTTGTCAGTGTCGAGCGACATAATATGACCTAATTCTAGGTATTCCCGCATAAAATCTAAGTACATCGATTTAAATGATTGATCGCGTTGAAATCGTTTCTCTAATGAAAATAATCTATTCTTAGCCATTTCATATGATTTACCTAAGACGCTGGGATCGAGCTTAAGTGGCATTTTAACAATGAAATGACCTTCACTGGACCTATGTGTATTTTTATAGAAACTGTCTTCGCATGCTCGTTCTTCTGTCGAGAGCGAGTGCGTTGAAGATATTGAATCTAGTTCCCAAAATTTGGCTAAGTCCATGTTAATTTTAGACTGTGAAAAATTACAAATTAAATTTTTGCTGACGCAAGAATTGTGTGAAAGGGATTTGCGTGCACTAATTATACTGCCTGATATTAGCCACCCTAGCCTGCTTTCACATAAAATAGGTAAATTTTTGCCTAAATTAACACGATTACTTAAAATGACGTCCCAAAATACTTCCGCACCTACAAGTACGTCTATGACTGACGGTATATAGAACGATGGGTCAGCTAGTTGTATGCCCGTAGGTATCGGAATCTTGCTAATGTCGACTGGCGTAGACGGTAAAATTTGTGTAATTTGCGGTAAAATAAGACAGCTAATGTTAAAAGAATATTCACCATAGTAAGACTCAATATGTAGGTTACAAGATTGTGAACTAAAACTAGTTTGGTTGTTAACACCTGTGACTGTGGAGTACGTACCGCGTCGGGTCAAACCCAATTTGTTGCAAAAACTTGAACTAACGAAGTTGACTGTACTGCCGTTGTCTAGAAGTAGACGTGCGTCGTACTTCTTGCCCTTTTCGTTAATCACCTTCACCATCGCTGTGGAAAGCAAAACATTTATATCAGTAGTAGGCTGTATAAATGAAGCATCCGTCGAAAGAGTGATATTATTATCGGATGGTTTTGGCATGGGATTATAAAAAGGTTTATCTGGTTTGTCGGTATGCAAAAGAGTATTATGTCTGCCGGCACAATACTTGCAATTCGACAGTTTACATCTCTTTTCAAAATGGCCATTACGTAAACAATTTGTACAAACTTTAAGCTCGTTTGCCTTTTTTATCCTTGATTCTACTGATAAGCTTTTAAATGATTCGCAATTAAATAGTAAATGATTTTTCGAACATAATGGACATCGTAACTGAAAATTGTTATTTGTGTTAGTTTTATTAGTAGTAGTAATTAAGTAATTTTTTGATTTATAATTTTGTGATTGTTTATTTGTTAATATGTTATTAGTGTTAGTCTTATTATTTGTTGTATTATTTAAGTTATCTTCTAGCGTTTCTAGTAAATCTGCTTTATCACCTAAAAACGAGCAAAATTGGGATAAAGTAGGCGATGTCGTTAAAGTGTTGCGGAATTCCTCCCACTTTCTACCCGTAACCATGTCTAATTTTTTGGACATCATGAAGAGAAGAATAGAGTCCCAGTATTGTACTGGCTCATTAAGAGTTTTTAAAGCCCTAATGTTTTTGTTGATCACGTCAATTAGCTGACGTAGGGCAATATGAGATTCATGTAAAATGGGCTCGACATTGAATAAAGCTTGAATGTGATTATTTATAAGTAAACGACTGTTATTGTATCGTTCACATAGTAAGTCCCACGCGATTAAATAATTATCGGCCTTAAAATCCATGTTTTTAATTATTTCGACTGCACTACCTTTTACACAAGCGCGTAAATAGTGGAATTTATTAATGTTGTCTATGCTATTGTTGTAATGTATTAACGAAAGAAATGTATCACGAAATTCGAGCCAGTACTCATAACTACCATCAAAATGAGGTAAATCAATTTTCGGCAAGCGAACAAAGTTATTCTTACTTGTTTGTTGTACTGTGTCTTCGGAGCCCGACCCGAAGCCACCTGCAGACTCCAGGTGCTTACGCTCATGGCGAGTCAGGAAACAGCGACCCGTAGCGACAAGCCTATGATAAACTTGCTCGAAAGCTTCTCGGGCTGCAAAGGCCTCGTCAGTATCCTCCGACAACAGCTCAATCTCCACCTGCAACTGGTCGAATTCATCGTATAAGCTTTCTATCTTACTTAAGCGACCTTGTAGTTCTGTGGCTTGTAAATCTGACAAAGAGGGACAACTATCTAGAATTTCTAAATAATTAGAAAATGAAGTAAGCTTTGCTTTCATGGAACTACGTTTCCTGATTAAGCGATCCATGGCTAGAAATAAAATTTAAGTTGAAAAAGGTTTGAAACTTGAAACCAAAAAAAAGAAATGGGGAAAATATTATTTTTTAATTATTATAATGAAATAATTAATGCAATAAAGGGACTAAAGGGGAGAAAAATTGGCAGTACAAAAGTAGAAATGCAATGATGTTGCAATTTTTGTTCGTGCACAAAATGGCCACGCCTAGCGGTCAATGACACGATAAGGTCAACGCCCTAGTCTTACGATATGCACAACTCCAGCGCTCACAAATAAACAGCTAAGCTTAGTTTAAAATAAAGGCAAGCCTGGAAATAAGAGGCATAGAAAAAGAGACTAAGGGAAAATAAGGAAAATCGGAACGAACTCACTCAACACCTGATTCTTCTTATGAATTTCCTGGTTTCTTCTTTTGTTGCCGGTAGATGGACCAATGTAAATGTGGAATTCTCCAGAAATAAAAGTGGACTGTTTGGTTGTATGACTATATTGGATATATTAAGTTACAGAGATGACTAGCTGTCGAGTCGGTCCGGTGAAGAGTAGTGAGGTGAGTGGCGAAGCCCCGCCGCGTGTCGCTGGTGGTAGGGATCCGCGAGCCGCGCCCCGCGCGTCCCGTCAGGGCCCGCTAAGGCCGCGCACACAGTCGCGCTGTTGTTTGCGCTAAGGGCGCGAACACCCTGTGTTACATACTAATTAGTACCTAGTTACCTAGCTAGGTACACAGGGCCACACATCAAGTGTAACATTTTGACCTTTGGACCGCCCTTACCGCGCACGTAATAAGAGCGAGTTTTGAAGTGCTTCTGTTACACCTGACGTGTGGCCTACCGTACCTACCAATTGTTATAATATGATAATTAATTATTGTTGGATATTTTATATATCGGAATGCGTCTTCATTATTTTAATCCTTCGATCGTGGGTTCTTGGAAATTTATTGTTATTCTATTGTGTCTTGCTCACCGGTGAGCTTATGGGGCTTGATAGGTTAATAAAATTTTTAAATCCATACTAATTAGTAATTACTAATATTATAAATGCGAAAGTGTGTCTGTCTGTCTGTCTGTCTGTTACCTCTTCACGCTCAAACCGCTGGACAGATTTTGCTGAAATTTGGCATGGAGATACTTTGAGTCCCGGGAAAAGACAAAGGATACTTTTTGTCCTGGAAAAATGTACGGTTCCCGTGCGATTAACGAGTTTTGGCACAACGGAGTTGCGCGCATCATCTAGTAAAGAACTCAAATCATCTAAAAATAAAGTTTCACGTAAATATCTGGCAGTACGACATAATATGTAAATATAACACGCTGATTAATTACAAGCACAATATTTTATTTTTATTTTATTTCCCGTTTCGTGGCAAGTGGCAACCCTGGCATATCTGCTTGGTACTTACACCGGTGGCGGCATCGTGCGACATCAAAGGCGTTTCGTTACTGTAGGGATATTATAATATTGCTATACTGTGATGTAGGGTGAAAATTGGTGAAAACTAACAATAAGAAAAATGTCAAGCAAGTAGGTAGGTAGAGGTACGTCTAGTAATACTTCGTCTTATTAACCGACTTCAAAAAAAGGAGGTTATCAATTCGACGCGTATGTATGTAATATTTCCAGAACTGCCCAGTTTTTGCATATGTTAATCTATAACAGCTTCTGAACAAATGTGCCAAATTTCAAAAGTGTATGTATGTATGTATGTGTTTTTATGTTTGTTCACGCATATCTCCGGAACTGCTAGACCGATTTGAGTGATTCTTTTTTTATTGTACTAGGTATTGTTCAACTTAGGGAATGGTGCAAGTTTCATCACAATCGGTTCAGTAGTTTTGGAGATAGGAAGTTTTCATTCTCAATAACGTACAATTTTGAAGTCGGTTTTATCTTTTTAAAATATTGATTATTATGTTGCAGCAGTTGCACCAGCAGCAACTAGAAATTACAAATCTTCAATGCTACTTATTTAGGTTATTCTAAGTAAAATCACAGGGGCGTTTTTATTTTTTTATACATACTCGTTTTTAGAAATTAAATAAATTTAAATATTATTTTAATACTTTTCAACGAAGTTACAAAGATGTTCAATCAGCATTGAACGATAGAAGCTCGCATCGAAAGACCTTAATTTTGAAACATGGCAACACTTATCAAGGTGGCCAACATAACAGATAATGTAAATCGATTAATAGTGATGTGAAATTTCAAATTTGAAAATCTGTTTCATGTTTGTTATCGATTTCCGTTACGATGACGCGTTTAAACGATAAAATTGTAATCTGTGATTTGTAAACAATTTGTTTGAATACATCACATGTGTATACTTTTTGTTAGATTTTATTATTTTACTTTGATTTTACTAGATTTTAGGTCGTGAAATGTTATTAAATTAGCAAAAAGATTGTACAAAATGTCCGGTTATCTAGAAGTGAAGTATCCATTTAAATCGAATTTAGGCCTGAATCCATTCAAGGTAAGTTTTCGACAATAAATTGTACGTCTGCACCGTGCACACAATGCATCGTTGAATATTTATAATCGGCAGACATGGAAGAGACAATGGTGTATTTTGAGGCCGAGTCCGACGTACGTAGGCGGCGGGTCGTTGGCGGTTTACTGTAGCGAGGCAGGCGCGCCCGCGGGCACGGTGGAGTTGCAGTCCGGTTGTGTAGTGAAGCGGGCAAAATCCCGCTCCAGACCGTATGCCTTCGCCGTGTTCAGTACCGACGAGCCCAGCAAACCCCGCATCCTGCTAGCCGCACAGTCGATACAAGAAACTAACTTGTGGATGGACAAAATACGGACTTTGCTCAGTGGGGAAAAACTTCTAGGTGAGTCGAATCTACCTTCAATTGAATTTTATTTACCACATCATTGTTTTTGAATTTGTGTGATAAAACATGATGTTTGATAAAATATAAATTGCCTTCCCTACCCTACCCTATTACCCTATTCCCTCTTAAAAGGCCGGCAACGCACCTGCAGCTCTTCTGACGCTGCGAGTGTCCATGGGCGACGGAAGTTGCTTTCCATCAGGTGACTTTTTTGCCCCCTTATTTCATTAAAAAAAAAGGGTAAAACGGAACCCTATTACTAAGACTTAGATGTCTGTCTGTCCGTCTGTCTGTCCGTCTCCAAGCTGTATCTCAATGGGGTGTGTTACACTGTCAATATTATCACGATTTATCACACGAATCACAAAAGCTAATAGTGCAATACTGCGATTCGGCCTATTAAACCATCAATATTATCACGGAATTGTGATAATCTTCGTGGTCGTCAGCAGTCGGTACGTACGGAGAGCTCATCGTCCGAGTGGTGCAATCTCGATGCTGGCGTTCCACAAGGCGGTATTTTATCTCCCCTACTTTTCTGTATTTTTATAAATCTACTCACTAAAAGACTTCATATTGCGTATCATCTGTATGCGGACGACCTGCAACTCTATATCCAGGCAGGATTAGATCAGCTATCAGCAGCCATCGCAGAATTAAACGAGGTTTTAAAAGCAATAAAAGACTGGTGCGATAACTTTGGATTATCCGTAAATCCCGCAAAATGCCAGGCAATAGTGTTAGGTAGCCCAAGAAGATTGTGTAAAGTAGACACAGGCGCTCTTCCACCTGTTATCTACAATGGTTCTGTGATCACTTTTAGTACAAGCGTTAAAGATCTTGGTTTACATATCGATTCCTCTCTAACTTGGCAATCCCATGTTTCTAATGTGTCCAGTAAAGTCACCAATATACTACGATCCTTTTACCGGTTCAAAAATTTCCTCCCCACTCCGGTCAAGACCTTGCTGATCCAGTCCCTTATCTTTCCTATAATCGACTATGGTGACGTGTGCTATTTAGACCTTAATGCAGACAAACTCGACAAACTCAACCGATTGTTCAATAATTGCCTCCGATTCATATTCAACCTTCGAAAATACGACCATGTTTCTTTGTATCGTTCCAAGCTACACTGGCTACCCGTACGTCAGCGTCGCTCTGTACGGGCACTATGCGTGCTATATTCCCTGCTGCATCATCCCCATACCCCCGAATATCTAGCGCCTCACTTTCAATACCGTTGCAGCAGGCACGATAAAAACCTCCGATCCACTTCAAATCAGCTTTTAAGCTGCCCATCCCACAAGTCCAGTTCCGTCCACTCTTCTTTTAATATCCAGGCTGTTCTCCTCTGGAATGCTCTTCCTCCGGAAATCAGGATGTCAAAAACCAGAGACACTTTTAAGCGCAGGGTACGTGACTTTTACTTGAAACAGTTGGCAAACTCTTAGCTTTCATAATTTATTGTATACATGAATATTCATAATTTTTTTATAAGCACGTTTATCTATGATATTATATACCTATTTAATTAATAATATATATGTATGGTTATTGGTTTTATTTATGTTATAATTTTATGTGTGATTACTTATGTATCTTAGTATAGTATAATATTATACAATATATATTTTATATAAGTATATTTAGTTTATTTGTATATAAATATATATTTACTTGTTGGTTTTTTCTTGCAAGTTACTTTTCCTCTTTCAGCACGACTGGCACCTATATAACTTTGTTCTTGTATCGCCCAAAGGTTGACTGGGAGATAATGCCATAAGGCATTAAGTCCACCTTTGTACACTTATGTGCATAAAGTTTTTAAATAAATAAATAAATAAAAAAAATAATATTGATGCGTGTAATATGCCTCATAAACCGGCATGCGTGAGAGCGGCTTGGTTTGTTTTTAGGCGCGCGTATTATTTAGGTACCTATAGCTAAAAGATGAGAAAGAAAATTATTTTAGACATTCATAGTTTAGCACCCGAGCATCCATGGAGTCGACACCCCTGGTTGTATATTCTTTTATGGTATGTTACATGAGCTCATTTAGAAACCCATTCAAGGAACAATAATAATATTTTCAATAACTTCCTCATGAAAGTTTCTTGTGGTTAAAAACAAAATCATTGTGAGCAATAAAAACAGGATAATATTGTTTTACGTCAGAAGACTATGCCTCGACGTTAATTAAACCTCAGTGTATGATCAGTGATCACAGTCATGTAGAAGAAGTGATTCACCTATTCCAAAACAAATGTTACTAGTAAGCTACTACTTACTTTTTAGGGTTCCGTAGCCAAAATGGCAAAAAAGGAACCCTTATAGATTCGTCATGTCTGTCTGTCTGTCTGTCTGTCTGTCTGTCTGTCTGTCCGTCCGTCCGTCCGTCCGTCCGTCCGTCCGTATGTCACAGCCACTTTTCTCCGAAACTATTAGAGCTATACTATTGAAACTTGGTAAGTAGGTGTAGTCTGTAAACCGCATTAAGATTTTGATGTAAAAATGGAAAAATTATTAAAAATTTTAGGGGTCCCCATAGATGCAACTGAAACAAAAAAAAATTTTTTTCATCTAACCTATGCGTGTGGGGTATCTATGGATAGGTCTCCAAAAATCGTATTGAGGTTTCTCATATCATTTTTTTCTAACCTGAACAGTTTGCGAGAGAGACTCTTCCAAAGTGGTAAAATGTGTGTCGCCCCCCCTCTAATTTCTAAAGTAGGAGCATGATAATTCTAAAAAAAATATATGATGTAGATTACTATAAAAACTACCAACGAAAATTGGTTTGAACGAGATCTAGCCGGTAGTTTTTTTTATACGTCATAAATGTTAAACCTTTTAATCTAAATTTCATTAAATCGACTGAAATATAAAAATAAATCAAAAACCTTTTAATTTCATAAAAATAAACCTTATTGCTGCTGCGGAACCCCATGGGCGAGTCCAACTCGCACTTGGCCGCTTTTTTACTTTTAAGAAATGATCCAATCAGTGGTATATAAATTTTTTGTTTTCTCATAAAATAGGGCAAGAACAGTTTTGTAAGTATTTACAACATACACCTCTACTACAATGCCTTTCAGTAAGTTTAGCATGACCACAGTAGGTTTACTTGTAGATTTTATGGAGAAAAATCATAGATTGCTTTTGCCAATCTGTCAATTTGTCTGTTATACTGTAAAACAAACCTATTAAAGTGAACATGCTAAGCATGTTGGAGTAAATGATTTTTGAACACAAATCACAATCATAACACTATTTAAAACTTTTCAATTTCTTAATATTATATGAAGTTAAGAGCTCTGTATGGCAATTTTTTAATCTGTTTCTAAACATCCATAGTTGTGTGTCGCATGCTTTAATTGTTGCATTGTGTCATTGATTCATTTTTCAGGTACAGAGACATTGCTTAAGGATACATATATGGTAACAATAGTCCCCACCGATTTATCTCGTACATGTGAACTAATATCCGACTGCCGGCTGACTCTATCATCTAACGGACTCATCGTAACCCAAAACAATAATGATACAAACATACAGTGGCAGTATATAAAAGATGTTGTACAGATGAGAGAGAATGACAAAAAATGCTGTGTTATTAGTATTGATAGGTTGGTTGTTTTACTTTACTCAAATACGTACGTTAAATTGCCTAGAATCTTGAATCTAGATGATGCACAACAGAAATATTTATAAAACAAGCAAAAGCCACCTTTTACTTGTACATATATATTATAATTTATGAGTTTATTTACATATAATACTGTATTTGCTAATATAGTAATAAAAGAAATGCCTACTTATCCAAATATTTGAGCAAGAAGCGTGACATTATTACTATGTAACATTAACATCACTAACTTTAACAGAGGTGATGTGCAGAAATTCATATTATCATAATATTATGCCTTAAGAAATTTTAATATAATAATATTATGCTTATCATAATGTGCTTGATGCTTCTTTCCATAACATTTTCATGCTTTTGCTGTGTCCTAAAACTCATTGACTACTAATCTTTTAGAACTGTCATACCTCCGGCAGAAAACCTCCATTTGTAAATTGTGCTACGTATAAGTAGTGACTTGTAATATAATTCTTGTTGGCAGTAACAAAAATTATATTACAAGTTTTTAGGGTTCTATAGTAACTAAAAAGAACCCTTATTTTTAATAATTACATGTATGACTAGTATTTTGCAATGAAATAAAAGAGATTTGCATGGAAAATCTAAAAAAATAAATAAAAATAACTTGATTACTGATTACACAAGAAGAATATTACATAATATATTATAAAGCTGACTGAATTTGGACCTTACATAATAATAAACTGCATTCATTTTCCGTGCTTCTTGTGACATAACAGCTAAAGGTTGATGGGTCTTTCCCAATTTGTATTCAATAATATAATCTATATATAAAATACATTTTGTATGGAAATTTCGCTGTCAAAATTATCGAGTCTAACTTGACTAAAGTATGTACTGCGGATCATCTTTGGACAGGGCTTGTAGTATAAACCCTGACCAAAGATACCATTGACACTACATAATATAATATATCTTGATTGCTTCTTTCAGTTCATCTAAGCCATCTTAAAGCTGTACGCAACCTATAGGGTTCTTCTGCATTCCAGCTGTTTCAATGGTGGTGGTGAGCTGAAGCTGACGTCGCCATCGATGAGTGTGATGGTCAGCGCCATTAAGCAGGCGCTCCGGGTGACAAGTCAGAAGAAGCTGAGTCGCAGCGACGGTGATCTCAGTATTATAAGTAAAAGTGAAGGTAAGACCTGTAATCCATACCTTATTGTTATTATTGTTAGTAGTTTTTACCAGGCGTTGCCTGTGGTCCTTGCAAAGCATATGTACTGGAGCTGTATTCTTGTATATTTTTTAAGTTACGACTACTGGCATGCAAAACTTATCTAACTCCCAAAGGGTAAAAACGGGACCCTTTTACTAAGACTTCGATGTCTGTCCGTCTGTCTGTCTGTCTGTCTGCAGGCTTCTGAAATTTTCACAGATTGTGTAGGTATATCGGTTGCCGCTATAACAATAAATACTAAAAACAAAATAAATTAAATATTTAAGAGGGGCTCCCATACAACAAACGTGATTTTTTTGCTATTTTTGGCTCGATATCAATAACGGCAACACATAGGAACTTGAAATGTTCACAGAATACTCGGTTGTATTTGTACTTTAATAATAATTATTAATAAAATTTAAATAAATTTAATAATTAAGGACTGCTCCCGTACAAAAAACACAATTTTTAAACTATTTTTGCTCTGTTTTGGTACGGAACCCTTCGTGCACGAGTCCAAATCGCACTTGGCCGATTTTTATTACATAATATATTCATACTGCATATCAATGACATGTTACAGACCAACGACATTCATTGCCATGCGGATGATAGTACAGGTGATGCTGTATATACCGGCTCTCCCAATATTTCTCGGCTAAATGTCATTGAGAGTCGAAACATGACGAATCTATAAGGGTTCCTTTTTTGCCATTTTGGCTACGGAACCCTAAAAATTGTCATACAGAGCTCTTAACTTAATATAATATTAAGAAATTGAAAAGTTTTAAATAGTATTATGATTGTGATTTGTGTTCAAAAATCATTTACTCCAACATGCTTAGCATGTTCACTTTAATAGGTTTATTTAACAGTATAACAGACAAATTGACAGATTGGCAAAAGCAATCTATGATTTTTCTCCATAAAATCTACAAGTAAGCCTTCATTTCTACTGTGGTCATGCTAAACTTACTGAAAGGCAATGTAGTTAAGGTGTATGTTGTAAATACTTACAAAACTGTTCTTGCCCTAACACCATTTAAAATTTTATGAGAAAACGAAAAATTTATATACACTGATTGGATCATTTCTTAAAAGTAAAAAGTAAGCAGTATGTACTAAGTAGTAGTAGTAACATTTGTTTTGGAATAGGTGAATCACTTCTTCTACATGACTGTGATCAGTGAGTGATTATACACTGAGGTTTAATTAACGTCGAGGCATAGTCTTCTGACGTAAAACAATATTATCCTGTTTTTATTGCTCACAATAATTTTGTTTTTAACCACAAGAAACTTTCATGAGGAAGTTATTGAAAATATTAGTTCATTGAATGGGTTTCTAAATGAGCTCATGTAATATACCATAAAAGAATATACAACCAGGTTTATGTACCATTTTGTCGGCATTATTAATATGTGTATTCATGCCAAATTACAGCTTTGTAGGTCCTATAGTCTCTGAGCAAAACCGCGGACAGACAGACGGACAGACGGACGGACAGACTGAAACTATAAGGGTTCCTTGTTGACTATGGAACCCTAAAAAGATATGAACGTTCAAAAACCCAAAAAATGGCCAGATTTTCCGCTGTGTTCAAACATCCAGAAAACAGATTTGGCTAGATATACAAAAAAATTAAACATGGGAACACAGCTCAAGCCTTTCTTTAATCTTTAACGAAAAAAGTACTTAAATCGGTTAAGTTTTGGAGAAGGAATCGGGGGACAACGAATCGTTGATTTTCTGCAGTTGTCTCTATCGCGCTCTGCGGTATAGGCTTGAAGTAAGGGAGACAGCAATAGATATTGCGAGTACTTTTTTTCATTTCTCTTGACCTTGGAGTATCCTCTTAAAACTTCCCACCACCGATATGATGGCTTATTGTTTGAATCATGATTCATTGTCTAACGTGGAAAGGGTGTTTTAAGGTATTGTCGCTGTTGCAGGTGACATCCGTCGCAGTAGCTGGAACAGCGGGCCGTCCGACGTGTCGCTCGACGACACAGATCTCATCATGTCAAAGGTATGCGTTTATCATATTATTATATTTACATAATAAACAGGGTGTAACAAAACTTCAGGTTGTGTATGGCTCCCCTGTATAGACATCACTGTGAAAGTAGCAGCGCTGAAAGACCAATTTTTTTAATTTTGTATGAATAAGCGCCCAAGCGTCACAAGTATCCCCATACAAAAGTGAAAAAATGGTCTTTAAGCGCTGCTACTTACACAGTGAACTCTACAAGGAACACGTAAAATTTTGAATGTATAGTTGAATAATATTAATAATAATCTATTTAGGAAAAAATATTGGAGCGAAGTTCCTTATCGCGCGTTGCGAAAGGGGACTAGACAGAAAAAATTAAGACGAAAAGTTGAAACACTGCACAAGCCGTGCGGTAGCGCGTAGTGTGGTGTAGCGACGATTTTTTTATAACTTCGTTCCATCCGGGTGTCCCTTGACACCTCTCAAGTTTTTATTATTATTAAGTATTTCAGTATTCACAGGGCGGTGTGGGCGGGCGACTGTCGCGGTGCGGCGCGGCGGCGGACCGGCGACTGCATCTCGCCTCGCTCACGTCTCTCGCCTGCACCGACGACAGGTACCATCAGATACTTTAGGCATATTTTAAAAGATTAAGAGCCTGTTTCACCACTTACTGATAGTGCCGGATAGGCTATCCACAACTTATCTGACAGATATTCCATACGCCATCTGTAAGATAAGCTGTGGATAACCTATCCGTCACTTATCGGGAAGTAGTGAAACAGTTTTACCACTTTTTTTTTTCGTAAAAAGTGGGGGCCACTTTTTACGAAAAAAAAAGTGGTGGTTCTTACGACGGTTCTTCTCGTCGGGTTAGTTCCCGAACCGCATAGACATTCTGGAAAGATTTGTTTCAAATTAACTCAGAATTAAAACAATTCTTATTTTATAAACTGTCATATTGTCCTTTAAATCTGTCAGTTTATTATTTTCTGTTTCTGGTTAATACAGAATAGCAATATTTGCGTTTTATTGTTTATAAACTTACTACAATATAGTAATCGTATCCGTGACCCAGCTAGACACAATAAAATAAAATATTTACACATCATACTTTCTAATCGTTAAATTTTATTTGTTACACTTGAATGATTAAAAGTTTTATAGTTTATTTCGAAAGCGATTCTTTTTCAAGCGTGCAAGCAATAAGTGTTTGTTACTATTATTCTACCTAAGCGTCAATTCAGCTGCAACGACAGCGGCAAACCCCAAATTGGACAGGGGGCTAAGTCGACACGTTTTTTAAATCGCTTCTTTATAGAATCGCTAATCAACATTTGATCGGCAATTTTATAAGGAAGCGATAAAAAAACACGAGCGAAAAGTTCATCATCATCAAACATAAACAAGGTAAAACTCCAAGGCAGTGGCGTAACTATACCATCTGGGGCTAGTGGCAAATTGATGGGGGCCTATCAGTAAAATAGATCATCGTTAATAATAAAATAAAACAATGTATAAAAAATTTCTGACCTCACGACCTCTTGGGCCGGGGCCCTTTTGAGTCGGAGGCCCGTGGCATTTTGACTGCTCCAAGGTCAACAAACTTTTAACACACCTAACACAATTTCAGCGCGGAGCGTCGCTCGCTAGTCTCCATAGCTTCTGGCGTATACGAGGAGATCACCGAGAATTTTGACCCTTCAAAGTCCGAAGACACCCAAGACGCCGGCGCCGACGTGGTGGACTCCCCCCGGGGGTACCCCGGCCCAGGTGTGGGTGGGGGGGTGGAGTGGGAGCCGATGTACGAGAGCGTGGCCGAGTGCGTGTACGGCACCATGCGGAGAGCGCGACCGCCGCCGCTGCCGCCGCGACATCCCGGGTGAGTTCCTTCATTTCTTCAAAGTTTGGAATAAACTAATTAGCAATAACGCCGCCTTTGTGTACTTTCGTTATTTTATATGCTTTAAGCTTTTATTTAATTTGTTACTTTGATTAGCCACAAATCACAATAGTGTTTATGTTTTTTTCTTAGGCCCTTATCATACTAGCGGTTGGCGAGCGGTTTCGGGGCGAAGCGGATGCGCAGTGAATACGTTGCGGACGCGTAATGTAACCTCTGCGAATAGCAACGTGGACGCCATACAATACACGCTACAAATACGCGACGAATCCGTTGCGAATCTGCCACGCGTCCGCGACGCATTCGCTGCGCAGCCACGGCGTGTTCACAACCGATTCGTCGCGCGCCCGCTCCGCCCCGCAACCGCTCCCAAACCGCTAGTAAATTATTGGTAACAATAAGAACTTTCAAAAATAGAAACATCGGTGAAAGAATGACTGATATAACTCTCCAAGATATAACAATTCGAATATCACATAAAATAAACCTTCACAAAATTCTAAATTAAACCATGGCAACATCCCTATTCTATATCCTGTTTAGTTACAAATCGATCTAACGCACGATCGGGCCTTAGGTACAGTAGACGTCGGGATCATCAAAGCTATTGATAACGATTTGATTAGATTTTCGATTGTGTCGAGATTTGAGATTACGGGGGCGGCGCAAAGTAAAGACGAACTATAGTCTGTCAAAAAAGTGAAGAAATTAAAAAGTGGCAAACATCCTAGTGTCATCCCTTTTTTCTTAGATTGATTTGAAAGGGATGACATTACGATGTTGCTACATTTTAATTTCTTCACTATTTGACAGACTATAAAAATATGTATTACATATTTTGTATGTTTCTAGCACGCTCCGCAACGGCGAATGGGCGGGCGACTCGACGGTGACGCGACACAGTTCGCTGGGCGCGTTACATCGCTGCGACAAGCCGCGCTCCAAACAGCCGTTTAGTGTGTTCCGGTGAGTTGAAATACATGTAGCACATTATGTCGATCGGAGATTCTCGGAAATGCCATTGTATTCTATTGTTGTCGCGATCACCGGTGCTCGTACGGGGCTTGATGGGTTAAGGGTGTTTTTCAATAATAATAATACTCCCCAAACCGGTTTCGGTGACGGTGGCCGGTTCCATTGAAACCAGGCCAGGTACGCAGGAGTAATTTTATAGTGTCCAAGTGTGTACGCAGTACACAGCACTCTCTATTCCTTTACTCTCATAACCCAGTGCGACGGAAGACCGACACGACTGGCGAGAGATCATGCGCAGGACCGCGATTTTTTACATGCCCATCCGACGCATGGATCATCTTACATGTCAGACAATCAGGTGATCAGCCTGCATTGTCCTAACCAAACTTGGAAATAACATGTTTCCAACGCGGGAATCGAACCCACGAGTCACGACCCCCGAGTCAAGAGCGACGCTCTAGACCACTGGACCACGGAGGCGTTTTTCTAATAAGAGCATTATAGCGCATTATGCGGCATAATGCTTAACGTTGAATGTTTTAACAACACCGCGCACTATCAAAAGTAATGCTTTCGCTTGATGCGTGCAATGGATACCAACTGTGACAGAAAACTGAGAAAAGTAGTTTCAGCATAATTCGGCATTGTGCGCCACTGAGTCGCATTATGCTCTCTAATTGGAAAACTAGGCTTGTAAATTGATCTCACCTATCACTGATTTCACCTAAGGTCCAAACAAGTAGGCGATTAAGACTTCATTTTTTTTAATTAGCCTATGCTGTCCCACTGCCGGGCAAAGGCCTCCCCCAGGGTCTTCCATTTTTCCCGCTCCTGCGCCACCGTTGGCCCGCCCGGCTGGTATGCCTCCAGCTCGTCGCGCCATCTCTTCCTTGGCCGGCCACGGTTGTCGTCCGTCTTCGGGTACCCACTCAGTTGTTAACTTTGCCCATGCAGCGGTCGGGATGCTTGCGGCCAACGTGGCCAGCCCAATCCCATTTTAGTTTTGCCGTCTTGACTCCTACATCCTGGATACCTGTTCGGGAGCGCAGTTTGGTGTTTCTTTTGTTTTTTATTATTATTTATTTATTGATACAAAAATGAATATGCACTTAACAAATAATAGTGTTAAAACTTAAAAATCAGACACGACTTGTGTTTGAAATGTGGCTGGCTACACATTATGTAATTTTGTTTTTCCTTTTTTGGATCATGGAACCTGCTTTCATGTTACCTGTTTATGAAATAGGTTTTTTGATTGGTCAAAGTGATAATCTAGCTATTATTATCAGAACAAGATCAAAATTTGGACCGTTTAAGTGGACTGATTGGATGTATACTAAATACTAAATAGCTACAATTTAATCAACATGTTATAGATGTATACTAAACAATAGCATCTTATTAAATAGTAGCTACTCTTCTTTATGTTCAAAAATAATTTTCATTTTCAAGAAAAAGACTGAAAAGCGACTCCCGCGTCGTCACGTCCAAGTCGGACAGTCCCAAAGAGAAGGACGTGGAGACGAAGAAGAAGAGATTCGACTTCACGCCCACCAAGGACATATTCAAGAGTTTCCGCGTCAGCCGCAAGATGAAGAACCTCAAAATCACCAACAACCTCGGCAAGGTAATATATCAATTTATTTTTATTATAGTCATGAACGTAGAAAAAAAGGCGGACGGAGTTTTATTATACACAGAACTGTGTCTTCAGAGTCGGCCACGCACATATTCTTACGCCTGTCAAATGGCCGGACTAGCGTAAGAATGTGTGCGTCCGGACCGTGTACTATATGCAGTCAGCCTGGCCGACTCTGAAGACACAGTGCTGTGTATAATAAGACTCCGTCCGCCTTTTTTTTACGTTCATGATTATAGTTTACTAGATGACGCCCGCAACGCCGTTGCGCCAATGTTCGTTTGTCGCGCGGGAACCGTACATTTTTCCGGGATAAAAATTATCCTATGTCCTTTCCCGGGACTCAAAGTATGTCCATGCCAAATTTCAGTAAAATCGGTTCAGCGGTTTGAGCGTGAAGAGGTAACAGACAGACACACTTTCGCATTTATTATAATATTAGTAAGGATAAGCTAAACATTTGCATGCCCAATTGGGCAAATGTGATGGTGCCATTGTGAAATCTACTGACGTCTTTACCACAGACATAGATCAAGATCGATACCGCATGTGTCTCAATTTGTATGAAAACGAACGTGCCACTTTTTCCTACTTACTGTGACATACTGATGATAAGAAACGTATCCATTATCTATGCCAACATTTCTATTTGAATTTCTACAGCTCAATACGGCATAATTAGGCATTTAGGCATTTTTAAAGTTCCAATTGACGTGCGATTCCGATAGCAGACTAAAGAACAGACTTTTGAAAGACGAGCATTGCTCGTCGTTTGGGAACGCGATATGGCACGCGAAGTACATACAAATGCGGTATCTATCTTGATCTATGTCTGTGATCTTTACTACCACATTTTGTGAATAAAGAAATTGATTTGAATTGAAAAGGGCGAGACGAAGAGCTGCGAGTTTCTCGACGAGACGGACCACGTGTCGACGAACCGATGCTCGAAATCCGTCGAATGTCTAGACGAACACGACGAGTTCGACGAGTTCGTCGACCTCTCCCTCGTCGAGAACACGATACCGACGGACATAGTGCAGCTGATCCTCCACAGTGATATTAAAGTGCGATTAAAGGAGCCGATAGAGAGTGAATACATGCCAATGTCCCCCATAGTGCCCCCCACGCCCATAGACCACTATATAGTTATGTCACCGCGGACGAACCTGGCTTGAATCTAGTCGCTTGTGATATTATGTAAGGTAGCATTAACGGACAGTGTCAGATATGTCTAACACGACGTAATAAGGGCCACTTGCACAGATCTAGGTAAAAGTTAAATACAGATTAAATATCATGTTGTCTCTGGTAATCCTCATATTAAAATAAAGTTTTAACATGGCATTTAACCAAGGTTTATGATTAACAGATTTGTGCAAGTAAGCTTTTACAATTAAGAATTAACTGATAGCTTGATGACATTGGAATCTCCAATGAAAAATTTGATAAACTTAAAATTGACTATGTCAACACATTTTGGCATCATATTGACTATGTCAATACATTTTCAGACCATACCTGTTATAACTTATAACTCACAGTATTTATAAAGAGAATTAGCACTTTTTTAATGGTTTGTAACATTAATAGACAATTTGAACATATTGCAAGATGCAGTAAATATTTATTCACCCATATATTGCTGCTTATTGTATAAATCATCCATTTATGCGTCAGTTGTCAACACACTAATAGTTTGAACGATACATAAACATAAGTTCATTGAACTTCTTTTTGAATTGACCATTGTCCCATGCGTGCTTTAGCAAAGTAAGCACTTTTAAAGGGATCTGGATAAGTAGTTTAATTAAAAAGAGAAGGTCTCAGGTAGTATTATCGTGTCTTCTCTTTCTAGAGCTTAGTCGACTGCGTAACAGTATTACTTGATCTGTTTTATATGACTTACTGATAGAAATATTCGTAGGAAATGCCTCAAAAATGTCCGTCCGAAAATATGGACCATGAGCAACGCTCATATCATAAACTAAAACCTGTATAAGGTTGATCTGAATATTATTATGAAGTCAATTTTCCTATTGATATATTTATCAACTTTCATAGGTATGAGTTTTCTCATCATATAAACGAAAGACTTTTTAGTTTGATTAGACCAAACTGTATTTAGATTTAATTTATACATGTTGTTATAAGACAGAATACAATATGACTAGACTATTTGTGAGAAGAATGTAAAGATTAAAATAACAAATAAAAAAAAACTTTTTGAGGACACATGAATCTCAAAAATTTCAGGTATGTTGGAAATTACTAAGTTAATTATATAAAATAATTTTAAAGTTATCTTGCTAAGCTTTGATAAAATAACTTTATAGTAAAGAAAAGACAAAAAAAGTGATTTTTGCACTGCCATGCCAAAAGCCGTTAATAAGCCTATGCAAAAGTATAAGATATTTATCATACACTACTGCAACTGCATTCTTTAATACTATGTGTTATATTGTGGTTTATTCCTTTGTGTATGCTATTATAATTACATCAAAATACAATTTATATTTCTTTTACAATTAAGTAGTTGTAAAAGTATTTGTGATATGATAAGTAGCACTTACATGACATAGTGGTAAGCACATAATATATAATTATACAAAATTTGTAAAACTCGGAAAGACAGGAATCTTGAAACTAGCCAAAATGACTGGGCCTAAAAAGGTAAAAGAATTGACTGAATTTGGCTAGACGATAAGTTGGAAACGCATTTTCAACGCGACTGATTGTCATTCAATAAATTAGCATAACTAGGTATTTATATGCAAAACTAATAAACAGTATTTATAGCTTTCTGCTTTCACTAAGGCAAAAGAAGTTAACATACATTCAGCTGACTTTATTTGCTTTAAAACTTTTTGTAAGTGTCCAAGTTATACACAGAAAAAAAATATTATACCTATTGCATTGGTCGCGTTTGGTTATGCGTTTCCAGCTACGTTAGTGAAGACTGTTGGTAAAGACTTAACGTCAATGTAAGCTATACAAAGCCAGTTATATTTTTAAGTGTGGCTTAGCTTAAGCTTAGTCTGCGATGTGTTGTGATATTCGATGTATGTCGTGGTCAGGAAAATAGAAACTTGGCAAATTTCAATTTTTAATAAATATTAAAGATTTTCTGCGAAGTTATCTAACTCCTACATTGATAAAAATGTGTTTGCTATCTCTTTTGTTCTTTGTATAAATGAAAGAGAAGGCATAGTTTAAGATGAATAAAAATACAGACGTTAATGAAAGCTCAGCATTTCTTAACGCAAAGTAGCCGCAAAAATGTAGACATTTACTTGATGACATCCGCTAGTTTCATGTAGGGTTACCATAGAACTATTAAATATTTTATGTATATTTCTTATTTTCCTGGTCAAACAATAACTTTGTTACTATTGGCTTGAGGGCTTTGTTGAATTTGGTGTTGGACTTTAGTCTAAATTGTCGATCCGGCTGGAAGGACCAACTTCGCCGGATCAAAGATTAGGTAGTACTTAATATTATTTTAGTAGAATTTAAATTTAAGTTAAAAAGAATTGCTTCTTTATCGAAATAATAGACACGTGCACTCTCAAACAGTTTATAAAACCGAGCCAAAAAATGTATAGATTTTTTTCTGTAATGAAAATGGTATTTTTGTAAAATCATACTGAAATAGGCCTAATAATTATTTTTAAGGTAAGAAGAGAAGGTAATACAATTTCTTATATACAGGACAATCAAATCTTATGGAGTGTATTTTGGTACTCAAAATTATAATTTCTTTTTTTCTGTGGAGATTAACAATTTGTGTTTGAAAGTACTGAAATAAAATTCTATTTCATCCGAGCCAAAATATATGTATAGGTTTCAGTCCCAGTTTAAAATATTTTTATTTAACACTTAGTTATTTAATAATTAATTTTCTTTATGTACAACACAGATGAATGGTAGATAATAGTATAATCAAAGGCTGAGGGTGTTTTAGTCACTTGTTATTGTGAACACCTTAATAGCGGGCTTACACTTTACATTATTCCAGTCGAGTCGAGTGATCAAATTACTACTGAAATAACGTAAATAGTCACTGGAATGCCCTGAATTTCATTCCAGTGTCCTTTCACATTATTCCAGTAGTAATCCAGCGCTGGATTCGATCACTGGACTGGACTGGAATAATTTGAACCAGTCAACTACAATTATTTGTATGTCGTTATAACAGTGCCCTCTAGTGGCGAACAACAATAACTTATTTGATATCACAGACCACAGTGTGAAGTGACCAAAACACAGTCAGCACGTTGGTTGTGAGTAACCGCTTAGTATTTTTGTTTCATCTTAATAATGTTTTTTTTTAAATTATTTGTAAACGAAGATCTCCAAACATATCATTGGCCATAGGGGCTTCGACAAAGTACTAAGACAGGCTTGGTGAACATACTATCTACGTCTTACGTTATGGCTTCGAATTTTAAAATCGTACTTTGTCTTAACTCCTCATGTCCCAAACATTGTAGGTATTGATGGTATTCAATGTAACATAAGTATAATTTACACTGTCTTCAAATAGTTGTAAGGAATATAAACTTTTGTAAGATTTTTCCAGTAGACTTTTCAATATGGTTTTCAACTTGTATACCGCATATGTTGCTAAGCCAAATATTGTTTTTTTTTTTGCATATTTATTTAGTTTGACCGTTGGGATTCGACGGATGTTGTGTTTAATAAAGTTTGTATGTGTACACGTTATTTTATTTAACTACCAAATAAAACTAGACATAACTTATATAATTATGTAAGAACTTTTGTAAATCATAAGAGAAATTGTTTTTATAGAGCAGATATTATTAATTCCTTTATTTTAGGGGATTTTGTTATCTTATGATTTTTGTAAATTCAAAATGAAACTGCTTTTTTATTTGCAATTGCTTTATTAACAATTTCATAGGCTTTACCACACCGTTTGCCGTAAATACAAAAATTATAATGAAAATAATACTTTAAACAAAAATCACAGAATATTTATAAGCACACTTTTTAATTGGATACAAAATGTGGTGATGCTGATCTAGCGGCTGCACGGCATGACCTTATAATTAAAAGGATTTATTTTAAGCACGTGCATAAAGTAAATACATATTTTTAATTATAAGGGGTTTATGTCCATTAAAGTAGTTGAGATTTCCTAAAACGAGAATAATAATAGTAATTGTACTTAGCCAATAGTAAAATTATACAGACAATTTTTTCAGATTTTTGTAGATTGTTTACACAGTGAAATAATTTAATGATCGTATAAAAGCCTTTAGGTATATTAGCAAAGCCTAGCCATATAGCAAATTATAAAACACCACCACAACGAGTGCTAAATTAAACAAATCCAAAGCATTTCTTTACACGAACATATCAAGCTAAAGTTTAACCTGGTTTAACATATCAATCTAAAGTAGTCTACACCGACAGATGGCGGTGTTATCTGAATAAATCGCGCGCGACAGTTATGTGCTAAATAGGGTGGTATCAGATGCACACAAAAAATTCACACGCAATGCGATTGTGAATTTAGGGCCATCCACATAGTTCGTATATTCAGGTGTAAAAGGTTTTCAAAAATGCGTTACATAGGATGTGTTAAAAAAACTGTATGACGTAATAATATGTGGATAGCCCCTATTGTTACTGCTTACCGTGAGCTGCAAACTATTCTTAAATAATAATCATAATGTTCAAAAAATCCCTGCATATACATTAATGGCACTTACTATGTTAATAATTTTATAACTACAAATATTGTTCAAAACAAAATATTAAAGCCTATAAATCATAACAACGCAATTTAAAAATTAATACTTATAACAAAATATTCGAAATAAAAGTGCCTTGTGATGACATTTTGACTTGAGTTATGAGTAATAATAAGCTATGTCCACATTGTGCCCTTTCATCTTCAATTTTCATATTCTTTTGACATTTCGAATGTCTTGAAAATTGAAGATGAAAGGGCACAATGTGGACATAGCTATTGAGTTTCAAACGCTTATTAAAAAAAGCTCCTACAAGGATCTTATGTCACTTGGGTGACATTATCATGTATGGCCTGTGGGTGCGAATCAGCTGTCAATCAGTAGGGCATCATCTACCTATTCATCGACCACATACAAAATTACATTGACAGGCGGGCGTGACTCGTAAACGTGATAATATAGTGTGCCTAGTGTGAGTTTGTTTCACATTCGATCGTGAACGCGTTTGGCGTTTACTAAGATTTTGTATGGGATTTGTACAGCGCCACCTAGCGATGCTCACGGGAGTGAGCCCAGCTCCCATACAAAATCTTAGTAAACGCCAAACGCGGTCACGATCGAATGTGAGACAAAAAACTCACACCCGGCACACAGGTGTCTTTTGAGTGACACTTTGCAAGATGGCGGCGTTATTTATCCTTGTAGGATTGTATTTAAAGCTATATAATATTATAACAAATATTTTAACATTAAGTACACGACCGAACCTAAGCCATTTAGTACAACATATTTCATAGCTGTTTTTATATTACATATTTGTGATAATCTATAAAATATATAAAAAATATTCTTAAAAAAAATCCAAAAGTGATTTCTTCATTAAACTAGTGCACACAAAAACACACTAATATTTAACTATCTTCTAACAAGAAGAAGCTATAGTGCGTCAAGAAAGTGAAGAAATTAAAAAGTGGCAACATCGTATTATTGTCATCCCTTTTTTCTTAGATTGATTTGAAAGGGATGACACTACGATGTTGCCACTTTTTAATTTCTTCACTTTCTTGACACACTGAATAATTTAAACAGCTTTATTGTGATGTCTAGTTCCTAACAAGAAGAAACTTAGACTAAGTAACTTCTAACAATATTAGTTGGAACAGTTTTGTTAGGCCTGACCAGGAAATAAAAAACCAGTAATAAATAATTATTATCGTTGCAGCAACACTATGAAAAGCTGTAGTGGTTACATCACAAAGATTGTCACCAATTCAATGTTATAGTGAATATTGTCTATTCAAATTAAACCATCAATCCCCAAGCGGCACCCAGCTGTCGCATAACAATTGAAAATCTATTGTGTCTGCGATTCCCACGATCGAAGTATTAAAAAAAGAGAGTGACGTCCTCCGCGAAATAAAATTGACCACGCGTTAACGCGTACGTACCGGTTGAAAGAGTACTACTGGCGAATATAGACATGATCCAATAATATTTTTATTATAGGATAGAAATTCTAGAATAATGTTTTTTGATGATTCATTTGATTTTTTCGCAAGTCGCAACTAGGCAAGGTTTTCTATACTTACTCCCGGTCAGACTATTTTCTAAATAAATCTTATTTCTATTGCTTTTGTAGCCTCAGCCTCGGTAATAAATGCACTTGTGGATAGGAATGTCGTATACAATGGTTATCTAACTATGCTACAAATTAGATTAAAGCGTGGCGTTGTTACAACGGCAAAACGCATGGCCACATCTGCGTTGTGGCGACGCACGTCATCACAATATATTTGACCGTATTCGTCGGCGTAATTTTAAACGCTGTGAACTAGTTGTTTATATTTGGTTACCTGTCAAGTTGTAAACTTAGCGCGCAATAAAAGGTTATGCGGCACATGTACTATCAGAGAAGTTGATTCATAGGCAGATGGCGGACCTACCTATGTACTTTGGTCGCGTTGTGTCAAATCAGGTCGAGAGATCACGAGTCACGACTTACATTGAATTGACATAATTCGACCAAATGACGTAGGTCCGCTCATCTACCTACTTTTATAGCAGAATCAACTACTTTTATAGTACCATAATTATAAATAACGCCGACAAACACGGCCACTGACAGCGCAGCGCGTCATTCTCCCTCCCACTTTTCGTCAATCGACGCATCGTAAGAAAAACGTCGGAGCGTCAACGCTGCGATGACGCAACGGAACGGAGGAATATTGTTTCGTTTTTACTTTTTACTGTATGGAACTTGATTCTTGTAACTTTATGTGATCGAGATTCTTTAGAGAGATAGAAGATTTGTAGTGATTTGTTGTGTGTGTGTGTAGACAGCATTAACTTTACAGCATGAACTCTTGCTATTGGTCAAACTATAACCGTCACTTAAACGTCACTGATTGGTCGAAGTTACACTGTGATTGGTCGAAACATAGTCACCGCTTTTAACAAACTTCTTTTCTATCTTACACATCAAGTCTTTTATTTTATTCTGGCATCATATAACCTCCCATTCGCTGCCTAAATTTTCATCAGGGGACAGGAGATTTAGGGGGTCTTTGACGCCACTTTTGACATCTAGTTTTAGTTCTATGGAGTCCAAATTCCATGTGTTAGGTAGTTGTACTACTTTAGGTACCAAATCTTGTTGTGGTTTTTCGTTTTTGATTTCCTTTATCTTCTCTATTTTGGTTATCTTCGTGTCTATAGTAGGTTTTTTGGGTTCTTCTGGTTTAAAGATTTCTGGTTTGGTAGGTGCACGTTTGTTTATGGAATTTTGTTTGTTAGTTTTGTAAGGACTGTCAGGGACAGTCACATTTAGTTTATTATTAGTGACTGTGCTTTTTATACTGAGTGACTCAAGGTTCAACATCTTTGCCAGTATCCTTTCTTTTTCTTCAATTTCCTTCTCCAAGAGATCGTCGTTTTGTTCGTCCAAATTTCTGAAAATCATACAAAAATTTATTCTACTATAAGTACTATACCTAGATATTTTAAAGATTATTTTCTTTTATAAAACTTGAGAGGTGTCAAGGGACACTCGTATGGAACGAAGTTTAAGTGTCGGTCAAAAATAATAAATAAATTCTTTATTCAGAGCAACTGAATAGTGCAACAAAAACATAACAAAAAGTGTCGTTACAACTTTTTCCTTCCAGCCCCCTTTCGCAACGCGCGATAAGGAACTTCGTTCCAATATCTCAGATCTTATAACCATGAATAAAACAGTAACTTCATTCTTTAAATTAAAAATTCTACCTTTATGATAAAATAATCAATATTATGTATGACAATGAAAAACTATACATACCCGTACACGCTGACGTCCATCACACACGGGCTGGTGTAACTGACATCCGGTTTCCTCACCGGCGTATTCATACGCGGCGTACTCCCCCCACTACCAACCTCCCTTCTCCTACTCCGTCTACTATGTATCACCTCCTCGTCATATTTCTTCTCCATGATACTGTTATACAACTTCAATTTCTTCTGCAACTCCTCAGATTTCACCCTTCTAATTTCTTCAGCATCACTCGATACGTCTTTGAATTCGTTTATAATCGATTCCAGGACGTTATTCGATATATCGTCAGGTAAATGTTTAATGGGGGGTAGTTCAAAACATTCCTCGCCGTTGATCACGTTGTCTATGGTCTCGTTGCGCGTGAACATCGCTATGGGTTGTTCTAGCACGCTCGTTATGTATGGGACTGTCTGGTCGATGTTGGTTAAATCCCGCATTGTATTGACGGCGTGCTGTAGCGACGTGGTGAGGGATTTCGTCATGAGGGACGGTTCATCTGTTGAGAAATAAAATGGGTTCATATTATATTAGTTACCAGAGGACGCCCGCAAGTCCATTGAACCAAAATTCGTTTATCACGCGGGATTCGGGAACCGTTTATTTACCCAGTATAAAAAATATCCTATGTCCTTTCCCGGGACTGAAAGTATCTCTGTACCAAATATTAGCAAAATCGGTTCAGCGGTTTGGGCGTGAAGCAGTAACAGACAGACACCGACAGACACACTTTGGCATTTATATATTAGTTTGGATAAGAGTCAGTGAAACCAAATTCACAAATAGTCTGTACAAGCATTTCATGAAAACAGGGATATCTAATATAAATATTCATACAACACAAGACCAACCTATTTAATATTATGTCAAATTATATTATGTATTTGTTATTACAAGACTCCAAAACGAATCTCATCGACATTCACAGAGCCATTGCTCGACAGCAAAAAAAAAACTAAAATACAAAAAGAAAGTGGAAAAAGAAATAAAAATGCAAAAAATAAATAAAAATCTGTATATTCATATAAGTACAATGGCCTTGTTAACATCGCAACATAAAGCAATAACAAAATAAACTAAAACGTGTTAAATAAACTAAAAAATAATTTGGCTTATTTGTGGTAATGACTATAATAATATGTGTAACATACTTCGATATCCGTTTCTATAGTCCGGTCGCCAGATAAAGGGAAAGTCGGTCATTGACCTATCTTCGTTTCTATAGGCCGGTCTTAGAATACAGAGATATTAGACTGTTGACCTATAATTATTAGTCCTATACTTCTAACTTCATAACGTTTATGTGACCAATATTTCGGTGCGTGTTGAGAAAGAGACAGGTAGGGTCTACAGGTCAATGGGCAAATTTCTCTCTATCAGGCGACCAGACTTTGTAACTCGTTTATAAGAAAAGTAATTAATATAAACGACAATTTCGTTATTTAAACGAGTTATATTAGTCCTTTACTAGGCTTTGAATTTTTATGACCTTTATAAGAAGCTATATCTTGGGACATTATTAGTCTTATGGCTTAAATTCTTTAAAATGTTATAGTCCTACAAATGTATGACCTATTTTACTATTTGTAATATCTTTAAACAAATCTCTTTTATTTTTAAGGATTATAATTCTCCAAAACTACTATAAAAATATAAATATTTTTCTTCTCTCACTCTCTCGTAGAAAGAAAGGACTAAGAAAACAATTTATTTGGTTTATGATAATTGATAACTATTAAATTCTTATTAACCTAAGTTGTAAGTACTTACATGACTATTTATATTTCTTTACTTTATTGCATAAAATATGATTTTTATTTATTTATATCATTTTCCCTAAATTAATGACGTGTAAACAAATAACAATAATAAGTTTTAACTTTACATTTGCTTTAGGCGGTCAAAAAGACAATGTCTAAGAATAATAATTATTTTTTTAATGCCAACACTTTACAATCTTGTCTTTTAACATCTTAAACAATTTTGGCACAACCATTAACATTTAAAAAGAATACTGAGAATTATAGGAATTTTAGGACTGTGGACGGAGTCTTCTATTTAATTGAAAAATATTCACAACACATCTTATGAAATTATCTTTTTGAATGTCTCTAATCGACTACCAAGAAAAAGTGATGTTTATTTCTAGAAGATTTAACAAAAATATTAAAACATTTCCTATGTTGATCAACAACTAAGCAGACTAGATAAATTTTAAGAAATAGGATATTACAGCTCGACAAGGCTTTATATGAACGTGGGTGACATTGACGGAAGCGCTGCTGGTAAAGGAGAACTGTCAAACACATGTCAAAAATGACGTTTTTGTATGATACAAGCGTTTAGTTCCTTTTCTCGCCACGTTCATATAAAGCCTTGTCGGACTGTATATTACTGCAATGTTCTCACGCTAGAGGCAGCACCAGCGTAGACAGTAAACAAGAATTTTGTTCGACGTTTTTGTCAATATTCTTATATGAGCTGCTTATCCGTTTGAGGCAGACTAAGGGCGAGGCAGCCGATCGACCTGAGGCCGCACAAGTGGAGACGCTGCCTCAACCTGAGGCACGCCGCGCCATGCCAATTGCCAAGCAACCAAGTCGAGGCTGCTCGGCCCGAGGCTGCCCCAATGTATACGCAGCTTATGACATGTGCTGTGTGCAACATGTCGGATTTTTGGTCGATTTATTATTTACTGTATGTGCTAGAAGCGCTCTCTGCTGCGACCTTTGCATAATATTCCCTATTGAATAAAGCTAGGATATTTGGTCCCATAACAATTTTTCATCAATTTGGAATGTTTAGAATTTTGGTAACACTAACTATTGTCGCCATTTTTTTGCTCCTTTTGTGACTAAGAAAATACTTTATAATGATTAAACATCAAAATTAAAACCGAAGTATTTTTTTACTCTAAGATCTTATAGTCAAGTAGTTTCTAACTGCACTGCACTATTTGAATATATCGATTATAAAATATACTATCATACACAAAATAAAGTTTACTATACCACAAACTTTGACTACGTACAGTCAAAGTTCTTCAATCTGAAAGGGCACTTATATTATAATCTTGTTCAAAAATACTATAAAAATTAAGTACTTATCGTATTTTTTTAATTAAAATCATGTAGGTATAATTACTCAAAATTTTAATTCTACCTAAATGTTTTTTGCAAAGATAATATAATATAAAAATAGATCGTGTAATTTTCGCCTAAACTTTTATTACGTCTACAAGCTGATGGTACGGTCGCCCCATCGCGTCGCGTCGCCAAGTCTAATCGGTATATTTACTACATAGCTTTTTTTAAGGCTAATTTTTTTATTTGTGTCATAACCATAAAGTTAATATACCTAGCGGAATAGAGCAACAAACTCGAGCTGTCAAACAAAACCGAAATTGTTTTTCATCTGTGTGAAAAATATGTGTACGTATACACTTACACAAGCATGATTGAACATGAATTCTATGAGATTAAATTATCAATGTGCGGGCCGACTGGACGTCAAAAAAAGAGTGCTGCTGTCATGTATCACACGTCTCTTTTTACCACGCAGTGTTATCTCTCTTGCTCAGGCCTTTGTTTCTCTATTCCGCTAGGTATATTAACTTTATGGTCATAACTCGTATCTTAAGTACCATAAAATCCCAGCTTAGTTCCTGTTTTTTAATTTATGTTCCAACAGCAGTTTGATTTAACATAGTCACACTTACAATCTAAGATTAGTTCTATTAAGGTCCTGTTTCACCACTTTCTCATAAAGTGGCGAATAGGCTATTCACAACTTTTTTGACAGAATCTCCATACTTTTTCTGTCAAGTTAAGTGGTGGATATCCTATTGGGCACTTATCAGGAAGTGGTGAAACAGGACCTAAGTCACTTGAGCAGTTATTTGATGCTCTTTGTTACCAAATTTTTTACCCGACTGCCAGGAGGGTTATTCATTTCGTCTTCTATATCACTACTGTGTTATGTGTTCAAGCTGTGCATATCTATATCGTCGTGTATAACCTTTCTCTTTACTAATAAAAATATTTACGAAACTATTAACTATTCAAGATCGCTTGTCTTCGTCTGTCATATTGCCAATGTTATATTATGATATACAGTGTACAGACAAGCCAGTATATAATTCGCAGTCGACTGGTTAAAAAAGCCATTCAATCAAACAGCTAGCCCTTCGACGGAACAACTCCATTTAATCACACGTCTAGCTTTTTAATTGAATATTCAAGTCGCTGAAAACGTTCCACAAAAGCCGCCGTTTGATTGAATTAGTTCAGCGATCGCCACCGCGGCGCTAGGTACGTTTTGTTTACAATATGGCGTCAACTAACCGGTGTAAATCTAGCTGTTTGATTGAACGGCTATTTAAACCAGTTGGCTGCGACATATACACCATACAGCTGCGTAAATACGTTTAAATAGCAAAAGTTTGTGTGTGTGCGTATCAGCTACTTGTGTGCGTGCGTACCGAAGAGTGCGGCGCGCGCGGGCTCGGGCGCGTGCGCGAGCCGCACGAGGGACCGCCCCCCCTCCAGCACGAAGATCTCGTCCTTGTTCACCGACACAGAGAGTATCCTGGAAGAGAGATGAGAGATGTTGAATAGAATGGAACTAGAAATCGCTTATATGAACGCTCAAAAATCTGTATCGGCCAGATAGGGTTTACTCACTTTAAAGGTGCCTACAATTTTGAAAATGGCAGATTGTAGCCTTGACCGATGAGCAATTGCAATTTTGCTTTTACAAGCGCATCTAACGGCTTTGCTAGAGTCCTTGCTACCTACGCGCCTACGCAGGTTCAGCACGGCCAGCCGGCGACACTATTTTTCTTTCATTCGCCCGTTTCTGCTAGGGTTCATCTATAAAGAATATCTCATCAAGGTAGCATGGGGGAGAAGGGGGGGGTCTGCAAATCATGAAAACCGTGTGTTATATGGTCACCTACCTGCGCAGGTCGGTGACCACGGCTCGGGCGGTGAGCGAGCGCGGGTCGAGCACGTACAGGCGGCGCGCGCTGACCGTCACAAGGAAGTGCTCTCGGAACACGTGCAGCACCGTGAACTGCTCCTCGATATCGTCAGGTTTGGTAGTCGCCGGGTTGAGGAGCTCGGCCACCGTCAGCGGGTTGGACACCGCCTCCTGTGAATGGAGTGCTATGTAGTGGACCAAAGCCAAACAGCGCTCCAGAATCGCGCTCTCGAAGTTTCTAGGATCGATTAGACACACGACTAGAACGGGTATAGGACTAATTGAACGTAGAAGATAAAAACAGTTAAAGCTTCTACTCTGGCGAAATCTCATGGAAAATATCGCTTGTCTATGGTATTGCCCTTGCCAATACCATAGACAAGCGATATTTTTTGACTTTGTTAAATCAGAATTATTACAATAGAGAAGCTTGTATCGTTATTTAAATAATAATATATTTTGATACTGATATTGATAAAAAGTAACCTTAAAGAGCAGCGTCTGGAGCACATTGCCATCGGTGTCAGCCCGCCAGAGCCGCAGGCCGGCGCGCGCGCAGTATATCGCCCCGCCCCCCGCCGCGCCGCCGGGCGCGTACGAGTATTGGAACACCGCGCCGAGAGCGCACAGACTGGAAACAAACATTACGATCACGTCTTCATAAAAACAGAGTCTTTTTTTTACCATAATATGTATGCTTTAATCTTTAAAACTAAACAACGGGTTTTCATGCGGTGCTCTTAAAATAAATAGAGTTATTTAGGTCCTATGTTTTGTGACATCACATTTCAAATTCAATAAATTGAATCACAAAGTTTGAAATATTGAGATGGTTTTAATTTTTATAGAGTGGGGGGGGGCCTCACAAATGTGAGAGGTGGGGGTAGGGGTCTAGAAACCATGAAATTAGTGTGACGTTATTTATGGATGGTCCCTAGACCCTAACTGAAAGGATATATAAGCCACTCTTTGATCACAAAAAAGGGTTATGTAAGGACTAAGGAGGATTTGAAAGTATTCATGCACATAATATTCTTGTCATTTAAAACTATTCCCATTGTCATCAAAGTGAACTTGTATAGTATGTGAGGACTTACCTCCTCCTCTCCTTCTTGCCGAGCTGACAGACCCTCCAGCGGTCCTGCTCCCTCCGGCAGATGATGGTGCGGTAGAGGCTGGACGCCAGCAGCGCCCCCTGGTGGTAGCTCAGCTGGACTATCTCGTGCGACTCGTCCACCACCTCCACCGACTTGCACAGGTGCTGGGGACAACAGTGATGATGATAAACAATTCTTTTGGAACGAAGTTCCTTATCGCGCGTTGCGAAAGGGGGCTAGACGAAGAAAGTTGTAATGGCACTACCAAGGGCGGATCCAGCTTTGGCGCCAGTCAAGACACAAGAACTTATATAATTTAATTTTGATTATAATTAAGTAGATACAAGTTTAAATAATAAAAACAATTTTTCTTTTACGTCTTCTCCCGAAACGCGTTATCACTTCATCTACTTCAATGGGTACGTTTTTATGGACGTGGAGAATGGTTCACCTACGACCTGGACCCAGCCCAGGGAGGGATCATGACCCCCATGACCGTGGGGTCCCTAGATCCGCCCTTGGACACTACACTTTTTGCCACATACATAGATCAAGATAGATACCGCATGTGTATGTACTTCGCGCGACATGCGGTATCTGTCTTGATCAATGTTTGTACTTTTTGCTAGCTCTCAAGTTTTTTTATTACCTTTGAATCACCATCAGCGCAGTGAAGGATATTTTATAGGGTTAATGAATGATGATGATGATGATGATAAATGATAGATAATCTTTCATTATTAATCAATTAAGTATAGACAACTTGTACATTCTGCTCGTAGAGTACATTGAATGCATCTATATTCTGTGAAAACAGCTTATATATTATGTGGCTATATTCATCTACTCGTGCGAATAAAAGGGAACTAGCGAGTAGCGATGGATCAACATACGAATTTCTACGTACCATCGAGAAAATTGATTCCTAGGCAGTTGACAGACCAACGTCATTTGGTCGGATCATGTCAATTCAGTGTTAACTGTTATCAGTCGCCACTGTCGGCTGGGTTAGACGTAACGCGACCAAACCACGTAGGTCCCCGTCCCCATCTGCCTAGGGAGTAGCAATGAACTTCTCCGATGGTACGTAGCAACCGTACAGTATATATTTAATACTCTGTGCATATGCAAAATAAATAATCATAGATACCCATTCCTAATTCAAATATTTACACAATATTTAGTTTCTGTGTGATAAATTGGTATCAAGCACTGTGGTGCTTACCTATTTTTAACTCTTTTAGGTAGGAGACTAAATTTTTTATTTATTATTATTTTTTTTATAACAATCCACTCCAAGCCAATAAAATGCATATTATATTAGCCAACTTTCTAGTATATTATGTCAGTCAGACCCGCATTTCTATTTTTGTTAGCTACAACTTAACTTTCAGCTGATAATAATCACATTAAAATGTTATGTAATTTAAAATTTTTACTTTCACTACAGTCACTATTTCCTTGTTACAATCTGTAACAATAATAATATCAAGATTCAAGTATGTACTAGAAAACAAGGAATAGATAATACAATTTATTTTCAAAAGATAAGAGATCTATAATGAAAGCTAAAGACAAGCAGTAATAGTATAGACAAGTGGTTATTAACTTAAGGACAACTAGTAGAAATATAAAACTTGTGGTTATAGTCGGTAGCAAGGCCCAAAGTTTCTCAAAAGGTTCCGATAATTATGTTGAGAAGCACTGACCTACACTACGGATATAGACTTTAGTTGATTATTTCTGTATTTAATTCAAATTACCATAATATTTTTGTTTATATCTTACAGATACTACAAAAATATACATTATACGTCATGTAGTGATGGCAACGACCGACTCTCTTATCATGTTTTTTCCGCATATTTACATACTTACTAATTAATAATACATACTATCAACTAAGTAACGTAAATAACATACAGTCTGTTTTGCTGTTGGTTTATTTTCCTGTAAAGTACAGGGCAAATCAACATAATAATATTATACTTTGTCTGCGACTACCGTCATTCATAGTTGACCCCTAAAAGCAAAAACCAACTGCATTACAAGTGTAGTAGAAATAAATATACACTAGAATATTATAGTTAGTGTAAACACCGTTATCCTTGAAACCGTCAAATGAGCCCGTCAAAATGAACAACTTTTTCTATGAAAGCAATGCTGGGAACTCAAAAAAATCTGTCTTCATACCCAAACAAATTGCCGATCCGGACGTCCGTATGGGTATGAAGATTAAAGACGGCTTTTTTTTTGAGTTCCTTGTTAATCCCAGCATTGTTCTCATGGAAAAAGTTGTTCATTTTGACGGGCTCATTTGATGGTTTCAAGGATAACGGTGTTTACACTCTCACATGACTATATTATGTATTTATACTAGACTCAAATCGCATGTACATTGTACACATAAACTTGATTTCAAATAAAAGAGAGCAGAACATTACAGTATCATGTAGCGAGAGTTTCTATCTGTAACATAATATGTTTCTTTCAAGAACAACACCAAGCTACTGTACTGGGGGTTTTTTAATATCTATTCCTTGTTTCCATTCATTTTGATCTAAATATAAACAAAGCTTTCTTTGCTATATTATACCTACTACAAAAATGTTAGGTATTAGCTACGCAAAATGAAATAGAAAGCACATTAATATAGCCGATTTAAATTTTTTTATTTTCAATCTAAATAACAACTGAGAATGAAAAACATTATACAATATTTATAGGGTAATTGATAAGGAAATGTCCTTCATAATACAAGCATAAAGTATACTGATAAGAACAACCAAACACAAGAAAAGTCCCTGTTTAGTATTGGATGAATCAGCTAGGCCCTAGGGTATTCCCGTTTTAACTGCATAACCACAGCCCACGCCTATATGACTCACAATATTTATACATAGCCCTTTCTTTCTTATTCTATAGTCTATAGGGTACAAGACAATGCTTGCGACCGCACTTAACATACTTGAAACACGCATGTATAATAAATTAGGTGACGCCTACAACTCCGTTGCTGCTAAATTCGTTTCTCTCGCGGGAACCATACAATTTTTTTTTATAAAAAATATCCTACGTCATTTCCTGGGATTCCAAGTATCTCTATACCGCATTGTGCAAAATCTGATCAACGGTTTAATTAATCAAGTTCAAGCCCCATACGGTCACCGGTGACCGAGACACAATAGATATTCTATTGTGTCTCGTTTTCCCACGATCGACGGGTTAAGCGTGAAGACAAAGACAGAGACAAACAAAGACACTGAAGAAAATAATGTCCACAGATTTAGTCTAGCAGAGACAATCACAGCTATGTATTTGTGTATGAGCTTAATGACCTGATATTTAAATATATTCAGTTTCAAACATTTGAACAAAAATACGAAAACAAGTATTATCGTGTTATTAACTGGATGTTGCCTGCAACTTTATTGCGTGGAAATTATATTTACGCGGGGAACCATACAGTTTTCGGGATGCCAACTATCTTATGTCTTTTTCCGATTCCAAGTATCTCCATGACCATCACAATCAGTTTAGTAAAATATGAAAGATAACAAATAGAAAGATACAATTATACTTTCACAATTATAATATTATGTCAGTATTCAGTATGAAAATGACAAAGGAGAGTTTCTTACGCCGGTTATTCTTTTCTAACCATTATATAGAATACAACTAAAGGTTTTATAAGTTTTTTTTAGCCATTTCATAAAGCAAACACATAATTTTATCTACAAATCTAAGAGAAATGCGCGAAACAAATGCATGAAAAACTCACCATGTAAAAATCAATTTCAGTCATAATGATAAGGCCATTCTTGTCGCCCGAGAACAATCTCATTCCGTTCTTGGACCACTCTATTGCTGTTATTTTGCTCTTGTGCAGGTCACCTATTGTATATCTGTATCGAAAAAAAAAAAATGTTTAATAATATGAAACTTAGTAATATTGCATTATAAAGTAGAATAATTGTGGTTCTGTGACTTTTTATTATAATAGATAAGGGGTCACTGACATCAAGACAAATTTCTTCTTTAGAGGAAAGATAAACTAAATACCCAAATGGTACTATATAGATAAAAGTAATTAAGGTTGCAACAAGATAATTGTAGTAAACAATTATCTTGTTTATTGTTGTTTTATATGATACACCATATTCATTTCAGTTCATATTAGTTTCAGTCTACTACATTTCCAAACTGAATGGCAGTTTGGAAATGTAGTTCATTAATAAAATTAAGTCTGAGTTAGTCTTAAGTCCTAGTATAAAAAATGATTGTTTATTAAAATATTGCTTTTATATATGCCAATATATTATGGGAGCTGTGTCACAGTTTCAACTAGTACAGCTCCCAACGCTTACTGTATCTGTAATGAAATTTACTTAAATATGTCTTATTTATAAGCGTTTGAATGTATGATTTGAAATAAAAATTATTATTATTATTATTAATAATATCTTATTTTCTACCTCTGACCCATGTGTGCTTTGAGAAAGAAAATCTTAATATTACTTTACCTTTCAACCTTTGGTTCAACTTTTGGTTTAAATGTGTCTGGAATGTTCTCTGGATGTTCCTTGGGTATCTGGAACACTGTGACCTGACCTGCTGCATTCCCTGCTCCCACCATGTAGTCCACAGTGTTGACAATCTTGACATAGGTGATGGGTGTACTTGAAGCCTACAAGAAATATAGCAACAATAAAACAACAAAATAACCTTTTACTACAGCTTTCTTGCTTGTATACTAGAAATTATTATTATGTAAGTTCCATAATTTGTAAAGATAGATTTAAACTGTATTAACTATGATGTTTGTTTATTCTTTAAGTATTACTCAAAGATTTTATAATAATTCCTAATTTCCAGTATTTTACATTTTGTAAACAATAAAACTGCTGCTAAATGTAAGATACTTTTCAACTTCCAAGCGGCCACATACGGGCGCAAGAACAATAGATTTCCAAGAATCCCCAATCGAATGATTAAACTGAGTTTATGATGCACATGCAAGATACTATTATAAATGGACGTAGTTAAGCAGAAAGGACTCAACCCACACAAAGTCACTTTTGAGTAATTGGCGTTTGAAGTTTCAGCTTGAATTTCTTTATCAAAAAGTTAGATTAACAAAACAAAGAATTGCTTAATTTAAATAATAGTTCACATTTTATTAGCCCGTAATTTATTTTTAATATATTTTGCAATAAATTTCAAGATATTAAGTGAAATGTGGGTTGAGTCCTTACTAATATTCTTAACTTTGTAGAGACAGGTATTTTTTTCTAATTTCTCAGAAAGGACTCATAACTACCCTTTGATTGGAAAATAAGTTATAAAAGAAAACAAAATAAGTTAAATTGATAAAAAGTTATGTATTTATTGACCTTGATAATAAAGCTTGTAAAAACACACAAAAAACCTTATTAAAATAATTTAAAAACATCGAAAATCACGCAAGAATTGGCGCGCAAATTAACTTCCTTCATCTTCTAGGTCAAAATCGAGGGTGGGTCCGTATCCATCAACATCCTCGTTGATATTGGCGTGTCCCATATGATAATTATTATAAAATGCATGTCAGTCTTCAGGTATTAGACTGTACATTGACCGAAGATCTTCAAGCTTTGCTTGAGGAATGAGTTTGCCTTGGGGCCAAAGAACTTCAAAATCTTCTTCCGAAAATTGCATTATAGCACCCTTGTTTTTTTGGGATTGTTCTTGTGGCGATACCCACAGTTCGCCTAACAATCCTGCATCGCGCTATCGAAGTTTCGGAGAACGACAAGATGTATACAACGTCTGAAAATAACGTCAGTGGGCTTTGGCCTAACCAAGCATGCTATCTCTCTCGGTCGGAAATCTTCCTTTTTGGGCGCCATTCACATTGTTAAATTGGTGACCAGTGACCAGCGACAAGAACACGCATCCTTCTGGACATCAATCATCATCAACACTCGCACCTGCATGTCAGCAGACAGCAAGCAAACGGATCGCCTCGGCCATAAGCCGCGTTGAGCTTCCGCACCGGTCTAACCCGTGTCTGCCTTGAACAGGGCGGCCATATAAGCTACAACGACCGGTCAGCAAGCAGAGCACGGGTCCCTCTTCTGATCATCGCACGCATAACTTCGGCCCACACCTTACAACACAAGCGCATCGAAGAATACTGCAAGTCTTCAAGGGAGGAATAATGTCGTGGTACCCACAATTCGCCTAACAATCACAACAAGAATCCTGCATCGCGCTATCGAAGTTTCGGAGAACGGCAAGATATTATTATATATACAACGTTTGAAAATTGCGTCAGTGGGTTCGGCATGACTGAGCATGCTATCTGGCTCGGACGAAAGATCTTCCTTTACGCCGCCATTCAAAACGTTAAAATCTCTAAATCATCCCCCATGCCTACTACAGTAGCTGCTACTCAAAACGTAGAATATTTTCAGCCGAAAACTGGGCTGTGTTCTTCCAAAATAATGTTATGATGGCGGGCCTCCAAAACTCCAAATCATCTCCAACAAGTGCAGTAGATTCTAGAAAACTGAAAGCTAAAGAAATTTATAAGTTTGTCAAGAAAGTAAAGAAATTAAAAAGTGGCAACATCGTAATGTCATCCCTTTCAAATCAATCTAAGAAAAAAGGGATGACACTACGATGTTGCCACTTTTTAATTTCTTCACTTTCTTGACGGACCTCTTTTCTACCCTCTTTTGATCCGGACGACTGACGAGTGTCAATTCACTGCGATACAATGGGCGACGAGATGGAGAATATCTGGTTTTTGCCGTATTTTTCATTTCATAAAATTTGTCTCGATTATCTAAGGGAGCTTAGCTCCAACACTGAACGTGATCGTTACCCTTTGCCGCAGAACAAATTGGATGCTCTTGGGCAAGCATGTTATTTTTCGAGCTTAGGGCTTCGGGGTTCCATCAAATTTTAATGGAATCCCAGGTGGACATTGAAAAACCGCGTTTATTACGCCGGATGTTGTATAGCAATATTTGAAAATGCCGTTTAGGCTTTGCAACGCACCTTCTGTGTACCAAAGGGACATTAATAAGACGCTCAAAGGGTTAAAAGATAAGGTATAGTCTGTCAAGAAAGTGAAGAAATCAAAAAGTGGCAACATCGTAGTGTCATCCCTTTCAAATCAATCTAAGAAAAAAGGGATGACACTACGATGTTGCCACTTTTTAATTTCTTCACTTTCTTGACGGTCTATAGCATAAGTTTATACGGACTATGTCCTAATTTTTGCAATAAATAAGGAGGATCCGTTTCATGACCTTGATCTGGTGTTATCTGCACTAAATGGTTTTGCTTTTAACTGGAAGAAAATTCAATCTATTCGTCGCATCTCAAATTTACTTGTTTGGCTTAACTATTAAGCAATATAAAACAAAACACGTGTGTCACGAAGTCAGCGTACGAAATAATGGCAGAGTTGCCAGATTTTCAGTGTTATTTACCAACAAAATTTTGCTATAATAAAAAAACTAATATTTAAAAGAGGTAGGTAGTTTTGAGTCCTTACAACGAAAATAACAAATGAATAATATTATACATTACTAATACTTATTACAAAATATGTTTTGAAGCCTTTCAGGTATATAAATAGTAACTGTGCAGTCATAACATCTATTCCTCACACAAAACAGCCTGCCTGAGTCGATTTAGGTTTTTTGAAAATAATGTGCGCTGTATCTAAATCCGTTTTTCAGAAATATCTCAAGCGTGTTTGAGTCGTTTTTGATAAACTAAAAAAAATATTTTGTTTTATTAAACATATAACACAGAAACGACCCAACCTGTTTGAGTCGTTTTAGTTATTTGATAGAATGACATTTCCAATCCAATCTAAATTATTAGAAATGATCCAAACGGTTTGAGTTAATTCTGATAAATCAACTTTAAGACAATACTCCTAGAAATACCATTACTCAGAAACAACTCAAGTGGACTGAGTTCTTTCAGCAATTTTATTTGGAGTTCTCTTCATACTGTGGGTTGAGTCGAGGTGGTAAAAAAAGTACTTTCGGTGTATATTTTAAAAATGGGGTCTTCACTACTTGGTAGATTCGACCCTCAGGAGTACGATGGCACACTTAACTCAATTTGGCCCATTTTGTGGGTTGAGTCCTTTCTGCTTAACTACGTCCAAATGTACTGTCTTACTAATAAAAATATTCAAATCCAAAAAAGACTGTGATGTTACCAATAAATACAATGTTTTTGGGTTGTCTGTCACGTCACTTTTCTAAAATGTCACACTGTATAAGTAAAACATCTGTATAAACATTGTGAATCTTTAAATTCGTAAGGTATTTTAAGATTTACTGAAGATAATTACCTCGCATCGCAGGCGCTGTATGTTTCCCTTTTTTCGATCATACCAGTAAACGAGACCCACATTAGTCCCGAGCGCGATGTAGTCGGTAACAGCATCAACACACGTTAAGCACAGTTCACTAGAAAACAAGCCAGTTTGGATCTTAGGAGGAATCAAGTTCAAAATATGGGAACAAGGCGTCCACTCTCTAACGAAACCTTCGTCTGCACCGCTTGTTACTTCCATTTTTATTACACTTATTGTTACTCTACACCATGATTATCTATAATGTAATTCGAGAGGAAAAATTTTGCTAGTGAAAATATTATTATATTTTATTCAGAAAATATGGATTTCATTGCCCGTGTCCACAGCTCAACTCTCAAGTGATTTTTGACATTGACAAAACTAAATAAATTGACAGATTTTAAACTTTCACTTCTGACATTAGTGGTGTGCTTTCAAAATCGATTTTGAAATCGAACTGTAGTATAGGGACCGTGCAGAAACTATAGAGGGCGTCGCAATTCGACAGCAGCGCCACGATGCGAGTAAAAGTAGTAACTTGTGAGTGACTTTGACTTCGCATTCTCCTTGACCCTGGATAGTTTATGAGTGTTTTTTTTATGTTTTACACTATAAAATGATATAATACTTACACTCCCAAGTGGCCACATGCGGCCGCGAGAACAACGACAGATTTCCAAGAATCCGCGATCGAAATATTAAAGTTAAAGACTAGATGACGCCCGCAACTCCGTTGCGCCAAAAATCATTTATCGCGCGAGAACCGTACATTTTCCCGGGATAAAAAGTATCCTATGTCCTTTCCCGGGGCTCAAAGTAAATCCATACCAAATTTCAGCAAAATTGGTTTAGCGGTTTGAGCGTGAAGTGCTAAGAAGTACAGACAGACACACTTTCGCATTTATAATATTAAGTATATTTTTATAATATTAAATATAATATTAAGGGTTTCTACTTTCTACCCGTAAACAAAGAATGGAAGAGTGAATAAAAATGTATAAAGCTTATCTAGTTAACTAAGAAAATATCTGCAAAAGTAATTAATAGCATCCATCAGCATAGAAAGTAAAAACTTGATAAATATTGCAATAAAATAATGAAGCTATGCAAAAATACTTATATTAATTACTGAAAATGCTTGTGGATTAATAAAATAAAACAAGTTCACTAAAATAAATGCTTTTATTTCAACCTTCTGCGATTCGATCGATACCATCTTCACAACTTTTGTCTGTCACTATTTTTAACTAATTTCAGTCTGGATCTCATAAGTGTAAACACCATTTAGGTATGTATTCTTTAAATAACACACAAAGACTGCACTACTAATCTTTTTCTTACTTGAAGAATCATCCTTTTGAGAACCAACACTTTGACAAGATGGTTCAAGTTCAATACTATCCTCAGTGTTGAATTCCTGGCAGGACTTCTCCAAATTATCCTTACTTTTGATGCAACTTTATGCCAATTAAATGAGCGGCGCCTATGTATGTATATCAATTAAGATGGAAGCCAGTTTGGATGTTTACTGAAAGAAAGCAATGGTTATAGGTTATGTTCATATTGTTCATAAAAAATGAATTTACGGTTATAATCTACAAAATTTAGTGTTTTTACCAGTCTACACATAACACTCATGGAACTTTTTAAATACTTACGTATATTTTTATCGCCTTTTATCCATTTCTTTCGTTTTTCAATAAGCAAAGCCATGTGAATATTTTGGCAGAAAAATAGTAAAATTTTACATCGTTCGATTTGCCTTTATATTTCTTGTATGTATTAGAACAACAATACATTTCAATTCTTGAAAATACTCAGAATTTGTTAAGAAATCTTCTAATTTTCCGTAGCTTCACTAGAGCTTGACAGTAAAATTTTCGTAAAAGTTTCGGCTATTCGCCACTTGTGGCAGTGTCGTCGCTCTGCACGGTCCCTATTTCTGTAACATATGAACATACTATACATCACAGTATAGCAATATAATATCCCTACAGTAGTGAAACGAATGTACTTGCGCAGAGCAACGGAGGGGTACCCGCGGGGAAGCGGGCGGCGCGGGCCCAGTCCGCCAAACTCCGCGAGTTTGTACGACTTCGCGCGCAGGTGTGACGTTGGCGCGTTTTGTGTTTTGTGTTGTAAAACGATAGCCTGTAACATCTTATTTTATAAACAATGGGATATAACAAGTGTTCAGTGTACAGAATATGTAAATCTGATTCAAAAAACAAAAAGGATTTAATTGTCATAAAATATAATATCGACTCACAGTTCACACTAAATTGTGTTGGCCTTGGTGGCATTTATTTGCAATTTGCATCTCTGTTTTATTGTTTACGTTGTAAGAAGTGTAACAAGGAGAGAAACAATTTATAGAATAAAAATAAAAAAAAACTGTCAAATACCCTGTTACATACTAATTAGTACCTACCTAGCTAGGTACACAGGGCCACACATCAAGTGTAACATTTTGACCTTTGGACCGCCCTTACCGCGCACGTAATAAGAGCGAGTTTTGAAGTGCTTCTGTTACACCTGACGTGTGGCCTACCGTACCTACCAATTGTTATAATATGATTAATTATTGTTGGATATTTTATAATATATCCGAATGCGTCTTCATTATTTTAATCCTTCGATCGTGGGTTCTTGAAAATTTATTGTTATTCTATTGTGTCTTGCTCACCGGTGAGCTTATGGGGCTTGATAGGTTAATAAAATTTTTAAATCCATACTAATTAGTAATTACTAATATTATAAATGCGAAAGTGTGTCTGTCTGTCTATCTGTCTGTTACCTCTTCACGCCCAAACCGCTGGACAGATTTTGCTGAAATTTGGCATGGAGATACTTTGAGTCCCGGGAAAAGACAAAGGATACTTTTTGTCCTGGAAAAATGTACGGTTCCCGTGCGATTAACGAGTTTTGGCACAACGGAGTTGCGCGCATCATCTAGTAAAGAACTCAAATCATCTAAAAATAAAGTTTCACGTAAATATCTGGCAGTACGACATAATATGTAAATATAACACGCTGATTAATTACAAGCACAATATTTTATTTTTATTTTATTTCCCGTTTCGTGGCAAGTGGCAACCCTGGCATATCTGCTTGGTACTTACACCGGTGGCGGCATCGTGCGACATCAAAGGCGTTTCGTTACTGTAGGGATATTATATTGCTATACTGTGCTATACATAATGAAATAAATGGAAATAACTGATTGTCAATGTAATAAAGAAACTAAAAATATATTTTTTCCTTCATCCTAGGAGGAATAGGAAAGGAAAGGAATCTTCACCACAGACAAAGGCTACGTGGACAAATTATTGTCTATGAAATTTGACAACTGTACAGTTGTACACTTGTCATTTTTGTGTGGAAATTGGAATACTGGGCCATTTCAGTGGAGTCGCAAATTGTTTTAGAAATAAAAATAAATAAAATTATACACAAAAATGGCTGAATCGGTGACCGAACTTCCTATATCGGTGGAGGAAAGTGTGATAGAGGCGGTACAAAACTGTACGGAGAAACCCCCGACGAGTATCGAAGGTGTTGCGATTGCGTACTTAAGTTTAGTTATAATGGCTATTTTACCCATATTCTTTGGATCATTTCGCTCCGTGAAGTATCTTAAGGAGCAGAAGGTGAGTCCCTGTGGTTATTTTCATAAATTTGTCCTATTGCTACTGTGAAGGGAGTACTTTATCATCTTGGTTTATGGGAAATGTCATCGTGGCAATACTACATTCGCAAATAACAAATTATGGATTTCGTATCAAATCACTCGAGTTTACCCTTTAAAATGTAAACTAAACATAAAATCATATACATGGGTATGGTACATGGTACTGTTATGTGCTTGTACGAGCCACTGTTACTTTGATAACAATATGCTTACTTCCAGCAGAATATCCGTGCAGCAGACTTGCTGCTAATTGCTGAGCTGGGGTCCATTTTTGGCATCACACAATATAATTGTTAAATTAATTTTACTTTGTCCTTGTTCTTACGTCTGTTTGTAAATATTGTGTTGTGTGATGTACAAAATAAATGTTTCTTATTCTTATTCTTACTAGGTTAATGTATAGAATCAAGCATTAGGCTAGATGTATGTTAGATCTCTTACTGTGTTGTTTGTCCTTTAAAGTCTCCTATTATAGGGGCCACCAAAGAAAAAGTTCTATGGAACATTTATAGACAAGTAAAAATTGTTATGTTGTCCTATAAGTCTGTTAGATTTCTTTTCATTACTACTATGGTCATGATAAGTCTGATACAGTCCCAAGATTGCTATATGAACGTGGGCACAAAATGATTTAATATAATCTTTTACAATCACTAGTTTTTTTCCGTGAAACATTTAACTTAATATATTGCTTTTATTTCTGTATTTCAGCTCTCTATACATTAACATATACAACTATATTCAATTTGAGAAGTTCATGACATAAATGTAATGAACTTCTCAAATTGGACAACTATTATGTATGCTAGTAACAGTTGTGTGATATTAGCTGTTTTAATGCAAAATATAACGGTAATAAAGATTACCAAATCAAGGTTGTCCAGATTCAGGAATAATAATGTAAATGAAACATTAAGTACAACTTGTAACAAAAAGTTAAAATAATAACAATTGAGAATGTCTTATCAGAAGTTTTAAAATTTCAAACTTGTTTAGAATATTATATTACTTATGTATTTACAGCATGAAATGTTCAGTGAAGTAATTTTGGTGAAAAATATTTTCCAATATTGTTATTAAGCTTTTTATTAATACCTCGATGGTGGGAATCCAGGCACAATAGATATTCAATTGTTATGCGGCCGCCGGGGGCTGCTTGGGGCTTGAAGGGTTAATGACTAAAAATTTTATTTTTTTTCAGGATGCTGGTGAAAAACCGGAGACTATGTCCAACAAGGATGCTCTGATGTTCCCAGTGTTTGCGTCTGGTGCTCTATTCGGTCTCTACATCTTCTTCCAATTCTTCTCTAAGGAGTACATCAATCTTCTATTGACAGGCTACTTCTTCTTTCTGGGTGTACTCGCTTTGAGCCATCTATTAAGGTTAGTACCTAATAAACTAAAATCAATAACTAAACAATATTTTGTTAAAAATATTGATGCTTTTAAATTTTTAGTCTATAATTAATAATAATATTAATAAATAGTTGTACACTTATTAACACTGAACTGAGGAGTTAATTTACAAGAAAAATCCAAATTTAAGGTTTTACAAAGTATAAGGAAAATGTTTTTATTGAACCAACCAAACTCCAAAGTAATGACTATTTTTATTTTTAAAATCATTTATACAGTAATTTACTTGAAAAAATTAAAATTCTTATCAATATTATGTACATAGTATTATTAACATATCCATACTAATATTGTGTGAAAGTGTGTCTGCCTGTCTTTTCGTCTGTCTGTCAATTACTTCTTTACGCCCAAACCACTGAACGGATTTTGCAAAAAATTGGTTTAGACACTTTGAGTCCTGGGGATGGATATAGGATACTTTTTATCCCCGAAAAATGTACGGTTCCCGCACGATAAACAAATTTCTATGCGGCATCAACTAGTAAAAAAAATTAGTGTCTAAGTAGAAAAAAATATTTGCAGTCCCATCATCTCGTTGGTGGTGCCAGCCTCAATACCGAACACACCATACCACATTCTCTTCACCCGCGGCGAGAGAGATGGCTCCAGTGACATTGTCAATTACAAGTTTACGTCGTACGATGTGATCTGTTTGATCATTTCCTTGATCATGGGCGCCTGGTATTTATTGAAGAAGGTAATTATGTTGAAAACTTTCATCTGACATACTGTTTATATCATCTGACTTACTGTTTATATATACTATTGACGTGACCAGCCTAACACTCAAGTGGTGAGGCTTGATTTAGCTAAACAATTTTTTATTATTATGCCTAATAACATAGCTTTTAAGTATTGTAACTACTAATAAATTATGGACTTAGTCTGAAATAAATGATTTATTATTATATTCTTTCAGCACTGGATCGCCAACAACCTGTTCGGTATCGCGTTCGCTATCAACGGTGTTGAGCTCCTCCACCTGAACAACGTGGTCACCGGCTGCATCTTGCTCTGCGGACTGTTCCTCTACGACATCTTCTGGGTGTTCGGTACCAATGTCATGGTGACCGTAGCCAAGTCCTTCGAAGCACCTATTAAACGTAAGTTGATTGCCGATTGAGCTTTTACATGGCAGTAGAAATAATATTTTATACTGGTAGATGACCCTGGGGGAGGCCTTTGCCCAGCAGTGGGATAGTATAGGTTAACAAAAAAAAAACTGGTAGAATCGGTACGTAATTTGTCATGTTATGTGTAAAGACATCATGATGGATAACCTTGATAACCTCAAAATTTGCCCAGCTGTCTATAGTATATCCACACTTCTATATTAATATTATAAATGTGAAAGTGTGTGTTGTCTGTCTTTCTGTCTTTTATCTCTTCACGCTCAAACCGCTGAACCGATTTTAATTAAATTTGTCATGGAGATACTTAGAGTCCCGGGAAAGGAATCACGATACTTTTTATCCCAGAAAAATTTACGCGATAAACGAATTTTGGCGTAACGGACTTGCGGGCATCATCTTGTTATGCATAAGGGTGAAGGCAAGCGAGCGTAATTTGTGAGTCGCAGAATTTCTGTCGCGTATAATATATCTTTTCATACAATTGATGACTCACAAAATTACGCTCGTGTGAATCAAACAGGACTTGTATGAAACTGAATGCCAGCCGAAATTCTACGACTCACAACTCACAAATTACGCTCGTTTGGCTTCACCCTAATAATTGACTTCAATCATGATAGGCAACCAAATGTAATGAATAATGCGCTCTTATTTTTCGTGAATGGCCAACATGAAAATTTTTCATACAAGGCACGTTAAATATGTCTTAGAATATTTAACAGTGTTTATGAACTTTATAATATACAGAAATTTTGATTTGCAATTATTTTGCCCACAGTGGTATTCCCCCAGGATCTGCTAGTCAACGGCCTAAACGCGAGCAACTTCGCCATGCTCGGGCTCGGTGATATTGTTGTCCCCGGCATCTTCATTGCTCTCCTGCTGAGGTTTGACAAGAGTCTGAAGCGAGGCTCCGAGTTCTACTTCAGGGCCACCTTCTCCGCGTACATCCTGGGGCTACTAGCCACCATTCTGGTGATGCACGTCTTCAAGCATGCCCAGCCAGCGCTGCTGTATTTGGTGCCCGCTTGTCTGGGTACCCCGTTGACCCTGGCTCTGTTGAGAGGAGACATCAATGCGCTATTCAAGTAAGTTCCGTTTTATTTATTTGTAAATCTTTATATTAAAAATTTGAATATTACAAGTAATTCACATTTGTACTATCAGAGAAGTTGATTCATAGGAATTAGGCAAACCTATCATATTTTGGTCGTGTTATGTCGAGCCTACTGACAGTTAAGGACTAAGGCCCGTATAAATAGTCAATACTCAAGATGCATCTCGGTCTCAAGACACGGTTCAGGCTCTGTGATTGGTTGGCTGTCAAAATTTGGACCAATCACAAAGCCGAACCGCGTTTTGATTACCGGGTCGCATCTTAAGTACTGACTATTTATACAGGCCTAAAACGCGAGACCGCACTACGCCACTCAATGCGGCAGCGACGCGACACAACACTTTACGTTTCATAGAACTGAGGGGTTAGTGCGAGTTTTATTCGATCATACGCATCGAGCGCGTTAACGCGAATTTGTATGGGATCAAATCAGTATCCACGTTAGCCAGTAGAGGCGCTGCTTTGATCCCATATAAATTCGCGTTTACGCGCTCGATGCGTATGATCGAATAAAACTCGCACTAACTCCATTGACGTTAAAAACGTAATTATAACTTTTTACTAATGTCAATACTATGGAACGTGAAGTGTCGCGTCGCGTCGTGTCGCTTTAGTGCGGTCTTGCATTAAAATTTAATTGACATAATCTGACCAAATGACGTAGGTACGCTCTCTGAAATCTGAATGAACCAATTTCCTTCATGGTACACAAACTCGTCTTATATTCTTATATCAACAGCCTTGCTATGTTATGTATCTGTTTATATATTATTTACTAATTTAAACTTATTCCGCAGCTACGAAGATCAGCCGGTCGAGAAAGAGGCAACCCCCGCCGAGGGCAGCAAAACTGTAAAGGCTGATTAGAGACTGCAATTACAGGGTTCAAGCACAAAATATGTTTCTAGCACACTCTATTAGGTACAAAAACGTTTTTCTGGGGGACCAGAGGCTAAGACGTATGTCGAAACGATAACGAAGTTAAAATTAATTCGGATGCTGGTATACTTGCGACTCCTCTGGCTAAAATCTTTTCAAACAAATAAAAAACTACGTTATCGTTTTTATATAGTTTTTTGTCTTTTGTCTAAGGGCTGAAGGCTATGTGTGCCCTATTGGTTAAGGTACCTCCGCATTTATTCTTCCATTGGTGCATGAAAAGTTTTTTATCTATGACAAAATAGATCTCTGTCTGTAAGTTGTCGCTGTCACTTCTTATTCCATTTTTAAATGTTTTTTTTAATTTGTAAAAAGAATGATTTGTTTAACTCAACAAATTTTTTGTTTTTTTATGTTACAAGACCTATTTTTCTCGTAACTTCTGCTTAGCAGGTACTTAAAAGCCACTTGTTACCATTAAAAAGCTTTTTATGGCGTTTCCATTGTATACATTATTATGTATCATAAACATTTTACTTTATTGAGTACATTTTTCACTTTTTAGTGAAACTTTATTTTTGAAATGTGCTAATTTTATAGCCATTCCCTCTTACTAATAAAAAGTTACACACTGTGTATAGAGGGTGCATAAGATTTTTTCTACTAATAATCATTTTTTGACATAAGGCCTGTATAACGATGCTGTCATTTCCATACAAATATCTCTGTATAGACTCTGTATAGCGTGTGTGTAACTTAAAAACTCCTGTTTAACTATTCACACGTTGAACGCATGTTTAAGAAGTTTTTATTAGTAAGAGGGATTATCTATTATTTGCATAATGTATGCCAACCAGAATTATGTATTATAAAAATAATTAAACCATTGAAGCTACAGTGTCATCTGTGGTCTCATCCTTTTCTTCAGGAGACTTTACCAATATGTCAGGTCAAGACGGACAACATAGCTCAGTTGTTTAAATGTTTTCATTAAGATTCCGCTAGATAAATTTTACATTATGTTCATTATTGGAAATAAAACATGCTTAAGGTGATTCGAAACTTTGACGGTTTTTTTCTATACAGTAAAGTTGTATTAGTTTAAATTTGCAATTTTGCAATGTTATTTATTATACATGATTGTCCCAGAATCAACATTACATAATTTTAATAATATGACAAATTGATATATTGGCTGACTAGTAATGTTGATTATTCTTTTCCACTTTTATATAATTTGTGATACATCTACCCCGAGTACAATTTTCCCAAGAAGAGTATAAACAAATCACAAAAAACCGCCAACTTGAGGGTAGAATTAAAAATGGCAGGTTTAGTCTATAATTATTGTCTATGGTGTTTCAATCTAAATTATGTTTGTGTAAATTTAAGAGGAAATGTATATATTTTGTGAGCTAAAGTTGAATATTATTATATTATTTTTTATTTTATTTCTTTTGTTTCTTTGATACCTTCTTTTGCTTCAGATTTTTTTGCTCTTCACTTTATTAGGCCATAGGTACTAATATTGAAAACTAGCTGTTGCCCGCGACTTCGTCCGCGTTAGTATAGTAGATCACGTCCCAAGTATTATTTTTCAAAAATATTCAATGTACAGAATTGACTTTCTTACGATTTTATTACAATATTTTATACAATATTACAATATGTATAGATGACTTAGTTTGTTCCTACAAAGGATAATTAAGACGCAATACAAACTCCACGATACCTTTTAATTATGAACAAAAGTTTCATGAGGAATAAGGGGGGGGGGGGTTGGGGGGGGCGCAGCCCCCCCAAAACAAACGACACTGGAAAACCGTATGTGTAGTATAGTTTTTAACTTTGTTCTTAAAAAAGATGTATAACGCCGCAACACCACTTTGTTTGAAGCAAAATTTGGGGAGGTGGGGGGGGGGGGGGTTGGGGGGGGGCGAAGCCCCCCCCAAGAAAAGACCGATGCCAAAGCTCCCAGCATGTTAATCAAACGACACTCGAAATTTGTATAGAAAAGATAGACAAAAGCTCATAGCATGGCAAGGAGTGAAGATAGATACAAAGTGTGAATAAGAAATTTGTAGGAAATTTTATGGGCTTTCATCACGTACAGGACATTTTTTCTCTACAACGCACCGTTTTAGCGATATGAGCAAAAAACTAAAAATATTGAAACTTGAGCCCCTCCCCCCCCCCCCCTAGGTGATATCGTCATAATATATAGCCTATGTGTTGACCCGACCTCTATATAATATTCGTGCAAAATTTGAAGTAAATCCATTCAGTACTTTCTGAGTTTATCCCGGACATACATACAGACAAACAGACAAACAGACAAACAGACAAAAATTCTAAAAACTATATTTTTGGCTTCTATATCGATTGTAGATCACGTCCCAAGTATTATTTTTCAAAAATATTCAATGTACAGAATTGACTTTCCTACGATTTTATTATATGTATAGATATGTGATTTCTCATGATATTTCTATTTTAACTAAATTCTATATTTTGGTATGACTTATTTACATCTCAGAACTGTCTCTAAGGCCCACTTGCGCCAATCTGGGTTAAAGTTAACTCTGAGTTAAACATCATGTCATCTCTATCACTGACTTGGTGAGTGGCAGATATGACATGATGTTTAACTCAGAGTTAACTTTAACCCAGATTGGCGCAAGTGGGCCTAAAAGACTTATAAATATCTGTTACTAAAATACTAGCTCTAGGTTTTATTTTAACGTGGACATGTCGCACTCGTTCGTCGTATTTATGAAAGAAAAGGAAACATGATTTTATGACAAACGACTTGCAATAACCCGGACTGATGTAAGTGAATTTAAAATTAGAACCCAGTTTCTAAGTTTTATCTTCTCAATAACTGAAGTTTACCTTTTGAATACAGTTGATTGGTTAACATGTATGACACTACCCAATAGTTATGACAAAAGTTCTCTAAAAACCTCCGAAACAGCTTAAAAGAGGATTAAAAAAATACGCACAATTTTTAGTCTCTTGGGGTGAACAAAGAAAATACAGCAATATGTGCTTCCTAGTAGATTTTTATAACTTCAAATATGAGGAAGTTTTAATTCGAGCTATATCTTCAGTTCTTAATAGTCGTAATACCATTAACATAAGCATTTTAATATAACATTCTCACTTAATACTGTAGTAAACTTAAGCCATTATAATCGTAATTCATAAATAAACAATTGAAGTAAGTTTTGTATTATTTAAATGAAGAAAACTGTTATTTTTAATAGAATTTATTTTAAACAGAACAGTCAATAAACAATAATGTTATCATTATAAAATTAAAAAAGCTTTTTTATAGTGGCAGTCAAAGTGATCTTTTACAAAAGATCATTTTATATTGAAATACATCAAGTACTTCTCAGATTAGTATTTTCATACATCATATTTCACAGGTTAAATGCAAGATATAGAAAATAAGCTTTTCTCCAGGCTTAAACAAACTAGGTCAGAGCAGAGAGCGCTACTAGCACACAGTAAATAACTCGATAAAAATCCATAAAGTTAATATACCTAGCGGAATAAAGAAACAAAGGCCTGAGCAAGCGAGATGTTACTATCAGTAACACTGCGTGGTAAAAAGAGACGTGTGATACATGACAGCAGCACTCTTTTTTTGACGTCCATCAGCCCGTATCAGCCCGTTTGACAATTTATTCTCATAGAATTCATGTTCAATCATGCTTGTGTAAGTGTAATACGTACACATATTTTACACACAGATGAAAACCAATTTCGGTTTCGTTTGACAGCTCGAGTTAGTTTCTCTATTCCGCTAGGTATATTAACTTTATGTAAAAATCCGACATGTTGCACACGTATCAGAACATTGACAGACGCGTTGTCAAACGCCGAACAAACTTTTTGTTTATTGTATAATGTTTAGTATGCTGGTGCAGCTGCCTCTAGCGTGAAAACATTACAATATTATATCCTGGCTACAGTGCAACAAGGATTCATATTAAACAGGGTGTAACAAAACTAAGTGATAATACTTTAGGGTGTGTATGAGTCCCGTGTATAAAATTCACGGTAAGGCAGCGCTGAAAGAGCATTTTTTTTCTCTTTTGTATGGGGAAACTCGTGATGCTGGGGCGCTTGCCCATACAAATCACAAAAAAACACACACTTTCACAGTGAACTCTCTACAAGGAACACATACACACCCTTAAGTATTATCACTTAGTTTTGTTACACACTGTATAGAAATTTGGCCGGAAGCAGGCCTGTCCCACTCGCGCGTGTAGGCATCGAACTGTAAGTACCCCCCGAGAGGGGCACATCATAAGGGACTCACAAGCGAGCTGTGACGCACGCGCAATATTTTTCGTCGCGTATCTACTGTATACTGATCATAGAGGAATTTAATTCATGATACTGATTTAACCGCTATGACAAAATCATTATAAATCTTATAAAAATGAACAATTAAAAAAAGCCAATGAAATATGTATTTGAATAAGGTATTTAAATACAAAAAGTAGATAAAAATATACAAATATAGCAAATAAACCAATTTCATACATAACCTCCTTTTTTTAAGTCGGTTAAAAAAATACACAACCTACACAGAAATAAACACAAGTTACTATGTTTAAATTGTAAAAGTTTCCTGCACTATAATAATCGAATATAAAACTACTATTAAAAATATAGGTTGGGTTACTAAAATTTGATATTACTATAAAAAGGTTTGCTACTCGTGCCAATAGTAATAAAAAAATATTATTTTGTTTTTTAAAAGGCGAAAACCTTGATTTCGTAAGAACAGGTACGCGTTATGCGATAGAACGAAAGCGGAGTCGGAATTTGAACTTTATAGTATCGTAGCATGAGTCGTTATTTCTTTAAACCGGTTTCGTTAGTGGGAATTCTGTTGGTACAACTAATATATATTCTGTGCCGGAAGGTTTAATTGCACCCTATATAACATGAAGGATAGAGACAGCTGATCATGAAAAATAATTACCATTACGTATAACGCTGCGTAAACATCTTTATTGGCAAAAGGTTAGTAATTACTTTGTTACTTTGACTAGATATTTAAATAAGCCTGGAGTATTATTATTCCATTCATAGAAATGAGGCTACGTGTCCGCCATGTTGGGATTTACATAACCTAAGCCGGTGCACTCAATGATATTCTGTTGACCGTCCGGCCGCACGTCGATTTTTATCTGTGAAAAGAATGAAAAAGAGATTAAAAACACACCAGAACCTTTTTCGTTATTTAAATAGATAAATAGCAACAAAAAGTTGATATATCGAGTAATTATATTGTGCTGGGTCACTGGCAGAGGTTATACGGTAAATTTTTCATCAATCTGATTGACGGAATATTGATGGTTATAAAAAGTACACATTAAAAAAATGATCAATCCATCAATCCGTGGGTTAGACGATCAATTTTTCGTCAATCTTTACAGGATCAGGTTGATGAAAAATTGACCGTATAACCTCTGCCACTGGCTTCACACCGCCATAGCTGATTTTAAAACTATTTATTAAAATCCCACAAGTTAATTGACACTTATGCCACTGATTGACTGAGAGATCAACGCTCGAGCTAGCTTCGCACACTTCTTCCTCTTATGATGTTGACATGCACCAAGGGTGATTTAAATCCACCAGCTAGAATTAGGGGGTTAAATAGGGGTTCAAATACTACCTATTTCAAGCGGGAAAAAACTTTTTTATAATATGAATTGCTAGAGCAGCAAGCAACTCACTTTAGTGATAGTCTCAACGATGTATATCGCGGTTTTAGTGTGTAGTGTGACCTCCCCCACGCGCAGCGCAGACCGTCCCGCCGCTAGCGTCATATACACGATCAGCTGATCCTGAAAACATTATTGATTATAATCATTAAAATGCTAAGTACTTACATACGGTTTTGCTCGATAGTTTTACTCCAAATCGAGTAATAATTACTGTGTGGACCGCAAAACTCACAGCTCGAAGGCTCGCATCGAGCCGTCTCGATGGAATGAAATATATCGATTTAGAGTAAAACTATCGAGCAATGCTGAATGTGTGGACGAAAGCCCGAGCCGCGGGTTTTGCTCGACGTTATTGCTCGATCGAGCAAAACCGTATGTGAGTATTTAGCAAAATACGAAACTCAAGCAAACGATAAACAAGAATTGTTCACTTGTTTATACTTGTTAAATTAAGTAATAAAGAATAAAATAAGTTTAATGTGCAGCATTAGCGCAATTGCCAATGCGGCGCACTATCTTTACCAATTTCGTACCTATTGTATAACTAGTTTCATAAATAAGGGGATTGACCGTCTCAGTGGCGGGGCAAAACCTAAATATGTGGGCAAGATATATTTTGCGAGGCGCCCTGATGGATGACGCTAAAGAACGGATTTGTTGAGAGAAATAATTTTTTGATACTCAAAAGTTTTATTATTTTATAAATTTTTTTATTTATGAACATTTGAGTATCACAACTCGTAAAACCTTTAAAAAACAACCTCGTGGTCCAAGGAGGCCGTGGGCGGTCGCCCACACCGCCAACGCCTTGCGCCGCCTCTGGATCGTCTACATAAAGCTTCTTATTGCAACACACAGAGGCTATCATTAAAAAAAATAAGTATTTACCTGCGCATGCGTATCGACGACGGCGCCGCTGGCTATGACGTCACGTAGCGCGGCGCCGGCCTTAGCGCCCGCGTCGTACGCGCGAGCGCCGCGCCCGCACAGAGCGTCCGCGCCCAGCGTACTGCCGCCTGATAGAGAGCAGTGCAGGCTAGAAACATTTAAAAATCATATTTTTACTAGTTTTTTAGGCGTAAATAGCTGAAACGATTTAGCTGAATTTGTATAATGAAAATATATCATATAATTATATTCTATTACACGGCTATAGACGGATCCCGCGCGAAAAGCAATTTTTTTAGGTACGATGCAAACCAAAATTTACCTTTAAGGGCCCAGGCTACCCTCGAAATTTTCATACATTCTTAATACCAAAATCATTTTCTCATACGAAAATATTTAACATGTTTGAGTTATTTTTCAGCTTAAGATAGTAATTACCTAAGGTCCTGAACAAATTTTTTTTACAAAATATTTAAATACAAAAAAAAAAATTTTTGTGTTTAAATATTTTTTAGTAAATTTACTACTAAATATTTAAACACCAAAAAATAGACAAAAACACTAAAAAATATATAAATAAATAGTAAATTTACTGCAAAATATTTAAATAATAAAAAATATTTTTTAAAGTTTAAATATTTTGTAGTAAATTTACTATTTATTTATATATTTTTTAGTGTTTTTGTCTATTTTTTTGGTGTTTAAATATTTAGTAGTAAATTTACTAAAAAATATTTAAACACAAAAATTTTTTTTAGTATTTAAATATTTTGTAAAAAAAATTTGTTCAGGACCCTAGGTAATTACTATCTTAAGCTGAAAAATAACTCAAACATGTTAAATATTTTCGCATGAGAAAATGATTTTGGTATTAAGAATGTATGAAAATTTCGAGGGTAACCCGGGCCCTTAACTTAGGTAACATTTACCAATAATTTTGATTTACAAATTACAATACAATTGCCAATAACTGTACTAAAACTAAATCATACTTGTGTGAGTCTGGTTTATTGTTAATTCTTATGATGTGAAGAAACAAGACTGTCAAGAGGACCTTAAAACCCCCATCTCATATATAAAAATGGACTTTCAAATGTGTTAGTCGCGCTAAAACTCGAAAACGGCTGAACGGATTGGGCTTATTTTAGTCTTAAAATATTCGTCCAAGGAAGGTTTTTAAGAATTTTAAGTGACACCATGAGTTCATTGGCACAGCTAGTAATATTTAAAATGTAACAAACATACATGATCCCCGCGCAGTTGTCGGGCGCCATATTCCTATCCTCCTTGACGCACCGAATGTCGACTTTCTCGCCCGCCAATGACTGCTTAGCGCCATCCGCCATTTCGTACGCCATCTAGCGGAAACGAGAGTTATTAGTATGTTCAGTTATTTTACAGATCCATGTTGAGCTGTCGTGTTCTGATGCGTCGCCGCAGCAGCGTTGTAGATGACGCTCTAACAGCTATACATACAAAATCTACGCGTAAGATATATATGACTAGGTAATAGTATTTTTAAAAACAGTATTTTAGTGGTATAACAACGGACCGACGAATGGGAGATATGAGAGGATAAATGCGGGTTTCGTCAGAGCCATGCATGTGTGGAGTGATGCCTACATGCATACCTGATACCCGCACTCACTCACACTCGCATACACACGCACACACACTGCTCACCTTAATAGGCAGGGTGCCAGCAGCGAAGCTGTACCCGTGGACCGTGGCGGGGTCCCCCCGGTGTGTCAGCGAGGCCGCCCGCAGTGAGCGCACCGGAGATACCGTCACACGCACATGAGCGCCGCCCCGCGGATAATACCTACAAGTTAAATACGTTGTATACTGTCTTTCAAGTCTGTCAAAACACTTTTATAAGGTCAAATCAAGGACATATTATTATTAACACTCAATAAGTAATAATGCGCATGAAAATCTTCGCTAATTGTCGTAATCACGGAAACACTCGAATCTATGAAAAGTAAGAGCCCCAAACAATGCTTTTGCATTTTGCACCTTGTTCGAAAGAAATAGAAGTAAATATCATATTATAGTCGGCACTCGGTGGCTGTCGCCTTGGCGCATGCGCCACAAAACCTTTTATTGCGCATGTCCACAATCCACAATGTGGACAGAGCTAATCAATCATAAGCAAGATTAACATCCTCAATTTTATAAACATCACTTAAGTTTTTATAACACTTTTTTTTTTTTTTTATGAGCCTATACTATCCCACTTTAGGAATTATAATATAATTGACTGTGGAAGAATAACACTTAAAAAGTTACTTTTTAGGGTTCCGTACCCAAAGGGTAAAAACGGGACCCTATTACTAAGACTTCGTTGTCTGTCCATCTGTCCGTCTGTCTGTCTGTCTGTCTCCAGGCTGTAACTCAAGAACGGTAATAGCTAGAGATTTGATATTTTCACAGATTATGTATATCTGTTGCCGCTATAACAACAAATACTAAAAATAAAATAAAATGAATATTTAAGGGGGGCTCCCATACAACAAACATGATTTTTTTGGCCTTTTTTGCTCTATATCAAAAATGACAACAGGTAGGTACTTGAATTTTTCACAAAATCCTTAGTTATATGTGTACTTTAATATTTAATAATAATATTAAAATAAAATAAAAAAATAAGGGGGGCTCCCATACAAAAACCACAATTTATGGCCTAATTTTGCTCTATAATGGTACGGAACCCTTCGTGCGCGATTCCGACTCGCACTTGGCCGATTTTTTCTTCATATTTATATCAATCGCGATCTCAATTTGATCTTCATCTCATCACTTAATTATGTTACACCTTGTATAAATTAATATTATGAATAAAGATTATTGATTACACACCAATGGGTCAGCTCAACAGAATTTAAATACCTCGGTAACTACATTTTAGAGTTTACTGGAAACCCTGGTAACCGTAAGAATCAAATTGTTTCCGCTTTCACTTTAATACATTGATCGTGGGAATCGCAGACACAATAGATTTTCAATTGTTATGCGACAGCTGGGTGCCGCTTGGGGATTGATGAGTTAAGAATTAAGAAAGGTGATATTGGTGTGTAGGCAGCTTTACTTTAGAATGCTTTTAATTTAATAAAATTATCAACCTACCCTCTCCTCAGTATCTCCATTCGGAAGTCTCCCCCGAACTTGTTCAGCAGGGGTCGGAAGACCAGCTCCATGTAGTCTATCTGTGGTGCCATGTCCGCGTTGGTACCACCCTTCAGGTCCAGGGTCACATCATCATCAGCTAGCAGCGCCACCGGGAGTGCCACTTGGAGGAGCAGGCTTATTGAGCTGAAATGTCAGGGTAGGTAGAAATTCATTATCAAAAGATTTGGTCTATTGATCAACAGAATTTGATAGACCAATGTACAAATTTTTGCACAATCTGTTATCTGACTACAATAATATTATTATCTAAATTCTAAAGTAGTAAAACAAAACTGAAAACTTGTTTAATAAAGTGTTCTTATAACAATTTTGATTGAATTCAGAACAAAGGATCAGACCTGAGCCAGGCTTAAGTCATTTCTGCAGTTCATTCTCCAGAACTTTTGTGTGTACCAGTTCCTTTTTAGAAAAACAATATTAATTTATCGCGCTATTGACTAGATACTAAATAAACCCTATACACCAACAAAAAAATTATGAAAATTGGTCCACAAATGGCGAAGTTATGGTTGAACATACAAAAAAAAGTACAGACGAACATATTATAACCTCCTCCTTTTTGGAAGTCGGTTAATAATATAACTGTTTTGCATTACAACAAAACAATTATTATGTGCCAAATAAAACACAGTGTTGAGTTGAAGAAGCAATTCGTAATCTTAGCCTATTTAAGTGTTTATGGATTAAAAACTTACCAAATAGTCTGTGGTTTCTATTAGTTCACTGCTTTACTCACCAGCTGGCGCTCTCCTCTATGAGAATAGGCGCGACGTCACTGTCAACTTCATAGTGTCTTCACTCACCAGCAAGACCTTGCTGCAACACTGTGTTTTATTTGGCACATAATAATTGTTTTGTTGTAATGCAAAACAGTTATATTATGTAGCCTTCCTAAAACACAGTGTTGAGTTGAAGACGTGTCTGATATCTGCTGGTGCATGAACGCTATGTGATAAGATAAAATTTATTATTAACAACTGAAACAAACTTCTTTCTCAGTCTATACTTTTATTATGAATATTAAATTCTTATTCATTATCCTTTAACAAAAAATAAAACTCTTTATTTTTTAAACAAAACAAATTAAATGCTTATCAGTCTTTAAAACAACAAATTATGAACAATATTGAATTATCAAAATGGCACATTACAAACTTATTCCTAGGAAGATAGTAATTTAACTTTATTCTGATAAAATTACTCTTTGTGAGAGATAGATAATAATCTTATAATAAAATAAGATAATATATAATTATAAGCTAATAAAAAATTAGATAGTAATCTTATCAAACAATTAAAAATATAAATTGTCAACTTGTTCTTACAAACAAGAAAAATTATTATGTAACAAATCAGCTGGTGTATTCTCATTATTACTTTGCACAGGGCGACAATAATATTTACTAAAAGTTTGAGCACTTTTCCAATTTCCCCTACTCAATATTTCTTCTACAGGTCTATTTTCAAGCCATCCTCTTGAGGCAACGGCTGAACGGATGCTACCAGGAGAAGCATTTATATCAATTTCTTTAAATATGGATTTGATCCATCCAGCAATCATGGTTCTTGATGCTGGTTTAATAGGTCCAGTTACAGATAAAAATAAATTAGTAAGATTCTGCTGCTGTGATCTTCTTTTTTGAAATATAGAAATAAGAGATCTTATATGTTTGACAGGGCAGATGTTTTCATCAGGATGCTGTAGGAGGCACCAACCAGATTGTCTATGTGTACCGGTATCAGTTTTGGAGCCAAATTTAGGAAATAATGTGATTTTGTCCTCATCATTATGAAAATTATTTTGTGAAATATCAAGTAAGGTTAAATCGTGTATACGACGCCCAGATGCTAATAAAAGTATAAGAGCTGTTCTCCGGGAAATGTCAAATAATGAATTATTGGAGCAAGTACTTTTGAGCCAATCAAACAGTATCTTTATGTCAAATATTGGAGGCTTAGGAGCCGGCGGTTTAGCGATGGATATAGCTCTCAAAATCTGACTAACAAAAAAGTTTTTAGAAAAATTCTCTGCAGATGTAGCACAAAATGTTGAAATTGCTGATTTGTGCAACAAAATAGTGCTATAGGCTAATTTGTCTACTAAATATAACTTTGCCAAAAATCTTGCTACTGTATTACCATCTGGTGTATTTGGGTTTATATTTTCAGACTCACACCACAACAGCCATCTATTGATAGGTGCTTTGTATGTAGCCAGGGTGGACTCCCGCCAGCTTTGTTTTAATAAGTTCTGTTCTTCTAAACTCCAGTGTTTCACTTGGTCTGCCCACCCCCAACCTTCCAGGCTAGAAGAGACAACTTGTCTATCTGTTCCGGCACTCTGCCTGTTGTCTGATCTATCAAGGTCTTCCGCAGATCCTTGATTATTATTGGCTCTCCGAGAGCCCTCGCCTGTAGGTCTGGATGCCAAAAGCACCGAGTCCAATGAGGTGCTATTAGAACATATGTTCCCCTCGCCTTGTTCAGATGGGCCAATACTCGTGGGATGAGGTTTGGGGGGGGAAACACCCAGGCCAGCTGATAATCCCACTGACGGCTGAATGCATCGCAGAAAGTTGCGCACCCATCTGTTGAGTCCAATGTGGCGTAGCTTCGCACGACGGCGGTCTCTTTCGACGCGAACAGGTCTATATCTGGGACCCCCCACTCTTCGAATATGGCCTCCGCGGCCTGTGGAAGTAGGTGCCACTCTGGGACTGGGCGACCCCTTGACAGACGATCTGCTATTCCGTTTAGCCTCCCAGGGAGGTAGCAGGCCGACAGCGTTATATTGAGCTGCTCGGTTAATTCCAGAACCCTGCCTGTCAGTTCTAACAGGGCTAGTGATCTTGTGCCCCCCTCGTTCCTTATGTATGCAACGAGAGTACGGTTGTCGGTCTGCAACAGTATGTGAGCCCCCTCTAGGCTCTCCTTCTGGCACTTTATTGCCGCGTATACTGCATAAAGTTCTTTCAGATTTGAGTGCCACTTCTTTTGGTGAGGAGCCCATTTGCCTGATAGAAGTAGGCTGTTCAGATGTGCACCCCATCCCGTATCCGCTGCATCTGTTGTTAGAAAGTGTGTTACTTCTTTCGGATGTAATGGGGCCCTGCTGTTGTTTACAGCATTTAGCCACCAACTCAAGTCCTGACTTACCGAAGGTGGTATTACTTTTCTGTCTCTGGGTCGGTTCTGATGAAATTTTTTCAAAAATATTTGCATCTTGCGGCAATGCAGACGTCCTTTTGGGATTGAGTAATTTGCAAAATTTAGCATGCCTAATAGACTTTGCATCTCTTTCAGGGTGCAGCATCCTCTTTTTAGCAGACTTGATATGATGTTCCTTATTTTCCTTATTTTCATTTGGGGCAATGACAGGCAATTGGTTTCGGTATTCCAGGTAAGTCCTAGGTATTCCAACTCGTGTGTTGGTATCAGACTGGACTTTTGATAGTTGACATGCCAACCTAGAGATTCCAGGACACTCAGCGTTTCCGCAACCTGAGCGACAAGTTTGGAATAATCCTGATGTGCCAGGAGGTAATCGTCTAGGTATGCAAGCAGTCGCACCCCCTTTGCCCGTAGGGTTTCCGCAACCCAATTGGACACCGCTGCAAATATACGGGGGGCAGATGATAGGCCAAATGGTAGGGCAGTCAACTGTAGCACTTCCTTGTTGTATATCACCCTCAGAAAGCGCCTGTGTTTCTCGTCGATAGGCAGGTGGAAATAGGCTTGATGGAGGTCGATCTTGACCAACCAATCCCCGTCCTGTAAGAAGGTTATCACATCTGCCTGTGAAATGAGCTGAAAATGCTTTACGGCGACATGAGAGTTGAGGCCCCTGAGGTCGAAGATCGGGCGTATCCCTCCATCTGCTTTGGTCACAAGAAACATCTTTGAATGGAAACCTGCATTGAGTACTGGAGGGTGTTCTAAAATTTTCTTTTCTTTCAGCTCGTTGATCACTGCTGACATTTTTGTAGTTACTCTTGTTGAGAACTTGTTTTGGATACTCCTGTTGGGGTAATGTAGAGGAGGTTTTGTTTTGAATGCTATTTTGCCATTGGATATAATTTTTAGAATGAACGGGTTGGCACCCAACTTCTTCCAAGCCTCTACATGTTCCCTCAAACATCCACCCCTGAACACCCTCGTTGGCTTGTCACTTTTGTTTAGTGTGGGAACTCGTATTTTCAGTTTGGTTGTTTCGACGAAAGGGCCGGTTCTTTTTGGGCACAGTCTTTGTTTTTCTCTCATCTCTATAGGATTTAGTAGATGGAAATCTCTGTCTCTTATTTGAGTGTTGATCAAATGAAGTACTAGACCTCTTCTCTTTTAAGTAACTTGGCGTATTTAACCAAGTCTGTGGACCACCTAATGACTGAATAATAGGCTGTAAGCCCTCTCGACTAAATAAGTATTCGGAGCTGGGTGGAACGTTTTGCAAAGTAGCTCTGAGGTTTGAATTTGCTATTTCTTTAAGAATGCGATCCCGCCTTACCTCAATGCACTCTGCCCTTTTTCCACAGATTATCTGCATGGACAGCTCAGAATTCTTTGAAATACTGGATCCAGGGCCAAATGTTGTTGAAAATTTCTCACAGAGAGAACTGGCATTAAGATTTTTTGAATCTGCTGAAGCCCAGTCCACAATTCCCTGCAGTCCTGTTTGCAGTAATTGTCGTTGTTCAAGTAACACATTAGATAAGCTAGCTAATAGCTGCTCTGTAGATGCTAAATAGTCTTTATTTTTACTAAAATGACAAAGCTCTTCATTAACTTTAAGGCCTATAAACCCAGGCGTTGCAGCATAAGACTGCATCGCTTTTTTATAACGGATGCCCTTCCAGGCTTGAGTATTGAATTTTTGGTGTTTTTCCAGCTCTAATAGGCGGTGTTTATCAGCAGAAGGTATAATCTTCTTGTCATCATAATCAATGTTTAATTCACCTAAAGTGAGGTTATTTGACGAAGTACATGGTTTTTTAAGGAAAACTGGCTCCGAATTACTAGACTGAACAGCGTGACTAGGGCCCGGTAAGCAATTATTTATGATTTGGTGAGTGTTGGTGTTATGCATTGTTGGATTAGCTAGTTCGGAGACGAAGTTTGAAATCCGACTTACTTGATCCATCAATACATCGACGCGTGGATCGGCATAAGGGTTCTGTACATACCTACGACGACGCTTGTTAGGTGGTGGAGAAGCAAAGCCAACCTCATCCTCCGAGGATGAGGAATCTGCATCGGCCCCGCTACTGTTACAAGCCTGTCCCCCGTCCGAGGCGACAAGACTTGCACATTCCGTGTTTCTATCCACACTCATTTCACCTCGAAGCACTCTTTTAACACCAACACTAAACACTGTGTTCTATTTTAACAGTAAAAAACACTTAAGAAAAAATTTTTACGGCTTACGCGGTAAAAATTTACGAACGCTATGAAGTTGACAGTGACGTCGCGCCTATTCTCATAGAGGAGAGCGCCAGCTGGTGAGTAAAGCAGTGAACTAATAGAAACCACAGACTATTTGGTAAGTTTTTAATCCATAAACACTTAAATAGGCTAAGATTACGAATTGCTTCTTCAACTCAACACTGTGTTTTAGGAAGGCTACATAATAGATAAATTCACATAAAGAGACTTACCCAGCAGTCTGAGTGTCAGCCACATAATGTCCACCCTTTATTTTCCCCGGCACAAACTCTATCTCTGTGGAGCCGATGTTTGCACCCTTTAGCTTTGCACCACACATGTCAGCTACAAGTTGTATACCTACAAATACAATTTAAATCAATATTTTAATGATAGCCATGAGTAATGCCGACTTTCTGATGTTTGTTATCGTTGTGGTTAACATTTTAAAGTTGGCTAATCAAAGGTGCTTGTAAAACATGTAGACAAAATTCTATCTAGAAATAAGGCATAAGCAGAGTTTTCCTGTTCTAATATTTCTTCTAGTTCAGAACTCTATACAGCATGACTGGTGAGACAATACCGATACTTAAGGAGAGTATTCAGTACTCGATTCTCATTATAATTATGTAATAAAATTAGGTACTTAATTTTTGACCAAATTTCCCTTCAAACAAATGAATCACGGACACTTATAAATTACTATGCGGCCGCGCGGCGGCATGCTCCCCCCCGCCGTGCGCTACTACTCCCGCGCGCGGTGTCCATGCGTTGGGTAAATAATTATTTAACTTTAAGCTAAATTTAGTCAGTGATCAATTGATATTATTTTTTTATATTATTTTTTTTCAACTACTATAATAGCCAAATATCACATCCTCGAGTATTGAACATGTCTCACCAGTCAATAGTCATGCTGTATACCTCAAAGGCTGCGTTTCCACCAGAGCTGAGCTAAGCTATGTTGCAAGGAATGTGTTTTTAACAACCAATAGAAATGTTTCATTTGCCAGACCACATTCAGCCAAACGATTCTATTGGTTTTTGTAAAACACATTCCTCACATTGCAGCTTAGCTCAGCTCCGGTGGAAATGCAGCCTAATATAGTAAACATTGAGAAGAGTTTAAAAAAATCCAATCTGTTAATCCTTTGAATTAAATAAAAAGTTTAAAATGATCATGGAAAAACGAGACACAATAGCCTTTCTATTGTTGTCACCGGTGACCGCTTGGGGCTTGAAGCATTAATTTACCTTTCAAATGTTGAGCAGCTAGACCTGGCTTGGACCTGTTGGCGCGGATGTTAGTTATTCTAATAGGAATTTTCAGTATTGCGCTCAGAGATATTGATATACGTAATATCTGGCCACCCTGAAAACAAATTATGTCATTTGTAATATAAAATATAAATATTTTGTACACTTATAGGTATGAAAAGTTTATGAGTATAAAAAATATGTAGAAAGAGTCTCCTATGCCCTTATTACTTGCAAGCAAACCAATAAATCCATGTAACTAATATTATAATTAATGTGAAAGGTTGTCTGTCTGTTACCTCTTCATGCCAAAACAAAAAATATTTACCCCTTCAAGCACACTCCCATCTATATTCATTATATTATTATCTGCCATAGGTACTTGTATTTGTTACAGCTTTGGGTTTTACTTGATTGTTAAAGGAATAAACTAGCAAAAATCTTTCTTTTCTCTGTTGTCCACTGCTAAAGATAATGTATCAGTTTATTTTGACCTGAAATAAACATTTTTTACATGAGTTGTGTACATAAGTGGCAGCCTTCCAACATGCGTTTTTCGCGTAACTTTCTACCGCGCACTGTAAAACTCTGGAACGAACTGTCACCAGCAGTATTTCTGGATCTATACGACCTGCAAAACTTCAGGAAGAGAACGTATTCTCTCATAAAAGCACAGAACACAAATTACTCCTAGCGGAGAAGAACATTGACTTAGTACAAAAAATTCTCGCGAATACTTTAACGCCATCTATTGGCTAGCCCCCATCAACTTCACGAACCCGCGAATTTTGAACGTATGTCAATTCATAGGGTTCTTATAAGGATTTTATTTATAACTAAAATTGGGTTTAGTTTTACACTAGCAAGAAACTTGTAGCAAATTAAGTTTCTTACTAATGTAAAACTAAGTTACAATAAAAACAACATATAAAATGAAAGTCATTTATTTTCAAATATAAAATACCTATATACACAGTTTCTTTAATATTTTGTTCTTATTTCTTAATAATATTATGTACCTGTAGACTCAAGGTGAATATAAGCTTCTAAAGTTCTAACAGTGATTAGGGTTAAGACATTGGCGATTCACTAAGTAGCCAGTTTTAAAAAAGAAAGAGAAGAAGATTAAAGAAGGAGAAGAAGAAAAATAGGTTATAAATTTATGGATTCGGAATCCTGAATATTATGCTATGTCCTTTCCCGGGACTCAAAAGCATCTCCATACCAAATTATTGGTCTTACCCCTTTCAGTATTAAAACCTTATTTACACGAATTTATAACTTAAATGTTCACATCAAATGCAAAGTCACTATCACACAATTTTCACAGCACTAAAGCACGGAGAGAAGCACAAAACACGGAGGAAACGAATCCTAACTCAATGTTAATTGGCGAGCACAGTTTAGTTATTGGAATAATTAATTACAAAAGAACGGAATTACAACAAAAAGCAAAGTCAATGGCAGACATTTTCCTTGTGACAAAATTACACAGAATATTCTACTATACTACGTACTCATTGGGGTGCCCAGTTGAAAAAACTATGATTTTTAAAATATTTTTACATTGGCATCCCAGGTCTGGCCCCCGTTTCATGATTGGCTATAGTAGGGAGCTGACCACCCCGCATAAAAGGCCGGCAACCACAGATTAAGGATATATAGGTAGATGTAGTCTTAGCCCGTCATCGCGTGGCCATTTTGTGCTTATTTTCATACAAGTAGTGTGCGTTTATTTTCTTGAATATTTCTATTTGTCGATCATTTCGAAGCACATTTAAATCCAGAAAAGAAAGTCATTTAGTTCATGATATCGATAAACTGTAGTTCAAGTAATGAGAATCCGTAAACACACGTAAAAAGCTATGCAACTTTTGTAGTCAAATTAGTAATTAATGTGAAATTTTTAGCACTAATGCCTTACATAGCACGAATAAGGGATTATTAAACTTAAATATTATCCTTTCTAGCTTATAAAAATAGTAATTGAAAAGTCCAAAAAACGTTGTTCAAAACTTACGTATTTAATGTTAAATCCACGTGTTTGAGGCATTCTTTGGCCATTCTTATGGTTTATAATTTAGCGGAACCATAGAACTCAACAATATCTAGCATAAAATGTTCAATAAAAACCTTTATTATCACTTTTATTACATGAAATATGCATACCGACTCCTTTGTTATGTCCTAGTAAGTAGGACATAACATTACACGCTTTTGACGCTTGTACACTGATATAAGGCTCTCTCCTGCTATAGTATCTCAATGCCGGCAACGCACCTGCCTGCACTTCTGATGTTGCGAGTGTCCACAGATTAGGGTATTATAATATTGCGAGTGTCCATGGGCGACGGTCTACGACGCGGACGGTAGTTGCTTTTCATTAGGTGACCCGTTTACTCGCTTGCCCCCTTATTTTATAAAAAAAAGACTGAGATTGAGTGACAACCACTGGTGAGAACCCCAGCGCCACTGGCCACAGCGCTTTCACACGAGACACGAGTCACGACACGAGACGATTAATCATTAAAGTAGAACTTATAGGGACCGTGCAGAGCGACGACACTGCCACAAGTGGCGAATAGCCGAAACTTTTACTAAAATTTTACTGTCAAGCTCTAGTGAAGCTACGGAAAATTAGAAGATTTCTTATCAAATTCTGAGTATTTTCAAGAATTGAAATGTATTGTTGTATTCCCGGATGTAAAAGAAATATAAAGGCAAATCGAACGATGTAAAATTTTACTATTTTTCTGCCAAAATATTCACATGGCTTTGCTTAATGAAAAACGAAAGAAATGGATAAAAGGCGGTAAAAATATACGTAAGTATTTAAAAAGTTCCATGAGTGTTAAGTGTAGATTAATAAAAACACTAAATTTTGTAGATTATAACCGTAAATTCATTTTTTATGAACACAATATGAACATAACCTATAACCATTGCTTTCTTTCAGTAAACATCCAAACTGGCTTCCATCTTAATTGATATAGGTACATACATAGGCACCGCTCATTTAATTGGCATAAAGTTGCATCAAAAGTAAGGATAATTTGGAGAAGTCCTGCCAGGAATTCAACACTGAGGATAGTATTGAACTTGAACCATCTTGTCAAAGTGTTGGTTCTCAAAAGGATGATTCTTCAAGTAAGAAAAAGATTAGTAGTGCAGTCTTTGTGTGTTATTTAAAGAATACATACCTAAATGGTGTTTACACTTATGAGATCCAGACTGAAATTAGTTAAAAATAGTGACAGACAAAAGTTGTGAAGATGGTATCGATCGAATCGCAGAAGGTTGAAATAAAAGCATTTATTTTAGTGAACTTGTTTTATTTTATTAATCCACAAGCATTTTCAGTAATTAATATAAGTATTTTTGCATAGCTTCATTATTTTATTGCAATATTTATCAAGTTTTTACTTTCTATGCTGACGGATGCTATTAATTACTTTTTCAGATATTTTCTTAGTTAACTAGATAAGCTTTGTACATTTTTATTCACTCTTCCATTCTTTGTTTACGGGTAGAAAGTAGAAACCCTTAATACTAGATTTAATATTATAAAAATATACTTAATATTATAAATGCGAAAGTGTGTCTGTCTGTTAGTACTTCACGCCCAAACCGCTAAACCAATTTTGCTGAAATTCTGTACGGATTTACTTTGAGCCCCGGGAAAGGACATAGGATACTTTTTATCCCGGGAAAATGTACGGTTCTCGCGCGATAAATGATTTTTGGCGCAACGGAGTTGCGGGCGTCATCTAGTCTTTAACTTTAATATTTCGATCGCGGATTCTTGGAAATCTGTCGTTGTTCTCGCGGCCGCATGTGGCCACTTGGGAGTGTAAGTATTATAACATTTTATGTTGTAAAACATAAAAAAACACTCATAAACTAGCCAGGGTCAAGGAGAATGCAAAGTCAAAGTCACTCACAAGTTACGTCTTTTACTCGCATCGTGGCGCTGCTGTCGAATTACGACGCCCTCTATAGTTTCTGCACGGTCCCTATAAAGTGCGTCACGAAAGTGAAGAAATTAATTAAAAAGTGGCAATACCGTAGTGTCATGTGGTGTCATCCCTTTTTTCTTAGATTGATTTGAAAGGGATGACACTACGATGTTGCCACTTTTTAATTTCTTACGAGAGTGACATAATATTGTTTTCAATAAAAACACAAAAGTGTTTTGTGTTTTTATCTGTATTTTGTCTATGCCAAATTTTGACAGTTAAATTATTTTTTTGCTGTGCAAAATCAACGCAAGTCGCAAAATCGAATGTTTTCTGTGGTTTTGTTCAACACTATTTGATACCTACCTAATCATTTTTTGTTATTGTGTCGGAATTGAAATATTTACAAAAATAGCATTGTGTTCATTACCAATATTTGATATTTCTTACCGAATAATAAATGAAATCTGTGTAGCTTTTCGATTAGTTGCAAAGAAGTGAACTTGCGAAAATGCAGAGGAAACCTGGCTTTCCTGTAGCAAATTGCAGCATAAAAATGGTAATTACAGCAGTTGGAATATTCCGTAACCAATAATTTTACCTAGTTTACAGAAAATTAATGACGAAACATGCAAAATAAGCTTGGGGCAATAAGGTCACTTACTTAGTCGTCCCTTTTTTTTAAATATCTACCTACCTATATAATCAAGCGGTTATAAGTTATATGGCTCCATAACACACAACAAAACATTGTTATCATGTTCTTGTACCTCAGCAAACAGTATGTTTATAATTTCTTATCGTAAATTACTGCAGTTGCTGTGACGTAATGCATCTGCATAGTAAATACTGTATGATAAATCATAAATACATTATCATCTATGTCTGTGTTGTATGGAAATGTCTTAGTTATTTTCCATAAATATATAAAAATGGATTTTTAAATGTGTTAGCCACGCTAAAACTCGAAAACGGATGAACAGATTGGGCTGATTTTAGTCTAAAATATTCGTAGAAGTCCAGGGAAGGTTTTAAAGTGACACGAAGTACACTGGGACAGCTAGTAAATTATAAATAATTTCCATAACAAAACCTGTATTTTCTTCAATGATTAATTATTAATATATATCTCGATCGTAGAAACACAATAGCTTATCTATTGTTGGCCGCATGTGGCCGCTTGGGAGTTGAAGCATTAAAAGACATTTAGAAAATAGTCACACAGTTTACACATTAATATTTTACTCATTCCTATCACTGAAATATTACAGCCAGACAACTTGCCAGCTCCTGATGCGGTTGACGAGGATGAGCCGCTAAAGAAGAGACAGCAGCTCATCAATTTTGGCCACTCTCAGTGGGGCTTCAATAACTGGAATTGGGCTGTGACTAAACAGGATCTTGGTAAGTTTCACTAGAAAATTATATTGTTTTAAGTTGTTCTGGACTAATATTTTTATCTTTTGTCTGAAGTCTTAACATTATCTCTGTTAATTTGCAATTGTGCGTGGTGGCCACAAAGAAAGATCTTCCGACCAAGCAAGGTGTTATGCTCGGTCAGGCCGGAGCCTACTGACCTCATCTCGGTCAGGCCGGAGCCCACTGACCTCATCTCGGTCAGGCCGGAGCCCACTGACCTCATCTCGGTCAGGCCGGAGCCCACTGACCTCATCTCGGTCAGGCCGGAGCCCACTGACCTCATTTCAGATGTTGTATATATCTTGCCGTTCTCTGAAACTTCGAAAAATATTTTTGTAACCCTTTTCAGATTTTGTTGACTTGACAAATGGCAAGTACACAGCTGGGGTGGTTGCGTTTGTGTCCATCACAGTGAAGTCCCTGGAGCTACACAGAGAGAATATCGGCTACGCCACCTCTATAGCGCCGCAGAAGGGCTCAGCTATACACAATGCAAGGAAGGTACAGTATAGCTAATTTCTTTCTCTGTTTGTACCGTCACAAAAAATGAAAATTGCAAATTTAAAAAAAATTAGTATTTGTTATTGATTATAGGAGGTGTTTTAACTATCTGCGAGATCACTAGCAATATTGGGTAACGATTTTTGCGCGTTTGGGCGGTCTACATGTGAATCGAGCCTGCTGCCTGTCATATACGAAAAACTCAATAAAATTAATACAATTTCAACAATATAGATTAAAATCAAAACACCTTTGTGAAAAGATAGTTCCAATGACTGCTTTTTGCTGATCCAGTAATATGCAGAAGTGTTATTTTCTCTTGCAGTGTGCAGTAACAAATGCCCTTCGCGAGACTCTCCTCAGTTTCGGCGGCAGCGTGACGACCGAGCTGATGGAGCTGCTCGAGGTCCATAAGCCCCAGGAACATGTCCCCATCGAGCCCGAACTGCCCAAACATTCTGAGCCCAAGAACTCTCCCAAACTCAACATAAGGAAGGAGGCGGACATCCGGCCGCACACGACCGTGCCGCCGGCGATAAAAAACGCCCCGAACCCCCCGCCCGTGGCGAAGGCCCACCCCATGCCGGTGAACCTGCCCCCCGCTAACCGGCCGCCGATCGTGGCGAACGCGCCACGCGCGCCGCCGCCTCCGCCCGGCCCGCAAGTTCGACCCAACTCCAACGTAAGTTTCGTGCTACAGCCCGTCATACCCCCGCTGTACGGGGCCCCCCGCCTCGCCGGGCCCCCCGTCCCGCCCCCCATGTACCCCAACTACTACGAGTACCCGTGGCATTTTACGTACGAGCCGTTCGACCGCCACCACGGTAACGTGAACCTCAACTTCAACATTCCCCCCAAAAATCTGGTGGTGAACAGCCGCTCGGGGGTGGAGTGTAAGAACGCGTGCGTGCGGCCCGCCGGGCCCGACGAGCACATGCAGTACCCTCCACCCCAGAATCAGGGCTGCTGGATTAAGCCCACCATCTTCTACGACGGGTTCTGGACGGAGCAGAAAGTTAAGAAGTGGGTCGCGGAGCAGGTTGAGAAGCAGTTTCCCGAGGACACGTCCAACAAGTCCTCCTCCCCGAGCGCCGCTCAGCCGGACTCCACCACTCCCAAGTCGTAGGTTCACGTTAGCCGCGGGTTTGTTTTGCGTAACGTGTACTACATAGAGGATAACAGAAGTAGTAAAAAGCATCCTCTCGGTTGCTGGCTGAGTGGTCTCTATTAACTTGAGTATCCAGGTGTTGCCAACATTTAAAAGTTAGCAAATAGCAAGTTGTTTACAAAATTGTAGGCTTCTTTTAGAAGGAAGGGGCATCATTCGCAAGTTAAAAAGTATAGTTAAAAAAAATATAGCAATATGCTTGCATAGTTGTGACTAGTTCTAGAACTAGATTTATCTTACAAATTATAAAGCAATATCTACTCTATGTACAACTGCCATACTTAGAAGTTTATGCTAATATCTAAGACGGAAAGCTCTCTAGGACAAATATAGACATCTACACCCTATGCCATAGACTAAGGTAGGGCATAGTGTAGATGTCCATAGCTCTATCTTGTTTTTGACCACACTTTTTACTAACCCCGTCGTTTGGTGTTAGCTTAGGTAGGAATATATTTTATTGAAATGTGGTATAAACTATTTTTTAAAGGATTTTTCAATGTTATCATAGATGATAGGTATGCTCAGGTATTAGGTCCGCTAGCCGTAGAGGTCTCGGCTTGCATTGGATTAGCATATTCAACACAGGCAATATATTCTATGGTCTATGCTATAGCACATTCTCATTATAATATGAATTATTAATAATCATATAAATCGTTCAGACATGTTTGATTATAAAATACATATTTATATAGTCCAGTAGCAGGTTAGAGAAATTCGTCTTTTGTCTCTTTTACTTGCACACGAAAATATTGATACTTCGTTTCGATCCAAAAGTAATATATTATGAGCTGGATACCAATATTTTTGTGTGTATGACAAGCAACTATAATATGTCAACCGCCGATTCTCTCTCTATCAGGCAACCGGATTATATAATTAGGTTACATAATTATAATTTTTGTTTAATAAATATTGAATTAAAGTACATATTGCATATTTTGCATTTCTCTCATTTGATTAAATATATGTGGCGTGCCCCTTTAACTATTAATAACAATAATTACATAACTTAATAGGTCAGCTTGTTTATGTCTGACATAATATTAGAAAAATCACATGACAGACATACACAGTGGATCTTGCATAGCTGTACGCTCTTTTTATTACTAAAGCCGGGGTTTTAACGATGTGAATGGCGGCCAAAAAGGAACATCTTTCGACCGAGCAAGATAGCATGCTTGGTCAGGCCGAAGCCCGCTGTCGTAATTTCAGACATTGTATATAATATACATATTACATATCTATTGTGCTGTTCTCCGTAACTTCGATAGAGCCATGCTGGATTGTGAGGCTAATTGTTGTTACCGCCACATGGTTAATTATAGTCTTCTGCAAAATAATGGGGCTTTAATTTGATATACTTAATGAAATACATTTTATGATCAAACAGTGTCTTGGACGATGTTTAACCGACTACTTGGGGTTTCCACGTATTTTGTCGTATTTAAGCACGCGTCAGATAATATTTCGTCTCGTTGTAATACGAATTGTGTAGTCTTTAGGCGTCTCCCAGACTGACGCGGCCTGCGGTGGCGGTCAGTTGGATGACTTGAGAGTTCTAGGAACGACACAGACATACGCGGCCACGCGGCCAAGTCATCCAACTGACCGCCCGCGCCACCGCTACCGCCACCGCAGGCCGCGTCTGTCTGGGAGACGCCTTAATCGGTTTTTTATACTTACTTTTTTTGAAGTAGGATATTATTATACATGTGATAGACACACTTGTGGAATTGGTTTCTTGATGTATAATAAGCGCTAGGCATCTGTATAACGATTATTATACATCTATGCTAGTTTAATAGATATAAAAGTAAGATATTGTGTGCATTGTTTTTATTGAAATAAAATGTTTGAAAATATGCATCTGTTTCATTACGTAGAACCATGTAGAACCCATTTTTTTGTTTTCAATGTTCATGCAATATTTTATTTTTATATTCTTTTAGTTTTCAACTTTTTGTTTGATTTTAAAAGTTTTATGCAAAAAAGTCGGCACTTCATTTGCCGTGCTTAGTGCAGAGACATCTAGCGGATAAAAAAAAATACAGAAAAAAAAGTTAATTTCAAATATGGAACAGGTACAGGACTTGAAACTGGAGGGTATGAGCGAGGAGGAAGCGCGCGCGGAGAGGAAACGTCGGCAGCGGCAGGCGCAGGAGGAGTTCCGACAGAAGCAGATGATGAGGCAGAAGGACATGGGTTAGAGTTGCCATAGTTACGGTCTATTCAGTTATTTTACTCGAAACACCTTGAGAGTTTAGACCTAAGTAAAAGGATTTGTGGCGCGTGGTTGCAATTGTCATCGGCGTCCTTTCTGATTTTGCCCACGCGCCAAAACAGCCTCGTAACCAATTAAATCAAACGCTTTGCAAGATGTAAATTCATGTCAAGAAGGACAGGTGTCTATATATCTTTTAAATTTTAATAATACGAAAAATAAAATACAAGTCAAATTTTCTAATAAAATATGTAAATATTGAGCACTCTCAGAGGCACTCGGAGGTAAAGTTACTGAATGGACTATATTATGTATATTGTAGGTATATTCTACATTTTTATGAATTTAATAAAATAAGTACGGTATCAACGGACGATAGACGCAGATGCGGCCGGGCCGTTACAGTAGGCTTCCATACATCGTACTACATGCCCACTTACATTATCTTGCCCTTTTCTGATGTGCCAACTAAATTGTATTATTGTTAATTTATTATGTACTTAATTGAATTATAGGTAAAATATTTTGATTGAATCAAAAAGTAGGTAATATTTAAGTTCAGTAATTTTTTTTAATAAAATAAAATACTTCGTGGCCTATAGGTAAATGTTACATTATATCTTATTAGGCTCTTACGACGTTCGACATTATAAACCGAATTTTATATTTGTGGTTTTAGCTTTTTCCCCTGATAAAAATGTTTACTCAGCGATCCTAAACAAGCTCTACTTGTGTCTACCACAGTAAAACAATACTATGACAGACAAAACAGCGGACTTTGAAATTTGAATAGATCTAGTTATTTATTATTTTGCGACGTAAATATTTTTTGTGTGAGATGGTGTCTTTATTTTATGGTTAGGTAGGGGAGTTGCTCTCTAGGTTAAACGATACTTATTATTATTTTTGATAAACTATAAATTGTTAGATTTGAAAATAAACATTTTCAGCAAGTTAAGCTTATTTTATGTTTTGTGATTTTGTTGTAACTCGTTTGATTATCTTGTTTTCTTTTACGTAATAAACTTTGTTTTGCATTTTTTTTTGTTTTGTTACACAAAAACTTTCTTTTTGCTTACATTGCATTATCTTTCCATAAATTTAGTTCTTCCACCCAATACTAGATGGCGTTAGGTGTATGTTCCTAACACATTAATTCTCTGCAGGCGGAGATGTGACCAATAACAGCCTGGACAGAATTCTCCTGGCGATACCGAGCCAAGACATCAACATGGCTTCTGGCTCAAGAGAGAAGCGAAAATCTCCTTCACCTACACCAGAGGGTTCTATCAAGAGACCAAATACTCACAATAAGGAAAATGAATAAAATATTTACTCTATGATAAAATAGAGCGAGCGCTCACTGTTGCAGCCTAAAGACAAAATAGTTATTGCGATACAAAATATATTTTGTTTGTATGTGTGCATCGTATTGTAATTTATACAGCAATAATCTGACTGTCCTGTCCAACCTCCTCAAGTGAGTACAAGCCCCAGGGCCTAGACAATAGACACCATAAAAAAATAAAACTTCTTAATTAGAAATCATATTTATTATAATCACTAACATATAACCTTACACGAACGTATATACAAAATACTAGAATACGTCTAAATGTTATTATACTCAGTAAGAAACAAAAGATCGCCTAGTTATTAAATTAAAACCAAAAACTACCATTGTAGAAACTAAAACATAAGTAATTCTTATACTCTAGGGACGTGAAAACTATCGATAATAATAATTATATAACCAATTCAATTAAAAAAAAATCGATTTTCTCTCGATAGGCAAAGAAAACAAAATTATCATATTGTTTTATCGAGCTTAAACTCAAACGAAATACTATTAAAAGTACATCCCTAGACTTAATATAGCGCTTAAAAAGCAATAAGCTGATCCGACATCCCCTTATTTATTAAAAAAATGTTACACAATGGTAAGCTATTCAGTGTTTTGTCCTAGTCTGTCAGAAGATTTTTTAACTGACTTCCAAAAAAGAGGAGGTTGTACATTCGGCTGTAAGTATACATGTTTTTTTTAACGATTCGCAGCCGTTTGTGGTCTGATTTTCAAAATTCTTTTTTCTATATGTCAGACAAAGACAAAGTATAGCGTGTATGTTGTGTAATTTTTTTTTATAAATAAGGAGCTAGTGTATAAAGCTTGTACAATTTACAGAATCTATGATTTTACAATATCAGGCTTAAATAAAAAGAATATTAATTCAGAGGATGATTGTAATTAAACCTAAAAAGGCGAAGAGGTTATGATATATCTTTCCCTTTTACTGTCATAGGTCTCAGACATGTCTTTCTCCTTCACTCTAATAAGTTATTAATTTTTTTGGCTGGGTACAGCTGTAACCTGAGATCTCTACCATAGATAACATAAATTGTAGTATGTGGATACAAGAGTTTAATATAAGGTTTACATGTTAAGGTTGTTTTATTTCCACTAAAGACCGAATTCTTAAACACCACTTAAGTTAAATGGTTCTCAATTCACGATAACAAGAATATTTTGGCGCGTGACTAAAACATGAACTAAAACTGCGCTTTACAAAATGTTACTTTAATTAAAAAGAGTTACTTCTTTTTATATGGCGGCCTTAGTGAGTTGCCAATGTCAAAGTGCTTTGTGTAGACTTTGCTCTTTTAATATTTAATGTAACTTGTAGGTCTAGTGAAAATCGCACAGCATTGCATGTCATCAAAATAATATTGTCGCTAGTGTCACTTTATCTTCCACGTGCCAAAACAGCCTGCAGGTTTGTAATATGCAACGCCCAGGGCGCCTGACAAAAAGGGGCGCCAAATTTTTTCAGCACTACCAGCACCCTGGGCGCCGAATAAATCTCGCCCGGCGCTGGTAGCGCTAAAACCGGCCCTGAACATATTAAGTAACGTTTAAAAATTTGACTGTCAAGTTTATTAAGTTAATAATATTATATGAAGTTACAGTTTATACAGTATAAAAGGACGAGATTTTGTTGTTAGAACATACCATATTATATCCAAACTATATAAAACCACCCACAACATTTTTTTCTTGGATTAAAATCTATTCTTATATATAGTAGAACAAAACACAATAAATTATATATTATAAATACGAAAATGAGATAAATAGAAACACAATATTGTAATAAATATTTTCAACTGTACAAAACTATAAGTAGAGCTGTGTAGGACACACACAAATTTAAGATTGTCATTTGGCAGAGGTTACACGATCAATTTTTCATCAATCTGATCCATCAATCCGATCCAGATTGACAAAAATAGATCGTCTAACCCACGGATTGATGGATTGAACATTTTTTTTACATGGAATTTTCATAACCATCAATATTCCGTCAATCAGATTGATATCAGATTGATGGATCAGATTGATGAAAAATTGATCGTGTAACCTCTGCCAAAGGGGAAACAGAATGCTAATGTGCTCTTTGTTGGGAGAAGAGCGGGCGCATGGTTACCCGCTATTGGTCATTTCAGATCAGATTAACCGTTATTGGTGGAACGCGATCCGATGGTGACTTGGTATTGGTTCTTTGAACTTCTTTGCAAACTAAAGTGTTTCTAATGCCGCGGCCGCACATGCGTCTATCGTCACGAAGCTTCGTGCTATGAGACAATTTTTGGACATACGATACTATTGGACAAATTTTTTTATTGTCTAATGGTATCGTCTCTTATATAATTATAGGTAGTACAAAGCTTCGTGACGATAAACGCAGGTGCGGCCCGGGCATAAGGAAACTGAAGTTTTCCCAAGCCATCATAGCTTGTGCTAGGCCTACGACAGCTTTTCTTGACATTTTTATTTTAAGTATAACTCAGACGATTTGCTGATCTTATTATCATAAAATTGAAATACCAAAATTGATTTATAAAGTTGAGTACAATGAAACCGTACACTAGGAGAAATAAAATGTTATACATATTGCAATCATATATCATCAACGCTGTCAAGCATTTGTGTATCGACTCACAAAAAATTACGTATTGAATTATGAATGCAGTCACGTTCTTTAGATCATTTAGAAAAAGTAACTCAACACCATTTTTGTGGGTTGATACACAAACGCTTAAAAGCGACCATAATATTATAATGTATACTAATAATAATTATACAATTTTGGGTGTATTACAAGGAGCAGCCTCTTTTCTGAGCCTACCTTTGTCATAATTAATACGAAAGTGATACATAATAAATATTATAGCTATCGTTGTAAAAATTTGGCATCTTACTAAGTATGTATGGTGTTCTTAGTATATTTATTATTGCAAACATTTAAAGCTTTGTTATATATTATATAAACCACGTTTCTGCATGTATATCTATTTTTATAAAACGGGCAATCGTCTACATATCCCCAATATTATAACTCACATATCCCCAATATTATAACTCATGGCAAATATTATTTATATAATATTATATTATAATATATTTATATTTCGAACCGCATATGCTCATTTATAAATAATCTTTCCTTTCATATATGACGAAGATCATATATGAAAGGAAAGATTATTTATAAATGAGCATATGCGGTTCGAAATAAAGCCCCTCCATATGATCTCAGGAGTATCATTAAATATAGGGATATACTAAATCAACCCATAAATTCAAATCATATTTTAATTATGACATCATCATGTATATAGGGTTGAGTTTTGTAAGAACTTACATATTTTATAATCAGAAGTGACGAGTCCGATTTTGATAAAACTTAAAATGCACTATGCATTTACTAATAGTTAAATTGTGTCACAAACTGGCTAACTAGTAACTGCATTATGTTCGATAATACGGCAAGGTAAAGTTATTTTCACAATGCAATTTAATCGAAAACCGTAATTTTTATGTCAAAAATGACGATTGACGAGGAACATTAACCCCGCGTTCCATTTGATGTTAAAAACGCTCAAATTGCCTCTAATTTTTAGCGTTTTGATCGTTTTTAACATCAAATGGAATGCGGGGAAAGAAAGCAGTTTAAGGCCGCGATTCCACTGACGCGGAGCGGAGCGGAGAGGAGCGGAGAGGAGCTTAGCGGTGCCGAATTGACCAATCACCATGCTCGAAATATTCGCTCCACTTCGCTCCGCTTCGCTGTCATTCCGCTGGAATAGCACGATTGGTCAATTCGGGCACCGCTAAGCTCCTCTCCGCTCGGCGTCAGTGGAAACGCGGCTTTAATGTACACCGTCTTACAATTTAAAAGAGTTATAAACTACAACCGAAACAATATATACATGTTCTACATTAAAACTACATTCAATCAAGAAAATATAGTTCCCATCACTACATTCGGTAGAAATAGAATATATTTTGAAGATTAGTGTGCATAGTATCTAGTATTAATAGGGCAGCATTATGTTACTTGTAGCGTTAAGTTTTTCAGTAAAAACGTACATCAGTATAGAAACAGATTAGAAAATACTAAAAACTATTTAGAATTATTATTGCATCAAAGTTAAGAAATGTTGGTTACCTCCTATCGATTTGAGATAATGCATCGCACGCGCCATGTTAGGGCCGGGACACAAAAACACGATACGACGTCGTGTCGTACCACGGTCCACGACGCGGCATCGTTTCACGAAGTACGACACGACGTCGTATCGTGTTCTTGTGTCCCGGCGTCACAATTTTAAATTTCCAACTTGGCTGTTCAACCGAATACAACTTGACTAAAAGCCCAGGTAGAGTTTCATCCATTGACTCTTCCACTGGTACAACTATATTCCTTTTACGCTTCCACATGTTCGCAATAGAACGACAGCGATACTATTTCAAAAAGTGGTATTTCTAAACGATTTCTATAGTGACATAGATATGAATGTCTTTAAGAGACGAAAATGGAGTTAATATTAAGGCTATAAAACTTCATTGTCAATCCTTAAAAGTATTTTGTGTTAGGAACAAACATTTTAAAGTCATTTCAAAGTAAAACTTCTGTACCTCAATCACTAAGTAATCATAAGACCTTTGCAAACAGACCTAGACAAAGCCTAGATTGTAGTCTAGGACTTTCCATGGTACCTTAAGACCTTTAGTGGCTTGGACAAGCCCTAACATGCAATTCCTTTCCAAAAGCGATCCAAACTCTATTTTCTCCAATATTTTTCCCTCTGTAAAAAAAATATAATTGATGTAAGTAATTCACATACATAATTTTATCAAGAAAAAAAAAATACGAACTGCAAACCTTCAAGAAGAGAGCGTATTCCCTCTTGAAATGCCGGCAACGCCCCTGCAGCTCTAATGTTGCGAGTGTCCATGGGCGACGGTAGTTGCTTTCCAACAGGTGAACCGTTCGCTCGTTTGAGCCCTTATTTTATATAAAAAAAGACATGAACTAGAGCTCGAACTGTGATTAGTGTAGATACCTGTGCCAGCGTGGTGTCACTAGACGGCGACCTCTCCTTCCTCCTTCTCCCGCTGGCGGACGGCGACGGCGGTCTCCACCAGCAGGTACAGGCACTTGAACTGATCCTTCTCCCCATCACCACCCTGCAATGATAAATCAAAAATATACTGTTTGTTTAAGTCTTTACTATTAAGCCGTTGACGCGATTTAGGTGTGGGAGGTACTTTGGGATCTGGAAAGTGTACAGTATACCCCGCGTTCCATTTGATGTTAAAAACGATCAAAACGCTCAAAATAGGAGGCACTTTGATCGTTTTTAACATCAAATGGAACGCAGGGATAGTGTTATGAATGTAGTATGTACTAGTTGACCCGGCAAACGTTGTTTTGCCATTTAAAGTATTTCTACTTCATCAGTTGATACAAAATCTTACCCCCTCTTTTGTCCCCTAAGAGGGGTGGGGGGAAAAATTGTGTACACCTGATGTTAAGTTGGAAAATACAGTTAATAATATTAAGAAAAAATTTGAAACAAAATCTGACCCCCTTTTTGGTCCCCTTAAAGGGGAGTTTATACACCAGATGTTGAGTTGGAAGAAGACAAATATAACTGCGAAAACCGTAAGCAAATCGGATCAGTAGTTTTCGTGTTAAAGAAAAAAGTTTGATACAAAATCTGACCCCTCTTTTGTCCCCTTAGAGGGGTGGGGGGAAATTTTTTTATACACCAGATGTTAAGTTGGAAGAAGACAAATATATATCTGCGAAAACCGCTTTCAAATCGGATCAGTAGTTTTCGTGTGATAGTGGAACAAACATACAGACAGACAGACAAAAAACTAACCACACTTTTGGCTTCTATAGCGATCTAGTGACACCCCCCGCTTATTATTTTTTGAATATCTTTAATGTACAGAATTCATATTTCTACAGTTTTATTATATGTATAGATAGAGCCTAACAAAACAAAGTTATAGTTTTTTTTATACAATAGTACACGATTTAGCAACGTGTGCGACACGTAAGCGTGGTAAGCCCACTTTCTTACATCCTGTAGGAAGGAGACTCAGCTCGTACGTACCTTCTGTCGGCGCAGCGGGTGCGGCAGCTGCGGCAGGTGCGAGAGCTGCGGGTGCCACCCCCCCGCCCCGTCGCCGCCCTCCTCCTCCGACGTGCGCACCGTCACCACCGCCGCCGTCCTGAGAAACAGCCAACATGACATATCCACCACCAGCATCAGAGCCCCTAGCCAACAAGTTTTCTTTATCGCTTCTTTATGGAATCGCCGCGCAAAATGTACGTAACATGAGTTAAATGTCGACTTTATCGAACGCTTATGTCAATTTCCGTGGCTTAAATTGGCTATGGGCTCAGGTCTGAAACAGGCCTTTTTGCGCAAATTGTAGGGAGTGAAGCTACAATTACAACATTATTGTGCAATTGTTATAGCGGTACTAATTTTATATTTTGTTATTTAACTTATTGTGACTATTTGTGACTATACATAATATATTACATACTTTCATCTGCTATACCTCTTCACGCGTAAACTGCTGATTCGATTTTGAAGCAATTTGGCATGGAGCTAAGTCAGACAGGACATAGTCTCAACCTCGCGAATTTCGGGCCTCTATTCATATGGACCCAGCCCTAACAAACACAGAGCCAGCCCTAAGGCCTCAGCCTTGAATTTTGCGGGCAGCGGGGCGGGAGCGGTAGCGGCGGCGCGGGTAGGAGTCTAGTACGCCGCGCGCCGCTCGCCGCACCGCTGCCTTCGACTTTCGAGGCTAGTACCATATAAGGGCCAGCCCAGACAGAATGGAGCACAGCGGAGAGGATTTTATTAACTTTAACATTATGACACTAAAGTGCGATAAGAGATTCCCGCGTATCCTCGAGGACACGTGAGATTTTCTTGTAAGGTTCAAGCATTTATGCACTTTAGTGTAATAATTTAGTTTACTTTCAAGTGCGTTCTTGAAATCCTCTCCGCTGCGCTCCTTTCTGTCTGAGCTGACCATAAAGTTAATATACCTAGCGGAATGGAGCAACAATCTCGAGCTGTCATATGTAACCGAAACTGGTTTTCATCTGTGTGAAAAATATGTGTACGTATACACTTACACAAGCATGATTGAACATGAATTCTATGAGATTAAATTGTCAACGTGCGGCACGTGCCGACTGGACGTCAAAAAAAGAGTGCTGCTGTCATGTATCCCATGTCTCTTTTTACCACGCAGTGTTACTGATAGTGACATCTCTCTTGCTCAGGCCTTTGTTTCTCTATTCCGCTAGGTATATTAACTTTATGGCGCTGACCCGAAATCTACGCGCCGCTCCCACGCCGCCGCCGCCACCCCGCTGCCCGCTGATTTCGAGGCAGAGGCCTTATAACCAAAGCATACCCTCTAGCAGGACTGATATCTTCGGGCCCATATCTGATAACGGATTGCCACACAGAGGGGTCATACTTGACATCCTCTTCGCTAAGCGCGCTCGACGAGTAGTCCTCGTCGCCGTCGGGGAGGTCCGCGTCGCTGCGGTAGACCAACAGCCCCTCGCCGTACTCCGCCTCCTGCCCACCGCCTTCAGGATCCTGGAGATGAGAGTGTTGTGTCATCAGACATTTTTAAAGGATATCAGAGGCATTGCTATTGCTCTTTACTGTCTATACACTAATATAATAATAATATATTAATAACTCCCACACCGGTTTCAGTGACGGTGGCCGGTTTCATTGAAACGAGGCCAGTTACGCAGGAGTAATTTTATAGTGCCCCAGTGTGTGCGCAGTACACAAGAGCACCCTCTATTCCTTTACCCTCATAACCCAGTGGGACGGAAGACCGACACGACTGGCGAGAGATCAGGCGCAGAACGGACTTTTTACATGCCCATCCGACGCATGGATAATCTTACTTGTCAGACAATCAGGTGATCAACCTGCATTGTCCTAACCAAACTTGGAAATAGCATGTTTCCAACGCGGGAATCGAACCCACAACTTTTGAGTCAAGACTCAAGAGCCATGCTCTGAACCACCGGACCACAGAGGCGTCTACTCTGCTGGTGGTTTAGTCCAGAGTTTTACAGTGTGCGGCAGAAAGTTACGTGAAAAACGCACGGTGGAAGACTGCCACTGATCAAGGCTTATGTAACTAAGCCTCGATCTAGAAGATCATCATCATCATCAGGTGTTGTCGGTGCAGCACACTCACCTCGGGGTCGGCGCCCTCCCAGGCGGCGAGCACGACGCCGCTGCCGGACGCGTCACCCGCCAGCTGCTTGCGGCCGCGCCGCGAGATGGTGTAGTGGAGCGGGTCGTGGCCCTCGCGCCGGATCATCTCGGGCAGGATGCGCCGCCGAGCGTTGATGAACCAGTTGCATACCTGAACACATACAATATCATTAATTTACAAAAGAAATAGATACAGCTATGACACTAAATTCAATGTTAAAATAGCAAGACTTTTTCTTATTAATTAATGAATGGCAAATAAAGAACGTGACGATTTAATACAATTCAAGATTAACATAAGGTCTAAGTGCCTTCCGCGCCGCCGCCGCTCCCGCCCCGCTGACTGAAGACTGAAGCCTAATTGACGCAAGTGGTCCTAAATCCTAATAAACAAGTCTCTTAAGAAGATATGGAAGCAAGTATGTTGGTGATCTCTCAAAATACAAGAGCTTGTTTTCTTATGTTTTTCCTCGATTCCACCGCCGCGCACCGTAACACATTTATAATTGGGTAACATACTGTACTAAGTATTTACCTGCAACACAGTAAGATTCGCCTCCTGACTGAGTGTGAGTTTCTCCGCGTCACTGGGGTAGGCGTTGTAGCGGTGCTCGTACAGCCATCGCTTGAGGATCTTCACAGAGTGCTTGGGCAGGTTGCCGCGTCGCTTGCGGATTATTATGTTCTGCAAAGTAAAGATCATTTTATTTACTTTTAGGTATTACAATCTTTATTCTTTGTCGCCATTGCGTGCTGTATTTCACCTGTCATTGGAAGTCATCTAATCTATAAGTTACCATTGTTTGTCTTTTTAACCCCCGACCAAAAAGAGGGGTGTTATAAGTTTGATAATATACAAGATGATATTCTGTTGGTGAATCGTAATAATAAATAAATAAATTACAATTAAAATATAGCAATCATTAGGTATAATGAAGAATAATATAATAATAATAAAGTCAGGCTGGCCAACAGAGTAGAAGCGAAATAAATGGCAGACCTTCGCCCACCAACGAGGTAATGCAGGCTAATCTTCTTCTTAAATAAAAATGGATTTTCAAATGTGTTAGTCGCGCTAAAGCTCGAAAACGGCTGAGCAGATTGGGCTGATTTTAGTCTTAATATATTTGTAGAAGTCCAGGGAAGGTTTTAAAGTGACAAGAAATTCACCGGGATAGCTAGTTAAAAATAGTGGCGGCACAAAGGCAAGACAAAAGACTTTACACAGCCATTTCCCAAATAAAAGGGTAGTGGAAGATTTATTAAAAAATTTAGGCACATCGTTGTTATACATACCGGTGGGGCAGCTATCAGGCCGTGCGACAGGTTGTGTCGCGAGCGGTCCGCCTCGCCGTCCGTTCCCGACTCGTTCTCGTCCGTCGACGACGTCGACATCAGACGGTCGCGACCTGCAACAATACGTATTCTTATTTGTTTATTGAAACGAAGTTTTGGAACGAAGTTCCTTATCGCGCTTTACGTTGCAAAAGGAGGCTAGACGGAACGACACTTGACCTCGACACTTTTTTTAGTACCTACGAAGTAGGAGCAGATGGCGTTGATAAATATATTGAGTGGTACTTAGTATTTCTGTGCGTCAACTAGATAGCGTTTTTGAGAATAAACAGCGACATGTACCGGACGTTTTTTTATTACAATTCCACTAAAGTGTCGTTGTCAGTATTCCTGGGCGTCAATAGATGGCTTTTTTATAACTTCGTTCCATCCGGGTGTCCCTTGAAGTTACACCAGCTATTATTTCAGGTTTAAAATTAAATACAAATACAATAGTGTTATTATACTTTAAAACTATAAAATTTTTAATCCCCGACCAAAAAGAGGGGTGTTATAAGTTTAAAAAACTTTAAAAAGTAATGAAATAACATTTTCTGACTTTAAGTTTAAATCATTCCTAAGAGTAAAGTAATATTTTAGTCCATAATTGTTGTCCAGGTGTGTCGGGGGACCGCTAATGTAGATGTTTGATTGATTTCACATAACAATATAGTTTAAGGGTCAGTTCACAGCGAACCGAATCGAGGGAATCAGCGACTATTATGGCGATACAAAATGCAAAAGTCGCTGTTGTGGTAGTTTACTTGGCGGTCCCCCGACACACCGTGATAACAATTATTATGGACTAAAATATTACTTTACTCTTAGGAATGATTTAAACTTAAAGTCAGGAAATGTTATTTCATTACTTTTTAAAGTTTTTTGGCGGGGGTTTTTTTAAATTTCTTAATTTAATTTTTGTATATTATGTGGAATATAAAATCGTTCTTTTAGCGACGTTTTTAAGATTGCCTACGTATTAACTAGTTACGGGTTTTGAGGGAGGAGAAACATTCTAGCGTTGTTTTATCCCTGGGAAACCATGTATTTTTAAGTTATTCTATTTCTATTTTGAACATAGAGCGACACTCAAGTCTCCCAGTTTTTCAGTTTTAAAATACATATTATATACATTTAACGCAAGTAAGTAGTACCTATCTACGTCTATTAGCTATGTGGTAATCTGGCAATGAATCACTCTTCTTTCGGTCAACAAGATTTACGCTGACATAACTTCTGCCCCTCTTACTAAGAGTGCAATAAGTAGGTTTTGACTACTTTCGAGATATTGGCGGTTAAAGATTTAATTTTTGTTTTGTGTGTATCTTCGTAACTATGAAAGCTATCGATTTGAAACTTTTACTAAACGACAGATAAAATAATGTTTAATTTTATGTAGTGTATTATATTTGTGCATAAGCTTATATATACATTAAAAAAAGCAATAATGTATTTATCATTAGGACTTATGTATTGTTTTGATATAGCATTCCTAATCATAACTGCAATAACTACCCTACTTATTGCAGTTTTTCTTAGTAAACCGACATATTGCTCTTTTGTGTGGCATAAACTATACGATGCCCTATAGTTTCTTCCAACCATATGTGCAATAACTATCCTAGTTATTGCGGTTTTTCTTAGTAAAATATTTTAATTAGTTGTAAGACGGAGATGGTACATTACAAGAACATAATAAGTTTATATGAAAATATATTAAAACAAAGTTATTTTGTTTAAAAATATTTATTTATAAAGTTCAATTATAATATGAAATTGTAAAAATCTAAAGAAATGTTTATCTGTATTATATAATATATTAAACAAATGTTAGGTACTACTTTCAACAATTAATAAAATCAAGACATAGGAACTATTCAGTTTCACCTAATAATAGAAAAAACATTTAAAAATAAAAAACTTCTCTTCTATATCTTCTCTTTTACAAAATGTTTATCTCTTTCCTTATATAAAGTATATAATATCTATTAAAAAGGTACATTAAGAGACCAATCTTTAATTTTTTTAATATCGTTTTCGGCATCTGCACTGCCCCGGGGTAGGGTGGGCTGACAGGATACGGCAATAAGCGAAGTTTAAAATAAGAACATAAACTATATATTATATTGTATTGTACTAAGTCCACGTGATTCGTGGATCATCATAGTGCAATACGTATTTATGTTCTTAATTCCAATTTCGGCTGTTTCCTGTCGACCCACCCTGCCCCGGGGCAGTGCAGATGCCGAAAACGATATAAGTACTTACGTACTTACTTAACCAAATACAAATTTGTTGCGTAAGAAATATTTAATAATAAGTTATTTACTTATATTGCAGAACATATTAAAACCTAAAAAAAACCTCCTTAAAATAAAATCAATAAAATGTTTTTTTTCTTCCTAATAATTTCAACAGTTACATAATCAAAATATCACAACTTAGAATCTTTGTATTTACATAATTTAATAGTAATAACAAACTAAACAATATTTTAGAATACCTTTCCATTGAATAAAATCAAAAACATTAACACTTAATCTAATATTATGGCACATTATGAGATCATTCTTTAAATCAGTCTTATTTCAATTAGAGTAACGTAGATAGCAACTTAAAAAGCAGTTTATAATTTTAATTATTAATCTATGTTTGACACTTGCGAAGATTCTGGTAAGTTTAACCAAAAATTCCTTCTCGTCTCTGGCATCAGAGGCAACAATTCTGATATTATTCTTTCTTTTCGATCTTTTGTTATACCTCTGAATACAGTTTTATTTTTAATATCTGGAAATTTTTTATTTTTTATAATTTTCATTTGTAAGAAATCTAATTCTTTTATTAAAGGTTAAGTAAGTACGTAAATACTTATATCGTTTTCGGCATCTGCACTGCCCCGGGGCAGGGTGGGTCGACAGGATACGGAAACAGCCGAAATTGGAATTAAGAACATAAACTACGTATTGCACTATGATGATCCACGAATCACGTGGACTTAGTACAATACAATATATAGTTTATGTTCTTATTTTAAACTTCGCTTATTGCCGTATCCTGTCAGCCCACCCTGCCCCGGGGCAGTGCAGATGCCGAAAACGATATTAAAAAAATTAAAGATTGGTCTCTTAATGTACCTTTTTAATAGATATTATATACTTTATATAAGGAAAGAGATAAACATTTTGTAAAAGAGAAGATATAGAAGAGAAGTTTTTTATTTTTAAATGTTTTTTCTATTATTAGGTGAAACTGAATAGTTCCTATGTCTTGATTTTATTAATTGTTGAAAGTAGTACCTAACATTTGTTTAATATATTATAATATAATACAGATAAACATTTGTTTCGATTTTTACAATTTCATATTATAATTGAACTTTATAAATAAATATTTTTATACCAAATAACTTTGTTTTAATATATTTTCATATAAACTTATTATGTTCTTGTAATGTACCATCTCCGTCTTACAACTAATTAAAATATTTTAGTAAGAAAAACCGCAATAACTAGGATAGTTATTGCACTTATGGTTGGAAGAAACTATAGGGCATCGTATAGTTTGTGTCACACAAAAGAGCAATATGTCGGTTTACTAAGAAAAACTGCAATAAGTAGGGTAGTTATTTAAAATATAGCACTTAAAATTTATAAAACGTACTAGTCATGAGTGCAATAACTGGACTTCTTGCGGTTATTTTATGTAATATTACAAAATATCAAAGCTATCTAAGTCATAACTCAGGATATTTCGGTTATGATTAGCTACTTGCAAATCGTAGTATTAGATATTGCAGTTATAATAAACAACAGAACTGAAACTACTGAAGATACAAAAAAGTCGTCTAAGGCGAAAATATAGAGCTCATTTTCCTGATTACGGATATGTACTTAAGTCAATTTGCCCAAAAACTCGACTTATTGCACTCTTAGTAAGGGGGGCAGACTTGTTTACACTGACATGCGGCGACATCGCGCTATGTTACGTATTTACGGAGTCATTTTATGTACATGAGTAGGGGTAAAATATTTGTAGGATTAAAGGTGCGCGTCCACCGGATCGGAATAGGAGCGTACCGATTTGTTACTTTCTATGGTACTGCGTGCACTGGAACGTCATTTCTGCGCCTGACAAATTTGACGGCGCTCCGTCCGCACCGTACGGAGCGATTCCGACACGGTGGACGCGCAGCTTTAAGGGGTAAGGGCGCGTTCAATAGTGCGCGTTTTCTACGCGCGCGAGTTTAGATATCGTGATTTCCATAATGCTACAGCAGAAACGGTGTCGTAAAGGGAACAAATTGAATTTTTGTTTTGTCTTCTAGAAGTTTTTTGTTTTGCTTTCATATATAAATATAAATAAATATATAAATAATATATAAATATTATGAATTATGTAACGCTACGGTCTACCGAAGAGGTCCACCTGTGCAGACTGCAGGTAGACCGCAATGTGTGTGGGAAATGGGAATAGACCTGTGCAGTTTTTTGAGCCTGCGCAGGCTACTTATTCCCACACACTTTCCGGTCTACCTGCGCAGGCATACCTGTACATGTGGACCTCTCCGGTAGACCGTAGCGTGTACGGCAGCCATAACAATAATTATATGAAAAAGATCCTTATAAAAATATACTCTTCAGAATATAATATAATAAATTCAGAATTGATTCTGCAAAGACGCGAAACTAAACAAATAGTCACCCTGTAGAATGTAAACTGTAGGTCTGTTAACCTAGATAACTGTCGGCTGTCGCACATCTCGCCTAGACGTCTAAATAGATCCAGACAGGCTGAGGTGTCAGTGCCAGATGTATTCTACATTACTCAGCCAGTCCGCTAGTTTTGAATCCTATGTATGCCGCGTTCGAGCTAACAGAAATTAAGTATATTTTATAATATTATACTCAATATTAATTTAAATTGAACATAGGATATCTATACATATTATAATAAAACTGTAGAAATGTGAATTCTGTACATTAAAGATATTCAAAAAATAATAAGCGGGGGGTGTCACTAGATCGCTATAGAAGCCAAAAATGTGGTTAGTTTTTTGTCTGTCTGTCTGTATGTTTGTTCCACTATCACACGAAAACTACTGATCCGATTTGAAAGCGGTTTTCGCAGATATATTTGTCTTCTTCCAACTTAACATCTGGTGTATAAAAAAAATTCCCCCCACCCCTCTAAGGGGACAAAAGAGGGGTCAGATTTTGTATCAAACTTTTTTCTTTAACACGAAAACTACTGATCCGATTTGCATACGGTTTTCGCAGATGTATTTGTCTTCTTCCAACTCAACATCTGGTGTATAAACTCCCCCCCCCCAACCCCTCTAAGGGGACCAAAAAGGGGGTCAGATTTTGTACCTCTTTAATGGACTTACTTCATATTATTAACTGTATTTTCCATGTACACAATTTTTCTCTCTACCCCTCTTAGGGGACAAAAGAGGGGGTGAGATTTTGTATCAACTGATGAAGTAGAAAATATACTTTAAATGGCAAAACAACGTTTGCCGGGTCAACTAGTAGGATATAATTACGCAGAAGATAACTAGGTACCTCATTCAAATGCCAAGTTAAATTACTGCAAACCGTAAAATTGCTGGCACATCAAAACACGCGCGGTGTTGGTCTGTGTGGATGTTATTTAAAATGTACACAGCGAAACATGTTGATGGACTTTAAGTTTTTTCTTTGTATTACAGCTGTATGTGGATGTTTTAATGGAATGTTGTCAAAGATGTATCAGCTGTTGGTAAGTTTTTTTTTAAGGAAAAAGGGGGCCAACGAGCAAACGGGTCACCTGATGGAAAGCAACTTCAGTCGCCCATGGACACTCGCAGCATCAGAAGAGCTGCAGGTGCGTTACCGGCCTTTTACGAGGGAATAGGGGAGGGTAGGGAAGGGAATAGAGGAAGGTAGGGAAGGGAATAGGGGAGGGTAGGGAATGAAATAAGGGAGGGTAGGGAAGGAAATAGGCTAGGGGATTGGGCCTCCGGTAAACTCACTCACTCGGCGAAACACGCCGGTTTTCTGTGAGCCCGTGGTATTTCTCCGGTCGAGCCGGAGCATGGCTCTCCCAAGTGATCGCTACCCTATCAGAGGGTCACAGAGGGTTACTAAGTTTACTGGTATCAAGTACTATTATATATTCTGTGCTGGTATGTTGAATTTCGTATAATATGTAAATATGTAGATGCATTAGTGTGCTGTGTGAGTGGGAGTTTGTCAATGTAGGCGGTAGGCAGCACTTTCATGCAATGGTTCATTTTGGTCTATCACAAATGGTGTCTGATGAAGGTTTATTAATGCACGTTTGCTTTCAATGAAAACAGTTCAGTCGCAATTAATCATTTAAGTAGTAGATAAAGAGGTTTAAGTTTTGAGAGATTTAAGTAGTAGATAATAAAGAGGAACATTAGATGTTGACCGTAATTTGAAATTTCATAAGTGAAGTAGTCTCGCGAGAAGCTTACGCGCTATTCGCTAATAATCATGAAAGAAAGCTAAGTAAAGGCGGAAAATATTAGAAATACGGAAAATATCTATAGGTAGTCCCAAGTCTTAAGTCTACAGCCGGTTTACATAATATTAAAATTTAAAACAGTTTCAAACTGATGACTGATCATGACAAGAAGGTTCTAATCCAATGATGATGACGATACAGGAAAAGCTGATGATGACAGTAAGGTACTTTTGCAGTGATGATGATGACATAGGAAGTACTCTCGCAGCTGTTAGCCGGGAGCTGTCCTTGACGTAACGTCAAAGGGTCGTCGCCCTATCGATCCGCGCGCTTCTCTCGCGCTGCCGACGCATTCCCCGATCCTAGGTAAAGGTTTGTTTGCATCGCGAGAACGTTCAAGGTCGAACGAGCAAACGGGAGTAGATCACCTGATAGTATGTTCTTCATATTATCATTCAATGTTTTTAAGCGGTTAATCAAAAAAGGAGGTTTATATAATACTAGATGTCCCGTGCGGCTTCGCCCGCGTAAATTAGGAATTTTACGAAAACCGTACATTTTTCCGCAAAAAATAGTTATGAAAAAATGAGTTAACATGTCCCTTCACGTGGTCTACTCTATATCTGTGACAAATAATATAAAAAAATGCTCCAGTACTTCGAGAGATAAATCCTTTCTAATAATTTTCCCGGTTTTTCCATATTTTCCTCTGATAATTTTTTTAATTGCTTGACAAACTCGAGTCTCTATCTAAAAGACTATGAAACGTATCATGGGACGATGCACGGTTGATGGTATAATATGGTAGTGATGATGATGATAACTAATGTAATTTGCATAGTAGCATCTGCTTTCCGATCTTAAATCAACGCCGAAACTCTCAAGCGTGTATCTATAAAGCGTCAGGAGTTCTCCCAGTAGCTTCCGAACCATGGGTGGGTGTCGCTGGGTCCAAAATCTTACTTGTTGATAGCATATGCTCGGAATACTTCTCATGAAACCGAAGTCACCACATGTTTCCATATAAATTTTGAGGAGTTCCCTCGATTACCCATGGATTCCTTCATCAGGTCACCATTTTTGTGAATATGATACAAAATTGGGATAATGCCCTATACACCAAAAGAAAAATTTTGAAAATCGGTTCATAAACGGCGGAGTAATCGTTGATCATAAAAAAAACGAACATAACACCTCCTCCAGTTTGAAAGTCGGTTAAAATTATAGCCTATGTGTTATTCTGATGTATAAGCTATATTATTGTAAAGTTTCATTAAAATCCGTTCAGTAGTTTTTGCGTGAAAGAGTAACAAACATCCATACATCCATACATCCAAACTTTCGCCTTTATAATATTAGTAGGATTATGTTTTCTTTTCGTTTGTTTGCAGATAACTTCGTTTTTTTAATCGAATGAATGTCCTGTATCTAACAAAATAAAATCATCAAGATTTTATTTTGTTAGATACAGGACATTCCGAAGGCGGACCCATGATAAGGAAATACTGTTTGAACTCAGTTTTTTTCACAAAAGTGTAAGTATAATAAAAAAAGTAAAATTTGTAAGCGGCATTGTATCACTCACACTGAGCTTTGTTTACATCTAGAATGTAGATCGAGTTTAACTTGAGCATACTCAAGAGAATGTCTATTGTCTATAATAAGCAAACACTATTATTTAAAACACCTGATAATGACTCTGTGACACAGTTTCTAAATATTGTAGTTAAAGTAAAGGTTAAAAAGTATTCTATAATTCTACTCTAATTGCATTTCATTCAAATAACATTTGTAAATGCAGTACCCCTAAAATAAAAAGGCAGGTAAGTAGTAAGTACCATCACAGAATATAATATTGTACCATATAGAAATTATTTTGTATCCTGGAACTATGGAGTGTAGATGGAGGAGAACTATCTTATATGGGGGATATTTGAAAAAGTGTCCAGCTGTACGCAGTAAATAACTGTTGAAAAATCCTCCGAGAGTGGCGCCAGCTGCAGCAAAGGGTATGGAATGAATGTACAAAATATAAATTGAAGTTAGCCGAATAGCCGAGTCACAGAATTACTGGGTTAATACCAATATATTTTGAAAAATATAACCTAAAATAGCTGAAATAAAAGCTGCTAAATGATTTAAAATTTACCTTGTTGCTACTGTAGCGCCACCCTAATTTAACACATTTCAGCAGACACTTTTTACATACAGAGATAGAACTCTCCTCCATCTACACTCCATACCCGGAACGCAAGGACTATGAAACGAAACTAGCATTTTCCAGAACAGACTTCCTCCCTAAACACAAAAATCATCCTATTATGCAGGCATAAAGTTCAAGCATATTTACAAATAATCATTACTATGCGCTAAAAGTTAAAACTGAACCAAACACAGCATTAATTATCATACTAATTACATTAAACTTTGAACCTCTTGTGAAATGTCACACACAAACAGTTATATAATAAATTAATATGCAAATATGTATTTTTAATGTTTGTAAAATAATTACAATTTCTGCTGTATGTATTGTTAACTGTAGTCAGTCAACTTGTTATACATAATATATAATATTTAGGGTAGTAATTCATTTATCTTAGATTGTATAGATATTTTAGACAGTTTTTAGGGTTCTTTATGGTGAACCTACTAATTACTAACCTCTGAGACTTTATTGTGTGTCCTTCTGTCAGAAGGCAAAGATTATAAATTATTCATAAACCATAAAAGCCAATAAAATTGAAAGTTATAGAAACTACTACAGTAAAACAAAATAAAATTGATATAATACGTATTTAAAGAGGTCTTCCATGCAACCATCAATTAAAAAAAAGGCTAAGAGCTTACAGAACTTGTACTTGGCTATTTTTTATTTGCACATGCAAATAGGCATAGATGTTATCAGTCAACCTACTTTTTGACGATAAAACAAAGGTTTCTGCCAGATTTGTCTAGAGATAAGATAACATAAGTTTGCGGCTCAACATAGTTGCTATCCAAACATACAAGCAAGATGTTTCCATAGGCAAACAGACATATTAGCTAATTTTGTTTGAAATCATTAATCAATAAGTAGACCATTGACAACAGTAGTAGAGTGTTTCGGCTACTGTGTGTTGTACTTACTATGTCGTGGTCTATATTGTATAATGTATCAAGAGTTACTTAACATGTGGACAACTCCATCGTGGGTATCGCAGACACAATAGATTTTCAATTAAATAATTATACACTTTCCTTGCACTTATTCCACTTTATTTTAATAGGTTTATTACAAAATTATAATATACACGACCGGTTTCGAAAAATTCATCATCAGGTGTCTGAATGGTGTCAGGAAAGTGTATAATTATTTAATTGAACATGAATTTCCACCAAGAAGTGACAGTACATTCAATATCATATACAATAGATTTTCAATTGTTAAGCGGCAGCCGGCTGCTGCTTGGGGATTGATAGCTTAATAATAATTTCTAAGAAGATTTCGAAGAGTAGTGTGAGACCAGTTTCTAATATTATGCATAACTAGATGATGCCCGCAACTCCGTTGCGCCAAAACTCGTTTATCGCGCGGGGACCGTACATTTTTCGAAACAAAAAGTATCCTATGTCCTTTCCCGGGACTCAAAGTATCTCCATGCCAAATTTCAGCAAAATCGGTTCAGCGGTTTGGGCGTGAAGAGGTGACAGACAGACAGACACACTTTCGCATTTATAATATTAGTATGGAATGGCATGGATTTTAATTTTTATTGGAAGTTGGAACTAGCATCTGTATATCAATATCAACAAAGCGACCGCAGCGCCACCTACAACAGCGCGTGACATCGGCCATCTTGTCCTCCGTGACCGCTGTCAATCTGTCATCACGACAAATCACGTCAAATTCATAAAAACAACAACAATTACCGATAACTTAGGGCGGGAATTTCTTTAAAACGATATTTATATTAGTTGAGAACTATTTTGGTCGAAAATATAAGTTTATTTGGTAGGTATTTTGATTTGGGCGCCTTCGCATCTATTAATAACCTACACGTGCCTTCTCTAATTACAATAGATTATGTGCTAGTTTTTGATAAAAATTTAGAGCATTTTTATGAACAGGAACTTTCTACGAAGGTCCTGAATAATCCAACATGATAATTAATTCCAAATAACTGTAAGTTAGTCGAGTATGCACCAATCTCGATGTGGCGCATTGGCGCCATTTTAGATTCGTCGACGAGGTTCTTGCATGACGTAACAGACCTAGATTTCGTCGCTAATGGCTTTATTTACAGCTTTACTGGACAATGAAAACATTTTTAGCTGTTTTACACGAAAATAACATTGTTGTTATTGTATAATTGTCACCTTGACGTATTAAGTGTCACAATGACATGCATGGCGGAAACGTGGCGTCGGTTTTGACCGGCTTTGCTTACCTCCGGGCGACATGGTTATCTGTCTGCTGGTTACTCTCGTGTTCTGAATGATGTCCTGAGTGATTTCCCTCACGTTGCTGCGTTGTATGAATGCCATGTCTGGCTCAAAGCTTTCTTCTATTACGATACCGGCCGTAGGAATGGGCATAACTTATTCCATTTGCGAATTTTATTCTCTGTCCACCTTTAAACGGTTCACTTTGGTCACAAAACAATCCCAATAGGTAATATAGTCAAAATATGCTTCAAAACTCAAATTACACGAAAACTACAAACAGCAAACCGAACTGGAGCACGACTGACTGATGTTTACGGGGGGAAGGCGGGAAGGAACGCTACAGCGCCGTCGCGTCGCCTTCTCTTTCGCTCTTATGGCGACTTGTATTTTTGTCTCGCTCGCAACAACGCGTTGACGTCAAAATGGAAGTTCACGTCAAAACAAAGCAAAGGCCTGTGGCATTTTTATTTTTGAACGTCAAACATTCGTTGTCAAGTTACGATTTGAATTAGTGCCACCACTGCCATCTAGTTTAAATATTTGTCAAGCTAAAACTAGAACGAACTTAATTTTAGAGAGGGTAACTAAATACATTTTCTTATTTTTCAGACTTTATTATAAGATGGTTAAACTTTTACACATTTTCTACATGATTTTTGAGAGCGTTGAGTTTGTTTTTCAATTAGAAGTTCTCTTGCCTTTTCCTATTCACCAGACTGGGTCTCTAGTCTCTACCGTAGAGAATGGGTCGTGACTCGTGTACCCAATACCGTGAAATTTGAACCTATTTTAACAATAATCCAACATATTAGCCTAATACTATTAAGTACTATAAGATTTTTTAAGTACTATCAATAAACTTGATAAATCATTTAATATACATAGGATCAATAGGATGAAATTGTTAAATTGTGTAAGTACCTACTTACTTACATGTTTAAAACTTAATTAACTGTATTTTATAAAAAGATAAAACCGTCTTCAAAACTGCATGTAATTGAGAATTAAAACTCCGTAAGTATATATCTCCTAAACAAAACAACAAAAAAATAAATACCTCCTTTTTTGAAGTCGGTAATAGCTCTAGTCTAGATAATAAAAAAATCTTGATGACCTGCCGTAGAGACTCTACTCCACTCTACAATTTAACAATAATTTCATTCTATATTCAAATAAGTAATTTTATTTATCAAGTTTATTGATAGTTATTAAAAATTCATAAAGTACTTAATAATAATTATTATTATTATTGTGGTAATAGGTTGTATTATTGTTAAAATCATTATTCAATAGATTTTCATAATCGACTCCTTCCTTTAGGTATGATTAGTAGTTATTTATGATTAAACTATTTTAATATTATATTGAATAATAATTCATGATAGTAATGATCAAATCAAAATGTAGATCCATGAAGAGATCGATGAACTTATTATGGTTAAAGTAAATGTGGAATAAAGTAAAGACGAAAATAATTAATGAATGTTTATTTTATAAAATTTAAATAAATAGTATAAGCGCACGATAATATTAATATAGAGATACATCTAGACGTACATCTGTTTGATAGAGTCGATCAGTCTTTGGTTGATGGTGACGGGCGTGGTATTCGCGAAGTGGAAGTCCATGTTGCTGAAGTGCTGCTCGGGGACCTTGTAGAAGTCCCTGACGTCGGGCAGCTCGCTGCGCAGCCTCTCCACATCCTTGGGGTGCGCCAGCAGGTCCTCCTCGCTGTAGTAGATGGCCACGGGCACCAGGACGTCGGTCATGTTGTATTTTGGCGGCTCAGGCTGGCCGTACACCTTCTTATTCACCTCCGACCCGTAGTCGTACTTCCTCAGCTGTCCAGCGGCTTTGGCCTGGCCGAACTGCTTGATCTGCCGGGTGGAGGCGCCGGCGGGCAGGTGCTTGGCGATGATCGGCATCATCTCCCAGTCCATGCCGGCGGAGTCGACGCCGGACACGACGAACTTTAGATTGGAGCTGACGCGCTCGCTGCCGATCACGTCTTTTGTCATCTCGCCACCGATCCACCGGATGAAGTCCATCTCGGGCGCGAACTCCCCGCGGCCGAGCTTGTGGTCGACGGCCTCGTAGTAGCGGCTGGTAGGGGCCAGCATGCGAAGTAGGGGGCTGCGCACGTGCGTCATGTACACCATGGGGGCGAGCGCGTACATCATCGCCACCTTGTCCTTGTACTCGGGGTACGTGGACGCCATCGCGAGGAACGCGGTCGCGCCGAGGGAGTGGCCGACGTAGAAGAGCTTCTCCTGCTGGGTGTGCTTGAGCGTGTAGTCGATCATGGCGGGCAGGTCGTGGGCGGCGATCTCGTCGACGGCGAACTGCCAGAAGTCGGGCTGGGCGGGGTGCTTGGCGGCGTGGCGGCGGGAGTAGCGGCTGCCGCGGACGTTGCCGAGCCACACGTCGAGGCCGGCGTCCACCATCTGGTAGGCGAGGGACTTGCCGGGGCCCATGAGGAGCCAGTCGTCGGCGCTGCCGAGGAGGCCGTGGACGAGCAGAGTGACGGGGCGCTGGCTGACCTCGCGGACGTCCTTCTTGGGAAGGATCCGGAAGAGGGTGATGAAGTAGCCGTCAGCGGTCTTGACTTCGTGCTTCTCGAAGGCGTACCCGTGCTCCTGGATCATCTCGGTGGCGTTCTTGGTCTCGGCGTCCTTCTTGGCGGCGGCAAAAACCTCCTGGATTTTCATCTTGTCCTCCTCGCTGACGTGGCGCATGATGGCGAGGGCGTCGTCGAAGATGTGCTCCCGGTCCTTGGTTTCCTGGCTGGTGGTCTGGAGGTTGATCAGATCCTCCTTGGACTTGTGCTCGTGGGACTCGGACGATGAGTGCCTGCTGCTGGTTTCATGGCTGACGCTGGCGCTGTCCTTCTTCTCGGTGAGGATCTGCTGGATGTCCCGCTCGTACTGGTGGATCCTGGCTTGCTCGTCCAGCGTGAAGGTGTCAATGTGGGGCCAGTGGGTGCGGAGGACCCTGGCGGAGGAGAGCTGGGCGAGAGCCAGGCAGAGGACCACGACTGCAGCTGCCCTCATGTTATGTGGTTGACTGATTGTGGTGGTATTCACCGAGTAATACTTTATATATACGATGCTGGAATATGGACTTTGATTTTGACTAAGTCATCACTACACGAAAATATCAACACTACGTGAAGCATTCGGATTTACCTGTTTATTTTACTGCAAAGTTTCAGTGTAACATTTTGTATACAATGACAATAATGTAGGCTGTAAGTAGCTCTTAATTTAGGCTAAATTTTTTCCCGAGAAAATGTAGTTTTCTAATGGGATGGAACCAGGGCTCCCGCTACCATATGTGCAATGTGTGCAATGCACACGGGCGCCATCCTCTAGGCCCTAGGGGCGCAAAATCGTCATCTTTAGGGGCGTCAAGACCTAAGGACCCAAAAAAATTGCCTAAAGGGACGCCAAAATCCTTTTTTTTTTTTGCACACAGGCGCCAGTAGCCCTTACGGGGGCCCTGCAATGGATGGGATCATGGGACTATTATTTATTAATTATAATATCTACACTACTATTATAAAGAGGAAAGATTTGTTTGTTTGTTTGTTTGTTTGTTTGAGTCGAATAGGCTCCGAAACTACTGGACCGATTTGAAAAATTCTTTCACCATTGGAATCCTGCATTATTTCTGCTGAACATAGGCTAATTTTTATTTTGGAAAAATATAAGGTTCCGTAAGATATTTGGGATTTTCGGACGCAAGGTGTAAAAAATCAACCAGAAAAGTTACTTATTTTGCGTACGCTGCCTAAACTATAAAAGATAGAGGCATAAAATGTTCTAAGTAATTATAGATCTTTTAAATATCTACAAAAAAGTCCGCGACACACTATACCTATCTATGTTGAGTGAGGCACAATAACCATTTTTTTATAAAAAAATCTTGAATTTTTTTTGGACTATATTTAAACGCGTTTATTTAAATAATGCTATTGACCCTTATCAAAATAAATTATTTCATCACTAAGTACAGTTAATGTAGATAATATTTGGTCTTTGAATGATTAAAATTGGACGTTTGGTTTAAATGTTACGGCGAAATTAAAATATTACGATTTCTGCTGCACGTTGCGAATTGGGCGTCAAGGCGCGACGCGCGGGTGTGCGTGCGGTAGGGGAGAGATTTAATTATCAGTGCCACCGACTCGCCCGGAGAGTCCACGTAAATATTACCTCGATCGTGGGAATCGCAGACACAATAGATTTTCAATAGTTATGCGACAGCCGGGTGCTGCTTTATTGATTTGATATAGACTATAGTGCTTCATTATTATAATCCTAATTTCAAAAAAGCTTTAAAAGTTATGACTAAGAAAGTAATATTTTTAGAACTTTTTAAAATACGTTTTGAATGACTGTTATTTTTGATTGTTATTATTATTAATTAATTTCTTTAACTATAAATCTATACATAATATAATAAAACTGTAGAAATGTGAATTATGTACATTAAAGATATTGAAAAAATAATAAGCAGGGGGTGTTACTACATCGCTATAGAAGCCAAAACTGTGGTTAGTTTTTTGTCTGTCTTTCTGTCTGTATGTTTGTTCCACTATCACACGAAAACTACTGATCCGATTTGAATGCGGTTGTCGCAAATATATTTGTCTTTCTTCCAACTTAACATCTGGTGTATAAAAATTTTCCCCCCCACCCCTCTAAGGGGACGAAAGAGGGGGTTAGATTTTGTATCAAGCTTTTGCTTTAACACGAAAACTACTGATCCGATTTGCATACGGTTTCCGCAGATATATTTGCCTTCTTCCAACTCAACATCTGGTGTATAAACTTTCCCCCCCACCCCTCTAAGGGGACCCAAAGGGGGGTCAGATTTTGTATCAAATTTTTTCTTTAATGGACTTACGTCATATTATTAATTGTATTTTCCAACTTAACATCAGTTTTCACCCCACCCCTCTTAGGGGACAAAAGGGGGGGGGGTTAGATTTTGTATCAATTACTGATGAAGTAGAAATACTTTAAATGGCAAAACAACGTTTGCCGGGACAGCTAGTTATATTATAACGCGGGTAGAGATCAAGGTTGAAAGCTAGTTTTAGCTGATTAATAAGGAGTCATTAACTTATTGTTCCTAAATATTATGGAGGTATTAAAGAATGTTTAATTTCAAGTCTATATTCATCATAAAACACGTAATTTTCAAAGATGTTTCAGAGCTATGTTTAAGTTTACAGAATAATCTATAGGAGTTAAGATAATATACAAACAGACAACAAATTAAATGTTAATCATAATTCGTGTCTGATCAACACGTGTGATCGCGTAAGTGTGTCAGCAATAATTTTGGGTCAAACGCACATCTACTTTTTAGGATTCCGCAGGTAGACATAATATTATTATGACTTTACTTTTTTTATGTCTAGCTAACGCATTTTTACATGTAATATATAAAATTCTCGTATTGTGATTGTGCGCGAACTCCTCTAAAACGGCTCATTCGATTTTAATTAAATTTTGTATGTACATACATATTTTGTTAGGCCTGAAAATAGGTTTTTATCCACTTTTTATATTGATACTAGAAATAATTTATATGGTAAAACAACGCTTGCCAGGTCAACTAGTAATGTATAATAACCTTTTTTGAAGTCGGTTAAAAATATATACATTATACAGCCAAACGTATAACCTCCGTTAGAAGCCGGTTAAAAATACTAAATGTCACCCGCAGGCCGCAACTGATTGTTGCGACAAAATTCGTTTATCCCGCACAAATCGTACATTTTTGCGGGATGAAGGATAACGGGAAAGTATCCGATATCCTTTCCCGGGACTCAAGAGGACGAGGAAGGATGAAAGAGGAGTCCCGGGAAAGAGGAGGAAGTCCCGGGGACCATACCAAATTTTATCAAAATCGATTCAGTAGTTTAAGCGTGAAGAGATAACAGGCATACATTTTCAATGGTCAACTCGGGAAAAGTAGGTATAATCACAGAATATATATTAGTAGTACCAAGTATAATGTGTTCCAGATGTCTAGTTATTATATACTATCAGTAAATTACGAAATAGGCTGGAGTAAAACATACGGAACCATCAATAACAAAAAATATAAACACACGAACGTATAACCTTCTCCTTTTTGGAAGTCGGTTAAAAATTAATACTTAGCATTATTTGATACGCCTGCACCTGCACGTTACACATTTTGCCACATTCATCATCATCAGTTGCTATTAATTCCATCCAGAATAATTCCTGAAGGAATTTGGTGATAAGAATCCTGTTGTCGTGGCAAACCTAGTAGAGATACCTACTATACAGAATCCTTATTAACTTCCATGCTAATATTATAAATGCGAAAGTGTGTCTGTACCTCTTTACGCCCAAACCGCTGAACCGATTTTGCTGAAACTTAGTGTGAAACTTTGAGTCCCGGGAAAGGACAAAGGCTACTTTTTATGCCGGAAAAATGTACGGTTCCCGCGCGATAAACGAGTTTTAGTTGCGGGCATCATTTAGTTCTTACTAAATTCTGTTTTTCTGTCTGTTACCTCTCCAGGGAAATGAAATTTTCAATTTTGTATGTAGTTTAATGAACTTTTGGTATACTCCAAGAGACGAGAAAGGACGTAGGATTTTTTTATAAAATAAGGGGGCAAACGAGCAAATGGGTCATCTGATGAAAAGTAACTACCGTCGCCCATGGACACTCGCAACATGCGTTGCCCTATCTTCTTGAAGGTTTGCAGGTCGTATTGATCCAGAAATACTGATGGTGACAGAAAGTGACGTGAAAAGTGAAAACTCACGGTTAGTGACTGCCTGTAGGTTACTTTTGTTCGACCAAGTTCGAGTTGGACTCGCGCACGATATAATCGCAAAAAAAGGAAAAAAATGTGTTTTTTGTATGGGATGCCCCCCATAATTAAAAATTTTATTATAAATTATTGAAGTATAAATAAAACTGAGTATTTTGTGAACATTTCAGGAGGCTACTTGTTGTCATCATTGATACTGAGCAAAAAATGTTTAAAAAATCACGTTTATTTGTATGGGAGAACCCCCTTATAAATTAAATTTATTTTGTTTTTAGTATTTGTTGTTACAGCGTCTTGAGTTACAGCCTGGAGGTGGAGACATACAGACGGACAGACATCGTAGTCTTAGTAATAGGGTCCTAAAAATTTTTCATGTATCTGAATTCTGATCCATAGAGCTTTTATACTCCCAATTAATTACTGACTACATAATATATATAATTTAACTTAAATTACACTTTGGTAATACTAATATATATTCTGTGACTTTGGCTCTACCCGCGTGAAGTTCCGTAGGTACGTCTAGACAGTACCTACCACCAATATTTTTTGGGCATAAAAAGTAGTCTGAATTTAAAGCCAAATTGTCACAGTAAACAAAGTATATTATATTTCGTAATAAAACTTTGCAGTAAAATTAGGCGGTTCTTGAGATACAGCGGATAGACAGACGGACAGACAACCACGGGCGTATATATAGCTTTGATAAGGGGGGGGGGTCCCTAACGTAAAAAAACAATAAAATAATTAATATTTAAGGGGGCTCCGATATAATGATAACGTGATTTTTTCGGCATTTTTGCTCGATATCAATAATGGCAACAAAGTTCAGGGTTTGCGTCGCCAGTGGGTGCTGCTGTGATCGTGGGAGGTACACTAATTGAAGTGCGTCAGTCCATGACTTATTTAGGTCTTGTGTTGGACAACCGGTGGTCTTTTAAAGAGCACTTTCGATGTTTGTCGGAGAAAGTCTCGAAGACTGCTGGAGGACTTGCGAGGCTGCTTCCTAACTTGGGAGGACCCAGCCTAAAATGTCGAAACCTGCACATCCTGGGGGTCCGGACTCCGGACCCCCCCCCCCTATATACGCCCATGCAGACAACGAAGTCTTAGTAATAGGGTCCCGATTTTACCCTTTGGGTACGGAACCCTAAAAAGTACAACGGAGTTGCGGGTGCCATGCCTAGTATATCTAGGGCTCCTAAATAACGAAGGAAAATTTTGAGATTTTTTGGCTTCTCAGGAGGAGCGGATTTATATTTTTTTATGAATTACCTATGTCGAGTATTATAATAGGCCACTTTAATTTTTCGCCATAGCCCATATTATGCCATCCTAGGACACTTGGAAAAGTCTTCAAGTACAAAAATATCTTTGATATCGACATTAAGGGCATCTATCACTCAAAATGTTTTTGTATGGGCCACCGCGCGATTTTCGGAGCTCGGTAAGCCGCGGCGTACGCGAATTCTCTAGATATCTTGTCACTGGCATCAATAAATAAATGCTACAATTTCCATTTTTGCGAATACGGATAGATAATCATTTTATCTAATTAAAGCTATAAAAAATAGGTCGCTTAGTTCAGTATTCTTAGCACAGCATAGAAAAAAGATTTTAAAAAGAGGTAACTTTGGCTTTGTTTTCTATCGAGTGAAGTTCTTCTGTTTGTGTCAATTAATGCGAAGCCGAATACGTTATATTATGGTTATATCCTCAAGTAAAGGTCGTAATTTTTTTAAAATTTTTAGATGATAATGTAAGGAATGAAACAGGATCAAAAAACTTGTCCACGCGCTATTTCACTGTTACCTGGCCTTAACAATAATTCTAGAATCTAGAGTTGGACTTGTACACTCTACTATATGTACAGATACTGTGTAAGTAAGTACGTACAGTGTGTAGAGATGCTATAAGTATTACAAAAGGCCTGTATTCACTTTGTTTAGTGATAAGTGCAGGTGATTAGTGCAGGTAATTAGTGATTAGGTACTATAGTACTACTACAAGAAAGTAACACACTAACACAAACTTTAACAAGACCATAATTTTATAGGTTTTTTTATTTACGATTTTATGTGCGGTGAAAACATTATCTCAGTTGTGGACTTGTGGTAGGTAGAGCTTGCACAAACAAAATTTATTCATTATAATATTATTGTTTTTGTTATAGTATGGTTGGTACCATATTATAACAAAGAAAATATACAAAATTAATGTAATTTACACTACAAAGTACAACACAGTTTTAAAACTCTATATTCTATATTATTGAGATGTTTTGATTAACTTTGTAACTTGTATATTATGCGATTTCTGAAGTTAAGTAGTTATACTTTATAGTATTCTATATTAATAATAGTAAAGATTTATTCTAAATAAAGGACTAAAATGAGAGACATAAATAATAATAATAATTAAAATAATTTATGTATTTATCTCACAATCTCATATACACAGCTTCATAATAATCGGCATAACATTGGACGGACCTAATTAAACATATTAACCTAACTTAGTCTACTATCAACACGGGCCAAACTCAATCTAATACTGGTAAGTATTCGACATGTGGTCTTTGACGATGGTGTCCACAACCCTCTGGTTGATGACGGGCGTCTTCTCGGAGAACTGGTAGTCCATGTGGCCGAAGTGCTGGTCGGGGATCTTGTAGTAGTCCCTGACGTCGGGCAGCTCGCCGTGTAGCCTCGCCACGTCCTTGGGGTGCGCCAGCCAGTCCTCCTCGCTCCAGTACAGCGCCACCGGCACCTGCACGTCCGTCATGTTGTACCGCGGCGGCTGGCGGCTCCCGTACACTCGCTCATTGATGCGCTCGCCATAGTCGTACTTCCTCAGCTCGTCCGCCGCCACCGCCTGTCCGAACTGCTTGATGTGGCGCGTCGAGCCGCCCGCTGGCAGGTGCCGGGTGATCACCGGCAGTTTCTCGATCGCCAGGCCGGTCGTGTCGACGCCGGCGATGACGAAGTTGACGTTGCCGCAGACGTGCTCGCAGCCGACCGCCTCCTCGCACATCTTGCCGCCTACCGAGCGCACGAACCGCGCGCTGGGCCGGAATTCCCCGTGGCCGAGCTCCCTGATGACCCACTCGTAGTAGCTGCTGGCGGGCGAGATCATGCGGAACAGCGGGCTGCGCGCGTGCCGCATGTACACCATCGGCGCCAGCGCGTGCATCATGGCGACCTTGCGCCCGTACTCGGGGTACGCGGAGGCCATCGCGAAGAAGGCGGTGGTGCTCGCCGAGTGGCCGACGTAGTACAGCTTCGGTTGCTCCGTCTCCCGCAGCACGTGGTCGATCATGGCGGGCAGGTCGTGGGCGGCGATCTCGTCGACGGCGAACTGCCAGAAGTCGGGCTGGGCGGGGTGCTTGGCGGCGTGGCGGCGGGAGTAGCGGCTGCCGCGGACGTTGCCGAGCCACACGTCGAGCCCGGCGTCCACCATCTGGTAGGCGAGGGACTTGCCGGGGCCGAGCAGCAGCCAGTCGTCGGCGCTGCCGAGCAGGCCGTGGACGAGGAGAACGGCGGGCTTGTGTTTCTTAATTTCCTCGCCGGTCTTGCCCCTGATGCGGATGAGGGTGAGGTAGTAGCCGTCGGGGGTGAAAGCGACGTGCTCCTCCACCCTGTAGCCGTTCTTCTTCAGCAGCTGCGTCGCGTTGAGCTCGGCCTCCTCGGTCCAGCCCGAGCCGAACACGTGGTGGATCTTCCGCTTGGTGTCCTCGTCGATGTGTCTCATGGTCTCGAAGGCTTCATCGAAGATGTGCTCGGAGGAGTCGCGGTATATCGCCGGGACTCCCTGCAGGATCAGGTTGTTCCGGAGGGAGTCGACGTCGGCGACGACGGCGGAGTATACATCCCAGCCCCTCTCCTCGGAGGAGCGGGAGGACTCGGGGATGCTCTTGTAGTAGTCGGAGGGCTGGACGATCCAGTCGTTGTAGCGCTGACGGGTCCGGAAGATGTTGGCGGCGGCCTGGCCGGCGGCGAGGCAGAGGAGCACCAGAGCGGCCTTCATGGTGTGAAGTGTGCTGGTTGAAAACTGACCACAGAATTTATACGGAATATAATGCAGACTCGACACTTTACATCGTCTAGGCGAGTGAATAGTAAAGGCGCGTTTATGTTTTACAATATAATTACTTATTCGATATTTGGTAAAGTTTAAATTTTACTGTTTGACCTTTGCTATAAAATGTTTTAATGTAGAGTATAAAAGTAATAGGCTGTTAGAAAGTACATTACTTAACTACATTTATTTTTAACCGACTTCCAAAAAGGAGGAGGTTATAATATTATTATGTTCGTCTGTTTATATTTTTTTTAATTTAAAGGTTTATTAAATTTTACCCATGCCGTTTTGTTTTCCGGCATATTATTATTAATTATTATAGGTATTGTATTTTCAAGATATTTAATTTTATTTACGAAATACATTTTTAATCGGTAATTATAATTTCAAATTGATAAATTACATAATATAAGTATGTATATGTTTCAAAAATAATTTTTAAGCTTATAATATCCTACAGGATGTAACAAAACAAATAAGTGATACTTTCCCTTATTAAGTATATAGTTCACTGTAAAAGTAGCAGTGTTGGAAGAGTTTTTATTTTTGTATGGGCAAATTCATGATGATGAGGAATTTATCATACAGACAGAAAACAAAAGTGACTCTTTCAATGCTGGTACTTTCAGGGTTCATTTCATAGTGTCCATCGTAGCTATAGCTAGGTTTCAATTAAACAAACACTATAATCGGTTCAGGAGCTATTAAAAGAAGTTAATAATGTAAGCCTGCAAGTATATCTTTGCGGGACCCCCACAGATTAGAGTATTATAGAGTAGAGGGACCCCTCAGCCCTCAGGTATACAGCTTTAGCATGTCCCTCGGCCTCCCTGAAAAAGAGGCGTACGAGTTACCAAAATTTTTTATTAAACAAAAGTTTTAGTAAGTATCAAAAGAGTATTATTTCTCTAAACAAAATCCGTCCTCTTGCGTCAACCATCAGGGGGCCTCGCAAAATACTTGATACATCAAAATATTTTGGTCTTGCCCCGCCATTGCCTGAGATCATTAATATCAAAGGGTCTTCGTGGTTGGATACCGCTGTCGATCCTGGCGACACAGGAGGTACAGCGGTGGAAATGTACCGTGGGCCAAAGCCCGTTGAATAATTAAAAAGCTTGGGAGCAAATAGCTTTCATAAAAGCTTTGAACGATTTGAACGATTACGATTACGAAACTTTGAAATAGGTAATGATAATCATGTAATATCTTCTTGAGTCATTTTGGATATCATTTGCTCAGTTATAAGTTTTATTACGTTAAATATTTTCTGAAATTCGTAACTTAACTTTTGGAGTTGTTTCACAAAATATAGAACGCAAGATAGCAAGTTACACGGTAAACAAGAAAATGCGGAGTCGAGTACTAGTAGTAGGAGCGCCATGATTTTAGCGTTTTAGGAGACTATAGTTTCTAGTATTTACGCAAATACTTCTAGAATTGTTATTACTTATATATTTGGATTTATGTTTAGCTATTCCAGTCTGTAAATAAAAAAATGGCTATTAATTAAGGCAAATAGGTACCTACTTCTAAAATTGTTTTAACTTATACTAGCTGTTGCCCGCGACTTCGTCCGCGTTAGTATAGTAGATCACGTCCCAAGTATTATTTTTCAAAAATATTCAATGTACAGAATTGACTTTCTTACAATTTTATTACAATATGTATAGATGACTTAGTTTGTTCCTACAAAGAATAATTAAGACGCAATACAAACTCCACGATACCTTTTAATTATGAACAAAAGTTTCATGAGGAATAAGAGGGGGGGGGGGGTTTGGGGGGGCGCAGCCCCCCCAAAACAAACGACACTGGAAAACCGTATGTGTAGTTTAGTTTTAACTTTGTTCTTAAAAAAGATGTATAACGCCGCAACACCGCTTTGTTTGAAGCGAAATTTGGGGAGGTGGGGGGGGGGTAGGGGGGGGCGAAGCCCCCCCCCACCCAAGAAAAGACCGATGCCAAAGCTCCCAGCATGTTAATCAAACGACACTCGAAATTTGTATAGAAAAGATAGACAAAAGCTCATAGCATGGCAAGGAGTGAAGATAGATACAAAGTGTGAAGGACAAATTTGTAGGAAATTTTATGGGCTTTCATTACGTACAGGACATTTTTTCTCTACAACGCACCGTTTTAGCGATATGAGCAAAAAACTAAAAATATTGAAACTTGAGCCCCTCCCCCCCCCCTAGGTGATATCGTCATAATATATAGCCTATGTGTTGACCCGACCTCTATATAATATTCGTGCAAAATTTGAAGTAAATCCATTCAGTACTTTCTGAGTTTATCCCGGACATACATACAGACAAACAGACAAACAGACAAAAATTCTAAAAACTATATTTTTGGCTTCCATATCGATTGTAGATCACGTCCCAAGTATTATTTTTTAAAAATATTCAATGTACAGAATTGACTTTCCTACGATTTTATTATATGTATAGATTGTTCCTACAAAGGATAATTAAGACGCAATACAAACTCCACGATACCTTTTAATTATGAACAAAAGTTTCATGAGGAATAAGAGGGGGGGGTTTGGGGGGGCGCAGCCCCCCCAAAACAAACGACACTGGAAAACCGTATGTGTAGTTTAGTTTTAACTTTGTTCTTAAAAAAGATGTATAACGCCGCAACACCGCTTTGTTTGAAGCGAAATTTGGGGAGGTGGGGGGGGGGGTAGGGGGGGGCGAAGCCCCCCCCCCCCCACCCAAGAAAAGACCGATGCCAAAGCTCCCAGCATGTTAATCAAACGACACTCGAAATTTGTATAGAAAAGATAGACAAAAGCTCATAGCATGGCAAGGAGTGAAGATAGATACAAAGTGTGAAGGACAAATTTGTAGGAAATTTTATGGGCTTTCATTACGTACAGGACATTTTTTCTCTACAACGCACCGTTTTAGCGATATGAGCAAAAAACTAAAAATATTGAAACTTGAGCCCCTCCCCCCCCCTAGGTGATATCGTCATAATATATAGCCTATGTGTTGACCCGACCTCTATATAATATTCGTGCAAAATTTGAAGTAAATCCATTCAGTACTTTCTGAGTTTATCCCGGACATACATACAGACAAACAGACAAACAGACAAACAGACAAACAGACAAAAATTCTAAAAACTATATTTTTGGCTTCCATATCGATTGTAGATCACGTCCCAAGTATTATTTTTTAAAAATATTCAATGTACAGAATTGACTTTCCTACGATTTTATTATATGTATAGATAGATAGATAGATTGTTCCTACAAAGGATAATTAAGACGCAATACAAACTCCACGATACCTTTTAATTATGAACAAAAGTTTCATGAGGAATAAGAGGGGGGGGTTTGGGGGGGCGCAGCCCCCCCAAAACAAACGACACTGGAAAACCGTATGTGTAGTTTAGTTTTAACTTTGTTCTTAAAAAAGATGTATAACGCCGCAACACCGCTTTGTTTGAAGCGAAATTTGGGGAGGTGGGGGGGGGGGGGGTAGGGGAGGGCGAAGCCCCCCCCCCACCCAAGAAAAGACCGATGCCAAAGCTCCCAGCATGTTAATCAAACGACACTCGAAATTTGTATAGAAAAGATAGACAAAAGCTCATAGCATGGCAAGGAGTGAAGATAGATACAAAGTGTGAAGGACAAATTTGTAGGAAATTTTATGGGCTTTCATTACGTACAGGACATTTTTTCTATACAACGCACCGTTTTAGCGATATGAGCAAAAAACTAAAAATATTGAAACTTGAGCCCCTCCCCCCCCCCTAGGTGATATCGTCATAATATATAGCCTATGTGTTGACCCGACCTCTATATAATATTCGTGCAAAATTTGAAGTAAATCCATTTAGTACTTTCTGAGTTTATCCCGGACATACATACAGACAAACAGACAAACAGACAAACAGACAAACAGACAAACAGACAAAAATTCTAAAAACTATATTTTTGGCTTCCATATCGATTGTAGATCACGTCCCAAGTATTATTTTTTAAAAATATTCAATGTACAGAATTGACTTTCCTACGATTTTATTATATGTATAGATGAGTAATAATAATTTGTGATTTATCAGGGCGAGCGAAGCGAGCCCTAGTATATCCCACAACCTTTACATTTTGTGGTATACTTTACGAGAAAACTATCACACATATTGATTTGTGCTTTAACATACTAAGTAATCAGTCTATATCCTATCGTATATACTATCATCAGTCAGTCAAGGTGTGACGACACGAGCCCTCACAAAGCTCGGCTTTTAGCTACTAAATAGCTAATATTACTGATCGTGAATAAAAAATGTCCATACATTTAGCCGCTCTGCTGCAAAGCGATAAGGCTATTACTGCTGCATGCTGGTTAAGTGCAGCCATGAGTTCTTATAGCAGTATTACTTTAATAATACTTTTAAATTTCACATAAACAAACATGATCTCTATTTATATATTCATAGCTATGTTTTTTGTTTGTGCGAAATCTCACGGGGGCTGGTCTCTATTTTCTATCATAAATAGAAATTAAAATGTAATACACACACTGGCAAAATTAGCGGAACATAGTTAAAAAGGGGCACAACTTGAACTCAAGTGGGTCGGGCTGTCTGAAATCCTTATAAATAGTTTCTAAGCTCATTTAAGAAATAAAATATTGAACAAAACTGGCAATTTGAGAGATTTTTATTGCAATTATGCCATAATAAATGTTTTTCGATGATTGACGTTGTAAGTGTTTCTGATAAGAATGGCGTTTTTAGCGGGGTTCAAGGTATGCCAGCTCATTTGATTGTTTGGTTTTTGGAAGAACACATTGCTTAGATATAAAATTAGTGATTTCCCAGCATCTACGACAGCTAGAGCTGTAACCACGATAGAGAAAGGTCACACCTACCGTTCGGTCGGTCAGGCCTTAGGTGGGTCAGCTTCCGTGGTCCATCGTAACTTTCAACGCTACAGAGAGACTGGATCTTACGTCTGGAGACGAGAACAAGGCAGATATCGGGTGACATTGGTTCAGGATGACCGTTTTGTTAGGGTACAAGCCTTAAGAAATCGACCTCAAACTGCATTGCATACACGAAACCTGTCGGAGATCCGAGATGTACGTGTGAGCGATTGTACAGTAAGAAGAAGACTCAAAGAAGTTCAATTAAACTCAAAAGTGCCAGCAAGGGCACCAGAACTTGAGACAGGACACCAAAGAGCCAGGCTAAGATATGCGCGTGAACATCAAAATTTGACAAGTGTATGAAATCGTATGCTGTACAGTGATGGGAGCAAATTCTGTGTAAATTTTGTTGACAGGCGATAAAGAATGTGGATAAATCGTAAGGAACGCTATAGACCATCAAACTTAACGGAAACAGTGGCCTATCATGCAGGCTTCGAAATGGTTTGGGGTGGCATATGACTTGGAGCCCGCACGGAGCTGATGATTGTTAATGATGGTACTTTGACAGTACACGGCTAAAGCACAGATGTCCTAGAACTGCATGTTGTGCCTTTTACACAATTTTAGGCAGTAGCTTCAATTTTATGCGCGTCCATAGAGTAAAAAAATCGGCCATTATTACCTAAATTATGCTGGCGTAGCCTAGGTGGAGAGGCCAGCACGGTCTACGGATATGGATCCGATTGAGGACGTATGGCACATCAATGGGTGAACGGTACGAGTTAAACCTCCAGCTCCAAAATCTGTTCAGGAGCTCGAGTTGGCGCTACTGGAGGAGTAGGAGAATATCCCACAGGAAATTATTGACAATCAAAATGCAAGAATGGAATGGCGTATCCAGGCCCTCTTGAGATCCATAGAAGGCATTAAACGCTTTTAACATGGCATTTCTTAAGTAAAAATGGAGAATTTAACTTAAAAAATTACTACTGAAATTTCAAAGATTTTCTTAATTTTTGATTTTTGCTGATTTTTTTTCTTTTTACACGATTTCATGCCCTAAATTTATATAGATTTTATTTTTTAATCATCAATTATTAAATTAATAAAGAAATATATAAAAATAAGCGAATAATTTACAAAAAAACTGAATATTTTGTTATGTTCCGCTAATTTTGCCGGTGTGTATATTTGCCAGCGAAGATTTCCATGGCTGGCTACAAAAAAATAAGGATTTTTCGTAGTTTATTATAATATGTTTGTAAGTAGGGTAAAAGACTAGTGATTGGACAGTACCAGTCGTTGGACAAAGCACCAAAACACCTTATTTATTAAGATTGCTTTAAAACCTGCCTGTTTTTAAAGTAATAGAACGCCTGATTTTAAAGAAAAACAGGTGTTTTTAAAGCAAACTTTATTAAATATTGTGTTTTTGAGCTTTACCCAATGACTAGTACCATATTTATTACTCTATGCTAGTACTGACCAATCACTAGTCATAATTACTTTATATTTATTCTTTAAAGAGGTATGTATTTTTCGTGATAGCCCTTAGGGCTCCCACACATAATAACACACGTTTTGTGTGTGAGAGGGAGCCCATAGAAGTTATAAAGGATCTTACAAAGTAAACTTTAGATTATTATCTTAGGGCAGTCTGTATCTCTATTATCATTATATATATTGTCCATAATATTTAAAATATTCAAAGTCCGGCTAGATACTTAAATATTATGTACACCTAGCGTATGATAGGCATATTTTTTGTGATACATGAAATTATCTATTAAGTACACAACTAACAACATAAATGTATAGTTTATCATAAATCTAGTGAGTTCCGTATAATTTTCAAGAAACAATATTGTAACTGGTAGATCTAATAGGCTTGGCACGCTTAGGAGTCAGACAGAGGCGAATATTTATTAAATTACTTAATAATTTAATACTAGATGACGCCCGCAACTCCGTTGCGCCAAAATTAGTTTATCGCCCGGAAACTGTAAATTTTTCCGGGATAAAAACTATTCTATGTCCTTTCTCGGGACTCAAAGTATCTCCATGCCAAATTTCAGCAAAATCGGTTCAGCGGTTTGAGCGTGAAGAGGTAACAGAAAGACAGACAGACATACTTTCGCATTTATAATATTAGTATGGATTATTATGAAGATTTTGACATAAGCCCAATACATTATCCGTCAAGTACTTATTAAGTTTAATCGTCATTAAAGGCCGTCACAGACTTAGCTATAATATATATTAATATACCGTACTAAACACACTGAGACCAGAAATATATATTATAGCTGAGTGTGCGGTCACGCGAAAATTGTATAGAAAATATATATTAATATGCCTAGCTATAAACATATTAATATATATTATAGCTAAGTCTGTGACGGCCTTAAGAATCGGAGTGCGGCACTTAGGTAATTGTAAAGGAACCCTAAAACAAGCACGTATGAGTAACAGCAAAATTGGCCAGTAGTTTTGTCGCGTAATCGTTTTAGAATATTATGTAAGCAATTTGAACGATTATCGAATATTCTGACCAAAAAACAATACTTAGAATATGGCTGATATTCGTAGGGCTGATGTGACAAAATGGATTTTTAATGTGTTTACTAGGTCTGCAAGTGACGACTTTTTCTGAATCTGCTATTATTATGTTCCAAACCATTTTGGGTATTACCCACGGAGCTCGTGGTATTACCCAAGTTGATATTTGGTATGGAGATGATTTGAGTCTCGACTCGAAAGGGCAATTCGGAATAGTTTCTATTGTAGTAAATGTAGAGCGCATACTTTTGTTACTGAATTCTTACTAGTTAAGTACAACATTTTCCTCTATATAAGGGATTTCGGCACGACGAAATCGGAAATAGAGCAACATAATCTAGTACAATTATTATTATTAAGACAATTAGACAATGTAGAGCCATAATATAGTATTTAATTAATAATGTTAGTATAGGTATTACATTAAAATAAGTACTTATATTATATGCAAATTCATATAATAATAATATTATGTCTACTGACTAGGTACAGTATATCCATCAGCTGGGCAGTGTCGAGTCATAGGGAGGTCCCGAAGCAAAAATTTTTTGGGGCCCCAAACTGAAGTTTTTTTGGTCACAAAATAAGTTTGAAGAATGGATAGTATAATAATAATTATTATTACTGTTAAGGCTGATACATCGGTAGCTATAATTATAGCTACGCTTTATCCATCCATGGTAGAGTCATAAGATAGTTTAATTTATTCAGTCATTAATGTTTAGTCTCACCATGCGACTTCTAGAACAATAGAAAATATTATAACAATTAGAATAATATTCCTTTTCATCATCACTTGCTGATGGACGATGGATAGATCGTTAGTAAAAACTAGTGTCAGTTTTATAAAAAGACTCACGATTCGTAATTCCCAAACTGTTGGACGTCATCCATACAAAATGTGCGAAAACCGGCCAGGCGTGAGCCAGATGTGGAAGGAAAGAGTTCCGTAGGTTATTCAGAAGAAAAGTGCTTTTTAAACTCAAGGTAAGTAATAAACATTATTCAGACATGAAAAAAAGATTATTTATTTTCATGTCTGAAAGGCCTAAGCCTTTTTTGTTTATGTTACCTATGTTTGGGGCCTGTTTCACCACTTCCTGATAAAGTGCCGGATAGGCTATTCACAACTTTTTTGACAGATTCTCCATACTCGATCTGTCAAGTTATTTATTAGTGAATAGCCTATTCGGTACGTATCAGGAAGTGGTGAAACAGGCCCTTAGGCATTTTATATTATAGATACCGGATATAACTAACAGATACCATAGAGTAAATAAATATGCAGATACCTATATCAAATGCCAATAATACAGATGATGAGCAGAAATGCAGATAATGTGGAGTCTATATTTTAATTTTTGTGTAACTTTACTTTCTGACGACCTCTGTGGCTCAGTGGATAGCACGTTGGTAGCTTAAGCCGGAGGTCGCGGGTTCGAATCCCGCCGACGGAACAAAAAGTTTTCAAAGTTCCTGGGTCATGGATGTGTATTAAATATATTTATCATATAAGTAATAAAAACCTTAAATATATGTATAGTATAAAAGTATTAAATATATTTCCTTTGTCTGGTACCTGTAACACAAGTCCTTCAGGTACTTAGCATCGGGCCAGACTGACGTGGTGTGAAGCGTCCATAGATATAAAAAAAAAACTCCCGTACTTGGAGCTTCATGGCTTTCAAGTATAGTCATGGGTTCGACCTCACTTTGCAGATCTCTGATTAATCTACAATTATCTCGTCATCCTCGCAGGAAACAAGCATTTTGTTTTCTATAAAAAATATATCCAATGTACTACATCACACGGCCAGTGTTATATCAGACAATACTAAAGATAGGTCGCGCCATGATTTTAAATCTCGTTTTAATGGTAATCGCATCACTTCACCGCGCCGAAGGTCAGTTCAGTTTTCGACAGTTCACGCATAGTTTGATCGAGAATCCCGTCGTTCAGTTGGCGACACACGCGTCGGGAGAAGCCTTTGCGACCACCCTGAATACCGTTTCGGCAATACCGAACGCTATAGCATCTTCTTTGGGAAGATACCACGTACCCACCATCAATAACATCTACAACACAGTTGACATCCCAGACGGCTTCCTTGAAGAGTATAACAGTGGCCTGTCCAACGAAGACGCAAAACTCAGCATCGAAGAGCTACTCATAAAGTATGGATACCCAGTCGAAGTGCACAGAGTGGAGACGGACGATGGTTACATTCTGGCGATGTACAGGATCCCAGGAAATGGCAGCGCCGTTTTTCTCATGCACGGGCTCCTGGGAAGTTCTGATGACTACGTGATATCCGGGCCTGTATCCGGTCTCGCTTACCTCCTGGCCAGGGAGGGTTACGACGTGTGGATGGGCAACGCTCGCGGGAACAAGCATTCCCGACTCCACAGGACCTTGAGAGCATCGCAGAAGGAGTTTTGGGACTTCTCCTGGCATGAAATCGGAGTGTACGACCTACCGGTGATGATAGACCACGTTTTGAACGTGAGAGGTGATAGGAAACTGAAGTACGTCGGCCACTCACAGGGGACAACGTCGTTTTTCGTCATGGCATCCGAGCGACCGGAGTACAATGACAAGATAGCTGTGATGGTCGCTCTATCTCCTGTCGTATACATGTCTCACTTGAGATCCCCGGTATTAAGGCTTTTGGCACCGAGCAGCCCCATTATATCAAGCGCTCTGAACATAATAGGAGCGCATGAGTTCCTCCCCAACAATCTTCTCATGCGGAACGTCAAGAAGGTGATGTGTCATGGAACAGTGGCTGAACTTCTCTGCTTCAACGTCGTTTTCCTCATCGCCGGCTACGATCTCCCCCAGTTGAACGCGAGTAACATTCCCGTGTTCTTCGGACATATGCCTTCGGGGGCTTCAACGAAACAGCTGGTGCATTACAGCCAAGAAATCACGTCGGGAGAGTTTGAGAAGTTCGACTACGGCTATCACGTCAATGAGCAGATCTACGGGACCAAAGAACCTCCGAAATATGATTTGAGCAAAGTCACTGCGCCTGTCGCTCTCTTCTATAGTGACGCTGACTGGTTGGCCAGTCCTAAAGACGTTGAGAAGGTATCGAGGGAACTCCCGAATGTGATAGAAATGTACAAGGTACCGTTCGACAACTTCAACCATTTGGATTTTATTCTGGCTAAGGATTTCAAAACGCTGATATTCGACAGACTGTTATATATTTTGATTGAATTTTAATGGACTTTATGAAATAAATTGCATACTTATTATGTTTGTTAGTCTTTCCTTTGGTCAAATACCATAACTATCTTAGTGTGGTCGCTGATAGCTATACTTACTTTGTAACATCGTCTGAAAACAGCTTTAAATATTATCAGTTATGAGTTAATTATGTCGACATACTTACCTATAGGGATTTTGTGGATTTGTGGAATAAGAGACAAAGCTTCATATTATATTGTGATTATAACAGACATATTATGCGACAAAAGACAAGTGTGAAACGCAAGAAACAACGTTATTAATTAATCAAATCATATCAAAATCGTTTTATTTCTGAATTTTAAAATAAATGTTTTCAGAAAGTCCTACATGGTGCCTACAACCGGTTCGGGAACTAACCCGGCGAGAAGAACCGGCGTAAGAAACTCGGCCGGGGGCCCACTTTTTTACCAAAAAAAAGTAAGAAAATTTTTTTTTTTATAAAATAAAGTTTACAATTTTGTAACTTAGTTTAAAATTAAAAAGTTCGGAGTAAAGTTCGGAGTGAAAACTTTGGCGGCATTGTGCACTTTCTAATTCCTTATTTTATCACGCTAGACTATTAGGAGTAAAGAAATAGAGGAAAATGTGGAAAAACGGGGAAAATTATTTCAAAGGGCTAACTTGAACGCGCTAATCTCAGGAACTACTGGTCTGATTTGAAAAATTCTTTCAGTGTTAGATAGCCCATTTATTGAGGACTAGTTGACCCGGCAACGTTGTTTTGCCATTTAAAGTATTTCTACTTCATCAGTAATTGATACAAAATCTAACCCCCTCTTTCGTCCCCTTAAGGGGTGGGGGGGAAAATTTTTATACACCAGATATTAAGTTGGAAGAAGACAAACATATTTGCGAAAACCGCATTCAAATCGGATCAGTAGTTTTCGTGTGATAGTGGAACAAACATACAGACAGACAGACAGACAGACAGACAGACAGACAGACAGACAGACAGACAGACAGACAAAAAACTAACCACATTTTTGGCTTCTATAGCGATGTAGTGACAGTGACACCTCCCGCTTATTATTTTTTGAATATCTTTAATGTATAGAATTCACATTTCTACAGTTTTATTATATGTATAGAAGGCTATATGCTATATTTATCTCGCTAAGACTAATAGGATAATGTGGAAAAAAGGGGGAAATTATTTGAAAGGGCTTATCTCGCGAACTACTGGAGCAATTTTTATGTTATTTGGCACAGATAAGAAGTAGACAACATGAAGGATAGGCTATCGATTTTAATCATTTTTCAGTGGCTATATATTTTAACCCATGCGACGCCGGGGCGGGTCGCTAGTAGGTAGATAAAAAAAGGTAAAACTCTATAATACGTGACCTGCTCGAAAATCTGTAAGACTGAGGAAGTGTTCTCTTGCGACTATGAAGTGGAAATGTAATGCCTGTTACCTAGACTTCGTTGTCTGACTGCATCCTGTCCGTGATCCGTTTGTCTGTCGGTCTCCAGCTCAAGAACCGCATACAGCTAGAATACTGAACATTTCACAGATTGTGTACAATATCTGTTGGTGCTATAACAAATTTTACTAAAAACAAAATAAATCAAATATAATCAAAGAGATCCTATACAAAACAGAATTATTGCCTATTTTTGCTCTATAACGGTACGGAACCCTCGTGTGCGAGTTCAACTCGCACTTGGCCTATTTTATTACTTTTCCGGCACACTCGCAGTGTACCTTTTTCGTCTTATCCTATGAAAAGAGTTCATACACCAAAAAGTTCGTACTAATTATACATCAATGCTGGCTATTGACACCCGATTAAAAATAAATAATTGAAATGTCAGATGCGTTCTAATTTTCTTGAGCTCTGGCGGGCGCGGGTCGTGTCACCAATCGCCATGAGGAAGACTGTTGTCTACAGCGTGGGTAACTACTCCATGACTGGCAAAGTGCTCGGCAAAGGACACTTTGCGAGGGTTGAAGAGGCGACCCACAAAATAATCGGAAAGAAGGTAGTGTTTCACGTGATTGTTGGTGTTCATTGTGTCACTACATGACGCCCGCAACTCCGTTGCGTCAAAATTCGTTTATCGCGCGGGAACCGTACATTTTTCCGGTATAAAAAGTATCCTATGTCCTTTCCCGGGACTCAAAGTATCTCCGCGCCAAATTTCAGAGAAATCAGTTCAGCGCGGCGGTTTTGGCGTGGAGAGGTAACAGAGTACAGACAGACAGACACACTTTCGCATTTATAATATTAGTATGGCTATTGGATCATCATGTTGGTAAGCACTAGTTGTTGGCGGTAATGTAGATCGGGAAGAAAATAGAGAGTTATTGTGTGTGTTTGTTGCTCTACTGTTATAGGGTAGCTAGATGTTGTCCGCTATGAAAATTATGAGACAAGTAAATTTTTCCGGGGTAAAAATCCTAGAAGTCCTTTCCTGGGACTCATAAGTATCTCCTTACGCATCCGAAACGGTTCTGCGGTTTGAGCGTGAAGAGGTAACAGAGTACCGCATACAGTGTAGTAACAAAAATAAGTGATAATACTTTAGGGTGTGTACACTGTACGTGTTCCTTGTAGTCTCTAGAGAGTGCATTGTGAAAGTTATAGCAGCGCTGATGCTGAAAGATCAATTTTTTTCACTTTTGTATGGGCAAGGGCCCGAGCGTCACGAGTTTCCCCATACAAAAGTGAAAAAAAAATTTTGGTCTTTCAGCACTGCTACTTTCACAGTGAACTCTCTACAAGAAACACGTACACACCCTAAAGTATTATCACTTATTTTTGTTACACCCTGTAGATAATATCCAGTGTTCTTGTCATAGCTTTGCGTCCAAACGAAAGTTTTTCAAGATTTATAACTAAGTAATAATATCGTTACAATTTTTTTTTATATATTAATGTCAAGTTTTGTATTAAGTATATGCGCTAAATAGGTTTATGCTGAGATATGCGTGTGTAAAATAACTAACTTAACATTTTATTGTAATTTGCAAGCTATGTACCTAAACATAAATTGCAAAACAATCGCAATTTTTCATCAAGTTTTGCTATATTTTATGTATTATCAAATAAAATTTTACTTTCTTTCATTTTAAAATACGACTGAATCCATTACGTGGGAGAGCCATGCTTCGGCACGAATGGGCCGGCTCGACCGGAGAAATACCACGGACTCACAGAAAACTGGCGTGAAACAGTGTGCGCGCTGTTTCGCCGAGTGAGTGAGTTTACCGGAGGCCCAATCCCCTTCCCTAACCTCCCATATAATTCCCTTCCCTACCCTCCCCTACGGCATACCCTATTCCCACTTAAAAGGCCGGCAACGTAAGTACCTGCAGCTCTTCTGATGCAGCGAGTGTCCATGGGCGATGGAAGTTGCTTTCCATCAGGTTATTTCATAAAAAATCCTTAGTTATTACAGTTTACACCACATAGGTTATAGCCACGGGCCATGGCTCATTTAAAAGTGTCATAGGTAACCCATTGGAAGCTCATAGGCACACTGCACATAGGCTTGTCATAGGTAACCCATTGGAAGCTCATAGGCACACTGCACATAGGCTTGTCATAGGTAACCCATTGGAAGCTCATAGGCACACTGCACATAGGCTTGTCATAGGTAACCCATTGGAAGCTCATAGGCACACTGCACATAGGCTTGTCATAGGTAACCCATTGGAAGCTCATAGGCACACTGCACATAGGCTTGTCATAGGTAACCCATTGGAAGCTCATAGGCACACTGCACATAGGCTTATACTAGATAGTAGATACGCTCGCAACTCCGTCGCGCCAATGTACGTTTATCACGCGGGAACCGTGCATTTTTCCGAAATGAAAAGTATCCTATGTCTGGGGCTCAAAGTATCTCGACCATATTACCAAATTTCAGCAAAAGCGGTTCAGCGGTTTGGGCGTGAAGAGCTGGTACCTGTTAGACAGACACTCATTCGCATTTATAATATTAACTATTAAGTATGGATGTGTTTTCTTGAATAGGTTTTCAGTATTATTGTCAGTACTCAGTGTTAAACTGAGTACTGACAATCTCATGTCACGTCTCATGTATGTAATCTTTCAGGTAGCCATCAAGATCATCGACCTGACACTGATAAAGGAGGAGTACGCGCGACGCAACCTGCACCGCGAGCCGCGCGTCATGGCGCGCCTGCAGCACCCCTGCATCGCCGCGTTATACGAGACCATGATGGTGAGCACCCCTGAATATTATATTGCATGATGGTGCAGCATTCTCGATTATGGTACTAAAACATTTTTGTAAAGTATCCCTGATAACGTTAGGAATGAAATAAAAAGACGTGCAACATTACATTATGGTGCAGACTGCAGCTGTATCCCTGATTATAGAGTGTAGTGTGACATGATGATGAGGACACCTGACTAGAGCATAATAGGTGATGGTAGTTGGTACAGCACCCCTGTCTATGGTACTAGGTGATGGTGCAGCCTGAGTCCTGACTCCTGACTCCTGAGTCATAAGTTCATAACACGCTATAAGTCGAAAGCCAATTGTCCAATTAAAAATATCAACTCCTTGTTTTATCGTTTAGGATTAATAACTGTGCATGGATTTTTTAAAAGCAATGATCAATCATGTTATTGCCGTTAATCAACTTTTATGTCAGCACGGCCCTCGTCTCTACGTGGCTATGGAGGCGGCAGGGGGCGGGGACCTGTGCTCGCTCGTGCTGGCGGCGCGGGGAGGTGGGCGGGGCCTGCCCGAGGCCGCCGCGCGCCCGCTCGCCGCGCAGCTCGTTAGCGCCGTGCGGCATATGCACTCCAGAGGCGTTGTGCACAGGTAATACGGTATACATTAGCATGGCGAACGTTTCTCCGTGGCTATGGAGGTGGCAAGGGGCGGGGACTTGTGCTCGGTCGTGTTAGCGGCGCGGGGAGGGGGGCGGGGCCTGCCCGAGACCGCCGCGCAGCTCGTGAGCGCCGTTCGGCATAATATTATGCACTCCAAAGGCGTTGTTCAGGGGTGATACGGTTTATATTAGCATGGCAAACGTCTCTATGTGGCTATGGAGGCGGGGACTTGTGCTGTGGGCGGGGTCTGCCCGAGACACAAAGGTATGAAGACAGCAAGCCGACAGCGTTGCGACAGCGTCATTCTGCAGCAGTGTACGCTTACGCCTAGTGCGGTCTTATCGTAATAGTAGGCGTAACTACACTGTAGCAGACTGCAGAGCGACGTAACGCTTCACATTCTATAATCCATAGAACTACAACGTACAAGTATTTAGATATCGTTGTTATAATCTATATTACCTGCTGCAATTCCATGTGGCGTAGTGCGGTTTACCGTTTAGCACATAATAACATTATGATTTCATTTAAGTAAATGATAATAATGGGTCTAATTTGTGACTGCCTAGGCCCTAGTCTCACTTTTATACCGACTAAATAAAGAATCACTCTCATAGAAGGCACTTTCGGCTTTGTGCACACTTTGTGCATTTATTACAGGTCCTAGCGCCATCTAGTGTCAAAATTTGTAAGTAGTCTAGATGACGCTAGATTTATGCCGTAGCCACAGCATTAAATATTGCTTTAATTTTCCAGAGATTTGAAAATGGAAAACATAATGTTGGACTCTACTAAGCAGTTCATAAAGATTGTTGGTAAGCTACAAGTACTTAAGTTATATTTAAGACGAGCTTTTGCCCGCGGCTTCGCTCGCGTTAGGCGATTCGATCGCGTTAGGTATTATTAATTATACAAACTCTCATCCCCTATTTAAACCTCTTGGAGTGAGAGTTTATCAAAATCCTTTCTTAGCGGATGCCTACGTCATAACATCTACCTGCATGCCAAATTTCAGCCCGATCCGTCCAGTGGTTTGGGCTGTGCGTTGATAGATCACCATGTCAGTCAGTCACCTTTGAGTTTTATATAATATATTAGGTTATATTTAAGACAGTAGACTTATCTCACGATTTTTTACCAAGGCCTATCTTTATTATACAATTTACATACATATCAGCTGTTATTAATAACGCCATCTGTTTAGCGAAGTAGATTAATAGCTATAGTAAAGAGGATAGAAAAAGTCTTGTTAATTAATTTCGTTCATGGTTGTTATCTTTTTTGTACCTATCTAAACTCTAAAGTCTTTGCTTGATAGATTTCGGTCTATCCAACCTGTGGGGGTGCGGTGGCGCGCTGCATACACCGTGCGGCTCGCTGGAGTACGCCGCGCCAGAGCTGTTCGTCGACGGACGACGGTACGGACCCGAGGTGGATCTGTGGAGCGTGTATGTACACTGTACACCTTATTCCCCAATTCTATTGCGCAATATTTTGCTCTGCAGCCTTACGGGGCCAATTTTGCAGCGCCTCTAAGCGGTCACTTGTGGAACTAAAATCGCCACACTAAAAATTTACGTAGTCGGTATCGAGTATCGACAAAAACTATAAGTAGCTTTAAACTCATGGTAGAGCTACGTGGTGTCCTCTATCCAAATATACCACTTTTATCGAGCTCGGAAAAAATCAAGATGACTGGCGGCTAGATATGCCACAAAGGTTCGTACCCCTTTACTAACACACTCGTATTCTTCACAGCGGCGTGATAGTATACGGCATGGTGACCGGCAGTCTGCCGTTCGCCGCGCCGAGCCCGGAGTCGGCGTCGCGCGCGCAGCTCCGCGCCGCCATCACGCGCGGCTTCGGACGCAAGCAGAGAGACGCGCTTGCGCCTTTTACTACAGGTACCTACCGTATATCTTGACACACACATAAACGCCTATTTTCAAGGACACATACGCACACATAGAAAAGTCTACACAATATAATATCTTCACGCACATAAAATACGCTCACACAGAAGCAAGCGGCAGGGCACCATGAACACTTGAGTTATAGAAATTGACAGACTATGTATAAGAAACTTTAACTGTCCAATATCATTAAAACATGTTCGCAGTAAACATCGATTGTGTAAAATGTAGACTCTGTTTTTCATATAATATAACAATAACGAGATATAATATAGACAATCGCACATGAAACCCAATAGTGTATTATCTCAAAAAAGTGGCAAATTCACTTTTATCAAGCAGAAATACAAGCATTTTTTTATCTTTAAGTTCGTCTATTCCATGTTTTTTTAACTGCAATATTTCTGAAGATATTTCGTTTTACCACTGCGTCTTTCCTCCGTTTTGCCCTCCCTGCAATAGGCAACAGCGGTGTTTTTGAGATACCACCTGTTTAGGTGTATCAATGAGGAAAGGTACACAGTATTATTTTGAGATATTACTCTTTTGCCTACTCGTGCATACCTCAAAATCTTGTTTTATTTTGACATAACACCATGTTGCCTGTTTAAAACTTTTGTATTTTGCAATCGTCGTTGTATTATTTAAAGATACTACTGTATGGCACTGTACGGCAGCCTGTAATTTTGATATATTACTCTTTAGACTTTTTTTAATTTGCAATTTTAATGTGTTAAATGAGTTAATTATACTGTGTTGACTATAAAAACTGCGTATAAGCTAAATATGCTTGTATTATTGTATCTGTAATTTTCATTTCAGACTAATACCAGTATGGAAAAGGACTTAGAAAAGTCTTTTTCCATAGTAATTGTATCTACACCTAGTTTGTTGTTACTAAATACAGACAGTTCGTTATGATGTCTTAACTCTTAGCACGTGTCCCTGACAATCGTAGTCGTGTATCCTCAAACGCCTAGGTGGTCATTACGAGGTCTGAACAAAGAGATCCTGAAGGAGGCTGTAATAGTGGTATCCTGGGCACTACTGCCTACGGGTGGGGGGCCGAAGAGGACGCAGAGTGGCTAAACAATGCCATGCAGGCAATTTGCGATGTGTGTATGCCGATGGTGCGCCCTCTTGGCCTCGATACGGGGCGCATTGGTGGCACCCGGAGATAAAACAGCTGTGAATTGCACGCATGGCTGCTGGGTGCCAAAATGTCAGATATAGACGGAGGGGCTATCGTAACCAAGATGAGAAAGAAAGGCTGTACGATACCGGTACCGTGCGACATGTCATGCCTTCAGACAGCATCAGAGATCCGAGCCGAGATCAAAGCCTGGGAGCGGGATCCTTGAGGTAGGCCCTTAAATGGGTAAGGCATAAGTTTCGCCCCGCCGGCCCACCACTCACCAAGAGTCTCGATCCAGAGCTGCGCGAAAATGTCGTTTCTGCCCTTTTTCCATCCAGAGCTGACTGATCACCACTGATAATGGCCCAGTCATCGGATGACTCCGATAAGGAGGAGGTTCCACATGTGACCAGAAGTCAACCATGACGTACCTACCTCTGCCTGGTTCTTGACAGTCACTGGACGTTTAAAAACCGCTTTAAGCAGCTGTCTGAAAACATAAAAAGACTACCTGGAACATTGACATGGTTCCTCCCGAATCTCGATGGTCCGATCCTTATCTGCAGCCGTCTTTACCTTGGCGTCATTAGGTCGATGGCATTAGTTACCACCTAAAATTTTTTCTGAAGTCGTTATTAAAAAACGGGCAAGAGAGTATTAAAACAAAAACATATTTTTAATCCCGGGCAACACCGTAGTATCTTCAACCATTTTTTTTAAAGATGGGTTTTGTATAGCTTATCCTCATTTTTATAGCTATTTTTTTATCAAAATTGATAGTCAAATAACTGATGAACAAAACTGTGTTTATAGATTTCTAATCAGATAAGTAGTATTAATTCTATGATTTTTTGAAACTTTCAAAACGCGTTTTCTCGAAACTCACTTTTTTGAGATAATACGGTATTTGGTTTCATGTGCGGTCATGTATAATAATATATATCAGATTTTCAGATATACGCCTTCACAAGCGTACGCGCACGCACACTCGTGCGCACTTTGGAAAACATAAAATAATACAAACTTTACAAATTAGGCATTTATTATTTACATAGCATGGAGTGTTTGAGAAATAAATAAATACGTACGCGTCAGTTACTTTTTATGGAAGTGGGGTTAGCTGTAGTCTTCAAGTTTTAACCCCATATACAACGTGAAATTTTAGTGGTTGTTTTCCCGCAGCAGAACGATTTACCAATAGTAGTACTATCGAGCCATGCATGTTATTTTTTGAAAATACAAAATATTTTGTATGACGTACTATGGAAACTTTATGCCGATAGGCGCGAGTTACTATGGACCCGACCGATTTTTTTTTTTGATTTGAACAAAAAAAACTTTACAAATCTATTGTACTACTAAGATTTTTACTGCGGGAAAACAACCATTAAAATTTCACACTGTATTATTGTGTTATTACATTAAAAGTTTTAAGAATTGCTGAGTTTTCATAACAAAACTTAACATTGATTATTATTTTTAAAAGTTCAAGTTTTAAAGCTTCCTGAGCTTAGGTGAAAGTTCACTTCTCTTATAAAAACATGTTTCACCAATCCACTTCTTCAATGCTGTCTGCCTTTTGGACTTTTCCTCTGAAACAAGAAATGAATATAATTTAGTTAAGTTCGCCGTTCGCATTCAGTGGAGAGTAGTAGTGTAACACGTTAATTTCAATTGTGAAAGTAACTAAAAACTGCAACTGTGAACTTTAAACTAAAGTACAGTGAAGTGACTTTTGCCTGCGTAGTGATTAATAAGTATCGTCTAGAACTTTTGTTGCCGTCCTTATTCATCAATTCCGCCGTCTGTGTATTAGAGTGAGTCAGCACGATATACCACCATGTCGCTGCAGCGTACTCCACCGGCACATTACTCATCAGATCCAGACATACAAAATTTGCAAGAAAAATCAGAATATGTTAATATTCGCAAAAACAAACGCAAACAGGTGGACTATGAGGATATCTTAATTTCTATGGACAGTAAATTTGATATGCAAATGAAAGTATTTAATGACAAAATCACACAAATTATTAATCAAAGTGTCATGGCGGCCGTCACCACAACTATGTCGCAACAATTAGCTAATATAACTAGCTCCCTAGATAATCTAAATGCAAACATGCAAAAAATCACATCTGATAACTTATCTATACGTAAGACATTAACAGAACTGAGTCAGCGTATTTTGGACACGGAAAAATCACTGCAATTCTCCTCGGAGACCGAGCATGAACTCGATCAACGCCTTAAAACCGTTGAAACTAAAGTTTCCCTGGTTTCATCCTCCCAAGATCGTGTAGTTGATATGGAGAATAAAATTTTACAAATGGAACAGCAAGCCAGAATGTGTAATGTAGAAATCTGCAACCTCCAGGAAAGGCGGGGTGAAAATCTGCTACAAATAATTGACCAAATTTCTAAACAAATAAAGTACCCAATACAAAACTCGGATGTTGTGTCAATTCACCGTGTGCCTCACGCAAATAACAAGAATTCCAAGCCTAAAAACATCATTGTCAAGTTTACTACACGTGTCCTTCGTGATAACTTCATTGCAGCATATCGTTCATCTGGTGGCCTAAATTCAACACAATTATCATTGTCTGGCACCTCACAAGCTATATACGTCAATGAGCATCTAACTCTCAATAATAAACAATTATTTCGCCAGTGCCGAGAAGCAGCGAAAAAACAAGAATACAAATATGTGTGGGTTAAACATGGTGTTATTCTTACTCGAAAGACTGATAATTCCCCTGTGGTTGCAATTCGATCACTCTCTGATATCAATAAAATCAAGTAGAATGACTTTAAAAACTTATTTGACAGTATATTATAGTGTAAGATCTCTGGTAAAGTTAAATTTATCATATAGTTTAAGTGTATTTCATTTATATAACTATTATATTAACTTTGTCCTTATGTTTTTGTATACCTTAAATCAAAATAACATTAACTTGTTGGTAAAATTTGTAAGATCAAGTGTAGTAGTCCAGCTGCTGTTAAGATGTAAGGGATATCTATGTTTGATAGTAATTAATGTCAGTCTAAGTAATATTATAGTATGCTTGTATTGTGCTATTACATTCCTTAATACTAAAGTTATGTATATTAACAATCTGTGTTCAACTTATTTAGTACAGGTGGCAATGTATTTTGCTATATTACTTGTTTTAATTATCAAGTCAGTATATTTAAAGACTTTAGGTGTAAGTTTCCATAATAATAAATATAACACATTATTTTTCTTATTTCAGGCAATGAAACTGTATATATGTTGTCAATATATGAGATAATGAGATATTGTGTGTTGTGGGTGGAGATATCAATATTGGTTACTAAAAACTGCAAAGGTACCATTTTAAAATTAAAATTATTCAATAAATTTGTTTTAATAGTTTTGTGGCCTAAAATTTACAAAAACATGAATTACATAGTAATAAAACTAGTGTTAATCAAAGTTTGCATCACTAATTATCTTAATCAGTTAAAATTGCATGTTAATTGCATTCTATTAGGTAATATTATACTTTTAAAACATAAACAGTCAAGGGTAATAAAACTAATACTCATATTATATTATAATATAATAACTTTATACAAAGACTTATATCCTACTACAATTATTGTCAAAACAAAGTTTGTGCCTTTATATTACAGGTATACAAAATATCCTAACACTGCTTGCAATATCAATATCATATCAATAAAAATACTAAGTGTCCTGCATTTTTATTATACTAACTTGACTTGTCATTTCTCTAACATAACTTGTAACAAAAAAATTATTGTTCCTATGAATAGTATTATGGCATATTATAACAAACTGTGCATGCTGATAGAAATAATACAATGTTCTTATTTACATTTTTTATTTACCCCTTACCCTCACCATAATGAATAATACAAATGTTTTCTCTGTATATTATCAGAACTGTAGTGGACTGAAAACCAAACTGCACATACTTTATATGAATATATTAACACATAACTACGATATAATTATTCTAACCGAGACTTGGCTGAACGACAACATCTCGGATAATGAATATATAGATTCTCGCTACAGGGTGTTCAGATGTGATAGGAATTTAGGTAAATGTCATCGCAAGGACGGCGGCGGCGTGTTGGTGGCGGTGCGGCGCGAGCTCCCGGCATCGCGACGTGTCGCGGCCGGGTCCCACGCGCCGCACGCCTCCGACGCTTCTGCTACCTCCTCAGCTTATCACTTGGTTGACCACGTCATAGTTCAAATCAATATGAATAACAAGTGTTGGATCGTTAGTGCGACTTATATACCACCAGCCATAGCTCCTCAAGTCTATGAATACCACTTAAATCATTTAGAAGATTGTTTACAATCATCTAATGCTGATTATTTTATTATAGCAGGTGATTTTAATCTACCATCATTAAGATGGAGAAAAGGGCATGTTCATATGGAACCTGTAATAGAAAATAGTAACAGCCTATCTGATACTCATATGATAAATTTCATGTCGCTCCTAAACTGTGTGCAAGTAAATACTTTTAAAAATCAGAATGATAGGACATTAGACCTCTTTTTCACAAATATTTCTGAATCTGGGGCTTCACTTGGACCTGTTCCTTTGGTACCAACAGTACCTCATCACCCACCTTTCTATGTATTAATACCAATTAAAAATATAATAAAACCTATGAGAATCCTCCCTAAAACACAATATAATTATGCCAAAGCAGATTACACCGTAATTAAAAAAGAGATTGAGTCAGTAGATTGGGTAGCACTTCTTCAACACAAAACTGCTGAAGATGCAGTTTCTTTACTGTATGAAAACTTGTACTCTATTATCAGAAGAAATATCCCTTCTAAAATAACAAAGAGTACATCATTTCCTGTATGGTTCACACCAGCATTAATACACATCTTCAAAAATAAGTCAAAAAGCTGGCTCAAATGGAAAACATATAGGAATGTATCTGACTATAGAATATTTTCTATGTATAGGGAAAGATTTAAGTATCTATCACATAAAGTATATAAGGAATATTTAAATAATGTTGAAGTTAGTATTCATGGTAACATAAATTATTTCTGGAAATACATTAATAACTTAAAACGAAACAGAGACATACCTAATACTATGACCTATAAAGATATAACAACTAGTGACCCAAGCCGAGTTTGTAACTTGTTTTCTGATTTCTTTTTATCTGTTTTTGAACCAAGTGATGTTACAGATGACTTGGATGACAGTTGCTATAATGACTTTAATAATGAATCTGATACGATAATAAGTAGTATTACATTAACACAGAAAGAAATACTTAAAGAATTACGTTCTCTGGACTCTTCTAAAGGTGCTGGTGTTGATGGTATCCCTCCACTGTTTTTTAAGGAATCTGCATCTACCATATGTTTACCACTGCACATTATATTTAACATTTGCTTACACGAAGGTACCTTTCCCACCATGTGGAAAACTGCCAGAATTGTCCCAGTTCACAAGGGCGGTAACAGGAGTGACATAGAAAATTATAGACCGATTTCAATTTTACCAACTCTGTCAAAGCTTTTCGAAAGACTAGTTCATAATAATATCTATCCCGTGCTACATCAAATAATAATAGAAGAGCAACATGGCTTTGTGTCACGGCGATCTACAACCACAAATTTACTGATCTATATATCGGATTTAATTGAAGCCCTAGATCGCAATATACAAATAGATAGTGTCTATACTGACTTTCGAAAAGCTTTCGACAGAGTTGATCATAAAATTTTATTAGAAAAATTAGCTTTTAACGGCATTCGAGGTAACTTATGGCGCTGGTTTAAGTCGTATATAACGAACCGCACTCAAAAAGTAATTATTAATGGGTTTGAATCTGAATATGTATCTATTACCTCTGGGGTACCCCAGGGGTCTATTTTAGGCCCGTTACTTTTTATCCTTTTTATTAACGACGCTCGGCTCTGCTTTAAGTTTTGTAAGTTCTTACTCTATGCTGACGACCTTAAAATTTATATGCGTATACAAAATAGTAATGATCATACAAGATTTCAAGACGACCTCAATAGATTTACTGCATATTGTAATAAAAATAAACTATCACTTAGCATCAACAAATGCAAAACCATAACTTTCACAAGAAAACGCTTTATCAGTAATTTCATATATACGTTATGTAATCAAAATTTAGAACATGTTGACTCAATAAGGGACCTGGGAGTGATTTTAGACAAAAAATTACACTTAGATTTGCACATTAATAATATTATACGAAAGTCATTTAAAATGTATGGTTTTGTTATGAGATCATGCAAAGCATTTGTGCACTCCTCAACATACCTTTACATCTACAAATCGCTTATTCGATCGCAACTTGAATACGCTGTGGCAATTTGGAACCCGTACTATAAAAAATATAGTAACGCACTTGAAATGGTTCAAAAGAAATATTTGCGCACCATGCAATATAGATGTTGTCGTTCCCGTGAATCTTACAATACTTTGCTAAAGACACACAATCTTCTCCCACTAACATCTAGGCGAATCCAACTTGAAATGATGCTCTTATTTGATCTATGTCATAGTCGTTATGATTGCATTTCTTTAAATAACAAAATATGTTATAGGACACCTCTTACAACTCATTCTCGTAGGCCTCATCAGATATTCTTTTCTGCAGTTTGTCGCACCAATATTGGTAAGCGTTCACCATTTTATAGACTAGTTGATACATTTAATAAAAACTTTATCTCCGTAGATATCTTTAACGATAAGGTATCGAAATATAAAAAAGAGATCTTTAAACTTTTGCCAAAAAACACCCAAGACTTCGACTATACTTCCTGAGTTTCGATGGCAACATTTAAATTTAAATTTAATTTTTATTTTTTTTCTTCTATCTAAAACTATGTAATGATTTCAGAATACATTTTTTACATTACACCTAACTAGTTACTGTTAATAATTGTGGCTATAAGCTGCTATATAAGTAATGTTTAATAATTTTTCTATTCTACCAAACTATCTATATTTTGTAAAAATATCTTGTTTATTTAACATACTTTCTACCTAGTATTCATGCTATAATTTGTACTGTATTTGCTTTTTACTGAATGTTTTGTTCATTATTAAATCTAGTAATATGTAGTTAACGTAGTTGGTACCATAGTTATTAAGATTAATCTTATGTACTTCTGTTTGGTAATATATACTTAGGTTACTGTTTGTTGACTCAAATAAACTAAAAAAAAAAAAAAAAAAAGTTATAACGGAGCATAAAAAGTTAAAGTAAGTTCATTTTCTATTGATTTGTAACTGTTACATTTTCTTAAGCATCAATGTACTTTGTAAGCTTAGTCTTATAACTTCTTTAAATATTATTTTTTTTTTGCTGTGGTAAAAATCATGTTTGTTTGTTATTTATTACTTGTTAATGGTGAAAACCTATTATTGGCTTCTTGTTTTACCTTCACCATAACTATTTAAGTAAAATTGTAAGCTGTTGGTTTTCCAATATTAAATAAATAAATAAATAAATAAAGAGTGAAATAAAATGCAATAACACCATATTTTTATAAAGAGCATGAAGAAATGTGTAGTGGGTACACTGATCCATCGCTGCTACCGCCTTATGCCGCGGCCGCATATGCGTCATCGTACGAAGCTTCGTGCTATGAGACGATACCATCGTTTTAAGCACGAAGCACTCGCATGTGCGGCCGCGACATTAGCGATACATACATTCTTCGCTAGTAAATAAAGTAATATTATAAACGCGAAAGTTTCGGGAAAGAGCGTAAGATAGTTTTTATTGCGGCAAAACGTATTCCTGTGCTAATGAAGTAGCGGACATTTTTTTTGTATTTTCGAATGCGATTTTACTGTTTAATAACAGCGTTTTACCCTGCAATAAAACGCTTATTAACTATACTTACCTAATTCAAAGCCAAATAATGAGAGTGCCAACACTATTTTTCGCTCTGCCACCTGGTGGACAAACTTAGAACTAAACGTCAACCAATAGGGAGGCAGAAAGCGGGTGACGTAGGAGGATATAGAAGTCGTTTAGGTACTATTTCCGCCACACATACGAAAAATAGTGTTGCCACTCTCATTATTTGGCTTTGAATTACGGTACAGTAAGTTAATGTAACGTTATCCTGGCAGAATGCAAAGCGTTCGTGGAGCACCTACTACAACCGCGAGTCGAGTCACGCATGCGCATAGAGGAGGCGGCCCGGCATCGCTGGATCCGCCGGCCGGGCCTCAACATGAAGCGGCACCCGTTCGCCGCGCTCGACCCCAACTACAACAGAGCGGTAAGTAGCTCCGTCTCCGTCTGGTGTATAGCTCCGTCTCTGTCGCACGGCAGTATGAGCTGGATCCGCCGGCCGGGCCTCAACATGATGCGGTTAGCGGCACCCGTTCGCCGCGCTCGACCCCAACTACAACAGAGCGGTACGTATAGCTCCGTCTCCGTCTTGGGTATAGCTCCGTCTCTGTCGCACAGGAGTTGTCTTTTTGTTTGAACTTTGGAGGCCAATTCTCATACTTACATGTAATTGAAATTTGGGCCCTGGATAATCAATTCGATCCAAGATCGAAAGGGAATCTTGCGCCAAGCAGCTATAATATGCGCGCGAGTCAGATGGCCTGCGCGGCGTTCGAAGCGCCATTCGAGATGATAAAATTGGCCACCTGACAGAATATACGAAGGACAAATACAGCAGCACAGTGTAGGTAAGGGACGACATTTTAATATTAACTTTTTTTTTCTTTTTTCAGCTGTACCGACAAATAGCTGAGCTCTGCGGCATCAGTTTCACAGACGTGGTGTCGCAGGTCAAATCTGACCCGTTTGGCCCCATAGCCGGGATATACAACATCAAAATACACCTACACCAGCTAAAGTCTGGCGGCATGGAGCTATGGACGGCCAACACTGAGGAGCCCCGACCGGCCACGCCCCCAGAGTACCAGGCCAAATTTGAAGCCAAATCCGTGCCAAATATACCGACACAGCTGCCGATCAAACATACACCGAGCCAAAAGAATGACATCAAAACCGTACCCAGTAATCAAAATGGAGTCAAAATGGGATTAAATCAAAAGACCAACGCGGTTAAAATAATACTAAAGCAAGTACAGACATTACAAAATCAAAATGGAGTTAAAACAGCTAAAATTACGAATGGGATCAAAATGACCCAACGACAAACAAAACAGGAGGTCAAAACGGACCCACGAGAAAAACAGATTCCGCGGCCTCGACAAATTGAGCCGAAACCTCCTGACACCCTAACACAAGACGCGGAAGTGAACAACTTGATCAATGACGTGAAGAAGATCCTTCAAAGTCCACCCAAGAGACCCACCAGGATATATGGCAAGAGACTCGGGACTGGTGACGCGGGGTTGACCTCCATCCGGGAACATTCCGACAAGACCGGGGTGAGGAGAGACGAGAGACTGAACAGCTGTCCCAATTCCGTGGACAAGAAGATTAGCTTCTATAAGAGAGCTGGAGATGGGTTGCCTAGGTGAGTTAGGTATACTAATATTATAATGCGAAAGTGTGTCCGTCTGTCTGTTACCTCATAATACGCCTAAGCTGCTGAACCGATTTTGCTGTAATTTGGTATGGAGATACTTTTGGTCCCGGGAAAGGACATATGATACTTTAAATCCCGGAAAAATGTACGGTTCCCGCGCGATAAACATGATTTATATAATTATCCATATCATGCAAACAAAAATTATAAATGCAAAAGTGTGTCTGTCTGTTTGTATGTTACTTCTTTCCGTTTAAAACACTCAACCGAATTGAATTAAAGATATTAATTATGAACACTTTTAGTAATAGTAGGGGAGGGGAAGAGGGGATTTCGGGAGTAGCTCGAGCGTGTCAGATTAACCTTGTATAGGCTTCCGACATGTGTCTAGTTATCATGGTATAGAAATCAGATTTCTCACGTGGTTGGTTAATTTTTTTTTAATATTGAAATGTCATCCGATCTGTCAGATTAAGACCCAATTTCACCAACTTCTGTTTGTTAAATCCTAACAAGGCATTACTTAACGGACCTTAGAAAATTAAACAAACTGTCAAAATAAAAATTTAACAGCGGATTAGTAAAAATTTAACAGCGGATTAGTAAATGCAATGTTAAGTGAACAACGAGTGAACAACTACATAATATCAATTCGTTCGTTCTTGTTATAAGGCGACGAAATTGCAATGTACAGGTTTATACGACATGTCTGCTGCAATGTGCCATTTTCTTCCGTATTCGTATAATACGTCATAATGCGACCAAATTATAATATCACTGATCGCATACATTTGTTACGCTACAATAGTTCTTTTTAATTTACCAGGGTTATAATTATTATCTGTCAAAGCTGAAAACATGAATCATAATACAAACTTTTATTTACATATTTCGGTTTGGTAATTTGATTCAAGTTGAGTATTTGCAATGTCAAGGAAAATCCGAGGTCTGAATTTTTGACAAAATGAAAATAAATAATTATTCATCACTATAAAAAATAATAAATAATATGTGAAACATGGCGGAAACACACAAAAGTCAAAACAGATTCTTTTATTAATATTGGATATTGTTTTTGACAGGTGTTGTTTTGACTCATATAACAGCCTGTTAAATATTTAACGGACCTCCACAGCAGGAATTAAAATTTTAACACCGTGTTAGGTGATTTGACATGACATTAGGGCATGGTGGAACGCTCGATAACTCTAACAGGCCGTTAACTGATTTAACAAGCCGTTATTTATTTAACATTGCTTGATGAAACTGGGTCTAAGATAGAGGATGTTTAGTGTACCCCAAAGAAGCTTCCATAAAAAGCACTGCATCGTCATGACGATTCAAAGGTTAGGTAAGCCTGTAGAGAGATTTTAAAATATAAAGAAATAAACCTTCTTATTTTCCTAACTAAGCTTCGCAGATATTTTATTGTGCACTAAACTAAATGATTTAGTCCTTGTTGTCTAAAATATATTTATAAATTACCTAAATAAGCAATTTTCTGAATAAATTTTCTTTTTCAAAATTTTGAAAAATGGCTGTAGAAAATGGCTGTAGTTTCTGAACCCGCCGCTAAAATAAAAAACGCTCTTATTACTTTTTATCACTTTTACCTAATGTAAAAATCTACTATGTCTCCATGACGCTCGAGTGACTACAAAAATAGCATCCTCCCCTCCCCTACTATAGTGGGAAAGGACATAGGATTTTTCATTCCGAAAAATGTCAGTCCAAGTAAAGCGGTTATATCGCTGCCTATATAAAGTTTACTTTCTTACGTTTGTGACTAATATAGCTGTTATAATATGGTTTTGCTTACAGTTGGCGAAGCTGCGGGTTTCAACCACTCTCGGCGCGCCCGGGCCTCACCGTCGCGACTATAAGACGAGCCGCTTTCGGGTACGTTCACAAATTAAAGACATTTTTTTGTAAAAGCACAAATTATTCAGTTAAGTATTCTTTATATTTTTCAGTAACACCCTGAGCCAGTTGTCGAATGGACGCTGTAGCAGCGATAGATCTATGCCGGTAAATATTTTAAGTTATATTATTATTATAATTTATATCTTATGTAAAATACACTTATTATATCAAGATTTATAAGAAACATTGCCCGCGACTCGCCAAGCTTTGCTTTACAGTGGACAAATCAATTTTTATACGCTTTTTATTAGCTTCACCTGTATGTTTGCTTGTAACCGACTTCTTTGGGTGCGATTTTGACTCACTTTAGGGCGGGAATAGACGTCCGATTTTTTCATCCGATTGTCTGATCCGGTTGTCTGATCAGACTATCTGAAGGCACTCTTGCCATACATTTATTTGAATACACAATACACGTCCGATCCGGTTACCGGATCGGACGTCAGAATCGGAAACAGCGTCAAAGCATTTCCGATTTTACTGCCGTTCCGATTGTCTGAAGGTGCAGTCTGCATACATTTGTACGGAGACACAATAGACGTCCGATTATTTCTTCCGATTTGCCAGTTTAAGGCCGTCACAGACTTAGCTATAATATATTATATTAATATACCGTACTAATAAATAAATAAATAAATAAATAAATAAACACACTGAGACCAGAAATATAATATATTATAGCTGAGTGTGTGGTCACGCGAAAATTGTATAGAAAATATATATTACTATGCCTAGCTATAAACATAATATTATTAAACATATAATAAAACTGTAGAAATGTGAATTCTGTACATTAAAGATATTAAAAAAATAATAAGCGGGGGGTGTCACTAGATCGCTATAGAAGCCAAAAATGTGGTTAGTTTTTTGTCTGTCTGTCTGTCTGTCTGTCTGTCTGTCTGTATGTTTGTTCCACTATCACACGAAAACTACTGATCCGATTTGAATGCGGTTTTCGCAGATATATTTGTCTTCTTCCAAATCAACATCTGGTGTATAAAAATCCCCCCCCCCCCCCTCTTAGGGAACCAAAGAGGGAGTCATATTTTGTATGAAACATTTTTCTTTAATGGACTTACTTCCTATTATTTAGTGTATTCTTTGTGTATAAAATTGCCTCCCCCAAACAAAAGAGGGGGTAAGATTTTGTATCAACTGATGAAGTAGGAATACTTTATATGGCAAAAGAATGTTTGCCGGGAAAGCTAGTATAATATATTATAGCTAAGTCTGTGACGGCCTTTATTCTCTAGCATGATACTGAACGAACGTCTCGCGTGGTTGTTGTTCGGACTGCCTTTTACTTGTAAAATTCGGGCCACGCGCAATATAGGGTTCCGTAGTACCGCTAGTATTTGAAAATTTTTGTATGGTCAATGAATGTACATTAATTATTATATCATGTTTTACACCACTAACAACATCATCTCAGTTACTTTCTAAGGAATTTGAACGAAAAGTTCCTTTATACTTCGCCGAATACATTTTTTTTAAGTTGATCGACTATTACTCAATAACTTGTTGTCTTATAGTCTCTGAGCAAAACCGCGGACAGACAGACAGACGGACAGACGGATGGACAGACCGAAACTATAAGGGTTCCTTGTTGACTACGGAACCCTAAAAATAAACGAAATCATGTAGGGTGAATCTTATCTTTCTGCTCCGTGCAAGCTCACAGATAGCTCGAGAGCGACTGAGTTCAGAAAAAATCGGACGCAAAAATCGGACGTGTATTGAGTGAATCCGATCCGGTTGTCTGATCAGACAACCGGAAGCAAAATCGGACGTCTATTCCCGCCCTTAAACGGCCAGATTTCGTTCAATCTTTGTAGATTTATCGAGGACCGATGACAATACACTAAGGGTGAATTGCACCAGAAGCGTAGTTAAAGTTAAGGTTAAGGTTATCGTCAAATATGGCGACTTTTGCTAGGGATTTGACAGTTCATTTCACATTTTGTTATGGTTAAAGTTATAGTAATTAAAGTAAGCCGGTGCAACTCACTCTAATTTGATATAATTATTCTATTTTCCAATTTGTATGTTTTTATGTTTGTAACCGACGCGACGCTTTATATAAAAAGCGTGTTTTTAGTTTTTTAATAACTATTACTTATTTATTGGACACACAGGCGCGCGTTACTAAATCCACATTACTTTTAAAACTCCTTTAGACGGGAGCCCTAGAACAAATTTTTTTGTGATTAAGAGCGCACCTGACCCTAACTTGACTACATTCTTAAACCTAGATCTCAAAATCTGTAAGGTCTAGAAAGCTGATTTTTTTACACAAGTAACTTCAGTTCATGAAGATTAAATGCTCAAGACGAAAACACGATTACTGAAAAAATGCTCGATAGTTTCGTTTTTACAAAAAACCTTGTTTTAGACACATTTTTGCTTGGATATTCGAAGTTCGCTGTCTTTTCTTTAATATTTTTTAATATTTAAAAAGGCATTGATAAAACCTAAATTTGCTCAAAACACTTTTTTCATAATCATTATAGTTCGTCTTTTATTCAAGTAAAACTAACTTGGCGATGATTCCGCGTCGTCCTTTTTCACCTGGCATATGAAAGTCGTGCGTGAGTGTGAAGAGAGAAGGACTATGTTTTATTTTTAGGGTCAGTATCCCTCTTAAGTACTAACAAGCTGATTTTTTTTAACTTAGCTACATTTTGATAAGACGAACAACATTTTTATTTTCGAAAAATCTCGAAAGTGGTAGCTAACAGAGATAGAAAGGATTTCATACACTTTGACTTGATGGTCCTAAAATATGGATTGTTTTATTTGTAGGACAAGGTGTGCCCTAGAACAATTTTTTTGTGATTACTATAGTTTGTGCGTTATTAGATGATAATATGCGTGACACATTATAATTGACAATAGTAGGGAAGTTACCTAAAAAAATTATTTGATAATTTAAAAATATCGAATCACTTCGTAAAGGAATTGCAATCGAAATTATCGATTTCGTACTGACGTTTCAGAGTGGCGCTGGCGATTTAAGATGGCCGCCCTTTTTATCGATTTAATATTTATAATTTTATATTAATAAGTTAGCATTTAGCAACTTTTCATTTTTATTCATTTACAATTATAGGATAAATTTGTTTTTGTAATCTTTTTAGGGTTCTGTAATCAACAAAACTTGGTTGACTACTGTATCTTAAAACGGAACCCTAACCAGCTGATTCTTTGTATATTGGTAGGTTAATAGTTATATTATGTAAGAGTAATCTTGTCCTACATCATCCTGAAAACACTCAGTGACAAGCTGGACAGCCCGCTCCTGAAGCACTGGGTCCGTGCACACGTGCATGTATCCGGTGCGCCAGAGGGTGGCAAATATTTAAATTAATTATTTCCTTTTAGTTTAAGAATTTTTCTATGGGTTATTACCTGAAATAAACGTATTTTATTTTTATTTTTTATTTTTTAAATCCTACAAATAAAACAATCCAAGTTTTAGGACCATCAAGTCAAAGTATGAAATCCTTTCTATCTCTGTTAGCTACCATTTTCGAGATTTTTCGAAAATAAAAATGTTGTTCGTCTTATCAAAATGTAGCTACTCACAAAAAATTTGCTTGTTAGTAATCACAAAAAAATTTGTTCTAGGGCTCCCTCACTACCCGGTTTCTGGGGTGAATTTGTCGGGAGATCAACCAGTTATCTACCGAGCAATACATGGCGCTTTTAAGACACTGAATGAGATGAACTTGGTTTATTTAGATTTTACGTTTAAATTCTCAGAAAGCAGCCAGCCTTTGTTTTTATAACATCTACATTATGTTATATTCCAGGTCGGTTGGTTATCAAGCCGCATAAGCAAGGAGAGTCATCTGCAGCGCTTGAGACGGACGGCGCCGATGAAATGAACAAGACTTTTTTATTCATTTATTTTTTAAGACTTTTAGCTAAGAAATCATGCTAGGCAGGATTGGTCTAATATATATTTTGACAAAATATGTTGGAATGTTGGCCGAACAATCGAGACCAAATTCTGCAATATTGGCCTAAGCTTGACCAATCAGGCTAAGGCATTACCGATGTGTTCATACTTTTGATATAAATTATTATCACTTTATTTTAAATAAATAGTGTCTTTTCGTTTTTCTTGTTTTAAATTTTACAACCAGTTGTACAAAAATATACTAGAACATGCTTTCTGCTTATTATTATGAAAATTCTTATGCGATGCAGTTTCTAATGATCTTTGTTTACATGGAGATCGAAATTATTATTACTTTATTCAAATTGAACCAACGACTATTTTGAATAACTGTCTTCAATCATTATTTATTATTATTATTTACCCAGCAGTTTGCTCAAGGCATTGTTGGCATAACTCTTATAAAAAAAAACATTACTCATACAGCTGGGTCTACAAGGCTGTTTTTGCACAAAAAATCCATGTAGGCCTGCATATTCACCTGTTGTCAGTGGTGCGGCATGTGCGCGGGGTTGGCCATGGTGGCGAGGCGGGTGTACGTGGTGAGCGGGCGCGCGGGCGGCGGCGCGGCGCAGCGCGGCTCGTTGGCGTACACCGCTACGCACTTCCACTGGTTCATGTATTGCACTGGAACATATAAGGAGAGATATAAGTGATTTTGACAATATATGACACTACAGTAATATGAAATTATGTAGCGCGGGTATATTTCTAAAATCGCTAAACGAAACTTTATTCTACTCATCTTATACTCATCGTATAAGACCTGCAGCCTTACCCCCGAAACTGATATAAAGAAATAGACGGTCTTACCACAAAAGATTTAAACACCTGTTGAACAGTTGTTTTGAGATCATTTTGTACTGAATTTTTCTCTAATCAACTGTTCAACAGGTGTTTAAATCTTTTGTGGTAAGACCGTGAATGTCTAAAGTGTAAAATATCTGATATCAGATTGATATTAGTTTCGGGAGTAAGGCTGCTGATCACGCCTACCGAGAAGAGGGGCGACACATCGCTCTCGGCTTTATTATGGATATGCTCGGCCGAGGGTATTGCCTCAACGCTCTCAACATTCTATTCAGTAGGTATAATGAAGGCCATAGTAGACAGCGACCAATCGTGATTCGTGCAAGCGTGCACACTACGAACGCTCGCAGCGTCGACGAACCGTGGCATATTACACTGTTACTGTCACACACGCTATCTCGCTCGCTCCTATACGCTGTTTGACTCACTCTCACAGGCGCACGCAGCAGTCGGCGCCGGAGGAGGCGAGCAGCGTGCGCCCAATGACGTTCCACGAGACCCGCCACACGCTATCTCGCTCGCTCACGTGTGTACACTATACGCTGTCTCACTCACTCTCACAGGCGCACGCAGCAGTCGGCGCCGGAGGAGGCGAGCAGCGTGCCGGTGACGTTCCACGAGACCCGCCACACGCTATCTCGCTCGCTTTCGCGTGTACATTATACGCTGTCTCACTCCTTCCTCAGGCGCATACAGCAGTCGGCGCCGGAGGAGACGAGCAGCGTGCCGATGATGTTCCACGAGACCCGCCACACGCTATCTCGCTCGCTCTCGTGTGTACAGTATATACGTTGTCTCGCTCGCTCGCGTGTGTACACTATACGCTGTCTCACTCACTCTTCCACAGGCGCACGCAGCAGTCGGCGCCGGAGGAGGCGAGCAGCGTGCGCCCAGTGACGTTCCACGAGACCCGCCACACGCTATCTCGCTCGCTCTCGTGTACACTATACACTGTCTCACTCACTCTTCCACAGGCGCACGCAGCAGTCAGCGCCGGAGGAGGCGAGCAGCGTGCCGGTGACGTTCCACGAGACCCGCCAGACGCACGACAGGTGGTCCTCGAAAGCCGCGACCACCTCAGTCTTGAATCTCACGCCGCAGCCGTTTGACGAGCCCGTCGACTCCGTAAACCTGAAATGTACGAGCGTTTCTCTCAGAAATGTAAACACAACATGACAAAATTTAAATGTATCGCTTTGTTAATGAAATGTCAAAGAATTATTCTTGAACAACACTATAACATGCTATAACCTAAGTTCAGCTCACCTTTATTCATATTATAGTCGTGTGTGCACACAACAAAAAAACGAGGAATACGGCTTTTGCAGAACCAAAGATTTCCTTTGGCAGGATTGATCTTTATATCCCTAAGATGGGTTTACGATGTGTAGCCACCTGAATATTTCATGCAGGTGGGGGGAGGGGGGTTTTTTAGCTAAAGTCTGAGGTAGCGTAGGATTTAGGTATAAAGTCGAGTTTGGTATCATTTTCGATTGAATCTAATGTTTAAATGCCAGTTCTGGAATAATATTTAGATAATATATAGTAAAAATAAAATAAAATAAAAAATCTGGAATTTCACGAAAAACGTATATTTTTTACAAATTAATAACCCATGTCTCACGTAGTCTACTATATATATTTGTGTCAAGTGACATAAAAATTGCTCCAGTAGTCTGTGAGATATAAGCCCTTTCAAAAAAATTTCCCCGCTTTTTTACATTTTCCTCTGTATCTTATTGGTCTTAGCGTGATAAAATATAGCGTGTAGTCTTCCTCGATAAATAGGCTATCAAACACTGAAAGATTTTTTCAAATCGGACCAGTAGTTCTTGAGATTAGCGCGTTCAAACAAACAAACTAACTAACAAACTCTTCAGCTTTATTTTCACATTTTCCTCTGTATCTTTGCTCCTATTGGTCTTATCGTGATAAAATATAGCCTATAGCCTTTCTCGATAAATAGGCTACCAAACACTGAAAGATTCTTTTAAATCGGATGAGTAGTTCCTGATTAGCGCGCTCAAACAAACAAACTCTTCAGCTTTATAATATTACTAGACGTTCCGCGCGGCTTCGCCCGCGTAAATTAGATATTTCACAGACAAATTAGTCCACAATAAATAGCCTATGATCCTTCACGTGCCTACTTTTAATCTGTGCCAAATAACAGAAAAATTGCTCCAGTAGTTCGTGAAATAAGCCCTTTCAAAAAAATAATTTTCCCCGTTTTTTCCACATTTTCCTCTGTTTCTACTCGTCTTAGCGTAATAAAATATAGCCTATAACCTTCCTCGATAAATGGGCTATATAACACTGAAAGAATTTTTAAAATCGGCCTATGATATCCGAATATGGTGCCGAACTTGGAAAATAGTACCATAATTAATGCTCTATACAGATTGAGACTCTATTTTCCTCCAGAGCAGCATTAAATGTATCGCTTTGTTAATGAAATGTCAAAGAATTATTCTTGAACAACACTATAACATGCTATAACCTAAGTTCAGCTCACCTTTATTCATATTATAGTCGTGTGTGCACACAACAAAAAAACGAGGAATACGGCTTTTGCAGAACCAAAGATTTCCTTTGGCAGGATTGATCTTTATATCCCTAAGATGGGTTTACGATGTGTAGCCACCTGAATATTTCATGCAGGTGGGGGGAGGGGGGTTTTTTAGCTAAAGTCTGAGGTAGCGTAGGATTTAGGTATAAAGTCGAGTTTGGTATCATTTTCGATTGAATCTAATGTTTAAATGCCAGTTCTGGAATAATATTTAGATAATATATAGTAAAAATAAAATAAAATAAAAAATCTGGAATTTCACGAAAAACGTATATTTTTTACAAATTAATAACCCATGTCTCACGTAGTCTACTATATATATTTGTGTCAAGTGACATAAAAATTGCTCCAGTAGTCTGTGAGATATAAGCCCTTTCAAAAAAATTTCCCCGCTTTTTTACATTTTCCTCTGTATCTTATTGGTCTTAGCGTGATAAAATATAGCGTGTAGTCTTCCTCGATAAATAGGCTATCAAACACTGAAAGATTTTTTCAAATCGGACCAGTAGTTCTTGAGATTAGCGCGTTCAAACAAACAAACTAACTAACAAACTCTTCAGCTTTATTTTCACATTTTCCTCTGTATCTTTGCTCCTATTGGTCTTATCGTGATAAAATATAGCCTATAGCCTTTCTCGATAAATAGGCTACCAAACACTGAAAGATTCTTTTAAATCGGATGAGTAGTTCCTGATTAGCGCGCTCAAACAAACAAACTCTTCAGCTTTATAATATTACTAGACGTTCCGCGCGGCTTCGCCCGCGTAAATTAGATATTTCACAGACAAATTAGTCCACAATAAATAGCCTATGATCCTTCACGTGCCTACTTTTAATCTGTGCCAAATAACAGAAAAATTGCTCCAGTAGTTCGTGAAATAAGCCCTTTCAAAAAAATAATTTTCCCCGTTTTTTCCACATTTTCCTCTGTTTCTACTCGTCTTAGCGTAATAAAATATAGCCTATAACCTTCCTCGATAAATGGGCTATATAACACTGAAAGAATTTTTAAAATCGGCCTATGATATCCGAATATGGTGCCGAACTTGGAAAATAGTACCATAATTAATGCTCTATACAGATTGAGACTCTATTTTCCTCCAGAGCAGCATTAAATGTATCGCTTTGTTAATGAAATGTCAAAGAATTATTCTTGAACAACACTATAACATGCTATAACCTAAGTTCAGCTCACCTTTATTCATATTATAGTCGTGTGTGCACACAACAAAAAAACGAGGAATACGGCTTTTGCAGAACCAAAGATTTCCTTTGGCAGGATTGATCTTTATATCTCTAAGATGGGTTTACGATGTGTAGCCACCTGAATATTTCATGCAGGTGGGGGGAGGGGGGTTTTTTAGCTAAAGTCTGAGGTAGCGTAGGATTTAGGTATAAAGTCGAGTTTGGTATCATTTTCGATTGAATCTAATGTTTAAATGCCAGTTCTGGAATAATATTTAGATAATATATAGTAAAAATAAAATAAAATAAAAAATCTGGAATTTCACGAAAAACGTATATTTTTTACAAATTAATAACCCATGTCTCACGTAGTCTACTATATATATTTGTGTCAAGTGACATAAAAATTGCTCCAGTAGTCTGTGAGATATAAGCCCTTTCAAAAAAATTTCCCCGCTTTTTTACATTTTCCTCTGTATCTTATTGGTCTTAGCGTGATAAAATATAGCGTGTAGTCTTCCTCGATAAATAGGCTATCAAACACTGAAAGATTTTTTCAAATCGGACCAGTAGTTCTTGAGATTAGCGCGTTCAAACAAACAAACTAACTAACAAACTCTTCAGCTTTATTTTCACATTTTCCTCTGTATCTTTGCTCCTATTGGTCTTATCGTGATAAAATATAGCCTATAGCCTTTCTCGATAAATAGGCTACCAAACACTGAAAGATTCTTTTAAATCGGATGAGTAGTTCCTGATTAGCGCGCTCAAACAAACAAACTCTTCAGCTTTATAATATTACTAGACGTTCCGCGCGGCTTCGCCCGCGTAAATTAGATATTTCACAGACAAATTAGTCCACAATAAATAGCCTATGATCCTTCACGTGCCTACTTTTAATCTGTGCCAAATAACAGAAAAATTGCTCCAGTAGTTCGTGAAATAAGCCCTTTCAAAAAAATAATTTTCCCCGTTTTTTCCACATTTTCCTCTGTTTCTACTCGTCTTAGCGTAATAAAATATAGCCTATAACCTTCCTCGATAAATGGGCTATATAACACTGAAAGAATTTTTAAAATCGGCCTATGATATCCGAATATGGTGCCGAACTTGGAAAATAGTACCATAATTAATGCTCTATACAGATTGAGACTCTATTTTCCTCCAGAGCAGAAGCTGCTAAAATTTGAAAAAACTAACATCAAAAATCGCGGTGGCTCCACATCTTAAATCCATCCTTGGGTCATAAGGACCAATCCTACCAAAGGAAATCTTTGGTTCAGCAATAGCCGTATAATTTACCGTACACACGCAACTAATATAAAAAGGTAACTTACGGCAATGGATCAATCTTGATAATCCTAACGTCTTTGGTAGCTACAGCTAGTAGGTGGAATGACCGTCCTAGGTTGGGTGCAAAGGCCAGGTCGTTCACAGGTTCTAGCACAGATGAGAGACAATCAGTCCTCGTCCATCGACGTGAGGCTTCGCTGTATCTGTGATTTACAAACATACATTAGACTATCATAACCTAAAAGACTAAAAGTTACCAAGTAAAAACGTGGTAAGTAATAATAAAAAAAGACACCTGACTGCATTTTGATAATATCCAGTGTCGTTTTCACAGTCAACACAAATCTAACAACTCTCTCAAGTTACAATCCATCGAGCCATTCAGGCAGTAGAGTATGCCAAACAATTATACATGCTGTCGAAAATATATGTCCTTTCGGCACAATAGGTTTAAAAATGTGAACTTATTAGCTCATTCACTGCCTTTCCGAAACGAAATCCCGGCATCTCGATTATGTATTCTTACCCGCCCATTGGCGTTTTCGGTATGAAGCTTTAGATTCCGACATGAATAGTTTCAAATGCTCAGTTTACACTTTACATGTACTGTACCGTGCGTAAAATGTGTATGATGTATAAAATAAAATCAGCCCCACCCATGGGCAGTCTCGGCATGTGAGTTAAAAAATATTGCCCGCTGATGGGCGGGCTCGGCACTGAAAACAACCAAGCTCTAACTAAATATACTCACTCATAGATGAAAACTTTCCCATTGCATGTTTTGTCTTGACTAGTGTTGGTTGTGTTGGGCTCATCACTACCCACAGCTAACATTGGTGGATTTGAATTCATTCTGCAACATAAAAAAGTATTTTTTTTTTCTAGGATTTCTATTTCAAGAAAATTGCAAAGGAGCAAAATTACAGTTATGTTCCTTTCCATAACTTTTATTTCATATCTTGAATAACATCATAATGTTATGTTTATGATAATAATGAAATCTACAACATCTGGCTGGTGTGAGAGTACAGCTTATATATTAGTTTTATGACTAAAACAAATCTAAGACACACTTAAGAGTATCTTATAAATATATACATTTACTCAGTAAACCTTCCTTCTATCTTCTAGTGAGTTAGAAATTAGAATACTTTGTCCTGTAAATTTTTTTTAAGGTTCCTATTTTGTATCTAGAGCACTTAGGATATAGACAATGTTAAGCGTTACCTGGAGAGTGATGGGTTCCATGATATGCAACTGATGGACACTTTGGTTGGTATCTCGTGCTGGAGGGTCCACTGTGCCAGGTTCATTACATCTGGTGCTTCATATATTCTGAAACAAACAAATATTTTAATGTCCATTTGGAATTCCTTAAAAATTAAATACTTACAAAAGAATACTAGGGCACTCTATATTAGTCTATACTCTAGAGGCCATAAATAAGATGAAAATATATTTGATCTCTTTTTTTTTGTTGCAGAGTTTGCAATAATTGTCATTACTTTTGCTTGTAATTAATTTAAATTTTTTTTTTTAATTTACCATTTCACAAAAAGTTTCACTCTGTACCTTGATAGTTTGCATGTTTTACAACAGATTTATTTAAAAAAAATAATCTTGTTAAGGTTACTCCTGTACACTTTACGTAGACATTATACTCACCTTATAATACCATCAGCTGAACATGTGACTACTAGTAGACCTAAGTGTTTGGGACCAAATTTGACATCTGTGACTGAGGTTCTGGAGTCTACCAGATTGGATCTCTTCACCCAGGTGCGTAGACCTTTTTCAGAACCTGATGCTGTAGTGTCACCTGTAAATGCAATTTTTTTTAATTATATTACGTAAACCATTAAAATTATGTGTTACCACAAAAGAAAATAAAAAGTACAGAATATATAGAGTAGACTAGACAGTTTCAAAACTTATTCTATGCAAGCAAAAAACTTCTCTTCTTAAAAATATTATTATTATTATTTTATAAAATAAGGGGCCAAACAAGCAAATGTGTCACCTGATGGAAAGCAACTACCGTCGCCCGTGGACACTCACAACATCAGAAGAGCAACACATGTATTGCCAGTCTTTATTAAAAATCTATTAAAACCTAAGATCTTACCAACTTCCTCCCATATAGCGGCAGTTCTATCAAAGGAGCATGTGGCGAGGATCTGTCCAAATTCTGGATGTGCCCATGTCACCTTCCATACAGAGCCATGATGGGCCTTCCAGCTGGCTGTCAGTTTCATTCCACCTTGTCCATCTGAATCCCATACCTAGAAATAAGCATTGACATATATTATATTACTATGGTCACTATGGAAATAAGTGAGAAGTTTATATTTAAAAAAAATTTGTACTTTGGGTTACCAAGTGAAGCCGGAACCTTATACCCGGAGTTATGGGCTGCAGGTAAGTGCTCAAATATAGTTTTTATATTAAACCGTCCCGTAAACTGCGGGAGAGCATGAAAATAATAACATAACCTACCTTTACATACTGATCGCTTGAACATGTAGCCATTCTTTCCCCATAGAAGTCGTAGGCCACATCGTGAATAAGATCTTTGTGGTCGGCAATTATTGTTTGTGATTCAAATAAATTACTATTGGTAATTTCAGTCATATTGAACAAAATACGAAATAATAACAATGCTAAAATCCGTTGACCTGTGAAAAATGACAAGACGTGATGAAAATTGACATTTGACAAATAACAGTGATGTTGACATTTTTTTTTGTAATAGTGCAAAGTAACGGAGTCTCGGAGTACTTTTTATTGCCAAAGCATAATCATCATCATCTTAGTGGTTCACCGTCCACTGACCACCAATCCAATCATCAATTCATCAATTATGGGTACATGTTCATAAAATAAAATATTATTATTAGTATCCTACTCTATCCCCATTACTTAGCTAGGACATCTTCCAAAGTCTTCCATGTTGCTCTCTCCTGCGCCACTGTTGGCTTGGCTGCCGGCTGGTATGCCAAGCTTGTCGCGCTATCCTTTCCTAGGCCGGTCCAATGAATATATAATCGCTATGGGCCAGCCTCGGCGGCGTCGTTCGTTTTCGGATGCCCACTCTATTGAGATTTGAGATCTGAATGTTTGCGGCTAATATGACTTGCGGGAGCTTGTTTCATATTTTGTAAAGAAGTTTAACTCCTTACATTGCATTGGTCTTTGGTATAGATAGGTCATAGGTACCCCGAGTTGGGGTACACCACAGATGGGTACACCGTACAAGCTTATGGTACAAGCAGTGCAACATACAAACCATCGGCAATCGGAAAGTTACCTGAGGGGTTAGTGCGAGTTTTATTTGATCATACGCATCGAGCACGTTAACGCGAATTTGTATGGGATCAAAGCGGTATCCACGTTAGCCAGTAGATGGCGCTGCTTTGATCCCATACAAATTCACGTTAACGTGCTCGATGCGTATGATCGAATAAAACTCGCACTAACCATGCACTAACCCCTCAGATAAGGTTAAGAAGAAAAAGGCACATCTTGAACATCTATTTAAACAACTTTATTGAATGTATTGTCCAAAAAACAAATTTCATTGCCTAAAATTAATGGCACATAATAATAATTACAAAATATGCACTTTCAAAGCGCAAAATACTAAAACTATTAATTTACAAAATATTATGACGACATAATTATTACAAGTTAAAATACTTTTTTTTTTTGTGTAAAAACAGGAAATCATATCATAGCTAAGACACAGCATACATTAACCCCCACACTGATAAAGCACAGTGAATAACTATACAAGGTTTTCTTGTCTTTGTCTGGCATATCTTAAGACAGAAAGAGACAGAAGACCTTAATTATACACTGGTTAATATAAGAGCAACATTAATTGTCTAACTAACTCACACCATGTTGACGGCGATTCGCTAACTCGTTGTACGCTTGTTAGTAAATTAACTCCTAAGTAACACTACATAAAGTTTACATTCTGTAAGTTGGGTTGGAACGGAGTTGGTGTAATATGAGATGACCATTAGGAGGCATAAAAATTACATTGATTTTTTTTCATATTATATTAAAACACTTTAGAAACCTATTTGAATTATTTGCTAAAACATAGATCACAAATATGTTTAAACAGTTGGCACATAATATTATAGTGGCTACAGATTGTCATGGACACTTAATACTATTATATACTGAATAATATTTAATATACACTTAATAATTTTGAACATTTACTGAGATTTTCAAGATAACAATAATTACAAGTACAGTTACAAATAATAATATGATTCAACATGAAATTCATTTGAATGGAAACTGTCTTGTTTATCCTCTAGTACTTGGGCAAGTATTTTAAGGGCCTTATGACACTGGCGATTAGCGAGCGATTTGAAAGCGACGCGACTGCGCAGCAATTGCAATCGCGGCGTGGCGTGGACGCTATTTTGTACACTCATCTAGAGATGTGACATTGTAGATAGTGTTTGAGCAGTAGTGTTTCCTCGTCAGTATCCATTTTGCTACTGAGTGTCCAAAACGCGGAAGGTAAGCTGCGTGCACGCCGCGCAATCGCGGCGTGTGCGCTGCGCGGTCACGTCGCTTTCAAATCGCTCGCTAATCGCTAGTGTGATAAGGCCCTTAAAGATTTTTAAAGATCCAGTAAAATATGATTCAATACTTAAATAATTTAAAATATTAATAAACTTAAAACATATTGTGTTGTGATTTTAACTGTTCAACTTGTAATGATAACTGTCTGTTTGCCTCAACCAAATCATTTTGATTTTGAACCAAATGCTGCATCTGTTGGTTTACATTATCCAACTGTTTTTCCAAATATAACTTTTGTTTGGTTAAAGCCATCATGATATGTAGAAAATTGTTTCTATTGTCATCAGCAACATATGACAGAGTTAAGTTAATAAAATCCTTTAATTCATCAACACATTTAGAATCAATATTGTTTGTGATCTGTATATTCGAACTTGATCGTTTTATATTATTTGATAAACTGCAAGTTGATCCTCTCTTATCTTCACCATTTGATATACAAATCGGAGACGGAAATCCAAAATCTGTCTTCCTACTTGTAGTCAGTGGAGTGGATACTTTGCTTATATTTTTCTCAGTATCCAACTGACGGTATCTCATTTCATGGCTTTTTGTTTCAAAATTCAGTGACCTGTTGATATCATCATCATTATCAATGTTTGATTTGTCAAGACCGAGCATCACAAGGAAGGAGTCCTCCTTAATATCACCAACCCCAGACACGTCATGCTTTGGAGGAGTGTCGTTGACAAAAAACATATTATCTGATGTCCTTCCGCTCGCAGGGGAGTGCACTTTTAATGATGAAGTTACATCAACATCTTCTCTCAAGCTCAGCTCTGTGGAAGCAGTTTTTCTTCTTGCCGGTTGAAAGGCAACCTTGCTTACTTCTTCAGTGTGGTCCCTTAATACTTTGAAAGGACATGTCAAGTCCCTCAAATCATAAAGGAGTATATGACCATTCCTTGAGCCTATAGCAACTTGATTATTGATATTGATGGCTATTGAAGTTAGAGTGTATGATGTACGTGTAGAAGACACTATATTTTGCATTCTTATATCATAAACATTCATAATTTTGTCCAAGCCGCTCGATAGCATCACATCTTTATTTACAAGGGAATAAGTGAAGTCGCTCACAGGTGATGCATGTACGTTTTCAAATATAGCTTTGTCTTTATTTGTTGTTACATCTCTGAGTATGATGTGGCCTTCATCGGTGGCTAGACCGAGGAGAGACCTGGACTCTTGATGGAACTTCATTCCAGAAATACTTTCTGTACCAGACAGCTTTATAGTTAAAATTGGAATATTAGAGACCAAACTGTATATAATGGTCTCACCGCTCTGCATTGTCGCTGCTAGGTTTGTGTTCTTTGTGTTATAGCTAAGGAATGCTATGCTTGACCTCCTAGCGGGAGTTTGAAGTGTCTTTGTGATAGATTTAGTTTTTGTGTCCCATATCATGACTTTGCCACTTTTTGTCCCAATGGCAATATTCCTGTAACCGTCGCGATGGAAACATGCTGACCAGGTGTCAAGTGGTATTTGTTGAACACTTTTTATATCATGGTCTGCTGGGTTCAATATATCCACCTGGCCTGTGGAATTCACCTGGAAAACATAACACAATTTGATTTCATTAAAATGTCTTTCACATCAACTTCATTGACAGTGGATAGTTAATTGAAACTAGAGGCAAGTTTTGAGCAACTGGACCTTCACGGGATAGATCGTTTATCGATGCGCTTCACTGGTTAAGTAACAGTACAATAAGCCGGCACACCCATGTACTAATTCTAAAGATCCATACCTACTGTTTTCAGTGATCAGTCACAGCCACTCCTTAAACATTATGTAAGACTGCCATAAATCAATTTACCTGTAAAATATATTTGCTATCATCACTCCAAGAAGCATCTCTAATAATACCCTCATAGCAGCCGTAGGATTTCTTCAAATCCCATGTATTTACATCGTTGAGTAACAGACGAGAACTAACGGACGATAAATACATTTTAACACAATATGTAATGTGCAAGACTCTATAGATATCTGCACTCAATTAGCAGTTTGGAGCACTTTTGTATTTAGACTAAAATAATTAATTAATTAATTAAATAATCAGCTTCATTGTATTAGATCAGCTAAAACAACAACAAACGAAAAATTTTGTAAATCTGACCACAGATTAAAGTATATAGAGTAGATCATCATCATTGAGGTAATAATACTATAGGAGTCCGCCTTATATTTTGACAGCTGATAATGTTACTCTTTCTAACTAACGATGTAGTAATTTGGGTGAAAGAGAAAGCTCATATCGGTGTGTAAACGTCAAAAGCCTGTAATGTTATGTCCCACTTAGTAGAACATAACAAACGAGTAGGTCTGCATATTTCATGTATAAAAAGTGGTAATAAAAGTGTTTAGTGAACGTTCAATGCAATATATTATTGCGTTTTGTAGTTCCGCTATATAATAAACCATAAAAACGGCCAAGGAATGCCTCAAACACGTGGATTTAACAAAACATACGTAAGTTTTCAACAACGTTGTTTGGGCTTATCAATCGGTATTTTTGTAAGCTAAAAAAGAAAATTTATAAGTATAATAATCCATTAATCATGCTATATAAGGCATTAGTGATAAAAATGTCACATCAAGTAATAATTTGGCTATAAATATTGCATAGTTTTTTACGTGTATTTTAGGGATGCGCCTTACTTGAACTATAGTTTATCGATAAAAATAATGTCATGGACTAAATGATTTTTTTTTTCAGGTTGAAAATGCTTCAAAATAGACGACAAACAGATATATATTTTAGACGCAAGTTTCATGCAAGTTTTTAATCCTTACTCCCTTATGAAGGCATCACAATATTGGAATTTGGAATTATTTCAAACGTAAGTTTGAAACAATGATTTTATTGAAATAAAGAAAGTTCTAACGGAGAGTAAAATAATTGCATGATCAACAGCTCTCACACCTCCCCCCTGTAAGTACTCAATTCGTTACTTAAAGATACTTCTTGAAATTTTATCCTGGCATTAGGTACTCTTTTTTAATAAGTAAAATGTAAAATTTTAATAAGGCTAAAGTCATAATCATTTAATAAAATAAATTTAATACCTCAATCGTCGAATTCCAGACACAATATATATTTAGTTGTTATGCGGCACCTGGGTTCCGCTTGGGGCTGGATGGGTTAAGCATGGAAAACTTACATAAAGCATATTGCCCCGTATACAATATTATGAATTATGTGTATAATATTTTATAGTATGTAGTAGTATAGTACATTTATTAACACTAAACCATTTATTTTTTTCAGGTTATTGGAATGCTCATAAAGAAGAGTTCAATATTATGGTGGTGACGGAGAGACCTATAATGAAGATAATAATTATTTTCAACTATTAATTTGATAATAAGATTGAAAGTGAAGAATAATATATGGTTTAGTGCTCTATGATTTTGATTGCACACACCGTGATATTGCACAATAAAATTGATCGTCTAGACTCTAGAGTCCTACTTAGGTTATTAATTATTATTATTATAATATCATTATTCAGGGGGCGTCGAAGTATCTATTTTAAGTCTTTTTCTGTATAAATATTATTACATAATTATATTTTAATAGGTAAAGAAATGCACCTAAGCGTTTTTGGAATTACTTTAAATAAGTAGGACTGAGATTCATTCTTATATTTCTTTGATAATAATAATTGTTATTCTACAAAATAGTTGCTTAACAGTAAATAGTAATTAAGTTTAATAAAGTATAATATATTTTATTCTTCTGTTGTGTTTTATAAAAACTGTTGATTTTATTGATATTAGCTATTACACTCCGGACAAGCTTTCGTGGCTTATGGAGTATACATATTATGTATATTTATAACTATTTGTGTAATTATATACTTAAATATTTTGTTTATACAGGGTGCAATTAAACCATCCTGCCAAATTTTTTCCAGGGCTTAGGTATCATTAGGAGAGGACATTTAGCAAAAAAAATTGGGTGTTATTTTTTTAATGACATATTTTATCTCATGTAAAATCGATGCAGAACGGTTACTCGTGGCGGTGGGAATGAGCGGGGGTGACGTGGGAGGGATGCGCGCGCGCGCTCACCCGCCGGCGCGGGCGACGCGTAGTGTCCATTTTAATTTTGTAGTGTTTTTTAGGATAACTTTCGGAAGCCATTTCTCAACATTTTAGTACTGAGTGACTATATTAAAAGAAAAATACGTGTATTTTTATTTTGAACAAGGATCAATATATCAAAATTTGGCAGGAAGGTTTAATTGCACCCTGTATTTAAGTATTTTCATACACTTAATAAATAGATAAAAAATACCTTTTCACCAAATTGAAAGCGACTTCTAATTTAATGAGCATAATATATCCTAAATTGAACATGCAGGTCGAATTGATAACCTCCTTTTTTGATGTCGTTTAATAAAAATCTATAACATAAAATTATGGTCGACTTGGTCGATAGCTGTAGTCTAATTTTATATTTTTATCGATATACGCCATCCCTACACGCACACTACAGCAATTGCACACAAGCATAAAATGGCCACGCGCTGGCGAGCTAAGAATCCATCTATGTATACTTAATCTGTGATCATCATCATCAATCTGACATTTCACATTTGACAACAGTTGACATTTGGTCAATTTTTTTTCTTATTATGGCACTTCAGCACTGATCTCTATACAAGTACGCGTACATCTCTCGAGCCTCGTCTCGATCTCTATTATACAAGTAGGTACGCGTACTTGTTTATTAGTAAATAGAGATCAGTGATGACTGATGGCCAGTGTCAAGTAATGGCGGGAAAACAATATTCTTGTATAGAAATTTTCGGCGTCGTTTTTCTATTTCGTCAGGTCCATACTCCAAAGCACGCTCCAAAGTCTAGTCAGAGTCTAAAGTAGTTATTCCATTACACTAAATTTAGAAATCTAAAAGTCACTAAATTTAGTGAAGTGGAATAACATTTAGAAAGCTAGGATCCTAATTAGTGTACTAAATCGGAGAAGTGGGGCTTCTAACTGACTAAATCAGTGTTGCCAGATGGTTTCAACCTTTTATTGTATTAAAGTCAATATATTTTATGTTAAACGATCTGGAATCATAATTTTTCGTGGAGCAAAAATTCTTTCAACCATCTTTTTCACCTTTTATTTATTTTGATTTTCATTGAGCCAACAGCTAAGCCTGTGAGAAGACCAATTTTTTGTTGGTTTGACAGAACTGGAGCCATTATGAAGACGTCTGGCCAAAAATCGCCGCGTCGTCATAACTGATTTTTAATCTGTGCAACTGATTTAGTTACTAAATTAGGACAAGTGGAATAAGAACCTTCTAATAATTTGTCTTCTTTTTAGAATCCTATGGTAAAACTGTACTTTAAGGGACGCGGTGTAGGGGGGGAGGGGGGTTGGGGGGGGAGGGGGGTACCCCCTGACACCCCCCCCCCTTGAAGCAAGCTCTTGGTTTCTGAGATATTCATGATTGAAGTTTGAGGTTATGACTGCACCAAAAGTGTTGAAATTCAGTTTTGGATCATCGAATTAAGGGGGGGAGGGGGGTTAAAAGGGGGAGTGGAGGGGGGACTTGCCTATTCCCTACAAAATTGCCTATCCCCTTTCAGGGGTATAAAGAGGTTACTGTTGTCTGTTAAAAAAATAATAACCTCAAAATTTCTAACCTATCACGTGACCTACAGGATTTTGGCAAACTAAATAAAACAAAAAAATTTAGTTGACAATCCTTTTTTATTAACTTTTATTGTCCACATACACATAATGAATTGCCTTTAATAGTTCTTCGAATGGATCGGTATGGTTGATCCTTATTTTTCGCCTCCATATGTATTCGCACAGCCAATCCGTGAAATCAGCTTTATTTTGTTCCTGCCTGAATTGTTTTTTCAATCCCCTCCACTGGCTCTCAATGCGCTGCGTGTGTGTCCCATCTGGTGCCACAAATTTGTTTGTGGGATCACTGTGATTCACCCTCTTATGTGTATATCCATGCTCAGGAAGGCTCATGTAAGCTCTCCAATAATCAGTATGGATGATAGAACCTTCCTGAACATGCTTCTTGATGAGTGGCACCAATATTTCCGCAGACCTCTCATTGTCAGGACACACTTCCAGCCGAAGATCATCGCTCCCATCTTGGATCATCCCTATCACCCAATGACCTTCGATCTGTCGACCACGGTTATATTTTCTTTTGCCAAATTTGGATTCATCTATTTGTACTATTTTTCCTGGTCCTCCTATTTTCTCACTTGCTTGGTTATTTTCCAGCTCATAAATGACAATTGTTTCTCGGCAATAGCTGTACCAGTCCGCCACAGTTTTCATCGAAATCACAGGCTCATCTTCGGTAGCAAGTTGTTTCTGTACTTGCATATAAGACAAGCCCTCGCTAAAAGCATACATTATTTGAAATACTAATGTGATGCATAACCTCACATTTTCAAACCAGGTTCCTTGTACCCGGCTCACACTCCTGTTCCTGCAGTTGCTCTTTCTGCAGCGGAATCTGCCAAACTGGGTTTCGGTAGACAGTGTCATTGGCCTGTGGTGTATATGACACATTTTCTCCTTAGGAATAAATCCTCTCTCCTCAGCAAACTGGATACACTGCTGTACCGTCCCAAGTCTTGTGAAGATTTTTTTCCAGTTCCACATCGACCTAAAACAAAAACAAAGCAAGTTGAATGACAAGTTGAAAGAGAAAGATTTACATAACTCCCAGCTACCCAAAGTACAATAACTGTTCTCGGGTGTTTACAAAGTGTTATTGAAGCATCACAAGGCTGTGGTTGAGTGAAGGATGTATATTTTTTGAGATTTTTTATCATAATGCAGCCTCCTGCTTAGGAATTGTACTCTAGGGGTTGGCAAATTCGTTTTTGAGACCGTGTCCATCTGTCACGTCTCCGTCTCATACCTAGAGACCAATGACCCTCAATATGGCACAACTAGCTTCAATTATCAGTTGACGGAGCCCCGCTACGCGGGGCTCCTATTTCTGGGTGTTGTGGTCTACGTTCCAACCTAACCTAACCTACTTTTGGCCTTTCTGGAATGTGTTAGTTTTTGTTTTGGCGGGGGGCTGCGCCCCCCCCTTCCCCCCCACTTCGGTATCCGTGGCTAAGTAGTTAAGTAAGACTGATGTTTTTGATCATTTTTCTGTCATAACATTTAATTGACGTAGGTTTCTAAACCTTACCCGGGTTTTCCTCATCCAACCTATCCCTCCTCAACCCATCTCACCACCAAAATCGTTGGGCATAATTCTAAACTTTAGCGTACTAACCTCAACTCTTCCGAGTAATAATGGACTCGCCTTCCCGATGAACCAGAAGGGGTTGCTGGCTCATGCAAGTCTCCAGATGATGTGGAAACTGGCATGACGAAATCTGCCATCCCACTAGGACCAGCGATCCCACTAGGACCAGCCATCCTACTAGGACCAGCAGGCGAAGTAGGCACAAGCGGCTCACTAGAGTCCATCACTTGCGCACTACACAAAGGCACTGAAAAGGAGGCCGTAACAAGCGGCTCAACAGAGTCCAACACTTGCACTTCACTCAACTTTTCAGGCGATTCAGCGGAACTCGAAGACAGGGGCTTCGGAGACGCCATGGTAGTCATACAAATGTAGTCAGACAGGAGTACGTAAAACCATAGATAATACAGTATATAAACTGAGACGTAAAACGATCTCGACTGCAAGAGCAACAAACGATGACCACAGATTAAAGTATATAGAGTAGAACGATGACTGACATTTCCAGACACACGACGCATAAAACAAAATGGCGTCGTTGCGTTTCGTTGTTGCACAGTAGAAACACGATATTTCATTTAAAATTAAAATATTATGTAATCTTTTCAATAAATTACACGTAAATACATAAAATTTTACATTTCAAATGTATTTACAACATAAATACCCCAAAACGACCCCAAAATTTTGTCTACATTGACTGCATAGAATTAACTTTCACGTAACGAAACGCAAATGACAAATCGTATTTTTATAAGGTTGGTAGTCACTAGTCAGTCATAGTAGTGACGTAAATTAATCATAAATTTCGATACAATTTTACGATTTTCAATAATTTATTTCTCGAAAACTATTAAGTTGCTTCAAAAACCGACTTCACCGAAAGACTTCTTGCATTGTGTAGTTTCTAACAAATAAATATGAAACGCCAGACCAGCGTCCCGTAAAGTACAGTTTATCCAAAAATATCCTTGATCTTGATCATTTTTAACACACAGAATCAGCCGCTAAAGGAAAAAAATCGGCCAAGTGCCAGTGGGACTCGCGCACGAAGGGTTCCGTACCGTTATAGAGCAAAAATAGGCCAAAAAATGTGTTTTTTGTATGGGAGCCCCCCTTAAATTTTTATTTTATTTTATTCAAAAAAATCACGTTTGTTGTATGGGAGCCCCCTTTAAATATTAATTTTATTTTGTTTTTAGTATATGTTGTTATAGCGGCAACAGATATACATAATCTGTGAAAATTTCAGAACTCTAGCTATATCGGTTCTTGAGATACAGCCTGGAGACAGACAGACGGACAGACGGACAGACAACGAAGTCTCATGAATAGGGTCCCGTTTTCACCCTTTGGGTACGGAACCCTAAAAAGGATCAAAATGTTTTGTTCCAATAATTCCCGGTATTGCTAGCATAAACCTATAATGCGTCAGTATATTATAAGTCTATGATTGCTAGAGTCCATTTACTTACGCACTTTTTGTCATCAGATTCTGGTAGATCTATACTACGCATTTTGATCTGTTTTAGAAAGTTCAAAGTAATCTACGGAACTCTAATAAATCTATTTTTTCTTAAAAGTGCTTTTATTTTCGAAAAATCCTAAGGTGAGGGGGGCAAAGTGCGCCATACTTTTTTTATAGATGACTTCTAGGCAAAATAACTTCTGTAAGAGTTTGTAGATTCAATTCAAATCCATATTTTATTTTATGTTTTTGCGTCCCAAATAGTGTTAATATGTTTAATTCAGTTATTTAGCTAAAAACCATGATTTAACTATGAAATCTGAAAGCTATCCCAAACAGCTTTCAGATTTCATAGTGGCCTCATTAATATAATTAATGTCAAAATGCTAACTTCATAGCAGAAAAGAGTTTTGCCGGGAATGTGAAAGAGTGATGTTGTGATTTTGTATTATTTTCCTAAAATTGTGTTAAGTTGGGTTTTTAATGTGTAATATTGGCAGAATATTAACCATTAGATATTCGTTATCGTGCACAAGTGTAGGAAAGTGATGCATTATCCAGAAACGTGCGATTTTGTGTTCCCTCCAAAACTCCATTGAAAGTTTCAGTAAAGCGTCTACCACTTTACTGAAACGACCGACTTGACTCCTTGACTGTATTGACTTGTACTTAGACTTTGACTAGACTTATGACCTGACGATATTACATGAAAACGATGCTGAAAATTATTATAGGAGGAATACGGTTTTCCCGCCATATTCCTTACCTTTTTACCTTGTCTGTGGCACAACATACACATACTTTGTGTCAAGTTGCCAAAAACGAAGAAAAAGAAAGAACTTCATAGCAAAAAACACGCGTTCAGGAATTCATTTGTAATTTTTGCAAGAATCTACCCGAACAAATAAATGAAATATAAACCAAAATAGTGTAAAATGTGTCCCAAATAGCCCCACTTTACCGGTACAAATTAATTTTAGTTATGGCAAAAACTGCGGTCTGCGTTCACCACTTTAGAAAATTAATGACGTGTACCAAACTGTCAATTTTATGTCAAACTGTAAACTTCAAAGTTTGTTTCTTGTTTCGTGTTTTTGGACACCCGGTGTAGCTACAAATTGTGAGTAAATTCTAATAATTCAATACTATCTCCGTATTTATTAACTTATTTTGCTTTAATTAGATACCAGATAAATATATTTTAAAGCATTACCACGAGAAAGCACTTTTATTTCCCATAATTCCCAATAAGTTCATCACAAATTCGCTCGCATTGTACATCTTTCTTTTTGTAATATTCTCGTATTTCTTTTCAGCGTTAAGGTAAATACAACGACAAAATGATTACTGACATTCAGCTTGCAGTCTTTTCCAACATTTTGGGAGTTTCTATTTTCCTACTGGTGATATTATACCACTACATCAGTGCCAATAGCTCAAAATGAGGAACTACGAATATGAATTAATAATATTAAGGTTTGTACTTCCACATTTAAGTATAACCTGTCCGAGTAAAGCATTGTCTTTGTAGAAACTAGAAAAAATTGTAAAATAAGTTGAGTTCCAGAGAAGAGCTTATTTTTGTACGTAGGGTTGCCAGGTCACCAAACCTAATAGCCGGACAGATCAGCCAGTTTGGCCGGACATTTTGGTGGGCAACCGACAGTCGACTCTCGTCGCCTGTGCTCGGCCACACTCGGCGCTCGACTCGCTCGTTTACGAAATGTAAAAGCTTAACAAAAGCTGGACAAGCCGGACACCGTTTATTTTGGCCGGACACGCAAGCAAAAAGCCTGACTGTGTGCGGCTTTATCTGGACACCTGGCAACCCCCTATTTGTATGTGTACTATGTAGTGTTCGTGTAAAAGTAAAAAATACAATCCTATAGCTAGGTAGTAAGAATTGCACACAAAGCACTCCTACATACAGCTAAACCATGGGAGTGCCCCATCCCAATATTTTATGTTTTTAGTATTCGTAGCAGGCGGCAGCAAAACTATTATGACAAAATATAGCCCGGTGACAGATTTGAAGTTCAAATTCTACCCTTTCTTACAAAACATTAAAAACAAAACCCATACTTTAATTTTTATTGTTGAAACAAATGTTTGCCTAATCTAATCCGTCGATGCTATTGTATTCTATTGTTGTCTCAGTCACCTGTGTCCTTACGGGACTTGATGGGTTAACCCATCAATCTCCAAACGGCAGCCGGCTGTCGCATAACAACTGAATATCTATTGTGTCTGAAATTCTCACGATCGAGGTAAATTAACTAGTAATTAAACATTGTTTTCTTTTGTTACAGGTCAACATAATTTTCTTCACACAATTCATTTGAAATAATTTTATTAAAGTAATAAGTTAAGATGTAAACAAGATGTAAATAAATGATACAATTTTAAGAAAGTCTTTCATTTTGAAATCAGCAAAAACACTGAACACATACCTGTAATTATATTGAGAGACAATGAAAGTATCATTATGTTTATCCTAAAGGAATGTATGGTTCCATGCAATGTATAATTGTACAAAATATTTTGATGCAACAGTGAACAGTTACTGGTGTCATCTAGTCTAAAGTCTAAAGGTGCTCCCAGACAGCAGTTATATAATGTTATAAAACACTGTGTAACACAATAACATTTTATAACAGCGTGTAACATAATCCCCGCGTTCCACCTGGCGTTAAAAACGATCAAAACGCTGAAAATGCCTCCTATTTTTAGCGTTCTGATCGTTTTCAACGCCAAGTGGAACGCGCCCAATAATATGCTACAACATGAAAAAAAAACATGTCTTTTGTTATAATTTGCTAAAAAAAGTTAGACAAAATGTTATGTTGTGTAACTGCTGTGTGGGAGCAGGCCTTTAAGATAAATTATGTAATAGTTGGTACGATTCTCTTGTTCTCTTGCATCAATCATGCTCTTTGTTTATGTGTAGATTTAATGATTGGATCTTGGAGATTAATTGTGGAATAACTTAATATTAAATTGTAATATCAGTGCCATCTATCTGTGTGATTGGCAACAATAAGACGTAGTCACATTGACATAAAAAACTCAATGGTATTCCAGTAGGTGGTGTTGCTTGTATTTTTATTTTTGGCAAAGCCTTAAATATTTTTATTTTTTAGCAATTAATTTTTAAAATGCCAGGTATCTTTTACTGTTTACATAAAATTTTTAAATATAATAACTTACTACGGACACTAATAATATCTTTCTATACTTATACCTACACGAAAAAAATGAAGACATAGGTATGTTTTAGTTAAAAGTAGTTTATATTATTATTTTTTAACAAAAAATTAAAACCGACTTCCAAGGTAAAAACAAAAGTACTTAAGTAATATTCTTAAAAATAATCTAAAAAGAATCAAATAATTCCTATTCCTTATTATAGTGCAGTCTTCAGACTTAGCCTAAACCTCAACTATTTCTGTACTCAATCTTCGTACTTTTGAACTTTTTTCGGAACCAGGGTACATCCTGGTGCAAAATCTTTGGTAGTATATGCCTGAAATACTTCAGAAAAAATCGAAATCACTATATGTTTCCATATAAATTTTGAGGAGTTCCCTCGATTACTCATGGATCCCATCATCCAGTCACCACTTTTATAAACATGGTACCAAGTTCGAGTCAAACCCTATACAACACAAAAAGAATTTTGCAAATCGGACCACAAACGGCTGAGTAATCGTTGAACATACATAAAAAAAAATACATACAGCCTAACGTATAACCGCCTCGTTTTTGGAAGTCGGTTAAAAATTATAACTGTAGATCAAATCAAAATAATTTTATTTGCTTTTAGACTTTAGACCGTAGCATTATAAAATAATTACTAATTAGTATACCTGATAATAAAAATACGGGATAAATGAATCCTATGTCCTTTTCTCCGGGTAGGACCCCTGCTCAAAGTATCTCCACGCCGAACAGCCAAAGCGGTTCAGCGGTTTGGACGTGAAGAGGTAACACATAACAGACAGACTGACAGATATACACTTTCGCATTTAAGTATAATATTATGGAAGTATGGATATTATGTTATTTTAGATACAAGTCTAGCTAGCATAGTCAACTGTTTTTAGGGTTCCGTAGTCAACAAGGAACCCTTATAGTTTCGGTCTGTCCGTCCGTCTGTCCGTCTGTCTGTCTGTCCGCGGTTTTGCTCAGAGACTATAGGACCTACAAAGCTGTAATTTGGCATGAATACACATAATATTAATAATGCTAACAAAATGGTACATAAATTTTTAAAAAATATTTTTTTTAGGGTTCCGTACCCAAAGGGTAAAAACGGGACCCTATTACTAAGACTTCGTTGTCTGTCCGTCTGTCCGTCTGTCCGTCTGTCTGTCTGTCTGTCTGTCTGTCTGTCTGTCTGTCTGTCTGTCTGTCTGTCTGTCTGTCTGTCTGTCTGTCCCCAGGCTGTAACTCAAGAACGGTAATAGCTAGAGATTTGATATTTTCACAGATTATGTATATCTGTTGCCGCTATAACAACAAATACTAAAAATAAAAATAAAATGAATATTTAAGGGGGGCTCCCATACAACAAACGTGATTTTTTTGGCCTTTTTTGCTGTCTCCAGGCTGTAACTCAAGTACGGTAATAGCTAGAGATTTGATATTTTCACAGATTATGTATATCTGTTGCCGCTATAACAACAAATACTAAAAATAAAATAAAATGAATATTTAAAGGAGGGCTCCCATACAACAAACGTGATTTTTTTGTCCTTTTTTGCTCTATATCAAAAATGGCAACAGGTAGGTACTTGAATTTTTTACAAAATCCTTAGTTATATGTGTACTTTAATATTTAATAATAATATTAAAATAAAATAAAAAAATAAGGGGGGTTCCCATACAAAAACACAACTTATGGCCTAATTTTGCTCTATAATGGTACGGAACCCTTCGTGCACGATTCCGACTCGCACTTGGCCGATTATTTATGGTACCTCCCCTACACATCAAGCGGGCTTGAATATTTTTTTCGCGCCCACCCCATCGTGTGGGGTGTCGTTGGATAGGTTTTTTTAAAAATATTATGAGTAGGTATTCATAGATCATTTTTCGATTTAGGGATCCATTTGTGAAATATTAAGTTTTAAAGTGGAAAAAATCGTTAGAGTCCAGTGACCCCCCCTTCTACCAGCTAAACGGTTGCTTCTGGAAATGTGAAAAAATTCACGGGAGTAGGAAATATGCTGAATTTAAAAGGAAAACTATCACGGCTAAGAAGACTTCATAAGCTATTGAGTAATAGTCGATCAATTAAAAAAAATGTATTCGGCGAAGTATAAAGAAATTTTCGTTCAAATTCCTTTGAAAGTAACTGAGATGATGTTGTTAGTAGTGTAAAACATGTTATAAATGTACATTCATTGATCATACAAAAATTTTCAAAAACTAGCGGTACTACGGAACCCTATAATGCGCGTGGCCCGACACGCACTTGGCCGGTTTTATGTATTAGTTAAATACAAGGTGCAACAACACTGCATTTTATGATACCTACACACCCTAAAGTGTATACACAACATACACTTTAGGGTGTGTAGGTATGAGTCCATAAACTATAGATAGATGGGACTATAGAGTTCACAGTGAAAGTAGCAGCGCTGAAAGAGCAAACATTTTTTTTGTGATTTAATGTATAATATTTAAGTTACTCTTTCAGCGCTGCTACTTTCACGGCGAACTCGACACCCTATAGGGTGTCCCCCATAAATACGGAATACCCTACAGTATTATCACTTAGTTTTGTTACATCCTGTATATTATAATATCCATTACAAAATATATTATTATAAATGCGAAAGTGTGTCTGTCTGTCTGTCTGTTACCTCTTCACGTTCACATTTGGCATGGAAATACTTTCGAGTCCCGGGAAAGTACAATAGGATACTTTTTATCCCGAAAAAATGTACGGTTCTTATGTATTTAAGTTTTTAGTAAGTAGGTACTTTTAAACGTGACTTCTTGGCTACAAATTTAACATAAAAAAATGAATTTTCTAAATTCAAATTTAAACCAGCCAGTATGAGCCAGTGTTTAGTACCACTACCAATTATAACCACTACAGACAATGTTTTTTTAAAGTCTTTAATTACGATAGGTCCAAGTTGATAATGTAAACCGCCCCGTCTCTGGACATTTGGTCTGGGCGTGTTGACACGGTCCAACCAAATTGGTCCGTCTGATTACCGGCTCCGTGTAACCTTCACGGTAATTTATTGCCCAACTTTCCTTGCCCATGTCATGTGACAATTCAGGAAATTGAAATTCTGTTTAGAATTTCAACTGTGTTTTAATGAACTCTAGATCCTTTTCAATTTATTGTAGCTTGTATTGGGAGCCAGGGGTAGTAAAAATACGTTATAGGTAGCACAGGCGTATATATATAGCTTTGATAAAGGGGTTCCCCTAACGTAAAAAGCGGCCAAGTGCGAGTTGGACTCGCCCATGAAGGGTTCCACAGCAGCAAATAGGTAACGTGTTTAGAAAAAAAAACGTGTACCTCGATACCCGATTAAAATCGGTGCGGTACATATTATACTGTCGATTGGACAAGACAGATGGGTAGTAATGGTGGGCCCGGACCCCCAGGACCCCCTCCTTATATACGCCCAAGATAGGTAGGTAGTAAATCCATATTAATATTCTAATGCGGCAGCGTGTCTGTCTGTCTGCCTGTAACTTCTTCACGCTACTACGGAACCGATTTTTTGATGTTTGGTACGGAGATAATTTGAGTTCCGGGAAAGGACATAACGAAACAAGTACGTGATAGTTCTTTGACTTGCAAAAAAATCAATTCCATATAAAATAGGCGTGTAAAATATAACTTCGACATTGTTTCAATCGGGAAAATCCATTCCTAGTACAATGTCTTTTTGCAAATTACAGATAATCTACAATATCGGGCCCCCATTCTAAATAAAACTGACCGAGCCATAAATTACAGGGAATGGCAATAATAGCCGTAATAAAAAGCAATCTTAGCGAGTTTCGCCGCTAATTCACTATTTTTCATCGCCCGTGAAAACGACGCCATCTTGGATTTTCAATCTGTGGTAATAAGTGTAACGAATGGCCGGCTTATGCATAGTATTATGCGTTCGAAATTGTGGTTGTGTGGGATTAACGTTTTAATTTCGTATGTTGATTAAATTTATATTTAAACATAAAAAAATACTTACTGAGATGAACAGAACATTTATATTATGTATGTGAAACAACAATATATTATATTTGTGAATTTTGTACTGATGATGTGTTGATGACCTATGCAACGATATCTAAATTATGTATAAGTATTTTAGATAATAATTATTAGGATTTAATATAATTACTGCAATGTTTTCACGCTAGAGGCAGCACCAGAATAATAAACAGATATATAATATTATAATTTGTAATACAGTTAACAAAAAGTTTTGTTCGACGTTTGACAAAGTTTTTGTCAATATTCTGATACATGACGTTTGTAACAATATATTATTATGTTGGATTTTGTTCTAACTATTTACTGGTTCTACCATAAAGTACCTAGCGGAATAGAGAAACAAAGGCCTGAGCAAGCGAGATGTTACTATCAGTAACACTGCGTGGTAAAAAGAGACGTGTGATACATGACAGCAGAACTCTTTTTTTGACGTCCAGTTGGCACGTATCGGCACGTTGACAATTCAATCTCATAGAATTCATGTTCAATCATGCTTGTGTGAGTGTATACGTACACATATTTTACACACAGATGAAAACCAATTTCGGTTTCGTTTGACAGCTCGAGATTGTTGCTCTTTTCCGCTAGGTAGGCTCTATATTATTAACTTTATGGGTTCTACTTAGTAGCGCCTTCTGCTCCAACCTTTGACATTCCAAAAAGCACGTAAATCTATCCCTAAAACAGGCTGTAAAGAGGATTTTTCCAACTCTTATTTACCTACTAGTTACTACAAACTATTTTAATTTAATAAGGTAGTCGTGAAAAAGTTTTTTTCCCGTCATTTCATTTTCCCGTCTCGAAAATTAAAAATAATTAGAAAAACAAATGCACGAGATGTATTCTTTTTCTCGTTAACTTCGAATGCGGAGACGTTTTAATTTCTTTAATTCAGGTCAAAAGTACGAGCAAAAAGATACTTGCGTCTTAATTAAAAGTCAAGGGAGCGTGGTGTAATTATTATGTACCGAAATGCAGCCGCAGTATCATGTTCGTTAACGCATCACAGAATAGGGAGTTGATTATGAAGGTTTGTTTTATGGGAAGGAAAATAACAGAATAATTCTCCATGTTTTTGGTTAAAGATGGCCCCGAGTGAGTTTCTTTTTGCTGGGCTAGTTCCCGAACCGGTGTTAAGAACTTTTTTATAAGTATTTATAACCAGTTTAAGTATTTATAACCATATTAAGAGCCCCGCAGACTATAGACTATTTTAATCGCCCGATAGTTTGACCAAATTGGTGTATATGGAACACTATTATCGGTCGATAAAAATCGTTTAGTGTGCGCATCTTCATACATCTTCGTAGATAATACCTAAGCTATCGATCAAACTATCGGCCGACTAAAAGTCTAGTCTGTGGGGGCTCTATCTAATACAGCTTCAATAATGTTACTGCTTGTCTTTCTGGTATATTGAGTCCAAACGAAACTACATTGACACAAAACGGCGGGAGCGGTAAAAATGTATAATTCGCCGGTTGTTTACGTACTCGGGGGAAATTAGCGGCGCGGGGAACATCCAATTTTGAAGTTTTAAAGTGCAAAACGGCCGGCCCGAGTACGGTTACGGTTTAATAGTGGTGTAAAATACAGCTTCGGGGACCGCAGGCGGCAGGCGGGTTCCGTCACCTTAGTGTGTAAACTATCGGTTTGTCTATAACTTTATACTGTATTCGGCGAAACATGGCGGTAGGCGGTAGCGGTCAATAGCTTTGTCCACATTGTGCCTTTTTCTGTTCATCAAGGGCTTGCCTTATAGCGCTATCAACAGCGAACGTGAGGCATGCCCGTAACGCGTGTTGAAATCGTAGCGCGCGCTATGACACTTTTCTTTCAACGCGGGTGGATTTTGACGCGCGTCACGGGCATGCTACACCTCCGCTGTTGACTGCGCTATAACGCATGCCCTTGTTGAACAAAAAAAAGGCACAATGTGGACAAAGCTATTGACTTCCTGTCAAAAAACTTGTCATTTTCTATTAAGTACATCTACATTTAAACTAATATTAAAAATGTGAAAGTATATTGTCTGTCTGACTGTCTGTTACCTCTTCACGTCTAATCCGCTAAACCGATGTTGCTGAAATTCGGTAATGAAATACTTCGATTTCCAGGAAAGGACGTAGGACACTTTTTATCCTGGAAAATCATGGGCAATGGTAGGTGGCGGTGCTTTCCATCAGGTGATCCGTTTGCTCGTTTGTCCCTTTTATATTAAAAAGTATTACAGGACTATTAATTGTTTCAATTTATAATATAAAGACAGCAACAGCTTTAGTCTTGTCATAATATTCTCCGTTTAATAAATAGGCCGTAAACCAAAGAAAAATATACTCAAAAAAGTCCTAGCAAAAACATGTAATATTGTATGTGACAAGTTATTTCTTAGATCTTTTCGGTATTGGTTTGAGAAACCAATTCTTTTGAGAGAAACTCACAAAACTTCAATACACCTCTCCGTTTGATTAAATAGTGTATAAACTAAAGAACCCTCTTCATCTTTTTACATTAGAAGATCAAAAGTATACGAAATATGTTTTGTATGCATCAACGTAGCTCTTCGACGTTATTTTGTTTTGGGGATTGAAAACATTTTGTTTTTTCAACCAAACAAAAATGGGTTCGCAAAGTTAACAAGGTAAATATGATGAAAGAAGAGAAAATAGAATGTATTGGAATAGTTAAGGCGTTTCACACTAGAGGCGGGCTGCGTTTTTTATCGGAGAAATATATTCATTATTCATAGATACCTAGTGTTAGGGTTGATTCAAACCGCAACGCGACGCGTAGATACATTTCTAAATTTAGATGGATTTGACAGATTTGCAAGACGTCTCACGCAATTATAATCTGTTAAATCCATACAAAATGCCACGTCGCGCCTCACCTCGCCTCGTCGCGTTGCGGTCTGAATTGACCCTTAAACGTGTTATAGGTGTATACTCTATGACAAATTATGTCATTAGAGAAATGTTGCAGAGATGCAGAGCCGTATTAATTGGTGTGAAGTATATTAATTACTTATTAGCAGTTACGTAATTGCTATTTTCTTCAGGTAGGTATCTGGTGGACCTAATAATTTAGTCGGATTATGTCAGGCTCGACGGATCACGATTTACGTTGACTTGACAAAAAGAAATTTCCCTTCTGCCTTTGAACAAATTTTTCCAATTGTACTTTTACGAAGTTAGCTTTTATCAATGCTTAAATAACTTTGGTCGAAAAGTAAGGCATGATTTTAATATATTATTAAACCTAGAATCCTTTTTTTAAACCGCCATTGTCGCCTCTTTTAATCCCTCGCTATCACCTCGCTTCTCTCTTATATCGTAAGTTATTTTCCTCGCTTGCTCGCCTTTCCATTGTAATTTTGTCCACGTTATTGCTAATTATAACCAAAAAATATGGATAACTAGATGAAGCCCGCAATTTTGCTTTGAAAACGAATTTTTGGGCAACAGAGCTTATCGTTTATCGCACGGGAACCTACATTTTTATGGGATAAAAATTATCTTATGTAAGTAGTTTACTTGTATCCAAAGTATCACATCACATTCAGCTATTTAGCGTGAAGAGGTTACATACCTACATACAGAGACACTTTCGCATATTTATAATATTTGTATGGATTGTAGGCATGGCAAATTTAAAATGTTGAACTGCTGCGGATTGCAAAATATGCTCAAACCAGCGCTGGATATTTATTAATTAATATTTATTTACAAGATATCATAAAACGCATCCAGTGTGAAAAGTCTTTACCATCACAGCGTTTGCGTTTAAATAACATAGGTATTTTTTTCACAAAGCTGTATTTTAAGCTGCATTTATTTAATATCGAAAAAGTTTGATCGGTTATATTCCGCCCCATTGAATTGCATTATTGTGAGCACTTTGTTAATACAAAATATTTAATTATATTAATTTACCGAACCGAATCATAAAAAAGTTTATAATTTATCGGTTTTTTTATTACGGATTTCCTTACGTCTACACTCTATGGCCAAGTTGTAGATAATAAAATTAACTACTTGGACATAAATGTTGAGGAGTGGGCTGCACATAATGACTTATATGAATACACTACCTATACTAATACATAATAAATATATAAGTAACGGATTTCTTCACTAAAATTGATAGTTTTATAGCAATACAAATTTCGAAGGATTTAAAAGTAATTTATATGTAATAACGGCAAAATAATTATAATCGCGACGCTAGTTGCTTAGGAACTATCAGTGATGATGATGATGATGAAAACTGCCGAAACCCCCGCGGTGAGGGTGTGTAAGAGGGCACAGAGGGGTGCAGCGGTGGGGCGATGGAGGTCTGTTTGCGAAATTAAGAGGAGAAAGGCAATAATTATTTGCTACTGAACAGGATTTAATCGTTGTGACGTCGATGCTCGATATATAGATTCACAAATAAAATATAATAATATCTGTGTCAAGTTCTACTGGGAGATTGGGTGGATTGGCAAAATTAAGCTCTCAAATTTGTATTTAATAGTAAAATACCTTCTTCTGTTTTTAACCTATCAACTCCCGAACGGCCCAAGTGGCAAGTGGACCGCGATAACAATAGAATAACAAGATATTTCCAAGAATCCGCGATCGACGGATTTTAGTAAAAATACAGACTCTTTCTGGCGCAGCTAAATTAACATGTTTTGTACTTTTCTGATATTGTGTTGGTCGTTTGACTGATAGTGACAAATTTTGCAAAGTTTTAATCTCTGTATGTACTTATCGATCTTTTTATTTCAAAATGTCTTACTATCAAAGAGATTTACGATGAGTATAATTATTGAAAGTTCTCTGTTTTTGTCTATCATGGGACTTTTCCATGCCAGAGAAATGAGCATAGCTTGTATAGTTATTCGCTGTGTAAATATTTGTATTACTAATGTATAACTCTCAATTCAAGCGTCGCCATCTTTGTCTGTCATGCGAATTTTCTAATGTGCCAGAAAAAGACAGGCAGACTTTGTATACGCTGTGTAACTATTTTAAATTTTAATAATGAAGAGTCTATGAAATATCGTCACCTCTCGGCCAGCAGCTCGCAATATAACAGTAATTAATGGACGTGATTTTTTTCGTCAAATTAAATGCACGGTGTTCGTTACATATTATAGTGTATTATGTACCATCGAGATTCGAGGAAATTGATTCCTAGGCAGTTGACAGACCAACATCATTTGGTCGGATCATGTCAATTCAATGTTATTTGTGATCGGTCGGCTGGGTTTGACATAACGCGACCAAACTACGTAGGTCTCCCATCTGCCTAGGAAACTTCTATACATATATAAATGGATCTTCAATTGTGTTAGTAACGCAAAAACTCGATAACGGCTGAACCGATTTGGCTAATTTTGATCTTAAAATGATCCTGGAGGCTGGAAGTCCAGGGAAGGTTTTAAAGATGAGAAATAATGGAAAAATTGCAAGTAACATTTCCAAAGTGATACGAAGTTCACCGGGTCAACTAGTGTTACATAATAATATGTTACAACTTACAAGCATTCGGTGTAAATGTGAAATTGTCGGTCTGTCTGTTACCTACAGTTTTTTATGAAATTAGGGGGCAAACGAGCAACCGGGTCACCTGATGGAAAGCAACTACCGTCGCCCATGGACACTCGCAACATCAGAAGAGCTGCAGGTGCGTTGTCGGTCTTTTAAGAGGGAATAGGGGGGTGGGGGATTGGGCCTCCGGTAAACTCACTCACTCGGCGAAACCCAGCACAAGCGCTGTTTTCTGTTGTTGTCGAACGCCGGTTTTCTGTGAGCCCGTGGTATTTCTCCGGTCGAGCCGGCCCATTCGTGCCGAAGCATGGCTCTCCCACTCATGGTGGTCTGAGGACTTTTTTTAAAGTGCACATTCTGTAGTTTCATCACGGAGGTATATTTCTGTGCTAACTCCAAAATCTTTATTTATTCAGTGTTTGTGCTAGTTCCTGGCAGACAGAAATCTGAACCTCAACTCACACTGATGAGCTATAGGGGTAAGTAGTTTAATCCATCAGTTGATGATCAGTCCAGTGGAACAGTTTGCAATAATACTCGCTTTTAACATTATTAAGCTCGTACTACTCAACATATTCAAATACTTACAGCGGCTCCCAAAATGTGTTTCTTGAGACACAATAAACATTCCAAAATCTTTGGTGAGTTTTGTAAAATCTTGTGATTAAGTTGTAAATAGCAAAATGCTCCTTGAATTTTGATAGTTGAATAAGAAAGTGATCTAGGCTCAGACGCTAGCATTTGTATTATAAAAAATTTTGGTGTTCAAATGTAAAAAAAATATTTTTATATATACCTCGATCGTGGGAATACCAGAAACGATAGATTTTCAATTGTTATGCGGCACCCGGCTGTCGATTGGGGTTTGAATTTTGATGGATTAAAATGAAATAGTAGCCTATATGCCCTGTGGCATAAATACTTGCCGCATTACGTATAAATTCTGCACTAGTCTTAGGAAGACATAATTTTTATGCACAAGTTTCAGGTACACTTAGAACAGGGGTCACCAATTAGTTTCGCTCGGGGTCCGTTTTAAGAAATAAAATGACATTCGCGGTCCGCACATTTAAAAAAAATTAAACAAAATATAATAAGTAATTACACAAATCACAAAGGTAATGAGAAAAGTGTCAATTTTTGTTGCTACAATATGTTCATCAGTATGTCGAGACCGAAATTAATTTTTAACGAAGTTCGTCTTCGAACATGCTTGGTCCGCACACAATAGGTCGGCGGTCCGGATGCGGACCGCGGTCCGCCATTTGGTGTCCCCTGACTGAGATAGACAAAATTGTACCAAGACTGCGACTTTAAAGCGCCTAAAGCCTTAGCGAAGTTATTAAATAGAAGCTAAGTCCTTTTAAGTTTGAGAGGCACTGTGGAAGTTGTCAAAAGATAGTTGGGGTAAGAATCCGAGGGCGCCTCGCTCGAACAATCTTTGGGCTGATTCCTTCAATGTTTCATTACATAGGGACTGCGGTGTGTAATGTTGCCTCCTAATAACTTAATTGAACATGTTCTATAGTTATTTGTGAGTTGGTATTGTGCGTGTTCCGAAACTTAAGTCCTATACTGGCCTGGACTTGAATTCGACGGCACATTGTGTGCCACTGTTGAGACAAATGTGACGTATTATAATGAAAGGCAGAGGTTACACGGTCAGTATTTCATCAATCTGATCCATCAATCTGATTGACGGAATACTGATGGTTATAAAAAAGTTCATATTAAAAAAATGATCAATCCATCAATCCAGTAGGTTAGACGATCAATTTTTCGTCAATCAGATCAGGATTGATGGATCAGATTGATGAAATACTGACCGTGTAACCTCTGCCTCTTAACAAATTCATATACGTCAATATACTGGCGTATATATTTCGAAACGAATAAATAGCAATTAAAATTTCGGTCGGTAAAAGTTCTGCTGCATTCAGTTTCATAGGAAATTCCTACTTCACGTCTCACGAGCGTAATTTTGTAAGTCATGATTAGGATATGAAAAATGTTGACGTAGACGCGACCGAAAGTCTGCGACTTAACTGACGACATTACACTTGTGTCACGGTGTGGCTTCACCCCTAGTCCTAAAATCGCGGATTTAACGGAATTCATCAAAGCCATCGGCCACTCGAATTCGGACTCGTTATTTGCCTGTAAAAAATCACTCAAACGCCAATAAATAATTTCTAACGAGACAACTTTTGGCGCGCGCTGCCAAGTCCCGGCCAATCGTTTTGATTTTTTAAACGATTCCCCCCGAAAAAAAAGTTGGATTTATTACTGAATACAGCTGTATTTTTATTCGAAGTAGGAAGGCAATGACCATTTCTGGATACTTTCTTATTATATTATAAATTACTAGATGACGCCTGCAACTCCGTTGCGCCAAAATTCATTTATTGCGTATGAACCGTACATTTTTCCGGGATAAAAAGTATCCTATGACCTTTCTCTGGACTCAAAATATCTTCATACAAAATTGGCAAAATTGGCAGACAGACAGACATATTTTCACATATTTTATAAAATTAAGTATGGGTATAGATTTTTAATTAACATGAAAATTGTCTTCATCGCCGTCATGTACATGGGTGATAACTGATAACAGGTCATACATAAATTATTTTAGAGATATTCTAATACACTATAATATTGTGTATTAATATATCATTAACTAGCTGTTGCCCGCGACTTCGTCCGCGTTAGTATAGTAGATCACGTCCCAAGTATTATTTTTCAAACATATTCAATATACAGAATTGACTTTCTTACGATTTTATTACAATATGTATAGATGACTTAGTTTGTTCCTACAAAGGATAATTAAGACGCAATACAAACTCCACGATACCTTTTAATTATGAACAAAAGTTTCATGAGGAATAAGGGGGGGGGGGGGGGGTTGGGGGGGGCGCAGCCCCCCCAAAACAAACGACACTGGAAAACCGTATGTGTAGTTTAGTTTTTAACTTTGTTCTTAAAAAAGATGTATAACGCCGCAACACCGCTTTGTTTGAAGCAAAATTTGGGGAGGTGGGGGGGGGGGGGGTTTGGGCGGGCGAAGCCCCCCCCCCCAAGAAAAGACCGATGCCAAAGCTCCCAGCATGTTAATCAAACGACACTCGAAATTTGTATAGAAAAGATAGACAAAAGCTCATAGCATGGCAAGGAGTGAAGATAGATACAAAGTGTGAAGGAGAAATTTGTAGGAAACGCACCGTTTTAGCGATATGAGCAAAAAACTAAAAATATTGAAACTTGAGCCCCTCCCCCCGCCCTAGGTGATATCGTCATAATATATAGCCTATGTGTTGACCCGACCTCTATATAATATTCGTGCAAAATTTTAAGTAAATCCATTCAGTACTTTCTGAGTTTATCCCGGACATACATACAGACAAACAGACAAACAGACAAACAGACACACAGACAAACAGACAAACAGACAAAAATTCTAAAAACTATATTCTTGGCTTCCATATCGATTGTAGATCACGTCCCAAGTATTATTTTTCAAAAATATTCAATGTACAGAATTGACTTTCCTACGATTTTATTATATGTATAGATAACTAGATTAAAAATACAATTAGTGCTGGTAAATCGCTTCAGCCTGCAACTTGGGCCACGCGCTAAAGTCAAAGAGCCAGTGGGTAGTGGACGTGACAGGATATCACGGGAACATTCGGTTCTGTTCTGTATTTGATTTGTGAATATCGAGTGGAATTGATATTTATAATACACGAAGGAAGCTGAAAGCTGGCCGGCGATATTGAGTTACGAAGGTTTGTTGGAACGGAATAAAGGGCTTACACACGCTATAATGTAAACGTGTACCAGTCCAGCTCACAGAAATTGACTAACGCTAACTTGGCATAGCCCGACCTAATAACGGAAGTCCGCATATTATTGAATTTCTGTTCTGTCAAACATTATTAATGATGCATTTTTTACACACCCCGCCATTAAAGGCGCATACTACATGGTAAGTACTAGCGCTATTTATAACATAATTTATTTCTAGAAATCAAGACCTAAAAAATCAAAAGATATAGATATAGAATATGATAGAACTATGGGTCGCGACTCGCGATAGTGCCAGAAAAAAATATGTGATGTGTTTTTATGTCTTTCTGAATGTAGAGTAAACAGCAAGATTTTTTTGCACACAAAGTTTTCCAAACGCTCCGTGGTGACCACATAACACTTAGCGAATGTTCCTTATCCCATCCATGACTAAAAACGTTATTAAGGCCGCTGTAGCTACAGTGAGGAAAAGCGCTTAAATGTTATGTTTATATGCGTAATGCGTTTAATGACGGTTTTCTTAAAAGTAAAAGGTCATTTAGATTCTGAGATGGTTTACTCAAGCGTGTAATATAATATATGTATATTGTTTATAGGTATAAACAATTTTTGATCTTTGTTAAAATTTCAAAAATAAATTCGAATTTAAAAACATAAAAATTTTGATCTATAAGATCACTTGGTAGAAGGTAATAACACCGGTGTCTCAAATTCACCGGTGTCTCAAATTATTCCGAACAAGGTTATGCTTTTATTTTTCTTTGTGTAAGTATAGTAATTATAGAAGTTAAGTGCAAGTCTAAATTTCAAGCTATCGGTTCTTGGAAACAAGAACAGCTTAGTGAGAGAGTTATCAAAAATGCGCTGAAAATAAATTGAATACATTTGTAATAGGGTCCTGTTTTTAACATTTGGAAAGAAAACGGAAGTCCAAAACTCAACAGAAAAATTTCACACTAATGATGATCTCTTTTATATTATTGGTAGAATTCTCAATCGCTACCGCTTGTACCTTGTACCACGCGGCAAAGACGGGGGCGGATATGAGCTGTGAGCGGATATTACAGGTGCACTTGCGCCGCATTTGCTTACCGTTTGCTGTGTCTAGGTTATTTTATATCTAGCCTATTGTTACTATTGAAATGTTAGCGCGATTTGTACTAATATCATTGGTATGTTTGATGTACAGCTACAAGGATTTTGGATGCGATTGTCATGGGACCAAGGCCGATGCTAAGCAGCTGTCATTTAAAATGTCCATAAACAGCGTTAGTTTTTATTTCTGTAAAATTTTGAGAATGTGCATTTTATTCAACTGCCAACTACAACTTCAAGTATTATTTTGGTTTTGACCATGTGACAGTAAAATGCTTTTCTTTTGCATTTTTTTTGTTTGTAAATAATTAATCTTTAATTTATTATCATGCGCAGCATCGCATCTTGTCTCGGTGTTTATTTATCATGTCTACGCTGATAAATTATATTTTACAGAATTTACTCTTCATTCGTTCAGATTTAATAAAGCTAAAATATCCGAGAACACGTATAAAATTTTTCTCCAAGTAAAAGACTAGACGCCACGCTGGAATATTCGGTGTTCGTAATTGAAGTTGATACGTTATGAAGTGTAACTGCTAGAAACTTGGATATGAAATTTTCAAGTTCTTTTAGAACTTTCAAGAATTGAGTAGACGAATTGCAAGACTATAGAAAAGGTTTCTTTCTGTGGTAAAAAAGACAATAGAATGAAACAAAAAAAACTCCCACACCGGTTACGGTGACGGTGGCCGGTTTCATTGAAACCAGGCCAGTTACGCAGGAGTAATTGTATAGTACCCAAGTGTGTGCGCAGTACACATGAGTACTCTCTATTCCATTTACTCACCGGAAGACCGACACGACTGGCGAGAGATCAGGCGCAGGACCGATTTATTCCATCGCGCTTTGGGCTCGATTTATATGCGTCCGCGCGAACGAGCGTCGAGCGGTTTTTGCCGCTACACAACGAGATCACAAGCAATCATATGCAACGATTTATTTTATAACTAGCGGATGACTAGCGGCCTTTTATTTCGTTGTGTAGCGGCTAAACCGCTTGTTCTCCCGGACGCATAAAAATCGAGCCTTAGGACATTTTTTCTATGAAGTTGCTAAACTTAGATGACTGTCCCACAATTGGCCCCAAGCTAGCTATAACCCATGCGTCATGTAACACAAACCAGGAAAAGGCCGAAGAAAACAATCCTTTATCCCAATTTGTCGGGGGATAAAAATTTTACGATCCCCAATTAAGTCGTGTTTATCAGTCGGACCAGCTCCTCGTATACCCCCTAGTACTTGTAAAGGTGGTCTCATACTATAGGGCGTCCGCAACGGACGTGCGGTACTGGTATCCAGTCTGAAACTTGTTAATTTATTTATTAAGGACCAAAAATATAGTTTTGCATCAGAAATAAAATTTGGTTTGGACATTTAAAATAAATAAGCTAGATATTTAAATTACTAATTAAAATGGGTCAGTGCATGCAATTAATAAATTAATACTTTTAGCGTAATATGTATTTCTGACATGTACATTGTACAGCCAGTTGTCACCCATAGTTCCTATATGAAGAAGTTTCTGCCTTCTGGCGTCATAAATCCCTAACTGGTACTTTTATTATTTACTTGACATACAGTGCCTCTACCTACATTTCCTGCATGTTTCCTATGTTAGATATTAATGCAGGCGCGGTCCGAAGGGGGGGGGGTCACTGGGGACATGACCCCCCCCCAAATCTTAGGTCAAATTGAAAAATCTAAAAATCTTGCCAAATATTAAGAGGAAATTTTTGCCAATAAATTTTTTGTATAGTGAGTGACCCCCCCCAAATTTCAGGCTGCGACCGCGCCTGAAAATTTATTGTGTAATGTGTGTAAATAAAGTTCAAGTTAGAATGTTTAAAAATGCATTGAATTAGTGCGTTACGTTGTAATGTAAACTGAGTGAAATAACGTTACGTTTTAGATTGTCGCGCCACTGCGTCTCTCTACAAGTGTGAACTGACCCTAAGTACCAGTAGTGATTACTAGGCTCGGAGCAAACAGTTTTATGACAACATTTATGACTTTTTATATTCGTTTATACTACTAGTTATTTAGGCACAAAGTTTGGATAGTGATGTAATGAAATACCTTGTGTGTGTGCTGTCATATAAACCAAGATTACACACACATATGCGTTAAACTACGCTTCTAAGGCCCACTTGCGCCAATCTGGGTTAAACTCTGAGTTAAACATCATGTCATATCTGTCACTCACCAAGTCAGTGATAGAGATGACATGATGTTTAACTCAGAGTTAACTTTAACCCAGATTGGCGCAAGCGGGCCTAACTCACACACATTATTCAAACTTCGTTTCTCGCGGCCGTTGAACATTTTCTGAAGTGAAAACTTCTTTAGTTGTGTACAATGCTGACTTGATCGGAAATTCGTAAGAATTGACTTGTTCCTCTTCCTCCGCAGAAGAACAGTTTCCGTCGGTTCTTCTGTGACAAGTGGTAAAACCTTGCTTAGACCTTTTTTAAATATCTCTGCAAACATTTTTGTTTTAATTTTCGCTTGAAGTCCTCGTTTTAGCTTCCAAATGTGCGAGATTTAGCTGCGTTCTCTCTGCGGTGACAGCGCTCGGTGGCTCGTTTTATTTATACCTTTTACGGGTGTTGCGACCATAAAAAAGTTTTAGTGGCGCTGTAAAAATAAGGTGTCATTTCCGTTAGCTGATGGCCTCGTGAATGGAATTATTAATGAAATCATGTTTTATGAATTTTAAGCGAGCTCTCGTGTGCTGATAGGTTTTTGCCCGACTGCGTCGGAATGGTTTTTACCGACTTCAAAAAAAGGAGGTTTAATCAATTCGACGTGTATGTATGTAATATTTCCAGAACTGCCTAATTTTCGTATAATATGTTAGTCTATGTCAGCATCTGAACAAATGTGCCAAAGGTGAATGCCCAAAAATGTATGGACCAAAAACCCGTAATCGATTGAAACCATTTATATGTGGCATAGTAGACTACATACACTGTATCCCAAATACAGTGTCCTTTTTGGATCAAACAATCACCGCGTACTTTAAAAACGATCGTAACTAATTGACTTTTCATATAGGAATCTATGATAGTTAGGACGACGCGATGCTACAAACGACAGTGTGGCGATTAGTACGTAGTAAAAACATTTTATGCATGTGTCTAGTGATTATTATAAGTATGTATTTAATATTAAAATATTTATCACTTTTATATCTGACAGTATAGAATGTTAGTTTGGCATAGAAAATTATCTGTATACCTTAATAATTGTACTGTTTTTTAGGATTATTATATGATAATAATATAGTTTATATGATCGGTTTTTTTATAAAATAAGGGGTCAAACGAGCAAACGGGTCACCTGATGGAAAGCAACTACTGTCGCCCATGGACACTCGCAACATTAGAAGGGCTGCAGGTGCGTTGCCGGCCTTTGAAGGTTTGCAGGTCGTATTGGATTTGGAAATATTGCTGGTGACAGTTTGTTTCAGAGTTTTACAGTGCGAAGCAAAAAGTTACGCAAAAAACGCACGGTGGAAGACTGATCCTCATCATAGTGAATAGAATAGGTAATGGATATAATAATAAAAAAAAAACGGTATGATTCCGAACAATTCCTCAGAGCACTCTCCGTGATACAACCGATAGAGGATGTAGAGAGAAGCTACTTGTGATTTAGTTTATTCCTAAAATATGAATATACTTGACATCTCTTTCTTTCTCTAAATGGTAAATTCTTATCTATCAACATCGCTTTCACGAGAAAGAACACAAAAACAAAGGAAGTAACTAGTTGACTCGAAGTACTGTCTGTACTGGGTATCTCAGATTTATTTTTTCAAATTATCTGTTTCGGTTATGGTTTTGAATAAAATGAATTATATATTTACAATCTACTATTTATGGTCTACTTTGCTGTATATAAATTATTTTAATCGACTACGGGTTTTTTTGGGCATTCACCAAACAAAAGTGTAAGTAATAATTTAGTTAAATAATAATAATTTAAATTTATAATCAAAAAACTTTATTTAAAATTTATTACTTTTATAAAACAGTAATTCTTTTTCTGTTGTACTGGGTATTGTTCAACTTAGGGAATGGTGCAAGTTTCATCAAAATCGGTTCGGTAGTTATGGAGATAGAAAGTTTTAATTCTCAATTACGTACAATTTTGAAGTCGGTTTTATCTTTTTAAAAATATACAGTTTTGTGTCGAAATGGTTTTTTTCGTGTATACGTATAACGTGCGTTTTCATAGCCTTAATGGTTTGTTGGATGTGAGCGTGCGGGGTATTATTAGATTCGTCTTAAAAACCTCATTCGAGATAGTTATGCGAAATCAGTCGAGTCCAAAGTCGACGTTAGAAAATAATACTTTTGGTAGAGCGTGATAGTGTCGACAAATAAAGATTTTCTATTGATTACAATAGGATAATTATGCGTTTACAAGAAACAGTAAAAAATGGCGTATGCAAATGGTTTAAAAAAGTATTTCGATACCTAATTTGTTCCAATTCGAAATTCGAATACACAGACTAACCTACTTTTTATACTTTTAACGGGGCTTAAAGTATATCCATACATTTTTATTATAGTATTATACTATTATAGAAACGTCAGTTCACGTTATGAGAAGAAGCAAGAAACCTATTTCAAACTCAATCTTATTTACTTTAAAAAGCAACGCAATGCATCGCGAAGTTGCAATATGAATAATTGACACTCTTAGTATATAAACAGAGTAGACAGAACCACAGAATAATAATATTATGTAGTTAAAAAAACTAAAAACACGCTTTTTATATAATGCGTCGGTTACAAATAAACATACAAACATACAAATTGAAAAATGTAATAATTATATCAAATTAGTGTATTGTCATCGGTCCTCGACAAATCTACAAAGTTTGAACGAAATCTGGCCGTTTAATGTGGGTCAAAATCGCGCCCAAAGAAGTCGGTTACAAACACATGTTCTGAGGTTACAAACAAATATACAGGTGAAGCTAATAAAAAGCGTATAATAAATAATAGTTGACAGAACTAAGGATTACCTAGACTTCAATCAAACGGGCGAATATACGCGAGTTGGGCGGGATTATCAGTTTCAACATGTTTCACAATGCTGGGTAACGCATAGTACTGCGCGCGCCGGCCGATCTGACATACTACGTCAAACGTATGAATTTCGAGATCTCTTCTGAGTCGGCCCACTCGTTAGTTCAGCAGGGCTATTATGACCGTTTACGAAAAGTGCACGATTCCAGGCAGTTCAGTTTTCGATCTACAACTGCCTTGTTCTTTATTTGTATTATAACCTCTTATTCTTCTGGCTGGATTTGAACCCAGTTTGGTTGTTTATGAATGGATTTGATACGTCAGACGAGCATGTAGGTGACATTAGGAAACGTCAAAATTCAAACTTGACATAACGACATTATGTTTTTTTTAAGAAACGCACATAATATAAAGGGCATAGCCAATGATGATGATATTTATGGGATATATTTCTTTACTTTATAATTACATTAAATATTAAAGTATAATGATATATTATTAAATAAATAGATTGTTTATTTGCAAAGGCGCACGGCAAATGTAAATATTTTAAATGTTGCAACACTGTCTTTATATAATATATTATAGGTAGGTAAACGGAAAAATTGTAACTCAAGTTGTAAAAGATTTTGATTTTTTTATCATAATTAATAATTAATCTTATAATACACAACGAATATATTCTTCTATTATTAATTATCATTTATACAAATTGATGATTCGTTGCACTACTAATGCTGTAATGTAGTGTTCCCCACTGTAAGTATTTAAGTATGGCTGCAATTTAATTTAAACTCTCAAATTATTTGAAATTTGTATTGCAACACTGATTCTCAATAATTTGTGAATTATAACAATTGGCAAAAGTATTTTAATGTTTATTTATTAATTATAATATAAAGTATGATTTAGTACACTATATTAATAATATTACGGCATATTAGTACAAACTACAAACTTTAGAGCTCTCTTTAGTTCTCTGACATTAGCAACTTACCGAGTCGACCTATATACTCTAATCTGTGGAGTCGACCATTATAAAAAAGAAGAAGAAGTAGAGAAAATAAAAATGGGTAAAATTTGAACAAAATATATTAAGTAGTTCATGTAGTTGATATGTTGTAAGAAATTGATAAACTTTATCCTTATACCTACGTTAAATAACCTTAAAAAGTCTGGAATGCATCAAACTTGTGTATTACATGCATTACTGCAATACAACAATAAAGTTTACTTTCAAGTAAGTTGAACTTGAACTACGTTTTTTTGTGCTTTCAAATAGGTATTTTTGTAACTGATAGTAACATAAAAAGGCAATTTATAAGTTTTTTAATCCCTTATTCATGCCTTGTAAGGCATTTTATATAATTGGTACCTACTGTGTGCGCTAGCCGCTAAACCAAATATTTTTTAGGTTAATGGATTGCTCGAGAAGAAAACAATAAATTGCAAGTGGGATGATGATGACAAAGTCCTAAAAGGAAAATAATATATTCACTCAAAAGCTTAAACTAGAAGAAATTTAATAAAAACTTGTTTTTAAATGTTTTATCATTTATTTTCTCATTACACTAAATACCTACATATACATAATATAACATATTCATACACAGCTTTCATCATGACTGTATTTGTCTTATCACCTTATAATCAACCTAGTATCAGATAGTAAAGTGTTAAACCTCTTTTATATTCTTATAAAAATATTTATACAGCGGAAATCTTAAACAAGGTTTCTGCCTTATCACTTGAAATCAAAGAAGTTGAATAAAACATCCATTGTGTAAATATTTGATTATTATTGATGAAAGATAAAAACAATATTATAATTTCAGACTTTATTTGCCAAACCAATTAGTAATACACAATTACAAACTCTGCCTTTAAACTATAGGAAATTTGGATCTCTCAGAGAGAGAGTGGTCACACGGTCAAGTGTTCAAGCGATCAGTTTTGTGATCTTTGTGTTGTATTACGTTAAATAGAGATACACGGGGGGCATTCTGAACACGTCAGAATTTCTCCTGTGTGACTGACCGCTTAAATGCAGAACGCTTGAACATGTGACCACTCTCTGTCTGATCGATCCCTAAGAATTAAAACATAACATAAATTTGTTACTTAACAATATATTATTATCTTGTAACTTGTAAGTTTTGAAGTATTTTAATATATTATATAAAATAAATATTATTGTTATTGAGGTACAAAACTATCTATATACTTATAACAATATTATTATGGTAATAATAATATAAGTTCCTATGATAATATTATGTTTTATGAACAAGTATATGTTAGTTATGCAATTTTAGTAAAGTCTTTTTTGAAAAGTAATTTTATGTAGGTTTTATTTTTATTTTTGAGTAAAATTTAGTGACTGTTACACTTTTTATAGGTAATACCTCTTTTTATAATATCCCTTTGAATAATACCCTTAGGCCCACTTGCGCCAATCTGGGTTAAAGTTAACTCTGAGTTAACTCAGAGTAACATTATGTCATATTTGTCACTCACCAATTCAGTGATAGAGATGACATGATGTTTAACTCAGAGTTAACTTTAACCCAGATTGGCGCAAGTGGGCCTTAAACAGTCAGTCAAGTTATAAATGAAAAAGTGCATAATATGAGAATTTAGCTAATTTGGATTTAATATTTTCAATTTAACTTTTCTAATTTAGGTGTGTTTCAATGTTTATCCGGAGCATGTTATACATGAATCTAAAGTTTCAATGGTACGAGAACACAATCTCAAAATGCTTGTTATTGAGAAAGTAAGTAATGTGCCTTTGAATTTACCTCTTTGGTGCAATGTTTATCATGCATATGTACCAAAATACTTTTCAGATTGACAAGGAAATAGTTTTGTGTAATAACACAAAAACTATAGATTGCACTATGGGTTTTTGGTGAAAGTTCATATTTCACAGCAATTAACACAATACTTGTGTTTCCTTATGACTTGTATGCGTTCCTTGTGTACTAAACCAATGCAGTCTTAGTTCATCACACAAATACAAAACTTATTGTTGACATAACCTATATTGTATTTAAATAATACCTATAGGTTATTACACCTCACGTTATTATGACACCTCACGGCTCACTAACACTAAATGGATTACTAAGGTCTCTAAGGCGTCTTTACTAAACTTAATATGTATCGCTTTGTGATTATCCTGAGAATATAATCGTTTTCCCGAACACTTCCATTCTCAATGAATACTTCGAATATTTAGTTTATACTAATTACTATTTTACTATACTAAATATTCTATGCACTAAAATAACTCATTAAGTAACTAACAAACTAAATAGCAATATAACTTAGCACTAAAGAAGTATGTAATATTGATAAATAAAATTACTAAAACGTAAACCATTCATAAAAAGCTAATATTGTTTGGCGTTTATTGAATTGCTGTTTTTGACGTTTGAGCAAGCCAGCTTATGTCAGTTAGTGTTGTCATAATACGAAATTACTACTCGGTTATCAATGGAGAAGTATGTTTTGTGTCACGTGACCGCTCGCTGGCTGGAAAATAGAGGTCATAGTACCAAATTACCAGCCAGTCAATTTAAGCCCGTATAATAAATGGATATAAGAGCTCATAATAACCCCACTGGCCATTTAGCCGAAACTTTTTCGTTTTCGCTTCGTTATAGAATCGCCGATCAAAATGTATGGAATTGACATAAGACGAGTCGAACGTCAACGTCATATTAACGAACGCTTATGTCAATTCCATACATTTTCATCGGCGATTCTATAACGAAGCGAAAACGAAAACATTTTGGCTCACCCCCCAGGTTTACTCTGGTATAATATAAGCGTCTTCGCGCGTCTCAACATTAACTATGAGTATGAACATGAGTGTTAAGGTTGATACTAGTGATGCAGATATAAATCCCGGTAACTGTACTCAATAGTCACCAGCCTAAACAGGGAGACATTATTTTGAAATATGGTGTGAGGAGCATTCCGCCGAAGCCGGGGCGGGAATTTATGAGGACATAAATCACGTTTATTCATAGGTGTTTTGTGAACCCGTCGCTGTCGGCGAGTCGGCGAGTCGGTTTGTCGGCGAGTCGGCGAGTCGGTGAGTTGGTTTGTCGGCGAAATTTTTCGGCCGACTCTTTAGCGTTGTGTGGTGATGAAATTGAAAAGAAGTTATAAGAATTGGAACTGTAACTATGGTTTTGCTGATTTAAGTTCTACTCAGATTATTTTCCGCGGTCCACTTTTAACGATGACTAAACTTCAACTTAATGAAGAGTTTGACAGATAATGTATGGGGTTTATGTTAAAATTTTCATTTGATAACAGTTATGCTAATTCAGAGTACTTTGTAAAGTGTTTTTGAAAATCAATATAAAATTGCTTTACTGACTTCGCTCACCGCAGCGATTCTATTGGATCTTAAAAAAAACATTCGTCGCAACGCCGCGTAGCTAGCCCAGCTCTGGCTAGATGCAGCCTTAGAATTTTGTCATACTGTATTATTGGTAGTATCGTTAGCGAAGTTAAAAATAGACGAGAATTTATTCACTACAACGCTTAAGATGCGCCTACACGAGCAATAATTGCTCGGCGACACGAATGTACCAATCTGGAGCAATAAGTGGAGCAACATGGAGCAATTTTAATCAATTGCGGCAATGATTTCCGGCGATATTGCTTCTAATCGTTCCAGATATTTCATACCGCTCAATGTCGCAGATACGCATTGACGTATATCCGATGGGCTTGAAAATTCCAGGCAATTGTATTGCGCAATATTGCTGCTTGTTGCCGCAAATTGCGTGATGTAGTCGTGACGTCGTAGTTGACGAGAATTAACTGGAATTAAGCAATTTTAGTTGCCCGTATAAGCGTACATTTAGTAGCGCTTGCGATGCCTTATTATGTTAATTCCGACACAATTTTGTCTGCCTTGAAACCTCGGCACTATCGATTACAAAATGACTTAAGATTCTGGCAACTAAAGATTCTTGACTTAGCTAAAGATTCAGGCCGCGCTTGCGATTTATTTACTTGTTTTAATAGCTCGTTTTATGTGAAACAGTAACCAACTTATATTATCTATACAAATACAAACTTTTCGGTATTAGTTGGTACTACTAATATATTTCCCCTCCCCCTCTGTAAGGTAGTAATAAATAAACATTAATAACAGGAAGTGTCAGGTCAGAAATAAAGATGGCGCCTAATACACGTGCGGAAACAATCTACTGACAATTACAACTTGCTGACACAACTTTTGGGGGTCCGTGAGGAATACGAAAAATTTCTATATTTACCACACTTTTTATTTGTATTAACCATTTTAAAAGTGGAGAGTATATTTTTATAACGTCATGTATTATGAAAAATAGTGCAACTCATTTTACTAAGACGTGTAGTTTTGTTTTACTAGCTGTACGCACGCCGCGCGTAAAATACGCATAAAATAAAGTTTGCAAGAACCGTGCATTTTTCCTTTATAAAATGTTAGCCTTTTTTGTTTCCTATAACAGTGTACTCTATATTATAAGCTCCATATGAAATGTGATAAAGACATAATGACTTTTAGGAACATTTAAAAATTCTTCATTTCATCTATTTTTTATTTATTTTTATAAAAAGCACACGCAGTTATAAATGTTTACTCTTCAGAAATTGCTTGTCTTGTGAAAGGTTTGTCTTTATAAATCATTAAATATACTTTTGTCTTACTACATAATATTATGTCTCAAGTCATTCAATAAACATACAGAACCTTAATAAATAAAACCTTCGCACGCTTGACCTGTATTTCCGCAGCAAAAGTGGTTTTTGATTGTGATAACTTCTCTATTTCTTGCCGTACGTGAGCAGGTTAAATAATTATCATTTTTGTTACAGCTTCACCGATTACTCTAATAATCTCGCTAATATCTTGCTTATTCTTAAGGAAAAATGTTCTAGAAGTAAAGATTAATGGAAAATATTGATAATTTTTAATCAAACATTAAGGAACAATAGTTATTACTAAAAATATTACATACTAGCTGTAGAGCTTGTCTCATTTGAAATGACGCGCCCCACCACTTCACTAGTTGATATAAATGAAAAATGTTGTACTGTGAATACGAGGGAGCGGCGCGTCACTTTAAGTTAGACAAGCCCTAATTAATTATAAAAGTGTTAATGTGAATGTGTGCACTGTGCATATTTATTTTTTCTTTGCATTCAAACAGTTAAATCGAGTTAGATTTTTGGTATGGAGATATTTGAAGTCTTCAGAGAACAGTAGATTGTAATCGTAATAAAATGTGCGGGTCCCGCGCGATGTACAAATTTCAATTACTGTGACACAGGGCAAGAAACACCGTGATATTCCGCGGCCGTATGTGCGTAGTGCTTCGCGCTAAAACCGATACTATTGGACGATCTGCGTGTATCGTCCAATAGTATCGTCTCATAGCACGAAGCTTCGGACGATACACGCAGGTGCGGCCGGGCCGTAATACGTTTTATATCAATGAGCTTATAAAATACTAGAGTAGCAACGTCTCAAACGATTCTCAGAAATGCGTAACCACTTGAGGCGTCTCTCAGACAGACGCGGGCAGCGGTGGCGGTCGCGGCGGCGGTCAGTTTTTTGTACTGCGACCGCCACCGCGTGTGTCTGTGTCGTTCCTAGAACTTTCAAGTCATCCAACTGACCGCCACCGCGACCGCCACCGCAGGCCGCGTCTGTCTGGGAGACGATAGTTAGACTATAGTTAGTTAGACTGATAGTTCAAAGGACGATGTCAAGTCTTTATGTCATAGATATGCCTGCAGGCATCTTCGAGGTGGCAACACGTTACTGCCGTAAACTGTCTTTCCAAACTACGTTAGGCGGACTTGCGTAGATCTGGGTTAAAGTTAACTCTGAGTTAAATATATATGACATGTATCACTCACCAAGTGTTTTTGTTTTGTTACAGTTTCAGTTTTTGTAATGTCTTACCTTAGTGAAGAAATAAATAAATAAACCCAGATCTGCGCAAGTGGGCCGTAACATATTATTATAATATCATTGTTTTACATCGTCAGCCTGGGTTTTAGATATACCATAAATTGTCTGATCCAGTACTCTAAAAATACTTTGTTTTGTGCCTTGTCTTCACGCTTTTGACTTTATTCCTGATACCACATGTCAAATTTATAACACCATGCTTTGAGGGTACATAGTAAGGGATAGAGCGGTCAAAAGTAATCTATAAAGGGATAAAGTACTTTCTTTGTTTATTTAGCCTCTACCTCGCCTATCAAAACTTGAGGGCTCGCCCTTAAACCAATTAAAGATGCCTTTGTCCCTTTTCAATAGTTTTTACTGTCCTTATCATATAGGACCCTAATCTTTGTCGTGAAATACGGATAACAAATTTTATTGCCCAATAAAAGCGTTTTTATTCCCTAAATAGTTGTTGTCCTTAAAGAGATTTTCGTCATACTACAGTTAATATTTCAGCAATAGAAAGTAAAGAATTATTTCTAAAGAAGTATTACTGACATATTATCTCTATTTTCTAAGTATAGAATAGCCACGGAGCAAATAGCCAGTGAAAATCACATAATATAACGTCTTAATTTCACATTTATAGGTATTTGATATCCTACAATCATCATCATTAATTTTATACGGCAATAAAGTAGTCCATTATTTATCAATCAAATGTATCTACGAGTAAAGTATACATTTGTAGGTTTATTGTTACATTATCTGGTTTCTCTTTTATGATCAATTAGCTGTTGCCCGCGGCTTCGCTCGCGTTAAGAATTATTATATACAATCTTTCATTCCCTATTTATCCCCTTAGGGGTGGAATTTATCAAATTTTTTTCTTAGCGGATGCCTACGTCATAACATGCCTCTCTGCATCTGCATGCCAAATTTCAGCCCGATCCGTCCAGTGGTTTGGGCTGTGCGTTGATAGATCACTATGTCAGTCAGTCAGTCAGTCACCTTTGAGTTATATATATTTAGATATAGGCCCCTTTATACCAGAAGACCGATAAATCCGGTTAGACTGATCACAGACCGACCGGATCGGACTAGAGCACTCACACGGGAAAGTACAAAACAAGTTAGGTCGGCCAGCGATTAGTTCGTTCGGATCGATCGGCCTCCCTGTTATGGGGCCTTAGGAATCAAGTAGGGAATTTTTATGTCATTGTAATGGGGTCTTTGTTTTTATGGTACGGTAGTCAAGCTTATTGGCAAAGCTGGATGTAAGATAAGCGGACCTGAAAATAGCATTTTCATTTTGATTTTGAAAGAAAATTATAATTGAAACTTGTAACACATTAAATAGTGTTATCTTTTATTTCTGTCTCTGTTAAGGTCTCTTTTTCAAGGCTTTTGCTTGTGACTCGAAAAGTATTTATTATATCTCTTTAGTGACTTCTTCATTATTTATCTACATTAATTAATTTCCTATGAATTACGTCTGGACACATTTTTACTGTACCATCACTGTACTGTACGAAATACAGAGTATTAGATCGACCGCAGACTTACAATTTCAAGTTGTACAACTATAATCTGTCAAGAAAGTCATGACAGGCGGGAAAATTTTCTAGACGTAATCACGCTTAAAATGTGTATTGTTTTCTTTGTATTTTTACAGAGAACGCTTATTACATTTTAAATATTGTCACCTTGCACATTTTTATCTCGAATTTATAAAGTTCTCATAATAATTATTATATTATTTTTTTCATTTAAAAATTGTAGTTGACTGTAGTTGGCCAACTGCAAATTGTATATCTGCGGGGGCCCTTACTCTGTATTTTCTGTATTTGTTTTATGGTCAGTCGATTGGCGGGAGTACGGGGCATTCATTTTTAATTTTGGAAAAAAATCTAATGCTTTAACAGATCCCAATATTGTATAAAAAATCATTTGTCTAGACGCATTATCCAGGGAGTAAATTGGGGAATACGTTTGTATGGCAAAACAGTGCTAGCGTACCCTATTAATACTTAGAGACCTTTCCCCCCCTCTCCCTACCACCGGCTCTTGTCCCACCCTCGGGGACTTTTAATATATTCATCTGGACACCTTTAGGAACAACTGTACCAACTTTCAAAACTACACGAATTATTCGGTCTGATCGACGATTTTGAAACTAATTTTCTTAGACTAGTAATAGAGGCCAACTATAACTTATCTTCTACTATAACTCGAACATGATCATTGTGGTAATAAATATTTATAGTGCGTAATGAGCAGGGAGGGAAGTTGGTCAATAAATCACACGAACAGGCAGTAAAAAAGTTTTTTAATCAATCGCCTGCCGCCAAAATATTTACCTGCTCGCGTGTAAACAAGTTGTCTTCCGAGTTATATGGTAATAATGTTGCTAGATGTAACGACGTAACTGTATATCAGAAAGGTAGTAAAGCATACTGTTAAAAAATATGTATATGGTAAATGACTAGTCATTGGACAGTACGAGCAGTGGTACTAGTAATTGGACAGAGTACAAAGACATAATATTTATTATGGTTGCTTTAAAAACTACCTGTTTTTCTTTAAAATCAGGCGTTCTATTACTTTAAAAATAGGCAGTTTTTGAAGCAACCTTAATAAAATTATATATTGTGTTTTTCTGCTTTGTCCAATGACTGGTACTGTCCAATCTACTAGTCATTTACCCTATTGTTTATGGCAACATCAAATAAGCAAACTGGTATAATCTGTATCTTTGTCTTTTGTTACACTTACAGTCTCTGTATTATTGTAGGTAACATTAATTTGGAATAAAGTTGTCCGTTATCAATTATAACAGAAATACGTTGTTTTATTAGGTTATGGGCCCAGCACGCTTCTACACTACTACACTACGCTTTTAGGGTTAATACAGACTGCAACGTGACGCGTAGATGCATTTCTAAATTTTGTACTGAATTGACAGATTTCAATTGCGTGAGCGGTGAGACGTCGGCGACGGCGGTTTATTCTCCCTAAGTTTTACAAAACTTCGGTCAGGGCTCGCTTCCTGATGCGAGTCACCATTTTGACTTATCAAAAAAAGTGTACAACGCCTCTTCATAAGTTATTTAAAATTTTCTTAAGCTGATCAATCGGTTTTGAATCTATAATACACCAGACGCAAAAACTCATGAGAGTGCCTCAAGGCATCCACGTGTACCGGTGAAGGGGAAATCATTTCTTAGATCTCAAACGTTATTTCCCGTTCCAAAATAATATTTTTCAATGATAAGTATTTGTATTGAGTAGGGATGGTTAAATTTTATTTGAATTACAAAACAAGGCCTGAAATAATACCACAGATTATTTAAGGCTCTGCACGTTGGCCACCTAAACGGTTGTTAAGACGTATTTAAAATTAAAAGACGAGAAAGAAAGAAGAGAGAAAGAAATAAAAAAGTGTATACATAATTATTATATACTGTACGTACTCAAAGTAAAAAATAAATTCTCACGTTTAACTGACTGATTCTCTTTCTCGCCCCATATAAAGGAAGATTTTTGACTGTGACAGTTATTTTCCCGCCTTAACTGCTTCACGTTAGCTGTAGTAAATCACACACGTAATTTATTTTTATTTTTTAAATCTTATATTATGTACATAGCGGTCGAATGTATTTTGTACATCGCCGATCCTGCGCTGAGCCTTAAGCGTCCTACGCAGAACATTTTAATTTAAATGAAATATAAATATCTGAGCAGCGTACCGCTTATTTCTTGGTCTGTATTGGCATTTTGTGCCGATGAAATATGAATAATTAATAGGTACTTAACATTTTGATTTGTTTGCATTATACATATTTGTTGTTTAAAGTCTACCTACGGTTCCCAACGTTTATGTTTTCGAGGTAAATTCTTATTAAATCTCTGTATATATTATTGTTACTCTATTGATAAAAAATATATAAAAAATGTGTTAATACAATCTTATATTGTAGAATTTAACGCACCTAATATTGAAATGGCTAATCGATCCTGTCAGACTGAGAGTAGCAGTTGAGATGCTACGTCGCAGTAGTTATGATTTGGAACAAAGTGCTACCAGCGTTGCAAAAATCTTAATGTAAAAAATAATGCACTATTCATTACTTTTTTCAATGGAAATTTAATTGGTATCCATTACTCAGTAAATGATCCATTACTCATTATTTAAAGTAATGAGTAATTAAACGTCAATGCATTAACTAAAGTAATGCATTATTTGCAACTCTGAGTGCTACACCACGCCATAGCCCATCTACGAGTGCTACGCCGTAGCCCATCTACGACTGCTACGCCGTAGCTCATCTACGAGTGCTACGCCGTAGCAGCTGCGATCTGGAACAAGGTGCTACGCCGCGCCGTAGCCCATCTACGAGTGCTACGCCGTAGTCCATCTACGAGTGCTTAGCAGCTGTGATCTAGAACAAGGTGCTACGCCGTAGCCCGTCTACGAGTACTACTCCGTAGCCCGTTTACGAGTGCTACGCCGTAGCATCTGCGATCTAGAAGTTAGAACTAGCATAATAATTTATTATGACTTAGCCAATTATTTATCAAATTAACACTTTATTTGAAAGTATAATTTACGCAAAAATTAAATAGAGAAATCCCTTTGACAAATTAATAGTCGTAGGCTTAATATGCTCAACATCATAAGTAAAAAGTTCATAACAAAAACATAATATCTATTAGTAACAAAGTCGGTAAGGTGAAGTCACACAGTACATTTACTTTTATTTCCGGCCTTATAGATGTTATTATAGGTTTCAGGCCTCAGTTACATTTCATGTTTGTTACAAAAGTTTATAGTTATAACGGTAATTTCTACCCGGTTACGGTGCAAAAGAAAAGGTTATGATTTTGACATTGAATGTTGGCGTTCAGGCTATATATTTTAATTTGCACAGTTTCCTCCCAGTGTTTTTATTAAGTATATATAATTACTATATATACTTAATAAAAAGCTAGTAAACTTTGTATCAATTCCCTCCTAATACGAATCTTCCGTGGACTTCCACAAATATTTCGAGACTATTAATCAAAGTCCTTCAGCCATTCTCAAGTTTTAGCCAGACTAACAAAATTTAAAATCCATTTTATTTTTATAGATTAAGTTTTATTATTTATTTATTTTACAGACTTCTGCTACATGATATAGAAATTTTTTCTGTATATTCCTTCTATAAATCAAAGAACATAATAATTATTATCAAGATTTTATGTAAATTTTAAATTTTAAATCAATAGATGGCGTTTTTTTTAAATATTTTTTTGAGTGTACCTATATATGCAAAGGTATATGCATACAGGTTTTTTGAACTTCGTTCCATTCGGGTGTCCCTTGACACCCCTCAAATTTTTTTGCTTGCGATATTCGCAAAGAGCATCACCACACCGGCTTTAGGCTACGTTTCCACCAGAGATTTGTTGCGTGGAATGTGTTTTTGAGAACCAATAGAATCGCTTCATTGACGTGAGCTTGCCGTGACCTCGCTCAGCGCAGCGATTTTATTGGATTTTAAAACATCCCTCGCATTACAATACACATCTCTGGTGGAAACGCAGCCTTAAGACTTAACTTAACTGTCGATATGCAAGGATGTCAATTTTATTCTTACTTTTTAGATAATAATAATAGCTGAGTTACAATGCTGCGGTATCTTTTTACTATGCCAGTGTCTTTCAACCTTTTTTATGATGCAACCCCCCCTGGAAAAAAATATTTCGCGAAGCCATTGTTTTTTTTATCATGTATGTAATATTTCTCTATAAACACCAGGGGGTCACGATCCCAGATTAAAAAACACTGTACTATACTATTGAGATATTTCACTGTAAAGGCCGTCACAGACTTAGCTATAATAATATATATTAATATACCGTACTAAGCCTACTGAGACCAGAAATATATATTATAGCTGAGTGTGTGGTCACGCGTTAAAATTGTATAGAAAATATATAGTAATATGCCTAGCTATAAACATATTAATATATATTATAGCTAAGTCTGTGACTGCCTTAATGGTACATCGACGTGGTGCGATAAATCTAAGGGCGCGGACAAAGAGCGCGCTTTGACGTCGCCGCTCAAAGGCGGACTTTTTATTGGCGGTGCGCCTGACAGCGGGGGCTCGCCTGTGCCGGGGGTCCGTGGGATCATGGGAAAACCTTTAGACATGACTTCTTACCTACTGTGGCATGCTTGAGCTTGTGAGGTTATATTCATGTTAGTCTTGAGAGTGGAAGCTAACGTGAAAGCAGGCAGTTTTTATAGCAAACGAAAAATGATTGTTATTTCAACCGCTAGAAATATCATCTACTTATCTATCTATTATCTCTTTACGCTGACCGATGCTTCAAAATCGATGAAAATTTTTATGAAGACACAACTCACAGTGAGTTGTGACTTGTGAGTCCCGGAAAATCATTCTTATACTTTCACTCCCGGGCAGTCCTTACTATCGTAATAGTGAAGACTGCCCAGTGCCCGGGCAATAAACGAAATTGGGCAACACGAAGTTGCAGACAACATTTAGTGTTGAATAGAATAACGGAACCCTGCGGAACTTTTTTCTCTCTTCTTTCGACGCTCAAGCAATCGTGGTTTTTAACGTCAACGGGATTATTGGTCCGGTTAAAAAGGAAAAAACCTTAATTTCCACTTAGTTATACGCAAATGTCTGTTGGAAAACATTCGCTAGCGACTTTTTATGTTAATGTATTTGTATCTCGGTGGGAAAAGTGAAAGACTGTGGTTTTTAACAACAGCGGAAAAGGACGACTATATAGATGCTTAAAACACATTCTCCGTTTCGAATAATTACGTCCTAAATGATTTTAATTTTGTCAAGTTATTTTTTGCAAGCATTAGGGTGAATTGCACCAGAAGCGTAGTTAAAGTTAAGGTTAAGGTTATCGTCAAATATGGCGACTTTTGCTAGAGATTTGACAGTTCATTTCACATTTTGTTAAGGTTAAAGTTATAGTTAAAGTAAGCTGGTGCAACCCACTCTAAGGGTATACTCAGTTCTGTTTCTATTTAGCAACCCCAGTTTTTTTACTCCAGTCTAATTTAAAAACTGAAAACCCCCACCTAAGGCTTGATTGATATGCTATCGCGCGAATGAGCGGTTTTGCCGTTACATAATTACAAGCATTCATTAATAATAATATCTATGGACACTTTTTACACCACGTCAGTCTGGCCCCGTGGTAAGTACCTGAAGGACTTGTCTTATAGGTGCCAGACAACGGAAATATATTTAATACTTTTATACTATACAATAATATATATTTAAGATTATTATTATATGATACACATATTTAATACACATCCATGACCCAGAAACTTTGAAAAACTTTTTGTTCCGTCGGCGGGATTCGAACCCGCGAGCTTGAGCTACCAACGCGCTCACCACTGAGCCACAAAGATCATCGAATTCATTGTACGTAACGATTTATTTATTGCTTTTGATCTCGGGGTATATTGTTTGATAAATAGAAGCTGCGATCTAGAACTAAGCGCTACGCCGTAGCCCATCTACGACTGCTACGCCGTAGTCCATCTACGACTGCTACGCCGTAGTCCATCTACGACTGCTACGCCGTAGTCCATCTACGACGGCTACGCCGTAGTCCATCTACGACTGCTACGCCGTAGCCCACCTACAACTGCTACGCCGCCGCACCGTAGCCCGTATACAACCCATATTTTCTGGGAAAAAAGTAACCTATGTCCTTCTTGGGGACTTAAAGTATCTCCATACGAAATTTTAGCAAAATAGATTATACGGTTTGGGCGTGAAGAGTTACCAGATAGACAGACAGACAGATAGACATTTTCGTATATTTATATTATGGATTTAACTGAGACCAAACTGGTCTCCCAGGTTCTAAAGCCACATGATGGTGACGTCATAAATTCGGCGACATTGGCAAACGCGAGTCCCGCCTGGTCCCGGCTGGTATTTAGTTTTATTGCGCTGTAAAATACTTTACGGCCAGCGCTGGGACTGAATGTGCAAACGCTTAAATCGCTTAAAGTTACTCGTAACTATATACTCCGTTTAGACACAACATAATATAAACATTATTTATCATAACAGTAAAGAGTCAATAACATGTAGACCGTTTTGCAATCGTACAATGATTTTACTAATATAGTATTTATATTATGTTTATAAAGTTTTTTAATATAGCAGAAATTGGTACTTACTCCGCCGTCTTGTAAAGTTTCACTTGATAAACAATTCTCACAGAGCTTTCAGCCCAGTGACTAATTTGAAACCTACGTAATCTAGACCAGATTACGTAGTTATGTCAAGCCGGGCTTGACCAAATTACGTAGGTTCGGTATTTGCCTATAAATCGATTTCTGATAGTACAAGGGCTGACAATGCAACTCCCGTAGTGTTGTCCATGGTCATCCTTTTTTAACCCTCCTTTTTAAAAAAAAAAAGGTGTCAGTTCCTTCCATCCCAATCCCATAAGACATTTATTCCGCTTTGAATAGAGAGCAATACAATTTGTCAGAGCTCCCGTCTATTGTTCGAGGTCACAATACACTGAGCTACGGCCACTCCAATCTTAAATAACCTTTATAGCCGCTGGTTTCTATAGAATTGCGTATTAAATTAGGATAGCCAAATGGTGATTGCAACAGTAGAGAACACTAACTATTGAAGTTATTTACTGGGGTTAGGACTCATTGCATCTTTACTGTCTTTAACAAATGTAAAACATAATACTACTAGTTTCAATTCTTCTGTAAAACTTTATATTATATACAGGGTGTAACAAAACAAAGAGATAGTAATTATAGGCCGGTATATTTAAATGTCCCTTGTATAGAGTCCATTGTGAAAATGGCACAGCTGAAAGAGTAAATTTTTGTATGGGAAAAACTTGAGGTATGACGTTGAGACTCATAGGTATTTAAAGTAACTCTTTTAGCGCTGCTAGGTCCCTTCACAATAAACTCAATTTAAAAGACACATACACTCCCTAAAGTATTATTACAGTGCTCCAAAAGTGATAATGCGCATAGACATTTTCGTAATTTTTCGGCAACGGTCGTATTTCCCGAGCGACGGTAGACGGTGTTGCATTTTCTAATTGCATTGCGTTTAAGATACATGTATTAGTCAAAGTTCATCGTGATATTCCTGTAGCTTTTGTAGCACGGTCATTATTCACGGTCACTCATGCGCATTTTTAATTTTGGAGTACTGTACTTTCTTTTGTTATACTTTGTATATCAAGACTTCCAACTTCCAAGTTATTTAACCCTATTTAAATGTGATCATTGTCAATGATCAATGATTCATTGATCTTTGGTCAAATACCATAACATCAATCCCGTTTTTCGTATCTGTAAAAGAGAAAGCATGATATTTAGACACGCGATTAAACAAAATTACAACTTACTCTACCGATCTACCACTTACAGCTTGACAATTCACTCGACCCTTTATTTAGTCAACTAAAACTGCACGCTAAATTACTCAGCGCGCTGCAATATTGTGCAATTTATAGCTGTAAAATACATCCAAACATACGCTGGCAGATTTACGGGGAACACTGTCAGGATATTTAAGACGTTTTATGTTGTGTCACAACGTGCCAGGCTGCTAAATAGAATATTTCTCTGTTTTTTTTAACGTACTTAAAAATGAGTTCAATGTTATGAATATATTAATGTAATAACTCTTTTAGAGGAATTATGGGTAAGAAATTGTAAACTCGCGTCAGGATACGTCACCTGATCGAAAATTTGTAAGATGAAGGTAGAGTGGAAAGCCGGCGCCTTGTTTAAGAAATGTATACAGTCACAGAAATAAATCAAGATAGAACGGCGACGCGCGTGCGTTGCTAAGGAATCGCTCGTTTCAAATTTTGCTTTGCTTTTAGTTAGAACAAATAACTTACCCGTGGAAAGAAATATCTCCTTTAGACCGATTCACTTTCATACTTCTGTTTTTACAATTAGGCACTGCACAATGAGGCATTTTTGCACAACCCCTCCAGTGTAATCAAGTCGAGACGTGCGCGCTGACTGAATAAACGTTCAACGAATCTTGCACACTTGTGCAAGATTGAAACACGCGTACTCCACCCGCATAGCCGTTCTATCTTGATTTATTTCTGTGTGTACAGTATACACTCTTTTATCCCTAAAATCTAATTTTTGCAACGCAAATACAAACTGAGATACTGCATCGTTTTGCATCATCATGTCCATTCGTCCATTTTGTTCTAGTATAATATAATGGAGTCTGTGAAATACCTTACCTTTACAATACATTGGTATTACTCTATTTTAACTCCAAACTTCGAAATGAAACAACTTCTACAGATTTCGATCTTGTTTCGATCTCATTTCGATCACGATGACTTAATTAAATTCTCACCTCAACAATATTGAAGGCAAGTTCAATAAAACACTTGTAATAAACGCAACTTCGGAGGTCTTTTGTATGAGTTTCAACTTTCAACTATTGTGACGCAAAGGCTTCAAATCTTGTAATCGACTTTCGGCTTGGAATATGCTTGAGTCTACTGTTATCATTTCATATGTTGACATGAATATTATGTTGTTCATTTCATATAGATGTCAGAAAACTCAATAGGGGCGATTCAGGTCTATGCTACAAAGTGATTTAAATAATGAAATTTACTTGTAGTGTATTGTGTATGTGATGACAGACCAACGTTATTTGGTCGGGTTATGTCAAGCTTAGCTTAGAAGATCATAACTAACAATAATATAGCATAGCCTGACAAAATAACGTAGGTCGCACATCTGTCTATGAATCAATTTCTCTGATAGTACAATGCAAGAAGAAAAAAATTGGAAAACATCCTCCTTTTACAAGTCGGTAACAAATATGGCGTGTTGTTGTATCGTGTTGAACTTGTCACATCACGTGTTGGAGACACATTAATATTATTTGCTTACCTCAAATGCTTAAAAAGTGTTTGGAGATACCAAACATGCTAGAAGGGTAAAGACTCATATTTTTGAGTTTTTTTTTATAAATAAATACTTTCTTGGAACAGTTTTATATTTAAGTTACCTGCCTGTTTTTCGGCAGGTTTAGCATATTTTTAATAGACCATCGTTAGTTTAGAAACGTTACAGTTTTAACAATTATTGTAAGAAATCTTTGGTTTCTTTTACACGCACAAAAAATAACAATGACAACGAACCACTTACATTGTGATTCTTGGAAACAAATAACAAAATAACTGCAGCAACATTATGAACTTAGTTGACCAGAGTTATCACATATTAGTGCGACCGCACACCTGAGACACGACTGTAGTTAGACAGACTATCGCATAGCAAAATGCACTAGATGCGCACATCTGAGACAAGACGTCTAATAGACAAAGTTGACTAATGCGAGTCGCGACAAGTCTGACTAACGACTGTCGGCTTCCCTTTGAAATGTATGCAAGCGCGCACATCTACGACAAAACTGTCTAACCACAATAGACATAACTACCAGTAGTTCAACTGCAAAACAAAGAGACGGACGGGACAGGTTTCAATATATTATATCAAATTCGTCGGGTTTCACTAAGATTATGAATGGAATGTGCCTCGCGCTGGCTGACATAAATAATTTTTAAATACTTCTAGATTTCAAAATTAGATTCTGACAATTTTAATCACATGTGTCAAAACATAAACAATAATACGACCAAAAAGAGGAACTCGACCAGCGACCCAAGTACTATACTATACTATCTTTCCCGTCGAGTCTTTCCCGTTTATTTTTGAAGTTATTTTTATCCAAATGAGAACTTTTCTATCTATATCTATAAAATCTTTCAGAACTGCTCGCAATAGACGCAAAATATATTTTTCAGTAAGTATTACGTAATACAACATTTTTTGTGCTTTTTAACAAACTTAAAAAAAGATTTCACGTCAATGCTAGTCGTTCAGAAGCCGGTATAGCTTTGCGAAAATGAGTGTATGATGTGATACTTAAGTAATGTAAGGTTGAAACAATTTCAACAAATTATCAAAGGTCTGTGTGTGTGTGTGTCTACACTTCGAAAGTACTTGAAAAACTTTCGGGGATAAAGCCTTAGTTGATCAAACAATAAATAGAACTTTCCTTTTAACAATCTTTCACTGTATATGGGGTGTACCCAATATTTCCGTTGTCTGCGCCGTTTTGCACGCATTACTAGGATGCTTATCACAGCAGCTTCGGTGAACTCCATTCTGCTACTGAATGAATATACAATTGTATGCATTGCGTCATCGTAGTCAAGACAGTCTTGACTTAGGTGTGCGCCACATGCTAGACACAACTGTCTTTAGACTGCAGTTAGACAGACTTGTCTATGTGAAACAAGATTGTCTAACTTCAGTCGTGTCTCAGATGTGCGCTCTCTCTTATAAGTTATGACTGATGACGCGGTGGCCTTTTCTGAATCCACTTTTGACACAGTTGCGTTTCTTTAATATTTTTTACTCGTAGCAGCCTAAACTGGCTAAAATCTAAAAGTTTTACATAGAAATGAATGCATAAATTAGATTTACTTTACACGATTTTTACAAACTAAACACTTTTAGTTGGGCAAATATGCGGCAGCCCTTATTTTAACAGCAAAGTCAACATGTTTCGATATAACCTGTATATTCTATTTATTTTACCTGCCATTTAAGTACACATGTCAATATTTCAGGAGCACCCTATGCATGGAATGTCACAGAGTACTAAAAAGTGGTTTTACTGTACTACGGCGGTTTTCAAGTTCTATATTTGGCAGTACATTTATTATGTAACCCGAATGAAAAAATGTTACCTATTTTTTTTTTCAAATAGTATGAGACTATTTTGATTTCTCATGGAGTAAAATATTATGAAAGCTAAGAAATTACTAGCGAGTAGCGACCCGTCCGCAACTTTATTGCGTCAAATGTCGTTTATCGCACAGAAGATGTACAATTTGTACATTATTCCATTTTATCTTCCTTCCCGGTGTTCATAATACTTCTTTACCAAATTTCATCCAAATTAACCAATTTTGTTAGTTTCTGCGACTTGGATCGATTCAGACAAAAACGCGACGCGTAGATGCATTTCTAAATTATTTGTATTGAATTGACAGATTTGCATGACATTTGAAGTCTGTCAAATCCATATAAATTTATGCCACGACGGGCCTCGCCTCGTCGCGTTTTTGCGGTCTGAATTGACCCTTAAGCATACAGAGGTGAGGTGAGGTAAGTTTCTAGTTTATGCTACGCAGATAGACAGACGGACAGACAGATGTATGTCTAACTATAAGCGAACTACATTTACATGAAATCAGCCTCAGTTAGGCACCGTTCACTTTTTTATTCAGCCTCCTGTACACACAAGTGTATGAGTGAGCCCAAACTAAAATCACTTATTGACACAGGCAGGCATCAAAATGTTTGTTATTGCAGATTGAAACGCTCTTTGATATGTTGTGTAAATGTTTGTCTGTTTGTGTGTTGTGACAAAATTCTTATTTCAGTCGGCTTCGCTTCGCAAATATTAGCTCCTTGTAGGGTGTGTGTGATCTTGAATTTTGAGGGATAACAATTATTATAATGGAGAGTATAATAATGTTATAGGTCCATATTTTTATGCATCATGCATTGTGTTCAAAGTTCTAAAAGATACATAATTTTTGCTTGAAGTAAGGAAAAGTTAATATTAAAAAAATATTAAAAAACTAAATATAAAACTTGTTAATAGATAAAAAAATTTGATAAGCATAGCTTTTGCTTAGTAATTGTTTATAAATCGTTATCGTATTTGATGTCTGAAATTGCCAAAATAAATTAGGACATTCAAAAAGCCTAACAACAGGCGTTTATAAAATTGGAACTTTCTTTTAATATTTTTAAAATTGTGTTTTAAATTTCGTTGAGCCGAATATTTGTATTAATAATTTAAGCGAGGAATAAATATTTTTAGTCTACGATCACAAATCGTTAGTATTTTCATATAAAATATATTATAACAAAAAATCCGAAATTACTATTATCGTGGTCACCCCACGCATGTAGGAGACAGAACGCGAGCTGTAAGTAAATTTGTCGTTTGTTTATTGTGATAAATATAGTTACTATGTTTGGAGTGAATTTCGGGACAGTCTCGGCTTGCTGAGATTTTATAATAACACTGATACGTGCTAAAATAAATATTTGTGTGTGAAATTGTGTTGTTTTCTTATACCACGCACGTGGGAGGTAAAACATAATAATATTATGTAAACTCTCATGTGTATATTATTGTTTTTCGATTTCCATATACTGCTTGTGAGAAAGGTAATAATAGAAAAAGAGGTTCCTAAGCTGCAATGGATGGAATGGAACTAGTAAAAATATTTTCAAAAGTATTACAAAGAACTCTTTCAGAATGTCTTACTTGGTGCCTACCACTGTCTCGGAAGTTAACGATTATTTTACATTTCAACTGAAAAGGTAGCGAAAAGTCGTAAAAAAAGCCTAGGCAACTTACATTCATATTAAAATCAAGATGGCCTGTAAACTTCGTATTACTTAACTCATCAATTTTCTCACCGTATAAACCTTCCCTAGACTTCCACGAATATTTCGAGACTAAAATCAGCCAAAACGGTTCAGCCCTTCTCGAGTTTTAGCGAGACTTGCAACATTGAAAATTATTTTTTATTTATATAGATCGATATAAATTATAATGATATAGATTAGTAATCTATCTATAATATGAATAAAAATATGTATGTAATTAATTACTAAATACAATCTTCAATATCTTAAAATCTTGCTAGTTATATTACAATTTTACGTTATCAACAATTTTACGTTTCCAAAGAGTTAAAAAACAGGTAAAGTCACAGGAAGTTCTACTAGTTCATTAAAAACACCGTCATATGTAAACAGGACACTTATTGTTTATAACACAGCTCTTAAGATTCACGCACCCCTACGACGCATTACACGCATGTACATTGTACCTATTACGAGGCCGTAAGGTTCAATTTTGACCAAATAATTGATTTAAAACGCACTGTTGACATCCTTAAGTCAGCGTCGTAAGGTTCATTATTGTGTGTGCAATTTACGTACTTATCACAGCGGGGTAGAGTTGAAATTTACGTGATGTGGGGCAAAAATAATGGGGTGAATGACCCGCAGCCACGTGGGGCTGCAATTGCGCAGTTTTGAAGACCCCTGTCGGTTTGTAGGGTAATGGGACGGTTGTTGACTGCGCCTGAATTTCATTAAAGTTTATATTTTATTCATAATTTCATTTTATAAATATAGCTGAATTTTCTGAGAGGTTTTTTCAGCCATATATTATGTCAAATAACATCGTTTTGGTTTATTAGATTAATCCTGACGATTTCTATCTCCTAATAGAATTAGGGCTCTGTCAAAATAAATGTACCCTGTCAATGCGTACGTAATTTTTCAGGATATTTCTATGTAATATTAAAAAAATGGTTTTAGTTTTTAAATTTATGCGCATATCACTGAAATCTGAATGGGATATTAATTATATGAAGATTTTTATAAAACGTATGAATGCTAAATAAGAGCAACTAGTACAAATATTGTACTCGAAGGTTGTTACGAAGCAAAAACAAAAACACAAAGGTTTGAAAAATAGAAGTATTGGTTTTGTTTTTTATGGAACTGCACAAGATAATATTTTGTAGTTTAAATAATAAGTTTTAATAGTATGTTGTTTCTTTTGCATCGGGGAACCTGTAATGCTAAAAATATTAAATTATAAAAAAAATTAAGACGCAATATTAGACTAATTGTAGAAAGTAATATTAGAATAGCTATGAAAAATAAAGAAAGAAAACTTTAAGACGCAATAGATGAACTTCAACGAGCGGTGTGTTACCTACAGGGGTGTATTTGGGTGACCCACATTCGTCCCCCGCGGGTGCACCGTGCAATCTCACCAGCTGATGCTAATTCCACTCAATATTATGTACTGTATGTATATTATACTGGGTATCTAGTTGGATTGCCCAATATGCTATACTGTTAAAGATAATCCAGAACTCATATGACATTAATATGCGTACTTAGTTGGATTGCCCAACATTTTTCACAAAATTCGTATTTGGCACGAAAATTTAAGTTTAAAATTAGCATTTAATTAAACGGTTTCCGGTTGGAGGAACACACAAGTATTATATTATAGCCTTTCAATACTATATAAATAAAAAAAATCCAACAGCGAGCGAGCTGATGATGATGAACTATGATAATTCCGTACCGTTCCGTATCGTTAATATGTTTGGAGTAGTTTGGCATTATTCATGCCAAATTACAGCTTTGTAGGTCCTATGGTCTCTGAGCAAAACCGCGGACGGACAGACAGACAGACAGACGGACAGACGGACGGACAGACCGAAACTATAAGGGTTCCTTGTTGACTACGAAACCCTAAAAAAGGCCAAAAAAATCACGTTTGTTGTATGGCAGCCCCCCTTCAATATTAATATTATTATGTTTTTGGTATTTGTTGTTATAACGGCAACAGATATACACAATCTGTGAAAATTTCAGAAGTCTAGCTATAGCGGTTCTTGAGATTACAGCCTGGCGACAGACAGACAAACAGACAGACAGACGGACAGACAACGAAGTCTTAGTAATAGGGTCCCGTTTTTACCCTTTTGGGACGGAACCCTAAAAAACTATTTATCATGTCGCCTGTCAAACGGATATGATGAGATCAAAATCGCTCTACCTGTTTGAATGCTATGAAGCCACAAATCACACACACAGGCAGACAGTCAAACTTGTGACACTCTTCTTTGTGGTGAGAGGTTAAAAATTGGCCCTTTGACCTTATGTGAATATTAATTATCGAATGGCTTAACTCGAGCGAGAGTCCAAGTTAGACTTACAATTAACTTAACAACTTAGACCCAACTTAGTTCTAAGACAAACTTTGCCCAACCTTGATCATTGGTTAGGATCAACATTGTAAAATCCATTATACTTGATAGCTTAAGATAATTCAAAGTGGTATTTAAATTAATAATATTATTTCAAGAAAAGGTAGGCAGTGCCCGTGCGCGCTTCGCTTGGCTCATCTTGGCACGGGAGTGCCCCCACTCCCGTGCCCCCAGATTTAGGCCGGCCGAAAAAGTTGCAAAAAATAATCCATTAAAAATATTACGTCTTTTTGTCCATTTGTTAATTTGATCTTAAATAGTAGAAAAAAATTAGTTTGTTATTATTTTTAGCAATATTCTGCGAAATAAAAATAATAACGAACTAAATTTCAAGCTATGGATTTCCGCAAAGTAACTCCTGATTCTATTAACTACTTAAATAGTAGACCAGATTTTGATAATATTTGATATAGAGACATTTTGAGTTCCAGGGAAAGACGTTGATAAGAGCAAACAAAATACAGTTTCCGTACTATGAACGAATTCAAATGCTTTTATCCCAAAATCACATCTAATTTGTTACCAATGTAATAATTTTGACGACCTCTGTGGCTCAATTGGTTGAGTGTGTGGCAGCTCAAACCGGGGGTCGCAGGTTTGAATCCCGCCGACGGAACAAAAAGTTTTCTATCATCCCGGGTCTGGATGTGTATTAAATATTATGTGTATGATATAATAAAAATCTTAAATATCCATATCCATATCCATATCCATATCCATCCATATCCATACTAATTTATAAATGCGAAAGTGTGTCTGTCTGTCTGCCTGTCTGTCTGTTACCTCTTCACGCTTAAACCGCTGAACCGATTTTGCTGAAATTTGGCATGGAGATACCTTGAGTCCCGGAAAAGGATATAGGATAGTTTTTATCCCGGAAATATGTACGGTTCCGGCGCGATAAAACAAATTTTGGCGCAACGGAGTTGCTGGCGTCATCTAGTATGTCTAGAAAAGTATTAATTATATTTCCGTTGTCTGTAACACAAGTCCTTCAGGTACTTAGCACGAGGCCAGAATGACGTGGTGTAAAGCGTCCATATTATATAGATATAATCATTATCAATACTTGAACAAAGACAGCTACTAGAGAGAGACAGAGAGAGAATTTCTAAGTAGAATCGGCCTTCTATAATAGTTCGTAGCATTCTCGTAGCAATGCTACGAACGTCGCAGCTGTTCGTAGCACGGCTATGGGAATGCTACGAAATGTAGGAGGCCGATTCTAATTACTTTTCTCTTTATTTTCAACGCGATTCAACGCTTTTTCTTCTTCTTATTTCTTCTTCTTTATCCATTCGCTCACACAGTAGTAAAAATGGCGACAGTAAGTAAGTTATAAGCGTTATTGTTTCTATTAAACTTTTGCTATTATCTTAATAAGTGTTTTGAGTTTTGACAACTACCCAATCATAGAAATATCCAATACATCTACTAATTTTTCTTCAATCGGACTTTTTGTTCCGGAGATATGCGAACACAAACATAAAAACATACATACATACACTTTTGAAAGGCATATTTACTCAGACGCTTATACATGGTGCAATTAAACCTTCCTGCCAAGTTTTGATATATTGATCCTTGTTAAAAAAAACACGTATTTTTTATTTTATATAGGTACCTACTAACATTTACGTACACTAGGCAGTTATGGAAAAATTACATACGGGTCGAATTGATAACCCCTTTTTTGATGTTGGTTGAAAAAACGGTTTAACCATTACCGGGCAGGGCTCGCGAAAGTTTTAACTCGTTTTTTATGCAAATGTCGTATCTGCGACGATAAATCACACCGCTCGATTGGGCCCACAATTTATATTATATGGGTTATCTGCAAAATATGAGAATAGCCCTCCTCCACTACGATCAACGTACCCTAGATACAGCAACACGTTCATACTCATTAATAATCTTTAAGGCAGTTTTTTATATATTTTAATATTGACCAAGACCTGACCGACCGATGATAACACAACTATATAATATAAATAAAAATTATTATGTTGAGCACAAAATATCAATAGGCGTGATAGTTTTTCCGTAAAGTGTACCACAAAAGTGCTCAGGTTGTAGGATATATTTGGTAATTATATTTGTTTTGATATTTAAATCATGAAAAAACGCTGTATACATACTAATATTATAAATGTGTATGTGTCTGTCTGTTACATCATCACGCCCAAATCGCTTAACCGATTTCGAAGATATTTGGTATGGAGATATTTTGAGTCCCGTGAAAGGACATAGAATACTTTTTATCCCAAAAATGTACGATTCCCGCGTGTTAAACGAATTTTGTCTCAACGGAGTTTTTTTTTAATTATGAAATAAGGAGGCAAACGAGCAAACGGGTCACGTGATAGAATGCAACTTCCGTCGCCCATGAACACTTGCAGCATCAGAAGAGCTGCAAGTGCGTTGCCGGCCTTTTAAGAGGGAATAGGGTAATAGGGGAGGGTAGGGATGGGAAGGGAATAGATTAGGGGAGGGTGGGGAAGGAAATAAGGTTGGGGATTGGGCCTCCGGTAAACTCACTCACTCGGCGAAACATAGCGCAAGCGCTGTTTCACGCCGTTTTTCTGTGAGCCCGTCACCCGTGGTATTTCTCCGGTCGAGCCGGTCCATTCGTGCCGAAGCATGGCTCTCTCACGTATAAAAGGAGTTGCGGGCGTCATCTAGTTATTACATAAATATTGTTTCTTTGAACTAAGTGCGCTCAACTCATTTATAAAGATTGGATTTTGTTCGATATAAGAATGAGCTCTATATATTTTATCTTTATGTTATATCTATGTCGTCATAAAATCGTTTGGTTCAAAGTCAATTACGATAGCGGTGATAGGAAGGGTAAATGCTATGTTTATTAACATATAAATTACTTTTTTATCCGACAAAAGAGTACTATACATAGCAGGTAGTTAGTTGTGTTGAATTTTTCTAGTGGTCATTGTGAAATACGAAGCTGCAAGCTAAAAAGAAGACTTTAGCCCTATTTTGATAAAGAATATAGTTTTTTGATAATTTTTAGTCAGGGATCGGACTAATAATAATGTTAAGTTAAGAAATAATAAAAACAACCCCCAAAACAAAATTTAATAAGTGTCACGAATTACAATGCTAAACTATTGAACTGATTAAAGCACTGAAAGTGACACATGAAGTGAGTGAAACCAACTCTTTCAGCTTGAGCGGGCTAAAAATGATAAAACACTTTCAATCATAATATCGACTTTCACGTTAGAAAATAAAAATAAAAATAAAAATAAAAATAAAAATAAAAATAAAAATAAAATAAAATAAAAAATATACACTCTGAAGCCTGATCGTCTTCTAGGTTAGCATTTTGCGCTGCGCTGCGAGGCGGCATAATATGCGCGTACCATTCATATCATGACATTTAAATACTTAAATAATTCACGTAGTAACGAGGTTAGTAATTATGTAAATAGGTAAAACCTGTTCCTTTGTGTTATGTAGTGGGGCCCCACAATTACGTTCACACCCTGTAGTGTGCTCCACGCGTAATGACGCCAGATTACCTTTGATATTGTGATTTTTTGCATATAACTCTGTAATTGTGATGAGATGAGTCTTTAGTGGAACATGAATATGTAAGAATTATGAATAATCCAATTTTGAAAGTAGAGTTGCTTTCAGAGAAATAGATTTGTCAACGGTGGACTTACGTTATTTGGTTGGGTTGGGTTTACCGTGGGAGAGCCATGCTTCGGCACGAATGGGCCGGCTCGACCGGAGAAATACCACGGGCTCACAGAAAACCGGCGTGAAACAGCGCTTGCGCTGTTTCGCCGAGTGAGTGAGTTTACCAGAGGCCCCTACCCTATTCCCTCTTAAAAGGCCGGCAACGCACCTGCAGTTCTTCTGATGCTGCGAGTGTCCATGGGCGACGGAAGTTCCTTTCCACCAGGTGACCCGTATGCTCGTTTGCCCTCTTATTTCATAAAAAAAATATATAATAAAAGTAGCAGTGATTAAAGAGGAACTCATATTATTCATATTCATACACACCCTAAAGTATTACCATTTACCACCATGTTTTGTTGGAACCTGCGTATTGTATAAAGTAAAATAACTACTAGTGCTCGTTCAGTATTCAGGTACAAAAGTCCTTTAAAAACCGTTTAAGATAAAAGCATTAGCAATTGTCTGTTCTGCATTCTCATTGTTCCTTTCACAATGGCTTTAAGGACTATAATGGTATACAGACAAAAGAATTGTACTACCAAAAGTACTATGTGCTGTCGACAAAGAAGAAGCATGTTATTCACAAAGTTGCCTCTCAATCACCCAACATCGCCGTAAGATAGTGAGATTTGTAAAATATGCGTATGTCTAAATTGTTTCTTTTATATCTGCTGTTGTTGCGGTTGCATCGTAAACGTCTGCAGTCGATGTGGTCAATCCCTTCGACCTGAGTGTCACAAACACTAAAATCACGGAATATTCATTTCTTAGAACTTTCGTTATACCTAACTGTGCATTTTGTGGATCCATTTTTTTAACTCAATTTTAAGTCACTATTTTGTAGTTCTTTTTATTTTACAGAAATATTATCATTCGTAGATCTAACCCCTCATAATCGAGTTGTCTTAACCCCTATTAATATTAAATTATATTATTTCATAAATCAATTCCAATTGCAGAACGAGTTTGTATAGAGATCGCGAGAACAATTATTTGTTTTAATTTCGTTGTGGAACAATGAGATCGTTAATTGACTCCGTAAGATATTTGCACTGATGTTGGAGGGTTAAAACGCGAAAATGGATCCTTTTTGGGTTGGAGTGTGGTAAATTTTAATTGTATTATTAGAGTTGACGCTCGCAACTTCATTGCGCGTTGCGCCTAAATTCGTTTATCGCGTGAGAATCGTAATATCTTTTTCGAGGATCAAGAATCAAGAATCAAGAACATTAATTCACAGATATGTAGTCAAAAGGGTAACATGGTTATTGGTTATAATAGTTCTGAGTTCTAACATATCCTACCATAACAATGGTGTGGTAGGAAGGTAGGAATCAAAAGTATCTTATGGCCTTTCTCGGAACTTAAAGTATCTTCATTTTAAATTTCAGCAAAATCGGTTCAATGGTTTGGGCGTGAAGAGGTAACAGATAGACATACACCCTTTCGCATTTATAATATTAGTAAATATGGTAAGCGGAATCTAATAAGTCATATTATTATAGTCGCTGTCATAATATTCAAAATTTTGTAACTTTCAAAAGTTGTATTCATATTTTGAACTAGAAACATTTTAATGATCACATTTTCTGTACAATTATCAGAATGAGTCCACTAACGACCGAACTTTAATACCTACGATCTAAAATAATGTGCTTAAACGTCCCCCCAGATCCTTTAGCCAAGCTTATCACAAATTGCGATGATAACTTGGCTTAATGGACAAAACTAGGGCCCTTTCTACGTTGGACTATGTTGAATAAACATGACTGCAGCCGCATTTGTCTACATTAATCGTAAAATTTACAGATTTTTGGCAATTAATCAGATTTCGAAACAACATTCATACTAAAATCGAACCTTATCCAAGTCGAAATCTCTGAACCACTGGACCATAGAGGCGTATATTTTCCCACCCTTAATTCGACCAATCTACTTTCGTCGATTCAGCTTTTCGGTAAATTGTATCGGGGAAGTTATATCGAAAGTGATTTCAGTGAGGCGTGTGATATCGAAATAATAATATCAAAAACTATTCGTCACGATACGCAGTCGGATAGTCAACATCGTCATTCAATCAATCAATAATTATATTAAAGTGAAAACTTACTAAATATAAAATACTAATAATGTAACACACATGAGCAAAATAATTGAATCGCACTTCTTTAGCGGCGTTGTGAACTTTTTTGTGATGATTAGAATAAATTACAAACTTTTGTCACACGAGAGCTGATAGAAATTCGGAAGAAGACATATTAGACCACCAGTGCCTGTAGACAAGTGGCGAAACGCTAACGCTAACGCTAACTCTAGCGTTACAAAATGTATGCGATTTGACATAAGTCATCGCTTCGCTAGCGAATACTTTTTTTTAGCGAATACTTAACGCCTCCGTGGTCCAGTGGTCTAGAGCGTCGCTCTTGACTCGGAGGTCGTGGGTTTGATTCCCGCGTTGGAAACATGTTATTTCCAAGTTTGGTTAGGACAATGCAGGCTGATCACCTGATTGTCTGACAAGTAAGATGATCCATGCGTCAGATGGGCATGTAAAAAGTCGGTCCTGCGCCTGATCTCTCGCCGGTCGTGTCGGTCTGCCGTCCCACTGGGTTATGAGAGTAAAAGGAATAGAGAGTGCTCTTGTGTACTGCGCACACACTTGGGCACTATAAAATTACTCCTGCGTACCTGGCCTGGTTTCAATGAAACCGGCCACCGTCACCGAAACCGGTGTGGGGAGTATTATTATTATTATTAGCGAATACTAATGTCAAATCCCATACATTTTGTAACGTTAGCGTTAGCGTTTTGCCACTTGTCTACAGGCACAGTACGGCGTAGGAGAGGAAGCTATATAAGTTTCGTTTCGAGTCTTTCGTTTTCACACTCTTACAGTGTACTATCAGAGAAGTTGATTCCTATGCAGACGGCGGACCTACGTCATGTGGTCGACTTATAATAAGAATAAGAATAAGAATACGTTTATTTTGACAACACACAACATACACAAAGCAGAAAATAAGAACAAAAGAGGACTAATGCTACATTATAACATAATATTATTATATATGTTATGTGATGTCAAAATTGGCCCCAGCTCAGCTATACGGAGCAAGCAAGCCCGCTGCACTGGTATTCTGCAAGGGCCAAAGAGTGACATCACAAAATATCAGACAAGGAAAAAAAAAATTATTACTATAACAACTACAACTAGGTACAACTGTGGGTACAACATTTTATTTAACTAATAATAGACATAGAAAAGAAAATAATAAAAAAAAAACAAAGAAATAACGAATTATTATAAAAAATAAAAACAACAAACAAACTACAAGCATCATATTTACTTACCTAAGAACTAAGATTATTGCCAATTGAAATACAAAATTAAGAAAAAAGAAAAAAAAAGTTTGACAAGATTATAATATAGTCTATGGAGGAATAAAAAAAAATTAATATTAATAATAATAATAAAATATAAATAAAAACACATGGACAGCTTATGTCAATTCAATGTTAGCTGTGATCGGTCGGATGAGTTTGACTTACGCGACCAAATTACTTAGGTCCGCCATCTGCATAGGAATCAATTTCCTAGATGGTACAATCAAAAACAGAACAGTACAACCCGTTGTTTTTATCGTAATAAAATAGCCCAAACGCCATAGACATACAACCCATAGATGCATTTAATTGACACGTTACCGGGCTGTCAGAGGCAGTGTTTTTTCAGGCGTGACGTAATCACGTGTAAGTGTATTGACAGCACGACGGGCCACGGCCCCTGCTGTGAGAATAATGGCCGTTATTCCAGCCAGTCCTCGAAATATTATGGAAGAATAACTCAAAAATTGCCCACAAAAACTAGGCAGTTGGAAATATACTTCTGCCGGCACTCCCGGAGTGCAACCCGTCTTTTTTTTCGTTGCTACTTGTACGGTCCAATGTATGAGAGCTATCGTTCTATATTATAGTATGTCATTTCGATGTAATGAGTATAAAAGCCATACAGGAAGCACAATAGTAGTGAAATACTTGTGATGTGCATTTTAGGTAAATCCCGCTTACGTAATTTGATACTGGTGTTTAAATAGCTGAACTTGAGTAATAATTATTTTCAGAAATTTAAAGCGTGAACTTACTATTTCACTTAAGGATACGTAATATTATAATAAAAAAATCTTCAGTATGCCAGTTGCCACCAATATGCATTTTATTGAATACTATTTATTACCTATTTACAATTAATATCAGTTAGTTGTTTAACGGTATAAATTCCATTTACAAAAGACAATGCAAAGTCTCTACAAGAATTTCAAAGTACCTGTTGGTGGGACTTTTCTGTACCAAGTTTCCATATAACTTCGACATTTCATATCGATGTAGCATAGCAAATCACTTAGTGGAGTTGTAAAAAATCGTGAGGCCGATGACAAGGCATTTCCCCTACAGCGTACCCCACACACAATCTCATACAGCATTATAATATACAGGATGTTACAAAGAAAGTGGTAATACCTAAGGGTGTGTAATGTGTATGCGTGTCCCTAGTATAGACTTTACGGTGAAAAAGTCGCCAGCAGTATTTCCGAACAAATTAGACCTGTAAACCTTCAAGAAGAGAACGTATTCCCTTTTAAAAGGCCGGCAACCCACATGCTCACCTAATGTTGCGAGTGTCCATGGACGACGGTTGCTTTCTGTGCACTTTGTAGGGCGAGTAAATTAAACTCAGAATACCAATACTAATACCACTCTGGCTGGTGGATGATCAAGAAGCAAATGTCGGGCGACCATTCTCATTATCATTCCCACCCCCAGTGGGCGTGTCTATCTTTATTTATCCATATACTACACTTTCCTTATAAACATACTTTTTTATTATTCTAAAGGAAAATTTAGAGTGTTGGGACATTTCTCATAGAAAAATAAGTGAAAAGTAATTTTTAGCGCTAATACTTTTAAAGTGAACTTCATATTCCTACATTATTATCACTTTCTTTTGTTACAGCCTGTATACAACCTTAGCTTGAGGAAGTTCTTTTAGGGAAAATGTACGTTAAATGATTAGGAGTCACTGCCGTCGGCAAAAAGTCAAAGTAATTACTAATTATGTTCCACATATACTTTTTCTGTTTTTATGAAAATGCCCATTAAGGAAAAAAATACAACAACTCACTCCTAATGAAAACTTAAACATTAACGTTTCAAAATATTTTGGAATGGATTAAAGATGTCTTTATTTATCAGTATAAAAGTACTTTCAGTTATATATAATACTCATTCAACTATAAAGTTTTCGTAGACAATTGTACAGATTTGGTTGACAGCTGCACAGTATTCGTAGCCAATTGTACAATTTTCGTAGACAAATGCGCAGTTTTCGTAGCTTCTCTACAGTTTTCGTAGACATCTGTACAGTTTTCGTAGACATCTACGTACAGTTTTTGTAAACAACTACAATACAGTTTTGGTAGACAACTATGAAGTATTCGTAGACAATAATTGTAAAGATTTCGTAAACAACTGTAAGCATTTGCTGCTATTGCAGCTATAACAATAAATACTTAAAACGAAATAAATATTTAAGAGGGGCTCCCATACAACAAACGTGTGTGATATTAGTAATGGCAACAGGTAGGCATTTGAAATTTTAACATAATATCCCTCAATTGTATTTTATGTACTTTAATAAAAGTAATAATTTAATAAAATAAATGTTTAAGGGTTTTTCTCTAGTAAATTAGTACCTGGTACATTAACTGTGATTATGATGATATACCCATAAAGCTCCGAAACCTGTCCACCCTTGTCATCACTTTTTATTTGTAATTACTTTATGTTTGGGGGCGGATGAGCGCCCCCGCCCCCCCGCGCCCCCTCCGGCTTAACCATCCATGTGCTGTGAATGGTTAAACATGGCTAATGGCTTTCGGATCGAATGTGTGCAACTGAGAGCTTAAGGTGCTGAACGGATTGGAGTTTTATTCGAAAACTTGTGACGTGAAGGTAGTCTACGGCTCGTGTGGAATGTTTCATCACATAAATCATAATTTGTCGTTTGATAATTTTATTATTTGGGTAAATTCAGGCCGCAACTCGACGAGGCGAGGCGAGGCGCGGCGCGCCATAAATTTGTATCGATTTGACAGATTTCAATTGCTTGACACGTTGAACGACAATTTAGAAATGCATCTACGCGTCGCGTTGCGGTCTGAATCAACCCTTAGGAGTACAATTATTGTGAAAAAACTGTCTGTGTCTTCGCCTACTAATAGTGTATGATCGCAATCTACTAATAAATTATTAAGAGGGCTTTAGGTGTAGCCGTATCTGGGGGCACGGGAGTGCCCCCGCCAAGATGAGCCAAGCGAAGCGCGCAAGGGCACTACCTACCTTTTCTCTAAACGTTTCGTCGTATTTTTGCACCCTCGTAACTTTGGTTTGGATAATGCCAGATAGTTGAAATTTTCAAGATATTATGACATGAGTATAATTATTAAATGCGCAAAGTTTGAATGTTGTTTCTATTATACTTTAGATTTTATAGGTGCCCAAAAATCCACAATATTGACACTGACTCACCGATCATCAAAATTGTTAGGGTACTTCCTGAAGTCTTAGAAAGCTGAAATATGTAACTGTATACTATTAGTAAAGAAACAACAAAAAAAAATATATCAAACCCGAAAAAATTATGCGTTCGCAATCATAATTTATAACTATTTTGTAAAGAAAAATCGCTCTTCTTTACATTAAAAGTAAATACTAAATAGCCATAAAAAGTCTCAGAGTGTGGCAACTAATAAGAAAATCAGAAAAAATATCCTCCTATGTTGTATCTCTGAAATTACAAAATATGATTTCACAATAATCGAAACCCTCATTAACAATCGTATAATAGCGGAATTTATGAATTTTTGCTTTAAACAGATTATTTCACACTTAAACACTCGATATATTGTTTGTGTAATAAGGGCTTAAGGTTCGTACACACTAGGAGCCGTAACAATGGCGCATGTAAACTGTTAGATATTTACTATACATTCCTTAAGCTGGCTTATAGATTCAGACGTTTTCGATTTCCTAATGTGGTGCACTGCGCACACACCTGGGCACTATAAAATTACTCCTACATACCTAGCCTTGTTTCAACGAAACCGGCCACGGCCGGCGGGAGTATTATTATTATTATTTTTAGCTGCTTCTATAACCGTAATTGTGTTACCGACCAGAGGTTGACATCCAACTGAAATTACGAAAGATCCGCAAAATGCACACCGTACATTGAAATTTTTTGACCATACTAAATGCATAGAGCTTGTCTAATTTGAAATGACGCGCCCCACCACTTCACTAGTTGATGTAAATGAAAACTTTTGTACTGTGAATACGAGGGAGGGGCGCGTCATTTCAAGGACAAATTCTACCTAGGTATCCATTTTTTAACGCTGATATGTCTTTTAATTCCCAAGTTATAGAAAATAGAAAAATGAGGTCTCATGATATCATTTTCAAACAATACCGTACCGCTCTTTAAGTTTATTTAAAAATCGTTCAATAAAGTCTACAGGTAAATAATATAGCCAGTGTCTACTGTCTAAGTGCGCAGGGGCCCTCATGACGATATTTATTCATACACACGATCAATTACAGCATACTGTGGGTACATATTTGCGCCATACATTTTAAAATTAAACAGTGCATCGGTAATGTGCAAACATGGCCGACCTGTGTTCTTGCAGTATGTTAGACGATTTAATATTTTATGTTGTATGCACATCTATTTATATGAATTTTAATTAGTGTTGTTAGTCTCGCTAAAACTCGAGAACGGATGAACTGATTTGGCTAATTTTAGTCTGCGATTAATATACAGGATGTATATTAAATATTAATCGCAGTGATAAGTAATAACTAAGTGATATAATTAGTACTTTAAGGTGTGTATGAGTCCCGTGTATAGATTTCAATGTAAAAGTAGCAGCGCTGAGAGATTTTTATTTTTAATTTTGTATGGAGAACTCGTGACGCTGGGGCGCTTGCCCATACAAATCACAAAAAAATTGGTCTTTCAGCGCTGCTGCTTTCACAGTGAACTCTGTACAAGGAATACATATTACACACCCAAAAGTATTGTTTAAAAAGTAAGTACTAAAGTATTATTAGTTTTGTTACACCCTGTATATATACATATAATAAAACTGTAGAAATGTGAATTCTGTACATTAAAGATATTCAAAAAATAATGAGCAGGGAGTGTTACCACATCGCTATAGAAGCCAAAACTGTGGTTAGTTTTTTGTCTGTCTGTCTGTCTGTCCCCCCCACCCCTCTAAGGGGACGAAAAAGGGGGTTAGATTTTGTATCAAACTTTTGCTTTAACACGAAAACTACTGATCCGATTTGCATACGGTTTTCGCAGATATATTTGCCTTCTTCCAACTCAACATCTGGTGTATAAACTTCCCCCCCTAACCCTTAAGGGGACCCAAAAGGGGGTCAGATTTTGTATTAAATTTTTTCTTTAATGGACTTACGTCTTATTAACTGTTTTTCCAACTTAAGATCAGTTTTCCCCCCACCCCTCTTAGGGGACAAAAGGGGGAGAGGGGGGTAAGATTTTGTATCAATTACTGATGAAGTAGAAATACTTTAAATGGCAAAACAACGTTTGCCGTGTCAACTAGTATTCGTGGAAGTCCGAAGTTTTATATTAGGAGGAAAGTGAATCAACGGGTCATCTAGTATGAAATATTATAATAATCAACGAGGCAATAATATTGTAATCCCTAGTGAACTGCAGAAATAATAATGATGATGATGATTAAATTAATGAAAAAGCTAATATTTAACCGAAACAAATATTTTACTCTACTCGTAATAAAGTTAGCGAAAACAAAAGAGGCAGAAGAGCCGACAATTATGGCGGACTCGTAGCGGAAATAAAAAAAAGAAAAAAAATCCGCCTCCATTTTTGTATTTGTTTCAGATTTACCTTACCGGTCTTTGATATAAAATGCTTAATTGAAGCCCGTGTACGCTTTGTAACAGATACAGGGTGCTTCACGAATACAGGATGCTCCAAACGCAACGGATATATGGTGCTCCAAACGTAACGGATAATGTTCTCGAGGGTTGTCGCATTACGGATGCGAGATGGACTTCGGTTACGGATTATTTTCGAAGGATATTTCGAGGATCTCCTTAGAAAGTAGTGATATTATTCGAATATAATATACATATAATAAAACTTTAGTAATGTGAATTATTAACTGTTTTTCCAACTTAACATCAGTTTTCCCCCCACCCCTCTTAGGGGACAAAAGGGGGGGAGGGGGGTAAGATTTTGTATCAATTACTGATGAAGTAGAAATACTTTAAATGGCAAAACAACGTTTGCCGGGTCAACTAGTATAAAATATTCGTGGAAGTCCGAAGTTTTATATTAGGAGGAAAGTGAATCAACGAGTCATCTAGTATGAAATATAATAATTAACGAGGCAATAATATTGTAATCCCCAGTGAACTGCAGAAATAATAATGATGATGATGATTAAATTAATGAAAAAGCTAATATTTAACCGAAACAAATATTTTACTCTACTCGTAATAAAGTTAGCGAAAACAAAAGAGGCAGAAGAGCCGACAATTATGGCGGACTCGTAGCGGAAATAAAAAAAAGAAAAAAAATCCGCCTCCATTTTTGTATTTGTTTCAGATTTACCTTACCGGTCTTTGATACAAAATGCTTAATTTTGCCCGTGTACGCTTTGTAACAGATACAGGGTGCTTCACGAATACGGCAACGGATATATGGTGCTCCAAACGTAACGGATAGTGTTCTCGAGGGTTGTCGCATTACGGATGCGAGATGGACTTCGGTTACGGATTATTTTCGAAGGATATTTCGAGGATCTCCTTAGAAAGTAGTGATATTATTCGAATATTAAATGATTAATACGATAAGCAATAGAACGCCAAATTGTAACTATATGTTAACTCTAAATTGAACTTTTCGTTTTAACTGTGCAGTGTGTCAGAAAATTAATTCAAATTTTATATCATACGAGCTATTGCCCGCGGCTTCGCTCGCGTTAAGAAGTATTATTATATACAAACTCTCTTCCCCTATTTTAACCCCTTGGGGGTGGAATTGATCAAAATCCTTTCTTAGCGGATGCCTACGTCATAACATCTACCTGCATGCCAAATTTCATCCCGATCCGTCCAGTGGTTTGGGCTGTGCGTTGATAGATCACCATGTCAGTCAGTCACCTTTGAGTTATATATATATATAGATTTTTAGATATTATGTCACGCTGTTGAATTTAAATATACGCAGCTGCAGTTTCACAGTTTAATAATAATTAACAAACTTCATTTTATATTTTTATGAGTTCTTTGAATCAGAGGGCATTATTTGCGGAATCCGGATACGGATAAATCCGAATGCGAATTTTTTCGGTTACGTCCAACCGTCCAATTTCGGTTACGGATAGGAATGCACTTCTCTGTTGTGTACAATTCATACAGGATGTTCGCAACATGCTTTGTGTTTTTGTATACTATTTTATGAATATTTCCGAGAGAATAAAGTTACACATTTTTTATTTCGCTGAAACTGTATTGAATACTTTATTCGAAATGTTTTTAACTATGTTTTTTAAATCTTTGTATGATATTGTAATATAACGTATTATTTGCTTTTAAATATTTGAGTTGACTTTCAAGTTAAATACTAGTGCTATCAATATAACTTTTGAGAAAAAACTTTTTAAATCTTCGAATTACGTATTTCGCATTACACATTTTCGTGTATGCCGGCAGAAGTGAAAACGTTATATCAGCATTTACATTATACAGGGTGTAACAAAACGAAGTGTTATACTTTTGTGTATGTGTTCCTCGTGGAGAGTTAACTGTGAAAGTAGCAGCGCTAAAAGACCAATTTTTTTCTATTTTGTAAGGGCACCTCAGAGTCACAAGTTTCCTCATACAAAAGTGAAAAAATAGGTTTTTCAGCACTGCTACTTTCACAGTGAACTCTCTACGAGAAATACGTATACAATCTAAAGTAATAACACTCAGTTTTGTTAAACCTTTTATTTTCACCGCAAAGTAAAAAGAGATCTAAGATATCTCTTCCTACTTCGCGTCGGTGGTCTACTCGGTCCTTACGAATTTCCGATCAGTAGCCCTAGCATGGCCACCAGTAGAAATCGAAAGTATAGACTATAGACAAACTGTGGACATAAACTTAAGGTTTCAATTAAAATGCCACTTTATGACAGACTATATGCCATAAAGTAGGATATTATTTTGTCCAGGAATATAGTCTGTCATATATTTTTCGGAACGAAAAAAGATCGGAACGGCACCTTAAGTTTATCTCCACGGTTTGTACATACTTTTGCATTTCTACTGGTGGCCATGCTAGGGCTACAGATCACATGTACTGATGCAAGTTAAACATTTTTACCTATCCCAAAATCGTCGCTAAAGTCCCTTGTTTCCTTACTTTCCCAAATATTTTTTTAGTGAAAAAAGGGGGCAAACGAGCAAACGGGTCACCTGATGGAAAGCAACTTCCGTCGACCATGGACACTCGCAGCATCAGAAGAGCTGCAGGTGCGTTGCCGGCCTTTTACGAGGAAATAGGGTAATAGGGTAGGGCAGGGTAGGGAAGGGAATAGGGGAGGGTAGAGAAGGAAATACGGGAGGGTAGGGAAGGGAAAAGTGTAGGGGATTGGGCCTCCGGTAGACTCACTCACTCGGCGAAACACAGCTCAAGCGCAGTTTCACGCCGGTTTTCTGTGAGCCCGTGGTATTTCTCCGGTCGAGCCGGCCCATTCGTGCCGAAGCGTGGCTCTCCCACGGTAAAAACGGTATTTCATTTCATATGTTATATTAATTGAATATTATTATAGATTTTTGTAAGTGTTCTGTGAGTTTTGTGTGAGTATTTTGTGAGTATTCTGTGAGTATTATGAAAGAGTCGTGAGTCTAAGTCGAGGCTGTTATTAGCCGGAGGGTGGCGCGAGCAAACCCGATCTTCATAATATACCGTACGACGTGTTCACGGTGAGAGAATTTTTTTATTGCATAATTTCAAGAATATGTTGCATATTTATTTTATTTTTGCGTTCTGAAAAATTACGTATTGCTCTACTTTTTTTATTGTTGTATGATCTGCTGCTGAAATAGATATTGTTTGTTGGCTTGAATGCAATACGTCATGTTTTACCTTTTAGGAACGCACAATTGTTAGCAAAATGAGAAGTCTCATGCCTCTCAAGTCACATTAAGAGGAAGCTACACACACACACACGATAACATGTAGACGTTAAAAAAGTTAATTTGTCTTTGGGTGGTGGTTAGAAGATCATAAATACAAAACGTAAACAAAATGTATCAATTAATGTATGTAACATTTGATAATGAAAAGTGTAAATTGTGGGTGTATTTATTTACGCCTTATGCACACGGCCTAACGAATATGACATAACCGAAATGTTCGGTGCGAGCGGGCTCATTACGGCAAGGGTTGACTCCCACCCCGGGGGTCGTTTTTTACCGTCTGAAGTGCAAGGGTTAAGTCTATACCAGCTATTACTCAACCTGCAACCCACCGGGACTTTATTAGTGGCCCGCTAAACCATTTTGAATTTCACTCCAAGCGGTAAAATAGTGTGTCGTGAAATATTTTTCACCTTGACATCACTAATTTTGAAAAAAGTCAATATGTTACTCCAAAAATTTTGGTTGCGGCCCTTGACACCCAGCTTAAAACGTGTTTGTGGCCCGTATAAAAAAGGTTGAGTACCACTGGTCTATAGCCTCCTACTAATTTAATTTTTTTTGTTCACCAAGAAGTTTTCATTCGAAGTTGTGAATGTGCATTCTGAAGTTTGCATTAACTTTTCTCGAGTATCTAAAGTCAGTGTTTTTAACAAGTGCAGTACGATTTTATAGTCGTAACGATATCGTTTCCGATCGCCCGTCAGTGCAGTATGCTATATAAATATGACTAAATATGCAAAATAGTTGTTTATACAAATAAACTATCGATTCGAACCGCAATATAGAGATATTGTGATAATTTGATTTGCCAAAATCGCCCTTATGTCCACAATGTTTGCATACAATATTATTTCAGTTGCATAAGCAAAAAGATGCGCATCGTTAATGAAGCTCCAGGATAGCCCCAACACTATCCTAAGCGCGTTGGCATGCAGGTGGGACTCCCCACTGCTGAGGCTGGATAGGCATGCATGCGCCTCAAGCTAGGTGCAACTTATTATGAAAATATAACAACTAACCTTACTAACATAATTTTAAGATAAATTGTAACTAACAATATTAACACTACTACTAACATTACTAACTTAGTCTAAGAAAAATTGTTACTAACTAAATAACTAATACTTATGGATGTGTTGTCCGAAATAAATGATTATTATTATAAGTATTCCAGTCCATTTGCGTTCTCTTATTGCCTCTCTCCATGTTGGGCTATATGATGTATAACCACGACTGCGAAACTATCTAAAACATCTACAATCGATGTTGATGGCCAATCATAGAGGAATATGCCTTTGTACACGTTCGTAATCGCTTTAATTGATCTGTCATGGTCCAATGTATAGAGGTCCCGTGTAAAAAATACTAAGTAACTATAAATAAGAATGAATTAGCTATATAATTAAGTTTCCAAAGTTTCCGTCTGCTGCGGTTTCTCCCTAGTGTGTGCAAACCCTTAATCTCTATGACGTCATTATGTAAACCATATTGATGTATTAGCGGTGCACTTATCCCCCCCCCTCCCCCCTCCTATCCGCCCGCCCGGCGAGATTTCCCCCGGGAAGGATGAGTTATAGCACTTTTTATAACGACTGTACCTGCACTTTGGTGAGAGGTGGTAAGCTAATCCACGGATGAAATATTATTATAATGTCATTTTTTATTATGACTGTACCTACATTTACTAAGGGCATGTTTCACCTCTTCTTTATGAGTTCCGGATAGGCTGTCCACCACTTAACTTGACAAATAAAATTTATATAGATATAATGGAGAATCTGTCAATTAATTTGTAGCTATCCTATCCGGCACTTTATCAGAAAGTGGCTGATAAAGTGCCGGTCAAATGTTATATCACTCTTTATTAGGACTGCTGCACTCCACCTAGAATTTTGTACTTTGTTAATCCGACATCCAAAAAGCGGGAGGTTCTATTAATATTAGTCTGTCATTGTTTTTTTATGCTAATTGCTATGCGAATTTGCGAAAAGTAGTTAAAGTATTTATTATGATAAGAATGATTATTTTGCGGCTACGCCGTAGCACGCGTAGAGGTGCTACGCCATGTAATCATAGAATCCAGGGTCACATAGCGACGTCGCGACTCGCGAGGCGTTGCGATACATTTCTAAAGAGACATTAAAAATACGCAGCCCGATACATTTTTTTTATTTTTATGAAATAAGGGGGCAAACGAGCAAACGGGTCACCTGATGGAAAGCAACTTCCGTCGCCCACGGACACTCGCAACATCAGAAGAGCTGCAGGTGCGTTGCCGGCCTTTTAGGAGGGAATAGGATAATAGGGGAGGGTAGAAATGGGAAGGGAAGGGAATAGGGGAGGGTAAGGAAGGGAATAGGGTAGGGGATTGGGCCTCCGGTAAACTCACTCACTCGGCGAAACACAGCGCAAGCGCTGTTTCACGCCGGTTTTCTGTGAGAACGTGGTATTTCTCCGGTCGAGCCGGCCCATTCGTGCCGAAGCATGGCTCTCCCACGTATATACAGTGGCAAGTATGTCAAATCAATGTGTATCTTCTTGTGATATAAATAAAGTTCAGTTTTGAATTAATTTAAAATACATCCTATTATATCGATGCATCGAATTGCTATGTAAGCTGACCATAGAAGAATCCACACGTTACATACAACTAAATACTTATAAAAGTCCCTAAACAGCTCATTCGTGACACAGGATTCCGTTTAATACTTTCGCTCATTTCGAGCGTAAAAATCGTGAAATTTTCACACGCTTATGAAAAAATATGAAAAAGTGAGGCAATTTCATAAAACAGGTTAATTACACAATGTCTTCAAAGACAATCTCGAGAGCGAGACGGATATTATATTAAAGTCTACAAGCGAGAAAAGGAAGACAAGACTTTTTTTAATTAACTGCCAGCAATTAGCAAATTCCCTTCAGTAATTAACGGTAATTTAAATTTACTTTTATAAGGGCCTAATTGGGAAAAATGTTGATTGCCCTATAGGGCCATAACTTCGCCATTAGGAGGGCATGTTTGAATCATATTAAATGGTAAAGGGCAACGAGACAACGGATCGCCTGATATTAGTATGAAGCTACGCATAATTAATACAATGGAAGAGTAAGGGCCTTACCACACTGGTGATTAGCGAGCGATTTGAAAGCGACGCGATTGCGCAACGTACACGCCGCGATGACGTCGCGATTGCGCGACGTGCACGCAGCTTGCCTTTAGCGTTTTGTACACTCAATAGCAAAATGGATTCTGACGAGGAAATACTACTGCTGGCTTTGTTACTGTAATGCCATATCCCTAGACGAGTGTACAAAATGGCGTTCATGGCGACGACGCTGCGCTGTCGCGACGTGCACGTCGCGCAACCGCGGCGTGCGCGCTGCGCAATCGCGTCGCTTTCAAGTCACTCGCTAATCGCCAGTGTGATAAGTCCCTAATTGAGTCAAAAAATGGTTCGACGAAACGTATTATTTACTTTAACGACGAAATGTTTCGTAATTTAATTAGTTGCTCGTGTATATTATTATGACGATATTTAAAGCCATATTTGAGTAGTTAAACGCATAAGGGTCATTTCAACCCGCAACGTGACGCGTAGATATATGCATTTTTGTACTGAATTGACAGATTTCAATTGCGTGAGTCGTCTTGCAAATCTATCACATCCATACTTAAAAGAAATAACGCGTCGCGTTGCAGTCTGAATTGTTCTATAATAATAATACTCTCCACACCAGTTTCGGTGACGGTAGCTGGTTTCACTGAAACCAGGCCAGATACGCTTGAGTAATTTTATAGTGCCCAAGTGTGTGCGCAGTACACAAGAGCACTTTCTATTCCTTTACTCTCATAATCCAGTGGGACGGAATACCGACACGACTGTCGAGAGATCAGGCACAGGACCGACTTTTTACATGCCCATCCGACACATGGATCATCTTACTTATCAGACATTCGGGTGATTTGGTCTGACCAAAATTTAAATATAGAAACAGCGCTCCCTTTTTTAAGAATGCCTACTAGAAGGTAGTATACGACATCGTCATAAGGGGTCTTATCTAATTACCTGGTCTGGGAGACCCCCTGCAGCATAATGGGCAAACGCTAGACTCTTTGTTTTGGGGTTGCTTGGGGTTTACGAGCACTCGTATTTAATGATGCATTTTTAAAATGACGCCCGCAGTTCGTGGTGTATTAGTTATTTGTATGTTGGGTTTAATATGTTGTAGGTATGTTTTGCCTATGATGTTAATATTATATCCGGACTAGGTGGAGCTTTAGAAACGATTAAGGGCCACCCTTTGGCAGTATTTTCCTAATAAGGAAGTAAGATTTCGTACTGCATATTCAAACATCTTAAATATTCTTGCTATTTTGCAGCACTTTGCTGTAAGTACGCTTGTGTCTTCGCACCTTCAACACATTATATGACATGATATTATAACTAAGACAAGGAGTTGCCATAAATTCCATGATATTTGGGCATTTGATGTAGGAAAATATTCAATTATTTTAGTGAACTCCATATTATAAGGGACACAGACAAAATATCTTAAAGTATTATCACAAAATTTACATGCTGAAAACCGTACTAGGGACTAGACGATTATCGTAAACGCTAACGCCAACGCCACAAAATGTATGGGATTTGATATCAGTATTCGCTAGCGAAGCGATGACTTATGTCAAATCAATCGCATAGATTTTGTTAGTGTTTACGATAATCGCTTGCCACATGTCTACTAGAGCAGCTAAGTAGCAAGTAGACAAGCTTAACGATAGACGTTAAGATTGAAACAAACAATACATCTTAGTTTACACTGGCTAATAGATAGCAAAACATAAGCTACAGCCAACAGTCACTGACCTTAATCGAATCCTGTTAATAAGGCGTCTATTCACTGTATGACTTTTAGAGCCTAATCAACGCTTCCTGATATTGGTGCTGGATAGGCTATCCACAACTTATCTGAAACTACTATTATGACTTCATATCTGTTTAATAAGTTGTGGTTAGCCTATCTGGCACTTATCAGGAAGTGTTGAAACAAGCCCTAAAAGTGTACTTTAAACTTTCCTCTTAAAATACTTAAAATACTATTCCATAAAACAGTGTGTTTACTAAATTCAATATTGGTCTCTACTAACCCCTGGTCATTGTCGAAAAAGAGGAGAGTGTTATAAGTCTGTCTGTTCATCTGCGTGTGTGAATATATTATGGGCTCGGACATCGAATCGTCTAAATGGATTGGACGATTTTGATATTTTTTTTCTTTGAAAACTGACAAGATCGAGAGTGTTTTAGCCGTAGTTCATCGTCATCAGCTAGCTCCCTGCTGGAATGAAACAAAATGCTCTACAATATTAAGTCAAAACTTGTTGGGCTTAAGAAGTATCACTTTTTACCGGCGATACCTGCACCTACCTTTTCCTTTTACTTACTTATACCTACACTTCTGGAGTTTAATTTTTTCAAATTCTGTCTCGAGTCGCACTTGAATAGCCGCCTTAAATATACAGGTTGATAAATCGAGGCGGAGTTGTATCTACAGGGTGTTTCGTTTTGCACTCAACATGATGGATCGGCCGCACAGTCGCCAGTTAGTCAGACTAAGTCGTTTGTCACGGCGGTACCGTCGGCAGAATAATGGTTACTCAAACGCTTCTTAAAGTTGAGGGGTCGTAAAAATATTTACATTTTCACGATGTGATCATCGTGTATTTTCATAACATCTATTATACGGTTTTATGACTTTTCAATTTTTTTTCGTGTTAAAGTTACCCATATTAATTTATGTAATAGGCCATAGGGCTACACAGGTAGTATACTAAAGATATTATGAGAGTGGCTTAACCTTAAAAGTAATAAAAGGGTTTTCATTACTAACGTCCGGTTTTTTTGGTTTGTGATAAGGCCCTAGCTGGGTTGATACTTCAATTAAACGCAGGTGGACTGTATAATATAATATACTCCGTAATATTACTCCGATCAATTTAGACTAAAAAATAGCAGTGAACTAAAAAATAGCACCTTCGAATGTCTAGAATGACCGGACTTTATACAAAGAAATGCCCATGTGCGACGCGTACAAGCTCAGAAGGTGAAGTGTCGAGCTGCGAGCGGCGGCGCGGCGGAGCGCGCGGGCTGCGGTGCGCGATATGCGCACGCGCAGCCGACGACGCCCGAGGCGGTCCGCTCGGGTACATTCGGCCGATGTCGATGCGCCGACAGTTTGTCATCGGTTATGTATTCACTATAGTGACGCTTTTGAGTGGCTAACGTCAAAATATTAACCAATTAACAACAACGTGGAATAGATAAGCTCCAGTCATAACATCAGAAAGTATACATAACTAAGTAGTTATTAGGTATAAGGATATTGGATAGGTATTAGGTAAGTATCCTTTTTTAATTTGGCTTTCTGAGAGACCGCTGCATCTGCTTCATGAGCCGTCTCATTTCTTTTTTTATCGTTGGGGGAATGAATTCACGCATCCCCAGGGCCTGGGGAGGACAACCGAGGTATGTGGGACTCCCCGGGGCGGACGTAATATCCGCACCCGGGACTACCCACTAAGCCCCAACGGTGTTCCTGCTCTTGAAGGTCCTGCCGAAGCACTCTTGCGACAGAAAGCGTAAAAAGTAAAACTGTATTTTAAAAAAATAAAACCGACTTCAAAATTGTACGTAATTGAGAATTAAAACTTCATATCTTCAAAACTACTGAACCGATGTTGATGAAACTTGCACTATTCCTTAAGTTGAAGAATACCTAGTACAATAAAAAAAGAATCACTTAAATCAGACTTGTAGTTCCGGAGATATGCGTGCACAAACATAAAAACATATATACATACATATATACACTTTTGAAATTTGGCACATTTGTTCAGAAGCTGTTATAGATTAACATAATATACAAAAACTGGGCAGTTCTGGAAATATTACATACATACACGTCGAATTGATAACCTCCTTTTTTTGAAGTCGGTCAAAAAAAAGCTGACTTTTAGTATATTTTTTTGCTATCCGTACATCCCTACATTTGGCTAAATAATTACTACCCGGCAAAGTTGAGGAGACAGGAAAAATCACTTTCACAACAACAACAACGTAACTGATGTGTGTTTCTGTAATTAGTTGCATTTTGCAATTTGTTAATGTTAGAACTTAGTCTTGCATTACATTTTAGCGTTTCATTATTTCATGCATTTCGCTAAAACAGTTTAAAATAAACAATTTTACAACATTTAAATATTATGTTACTTTTTAACCGACTTCAAAACAAGGAGGTTATCAATTCGACGCGTATATGTGTGTGATATTTTCAGAACTGCCTAATTTTCGTATATGTTAGTGATTAGTCTATATCAGCGTCTGAACAAATGTGCCAAATTTCAAAAGTGTATGTATGTATGTAAGTTTATATGTTTGTGTTCGCATATCTCTAGAACTACCATTCCGATTTAAGTAATTCTTTTTTTTGTTGTACTGTGGGTAAACCGAAGTCGGGAGTCCCACATACCCCCGGGGTGCTTCAGCTTAACTGAGGCACATCCCCAACCCGGGGCACCCATAAAGGGTTTCCCCTGCGCAAAAAAAAAAAAAAAAAAAAAAAAAAAGGTATTGTTCAACTTAGGAAATAGTGCAAGCCTCACATCAAAATCGGTTCAGTAGTTTTGGAGATAAATTAAGTAAATTAAGATAAGTTTTAATTCTCAATTACATACAATTTTGAAGTCGATTATATCTTTTTAAAATACAGTTATTATTTTAGAAAAATGCTATTTCATGGGAAAATTCCGCGAATCCGATCACAGTATACATTATGATAATCTAAACGCACCGGGCCGTTAGAAACTCCAAAGCAAATAAACATACCCTTTAGCCAAGACGTTCTCTTTATCGCTTCTTTATAGAATCGCCGACCAAAATGTACGGAAATGACATAAAACGAGTCGAGTTTCAACTTCTAGTTATTATCGAACGTTTTAAATGTCAATTTGATACATTTTGATATTTCATTATAGTTTAAGGAAGCGATAAAGAAAACGTCTTGGCTAGGGGCTTAGATTACAGTCCTATAAGAATAAGTACGGTATTGGAGTAAGTATAGGCATACAAAACTTAGCAAATAAGTTTCACTTGTCGTAAACTATTTACGACAACCGAACGGGCCGTCGTAAAAACTTGTAGTATTCGTATTTTTTCTATCAATAAAATACTTATTGCCTAAATCATTGTCGTCCATGTTACGTTATTATTTGATAGTACTTTTTAGCTCTTTTTTGTGGGTTGTAAAGGGTGGTCAGTTGTCATATATTTTTATGAGAAATTTTATGTTATGCATTACGGATTTGTGCTATATAGATTCTATGATTATGTCGGTTGTAAAAATATATTTCACGCCGTATTTTGGACTGGATTTGTAACTTATCTATTATGTAACTGTTGGGTGGGAAAATGTAATGTCCTAAAAAAATGTAACGAGTTATATTATAATCCCAGAAAAAAATTGAAAATCTTTCTTTTGATCATTGACATAAGAAAATTTTAATAGCTATAAAAAGAAGTAATTATTTAAGAACTTTTTTCAAAGCTGTAGGGTTTGTCTTTGGGAATAGGATGCCTTGGCGGATCATATAATTTCGAAGACTATAATATTATCATGTTGAAGTACCATTCATTATAAGCCATATATGAATACTTTGACATGTCGTCCTCGCTATAATTATGGTCACAATTATAATTCTAAAAAGCGGCCAAGTGCGAGTTGGACTCGCCCATGGAGGGTTCCGCAGCAGCAATAAGGTTTATTTTTATGAAATTAAAATATTTTTGATATATTTTTATATTTCAGTCGATTTAATTAAATTTAGATTAAGGTTTACTATTTATGACGTATAAAAAAAACTACTGGCTAGATCTCGTTCAAACCAATTTTCGTTGGTAGTTTTTATAGTAATCTACATCATATATTTTTTTTAGAATTATCATGCCTCTACTTTAGAAATTAGGGGGGGGGGGGGGACACACATTTTTCCACTTTGGAAGAGTCTCTCTCGCAAACTATTCAGGTTAGAAAAAAATGATATGAGAAACCTCAATATGATTTTTAGAGACCTATCCATAAATACCCCACACGCATCTAGGTTAGATGAAAAAAATTTTTTTTTTGTTTCAGTTATACTATGGGGACCCCTAAAATTTTTAATATTTTTTCCATTTTTGCATCAAAATCTTAATGCGGTTCACAGACTACATCTACTTACCAAGTTTCAATAGTATAAGCTCTAATAGTTTTGGAGAAAAGTGGCTGTGACATACGGACGGACGGACAGACAGACAGACAGACATGACGAATCTATAAGGGTTCCTTTTTTGCCATTTTGGCTACGGAACCCTAAAAAGTCATGGTTCATTCTTTTTTTTTTTTGATTCATTCTTCAAAGAAATCATGGCCCACCTTTAAAATTAAGTGTCACTCAGATTGAACAAAATCTTGGCGATCTAAGGAGCCGTTTCGCCGAGCTTCATTAAAAACGTGTTAAGTATAACTAAGACTCCACCGCCCGCGTATAACTCAGGGGTAAGCAGGTGGAACCGCGGGATAAATCAATTTCTGAGATTTTAATTACGCCTATAAATATACGGAGAAAGGGGAACGCACCTTGGAGTAAAGCTGGGGACATGCGGAGGGAACGTAATTCTAGAATAGGGAATATTACACAAAGAGCGCAGAGGGCGCTAATTAGCACATGGAGTAAATAATTCGACCTAAATTCGATGTTGCACACTGACGTATGATATGACTATCACAGAAACGTTGTCAAACTTGCTGGTGCTAGAGTGAAAAAAAAATAGCCACAGCCGAACATATAACCTCCTCCTTTTTGGAAGTCGGTTAAAAAATTGCAATAATATGTCCTATACAGTATAGGACCGCTATATTTTACCTCTTTACATAGAGTATAGGCTATACTCTATGTAAAGAGGTAAAATACAGCGGGGCTAAAATGACCACATTTTGCAATTCCTCTCAAATCAATTCAGAAAATGATTTTTGTCAAATTAGTACGAATTACTAGACATGAATTGCAAGCAGAGTGACCATTTTGCGATTTTAAAAAATGTGTAAAAGCGACCATTTTTGCCCCGCAGTTCAAAAAATTTTTGAAGTTAAGCCGTAGTAATAATTTAGTAATCTGTAATTCTGTACTTAGCACCAAAACGTTCAATCTGCCTATAAATGATCGAGATGTCAATACATAAGTAGCAGCCTTCTGCAATTACATTGCATTTAAACTTTTGATTATAATGTATTTCCGTTTTAATTTATTTTGAATTAAATGTAAACGAAAAATCGGAAATTGACTAAATTAAAATCTCTTTTTATGTTTATTTCGCGGTTAACAATAACCTTCAATTGATATCATAATGAGCTCTATTTACATTTAGTTCAAACGAATTGAAGCAACATTTATTAGATCGTGTGCACATCGCCCAACTTTAATCAAGTGTATACGCACATAAATAAGGATATCAAGTAATCTCGGCCGCGCTGTACCCTCCCCCGCTTCCGGACACTAACATAATATTATGTACTGTGAGTTTCTATCATAGTAATGTATACGAAAATTCTATTAGGTATAGCGAGAGCGTCCGTGGCCTAATGGGTAAACCTTTGGTTCGCACTCGCAGAGGGTGCAGGTTCGATCCCGGGTGGAGGCGTGTAACCAATGAGACATTTTCAGATCTCAAGTACATAATACGGACGCTCGTACGGTGAAGGACCAGACCAGACCAGACCAGACCAGACGTATTGACTAGTTCTTTCCTCTGGACTAGGCCGACTGTGTTGCGAGAATGCCGTATGCGCTTGGGCAAACCATACGGTCATTTAAAAATTCTGTCCCAGGCAATACAGTATTTGAAGAGCGGTTACTTCGCTCTGAAAATACCGTATATTCATCCACAATGGATGAAAAGGCCTAGTTATTATTATAGCGAGGTGACTTTATAAGAGAGAGGAATACGCTTACGTAGATAGAAACAGCTGCATAGCAAGCTGTCGAGTTCATAATAATAAAATTTATCCCCCAAAGATTTCGGTGATGGTAGCCGGTTTCATTGAAACCAGCCCAGGCTGCAGTATTTTTATAGTTTCCAAGTATGTGCAGTACACTCATAAGTCATAACCCAGGGAAAAGGATGACCGACTTGATCAGCGAGAGATTTGTAGTAAGACCAATTTTTACATGCCCAAGCGACGCATGGACCATCTGACAAATAGACAGGTGATAAGACAAATTATAGCCAAACTTGGTAATACATTTTTAATGCGCGAATCGAACCCAAGACCAAGAGACAAGCTACTGAACCTTCTACAAGTATACAAGTGCAAATGTATGCTTGTAGTAATGAAATTCTCGCTACGTTCCTCTGGAGCACTCGTGGATATTGTTTATTTATCCACTATTTATGATTAATAAAGTACAGTGATGGACTAAAGTGGTACAAACAAAAACAGAGCGTAAATCAGGGGGGAAGGGGGGGGACAAGTTATTCAGATGTGATCCGAGATTATGGGCCGGACAGAGTTAGTTATTGTCATATTATGCCGGCGTAATGTATGTCCGAGCGGCGCGAAATATGGCAAATGTATGCGAGGAGTGGCGCGTGGAAAAGTGACATGTATAAAAAAGAAATATGTGATTTGGATTGGTCGATCGAAACAAAATCGTTCTATTTGAAATTCGAGAGAGAAGATGCACAGCAACAGCAAAGACAAACAGTAGCCAAGCTTTATATTTCTCCAAATAATTTAGTTTTGAATGATTCTATGATATAATAAAAAATAAATAAGAGGATACGCTAACACTTTTTTTCCATACAAACGTATTCCCCAATTTCCTCCCTGGATAATGCGTCTAGACAAATGATTTTTTAATACAATATTCGGATCTGTGAAAGTGGGAAATCTACGTTCGTTTTTTAGGGTTCCGTAGCCAAAATGGCAAAAAAGGAACCCTTATAGATTCTGTCTGTCTGTCTGTCTGTCCGTCCGTCCGTATGTCACAGCCACTTTTCTCCGAAACTATTAGAGCTATACTATTGAAACTTGGTAAGTAGATGTAGTCTGTGAACCGCATTAGGATTTTGATGCAAAAATGGAAAAATTATTAAAAATTTTAGGGGTCCCCATAGGTACAACTGAAACAAAAAATTTTTTTTCATCTAACCTATGCGTGTGTCGTATCTATGGATAAGTCTCCAAAAATCATATTGAGGTTTCTCATAGCATATTTTTCTAACCTGAATAGTTTGCGAGAGAGACTCTTCCAAAGTGGAAAAATGTGTGTCCCCCCCCTCTAATTTCTAAAGTAGAGGCATGATAATAAAAAAAAAATTATATGATGTAGATTACTATAAAAACTACCAACGAAAATTGGTTTAAACGAGATCTAGCCAGTAGTTTTTTTTATACGTCATAAATAGTAAACCTTAATCTAAATTTCATTAAATCGATTGAAATATAAAAATAAATCAAAAATATTTTAATTTCATAAAAATAAACCTTATTGCTGCTGCGGAACCCTCCATGGGCGAGTCCAACTCGCACTTGGCCGCTTTTTTTTTTTAATTTCAGTAATAAATAAAAATATGACCCTTCAAAAATCGCAAAAAATGAATGTTCCGTAGACCGTACCCCGCCAATCAACCGACCATAAAACAAATTTGAAAGATCTTTAAGATAAAATAAAAACGTAGAGGCATAGACTCACCCTTTCTAAATAATAATTAGAGGCTCTATTTTGAAGGAGAAATCAGAGGAATACGTTACCTCGATTTACTGTATCTGTCTCTATCACAATACACGTGCCAGCGCAGGGTGAAGTGTGACGGCAATAGTTTCTTCGTTCAAATTTTACTGTATTAGAGTTTCCTCTTAAAGAAGAGAGCGTATTCATTTTTTCTTCTTAAAATGCAGGCACCTACAAATTTTCTGATGTCACGACTTTCCATGTGCGACGGCAGTTGCTTTCCATCAGGTGAACCGTTTGCCATCGAATTTTACTACCGTAGTTACATATTATAAGGCAGTTATTCAAACTTCAGCCACTTATTAAAAAGTTAAGCCAAAAAAGCATATTTTAGCAACACTTTTATACACACCAGTACGTGAACGTAAGATAATGTGCAAAGGAATAAAAATGTTATATCGAAGCGCTAAAACTGTTTAAATCATACGCGGGCCTGATTTATTCACCCCACGCCACACCACGCCATCCCACGTTTCCACACGACCCTGATGTGAAACTATACAATATCCTTTTATAGGTTTTTATTCAATAACTTTAGGATTTTTAATTTCATAGTGGCGTAGTAACTGTAAGGGCGCAATAAAATGTCGTCAATCAGTGTGAATGGTGTCGCTGCAGCTTTTTGTAGTTGCGTTGTGGTACCGACAAAATATCGACGTATGAAAGTCAATGAAACGGAGGGGGGGGGGAGGGAGAAGAGCGCGGGCGGTGTGAGCGCACTGTCGTTGCATCGACGCAACGTTGTGGTTGCGATGTGGTCGGCTACTAGTTCGCTTGTGGTTATATATACGCCCGACCACGTGGTGTGGTTGTGGTTGTCGTGTGGTTGTGGTACGTGTGGGTTGGCTCTAAGACCTTTATTACACCTTTTGCTGGCAGGTTGAATGCGTGGCACTCAGGCTCGATTTATATGCGTCCGCCAAAACGCGTGGTTTGGCCGCTACCCTTCGAGACCAAAAGCAATAGTATGTAACCTCTTAGGTTTTAACCGCGAATTCGCAGCGTGTTTGTCGCAATCAAACCGCCTACGACGCAGTATCACTAGAGTCTCGCGCAATCGTTGCACAAACCGTTAGTGCCATGCCACACGATGCGGTGCGGCGACGGTGCGGCACCTGAACGGTGTCGCTGCGGTTTCCTACATATAAAAATGTATGGTATCAGGTATGGCACCGTCCGGTGCACTCCGGCGCTGCACCGCACTTGCACTCGCCTCGTCTCGATTCCGGTGCACTCCGGCGCTGCACCGCACTCGCACTCGCCTCGTCTCGATTCCGGTGCACTCCGGCGCTGCACCGCACTCGCACTCGCCTCGTCTCGATTCCGGTGCACTCCGGCGCTGCACCACACGCGCACTCGCCTCGTCTCGATTCCGGTGCACTCCGGCGCTGCACCGTACGCGCACTCGCCTCGTCTCGATTCCGGTGCACTCCGGCGCTGCACCGCACTCGCACTCGCCTCGTCTCGATTCCGGTGCACTCCGGCGCTGCACCGCACGCGCACTCGCCTCGTCTCGATTCCGGTGCACTCCGGCGCTGCACCGCACTCGCACTCGCCTCGTCTCGATTCCGGTGCACTCCGGCGCTGCACCGCACGCGCACTCGCCTCGTCTCGATTCCGGTGCACTCCGGCGCTGCACCGCACTCGCACTCGCCTCGTCTCGATTCCGGTGCACTCCGGCGCTGCACCGCACGCGCACTCGCCTCGTCTCGATTCCGGTGCACTCCGGCGCTGCACCGTACGCGCGGTTAAAAATATTTGGATTTAGTTAATACTTATTATACTTTTCTGTAGCTCATCTCTTCAAATGCCAATAATAGGGTGTTTTATCTTATTTAGCGTAATATTAAGCTGGAAATGACGATCGTTAGCCGTAATGATGCTGCGACTGTCCTCAGGGCGAACTCGTGTAGACGAACATTTGTAATTAACCAAAACAAATCTTCTTAATTAACGCGATTCGTTAAACAATTTTAATTTGCAGTAATTCATCGCTAGCTTTTAAAGCCACGGTTCAAAGTTGGCGCAAGTGACCGGCGCGCGGCGGCGGCGGGAGCGGGAGCGTTTTATTAACAGATTTCTTGATGATTAAAAGATATTTAAGAACACGTGACGCAGCAAACAGCTATATAAGTCTGCTTGACATGAGGACAAAATGGCACATGACAGCCAAAGGCCGAATATTTATTAATACGCAACGTAATTTTTTTTATTAAAAAGAACATAGTAGTATATTCTGTATTCTGTATACAAAGTGTATCCTTTTATTATTATAAGTAAATAAGACAAAATAAGCATAACTCTTTCCTGAAGCAGTGCCTATCTTACGCATGGTTACTTCTAATATCAGACAATCAGGATCAACCTCCACTATCCTAACCAAGTCTGGAAATAATGTACATAACGTCTCAAAAAGTGAATCAATATCACACTTCCATATCAAGAGCGTTTTCTTAGCCATCGAACCAAGAAAGAGTCAATATTCTTCCTTGGGGTGTGGGTTCAACTGTATTATATAAATATACAACCGTATATTTATATAATTAATATATCGTACATAAGTCGCGTAATCTCATCACTTGGACCACAAACAGAGCGTTTTCAGTTACATCATTGGAATATTAATTTTTGCCTTTGGAAGCGTTTTGTGATGAATTTTATTATCAACGTCGTTTCACGCTGAATTCAAATAGAGTCATTATTTTAAAATTGATAACACACGGCCACCGGGGCCCCGGGGCACTGGTGGGGAAATGTCGGTGAGGCCCCAGTGCCCGGGGCCACATGCATTGGCCTTCATGAATGAGGAATGAATTAATTATTACTTTGACGTTTGTGCAAAGTTAACGATTTTAGTATTTGTCGCTATCGCGAGTAAAACCTTTAAGACTTTAGGTATTTGCGACTGTTTTTATCGATCGGTTTAATGATTAAAATGTTTATAGATTATCGTACCTTTCTTAACACTTTCACAGTCCACCATACAAAAACAAAATCTAGTCCCTCGAGTCCACTCCAATATTCATCGTAAAGTAATTATTTAAAATATAGATGGATTATAAGGATTATTACTTTATTAAGTAATTTTTGTATGCTTCTATACTTCTTATTTTTCTATGATTTTTTTAGTGCCAACTGCCAATGCATCCTTTTGGATACATGGACCACCACCGCGGTAACCATGATTTCGTATCTGTTTGGATACCGTCAACAGTGAAAGTGTTAAAATACAGGGAATGTTAGATAATGCCCGTATAACATGGGTACTTTTGGTAGGATAACATGGGTAGGATACGATCACACGAGAGCCTTATATTGTCTACCAAATCGGTTTTAAGCGGTTTAATTATAAAGAAGTAATCAGGCAAAAACACTTACTATTGATTTTTTTTTATCTATGGACGCTTCACACCACGTCAATCTGGCCCCGTGGTAAGTACCTGAAGGACTTGTGTTACGGGTACCAGACAACGGAAATATATTTAATACTTTTACACTATACATATATTTAAGATTTTTATTATATGATAAATATATTTAATACACATCCATGACCCAGGAACTTTGAAAACTTTTAGTTCCGTCGGCGGGACTCGAACCCGCGACCCCCGGCTTAAGCTACCAACGTGCTATCCACTGAGCCACAGAGGTCGTCAAATTTTATAAACACACGTAGATAAATTATACAAAACTTTAAACTTTTCGTAGCAAAGACTTAAGAATTACAACCAAACCAGATTACAATCATTGCCCCCACTAATATTTTATGTTCGCTATATAGAAAGTGTAACAAAAATAAGTGATAATACTTTAGGGTGTGTACGTGTTCCTTGTAAAGAGTTCACTGTGAAAGTAGCAGTGCTGAAAGACCAAATTTCACTTTTGTATGGAGAAACTCGTGACGCTGGGGCGCTTGCCCATACAACAGTGAAAAAAATTTTGGAACGCACTGCTACTTTCACAGTGAACCTCTACAAGGAACACCTATATTATTATTATCACTTATTTTTGTTACACCTGTACATACTTTTTGTAAGCATCCCTTAGTATAACATTACTTGTTAGTAATAGCCCCGTATCACGTACAAAATGTACATTTCTATTAACGGTAATTTGGTATAATGGTCTAATATATAATTAATAATAATTGGATACATTACATAATCTCAGGGTAATGAAACTAGCGGTTACATTTAGATCACTGATAACGATGTTACAGGGTATAATATTCATTAAGTTATTGTATGAGACTTGTTATAACTATATTATACTAATTTCAAATTAGGCTTCGGCCAAACCTACGCGTCATCTCCCAGACAGACGCGGGCAGCGGTGGCGGTGGCGGCGACGGTCAGTTGTTTGTACTGCCACCGCCACCGCGTGTGTCTGTGTCGTTCCTAGAACTCTCAAGTCATCCAACTGACCGCCACCGCCACCGCTGCCCGCGTCTGTCTGGGAGACGCTTAACGCGGGACACGACCGGGACGCGGGACGGGAGCGTCTGCAACGCGAAACTGGTGTGCATACCTGCGCGACTATTCCCGCTCTGCCGATGCGAACGTCCCGCGTTGCAGACGCTCCCGCTTCGCAGTCGCTTTGATCGCGTAGGTTTGGCCGAAGCTTAAATGGCATAATACAAGTAAGTAGTCAAACATTTTTACTCAGAACGAATTATTTTATACAAAAAAAATCGGAAAGTCACGTGTTAATGATGCTTAACACCAGCTAAAAATAATCGGCCAAGTGCGAGTCGGACTCGCGCACGAAGGGTTCCGTACCGGTATAGAGCGAAAGTAGACAAAAAATTGTGTTTTTTGTATGGGAGCCCCCCTTAAATATTTACTTTATTTTAATTTTAATATTAATTATTAAAGTACAAATACAATTAAGGATTTTGTGAAAATTTCAAGTGCGCAGCTGTTACCATTATTGATTACGAGCAAAAAAGGCCAAAAAAATCACGTTTCTTGTATGGGAGCCCCCCTTAAAAATGAACTTTATTTTATTTTTAGTATTTGTTGTTATAGCGGCAACAGATATACACAATCTGTGAAAATTTCAGAAGTCTAGCTATAGCGGTTCTTGAGATACAGCCTGGAGACATAAAGACAGACGGACAGACGGACAGACATCGAAGTCTTAGTAATAGGGTCCCGTTTTTACTCTTTGGGTACGGAACCCTAAAAACATAAACATATTAATTTACATCCGTCGGCGCCGACACGTATATTTTAATAATATGTATTTTTTTATATTATTCTATTTAACAACGTAAAAAAATACATATACTTCAGTATCGGAGCGCTTCCTATAATATCATTATCATTTACTAGCTCATGTTTCATGCTGCAAATTCGTCTATGTTTGTCTAATGGACGTGCAAGATAGGCAATCATGGTGCCTATCAATGTTATCCAACATCGCCAGACGTGGAAAAAGCCTTCATAACTTTGAATCCTAAATAGATTTTGATTTCATATTTCTAACAGATCTTTAGAGCATTGATGTCTAGGGCGGAGAGTACAGGGCGGATGGTCTAGGGCGGATGGGCGGGAAGAGGCGCCATTCAATTTCCTGAATCTCATCGCTTATTCAAAGGCCCAATGTTCAAGTTATTGATACAGGTATAATATTCCCTTTTGCGTAAAGGCGGAGTGAGGGAAGTGAAGATTTCAAATAATGTTTGGTGAAATTAATATTGCAGGAGTTACAGAATTAACTATTATTATAATAATCTCTTGTTGGAAGAGAGACATGCTTAAGTATAACAAAAAATTAATATGAACCTCATGGCAAGTACTTATAGATATTTTGTATACTTAAGTTTTTTTTGCTTCTAAAATATATATTTTTGTGTGCTTATTATTATTTTCGAAATTTATTATTTTATCTTTTTTTTATCTTATTTTATCATTTATTATCATTTATTATTATATCTTATTTTATCTTTTAAAAGTATTTATTATTTTATCACAGCCCTACTGTAGGGTCACCACTTACTGTTTTTTTTTTTGTGCAAAGACATTTCTATTACACGGTAGAGCATATTTACAAAATACTTGACAAACATAGAACACTAAGGGTGAATTGCACCAGAGGCGTAGTTAAAGTTATCGTCAAATATGGCGTCCATAATGGAATTTTACTAGGGATTTGACAGTTCATTTGACTTTTTGTTATGGTTAAGGTTAAAGTAGGTTGGTGCAACTCACTCTTAGAGTGGTTTGCACCGGCTTACTTTAACTTTAACTTTAACCATAACAAAATAGGAAATGAACTGTCAAATCCCTAGCAGAAGTCGTCATATTAGACGATAACAAAGGCAACTTTTATAACCACAAAACGTACGTTTCTTGCAGATAATAACCACATAGAATTTGCTTCATCATCATCATCATATCAGCCTATGGCCTCTCTGAAAACAACATTTAAAATTACCAAATAAGTACAAAATAAAAATTATAAATGATATTTTTAGCACATCCCTACTCTAGGGTTACCACTTACCGCCCTGTTTTTGTTGTGCAAGGACATTTCTATTACACGCCGTCGCATAAAGAGCATACGCACGAAATACGAGGCAATAACACAGAATACGCCATTAGCATGCAAAACACGTCCCGACTAACGATATATCAACGTGTGCGCAGGGCTGCCGCTACTTAGTTATGAGACATTAATTTAATAACGCTATTACAATTTATTATATTGATGCTTTAGCTTTTTGATGATTGATAATTTAGCCGAAACCGAGGTGGTGCCTTTCTGACGCCGATTCTTCTCACCGGGTAGGCATCATGTAGACGTTCAGAGAATATTTGAAAACAATTTTTCTGAACAAAAAATTTTGAGTTTGAGTTTGAGTTTTTAATTTTAAGTTTGATAACGGTAGTGTAGTATGATAACCGGATCGAAAAAATATGAAGTAGAAAATAGAAATTTACAATTGATTTAGATGTGGAATGCAAATGATATTTTGTGTCTTGAGAAAAGATCGGAGGTAAGATTCTTGCGCGAAAAACGAAGTTCTACGCGAACGAAAACTAAGAGGGGTATGTAAGGGGATCGCAACGAAAAACCTTCCGACCAAGCGAGGTTAATGTGTACTCTTGGTCTAGTATTACATAATATTATGTTGCGTTAATCTCAAAAACTTCTATACTTACCCCAATTAAGGATTGAGTTTTTCGTGTTAGAAACTATAAATACAAAATATTATAATATCAAAAACTCTTTGTTACCAGCCCTACCAGCAATGGTACCGCGGTGCAAGTGCACACAGATAATCGCCGAATACTAATCCCTGATAACTCTATCTGGGCTACCTTTTGTGGGTAATACAATAACTTGGACAAAGCTATAATAACCACTAACTAGCTCAGACTGAATAACTACTTTAGCTTATTCAGGTAATGCAACACAATGTGGAGGGCGATTTTGTATAACATTTCTGCGATTTTCGAAAAGCATTGAGGCCGTATAGTATCTAAGTATGTGTGTTTGTAGGTAAACACACAAGCACACACACACACAAATCTAATAAGAACTTATGAGATTTGTGCGAGCCATAAATATAACTAAGAACCATAATATTATAATATTTTAGGGTGTGTACTGTGTGCGCCATGAGGACGCGGAGGTCGCCAACAGAGTGCCCGTATCCCACGGCTGGAAGGAGGGCATGGGGGGGTTTTAGTCGGTAAACCTCCGGCGCACCGATCCGGAGGGAGTTCGACATACCACCGTCGTCCACCCCCGTGCACGGCGGGGGATACGTAACGTATTTCCCCCCCCCCTCAACAAAAAAAGGGTGTGTACTGTTTAATGTGTATACAGTGTCACTTATGCCAGGTGGGAGGTCTTTGCCCAGCAGTGGGACACGAATGACTATTAATAATCATATTATAATAATATTATATTAATACGGAAAATTTTGGATCCCATTTGACAAAAAATGCGAAAACGTAGGTGCATGAAATTTTTCACAGTTATAGCACAGTGTAATAAAATATTACACTGTGGTTATAGTTTATATGGTGAAAGAGCGCATCGAGCCAATATTGTTTTGAAATTATACTTTTATTGTACATTATTTTTTTATTAAATAAAACATTACTCACACTACAGGGGCAAATTCGTGCCGTTGAAGAATTTCTCATAGAAACGTAGAAGTGAAATATAAATTTTTAAGCGAACTTTCATACTAAAATCTATTTTACTATTACACATATTTTATTATTATACACCCTAAATATTACTTAGTTTTGCTACAAACTGTATAAATTATAATATATTTGAGTGTTGTGGCAATTCGGGCTCATAATATAATATTATGGCTTCAGCAATTTTCTCCTATGATCGAAAAAGTTACGTTAACATTGTCGATTGATATCAACAATTTTCCCACATTTGTATTATATTTCGGAAAACATAATATTCCTATACAGCTGTCATTCTTTACGTTGCTCAGTGCCTGTTTCACCACTTGCTGATAAGTGCCGGATAAGGTATCCACCACTTAACCTTACAGATATAGTATGGAGAATTTGTCACAAAAAAAAGTTATGGATAGCCTATCCGTCACTTAATCAGGAAAGAGGTCCTAAGTCTTTGTTCCTAATATATAAGGGTCAGTTCACATCTAATCGTAATGCAATGTAAGAGTATGTTAAGCTTAAGATGTATATTGTTTAATCCATACTTCCATATTACTAACGCCTCCGTGGTCCAGTGATCTAGAGCGTCGCTCTTGACTCGGAGGTCGTGGGTTCGATTCCCGCGATGGAAACATCTTATTTCCAAGTTTGGTTAGGACAATGATTGTCTGACAAGTAAGATGATCCATGCGTCGGATCAGCATGTAAAAAGTCGGTCCTGCGCCTGATCTCTCGCCAGTCGTGTCGGTCTGCCGTCCAACTGGGTTATGAGAGTTAAGGAATAGCGAGTGCTTTCGTGTACTGCGCACACACCTGGGCACCATAAAATTACTCCTGCGTAACTAGCCTGATTTCAATGAAACCGGCCACCGTCACCGGAACCGGTGTGGGGAGTATTATTATTATTACATTACTTCCATACTAATTTACCTCTTCACGTCCAAACCGCTGAACCAATCTTGCTAAAATTTGATATGGAAATACTTTGAGTTCCAGGAAAGGACATAGAATACTTTTTATCCCGGAGAAATGTACGGTTCCCGCGCGATAAACAAATGGCGCAACGGAGTTTCGGTCGTCATCTAAATTTGATGTAAAAAAATATTTTGTGTGCTGCATTCTGTGCTTATTATAATGTTCTAACAGTGCTGAACTATGCATAAAACTCATTAATATCAATAAAGTATTATGAGCTTTAGAACATTAATTAATTTAACAATACCTAATATAAATCATATTATCGGTAATAGAATTAGTTGTAAGCATGATATCATGGTAATTGAATATTAGATGTTAGTAGCTGACCTGGAACTTTGTTTTGCCATAGGTTGTGGGAACATGCTTGATTGAAGATTTTTTTGACAGAGTGCGGATAGAGAATAGAGATAGAGAGAGTAAGATACTTTTGAGTAAAGTCATATTAACATTTAGGGCTCCATTCCACCGCGGCGCACGGAGAGACTACGCACGTGCGTCAAGCTTCGCTTTGTAAGAAAATAATATATGTGACTGTGTCCACTGCAACCCACGGACACGCTACGCACGAATTGACAAAGTCAAAGAAATAAATCCGTGCACGTTTGCGCGTGCGCGTGGCCGTGCACAGCGTGCGCCGCGGTGGAATTGAGCCTTTAACAGCATATTATGCTAGTTTTCATCTAACGGCCTTTGGCCCACCACATATTCCCACCACTTTATTTTCTGTAAGATACGGTGGTGGAAAAGTGTAGTAGAAATTTGAAAATGTACAATTCTTGTATGTTAAAGATACAACAAAGTTGCAGGCAATATTTGTTTACATAATATTAAAGCCTCAGCTCCGTACAAATAGACTACCTATTTGTACATTTTGGGTCGGAAATCGGAATGAGCAACTTGGAAGTTAACGGCCGCGCCGACTTAACAAAGAAAAGTTCCTTCCCTAACGAAACTGTCACCGCCAGGGATCGGGGATTGGGGTACACGAGCTGAGGATATTACCTGACTGCGACAAAAGAAGTTGAGTTTTTCGTGGCATGCATATATTAAGTATAGTACTAGCTATTTGACCGAGATTTGATCGGTATTCGATAAAACACGAATAAAATGACATTTTCTTAAAATGATTCCTAACTCGACGTCGCGACGACACGTCGTCTGCACTTGTCGCGTATCACTCGGTTCCAAATTATACCTTTAGACTTTTCTAAGATTACAAAAGAAAATGCTGTTTTCCATGTCCACAATTTTCGTACCGCGCCACTCGTCCGAGACGCGAGACAGACCAAATTGTTTCTCTAACTACCCTCTTTGTTTTAATAAAACTTTAACGTGTTTGAGGATAATTTGTATTTTAGTAACTAGATAAAGAGATATTCGTCGCGACGGGTGTTATGTCTACAAGATATAGACAAAGTTTTCTTTATACATTAGGGTCAACTCATATTACATCTCTGCACATTAGGGTCAGTTACCATTGCAACGTGACGAGGCGATACGAAACATTTTTGAAATAGGCAACCAGACCACGTTTGCATCAAGTCTATCTTCTTGTATTATTAAGTTAGATTTGTAATGACTCAATTTAAAATAATTTAAAATAAATTAAATCGGATATGACTCCCTACAACCGTACATTTTTTTTACGAATTTTACTGATACAAAAGACCAATGACCATACACATTGAATTGACACACTTGCTGTCCACAGTAGGATTGATTCAGACCGCAACGCGACGCGTAGATGCATTTCTAAATTTATATGGATTTGACAGATTCGCAAGACGTCTCACGCAATTGAAATCTGTCAAATCCATACAAATTTATGCCGCGCCGCGCCTCGCCTCGCCTCGTCGCGTTGCGGTCTGAATTGACCCTTAGGCTGCCTGTTCCAAAGAATGACTCATTTTAATAAAATGTATCGTTTTTCTGTTAGAAATTCAAAAATACTTCGCAACGCCTCGTCATGTGGATAGAGCCTTATGTGCTAAGAAAACTTAGTTAATTTCCTGAAGACACAACACTATACGAGTAAGTAATACAGGGTGTAACAAAACTAAATACTTTACTTTTAAGGTGACGCCTTGATAATTTGGCTGTAGCGATGTCTATTTTTCTCAGCAATGACTAAAGCTAAGAAATTAAAGTTCACTGTCAGTATTCATCATGTTTTTGTCTTTGAATTACCCATAGCATAACACGATTGGTCAACTTTTATAACACAGAATAATCAATCAAAAAGACCTCTGTAAAAAAAGGGATTCCTCTTTTGCCAACAGAGGAGAGTGATATAAGCTTCCAAAATTTGTACATAAATTGGTTCTAGCATACACTTTAATTTGCCCATAGCTTATATGAAATGTATTTATGGTTTTTAAATTACGCGACAAAAACCATTTTGTCGCTACGCCCTTTCCATTTCTTTCTGTTCCATTGCTTGTTTTCTATGAGAGGCTGGGCCAGCCACGCATAGAAAACAAGCAATCTAAAACACATCCAACACGGTTTTTTACTTTAACGTGGCGTCACCTTAACCTGTACGTGTTCCTTGTAGAGAGTTGACTGTGAAAGTAGCAGTGCTGAAAGACATTTTTTTTCTTTTGTATGGGGTAACTCGCGACACTGAGGAGTTTGCCCATAGGAAAGTGAAAAAAGATTTGGTCTTTCAACGCTACTACTTTCACACTGAACTCTCTACAAGGAACACGTACACCCCCTTAAGTATTATCACTTACTTTGTTACACCCTGTATATTCTATAGTCTTCTCAAAAAAGGTGTACTTAACTAAGTACTTCCTAAGCTACTTATCACTTGAGACGCCATAAAGAATTCATTGCGGTGGCAAATTAAAACCCAAATGTCCAAGTGCAGGTCCACTAAGTAGCTCGAGAGCTGGCTTAGTCCAGGAGCGAGACGGTAATGGATGAGGTTATATTTTATTGTTGAGTTTGTTTTCTTAGATGTGTGACTTTTGCTTCTTATTAATAAAAATATGATTTACGTGTGATCTCTGCTTTTTACCAACAAAAATATGCATATACACCTTTTACTTACACTTCGGAAAAGTAATCGATAATAATAAATAGTAAGTAATGAATATACTTTTGTCAGCTATTGCTGCTATACACTACATAATTATTCTTGTTAAGACTAACATCAAAATATTATACATATTTTGAAATATTTTTACATGGCAAAACCCCAGGAAAACTGATTCTTTTTACTCCTCGGTCGTTGGGATTCAAACCTATGATCGTCGCTTTATCTTTGACAGGCTAGCCAACTGAGCCATAGTCGTCATCTCAAAAGTAAAATTATTAACTTTCTTCTCACATTTTCGTACATTCACTCTCTACGCCGCACCGCACACATCTGCAGGCGAAATTCAGTAATTTTATAGGCGGTAACAAGATATACTCAGAGGAATATTGCTAAGAATAATAACAAACTAAATTTTAAATTATACTCAGAGGTCTTAACAATTTGGTACACCTCTTCCACTCATACAACATAACTGGTGAGACATTACCGATACTTGTGGAGAGTATTCTGTACTCGATTCTCATTATAATTATGTAATAAAATTAGGTTCTTAATTTTTTTACGAATTTCCCAAAAATAAATGAATCATAGATACTAAGTAAATTACGCGGCTAGGCAAGTAGGCATACTATGCGGCCGGTGCAGAGGCGTGCGCTGCCAAAGAAACACCACACAACTACCCCTCCCGCTCGCGGTGTCCATGCGTTGGGTAAATAATTATTTAACTTTAAGCTACATTTACTCAGTGAATAATTGATATTATTTTTTTATATATTTTTTTTCCAACTAATACAATAGCCAAATGTCACGTCCTCGAGTATTGAACATGTCTCACCAGTCACGCAGTATAATTGTAGGAGAAAATATTTGTTGGTTCTTTATATTATACAGGATGTAAAAAAGTAATATTACTTCAGGATGTGTATCGGTACCCCATGTAGAGTTCGCTGTGAAAGTAGCTGTGCTGAAAAAGTAACTTTATTTGAAAATTTTGTATAGGAAAATTAATCGCGCTGGGGCGCCCGATTACGATTACGATTCACAAAAAAAAAATGTTATTTCAGCGCTGCTACTTTCACTATGAACTCAATACAGGGGAGAGACACACCCTAAAGTAGTAACACTTTGTTTTGTTACACCTTGCATAATAAATAGGCTTAGAAACTGGACTGATTTCGATAAATTTTAGGATTTTATGTATAACGTCTCGGGAAAAACTTTTTCTTTTACAAAAATTACTAAAATTGATCGTAGGTAGGTGAATGGTGACAATATGTGGGTCAATCTCTAGCTACATAATATTAAGATTTGTTCGTATAAAACAGTATGAAAGCTGTGTACCATACTTCAAAAATATAATATACTCCCTCTCGCAAGCATGTATATACTTGAATGCGCCTTATTAGTTAAAACCAATATAAATATATTCCCAAAACTCAAAAGCAACAGACTTAAATTAAGAGTTGGGACTATAACTCGTAATACAACATTTATGCAAAAGGGAGTACTAGGCATGGTAACATTAATTTATAATAGATTGCCTACAGACATAAAACAAATTGAAAATTTAAATATGTTTAAAAGAAATCTAAAAAAATTCTTAATTGACAAATGCTATTATACTGTAAATGACTTTTTAAATGAAAATATGTTTTAATGAATTGTATGACATGATAATATTCTTATATTTTGATAATTAATAATTATTGTAATTGTAAATTGACCATAATTGACATAATAAAATCCATACCTATAATTTGACTTTTAAAATAATATTATTTTTCCATAAATACAAACTTATACTGTAAATGACTTTATAAATGAAAATATGTTTTAATGAATTGTATGACATGATTATACCTATTCTTATATTTTGATAATAATTAATAATTATTGTAATAATTGTAAATTGACTATAATTGACATAATAAAATCCATACTTACCTATAATTTGACTTTTTAAATAATAATATTAATTCTCCATAAATACAATTAAATAATGAATTAAGTACATGGTTAATATATGAATAGATTTTGTTATGTCTAATTATTTACTATTAATATTGGTAATGTTTAAATAAGTTAACCATACAGCACAATTATAACCTTTTTTATATTAGCACATTTGGAATACATTTATACTTAGTTAATTTGTAAGAATAGTATTAATATTTCATATTATATTGTAGTTCATAAGCTAAACATTTGCATGCTCAATTGGGCAAATGTGATGATACCATTGTCGACTCTACTAACATCTTTACTAACTCACATTTTGCAAATAAATAAATTGAATTTGAATTTGAATTTTAATTCCTTATCATGAAACATTGAATGATAAAATAATATAATAAACAAAACGTTTAAATTATGTAAAGCTTTGTTTTATAACACTTTATGACTAAATTTAAATTACAAAATTTTACATGCAGATCATAATATCTAGACTAACATTAAAGGAAATAGGTCATATCTAGTATATGCATGGGCGTAGCGAGGATTCTATATAGGGGGGGGCCATAGGTCTTGGGGGGGGGGGGGTAGATTAAGAAAATCCTAAACTTCGAATTCGCGATATTTAACATATATTATAACAATAGTATTGAAGGTGAAGTAAAAATTAAAAACAAAATATGAGCGAGCGAACTGGGATTGCTCACCCCGCAACTCTCTCCGCTCCACGTTTAGGTATGACACTGGTCGGGGGCATGCGCGCGCGCCTTTTAAAATTCTCAGATGTAATGTGTGCGTTAACGCTTTGGAGTTTAAGGTTGGATTTGCTATGTTCGGTTTTGATACTTACTTCGTTTCGATGCGCTTCGACTCTGCGCTAATATAAATTGACCCTTAGCGACTGATCGCTCTTCTAGGGGGGGGCAGCTGCCCCCCCCTGCCCGTACCTCGCTACGCCCATGAGTATATGTAGCGATGAAGGCTAAATAATTTCATTAAAAGTAATACAGATGCAGGGAGAGTATTAGGACGAGGTCGCCCCGCTGGATTTCTAAACTCCCAAGATGTGAGGAGCAACAGACGGACAGAGTGGACAGTCTGTAGTAAACAATATTTATTACTAGCTGTCCCGGCAAACGTTGTTTTGCCATTTAAAGTATTTCTACTTCATCAGTTGATATAAAATCGTACCCCCTCTTTTGTCCCCTTAGAGGGGGGGGGGGGGAAATTTATTAACAGATTTTAAGTTGGAAAACACAGTTAATAATATGAAGTCCAAGAAAAAAGTTTGATACAAAATCTAACCCCCTCTTTGGTCCCCTTTGAGGATTTTTATACACCAGAATAATATGTTGAGTTAGAAGAAGACAAGTATATCTGTGAAAACCGCATTCAAATCGGATTAGTAGTTTTCGTGTGATAGTGGAACAAACATACAGACAGACAGACAGACAGACAGACAAAAAACTAACTACTTTTTTGGCTTCTATAGCGATGTAGTGACACCCTCCGCTTATTATTTTTTGAATATCTTTAATGCCGACTATCTTTAAGACTTAGCTATAATATATATTTATATATTTATAGCTAGGCATATTAATATATATTTTCTATACAATTTTCGCGTGACCACACACTCAGCTATAATATATATTTCTGGTCTCAGTGTGTTTAGTACGGTATATTAATATATATTATAGCTAAGTCTGTGACGGCCTTTAATGTACAGAATCTTCATTTCTACAGTTTTATTATACGTATAGATAGATACTGTATATTTTCTACTCCTATCTTCTGATCTGTCCCAAGACAGTTTAAGCATGTCCCTCGCGCTCCCTGAGATCATAATATCAAAGTGTTTTCGTGGTTGGATACCGCTGTCGATGTTGGCGACACAGGAGGTACAGCAATGTAAATGTGTGCTAGGCCAAAGCCCGAAAAAAATACAATAATGTAATGGAAACAAAATATAAGAATTAGGATCTAGTATTTGTGATAAAGAAAAATCACCGTCCGCAAAATTATTTTATCAAATACCATGCTATTTGACGGGATAAAAACTATCATAATATTATGTCCTCCTCCGGCAACTGAAGACGGCAAATGAAGGAAGTAGGAAAAAAATTCTCCAAAATCGGTTTAGCAGTTTAAGCGTGAAGTTTATCAGACAGACCGATAGACTTACATAGATAGAGAATATAGGTGAATATTGAATAGATATAGATTTTATGTATTTCGCACAGTCAGGGACATTCTCAATTGGTATTTGGTAAACTAGTTAATGTTGGTCATGATGGTCATTCACCCTGCAAACACAAAATATGTAACAAAAATATCCCCTAAAAAGCACTTTTAAGTCAAATCTAGAGAAATATAAAATGATAAATATAGTGACTTTATTTAGGGCCTGTGGTGTGGTGGTGTGGTGAACCACTTCCTGATAAAGTGCCGGACTATCCACAACTATTTTGTCAGATTCTCCATATTACATCTGTCAAGTTAAGTGGTGAATAGCCTATTCGGCACTTATCGTGTAGTGTAGTTTAATGGCCCTAAATCTCGTCTTAGGCACAAACAACTATATAATATTGAGGTCTCTCTACGCCATAATCTTTGTCGCGCAGTAAAAATAAGTGCATAGACGATGTAAGTTAGATTGGCAAATGTAGCCAGAGGGACCTTGTGCAAGGCCAAGGCTTGTACTTGAATAATATCAAGGCTGCTCCACTTATTTTTATTGCATTAAACATGCATTGTTTGATATTAGTTGCCTGAGACTTCGTTGTGCATTTATCGCACCGTACATTATTATCATCATAGGAACCGTAAATTTTTGCGATATCTTTCTTCGTAACTGCCTCTATACTAAAAAGTAAATAGATTTTAGTGCAAATACGTAACAAGTAATCAAACAGACACACACAAATTACACTAATTGTAATATTGTAATATTGTTATCATAATATTAACACGCGAGCGAAAAACTTTGTAACCCCTTTTACGAAAAATTGGGAAACGTAGATGCGTGAAATTTCGCACAGCTATAGTTCATATGATAAAGAAGTGCATCGAGCTAATATTATTTTGAAATTATGCTTTTATCATACATTTTTTAACAAAATATAAAACATTACACACACTACTACAGATACACTAAGGACAAGCCTATACATGCGATTTATCATCGAATTGTACTCTTATATTTATGGTTGCAGAAGTCTGTTGGTCGAATTTCGACCATTGGGTGATTTCTAGTTTCGAATAATAGTACAAAGGTAATAGTATATTCTATACTATAGAGTATAGAATATAATATTATTTTACTTCTACCCCTATAGAATAGAATATTAGAATAATATGTAAGAAGCAATAGAATCTATAGCTTCTTAAATATTCTGAAACCCATTTTTCGCTTAAAAACTAACAGTATTTCTAGGCACCACATTTACGTCATATAACATCGACTTTACAATTTACAACGTAACATAATATTTTCTTTTCTAATTAGCATAGTGGTTTAATTTTGAGCTCATTTCCAGTATGTTACATGCCGGCGCGCTCCCCGTCGTTGCCTCTTGTCAAAACAAATGCCTATTTTTCCGTCGCAGCCTCCATCTCGTGTACCCTCAGGTTTTTACTTCAAGTACAAATTAAAAAAGGCTTGTAGGGCTATTCTGGAAGCGTTCGATATTTAAGTGAAAATTGCCATAATGCTAAACTATTTGATAATGAGAAATTGTCGATTTCGTTTCTTTTGAATAGGTATGTGTTACACTAAAATACTTTTTATTTTCTTGCTCTATAAAACATTTTTTTTTTATTTAAAGTACTATACTTCATTTCAAATACTAATGGTGCTCATCTAGCTTTGACAGTAAAAATCTTAATTTTAATAATTCTGATGGATTAATATTATTGCGTAGCCTTTATAATTTAACCATGAGGCACAATTGTGATTTTATTTGAATAATACTAACATAGCTTTTCCGAAGAAGCTAGTATTTTTCTTATTGCTATAGAATATATTTTATAATATGTCTTTTGCAAGTCTTCATATAATAGTCATTAGTCATTTAGTTTGCGTAAAAAATCCTTGTCATTCCTCTCCTCTATTACAATATACAATGAGAAACTTAATGATTTCCTATTTTGCCATCGACATATTAATTCCGTTTAGTGTCGACCAGAGATAATGTCGACCGGTGATATCATATCGCACGCTTTCAGAATAGCCCCCGAGCGCAGTCCCTCATGTAAGTTACACCCTTCGCTAATGAACGAGAGATTCTTTTTCGATTTTCATTCGAAACAAACGGGGCATTATTTCGGCAGACGCGCGTCATATTACTTTTTACTGCAACGCGATAGCTGCTATTAAAAAAATTCGTTTTATATTTTGATAGTAAAAATAAATTAGGAGATATGAACTCGAAAATATCTGATACAAAGTATTATTTACACTGTGGTATTAACGCTGATAAACTGGATTTTCAAAAAGTTGCATTCGATAACTAAAATATGACATGTCATTATCGAATGAAAATGAGTTTGCTTTGCGTCTAGTTTGTGTTTTAGAAATTCTTCGTCTAAAATATTAAATGCAACTTGACTAAAGGTCTGGCTGTACTAGTCATGAAGTTTATTCACTTATTACTTTATATAGGTTTTTATTAGTATTATATTATTAGTTTCAGTTTACTAGTTTTTTTAAAGTACTTAAAAAGTGGAGCCAACTTAAAATGGGACTGGGCGGGTCATGTCTCCTGACCGCTGGGCAAAAATCTCCACAGACTGGGTACCATGGACTCCACGGCCTCGAAGAAGATGGCGCGATGAGCTACATACACACGAGTCAAGTTGGCCTACGCCCTACGGTGGCGTTAGATCGAGATTTGAGAGAAGTGGAAAATCTTGGGAAGGCTCAGTAGTGACTAGTGGGACAGCATGGGCTGATAAAATTACGTGTTATCAACAATACAATAATTAATTATCCATATCCCATCCATACTAATATTGTCAATGCGGAAGTGTATCTGTCTGTCTGTTACCTCTTCACGCCCAAACCGTGGAACCGATTTTGCTGGGTATGGAGATACTTTGAGTTCCGAGAAAGGACATAGGATTATTTTTAACCCGAAAAAATGTACGGTTCTCGCGCAATTTTAATCGTCAATTTTATTATTTATTGATGTAAGTAATTTAGACCCTAGGCTATACAAAATGGTTCTTTCCAACTACTTTATTATAATACTAGCTGTCCCGGCAAACGTTGCTTTGCCATATAAAGTATTTCTACTTCATCAGTTGATACAAAATCTTACCCCCTCTTTTGACCCTAAGAGGGGTGGGGGGGGGCTTATACACCAGATGTTAAGTTGGAAAACACAGTAAATAATATGTAGTAAGTCCAAGAAAAATGTTTGATACAAAATCTGACCCCCTTTTTGGTCCTCTTATAGGGGTGGGAGAAGGGAATTTTATACACCAGATGTTAAGTTGGAAGCAGACAAATATATCTGCGAAAACCGTATGCAAATTGGAAAAGTAGTTTTCGTGTTATATGCAAAAGTTTGATACAAATTCTGACCCCTCTTTTGTCCCCTTAGAGGGGTGGGGGGATTTTTTTTTATACACCAGATGTTAAGTTGGAAGAAGACAAATATATCTGCGAAAACCGCATCCAAATCGGATCAGTAGTTTTCGTGTGATGCTGGAACAAACATACATACAGACAGACAAAAAACTAACCACAGTTTTGGCTTCTATAGCGATCTAGTGACACCCCTCGCTTATTATTTTTTGAATATCTTTAATGTACAGAATTCACATTTCTACAGTTTTATTATATGTATAGATCAAAAAATAACTTTGTATTTACTAAAGAACATTTTTTTAATGAAATGTAATATTGAGTACTAAATGTTTTCTCTTAACTCGAAAGTTATGAAAAATTTTTGTATGAAAAATTGAAGTAGATTGATTTATTGGAAAACTAAATTAACAATTCAAGTACAGCCAAGACCATGAGACGAGGCATCAATTTTATTTTACGATCTTTAAAAATTCAAACAGGTCTACATTTACTAAATCATACTTAAGAAAAACTTTACTAAAAGAGTTACCTTTTTGCCGGATTGCCATGAATTTACCCATATTGTCCATACTAAAAGGTATTAATATTGACCAAGATGCCGGAAATCCATTACTTATATTATAAATGCGAAAGTGTGTCTGTCTGTCTGTCTATCTGTTACCTCTTCACGCCCAAAACGCTGAGCCGATTCAGCTGAAATTTGGCATGACGATACTTTGAGTACCGGGAAAGAATATAGGATACTTTTTGTCCTGAAAATTCTGAAATTTTCGGACATAGGATAGTTTTGGCACAACGGAGTTGCGGGCGTCATCCAGTTTTTTATAAATTTACAGGGTGTAAGAAGCACTAATTCATACTTTTTAGTATGAATTAGTAAAGTTTTTTAACTTTACTAAAATAGTTACTTTCTTGCCGGATTGCCATAAATTTGCCCATATCCATAAAAGGTATTTATAATATGGACCAAGATGCCTGAAATAAATAAACAAAAAATATAACATTGTTCGTTTAATTTCATCAATGTGGTGATAATGCAGTACATAATATACCTATATCCCAGTGGGTGTCGGCGAGCGATCAGTTCTCGCAGTAATTAGCCGGATTGCATTTAATATAGATTCCGTATAAATCAAGACCCGAGCCGGGGGAGACGACACGGTGGGGCCATTAACTAAGCGAGTGAACTAGACTCTAGAGTTTAAACGACGACTAAAATATATTCTCATATTAAATGGCACTTGTATGTAAGTTTGGGTCTCGATATTTTGTAATAATATAAATTACATAAACGGCCGTGAAATTTTTGATGACTCTTGATTCTTGATTGATCTTATGGTCGTATATCGAGAGATTCATCTCAACTCCAACTAATCTCAAGTGATACGATATTTAATATTCTTGGTGGAAATTCATGTTCAATTAAATAATTATACACTTTCCTTGCATCTATTCCTAGCACTTATACGTAAATAAAGTGGTATAAGTGCAAGGATAGTATATAATTATTTAATTGAATCTTAAGTGAGACTTAGCAAAAAATATAGTATATTTTACGAAAATAATAACATATTATGTGCCGATTTTTTATCTTTGTGAATACTTCTGTTATAGTAATAGACTAGTTTTCTTCTATCAGATTTACCTAATCTGATAGAAGAAAACTAGAATAATTAATTTTCTTGTTCAAATCTAGTACATAAAATTTTCATTTCACGTGACCGAATTGCGCTTATTTCATGACCCCGCCACGTACTTAGCGACATATCTTTTACGTGATTTAGTTCTATAGTCCCGTAATTAACGTTTCCTGGTCCCGGGTTCGATTCCCTGAATGTATTCGGAGAAGGGATTCAATGTTAGTGAAATATAGTGCGTTCAATTAAAGGGAGAGAACAAGCAGAACCCTTATGAATTTTAACTGTTGGAAAATTGATAGTGTATTCGTGACGTTATATTATATTAGCTGATCAGGCAAACGTCGTTTAGCTATATATGTTATGAGTGTATTATGCTAAGCCTTAAAGGGAGATCTGTGTGAGGAGTAATCCTTTCAGACGTTTAATATGTCAATGCGATCTCAGAATTTAGTTTAATAATTTTGATTAGATGACACCCGCAAACTTCTTGTCCGTCTCTCAAATTATCTGCATACCAATTATTACATTCATATCGGTCTGTGAAGAGCTAACAGATACAATAACACATTACCATTTATAAGGATATTTTTAAGATTTTTCTTGCTTTTAGTGACCAAATCTAAAAATAGCCTTGGAAGTCAGAAAATGCGACGTTATTCTCAATAAGCGGAGCGGGGTCACGGACCATGTTAACTTATACCCGTCGCACACAAACGACATAATTATAGAAACGAAACGCCCGCGGCTACGGGCTGGGATGAGCGCACACTATACATTTTAGGTTGAAAATGTATAGTGTGCTTAAATCTGGTTAAAGGTTAAATCTTGTATGTATGTTGCGTGCGTCGTGTCAATTTACTTGTAATTCTTGTGTCGTTATTAACTCTAGCTGTGTTTTGTCTCTTGTATGTTTATTGTTTAATAAAGATGTTTTTTTTAAGTATTTTTTAAGATGCCTGGATGGTAAGCAGAGTGATACTTAAGCTTAATTCAAATCTAAAACTTAATACGAATAGTTAAAATCTATAACTTGAGTACGCAAATTGTATAGTCTATGTCCTATACAATTTGCGTCTAGCATAAACATTTTTTAACATATTTCTCTAGGCATTTTATCATGCAGCGCATAACGCTACCGGGAATCAAACATAAATAATTATGTTGTGTTATAATTTTTCATGTAAGCAAAAACTTCTTTAAGGTGACGCCATGACGTTAAAGTAAAAACCGTGTTGGATGTGTTTTAGATTGCTTGTTTTCTATGCGAGGCTGGCCCGGCCTCTCATAGAAAACAAGCAATGGAACAGCAAAAAATGGAAAGGGCGTAGCGACAAAACGGTTTTTGTCGTATAATTTAAAAACCATAAATACATTTCATATAAGCTATGGGCAAATTAAAGTGTATACTGGAACCAATTTATGTACAAATTTTGGAAGCTTATATCACTCTCCTCCGTTGGCAAAATAGGAATCCCTTTTTTTACAGAGGTCTTTTTGATTGATTATTCTGTGTTATAAAAGTTGATCAATCGTGTTATGCTATGGGTAATTCAAAGACAAAGACATGATGAATACTGACAGTGAACTTTAATTTCTTAGCTTTAGTCATTGCTGAGAAAAATGGACATCGCTACACCCAAATTATCAAGGCGTCACCTTAATAAATAAACAAAACAATAAATAAAGTATACAATAATATGGATATGGCGTAATGACGTCATGAAAGCTATAGATATTGTGACGTATAGCAAAATACAATAGGGTTTGTCAAAATTCGTCGAAATCTGGTAAAAAAGGAGTTGAGTCTATATTTTGAAAATAATAATTATAAATGTGATGAAGTACATGCGTTATGCAAAAAGAATTAAGTTTTTTTAATCTAAATACACATTTTCCCTTAAAATTAACAAGATTTTCTCCTCCGTAGTGTGCGCTGTACCCAACGTCACAAGTACAATAATAACCCTCATATCCAAGCTATACTTTTCAAAGCAACCTCTCCACCTGAGCAGACCGGAGCCTAGGGCTTGCATCGTGCGATGCTTCGCCCTAGGGCTCCACTGCATGTTTCATTTCAAACTAATTAACGCTTTAATGATACAAAAGATTCTTAAAAATGGCTGTACTTGTTGTCATATTCTTTATTCTGAAAATACTTTTTTGGACGAAATTCTCGTGATATTTTTATACTTTTACCTGAATACGCTGGAAAGAGGGTTGCGTTTTTTATTTTATTTGAAAACAAACAAGTATACAGATAGATGATTATCCTCTTTTTTTTAAGTTTTATGAAACATTAGTATTGAATTTGTAGTATAGCGTTTTATTATAAAACGTTGCAAGATTAGAACTTTGTATTACGTTATAATAACATTTCGATCAATTGATTTTATTAAAGTGAAAATTTCGTTAGCGGCATTGTACACTATTTTTATGATATTATGTGCTCAGTGCTCTTCAGAATCCCGGAGTAAGGCTGTATTATAATGTACTAACCACTCATACTAATTCAGTTTTAGGCTGCGTTTCCACCAAAGCTGAGCGGAGATGTGTTGCGAGGAATGTGTTTTTGAGAACCAATAGAATCGCTTCATTGACATGACTTTGCAATGACATCGCTCAGCGCGGCGATGCTCGACAACACATACCTCGCGACACAGCTCCGCTTAGCTTTGGTGTAAACGCAGCCTAAAACTGAATTAGTATGAGTGGTTAGTACATTATAATATTATTTACAATCAGAACAATTTATTAATAGGCAGATGACTGACCTAAGTAATGATAGAGGCGCGATAAACAAAATATTATGTTGGCGCAACGGATTTGCGGGCGTCACCTCGTAGTTATTATAATGTGTTAAGATAATTTACACTACATAAGTTATTCACGTATAGAAGTGATTCTAAATTATGCAATAATAATAATAATAATAGCTCCCACACCGGTTTCGGTGACGGTGGCCGGTTCCATTGAAACCAGGCCAGCTACGCAGGAGTAATTTTATAGTGCCCAAGTGTGTGCGCAGTACACAAGAGCACTCTCTATTCCTTTACTCTCATAACCCAGTGGGACGGCAGACCGACACGACCGGCGAGAGATCAGGCGCAGGACCGACTTTTTACATGCCCATCCGACGCATGGATCATCTTACTTGTCAGACAATCAGGTGATCAGCCTGCATTGTCCTAACCAAACTTGGAAATAACAACGCGGGAATCGAACCCACGACCTCCGAGTCAAGAGCCGCGCTCTATACCACTAGACCACGGAGGCGTTCCCCATAAATTATGCAAGACATACGTATAGCAACATAAACCCACGTTAATCCCCCACTAACGACATACAAGTCGGAGTGCGGACTTCTTGTGACGAGACACCCGCGCGCTTAATTCTTTTACTTTGTTGCTCGGTACTTATACAGAGCTGTTAATTCAATAAGTTTAAAAATGAAATATCTATTTTTCGGTTAAATAGACTCCACGAATACTAACAAATACCGATCGATCAGATCGACCGATTTTATTCATAGCTTTGTGAACAGTAAAGGCGGGGATGGGTACTTATTCAGCTAATACTTAAAGGTTTACTTACCGGGGAATTTTAGTACCTACCTAAAATAATTCAGATTGTTTAAGTGTTCTTTCGATTGAATGTAGAGCCCTTTGAAAATGGACATTGAACACCTTCCGCGGCGAACCGGTCTAGGAAGATCAGCTGGTCATTAACTCCTGTGCAAGACTGATCCCGGACACTCCCTTATAGAACGGCTGGTGGCAATCTGCAGGTGACTTTTCTGAACAGTGTAACCGGTGTAGGTACATCTCCAACCTGGGAAGGACAGAAAGCCATTTCTTTTGCCCCTGCAACATCTATTTCGGAAATAAAAAACTACAGATGTGTCAAGGGGCACTCGGATGGAACGGAGTTATAAATAGGAGTCTATTTCTTAATACTAGAGATCACCCAATGCCCAATGGTCGAAATCATAAAGTTAATATACCTAGGTATATTAACTTTATGGTCGAAATACGACCTCAAATAAAAAAATATAAGTTTCACAACGCTTTTCTATTGATATTCTATTGTCAAAATATTGGATTTATTATTTTTTACGTCTCGGCCGCATCTGCGTCTATCGTCCGAAGCTTCGTGCAACGAGACGATACTATTGGACGATACACGCAGATCGTCCAATAGTATCGATTTTAGCGCGAAGCACCACGCATTTATGCGGCCGCGGCATTATGGCCCCTCTTCAAGATGGGCCAGCGCTGGCCCATCGAATGGCGCATGCGATGGCCATGCAATGGTCGCAGCGCCTCTACATGATGGCCGTGTTCAGTTGTGATCTAAACGTCGTTCAAGATGGACGTGTAAGCATTAGCCATTGTGGCAATGCAAAACGTGCATTTTTAATCATTTATGACTTCACCAGATGACCCGGTGAACTTCGTATCACCATTCACCTCCCTCCTAATATGAACTTTCTCTTGAATTCTACGAATAATTATTTCGAGACTAAAATTAAAATAATAGTTTATGGTAGTGATGATGATGATGACAATGATGAATGTAATAATAGCATGTATCTATAAAAAGTCAGGAGTTATGTATATAATGTAAAAGTTATAATACAATAAGTAAAGTTTTATTAAAATCCGTTCAGTAGTTTTGAGTAAAAGAGTAACAAAAGTAACAAACATCCATACATCCATGCAAACTTTCGGCTTTATCTACACTACTATTATAAAGAGAAAAGATTTGATTTTTTGTTTGTTTGTTTGTTTGTTTGTTTGTTTGTTTGAGTCGAATAGGCTCCGAAACTACTGGACCGATTTGAAAAATTCTTTTGCTATTGGAATCTCACATTATTTCTGCTGAACATAGGCTACATTTTATTTTGGAAAAAAGTAGGGTTCCGTAAGATATTTGAGTTTTTCGGACGCAAGGTGTAAAAAATCAGCTAGAAAAGTTACTTATTTTGCGTACGCTGCCTAAACTATAAAAGATAGAACCATAAAATGTTCTAAGTAATTGTAGATCTTATAAATATCTACAAAAAAGTCCGCGACACACTATACCTATCTATGTCGAGTGAGGCACAATAACCATTTATTTATTTAAAAATCCTGAATTTTTTTTGGACTAAATTTAAACGGATATATTTTACTCACGCTATTAATCCTTATCAAAATAAATTATTTTATCACTAAGTACAGTTTATGTACATAATATTTGGTCTTTGAATGATTAAAATTGGACGTTTGGTTTTGAAATTATGGCGAAATTAAAATATTACGATAGTGGGCGTCACCAAAGCGCGAGCGGAGGAAGACAATATTCTGTTGTAGAAATGAAAATTCTGTACATAAAAGATATGAAATGACACCCGAAATTACACCTTTGTCACTACATCGCTATAGAAGCCAAAAATGTGGTTAGTTTTTTGTCTGTCTGTCTGTCACTCTTTCTGTCTGTCTGTATGTTTATGAAAAATACTGATCTGAAAAATACTGATCCGATTTGAATGTGGTTTTCGCAGATATATTTATCTTCTTCCAACTTAACATCTGGTGTATAAAATTTTTTCCCCCCACCCCTCTAAGGGGACAAAAGAGGGGGTCAGATTTTGTATCAAACTTTTTTCTTTAACACGAAAACTACTGATCCGATTTGCATACGGTTTTCACAGATTTGCATACGGTTTTCACAGATATATTATATTTGTCTTCTTCCAACTCAACATCTGGTGTATAAAAATCCTCCCCCCCCCCCTCCCCTCTCAACCCTCTCTGGGGACCAAAGAGGGGTCAGATTTTGTATACAACTTTTTTCTTTAGTGGACTTACTTCATATTAGGTATTAACTGTGTTTTTCAACTTAACATCTGGTGTATGACCTTCCCCCCCCCCACACCCACTTAGGGGACAAAAGAGGGTAAAACATGTATCAACTGATGATAAAATATACTTTAAATGGCAAAACAACGTTTGCCGGGACAGCTAGTACTATTATAAAGAGGAAAGATTTGATTTTTTGTTTGTTTGTTTGTTTGAGTCGAATAGGCTCCGAAACTACTGGACCGATTTGAAAAATTCTTTCACCATTGGAATCCTACATTATTTCTGCTGAACATAGGCTACATTTTATTTTGGAAAAAAGTAGGGTTCCGTAAGATATTTGAGTTTTTCGGACGCAAGGTGTAAAAAATCAGCTAGAAAAGTTACTTATTTTGCGTACGCTGCCTAAACTATAAAAGATAGAACCATAAAATGTTCTAAGTAATTCTAGATCTTATAAATATCTACAAAAAAGTCCGCGACACACTATACCTATCTATGTCGAGTGAGGCACAATAGCCTTATTTATTTTATTTATTTAAAAATCCTGAATTTTTTTGGACTACATTTAAACGGATATATTTTACTCACGCTATTAATCCTTATCAAAATAAATTATTTTATCACTAAGTACAGTTTATGTAGATAATATTTGGTCTTTGAATTATTAAAATTGGACGTTTGGTTTTGAAATTATGGTGAAATTAAAATATTACGATAGTGGGCGTCACCAAAGCGCGTGCGGGAGGAAGACAATATTCTGTTGTAGAAATGAAAATTCTGTACATAAAAGATATGAAATGACACCCGAAATTACACCTTTGTCACTACATCGCTATAGAAGCCAAAAATGTGGTTAGTTTTTTGTCTGTCTGTCTGTCTGTCACTCTTTCTGTCTGTCTGTATGTTTGTTCCAGCATCACACGAAAAATACTGATCCGATTTGAATGTGGTTTTCGCAGATATGTTTATCTTCTTCCACCTTAACATCTGGTGTATAAAATTTTTCCCCCCACCCCTCTAAGGGGACAAAAGAGGGGGTCAGATTTTGTATCAAACTTTTTTCTTTATCACGAAAACTACTGATCCGATTTGCATACGGTTTTCACAGATATATTATATTTGTCTTCTTCCAACTCAACATCTGGTGTATAAAAATCCTCCCCCCCCCCCTCCCCTCTCAACCCTCTCTGGGGACCAAAGAGGGGTCAGATTTTGTATACAACTTTGTTCTTTAGTGGACTTACTTCATATTAGGTATTAACTGTGTTTTTCAACTTAACATCTGGTGTATGACCTTCCCCCCCCACACCCTCTTAGGGGACAAAAGAGGGGGTAAAACATGTATCAACTGATGATGTAGAAAATATACTTTAAATGGCAAAACAACGTTTGCCGGGACAGCTAGTCATATTAATATAGCTTCATTCATTATGAGACCACATACTCGTCATTTTAAATGAAATTCGTAAATTGTAATACGAATTACGACATCCGCACTCGACCGCGTTCAAGCGTCGACTGTCGTATCGCCAACGTGTAGAGGCGTACCGCCATCGCTGGGCCATCATCCTTTGATGTGCGGCCGAAAAACCGACACCGCCGCCATTCCACGACCATCGCTGGCGCCATCGGCCATCCTACGCCACTACGCCCTCCCCACGCTGGCCCATCGTGATGGCCCACTACGCTGGCCCATCTTGAAGAGGGGCCTTTAGACATAATTCCTGCGACAGTCTCAGATTTTTTTTTCTTATTATGACACTTCGGCTATAAAACCATGGTCAGTGTCAAGTAATGACGGGAAAACAATATTCTTGTATAAAATTTTCAGCATTGATTTTCTATTTCGTCAGGTCCAAAGTCTAGTCAAAGTCGGTTGATTCAGTAAAGCGGTAGACGCTTTAGTGAAACTTTCGATGGAGTTTTGGAGGGAACACAAAATAGCACGTTTCTGGATATTGCATCACTTTCCCACGCTTGTGCAGAATAACGAATATATAATGGTTAATATTCTACCAATATTACACATTAAAAACCCAGTTAACACAATTTTAGGAAAAAATACAAAAACACAACATCACTCTTTCACATTCCCAGCAAAACTCCCAGACTGGGAGTTTTGCTGGGAATGTGAAAGAGTGATGTTGTGTTTTTGTTGTGTTTTGTTTGTTCAGATTATTTAAGTCAAATGATGACAGACTGACCGTGTATTATTTGTCTAACAAGTAACAGTATTTAAAAAAACTAAACTATCTGTTGTGACTTGTAGTTTGGTTGGTTGATAATTAAAGATAGACTTGACAAAAATTAGTTTATTGTAACTTGCTTGTGCGAACAAAGAGAATGGAAAAGTGTATGCCAAAATGACGAAGCAAATACGTAAAATTAAAAACATTAACAATTCGAAAGGTAGTTGAAATATTGGTTGGTCGGTAGATAAAAATGTTAGCGTGCCGGTGGTTGTAAATTTACTGCCGTTGCTATTTACTAATCGTAGGCGCTTGAACACTATCAACGCCCTCTGCCCCTACTATGCAGGTACTAATAAAAAAGTATCGTTACAACTTTTTTCGTCTAGACACCGCAAGGCGTAACGCGCGATAAGGAACTTCGTTCCAATAAATTTTTGATTGATTGCTGATTGAAATAAAAAAGAGACGTAGCAGCTTCATACATTCCTGTGCACGTGAGGCGGCAGTTCCGTTAGTTATTCATACCGCGACGGGAAGACTTTGATCCCGCGCGCTAATAACCTTATTTACTAATACACGCCTTTCTTAAGGCGGATTTAATAGACGTGTGTTGAGTATTCTGTTGGAAAAATAATCCCTACAGCCCGGTCGCAAAGCATAAAACTAGCTATTTTACTATCTTATTTATATAAATATTTCTTACCATACTAGTTTTGGTGACGGTGACTGGGTCTCATTGAAACGAGCTGAGGCTGAGGAGTGACTTTTAGGTGTCCAGTAAGTGCGCGATATACAGGAGCACTCTCTCCTTTTAATCTGTTTATCTAGTTCAGGGGTTCCCAAACTTATCTTGTCCACTGCCCACTTTAAGAACAAATTAAAATATATTTTAGCGCCCCCATGGTTTCAATTTAAAATGTATCTAGATGAAATAAAATCACCCCCCAGGTCTCAACACAACGCCCCCATTTTTTTCTGGGTCCCACACCGCCTCCTGAGCGTCCATTAAAGGGGGTGTTATCGCCCACTTTAGGAAAGGCTGAACTAGTTGAACGCATGGATCATCTTTCTCTTCAGATGATCAGGTGATAAGCCTTTAAACAAACCAACGTTTTCGTTGAGAACAACAATCTTATCAATGCCGGAATCGAACTCATGACTTCTGAGCAAGAGCCACGTTCGTAACTACGCTAAGACCATGGAGGTGTAATTTAATTACGTAACACTTAATAATCTTTAGTATATATTTTTAGTGCTTATATTCGGTACTTAGTAGTAATGCTTATAGTGAACGCGCGCTCCCACATAATACGCTAAATTACCAAGTTATTCCTTTGTCAACAGACTTAATTACTGGATAATTAAATCGCGGCTACATTTAGCTCAGCCTTTGTTAGTAGATGTGACAGACAGACAGATGGAGTTGACTCTTGTTTTGTATATAACGTGAGTATATCAATGAAGATTGTTTATTAGTGTTGTATATACAGCATGACTGGTGAGTCAATACCGATATTTAAGGAGAGTATTCAGTACTCGATTCTCATTATAAATATGTAATAAAATTAGGTTCTTAATTTTTTTTTGAATTTCCCAAAAATTAATGAATCATGGATACTAAGTAAATTACGCGGCTAGGCAAGTAGGCATACTATGCGGCCGGTGCAGAGGCGTGCGCTACCAAAGAAACACCACACAACTACCCCTCCCGCTCGCGTTGTCCATGCGTTGGGTAAATAATTATTTAACTTTAAGCTACATTTACTCAGTGATCAATTGATATTATTTTTTTATATTTTTTTTTCAACTAATATAATAGCCAAATATCACGTCCTCAAGTATTGAACATGTCTCACCAGTCACGCAGTAAATAGCATGAATTTGAATAGTGTCTACTTTCCATAATAGAGTGTGTCTATCTTTCCGCTTTTCCCGCTTAACCGCTGAACCATTTCTTATGAAATTTGGTATGAGGGTACATCAAGTCTTTGGTAAGGTCATAGCATTGATTTTATTTCAGCAAAAGGTATGGTTTCCGCGTTGTAATTGTTTCTCCGCGATAGATGTTACAAGCAATATGTACGTTGTACGGCCCGCGTAGGGCCCGCGTAGCACGTCTACGGCGTAGCTGTGCTACGTATTTCTTATTGAGATAAAAACTTCTTTTGCAGTGTTGTGCACTTTTTTGGATTGGGTAATTAAATAATGATCAATATCGAATCTTTTAAAGAACCTTCAGCCTAAGTAAAATTTTTTCATACTAAAAGTCTAGGGTCAAATAAACTAATTTACACAATCAACCAACTACACAAGTTTCACAACACACGCGTTAGTATGATGAGATTAAACAATGTTGCTTGCAACTCAATGGAAACCGTACGTTTTTCTGCAACAAAAATTATCCTGTATCCTTTCCAGTCTCTCAAAGTATCTCCATATCTTTCAAATAAATCGGTTCAGCCCTATAAGCGTTAGAAGGTAACATACAGTTATGCTAAGTACTTACATTATACATACGGTTTTGCTCAATCGAGCAAAACGTCGAGCAAAACCCGCGGCTCGGGCTTTCGTCCACACGTTAAACATTGCTCGATAGTTTGATTCTAAGTCGATATATTTCATTCCATCAATCCGGCTCAATCCGGTTCCGTCAATCCTTCGACCGGCTCGATGCGAGCCTTCGAGCTGTCAGTTTTGCGGTCCACACAATAATTACTCGATTATTGGAGTAAAACTATCGAGCAAAACCGTATATGAGCATTAGACATACTGCCACATTTATAAGATGTGTATGGACTGGATATTATGTGCTGTAGAAAACAGACAGACATACAGACAGAGCCATTTTTGTATTTAACTATAGTAAAACCTATAGAAGTCAAGCAAAGCCGTTTAAGCGTAAAAAAGTGACGGACAGACACACTTTCACATTTATAATATTAGTCTACAATCTAGATACTGTAGAAGTCTAGTACAATCTGAAGTTAGGCGGTTGACAGTCGCGGCACGTACCGCCGTGAAGTATCAGCAGATGCGATTAAATTGGAAAACATTCACTCAATTTCCTGCCCGAAAGGGGATCTGGCTCCTTTAACTTTTGTGTAGCGTCCGCAAATAAGTTTTGGATTGAAATTAAATATATTGAATATTTTAAAGGCCGGATATCTATGTATGGAAGGCTTAATACCTTCTTATTGGTCAGGCATAACAGACTGATCTCTTGAAATTTCTATTTACGTTTTTTGTTATTTACAAGACGTTGCTCGCAATTTTGTTGTGCTGTCATTCGTCAATTGAGCAAATATTAATTTTTACGGGACATAACTACTCTTTGTTCTTTCTCGGATTGAAAAACTTAAATGGGTATACCATAATTTTTAGTGACTTTTATTAAAATTAATTCAGTGGTTTAAGCGCAAAGATAGACATATTATACACTTTTGCATTTATATTATTAGTTGGATTCGATTTCTATGAATTTATCTTTAGAAAATCAGTTTATATATTATTATAAGGTCTTAGGACTGATAGGACTGATTTACTAACTAAACAATAGTTTTATCACCTTACAAAGAAACTAATTTATAGATAGATGGCTGACCAACATTTCTTGGTTAGGATGTTACGAGTATGTCAAGACAATGACAATGCAAAAATCATTCCTAATTATGCAGATCAGCCGGCCTAGCATACGCCAACGAGATATCTCTCTCTACATGTTTCTCGATGTTTGATAGTTTGTATCTTCATCTCTATTGACCCTAGCATGACAAATACAATTCTTCTGAAGTTACGTTATTCAATGAAATTCTTGTTTTAATTTTATTTTAGTATTATTATTTTAGATTAGTTGTTGGGCTATTGATTTAGATGTCATTTTTCCCTTTGTTACTGTTTTAACTATATTTTTATTTACACTGGTTTTAACCCGCTTGTGACCCGCTGTTTTCTTTATTGTTGTGTCATAAGTTATAATAAACTTGTATCAGTGAACCCGGATTGATGTCCGTGACGTCACCTGTCGGCCCAGCGGAAGATCAGCGCTGATTGCTTGCGGTCAGCATATGCTGAGCTGCGTCGGCTTGTGCTCGAAAACATTTTATGATGTATTATTTATGTAACTAAATTATGTATGTTTTCTTGCACAAATAAACGTTTTCTTTCTTTCTTTCTTTCTTTCTTTCAAATACTTTTTCTCGCGTAGATCTATCATCGAAATAACACATTTTTATAGAGTTTTGTCGAGATAGTGTCGAGATTTTGACATTATGAGACGAGTAGTTTTTAATTATCTCGAGAGTGAGATATCTCATTGGCGTATGCTAGGCCGGCAGAAATCTATCTACGAATCGATATATTTGATAACACAATGGGTTTATTACAAAGAAGGTTTTAAAATCTTCGCCTTTTTTTTCCATCCCTACCCTACAGTAACAAGCGGGTCATGCGGACCGTACAGTCTCTACGTTTTTAAATTACGTTCGATCTGCTTCAGACTAATATCTTCTCCGTACTCCTAATGATACCATGTTTGCATTTAATTATCACTATTAATAAATCACAAAAATTAACCTTTTTTAAATAAAATTAACGGGTAAACGAGCAAACACTTTACCTGATGGAAAGCAACTACCGTCGTCCATGGACACTCGCGACATCCGAAGAGTTGCAGGTGCGCTTACGGCGTTGACTTACCATAACGCAACCAAAATATTACATGGTCAAATTGATGGTGCCCGTTACACCATTGCGCCAAAATTCGTATTTATCGATCACTACCGTACTTTTTAACCGACTTCAAAAAAAGGAGGTTATCAATACGACGCGTATGTATGTAATATTTCCAGAACTGCCCAGTTTTTGTATATGTTAATCTATAACAGCTTCTGAAAAAATGTGCCAAATTTCAAGTGTATGTATGTATGTATGTATGTATGTTTTTATGTTTGTTCACGCATATCTCTGAAACTACAAGTCCGATTTAAGTGATTCTTTTTTATTGTACTAGGTATAGTGTAAGTTTCATCAAAATCGGTTCAGTAGTTTTGGAGTTTTAATTCTTAATTACGTACAATTTTGAAGTCGGTTTTATCTTTTTAAAATACAGTTTATTGCATATAATATTCCTTTCCTTGGACGCAAATTTCAGAAAAATCAGATAAGCGGTTTGGGCGGGAAGAGGCAACAGATAGACCGCTAGACAGATACATTTTTGCATGTATATTTATATTAATATTAGTATAAGGAATGTATTTTAGATTCACGACTATTTACTTGCACGGCTGACTATTAACATATGAATTAATTTCTAATGTTAGCTGTAATCAGGCTTGACATAAACCGACCAAATTACGAAATTCACCATCTGCTTTTGAATCAATTTCTTCGATGGTAGGTAATTACTTAGGTCCTCCATCTACCTAAGAATCAACTTCTCTGATAGTACCTACATTAAAATACAATAATAATATAAAGCGAGGTTCGGTCGTTGCTATTATTTTCTTGCACGTTATGTGTGTAAAATAAATTATATCACATTGATGAAACATTGTTTATACACTACGCAATAAGTAATTGTTACGTATGGTATTCTATAAAACAGAATAAAGTTTTCTATTAACATATTTTCCATAACATACCCGAAAATAATTGAAGACATTCGAGCTTGTACTAATTTTTCTCTTATAATTTGAACAAACCTTATCTACTTCATCTTTTAGCTAATATATTTGGAAACATAGAATCCTCAGTTCAAACCAGGCGCCAGCCCTAAAGCCAAAATTGTTGTAGCGAAGCATTCGCTAAAATTGTTCACTGCAAATTTCAAATTTTATCATTGCTATTTAATTTTTGCAGGCGTAATATTTTCGCAGCACACTGTGTTTATAAAGCCATTATTTGTTATTTATTAACTTGCGATTACATCGCACTTAGTTGATTGTGGCTTCCATTTTTCATGGCCCGCTAATCCGGGAAGGACTTATGGGAATATCACATTGCACTTATAAAATTAACATGGCTAACTTATGACGGTATTTTTTCAGTTGTCCCGGTTGATTCGATCGTAGAGTTTTGAAGTTATTTTTATATCCTATTTTATTTTGATGATTTTAATTTAAAATTAAATTTAAATTTAAATTTAAAGTCTTGTTTTGCTTAAAAGTTGATCCGTGCAAATTTCATTATATTATGCGCCTATTTTCAAACCGGTTGCATGTACACATTATTTTGTTTTTTTTTATTCAGGAATAAAATAATCGAAAGGTTCTTGTTTTTGATTAGTATTAAAATAAAAAATCCCGGGTTTTCATAAACATGCTGTTGACTCTTTATTCAATAAAACCAGTGGTGTAAATTATAGCCGACTATAGCACTTCTTTTTTTAAGTTGGTTAAATAACAAACGACGCCGAAACAGCTGATAATGGCGAATTTTTTAAGTGTTTTACAAATGAGACGAAAATTAAAACTCCAAACAGTCATTAAAAGTAACAACTTTTAACAAGAAAACTTATTTCAGATAAGTACAAAAAAATAAGATACTTCTGATACAAATATTACAGACGATGCATCGCATTATAATTTATAATATTTTCCATGATATATTTGGGAGAAATTAAACGTGTGAGAGCCACCTCGGCACAAACGGGCCGGCTCGACCATATCCACGACCTCATAGATAACCGGTCTGAAACAGTGTTTCGCTGAGTAATTCGAAAGTATTTGCTAGCTAGTGCCCTACTGAAAAAATATTTTAGCTGAAATTGAAAGTAATTAGGTAATAGTAATCACTGATAGATAATATCTAACTTGAAATGATGCGCCCCACTTCTTCACTAATGGGAAATTTTGTACTGTGAATACCTCGTATTGGAGGAGTGAGCATTTGAAGTTGGGTCCATCTCCACCACAACCTGAAAAGCTGCAGCTTCGGTCACACTGAAACTATTCGATTTGAACATAAACGAGAATGAACTTTTTGTAATCCGTTAAAGGTGTAGTAAAATATTACCGCGTTTACGGATGCCGAGTTAAAAGGTTGTAACTGGATTACTGGCAGTTTTCCACAAAAATACATAAAGCTCAACTCCAGCCGAGCTTTTGGTGCTTACACGAGCGCGCTTTTTCATAAGTGTGCTTCGAATTTTGTTACTTAAAAGCTTACAGTTTACAAAATTGTGTTCCAGTGTAATTCACTCGGAGTTTTGATTAATTACGAAAGCTATCGCGGAAGTTTAAAGGTCAGTGAATACTGAGACGAAACGCGAAGGTGCTCACTTTTGAGCGATATGTTAACGGTTGTCTAAACTTTTAAGTATCCTGCCTACCATCCCCTATGTAATAATGTTATAACTTATAACAAATGTGAAGCCATACCAATATTATAAATGCAAAATTATGTCTGTCTGTGTGTTACCTCTTCATGCCCAAACCGCTGAACTAATTTAATAATTAATAATAATATTTAATAATTAATAATAATGTAGTTTAATAATTAATAATAATATTTAAATAAAATAAAAATTTAAGGGGGCTCCCATACAAAAAACTCTATTTTTGGTCTATAACGGTACGGAAACCTTCGTGCGCGAGTCCGGCTCGCACTTGGCGGATTTTTTATTAGATTTGAGGTTAGCGCTTCAAGTATTAAGTAAATTTCATACATCAATCTCCCAAGTTGTCAGAATTAAACACTCAGACATTCCGAACAACCTCTCGCTCGGGTTTAATAAGATTAAAATCCGTAAATCTACGCGAATTCACGCTCATAACCGGCATATTACGTGATATTACGGGCAATATAACGTAAATAATTCCGCAGGTACGTCGCGCGGTATTTAAGCTCGTTTCGCAAAAAATACAAATGAAATATGCTGCTCGCGTCTGACGGGTTAGGGCGCGGGTATGGTGATGCTAAATCTTTACTTTTACGATACAATATTGTGTCCTTACGCTAAGATCCTAGAGCGATCGAAAATAACTACATAGATAAAACCTTAGGTTCTCAGCAGCTGTGGTGCCTCATGTACTTAGAGGTGTTTGTGAAGTTTCATCCATGTGAAAATAAGTTATGTCTGAGCGCTCTGGGATCTGGGACCATATCGAGAATTTATTATTTGTGATGGGTTAATTGATAATAATCAATTAACCCATCACAAATACGCGCAACGATGCTGCCTTAGGAGTTTTTACTTGGAAATATAATAAAAATAACTTAGAAATCTAAATCTTAATCTATATATATATAAAACTCAAAGGTGACTGACTGACATGGTGATCTATCAACGCACAGCCCAAACCACTGGACGGATCGGGCTTAAATTTGGCATGCAGGTAGATGTTATGATGTAGGCATCCGCTAAGAAAGTATTTTGATAAATTCCAACCCCGAGGGGTTAAAATAGGGGATGAAAGTTTGTATAAAATAACACTTCTTAACGCGAGCGAAGCCGCGGGCAAAAGCTCGTAATATATAAAACTCAAAGGTGACTGACTGACGTGGTGATCTATCAACGCACAGCCTAAACCACTGAACGGATCGGGCTGAAATTTGGCATGCAGGTAGACCTTATGACGGACGCATCCGCTAAGAAAGGATTTTGATCAATTCCACCCCCAAGGGGTTAAAATAGGGGATGAAAGTTTGTATGTATAATAATACTTCTTAACGCGAGCAAAGCCGCGGGCAGTAGCTCGTATAAAATAAAGATAGCAAAAAGAAAAGGATATGGGCGAATAGCCCATATCATTTTTCCTTCCGACTGCCCCAAACTCTATTAATAAAAAAAAAATATTTTGAAGCCTTTATAAACGCGGCTCAATACAGCACATGTCGCTAGAGTGGTCAACACGCGAGCAAGATTGATTTTTGTTTGACGCCTCGCCACACGCCACGCCACGCCACACTATGCTACAACACGTGGCATGCTGTCACGACGGCCGTTTGTCATATTGATGGTGAAGCTAGTCACGTCATCGCTCTTTGAATTCAATAAGAGTCTATTTACTATGTTAGAAAACAGTGAGTATCTTTGTTCTTTGCAGAATCGAAGAAATTGATTCAAATGGCGGACCTACGTTATTTCGTTGGATTTTTTTCAACTTATCGTCAACCGTGATCTGCCTCTGTGTGATCTGACAATGCGACCAAATTACATAGGTCCCCACCATCTGCCTATGAATCAACTGCATCTCTGTTAGTACAATCGGGGTACTCTGTGCCGTATCGATAAAAGTGCACTCTCCCGGTTTCGCTGTTCCCAAGTCATGTAAATCCATTTGGGATTACTGGGAATCGTCGTTAATCTCCTTACGCGGGCTTACGCGGTTTTAGCGCCTCTAATGCCGCACCCGACTTCGCTGCTTCTTTTTATACTGGGACTACTGGGACAATCGAGTAGTTATAGGTCGTCATTCGTTTCTTACATTCAAAATGTTTGTACTTTGTCGTGTTCTATCTGCAGCGTTTGATACAAAAGGCCGGCAACGCACCTGCCACTTTTCTTAATGTTAGGCGACGGTAGTTGCTTTCCATCAGGTGACCCGTTGGCTCGTTTGTCCCCTTATTTTATGAAAAAAATAACCCGATATTTACTAAACGGCCTTTGGCTCACCAAACATTCCCATCCTGTCCTGTTTCGCCAGGATCGACAGCGGTGTCCAACCACGAAAACCCTTGATATGATCACAAGGAGCTCGAGGTACATGTTAAAGCTGTCTTGGGACGATTTGTTACATGCAGTTATTTTGTGACAATTGACCAGTGAAAACATAATATTGAAAATTTAAGCATACATATTACATACTTATTGAAAATTTAAATTGAAAAAAGTACTATTTTACTAAACAATACAACAATTATTATATTTTATTCGAATAAGATAAAATAACCACGAAAAGTAGAAAATATCAACCTCCATGGGTGATTCCGCACAGATTCTAAACAAAATCTAATAGACGGACCCAACACTTGTCGCTACGTAGAGCGGTGTGGTCGCGTGACCAGTTACGTATACATTATAAATGGTCAGTCGTCAACCGGCTTAAGTACGCGCTTTAGACCTTACGACTACGATTTCTTAAGCTCAGACTATGAGGCCATAATTATTTTAATCTAAATTTGACACAACGGCTTTTGAACCCTCGAAAATAGCAGAGTCATAAAAGCGTGTATGCCTTTGCCAGTTTTTAGGGGAGGGGGCCAGGCTCATTGTTTACCTCCAAACCAACTAGCAACAGACTAGTTATAGCCACGATTAAACTACCATGGTCTTAACCAGACCAGTAGCTTAGACCCTTTCGTAAAAAAAAAACATTTATCTAGGGAATCGTAGCGCCCAGTCGAAACAGATTTTGAAAATATAAAAAATCTTATATTGAAAAGCTGACGTGTTTGTAAGTATCTACAATAAGATTGTAGTCTTTTGATAAAATATTGGGAGCGAAATAAACAGATTTAAGTATTTTAAGTGATATTTTTAAAGAAAGGTCATTTGCAATCTATTTAATTGAACGTAAAACACTGGTGGGATCTTGGAATAAAAGGAAGCATCGATTTACGTCATTATTATCCACCAATAATGCCTTATGTATTCCAAAACAACTCTCAGATTATAAATACCGTATGGTGTAAAGGAATGACGTAAGCCAAACATAATAAAATTGGCCAAGTGCGAGTTGGACTCGCGCACGAAGGGTTCCGTACCACTACAGAGCAAAAATAGGTTAAAAATTGTGTTTTTTGTATGGGAGCCCCCCTTAATCATTTAATTTATTGAAATTTTATTATTAATTATTAAAGTACAAATACAATTGAGTATTCTGTGAACATTTCAAGTTCCTATGTGTTGCCGTTATTGATATCGAGTAAAAAATAGAAAAAAAATCACGTTTGTTGTATGGGAGCTTCCCATAAATATTTAATTTATTTTGTTTTCAGTATTTGTTGTTATAGCGGCAACAGATATACACAATCTTTGAAAATTTCAGAAGTCTAGCTATAGCGGTTCTTGAGTTATAGCCTGGAGACAGACAGACGGACAGACGGACAGACATCGAAGTCTTAGTAATAGGGTCCCGTTTTCACCCTTTGGGTACGGAACCCTAAAAATGGAGTTAAAAAACACTTCACTAAGCGGCGTAACTCGCCGACCGCCGATACAATATTCACGCTGTTTATTGCACAACAAACACATCTACAAACAAACTAATATAAATGTGTGTCTGGTACCCTATCATTAAGCTGTTGAACCGATTTAGAGTTGGTATAGAAAATACACATAATAATATTATGATAGCGATAGATTGTTCGGATCTCAAAAGCTATGACGATGTAATATAAAAATCATCGTACATCATTTCTTAGGCCGGTATAAATAGTCGGTACTCAAGATGCATCTCGGTCTCAAGACACGTTTCAGGGGCCGTACCACGAAGCGGTTTTGAGACTCAAACAATCGTACGAGAATGCTGCGTCCTACTCTAACAAACGAGAAACGACAGTTGTTAGAGCAGGACGCGGCATTCTCGTTTGAGTCACAAAACGGTTTCGTAGTAGGCCTACAGGCTCTGTGATTGGTTGGCTGTCAAAATTTGGACCAATCACAGAGCCGAACCGCGTCTTGAGAGCGGGTCGCATCTTAAGTACTGACTATTTATACCGGCCTTAGTATGCACCCGTTTATTTTCGAGAATTTTTTTTTCCTTTTTTTGTCTGAGTTTGAGACCCGGATTGATTCAGCGGTTAAATCGTGAAGAGGTAACAAACAAATTATAGACTGATAGACAGAAATACAAACGAACTTTTATTTTAAGGTTTTCTATTCCGGCTTAGGTTTTCTGTCTATTACTATTCGCGAACACTCCCTTCAAATAATTTTCCCTTATACAAAAAATTCAGGCCTCAATCGCGCTATATCCAGAGCTTTTCTTCAGTATTAATTTTTACAGTACACCACGGCCCTGTACAATATTATACTATCACTGTCCCATGCTAGCACTGTGCTAGTACATTGCACGCGTAATTATTTGGGAGTGCTCGAGCTGGAGTTAAGCACCTTTTAGCCCACGAGTGGGCTTATTTATTGTGAATCTGCAGCTTTCGTTAGCAACTACACGTTTGTATGAAACTTTAAAGCTCATGTCGTACTGTAAGCTGTAATGTACGAAACAATAGTATATTTATATATTATTGTGTATTTAAAGTTTTTTTACCCTTCATATAACTGTCTAAAATAGAGTATTAGCCTATATCCTCGATTAACAATTAGTGATTATTATTCGTAGGGCTATATTAATTTGTCGATTATACAATTATTATTATGAACGTTTTTTTGAGCTTTCGCGACAGTTTTCTGATAGCAACTATAGTGCTTAACTTGCACATCTATTTTAACATCGGTTATTAATTTGCTTATAATATTATAATCGTAAGAATGAAATTATTATAGAGTAACCTAGTTGTATTTCAAGGTGAACATTACTTGCCAGCACGGCTGTACTTTAAGATTTACGTATATTTCTGCGTACCAATAATTAATATTACTCCTGAAACTTATTATTCATCAATTATTATCATCTTGACAATCTTTGAATCTTGAAATTTATTTCCTGCTCATCGTGCCATCTTTTCTGGCCGATGTAATTTATATAGCTTCCTATAGTTTTCAATACTCGCAAGACCTTACCGGATACGCCACACTACATCGCAGACGTAAGAGGATTATAATATTGAGCTCGCCGTGCTAAGTCTCCAGCTAATGCAAAATTGTTTAATAAACATTCTCTCCTTCTCTCTCTTCCTCTCTTTCTCTCTCTGTCTCTCTCCGAGTTTCCTGTAAGCTGTATCATTGAAATACACGTTGGTTTTGTTTCTGTACACCAAATTAATAATGATACCATTTATTTTAAGTTTTTAACATTCAACTATTTTGGACTGTAAGCATTCCTTTTGGATTGATCGACGCATAGTATATGGATGCTCTCCAGGATAGCATACAAGTCCCACTTGCTATCTTTTTTTTTGAAAAACAGTGACAGTAAACGCAGTAGTACAGTATACCTGCAATTCTACAAAATAGTATAATAATATTAATACTAATATTATGAATGCGAAAGCGTGTCTGTTTACCTGTCTGTCTGTCTGTTACCTCTTTAGGCTTAATCCGCTGAAATAATTGTCTGAAATTTGTTATGGACATACTTTGAGTCATAGTTCTTAACAAAGTTTCCATAAAATATTATGTCAATCTAAAATGCAGTTAACTAAATTATAGGGGAAAGCAATTTATTTGGCGGGGAAATTAAATATGCATACTGTGCTTAGTTCGTCATTAGTTAGGTGTGATTAGTGGTTTAACTATTAATCATAGCATGCAACCACCGATATAACGTGTTTGCTTTGTGGAATAGGCTGCTACACAAACTTTTTAAAGGTAATAATAATAATAATAATAGCTCCCACACCGGTTTCGGTGACGGTGGCTGGTTTCATTGAAACCAGGCCAGCTACGCAGGAGTATTTTTATAGTGCCCAAGTGTGTGCGCAGCACACAAGAGCACTCTCTATTCCCTTACTCTCATAACCCAGTGGGACGGCAGACCGACACGACCGGCGAGAGATCAGGCGCAGGACCGACTTTTTTTTTACATGCCCATCCGACGCATGAATCATCTTACTTGTCAGACAATCAGGTGATCAGCCTGCATTGTCCTAACCAAACTTGGAAATAACATGTTTCCAACGCGGGAATCGAACCCACGACCTCCGAGTCAAGAGGCGCGCTCTGTACCACTAGACCACGGAGGCGTTTTTAAAGGTAGCAAATATGGAATACTTGTAATGGTCGCCTGGAATTTTAGGGACCCTAGTGAATAAGTATTAAAAACTGCAGGTTGGATTTTTGAAGTACGCGGTAAAAGAAAGACACGCCGGTGGTTTCTTCTTCCTCCATAATATTACGAATCTTCTTTTACTTATCACCGCTAATTATTAATCAAGTCAAACACAAAAACTTAAATATATTTTAAGTTTACAGAAGTCGTCGCGAAAACAAGAGTACGCCGCGCCGTTACGCTCCATCCGTGCACATTTTTGCTGGCAATAAATATCCTTCGAGATGAAAACCACATTTCTTTCGTGAGACAATTTATATGAAGCTTCGTCAAAAATACAGATCGCTTTTTGTTGAACGTCCTGAATATATTTTGTTGTTTCGAAGAACCTGGCGCATAATCCGTCAGTGGATCAAAAGGTTACGCGTTATTACCTTTGATTTACTTTGCGTTAAGAAGAGAGTTATTATTTTTGATTTCTGGAATCCAGTTCCGTATTATACAAAACTGAGGTTCAGGCTGTGCTGAAACAAATCAAGGTAATAACACTTTAGGGTGTGTAGGTGTCCCTTTAAACATAGAGTTCACTGTAAAAGTAGCAGCGGTAAAAGAGTAACATTTTTAAATCCTCATCACCTTGATGAGTGGCAGTCTTCCACAGTGCGTTTTTCGCGTAACTTTCTGCCGCGCACTGTGAAACTCTGGAACGAACTGTCACCAGCAGGATTTCCGGACCTATACGACCTGCAAATGTTAAAAGGCCGGCAACGCACCTGCAGCTCTTCGGATGTTGCGAGTGTCCATGGGCGACGGTAGTTGCTTACCATCAGGTGACCCGTTTGCTCGTTTGCCCCCTTATTTAATAAAAAAACATATGGGCAAATTCACAATGTTAGCATTTCTTACAGAAATATAGAAGTGAAAAGTAACGCTACTACTTTTATAGTGAACTCTATACATACATACATACATATCCTAGTATTATCACTTTGTTTACTTATACCATAGGCACTACGTTTGCGTTCAATCAAATGTAATGTAATCTAACTTTCCTAAAAGTATAGTTACCCAAGTCCATTCGTCACCACTACGTCCAATTACCAGTATCATTTAAAAATCTGTTTCCGTGTACTTTCTTTAATACTATTATTACAGTTAGCAATTATTATTACTATCGTAAATGTAATAATATCAGATATTATTCCGTGTCCCACATAAGGTGCATGTGAGACAAAGGAACATGATGCATTTGACATAATTACAATAACGGTGACAAAAATATCTACAGCGAAGAGCGTCTGTCATTTGTTTTGTCTTTGTTGTGAATTACGCGGCGCACGCGCATTCAACTTTTTTTCTTATTGACGTTTAGTCATAAGATTGATGTTTTAACATAATAATTTCTGCCGCAAATTTTCCTTTATTACCCTTTGGAATATAATATTATTTTTATTGTTGTTAACTTTTGTATTGCTTCTTTAGATCGATTCTTGCATAACGATAGGGAAGTAATAAAAGAATACGTAAACATAATAATTTTAGAAATAGGATTATTGTCGCTTTAATAGTTAAAATTGTTATCTACTATAGGTATATGAAATTAGATTATAAAGCGGTAAGTCCTTAAAGCTAGACTTAAAAATAAAGTTACTATATGGCATAAAAAGCAGTAAGCCGGGGTGGTTTACTAGTATGGTGCACTTTTATAATCAATTGTGTAAATATGCCCGGCCATGTTTCAGCGTTCTGATAACGCTGCGTTTCCTGACTCATGGATTCACAGGCGCTGGACAAGGCACGAGCGCAAGCGATTTATTTAATTTAATTTAGTATCAAATTAATTATTAGAGGTTGCGCAGAACTTCCCTCACACGAAGGAAAATTCTGATACGACACGGGAATTGATGCCACAGTCCTGATACTTTTTAATGTTTTTGATTGGTTCAGAGGCTATTAGCGTAACGTAGCAGACGGATTTATTATTTAGTCAGACATACACACTTATTCATTAATAATAATATTATTAATATGAATTTATGCTCTCTTCATATTTGGATGTACTTAAATATATTGAAATCCAAACAATATAAGTTATATAAAAAAACTCGAAATAATGATTATTGTGTCTTTTTTTACTGAGCTGCAATCTGAATTTTTGACGTTTGCTACCTTTAAGTCAAAATAATTAAAACGAAAAAAAAAGGTTTTATTCACGTATAGACCAGTAGCACAGAATAAATAATAGTACAGTTAACTGGTAGATATTATGTCATAATATATGGCATCAACTCTGCTTTTGCACTTTTTAGTGCAGACATGTTTATAATATTTATTCGCTTCTGCGTCCAACTTGGATCAACATGATGCGTTTAGTGAGTGTAGGGTCAGCAAGTTAAGTGAATTACGGAATTTGTTTATTACGGTCGATTATTTTATCAATATTGCGGGAAACTGATGTAAACTCATTACGGGAAAAATTCGTTAACCCGCGTTTAATGATGTTAATTAAATTGTGCTGTTAAGTTCCCTTATACGGGGTCGATCCGTTCAGTTTAATCGCAGCCCGCAGGCCGAACCGACCGCGGATTCGTTTTGTGATTTTCCACATATCCCCATCCATATATCTTTACAACATCCACACCAATATTATAAATGCGAAAGTGTGTCTGTCTGTCTGTTACCTCTTCATGACCAAACCACTGAACTGATTTTACTGAAAGGTAGATATACTTTGAGTCCCGGGAAAAGGGATATGATGCCGACAAAATGTACGGTTCTTACGCTATAAACGAATTTTGGCTTAACGGAGTTGCGGCCGTTATCTAGTGAAAAATAAAGCAACGCGACGGTACGTTATAATACCCACTCAAAGCCTTATTTTACAGTGAAACCTCTATGGGATTCTCTCACCTTGATCTCGAAATGGAATAAAGAAACACGTGTTGAGATGAAAAACTTTGTACTATTATGTAGATAATTCTCTGCAGTAGTTTGAATGTAGCAATGTGTGCGTTGTTGGAGAGTTATTTATTACTAGTTCATACCCGTACTCCGTTGCATAAAAATTCGTTTATCGTGCTCAAACCGTAAATTTTTCTAGGATTAAAAGTATTCGATGTATATTGTACATGTCCTTTCCCGGGACTCAAGTATCTCCGTACAAAGTTTTAGCTAAATTGGTTTAGTGTTTTGAGCCTGTCTATTCACGCCTGCTTTTGTCTTACCTCTCTCAGAGAGACATCAATAATAATTATCAAACTCTTAGTCCGATCAGTTTAAAATTGACAAAGTTTCATACACACTTTTATCCCTGTTTTTATCCCCTTGGTGGTAAAATTGTTGAAAATCCTTTCTTAGCGGATGCCTACGTCATAACATCTACCTGCATGCCAAATTTCAGCCCGATCCGTCCAGTGGTTTGGCTGTGCGTTGATAGATAGACCTTTGAGTTATAAAATATATTTAGAAGTAAGGATGTCGACATAATTTGCGGACGGTACATTAAGCCGACTAAGACAGCTTTGCATACAGAGTGATCGATGGCTTCCTACGAGGTAGACAATAATGAGTCACCTTACGACACGATTACTTCTTTGTTGCTAATTATATGGTCTTTGACCCACAATGCGAGTTCTTAGTGGTACTTGATACGGGCAATTAAAATTTTAATGTCTTAATTTCTCAACTTTGATGATAAAACATTAATATTCCTTTCTTCATATGCTTTTATTTGTAGATTTCATATATAGTAATATATTCACAAAAATATCTTGATATGTACCAGCTAGGTAACAATAGGAATGTTAAGGGTGAATTGCACCAGAAGCGTAGTTAAAGTTAAGGTTAAGGTTATCGTCAAATATGGCGACTTTTGCTAGGGATTTGACAGTTTATTTCACATTTTGTTATGGTTAAAGTTACAGTTATAGTTAAAGTAGGTTGATGCAACTCACTCTAAGTGGTACACCAATCCGTTGGACGGTATAATATACTGTAACAAAACGCTTGAAGCTTGGCTTTAGACAATAAATACATTTTTTATGAAATAAGGGGGCAAACCACATAATACATTCGAATGAACATTAACTGAATGAGGCGTAGTATAGAAATAGCAACATAACTCTAAGCTGAAGTATAGACGTTAACAATCCCGTACATTCCTTCATAATTAACACATTTTACAGCGCAAAAAGTATGGAATATCCTGAATGACCAACGTGAAATAAAAACCGGTTTTCATATTATCTCACAAATGTCAGATATTTTCATTCGCCGACCAAACGGTGGATTGGCTGATAAAATTTCAATATGACCAAATTGGCAACGGCAAAGGTGTGACGATGGTTTATAGCGAAGCGTTATACAATGCGTTTTATATATGGAGCTACCTGAAAAATTGAACCGCGTTACAAAAAATGTATCATTATATTTTATTTGTATTTGCAATTATATGTAAAAAGGATTGTAAAAGCCCTTTACAATCCTTTTTGCATAATATGTTTTACTAATTTAAGGTTACAACTTTAGAGGCATATTATTATGTATAAGGTAAACTTCAATTAGATCATTGAAGCAAACGTAAATAGTACCATCTTTAAAATATGAACAGACGGACATAATATTATACTTAATCTCCTTCTTTTTCGGGAGTCGGTTTAAGAACTATCCATTTACGTCTGCTTCAATGATCTAGTTCAAACTTAGAACGGATTTTTCATTCCGTTATATAATTGGAATCTCGGAATCAGCTCCAACGATTTTCATGAAATTTAGTTTATAGGGGGTTTCGGGGGCGATAAATCGATCTAGCTAGGAATAATTTTTAGAAAATGTCATTTTATTCGTGTTTTATCGAATACCGAGCAAAGCTCGGTCAGATAGCTAGTTAATCATTATATAAGTAAGAGAAGCTAGGAGGCCGTAGACAAAGTCCCTTTCGTTAAAAACGATGACGAAATTCGTTAACAAAATGTATGGGATTTGACATTAGTCTTCGCAAGCGAAATGTCATTTAGCGATGACTTATGTCAAATCGCATACATTTTGATAATGAATTTCGTCATCGTTTTTAACGAAAGGGACTTTGTCTACGGCCTCCTAGCTTCTCTTACTTATATAATGATTAACTAGCTATCTGACCGAGCTTTGCTCGGTATTCGATAAAACACGAATAAAATGACATTTTCTAAAAATTATTCCTAGCTAGATCGATTCTAACTAAATCGTTTTTAACTAAAGATACATTGTCTATAAAGGGGGCAGATTAGTTAAGAGGCATAAATGGCAAGATTTACGTTACGACTTTACTTTATCACCGAAACATAAACGTTTTGTAACTAATTTCGAATATGGTTTTTGTTTAATAGTTTTAACTCTAGTTGGGTAAGTAGCTATGAATAATTTCAACAAATTCTGAATAAATTTAATAAAGAACCAAGTCCATTTGCAATTTTGCATATAGATGAACTTGGCCGCTCTCAGTAAAACTTCATGTCTTAAATTAATACTAATTATTTTATTCTGGCTATTTTGGTTAAATAAAGAGTAAAAATACGTAACCTAAACTGTTATAGGTTAGGTTTAGCTTTCCAGATAGATAATTACAGTTTTAATAAATCTTATTGTAGCAACTATGGAACAATTTGGTTATCGCTGGAACTGTAAATTTTTCTGTATTTTTTTTCTTTTAAGAGCCTAAATGTATCTCTATACTAATTTTCATCAATATCGGTTCTCTGCAACGATTTAAGAATAAAGAGGAAACGGAGAAATAGTTAATAGACACACTTGACTTAAACTATAATATCAATATTTTTAATATCATGAAAACTGGAGCAGTAAGAAAAGTGGACATACTTTAGGATGTGTATAAACCCCCTGGATAGAGTTCTCTGTGAAGGTAGCAGCGCTGAGAGTATCTTTATATTACTTTTCTATGGGAAAATTATCACGCTGGGGCGCGTGGACACACAAATCTTAAAAAATGCCGTTTCAGCGCTGCTACTTTCACATTGAACCCAATGTAATGGACACATACACACAGGAATATCACATTGTTTTGTATAAGACAAACAGACTAGTTTGTCTAATATTAGTATAATTATATTACTATTAGTTTTGATTAGGTAATGTATAATGTGCTATTATTAAAAGCCAATTCTCCTGAGTGTAGCATGAATTCAAAAAGAGCAACATAACCAAAGTGACCATCTCTTGGCAGCCTCGCTATCAGCCTCCCAAACTTATATTCAGCTAAAATATATCTGCCATGCAATAATGAACTGTAAATCCCGGTAATAAGGACAAAGGATGGTAATTGAACGCAAAACAAAAAAGTTATAGGCAAGCTAGAAGTGTTAATAGTTACAATTGTTATTTTTGCAGCCAAAATGTTGTTCGAATAAAAGTAATTCTGCACTAATGTGTTATACAAACGTATCTAAAGTTGGTGAAATGAAAAGAAAATGTTTTATTTTCGAATTGCTTATAAGTTAATAACATCTTTCAGGAAAGTCTATGATGCCTACCACTAGGGCTTAGGAATTAACCCGGCGAGAAGAACCGGCGTTAGAAACTCTCAACAGATGATTCAAAAGTGGAAAACGAAATTTTATGTACTTATCTACTTACAGAATGATATATTTATTTTTAATTAGAAACCAAAATAATATTATAAGTTTGTCTGACGTCTGTATGAGACTATTATAATATTTCAGCTGTCCCGGTGAACTTCGTGTCACTTTAGAACCTTCCCTGGACTTCTACGAATATTTTAATACTAAAATCAGCCCAATCCGTTCAGCTATTTTCGAGTTTTAGCGCGACTAACACATTAGAATATCCTTTTATATATAAGACGAAGATTCTTGAATGAATGCTTAATTTTTCTAAAAATGTGTGGCGGTACTATTTCTTGTTGTAAGTACTTATTTGTAATGGTGTGAAATAAATAAAAAATGTCCCGTCTTATAAGTTATGAACTTAATATTACTCATATCAGCTTTGGCATCATTATCAGCTTACTAACTTTACTTTTTTTGTTTCAGATAAAAATCGCAATGGCGCACTCATTTAAGTCTAAAGGCATTTCAAAGGTTTATAAGCTCTTGACATTTAGCGCCTTCCAACAGCCAAATTTTATACTCATTTGTCCACTCACAGTAGATAAGTTAAACCTAGTTTACCTACAGCCAATAGGGTAATTTTTATCGGACGATTTATTTTAATGCGGCGAATAAGTCGCGGGCGGAGATTACATCTGTCTCACCTACGAGTCCTCAAGCACCGCCGATATATCAACTTAACTCAGCCCGTGACTGTACTAACGACATTACACTTACACCGAACGATACGATATGTCGTTGACAAAAAATATGATTATTATATCAATGTTCATATTATGTCTATGGTTAACAATTTACGACAGTAAACAATTATTGTATTTACTGTTGTAAATTGTTTTATTTTCTAAGTATTTTGGGTACAATTCACAAGCTATAATTAACAACTCTATCGATTAAACCTTACTACTCAATAGATCTATTATAGAGCTTGGAGTTTACGATGCGGGCCGAATTTCTCGACTTTTATATTACTGACTGACGTGACTCCTATGTGTTAAAATAGAGTACGATCATGAATTAAATAATAATTATTATAAACAATATTGTTAGATACACAATACGTTAAATTATAAAACCAAATCCTGCCATTATTATATTAAAGTATGGTACGAAGACAATATAAAAAGTCAGAATTCTTACGATATCGTAATATCGTTAGAATCCCGGAAATCCCTGCGATATCGTGTCGTAAAGAATAAAATGCAGTAGTTTGCGGTATACCACGTACCTTCGCCAGCCCCGCCCATCAATCTATGCTCTCCACAATGAATGGACAGCCTCCATGCGCTGCCACCACTACCTTATCCGATTCATGCGAAACTCAATCTTATTTAGTATAGCCATAAGGCTGTATCATCTGCAGAAATATCGTAGCTAAGGCGGTCTCGAGTCGAAATTGATAGTGAAACTCTTATTGTGCTTAATGAGAGAATTGAAATAGATAGAAAAGCAAATGGACTTAAAGAAGTTCGATAGATCGCTGCCAAACTCCCGATTGTTTCTGAACTCATCATCATCAGTAAAAGATATCTAAAACAGTTAAATCGTTGATAAAATTAAAAAATACGAATTTGTTTTAGTCTGTCTGTCACCTCTTTATACTTTGTTAGGGCCAATTTGATTGGCCAAAACTCTCGGTAGGTCTAATCAAGCCCTTAACTTAACATGTGTGTGTTGTGTTGGCTTATATGAAGCGTTAGACGTAGTTTACACGCTCAGTCTGGCATGAGTTCAGTCCATCAATCTGAGACTGACGCCAGATTGATGGCTAAAAAGTACATAATAAAGAAATAATCAGTCCGTCAATGAACTGGTTAGACGTTCAGTTTCGCGTCAATCTTACCAGATTGATGGATTGAACTGATGAGAAACTGAGCGTGTAACCTACGTCTTATAAGAGTGAAAACAACAGAAAGTCTTTCATATATATTGCGCCAACACTTGACTTATATACAGTACTTCTGCGTAACCTAGCTACGTAGCTTGGTTTCAAAGTAACTGACTACAGGCATTGAAGTCGGTTAGAACTGTAGAGGGCCAAACTTACAGTGCACCATCAGGAATCGCGCTATCGAAATTTCTGAAATAGACGCGACATAATATACGTCCAAAACGACCGGGCTTTGGCTCGGCCAAGCATTCTGTTAAGCCGGAATGTCTTCCTTTGAGGTTCCCAAGGAGGATTTGAAGATAACATTGCTACTCCAGAAAAAAAAGCTTAATGATTCAGCTCGCGTGTTTCCAAACGCTACAGCAAAACATACCCAGAAATCTTGCACGCTGAACGTGCCGTAAAAGCAAAAAGCTAAAATCATGTAGATATCTATACCGATAAAACTGGATAAACTAAGACATAGCTCTGCATACTGATAGTAATTTTAGCAAGCTAGTCTCTGACTAGGTATTACGGGTAACTGACAGAATTTTCTGGAAAGACGCGACGTAATCCTCGAGTCTAGAACCTGATAATCCTGATATCAGCGAGATTTATCGAAATTATGCTGGCTAACCATGAAGAATGGACTTTTCTTTGCATTTTATCATAATGTACTAATAGTGGTAGTTTTCGATACTCTTTTTATTACTTGTGAAAGAGAACGAGATATGTTGAACTTAAACTGAAGAAATACATAAATTTATTGTGTAGAAAACACGCTAATATATAATTTCATTTTGATACCGGTTCATTTTGATTTCATATAAACCAGTTCATACCAGTTAATGTCGTTTTAGTATTCTGCTTTATAGAAACGGGTTCATACCAGTGAATTTTTTAATCAAGCAGTTCATATACCAGTTAATATTTTTCATGAAACCCTCATAGCAGGTCTTTTAACTGTCACTTTCAAAAAGGAGAAGACCTTATACAACATTTTTCTAATAAACCAGTTTAAACCAGATCGTTTCAATAAATCGTGAATGAGTGGCCGCCTTTCTTAATCCAATTAAAGCTTAGAAAATTTAAAAGACGAGTCTTCTGCACAGTATTTGACTGACGAATAAATATTTCACTTAGTATTCTAATGAAACAGCGAGTGGCTGAGTCTGGGCGTGCTCTATCTTGTCTAGATTTGAGTTATGATAGCGGAGCACTAACACTTTTAATTTTCTTTTATTGCTGGCTGGAAATGTTTAAGATACTTGCATATTCTCAAGAGTGAAACGAAATTTATACTTTAGTTCTTTATGCGAGATGAAATTAAAAATGGCGTTTAAATTATTGTTTCACAGTCACATAGCGTAGTAATTTTTTTGTAGTACCCATTTTCATACTAATATTGCAAATAAGACAGTGTGTCCTTCTATTCTCTTGATGTACACTGAACCAACTTAGATGATAGAGACATTTTCGCCTCCGGGAAGGACATAGGATAATATAATAATTTTGATCTCGTAAAAATATACGCATATTCAATATTGCAGGTAATTGAAATTGTTAACTAATAAGGGTGGGTTGCACCAGTGGCGTTGTTATAGTTAAGGTTAAAGTTATCGTCAAAATGGCGCCCATTATTGACTTTAACTAAAGATTTGATGGTTCATTTGACATTTTGTTATAGTTAAAGTAAGTTGGTGCAACCCACTCTAAAGGTTCTGACTACATATTCTGTCATGTGACTTTTCTAATATACCAGGAAAATTCAAGAAGAGTTTCTATTATTATTCGCTTATTCGCTATGAAAATTTTATTACTAAAGGGGGTAAAACACAAAATAAATGAATGAAGGTATAATATTATGTGTAAAGTTAATTTGTGGTATGTCAGCATAAAACTCACATTTTCCTTGTGTATCTCGTAATAATAATATTATGTTAATGGTGTATTAATAACTATGAGATTTCATGAATATGTATGCTTACTTTGATGTCCTTTTGATCTACGGAAAAATGTACGAATATTTTATGCGTGTTTTCAGATTAAGAAGATTTTTTTTGATTATTCGTTATTAGTTACTACCACAATGTAGAGAAACCATAATGAAATATAGGAGAGGGAGAGAGTGATAATGAGAAAATGAATTGTGCAAGTAAAATTTTGGCACGTAGACGTAATAAACGCCACCATCTTGACCAGTGCCTTTCAAAGCGTCATTTGAAAGACACTGGTCCTGACTGATCACACCCATGCCATCCTGCAAAGTCATCTATGTATCACTTTGTAAACGATTTATATTATTGCTGGTGTCATTTTAGTAACAGCTACGCCCCCGTGAAAATGTCATACATGCGAAACATATCCTTACAAGTTACAGGTCTGCTTTTATACGTAAAAATCATCAGGCTAGGAGTGACTATAATAGAACTGCAAATCAAAACACTGACATATTTTAATAACAAACCGATTTTCTCTGCCAATCTCTTATTATCAGCTAATCTACCGTATAAACCTATCTATAGCGCCATGCTAAGCGTGCTAGAATTGAACTTGCCGACTCTGCGTAATTCTATCCACTGAGCCACTGACACCTCTATCTTGTAGTAATTATTGGGTACTAATAGATGCAATCATTTTTGGACCAGTTCTTCGTTACAAGTCCAAGATACCTTTGGGCTATTACAGTGTGACCCAGAAGCTGAGCTTAGCCGGAATTAGAATAAGTATGTTGAGATTATTGTGTACTGTGTTATACATTGCCGCTTTTGAGAAGTTGGCTTAATCTTTTATGTTTTAGCAAGTCTATTGCTTGGACTTAAAACGCATACTTAATTCAAAAATAAAAATAAAAGAACCCGACTGCAATCATTTTTTTGCAGTCGGGTTTTTTGATTTTTGAAATAATTTATTTACATTACATCATTGATACATAGTATAAAACAAAGTAATTTTTCACAGTCTGTCCCTATAATGAGCTTAGAATTTTAAAACTATGCTACTGATCTTAATGCGGTTCGTTAAAGTTAGAGTGATTTTAAACAAAATTATTATTAAGTACACATGTGCACACTACATAATTATACATGCCATTACATGCACACTTATCTGCTAAAACAACATCTGCTGAGTACCTTGTTAAGGTTAAATAACACCTTGTAATTTATAGGCAGCAATGTAAAATACACATGTGTCTACCATCGCGGAGAAAGTCGCGCGACGGCGTAATGACGCGCGGCGCCGGCCGACTGCGGCCGTTTACACAAGTGTAAAAACTGTACCGTACACTTAAGTGCTAGCCCATATTAAACTGTCTTATTACTGTAATTGTTCTAATGTTATTAGACTACCGTTTGCGCAATGGCACGCGTGTTTATCAAATTGTTATTGCCTCTGTGACTTTAAAGGCTAGGCTGAGAAGTGAGCACGTTACCTTTATAATTATTTCTTACATTACCCGATTTTTTTAAAATAAAAAGTAATCTAAGCATCCATATTCTATATCCATCCTAATATTATAAATATGCAAAAGTGTCTCTGTATCATCTCTGTCTGTCTGTCGGTCTGTTACTTCTTCACGCTTAAACCACTGAAATTATTTTGATAAAATTTGGTATGGAGATAGTTTGAATCCCGGGAAAGGATAAAGGACATGTTTTATCCAGAGCGGTTCCCACGCGAGAAGCGATGATTTTCTGCGCAAAAATGGCGTCATTTAGTAGTATGTAAATGTATATTATGTAACCTTTTTCCGGTGGTAACATCAATAACTTGAGTCTAAGGGAGGGTTGCACCCTGTGGTTGCACAAGAGGTGTTGTTATAGCTGTTAAGGTTAAGGTTATCGTCAGATATGGCGTCCATTACTGACTTTAACTAGAGATTTGACAGTTCATTTGACATTTTGTTATAGTTAAAGTAAGTTGGTGCAATCCACCCTAAAGAATTTGCATAGGATAGATTTTGTCACGGATTGATATTTTAATATACTTACGACAGTACCACAAAGGCGTTGTGGCCTTTACTCAGTTAGCATTCGATAATTTTGTCACCGAAGTAAAAAGTCAAAATTGTATGCTATTCAACAGAGACATTGCAAGCACCACGTCTTTTAGGGCCGGGATGCGTTGAAAAATTCCATATAGTTTGATTTCTAAATTCGCTATCGAATGCAAGTACTAAGGCTTCGTGTCACTTTGGCGTAATGTGGCGCAACTATTCGCATAATATAAACAAGGCATAATTGCAATTTGGCGTACACAGTAAACTGATTAACCCCTCCGCCATATATCCTCATTACCGCCGCGCGCGTAACTCACAACGAGTCTTCAAGACGTAGGGGTGGCGATTATAACAATTATTCATTTTACATAATACAGGGTTGATGCTACAGAAATTGAGAATTAAAGTGTGATATTCTAGAAACGACTTTAATAATATAATTAGCGGCATTTAAATTATAAGGGTCAGTTCACAAAGCAACGACGAGGCTATGCGATGCATGCCATTCAAAGTTTTGATCTTTATTAACCAGATGAGAAAACTTGCTGGTGTCGTGCTGCAAATTTACAATTTTGATTTATTTTTAATGCATTGCATTGCTTCTTCACGTTGCAATGGAAACTGGATCCCAATAAGCAAAGGGAAACGTCAAACAAGGCACCTTACTGTAAGAAACCTTTCGTTTTACGGAAATGCAGTAGTTTGGCAAGATGTCTGCCTGTTGTATAATAAAACTATAAAATTAATAAGGTTTTTGTTTTTTACTTGTACATTAGGTAAGTAAATGATTTTCCCAGTTTTAGTTTTACATACATATTTCAATTAATAGAGGACGACATTTCAATGTTAACATTTTTTTTAAAAGTGTTTTAATTCCATATTATTTATTATATAATATTTATTTTGAAATTTTGACAGCCCTAAACTGCTCAATGTCTGATACATTGGTAATCGGATTAAAATGTCTCAAGTTGTTCATTGTTGTGTGTTGTGTAACAGATCGGCCAATTTGTCCGGAAAATTATTGAGATGAAGCCCCTTTGCTGTCGACTTGAAGTTATTTCCGAGCTCATTTTGTAGTAACTTTACCTGCTTTAAGTGTTTGGTTTAAAAATTAATTGCTTGTTTATTAAAATATAGAAGTTTCACGCGAGCCTGCCTGCAGAAAATAGTGTAACGCAGTACTTTTTACTTGGTCTACGACAATATTATATCTGTAACAAACATCAAAATCAGTTCAGTAGTTTTAGAGCCTATTGTATTATAATAATTACAATATATAAAAATAAAACTTTTATATTACAAGAATAATTACCAAATTAAACAAAAAATTACAAATGATTAAAAGCACTTCCGGTACGTTGCTTTATTGACTATGTTGCTGATTTGACTCGGCGTAGACCGCAGCGGTCATTTATCATCGGGACGTGAGCGCACGCGGTCGTGTCGGTATATGTAGTGTAAACAACTTGTATGCAATTTATGTGATTAACTAGAGAACCAAATTGCTTGGACTTCCTGGATTTTTTTCCACATTCTATTTTATAACTATCGCTTTTACATAATTTTGTGCTAACTGAAATATGTACTTCATTTAAATCCATTGTTGTGTTCATGTGTTTTGTCGAATATTCTAAAAGTGTGCTAAGTTTTACTTTATAGTAATTTAATATCCATAGATGTTTTCACAAAAAAAAAAGATTTTTACAAGTTTCAGTCAAAACTACACAGCTGAACTTATAAACATCATAATACAGAACAAAATGGCGCAGTGGAAATGAAATAAGCAACCCGGGATGATGATATTAAAACCTAATTTGCTAAATGTATATTCCACAAATCAGAAGATGAGAGCAATCGTTAATAAGGTCGGGCCACAGCCTCCGTTGAGCGCTAACTAAAAACTCTTAAGATAATGCATTATTATGGCCATGTGTTTAAAAGATGTAGGAAAGTTTTTTTATTTCTCTTTCTTTCCCTCTTTTGTTGTTATTGGGTTTACCCCTGTTGGGGGAGCTTCCGTCTTTCTCCCTTTCTTTCGCCAGCACTTTATTGACATTGGCATTGGCATTCTATATAATTAGTTGATTTGTAGGTCAGACTAATGTATTTGCTACAAAATCTTTGTTGGTGGTCTTTTGTGATATTTGTATCTGCGTGATATTTTAAGACTTTTTTTTTTTGATGCGCAGGGGAAACCCTTTATGGGTGCCCCGGGTGATATTTGAAGACTGGCTAAAGCCCGTCAATACTGCTTATATACTTTTCGGAATTAAAAAATACACACACACTTAATTACTTTCAATTTTTTAAATAATAAATAAATAAATAAAATATCTTTTTATTCAAAATAGGTATCATAAATACTCTTTTTGAACGTCGTGGAATGAACGATGAAACTACGATGCCTACCACCGGTTCGGGAACTAACCCGGCGAGAAGAACCGGTGTAAGAAACTCGCACGGGGCCCACTTTTTTACCAAAAAAAGTGAGAAAAAATTAATCTTTTAAAATAAAATAATGTAACAATGTTATGGCTTACAGCTATGTAACAAAATTAAAAGTAAAGTAAAGTAACCTGCATGGAACCACCCTATTCCCAAGGTGTGCTGTCTTCAATGAAATCATTGACTTTGTAATACGCTTTAGCACACAAACGTTCTTTGACTGCTTTTTTAAATTTATTTAAAGATAGATTTTGAACATTTTCTGGGATTCTATTGTATAGGCGTATACATTGGCCTTTAAAGGATTTACTCACTTTGGCTAGTCTAAACATTGGTATAGTTAATTTATTCTTATTTCTAGTATTTACACTATGGTCATCGCTTTTCTTTTTGAAAATATCTATGTTCTTTTTAACATATAAGAGATTTTCCAAAATGTATTGAGATGCGACGGTCAGAATTTTTATTTCTTTAAATTTTTCTCTTAGAGATTCAAAAGACGACATCTTAGTAGAGTAGTTAGTACTAGATAGAACGAATAGCTCGCTTCTGCAGCACAAATATTGAATTAATGTCAGCTGCATTACCCCACAAGAGGATGCCGTAAGACATTATGCTATGAAAGTAGCTAAAGTAAACTAATCGCGCGGTTTCTACATCAGTAATTTCACGAATTTTTTTAACAGCATATGCTGCAGAACTAAGCTTATCTGACAGTTTCACAATATGTGGACCCCATTGTAGCTTACAATCCAGTGTTATGCCAAGAAATACGGTGGTGTCCACTAAATTCATTTTCTCATCATTCAATAGTACATTGGTTTGTATTTGCCTAACACTTGGCAAGCTAAACTTTAAACATTTTGTTTTATTAGAATTTAAGAGTAAATTATTCGCATTAAACCAATGTATTATTTTGAGAGAGCACTATTTACCTCGTCATAATTAAATTGTCGCCGCTTCACATTAAAAATAAGTGAAGTGTCATCAGCAAAAAGTACTATCTCATGCTTGTCTTTAACAAGATAAGGTAAGGTAAAGTAGTTTTGAATATAAGTGTAAATTGTGATGTAAAAAACATCAAACATAATTTTATCCACAATATTTTCCCAGTAGGATGGTCACCCCAGCTTGGCCGGCGCTGCATTTTTCCTCACTTAACTCTTCGTCTAACACATCTGTTATTTTTCAATTAACTGTCTCCTATTTTAAGTGAAAAGCACAAAATGATTTGAAATATTATGACATTCAACATAGTACTAAATGTTGGCTTCTTTTAGCAGTTAACGTAGGAAAATCTAAATACATGGAAATGTAATTCTCATATTATATTATTTTGTTTTGATTTTGGTTTCTTTTACACACAAAACACAGCAATCACAATAATTAAACAACCTCCCTTAGTGCATGTTTTATTGGTAATGGTATCACTTTTGGGTCATTTTTTGGGACAGTTACATTTTTTTCGTATTGTATTTTGATGCACTAAAAATGGTGTTCGTCGACCCTTAACAGAAGTGCTAAGACACCGTAGCACTGCTACGAAACCGTAGCAGTGCTACGACATTTTTTGTTTTCTAAAATATTTTTCAATAATTGAACGGATTGCACTTCGGGCAAACTTTTTTTTATGAAATAAGGGGGCAAACGAGCAAACGGGTCACCTGATAGAAATCAACTTCCGTCGCCCATGGACACCCGCAGCACCAGAAGAGCTGCAGGTGCGTTGCCGGCCTTTATGCATTATCTAGTACTAGTTTTTGAGTATTGTATAAGGTGTAAAAAATTAACTGTGGATAATTTGTGTATAATTATGATTTATTACTTAAATAAAGACGTTTAAGCGGCGGTTTTAACGGTGCGTTGCCGACCTTTTAAGAGGGAATAGGGTAAGGTAAGGTAAGGGGAGGGTACGGATGGGAAGGGAAGGGAATAGGGGAGGGTAGGGAAGGGAATAGGGTAGGGGATTGGGCCTCCGGTAAACTCACTCACTCGGCGAAACACAGCGCAAACGCTGTTTCACGCTGGTTTTCTGTGACTGCGGGAGTCCCGGCAGAAATCAAAACGAAACACTAGAAAAGTTCATTTAGGCCACAAGGTAGAAAGAGAGGGGAATATTATTTCTTCTCCTACGTAGACGATTTACTCTACTCCGCCGTATAACGAATTTTCGATCAGTCACGTGTTTTAATGCAAATGGTTATCAAAAAAAACGAAAAACCTTTTTCCTTCAAAAACTCTCTTTTTTATTTTTGTAACTAAATAATCTTTTTTAAACGAAAAAAGTAGCTTCATGACCTATGATCGTTGGAAAGGAAAATATCTCAGGTACATAGTAAATTTTCCCATTCGTGGTTCTATCCGTGGGTTTTAATCTGTGGAGCTCGACTGTGAGTTGACGTAATCTGTGAACTTCACATAAGCCGCATCAATATCGAATTCAAAGCCTCTAAAGGGAACGCGACTGTGAAATTAGTTGCCTGTTCAATCGCTAGGACCGACATTTCGGTGTATTCCACTTGGATCCGAGGCATTATTCTGAAATGACACAAAATATGATTATGTTTTTTTTATAAGATAAGGGAGCAAACGAGCAAACGGGTCACCTGATGGAAAGCAACTTATACCGTTGCCCATGGACACTCGCAACATCAGAAGAGCTGCAGGTGCGTTGCCGGCCTTTATGCATTATCTAGTACTAGTTTTTGAGTATTGTATAAGGTGTAAAAAATTAACTGTGGATAATTTGTGTATAATTATGATTTATTACTTAAATAAAGACGTTTAAGCTTTAAGTAATTACTAATTATGGATAAAAAAAAAGTATTATCATGTATGACTTCTCTCAATGCAAGCACACTCATTTTATAAAGGAATGATTACTACTATAACTTGCTTGATAAAGTATTATTACTTATTTATGTTGCACCTTGTTTTCGAGTCGCGATTCGGCTGTATAGCAGAATAATTTTAAATCTATATAAAAATATTCAAATAGCACGGACAGCTAAACACATTGAATGAAAGAATAATTTTCCTCCTTGATAAAAGATGGCCTCGAGCAAGTTTCTAAGGCCAGTTCTTCTCACCGAGCTATTTCCCGAAAGGTAGGCATCAGTTCAATAATAAAATTCAACTTTCGAACACTGTAATAAAAATACCTGCTTCGAATAAAAATTTTTGAGTAAAGACCTTTGAGTTTGAAAACTAAAAGGTCTGATCAGGTCCCAAATGGAACACACCGGCTCGAGCCCTTTTACCTGGTGTAATTCATATTGGATATAATAACCGCGGCTCATCCCGTCTTATCGCCGTTCGCCGGTACACAAACTCTTTCATTAAAATGTATACGTTATGTACTTATATTGACGACATGTTTCATTTCACTTTGATCTAAATTCTAAATGTAAAGACGAATAATGCTACCGATTTAAATGTCACGTATGTGTGTAATGTGTATACAATGATGAGTATTCATCGCAGAATTCAAATGATATAATACGGTTGACTTTATCTTAATAATGAAAATGTATTTACATTGAGTCTAACAAGCAACTTTGTACGCTCAAAATTTTACCCCGCAGGAAACGTAGCCAGTGATGTTCTATTCCATGGTACTTTATAGTGCACTAAAATTCATCAAAATCGGTTCAGCCATTCACGCATGAAGCAGATAAAGCTCGCGACTCCGCCAATCAAATGCATAGCGCGATTTTTCGGGATAAAAGTAACTTCTATTAAAAAATCAAAATGTAGTTTAAACTTTATTAAAATTTAAAGCAAATTTTATACTAGGTACTACTATTTAAATATCTGTGGTCAATAATTCTTGTTTCGAAAAAAAATATTTCACGTTCTGTTAAAGTTGTTTAAAAAAGTTTACGGAGCGAAAAAAAAGTCTTATTGAAGCCCGCATATTCCAAGGGCGATGTTTAAAATTCCAGTTTGTGCATTAAAGTAACAACCGGAAAATAAAATCTAGAATATGTTTCATCATTTAACCCCAAAGAGCATTAAAGTTTTTAAATAAACTTTTATGTGGTGCTTTTTGGAAAAAAAGATTTTTAATAAAACTTTTCAATCCCAGAGCTTTTATATATAAATGGAAAAATTATATTCGTAAACCCCAATAGAAGCTGAAAGCTACGTTTTTATTTACGGCTGAGTTTTATAATGATGCATTTTTAAATATTACTCGTATAAAGTGAATCCCATTTGAAAATCTCTGAAGCTACGGTGACCATTAGCCGTGAAGCAGTAGGACATTATAAAATTAGCTATTGCCTAAGACTTCATTCGTGTTGATCTACCAATAATAAATTTTTATTATTCGTATAGGTATTGATACATAAAAAGATGAGTAGTTTTTCCCTTTTTTCCCACATAATTTAAAAAATTATAGCCTTCCTCAACAAATGGACTGTTTAACACAAAAATAATTTTCCAATTCAAACCAGTGGTTCATAATATGTTAGCACGTTCAAACAATCGTAAAAACAATATTCAGTTTTATAACGTTAGTGTAGATTGCGCGCAATTTTACGGATACGTGCGGGAACAGAATTTCTGGCATAAAAACTGTCCTAGTCTACGTCCTCTCCCGGTTTTCAGGCAAAATATCTCCATACCTACTTAATTTCATCTTAAATGGTTTAGCACAAAATACATTGTTCACAATCACGAAAGCATTGATATTATAAATCGTAATAGAGGGACTTCAAAATTCCTAGCCTCGACTATTTTACAATCATGGTCACTCTATCTGTAGCTTAAATAGCAGATTAACGTTGCATTCGTAAAAAACGTTCGCTGCGTCCATGTGCGAGTGAGAGGGAAGACGTGCGAGCGAGACAGCCGACGCTAATTAAAAACAAATACGCGGCTTATTTATACGGGTTATGGTAAGGGTGGGCGCACACTGAACACCCTCATATACAAGAATTTCGCAGTGTTGTTATTTGTGCTAGATGTAAGGGTGTTTCATGATAATATCTTAGTCTTGGGATCTGTATTCATGAATATGAATCCCTCTTTCCCTTGGTCATTATGCGTTAACTGCTGGATCGATTTTGATGAAATATGGAGATAACGAGAAAACCGCGGAAAAAATATTATAATGCCCTCTTCCGTGGTTTTTCCACCTTGATATTGGTGAATATGCTAGACTAGCAAGTCACATATTTAGGGCTCATAATAGAAAAAAATTCAATCCTGGAGTCCCCGTTATCAAATTGATACATTTTATTTATTTAATATTGGCGGACAAATTTGACGGATCAGCTAGTATTAACATAGTATCCAATATTATCCATACAAAGGCTCATAGTATAATATGATTTAAAAAGTACAATATGATATTATATAGCTTATAGCGTGCGCCAGCCCTAAGCTGAAGTGTTTACGTCCGTATGATTTATAGTGTGTGCAGGCTTACGCCGCTGAAAAGTTGACTACATACTAATATTGTCATGTCTGTCTGTATCTTAATAGGTTGTGTAATCCTCATTCGGTGTTTGATAGAAAATATTATGTCTGTGTCTAAATAGGTTCTAAAACTGTTTGTATTTGAGATAAAAATATGTATTTTAAGTCTTTATTATCAACCTGATGACGCCAACTCCGTTTTCGCGTGTAACCGATCATTTTACCGGGATAAAAGTATGCTATGTCTTTTCCCGGGACTCAAAGTATTTCTATTCCAAATTTCAGGTCAAACAGACAGACATACACTGTTTCTAATTTATTTTATAATATTGGTATGGATTTAATTATTGTGATTTGTTAAAATATTATACATCTATACATATAATAAAACTGTAGAAATGTGAATTCTGTACATTAAAGCTATTCAAAAAATAATAAGCAGGGGGTGTTACCACATCGCTTAATATTAAAATATGTCCTTAACATAGGGTGAACATGACTAGTGATTGGACAGCACTAGTCATTGGACAGAACACAAAAACACTATAATATACAACGTGAAATTTTAGTGGTTGTTTTCCCGCAGCAGAACGATTTACCTATAGTAGTACTATCGAACCATGTATGTTATTTTTTGAAAATAAAAAATATTTTTTATGACGTCTATGGAAACTTTATGCCGATAGGCGCGAGTTACTATGGACCCGACCGTTTTTTTTTTTTGATTTGAACAAAAAAACTTTACAAATCTATTGTACTACCAAGATAGAATCATTTTACTGCGGGAAAACAACCATTAAAATTTCACACTGTATATTTTATTGTAGTTGCTTTAAAAATTTCTGTTTCTCTTTAAAATTAGGCGTTCTTTTACTTTAAAAACAGGCAGTTTTTATAGCAACATTTATAAGTATTGTGTTTTGTGATTTGTCCAATGACTGGTACTGTCCAATCTCATTTACCCTAGAGTTCACTGTGAAGATAAAAGTGGCGCTGAACGAATTTGCTTTTTACTTTTTTTGTGTAAACAAGCTGGTACTGGCACTGGGCAACCTCATGACATTGACGCATTTCTATATTTCTATGAGACTTTCAGCGCTGATACTTTTACAATAAAGCCGCCAACCCACCGCGGTGCACGCTGTGCACGGCTACGCGCACGCGTGGACGTGCACGGATTTATATCTTTGACTTGAGTCAATTCGTGCGTAGCGTGTCCGTGGGTTGCAGTGGATACAGTCACATATATTTTCTTACAAAGCGAAGCTTGACGCACGTGCGTAGTCTCTCCGTGCGCTGCGGTGGAATGGAGCCCTAAACTCTATACAAGAGACACATACTGACTTTGTTACACTACATTTTGTCAAATTGCATATTTTGAAATAATCGGCCAAGTGCGAGTCGGACTCACTCACGATGGGTTCCGTACCGGTATAGAGCGAAAGTAGACAAAAAAGTGTGTTTTTTATGGGAGCCCCCTTAAATATTTAATTTATTTTGTTTTTAGTGTTTGTTTTTATTGCGGCAACAGATAAGTATACACAATCTGTGACAGAAGTCTAGATAGCGGTTCTTGAGTTACAGCCTGGAGACACACAGACAGACGGACAGACATCGAAGTCTTAGTAATAGGGTCCCGTTCTGACCCTTTGGTACGGAACCCTAAAAATAAAAGTGGATTTGGCAGTGATCAATAATCATGCACTGCAAACTTTACTAAACTCGCAGTAGTGATAATAATGATTATATTAATGACGTTATCAGGCAGTACACCTGTAAAACTCATTTGGATGCAGGTGCGATGTGGGTATTTTAACCGCCCGTTAAACTGAGATCAAGTTTATGACGTAACCTAAACATCGGGTCGTAAACTGAACTACAGTTAAATTTAACGTCGAGTTTAGGGCGAAGCGCAGACGGGACACACGCGATATGCGATTTTAATATACAAAATTTGGTCGTCATAAGGCTGTTGACATTAGTTACAACGTTGGAAAAAATGTTAATTGCAAGTTTGGTAAGGACAATGTATACAATACACATATCTTTTTATGAAAAATGGGGCAAACGAGCAAACGGGTCACCTGATGGAAAGAAACTTCCGTCGCACATGGACACTCGCAGCATCAGAAGAGCTACAAGTGCATTGCCGGCTTTTTACGAGGGAATAGGGTAATAGGGTAGGGGAGGATAGGGAAGGAAATAGGGGAGGGTAAGGTAGGAAATAAGGGAGGGAAAAGGGTAGGGGATTGGGCCTCCGGTAAACTCACTCGGTGAAACAAAGCGCAAGCGCTATTTTACGCCGCCGCTGTGAGCCCGTGGTATTTTTCCGGTCGAGCCGGCCCATTCGTGCCGAAGCATGGCTCTTCCACGGCACAACGTATCGTCAGAATATGGGCATGTCAAAAGTCGGTCCTGCACCTGATATGTCGCCAATTGTGTCGGTCGTCCGTCTGAGTAAAATAAGAGAGTGCTCTTGTGCCGTTTCTGTGAAATCTGCATTCACAGAATCACATCTGCACTAGCCTGAATGAAACTGGCACTGTCAAGCCTGGCAGCCTGAATCGAACATCGAGGATAGTTCTAAAAAGTAAAGGCTCTTGTGACAATTTGTGACCAACATTGAACATCTAGTAGGTATAGTTTATAGAAAACCTTGTATCTGAAGCCCGTCCGCACCGACCATTACCTAAAACCCATACATAAAGCTTTAGTTATTATTTAATTTGCTTTTAACGGGTTGACCTAAAAGGTTACGTGCGAGGTGACAGATTAACGAATAATTTAAAGTTACAGTTAAATATTAACTTATTTTATGTCACGGTTACCTAACGTTAAAATAAACAAATAAATTATTTTAGATAGTTCTTTGGCCACGGCTTTATTGGTTGCTTTGTTAGCAGTTCAGCCCCCCTAGACAAGTGTCAAAACGCTAACGCTAACTCTAACGTTACAAAATGTATGCGATTTGACATTGGTATTCGCTAGCGAAGCGATGACTTATGTCAAATCGCATACATTTTGTAACGTTAGAGTTAGCGTTAGCGTTGTTGCGTTGGATATAAGAGCTCACAATAGCCCCCCTGCCCCCCTAGACAAGTGGCAAAACGCTAACGCTAACTCGTCGTAAGAGGTCGTAATAGCCCCCCTATTCTAAATTAGTCTATGATTGGTACTAAAATTCAGTTTGAAATGCTAAGTACATACGGTTTTGCTCGATAGTTTTACTCCAAATCGAGCAATAACCACCGTGTGGACCGCAAAACTGACAGCTCGAAGGCTCGCTTCGAGCCTGCTCGATTAGATAAAATATATGTCAAATAATATGTCATGTCATTCGATTTGGAGTAAACTATCGAGTACTTAGAATATTACAGAAAAGTTTGTGAAGTAGCTAGATAGTCGATATCATTTTTTGTTTTACCATCGGGTGAGATCTAGGTCCACATAATAAATATTTTTTCTTTTTTTGTATATAGTATTTAGGATTTACAGAAAAAAAAATCATTTCCTAAAAACTAACGTCAAAATATTTACCATAAATATTAAAAAATAAAGTTTTTTAATATTTTTGGTTTCGAAAAAAATAAAGTTAAACTTTAGCCATTTTATAAATTTTCTTAGATGTTTGTTATCTAAAAACAAAACAAAACTTCTTCTTCTATTATCAACTTTTGGAAGGTCACTCCTAACACCACTACTACTAACGCCGGTTTACATCATCAAGGTAATGTTTCTAGGATAAATTACATATTATTTTATTTTAATGGGCGCACGGTACATTAGGGTACGGGCAGCGGTAAGATGGGGAAGGTGGGGGGAAGGTGGGGTAAGATGGGGTATATTTAGCGGCAGTTAGGACGATTATCGAGGCAGTTGAGATAGATTTATTTTGTCAATAAAAGTAAACACCGGGCCTGGAGCTCGCGCCATTAGACCCCATCCTCGGTTAGTGTGGTGCAAGTTATAAGATTTAGGGCCTGTTTCACTACTTCCTGATAAGTGCCGGATAGGCTATCTACCACTTAACTTGACAGATAGAGTATGGACAATCTGTCAAATAAGTTGTGGATAGCATATCCAGCACTTATCAGGAAGTGGTGAGACAGGCCCTAAACGTCTTTGTTGTTCAGTGGCTTAGAGCGTTGCTTGATTCGGAAGTCGAAAATTCGATTCCCGCGTTGCAAAGCAGTTTTCCAAGGATACAAGTTTACCAAATCTGATATCAAATATCAAACCTAATTATTGTTCCGTAAGATGGGCATGTAAAAAGTTGCTGTCACCAGATCTCTCGCTGGTTATATCGGTCATTATTCTCATTTGGTTAGAAGATATAGTATATTTTTATTTTTAGTGTATTTTATTTTTAGTGTACTGAGAAAAATGTTTGAGTACTATTAATTATTATTACTCCTGCTTAGTTACGCAGCATTAGCAGGCCAACTGGTGTGGTTTCGATGAAACTAGCCACCGTCATTATTTTTTACAGTTTGCGACACAAAAAAATACAATGATGACTTCATTAGAATAATTAATCGCTACCTCCTATGCCTTGTGTCTATACTATTAGCTGATGGGTCAGGTTCGGGAGGTTTGGACTCAAACCTTTTGATTGTCAGAGGAAAATGGAATGGAAACTCAAAAGAAATTTGCGGCCAGATAATTTCTTGCCGAATCTGGGGATAACCAAAACAACGGATAAACTCGGTCAATTTACACGTGGTTACCCTGATTTGGGTAGGGTAATGCTAACAATACCTACTAATTATTATTATGATTGTGGACGTTTGTTACGCTTCCACGCAAAAACTAGTGACTGTCATGAAACCTTGTACACAAACTTTGGAGATATTAGAAGTAATATGTTAATGCAAAAAGCCACTAAAAATGATTAAAACATTAAAAAAAAGTTTTAATTGGTAGATTATCTTTTTTTTTATTAGATTCTCGCGGCATCATTGCTAATATATTGACATCTCATATTATTATGTTAAAATGGAAACAGTAGCTCAGCCGTTCCAATGAGCGATGACACAAGGCTGACAGAAAGACCGGCAACGCACCTGCAGCTCTTCTAATATTGCGAGTGTCCATGGGCGACGGTAGTTGCTTGCCATCTGGTGACCCGTTTCTCGTTTGCCCCCTTATTTTATAAAAAAACATACTATATAAATGGAGAATGGAATAATATTATATAAATGGAGCCAATTTTTTTATGTATGTTTGTCTTCGCGGAGTCCTTATTTTTGACTTCGTCGCAGTGGGTTAAAAAAATAAGGCTTTACTCTTTATGTATCACCGTAGTCTTAGTTTATATTGACTATATTTTCGGTAGAGTTGGCACCGTAATAAACTGAACCCTTTTCATGGAAAATTTTAGTGGGCGATTTTTATATTAGTTTAATCAATACGATATCACGTAGTAAAAAAATGACTATGAATGGAAATAAAAAAATATTATTTTTATTTACAGCTCTGTGCTAGTCACATACGTTACAAAAAATATTTATACATTTTAGGTGCAAAGTAAATCTTATGACGTATAAAATTCACTTGTTTGCAATGTTTATCGCCAAACTCCTCCGACACCCTTGCAGGCTGCAGCCCTGGGCTGATTTGATTAAGTTTGTATGTTTATCGGATATACAGCAAAACAATGTTTGCTGGATCACTTAGAAAAATGAAAGGCAATGATTGACTGATAGGTCAACGCACAAACCCTAGCTAGAAGAAAACTTTTTGTCACCTCGGCTTCGAACCCGTGACCTCCAGCCTGACCAATGACCATCAACTCGCTACTGCGCCACAGAGGTTTATGATGAGCCGGCGGTTTTCATTGGCGACCATAACTCGGGGCTCGTTGGGGGTGCGGTGAGGCGAGCGAGGGGGACGGGGGGAGGGGGGTGTCGTAAAAGCGGGATTAGAGCGGACCGCCGGTGGACACTTGTGTATGAGTGTGGCCATGAAGTACTTCAGGACTTGTGGCGTGCTGGGTGAAGCTAATTGAAGATTAGATAATATAAGAAAATAGGCTACTTGACCTATATTCAATTTCATTGAACAAATGCATATTTCTAGTAGAACTTGGCGTAGGAAACCGTATTTCACCCTTATCATCAAATAAAAGCTTATGATTGATAAATAAAGTCGATTAAAAAATATGATTTTATGAAAATATGATTTGTACTGACTAAAACGCTTTTGCAGTACTTCCGATTTGGATGTGACGTCATCATGTTCGTAATTTAATATCTTTTATTTATCGCGCTCGTTATGTGTAAGTTTATTTGTACATAAATAATAAGAATAAGCCTAGAAAGATTTGCAAAATATATTTTCTTGAGTAATTCAAATAAAACACCAGTTTTATATATTATCTCCATTTATTGTAGACGGGAAATGAAATGGCCAAATGTTTTCTCCAAAAGTTTTCAACATTACAAATGATTTCTAATTTCTTATTTAATTCTTTTATAATTTTTGGGCACCTTAAGACTCGTACATTTAGCACATAAAAAAATGTTAAATAAAGAGACTCTAAAATACAAACAGTATGACGTCACACTATGGCGGACAGTGTTTTCGGCGCCATTTATAAGGCGTATTTTTCAATCAACATTTTTATGGGTTTTTACTGTGTAAAATAATAAAATATTAGTTTATTTCGTGAAAATTAATGATTAAGAAGCGATTAGCGTGAAGAAAAAAATTAGGTCAAGTAGCCTATTATATAACGCCTTCGTGGTCCAGTGGTTAAGAGCGTGGCTCTTGACGAGGTCGGCGGATGTTGAGGGGGTCGTGGGTTCGATTCCCGCGTTAGAAGATTTTTATTTCCAAGTTTGGTTAGGACAATGCAGGCTGATCATCTGATTGTTTGAAAAGTAAGATGATCTATGCGTCGGATGGGCATGTAAAAAAGTCAGTCCTGCGTCTGATCCCGCCAGTGTCGGTCGTCCGTCCCACTGGGTTATGAGAGCAAGGGAATACAGAGTGCTCTTGTGTACTGTGCACACACTTGGGAACTATATAAAATTACTACTTTGTAACTGGCCTGGTTACAATAAAACCAGCTACCGTCACCGAAATCGGTGTGGGAGTTATTATTATTATGTTTTTATTTAATTAATCGTGGTAACTGATGCAGAAGGCGATTATACTAATTACTAAGGGCCTGTTTTACCACTTCCTGATAATGTGCCGGATAGGCTATCCACAACTTATTTGACAGATTTTTCATACTCAATCTGTCAAGTTGAGTGGTGGATAGCCTATCCGGCACTCATCAGGAAGTAGTGAAACAGGCCCTATAAGTATCGCAAAGGTGGGTGAGCGATGCTATTCGTTTCGCTTTTAGCTTTGCTCTCCGCTTCCACTATTCTCTCCGTTATTCGCTTTCATATCCACTCCGCTCTCGTGGCTCAACATTACAAGTCCCGCAGTCTATCGCCGAAACTATAAAACTGTGCAATAAAAGCAACCCTTGTGCCAGCATTAATGATTTGTACAACATACACTGCCCACTTACCATTAGGCTTACATAAGAGACCGTTTAAAACCATCAGTGGAGGGAAGAATAAGGGGAATCAAAAGATAAGACTTTTTTTATCTTTATTGCGTCTTTGTAACTATTTTTTCTTTGGAAATAGTAGCGAAATAAATCGTATACTGATAACGGCTATATTATTATAAGCTTCTTACTATTATCTAACTTGTAAACATTATAAAGGTATTCATGCAATTTATAATTCTGACTTCAGGTCTGTCTGTGTCTGTCTGTCATAAAACTTTTTCATATGTCAGACAAAGCCAAAGAAAGATCACCAAGCTAGTAAAAAATCGGTCAAGTGCGAGTCGGACTCGCGCACGAAGGGTTCCGTACCGGTATAGAGTCATGAAAGTAGATAAAAATTTGTTTTTTTTTTGTATAGGAGCCTCCCTTAAACATTAACTTTATTTTAATTTGATTATTAATTAATAAAGTACAATTATAATTAAGAATTTTTTGAAAATTTCAAGTGCCTAGCTGTTACCATTATTGATTACGAGCAAAAAAGGGCAAAAAAATCATGTTACTTGTATGGGAGCCCCCCTTAAATATTAACTTTATTATATTTTTAGTATTTGTTGTTATAGCGGCAACAGATATACACAACCTGTGAACATTTCAGAAGTCAGCTATATCAGTTCTTAAGATACAGCCTGATGACATACAGACAGACAGACGGACAGACGGACAGACGACGAAGTCTTAGTTATAGGATCCCGTTTTTACCCTTTGGGTACGGAACCCTAAAAACTACGTAATTGTAGTGTTAAAGAGAAGCTTGTTTTTCGTAGCTCACATGTTCGTAGCAGCTCTACGAATTATTGGCCAAGTCTACGACGTAGCACTATTTTGTGTTTCTTTAAAAATATATTGATAAATTAATACTATTAAATGGTTCTGTATATAATAAACATATTTATTAGTATGTATACTGTAAAGCATAATAGCTTACCTTCTTAATTTGGAAAGAAACATTTGAAATTCTATGGCAGTGAGTGTGACTTGAAAAGGAGATTAGATGTTTTTTTTTATTAAATAAGGGGGCAAACGAGCAAACAAATACCGTCAGATGGTAAGCAATTGCAAGTGTCCATGGGCGACGGTAGCGTCGCCCATGGAGACTTGCAACATCAGAAGAGCTGCAGGTGCGTTGTCTTTTAAGAGGGAATACGCTCTCTTCTTAAAGGTTTGCAGGTCGTATAGGTCCGGAAATACTGCTGGTATTTTTCACAATTTAAAAGTCTTTTTAATAACTTGTAAGCCATCTTAATGAATTTAACGCCATTATAATAGTTTTCAAGTCCTTCTTACAAATTTTACGTCATTTTTAACAGCTGCAAAGCCTTTTTAACAGATTTCAAGCCTTTCAAGCAGTTAATGAATACCGCATTAACAACTAATATTGTGTACGCAATTAGTGATGTTAAATGTTCATATCGGGACTTGATTAAACCGACGGTATTCACCACTTTGAACTTCCCATCCAAAATAATCTCTATACATCAATATCGAAAGGTATTAATCAAAGCTACGCTATATTTAACTCTATGGCCACAGAATAAGGGCCAATTTCCTTCAGCAACAAGGGATTAGTTTGTGAAAACCACTCGTGCTGAAAGCAGGTGCCAGTTGAAATATGAAATGCTGTAATTTGAAGCTTATTTGATTTTTTTGGCGAGGGAATTGAAAAATACGGGTTTTACATTCGGTTCATTGCGATTGATATTTTGTTTCGGCTCCTGGGAATTTCGTAAGTATAATGTGTATTCGAGTAATATTTCTTGGTTTTAGATACTCGTATCGTTTTATGAACAGTATTGAACTTGTGACGACACAAAAATTGTTATTATACGCCTTTTCATTTAACTTTGATTTGAATGTAAACATAAAATTGAGACTCGGCAAAAATTATACGCAACTAAAATATTTCTCCGTGTTCCCTAAGATTTTAGCGTCATGTATAATATTATATTATGTATACGTGACGATAAAATCTTAGGGAAGAAGGAAATATACAACTTCTGAAATTATGTCAGCGGGCTTTGGCCTGACCGAATATGCTATCTCGGTCGGTCGGAAGATCTTCCTTCTATAACCTTTCCCAGGACTTAAAGTTTCAAAGACAAAAATAATAGACATACATAATATAATCAGATAATTACACTTTTGAATTATATTATCATTATTATGGCTAAATCATCGCAACGTAAATAGGTACACAGTAAATAAACCACCAACGTTCTATAAAACTGGCAACACTAAAAAAACATCGATAACCAAAACACATCACTATCGGCAAAAACCTTTTGTCTATTAAAACACAATACCAATAACTCAATTCGAGTATCCATCAACAATATGGGACCCTATTCTCATCTCGAATGCCGCTTCGATCGCATAAGAACACTCGAACGTGACTTTTCTTATTATATAAAACTAGCTTTTGCCCGCGGCTTCGCTCGCGTTAAGAAGTATTATTATTAATTAGGTGTCAAAATTTCAGCCTGATCGGTTTAAAATTGACAGAGTTTCATAAAAACTTTCATCCCCTATTTTATCCCCTTGGGGGTAGAATTGATCAAAATCCTTTATTAGCGGATGCCTATGTCATAACATCTACCTGCATGCCAAATTTCAGCCCGATTCGTCCAGTGGTTTGGGCATTGACAGATCACTATATCAGTCAGTCAGTCAGTCAGTCATCTTTGAATTATATGTATTTAGATAAACAACCTAACTTAAGTTATAAACCTCATTAAACTGCAGTTTTAGGGTCAGTTCACATGGCAACGTGATGTCTGCCTGTTCCAATTTTGAATGAATGTTTAGATTTTTGAGTATGACCATAATTGACTTCATCAGGTTCGAAATTCGAATGTTAAGTGACTGACACCACACGTTTCAAGGCAGCCCGCACTCGACATTCGAATCATAAGAATAGGCCCCTTGAAACCGTAAACGCGTTTCTAGTCAATAGTATCGAATTTAATTACGCTAGGGATGTTCTCCATCGAAATTTGTTTTTTTTCTAAATTCACACAAATTAAGTTCAGAATTTTATAACTGGGAATAGCTGTTCTGTTTTTTTTCTTTATTGAATAGTTGTAGCATTTTTCTGTATTGATGACGCTGGAAAATCTGTTGCGCCAAAATTTGTTTATCGCGCGGGAACCGTACATTTTTCCGGATATAAAGTATTCTATATTCTTTCCCGGGACTTAAAGTGTCCCCATACTAAATTTCAGCAAAATTGGTTCAGCGGTTTGGGCGTGAAGAGGTAACAGACTGACAGACGACTTTCGTATTTATCATGTTAGTATGTATTGATGACGACTGATGATGATGACATGGTAAGCTTATTCAAGTTGCAGTCGATTTTGTGAAGACATTAAGCAAATTCTGAATCCTAATGCTTTGGGTCCGCTTCGTAATTTTCAAATATACTAATGCTTTTCAAACTCAATGGGATAAGATGGATGCCGCAGCTAGGGATTGGATACGATTTTTATCTATAAAATCTCAAAACTTCGATTCATCGAGTCTATTGTATATACTTTTAATCTTTTAAACAATATTTATGAATGTAGATAACGAATATTATTATAAAATATGTTGTTTTAAGTTTGTAATGCTTTTACTCTAAAAGTACTTATATAATAATAAAGCGTTCACATATTTTCGAAGTGTTAGAATACTTCTTACTTGTATCTATTTGTCTGTCTGTTACATCTCCACATCCAAAACACTATACCGATTTTGCTGAAATTCGGTATGGAGATACTTTGAGGCCTGAGATTGGCAAAGGATACTTTTTAACCAAAAAAAATGTAGAGTTCCGACGCGATAAACGGATTTTAACAATGTACGGTTTACTCGCAATAAACAAATTTTGGCAAAACGGAGTTACCAGCGTAATCAAGTATATTATAATAAATTACTTTTAAATATAAAGACTATTTTGCATAAAATTGTATGTTTTTTGTAATCTTATTATCCGTATAAATTACGTGGTATTTTAATTCTTTTACAAAGAACGGGTCATTGGACGAATAATTTTAAAATAGATAATTAAGGCCACCGTACGATTATGGTAATTATGTTTTTTAATTACCAAATTATTCGCGTGTCTGTTTAATTTAGATTATTATCCGTGGTATCTTTGTAACTCTTTTAATTAAATCACATCTGCCATATTTATCGTGTGAAACATTGACGTATCATCTGCTGGATGTTATATGTAACTTTGTTGCGCTGAATTTAGGAATCATTTCGGGATTTTTTATGTCCTTTTCTAGGACTCAAAGTACGTAATATTATCATAGACAACAATTGTTTCTGCGATTTAAGCACGAAATAAGCCAAGGACGATCAGACAATGTTTCAGATATTTCCAATTAATATTAGTAAATTACTGTAGATGTAATGATAATAATATTATGTGGACGTTAAATACTCTTGCATACAAGTCGATGCTGCAAAATAATTATGGATTCTAAGTAGAAAAATCTTTATTTTCACAGTCAATCGGTTATAGGAAACCTTAATTTATAGTGCTACTAATCACAAGAAAATCATAATATTAACATAATCTATACCACTATATCAGACTATCGACTATCTATATAGTCGGGACTGTGACTTCTTAAAATTGAGTACATCGATGCTTGTTAATAATGTACCTACTGCTGCTTGTTAAATAAAAACTAGCACCTGCAAAATCTGATATGTTAACATATTAAAGGTGTTGTTTTAACTTATAGTTGTAGTTTAAACAACGAACTAGATTAAACGCGTGATAAGATCGGCGAATTTAGATTATAATATATTAGCCTAAAATTTTGCCAACTTGATACTTGTAAGTATATAAATTAACAATAAAATGTTAATATATCTACTTTCATATCGTGATAATGTTAGAACAAAATATTGAATTAAAGTGTGTTAAATATATTGTATCATTTACATTAATTTATTATTTTATTAAATTTCACTGAGCACTCTCTCTTTCTTTACTTTACGGCTGGTCGATACGATTTGAGAGATCTGAGGGTGTAGTGCGCGTTTTATTCGATCATACGCATCGAACACGTTAACGCGAATTTGTATGGGATCAAAGCAGCGCCATCTACTGGCTAACGTGGATACCGCTTTGATCCCATACACTCTCAGAGGCAGGCCGCAGGACCGACTTTTTACATGCGACGACGATCTGCATCCGACACATGGATTATTTGACAATTAATCAGGTGATCAGCATTCTCGTAACGTAACTCGGAAACAATATATCTAACGCGAAAATCGAATCTATGACCTCCGAGTCGAGAGCTTTAAGCCACTGGACCACGGCAGCGTTTTCGATATTTTGTTATCGATATCATCCCAACCCTATCACTAAGACATGAAGCTATCAAAGGCTGAAGTTAGCTAATTCCTGCGACTGGACCTGTTAGACAAAATTAAAAAATTTAGTTATATAACATGGTATCCTAAAGTGTCACGTGTCCAAGATATTTAGAAGTAAAGATCGCCATATTATGAGTCCAAAGGACACAAATGGCGATCTTTATTTCCACTCACTTTCTTTGGAAAAAATCAAGATGGCCGGCGGCTAGATATGCCACAAAGGTTCGTACCCCTTTCAGCATAATCGGTTCAGCGGTTTAAGCGTGAAGAGGTAACAGACAGACAGACATATAAACGGACAGACGTATAGACACAATTTCGCATTTATAATATTAGTATGGATCCTTTGCTGGCTGTATACCATCGACCAGGGCCGCAGGACATCTTGAGATATTGAAACGTCATCAGCTTTGTACCAGAGCCTGAGGACTTCTAGGAATTGAATTGAATATGCATGTAAAGGATTCTCGGTACCGTCACAGGGGTGACACTATAAATGACAGTTCGAGCGTACGCAAGTGCATATTGGCGTCTCAGGTTGATACAGAGGGGTTAGTGCGAGTTTTATTCGATCATACTCATCGAGAACGTTAACGCGAATTTGTGTGGGATCAAAGCGGCATCCACGTTAGCCAGTAGATGGCGCTGCTTTGATCCCATACAAATTCGCGTTAACGTGCTCGATGCGTATGATCGAATAAAACTCGCACTAAGCCCTCAGATAATATATTATATTGATTATACAAATGAACGTACCTATAGAGGGAGATAGTCGTCTATGATAAATTTGTCCAAGATTGACGTTGATTGTGCTATAGAAAGCTGCGCAATTATAGTTACCAATGACAGTCATTTGTTACCAAAATAAATAAAACTTACGTTTAAAATTAATAGTGAAGGCTTTACAAAAAATCTTTAAAAGTTATCCAGTTATTTTCGCGTGGTTGAAAAAATTAAATTGAAGCTAATCGAACTACTTGCCGTTTCGCATCAATGCCCCCAATTATCAATGTTATTGAATACTCTTAGGTAACTCGCTTAGTTATTGTTTGATTCTGGTTGCTGCAGCAGTTTAGGGTTTCTATCAGCCCAAACCGGCAATTTAGAATTCTAGTCTAGATAATAGATACAATTAAACACTATTACGGTCTATAAAAGATTAAACATCTGTTGAATAGTTGTTTTGACACCATTATGTACTGAATTTTTTTTCTAATCAACTGTTCTACTGGTGTTTAGGTAAATAAAAAACATAAATCTTTTGTAGTAAGACCGTAAAATTTTTCTCGTCAAAAAACCCCAAAACTGTAACTAATACTACTAACAATACTTAAAAGCTTGACACATCATGCTAACAGAACAAATCACTCACCCAACAAAAGGGAAAACATAGACAAAACACCTATTCGTGTCAAAAAATCACGCGTACCCCGAAAAGGGGTTGTTATAACCCCGAAACATTTAATGGATATTATGTCGGGATTGAAAAGCCTCTCTCAAAAGGCCACTAGCCCCCCCTCTCACCCTCGTCCCCGCCGGTGACAAATACGACTCAATAAACGCGATGTAGACGACCGAGCCTTCTGTTCTGTAGGGTTGTCGCGCTCAGGTATTTTTTAGTTTTGGTTGGATTTAGTGGCATTATTTCAGTTTAAAAATTCTGCAAATATTTAATACTTATTTTTTCTTGTTGCGCAGGAACCGTTTTTTTTTCCGGGATAAAAAGTATCATCATACTAAACATAAAACTCGGTATGATGATCAGCTGTAGAGCGGGTAACAGACATTTTCGCATTTTTAATATTAGTGTAAGATACATGGATCAGTGGTAAGGTTAACTTAGTCAATGTAAATCCCAAGTCTGACAAAAAACCTATTTGTTTCGGTTTTTTAATACGATTGTTTTCTCTTACTTTAACTTTTGGGCAGCTACAAACCTTTGAATTCCAGTTATCATAAAAAGCGAAGAATAGGAGCAACTAATTCTCGTGGATTATCACCTTCGCTAAGTGGCTTTTTCCAATTTATCTGACAGAGGACGGCAATGAATTAATCCAAGTCGTCCGATCAAATTCTTCTGAATATTTAAGGCCGATAAGTGATAGAAATATAAAAACACTTTTTAATACTTTTTTTGTATTTTCTCGTCGACAACCCTACCGCGAGACAGCAGTCGGTACTTTTAATCTCTCTTTATTTCTGTCTGTACAAGAAAGTGTTGTGTGTTGGCCTTTTGTTTTCCGATCCTGACACCCCGACAGGGCTGCCGTCTTCACACTAATGTTTATTCTATAACAGCTCAATGATTTGGCACTTTTAGTAATTAGTAGTATTTTTCTGAACGAGTTTTAGTGAATGTGGTATATTAGCATGAATAAAATCAGTATTTGCAAGGGGAATGGTAAACTTTAACGTAAATATGAAGATGAGAACAATTATGCATGTGTGCCATCATAGAATTTGATTGCTAGGTATTCGGCGGACTATGATCGTTATTTAGTCAGGTTATGTCATGTCAATTTTATTCGTTATCTGTCAACTGGGATTGTCGTAATATTAATATGCGAGCGAAAAACTTTGTATCCGTTTTGACGAAAAATGGAGAAACGTAGGTGAATGAAATTTTGCACAGTTATAGTTTATAAGGTGAAGGAGTGCATCGAGTTAATATTATTTTGAAATTATGCTTTTATCATACATTTTTTTAACAAATAAAACATTATACACACTACAACACACACACTAGGAAAGATGATAGATTTTTGAGTGACAAGCTTATACATACTGAAGCTGAAGCACCCCGGGGATATATTTTGGGACTCCTACCCACTAAAACCACCTGCGGTCCGCCTTCAGCCGTATACGGAGGTATGTCCTGGATCTATCTAACACAGGACTCCATTCACGACCGGCCGCCCGGTCTACCTCAATGGGGACCGGACTTCCACCAAAGTTAGGGAACGCTTAGGCAAACTAAAGCGTTCCCCTCGGCGCCGGGACTAGCTAATCCGGGCAGGTTCCCATCCTTGCCCGGAGCCCTGGATTAGACGGGAGTTTGGAGGTTCGCGTAACGACGCCTCCGCACTCCCATCCTACGCCGGCGGAGCGGAACGGAGGATGGGTCATCCGGTCTGTTCCGCTCCGCGGCCTCTTTCTGCGAAAGGACGGTTTCGCAGAAAGAGACCGCCGCCTTCCATGCCTCATTGCTCTCGAGCATTCAGCGAACCATGCTCGAGAGCGAGAGTTCCCGCCCAAGCACCGCTATGAGATCATGGCGCTGCACGACCCAACGATCGCACACCTCGAGGGTGTGCTGGGCCGTGTCCTCCGCAGCGCCGCACTCATGGCAGGCTGGCGTAGGCTCTCTCCTGGCGACCTTACACAAGTACACACCAAAAAATCCGTTTCCGGTGAGTACCTGTGAAAGGCGGAAGGTGAGGGGTTTTCTCTTGCGACGCATCCACGCCGCAAGAACTGGACGCAGAGCCTGAGCAGTACGTTGACCGTACTGGGCCTGCGCCAGGTCCTCACCCCACCTCCTCAACAGCCACTGCTCTCCTAGCCTTCGGACCCGCCGAAAGCTTATACATATACGAATTATACTCTTTTATTCATGGTTGAAGTTTGTTGACAACAAGTTGACAAATTGAAAATGGATTAATGGCTTTGTCCACATTGTGCCTTTTTTTGTTCGTCAAGGGCATGCGTTACAGCGCAGTCAACAGCGAACGTGAGGCATGCCCGTGACGCGCGTTGAAATGGTAGCGCTCGCTATGACACTTTTCTTTCAATGCCAAACGGAAGTTGAATAAAAAGAAGATGACGAAAATTGAAGATGAAATTGCATAATGTGGACATAGCTATAGTTTTTTTATTGAATCTTAGATATTATTAGACAATGCTTACACGGCCAGTCTAAGATCAGCTGAGTCCCAGAGACAAGAGTTGAAAAAAAAATATGATAAAGAAAATATTTTTTTACAAAATATAGGTAGTAGTCCTAATGTCGTTGAAACTAAGGTCGAATTTCGACCATTGGGCGATTTTTAGTCCCACTAAATTAACGAAGTGCAGCGCAACTCGCCGTACGTAAACACGTCAATCGTACATTTTTGTGTCACAAAGTATTCCACGTCCAGTCACCCGTACTCTAGTCTCTATGTAATAATGTATATGCCAAATTTAATCAAATTCGGTTCAGTGGTTTTTGAACAAACATCAAAACAAACTTTTTCTCTTTAGTGGTATAGAAAATATATAGATAAAAGGTATTTTAATCCACATTGTGTATCTTATTATTATCAAGGGGTATAAAGGTAAAGAACCTTGCGCAGTGTAAATATTGAACAAAGGGCGACAGACTAACCTACATTACCTACATAATTATGTACTTATTAGTTAACTTTCTGCAGTGCGCAATTTTTATCTACCTACGGACAAAGAAAGGTGAGTCATGTGTTGCGCACTTGTGTAAAGGCAGACATTTATTATAGTTAAATTTATAACCCATATTACTAATCCGTACTAATTAAAATGCGAAATTTAATCTTTCTGTTAGCATTGTCCCTCCCTTTACGCTTAAAACACTTTGATTGTCGGAAGTGATGATGAATGATGAATGTCGTGTTTAACAAGTTTTGTATGTAGGTATTATTAATAGTATAAGTATACTAGCTGTGCCCCGCGGTATTGCCCGCTGTTTAAGTGATATATAATAAAAGACTACGAAAAGTAAGTACCAATAATAGGGTCAAACGGGACGATACATGGTTCTATAATGGTTTATGGTAGTGATGATGAATGTAATTTCATAGTAGCATATTATGCTTTTCGTCCTTAAAACAACGTCGAACTCCCAAACCTATATCTGTAAAGAGTCTGGAGTTCTCTCAGCACCTTCCGAACCATGGTGTACCTTGGTGCAAAATCTTACTTGTTGGTATTTGGTAGCATAATATGCTACCAAGTACCAACAAGTAGTACTGCTCACGAAGCCGAAGTCACCACATGTTTCCATATAAATTTTGAGGAGTTCCCTCGACTTCTTATGGATTGCTTCATCAGGTTCATCACTTTTATGAATTATGATACCAAATTGGGATGATAAACTATACACCTAAAGAAAAATTTTGAAAATCGGTTCACAAACGGCGGAGTAATCGTTGAACATAAAAAAACCAACATTACACCTCCTCCATTGTGAAAGTCGGTTGAAATTGTAGCAGTTGTCATTCTGATGTATAAGCTATATTATTATAAAGTTTCATTAAAATCCGTTCAGTAGTTTTTGCGTGAAAGAGTAACAAACATCCATACATACATCCATACATCCAAACTTTCGCCTTTACATATAATATTGAACATAAAAAAACCAACATAACACCTCCTCCATTTTGAAAGTCGGTTAAAATTGTAGCCTATGTGTCATTCTGATGTATAAGCTATATTATTATAAAGTTTCATTAAAATCCGTTCGGTAGTTTTTGCGTGAAAGAGTAACAAACATCCATACATACATCCATACATCCAAACTTTCGCCTTTATAATATTAGTAGGATATACGATCTAGTAATATGTATTTCTGGACCAATACGATCTGCAAACCTTCAAGAAGAGCTCTTAAAGGGCCGGTAACGTACCCTGCAACTCTTCTGATGTTGCGAGTGTCCGTGGGTGACTATTTCTTTCTATCAGTTGACCCGTTTGTTCATTTACCCTAATTAAAAAAAACCCTACTATAAGAATATTGTTTATATTGTAGAACGTATTGCGGCAAAAGAAAATTTCGATTATTCAAGTAAATATATTCAAATATTCTATCACGATGAAACAACAATCAAATCCGAACGACAACCGAAAAACTGTTGTTTATTTGATTATAATAACAACGATAGAATAAACACTAAACTACAACTAAGAACTAAAACAACAAATGAAAAAACTACACTGAAATAAAAATAGTGGCACATTTTATAAATCTGTTGTGTATTATGATAGTTCGCTATAGAGTTAAGCAAGTGATAGATAGAGATTAATGAAGATGTATATTTTGAAGTTTTGATGTCACTTAGTAAACTTTTTAATGTTAGAAACTTATTTTACTAAGCCACCCAAAATTGTTTCAAAGTTCATACTTTGACTCATGTTAAGGAGTTCCCAACCTCCGATTTCGTTGAACCTCCATCGATTTGGATGAAAATTTGGGGTAAGGTACATTAAACCCTCTACGTTAAAAGTGACATACACTCGTTTTGCGCTTTTTGTATTTTAGGGATGAAATCCACCCCTTTTGTTAATTTTTTTTAAACCATTCTGGCTTAACATTAGTTAACTCATGTTAAGGAGATATTGTAAGTAGCGTAAAGTATTAGAAGTGACAATATGAGACGGTTCACTCGAGTGATCGTTAAATGAACGCTTAAATTTCTTAACGCATTCGAATCAAATATTTATACAGAGTTATTTTTTTACAAAATTCTACCGAACGTCGAAACTATGGTGCTACCGGTTCGGGAAACTAACCCAGTGAGAAGAACCAGCAGAAATGCGCACGGGCCATCTATTACCACAAAGATGGAAAGTTCAATTTTTTATTAAATAAATAAAATATTAGAATAGTTTAATTAAAAAAACTAAAAACATGCTTTAGGAAATCTGCCATCTTAGATGTCCGCCATGTTAGATTTATGTCACGTGTCTATTTTTTTCGTATTCCTGACAGCAAACCCTTTCATTTGATACCCATATCATGGGGGTGCAATCCAAGTAGCCTGTCCGCCATCTTGGAGAGGCCGCCATATTGAATTTGTAATGACGTTTTTAGCTACTCATTTTCGAACTGAGAGCGTATACAAAATTTCATCCTCATCAAAGACCGGGAAGTGGGTCAAATTAAGATTTCCAAGATTATCTTACATACAAGTCAAGCTAATTAAAGTGTGTTAAAGTTGAAATTAATATTATGTATTCTGGAACTGTTTAAAATATAATGTAGACTGTAGTCAAACGTGAAATAAAAGGCTTTTTTATTTTTATTTTTATTTTTAATTATAAAGTTGAAATTAAAACACTTTAAAAAATGAAAAAATATACAATTTTCTTCCAAAATACTTTTTGTAAAACCGCGACTTTAACGCCCTATCTAAATCTTTCTTTACAACCATCAGTTCCGGTAGGAAGACGAGCCCTGCGACCTAGATGGGCTAATTACAAGCCCTAATTGGAGCCCTAGTTGGTGCACAATAGACGTGACTCACTGTAGGGCAGTAGGGCAAGCTGCAAGGTTGCCGGTTCGATGTCTGTAAATACTAAATATTTATGAACTATTATGTAGTCTATTGAAGGAGCATGAATGGTTGAAAATAAAATCTGCGCAGTATGCAGGTCAGCTCCAAATTTGACATATTCATAAATCCCATGAAAATTATTCTCCCTGATAGGTACTAATAAAAATATCTTCACTGTGTATACAAAATAGTTATACAATTTTGTTTATATCTGATATGTTCGTAAGCACTTAATATTGTACTTATATCTGTATTACGTTTAGATCTTTTCATTTTTGAGGAGAATAGTAAGAATTGAAATATGATTCTTCAAAAATGAATACATGACTCTTTTAAAAATGTGTCCAAGGGCGGATCCAGCTTTGGCGCCCGGGGGGGGGGGGGGGGTCACATAGTCGTGGTCAAGACACAAGAACTTATAATATAATTTTGATTATAATACTTAGATACAAGTATATTTAAATAACAAAATCAATTTTTCTTTTACGTCCGAAACTCGTTATCACGTCATCTACTTCAATGGGTACGTTTTTATGGACATTGTAGGTAGGTACTAGGTACTTCTCTAAATTTTAGGCCCAAAACCTTAAACTCTCTACCCCTGGTACGCTGCACTGAGCTAGCGGGTCAATATTTGCGGCGTGTAACAGGTCTGGGCGAGCGCTGATCCCTCGCGACACACAGACAGTACGAATGACGAATATAGTGCTGGAAATTTTTGACCGTCATCATCGAGAAGTTGTCGGTTTTGGCACTGAAAAAAAAGCTAAAGAAATTATAAATTGAATTAAAAAAATGTGATATTGTATAGTGCAGGGGTCACCAATTAGATTCGCTCGGGGTCCGTTTCAAGACCCCGTATAAAAAAAAATTAAACAAAGGTAAGTAATTATTACAGAAATTACAAAGGTATTTTTTTAGATATCAATGAGAAAAGTAACCATTTTTGTAGCTAATTATCTCTCTGAAGTTTGGAGTGAAATATTGGTGCAAGCTATAGATATTGACATTTTATCCTGGAGATGTTGAAGTCCTAAGATGAACGAAGACCATCTTCGAGCATGCTTGGTCCGCACACAGCATGCATGCTTGGTCGGCGCGGCGGTCCGGATACGGACCGCGGTCCGCCATTTAGTGACCCCTGGTATAGTGTTTGGGTATTCTAAACTAATATTGTGAAATTTAAGATATTTAATTAAGAATACTCAGAGCGTCGCGTCGGATGTACGTGACTGACTTCAGTGGCAGACTGTCACTATAACCCGAAAGCCAACGACAGCCAGACTTTCATCATTTTATAAAAGCTGAAAGTTTTCCTATACGGTGTGTTAGTGTAAAGACTGTTATCCTTGAAACCATCAAATGAGTCCGTTAAAATGAACAATTTTATCTCTGAGAACAATGCTGGGGAACTCAAAAAAAATGCCGTCTTCATAACCATACGGATGCCCGGATCGGTAATTTTTTATGGGTATGAAGACGAATTTTTTTGGGTTCGCCAGCATTGTTCTCATAGAAATAATATGTAGTTGTTAATTTTGACGGGCTCATTTGATGGTTTCAAGGATAACGGTGTTTACACTAACATCTTGTATAATATGGCCCCTATAGAGATCTTGATTACTTTACCACGTTACCATCTCAAGGTAGACCCTTTAGGTTAGGGGTTTCCATCAATTTTTTTCCACGCTCACCACTCTTTCCAGCCATGTGTTAACCAGCCAGACAGACAAATGTATTCCTTCGCCTGCAGAACAGTTCAGCACTCGATACTTCGCATCACCCCAACTGCCTTCATTACACCAGCTGCACTCACCCCAGCATCTAGAAAATCTAGTTTAGGAACTGTTTAGGACTGGGACTGATAGCCTCAACCCCAGACGTATCAATTATTGTCAATGAATTATAAATGAATCGTCTTGATATTGTCTCGATATTATTATGTTATTTTTTTGTGGTTCGACCAATCCAAATTGGTCTGATTTGACAATTATTTAGTTTTCGTAGTTACAGTAGATCATATTTCTGATACTACGAAGATGGCGCCAAATTTTATACAAATTGTGATTTTTAATCAGTCTTGTGAATTTTCTCGAGGTTTGGATTATAGGTGAATATTATAATCTCTCTGACTAGACGATACATTCAACGGATGAGCATGAAACAAGTCCTGCAACCAACCTCTTTTCAACCGTTTTGGTCACCTGTAAAAATCAAATGGTAAAAAATATTATAACCTGAACAATTAGGCCTCTATGTGACACCATGGGTTTACAGATTCATCGAAGAATTAATAAATTATAACATTCCAGAATATAGAGTAGAAGACAGATTTCCTTTGATTATATTTCACAGGAAAGATCTGAGGAATATTAGTTTCCTCCTAACAAATCAAGTCGTCCTTCGGCCTTCAGGTCATTCTAGTGAATTCTGTTAATAAATACGTACAATTCCTGGCTGTCCGGAAACGCGCGCTGCCAAGGAATGCTCAGATAACATCAATGTAGTGTAATAAACAGAACATAAATTATTATATTTAAATAGATAGAATTATCGCTGACAAAAAAGGGTTCTCTTGGAGTGATGGTATAATCTACACTACTATTATAAAGAGGAAAGATTTGTTTGTTTGTTTGTTTGAGTCGAATAGGCTCCGAAACTACTGGACCGATTTGAAAAATTCTTTTGCTATTGGAATCTTATATTATTTCTGCTGAACATAGGCTACATTTTATTTTGTAAAAAATTAGGGTTCCGTAAGATATTTGAGTTTTTCGGACGCAAGGTGTAAAAAATCAGCTAGAAAAGTTACTTATTTTGCGTACGCTGCCTAAACTATAAAAGATAGAACCATAAAATGTTCTAAGTAATTGTAGATCTTATAAATATCTACAAAAAAGTCCGCGACACACTATACCTATCTATGTCGAGTGAGGCACAATAACCATTTATTTATTTAAAAATCCTGAATTTTTTTTGGACTACATTAAAACGGATATATTTTACTCACGCTATTAATCCTTATCAAAATAAATTATTTTATCACTAAGTACAGTTTATGTAGATAATATTTGGTCTTTGAATGATTAAAATTGGACGTTTGGTTTTGAAATTATGGCGAAATTAAAAAATTACGATAGTGGGCGTCACCAAAGCGCGTGCGGAGGAAGACAATATTCTGTTGTAGAAATGAAAATTCTGTACATAAAAGATATGAAATGACACCCGAAATTACACCTTTGTCACTACATCGCTATAGAATACAAAAATGTGGTTAGTTTTTTGTCTGTCTGTCTGTCACTCTTTCTGTCTGTCTGTATGTTTGTTCCAGCATCACACGAAAAATACTGATCCGATTTGAATGTGGTTTTCGCAGATATATTTATCTTCTTCCAACTTAACATCTGGTGTATAAAAATCCTCCCCCCCCTCCCCTCTCAACCCTCTCTGGGGACCAAAGAGGGGTCAGATTTTGTATACAACTTTTTTCTTTAGTGGACTTACTTCATATTAGGTATTAACTGTGTTTTTCAACTTAACATCTGGTGTATGACCTTCCCCCCCCCACACCCTCTTAGGGGACAAAAGAGGGGGTAAAACATGTATTAACTGATGATGTAGAAAATATACTTTAAATGGCAAAACAACGTTTGCCGGGACAGCTAGTTATTATTATAAAACGAAACAATTAAAGCACGCATTCAATTTCGCATCGCGGTAGAAGGGTAGGGGGATATTACTTTCTACTTCTTACTCTCCCTCCGTCTTACTAATTTTCGATCAGGTTACCTATTTTTCACGTCAGGTTATCAGATAAGAAGAAAACGTCTTGGCTAAAGGGCCTGATCAGAGATTCTATGATCAGGCCCTTTAGCCAAGACGTTTTCTTTATCGCTTCTTTATAGAATCACCGATCGAAATATTATATTGAATTGACATAAGCGTTCGATAAATTATATTATAAATAAAGCTAAAAAAATTGTTACCCAGCTTCGTCCAAATTTGTTTATTGCTCGTGAACCGCATATTTTCGAGGGCTATGTCCTTTCTCGCGACTCAAAGTATCTCTGTGCCAAATTTCAGCAAAATTGGTTCAGCGGTTGAGGCATGTAGAGGTAACAAACAGACATACAGATGGACAGACACACTTTCGCATTTATACTAATTATAGTAGATTAACATGTTAAGTACGCGTATGAAGTTCTCAGAATTGACGATAACGGTACCTATTATCTAAAAGCAATAAAGCTTTTCCCAGTATTGGAACAATGATGGAAATTTGGGGCACTTTTGATCATTATCGAGGTATATTAAAATGGTTAGTGAGAACCGACCATGACGATCGAATTGTTTATATGTATAACTAAAAAAAGTATTTGAGTTTAGTTTCTCATTTTTACCACCTTTATTTTTACCACAGGTTTCTTCTACTATTATTTAATTTGTGTAATTTAACTGTTTTGTATTTTTTTTAATGACAATGTTACCATTAATTATTTTAAGTTAAGATAGTGCTTAGTTGTAGTTAATTATTGTAATTGGGGTAACCCGTTTTAATTAACTTTAATAATTAATAATATAAATAAATAATAGTATAAAATATACGTGGTGAATGTCTTTCTGTCATTTCATCAATATTGCCGCCTATTAATTACCACTGAAGCGATTTTTATGAAACTTTATATGGAGATAACTAGAGCGATAGGAAAGAATAATATAATATTACTATAGTTTTCATTCCGCCAAAATATTAAGTTCCTGCACTGCGCCGTCAATCTGACAAGAATAAGATTTCCTGATGATTTTTGAGGATTTTTTGTAGCTTTCAGCACTGATACTTGAATTAAACTGCGAATTGAAAAGATACGTGGGCTGCTGATGATGAATAAACACGTTTATTTCATTTAAGCTGCACATGCGTCCAAAATTACCGCCAAGGCCGGGCTGCTATAAATTGTTAGTATCATAGTCTTTTTACACGAAATTACAAACGAGCAGGCTAATTTGGGTTTGATTCCCGAGGAAGGAAATCAATTGCTTATTTATTCATTTATTTCCTAAGTAAAACTTGTATGTTTATAGTAATTGTGTTTTAAAACTATGTAATATTGTATATTTAAGTCTGTACAAATAAATTTTCAAAATATTCACAAAGAATATAAATCTGAAAAACTTTAGACGTATTATATTTTTTGGAATCCTGTTTTCAGTAAGCTCTAATAAAACCTTTACATTATGTAAAAAACCTTAAGATTTACAGTTGCTCCAGGGATTCAATTTCAATAATATTTCTTAACGATGGAATTGAATCCTTGTCATTATATTTTATTTATTATCTTTAAATCTTTTTCTAATATTATTCTTTACTAAAAATAAGGTTATCAGCCTGCATCGCCCTAACTTGAAAAAAAAATTTTCCTAACGCGGGAATCGAGCCCACGACTTCCGAGTTAAAATCCACGCTCTAAACCTTTAGACCACGGAGGTGTTTTGACCCCATACTATTATCACCAGTCAACGGTATCGTTTCCTATGTTCGAGTTCTAGCAATAAACTCAGTGAACCTAACTCATCAACAAAAGAATTGTGTGATTAACAAACGCCATTTTGTTCATAATAAAATTTACCTTTCATTACACAGTTGGTTACACACTTGTTTGGCCCTTTGTGAGCGGGAGCGTTCAAAAATTAACTCTACCACATGAAAATAGAGTATATTTTCGAATGGACAGCTGCTATAAAAGTGATTTACAAGAACTAATTTGAATGTATGTTATCAGCGCGGTCTAGGCTTCGCTAGTGGGCATTTCATCATCATCATCAATAACATGCATTTTTTTGCATGATGACAATATTATGTGACAGTGACATTTATGGATGTTTTTCTTTAATTAATAATAATATTATGTTTATATCTGTAAATGAGGATAATATAGGGTGAAAATTATTGAGTGTTATTAGTTATTACTTTATGGTGTGTGTGGAGTTCACTGTGAAAGTAGCAGTGCTGAAAGAGCAATTTTATTTTACTTTTATTTGAGAGAATGCATCGTGCTCGGGCGCTAGCCCATACATATATTATTACAAAAAAATAGTCTTTCAATGCTGCTACTCTTACATCGTAAATAGCACTGAAAAAGTTACTTATTTTTTAATTCATTAGTGCTTATTAAAAAAACAGTGAAAATATCTCTATCGGTCCGGCAATTTCAGCAGACTTTAGCTCTATAATTTAGCTAAGGGACATAATATTTAATAGCTGTACTACACTTAATAAATATGTCCCTTGTGCCTATGTTATACACCTATTAAGTGATATTATGACCCTATTATCACTTTATATTGTAGCACCTTGTTAATAGTACGCAAAGAATTTGGAGACGGTTTTTATTCATATAATATAGAGTGATTAAATGTAATGCTACGTTTCTACGCTTGCCGAGCCTCGGCAAACGTCCACAAGTCACAAGCGTCCACAAATCTCGAACGTGTGAACGCGTCGCAAGCATTTGCCACAAACGCCCTTTGATCTTTGTTTATGTGTCCAAAAACCGACACTACTATCGTATACACGCGTTCGCAAGCTCACGAGTCACGCAAGCCAAGCCAAATACTCTCTTTCCACGCTCGTGCTTGTGGACGCTTGCCGAGGCTCGGCAAGCATGTAAACGTAGCATAAAGGTTATTGATTCATGAGTATTGAAAATATAACATACGCGCTCACACACTTTATTTTTGTCACATTAAATATTTGTTTTTAATTTACTTAGATAATTTATAGTAAAAGCCTGAACAACTCTTGAAGAAATAATTGTAGGTACTTTATTATGATGAGCCTAATGTTGTTGGCCGTAAAAAATAATTAATTATGTTGTGTAAAGTATAATTTTTGTACTGAATACCTTGTACTGTTGTTAATTAGTCCAAAATATTATAGAGGTATAATATTATTATATAGCAAAACAATGTTTGCCGGATCAGCTTGTGTTAGTTTAATCAGCGCTATAGCACTTGGACACACGAACGTAAATTTCGGCACTTTGCGGTAGTGTAAGCGCAGCGGGGCTAAAATGGTCGCTTTGTGGAATCATGAGAAGAATCATAATATGTGTTTTTTTTTAAATCGTAAAATGCAACTCTGCTTGCAATTCATTTCTGTATTTTTGTACTGATTTGACATTTGTCAGTTTGACAGTTTTGACAATTCATTTGCTGAATTGATTGAGAGGAATTGCTTAAATGTGACCATTTTAGCCCCGCAGTTTTAGGAACTATTTTTTAATTCGTTGATCTCTGTTGTTGAAATACAATTTGGGGCCTCCATTGAAAACGTGAGTGGATTTGATTGTGGAAACCGAATTAATACAAATTTGTTTGTACAGACCGCAGAGCTTTTGAAAATTAGATACGGCGGGTTTTAGATTCATTCCAGCGTGACGATTATTTATCATTTTCCTGACTATGATATTAAAAAAATATATAGGAAAATAGAGCAAACGACAATTACTAGTTCCTATAATATGTTTTTTTTAATGAAAAACGGGGGTAAACGAGCAAACGGAAGAGCTGCAGGTGCGTTGCCGGCCTTTTACGAGGGAATAGGGTAATAGGGTAGGGGAGGGTAGGGAAGGGAATAGGGGAGGGTAGGGAAGGAAATAAGGGAGGGTAGGGAAGGGAAAAGGGTAGGGGATAGGGCCTCCGATAAACTCATTCACTCGGCGAAACGCTGTTTCACGCCGGTTTTCTGTGAGCCCGTGTTATTTCTCCAGTCGAGCCGGCCCATTCGTGCCGAAGCATGGCTCTCCCACGGTATAAAATATATCCTTGCTATAAAAACTTTTTTTTTTAAGAAAAAAATTCCACCTTTTTGGTAAAAGGTGGCCCCGTGCGAGTTTCTTACGCCGCGCGCCGGTTCTTCTCGCCGGGTTAGTTCCCGAACCGGTGGTAGGCCTCATGTAGACGTTGTTAACTTTGTTAACCTATCTATACATATAATAAAACCGTAGAAATGAAAATTCTGTACATACATTAAAGATATTAAAAAAATAATAAGCGGGAGGGTGTCACTACATCGCTATAGAAGCCAAAAATGTAGTTAGTTTTTTGTCTGTCTGTCTGTCTGTCTGTCTGTCTGTCTGTCTGTATGTTTGTTCCAGCATCACACGAAAACTACTGATCCGATTCAAATGCGGTTTTCGCAGATATATTTGTCCTCTTCCAACTTAACATCTGGTGTATACATTTTTTCCCCCCACCCGTCTAAGGGGACGAAAGTGGAGGTCAGATTTTTTATCAAACTTTTTTCTTTAACACGAAAAGTACTGATCCGATTTACATATGGTTTTCGCAGTATGTTTGTCTGTTTCTAACTTAACATTTGGTATACGAAAATTTTTCCCCCCACCCCTCTAAGGGGACCAAAGAGGGGGTCAGATTTTGTCTTAAGCTTTTTTCTTTAATGGACTTACTTCATATTATTTACTGTGTTTTCCAACTTAACATCTGTAGTGTATAAAATTCCCCCCATGGCAAAATAACGTTTTCCGGGACAGCTAGTTTAGAAATAAATATTTGGATTTTGATTTTGAAAGAAACCTTTGCCCTTCTTGGCACCCAAAGTATCATCATACTATGTGATTGCTAAAAGTATTTTTTTTAACTCTAGATAGAGCGTTCCACAGAAACAATCGTATAAAAATACATTTTTTTCTCAAAAACAAATTTTTTTGCCGTATCTCTTCTTTTCTACTCTGTAGCTTTATAAACACGTTCCACACGCCACGTTTCCGGGAAGCCTTACACCGAATAACGAAATTTCCTCAAAATCGGTACGTGTAAAACCATTTACTGAATTCAGTATCGTGTAACCTGTTAGTTATTCCTTGAAATCGGAAAGTGTAAAACGATTTTCATAGAATTTACCAATTGTATTCTCCTTTGGCTTGAAACTAGAAGCACTTTTATGGGTACTCGTTAGGTATCACATATTCAGCTGAAATTAAGTGTAAGAGAGAGACGTCATATTGAGTTTTGCATTGCGTTGTTAATACATTAATACATACAACGAAATTTCGTATTCTATGACTGCGTTGCTTTGACGCGTGAAAATCTAGTTTAATGTTGCGCATTGAAATACCACGACCGGAGAAATGCCACGGGCTCTCATAAAACCGCCGTGAAACAACGCTTGCGCTGTGTTTCGTTGAATGAGTGAGTTTACCGGAGGCCCAATCCCCTATCCTATTCCCTTCCCTGCCCTCCCCTACCCTATTCCCTCTTAAAAGGCCGGCAACGCAACTGCAGCTCTTCTGATGTTGCGAGTGTCCAATGGGCGTTGGAAGTTGCTTTCCATCAGGTGACCCGTTTGCTCGTTTGCCCCCTTGTTTTACATTTAAAAAATATGGAAATGTAGCTTAGGTTAAATTTATACTAGCGCAGAGACGAAGCGCATCGAAGCGAATTACCAAAACTGAACTTATCAAATTCAACCTTTACTCTAAAGCGTTAACGCACACATTACTTCTGACAATTTAAAAAGGCGCGCCCGACCAACGCTGATTGGTCTCGCAGAAGTAATGTGTGCGTTACGCCTGAAAGTTAAGGTTGAATTTTCTATGTTCAGTTTTTGGGAAATCGCTTCGATACGCTTCGACTCTGCGCTAGTATAAATTGACCCTTAGAAGACTTCCCAAATCCCAATGTAATGCAATAGAAACGGAAGGTTTCCATCTAAACGGACGTATATGTAAATATATATTGTAAATTATTACGAACGTTTTTGGAGGGTTGAAAGCACAGACCGTCTCTAGATATCCAACTATGAATTCGACAGTACAGCGCGTCTTTACTAGCTTAAGGTACAAGTTGGAAGCCGCGGCTACATGAAATTGCAGCAGACGATATGTCGTCGCGAGACTACTGGTTTCTATGTATTCCTATGAAAGTGACGCTAGCTTCGTGTCGGTAGCTGCGCAGGGTATCTCATAAAAATACATAGAAACCAGACCTAGTGTCGCGGCGACACGTCGTCTGCAGTTGCGACGTGTCGCTCGGCTACAACTTGTACCTTTGATCTAGGTTTGCCATCCGTCCGGATTTCCCCGGATTTGTCCTAGTTTGGAGCGTCCGGTTTTTTAAAAGTGACAGGGTAAAATCCGGACACTTTTGTGAAGAGAACTATTTAGAGTAGGTATTTAGTCATGCAGCAATAAACGAAAGATAAAAACTCGCTAAGCATACACGGTTTCTTGCACGGACTTAAGATAATCAGATTTTTAAAAAATAAAAAATGGGCAAGACGTACTCGTAAAATAGTGTGCGGGGAAATAACCATAATATTTTGGCCAAATGTCCGGGAATTTTGTCGTGCCTGACCGGCGATGGCAATCTCATATTAATTTATATCATACAATATGCATGTAAAACGTAGAAGCGCCGCAGCGGCAACGCAACGAAGCATTGTGCTCTCTAAAACATTCAGTGAACACGAATGAGTGAATGATTGAACGATTACACAGGATTACGGTTCACCGGTCAGTACTATAATGGACCATTTGGACTTCGATATGAGTATTGAATATGAACTGTTTGTATTTACGCTTCTAGAAAAAAAAAAAACAACGGGTTGTTCAGTGCACTATGGGAGTAAAATAATTAGCAGAACTCAGAAGTAAAAACAAAACAGCAAAAACAGAAGATTTTTTCTATTGACCCAAGGAAAAGTATTATTTTCCTTTCCAATAGCAAATGACAATAATACTTCTTCGTACCTTCCTCCTGAAAAGCTCTTTTTACTCTGCGCCGGCGGTCTCCATTTTTTGGCCAATCCAAATAAAATTTTCAGCGGTTTATGCCTGAAATAGGTAATTAATAAATAGACAGATTTACATAAAAGTAAATATTATATGCTTTTTTTGGATAATATTATTATATTAGTACTGTTAATTTACCACAAAACAAGAAATTTCAACATTTTGGATACAATATTACGTGTGACTGTACTCTTCTCGGAAGAGGTCACAAATCATTTGCATTTCAACAAATTAGTTGAGGAACTAATGGCCCGATATTAATTTAAGTCTTTTCGTTTAACTGTCATCGTTATGATGTACGGCCGTGGAAATTAAATATTTGGCAAGTTGACATACTTCTCAAATTGGTAATATTGTTATTTGTGAGCGATGTCGACACCATGGAATTATATTTTCGATTTTTTTTTCTTATCACTAAAAACTATAATCGGACTACGCAGCTCTGAATCGTCTTCGAAATCCAAAAAATGAGTTTTCAGATTCAAGACCCTTATTCCTTTGCGAAAACCATCAAACTTGGAAAACATTTTTTTCAATGAGGGAATCTAAACCACATCCAAGTCAAGATTCAACCTCTAAATAAGGGCCAAGATGTCTGAAATGGTAAATGTTAAATAATGAAAGATAATATTTTATATTAAAACTACTGCGCCACGAAGACGGTAAATTGATTTATTAAATAAATGCTTACCATCAGATTATAATTATTCTGCTCGTTTTGGTTGTCATAAAAAGGAATACCGTAATTTCCGTATCAATAAACATCAAAGCTTTCTGATGAATCATCCTCATAAAAGTACAATTATATGAAGAAAAGAAAGCATCACAATATAATGACGATACGACAATATCGAGTCTTTGTTACTGTGTCGGATTTCAACCCAGAACCGTCAAACGCATCTGAACTGCGCTGTCACATCCTGAATATGACAGTGGGGTCATACGGGGGAGAATTCGGCTGAAAAACGCTGCGGTAGGATAAAACAATATCTTGTGTGTGTATTGTGTATTTTAATTTTCTGTTAATGCTTAAACTCTGGGCCAATTTTGTGAAAAATGTGCTTCTCGAATAGAACAGGCTATTTTTGAAATAACATTATAGTAGACCTAACTATCGACTATAGTCGATAGTTCGGTCCACTATAATCGACAGCTATCGATGTTGATAGTTGCATTTATTTATTAGACATCCTTGTCTAATAAATAAATAAATGTTTCTGAGTTCCACGAATACTGTTTTCGTGAAATACAGTCTAACAATATGATAATAATATGAGCCCACGCTCAAGCATATTGTTACATCGTAAATGGCAAAACAATATGGACCAATTTAACAGTTATCATTATTTAAAATCTACAATAATAACATGTATAATATTATTAGGGCAAGCGAAGCAAGCACTAGTATATCTCACAACCTGAACAATGAACATTTTGTAGTAAGTACAGTTTACGGAATAACTACCACGCCGATTTATTTGTGCTTTAACATACTTAGTAATTTTTATTAATATTGTGTAGATGACACGACGTGTTATCATCAGTCAGCCAAGGTGTGACGACGCGAGTCCTCACAAAGCTCAGATTTTAGCTAGCAATAATAACTTTGGAGAAATGGGTACACAGCCGCGACTCGCGACAATTGCGCGAACAACCTCCCGTGTGTAACTAATTAGGCACGGTCATTTCTTTGTCATATTCGTGGAAGTGCACCGTGTCGTCGCCCTGCACAAGGTCTGTGTAATTGCGAATGTCGCGCCACTTTGTAACATGGCGGTATTTTGGGCAATGGGCTGGAGTTATAGATTGGATGACTTGTATTATGTTTTAGTCATGTTTATATTATATTTGGATCTAAATGTTTTTTACCAAACATAGAAGAACATATTGTGACGATTATAATAATTATTATGTTTTATTGTGATTCGTCTTTTAAATATTATGTTCGTCGAATTTGAAAAAAGAAAACTATAATAAGTATTTAAGTATAGTTCGTCACTAGGAATGAATCTTTAGTTTATACGCTACGATGAAACAAAATAATAAATTATTTTCTACTAGATGAAACCCGTGAACTTTTTATTACTTAACACCCTAATTTTCTCACCGTATAACGAATATTTTGGCTCAGACGTCCACGAGTTTTAGCGAGGTTGAAATGAAAATAAGGTCACATAACCTATCGTCAACCAACCATTCTTTTGGTAAATACCAATTTTTCCATTAATATTTCCAGATTAAATTGGATTTACACTAACCAGGTTAAAATTGTACATGACTTTGGCCAACCTTTGTCATAAAGTACCTGATATTTAATTATTAAGCTATTGGCACATGAAAATGGCCCATTTAGATAAGACTGCTTGTGCATTGTTTAAAAATTAGGCCAAAGATCGGTGACACAGTGCAACAACCTAATATCTGAGGTGCATACAGAATATAATATATCCCACCAAAAACATTTTCATGTAAAAATGTTGCCAAGATGAGAATATATAGTTCGTGGTGTCAAAAAGTAGTGAGATATCATGTAGAGCCAAGTTTCTAACCTTACATACTCAGCCCTAAATCTTAAAACCTTAATTTTACACTAAAGCGCGGCAAAATACTTGGTAATAATATAATGTGTCAGCCGTACGAGAAGAATCTAAAAACTCTACACATTAGTCAAAATCGGTGGCCTGGCCATTTTAAAATAAAAGTTATTAGGTACAACAGAAAAGTAATATATAAAGTTCAAAGCCCAATAGCATGACGAATTTTAAAATGGCCAAGACACCGATTTTGACTAATGTGTAGAGTTTTTAGATTCTTCTCGTACGGCTGACACATTATATTATTACCAAGTATTTTGCCGCGCTTTAGTGTAAAATTAAGGTTTTAAGATTTAGGGCTGAGTATGTAAGGTTAGAAACTTGGCTCTACATGATATCTCACTACTTTTTGACACCACGAACTATATATTCTCATCTTGGCAACATTTTTACATGAAAATGTTTTTGGTGGGATTTCATTTCTTTTTGTAAGATGGTTTAAATGCTGTTTTTTTCTTTTAGTTCATTTTCTTTTCTTTTTTTTGGGTGTATTTCTTGTACATCAGCCATGCCTTTTTTCATAGCCCACTAACTCTAGAGAGTGCTACGTACGCCTGCCCACACGAGAAAGTTGATGAACCAATATCAATAAGTGCACTGGTCAAACTTAACCCTTGGCTTTTGTGGATTGTAATAGCGTATGCTACGCAGATTGGAAATTGCCCACGGTGAACGAACGCTCTATTGATTATTTCAAATTTAGATTTTACGGGTGCTAGTTCGTGTTTAAGACCGTTATTAAAAACATATTGCACAATATTACTCCTCACTTGCAGCGCTACGTCAGAGTTAATTTTTTCGTACATAAAATACGTCAAGGAATGGAAGAGGCATGAACCATCTCCGGGCATAATATGTACCACCCGATGACGGCGAAGTCCGCCATCTACTTCTAGTACAACAATTTCAGAAACCATGTTATAATAAAATTACTAAACAAAACGTTAACTCTTTTAAACTATTATAATTACATTAAACTGAACCTTCAAAATAACAAGAAAACTATTAATATGCAAGTTAAATCTTTAAAATACTATATTTTGTAATTAAATTACACAACAATTACATTTAACTGAACCCTTAAGGACGCTATTACAAATATCAGCGATTTTCCGGTACCCTATTAAAGAATTAGGAGTCAAACTGCGAGGATATTTTGGTTTCAAATGAAAGATAATATATTCATCTCCACGACTGTACCATAAAAATTCTATGGCCGCATACAAAATTTTCACATAAAATACGTTTTAACCATCACAATAATCGCAAAATATGAAAAAAATGGGGTCTGATTAGGTACCTTAATATCTAAATACACTGAACTGAGGAAAATAAATATACAAAAAAATAGTTGCTTATTTAGTCCTCTATAAAGTCCGCTAAAAATTTTATATAAAAATAAACAACTTTTCCAGTTATAAGAAAAATAAGAAAATTTCTCAAATTTTTTCATACATTTTCGCCACATCAAAAACGCGGCGAGCGTCGTAACCGCCACTGTACAAGGCGCGCTAATATGAATCTTATTTTCATGTCATTAACGTCGATATTCGTACTGACAGACATCCGACCTGCTAATTAAAAAGTTGGAGCATTCTTAAATTAACAAGATAACTACTATTATATTATGCAGGTTAAAACTTTGTTATACTATTTAAGGGCAGGTAACAGTGAAATAGCGCGTGGACAAGTTTTTTGATCCTGTTTCATTCCTTACATTATCATCTAAAAATTTTGAAAAAATTACGACCTTTACTTGAGGATATAACGTATTCGGCTTCGCATTAATTGACACAAACAGAAGAACTTCACTCGATAGAAAACAAAGCCAAAGTTACCTCTTTTTAAAATCTTTTTTCAATGCTGTGCTAAGAATACTGAACTAAGCGACCTATTTTTTATAGCTTTAATTAGATAAAATGATTATCTATCCGTATTCGCAAAAATGGAAATTGTAGCATTTATTTACTGATGCCAGTGACAAGATATCTAGAGAATTCGCGTGTTTTTGTATGGGCCACCGCGCGACAGTCGCGCGGTGGCCCATATAAAAACATTTTGAGTGATACATGCCCTTAAGATTATAATTAATAATTTTTGTCTTCAATTCTTTTATCAGCATGCGTGGCAGTTATGTGTTGTCTTGAACGACCGGTAATTAACGAACAACCGCCTCGCTAATTATGGCTGCCAGAAATAGAAGTCGATAGCGCGTTCGTGAAACAGATAGTGGCATCTAGCGACGGCTGTAGTGACCTACCGACTATCATATATTTACATTCACCTTATTTTTAGGTTTCCGGAATCAAAGGGTAAAAACGGGACCCTATTATTAGACTTCGATGTCTGTCCGCTGTCCGTCTGTCCGTCTGTCTGTCTGTCTGTCTGTCTGTCTGCAGTATGCCTATGTCTATCTGTCTCTTGGATGTATCTGAATACATAGGTAGAGGAAGCTAGAGAGTTGGAATTTTCATCGATTATGTATTTCTTAGCAACAAATACATACTAAAAACAAAATAAATTTATTATTATCGTGATTTTTTTGCCATTTTTCCCTTTAAATAATAATAGATGTCGCTGTTGGTCGTCTACATCGCGGTATAACTTGCACGAATAGTTTGATATAGATGTTAATGCCTTCTAGTCAACAACAGATGTCGCTGCTAGTCGTCTACATCGCGGTACAACTTGCACGAATAGTTTGATATATATGTTAATGCCTTCTAGTCAACAACAGATGTCGCTGCTGGTCCATGGTCGTCTACATCGCGATACAACTTGCACGAATAGTGTTAATGCACTCTACTCAACAAGAGATGTCACTGTTGGGCGTCTGACACTACATCGCACTTCGTTCGTCATCGTTGACGCGAAGATGTTTGATGTAGCCGTTTAACTTTCGGGGTAATATTTCCTACTATAAAATAATAACCGTTGCAAGTGCGTTTCAGGCCTTTTTATGAAATAATGGGCTAAGGGAATATGGTGCAGTATGCAGTTGGGCCTCCGCTAAACTCACTCACTAGACGAAACATAGGGCAAGCCCTGTTTCACGCCGATTTTCTGTGAGTCTGTGGTCTCTTATGGCTAACACGTATTAACACAAAAGGCATAAGAAGTATTTTACACTCTATTTTAAATTTTGTATCTAGCATAAGAAACGGGGGTATCTCATACTAACATCCCCCTCTATATCAAGGAGATGGGATAGGTTAGGTTGGGTTTGATAATTTTTTTGTTGTTTCTGTACTAATAGTAACAGCTATGTTACATGCCAAATTTCAGCTTTCTAAGACTTCAGGAAGTACCCTAACAATTTTGATGATCGGTGAGTCAGTGCCATTATTGTGGGTTTTTTGGACCCCTATAAAATCTAAAGTATAATAGTAACAATATTCAAACTTTGTGCATTTATTCATTATACTCATGCCATTCTATCTTGAAAATTTCAACTATTTGGCATTATCCAAACCAGAGCTATGAGGGTGCATCACCAGATGTTAAGTTGGAAGAAGACAAAAAATAATATCTGCGAAAACCGCATTCAAATCGGATCAGTAGTTTTCGTGTGATAGTGGAACAAACATACAGACAGACAGATAAAAAACTAACCACATTTTTGGCTTCTATAGCGATCGATGTAGTGACACCCCCCGCTTATTATCTCTACAGTTTTATTATAATATGTATAGATATTTTGCATAGGGGGTTATTAACAGCTGGGGAGTGGGGTCGAAGTCGAACATCAACTCCTCTTAGTTCAATACAATCAATATATATTAATTCAAATATGTTTAACATCACTAACATCAAATTAATCGAAAACAGTTTGTTAATCCTTACCACCTCTTATAGAAACACGTTTGGGTAAGCGATGGTGCGATGTAGAAGACGCGCGGCGGCGGCGCGGCGCCATCTATTATGAATTTTTGGAACTAACTTTATTTGCACAAATTTACGCATTTTCACCCCCTTACAATTCGCATAATCGCATTTATAATATTAGTATAGATATAATATTATTTAAAAGGAGGTATGGGATGATTCTTTGGATGATGGTAAAATTACCACATAAATAATTATTACGTTTTTATGAAATTAAGGGGCAATTAACGAGGATGTGCACTCGCAATATTAGAAAAGTTGCAAGTGCTTTGCCAGCCTTTAAGAGGGGATCTGTTATATAAAATTAGGAGACAAATGAGCAAACAGGTCACCTGATGGAAAGTAAGTTCTGCCGTCGTCTATAGACACTAACATCAGAAGTGTTGCAAGTGCGTTTTCGGTCTTTTTATGAAGGAATAGGCTATGGGAATCAGCAGAAGAGAACAGGGATAGGGAATAAGGTTTAGGGTGCAGTTGGGCCTCCGCTTAACTCACTCACTAAGCGAAACACAGGGCAAGCGCTGTTTCACGCCGGTTTTCTGTGAGAGCGCTGTTTCACGCCGGTTTTCTGTGAGTCTATGGTCTCTCATGTCTAATACGTAATTTTTTTGGCACAAGAATTATTTTATACTCTATTTTTAATTTTGTATCTAGCACAAGAAACGGGGGTATCTCATACTAACATCCCCTCTCTATATCAAGGGGATGGGATAGGTTAGGTTGGGTTTGATAATTTTTTTGTTGTTTCTGTACTAATAGTATGTCGCATACCAAATTTCAGCTTTCTATGACTTCAGGAAGTACCCTATCAATTTTGATGATCGGTGAGTCAGTCCATTATTGCGGGGTTTTTGGACCCCTATAAAATCTAAAGTATAATAGTAACAATATTCAAACTTTGCGCATTTAATTATTATACTCATGTCATAATATCTTGAAAATTTCAACTATCTGGCATTATCCAAACCAAAGTTACGAGGGTGCAAAAATACGACGAAACGTTTCGAGAAAAGGTAGGTAGTGCCCGTGCGCGCTTCGCTTGGCTCATCTTGGCGGGGGCACTCCCGTGCCCCCAGATTATCTTGTGTTACTCATTTCAAGGAGAGCGGAATTCTTTACGTGGTTTTCGCTCGTATTTGTACAGTCAATAACATGAAGTTTTTATCCAATCGCTAAATAAATATTTTGAACTCGACTACGACGAAGCCAATATGAAAGGTGCTGTTTGGCAGTCTATGTGTGGATGTGCCTATGTTGCATATTGTGCACTAACTAATAGTCAGATTTTTTTTAACTTTTTATTTGGTGATTTTTTTTTCTCGCTTAGTCACAAATTCTCTTAGCTTATTGCACCAATCACATAGTTAAAAGAAACCACACTACAAAACAACCTCCTCCTTCTTAGAAATTCGGTTAAAGTATTTATCTACTAGCAAATATATTGTAATAGTGAACAGTCTGTAACATGTTATTGACATCATGACATGCATGTCGGCTGGAGTAGAATGAGCCGAAGGGTTTGATATGCTCAAAAGAGCGTCTGAAATGTCTATTCTCATATTGATCCAGCTTAACAATGTTGAACTTTATAACATAGTAATATGGTTGAAATCAATACATATTTTAGAAATTCAATGCGGAAACCTTACATTTTGCTGGAGTATGCTATGTCCTTTCCCGGACCTTAAGGTGACGCCATGTTAAAGTAAAAAACCGTATTGGATGTGTTTATTGCTTGTTTTCTATGCGAGGCTCGCCCGTCCTCTCATAGAAAACAAGCAATGGAACAGCAACAAATGGAAAGGGCGTAGCGTCAAAATGGTTTTTGTCGCGTAATTTGAAAACCATAAATACATTTCATATAAGCTATGGACAAATTAAAGTGTATACTAGAACCAATTTATGTACAAATTTTGGAAGCTTATATCACTCTCCTCTGTTGGCAAAATAGGAATCCCTTTTTTTACAGAGGTCTTTTTGATTGATTATTCTGTGTTATAAAAGTTGACCAATCGTGTTATGCTATGGGTAATTCAAAGACAAAGACATGATGAATATTGACAGTGAACTTTAATTTCTTAGCTTTAGTCATTGCTGAGAAAAATAGACATCGCTACAGCCTTAATATATATTATCAAGGCGTCACCTTAAAGGATCTCCACACCAAATTTTATCTAAATCAGCCAAGTATGAAGTTTAGGGTGTTTTTTTAAACAGGGTTAGCTATTTGTGCTCCATAATATCGTTTCTAGTCTTTATCTCATTTTTTAAAACTATCCTATTTCGTCTTCAAAATCGAGAAACTACCTCTGCATTACAACAGCCTATAGCTATGCCATGATTATTTTTTCCGACGATAACAGTTTTTTACTATTTCTGTAAAAACCCTTTGGAGTAAATAAGCCCTATTGAAATGACACTCCTCATAATATATAAAACAATTATATCCGTAGATATTCGGTAAATCGGCGATATTTTTTGCGGCATTTGGCAGCGCGCCCGCCATATATCAGTTCCAGCATTATATTGAATTTATGTGCTGTTTATTGCGTTGTATTGTTAAGTGACTATTATTTTACTTTCAACTTTTCATCTACGATTTAAATTTCATGATTTATAGGGAGGCTTTGCAGATAATAATTTCGTTGGCTATTGAGTTAAAAGTAAATTCAAATTATGGTATAAACTAAAGATTTCTTAACTTTTATCAGCTCTTATCTCATTTTAATCATTCTCTATCATTAAATTCTTGTTTAAAAAAAATCAAAATTACGGTATGGCCGAAGTGGCTATACTGTACTCGGCAAAACATGGCGGTAGCGGTCATTGTCATTTTGTGTTTTCTATACAAAACCGGGATTGACAACATCTGACACTTCATTGTCAATCGCGGTTTATATAGAAAATGACAAGTTTTTGACATGGAGTCAATGACCGCTAACGTCATGTTTCGCCGAGTACAGATTCGTAGTATTCGTAGATATTTGACTAATTCCTCACATAGTGTCATGAAAGTGAGAGATGATCATCTCTACAAAAACAATAAAACATGAAAACATAGCTGACTTACACTGTGAATTTAACAATACTAATTTAATAGTACCATATGATAAAGTAGAACATACTAGCAATAATAACTAATTGAACAATTATATTTTTACACCTGAAAATTACTTAAAAACACCTTTGCATCGTGTTATTATTGAGAACGGTTAATTTACGACAGTTAATTGTTTTATTACAAATTGGAACCAATTAAGGAGAGTTAAGGAAAGTAATATTATGTTTGTAGGGTTCCGTACCCAAAGGGTAAAAACGGGACCCTATTACTAAGACTTCGTTGTCTGTCCGTCTGTCCGTCTGTCTGTCTGTCTGTCTCCAGGCTGTAACTCAAGAACGGTAATATCTAAAGATTTGATATTTTTACTGATTATGTATATATGTTGCCGCTACATATAACAACAAATACTAAAAATAAAATAAAATGAATATTCAAAGGGGGCTCCCATACAACAAACGTGATTTTTTTGGCCATTTTTGGTGTCTCCAGGCTGTAACTCAAGAACGGTAATAGCTAGAGATTTGATATTTTCACAGATTATGTATATCTGTTGCCGCTATAACAAAAAATACTAAAAATAAAATAAAATGAATATTTAAGGGGGGCTCCCATACAACAAACGTGATTTTTTGGCCATTTTTGCTCTATATGAAAAATGGCAACAGGTAGGTACTTGAATTTTTCACAAAATCCTTAGTTATATGTGTACTTTAATAATTAATAATAATATTAAAATAAAATAAAAAATAAGGGGGGCTCCCATAAAAAAAACACAATTTATGGCCTAATTTTGCCCTATAATGGTACGGAACCCTTCGTGCGCGATTCCGACTCGCACTTGGCCGATTATTTTATAACTAAGTCAGCTACTACAACCTAGCCTAGGTTACGTTAAGATTTATTTAATACTCAGTCATCATTCATGCTCCATGACCCAGGAACATTGAAATCTTTTTGTGTAACTGAACCACAAATTGTAAAGGAAAAAAATGAAATCACTTCTTACGTCTCTGAAATCAGCTAAAATACAGTATCAATATTATAATATTATTATTGCCAACATTTTCGCTTTAATATACTGAGCATGTAATAATTTATTTGGCCGATACATTTTCAGGCAAACAATTTAAATTAACATTTCATTAGCCACGAGTGGTATCGAAAATACATTCAACATCGCGTGACCGTGTGTGAATTATATATTAGGATGTGCTGTACAAAGAGCGGGTCAAACAAACAGACAATTTTTGTTAAAGCTTCCTAGAATTCACTAAACTACTTACTGTTTATTTTTCATTGGAAACGTGAAATAAGCAAATACTATTTTGCTTTAAGGATTGCTTTAATTACTTGTTTTACAGTCGATTAATAGTTGATGAGTAATTTTCGGTCGTTTTGTCTTTTTAACCGACTGCCAGGAGGGTTATTCGCTTAGCACATAACTCTTGGATACGCTTTTCTTTATCTTGTTAAACATTCAAATCGATGGTCTACAAAAATGATCGAACTATCATATAGTTAACTAAAAAATCGGCCAAGTGCGAGTCAGAATCGCGCACGAAGGGTTCCGTACCATTATAGAGCAAAATTAGGCCATAAATTGAGTTTTTTGTATGGGAGCCCCCCTTATTTTTTATTTTATTTTAATATTATTATTAAATATTAAAGAACACTATTATCTAAGGATTTTGTGAAAAATTCAAGTACCTACCTGTTGCTATTTTTGATATAGAGCAAAAAAGGCCAAAAAAATCACGTTTGTTGTATGGGAGCCCCCTTAAATATTCATTTTATTTTATTTTTAGTATTTGTTGTTATAGCGGCATATATATATAATCTGTGAAAATATAAAATCTCTAGCTATTACCGTTCTTGAGTTACAGCCTGGAGACAGACAGACGGACAGACAACGAAGTCTTAGTAATAGGGTCCCGTTTTTTACCCTTTAGGTATGGAACCCTAAAAATGGCGGATAAGTTTTTAAGCCCAAAGCAAGCCCAAAGTTTTAAATATTATTTATATTACCTAATACCTATGCATGCCGCTTACCGCTAAAGTAAGGTTTCAGCATGCAATAGTAGATAGGTAGGCTTAAATATAAAAGGCACTTCTTTCAATTCGAACACATATTATTTTGTTGTTCACATTTTTGTCGTATGGATTTTGGACTAATGATAGTTAACGATCCCGTCGGCCATTTTAGATAAAAATGGCGCCGGCATCAGGATATTATTTCGTGAATAGGTCAAATGAGGTGGCAAGTGCATCGCGAGGAAACAATAGAACTTTATGTAGCCAATTAAAGCCAACGGCTAGGATATTAAGGGTGTGTTCTGAAACTCTAACAGTATACTGGACATTGTTTTTCACAAGATTTGATTAGATACCGAGCCGTGAAATGGTACTGGCCAACGTACTGGATATAAACGCGAAACACACTTCAAGTCGGTATCCTCGACGCCATGACTGTCCGCCATTTTCCGTTTCCCGCGCTTTTCAACGTCAATTGCTCTATTACGCTCCAGTTTACGCTAAACGGGAAGTGATTCTTATTTATTAATATTGCAGTATATTTGTTTTGAATACAAATAACATTATGTTCAGTTCTTCTGATTGGTTTAAATTTAAGATTAGGTACGTAATAATTAATCATACTGTGAAAAATAAGTTCTGAACTAAAGAAAGACTACATTGCATGTAAAATACGTAAAATGTTCCAATCCGACTCATGGACCATCTTGTCAGATATTCAGGTGATTAGCCTGCATGGTCTTACCAAACTTGAAAACAATATTCCAACGCGGAACTCAAACCTGCGACCACCAGGTAATACAATTTTCCGAAGCGCGATTGTACCTACGACAACCAAGTGAAGAGTCACGCTACCACTAGGATTCATATAACGGTATAAAAATGACACAACTGTTAACGTTATCAAAGATTAAAATCCATTTCCCGCCAAACGAGAGACTCTAATTGTAATGGTTAGGCTGCACTCTCGCTAAATGTTGTGCATTTTTACATTTCAATGAGGAATTATTTTTATGAAATGAAACGTCGGATGTGATTGCTCATGCAAAATGCAAATTGTCTTTTTACGTCTAATCTGGTAAATATTGGGGTGGATAATACAGCAAAGGAAATCCATACTAATATTATAGATGCGAAAGTGTGTCTGTCTGTCTGTTGTCTCTTCACGCCAAACCGCTTAACCGGTTTTGCTGAAATATGGTATAATAATACTCCCCACACCGGTTTCGGTGACGGTGGCCGGTTTCATTGAAACCAGGCCAGGTACGCAGGAGTAATTTGTAGTGCCCAAGTGTGTGCGCAGTACACAAGAGCACTCTCTATTCCTTTACTCTCATAACCCAGTGGGACGGCAGACCGACACGACCGGCGAGAGAGCCTGATCGAGAGGTCCGACTTATTACATGCCCATCCGACGCATGGAACATCTTACTTGTCAGACAATCAGGTGATCAGCCTGTATTGTCCTAACCAAACTTGGAAATAACATGTTTCCAACGCGGGAATAGAACCCACGACCTCCGAGTCAAGAGCGACGCTCTAGACCACTGGACCACGGAGGCGTTATATAAATATGGTATGGAGATTTAGTTTGGCGAGATTCAACATGTAATAATATTATGTAGATTTTAATGAATAAATATATTATATAAAAAAAAGATACTTTGAGTCCCGGGACAGGCAGAGCATTTTCGCATTTATAATATTAGCAGGGTAATAGGGATATACTCTCCTACACCGTTCCTCCTATTTGGGTATAATAAAAGCAGTAGTCGTTTATAATAGGAAGATCTGAAGGACAAACCTATAGGTATATTCAAATATTCTCATATTAGCCTAGGTCCTAGGTCAATGTCTACGGAACAATGTAAGGAAGCGGCCATTCGAATACAATTGACAGCTGAACTTGACTTCACCAAATAGAGCTTATGGTAATCGAAGCCTACGTCTATCTACTGTACCCTTATTCTGTATTTTAACCTGATAGTGATGCAGCTTCAATTCTCCATTGTTTTTATCCATCAGTAAAATAAGTATTCTTATACCATTAGTTCGCTCATCGCTGTAAACATTGGGCCAACGTGTGGAGTACGGAACGTCGCTCCCAACTTATCGCCAAGTACTCCAGTTCCAGTACTCCAGTTCTTCTCGCCGGGTTAGTTTCTGAACCAGTGGTAGGGCATCACGTAGACATTCTGAAAAGATATTTTGATACTTTACTCACAAATCAAACAATTTTTATTTTATTTTTTTAGTAGGCCTCACACTTCGCAATTTATGGCCTAATTTTGCTCTATAATAGCACGGAACCCTTCATGCGCGATTCCGACTCGCACTTGGCCGATTTTTTTTTTGCGCAGGGGAAACCCGTCATGGGTCCCCCGGGTTGGTTATGTGCTCAGCACCCCGGGGGTATGTGAGACTCCTACTCACTAAAACCACCCGCGGTTCGAACCTAATCAAAGCTATATTATTGAAAAGGCAGAATAAAGGACTAGGTTACTCTTTGTCGATGCACAGGAATACGGTGAGTGTCCGTGGCCTAGTGGGTAGGCAATATGAGTGCCAAACTGCCAATGTAAAGGGTAAGGTACTGGGCATTTAGCCAAGTTGCATTCGCTGATTAGGATGACGAAGTTCAAATACAAAGACGTTTTTTTTAAGTTCGTTATCTGTCATCATGGACAAATTTTGTGATTTTTTTCTTAAGGTGAGTCGTTAGAATAGTTATTGTAGAGTTTCAATACTATTCAGTCAATGTTGTCATTTTAGAACCTGCCAATTTAACTTTATTGCTTCTCCATGATCCGATTTCTTTCATTAAAAACATTATCAAGCCACGCATATTATGCATGAGCCTGTGGTTATGTATTGAACCACGTAAGACGTAGATAGTGCAGCATCCATTGCTCGTCAGGCCGTCTGACGCATGGTTAGCACTGCTGGTACAGGTATTTCGGACCAGTGATTTAACTCCTCTCCAGCTTTTGTTAGATATCAATAGTTTTTTTTTTCATGGCTATCCCGTATCCTTGCATTAGCAACATTATCAATCCCGTAACATCCATAAATCAGCAGGATTACACGACGTAGATGGTGCAGCATCCATCGCTCGTCTAACGCGCGGGTGTCTGGCCGGCCGCAAGGCCAGCGCGTTATTACCGCGTCAAGGTTCACTGTCAATGATAAACGCTTTATTTTTAGCGCGCGCATCTCATTTGCGTTGGTACAATATGCCACTACAACACCATAATATTGTACTTGGCATCTGGCGAAAAAGGTGATTAATAGATCTAATATTTAAAAGTCTCGTGTTGTGCAGGTGTATATTGTCAGATTCCTCCGAAACGGACCGAGTTTGGTACTTACATTTTCGCCAGAGTATGCCAAGAAATTTTGTGCGCTTATCCTATAGGTCTGGGAGTCAGTTAACCATTAAAAGGTTTTTAAACCTAAAACAACGTTGTAGCGAACCAAACAGCCCACAATTCTGAATCGCGCTTACGAATTTTTTTCGTAAGTTTGAGTCCTGAATAGAGTAATTGTCATTAGTACTATTCACTCGGTTGGAAGACCTCCTATAAGGCTTCTGAGTATATTCCCACAACCTATATAATATGGTAAAACAACGTTTGACGAGTCATCTGTGGCTGCTTGTGATATTACGAGTGGTTGAACTTCCCTACCTTGACATGACTCTAATAACCCAAGAGCCAGCGACAGCCAGATATTTGTCGCGACCAACGCTTCATAGTTGCTAGTCGTTCTTACCTCAAAAAGGATTAACAGATAATCTTCAACTTTTATAAAATGAGAGTATGGCTGTCGCTGGCTCTTGGGTTATTAGCGTCTGAGAGAGAGTCTATGATGAGTATGCGAGACGCGGACAACCGTTGGTAGAGTTGCGGTGGGTTTATCGTACCCGGAACTATGCCTAAGTGGGGAGTAGAGCACCATGGGGTTTTTGTTTAGATCCTAGGGAGTAGGGGGAGTCCCACATACACAGGCGCAAAGTATTTTGCCATGTAAAAAAGGGTTATTAGCGTTTGCCCATTCGTGCTGATGCATCATAAACAATGTGTGTGCATCAATTAATAGTATCGTGGGTGTTTTACGACAGTCCGCGGCTTGCGGGGCGACTGGCCGACCGCAGTCATGGCCACAGTGTATTGCACTTTAGCTGGCGCGAGACATGAGCGATGGCGGGTTAAGATTTTGATCGTCTTCTAAAAATAGAGGAGGTTCTATATTTGGTTGTGTTAATTGTTTAAATCGATTGATAGTTTGATTCTTCTGCTGGTAAGTCAGTAAAATTGTAAAATACCACAATATTAAAAAATTGCCTATAAATACGGTCAGTTTTCATTGCAACGGGACGTATCTACGCAATGCGACGCATTTTTAAACAACCAAACTGAATATTTTTTACTAAACTAGAAGATAAATATTAAATTGACAGACTTGCAGTTTGCGATATCGAGCTACCCGTTCCAGAATACCTTTTTAAAACTAACATGCATCGCAACGCCCCAAAAATTACGAAAAACATGATGTTAATATAAAGGAAGGTGATCTTACGCCGCCAGAGATTCCAATACCAGAAATTCAATATATTACAACGCGTCCTCCCACAACTTGGACCACTAGAGTGGTGATAATTTTGGCGAACAGGCGAAGGTGAGAGTGGCACATTTATAAACACGTCGCTGACTCGCGCCTGTCTTGTTGCGCTTCCTGCTGCTTGTTTATGTGCATCATCTTCGTCAACATCATCATCATCTTCACCGTCATCACCATCATCACCATAACCACTAACGAGATCATGGATTTTGAACGTCAGCGACGTCATAAGCGTGGCGGCACAAAAATACATTATGATTAGGTACTGACAATATTTTCACATTGTGTTCTTAACTTTGAAGCCATTGCATTGCTTTCATTGCGCGCTTTGAGCGCGGCGACTGAATCAAGAAATTCCGTAACGAAAAAAACCTAACACACGCTCCGGTTTCCGGCGTTGCCGTGCATCGTCTACTAGACAGTAGACGTATGCAAATTATAATTGTTTTAATGAAAAAATGCTATGCTATTGCTTTCCCGCGGCATTCCCCGAGTGCTACACGTATTTTTAAATGGTATTGGCTTGCTGTCTACATACAGGATGCAATTAAACCTTCCTGCCAAAGTTTGATACAGATTATATTGATCCTTGTTAAAAATAAAAATATAGGTATTTTTTCTTTTATAGTCACTCAGTAGTATAATGTTGAGAAATAGATTCTGAAAGTTAAAATAAAAAAGTCCTAAATAAAAAACCGGCCAAGTGCGTGTCAGGCCACGCGCAATATAGGGATCCGTAGAACCGCTAGTTTTTGATTTTTTTTTTTTATGGTCAATGAATGAACATTTTATAACATGTTTTACATTATTAACAACATCATCTCAGTTACTTTCGAAGGAATTTGAACGAAAAGTTCCTTTATACTTCGCCGAATACATTTTTTTAGTTGATCGACTATTACTCAATAACTTATGAAGTCTTCTTAGCCGTGATAGTTTTCTCCCGTGAATTTTTTCACATTTCCAGAAGCAACCGTTTAGCTGGTAGAAGGGGGGGACACTGGACTCTAACGATTTTTTCCACTTTAAAACTTAATATTTCACAAATGGATCCCTAAATCGGAAAATGATCTATCAATACCCCACACGATGGAGTGGGCGCGAAAAAAAAATTCAACCCCGCTTGATGTGTAGGGGAGGTACCATAAAAAATAATATTTTTTAAATATTTTATGTACCATTTTGTCGGCATTATTAATATGTGTATTCATGAAAAATGCTTTGTAGGTCCTATAGTCTCTGAGCAAAACCGCGGACGGACAGACGGACGGACAGACCGAAACTATAAGGGTTCCTTGTTGACTACGGAACCCTAAAAACACTACAATTATTAATGGGCACTACGCATCGCCAGCGGGTGACTGCCCTGCGCGCGCGCCACCCCCCGCGTCACCCCCGCTCATTCCCAACGCCGCGAGTGACCGTTTGCATTCAATTTTAAATGATGTCATTTAAAAAATAACACCCATTTTTTGGTTACATGAATTTTCCTAATAAGACCTAAGTTCTGGAAAAAATTTGGCAGGAAGGTTTAATTGCACCCTGTCAACTATTATCTATTCTGTGACCCTGTATTATAACTACTTGTAAATCGACCCTGTGTCGACAGTATCAACAGCAATTTCCAACCTTGAAATTCCGCTTATTTAAGCTGTCATGGCACCTGCCAAAATTATCAGAGCAGGAGCAGGAAATATACAATTTTCCCTCCCCATACAAAGAGAGAAGCTTTAAGAAGTTAACCAGAACTTAAAACGACCGCATTACCGAAATAGCTTCGCAAGTGTTAATGTATAAGAAAAATTTCACGATCGATCTCGCGATTGAAGGTTTTACGAGGGGCACACTGGCACGCCGGGGTATTACCGGGGCCTCGCGGCTGATGGAGGCCCCAGCTGTGCCCCGCACGTAATTCACTTGATGGTGTGGATTATGTTTATTAAACAGCTTTCGTTGTATTTTTCTTGGACTTTTGTGGTGCCATAAATCTATATTTATATTGGTACACTTTGGTACCATATGAGTTTCACAGATGTGTGTTGATTGAGAGATTATTTCGGTGACTGCGGGCCGTTTTGATTTAGTAACAACCTTTTTCCGATCTGGGCCTGTAGACAAGTGGCAAAACGCTCACGCTAACGCTAACGTTACAAAATGTATGCGATTTGACATAAGTCATCGCTTCGCTAGCGAATACTAATGTCAAATCCATACATTTTGTAGCGCTAGCGTTAGCGTTAGCGTTTTGCCACTTGTCTACGGGGGCTGAACAGTGAACATCGTTTGGACTGTAATATCTGCATACACGTTTGGGCTAAACAAAGCACATCATCAAAAATCTCTTATTGATTCAGAGGGTCGCGAGAGAAGAGAGATGGCAGAAAGGAGAGAACTTGTAAGCTTGCGCAATGCGCATACGAGTGGGCATTATAAAATCACTTCTACGCCAAATTGCAAGGAAACCGGCAACATATAATAATTATCATTATATTCCTTACCGAAGGAATATTATTTTCTAAGCTTCGACCTGGAGCTGCTGATGAACTGGTTTCCAGGAATGGCCTGTAATGATTCGGTTGTTGCATCACTTAATTTGATCAGATCGTGAGAATGAATTTGACCCGAAACTAAATTGCACGCTGCAGACAGACTAATTTGAGGATAGCAAAATAATTTATACTTGTATCAGGTGAACAAAAAATAAGTTCCATACTAATATTTTAAATGCAAAAGTATGTCTGTATGTTAACTCTTGACGTGTCAACCGCTGAACCGGTTTAGTTGGGTATGGAGATACTTTGAGTCCCAGGAAAGGACATAGAATACTTTTTATTCCCGTAAAATGAACGGTTCCCGCGTGATAAACGAATTTTGGAGCAATGGAGTTGCGGGCGACATCTATACATATCTATACATATAATAAAACTGTAGAAATGAAAAATCTGTACATTAAAGATATTCAAAAAATTATAAGCAGGGGGTGTTACTACATCGCTACAGGAGCCAAAACTGTGGTTAGTTTTTTGTCTGTCTGTCTGTCTGTATGTTTGTTCCACTATCACACGAAAACTACTGATCCGATTTGAATGCGGTTTTCACACATATATTTGTCTTCTTCCAACTTAACATCTGGTGTATAAAAAAAATTCCCCCCACCCCTCTAAGGGGACAAAAGAGGGGTCAGATTTTGTATCAAACTTTTTTCTTTAACACGAAAACTACTGATCCGATTTGCTTACGGTTTTCGCAGATATATATGTCTTCTTCCAACTCAACATTTGGTGTATAAAAATCCCCCCTCCCCTCCCCTCTAAGGGGATCAAAGAGGGGGTCAGATTTTGTATCAAATCCATCTTTAATGGACTTACTTCATATTATTAACTGTGGTTTTCAACTTAACATCTGTTGTATAAAATTTCCTCCCTGCCCCCCTTTTAGGGGACAAAAGAAGGGGTAAGATTTTGTATCAACTGATGAAGTAGAAATACTCTAAATGGCAAACCGGACCCAGCATTTATGAGTTATGATTACCTTTTTAGGGTTCCGTAGCCAAAATGGCAAAAAAGGAACCCTTATAGATTCGTCATGTCTGTCTGTCTGTCTGTCTGTCTGTCTGTCTGTCTGTCCGTCCGTCCGTATGTCACAGCCACTTTTCTCCGAAACTATTAGAGCTATACTATTGAAACTTGGTAAGCAGATGTAGTCTGTAAACCGCATTAAGATTTTGATGCAAAAATGGAAAAAATATTAAAAATTTTAGGGGTTCCCATAGGTACAACTGAAACAAAAAAAAATTTTTTTCATCTAACCTATGCGTGTGGGGTATCTATGGATAGGTCTCCAAAAATCATATTGAGGTTTCTCATATCATTTTTTTCTAACCTGAATAGTTTGCGAGAGAGACTCTTCCAAAGTGGAAAAATGTGTGTCCCCCCCCCTCTAATTTCTAAAGTAGAGGCATGATAATTCTAAAAAAAAATATGTGATGTAGATTACTATAAAAACTACCAACGAAAATTGGTTTGAACGAGATCTAGCCAGTAGTTTTTTTTATACGTCATAAATAGTAAAGTACAACTGAAACAAAAAATTTTTTTTTTCATCTAACCTATGCGTGTGGGGTATCTATGGATAGGTCTCCAAAAATCATATTGAGGTTTCTCATATCATTTTTTTCTAACCTGAATAGTTTGCGAGAGAGACTCTTCCAAAGTGGAAAAATGTGTGTCCCCCCCCTCTAATTTCTAAAGTAGAGGCATGATAATTCTAAAAAAAATATATGATGTAGATTACTATAAAAACTACCAACGAAAATTGGTTTGAACGAGATCTAGCCAGTAGTTTTTTTTATACGTCATAAATAGTAAACCTTAATCTAAATTTCATTAAATCGACTGAAATATAAAAATAAATCAAAAATATTTTAATTTCATAAAAATAAACCTTATTGCTGCTGCGGAACCCTCCATGGGCGAGTCCAACTCGCACTTGGCCGCTTTTTTTTCTGTCTTATAATCGGGCTGTAAGCAATGATGTTTTACTAATAATAATAATAATAATATTAAATATAATATCATTGGATGTAAGTCAAGTTGCATTCGATAATTTCGATAGCAAAGTTATAAAGTAAAATTTATAAGACTTGAGTTTTATAAGTCTTTCGGTATAATAATTATACAGACCGCCAAGGCTTCATACTTAATAATATATTAACGTGGGCGGGGGCGCTGCCGGTAAAGAACTATCAAAATGGCGTTTTTGTATGGTGGCGGCGTTAATTCCTTTCTTCGCCACGTTTATTTAAAGCCTGGTCGAGCACTAGCGCTTGCGATGCCTAATAATATGTCTAATTTCATCAGATTTACAAAAAAAAAATGTTTTTTTTTCTTCAGAGGAAATGCTTTTGCCCTGCACCTATGTCTCATACCGATTAGTTGTGGTGAAGAATCAATAATATTATTATGTGTATGGCAACGTCGGGTACATTACCATACATAATATTATTGATTCGATAAATATTAATCAAGTGAGACGGTCGCGAGGCAGACCCGTGGCAAGGAGCCAGCACAAGATTTCTAAGTTAATGTTTACTTATATAATATTATGGTAAGCACCTCGGAAGCGATGATAGAAGTGAAAACGAAACAGCAGAGCAGTCTTACACATTGCACAAACCAAAGTGATAAAACTTCAGGATGTGTATAAACTATAAACCCCTGTACACAGTATAGCAATATAATATGTGCCCCTGTATAGAATTCACTGTGAAAGCAGCAGCGGTATAAAAGTTTTTTTAGATGGTCAAACTTATGCCGCTGGGGGCACTTGCCTATACATATCATAAAATGCCTCTTTTAGCGCTGCTACTTTCATAGAGAACTCTATTTAAGGGACCCATAAACCCACTTTGTTTTGTTAACACCTTGTATAGAAAAAGAGGATATTTCTTCTTTAGAGAAAGGAAGTAAAAAACCCTCCCTCCTTACAAATTTTCCAACACGTGTCCTGACTGGAGTTTATCACTTTTTACCCAAAACTGTAAGTACAGTTAAAACCGTTTATAGTACACCTCCGCTATGGAAGTTTACACTACGTGACATTTGTATAGGCTTAGAAATTAGAATTAGCATAATTACAAATAATTATTATGTTGACTATCATGATGGCTGACAGCTCCTGAGCCGGATTTAGCGCCGTCCTTGGCTTCAGACAATGGTCCGGGAAGTCTGCGGTCGCGCGCACGTGCCAACATTTTATGTCCAATACTGTACTTGCATAAGTACCTACAGATCGCAGCTATCTTTATAAACATTGTTAGTTAAAAGTTAGCATCAGGAGATGAGAACAAGATATTGTCATGCCATGCCATGAACTGTACATTTTTTTAATGAAATAAGGGAGCGAACGAGCAAACGGGTCACCTGATGGAAAGCAACTACCGTCGCCCATGGACACTCGCAGCATCAGAAGAGCTGCAGGTGCGTTGCCGGCCTTTTAAGAGGGAATAGGGTAATAGGGGAGGGTAGGGATGGGAAGGGAAGGGAATAGGGTAGGGGATTCCGGTAAATTCACTCACTCGGCGAAACACAGCGCAAGCGCTGTTTCGCGCCGGTTTTCTGTGAGGACGTGGTATTTCTCCGGTCGAGCCGGCCCATTCATGCCGAAGCATGGCTCTCCCACGTCAGAAAACATTTCCGGAAAAGTATCCTTTGTAAAGGACATAAGATAGTTTTATACTTACCGGAAAATACCCGGGACTTGCAAAGTATCTCCATATCAAATTTTAGCAAAATCGGCTCAGCTGTTTGGGCGTGAAAAGGAAACAGACATACAAACAGACAGACAGACACACTTTCGCATTTCTAATATTAGTATGGCTAATGCTGCAAGTGTTTTATTTATGTAAAACGGTTACTTTGAATATTGTCTCTTTAAAAAGATAATTTACTCTTTAGTCTCATTTATTCAGTTTTGAAGTTATATTATGTTTATGGAAATCTCGAAAACGCCTTTTAACGTTTATTAAAACACATATACAGCAGGATAACCGTAAAAACATACATTTATGTGTCTAGTCAACATACAACCCCCATATGAGGAAAAATTGAAGTCATTTTTCACACAAAGTATAGGCTTTTTGATAAAACTGAAGACTTATGATGATCTTTAGTGGACCGTGTAAACGCCCTTTAATATTTTGATAACTTTTTTCATCGTAAAGGCCTGAGCATTTAGCCAAGATATCATGGAGACTAAGAAATGTATGGACATTCCCTGCCAAGGCTAAGTAACATAGGTTTTTTATTCAATTTTATAGGACCTTTGAGTTTTAATATAGTGATTGCAGTGTCTTTCATATCCCTTACGTTTTTGCCTGATAGGTAACAAGAAAGATTTACGAGTTAAAATTAAAAGTACAGGTACCTTTATTTGTGGGCAGCAAAGTCCTTGAACAGCGTTGCTTCGCATTTTGTTTAACCTTTATGCTTTTTTTCAAACCTTAGCGTATCTAAATGTATTCAAATGACTGTATGGTGCTACTGATTTTCTTGTCAATTGTTTTTTAGAGTGCATAATATTTTGGACTCAGCAGACTGTAAAATGTCGGTGCCTTTGATGTGTGCAAAAACTGACCAATACTCAAATATTTTATCAAAATGACTGTGAGACGCATAAATTTAATTGTATTTATCTCCCCGAAAACTCGGAACTGACATAAGATACATACATCTAGTATATTATCATAAACATTTTCGGATTACTTTCCTTCTTAAGACAATCAGTCACCCATAAATCCATTGAGGAGGAACGGGGAAAAACTTGCGAAGATGCTTTTAAGACGTCAGGGGGGAGACGTATATTGAATTAGGCTTCGTTACCTGTTATTTAGTGTCACCCGAGTTACACTTTATGGGCTGACACTTTTAGATAAAGCCTCCGGTTTCGGTGACGGTGATCGGTTTCATTGAAACTAACACAGTTCTGTAGTACACAATATCTTGGCAACAATAAAAACAGTTTCAATAAAAACTGTTTTTATTGTTCTGTGAGAACAACGAACGAGCGGCAACCTCTAGTGGTAAGTAAGCGAAAAACCAAACTAGCGCATAGAAGCAAGACTCTTTTTTAAAAAATCACGTACATTTTTTGCGGTAGTTTTTTTATGTGTGAAGTCGGTCGAATATGTAACGTGATATGACGATATTATCTGCCTATCTGTGCAAACCGCTGCCTCTCCTATGTGACGTAGATGTAGGGGAGTAGATATGTATGAAGCTAGGGTTCCGTTAGTTTTTACTAGAGAACCTTAAAATATACATTTGGTAAGTACTTAGTAAAATTTCATTCAATAATTTCGACAGCAAAATCCATATCCATACTTAATATTATAAAAATAAAAGTGAATGTGTCTGTCTGTCTGTTACCTCTTCACGCCCAAACCGCCGAACCGATTTTGCTAAAATTTGGTATGGTGATACGTCTGTGAGTCCCGGCCCGGGAAAGGACATAGAAGACGGAGTTGCGAGCGTCATCTAGTAAGCAACAATGTTAAGGACATGACTTTAGTTATCTAGCTATCTAATCCAGGGTCTATGGGTATCATAATATGGTCACCCTTAAGCTTCGCGCCCACTGTGTCAGCGCGGGTCGGTGCGCAACGCTCTGCCATGCTCTGCGCGACGAATGACGGCGGGGCTGGGACTTGCCGGGCCGCATCGCATCGTATCCGCGCGTCGCTTGCCGGGGCGCAGCGGGTCTTGTCAGGCGGTGTCGCGGTCGGCCCGTGTCGCATTGACGGAAATCTGCCGAGCAAAAATCCGCGCCGATGCGCGCCGGCACAGTGGGCGATACGCGCATCCGCCTCCATACAAATTGTATGGAGGCGGATTTATGCGATGCGCCCCGGCACGCTGAGCCCCGGCAAGGCCCGTCTCAGTGTGCTCACTCCTATACAGTTAACATAACGACGTGATGTAGCGATGCAATCTATAAATTTTAATTTTTAGATAAACACTAAATTACCTACCAAATTTTACTTAGCGACTATGGTATTGGGCCAATTCGAATTCCAGTTAAAACTAGACACACTTACTAACTAGCGCCTAGTGTTGGGCTGCCTATTCGAATTTTGAATGGCTCATTAAAAAAAAAGATAAAGAACTTACATAATAAGTACGGTCGAATTGAGAAACGATCCTTATAATTTCGTTCTGTTTTTATGTTTTGATCCATCGTTCCATCCGTACGATGAATTGGTCACGAATCACGATCACGTTATGATGATATTTCAAAAAGTTTCCAATAAACCTAAGAAACGGAAAACCACATTACATGAAGCATCTACCCCCATTTTTTACTTTTTAATAACATGTTAGCTACTCTATGTATTTGTACAATGATTATCATTCCGAGTGCGCAGATATACAATATCGTACACGTATTTTAACGCGTACCTCCATGTTTGCGGCTCACTGGGTTCTCGCGTGGATTCGCTTCGAGTCTTTTTTTAAATTATTCATCACCTATTATAAGTACTAGTTCTTTTCCGCGAAACTTCATATTTTGAAAGCAGATAATGCATCAATAAAATTATCGTGTCGCGGTGTTTGTTGCCAAACTCTACCGAAACGGCTGAACCGATTATGTTGTAATAGTGTGTGTTTCATACTTTTTTAAGGCTTCTTATGCATACTCTCACTTATACGTATGGGCTATGGCAACAACGATTTCCGGGTCAAAAGATGATATACAGGGTGTAACAAAAGCAAATGATAATACCTTAGGGCTTATAGTGTGGATGTGTATTGTGTACCCCAATATTATAATGTTTGCTGTGAAAGTAGCGGCGTTAAAAAAGTAACTTTTTTTAAGTTGGTATAGGAAAACTCATGATGCTCGAGCCCTTGCCCATATAAATTACAAAAATGTTTGCTCTTTCAGCGCTGCTACTTTCACAGTAAACAATGAACATTTATATGGGACACATACAAACCTTAAAGTATTATCACTTTGGACTTTGAATTCACAGATTTTTGATCAGCCTTTTGGATGGCACGTGCAAGGTATTTTCGAATCCACATATTTTGCAGATGTCCATCGTCGAAGATAATATTATTTCCTTTACATCAGGCGATTCGTTTGCTTATTCGTCACCTATCTTCCGTCATTTAACTTTACTGGTACAGTAGTAGGCTTGTCATCAGGTAATCTGCCTGCTCGTGTATCGCGGAAGGCTCTAATGGATGCACGTACGTACAAATAACAACTAAGCAATATTTACATGAGACGTAATCGCATCTCTTCCTTATAGTTTACGCCGGTTAAGCTGAGGTAAAATGGACTTTATGTTGACGGGATAAGGCTCAGAATAAATGGTATGCGGTTTAAGGGATTCGTAGGACGCAGAAGCAGTTTATACGGGAAAACATATTTTATTAAAATTTTCCATCTCCCCGACTGTTCCGTGTCAAAGAGTATGTGTGTAGATGGATCATACAATTGTGCCTATTTCATAATTTCATTATTTTGAACGATGCAGTGTTATATTTATTTAATTCTAAAATTGTAATTTTATTGCATCGCGTAGGGCCAACAGTAAAGATGAAATTTGATTGAGAGGTAAAATAATAATTATTTTATCCCTCAAACAAATTTCATCAGTAATTGAACTTCTCAAAAAAATCTGAGCTAAAAAAAAAGTTAAATTGTTTTATGTAAAATATATACATTTTAAACTATTATCTAATTGCTATTAAATTCATAAAGGAGTTGAAAATAATTCAAGTTTAAGACAAATTAGAATGAATTTTGAAGTTGAAGACAATTTGGGTACACGTCCCGGGGGACAGGAGAACGTGGAACACAATTACAGGGAGAGTTTGTAACGTAATTAACTACTGTCGCTTCTAACTTGTTACCTCATCTATAACTATGTACCTTCTGTACTCGATAACCCATGCAAATAGTAACTATTTTAAGGGCCTTCCCTACGGAGAATCCGTAATTTACTGTATTTAGAGCCTTTTAAACTCATAATTTGAAAGCTACAGAGTTATAATAAAAATACAACAATAATCTTCAGTATCTCAACATTCCTTTCATCGTTTTAAATTTTATATTTTTGTTTATTATACTCATGATATCATCTTCCAAAGTAAAGCCAATTTATTAAAATTCAAGCATACATTCAGCATCTCCTTGGTATTTACAAATTACTTTTATTTGAAACACACGCCAATAGATCAACAATATCATAAACTACATATTCCCCGTTTTAAATTTTTTTAGGTCAATTTTGAACTAAGATAAGTAAAAAAATACGGTTTTGGTGCAATCTCGGCAACGCGGCAAATGTATGGCCAAGGTCGTTTGCTCGGGGGACGGCCTTAAGGATGTATGTTTGCCTCTATAGTCTATACTAACAAAAAAAGTTACACAGTTTAGAACGCTAATAATATCCTGGCAGGCTAATGCATTCTTAAAAAATTATTGAAATAGTGATTAAAAAAAAGCGGCCAAGTGGGAGTTGGACTCGCCCATGAAGGGTTCCGTAGCAGCAATAAGGTTTATTTTTATGAAATTAAAAGGTTTTTGATTTATTTTTATATTTCAGTCGATTTAATGAAATTTAGATTAAGGTATACCATTTATGACGTATAAAAAAACTACTGGCTAGATCTCGTTCAAACCAATTTTCGTTGGTAGTTTTTATAGTAATCTACATCATATATTTTTTTTAGAATTATCATGCCCCTACTTTAGAAATTAGAGGGGGGGACACACATTTTACCACTTTGGAAGAGTCTCTCTCGCAAACTATTCAGGTTAGAAAAATATGATATGAGAAACTTCAATATGATTTTTGAAGACTTATCCATAGATACCCCACATGCATAGGTTAGATGAAAAATTTTTTTTTGTTTCAGTTGTGCCTATGAGGACTTCTAAAATTTTTAATAATATTTTCCATTTTTGCATCAAAATCTTAATGCGGTTCACAGACTACATCTACTTACCAAGTTTCAATAGTATAGCTCTAATAGTTTCGGAGAAAAGTGGCTGTGACATACGGACGGACGGACAGACAGACAGACAGACAGACAGACAGACATGACGAATCTATAAGGGTTCCTTTTTTGCCATTTTGGCTACGGAACCCTAAAAATCTGTTCTTACACTTTTATAGTTTCATAGAATGGAGACACTTTTCTTTCAAGTACTAGAGAAGTTGATTCCTAGGCAGATGGCGGCGCGGCATCCGACCGATCACAGATATCATTGAGTTGACATAATATTAAGCCGGCCAAACGACGTAGGTCCGTCAACTGCCTAGGAATCTATTTCCTCGATGGTACATACATTGTAGGATTAGGACTATATCGGAACTGTATTATAAATGTTGGATTTAAATAACAGAGTCGAGGGATAGATCTTTGTTATACGTTTTATAAGCATATCTACTATCTATGAGATAGAAATAATATCTCTTACCTAATGTTCATCAAGATTACATAATATTCTTTTAATTTTCAGTATGTTCAATGTATGTATAATAGTCGAGAATTGCAATTTTACGGACTGTCCTTTCTACACTGTAGTGTATGACAGGCTCTCTCGGAGTTAATGAGCGCGGTAACATCTACCATTCCTGCGGCTGCTACATGGCCATTTTGTTTCGTCTCAGTTTATACTTAGAATTGGATATAGGTTATGGCAAATGCGACGAATAATATGTATCGTGATATTTGGATCGTAATCCAGAGCCCCAGGCGCCGTTTTCTTTATCACTTCTTTATAGAGTCGTCGTTTGAAATGTATGGAACTGAATCAACAGTTCCCTATCTCAAATACAACTGAACCGATTTTGATGACACGTTTGCAGTATTCCCTAAGTTGAATACCTACCTGGTACAACAAAAACAGTATAACTTAAATCGGACTTATGTAGCTGTGGAAACATGCGAACACAAGGGAATATATTTTATTGAAACTTCTTCTTCTTATAATATAGAATAATATTACAAAAAACTGGGCAGTTCTGGAGGAATTAAATACATACTCGTCGAATTATTAACCTCCTCTTTTTCTGAAGTCGACTTAAGAAGAGTCTGTGAATTAAATCCTGAAGCTTATATCGCTAAACCGATTTGAAGATTGAAAAGTTTGATCCCGGAAGACAAGGAATATTTTTGTGGCAAAATGTACAATCGAAGTAACAGGCAACTTCTAGTATGGCAATAAATAATATTATCGATGATATTTGAGTAACAAAAACAATTTTGATGCGGAGATGAAATTTTGAGCAATAATATTGGTAGAGTTGAGCCAATATTGGGGATGAATTTTTAATTTCCGGCCGGAGCGGGCTGATCTTATTCTTGAAATGTGTACCATATGGACTATAATAATATTAAGTTTTCAAACTTATAACTGTTACCTACATAATTATTTGCGGCGCAGAAGTTGCTTGGTAACCGTACATATTTTTAAACAACTAATCTAAGTAATTTCCAATAAATCCAGGAATTCCCATACCCATCAGAATATAGAATAAGAAACCGACGGACATGCATACGTTTATATAAATTATAGTATGTATGGATTTAACTTAATTTGCAAATGTTTTCATTGTACGGAAGAATGACAAAGTGTCTGATTACACAAAATAAATCAGTCATAAAATTTGGTCCCCAAAATTGTCCGTATTTCTATTCTTTCGCATTTCAACTGTAGTCATTGATTTATTTGAATTACATAAAGCAGCTTACTTTTCATAATATTAGTAAAGGTATATTTTTCACAATTAAATTAAAGAAAAATACTAGCTGTACAGTGTACAATGTACTATCAGAGAAGTTGAATCCTAGGCAGACGGGGGACCAACGTAACTAATCGCGTTACGTCAAAGTTCAAACCCAGCCAACATATTATCACAATCGACAACGAATTGACATGATCCGACCTTATGACGTTGATCTGTCAATTGCCTAGGAATCAATTTCCTCGATGGTACATGTCAGCACTCAGACATTTAGCCCGGCCGCACATTGTACTACATTTCTGATCAGAAACAGTTGAACGTCCGCGCTGTCTCTTACATGTTGTACTGAGCCACAGGGGCGACACTCCGTGTACCTTGAACGGACCGTGTACACCGCTAGGGTTGACACCGAAATGGAATTTAGACTTGTGCCAAAGCAAACATGTATTTATATAATTATGTGTAATAAATAATATAACAATAAAATAATACAATATAATAATATTATAAAGAGCAAAGATTTTATTGTTAGTTTTTTGTCTGTTTGTAACGAAAAGCTCCGAAACTACTGGACTGATTTGAAAAATTATTTTACCATTAGAAGCCGACATTATCCCTCATAAATACAGTACTTTTTACCGCGGGAAAATGCTTCATTCTTACGAAAAAACGGGTAATAGAACGTGCGTGCGATGCGGGTAGGAGTAGCGCGCTCGCTCCACCTACTATTCAGCCCTCGGTCGAATAAGTCCCGGACTTAGCGCTCCGCGCCTCGCGCGCCGCGCACAGCCCCGCGCTGGCCCAGACACGCACACATAGCCGTGAGCGGTTTTACGCATAGTTTTTTCGCGTAGTGTATATTTTCTTTGACTGAGCCAAGTGAGCTCGAACTCGCCGAAAGGATATTTCGGATAATGTGCGGGGTGGCGGTCCGGCGGAGTTCAACTGTTTCTGATCAGAATTCGGACAGTGCGGCCGGGCTTAATGATAACTGAACAATAATCAAAACATTGACATAGACTCCAAACGTTTTCGGTCAAACACTTAATTAAATTAAAGTTAATTAATCATTAAAAGTCCTATATTCCTAGAAGATGATAATATTCGTATTCCATACAGCACAGTACTTATGTAAGTCGTTTTTGTCGAGTCTAGTCAGCTTCTCACATCTGGTACACTGTTTTATTATAAATCAACTTTTTGTCCGTCTGTCTGCGCGACAAAAACTGTGACATACGTCCAAGTCATATTATACCTTATTACTATTGATAACGAGAATTCACGACGATGTAGTATAAAATCTAGATAAAGTGAGCTTTTACCATCGAGGAAATTGATTCCTAGACAGTTGACGGGTACCTATGTCATGTGGTCGGCTTTTGCCAATTCAATGTTAGCTGTGATCGGTCGGATGAGTTTGACTTACGCGACCAAATTACTTAGGTCCGCCATCTGCCTAGGTTAATCAACTTCTCTGATGGTAGATAGGTCGTAGTTCGTGGGTTAGATTCCCGCGTTAGAAAAATGTTGTTCTCTAGTTTGGTTAGGACAATGGAAGCTGTTCATCTGTTTGCCTGAGAACAAAGTCTGTAGACTAAAAATACTCCTGCGTATCTGGCGCCTGAAACTGGTGAGTAAGGTAGTAGCGGCATAGGGGAGGGGGGTGTCACTTTTTTCAATTTTGTATGGCAGTATGCATGACACTGGGGCGCTTGCCCATACAAATAAAAAAATGTTCTTTCAGCGTTGCTACTTTTACAGTGAACTTTGTCAACAGATACACCCTTTAAAGTATTAGTTTTGTTACACTCTGTTGACACGGTCAGCTTATCTAATCACAGCATGGTTAATATATCTAATTGTTTTTTTATCACATTTAACTCAAGTTACTATTAATTATTTGATGTACTATCCTACTATTATAAGATATTGTCCGAGTTGTATTCATAGACAGATAATAATTTATTGCCTACATTATATTATTTTGTTTTTCGGGCTATGACAATTCAATGTTACTCGTGATCAGTCGGCTAGGTTTGACATCGCGGCCAAATTACAAAGAGCACCGTCTGCCTACGAATTTCTTTGATGTTATAATAGTTTAAGGACACTTTTTATTTACAAAACAGTACACAGACATAAGTCATTTTCAAAGTCGCAAAATTTTTGTTGAAATTCGTCAAAGTCAAAGATTCTTACCAAGTTCAATATCTAGTGTTAATACATCTACCTAGTTAAAGATCAAAGGGCGGCAGAACAAAGTCGGAATCTACTAATTATTGGTCGACACATGGGCTGCGGACAAGACCCCGTTGATTCGTATCAAATGTTAAACTATAACCATTAACCATTAGTTAAACACATTCTTAATCTTCTGTCATAGAACAATCTACGAAAATAATTAAAAAAAAAACTGCTATTGATTCCCATAATGCCTGCCATACACGCTACGTCTACCGGAGAGGTTCATAGCTATGTCTGCGCTGGTACACCAGAGTGTGTAGGTAGGCCTAAGCGTTCCCTTACTTTGGTGGAAGTCCGAGCCCTTTGAGGTAGACCGGCCGGTCGTGGAGGAAGTCCCGTGCTTGTTAGATCCGGGATATCCCTCATTTAGACGGCTGAAGGCGAACCGCAAGTGGTTTTTGACGCGAGTTTCACAGTTTTTACCCATCCCACAAAAGTGCTCAACGCCGCTAAAGAAGTTTTTACTTCAAAAAAAAAAGGTAGTCCGAAGTATGTGCTGTGCAGTTTTTTGGACCTGCGCAGGCGACCGGCGCAAAATTTACTCCCACATACATTCCGGTCTACCTCTCCACCTCTCCGGTAGACCGTAGTGTGTATGGCTTACATTAGGCATCAACTCAAGTCTGTAGGTCTACTACTAAGGTACGGCCCCTGGCCTAAAAACCTTGGTCATGTTAATTCATACTAACATTATAAATGCGAAAGTGTCTATATTTTGTCTGTCCTCTTCAATTCCTCTGTGATGACCTCTCCAATTTGCTACTTTGAGTCCCCGGAAAGAACATAGGATCCTTTTTATCCTGGAAAAAAGTACGATTCCCGAGCTATAAATACGATTTTCGGTGCAACGCGATTTTGAGAATAGTGCCCCAGATCGTAACGAGCCATTGCAAATGATTTCCCATAACACACTTAAAGGCAACTTCTTAGAATTCAAAGCCTCAACATATTTTTAGTGCCCAATAAATTATTTTCGTTTAACAAGCATTTAACTTAATTTTCATAAACCATTGACGTCAAATTTAAAAGAAATTAAAACATGTTTATGGACTATAAATTGTTGTTTTATTGTTTTTAAATAAGTTTAATGATTAGGGTTCTGTCGGAAGGTTTTATAGGTAACGGCACCTACATACCTCTATTATAGCGATGTTATCGGTATGAAATGTAGTCTACTACTGTAATTGTTTCATAATGGTTAGTTAGTGATGAAACTATTAATGTGAAAAGGCTTGTATTCACTTTGAATAGTGCGAGTGCAGGCTTTCTCCTGATTACTAATAAGCTGCGAGTGCAATAATTAAAGTGAATACGGACATTTTCATTATTTTGAGATTGTAATGTTAACCGATTCTCATACATAATATTATGTACTATCCAGAAATTGATTCCTAGGCAGTTGACAGACCAATCATCTGTCGGCTGGGCTTGACGTAACGCGACCAAACTACGTAGGTCCCTCATCTGTCTAGGAATCAACTTCTCTGGAAGTTCATTTTCATCAAAATCAGTCCAGTCGTTTCGGAAGAGTTTGGCAACAAACAACGCGACGCGGGAGTTTGATAAAATACTAACTGTCACTTGTCAGCTGACCCTTACTTCTACTTTACTTCTTTCGAGTAAGAAAAACAGACGTTAGCCGTTTCTTATAAAGGATAAGTAAGTACTCAAAAGTTTTGTCAAAATCAGTCCAGCCGTTTCGGATAAACTAAGCGACAATAACCGTAACAAAAGAATTTCTTTATAACCGTTAGCCGTTTCTTAGGTCTAAAGGATAAGTACTCAAAAGTTTTGTCAAAATTAGTCCAGCCGTTTCGGATGAGCTAAGCGACAAACACCCTTACAGAAGAATTTCTGAATTTAAACTAAAGCAAAATAGTACTCCTCCTTTTGGCTTTACTGTAGTCACAAAATATAGGTTACTAAAAGTTCTCGTATATTACATAATTTAGAATATACCTAATTTAAGCTCTAGAAAGCTCGTTATGAACTTACAAATTAATGTAGTGCATCCAGATAGCGTTATTCATAAGCGAAAGCTCCAAATTACTAAAAGCTACATTTAAAAGCTCGGAATTCGGAGTTTGGACATAAATCGCAAAGTTCGTAGAAAGCTCGACGTGAACTTTTAGCTGTTTATACAAAATAGAATATTTGGACTTTTTCCGTCCAAACAACTGGTCAAATAGTGGCTAGTGCTGGTTATGAAATAATATTTAAAGCGTGTCTTTTTGTTTGTCTGTTTTTTTCATGTAGACCACTTCACTTTTCGCCAGTCGTGTCGATACGTCCTACTGGGTAATGAGAGTAAGGGTAGAGAGGGTGCTATTGTGTATTGCGCACATACTTAGGCACTATAATAAATCATCGCATTGTCGGACTAGTTTCAATGAATCCAGCCATTGTCACCGAAACGGATGTCAATATCCCTATAACGATCTTTCAATTTTAAATTTTGATTTAAATTTTTCCGTAAAAACTTCTGTAGTCTAACCGAAATCGCTTTAGCGGTACTCTAGGCATTAGACATGGAGAAACAGATAGACAATGAGATACAAACAGAAATATAAAACGGGTGGCACTTGAGGACTGCCGCGGTAAAATTATTGCTTAGCATTTTTATCAACATAAATGCAATAATATGCGTACGTCAAGTCTAAGTAACAGACGATGCCCGGCAATACCGCACGCCGAGTGGGGGATGTTAGGTATTTATCGTTACGAAATTTCATGATTCGATCGCCACGCTCAAAGCCCGCGATAAAATGCAATAGCCAATAGCTTAAAAAGATATCCATAGCCGAACATAGAACCTCCTCCTTTTTCGAACGTTAAAAAAGGTGTATGCTTTCGATTTTCATGTTTCTTTGAAAATCTGACATTCCGTACAATACAAATACAGGGAAAACATGGCTGAATCGGATATATTTTTAATTAAGAGTCCCGTTACAGTGGAATACTCCGCTATGACGCTGGCATCCCTTTTGTTGAATGTTCAACTATTTGAATTACGGACTCACTTGAACACGGTTTGTAAACTCGATACTGAGGGAACTTAACGGTATTACGGTACTAATAACTGTATTTTAAAAAAAAGATAAAACGGACTTCAAAATTGTACGTAATTGAGAATTAAAACACCCTATCTCCAAAACTACTGAACCGATTTTGATGAAACTTGCATTATTCCCTAAGTTGAACAATACCTAGTACAATAAAAAAAGAATCACTTAAATTGGACTTGTAGTTTCAGAGATATTCGCAAACAAACATAAAAACATACATACATAAATACATACATACACTTTTGAAATTTGGCACATTTGTTCAGAAGCTGATTTATAGATTAACATACACAAAAACTGGGCAGTTCTGGAAATATTACATACATACGCGTCGAATTGATAACCTCCTTTTTTTGAAGTCGGTTAAAAACAGCAGGAGGAAGCATACATTTCGACTACTACATACTTCCTACTCCTATTTTCTTCTGATTAATTTTTTTGTGGTTCCCAAGACAGCTTCTTGTACATCCGTCGAGCTTTCTGAGAACGTATCAAATGGTTTTCGTTGTTGGATAGCTATCAATCCTGCGACACAGGAGATCCAGTGCAGGTGTGGTGGACCAAACATTTCGACTAAAAGACTGCGATGAGAGATATTATTCTCCTACGTTCCTATCATTGTAATCTCTCTCCCTGCGTCTTACGATTCTTGTTCAGGCTACGGCCAGAGGATGAAATTTTTTTAGACTCTTAATATCAAAGATTTTATATGAGATACAAACAATATTTAATACACTTTCATGACCCAGGAACATTAAAACTTTTTTGGCCTGGAAGGGATTTGAACCCATGCGACCTCCAGCGTTGATGCGTTAATTAACCAACTGAGCTACAAAATTGTTTTATCTTAAAATGATACTGAAACAAAATATGATATTTAATTAATTAAGAATACTTATTTTAATTAATATTATATTTAACTACGCGTGTAAAAATAAAAAATAAAAACTAAACGTTTTAAAATCAAAACTTTTTCGAAGGACCAACATTAAGACCTTTTAACTCAACAAAAATTAAATAAATCACGTCGAAAAGAGTTAAATTTTTTGGAGTTCTTAAGTAAAATTTTAGATATTGAATTATACGACCTCCGAGTTAGGTGAAACTGTTAATAACAAAGTTAAAAGGGTTAAATTGGCCTTAATTTATATTATCTGAAGGGTTCACTGTCCTACTCTATCGTTTTAACGTTACTGAAAAGTTTAACGAATTATAATAAATTATATGATAATATATTTATGTGCAATATAATATTAATTTTAATATCTTAATAATATTGAACGTAATATTATGTGTAGTGTCTAATGTTTAGAGTAAAAGCTTATTTTGAGAAAAAACAAACATTTGTTAGAACGTATCACGTAGGAAAGGAAGAATAAGTATTGTTTTTTTAATATCGCATGTGGAATTAAAAGGCCTGCGCTGCTTTTTCGTTTTCACTTCCACCGGTACTCCCGAAGTGCAAGCCGTTGTCTTTATTAATAAGAGGGTAGTTGTATAGAAGATTGACCAAATTATATTGTGTACATATACCTTTATTTATACACTCGAAAAAATTCCTTTCTAACTCAGTCGGTTAGTTTAATCATTTCTGCCGCACCGAGTCTCCTAATGTTTCATAATTAGTGGAAACATTATCTTACACTCGATAAAACTTAAGGTAGATATTATTTTTAATTAAAACAACTTACGAACGAACACAAACTAACCGAAAACATCGTAACTTACAAACCGACTGAAATATTTTACATTTTTATGATGGCGGACTTTTTAATATGGCAAACTGTTTGTTAAAAGGCGGACTGTTCATTTAATATGGCGGTCGTTCTAGTAAATTCTCTAGTTTGGCCATTATCTAATTTAAATAGTGCTAATAATTCGTCGCGTATGAGAGGTCTTGCTGAAATGTGGTGTGGCGCCAGTGCTAGCGAATACGTGTGAATGTTACAAGATGGCGGATAAAAAAAAGTATTCCAATGACTATAACTGTATGTTCTCATTGTCCTACATTTATTTTATACAAATTCACGAAAAATATTGTATTATTTAAATGGCTTCTTTCACAAACAATAAGTACGAAAATAAAGCTTAAATTAGAAAGTTTTTTTGCTCAGTAACAAAGTAAACATTAATAAACTTCCGGAAAAGTTTCTAAGTTATTCGGGACTAAGAAACAGGCCTCAAATATAATAACATGTTTCTTTTTTCATGTGATGTATCACTTCTGACTCTGAAAATTAAAATAGAGAGATTAACATTTTTTAGTTATCAAATTATTCTGATAACTATAAAAATTAAATCCCTCTATTTTAAGTTCCCACTTTTCGTAGTCGCTGTTAGTGCGACCACATAAACCACGGCCCTCGTAAAATAAATCAAAACAGTTTATGAGCAGCCGTACCCCCTTAAAATATGGTACGGCTTTTTATGAACTAAAAAACTTACGTGATCACGCTTAACGATTCAGAGTACGAGTTTTAACGAATTTTTAACGTTCCGTTAGTGTTTTGCTTTTATTATATAAATGTTTTGTAAACGGTGGTTATTAGCTTTTTTAACGGCTTTGTAACAGTCTATTTTCAAAATAGACCCATTGAATAAGCTTTTAGTTACTTTTACCTGTTCCGTTGACTGTCGATTTTAAATTTTGCAAGTTAAAATCACTTCCCGATTTCTAACTGACCTAAAATTTAGTAATGAAACGTTATGAATTATGATATTAGATCTGATCTGGAAGTCGGTCCTCCTTTATGAAACCACAATAACCTTATCAATTTTGGGCTAGATTAGAGCATTATCTGAACTCGCGTGGCGCATTTTACACCGTCTTTACATACATATTTTTATAGATAGTCTATACGTACTTTTACTGTGGTTATTCTTAATAGTTCTTAATCTCCCAATTAATGGCTTAATGTCAAATAAAATTAGATATAAAATGGGCAGTAAATTTGACAGATGGTGGATGTATTAGTTCTCATGGGGGATGTGTATAATGGGCTATAAACAGACGATGGGAATCAACAGGCGTATAAAAAGTTTGCATAACGAGATTTTGACGCCAAATCGTTTAGGTTATTGCTTTTCTATTAAAATTTATACGAGCCGAGATAGTTGGCTAATGTCTATAGTGATTATAGTAATGATGCTCTTGATCTATCTTTTTAATTTAACAGATTTACTTTTTGCAATCTGTTTCTTTTGTCCTTCCGAAGAAAAAACTATCTATGCTAGCGATGCAGTCCTGAAGGTCTAGCTGACCTTGGATAAAGTACAAAGTTCAATTTTTTACTTAATTTTTTTTATGGAAAAGCGTGGTTTCTACAGTCATTCCGAAGACAAGATAAAAAATATAGCTTCAAATTTTTTCGAAGGTCAGAACTTTCAGAACTGTGTATCTCCTAAAGTAGCCGCGGCCAAAATTCTATAGTTGCTGGTCGTTCTTACCTCTATAGGGGTCATAGACAGGCAAACTTTGAGCTTCATATTATAAATTAATGGTGAGTATAGCTGACGCTGGCCTCTTGGGGCATATTGTCATGATGATTAAAAATTTCCACGGTCAAAGGTGAACGTGGTTTTTACTATTGAGCGTAATAAATTATTATGTTGATGCGAATACTACTAATTAGACCTTATCAACAGATGTGCGAAATATATACAGCCAGAAGCAAAAACGTCGTACCAATTCTCTCAAATTACTTTGGTAGTGTAGCACCTTAGAAAGGAAATAAAATCCCCCACTCTTCTACCGCGCGGTGACACAATATGTATTATACCTATCCGTGACCCTCCTCCCCACCATCTCGTGATCCGGACAATGTTTGTGGCTGCAACCTTACCTACCTCGTTGAAACTATTGGTTTCTGCTGTGACTTTGAGCCCAAGCTGAACGATTGGCTGAAGCGGACAAGCTTGGCTGAAGCCTTGGTCTTTTGGCCTAAGATGAGCAAAGTCTTATTTTTTTTGCATAAGGTAGTCAAAGCATGGGATTTGGCCAAAGGTGACCGAAGTCTTGGTTTTTTGGTCAAAGATAACTGAAGCCTTTGCTCAGCCAAAAAGCTTACAAAACGTGGATGAGGTCGAATTCAAAATTTTCATCGGAGACTATTAAATTTTAATTTTTCTCTGTCAACTGTACTCGTACCTCGTGCAGGCATTGACTCCCGGGTTATCGGGCAACCTGCAGCTGGGGACTGGGGTATTACGCACTGACGGTGCCCTTACACCTACTGGATAATCATCATCAGACTTAGCATGGCCACTGAGAGAATAGAAATACTGCTCCATTCTTGATTCAGATGATAGGCATAGGTTACATAATATTTCTGAAGGCTTTAGTTTTGGAAATAAATCATACTTTCTCGAGGGTAAGTCAAACTAAAGTCACACAATTTTTAGAGATTTGACCAATTAGAACACGTTTGAATCATAAAGTTAAAATGTAATGTAATGTATTTTATTCTGCCTTCAAGCTATAAAATATCTCGAAGGTCAGTGTGCCTCTCGGCATAGGCCTCCTCCAGCCTTTTCCACTCAGTTCTCTCTATAATATTAATAAAGTTAAAATACCTAGACATTAACTTTATTGTTTGAAAACGGTTGACTGACGGTTTTTTTTTTGGATAAAGTGACAAATGTTGCCTAATTGGTAATCTTTCGCTTAATAGTCTACCACAGTCTACAATATAGGTAAAGCCATCACAGAAAAGTTTCTATCTATGCCAAATTTCATAAAAATCAGTCTAGCCGTTCAGACGTGACGCACAAACTATTGGAAAGAAAAGATTCAGATTCGAAAAAAAATTTAATATTTAAAAAGATAACCTATCAGAAGTTAAATTATCAGAAACGCACAGTCATACACAAGTATTTTAAATTAATTTGTTTTATTAGTAATTAAAAGTTGACAGCGATAGTGCGGCGTGGGACGGTGTTATGCGAATTGAGCAATGCAATTGTAATTTTATGGCCCATTATATTATTTTATTATAGCTATTAGCCTGTAAGATGCAGCATAGTAAGCATTAGGGTTTGTTTATATTGTAACGTCGATACGTTGCGTTGCATTTTTAAAAGAGCAATTTAAAATTGGAACAAGCAGCCCAGTGTCACTGTGTGGCGAGCGATAAGCCGTCAATTCAGTGTATTTTTTCCAAACCAATAAAGTTTAGTTTTTAATGATTTATTTAAATATGCATCGCATCTAAAGTTGCATGTGTGCTAACCCTAAGTCTGTTCTGGCTGTGTTAATAAATCATAATTAATATTCCTTTTAATTAAGACATTAATAGTTTAAAGTTGTATTCCTGCTTTTTTTTCAAATTAGCTTTCCCGTAACTTTACAATGTTGGTATTAGGTAAACTTGTAACAGTGTTTGTTTTTTTCTATTTCTACTTAATGCACAAGTTAATATGAAAGTTTTAGTAAGTTTAAATGTGGCATAATTGTTAAGCTTTTAGTAAAAACTTCATAAGTACCGCATAGCGCTTTTTTGGGATAAGTAAAAATTTAAAGCTTACGTCAGGACACGAGACCTAATCTTATGAAAAATTTGTAACGCAGGGGGAGAATATACCACTGGCGCAGCGTGTGAAATGAAGTAAAAAAATCGGCCAAGTGCGAGTCGGACTCGCGCACGAAGGGTTCCGTACCGTTATAGAGCAAAAATAGGCCAAAAAATGTGTTTTTTGTATGAGAGGCACGGCAACACACCTGCTGCAGCTCTTCTGATGTATCGAGTGTCAGTATGGGCGACGGTAGTTAATGCTTTAATGTTTATTAAAAAAAGTAATACCTCAATGCTCTTTCTCCCACGAAGCAAAAATGTGTAACTGAAATATGAATAAAGGAAAAATAGTTAAAATATAAGTTATATATATAATATTAGTACAGTTTTTACAATTTGTTTACTTCTTACCGTATGTCGCCGTCCAAGTTATCTTTATACGATAAACATAACTACGCAGTTAAAACTACTTATTTGTTGTAACATTAAACAGAAACTGACACACTTAACAGTACTTATTTAACTATTTATTAGTTCAATCTGTATAATATAATAATCATTGGTTTAATTTTTTTTCCAATGAGTGCTTTTTTTTTGCAAAACTGAATTCTCATGTATTCCAATTACCGTTTACATTATTCCAGTAGTATTCCAGCGAATTATGACTGCCAGTTATCAATCGCGAACCCCCTGCCGTCGAGTAGCTTTGTCCACACTGTGCCTTTTTTTGTTCATCAAGGGCATGCGTTATAGCGCAGTCAACAGCGAACGTGAGGCATGCCCGTGACGCATGCTGAAATCGTAGCGCTCGCTATTACACTTTTCTTTCAACGCGGGTGGATTTTGACGCATTTAATTATTGAAAGCCAAACGGAAGTTGAATAAAAAGAAGATGACGAAAATTGAAGATGAAATTGCATAATGTGGACATAGCTAATGGCGAACCCCTAGGGGTTCGCGTACCCCACTTTGAGAAACCCTGGATCACTGGATTGAAAGGAACCGGCGTAACGAAGCTGCGATGACATAATATCTAGTAAAAAATAACATTAAGTATAAAAATATAGCACGTGTTCATTTAAATACTAACTGTGATTGTACAATATTGCATTGGAGTTAAAGGTTATCACTTTACACACCATTATCAACTTAATGCGTGTTCCACATGATAAATATTATATTAATTACGTTTTGATAATTAAATTATAATTAGACTAGATGACCCGACAAGCGTTGTTTTGATAAAAACATCATTTCGGATATTAAACAAGTAATAAAACCATTAAAACACGACTTCAACTCTATCTCAAAAACTACTTCAGTAAAGTTTTATCAAAATCGGTTACTGGGCCGATTTTGATGAACCTTGCACAATTTCCTAAGTTGAGTACCTAAGGTACCTACTGTTCAACTTACAGCATATTTAAGCCGTACTTCTAGTTAGGAGATAATTTGCGAAAACAAGCATAAAACCAAAATGGCAGATTTGGATACACACATCATATACGTATAATACGAGTGGAATTGAGAACCTGCTTTAAGTTGGTTAAAAAGAGTGATCGATCTTAAACAAACTTATATATAAGTACTAATATTTTGTGAAATTTCCGACCTTATCTATTTACTTTGCTGTGAATACTCATTTCAAACTTAACTCAAAGACAAGACAGTCGTATCTTTATTAGTTACAATAATCATAGTATACCTTACAATTTGATATAATTATAAACTATGCACGATCAGTCTATAACAAGCAAAGTATTTGTGACTAACGCGGAAGTCGTCCCGTATACAGAATGGTTTGGTTGGTTCGTGTATATGGTGTTTATTTATTTGTTATTAGGGTTCCGTAGTATATGCGTTAAGCGCATAGCGAAATTCAGCTGCAACAGATAGACATTTTAGCATATTCTATTAATATGGATTTTGTTAGATAAAAAGGATAGTAAATCATAAAATTGTTCACTAAGCTATTTTTGAAGTAAAACATCCAATTATGGTCACCATAAGAATAAAATCTGAGGTGCCAATAACATAATTAGTGTTACCGATTTAGTAGTTTCTCTTACATCTAATTTATTATCCTGGTAAAATCTTTAAACGTATAAATATACAATTTCAAATCTTATAATATAAAAATAAGTTATATTGGTATCGTCTAAATCAATTAGAAAGACTGACTAGAGTTCATAACTTCATACATTTTCGCCATCCTTCTTTATTTTGCAAAATGTATGATTGTAACGTATGATTTTACGTTTTTCTAAAAGGCGATCTATGCGAGTTTCTTCGACCGGTTTTTCTCGTCGAGCTAGTTCCCGAATATTTTCAGAAAAAAAAGTAAAAAAATCAATCCCAATTACAACGCATAAAAAGCTATAACTTCATACATTTTCGCCATCCTCCTTTATTTTGCCAAATGTAAGATTGTAATGTATGATTTTCACGTTTTTCTAAAGGGCGATCCATGCGAGTCTCTTCGACCGGTTTTTCTCGTCGAGCTAGTTCCCGAATCGAATTTAATAATATTTTCAGAAAAAAATTTATACAAAACCCTCCACAAGAAATCAATCCCACTTACAACGCATAAAAAGCTAAAATGCGGCTAACACGTGTGATACCAAGGTCCTGTCTAGATATAGGTCTTATACGAATGTTTCACATGGTTCTAGTATTTATTACTTTTTAACAGGCAATTTATCATTTACGGCTCTATAGATATTTGAGGTATTATAATTACTTTAGTAATGTTGCTTTTTATGAGCTTGATAAAAATGGTTACCGCTTTAGTGTAGACTAGATGACGCCCGCAAGTGCAACTCCGTTGCGCCAAAACTCGTTTATCGAGCGGGAACCGTACATCTTCCTGGGACAAAAAGCTTCAGGTGTGTCCCCCTCCCGGGCCTCAAAGTATCTCCATGGCAAAATTACAGCAAAATCGGTCTAGCAGTTTGGGCGTGAAGAGGTAACAGACAGGCGGACAGACAGACAGACACACTTTCGCAATTATAATACCTATTAATATGGAAGTATGGATTTAGAGCCCTAGCACACCGTGACTTTTTGAAGCGATGCAATCGTGATACTATCGCGCGTTCGGCCATTCGGCGATCTCTAGTATTCTATAATCCATAACTTTTATCAACGACTTTTTAAAGAAGGGATAAAGAAAGTTGGCTAAGCCCCCACACCAGTAACATAACGTGACAACCGTTTAATTCTAGAATAATATAAATTATAATTACGCTAGTTATATCACAATATGGCCGCCAAGCCGTCTGCCTTATACGCCTTTTCCGCGTTCGCAAGTCCGGGTCACAGTTATTAAATATATTTTCTGCGTTTATGTACCGGTTGCACAAATGTCATCATACCTAGACCCTAGCGCAATTTAAATCGTTGTGTTTATTAATACAAGCTCTGAGCAGAGTCCTTTTGAACATCCATACTTCCATACTAATATTATAAATGCGAAAGTGTGTCTGTCTGTCTGTCTGTTTCGAAAGAGGTCTTGACTCTTCATGCTCAAAGCGCTGAATAATTGATTTTGCTAAAATTTGGCATGGAGATTGGTCATTGCATTTTTCTACTTGGTCTACCTTCACCAGATGGACTTTTGACCACCTGCTAACAAGACAAACTCCTGTAAAACCTCAGAATTTTTAATTTTTTTTTGTAGTTAAAGGCCCAGGACTACAAATAATAAACTAGTCCCAGAATCACCGTTGGTGACTTTTAATTTCACAGTCTAGTAAGTACACAACTATTATTGTGTCTAGTTGATGCCTAATTTATTATGATTAGCGCTTTTCTAGTGTCGGATAGTTAGTCACCGCTCTTCAGCAATAACGCCGTGCCTGCTCCATTATGTTGTTTAAGTGTTCCGTGACAGAGCAAAGTGTAGTAAGTCAGATATCATGTTTTTTAAATTTTGCTGAAAAAAAATTAATTTTGATCAAGTTAAACAAAAAAAACTTAATTTTGATCAAGCTGGTCATCCTTACAGTTACAGAATATACTTTCACGTAACTTTTTACGCATTATTATACATTTTAGAACCTATCTTTGTCCAGGTATTCTAGGATAAAATACTATACTTAATTTATTTGATAAAATCAAGCTAGCAAAGAGCCGTTATACGACTTGGAAAGCTCTTAATAGCTTAAACTAATTTCCACCATGAATACGAAGCTGTACGTACCAAAATACATCATACACAAGAGCAAAAATAGACGAAAATCGTCACCGTTATCATTTCTCCCTCTAACACTTTCGTAATGCACTATGGGCCAATTATTTTGAGAAGCTACATCACAAACCATGCAAACTTAAGCGCAGAAATCCATACTAGTCCGCACCGCACTTAATATTATAAATGCGAAAGTGTGTCTGTCTGTCTGTTACCTCTTCACGTCCAAACCGCTTCGATTCGATTTAAAAAAAAATTGATATGGAGAGATTGTATCCTGGGAAAGGACTTAAAATAGTTTTCAACCCGGAAAAGTGTACGGTTCCTACACTATAAACAAATTTTAGCGTAACGGAGTTGTGGGCGTCATCTATGTATAATATTATGTATACTAAATTTCATATTCACGACTTACACGCTTTTGCTGTTGGTGATGTGGACAAGACATAATTACCGCCACGCGGCCGTGAAGCGATAAGATCTACACACCGGGATCTAAATAACTGGACATAAACACCTCAATGGCTCAGTGGTTGGAGTCATAAACCACAGTCATCGGCAACTAATTTAACGCTCAACCTGCCCCCTCACTCCCGAGTCCCGACCACGTCCCGACACTATCAAGAATCGAATAAGGCTCCAGCCTTAACTCGATCTCAATGTTTGGTACTCCCAACATAGAATATTATTCTGTCTCGACATCGCTCTATTTCAACACGATGTCGGTGTGGATTCGACTTTGTTCAGTCGTGTCTAAACACACTAGGCCGAAGCTACGCGGCGTAAATTCCGCATGATTACGCTCGCAATGTATTTTAAATTACCGATGACACACTATTCCGTCGCGTTCCGTCCGTATTTTGTATGTGTTTGACATTGCGGACGTAATCATGCGGAATTTACGCCGCGTGACTTCGGCTTAGTGTGTTTAGACACTTAAAGTAGAGAAACCGCATATCAAACGCCGTACATTTTTGATTTTCATAATATTGTACCGAGAAATTCACAAAGGCATTAATACCATGAACCGCATTCTAATTTTTTTTTATTAAATAAGGGGGCAAACGAGCAAACGGGTCACCTGATGGTAAGCAACTACCGTCGCCCATGGACACTCGCAACATCAGAAGTTAACCCGTTTTAGGGTTCTGTAATCAACAAAACTTGGTTCATTGCTGTACCCTAAAACGGAAACCTAACCAGCTGATTTTTTGTATATTGGTAGGTAAATAGTTATATTATTTAAGAGAACCTTGTCCTACAAATAAAACAATCCACATTTTAGGACCATCAAGTCAAAGTATGAAATCCTTTCTATCTCTGTTAGCTACCACTTTCGAGATTTTTCGAAAATAAAAATGTTGTTCGTCTTATCAAAATGTAGCTACTCACAAAAAATTTGCTTGTTAGTAATCACAAAAAAAATTGTTCTAGGGCACCCGTACTAATTATAATACGTCACATTAAAATAATTTAAATTGAAACATTTTAACCCTTACATTTTTGTAACAAACAGTCGCTAAGACTTTGTCCACCGCCACCGTCACCGGGACGTCACCGACGTAAAATGCCTTATAATATCCTGTAAATATGCAATTATTTTTGTAACCGTACTCTTGTTACTTCACCAGACCTTCACTTCAGTATAGAGCAAAGTCTTTTCAAAAAAACTCTGACACTGGCAACTCACCGAGTCAGCCATTTAAAAAAGAAGAAGAAGAAGAAGACCTAGGCCAGCTATACTATGAGAAGGTCGTCGTGAATTTTTTTCCACTTTTAAATCGTTCATTTTGAAGAATGTAGGTGTTTTAACCCTAAAATTGAATGCTGGTTGCAGCCCGCGACACCTAGACCTGTCTTTGTCGCCTGTTTAAAAAAGGTTAAGGGCCTGTTTCACCACTTTCTGAAAAGTGCTGAATAGGCTATTCACAACTTTTTTGACAGATTCTCCATACTTGATCAATCAAGATAATAATTGGTGGATAGCCTATTCGTCACTTATGGTGAAACAGGCCCTTAGTATCACTGACCTAGGCTATATATTTCATTTCTCATCGACGTTGCTCTAGCGACCGATGCCTCTTTGTAGTGGTGTAGAACAAAATGAAACCTATACCCTAGGTCACAAAGTGGCATTTTATTTGAAATTTTGTCGGTGACGGTAGCAATGGAGAACAGCGAGATGTTTTCCTCCACGCCTGAGGCGACACTTTACACGTCAAAGGTTGTGGAAAAACCGCGTTTATAATGAGCGGTTCCCCGATTGAAATACATAAAGGTATTCTGATATATTGCAAACGAGTCGTTATGCCGGATAATATTCTATTTCTATGCTTGAGAATAGCACACAGTCGTCTTCAAAAGAAAACTGTTTGGAAGCAGGTAAAAAGTTATTTCTATGTGCTGTACCATCAGTAAGTTATTATTTTCGCAAAAGGCACAAGTTGTACAAAAAAAAATCGAGGATGCTACTTTTTGTTTCATAAAATGCACGGTTTCCTTGAGATATCATATTTACGCGAGCGGAGCGCATAAGTTATTTTAAAGTTTTTACGTGACGTGGTTTACGTATACGTTGTAAGTTGTAACGCGACGTAGAATACGTAGTACGTATAGTTACGGACGTAAGTTTTACTCTAGAGGTGCTGTTGGGTAATGCGTTAAGTTTGAGAGCTGGTGATACGTCTAGTGTGGGGATGAGTCGATGAAAAAGATGTCGATAAAATTTTACAGTCGATAAAAATTATCGAAGTTTTGGAAATGTCATTAATGTAACTTACGCAAAGCCAAAACTTTCGCTACTCCTTTCAGCATTTACCCTATCTGCTAGAGTTTCAAATTTCGCCATTTTAAACATTCATTCTGTATAAACATCACATGATGTGTAAAATGTTTTTTTTATAGATACTTTAAATTACAACTGGTCCCGTGCGAAGTATATTGTAAGTAATACCATTTATACGTAATACATTATTTTCTCATATTTTTAAATTCACGTTTATGGTCCAGAAATATAGAAAACTTTTTGTTTCATCGCGCGGGATTCCAACACGCAATCTCTGGCTTTATCTCTACTCAATCACCACCACCCACAGAGTTTTTAAGTTCACATTTTTAGGACATTGCTAGTGAATATTTTAGATTATCGATAAGCAACGCTCGCGTCCCTAGCCCAAGTATTTGTTGCTCGTTGCTCTAAGACAATTTACCAAAGTACCCCCCATTGCACTCAGGGCAACGTCCTGCAGCCAGCGATTAGATGGAGATACTCTTAATTAAAATATAAACAGAATACACTAGAAAATACTAAATGTTTAATGTAATTTTACTCTGGTTTCTGCAACATTTGTGTAGTGTTTTTATGATTTTACAAATGAGGGAAGACGTCGGTTCCTTTTCGTTGGTTTTGCCGGGTTAGTTCACGATCTGGTGGTAGGTTGAAGACTTGACGAATTTTATCAACAGAATATGTTAAGTTGGAAAACACAGTTAATAATATGAAGTCCAAGAAAAAAGTTTGATACAAAATCTGACCCCCTCTTTGGTCCCCTTAGAGGGGTGGGAGGGGGGATTTTTATACACCAGATGTTGAGTTAGAAGAAGACAAATATATCTGCGAAAACCGTATGCAAATCGGATCAGTAGTTTTCGTGTTAAAGAAAGAAGTTTGATACAAAATCTGACCCCTCTTTCATCCCCATAGAGGGGTGGGGGGAAAAATTTTTATACACCAGATGTTAAGTTGGAAGAAGACAAATATATCTGCGAAAACCGCATTCAAATCGGATCAGTAGTTTTCGTGTGATAGTGGAACAAACATACAGACAGACAGATAGACAGACAGACAGACAAAAAACTAACCACATTTTTGGCTTCTATAGCGATCTAGTGACACCCCCCGCTTATTATTTTTTGAATATCTTTAATTCAAACCTTGAGGGTGGAGCGTCTGCACTCTCGCCACAAAGTGAATTTTAGTTCCTTTGTGGTGAAAGTGCCGACTCAAGTTTTATCCATCTTCGAGGTGGAGGAGTTCTGGCCCGCCGGTGTAGTTTACCGAAGGTTTCGGGGGAGGCTCCCGAACGAAGCGCGCATCACGTCGCCGAAAGAGACTTTAACGTGATAAAGTGTAGTGTGATTGTGTGTGTGAATGTGAGAATAATATATATTAGGATAAAATTGTTCGGCGTGCATCCGTTTTCTGATTGCCATGATACAAGTTTTTACTTAGTATGGGATTAGACGACGTGATGTACGCTACCTTGCTTTTATACTATTGTATATTATTGAATGATTAATAAAGAATTTAAAGAATTTGAATGTACAGAATTCACATTTCTACAGTTTTATTATATGTATAGATAGATACTTACTTTTAGAATGGTGGCCACCACCAAGTTGAAAACTAAATAACTACATAAATTCATTTAAAATGCCACTTTATGCCAGACTATAGTGTATGTCATAAAGTAGGATATTAATTTTAAATGAATTTTTCGGAACGAAAAAAGGTCGAAACGGCACCTTAAGTGTATCTACACAGTTTGTCTATACTTTCGCATTTCTATTGGTGGCCATGCCAGGGCTACTACAGATAGCAACATACACAAATAACTATTAGTAGGTACTATAGTCGGGATGTTGGTGTAGGCTCTAGTACATCGATCTGTACCAGATATGTCCATTAGACGACTGGCCTATATCTGACACTCGTCAGAACAATCAGTTATTAATAGACTAATGTAAGTGCTGTTAGTGCATCGCACAAATACACATAATTAAATGTGTCCTTAATGTGTCCAGCAGGTCTAAAATTGGCACTTTGATCCGTAGAATCAGAAATCTTCTAACAATTACCTTTTTAACATTACAGCAGATTTTTTTTCTTTATAAGGCATTATAGGGCAAAAGTATAAATATAATGACGTCCTTCCAATATTAAATCCTTTCCCTGATGACTTCTGTGGCACAGTGGTGAGCGCGTTGGTAGCTCAAGCTGGGGGTCGCGGGTTCGAATCCCGCCGACGGAACAAAAAGTTTTCAATGTTCCCTCTGGATGTGTATTATATTAAATATAATATGACGTATGATATAATAAAATCTTAAATACAACATGACTGGTGAAACAATACCGATACTTAAGGAGAGTATTCAGTACTCGATTCTCATTATAATTATGTAATAAAATTAGGTTCTTAATTTTTTTCCGAATTTCCCAAAAATAAATGAATCATGGATACTAAGTAAATTACGCGGCTAGGCAAGTAGGCATACTATGCGGCCGGTGCAGAGGCGTGCGCTACCAAAAAAACACCACACAACTACCCCTCCCGCTCGCGGTGTCCATGCGTTGGGTAAATAATTATTTAACTTTAAGCTACATTTACTCAGTCATCAATTGATATTATTTTTTTATATTATTTTTTTCCAACTAATATAATAGCCAAATATCACGTCCTTGAGTATTGAACATGTCTCACCAGTCGTGCTGTATAAAAGTATTGAATATATTTCCGTTGTCTGGTACCTGTAACACAAGTCCTTTAGGTACCTACTTAGCACGGGGCCAGACTGACGTGGTGTGAAGCGTCCATAGACATTATTATTATTATTTCCCGGGACTCAAAATATCTCCATACCAAGATTCCACAAAATTGATTCAGAGGCTTGGGCGTGAAAACTAGAGGTAACAGACAGACAGCCTGATAGGCACACTTTCGCATAGATATAATTATTAGTATGGAAACAGGTCTTAAAGAGCCAGTTTGAGTGATCTTAAAATGTGGAAGAAGTTCCTCCATAGATGTAGTTTCTAATTGATATTAATTCAGTAGAATGTCATTCTACAAAATCTGAAATGAAACATTATGAAACGTTTCTACCCTCATACAAAACATTTAATGTTACTTAACATTAATTTAATCAAGATGAAACTTCAACTTTTTTCTATCAAACTCTTAAAGGTAATTTAGATTTTATAGAGTCTTGAATTTAAGAATGCTCCAACCGGAGAATTAGCAGGTCGGATGTCTGTCAGTACGAATATCGACGTTAATGACATTAAAATAAGATTCGTATTAGCGCGCCTTGTACAGTGGCGGTTACGACGCTCGCCGCGTTCTTGATATGGCGAAAATGTATGAAAAAATTTGAGAAATTTTCTTATTTTTCTTATAACTGGAAAATTTGTTTATTTTTATATAAAAATTTTTTGCGGACTTTATAGAGGACTAAATAAGCAACAATTTTTTTGTATATTTATTTTCCTCAGTTCAGTGTATTTAGATATTAAGGTACCTAATCAGACTCCAGTTTTTTCATATTTTGCGATTATTGTGATGGTTAAAACGTATTTTATGTGAAAATTTTGTATGCGGCTATAGAATTTTATAGTACAGTCGTGGAGATGAATATTTATTATCTTTCATTTGAAACCAAAATATTCTCGCAGTTTGACTCCTAATTCTTTAATAGGGTACCGGAAAATCGCTGATATTTGTAATAGCGTCCTTAAGCGTCACTATAATGATCCATGTTTTTATAATCCGAGTGCATAGTGTGAAGTCAACTTTTTATTGAGCATAAAAAGGTCATAAAACAATAAAAATATACGTTAAAGCACACGTGAGGTACATCCCTAATATCCATAAAAATTGACCGTGTATCATCCGGATACTAATGTTATTAAATATGTGAAACCTTCAAGAAGAGAGCGTATTTCCTCTTAAAGGCCGGCAACGCACCTGCGGCTCTTCTGATGTTGCGAGTGTCCATGGGCGACGGTAGTTGCTTACCATAAGGTGACCCGTTTGCTCGTTTGCCCCCTTATTTAATAAAAAAAAAGAAATGTGTCTGTCTGTCTGTCATGTCTTCCCGTACAAACCGTTGAACCTATTTGGCATGCAGATACTTTGAGCCCCGAGAAAGGACATAGGATACTTTTGTCCCGGAAAGATGTACGGTTCCCGCGCGATAAACGAACGTTGGCACAACGGAGTTGCGGGCGTCATCAGCTAGTATACGAGGTACGAGCACACGAGACATACATCCCTAATATCGATAAAAATTAACCGCGCAACATTATCTAAAAATATGAACTGTATTCACGTTTCCACTTTCCACATAAAAGTGAACGGTCGATGGAGTTTTTTAAAAACGCTAACTCTGTGCTTTATATCAACACGGTTATCGCTGACTACGGAATGCATATAGCATTAAAATTTTTCATCGAACCGAACCGAAAGTGTCGGCGAGTTGAAACATTTTATCGACATTTTTATATTTTCGTCGATGTAGAAAAAAATAGAGAAATTACAATCTGCGGCACAGTTCAAACATTTCGAAAAATATTAAAATTAAAAGTCCAGTGTTTTTAGAATTTGCTATTCTGGATATACATTTTACATAGTTAATAAGACGTAACATATTGTTATATTCTTAACAATGGCAATGTTCAAGATAATAATAATAAGATTATATTTTTTTGTGGCTATTGGGCAGGAGTTTGTATTGTATTCAATAGTTCTGTTTATTGGTTTTTCGTTTTAACGTGGTTTTAACATAACCCAATCAAAAGCTGTTGAATAATGAATTAAAAAAATTAAATACTCCTGCGTAAAAATTTAAACTGGACATAGGCTTGTCAAGTGTAAAAGGCAAAAAATACATATTAACATTAACAACAAAATGACGTTTATAATACTTAGGTACAATTTAAAATTAAAAAAGGATATACACGGAATAATTTAAAATGCAACGCATGTGTAAAGTCTTCATAATTTAGCATTTTGCAAAAGCAAGTGTAAGCAAATAAACCTGTATAAAAGTACAATGCCATGAATCATGATCAATATTATGTTATATTAAATCCTTGTTAATATTATATACAATTAATTATTATTGTAACTTTTGTTGGCTGTTCATAACAATAAATAAATCAATGATGTTTTCTTTGTATTTATCGATAAACTATCGATTTAGGGATCCCATCCCTACGCCCTAGCCATCAAATGCAGTTAAAATCGCACCATTATTTTTTACGAGGTCCCAGCGACGGGATTTGGCAATGGCCAACACTAAATTATATTCGAAAACTGATTTTTGTTTAAGATTCGCGAGCAAATAGATTTGAATGGATTGGTAACACTTTTATTGCTGGCTGTTATTGAAAGTATTTTATTTCAATTATCATTGTAAGTTTGAATTTATATTACCTGACTGCGCTGGTTATGGGTTTTGTGTATAATATGTGTATCGCCTTGGTCGTTAGAGTGATATCTATACTTATTACTTATTTACTTATTTTACTTATACTATTATAAAGAGGAAAGATTTGTTTGTTTGAGTCGAATAGGCTCCGAAACTACTGGACCGATTTGAAAAATTCTTTTGCTATTGGAATCTTACATTATTTCTGCTGAACATAGGCTACATTTTATTTTGGAAAAAAGTAGGCTTCCGTAAGATAATTGAGTTTCTCGGACGCAAGGTGTAAAAAATCAGCTAGAAAAGTTACTTATTTTGCGTACGCTGCCTAAACTATAAAAGATAGAACCATAAAATGTTCTAAGTAATTGTAGATCTTATAAATATCTACAAAAAAGTCCGCGACACACTATACCTATCTATGTCGAGTGAGGCACAATAACCATTTATTTATTTAAAAATCCTGATTTTTTTTTTGACTAAATTGAAACGGATATATTTTACTCACGCTATTAATCCTTATCAAAATAAATTATTTTATCACTAAGTACAGTTTATGTAGATAATATTTGGTCTTTGAATGATTAAAATTGGACGTTTGGTTTTGAAATTATGGCGAAATTAAAATATTACGATAGTAGGCGTCACCAAAGCGCGTGCGGGAGGAATACAATATTCTGTTGTAGAAATGAAAATTCTGTACATAAAAGATATGAAATGACACCCGAAATTACACCTTTGTCACTACATCGCTAGAGAAGCCAAAAATGTGGTTAGTTTTATGTCTGTCTGTCTGTCTGTCACTCTTTCTGTCTGTCTGTATGTTTGTTCCAGCATCACACGAAAAATACTGATCCGATTTGAATGTGGTTTTCGCAGATATATTTATCTTCTTCCAACTTAACATTTGGTGTATAAAATTTTTTTCCCCCACCCCTCTAAGGGGACAAAAGAGGGGGTCAGATTTTGTATCAAACTTTTTTCTTTAACACGAAAACTACTGATCCGATTTCCATACGGTTTTCACAGATATATTATGTTTGTCTTCTTCCAACTCAACATCTGGTGTATAAAAATCCTCCCCCCCTCCCCTCTCAACCCTCTCTGGGGACCAAAGAGGGGTCAGATTTTGTATACAACTTTTTTCTTTAGTGGACTTACTTCATATTAGGTATTAACTGTGTTTTTCAACTTAACATCTGGTGTATGACCTTCCCCCCCACACCCTCTTAGGGGACAAAAGAGGGGGTAAAACATGTATCAACTGATGATGTAGAAAATATACTTTAAATGGCAAAACAACGTTTGCCGGGACAGCTAGTTATTTTATAACGTGAGGTAGTTGTCTTTTTAAGTGAAAGCTTCTTTAGAGGTGTTGTTAACTCGTGAACTGCCCCCCTTGACAAGTGTCAAAACGCTAACGCTAACTCTAACGCTACAAAATGTATGCGATTTGACATAAGTCATCGCTTCGCTAGCGAATACTAATGTCAAATCCCATACATTTTGTAACGTTAGCGTTAGCGTTTTGACACTTGTCTACAGGCTGATCGAAAATTCGTAAGATCGAGTCTGAAATCTGAATAGACCGCCCGCGCCGGTGCGACATAATACAGGGTGCAATTAAACCTTCCGCCCAAATTTCGGTACATGGATCCTTGTTAAAAATAAAAATACACGTAAGTAATTTTTCTTTTATATTCACTCAGTTCTAAAATTTTGAGTTATCCACCACAATTAATGGACAACACGTGTATCCGGCGGTCGACGTGCCACCCGGGCAGGCCTCTCCCACCCCCCCCTATTAAATAATGTTATTTAAAAAATGTAACACCCTATTTTTATTGGTTAAATGGATTCTCCTAATTATTATACCTAATCCCTAAAAATTTGGCCGGATGGTTTCATTGCACCCTGTATTTATAATACATTCTTAATATGTTACAGCTACTTACTAAATATTATTATTACACTATTAGTACACTTAGCATTATATTACTATAGTACTTATCTCTACGTCAACGCTCTATTTTTATTTCTATGAGAATTCCTCTCGTAAATATATAAATACACGACCGCACATATAATGGAAATCTATCAGAGTTTTTGCTCGATTTAAACCAATGAAGTAGCAGAAAGAGTTTCGACCAAAACAAAAACAGAACTGACCGTCCCGTGCCAAATGGCGTGTGAAAAAGAAGAATAGCGAGTAGGGTTCCGCGGGGCAATGGAAAAACCAATTAATAATTTGATCGCACTAGCTAACTATAGAAACCTTGTTTTTTATTAAGAATTAAATAAAGTCGGCCTATTCTCAGCAGTTTCAAAAGAAGTTTGGCAGCAAATACCGTGACATCGATTTTTTTTTAGACTAGCGGATCTGGCCAAGATTTTGCCATATATACGGTGTAGGCTATATTGCTTGAGACTGTCGTTTTCTGTTATTATTACAGACGTTCTCATGGAAACGTCGTGTATGTCATGCCGATCACTGAAAATTCGATTGGTGCAATTCAGAACTGCAGTGTGCTATTTGCACTGCAACGTTATTTTCAGAATAATCGTAGATATTGCTAGAGCTGATTCTCAGGTTAACATGAGGAAAATAAAATTTCGGAGAAAACGTTTCGGAGAAATCCCGTCGATCGTGAGAAAAACATCTATTGTTATTGGGGCTTGATGAATTAAAAGCAAAAAGCGCGACACGAGATTCTATAATTCTATGTAAAAGTTATATTGAATATGTATACTGAACCCAGTCCAAACTCCCGTTTCGCGCTTCAGATGCACAAACTTCGAATGCATTTTATTTTGCTCTCTATTTACTCGGGATAAGATCTATTTTTGTTTCTCGTTTGTATGCAAATAGCGAAGTTCATTTATATGTAGATGCTGCATCTGCCTTTACTTATTTACGTGTTTCTGCACCTTTTTAAATGCGGGTTCTCCCCCATTACCTTATATTAAAGTTTTCATAACTCTCAATTTGGTCGGATTCAGGTTTACTGAAGAAATGAGTTTAGAATACTTTTCATTTTTAGTTTTAGCTGGCTTTGAATTTTTATCCAACTGCGGTAGAATGGTTAATTGGTTATATTGGTGTGCGCTTTTTGTTATGCTAATGGGTGTGTATTGTGTAAAAATCTGTATTTTATGTATACTTAGCAATGCAATATAATTATTATGTCCTACCCATTACAAGATAACAATAATTTCTTTTGGCTGAAATTAACGGGATAATTTTTTTCTATGATATAAAATTCAATTTTATATATTTTCCTGAGATTCAAAATATTTCGATACTTACTGATTTTTCAAATCTACGATGGACACACTGTCAGATTATTATTATAAGTATGAATTCTGCTCCCTAAAACTTTTACCGTAATCAGTTCAAACACACATAAGTAAATAATCACATAATGAGGCGATAAAATCAAATATACAAGACATAATTAAGCCACGATACAATCTATTATAATATTTCCTGGACAACAGACTAATATATAATCCGAATAAATGCTAAACCATCACAACTCACCAGTACAAACTACCTTTCAGCGACAACGATGTATTTTAATTGAAGACACACAAGTTTATAATAATTGTGATTATTTTATACAGTGTATGACAAAAATAAGTGATAATACTTTAGGGTGTGTACGTGTCCCTTGTAGAGAGTTCACTGTGAAAGTAGCAGAGCTGAAAGACGGAAAACTTTTTTCACTTTTGTATGGGCAAGGGCCCGAGCGTCACGAGTTTCCCCATACAAAAGTGAAAAAAAATTTTGGTCTTTCAGTGCTGCTACTTTCACAGTGAACTCTATACAAGTAACACGTACACACCTTAAAGTATAATCACTTATTTTTGTTACAGCCTGTATAATCTTATATTCAAATTATTTTTGAATTTATTTTTACTTAAGTAGATAGAAAAGTCCTCTAAAGTAAAATTTGATAAGATAGTGGCGTTAGTTTTTGCCACGCAACAATAAAGCTTTGTAGAGATGTTAGTAACATAAAAAATAGGTGTGGCACTCGACGATGAGTGTTAAGTTTATTTTCGTTACGGAATTTTTCGATTCAGTCGCTGTGCTCAAAGCCCGCGATAAAAGCTATGCAATAGCTTAAAAATTTAAAAGTGATAGTAGTCGACGATAACATAGTAAAATCTATGACGATAATGTTTTAATTTTATATTCGAAACGGAATTTACACATCAAAATGCAAATAATTCAAATGAATCTGCTATTTGAACAGACGATGCGAGCAGCGTGTTACTTTGTATGATAACATCGTAAATAGTCATCCGAACACAATGTACTCACAATTATTTAAATTTATTCACGTGTATTGATTAAGTTGTAAGTTTTGTATAATTATTATTATTTATTGCTGCTTTGTTTCCTTACATTAATAATTACTCATTAGATAACATTTATTGTAGTCACATATTATGTTCCAACTTCCATAGCGTTTCGTTGCAAAATTTTGACCAAAAAAAGTAAAACTGGTATGTATACGATGAAAAAGACGGGTTGCACTCCGGGAATGCCAGCAGAAGTGAAAACTTGATTATTAACAACACTACTCTCCAACCGTCTTACGGTTTTTCGATCAGCACACGTGACCTGACGCGAGTTTCACAGTTTTTACCCATCCCACAAAAGTGCTCAACGCCGCTAATGAAGTTTTCACTTCAAAAATTAATTAATGATGATAAAACTTCACTTCAATGAAGAGTTTGACAGATAATGAATGAGGCCTATGTCAAAATCTTTATTTAATTACAGCTAAGTAATTAAATGAAGATAGAGAAAGAGAGAGAGGGAGAAAGAGAGAACCGCCGCATTTCAAAACGGCCCTGTTATCAGCTAGACGTAAAGTAATATAAATATAAAATCAGACTGCGGCATATACTTCAGGTATAAGCAGAATGTTTAAAAAATGCGAGTTTCAACTAGATTCTCTAGATTTTTGTGAGTCTAGTGTCTTACATCGTTGGCGCACGGTAACCTTACACATGAGGTAATGGTGGCTCGCACGCGACCACAGAATTAATCGAACGCCTAACACTTACGATTTATTGCGTTTACGCTTCTACGGGTTACGGGAATTTACGGGACAATACGGGGCCAAGCAGAAACAGCTGACAGCTATAACTATTTTGGTCGGATCACTTACTTTAAATGTTAGTAGCGCCCTCTGGGCTCTGCTCTGACCTTTGTGTAATATTCTCTACTAGACGTTCCGCGCGGCTTCGCCCGTGTAAATTAAATATTTCACAGACAAATTAGTCCACTAAAATTGCCTATGATCCTTCACGTGGTCTACTTCTTATCTGTGCCTGTTCAGCCTTGAACATGTGAACTAGATCGCGTCGACGCGCGATCATCATATTCCTAATCTACATAATTTAACCTACTCTAAATAAAATGATGAATAGCATAAACTTGTACATAAGTGTGTTGTGTTAGGAAATTTGTAAATATTTGTGTGTGTAAAGGTGAACAGGTATATATTGTGATAATTGAGAATAATAAATCAGATATCAACTTCTAGTTGTGTCTCACTTATCTCCCATTTCCTACCCTTAACACACTCGTCCAGGGCTACTCTCTGGAAGTGTTCCGACTGACTCCCAAATCCATACCAACAACCTCTCACTGTGGCCAAGACACCTTTAGCCTAACCACAGTCACCTGAGCCTGGGTGATTGACAGTGAGAAAATCATTTCAATCCCTTTATTCCCTTCAACTATCCGCTTGCTACCTTAGGTCTCATGGTAGCAGGTTTCCTGCACTTATTAAATATATTTATATATCACAAAAACCTATGGTTAGGGCTAGGACCTTAGGGCATTAGGGTGGTAGGTGTTAGGGATTCTAGTGCTAGGGTACAGCTCTCCCCATAGTAACGTAAAACCTTATCCTGGGTTTTACAGTGCCCAAAAACAAAAAATTGCTCCAGTAGTTTGTGAGATAAGCCCTTTCAAATAATTTCCCCCGTTTTTTCAACATTTTTCTATATTTCTTCGCTCCTATTAGTTTTAGCGTGATACAATATAGTCTATAGCATTCCTAGATAAATGGACTAACACTGAAAGAATTTTTCAAATCGGACAAGTAGTTCCTGAGATTAGCGCATTCAAACTCTTCAGAATGTATAGATTCACAGAGTTTTTAGTATTTTCGCAGATTGAATGTAAAATTGAATATTCATTTTACTTAACTATACCAGGTCAAAGTAATGTTACAAAGCAAATAAATTCTTAAACTGTATTGAATAAGCTCAATTACCTAAACAAAATATGGCCCGATTTATGATTCATAATTTTATTGGTCGCAATATCAAATATGTCAAGTTAAAATCATTTGACGCTAACGGTTTGAATCATAAAACGGCCAAGCGCGAGTTGCTCCGTAATGATATTTAGTGATTTTTCACAGACTTTGTTGACCTTTTGAAGGGTTTTCAGATAAATGTACTTGTACTGCAGCCACGCGGGAGCTATTTTATGGTGCCCAATGTGTGTGCGAAATCTCAAAAGCGCTCTTTCTTCCTTTACTCATAACCCAGTGGGATGACCAACACAACTGGCGAGAGATCGGACGCATGAAGGACTATTTACATGCCCATCCGACGTATAGATCATCTTACTTGTCAGATAATCAGGTGGTTAGCTTTATTAATAGTCACTTTTTAAGCATTTTCTCGGTTTTTAAGTCCTTGCTTAAAAGCCGAGAAAATTATTTTAAGCATCTTGCGAAAGTTTTGGGTTCTAACTCCTATCCGCAAGTTTAAGTAAAATTAAATGCAGACGCCCGCAACTCCGTTGCGCCAAAATTAGTTTATCGCTTGGGAACCGTACATTTTTCCAGGATAAAAAGTCATAATCCCGGGACTCACAGTGTTTGCATACAAAATTGCAACAAAATCGGTTCAGCAGTTTAGTGAAGAGGTAACAGACAGGCAGACAGATAGATAGACAGATACACTTTGACATTTATATAGTAAGTAAATATTAATTGGGCGGAGGAGTAAGAATTTAATGTAACTTTAGGGAACCCTAATAATTTCCTAATTAGTCAACATAACGGTTTAATATAAAGTGAGTCAGTATACCTTTGTTCGTTTAGGATCGATTGTGTTTTGAGTTACCTTTGTTAAATTTTGATCATCATCATCGCCATCACAAAATATGACTCAGATAAAAATATATAAAAAAAAAATATCCACAGACGAACGTATAACCTCCTCGTTTTTGGAAGTCGGTTAAAAAGTCTACAGAATTTTTCACGAAAGCTAATTATAAAAAAAATACCCAAAAAACATAAACTTGTTTCCTTTAACTTTTGTTATTCTATGTTTTATTCCACGAAAATTAAAACATAATGTCTCTGTTATTGTGGTCTACGTGTATAGCTATCATATGCGACGACTACGAGAAGAAGGTATTGGTCAAATCAGTATAAGAGCCTGAGAATAAAACAAAATTCCTGAGAAACTTTTTTTCTCTTTGCTAATTCGTCGATAAAAATAGGATTTAAAATAACAACAATTCAGAACACGTCTTAATATTTTTGTCCCACCTTAGCTCTCTAGTATGCCGAAAAATACAATACAAGATTAACATCCCAAATAACTCTGTTAAAGTTCAAACAAGTATTGATCCGCCGTAATTAATATCTAAACAAAATAAGTGCAATACACTTAATCTCGCTTAAGGCAACTTGGACTTGATATATTTCTTATTAGCATAAAGTTTAGGAGTTTCCAACTTGGTATCGCACTTGATTTCAGCCTTACGCTCTTACAGTTTAACTTTGTAAGCTTCGTAAACAGTTTTAACCGACTTCGCAAAAGAGATTCCTTTTTCGATTGGACAAATAAATGGCGCGCTCGTTTGCGATAAAAATTCGCCTAAGAACCTAGTGTTCATGTTAAAACAATTTTATTTTCTTGTAGAATTTTTAACACCTGAAAGTAATTTGATTTTATTCTATTAACACAACGATTTAATTATAATTAATTGATTTTATTCTCTCTACCCTTTCGTATGTACATCAATTAGAAAGATAAACGGCAGAAACATATTAAAAAAAGGAATTGTGTTTTTCAAGATATTTCTTCATTACATTGCGTAAGTATAAAGCTGATTGTGACAGTAACGAAAAAAGAAAATATCCCCGGCCAATTACTGAGGGTAGAAATAAACATACGAAAAGACCGGAAGTGGCGGAAGCAACTATTGTATCAACGAAATATGACGGAGCTTCCGGTCGCCATTTTCTTCGCTAACTTCACGTGTTATTCGTAAAAGGCTTTCGGGGTGTTATTATTATTTAAATTGGATGTCTTTTGGTGAAAAACAATTGAAGATAAAGTAGATAACTAATATTTTATTACTTAAGCGCAAATACTCATTCTTACCTTCTTTACCATCTGGCTAATATTATATCTGGCTATACATAAAATCAACGCCTTCGTGGTCCAGTGGCTAAGAGCATGTCTCTAGACTCCGAGGTCGTGGGTTTAATTCCCTCGTTGGAAACATGTTATTTCCAAGTTTGGTTAGGACAATACAGGCTAATCACCTGATTGTCTGACAAGTATAGATATGATCCATGCGTCGGATGGGCATGAAAAAAGTCGGTCCTGCGCCTGATCTCTCGCCTGTCGCGTCGATCTTCCGTCCCACTGGGTTATGAGAGTAAAAGGAATAGAGAGTGCTCTTGTGTACTGCGCACACACTTGGGCACTATAAAATTACTCCTGAGTAACTAGCCTGGTTTCAATGAAACCGGTCACCGTCACCGAAACTCGTGTAGGAGTTATTATTATTATAAATAAAACCTAATTTTTGGTCTAAAAACATTTTGCGGCCCTAAAAGCTCTGTTTATGTAAAAAACGACAGTTTTAAAATTGTTAGTTACCTACTTCATCAAATTAAATTTTTAAAGATAAATTCTTTTGGTTAAAAAACAGTTTTAAGAGAATTCATACTGTTAGTACGTCTGCCGGATGGAACGACCATTGTTTTTATTACAAACGGAACCCTAAAAGGAAGTTTTTATGCCATAGCCCTGTAAAGAAACTTCTAAATAAAAACATAAAATGTGTTCTTGGTGACAGGGTTAGCATAACAACAGTAGACATGGGAAAGAGTCGACATACTGACAGATTTTATCGACAAAATGGCGTATTGCCATTGTCTAACTGCCACTAATTTGTCTTGTCTGTCACTTTGTCTATTCTTTCATAGAAAGAAACTTTTTCTATGGTGACCATGCTACGCCTGCTGGCAGATATTATATAGCTTATTTTTTATTTCAAGTCTGAAGGTAATGGCTGATCCTCAGACTTACAGAGTCAGTACATCTAGAAAAAATTTCATCATACTCGGTCTAGACTCTACCCATCTAGAAGAACAGGTTTCAAATTTTCTAAATACATAATACGGAATAAATTTCCCAAAGATTTTCCGCTTACCAGTTCCTCGATAACGAAGGAATGGCTTACTTAATTTAATGACTCGCTTTAAAATTAACTAGAAAAGACTCACTAGATGAAGCCCGCAACTCCGTTGCGCTAAAAGTAGTTTATCACGTGGGAACCGTACATTTTTTTAGAATAAAAGTATTCTATGTCCTTTCCTGGGACTCAAAGTATCTCCATGCCAAATTTTAGCAAAATCGGTTTAGCAGTTTGGGCGTGAAGAGGTAACAGACAGACATTTTCGCATTTATAATATTAGTATGAATAAGTATAAGTACCTATAAGTAGGTATGGATAGAATGATAATGATTCCAGGGGAAATTTAAGTGATCATTAAAATGGCGCTTCAGCTACGAAGAAGGTTTTATTGCTGAACAAAAAAGGATAAAACTTTAATCGATCATACGATTCTGTGGAAACGTACAGGAATTGGTTTTCTTGCTGACTGATCATCGATGTAAAATAAGAAGATTGAAATCTGAAATAAATATAAAGACAGCATTTAAAAAGAAAGAAAATGTTGTATTCTAAACAATGATGAATCTAACCTAATATTACTCTCGATCATGTTAGTAGTCAAGTAAACTACATCAAAATCGGTTTATCTTCACAAAAAGTTAACGATATAAATTATTATAACAACCTCGAACAGCTTGTGGTTACAGCCCAGGCAAAGTTGACGAGCGCGGCCCAAGAGGCCGAAGCCCTATTAGACGGTCTGACCAAGTGCGCACAACCCTAGATACCGGCCTTCATGATGCTCTCCATTCTGCCAAGGATCACCACAGCTGGCGTAATGTGGTCGTCACTAAACTCCAAAAGGGGAATCACGACCCTCAGCAATGAGGAACACGACGCGAGGAGGAGGATACAGTTGAGTAAAAGTACATAGATCAAAATTGGTTTTGGATTGACATAATATTTTATGGTCAAAACTATTCTTTGACATTATTACTCCTTGGTAAAGTTTAAGGGTCAATTCAGCGTAAATGCATTTCTAAAGTATGGATTTGTCATTTGACAGACTTTAATGTGTGAGACATAATGCAAGTCTGTCAATGCAATACAAATTTAGAAATGCATCTACGCATCGCAATGCGGTCTGAGTTGACCCTAACGGTGATAAAGTCTTCATGTGCGTTTAATCGTACTTCATCTAAGAAGTAACAAGAAATAAAGTAATGTGTTATTTCTAAATTAACTTATCTATGTCGACAAAAAGTTACATGCAAATGTCGATATGCATGCCTCGTACCGGCATACTCGGCCAGTTGAAATATTTAAATGAGCGACAACAAATTAAAGATGTCCGCCGTAATTGTTTTCGAGGTATTGTAATGACATGCCGACAGATACACAAGTTAGATATATACGCATGAGGTATATTATATCTCACGCGTTGGGTGATAATAATTATTATTGTTCTGTAAAAAAGAAAAAGATACCAAAAAGTATACAAACTGAGTTTTTTCGCCTTATATACGTACGAGTGACGTACTATCGTACTAAGTATATGTAATTGCCTACGACGCCTCCGTGGTCTAGTGGTATAGAGCGCGGCTCTTGACTCGGAGGTCGTGGGTTCGATTCCCGCGTTGGAAACATGTTATTTCCAAGTTTGGTTAGGACAATGCAGGCTGATCACCTGATTGTCTGACAAGTAAGATGATTCATGCGTCGGATGGGCATGTAAAAAGTCGGTCCTGCGCCTGATCTCTCGCCAGTCGTGTCGGTCTGCCGTCCCACTGGGTTATGAGAGTAAAGGAATAGAGAGTGCTCTTGTGTACTGCGCACACACTTGGGCACTATAAAATTACTCCTGCGTAGCTGGCCTGGTTTCAATGAAACCGGCCACCGTCACCGAAACCGGTGTGGGAGTTATTATTATTATTATTATTAAGTAATTGCACCCTGTATAGGGTACTTTTAGTGGAATGCAAATAAACTTTATAAGTCAACCTTTTGAATTTTTGTATAAAATGCAAAAAAATGTTTGCCCCAACATAAAACCTTTAAGAAGAGAGCTTATTCTTTCTTAAAAAGCCGGCAACGCATCTGCAGCTCTTCTGATATTGTGAGTGTCCATTGGCGACGGTAGTTGCTTTCCATCAGGTGACCCGTTTGCTCGTTTGCCCCCTTATTTTATAAAAAAAAAAACATAATTTATCTCAGCAGCCCATACTCCACAGTCTGACAATTTAACTGTAACTTCTTGTGTAGTAAAAATAAACTTTATAAGTAAACATTTTGAATTTTTATATAAAATGCGAAAAACTTTTGCCCCAACCTATGTTATGCCTTTGGATGGCAAAAAACAAGGTTTTTTGCCATCCTAAGGCATAATATAGCCAATACAACAAATAGTTTTCAACATGTCTGATAGTTGATCAATAAATCTGAAGTTTGCGACGGCAAAGTGACACACACAATACACAAGATATAACAAACATTTTATATACATTTCTCTAGTGTCTCCAACTATTGTATGAAACTTCAAAGGACCGACAGGTTGGGCCTCCTGAGAGGTGAATATCTTTGAATGGAAATCTTTACATCGGCTTTAAGTATTTTGAACTCATTATTATTTTAAGATTCTATAATATTATACAAGATAAAATCAGAATTGCAGATCGTAATTTGGTCAGAAATACTGCTGGTAGACAGTCCGTTTCAAAGTTAAAGTCATCATACAGTAGGTATGCTTGTCTTTGCCTGAAGTATATTGCAAAAGTCAAATAGACTATGAGAACCTTGGTCCTTGAAAAGTAAAAACCGTGGCCCCTAGACTCTAGAGTGTCGTAGAGCTAGACGATCAATAATTGTATTTTGCAATATCACGTTTCAATTTTATTGAACAGTTTATTTGACAATTAGATTGAAGGCGCGCGTTGTTCAATATCATACCCTAGAGTCTAGACGGTCAATAATGTTACGCAATATGTGATATTGCGTAATAAAATAGTAACAGGGGTAGTATAAAATCGTAGTTAATTTTCTTAAACAATAACTAAACTATTATTTGATTTCGTGAATAAACTAAATCAGCAATAGACGATTGTTGCATTGCAAACTTATAGTTTAACTTAACTGTCAGCTGTTTTAACTCAAACAGAGCAGGTTAAATGTTGTAAGTGCTGAAATTGCAATGTACATCGGTTCAGTCGTTTTAACATAAAGCCCGTCACAGACTTAGCTATAATATATATTAATGTACCGTACTATAATATAATATTAATATATTATATTATAGTAGTAGCTACCACACACTGAGACCAGAAATATATATTATAGCTGAGTGTGCGGTCACGCGAAAATTAGTATAGAAAATATTATACAGTAATAATACGCCTATTACCTAGCTATAAAAATATTAATATATTATAATATTATAGCTAAGTCTGTGACGGGCTTTAAGAGGTAACAGACAGACGAACTATCGCATTTATAATATTTGTAAGGAAATAATGATACCGTTAAGGTGACGCCACGTTAAAGTAAAAAACCGTGTTAGATGTGTTTTAGATTGCTTGTTTTCTATGCGAGGCTGGCCCGGCCTCTCATAGAAAACAAGCAATGGAACAGAAAGAAATGGAAAGGGCGTAGCTACAAAATGGTTTTTGTCGCGTAATTTAAAAACCATAAATACATTTCATATAAGCTATGAACAAATTATAGTGTATACTAGAACCAATTTATGTACAAATTTTGGAAGCTTATATTATCACTCTCCTCTGTTGGCAAAATAGGAATCCCTTTTTTTACAGAGGTCTTTTTGATTGATTATTCTGTGTTATAAAAGTTGACCAATCGTGTTATGCTATGGGTAATTCAAAGACAAAAACATGATGAATACTGACAGTGAACTTTAATTTCTTAGCTTTAGTCATTGCTGAGAAAAATAGACATCGCTACAGCCAAATTATCAAGGCGTCACCTAAACAGCTGTTATTGTAACCATGAAGTAGTTAGGTATTTTACTTAAACTATGTTAAATGTACTAACATAGTTTTTAAGTAAAATTGTTGCTAACACTATGGTCACTGGTCTAAGAATAAATGATTTTTATATATTTATCTTACTAGCTGACCCGACAGGTGTTGCCCTGTCATGATTTATTTCGAATTGGTATAATTAAGAAAAAAAAATTGAATTAGTATCTCCATGCCAAATTTCATCAAAATAGATTAAATAGTTTAGGCGACAATCATAAAAGTTTATTGTGCGGGAACCGTACATTTTCCGGGACCAAAAGTATCCCTTGTCCTTTCCCGAGACTCAAAGTATCTCCAATTACCAAAATTCATCAAAATCGATTGAATAGTTTAGGCGAAAATCATAAAAGTATATTGTGCAGTAACCGGACATTTTTCCGGGACAAAATGTATCCACGTGAACTTCGTATCACCTTAAAACCTGCCTGCCTGGAGACTAAAATCAGCCCAATCCGTTCAGCCGTTTTCGAGTTTTAGCGCGACTAACACGTTTGAAAATTCATTTTTATATATAAGAAGATATAGAGATCGAGATAGAGATTAATATATTATGTTAATTTTAATCTTATTGAATAATGATATCAATATTATTTATAATGTTAGTTTCTTGTTAATTTGACAGATGTCGCTAGTAATATCAAAATCGACACAATTTACTTTAATTTTGTTATACTGAGTTTGACACAAAACGACCCTGTCTGGTACGCCAGAAAAGCTTGCGATTGATAGACTCTTTATACAAAGGATCTTGGATAATATCGACGATGGAAAACAGAAAGGGCGTATCCCGTTAAGCGGTCGTAACTAGACTAAGTATAAGGTTATTATCAGTTTTTTTTCTGCGTCGATTTGTTCTGGGTCTGGTTGCTCTACGATGACATGAAATTTAAAAAAAGTTTTGTGGGCAGTTTCACCAAAAAAAATTAACACGCATTTAAAAAGTGTGTTAATTTTTTTGGTGTAACTGCCCACAAAATTTTATATTATTAGTTATTACAATATAATATCGGTATCGTTTTGTACGAAAAAAATGTGTAATACTAAACGTGTGTTTGTTTGTAACCCGGTAACCCTGTAACTACCACATACGATACTCAGAACATAATTATTATTAGCCGTGACCTACATTTTTTACAATTATTATTTAATATTAATACATCGATATAATATATTTAAGAAACCAAAATAATAATTACTTTTATTTTGTTCAGACATTTAGGGTAAATTACTTGTTCATCAAGATAATAAATTTTTCCCGGACAAAAAGTATCTTATGTCCTTTCCAGTTTCCCGGGACTCAGTATACCTCCATGCCAAATTTCAGCAAAATCTGTTAAGCGGTTTGGGCATAGAGAGTGTTACCTATCTACGCCCCAGACAGACAGACACACTTTCGCATTTATAATAATTATATTAGATACATATAGTATGGATTGCATAATATATATTAAGTATGGATAATCCGGGTCTTCTAGTATAATAAAATACAAATACACGACGTAAAAAATCTTTAATTTGAAAGTTACATCTAGTTTTTGAACAGCAATGGATAATTACAATGGAAAACAAATTAAACAATTCCAAGAAAATACGTAAAATCTGTTAAGAAAAGTGGGTCAAAATATTTTCATATTATATCGTCGTAAACATAATAATATGTAGCTGTAATATAATTTAATATTTTTATGTTTACATTCTGAGTTATAATTTATTCATAATTATAGGGTTTGTCCCAGATAAAAATACCATACATATTTATTAGGGTTCCGTACCCAAAGGGTAAAAACGGGACCCTATTACTAAGACTTCGTTGTCTGTCCGTCTGTCCGTCTGTCCGTCTGTCCGTCTGTCCGTCTGTCTGTCTGTCTGTCTCCAGGCTGTAACTCAAGAACGGTAATAGCTAGAGATTTTATATTTTCACAGATTATGTATATCTGTTGCCGCTATAACAACAAATACTAAAAATAAAATAAAATGAATATTTAAGGGGGGCTCCCATACAACAAACGTGATTTTTTGGCCTTTTTTGCTCTATATCAAAAATGGCAACAACTTGAATTTTTCACAAAATCATTAGTTATATATGTAAGTACTTTAATATTTAATAATAATATTAAAATAAAATAAAAAAATAAGGGGGGCTCCCATACAAAAAACACAATTTATGGCCTAATTTTGCTCTATACGGAACCCTTCGTGCGCGATTCCGACTCGCACTTGGCCGATTTTATTAGGTTACTAGATGGTGCTCGCAACCAAAATTCGTTTATCGCTCGGGAACCGTAAATCCGGGATAAAAAGTATCATGATGATATGACCTTTCCCGGGACTCAAAGTATTCCCATACAATTTTTTTTATTTGCTTATAATAATATGTAGATGTGTTATCATCGGTCAGTCAATGTTTGGTTACTATTAAATATAAAAAAACTGCCATAATTATTATTAATTTATTACTATCCAGAAAATTGACGTGAACCCTCACAAAGCTCGACTTTTAACTAACAATATTCAGTCTACGAATAATCTATACATATAATAAAATCGTAGGAAAGTCAATTCTGTACATTGAATATTTTTAAAAAATAATACTTGGGACGTGATCTACAATCGATATGGAAGCCAAAAATATAGTTTTTAGAATTTTTGTCTGTTTGTCTGTTTGTCTGTTTGTCTGTTTGTCTGTATGTATGTCCGGGATAAACTCAGAAAGTACTGAATGGATTTACTTCAAATTTTGCACGAATATTATATAGAGGTCGGGTCAACACATAGGCTATATATTATGACGATATCACCTAGGGGGGGGGGGGGGGGGGGCTCAAGTTTCAATATTTTTAGTTTTTTGCTCATATCGCTAAAACGGTGCGTTGTAGAGAAAAAATGTCCTGTACGTAATGAAAGCCCATAAAATTTCCTACAAATTTGTCCTTCACACTTTGTATCTATCTTCACTCCTTGCCATGCTATGAGCTTTTGTCTATCTTTTCTATACAAATTTCGAGTGTCGTTTGATTAACACGCTGGGAGCTTTGGCATCGGTCTTTTCTTGGGTGGGGGGGGGGGCTTCGCCCCCCTCTACCCCCCCCCCCACCTCCCCAAATTTCGCTTCAAACAAAGCGGTGTTGCGGCGTTATACATCTTTTTTAAGAACAAAGTTAAAACTAAACTACACATACGGTTTTCCAGTGTCGTTTGTTTTGGGGGGGCTGCGCCCCCCCAAACCCCCCCCCTCTTATTCCTCATGAAACTTTTGTTCATAATTAAAAGGTATCGTGGAGTTTGTATTGCGTCTTAATTATTCTTTGTAGGAACAAACTAAGTCATCTATACATATTGTAATAAAATTGTAAGAAAGTCAATTCTGTACATTGAATATTTTTGAAAAATAATACTTGGGACGTGATCTACTATACTAACGCGGACGAAGTCGCGGGCAACAGCTAGTGAATAATAAAGTTTTTATTATTCGTAGTATTCGGTAAAATTAGTATGGATAATGTATATTAGTACGGATTCTTCAACAAGTTGTTTTAAATGACTATCGAGAAACATACAAGATCGCCTGGGTGAAATTCGCGTATCTGTTGTATGTACCATCGAGATTCCTAGACAGGTGACGGACCTACGTCATGTGGTCGGCTTATGTCAACTCAATGTCAGCTGTGATCGGTCGGATGGGTTTGACTTAACGCGACGAAATTACTTAGGTCCGCCACTGTTATGAGGTCCGCCATCTGCCTAGGAATCAACTTCTCTGATAGTACATTATTCAGGGGAATTCATAAATTGTGTAAGACGTTTTCGATGATTTTTTATCCCTTATTATGGTATCGTGAGATTGAACTATGACTCCACCCCGCTACCTTGCCGTTGAGTTTACAGTATGTCATCAGTCATCACAATGTTATAATCATTTATAAAAAACTTGTGGTCCGCCCCGGCTCCGCCCGTGGTACGTACCTAGCTAGCACTCATGGACATTTTAGCTATACATTGGTGTAAGAATTTTTGAAATCGGTCCAGTAGTTCCTGAGATTATCGCGTTCAAACAAACAAACTCTTCAGCTTTATAATATTAGTATAGACTTTAGACTAACTACCGCACTGAAAGACGAATATTAATTAATCTACTGTACTTTAATAAAAAATTAAGCAGATAATTTTATGTTATGTCAAAATCAATAAATAAAGTTAAGACTTCGAGTGAGGCAGTTAGTCGTCTGCAACTTATTATGATAATATTACACAAGATTATCTAAAGAGCACTATAAAATCATGTTAATATTAATTCATTCGCACTAAAACCTGATACTCACTAAACATGATGGAAACCTGCGTTCCAAATTCCCAACAAAACGCGAATTACGGTCAACGTCGCTGACCTGAACTGCTAAGACAATGTACGAGAAAACGCTGGATTTTGTACCAGTAAATGAGCAGTCAAATCACCTTATACTACTTCTAGACGACTGTTGGGACTTGGGACTATGATCGAATACAAAACCTGTCAGATATCTCTTCGTGCTTTCACCACTGAACCGATTTCAATGAAATTTGCTATGCATATACTTTGTGTCCCGGGAAAGGACCGATAACTTTCTACTGAAAAGCTGAAGTTTTGTACGTTAAAACTTGAAGAGAAATAAATGTTTGTAATTAAGGCGATACTTAGGCGATACTTACTGCCTTAAAATATTATGATGTTATAATTTATATTACTGCAACGTTTTCACGCTAGAGGAAAAAGTTCTGTTCGATAATAATATCTATGGACGCTTCACACCACGTCAGTCTGGCCCCGTGGTAAGTGCCTGAAGGACTTGTGTTACGGGTTACCAGACAACGGAAATATATTCAATACTTTTACAGTAATACATAATATACCTATTTAAGATTTTCATTATAATATCATACACATATAATATTTTAATACCCATCCATGACCCAGGAACTTTGAAAACTTTTTGTTCCGTCGGCGGGATTCGAACCCGCGACCCCCGGCTTGAGCTACCAATAGCCCACCAATTGAGCCACAGAGGCCGTCGAATGTTTGACAAAGTTTCTGTCAATATTCTGACATGACGTGTGAACATGTCGGATTTTGTCGGCTTGTACACTGTATGTGCTAGTGGTGCCCTCTGCTCTGCTGCTTTACATTCCATATTAGATTTTTTTATAAAATAAGGGGGCTAACGTGCAAACGGGTCACCTGATGGAAAGCAACTACTGTCGCCAATGCAATGGACACTCGCAACAATAGAAGTAAAAGAAATTTACTCATCAACCAATTATTATTTATGTTTTAGATGTGGGATGGATTCTGAGTTGTTTTCACATGGTCTAGTGCAGCTTTGGCTATTTACAATTTATTATTGGAAGTTGATGAGTGAATTTCATTAAGGCGGATACGATGGGGTTGACATGACTTATTGACAGAAACCCCCATTAAAAATAAGATTTAAAAAAAACATCAGAAGAGCTGCAGGTGCGTTGCCGGCCTTTTGTTTATTAAGTGTTAATGTTTTTCATTATCTATTTCTTTAAAGCATAGACTTGAGATGTGAGCGGGCTGATGATGACGATGGCGGCACGTGTAGCACAACGTTTTAAAATACATTTTAATTTTTAACGCTAAACGTACTGTTATCAAGAATTTAGGAGTTGTTTGATTCATGGAAAATGTTTTAATTTGAATAATTTAATTGTGTCGTATTTCTTTTTAATCATTAAAGTTGTAATATAAGCCGGTTAGTCTGATTTTCCACACTTTTTTTATGTTATTTTCGCTCGTGTAAGCAGCAATCTTAGGGTCAACGTGACGAGGCATCCCGGTACACAATAGGCCATTTTCGACAGTAGGGAATATTACGCTGTCGGAGCCACCGACCACACAACCACGTCAGAGGGCTCTACCACACACACAAACACATACACACACACATGTGTGTGGCACATAGGCATCCATTAGACGGTAGGTTTTGCTGTCAGTTTTACCACAGTCATGACTTTGACTGATGGGTAACATACCGTGTGAACGTGACTGACGGTTGCATAAAGCTAATTGACGAAAATCTGGATACATTCGTCAGTCCATCAGTCACCATCAAACATAATTCATGATTGACGGAATTGACTGACGCTTGCATGAGCGTATAATGGATGCCATACAGTAAATCCGACCAAATCCCGACATGTTGCACTCGTCATAATATCAGAAAATTGACAGATACGTTGTCAAACGTCGAATAAAACTTTTTGTTTACTGTGCACGCCTCCGTGGTTCAGTGGTCTAGTGTCGCTCTTGACTCGGAGGAGTTAGGAAATGCAGGCTGATCACCTGATTGTCTGACAAGTAAGATGATCCATGCGTCGGATGTAAAAATCACTCATCAGATCTCTCGCCAGTCGTGTCGGTCGTCCGTCCCACGTCCATCTCAAAGGGATAGAGAGTGCTCTTGTGTACTGCGCACACACCTGGGCACTATACAATTACTCCTGCATACCTGGCCTGGTTTCAATGAAACCGACCACCGTCACCGGAACCGGTGTGGGGAGTATTATTAGTATTTGTTTACTGTCTAGATGCTGGTCCTACCTCTAGCTTGAAAACAGCCGTAATATTTCCTAATCTATTTGTATCTTATTGTGTGATTAACATAGTTCAATCTTTTATGGCCTAGCTCATTGATTCCCAAAGTGGTCCAGGTGAACCCCCAAGGGTCCACGGGAGCCCGACGGTGGTCTACGCTTGCGTGGAAGAAAAAAGGGGGTCCACGAGTCGTTAACGGGGGTCTATTAAAATAAGTGACCCGACTTGACTTCTATGAATATAGGGTATAGACGTAGACAATAATATTATTATTTTTTTTTTCATTGCTCTTTATATATTATCACCACAGCAATTACATCGTAATAGATTCAGTAATTTTAGAGTCAAGACAGACAGAAAGGCACTAGTCTTTCTCGCTTACGGTAACGGAAAATCCCGCATTTTCCGACCAATTTTAGGAAAACATTTTGGAAATTTGTGAATTACTAATTCTGTATTATTATGTGTTGGTTTTTCCCACACGGTTACACATCGTCAAAATATGTAAAAAGATGATTAATTATTCATGTCAAAATGATAGAGTTAACTGCCAAGATGTTACGAATACTCGGAATTATGTTCAGGAAAATCGCTGTAAAGATAATTATCTACAATACTTGCTGATTTTAAGAAAGAAGCAAGTGAGTCTTTGGTATTACTAAATTGATCTGCAGGGCTAGCATAACAACAGTAGACAAGGGAAGGAATCGACATACTGGCAGATTTTATCGACGAAATGGCGGATTTCCATTGTCTAACTGTCACTTTGTCTTGTCTAACTGTCACTTTGTCTATTCTTCCGTAGAAAGAAACCGTTTCTATGGTGACCATGCTACGCCTGCAGGTAAATACAAAAATGAATATAATTGGCAATTTTAATATTATACAGTAGATAGCTTTGATGATAGATGTTTCTATTCCGGATATAAGCTTGCGGAAACCGCCCATTTTACACGAAACATAGAAATAAATGGCACGAAATAAAGCCGTCCTGTGTGAACTGCGTCCAGGGCCCCCGCTACCATATGTGCAATACGTGCAATGCACACGGGTGCCATCCTCTAGGGGCGGCAAATCGCCATCTTTAGGGGCGTCAAAACCAAGGACCCAAAAAAATGTTCTTAATAGGGGCGCCAAAATCCTTTTTTTACACACAGCCGCCAGTAGCCCTTACGGGGCCCCTGCCTGCGTCCATTTCCATTTTTATCTAGAGACGCGGTAGCGTGTTAAGCCAAGTTCAAATTTTCCATTTTTAGGGACACAATTTTTTTCATCGCTTTCATCAAAATCAGTGCAGACAGACGGACATACACACTTTCGCATTAATTTTAATTTATTAATATTATGATATAGATCATGTGACTCATGATATCATTACGTAAAAGCTATCAAGAATGCAGTAATTAAAGATAACAGTGATAATATATTATGATAATAAAAGATGGTTAACATTTTCTTAGAAAATTATTTTGGTACAAAAATAGCCACTTATTCGTTGACATACCAAGGTGCTTACGTGATATAGCTCGGTTATTGAACAGATAGAAATTTGAGCATCCTATAGCTCTATCTTAACTCGTACTGTTAAGGACTGAGCACACTGAGACGGGCCTTGCCGGGGCTCAGCGTGCCGGGGCTCATCGCATAAATCCATACAATTTGTATGGAGGCGGATGCGCGTATCGACCACTGTGCCGGCGCGCATCGGCGCGGATTTTGCTCGGCGGATTTCCGTCAATGCGACACGGCGCGGCCCGACAAGACCCGCTGCGCCCCGGCAAGCGACGCGACGCGCGGATACGATGCGATGCGGCCCGGCAAGCCCACAATCCCACAATTTTGAGTGTGGCCGTCAGACTGATATAATATTATACAGATTACAGTGTGTAAATAAAACAAAGTGATAATACTTTAGAGTGTGTATGAGTCCCTTATATAAAGTGAAAGTAGCAGCGCTGATACAGTATATTTTTCTTTTGTACAAATTTAGAAATGCATCTACGCGTCGCGTTGAGGTTGGAATTGACTTTAACACGTGTAAACTCTCCTACATTACCAAGTGCAGAGGTCGACAAACTTTGGAGTTGAAAGAGCCAAAAAAGTGTAATCAAATAATTATTAAATAACAATCTAAAATGTTTAAGGGCCATTTTTAGGACGCGACGTTATAAATTATAACTGGATGAGGTAATGACCGCCTTACACTATTACAATCCACTATCCAGTAATACAATCCAGCGTTGGTTTCTACTGGATTGTATTCCACTGCGTTCCAGTACCTGCTTACATTATTCCAGTAAAATCCAGCGGTGGATTGGAATAATATAAGCCCACTATCATGACGGTCAATTCAGACCGCAACGCGACGCGTAGATGCATATTTTCTAAATTTGTATTGAATTGACAGATATGCAAGACGTCGCAATTGAGATCTGTCAATTCAGTGCGAATTTAGAAATGCATCTACGCGTCGCGTTGCAGTCTGAATTGGCCCTAAATCGTAGCACGTAAGAGTCGCATGTGACGCAGGCCGCGGGTTGCGACCCCTGATGTAGTGTAAAGTCTGCTTTATTTATACGTGACAGCAGACATCTTGTCGCCTGATTGCTGATGTGTGTGTGTGTTGCTTATCTTTTTATTATAACAGATAACTCAATGTACAAACAAATAGAGCTTACGTACAGAGGAACTACTATTTAGAACGATGAGGTACAATATCATCTTGTCAGGTTTGTACAGCAGGCGTAGCATGACCACCATAGAAACGGTTTATTTCTAAGGAAGAATAGACAATGTGACAGTTAGACAATGGAAATCCGCCATTTTCTCGATAAAATCTGTCAGTATGTCGATTATTTCCCATGTCTATTGTTTTTATGCTAGCCCTGCAGGGTAAAAATAGAAAAAATTGTATATCCATTGTCCAATCAGACAAATGGAAATGAAAATGTGTTTTTGGGATAGGACAAATGACTGGCGTTGGGACACGTGACTTGATCGAAAAATCGTAAGACAGAAGGAGAATAGACAGCTAACATTCCCCAGACTACAACCCATTAGCTATATCCACATTATGCAATTTCATCTTCAATTTTCGTAATCTTCTTTTTATTCAACTTTCGTATGGCATATTCAATAATAAATATCCGTATAATAAAATAAAAATTAAATCCATATAATAAAAATCCACCCGCGTTGAAAGAAAAGTGTCATAGCGAGCGCTTTCAACGCGATTTCAACGCGCGTTACGGGCATGCCTCACGTTCGCTGTTGACTGCGCTATAACGCATGCCCTTGAGGAACAGAAAAAGGTACAACGTGGACAAAGCCATTGCTACATCTTGGCAAAAATGTATACCTGAATTTTTGCTCTTTCGTTTTCTTTTTTCTCAACATACCCAACTATTTTTTTATCTGCAATAAAATTTTATAATAAAAACCTATTTACCTGTTCATCTGTTCCACTTCATAATCTTTGCTTCCAGTATCTTTCATGTGTTATGATTTGAAAATATTTATATCTTATCGTCATCATTATCATCACTACAATGATGTCAACAATATTAATAAAGAGCTGAAAGTTTAAGATTGTGTCGTGTTTTGACGACTGCTATTGGAGACTATAATGTTGACTATATAATTGGATTATAGGTAGAATTCTGCGAAAATTATCATTAAATTAAATACTCAAATTTAATTTCATTATGATTTGACAAAAAGTGTTTGGAGTCTATGACTGTCTACGAGAAAATCGTTCTTAAATCAAAGTTAGGTACCTACATAGTACATACTTAGGACCAGCTGTCCCGGAAAACATTGTTTTGCCATTTAAAGTATTTCTACTTCATCAGTTGTTACAAAATCTTACTCCCTCTTTTGTCCCCTAAGAAGGGCGGGGGAAAATTTTTATACACCAGATGTGATGTTGGAAAAAAACACAGTTAATAAAGTAAGTCCAGTAAATAAAAAAGTTGGATACAAAATCTGACCCCCTCTTTTGTCACCTTAGAGGGGGTGGGGGGGGAGATTATATACACCAGATGTTTAGTTGGAAGAAGACAAATAAATCTGCGAAAACCGTAGGTATGCAAATCGGATCAGAAGTTTTTATGTTAAAGAAAAAAGTTTAGTACAAAATCTGACCCCCTCTTTTGTCCCCTTACAAGGGTGGGGAGAAAAAATTTTATACCTACACCAGATGTTAAGTTGGAAGAAGACAAATATATGTGCTAAAACCGCATTCAAATCGGATCAGTAGTATTCGTGTGATGCTAGAACAAACATACAGACAGACAGACAGACATATAAGATTGGTAACCATGACTGCTTCCATGACTCCTGTAGTGTGCACAATCAACGTAGACTGTAGACAATCACAGACAAGCTTGTAGGTTCGTAGTACACACTCATAATCCTTTATTTGTCCATCATGTAGTAACGTGTAGAGAACCCTAAAACTTGTTTGTCATAAATACTCATAAATCTCTTGCACTATAGTAAGTAACGGCCCGGCCGCACCTGCGTCTATCGTCCGAAGCTTCGTGCTATGAGACGATACTATTGGACGATACACGCAGATCGTCCAATAGTATCGGTTTTAGCGCGAAGCACTACGCATATGCGGCCGCGGCATAATACAGCACGAATGGGTCGGCTCGACCGGGCAAGGTACGAAGATGACGAAGATTTCAAAAACGAACCTACAATTAGGTAGTAACCAATTTAATAATATTATGTGTCTGAAACGGCGCTGAGTAAAATAAAACATACATTATTTATAATAAAACCAACAAGCAATATCATATTTTTAATAATCACGCTATCACGCTTATAAAATATAACATTCTTGTTTTTTGTCAATAACTTTTTGTTGGGGAAAAATATGTCTCCTCCGGAGGAAATATGAGGGAATTTTCCCTCACAAGAACAATGCTAATAAAAAAGTTATTTTCATTAACATCATCACGGAAAATTGTGTTTTATTGTGCGTACTGTTCCTTATGTTGATTGGCTCGACAGAATTTGATGTATCTTTTTGTGCTTGTATTTTATCCATACTTCAATACTTAATAAATGCAAAAGTGTGGCTGTCTGTCTGTCTGTCCGTCAACTAATATTATTATGAATGCGAAAATGTGTCTCTCTGTTACCTCTTTACGCCCAAACCACTGAACCGATTTTGCTGAAATTTGGTATGTAGATACTTTGAGTCCCAGGAAAGGACATAGGATACTTTTTGTCCCAGGAAAATGTACGGTTCCCGCGCAATAAACGAAATTTGGGGCACCGAAGTTTCGGGCATCTAGTAAATTCATAAGCAAGAGCTAAATTTTTAAGAGCTTATCTAACTCGTCACATTATTAAAAGCGTTAAAATATTAATTATACTTTCACGCGTATAATAATGTCGCGGGATCCGTAGGTTTTCGCGCAAAAAATTGCCTGTCGTCTTCTCTATATCCGTACCAAATTACATCAAAATTGATCTAGTAATTAGCGAGTTAAAACTATTTCTTCAGTCTTATATTGAACTAGATGACTTCCGCAACTCCTTGCCCCAAAAATCCTTTAGCGCACAGAAACCGTACCATTTTCCGGGTTAAAAAGTATCCTATATCTTTCTCGGGACTCAAAGTATCTCCATACCAAAATTCAGCAAAATCGGTTCAGCGGTTTGGTAGGAGGTAGCAGAAAGACACATTTTCGCATTAATAATATTAGTATGGATAATTGTAAAAGAATCTTCATTGGATTTTCGCTAGCGATTTCAATTGCAAACTATTTTAATTAGTCCGGCGGTCCTCGACATGTAACATATTTTCATCTCAAAGACCCGTGAAGGGCCTTTGAGCTTTCAACAGGGCACTAGTAGGGCGAGCCCTCAAAGCAAAAGAACGATCAATGACTGAAGCTTGCTAATTTTTAGGGTTCCGTGACTAAGGATTCTTGCAAAATGTAATTGTAAAATTTTATTGCAATGTTTGTAATTATATTGGCGTTTAGGTTTTTTTTTTGATAAATTTTGATCTAGATATTAATAGAGTGTCGGTTTGTGAGTGTGTCTAATGTCTATAATGCTAACAATTTAACATTTAACGATGCTCTCTCGCCGGGAGAATTCGTTTGTAATGTAACGTTACAAAAGTCGAGTATTATATCAGTGAGGGAGGAGAACCGAGCATTACAATTTACAATGCGCACCTTGTAATTAATTGGTACAAATTACAAAGTGTAATATCTTGATACAACTTGTAACATCAGTGAAGTCAACTTATGTTAAAGAATACTCAAAGTCGAATCTACAATATTACATATCACGCGAATGCTCGTCAGGGAGGTAGCACTGTATTAATGTTGAGTCTGCCGGTGAGGGAGCACCTTTAGGTTATCAATTTAAGTCTATTTTTAATGTTTAGTACCTTATTTAGTTGATACTTTTGAGTCTATAGTGGGGTAGGCATACATACTTCACTATTGATCAAAATTTTAGACTTACAGAATCATTTTATAGATTAGAAAATTTATTTGTAAGAAAGTAAATACTTTCTAGCAAATAAATTTTCTTATCTTTGTTGTTATGTAAAACTACCACAATGTCATTTCATAATAGCAACTGAAATGCGACAATTATAGAATCGTTTTCAAGGTGTAATAGATGTTATGATAAGGGAACAGTTCTGTTTCATACAACATAAAAAATTGCAGGGCCACGTATCACTAAAGAGTAATTATTTAATAAATATTAATGTGAGCGCGCCTCGCAAAGCACGCTAGCGAGAACACGCGACCACTGCAGCACTTTACGAAGGATGTATGCGTTTATTTCATTTTGATCTACAAAATATGCACAATTGACTATATTATTAAAATATAGAGGGTACAGGCAAATAACGGCACAATATTTTATATACTACTAGCTGTGCCGGCAAACGTTGTTTTGCCATATAAAGTATTTCTACTTCATCAGTTGATACAATATCTTACCCCCTCTTTTGTTCCCTTAGAGGGGTGGGGGGGGGGGTTATACACAGAAAATACACTAAATAATATGAAGTAAGTCCATTAAAGAAAAAAGTTTGAGTGGGGGGGGGGAACTTATACACCAAATGTTGAGATGGAAGAAGACAAATATATCTGCGAAAACCGTATGCAATTCGGATCAGTAGTTTTCATGTTAAAGAAAAAAGTTTAATACAAAATCTGACCCCTCTTTTGTCCCCTTAGAGGGGTGGGGGCCAAATTTTTTATACACCAGATGTTAAGTTGGAAGAAGACAAATGTATCTGCGAAAACCGCAAATCGGATCAGTAGTTTTCGTGTGATGCTGGAACAAACATACAGACAGACAGACAGACAAAAACTAACCACATTTTTGGCTTCTATAGGGATGTAGTGACACCCCCTGCTTATTATTTTTGAATATCTTTAATGTACAGAATTTTCATTTCTACAGTTTTATTATATGTATAGATAGCGTCCGTAGCTCCTACAACTTTTCGCCATCGTTCCACGCGAAAAATATACCATCCTCATCACCTTTATGAGTGGCAGTCTTCCACAGTGCGTTTTTCGCTTAACTTTCCGCCGCGCACTGTATAAATCTGGAATGAACTGTCACCAGTAATATTCCGGACCAATACGATATACTGGTATGTAGAATGTAGTATTTGTTTATGTTAGGGTCAGTAGAGTAAGGTCGTATAGATTCAGAAGCATTGGCTCTACATGAGATCTCATTCCTTTTTCACCTTTTGTGATCGTCTCGGCAATATTTTACAAGAAATGTTTTTGGTGGCATTAACCTTTAAAAGATGTTAATTCAAAAATCTTAACGTTATTTTTCTGACCTACTTAAATGTGAAAAACTTGTAACTAATTAACAAATATAAAATTCGCTTGAAGGTCGGTACTAAGCCTTCCAAGAAAACACTTTGTAAGATATTATTAAAATTTCATAGAATATAAAATGTTAACAAATCATTAAATTTTTCGAAGAACACTTATCTCTAAGATAAGATTTGTTGGCAGTAAAATGTTAAAATTAACCTACAGTTAATTTCTTATTAATTACTAGATGTTTGTCCGTTACTTCTTTCGAAAAATGGTCCTTTACCGGGACTCAAGTAATCTACGTACATAATATAGAGCGTAACGCCTACGTGGTACGGTGGCTTATTAGGCCTTAGAGCGTGGTTCTTGAGGTCGTGGGTTCGATTCCTACGTTAGAAAAAAATTGTCTCCAATTTGGTTAGGATAATACAGAGTACCGGTAAAACATGCCAACTTTGCCACATAGGATAACTTTGCCCTAAGATCCATTGGCAAATCTTTGATGTACAGAGGTATTTTAATATTATGGCAGCATTTGTTTAATTTGGCAGAAAATAGGTTATATGCACAGATCATAGAAGTAAGAGATATGTTATGTGGGCGTGGCACATGTCGCCCACTGATTGCGCAAATGCGCAATTAGGTGACAGTCACATGTAAATCGCTCCACGGCTTACACGTTGTACTACGTTGTAAATTGTAAACAAAATGCCGACTTGTGCAATAATTACGTGCAGAAATCGCAGCGAAACTTTGAATAAAAAAAATTGCGGGATCACCTATCACAGCCAACTGTAATTTATACGATTTTTTATTTTAAAAATCAATTATTCTTCACGAAAAATATTCGCCGCTACACCGCCATTTTCGGGCTGCTTGATGTTCCGTGAACTATCAAACTAAGGCACTAGTGATGTTGTATGATGCAGATTTTGGTATCGATATTTTTTATGCGGTTGCGTTATTATCTACACAAATATTATAAAGCTGAAGAGTTTGTTTGTTTGAACGCGCTAATCTCAGGAACTACTAGTCCGATTTGAAATTTTGAAACATTCTTTCAGAATTAGATACTTAGCTTGTTTTTATAAAGTAATAAAAGTTAATAAATCTTTTTTCGTCATTTCAGTATTTGTTTCCGTTACTTTTGAAGTTTACCTTACTTTTTTTGACGTTGGAGATCCATGCTTTGGCTCGAATAGGCCGGCTCGACCGGAGAAATACCATGTCCTCACAGAAAACCGGCGTGAAACAGCGCTTGCGATGTATTTACCTGTGGTTTTTAAATTACGCGACAAAAACCATTTTGTCGCTACGCCCTTTCCATTTTTTGCTGTTCCATTGCTTGTTTTCTATGAGAGGCCGGGCCGGCCTCACATAGAAAAAATGCAATCTAAAACACATCCAACACGGTTTTTTACTTTAACGTGGCGTCACCTTAAGATGTTTCTCTTGGGTTTCTGTTGTATATTCTATAAATGTATGAAAAAAATCGGCCAAGTACAAGTTGGTCTCGCGCACGAAGGGTTCCGTATCATAATAGAGCAAAAATAGGCGAAGAATGTGTATTTTGTATGGATCCTTAATTATTTAGTTTATTTTAATTTTATTATTAATAATTGTTAAAGTATAATAATTACCTGTTGCCGTTATTGATATCGAGCAAAAATAGCAAAAAATCACGTTTGTTGTATGGGAGCCCCCGTTTGTTAAATATTTAATTTATTTTGTTTAAATATCTGTTATTATAGCGGTAACAGACATACCGTACACAATCTGTGAAAATTTCGGAATTCTAGCGATTATTGAGATACAGCCTGGGCTTGTACCACAAAACCGTTTTGAGACTCAAACAATCGATCGAGAATGCCGCATCCTACTCTAACAAACGTGAAATGACGTTGTTAGAGAAGGACGCGGTATTCTCGTCCGATTGTTTGAATCTCAAAACGGTTTCGTAGTAGGCCTACTTGAGACAGACAGACAGACAGACAATAAGACATCGAAGTCTTAGAAATAGGGTCCCTTTTTAGGGTTCCGTACCCAAAGGGTAAAAACGGGACCCTATTACTGAGACTTCGATGTCTGTCCGTCTGTCCGTCTGTCTCCAGGCTGTAACTCAAGAATGGTAATAGCTAGAGAGTTGAAATTTTTACATTTTAAATTTTTGTTGCCGCTATAACAACAAATACTAAAAACAAAATAAAATTAATAATTAAGGGGGGCTCCCATACAACAAACGTGATTTTTTTGGCCTTTTTTGCTCTATATCAATAATATCAACAGGTAGGTACTTGAAAATTTCACACAATCCTTAGTTTTATGTATACTTACTTTAATATTTTATAATAATAATAATATAAAATAAAAAGTTAAGTGGGGCTCCCATACAAAAAACACAAAATATTTTGGCCTAATTTTGCTCTATAATGGTACGGAACCCTCCGTGCGCGAGTCCGACTCGCACTTGGCCGATTATTACCTTTTGGGTACGGGATCTAAAAAATTATATATGTAATAGGTATGCCGTATGCATGTTTATCTAAAGACTTCGAAAATAACTCAAGGGCCGAAAGGGGTTGAAATCATCCATGATTACGAAAAACTTTTACTATGGGACCAACTCAATTCGGCAAAATAATCAGCTGTCTGGCAAAAGCGTAACTAGGCAATTATTGCCTAGTTACGATTCCCATAGTAAAAGTTTTTCGTAATTTATTTTGCCGAATTGAGTTGGTTCCATAGTAAAAGTTTTTCGTATTCATGGATGATTTCAACCCCTTTCGGCCTTGAAGTTATTTTTGTTAGTCTCTGTAATATTATATTTTATCACTTTCATTCTTTTAATAGTATTTAAATACCTACCAAAATACATCGATATCGTCGTAATAATATTATGGTAATAATTAATCGACACCGTAGATAGACCGGACATCACTAGACCGTGTACCGTTGACACTATGCTGACAATGTAGTGTCATTGAAGTTGGCGACATAGGTTCCCATACAAACGGCGCTACATAACACTTCTCTTTATTTTCCTGTTCTGAGGTTATATGACTGATAATGTTGACAATACTCCGTAGTGCTAACTTTATTCAGTAACTTGTTGCAACTTCTGAAAAACGGACAACGGTACGTATTTTTGCGGGCAAATTGTGGTGCAGATTTATGAGTGAATAGTGCGTGGTGGCGAATTCTTTTACTGGACTTTGTTGCCACCTGCGCAAAGTTCATATTTGCGTGAAAAATCAAGGTGGGTAATGTTGGCTACAAGTCCAGGTAACTTTACCCGGCATGAAAATCAATCATAAATTGAATTAAATGAACAGTAGTAATGTTTTTGACATTCCTACATCTGCGCATGTAGCCTTGTAGTGCACAGGGCAAAAAAATACTTACACTTCTATACATTTTTTTTACAAGAATTTAAATTATTCGAAAAAAGCTGGCAAAGTTGGCATGTTTCGCGGTACTGTGTAACGTGATTGACACTAAGGATCATAGCATGTGAAAAAACAAATCGTGTCGGTCTTACGGCTGGCTTACGAGAGAAGTAGAGATTACTCTTGTGTACTGCGCACACACTCGGCCACTAAATTATATTAAACACAACAATTACCCCTGCGAAGCTGGGCCCATTTTAAAGAAATCGGCCACCGTCAGCGAAACAATTAGCGTTGGAGCCATTATGTCAATAATATACCTTTATCATCTGACTAAGCCCGGCCGCACATTGTACGACAGTTCTGATCAGAAACAGTTGAACGTCCGCGCTGTCTCTTACATTTTGTACTGAGCCGAGTGAGCTAGAACTCGCCGGAAGGATATTTCGGATAATGTGCGGGGTGGCGGTCCGGCGGATTTCAACTGTTTCTGATCAGAATTCGGACAATGTGCGGCCGGGCTAAAGTCAACTACAAGAATACCTCTTATGTCATCTAAGTGCCTCTCCAGCCCACTGTCGGTCAGCAACATTTATCAGAGAAGCCGAGAAATATAATAAACAGGCTATCTTATTTGCACTGCCCGTGTGTATGTTTGCATGTTTGTCCAGCGTTCGCGCGGCCGTGTATTGTTATCGGAGTAAATACATTATAAATATATCATGTAGGAATCACAAAGATATTATAGTAGTTTATTTAATAAACATTTATATAGTTAACCAGCAACATCTATACTAATACTAGCTGTCCCGGCAAACGTTGTTTTGCCATATAAAGTATTTCGCCCATATTATATTTTTATTGAAGTGACTAAATAAGTACGGCACCATGGCAACGTCCACACTATCCCGTCGCACAATGCGCAATGGTCGCCGTCAGTCTCGAGTTGTAGATTTACTATTATTTATTCAACAAATGCACTTATCAATATAAAAAGTACCCAGTAGTCGATTCTCAGACCCACTGAATATGCATATAAAATTTGGTTAAAATCAGTAAAGCCGTTTCGGAGGAGTACGCGGTCTAACATTGTGACACGAGAATTTTATATACTGCGTGACTGGTGAGACAATATTATGTTCAATACTCGAGGACGTGATATTTGGCTATTATATTAGTTGGAAAAAAATAATATTAAAAAATAATACCAATTGATCACTGAGTAAATGTAGCTTAAAGTTAAATAATTATTTACCCAACGCATGGACACCGCGAGCGGGAGGGGTAGTTGTGTGGTGTTACTTTGGTAGCGCACGCCTCTGCACCGGCCGCATAGTATGCCTACTTGCCTAGCCACGTAATTTACTTAGTATCCATGATTCATTTATTTTTGGGAAATTCGGAAAAAAATTAAGAACCTAATTTTATTACATAATTATAATGAGAATCGAGTACAGAGTACTCTCCATAAGTATCGGTACTGTCTCACCAGTCATGTTGTATAAGACGAGCTTTTTCCCGCGGCTTCGCTCGCGTTAAGATGTATTATTATATACAAACTTTTATCCCTTATTTTAACCCCTTGGGGTTGGAATTTATCAAAATCCTTTCTTAGCGGATGCCTACGTCATAACATCTACCTGCATGCCAAATTTCAGCCCGATCCGTCCAGTGGTTTGGGCTGTGCGTTGATAGATCACCATGTCAGTCAGTCACCTTTGAGTTTTATATATATACGAGCTTTTGCCCGCGGCTTCGCTCGCGTTGAGAAGTATATTATTATATACAAACTTTCATCCCCTATTTGAACCCCTTGGGGGTGGAATTGATCAAAATCCTTTCTTAGCGGATGCCTACGTCATAACATCTACCTGCATGCCAAATTTCAGCCCGATCCGTCCAGTGGTTTGGGCTGTGCGTTGATAGATCACCATGTCAGTCAGTCATCTTTGAGTTTTATATATATATAGATAATTATTAATTATTAATACGAAAACGTATCTAGTTGTCTACTACACTCTTTACCGATAATCCGCCGATTTCAATGAAATTTATAAAGAGACTAGATGACGCTCGCAACTCCGTTGCGCCAAAATGAGTTGATCGCGCGGGAACCGTACATTTTTCGGGATAAAAGTATCCTATGTCCTTGTAATAACTCAAAGTATTTCCATACCAAACATCAAAATCGGTTCAGCAGTTTAGGCGTGAATACGTATCAGACAGGCGGACAGACACGTATTCATAATATTAGTAAGTACGGATATTTTGTAATTTGAGAAAAGATAGTTTATCCCGGAAAAAGGTACGATGCCGGCGGCGGTTTCGGATTTCGGTATTGTTTCCTCGTTATATTACAACCTGCCTACCACCATGCACCAGTGTAAAAAAATACAACGTCTGTATTAATAATTGTAATACACACTATTATTAAGAATGCGAAAGTATATCCGTCTGTCCGTCCGTCTGTCTGTTACCTCTTCAAGCACAAACCACTGAACCGATTTTGATGAAATTTGGTATGGATATACTTTGAGTTCAGGGAAAGGAAATATAACACTTTTAATCCCGGAAAAATGCACGGTTTCGGCGCGATAAACGTATTTTGGCGCAATGAAGTTGTGAGCATCAACTAATAAATAATAATACATAAAATATTTGTTACTCACAGGATAGATTAATAATAATTATTGATTATTATATTATTATGATTAAGTATACCAGTTTTAAGTAGCAGTTAAGTATTAGTATTTGAAGAGGGCGAGGGTGCTTTCCACGTGTACGAACCTTCAATTATGGAACTACTGAACCGGAAAAACATGTCAACTTGCAACTCGGAAGAAAAACAATGGAAAATACTATAGTACACGCTACAGTCACCTACAGCAGATAAAAATGTACAATCTAATATATAAAATTCTCGTGTCACGGGCTAAAGTGGTATAAATTGCTACTTATATATACCAGGATCGCATAGCACATGGAGACATCATCATAGGGGTTTCCTTTTGAACGAGTTCGACAGTGTTACGACTGTCTTTCAAAAGACTCTACAAGTTTTTAAATTTTGTAATTATTTGATGGACGTTTTTATTTAATTTACGGTAAACACTGGTTTCTTTGTGCCCTAAAAATATAATGTTATTAGTGTTCCTGTGAAAATATTTATAATATTCGCACGGGCATAACCATAGTATACTGTGTAAAAATATAATATTCGCATAATAATTATTAAAAAGTGTTTTATCTGCAAATGTGGACTGTACTATGTATTATAAAATTATACTTGGAGATCCCTGGTTATAAATACTGTATAGTCACAATTAAGTCCTAGAAATCTAAATTGCCTAGGATTCCTAACGTCTTCCGAACTAGTTTGTAATTAATAATAACTCGTAGGATATAATTAGTGGAATTATGTATCTCGAAGAATAATGTAATTAAATATTATATCTCTCACACTTGGGTATTAACTGTATTTTAAAAAGATAAAACCGACTTCAAAATTGTACGTAATTGAGAATTAAAACTCCCTATCCCCAAAACTACTGAACCGATTTTGATGAAACTTGCAACATTCCCTAAGTTGAACAATACCTAGTACAATAAAAAAAGAATCACTTAAATCGGACTTGTAGTTTCAGATATATGCGCGAACAAACAAAAACATACATACATACATACATACATACACTTTTTAAATTTGGCACATTTGTTCAGAAGCTGTTATAGATTAACATATACAAAAACTAGGCAGTTCTGGAAATATTACATACATACGCGTCGAATTGATAACCTCCTTTTTTTGAAGTCGGTTAAAAAATGAGAAGATATCACGACTGGACATTGATGTCTAGAATCTAGATGATCCTACTATGTCTTGACTGTTGAGAAGCATTGAAGTCTATTGATACGACATCGTCAAATTGTAAATCATACTAATACTTACTAATTATATTATTATAAATGTGAAAGTGTGTCTGTCTGTTACCTCTTCACGCTCCAACCGCTAAACCGATTTTGCTGAAATTCGTCATGGAGATACTTTGAGTCCCGGGAAAGGACACAGGATACTTTTTGTCCCGGAAACATGTACGGTTCCCGCGCGATAAACGAGTTTTGGCGCAATGGAGTTGCGGGCGTCATCAAGTAAAAATATAGTCCCTTATAATATCTATAATATAATATCTATGGACGCTTCACACCACGTCAGTCTGGCCCCGTGCTAAGTACCTAAAGGACTTGTGTTACAGGTACCAGACAACGGAAATATATTTAATACTTTTATACTATACATATATTTAAGATTTTTATTATATCATACACATATTTAATACACATCCAGACCCGGGAACATTGAAAACTTTTTGTTCCGTCGGCGGGATTCGAACCCGCGACCCCCGACTTGAGCGACTGACGCGCTTACCACTGAGCCACAGAGGTCGTCGATATGAAACGTTGATATCAAACCCGCGACCTCCACTGACCACTACCAACCACTGCGCCACAGCGGCATAAACCACATTTTCCTGTGACCTCCCCGCTGGCAATGACTTTGATATCCAGCTGATGAGGAAAAGGAAAAGGAAGAGCGGCTGAACATCCGAAAAAAAATGTTTAATTGTATCGTTCGTTAGTGGTAATTTGAAATTATGTTTTACATTAAATAATTAATGGAATGTGTAAAAATATAGGTAACATAACATACGTCCAAAAACTTTTTTTTATTATTTATGTTGTTAGAGACAAGGGTCATCAAAAATATTTTCGTGTTTTTACGTCAGACTTATTTTGTACTAGATGACACCCGGAAGTCACAACTCAAAACTCTATATCCTTTTCCGGGACACAAAGTATCTCCATGACAAATTTCAGCAAAATCGGTCCAGCGGCTTGGGCGTGAAGAGGTAACAGACAGACAGACACACTTTCGCATTTATAATATTATGGATTATGGATGCAAAAAAATCGTTTACAGTCCTTCAAGGATATTATGTTATTTGGATGACAAAGATAAGACAAAAGTGTAAAAAATCTGCCTGATACTTGACGATATACGATTTACGCCACAAGGCAAAATCTGAATGCAGCCAAGTGCACAAAGTCCAAAATCTGTTTGGGAGTGAAGAGGTGATAATTATATAGATAGACAGACATACACACATTCGAATTTACAATATTAATATGGATATTATTTGAACTTCGAACACTATCAATACAAAACCGGTCACCCATCCGCGTCCACACGGAGCGGAGGACGCTTCACGGCGAGTATCAATACGCGCGGTCGCGGTAGAGTGCCATGACCTCGCTCAATGCTACGCGGCGGCGTGTGCGCACTCACGATTGTTTACGTTCACACATGTATACAGTACCGCGATGGGATGTCTTGATAGTTGTATAAAAATATTATGAAAAAAGGTCATTGAACCTAACTTGTAAGCTAACCTAAGAAACTTCGGGTTCAACAGAAATGTAATAAATATGATAAATTTTATTTTTTATAAGTTAGTTTAGAAGTTAAACTTTCATATTTTATTGTTAGTCTCAACTCTTAATCAGAAACTTAATCAGAATTGAACAAAAATCTAAATAATATTAAAATAACATTTACTTATAGTGTATGTATATTAGTGTTTTTTTATAAAATAGTTTAGTTTTGTATTTTTATAGTAAGCCTTTTAGAATTGTAGTTATTAAATGTTATTAAATAACATTTTTAAATTATGATATAGCATCTAAATTGTAATTTAACTAAGTATAATTATATTTTGTGGTAAACAACCGCTGTAACAAAATATTGGTATAGAACCAACAATCTTACAAATAATTATGTTTGCATTCATAATTTATATCGCAAAAACGCTGTAAAGTACACCCAATTAATCTTAATACTAATCTTTATTATATATTGTACTTGAAAGCAATTGGTGGAAAAATAAAAAAATAATTAGACCGAATAATTTTGGGAAATCCAGTTCGTTGACCCCGTAATATGAGATTATTATAAATGTTAATGTTGCAGTTATTGCATAAATATTAATTCGACGTTATTTTTAATGTTAAGTGCAAAATGCTAATAATTCGTATTTTCATCAAAACGTTTTTGACACGCTTCTTGAATTTATTTAACAAGAAACATAATAATAATATTAAGAAAATTATTTACGTAATATTTTAAAATCATTAGAGTAATGATTTATGACAATAATAATATTTTAAAACCAAATACTTCATTTTGAATTATGGACTTGTTAAATGTTTCAAGAACTCACAGGTGGGTTTGAATTGTCAAAAGATTGTACAATCAATGACACCACATAATATATTCAGCTGACATTAATTTCTAACTTTAAGATTTCACACACAAAAATATCAATAGTATATCAAATTAGATTGCGCCAATTTATAATGCATGAGCACGCCATGTAATTATAATGAGTCATAGGGCCAATATCATCACAATTAATGACAGTATCAAAACTAGTCAATCGCAGTACTCGCACACTTGCGCGTGCGCACAATTCGTGTACTAAATCCGCAGTGTCTTTGGCCGCGCAGTTTTATGGCGATCGGGCTATAGAGATGTGCCAACTCGAACGATTCGAGTTAACTCGAGTATGCGGGTAATTCGAATAAAGAGAAAAATCGAGTTAGTAAGAAATCCATACTATACATACTAATATTATAAATGCAAAAGTGTGTCTGTCTGTCAGTCTGTTACCTCTTCAAGCCTAAACCACTAAAGCAATTTTACTAAAATTTCGTATATCGATACCTTGAGTCCCGTTTAAAGACATAGGATGAAGATCCCGGAAAAATGTATGATTCCCGCGCGATAAACTAATTTTGACGCAACGGAGTCGCGGACGTCATTTAGTTGAATAAAATATTATATTTTGTTACATTTTAAGACGCTATATTGATAATAACGTCCTTTTTGTTGAAGTAATATTATAGGACCCTCAGAAATGTTACAAATCTGGTAATGAGATATTATACATATTATCTTCATAGCCTTATCTAGGTTTGAGAAGAACCAGAAACACGATTAATGTATTTTGCCTCGATACATTTCTCGATCGAAATGACCTCTTAAAAATACGAAATTTGAAGATTATTTTTAAACGAGAATAGATGTATTGTAGGAAATTAGTCTAATTAATACACCTTTGCAACCCAAAATCGTATAGAAGCATTTTGCTTAAATGCTCCTAGTTATTGTTTAAATAAACAAAATTAAGTTTTTTCGCATGTTTTCCGAGCGAGCCGATAGCTTCTGACCGCAGCGTATTCACGACTTTATAGTCATACAAATTAAGTATAAAATTGCCCTTGCGGTAAAATTACTATCAATATAGCGTCTTAAAACGACATTCTTTCTTGCATTAATTCCTGCTAGGGAAATTTTTCATTGCTTAACTCTATAGGGATAATTCGGTCGATAAAATGAGAGGAATAAGGCAATGTCTCTTTCTCCATTTTTTTACCTCCCGAACTCAAGTTTTGGCTAATTCGACTTGACTCAACTCGAACTCAGCACAACTCGATTTCGAGTTAACTCGAGTCAGTGACTCGAATTAACATAATATCTGTAGTCTATTTTGTTGTATGAGTCAGCGAATCATGGAGTATACAATGTTTACTAGGAGTTGCCTAACCTATTAAGTTTTACTAGTATTTATGTAATGAGATAAGAAAGTGAAAATAATTTCAATCATTCAGAGCAAACCTTGGAAACCATGTAGAGTTTTCTTTGTCCATAATATAATGCTAATAAATAAATAGTTATGTAAGATGCTATTTAGTAATTCTGAAATGTTAAGAGATACCAGTGAATATTTTAATGCTGGATTTCTTGCGGATTTTAACACCTGTTGAACAGTTGATTAGAAAAAAAATTAGTACATATTAATTGTCTCAAAACAACTGTTCAATAGATGTTTAATTTTTTGTGGTAAGACTGCTAAAGTTTTTTGACGGAGTTACATTATAATATATTCAACAACATTGTTAATTGGCTATCGCTTTGACGCTTATTAAGCAAAAGCAATAACTATATTATGATTAGTGAATATTATAAACGTGTAGATCTAGTAAAATATAATTATAATACAATTAGGTGACGCGGTTCAGCGGTTTTCGCATGTAAAATTTTGCATCTAAAATATTAGTATAGAATATAGATTATAGATAATCGATTACTTTGATACTAATTGACCAGAAAATTACGACACTATACTAAATTTTCTAGTCAGTCAGTACTACTACGCAGTGAGTTTTAGTAGTATTACGACAGATAGTATATATGGAGTATAAGAGTATAATATAATACACAGTATAATGTATAGTAAGTACACTAGTGCGGTAAGTCGGTCACAGGATTACTCATCGTAGTTTCCGTGATTGTTGCGAGCTTCTGGTTATTGGAGGCCTACGACCAAACCGTTTTAAGACTCAAACGATCGAACGAGGATGCTGCGTCCTGCTCTAACAACGTCATTTCACGTTTGTAAGAGTAGGACGCGGCATTCTCGTTCGATTGTTTGAGTCTCAAAACGGTTTCGTGGTACGGGCCCTGTACTTTCTAACACTGCGATTTGCGAACTGCTAAGTTTTCGTATGATACATTTTCTTATCCCTTATCGTGTTGACGGACGATTCCGGACGCGATTAATATGATAATACTAGATGACGCGCGCAACTCCGTTGCGCCAAAACTCGTTTATCGCGTGGGGACTGTACATTTTTCGGGATAAAAAGTCCTATGTTATTTCCCGGAACTCAAAGTATCTCCATGCGAAATTTCAGCAAAATCGGTTCTGCGGCTTAGGAGTGAAGAGGTAATATTAGTATAGATTATGTTAATTGTAGGTATTCTCACCAACACTCACCAACAAAACATTTCTTACAATTTAAATTTGTACCTACGTAAAATTTGTTTACAGATAAAATGAGTTCTAATGACAGATGAAGTACAGCGTGCGTATGCGACAAAAATTAGACGAGATGAAATGAAGTGAATATGGTGATAATTATGATAATGATAAAAATATGTGTGTAACAAAAAAAGTCTCTTATTTTTTAAACTTTTTTTTATTAAGGGAGATATTATTCAGAATAATTATAATGACAAGTCGTTGAAAAGAAAAACTTATAAAAACTGTACATGATACACTGCACACTGTAAAGACATGGACTTCTTATAATACCACAGACAAAATAATAATATATTTTGTACGTTTCCATAATACTAATAAGATAATAATAAAAATGATTACTGTCATTAAATTCACAATTGTTTACTCAGTAGTAAAGCAATATCTATGCTCACAAACAATAATAATTAATTAATGACATGTTTTTCTGTTTATTGTTGCGTACGATATAATTCTATTACACCGTGTTACGGCAGATCGCTTACGTAATAACTAATAAGTAATTAAATGAAACTTAAACAATACTAATAATCTAGTGTTGACAGCCTTTAATAGTTAGTTCTAAGCAATATTTCCTGGTCTCTACATAGTATAAAGGATAAAGTATAAAGGAAATATGAATGTAATGTAATACTTAAGTGTATTATTATATTATTAATTTTAAGGTATTTTAATATCCTTCTCCTCAAAGGTTTGCATCTACCTCACTATCTCTGCAACACCCTAAGGTTTGGATGGAAGATAATGCCACGAGGAATTAAGCCCGCCTTTGTACAAAATGTGCAAAAGTTTTTAAATAAATAAATATAAAGTTGCTTCGCGCTGTCTATACTCTACCTATTATAATATATAATTTGCTTATTGCCGTATTCAGAAACGAATAATCAATATTCGTTTCTAAATGTTAACTATAATTATTAAATGAAGATTTTGAAATAAGCTCCTATACATAATATCTGTCAAACACTTCATTAAATTGAAGTTTAATCAGCACTAAATGTCTCCGAGGGTGTGTAAGAATGCTCCAACTTTTTAATTAGCAGGTCGGATGTCTGTCAGTACGAATATCGACGTTAATGACATTAAAATAAGATTCATATTAGCGCGCCTTGTACAGTGGCGGTTACGACGCTCGCCACGTTTTTGATATGGCGAAAATGTATGAAAAAATTTGAGAAATTTTCTTATTTTTCTTATAACTGGAAAAGTTGTTAATTTTTATATAAAATTTTTAGCGGACTTTATAGAGGACTAAATAAGCAACAATTTTTTTGTATATTTATTTTCCTCAGTTCAGTGTATTTAGATATTAAGGTGCCTAATCAGACCCCATTTTTTTCATATTTTGCGATTATTGTGATGGTTAAAACGTATTTTATGTGAAAATTTTGTATGCGGCTATAGAATTTTTATGGTACAGTCGTGGAGATGAATATATTATCTTTCATTTGAAACCAAAATATCCTCGCAGTTTGACTCCTAATTCTTTAATAGGGTACCGGAAAATCGCTGATATTTGTAATAGCGTCCTTAAGCACAGAATATATTATACTAGCTGTGCCCCGCGGTGTTACCCGCGGTTTAAGTGATATATATAATAAAATACTATAAAAATTAACAATAATAGGGTCAAAACGGGACGATACATGGTTCTATAATGGTTTATGGTAGTGATGATGATGATGATGATATGCAAAATCTTACTTGATGATAGCTTATGCTTAGAATACTGCTCACAAAACCGAAGTTACCACATGTTTCCATATAAATTTTGAGGAGTTCCCTCGATATCTTATGGATCCCTTCACAGGTTCATAACTTTTATGAATTATGATACCAAATTGGGATGATAAACTATACACCAAAACCAAAAGAAAAAATTTGAAAATCGGTTCACAAACGGCGGAGTAATCGTTGAACATAAAAAAACGAACATAACACCTCCTCCATTTTGAAAGTCGGTTAAAATTGTAGCCTATGTGTTATTCTGATGTATAAGCTATATTATTGGAAAGTTTCATTAAAATCCGTTCAGTAGTTTTTGTGTGAAAGAGTAACAAACATCCATACATACATCCATACATCCAAACTTTCGCCTTTATAATATTAGTAGGATATTATTGTAAAGTTTCATTAAAATCCGTTCAGTAGTTTTTGTGTGAAAGAGTAACAAACATCCATACATACATCCATACATCCAAACTTTCGCCTTTATAATATTAGTAGGATTAGTAGTACCAAGCTTAATATGTTAATGTGATTCTTTTAGCTATAGAAAACTCGAAATATTTACAACACACTAAGATTTCAGCATGATTCTAATTGAAAAGTTATTGTAAATGAAAAGTTTTTTCGCAATAGCTGCTGCTTTCAATACTGTTTTTTTTTTCATCCCATAGCCAGTAACAGTCGCAAAAATTTCCTCCCCTGAATAGCTAATATTATGTTTTTACTTTTCGACCAATTTAACTGCACTGGATCTGTGTGGATCAAAACCAGAAGCGTTGCGCAACGACCAATATTATTGGATGCATATTTCACGAATTTAATGTAAATATTTTGCCAAATAATTCATAATCCGAAATAGCGCTGGCCAGAACTGCAAGATCTAATTCCAGATTATTGATATTGGAAACATCACCAGCATCATCATTGGCTGATCACCAACCACATTATAGTCTTACCAGGGCCTGTAGACAAGTGTCAAAACGCTAACGTTACAAAATATATGGGAATTGACATTAGTATTCGCTACCGAAGCGATGACTTATGTCAAATCGCATACATTTTGTAACGTTAGAGTTAGCGTTAGCGTTAGCGTTGACACTTGTCTAGGGGGGCTGGAAATGATGGCAAGCGATTGCCATCGTGAATAGACACTCGAGCACTCGCAGCACAAGAAGCTATACTTATTATTACTAATTATTGCCATTGGCGCATTTGTGCTCCTGGTTCCTAAAATCCCTCACTTTTCTGGCTTCTAATGACCTTCTCGATAAAACACAACAAGAGTGTTATTGCATGTTATTTTTTTAAGTAGCTGTGGTGTTAGCTATCCGATTGAGCCTGCCTTTGCTTACTCGGCATAGCGACCGAAATAGCACCTTGGGCTCATCATGTGGGACATCTTAATGATTGTGCTCGCAACTCCTTCAAACTTCAGGTCCTTTTCCACCTCATCCCTAAGCTCTCCTAAGGAGGCAAATTGCCTGCATTTATAGTATCCAGTTAGCAACAAACCGACTTCATCAGTTGGACCGTCTATAAAACATCCGTACGCTCTACCGGGTAACGAAATCGGTGTGCAATGTGCATTCGTTGTCCGATCGCCATAACACCAGTTTAACTTAGCATAGGATTACACGACTGCCTGCTTTTTACTACTGTATATTCTTATGTGTGATAAATGAGTCTGTTTGTAATTATTTTTTTTTGTTATCTTAGGTTGGCACTCGGTCAGTCGGGTACCTAGGTACCCTAAATTATCTAGTACCTACTTACGTATGGATTAGCATTTGGCAACTGTTATCTCTTTTTCATGGGTATGTAAAAAGTTGGTCCTGATCTCTCGCAAGTCGTGTCGGCCATCGGTCTAACTGCGTTATGACTTATGAGAGAAGGAATAAAGAGTGTTCTTGTGTCCTGCGCACATACTTGAGCACTATAAAGTTATCGTAACGTAACTGGTCAGGTTCAAAAGACACCGGCCGACCTTCACCGATGTGTTTATCTATTTTTCATGCTGTTGAAGAGAAAACAAAATTGGCCATGTTTCACTGAAGCGCGTGCGTGCACCTCAAAATTCTTCGAAGTCCACAACTGATTGTGTGCTGCTATTAAATTTAATTAGCAAAATAATGGGCGCTCATTTGATGTACGATATTATATTTTCTCTATAAAGGCGCCATTTTGATTTTCTGTGAATTTTTAGATGAGGGTCATAGATTGTTTCGCGGAATTCGAATGTTATTAACATATTAATTGGAATAACCTACATAGTTTTTGTTAAAAATATACTGCTATATTATAATAATCTCGTACTACTGAAGCGTGGCATGGTGGGTAGACCTTTGGCACTCAGAGGTACCTACAGGTTCTATCCCGGGTGTGCAGATTTTTTCAGAACTCATGTGTACAGTTTAGGCGTGAAGAGATAACGGCGGTTCAAACGACAGACAATCAGAATAGGCAATCTGATAGATATTCATAGATTGATAGATTGATAGATATTCATAAATAGACAAACAAACATATTATAATATAGACGACAACTTAAAAAACATCTATTATGTAAAGGTAATTAAGTAATGATGCGACCACATCTTGTCTAGATAAACTTATTGTAGTTTTTGCGGCAAGATTTCTTATACATACTCATATAATATTATTATGTATTGAACAAAATAAATAAATAAATAAAATAAATATTATTATATACGAACACGTTCATATTGATAACAATAAAGAAGTTGATGCCTGCAACTCCGATGCGCCAAAATTCGTTTATCGCGCAAACCATAAATTTTTTCGGGACAAAAAGTATCCTATCTCCTTTCCCGAGACTCAAAGTATTCAGTGGTTTGAGCATGAAGACTGAAGAGGTAACAGACAGACACACTTTCGCATTTATAATATTAGTATAGATGAAGATTATAATATCACATCACTTGTTGTGACATTTCTGTAACTTGGAGTGTTTTTTTGTGGTACCCATAAATTATCCTCACAATCCTGCATTACGCTATCAAAGTTTCTAAGAACGGCTAGATGTATTCAACGTCTAAAATGACGTCAGGCTTCAACCTTACCAGGCTTCGGCCTGACCACGTTTCGGCCTGACCAATCTTGAAGCTGATCTACCTTTTTGGCCGCCACTCACCTCGATAAAAAAAAATGTATCGAGGTGAGTGGCGGCCGTTCATAAAAATGAACGTTGTGTCTATAACTTCATAGCTCTACATTATATTGTCGACTTTGTGTTCGCCGCCGCAATTTAATCTATCTAGAATAATTAACTAGTATTATAATTTACAGCTCATATTCAAATGAAACATTTGTGCCAATGCCAAGAAATTAAATCACAACACGAGTCAGTTAAATGAATGACTGATTTCTTACAAATTAACTTTAAATATTTTAAAGCAATACTCTTTGCATATTTGGACGAAATGTATTGAAATGATGGATATAATATAATAATAATATCTATGGACGCTTCACACCACGTCAGTCTGGCCCCATGCTAAGTACCTGAAAGACTTGTGTTACAGGTACCAGACAACGGAAATATATTTAATACTTTTATACTATACATATATTTAAGATTTTTATTATATGATAAATATATTTAATACACATCCATGACCCAGGAACTTTGAAAACTTTTTGTTCCGTCGGCGGGACTCGAACCCGCGACCTCCGGCTTAAGCTACCAACGTGCTATCCACTGAGCCACAGTGGTCGTATTATAATTATATTTTGATTGATATAAAACAGCTCTTAAGTGACACCTTACAATATGGCGGTGTTAATATTTCTAATTTTCTCAATTATATTATACACCATAATATAGCAGGAGCAAAAGCTATGTATTCGTAACTTTACGTTACCTAATATTATATTAGGTAACGTAATCTACTACGTAGCTCTGGAAAAGCTACGTTTTTGCTCCTGCTAAGCTCATAGTTGAAAGTACAAATTCCTACGTGAAATTGAAGAGTTCAATAAAATCGTCCATCGTCCATACTCCACATTCTCGCTGCAGTATGCGAGTATGTAAAATGTAGTTACAATGTAACGAGATATTTCGCATATTTTCAACTTTCAAGTACAGTCAGAACTCAGAGAAATAGTTTTGCGCTTTCGTCATTTTATGGAATAGAATCTGTGATTTAACTGTCCAGCACGATTCATAGCTACAGTAGAATTCTTTGACGGCCGTGAATCTTAGTAAAAGAATAGAAACAATATAGACGTCCATTAAATACATACATAATAACAAGAGAGGTATCAAGGGACACCCGAATGAAACGAAGTTATTTCTTATGTGCGAAAAACCTGTATACATATTATTATGCACTCCAAAAAATTGTAAAAAAACGCCATTATATTATATTATATTGGCGCCAATGAATACTAAAAAATAATATACCATCAACGCCCTCTGCCCCCAATATGCAGGTACTAATAAAAAGTGTCGAGTTTAAATAAATTTTTCTGTCTAGCCTCCTTTCGCAACGCCGAACGCGCCATAAGGAACTTCGTTCCAATATAATATTTTATAGTGACTAGATATTGTTACCCGCAACTTCGTTGCAACCAATTTGGTTTGTTAAGGGAACCGTGCATTTTGTCTAGTAAAACTAATGCAATGACCTATCCTGGAACCTTAGAATCTCAAAACCAAATTCCATCTACATCGGTTCTTCACCTTCTGCGCCTCAATTCGATTTCATTTTTAATGGATAAAACTTTCCATTTCTTTTCCCGAAACTTCAAGTATTTCTCTATCAAATGTCATCCCTATGGATTCAGCATAACCGTAACAGACACCCTTTCAAATTAAAAATATTAGTTTACACCGAAATACCTTTAGTTTTGTCGCAGTCGGTAAAGGCTTACTACCCACATATTGCATGTCTGGGTCTTAGCGTCAGTCTGCTTAGTAATTGCGAGCTATTGTCGGGAGACAGCTTGTTATAGCTCGTCTCGTGACACGCAGACAGACATATTATTATGTATACATATATTTATATACAGCTTTCGCCCGCTACACCATATGAAATATCCCTTTATTAAACCTTTGTGGGATTATTGAAAATTATTAGGAATGTAAGTATTTTGGTTATGCTTCCACTTGAAAACTGGTTAATCGTTTGTAATGAAACTGTATATATATGATAAAACTAGATGACGCCCGCAACTCCGTTGCGTCGCGCGGGAACCGTACATTTTCCCGGGATAAAAAGTATCCTATGTCCTTTCCCGGGGCTCAAAGTATCTCCATACCTTTCAGCAAAATCGGTTCAGCGGGTTGGACGTGAAGATGTAACAGACAGACAGACAGATAGACGGACAGACAGACAGACACACTTTCGCATTTCAAATATCAGTATGTATAAGGCCGAGCTTTTTGAGGGCTCGCGTCGTCACACCTTGACTGGCTCATGATAATACATTTATATTTAAATAAAAATTGTGCGTGATAGTTTTTCCGTGAAGTATGTACCACAAAATGTAAAGGTTGTGGGATGTGCTATAGGGACCGCTTCGCTCGCCCTGACTATTTTAGCGTGTGTACTATGCATGTATCCCTTTTATTAAGTTATATGAGAAAGTAGCAGCGCTGTATGTGATAATTTTGATTTCTATTTCTAAAAAATGCCCAAGGTTGTGAATTCTTCCATACAATCATTAAAACAAGTTAGTATTTCAGCGCTACTTTCATTATGAACTCTATAAAAGCTACTTGCACATTACACACTCCAAAGTATTAACACTTAAATTATCTTATATTCAACACTCAGTTTTAACGTTGTATTTGACCTGTATACCACATGACCCAATCACCTTTCATCAGCAGGAAAACGAGCGGACCTCACCTGATGGTAGATAGTGTTCCACGAATGGTTTTTCCTGTTGGTTTTCTGGAAACCGTGATGCTTGAGTCACCGCTCATTGTATGTAATTTGTCTGATTAGCGGCGTAATAGTTGGCCGGCGTAAACCAGAAAAGCATTCGCACTTGAGTAGATACCAGTTTTAGAATGAATACTAATATTATAAATACGAAATTGTGGTTACCCCTACACGCCCAAACCGTTTAATTGATTTTGCTGAATTTTGGTAATATGGACATACTTTGAGTCCCGTATAAGAGAGTATTCCCTCTTAAAAGGCCGGCAATGCACCTCAACACTTTTGATATTGCAAGTGTCCATGGACAACGGTAGGTGCTTTACATCATGTAATCGGTTTGCTCGTTTACTCGCTAAGATTTTTTTTTACAGCTAAATTGATCTAAAAGCACTTTTATGGTAGAGTAACAGATGGTAATACTTAAAAAGTTAATACCGTATTAAAAAAACAGTAAAACACCACAAACACACACACATGAAAACAACCGCAGCCAAACGGAAGGTGTAAGTGGTTTCCATACATGTTAGAAATGCGTGTGTCTGTCTCTTACCCGAGGGCCTAGACAAGTGGCAAGCGATTATCGTAAACGCCAACAAAATGTATGGGATTTGACATTAGTATTCGCTCGCGAAGCGATGACTTAATTATGTCAAAATTCAAATCACATACATTTTGTTAGCGTTTACGATAATCGCTTGCCACTTGTCTACTAGGTCTGATTACATTTAAGCTGCTGAACCAATATTAATGATATCTGTTATGGAGAACTTATCCGGAATGGACATTGGATAGTAAATTGCAAATACTCCATACAATTTTTGACAAGTACATTTTATTAAAATGTGTAGAGACATTCAAACTGCCGCACTGTGAGACTTATAATGATAATAGAACTTCAATTTAATACCTCGATCGTGGGTATCGCAGACACAATAGATTTTCAAGTGTTATGCGGCAGCCGGGTGCCGCTTGGGGATTGATGAGTTAATGAAGAGTTTGACAGATATATTATGGGGATTATGACGTCAAAATCTTCATTTAATTACAATAATAATTACTTATGTATTTTAATAACAGCAGTAACAGTTAAGACATGATAATATTATGTAATTAAACATCAGCTATTTATTGAAAAGTTTAATAGATTATAATATGGGGCAATATTATTGCAACGTGTTAATTTAATTACAGTTATATTATTAATATTGGTCTCTCTACTCTTTGAGTGCGGCAGTAAGTGCGGATTCATGGTCTCTTGGTCGTATTAGTCACCAAATAACTTTCATTGGTATGATTGGTCCATGGTACATGTTACCAATTAAATATTTACTGCAAACTTAATTCAAACATACAAGATCATATTATGCACTATAGCAGGGATGGCGAACCTTTTCATCAAGCTCTTTTTCTGAAGAAATCTTCAGTTAAGTCATTTAAAACGTGCCATTCAATATTTTTTGTGATCCTATGCGTATTTCAAAATTTGCCTAATTCGGTGCCCAGACTGCCTACCTAAACAGAGGATGTATAACCTCATATTTTGTTGGTTAAAATAATTTCGATACTAGTTTTGGGATGTCGTGCTCTATGCATTATGAAGAGACGCCTCCGTGGTCTAGTGGTACAGAGCGCAGCTCTTGACTCGGAGGTCGTGGGTTCGATTCCCGCATTGGAAACATGTTATTTCCAAGTTTGGTTAGGACAATGCAGGCTGATCACCTGATTGTCTGACAAGTAAGATGATCCATGCGTCGGATGGGCATGTAAAAAGTCGGTCCTGCGCCTGATCTCTCGCCGGTCGTGTCGGTCTGCCGTCCCACTGGGTTATGAGAGTAAAGGAATAGAAAGTGCTCTTGTGTACTGCGCACACACTTGGGCACTATAAAAAACTCCTGCGTAGCTGGCCTGGTTTCAATGAAACCGGCCACCGTCACCGAAACCGGTGTGGGAGCTCTTATATTATGAAGCGTGCCATCTCTGTACTTACTATAGACACTAGAGTCTAGACAGGGCTCCGCAAAAATGGTGCCGCGGCACACTGGTGTACCGCAGCCTGCAGTAGTTGGTGTGCCAAACACCTCCGTGACGCCTTCGCCTCCATAAGGCCTCCGAGGTCCAGTGGTCTAGAGCGTCGCTCTTGACTCAGAGATCGTGGGTTCGATTCCCGCGTTGTAAACATGTTATTTCTAAGTTTGGTTCGGACAATGCAGGCTGATCACCTGATTGTCTGACAAGTAAGATGATCCATGCGTCGGATGGGCGTCCCACTGGGTTATGAGAGTAAAGGAATAGAGAGTGCTCTTGTGTGCGCACACACCTGGGCACTACAAAATTACTCCTGCGTACCTGGCCTGGTTTCAATTAAACCAGCCACCCTCACTGAAACTGGTGTGGGGAGTATTATTATTATTGGTGTGCCACAAAAACATACATTTTTACCTACATATATTCCTAGTTTAAAAGAACCAAAAAAGGCAGCAATTCGGGACTGTCGACGGCAGGAATAAGAATTGGGAACAGAGCACCCCCGCTGATTAATTTGTGGAGTACCTCCAACAATTTTCATTGTTCTAGATTCTAGAATCTATGTGTACCTTGAACAGAGAGTAGTTAATAGTAAACTAATTGTCAAACCCGGGTCAGATGTGATCATTGGAACGTTGCGCTCTGGTTGGCCTACGCTTTGTTTACTACGAGTGGCTTTTAACAACGCTCATGATCTATACGAGATTTGTATACATTATACACGCACATATTATGTACATCTTATGGAAAAGTATATTATACAAATCAGTAATAAAATAATCAATATACAGGTTGTAGTGTTAAGAAACATTTTTGCCGTTCTCACGTTTCTACAAAACATTAGAAAGCAAAGGTATCAGCATGTATCAGCGCTACTACAACCATCAATATTTTTTTTGCAAAAATTAAACCGTTGTCGATACTGATTTAAAAAAAACTGGCATGTGTAGTGTGCCATTGGCCATTACCCCGAAAAAATATCTATCTAGTTTTCCTTTGTTACCGCTGAAAGTGGTGAAGTACTTTTGTCGTTAAAGAATAATTAAAAACGCTAATATATTTTTTTACCTTCAGAAAAAAGGTTTAACCTCAATAGTGTACCCTGTATAGACATCATAGTTTCACAATGATTATATTTTTGTCTGGAAAGTGGAGAGACAAAAATAAAACGTAGTACTCAATAAGCAAATATATTGTGTGTTTTGTTGTTAAAACTCGAACACAAGTCGAAGATGTTTTTTAAGTTTAGTACCGATATTTTCAGCAAAATTATCCATCATAATCCCAGATGTGGAAAAAGTAGTAAAATCAGAATTTATTACACAACAGTCAACACACGTCGCGTTATTTACGGTCTGTTAAATTCAGAAAAAATTCCCGCGAAAAAATATTAATATTTAAATCCATTTGGCGGTTAAAGCATGGCCGCTACTAACGCCATCTTGGAAATATGCGCGCGTAAATATTATCCACTCGCATCGTCTCTAAATGTCCGAATTTAAAATAATTGGTGCTGTCATATCGTTGACTTCATAATAAAAATACGCTTTGTGTCATTTCATTGCGTAATTGAAAAATATGCATCGTTTTTTGGCAACACTGAGGTAATTTGAAAAAAGAATTGGGTCTACCCGCCAATATCTTTTACTGATGTTATGACTGACTAAAGAAAAGTGTCAAAAATAATTTGACAGTCCGGTGAACGGTTTGAAAAATGTGATGGTTATACATGGTGTTACAAAACATATTAGTGATAATACTTTAGAGTGTGTACATACGCACCCATAGTTTTTATCACCCTGTCCCTTAATTATATACAGTTCACTGTGAAAGTAGCAGCGCCGAAAGGGTATTTTTTGTATTGGAAAACTTACGAGTCAAGACGCTGGGGCACTTGCCCATATAAATCCCAAAAAAATGTTTGCTCTTTCAATGCTGCTACTTTCACAGTGATTTTTTTATGAGGAACACATTCACACCCCAAAGTATTATCACTTTCTTTTGTTACATAAATATAAATATATGGTTTAAATACATATTTGCATAAAAGTATTATACATAATATTTAGAAATCGTGAAGGTTCTAGTGAGTTTTAAATTTTAATAATATCTACAGGGTGTAACAAAACGAAGTGATAATACTTTAGGGTGTGTATGAGTCCCGTCTATAGAGTTTACTGTAAAACGGAACGGAACGGAAGTTTTTTTTTCACTTTTGTATGGGAAAACTCGTGACGCTGAGGCGCTTGCCCATACAAATCACAAAAAGATTATTGGCCTTTCAGCGCTGCTACTTTCACGATGAACTCTCTACAAGGAACACGTACACACCCTATAGTATTATCACTTAGTTTTGTTACACCCTGTATACTTGAATACTTCATTATTTATTATTTATAATATTATAATATCTATAACTCTATTTCACTCTATCTTTGTCAAAATAAAATAGAATATATTCAGGTACAGACCGTACACAACTTTAAAGCTAGTGGCTCTGAAAAAAATATGTTTTTACACATTAATAAATTATTATGAAAGTCGCAAGTTTGAAGGGTACATTTCGGTTTCAAATCGAATGCATCTTGACTAAACGCCCAAGTCATTACGAACTAAAACGGATTTAGCTTTAACAATTAAACAATGCATATCGCTTGAATTTAATGTGACAGATACATTTCATTGTTTTCCGTCAAGTCGTAAAATTTTTGCAACACTGCCAAGTGTTTACGTTTTAGGGTTGATTCAGACCGCAACGCGACGAAGCGAGGCGCGACGCGACGCGACCTAAATTTGTATGGATTTGACAGATGTCGTCAGCGTGAGACGTCTTGCGAATCTGTCAAATCCATACTAATTTAGAAATGCATCTACGCGTCGCGTTGCAGTCTGAATAAACCCTTAGGGTAAATTCACATTGTAACGTGACGAGTTTTTTTTTTAATGAGCTATTCAAAATTGAACTTTATTTACACAGATTTTCCACCCCCGTCGTTGGAGTGCCTGCTGCTGCAACTGTAAATACCTCGCAACGTCTCGCGACCGAAACCCAGTGTTCCTCTGTCGGTCATATTTCGGAACTTAGCCTCTGTAGCACTCGAAGTGGCTATTTTAGGACCCAAGGAAGTCTGCATTTAAGCCCAGCCGCAAATTGTACGACATTTCTAATCAGAAACAGTTGAACGTCCGCGCTGTCTCTTACATGTTGTACTGAGCCGAGTGAGCTCGAACTCGCCGAAAGGATATTTCGGATAATGTGCGGGGTGGTGATCCGGCGGAATTCAAATGTTTCTGATCAGAATTCGGACAATGTATCGTATATATTATATATTATGTATGTTAAATGTATGTATCTATTTATGTATTTATAAGTATGTATATATATGATATGGTTTATGTATGTTTATTTTTAATATATTTACATTTCATAACGCAGCATTTCGAAATATACTTTTAGCACTATACCCAAATCCAGCAATCTAATCCTCTCGCTCAAAGGTTGCCTGGAAGAGATTGCTGCTTAGTAATAAGGCCGCCTTTGTGTGCTTTCATATTTTGATACGTATATCTTAAACTTTGTTATATTATGTAATTGATTGTGCACAATAAAGTATATTTTCATTTTTTTCATTTCAATGTGCGGCTGGGCTTAAGGTGATATATGAAAGGAGTTTGACAAGACAAGTGACACCAAATACCCTGACAATGACATAGCTGACATTGCTCTGCCTGGTGGTATAGGGAAAGTGTCGGAAAATTTTTACTACTACTATAAGTAACGATATCTAAATACTACTATAAGTATATTACAGTTTCTGAAATCACGAGTCCACCAAGCGGGGCTTGTTACATATCGGATCGTACGAGTAACTTAGTCAACATTGAGTTATCTGCCTTCTTGTTTCAAATAAGAAAACCCTTATTATTTGTCTTTGTTTGTCCTAATTCCCATTTAAATATCCTGAGTTCCAGGAAATGATTAACTTGACTTTCAAGCTTATTGTTGAGTTTATGGCTTTTTTATGGCGGATATGCGCTTGTCTGTGGCATTATGTGCTTTAGGTTCCTGTTACTGATAAGATTGGACTTTATGCTACTTAATTTTATCACTTTTGACGGCCGTATGTCTTTACTTTGAAACAATGGGGGTTAAAAATAGGAATGAAAATGATGCAGTTTTTGGTTGTCTTACTTGCGAATTGCGATTCAGCTGACCATTGACCACCTGACTGTCTGTGATACATGCGTCAGATAGGTATGTAAAGTTGGCCCTGCGTCTGGTCTCTGGCTAAGCGTGCTGGTCGTCAGTCCCACTAGGTTAAAAGAGACTGCACACATTGCCACCATAAAATCCCGCGTAGCTGGCCAGGTTGAAACCAAACCATTACCAAAAATCGATTTGGGAGGCATTGATTAAAGAGAGTAAAGAAATAGAGGGCGCTCTTGTGTACTACACACATTTTTACTATGAAATTGCGCGTACCAGCCACCATCACCTAAACCGATTTGAGAGGCATCATCATCATGGTCAGTATACTCGTATGACTCAACACGTCGGCGTAGTAAACAATCAGTTAATCAGCGTGTCGTTGACCCCACACCTCGCGCGTGCTCAGTTATCTAATATAAGTGGACACCCGCGCACTGCGCACGCGCTGTGGAGCTACTATACCCAGACTTGAGATGAGGCATAAATGATAAAACTATAGATGATTGTTTCTGACACTGATGCGATCTCCTAAGTCAGCGGTCGGCAACATTCAGGGCCATAAGGTGGCAAAACAAACTAAAGGCGGGCCGCAGACCTCATACTCGTATTAACCCTAGAAGCTTAATATACCTACACATATTGAAAGGAAATAAGTTTTTATTAAAAATGGCACAAACAGCTACATACTTAAGTGAAGTTAAGTGGCGATAACTACTGGCAGTATTAGAAAACATTGTTTTTGATACATATAACTTATTCACAAAACATGAATGGTCCGCGTGTTGCCGACCGCTGTCCTAAGTCATAGGTTACACGGTCAGTCCGGCATCAGTTCAGTCCATCAGTGTGAGACTGACGCTATAATGATGACTGGAAAGTACACAATAAAAAAATGATCAGTCCACCAACCAAACGGTTACACGATCATTCTCCATCAGTCTGTCGGACTGATCTGATGCCAGACTGGTCGTGTAAAGACTATGCCACTTTACAGATTATTAATAAACATTTTGCCCCTTCTGACAAAATTTGTAAGCTGTAGTCGCATATTATTTGATGGACGTCGATTGTGTGTGACTTCGTGGCAATCATGAGTCATGACTCATGACGCAATGTATTGTAGACATCTTCAAGATGTTCAATGTAGACATCTTCAAGAAGAGAGCGTATTCCCTCTGAAAAGGCCGGCAACACACCTGCAGCTCTAATGTTGCGAGTGTCTATGGGCGAAGGTAGTTGCTTTCAACCATTTGCTCGTATGCCGCCTTACTTTATGAAAAAAAAATCTAGTTTGGTACCAGCTAGAGGATTCGATCCCGGTCATATTTTAGTCCCGAAAATTTCGGGATTGTAATTTAATAAATCCCGGGAGTTTCGGGACTGATAAATAATTTAATTGAGTTAATAAAAATGTGCGTGAAACAAAATGCACTTATTTTTTTGACATTATGTTGGCCATCTTGATAATACACTTAATTTTCATTGTTTTTGCTAGCGACCAGTGTCGTTTTATGTCTAAAAAAAATCTAGTTTAGTACCAGATCAGCCAAGTTTCAGCCTAGAGTCAAGTACTATTTTATATTCTGTGCTAGAGTACCGTATCCATGTATAGTGACTGCACGACTGTACAACGAGCGTATAATGACAGTATTTATCTAATTGTTTACATGACAGAACTGGGGTACTGCGAAAAAATATAACTACCTACCTAGTTAACGTAGGTTAAGCTGACATGAGCCATTATAAGGTTCCTTTCCTTAAAAACACGAGACCGTGTTTTCTTAGTTTTCTGACTCTCCACCTGCCATTCTTTCTGTCCGTCCCAGAGGCTAGAACCAAGACGTTTTCGGAAACGTGTGGAGATGTCGAGAAATCAAACCAATGTGAGCCAAAATGTTTTCGTTTTCGCTTCGTTATAGAATCGCCGATGAAAATGTATGGAATTGACATAAGAGTTCGTTAATATGACGTTGACGTTCGACTCGTCTTATGTCAATTCCATACATTTTGATCGGCGATTCTATAACGAAGCGAAAACGAAAAAGTTTCGGCTATAGGCCCTGTATACACGGGTGGATCACTTACATTTTTGAAAAACAAACTTAAAACCCCTACTACATTAAATGTTATATTCTAAAAGTTATAGAAAATAAACCAGCAAGAGATCTAGTAGTTCTTAATGGTTCTAAAACGTTGATTGCTATTCATGGTTAAACTTTAATTTTTATTTTTATAATCAGGCATTTCGAATTTTTAATTTGATGTCACTTCTATTTCTAACCTTTTTAGACCTTAATATAATAATAAGGTCTAGGGACCTTATACTTCTACGTAGTCAATTAATACTTTTTTTCAAGTTATTATCTTTTTAACAGTATGTCCATTTTCCGATTGCGGCTAGACCGATTTAGAGAATACTTTGCTTAACTCATAATTATTATTATAGCGGAATCTGCTAAATCGTGTAATTGATTCAACAATATACACAAGCTAAGCAAATATTCAAATTGTATACAAACACAGCTCACGAACACACGTGACACGACTAAGTCAATAGTTTTACATCTAAACAAACATTATTGTAATTATCACTTTTTTTATTAAATAAGGGGGCAAACGAGCAAACGGGTCACCTAATGGTAAGCAACTACCGTCGCCCATGGACAATCGCAACATCAGAAGAGCTGCAGGTGCGTTGCCGGCCTTTTAAGATGGAATACGCTCTTTTCTTGAAGGTTTGCAGGTCGTAAAGGTCCAGAAATACTGCTGGTGAGAGTTCGTTCCAGAGCCGAGCTAGACTCACTTGCCGAGATCTCACTAGATGACGCCCGAACTCCGTTGGACCAAAATTGGTTTAGCACGCAGGGTCTGTACATTTTTCCGGTATAAAAATTTTTAGCGAATTTCTTACGCCGGTTCTTCTCGCCGGGTTAGTTCCCGAACCGGTGGGTGGTAGGCCTTATGTAGACGCGACGTTCTAAAAGTGTTAACTTTGTTAACCTATTTAGAAATAAATATTTTTGATTTTGATTTCCTTTTCCTTTTCCGGGTCTCAAGATATAGCAATTAATTTTAACAAAATCGTGTAAGCGGTTTGAGCCTCAAGAGGTAACAGACAGACAGAGTCACAGACTTGACTGATATTATTAGGAAATATCCAGAAAATAGCGTTAATTTCTCAATATTATATTTTTATCTAACGAAAAGTTATTTAGCCTTTGTGCGATTGCCGATTAAGGGCCTGTCCGCACTGCGAATTTTATCCGCGCGGATTTTTTTCGCGGTTGAAAAATTATATGAAAAAATTCGCAGTGCGGACAGGACCTAAAAATACGTTTTATTCTTGTGGGATGTACAGTTTACAAACAGTGGTGCCTTATCTCGTTTTTTTGCAAAAAACTATAAGTATTAGCTAAGAAGCATAACGGTATAGGAAATAATATAGTTAAATGAAGTCGGTTAAATACATTTTAAAACACTAAATTATAAATCCATTAGCAACTGGGACAGGATGTGAGCACAGTTAGTTGACTCATGGAAAATGTCAGTCTCATTTCAATAAAAACATAATGAAATTGCTAAAACAACAGTTAAGTTTCCAAAAAAGGTTCAATCATCCATAACCTTTAGGTCAGTGGTCGCCAACCTGCGGAACTCGGAAGTTTTACTTGCGACCCCACAAGCATAACAATTGGTAACTCTTTTTGGTTTCGCTGTGTCGGTAGTAGTCTGTAGCGATTAAAATAAAAAATAAAATAGTGTACTAGCGGAATTTTTGCAATATTCCGAAAAATTATATTGTTCCATTTTGCTGAATTTTGCTAAAAATAATAATTTAATCAATTTTAAGCTACATGGATTTTCTGATTCTATAAACAATTAGTACCTAATTGAATTTTAGGCTTGGGAAAATGCTTAACATTCTAAGACCTTAAGACCTATGCCTAAGACTAACATTCTTACAGTTTATTTTTAATGGTTTACGATGGTTACTTTTTAAAGATAAAGCCTTAACGTTGTAAATTTATTAATTAGGTGTTCGATTGAATTTAAAAATAACATTAATTTAAGTAGAATAATTACTTAGGCTTTTTGAGCAAATATCGGTCTGCGGCCCACCTTTTGATTATTATTTTGTCACTGTCTACGAAAAGGTTGGCGACCGCTGCTTTAAATGATTACATTGAAAGGCAATTTAAAACTTTGTCATTTAGGCTCCAAATATTATATGGAAATTCGTAAAGTGGTTGTTTTAAAAACTTTAAGTAATAGTTGAAGTTTGACGACCTGGCTAATGGCTATAATTATAGCAACCAGGCCGATGGTACCGAATACCTAGTAATTCAACATAATGTTTCAACCATCTCGTTTACTAAGAGTCTCGCGGAATATAATAAGGAGGACATGTCTTTTTTTACCATGGAGAGGACGGGAGAATCCTCATGGATTCCATATGGGCTGTGGTGTATTACATTATGTGTGTTACCCAATTACCTATGGACTAAGCTCCCTTTTAGTCACATCCTGCTGCTGTCAAAAATGTATTTAAATTGATGTTTCCATTTCTTTTATATTTTCCTAATTGGTCCAGTCCAGAAGAATGAGATTTGATAAAGTCTCATATTTGATACATGCCGCCAGTTCTTAGTATTTATGTTCCATCCCTAGAGGTAGGATTCAATCTTATTTTTAACCATCTTTGGCGCACTACACATTCCCACCACTGTATTTCCTGTGGCGTCATGATCGACAGCGGTATCCAACCAAGAAAACCCTATAGGATTTAATTTGCACCCCCCCGAGTGCTACCGGTCCACCCACTAACCTGACCTCAGCTGGTGATGATGAATGGTAATTACTGTTAATTTTACGATGCTCTTTAGTTCGCCTCGTAAAAGTTGTAAGGTAATTGTGGTCACGCGACGCGGTGGGCGCGGACTTATCGCGATCCGCGGTTTGTCAATATTTTTTTAATAATTTTAGCATCGTTGACACTTTAAACTAGCAAAGTAAGTATATTGCTGGCAACGCACCTGCAGCTCTTCTGATGTTGCGAGTGTCCATGGGCGAGTAGTTGCTTTCCGTCAGGTGACCCGTTTGCTCGTTCGCCCCCTTATTTTATAAAAAAAAAATTTAAAGTTCCTGTAACTTCGAAGTTCGGACGCGCAAAAGTAAGGTCACAGATGACGGAAACATGTTTTTAGGGTTCCGTACGCAAAGGGTAAAAACGGGACCCTATTACTAAGACTTCGTTGTCTGTCCGTCTGTCCGTCTGTCTGTCTGTCTCCAGGCTGTAACTCAAGAACGGTAATAGCTAAAGATTTGATATTTTCACAGATTATGTATATCTATTGCCGCTATAACAACAAGTACTAAAAATAAAATAAAATGAATATTTAAGGGGGGCTCCCATACAACAAACGTGATTTTTTTAGCCTTTTTTGCTCTATATCAAAAATGGCAACAGGTAGGAACTTTAATTTTTCACATTATCCTTAGTTATATGTGTACTTTAATATTTAATAATAATATTAAAATAAAATTAAAAAATAAGGGGGGCTCCCATACAAAAAACACAATTTATGGCCTAATTTTGCTCTATAATGGTAGGAAACCCTTCGTGCGCGATTCCGACTCGCACTTGGCCGATTATTATTTCAGCAATGCAGTCTGAAAAGTAACATACTTAATATTCGCCTATGGTCTACACTCTACGCTATATCACTCGAATCAGTTGTCTAAGCTCGAAGGGGTAACAGAATTTGTATGAACACTATTAACGGCCGTTCCCAATATTTGATCTATCTCTTACTTGAGATAGGAATAGCTCACATTAGACATTAGCTCCATATATTTTATGTCAATTCTACGTCAGCTGCGATCGGTTGTATGTCAAACTAGAGATAGATTGAATATAGGGAACGGCCATATAACTATACAACATGACTGGTGAGACAATACCGATACTTATGGAGAGTACTCTATACTCGATTCTCATTATAATTATGTAATAAAATTAGGTTCTTAATTTTTTTTTATTTCCCAAAAATAAATGAATCATGGATACTAAGTAAATTACGCGGCTAGGCAAGTAGGCATACTATGCGGCCGGTGCAGAGGCATGCGCTACCAAAGAAACGCCACACAACTACCCCTCCCGCTCGCGATGTCCATGCGTTGGGTAAATAATTATTTAACTTTAAGCTACATTTACTCAGTGATCAATTGATATTATTTTTTTATATTATTTTTTTCCAACTAATAAAATAGCCAAATATCACGTCCTCGAGTATTGAACATGTCTCACCAGTCATGCAGTATAGCTATTATACAGTGTGTAACAAAAATAATTGATAATACTTTAGAGCGTGAACGTGTTCCTTGTAGAGAGTTCAGTGTGAAATAATTTTTTTTCACTTTTGTATGGGCAAGGGCCCGATGAGTCACGAGTTTCCCCATACCAAAGGGAAAAAAATTTGGTCTGCTACTTTCACAGTGAACTCTCTACAAGGAACACGTACACACCATAAAGTAATATCACTTATTTTTGTTACATCCTGTATAGATCATAGATTAAACTTCATATTTTAGTACCAAACATTGTGAGAAAACTGGAAAAAAACACCTGATGGACATTGATCGCATAGTAGATTTAAGGGACAAAATATTTCCTTTGACACTTTGTCTATAGAACCGTAGAAATAAACAAATTATTTAATACTTCGAACGAACCATAGACGAATATGGAATGAAATAAGGTGCCTTGCAAGTGCCTTGAAGTGATTCAATAGTGATCTTGTCATCATCTACTAACACATTACGCTGATACGCTGAGGGAACTAAAAAAAACTTATCATCATCATACCTTTTGGCTTTGATATTATAGTCGTGTAAAAAATTGAGTGAGCGCTGATGATCATTAAAAAGTGGATGTACTATGTATAAACAGAGAAAATAATATATTAATTTAAGGCGGGCATTAAACGCGCGCTAAGCAATAACGTCCGCCGTGGAAATGCGAAAGAGATTAATATGAGCGGTTGTATACGAATTCCTTTGGAACGCACACGGTGTGCACACTGAAAGCTATAATATGAATAAAGTTCAAAATATGCCTCCGTGGTTCAGTGATTTAGAGAGAGGCTTTTGGCTCGATGGTTGTGGGGTCGCATCCCGCGTTGGAAGTATGTTGTTTCCATGCGAGGACGATGCAAGCTGATTTGCTGATTGTCTGACAAGACGATCATCGTCGGATGGGAGAGTTAAAAGTCTGTCCTGTGCCTGATCTATCGCCAGCGTTCCATTAGAGTAAAAGAAAAGAGAGCCGCCTGTATAATAGCGCATATAGTTGAGCAATGGCCAACGTAATATTACTCCTGTGCAGTTGGCTTGGGTTTCCACCAAACCGACCAATGTCACCAAAATCAGATTTGGAGGAATTTTAGTACACACATAACTAATATTATATGTACGAGCTAGAATATAGTTTTCGAGTTAACATAGCTTCAAGCAGCTTCCTAAAGCTTACAATATCTTTAGCCCTCTGGGCGTCACACCTAAGAGCGCCATGCGTGTGACAGTTGAGAGTTTGCCAAAACATTCGCAGGAACAACTCCGCATTAGAGCGGGGCCCTCCGTAAATATTTAAACTGCGCCTGACGGGTTCAAGGTGGTTATGATATTGCTGGGACTGTTATTTTAATCCGAAGATGTGTTGTTGATGTGTAGAATAAAATTGGAATTTACTTATGAATTTGATAGAGTATGTGAAAAACTATAATAATAAACTATGATACTATCTTTCCTACCATTAATCCTTCCTTCACGCTTAAGCGGCTGCATTGATTTGGATTGGATGGATAGAGAACCAATAAGTTAGTGATTCGTATAGAAATAACTTCTAAATATGTGGCCTCTTCACGTTTGCCCGTGATAGACTGACACAAGCAATTATTACGAACGCGTAAATGGGAATATTGACTGCGTCTAAGTTATTTACTTTAAGCAATTTAGGCTGCCATATTATGATAATCATGACTAGCAAGGGTTGTGTCATGTGTGTGGTGCTCTTAGGGCCTAGGCACCTACCGAGTGGAGTGGCGAGAAAGTGCCCTCAGCCGACTACATCCATAATAAAAAAATAATTATGATAATAGCTCCCACACCGGTTTCGGTGACGGTGGCCGGTTTCATTGAAACCAAGCCAGCTACTCAGGAGTAATTTTATAGTGCCCAAGTGTGTGCACAGTACACAAGAGCACTCTCTATTCCTTTACTCTCATAACCCAGTGGGATGGCAGACCGACACGACCGGCGAGAGATCAGGCGCAGGACCGACTTTTTACATGAATCATCTTACTTGTCAGACAATCAGGTGATCAGCCTGCATTGTCCTAACCAAACTTGGAAATAACATGTTTCCAACGCGGGAATCGAAGCCACGACCTCCGAGTCAAGAGCTGCGCTCTATACCACTAGACCACGGAGGCGTTATAATAAACATACCGAGTGCTTAGCCGACAGCACTGTCTCGCCAGTGTAATCGGAAGGTGTAGTCAGGCCATTAGTCAATTGCGCATAAACAGCATCGTGCTTCTCTTTGCTCTCGTTTCACACATTAAGCCAACGTCCCGTTTTTAATTCCCCGAACATTAGCGGGTCCGTCACCCTCACGCAAATCGATGGCGCACAGGAAGCGAGGCAGACGCACCGCGGACTATCACTGGTGTGGTTTATTTTCGACGCGAATACCGAAGGGTTAAAGTTGAGCCACATTTCTCTTTTACGTTGCGTCGCAGCGGCGAAGTGGTTTAAACGTACCGTAGGTTGTGCAAAACTTCTAGACCACACGAGTCACGACAGAAATGGAAGAAGAAGTTTCAGTGAGAAGAGCGATCTGACGTTGACGCGCTATCAGTAGCCTTAGTACGTGCTTAGTACGTTATTAGTAGATTTTTCTGTTTCCTTGTTTTATTCCAGTTTCTTTGAGTGAACTTAAAGTTGTTGGCATCCAGTATACATCCCTCATCAATCTGGCATAACATTATCATGAAATGCCAGATTGATGTGGTGCGTTGGAAGGACGGTGTTTTGACGGAACAACCGACAGGAGACCGCCACAGCGCAGGGTCTGCGCAGCCATAATATGTTATACATTGCGTTATTTCTGTCTGACGACGCAACGCTCATGAGCAGTGTGGCTTCGCTACAAAACAATTTTATAGGCATTTCCTCTGCCTTTTTTATTATGAGCCAAACAAAATGGAAATTTGTACTCTGCTTGCTGACTAATGGGTGAGAAATGTCCGTTAATGCCTATGGGGTCTTGATCAGCCGGGATTGAGTATAGTGGACGCAGTACCATTGGGGTGATGCTGGCTAGCCCGGTGCGGAAGGGAGTGATGATGATGAAAATGATCACCGATGTAAGATCATTGTGAGAGGAAGCCACGGGGTTTTTATTGAAAAAAGCTCACAAACTAGATCTATAAAAAACGTTAATCCATCCGCGGATCCCTAAAAGGTGATTTCAGCTTATTATCATTGCGACGTGAATTGCAGCAAGTGAAACGGCCTCGAGACGCGCTTTATTGGATAAGGGTGGTGACCTTAGGGCTAGGTGCTAAATACCGGTACTTTTGAACCTTATGCTCATCGGGATAAGGTCGAGTGAAAAGCGTGCACTGCTAATCAAGCGCAGTTTTGATGGGCTTGCGCAAATAATTAGCATATGCTACCGTTTTTATTTTCCTGGAAAGTCCTTGTCGGTCTGTCTGTGTCATTATTACAATAATATTATACTTACGCCTCAGTGGTTCAGCGGTTAATGCCTCTCGGAGGTCGTGAGTTCCCGCATTGGAAGAACAAAAATGTTGTTTTTGGAACATTTGCATTACAACAACAGCCTTATGGCAACGTCATGATTATCTGACAAGAAAAGTGATCCAAGCTTTGGATGCTATGATAATAATTGCTCCAGAATAATACATTTTTTTTCAAGCAAAATCGTTTTAACGTTTAAGCGTTATTATCAATTTACTAGAGTGTAACCTACAGACCTAGTTAAACAAGGAAGTGACCTTGACCATCAATTACAATAAATTCGCAATAAAGAATGCGCGAGCGCAAAGACGCAGAAGGAAGCGTTTAAATTTGGAACATAGCGTAAACGAAGCGAGTGCCAAGGTTCCCGTAAATGGCCAATGATATTCCTGATTAAACTGCGACTGACTAACGATAACAGTACTCCAATTGGCAATTCTACTATTTTAATGCAACATTGGTGCTGTTTTAGACACTTGCGGGTTCTTCATGGAGTACTTTTCTTATTTCCGACGCTGTTGCTGCTGCTGGAGTGTGTTCACGAGTGGGAAACTAGGTGGGTGACGAAAAAGTGGGCAAGTGTATTAAATTCAAAAATATAATGAACACTATTCGCGTAAACCTCGGAAATATCCATCCATTTCTATCCTCTTTGATCTGTTTCCTTTATACTAGAAAAAGGTATCCTCCATGATAACATGTTGTGTACTCATAATTGGTCAATACTCCAAAAGTTGTACGATGTTTCCTTGACGTATAACGGTAGATCATTATGGGATTGGGTAAGGGACTGGATCAAAGCACAAAGCTGCATAGTTATTGTATGAGAATAGTAGAATCAGTACAGTACTCATATTATAGGTACTGAATCAAATATAGAATGTACAGGGTGTTGACTAACCTAATGCTCTGAAGACGGCTACTCATTTGCAGTGGTTTCGATCATACTGGTGTGGTTTATAGATTTAATGTTCCGGGTACCAAGTCAACTAAATTCATAAAGATAGTAAACAGACAGACACACTTTGCATTAATAATTAAAAACATTCATACCTAACGTCATAAATATTCACCACTTTCCTGGCAAGGCATTATTATTTGCTATATTTCTTTGTATTCTAAAATTGCAACAAACCTGCTCCTTTGGTTGCCACTTGACTGAGAGCCTAGCCACTTTATCTTGGTCTTACTATGGTCCAAACCAAGGGGAGAACTACAATTTTTTTTTAATAATTTGTGAATAGCTCTATGATTAGGACAATAATAATTGTTCAGGTGTCTTAGCCTAGCCGGGTGGCCTATAGAAGAGGTCCAGTTTTTTCAAGTTACGCGAAAAACACACTGTGGTAGACTATCACTCATCCAGGTGATGACAATGATATTTTTCGCGTGGAACGCTGGACACTGAGACTATGGCGTTACTCGTTTAACCCTTAGATCGCAAAGTCCCTTGCTCACACAACTTTGGCTTAGCCTGACTACTTTGATCAGCACTTCCGAGCCCTACAGCCTATGTCCTTATTAGTATGCTTGTAACCCAAACAAGCTCGACAACAAGGAAGCGTACCGTGTGAAGCTATTTAACCGACTACTACGACAAAGAAATGCTTTCAGCTACTAATAAAATTAGCATAATACATGCGTTTGCGCAGCGTACTCCTTCCGCATTTTTTCATTACATCGCCCGCATGACTTTGAACAGTGCCAATGTCATTCTTTAAACGGTCTTATTATCATACCGCAGTATAATCATATACAGTAGTCCCTCACGTTCTAAGGAACTACGCACGGGATTCCCCTTACGTCCTAAGGCCTCATGAATTCATCATGGGTCATGATAGGCAACCATGATTATCAGTAACCACCATGATTTCAAAGCTGTCAATTGCATGAACAATCGACGTTGATCGTAGATAATCACTAATCATAGACAAAATATACCTACTTGTATATCCCGTACTAGCTGTCCCGGCAAACGTTGTTTTGCCATATAAAGTATTTCTACTTCATCAGTTGATACAAAATCTTACCCCCTCTTTTGACCCTAAGAGGGGTGGGGGGATTTTATACACCAGATGTTAAGTTGGAAAACACAGTAAATAATAAGAAGTAAGTCCAAGAAAAATGTTCGATACAAAATCTGACCCCCTTTTTGGTCCCCTTAGAGGGGTGGGGGAGGGGAATTTTACACACCAGATGTTAAGTTGGAAGCAGACAAATATTATATCTGCGAAAACCGTATGCAAATCGGAAAAGTAGTTTTCGTGTTATATACAAAAGTTTGATACAAATTCTGACCCCTCTTTTGTCCCCTTAGAGGGGTGGGGGGAAATTTTTTTATACACCAAATGTTAAGTTGGAAGAAGACAAATATATCTGCGAAAACCGCATTCAAATCGGATCAGTAGTTTTCGTGTGATGCTGGAACAAACATACAGACAGACAGACAGACAGACAGACAAAAAAGTAACCACAGTTTTGGCTTCTATAGCACTGTAGTAACACCTCCTGCTTATTATTTTTTGAATATCTTTAATGTACAGAATTTTCATTTCTACAGTTTTATTATATGTATAGATGAGCAAACCCCACCCTACATTACATAACTTGAAGTGGTAAAACAATGTAGTCGCATGGCTTGTGAACTTTGTCTGTGTTAGGCGAAGGTGACTCTAGACTCTAGACTAGTCTAGAGACGGCTGAGTTAATCTACTGTATGATAATAATACTATGATCACAGTATCAACTTCGGGATTTTACGCAGCAAACCCACTTTTTCCGTAAATACGTCAGCTTAGGACTTCATCCGTAATCGTAGTAGACTCGGATATCATAGGGCTTTATCACTGCAAAGTAACTTGATGTGTTGCGATGCATTTTCAATTAAGCCGTTCAAAACTGAATTTTATATACTACACAGGAGGGTAATTATTTAATTGACAGATTTGCCACCGCGGTGGTGTTCCGTTCCAATTCCAAAGAATTGCTCATTTTAAGCCATGCCATGCGACCAGCGACGTTGTAATAATAATATGTACTGACCCTTATTACAAACAAAATATAGGTTAAAATAACACATAGACAATACGTCCTCACCTTTTAATATTATATAATTATATCCTAAGAATAACAAGTAAGACTTGGATTTCTGTACATAATACTAATAATTATTAAGAAAATTATTTAAGTATAGCTACGGCGCATGCTAGTGAATTTAGGGTTGCCAAACGTAAACGTCCAGGACTTTGAATTTTTTGATGAATAAACATTAACAGAGTTAATAATTATCATGTCTTTTTTTCTCTCATATTCACAAATGGGGGAATAAAGATAACCTATAAAAACCTTATGATATCTAAATAATATGGTATCTACAGTTTTATTTAGCTACATATCAGGGGTTACCAAACTAATTTTGTCTACTGCCCACTTTGAGAACAAATTATGTTTTAGCGCCCTTATTGGTTCAACTAAAAATTCAATAAAACCTTGACAAAAGTGTACTAATGTGACTGCCACAGATACAAAGAAACACAATATGTTTTACTAAATCTCTATTACACCATTACGTATAATATTTTAAAGGATCAAAAATTCGCTAGGTCGTAAGGACTGCACTCTCTTATAAGCTATATAAGATATTCAAGTATTATGTAATTATTTTAAGCCTGAAGTTCAAAACTCAAGGCCATCGGTAGACCTGCAAGCGAAACAGCCTAAGAAATCAAATTTGAAGCAGACGCCAGTTGTGCGAGCGGGACAGCCTGATTTAAATTCGAGGCATTTCCAGATTTCGTCAGCTGGCAACCCTACCGGTATGGGAAATGCAAATATGGCTAAATACATGCGCGGCAATTTACCCCATGAATAACTTATGGTGCAGTTTGCTTACGGACTAATGTATTTTTAATTATTGCTGAATACTAAAGCTTGCTTATTATAAAGTGTCATTTTGTTAAGGGCATTCGTTAATCTACTTTTGAGATATACCTACTACCTAGGTTAGATGACTATATAATTTCGTATCACTTTCCTCCTAGTATGAACCTTCCGTGGAGTTCCATGATATTTCAAGACTAAAATTAGCCAAATCGGTTCAGCCGTTTGCCCTGCACGCCAGAGGGATAAGTACACACATAATGTGGTTATTTACACAGGATAAAGTGACGATGGACGTAACTCTAGCATGGACAGAAAACACTTGAAAGTCTAAAACTTATTAATCGGGACTTAATGCGACTTAGGGCCTGTTTCACCACTTTCTGATAAGTGCCGAATAGGCTATTCACAACTTTTTTGACAGATTTCCTTTCATCTGTCAAGTTAAGTGGTGGATAGCCTATTTGGCACTTATCAGGAAGTGGTGAAACAGGCCTTTATTCTAGTAGTAATGCTGAACGGCCGAATAAGTTTTAGCGAGACTAACAAAATTTAAAAAGGATTTTATTTATGTAGAAGATAATCGAAGTCTAGTAAGAGATAATATCTCTAGGTAGAGATTTGAATTCTCCTCCAAAGTGTACTAAATGACCCTCACAACTTTGTTGTGCCAAAATTAGTTTTTTCGCAACAAAAAATATCCTATTCCTGGGTCCCGGTAAAGGACATATCACAGTCCTTTTCCGGGACCTAATCTGCATGGCTTTTATTAAATTTGATTCAGCAGTAAAGGCATGAAGAGGTAACAGACAGACAGACACACTTTATTTTAAATTAAATAAGGGGGCAAACGAGCAAACGGGTCACCTGATGGTAAGCAACTATCGTCGCCCATGGACACTCGCAACATCAGAAGAGCTGCAGGTGCGTTGCCGGCCTTTTAACAGGGAATACGCTCTTTTATTAAAGGTTGAATTGGTTTGCAGGACGTATAGGTCCGGAAATACTGCTGGTGACAGTTCGTTCCAGAGTTTTACAGTGCGCGGCAGAAAGTTACACGAAAAACGCACTGTGGAAGACTGCCACTCATCAAGGTGATGAGGATGGTATGTTTTTCGCGTGGGACGCTGGCGAAAAGTTGCAGGTGGTATGATTCCGAACAATTCCTCACAGCACTCCCCGTGATACAACCGATAGAGGATGCAGAGTGAAGCTACATCTCGGCGTAATTCCAATTTTCGCATTAAACAAAACAACCAAACACTTTCGCATTTAGAATGGTAGAATGGATCTATTTAAAGCAGTCTTTCCCAAAGTGGGCGATAACGCCCTCTTGTGGGCGCTGAAGGTCTAAAGGGGGGCGGTGTGGGACCCAGAAAATATGGGGGCGTTGTGAAGAGGCTTGGGGTTGATTTATTTCATCTGGATGAATTTTTTGTTGAAACAATAAGGGCGCTAAAACATAATTTGTTCTCAAAGTGGGCAGTAGACAAAATAAGTTTGGTAACCCCTGATTTAAAGCATATAAAAAGCGAAAACATTTTTCTACATGATTTGGCACCAAATTTTAAACTCCTTTAATTGTTCATAATTCGTAAAATGGGTAGCAAAGTATTTACTTCAACAGCTAATAAAGGTATTCAAATAACTGTTTCCCACCAAATTGGTCTGTCGGCTTAGAACTTAGGAAGTGAGACCTAGGCTAGACCGGCAGTGATAACGCTATCAAAGCGTCCGCCTCTTATCAGCAAACATCCATATTTGAGCTCGCACGATTAGCTTACCTTATAGGTTCTGCGGGTAAGGCAGTGATCTACAATACAGCATTATTATTGTGTTAATCTCTAGCTATACTTTACCTACGGATACATATGGATACTTATATAGATACGTATGAATCTACGAATTCTGATCTAGAGGTAAATAAAAATTTGAGCATCAAAAATTTTTTTCTCTCAATACATTCCCTCAGTGGCCTCACAAAATATTATATTTGGTTCACACTATTTAGGTCTTGCCCTGCCACGGTATATGTTACTTCTTTACGACTTAATTATAGCTGAACCAATTTTACTCATTTTGTAAGAAAAGATAGTTTACTACTAGGTACATGTTTTCGATCTGGTCTGGTGTCCTGAGACAGGACTGTTAAATTCTGACGCGGATTGTATAAATGTAAACCTGCTGAGAATGCTTTCAGCACTACAGAATTTCAGGACTACATCCATTGTTTTTATTCTATTTACACTAGCGCAATTATTATTAGGACAACTGTTTTAAAAAGGACATCAATCAGAGCAATAACGTTTGCCATAGGTGTTTCTAATGTTACATTGTTTAAAATAACTGTTAACTTCAATACGGTACAATAGGGCCACATATAAGTTGACATAGTCACTGTTATTAGTACATTCGGTTCATTAAGTAAATAATACTCATCCTATGTTAAAGCTACTAAAATGAAACTGGGTTGCAACTTGCAACGAACTCGTATCCAACCTAGAGTGGCATAGGTTCAGGTTTTGCAACCCCTATGGTATTTTCAGCCATGAAGAGCGGATCCATTATTGGAACTTAAAACTGCTTCCAGAATCCCTAAAACACCATAGTACAGCTATAAGATGCAAAGTTGGCTGTTTTATCACTAATGTGCTAAATGTCGGGACGAAGAAAAGGGCTATTACACTCGCGAAAACCGAGGAAAACATTTCATAAAAATTTCCCAGTTTTTCGGTTAAAAAAATTAGCCGTGCTTTTCCTTCTACCACTTCCACATTTTTAAGTTAAATTCTTATTCACATTTAAAATTATGCGTGGTGCTACTAGTATCTAGTATAATGTGAGTATAATTATATATTATATTGTATAATAATTAATTATTGTTTATTTATCTAAGACCCACTTTATTTTACTCAAGACTTTCTTTTGTATTAAATTTTAGTTCCGATTTCATTTGCACTATGAAATAACTAATATTCATTTTATTAGGGTTCCGTACCCAAAGGGTAAAAACGGGACCCTATTACTAAGACTTCATTGACTGTCCGTCTGTCCGACCGTCTATCTCCAGACTGTAATTACTCAAGAACCGCTATAGCTAGACTTTTGAAATTTTCACAGACTGTGTATATGTATTGCCGCTATAACAACGAATACTGAAAATATTATTATTTAAGGGGGGCTCCCATACAAGAAACGTGATTTTTTTGACCTTTTTTGCTCGTAATCAATAATGGTAACAGCTAGGTGAGCTAGACACTTGAAATTTTCACAAAGTCCCTAGTTTAATTGTATTTTAGTAATTAATAATAAAATTAATATAAAGTAAATATTTAACGGGGGCTCCCATACAAAAAAAAAACACAATTTTTTGTCTACTTTCGCTCTACACGGATACGGAACCCTTCGTGCGCGAGTCCGACTCGCACTTGGCCGCTTTTTTATAATTATTATTATCTACCTAACCTACGCTGAAATTTTCTTCACAATAAATAGATATAATAAATTTCAAGGCTAAATGAAAAAATCTAAACAAAAAGATAATAAAGAAGATACTTGGAAAACGTTTTACGTCACAAAAAATGTAATTAAATATTATTTATTTCATACGTTACATAATTCTGTAACCTTGACCAAGTAACTTCGTCCTTGTCCTACAGAAAGAATGCATAAAAAATCCTTTGTTGCAGAATATTAACGTTTGGGTTCCTTGCTAAGGATAGTAATTTTTGTTTGTATTGAAATTGCTACCAAACATTTCTGAATGTTTGGGCTTTTGGCTAATTAGCCAAGGTCTAATTAGACCTAACCGTGCGAAATTCTTATGCCAGATTTTGCCAAAATTCGTTTATCACGCGGGAACCGTACACTTCTATAGGTTAAAAAGTATCCTTGGTCCTTTCCAGGGACTCAAAGTATCTCCATACCAAATTTCAGCATAATTGGTTCAGCGGCTTAGGTCTGAAGAGGTAACAGACAAACACACTTTCATATTTATAATGTTAAGTAAAGTATCGATAGAAGTTAAAATGTCTATATTCAGCGCTGCCACTTACATACTGAATTTTATATTGGGGACACATACACAACCTAAAGTGTTATCATTTAGTTTTGCTACTGTATAAAATCTCTGCCCAGCTGCGAGCCAAAAGGTGTACAATTCTATGCAAGAGTTTCCCTCGCCTAAGCACTCTACGGAAACAGCTATCAGAGGCGTTTCCGATATTGCGCCTAGCTGGTAGGAATTTATAAGCGCTTCTAGTTATTTTAAAGCCTATTGACATACATATTCCTTCTAAACTAATACTAGCTGACTCTACAAATGTTGTTTTGCTAAATAATATGTTATGGAATTTTAGATATTTGCGTTATTGGAATATGCTGGGGAGCCATCAAAGGCAGAATTTTTGATCGAGGAATCTCTCAGAACTTTCAACTTTTAGACAACTTTTGATAATGCGTTTCAGAATTATGCGCTCTTTGATCTGCTACGTTTTTTTCGAGTACCTACAAAAAATTGACAATTTTCATGTTTACAAAAAATAAATACACGAAATTCCAATAAAATCAACCCAGCCATTCCGAGGGTGTTCGGTAAAGAACATCGCGACACAAGATTTACAAATACTAGTTGATTCCTGCATCTCCGTAGCACAGAAACTCGTGTATCGCGCGGAAATCTTAGGTTTTTCCGAGACAAAAGAATCTTATGTCCTTTCTAGGGACTAAAAGTGTTTTATACCATTTTTATATCGTTATGGGCGTGAAGAGGTAACAAATAGACTTTCGATTTTATAACATCAGTAAGAAATAAATTGAGAAAATCATCTAAATAAACTATTGCATGCAAAATGCAAATACAAAAGGAAAACTCCTCACGGCCGTTGCACTGGGGTTGCTCACCTCGGCCAAGGATATTTACTTAGCTGTTGTTACTGTACCATATCATTGCACGAGGAAGTATTGAACCTTTATATTTCTTGTGTACGTTTCAGGGTTCTGTTGTATGAAAAGCCTTTGGATAAACCCTATTACAGGGATTACTGCAATCAAAAAAACGATTCAGATTTAACTGACTTTATTCTGTTATTAATCATTGTTGTTACAGATACGCTGCTTACATATATTAAAAAGTAAAAACTGTTCTATGTTCTTTTATATTTCTATCAATTCCATCTTAATCAGCTCAGTAGTAAATAGTATAAGAGCTAGAATGACTGACAGACATGCATTCGAATTTATAATATTAGAATGAATTTACTAATTTAATTTGTAAGGTTAGTCTGAATCGAATTAAGTAATCCTGCTCATACCACAAATACTAATGTTTGGCCCAATATTTAATTAGTAACAGAAAACCTAAGGGGTCACACAAGGATCAGTTTTTACCCACTTTTAATTAAACCATTTTTTACAAAGAATTCATCCGCTCTTTGTGCATGTAACTGCGCATTACTGATGGCCTTGGCACAATAATTTTCACATAAAATATAATATTTTCATACTAATTACCATGGCCTTGGCGTTTTTAGACAAAGGGCTGGGTGACGCATGTGTGATGCACGCTTCCTTGTTCTAGAGTTACAGGTAGAAGGAGTTTTGAAAAGCCGATGATTCAACAGGGTACTCAAATTTTATGGTCTTACTTAAAGATAAAATAAGTATTTAAGTTACAAATAAAATAAACTTTAATTAAGAGTATGAAAATAACGAAAGTTTGCCTGTCTGACAGTATAATATTGTGTGCATTACAAAGACACAGACAGACAGACCAACGGCGTTTGGTCTAAGTTTCTGTTTGTCGCTAGTCTGTTTCCTCTTAATGCTTACGGTCTAAAGTCTAAACTTTAGACCGTAAGCGTTAAGAGTCTAAATCGATTTTTAAAAATCTTCGTGTGTAGTAAACTAAGTTAATTTCTGGACAGCTCTATCAAAAATTCGTATCGCATTTTCTTGTAATGTTGATAATATTATGTAAACTAACCATAAGATAATTATTATTCTAGTAATAGTATTCTCACTCAATTATAGGATTTCTTATAATCTATATCATCTTATATAATTATATATATAATAATCGGCCAAGCGCGAGTTGGACTCGCGCACGAAGGGTTCCGTATCATTATAGAGCAAAATTAGACCAAAAATTGTGTTTTTTGTATGGGAGCCCCCCTTAATTTTTTTTTATTTTTTTAAATATTAGTATTAAATATTAAATTACAAGTAAAACTAAGGATTTTGTGGAAAATTCAAGTGCCTGCATATTGCTATTATTGATATAGAGCAAAAAAGGCTAAAAAAAACTCGTTCGTTGTATGGGAGGCCCCCTTAAATTTGTCTTAAAATGTTCGTAGAAGTCCAGGGAAGGTTTTAAAGTGACACAAAGTTCACCGGGACAGCTAGCATTAGACAAAGGACTTTTCCTAAAATAAAACATAAGGAACCCGATGAAAACCTAACCTTGATAGTATTAGTCACGATGTTTTTTCTTGATTTCCACTTTGTATGCATGTGGTGTGAGTAATATCATAATTTAACAAATTACAGTTTTTATACAATTATACATGAGTCATGTGATTTCCATTATACGCTGAATATGGATTTGATAGTTCAATTGTTCGTGTAATAAATAATAATAATTATTATAATAATATTATTTTTCCATCCATACCGGTTTTGGTGATACTGGCCAGTTTTATAGGGAAGAGAACAGATACGCAGTGATTTTTTTGTGCACCAGTGTGTGCGCACTTGCGCAGTACAAAAGAATACTTTCCTCCTTTTCTCCCCTAACCGAGTGGGGCGGATGATCGGCGAGAGATCAGGCACAGCACCAACTATTTAAATACACAACGCATGGAACATATTTCTTGTCAAACAATCAGGTGATCAGCTTGCACTGTCCTAATCAAACTTGGAAACACAAGCAAAGTTTAAGATTGATCTACAATTAGCAGTATTAATATCAGCTTTCACAGCTAATATTAGAATTGCAATGGCAGATCATCTCATATCTAATGTACCATCGAGGAAATTGATTCCTAGACAGTTGACAGACCAACGTCATTTGGTCGGATCATGTCCATTCAATGTTAATTGTGATCTGTCGGCTGGATTTGAAGTAAAGCGACGAAACTACGTAGGTCCCCCATCTGCCTAGGAATCAACTTCTCTGATAGTACCTTAAAATTATTAAGTCATTACATCGAGATATACAGCTTAAAGCTAATCTCTAATAATTAGTAGATAGTGAAATCTAGATAAACATGTGAAAGCACTAATGACTAGTGCAGGTGGTCTAGACCTAATTGCAAGACCTAGATATAGTCCTTTGAATAGCCCATCAATTAGTAATCCTATAATACAAGACAATCGATAAATAAATAAACACAACGAAAGAAACGCCACTCATTACTTGGGATGACACAATTTGTGAAAGAAAGCGTTTTGATTAATGTCTTTTCCAGAAAAAAAAAAGTGTAGAGGTTTTTTTGTCTTATTTTATATGATTTGGGCAATGAACATCATTGGAACTGGGTTTTTTTTTACTTAAAACTTGTATAGGTATGTTGCGCCTGTCAATAATAACCGCCACATGCTTGCATTTGCGTTCTATCACTTCTAACGACACCTTTGGATTACATTTTTTTTTCTTATAAGAGAATTTGGTAGTACATACTTTATTTTTGTCACTACAAACATTCTAAAAATTGGTGAAAAATACAATCATAATATTATATTGATTTAATCAGCTTGAAATTAAAATATTGTTTTAAGATAATTTTAGTACCAAAGAAAAAATGTTAACTTTATGATAAGTTTGTGCGTCTGCACGTTTCTTTATTTCAATCTTTACTCACTCTTATCAGCTTGTAACTTGGACCTCACCACAAACAGTAAGTGGTGTACTCATCAAAAATAGTTGAATTTAATGGCCAGTGGCTGTCCTGTTGAAATATTTACTGACGTCTTCACTACTCCATATTGATTCTACTTTTGTCATGAAAAGATCAGTTTAAAATTTGAGGTGAAAACTTCTTTAGCAGTGTTACTTGTTCACGTAACGTAAGGCACGTGACGTGATCCAAAAGAGAGAATGAAGGTTTTAGAGCGTACCAAAGTTTTCAAACATACGTATACAGTTGAAAAACATAACTTTCCTGTCGGGGTAATCGAGTAAAAAGCAGATTATTGCACTTCCTCTTCCACGTCGCAGCGGTCTACTCTCCCTGTATCTGACAACACACCCTTACACTATTTTGAGGTTACCTTAAATTACCAATGGTCATGTAAGAACTAAGAAGTCAGTTATGCACACTGATCTCTATTATACAAGTACGCTGGATAGCTTATACACACCTGCTTTTTGTGCCTATTTGAAGCGAAATCAGCGCCCCCATTATTCGGGTAGAGAACTAAATTTGACGTAACCACAACCAATAAAACAGTAATTGTCATCACTAGTATTAGTTCCAAGTACTTTCACTACTGCTATCAGCGGTACCAATATGGCGGCTTTCAAACGTCATTTTTACGTCAGATTTAGTTCTCTACCCGAATAATGGGGGCGCTGATTCCGCTTCAAATAGGCACAAGAAATAGCTGTCATTTCAAAGGGTATCAGCTATCCAGCGTACTTGTAGGTATAGAGATCAGTCATGGTTAATATTCGCCTGATCTCTTGCTAGTCGTGTCGGTCAGTCCTCCCACTGGGTTAGTACAAAAATGAGATACTCTAAGTATCCTTATCCCGAATTGGTCTCATTTGGGCCAGCGTGAAAAGGTGACTGACACACACACTTTTTTATTAGGTATCCAGTATGCACATTGCTCAGGCTATACATAATTTCTCTATAATTACTTGTCTTTAATAACAAGCCATGTAATGAAAAAATACAGAAATACTAATCAATACGGCCATTTTTAATTTTCGCATGGCAACTAGACTTACGAAACAACATTCATGTAGCGTGGCTCTTAATACTGTGCCATAAGGTTCCTTTTGGCATGGCGATGGGGTTTTTCATACTACCCCCTTTGCAGGATAATTGCTGCAAATGTTCAGGTTCCCATGAATGCAACTTGGGGTTGAAGCCTTTGAGGAAATAACCTACTTTAATATCGACAAGTATTACAGTATCAATTACAATATCAATTCTGTAGTACTGAAGTTTTTACAAAATGGGTACAAGTTCTTAAAATTCTGAAGTTTTTACAAACTGTCCCAGGTTTTTTAGGCGACTTTTTTCGGAGAATCGAATGTGTAATCGAAGTACCGAAAGGAGTTGTAATTACAAGTAATAGGTACAACAGTTGTCATTTCATAAGGACAAAAAATACGTCCTCAGCCCTCGCTTGGCCTGAGGGTCTTCCTTTGAGGTTTATAAGCATATTCAATTATAGTAGATATAATGTGGAAATACTACGTTTAAAAAAATAAACATTTCCGCAAACTAAACATATTTTCTGATATTATGACGTGTGTAATTTGTCGGATTTTGGTCGGATTGTTTACTGTATGTGCTGGTATTGCAATCTGTTTCGACCTTTGCGTAATATTTTGAAGACATGACCACGTGCATTATCAATAAAAAAATATAAACGTCAAAACAGCAGACATATTGGTTCGCATTTGAATTTGGAAGCTCAAAGCGGAGGTTTTTATGCATCCAACCGAGCTTACTGTGGGCCAACGTGACTCGCCTAGCGATGTACTCAGAGTAACGAATAGAAAGGACGTTTAATAACATTTATTTATATCTATTTTTGTAAAGTTATGTATGGTGTGCAAAAGCAATATTTTGGGGTGTGTAAAGGCCACGGCACAACACGTCGCGGCGTCGTATCCCACGAACAACTATTGCAATGCAATGTACATTTATAAGACGCAGCGCCGCAAGGCAGAGTTGTGGTTAGACCCTAAGGAAAACATATTTTTATACAGGAGTAACGAAAAAGTTACAATATTCTAGAGCTACTTGAATTTGCCAATATAATGATAAAAATCAGTTTTTCTGAGCTGTTACTTTCATCACTGCAAAATTGGGTGCAAAATTACAAGTTAAAAAAACTATAATATAATGTTATAAAGGGACACGTACATAATTACATACCTAAAGGTGCCTAAAGTATAATCATATAAGTTGCACCTTAAGTATATACATATATGTAAGAATTGCCAAAATCATATTAAGTATAAATAATTCAAAATATAGAAGATTTTTTTTTATGAAAAAAGGAGGAAAACGAGCAAACGGGTCACCTGATGGAAAGCAACTTCCGTCGCCCATGGACACTCGCAGCATCAGAAGAGCTGCAGGTGCGTTGCCGGCCTTTTACGAGGTAATAGGGTAGGGGAGGGTAGGGAATGGAATATGGGAGGGTAGGGAAGGAAATAAGGGAGGGTAGAGAAGGGAAAAGGGTAGGGGATTGGGCCTCCGGTAAACTCACTCACTCGGCGAAATACAGCGCAAGCGTTGTTTCATGCCGGTTTTCTGTGAGCCCGTGGTATTTCTCCGGTCGAGCCGGCCCATGCGTACCGCATGGCTCTCCCACGGTGGAATGAATATTTTGCTTACATTTTTTGCAAATTTATACTACTTAATATGTATATATAAATTTATGCTCTCAACTGTTTGTGTTTAAGATAGTATCTTCTACAGTCTACACACGTCTAGTCATATAATTGTTGTATAATTGAAATATTAAGTGCACTTAGCTGTAATAAGGAAAAGCATTTATCTAAGTGATTCATCTTTATATTTTAATCAGTGTTTATAATTAAATTAAGTGTGAGTATCAGCGCGTGTAATTTAAGTAAAAACTTCTTTAGCCGTGGCGCTATGTACTTTTTGGAATATCTAAAAAAAATTCTTATATTTCATATTGTGTCACTTATGGCCGTTCCCTATATTCAATATATATATATTGTTTGTCTAAATAAAAAACTCCCATAGTAATTAATACTTTGGACGAGGGGAGCGCGCATAAGTCAGAATCGTCTACATATAACAGAACCTGACAGAACTGTCTCGACACTGTCTTTTATGGCCGTTCCCTATATTCAATCTATCTCTAGTTTGACATACAACCGATCGCAGCTGACATAGAATTGACATAAAATATATGGAGCTAATGTCTAATGTGAGCTATTCCTATCTCAAGTAAGAGATAGATCAAATATTGGGAACGGCCGTTATACGGCTTTCCTGAAACTAAGGATACCTCTTTAGCTCAAAAATAAAGACCTGCTTAGGCTCTAGAATGATCTAGAATAGATGTTGCTGAAGATATAAACAAATATACACCAAAGAAACATAACCCCACTAGTGCAAATTAACATAATATTGCGTTTATTTAATGTCACTAATGTCTTTATAAAATGCATGGCGATTGTCGCCTCTACCTGTTACTCTATGGCGCACACCCATATCGACTACAAATTACCGGAGCCAAACGAAAATAATATTGTTTCTTCAAATATTTATGTACACAGTCATTTACACTGAATAATGCAACGTTATAAATAAACAATAGTTTAAACAAATTGTTTTGTTTATTTGTTTTGCAACAGAATTGCAAATTTGATGTTGTGATAGTCCAGATTCTGTGCTAAAATTACAAAATGATTTAGGTATGCTTTTGAAAATCGTTTCAAAAACTTTATCAGTAGTTTACCAGCTACCCACTTTAGATTTAAAAAATATATAATAACAACGAATTGCTCTCCGAAAGTGGATGCAGATGGGAGAACGAAACAGCGATGCAGGCATACACTTTTGAAGCCGAAAGAAAACTGGATATTACTTCGAGGGAATGCAAATCTCGTAAGATTGGGCACAAGCGAGATCTTGCGAGTTGCGAGTTTATGAAAATCAATCTCGCGAGATTTCGCTAAAAACGCCGAGATTGCGCGAAAACGAGATTCCTTTATATGCATTTCCTAATTATTACTTCTTTTCTTACTCCGCGCCCGCTCTAACGGTATAGCCTTTTTCGCCTTTGGTCAGGTAAGTGTTCTGAGTTCTGACACGAGTTAAACATTTTTTATGGTATCTCTACATAAGCAAAGCTTAAAAATAGGCATAAAATAATTATGGTTATTTAAGTTTGCGATATTATTATCCAAATTGTCGAATCTTCAAACGAGGCCAATAATGATAACCGTATTATCAATAATTACACTCCAAACAATACCACACAATTTGGTACACTTTGCTCTATTTAAAGTAGAGCAATTTTGTGTACAGTTTATCAGTGTAAAGGTGTCTTAATACAATGTTCAGACTGTTCAACGTAAATGCAATCAAAGAACGCACAAGCTGGCAAATGTTTTAAAGTGGCATAATAATAATTATTATTATGTCCCTTTATTGGCAACATAGGCGTCAAACAGTAATGAACGAATACGACTGAAGGCAGAAAAGTTAGTAATTAAGTATAGATAACTAGCGACCCGCCCCGGCGTCGCACGGGTATAAATTATATAGCCACTGAAAAAAATATTAAATTCCATAGCCCCTTCCATCCCTCCCATCCTTCACGTGGTCTACTTCTTATCTGTGCCAAATAACATGAAAATTGCTCCAATGGTTCGCAAAATAAGCCCTTTCAAATAATTTTTCCTGTTTTTTCTACATTCTTCTATTAGTCTCAGTGTGATAAATTAATATAGCCTATAGCCTTCCTCAATAAATGAGCTATCTAACACTGAAATAATTTTTCAAATCGGACCAGCAGTTCCTGAGATTAGCGCGTTCAAGTTAGCTCTTTCAAATAATTTTCCCCGTTTTTTTCCACATTTTCCTCTATTTCTTCGCTCCTATTAGTCTTTACGTGATAAAATATTATAGCCTATAGCCTTCCTCGATAAATGGGCTATCTAACGTTGAAAGAATCATCAAAATCCGTTGCGTAGTTTTAAATAGGACATGACGGAAAAAAAGCAACAATTTGTTTTATAAGTAATAATACTATGTATAGATGTTTTGTGACAAAATTAAGTAACACGAATTTAAAAAAATCAATAAAATCAAAAACCTTTTCACTGGCCACGATAAAATATTATAATATATTATTTCACGCAATAATGTTTAATTCTTATTGTTGTTTATAAAATATTTTAAATTTAAACTTATTTTTTGAAACTTATGTTATGCGTTATTATTTTACCCTCTCATACTTTTTTTATTGCTTGCAGTGTAAAGGCACCTTTACACGCATTCGGGACACTCTGAGTGTGTACAATCGCGTACAGTTCTCGAATCAATTCGAGTCGACTGATGACTGTCATTAAACCTCATTTAAATAAATCCAGCCTATACGATTGTTATGTACTGGCGCGCACGCAACGCATTACAGATAATATTTTTACGAATTTACTAGTAGACAATTTGTACTACTATAATATCATAATGTAGAAGTGGATTTGTTAAACGAAAAATTTTTTTGTTGGATAGTAATTATATTCCTTTTTAAGGTCCAAGCAACGTATTGAGTCATAAAACTTTATATAAAATGTCAGAATTTTGTGTTTTCTTATTTTTATTATTATTATTATATAATATATAGAGTGTTTTTCAAAATACTTACTATAATATTTTTAAATAGATATTAAGGTATCTTTATTGGCTTTCATTGAAAATACTGTAAAACTATTCGACCGACTTTAATGGCGAACGAGTTGACCACGGTAGCACACGAACACGGGGCAACAACGGACATAATATATTTTGTACTCAAAGTAACAAAAGAAATTTACCTAAGTAAATACTAAATTCTCAGTGGTTTTAAAAGCGTTAAGAGGTAACAGACATAGAAGGATAGATTTATATTTATAATAATAATGATGAAAGTAATTAATAATAATTGTAATCATACACGTAACTTAATACGAAGAACTATTAACATACTAGTGGCTTTGAATTGCCATACAAGTTCCTGTGACATCTGCAGTCTGGATTCCCGACAGATCAACATTCATGTTCAAATTCTAGATATAACATAAGGTATTTTAAGCAGAACGATTATTTTTTTCAATAAATATGACCCTTTAGTAGTCTTACTGAAGTGAAATCTCTTGTAGAGACGGTGTGTATTTTTTCTAAGTATAAATAATTACTTTGTTCTTGTGCCGCCGCTCCTATAGTGCTCTTGATTTTTTTTTTCAAAAACTTGTGAACTCAAAATATCCTTGAACTACAGACCAGCTATAGCTGGCAGCCATCACTGATTAAATTATTAAACAAATAAGATTATCTCACTGATACTACAAAGTATAATATAATATAATGATCATATCTATATGTTATGACTTATGGTACATCGACGTTACACTCTTTACACTTTGAGATGCATACGTGAAACTATTCTCAAGTTACTCACCTACCCTCGTAAACAATCTTAATTCTTTTATGTCGCACTTGACGACCAGGTTGTACTTTGCATAGTTTTTCATATTTAATAAATAATAATCCAATAATTTAACGAAAATAATCGACCAAGTGCGAGTCGGACTCGCGGGGTCACGACACAAAGAGTTCCGTGTAACCATTGAGCAAAAATAGGCAAAAATTGTGTGTTTTGTATGGGAGCCCCGGGAGATGTAGAGTTAAATACATGTTTTATTTATTCAAATACATTTAAATATTTTGTGTGTTTGTCTGTAGGTCAGTTCGTCTCTGTTATTAAACTGCTGAAACAATATTGATGAAATGAATTGTGGAGAAGGTTTGAATTTTAGATAGCTCTCCTAACCCGGAAAAAAAAATATTCTTTATTGTAAAAACTTCGCGTGGTTAGCGAATTTCTAAGAAAATTATACGAGTATTTGAATTGATTATGATTTGATTATGATTTTAAATATAAATATTAAAAACCCAAATTCTTAGAAATCCAACAATATTGTATAATATAGGTTCCTACGCGTAACACTTCTGTATGCGATGATACTTGCGCAAGCGTCTCTTATAATAAAATTTGGCCTCCAGTAATTTGGGTACTTGTACTAATACGACACAGTATTAATATTTTTAAGGTCAAGTAATGGTCTGTAATGACCATGGGTCATAAGACTCATAAGTACCCTATGGTCGAAGCCACGACACTAATCATTAAATTTTAGTGTTTGGCATATCTAGACATAATATCAAGTTTTTATTTTTGTGCTTCCCCTGGTCTGTGACAATTTGATCATTGCGACTTTGTGCATTCTACTGCTTTGGTTTAAGGACGCTATTACAAATATCAGCGATTTTCCGGTACCCTATTAAAGAATTAGGAGTCAAACTGCGAGAATATTTTGGTTTCAAATGAAAGATAATATATTCATCTCCACGACTGTACCATAAAAATTCTATAGCCGCATAAAAAATTTTCACATAAAATACGTTTTAACCATCACAATAATCGCAAAATATGAAAAAAATGGGGTCTGATTAGGTAGGTACCTCAATATCTAAATACACTGAACTGAGGAAAATAAATATACAAAAAAATTGTTGCTTGTTTAGTCCTCTTTAAAGTCCGCTAAAAATTTTATATAAAAATAAACAACTTTTACAGTTATAAGAAAAATAAGAAAATTTCTCAAATTTTTTTATACATTTTCGCCATATCAAGAACGCGGCGAGCGTCGTAACCGCCACTGTACAAGGCGCGATACAGCTTATTTTAATGTCATTTACGTCGATATTCGTACTGACAGATATCCGACCTGCTAATTAAAAAGTTGGAGCATTCTTAACTGGCATACTTTCTACTTTTCACTTCTTCTATGATCATTCTAATTCACCATGGCATTCTCCCTACGGTTCCTGCATAGTGCATAATTATTTGGTTGATATCGATATTATGTTACCATTAGAATGGTATTTTATAATAATAATATTTAATAATAAACCTTTTATATTATCATTATCAACACAAGAATATTTTTACGCGCTTGTAGCGAGTGGGCACAGGTCAGCTAGTAATATAGATGACACAAAATTCCAAAGACTGTAGCTATATTAAAATCTAATAATAATCTTCAAGTATTAAAGCTGTTATCTACAAAATAGTCTGGTAAAACAGCTATCTATAGGTCGGGGCAACGTCCGGCGCCTGCGCATCACGCCGGCAAAAATATAATGTGATCGATTGCACGTACGTTACGTGGTCAACGGTCGTGGATCATGATCATTCAACCAAGTGATTTCACTAATTAGTTTTAAATAACTGTATTTTATAAAGATAAAACCGACTTCAAAATTGTACGTAATTGAGAGTGAAAACTTCCTATCTCTAAAACTACTGAACCGATTTTGATGAAACTTGCACTATTCCCTAAGTTGAACAATACCTAGTATAATAGAAAAACAATCACTCAAATCGGACTTGTAGTTCTGGAGATATGCGTGAACAAACATAAAAACAAACATACATACATATATACACTTTTGAAATTTGGCACATTTGTTCAGAAGCTGTTATAGATTAACATATTATGCAAAAACTGGGCAGTTCTGGAAATGTTACATACATACGCGTCGAATTGATAACCTCCTTTTTTGAAGTCGGTTAAAAAATATGTGATTCATTTTGTTGCCGAGTGCTGACTAATCGTTCCACATGGTTAAAGTAAGAAATTTCGAGAAACCGTACATTTTCCGCAAAAAGCAGCCCGCAGTGTGTCCCCTTCGACTAATTAGCAAAAAAAGCTAAGCTTTATAATAATATGAAACGTTTAGAAAATCGACGATTTTAGATAATAATAATTATTAATTGTAATAATATGTTAAATGAGTTATATTATTAGATGACTAGGTATTACGAATAGCAATAAAAGTACTTTTCGACCACGGTACAACACTACACATCAAATTGCATTTTTTTAAATCGATGACGTCAAAACCAAGATAAAATTAAAATTTGCTAGTCATGCTATTAAAATCGCTTTACAGTATTGAAAAATCCTGAGCACACACATAGTAATAATATAATCATAAAATATGTTACTATGATTCGTTGATGAGTCGTTGCGGTCATTACAAACGGAGCGTTACTATAACGCAAACTTTTCTAACATCTATAACATAAATTCGCGCCAAATGACGCATGAAAAAAATATAATATTATATTTATTATTTACATGCGCCCGCGCAGCTAATGAGATCAACGACCGCCGCACTCGGTCAAGGCTCGCCGTTACCAAAGTTCGTCAATAGATGGCGTTGTGCTAATGATTTCATTGCTGTAAGTTGTAAGTGTAACAACGACGGTCTATCTGAAAATAGGGCGGATTAGTTTAGTAAAATTTACGACATTAGACGAGTAAGGGCCCCCGCAGATATACAATTTGCAGTTGGCCAACTACAGTCAACTACAATTTTTAAATGAAAAAAATAATATCAGAACTTTATTAATTCGAGATAAAAATGTGCAAGGTGACATTATTTAAAATGTAATAAAGCGTTCTCTGTCAAAATACAAAGAAAACAATACACCTTTTAAGCGTGATTATGTTTAGAAAATTTTCCCGCCTGTCATGACTTTCTTGACAGACTGTAGTTGGCCAACTTGAAATTGTAAGTCTGCGGTCGCTCTAATAGTGTACCTATACGTAGATATAGTAAACGGTTTAATTGTGCTTGTAGAGTTTATCCTTGATAATATTTGAAATGCAAAAATGTGTCTGTCTGTCCATCTAATGCTTGAGTGGCAGATCAGATTTTAGTGAAGTTCGGTATGAGATTACCTGTTATCCTGGGTCCTGGGATAGTTCATCCCGAAAAAATAGTAGGTAGAGATAGTACAGAATTTCAATACAACAACGAAGTTACAACGAAGTTGCAGCAACCAGGTTTTAACAAAGTAAAATAGTGGATTTCGCTAAAGAATTATTCGATCTAGTCCAGGGGTTCCCAAACTTATTTTGTCTACCTTGAGAAAAAAAAAATTGGCGCCCCTTTTGTTAAATTTAAGCGTCTACACAACGCTCCCATTTTTTTCTGGGTCCCACACCGCCCCCCTTTAGGCCTTCAGCGCCCACAAAGGGACGTTATCGCCCAGTTTGGGAAAGGCTGATCTAGTCTTTAGTCATAAGTGAGTTGACGATTTTGTTATCTAAAAATGAGTATGAGTAAATATAGTAAAATATTGTGCAATACCCTAAGACTGAATTTACGAAAAGAAAATTTAGTTAAGAATTAAGATTCAGAATTTAAGTGTGGGTTTTTTGAAGATGTAGTGTTGATTATTAAAACGAATAAATTAATAATTAAGAATAATTATTATGGTAATAAAAGTAGGCAATGCTTGGTCATGGGTAATTCTTGTGCTGTACATCTTATTATTTCTGTAACATTTTTTTTGTTTTTGTCTTTTTTTATGAAATAAGGGGGCAAACGAGCAAACGGGTCACCTAATGGAAAGCAACTTCCGTCGCCCATGGACACCCGCAGCATCAGTAGAGCTGCAGGTGCGTTTCCGGCCTTTTAAGAGGGAATAGGGTAATAGGGGAGGGTAGGGATGGGAAGGGAAGGGAATAGGGTAGGGATTGGGCCTCCGGTAAACTCACTCACTCGGCGAAACACAGCGCAAGCGCCGTTTCACGCCGGTTTTCTGTGAGGATGTGGTATTTCTCCGATCGAGCCGGCCCATTCGTGCCGAAGCATGGCTCTTCTACGTCAACTGTCTACAACTAAGCCCAATTTCTGTTTTATAAGTTTTTGAGTAAAAACTTCTTTATTTTATTTTATGGAACTTTAGCAGCGTTGTTCGCTTCTTTTGTCTGACTAAAGACTAAAAACTAAAAAAGAAAATTCTCAAGACAGAGGGAGGGTAGACCATAGACTTATGATATACTGACGTAAAGACCACCTGACAACCCGAAAATGCGTGACGATTTTCGATCTGTCAATGTGTGCGTGTGCTAGTGATGTATCTTTTACTATCGATAGTATAGTCCGTTCCACAGTGTATTTTTTGTCCAAAAAATTGGCCATGCCTTTTTTTTTTGGAAATCTTGAACAGAAATGTTATGTAAGTAATTTATTAGTATTTACATGTGTTAATTTCTTATTATGAACAATAAAAAAACACTTTTAATTTTTTTTCAATAAAATTAAAAACTGCCATAACTTTTTAAATATTTACTTAATTGTCTTCTTGATTATTCTGATCGACAATAATAAAAAAAACACACAATTTAACCTGATTTACATATTTATTAAATAAGTGTTTAAAGATTCACTTACGATTTATGTTTTTTTTTCTTTAATTTACTATGAACGTATTTCTAATTATTTGGATTTTACAGAATTGCTACTTAAATGTACAAAAATTCGTGTAAAAAAATTTAGATCCAAATAATAAAGGGCACCGAAGTTAAAGGCTTCTAAAGTTTTCTTGGTAACTATGGTTTTAGGGTTGTCAATATTTCTGTACCAACATTTTTTACTCATTTGAACTTTGTTTTTTTTTGAGCATATAAAAACCTACTTCAAATATTATTAAACTATGTGAACTATGCGGTGACAACCCTATCCAAAATTATATAAAATTGAATAACTCCGATGCCCCGCCTCATTTGGATCCCATTTTTTTTGGGTTATAAGTATCAATAAAAAGAATATTTCAGTCTTAGTTTCAAATCCAAATATGAAAAGACATGACGTTAAAAAAAAAATAAAACATAAGTTTATAAAGTCAGTCATAAATACGTTATCTTGAACAAATAAAGCCTGGATGTTTTTCGCTATCGTAGGGCTTTTAAGACACTATTTAGACCAATTAATAAATTCTTAAAAGAATATCAAACTTTTGAGCTATAACTGTTTCTATGTTTTTTCTGGAAATCATAGAATTTTTTTTCAAGTACTAATTTGCATTCTTCTATAGGAATTGGGCAGTCAGGTACTCTCGTCCTACATTTATAATCACAAATCCTATAAAATTAAGTAATAAAAATGGCATGGCCAATTTTTTGGACAAAAAATACACTGTGCGTTCGAGTTAGTTTACCTGAGTTTCTATGAGAAATAAATAATATACAACTTTGGCAGATTTTCTATTTCAAATTAGGTACCATATATTTTATTTGGCAGAAAAAAAGGTGACGATTGAAAAGTATCTAAGACACACATTGTCGTTTGGGGTGATTTTTCAATCGTCGGATATGTTATGACATGAGGTTCTTATAAGGGTAAATAATATACACATTATAAAGTTACTTATTTATTACTCAGGTAAAAGCTATCTGAAAAATCAGCCCTTACATTATTAGAAATGCAAATATAATGTTGAAAGTAAACAACACACTTAGTATTTTATTTATTCTTAAATTAAATACATATCATAATACTCTTACACACCTATTACATTTTTAGATTGGTTTTATGTTATTGTTAAATACCGATAAGTATATCGATAAATTTGATTCAAGCACTAGCGTATATGTAAAAATTTTTTATGAAAAATTTTTCTTCAAAAATTGTGTAATTTAAGAACAATAGTACCTTTAGTTACGCAAAATATGAAAGTAAAAGGGAGGATTGATATTATTTTATTTGAAATACAGAACTAAAGACAGAATATAGCAAAAATTAAACACATCGTAGCAATTAGGACATGAAGATTAATTACCTGTGAAATGTATATTTTTCAGGATTATTCCTATGATTTACACTGCAATCACTCACAGAACAAGTTATCATTGCTATATATAATAGTATTTGTTAAAAATAACAAACGATTTAAACAATAAATTTCAAATACTGAAAGGGCACAAAAACGCGTGTCGACTTGTGACGACCTGTCAAATAAAAGTGGTTACAGTTCACATTAAACTGCCTCTCTCTTTTCATCTTGTTATAATTCCATAAAGGATTTTCTTCTCTCTCGCACTCTTTGTTCGTCTATGCATTATAGGTTTATGGGGTAGACCACGCTCATCCTGCTATTCCACTTTCACTATCTCCCGGAGCTTTTAATAAAAAAAATTAAACTATAAGAGTGAGTTTTTTTTTTTTTGATGCGCAGGGGAAACCCATCATGGGTCCCCCGGGTTGGGTATGTGCTCAGCACCCCGGGGGTATGTGAGACTCCTACTCACTAAAACCACCTGCGGTTCGCCTTCAGCCGTATAAAGGAGGGATATCCCGGATCTAACAAACACGGGACTCCCTCCACGACTGGCCGGTCTACCTCAAAAGGGACCGGACTTCCACCAAGGTAAGGGAACGCTTATAAGAGTGAGTTGCACCAACCTACTTTAACTATAACTTTAACCATGACAAAAAGTCAAATCCCTAGTAAAAGTCCATTATTGACACCACATTTATAGTTAAAGTAAGTTGGTGCAACCAACTCTATTTCGTTATTAGTTATTACTAGCTATAGCCTAATTGTCATCATTAATTGATGGATTTGATTGGCTATTTGCTTTCACTTCCACACTCCCCGAGTTTTAAAGTTATTTTTAACTAAAACATACTTTGTAATTACTAGCTGTTCAGAGCCACTCATGGAGTTTTTAAGCAATTTTTCAAGAAATATTTTGTTTTTAAGGTTTTTATTAGCTAATTACCTCAATTTCATACATTTTCCTATTCAGTTTCATTCGTGGTGTTCCAGGAAGATATGATAATTGTTAACTGTATCTATAATGGTCTGAGCCGTGAACTTGGCGTCGGACCAACGAGCCGGAATCTGCCAGCTAATTGTGACATCCGCATGGTGATGACTGGTTACTCATTTCTAGTAGTTTCTGAACACTTCCAAAGTGATCATCACCTTCTTAATTTAACTAATCATCATTATAAACAGTCTTTAGATTATTAATAGCTAGATTCGTTTATCGCGCGAAAACCGCACATTTTCCCAGGATAAGTGTATCCTGTGTCCTTTTCCGGGTCTCGAAGTACCTCCATAAATTTCAGCAAAATCGGTTCAGTGGTTTGGGCGTTAAGAGGTAACAGACCGACAGAAACTGCATCTCCCTCATAATTTGAACAAACCTCTATCTTTCCTACTTCAGCACCTTGCTAGTATAGCTTGTTAAACAAAAAATCCACATTTTTTTGTATCTCAAATAATTTTCCCGACCCTAAAAATTTAATGCAAAAAGCATTTTTAAATTGTGCTAGTTTTTTTGCATATTTTTCAAGATCGCAAAGATCAAGCAAGCATACTTTTTCATTGTTCTAGTGATCTCCGGTGAACGTGACGATGTTCACGATTTTGATAAAATTTTCCTATTCCATGAATCAATTCTGTGGAAACATTTTAGTGGAACATTCGCGGAAGATGATTCTGATAGAAATTCGTAGGAAAATCTCTTATCAGTGTCAGCTGCGTTGTGAAAATGATAACGAATATTGTTTTAGTGATTTTTTCTGCTCGTGTAGTTCTGGTAAAGTAGAACTAAGTAGAGTGATACGGGGCTTTTAACTTTGCTTTTTTTGGGTTAAAAAGTATCCTATGTCCTTTCCCGTGACGCTAAGTATCTCTATACCTAATTTCAGCTAAATCGGTTCAGTGATTTTTACGTAGTAATAATAATAGCTCCCACAACGGTTTCGGTGACGATGGCCGGTTTCATTGAAACCAGGCCAGGTACACAGGAGTAATTTTATAGTGCCCAGGTGTGTGCGCAGTACACAAGAGCACTCGCTATTCCTTTACTCTCATAACCTAGTGGGACGGAAGACCGACACGACTGGCGAGAGATCAGGCGCAGGACCGACTTTTTACATGCCCATCCGACGCATGGATCATATCTATACTTGTCAGACAATCAGGTGATCAGCCTGCATTGTCCTAACCAAACTTGGAAATACATATTATTATCATGTTTCCTACGCGGGAATCGAACCCACGACCTCCGAGTCAAGAGCCGCGCTCTATACCACTAGACCACGGACACTGACCAATATAAACAACTAGATGTCCCGTGCGGCTTCGCCCGCGTAAATTAGGAATTTTACGAAAACCGTACATTTTCCCGCAAAAAAAATCCTTATGAGTTATGTCCCTTCACGTAGTCTACGTATAGAGTGTGTGAGATCTGTGACAAATAATGTCAAAAATGCTCCAATACTTCGTGAGATAAATTTTCCCTTTCTATTAATTTTCCCGGTTTTTTCCACATTTTCCTCTGATTCTTCGGTCCTATTAGTCTTAGCGTAAGTAATATTAAATAGCCTTCCTCGATAAATGAGCTAACACTGAATTTTTTTTTTAAATTGGACCAGTACTTCCCGAGATTAGCGTGTTTGAGCAAACAAACTCTTCAGGTTTATAATATTAGTACTTATATATTTTTTTAAATCGCTTGACAAACTCGAGTCTCGATCTAGAAAGACTATGAAACGTATCATGGGACGATGCAGCTTGATGGTATAATATGGTAGTGATGATGATGATGATGATGACGAATGTAATTTGCATAGTAGCATCTGCTTTCCGATCTTAAATCAACGCCGAAACTCTCAAACGTGTATCTATAAAGAGTCAGGAGTTCTCCCAGCAGCTTCCGAACCATGGGTGGGTGTCACTGGGTCCAAAATCTTACTTGTTGTTAGCATTTATGCTCGGAATACTTCTCATGAAACCAAGGTCACCACATATTTCCATATGAATTTTGAGGAGTTCCCTCGATTACCCATGGATTCCTTCATCAGGTCACCATTTTTGTGAACATGATACCAAATTGGGATAATGCCCTATACACCAAAAGAAATTTTTTGAAAATCGGTTCATAAACGGCGGAGTAATCGTTGAGCATAAAAAAACGAACATAACACCTCCATTTTGAAAGTCGGTTAAAATTATAGCCTATGTGTTGTTCTGATGTATAAGCTATATTATTGTAAAGTTTCATTAAAATCCGTTCAGTAGTTTTTGCGTGAAAGAGTAACAAACATCCATACATCCATACATCCAAACTTTCGCCTTTATAATATTAGTAGGATATTAGTAGGATAATTACTCTGTTGAAAAGATAAAATTAGTATAATATTATGTTTCAAGGACTTATCTGGTGACAAGATGTCGTCACAGGTCTGTAAAACAGTATGAGCTTGAGGTCAATTTTCCCACATAACCCTGAAAGATCTAAGTTACGACACTACCAACAAGCAATATTGAACCTTAAAATTTTGCATCAAAGACTGTTTTGCTCTCTCAGAAGAGAATTTATGATATTTCTTTATAGGTTCTGTATTTTGCAATATCTTTTGGAAGATACGTATAATCTAAAAGGGCAAGTAAAGATTTTATTTTAAGTCTTATCTCTACAGATATAAGGTTGATTATCCCTTAGCAGATGTTGAAGGTGCAGTGTCTTGCACTCGTGTAGAAATTTATGGTAGTAATAAATGTATGGCTGTTTAATGATCTAGAATCTATATTATCTACACTTTTCATCAAATACTTGTACCCCTGTTATTTTTGGCAAAAGTGAAAACTTCTTTAGTGGCGTTGAGTTTATTATGATGGGTAGATTTTTTTACTTTGTCATGTTGTGTGACATAGGCATATAATATCTACAAATCACTGAAGCCTGTAACTGTATAATGTAATAGTTATGATTTTAAATGAAGACGTGAGTGGTTGATCCAAATAACTAACATTTTATAACAAAAGGACGATAATTATAGGTCTACCAGAATCTGATGGCAAAAAGTGAGAAAGTAAATTGACTCTAGCAATACCGGGGTAATTGGAATAAAATATTTCCATCCTTTTTTTCCTTAAAGCGGCTGATTCTGTGTGTGAAACATGCAAAATATATATAAATTTATATCCAATGATCAAGGATATTTTTTGAAAATCTGCTGTCAGCCATCAGATTTGGTCATCAGGGTGTGCTATCATTTTCTCAATGATAGCACACCCTGGGAAAAATAAGCTAACTGACTGTAAGCTGCTTCTATATATAACACATTTTACATGCTTTTTGTAAATTAGTTTGTTACTATTGTAAGTTTCCATCTATAATCCCTTATAGATTCGTCATGTCTGTCTGTCTGTCTGTCTGTCTGTCTGTCCGTCCGTCCGTATGTCACAAACACTTTTCTCCGAAACTATTAGAGCTATACTACTGAAACTTGGTAAGTAGGTGTAGTCTGTGAACCGCATTAAGATTTTGATGCAAAAATTGAAAAATTATTAAATATTTTAGGGGTCCCCATAGATAGGTACAACTGAAACAAAAAAAATTTTTTTTCATCTAATCTATGCGTATGGGGTATCTATGGATAGGTCTCTAAAAATCATATTGAGGTTTCTCATATAATTTTTTTCTAACCTGAATAGTTTGCGAGAGAGACTCTTCCAAAGTGGTAAAATGTGTGTCCCCTCTAATTTCTAAGGTAGGAGCATGATAATTCTAAAAAAAATATGTGATGTAGATTACTATAAAAACTACCAACGAAAATTGGTTTGAACGAGATCTAGCCAGTAGTTTTTTTTATACGTCATAAAATATGGTAAACTTTAATCTAAATTTAAATAAAAAAAATATAAAAATAAATCAAAAACATTTTAATTTCATAAAAATAAACCTTATTGCTGCTGCGGAACCCTTCATGGGCGAGTCCAGCTCGCACTTGGCCGCTTTTTTTATATTTTGAAATCTCAGCTCCACCTAGGTCCTAGGTCATCAAAACTGCGATTGCGAAATGTAGGATTTCCCTGAGTTTGCCGACTCTGTGATTCATATCGCATGATCGTACTGACCAATCACACGCATTTGACATTCTAACCTGTCCTACTGTCTTATTGCTGACTTATCTATATGTTTATTGTGTGATTAAAATTGTAAATAAAAGTTCAGTTGCAAATTATTGCTGTATTTTTAGTGCAATTTACAAAAGATGGAAATACAAGATGGTTTTCTTTAAAATTTACTTGAATTTGTATAATTGACTTGAATTTCCGCAAAACTGACTGATTGATTGACAAGATTGATTGAAAATATGAACTGTTTTCAGAAATTCACAAGAATCTGTCTATGAGCACAGAATATATATTAGTAGTACCAACTATGAGTTAAATCGTTAACAGTTAGAAGTCTAGTCTAGTGTAGCAGTTATGAACTTACTAAACATGCAAAAAATCTGTAATAATAGCTGTTTAACATAATATTATAATCTTTGCAGATTTTGAATTAATCAGGCTAAATGTTAGAACTATTTTTATGCGCTGCTTCAAAATTAACAGGTTTTCTTAGCTGTTTACTTTAATTCTACTTATTGCAGAACGGCTTTACAGAACTCTGTATTCCGCGTGTGTGTCCTATAGTCGGCCTGCAGTATCTAATCTAATCGCATCTATCAGTCTCAACATATTATATCGGGACTGTGTGAAAATATTTTGTGTGAATGATGTTGATTTCACCCACCAGTCAGAGATTAAGGAGGAGTTGGCTGCAGCTCCGTAAACACTCCCGAACAAACAACATGTGTTCTGTGTAAGCGGTCATCATCGTCTGCATCATCACTATGATCATTGTCATAGACTATAGGTACATTAAAAAATACAATAGATACGTGGTTAGCGAAAAACGTATAAGCTGGACTCTATGCTAACTAAAGTCTAAAACATACTTTCAGAAAGCGAGTAAAAGTATTAAGTATAGCTCAATATTTTTCAGACCTTTTTGCATTTTTTCCGCTTGCTCTTCGTATTAGCCCAAGATGATGATGATCAATAGCAGCCATGGACGTACCCAAGTAACCCCCTGGAAAAAAAATGGCAATTTTCCTGCCAAGTTGGAATTAAAAACGTGTTACCTTAAATAATAACGTAACTATTCAGTCAGATAAAATAAAAGTCAATTTTGATGATTTTTTGTTTCAATATACCAGCGACCACCTTCTCGAAACAGGTATGCTGCCCCCTCGGCAGCTATGGTTCCTACCCGGAATCCACGAGCAGCCAACCATATTCAGATCAACGTCGATCATGGATAATTAAATACGAATAGATTGTAAATCATGAAATTTGGCATAAGGTATAGCACGACACCTTATGTTCAATTCAGCACATCCTTGATTTTTTTGCAGCTGAAATTATCGACAGTCACTTGTCTAAGCACCCAGCAGTAATTAGTCTACTTGTGATGTACACGAATTTTCCAGAATCCTATAAATACTGGGTGCAACGTGCACTGTGCAGACGCGCGAAGGTCGCCGGGTCGACGCACTAGGTAATGGTATATTTAGTGCATTTTTATCGGAAATTTTGACGTATGGATGTTTGTTTGAACGTACCGGAGAAGAATCGCTACAAAAATAGATAACCAAGCTAAAATGCCTAATATTATTATAAGTGATTTAAACGTTCATTAATAGATTCAGAAAGTCCTATTAATGGGCATTCCTAGTATTTTCATAAAAAATCTGAGATATGTTTCATAACAGGGTGATTGTTAACGATGTAGTAATTTATTCTACAGGGTGTAACAAAAATAAGTGATAATACTTTAGGGTGTGTACGTGTTCCTTGTAGAGAGTTCACTGTGAAAGTAGCAGTGCTGAAAGACCAAACTTTTTTTTAATTTTGAATGGAAAAACTCGTGACACTCGGGCCCTTGCCCATACAAAAGTGAAAAAAATTTTTGGTCTTTCAGCGCTGCTACTTTCACAGTGAACTCTCTACAAGGAACACGTACACACCCTAAAGTATTTTCACTTAGTTTTGTTACACACTGTATTTAATTATTGCAATAGATTTTTGTAGAATAATAATAGTAGAACGAACACACGAGCATAAACTTAACATACTCGTAAAGTGTTGCTAAAATTAAGAAACCCGTAGCAAGAATCTGATATAAACTCAATCCAAGTGCATGGCGCCCAAACATATTATCAAGGTACGGACGCATTAGGACGATAGGCAACGTTAGTCGTAAATTTACAAAAACTTGTACCATCAACATCAACAGAATTTGATTCAAAGGCAGTTGACGGACCCACGTCATTGAATAATGGTCGAGATCTATTGGCTAGGTTTGACAACGTTGCCGAAGCGTTAACTTTGGTGGAAGTCCGGTCCCTTTTGAGGTAGGTCGTGGAGGGAGTCCTGTGTTAGACAGATCCAGAATGTCCTTCCGTATACGACTGAAGACAAAGGTGGTTTAGTGGGTAACCTCGACGCCTCTCGTCGGAAGCCCCACATACCCCCACGGTGCTTCAGCATAACTGAGGCACATCCCCAACCCGGGGAACCCATTTAGGGTTTCCCCTGCGAATCAAAAAAAATATGTTTGACATTTACGTGACCGAACTAGGTAGGTCTTCAGTCTTACCTATGATAGTACTTCTCTGATAGTAAATCCATAGTAGGTCATAAAAATGTATGGAATCGTAAACGTATGGAAAGTCGTAATGCGTTTAAACTCCGAATACCAGGTGTCAGCGAGTGTAGAACTAATGAACGGTTGTAAAACATATCCCTTCTGTGCCTTTCTAATTATAATAGACTCATTGGGTGGATAATGCGAACATAAAATTATCCGACAATTGAATAGTAGTTCAGGTTTCCACCGGCTCATAAAGAGGTTATGGTTATTGAGTTGTAAGCGATAGCGAGTAATAAATAGCTGTGGATAGAACCGTGTTGGATATGTTTTAGATTGCTTGTTTTCCAGAATCTTATTAATTACTAGTTGACCCGGCAAACGTTGTTTTGCCATTTAAAGTATTTCTACTTCATCAGTTGATACAAAATCTTACCCCCTCTTTTGTCCCCTAAGAGGGGTGGGGGGAAAAAAATTTATACACCAGATGTTAAGTTGGAAAACACAGTTAATAATATGAAGTAACTCCATTAAAGAAAAAAGTTTAATACAAAATCTTACTCCCTCTTTGGTCCCCTTGGGGGGGGGGGGGGGATTTTTATACACCAGATGTTGAGTTGGAAGAAGACAAATATATCCTCGAAAACCGGAAGCAAATCGGATCAGTAGTTTTCGTGTCAAAGAAAAAAGTTTAATACAAAATCTGACCCCCCTTTCGTCTCCTTAGAGGGGTGGGGGGCAAAATTTTTATACACCAGATGTTAAGTTGGAAGAAGACAAATATATCTGCGAAAACCGCATTCAAATCGGATCAGTAGTTTTCGTGTGATAGTGGAACAAACATACAGACAGACAGACAGACAAAAAACTAACCACATTTTTGGCTTCTATAGCGATCTAGTAACACCCCCCGCTTATTATTTTTTGAATATCTTTAATGTACAGAATTCACATTTCTACAGTTTTATTATATGTATAGATTCTATGAGAGGCCGGCCCGGCCTCATTGACCAATCGTTTTAAGCTATGGGTAATTCGAAGACAAAGACATGATGGAGATCGAATACTGACAATGAACTTTAATTTCTTAGCTTTAGTCATTGCTGAGAAAAATCGATATCGCTACAGCCAAATTATCAAGGCGTCGCCTTACTAATAAGGTTTTGGCACTGCGAATAACTAAATAATATTATACAAGTTATGTTTGTCTTTTCCTGGAAACGTTATTCGACTGACAGCCACAGTGAAACCTGAAAAGCTATACGCTGTGTATACAATATTTTAATTAGTAAAAGAAAATCCTATTACTAATATTATAATTAGTACAAGTGCCAGTGCGGCTGTCTGTTTGTCAGTAACCCCTTAGCTGAAAAGATTGGGATTAAAAGTACGGAGACAACAGCGCGGCGACGTCACCCGCAATTCCTTTACGCCAAAATTCTTTTATCGCGCGGGATTTTCCGGGATAAAAGTGTCCTATGTCCTTTCCCGGGACTCGAAGTACCTCGACCATACCAAAATTGAGCAAAATCGATTCAGCGGTTTTGGGCATGAAGAGGTAACAGACAGACGGACACACAGACATACATACTCTTGCATTTATAACATTAGTATGGATGGACTTCTCTTATGTATTAAGCCAGCTGCCGTCCATTCGATTATTCAAAGCCTATGCTGTTTAACTAGGATTACGAATCTACTATTAATGAACCGATCGACATACGCATATTCATAATATATGAGAATACTAGCTTTTACTGCATGATAACTATGTTTTAGGGTTTCGTGCCTTGATAGGAAATCATAGAGAACATATAATCACTTTAGTATCCGTTTATCTAACGTTGTAACACGCCGTTAAATCGTAATAACGATGTGTTTTTGCTATACGGTAGAAAGATAATACTTCCCATCCGCCTGAATTATTTTCTTTCCTACGCTACGCCAGTGATCTGTTTTTTTCGATGTGCTTCGATCAGATCACGTGTGCTGACGCGAGTCAATGTCCCAAAAAACTGCACAGTGCCGCTAAAGTAATATTCACTTCAATATTAATGTTCTGATTGAGTTGATTCCTAGGCAGATGGCGGACCTAATTAATTTGGTCGCGTTACTTCAAATTCATCCGACCGATCACAGCTAATATTGAATTGACATGATCCGACCAACTCTCCTAGCATACGCCAACGAGATATCTCACTCTCGAGATAATTAAAAACTAATCGTCTCATAATGTCAAAATCTCGACATTGTCTCGACAAAACTCTATAAAATGTGTTACGCGAGAAAAAAATGTTTGTAATGCTAGGGTCAACAGAGACAACTATCAAACATCGAGAAACATGTAGAGTGAGATATCTCGTTGGCGTATGCTAGCCCGGCTTAAGACGTTGGTCTGTCAACTGCCTAGGAATCAGTTTACTCCAGTCTGAACGACAACGCTGCGGTGAAACAACGGAGCAACGCACCTTGCTCCACATTGCGTCAGGATGTGCACTTTGAACATTTAGCAAGTTCAAACGTAAATGAATATCATTAATGCGCCATCAAAGGAGTAAGAACATCAAAGCGGTCAGCCACTATAATTTGTCACCCGCTTTGCGGTTTCACTCAAAAATGTTTCCAACTGATCATATTTCCAAGAATACTACGAGAGCTTGGCCACTAAGTTAGCTGTTAGAGAAGCGGACAGCGATTAAGATTGCACCACAGATGTATACTTTCTAAACGAAATATTATCATTATTAATAATAATAATAATAATAATAATAATATGTTTATTTCTTCCAAAAATTACATAAGCAATTTGTGGGAGACATGGAGCCCAAACTAAGCCAAGGCCTGTATATTGGTACCCCAGGCCCCCCCTCACAAACAATGGAGTAACAAGGTAACAACTAATATCTAAAACTATTTTGTTTTACATTTAACTTAATTTTACAATAGTGTGTGTGTGAGTGTGTGTGTGTATGTGTGTAAGTGTGTGTGTGTATGTGTGTGTGTGTGTGTAAGATTTTGTAGGTTCAATTATATGACGTAAAGTAAGTATTTTTATATTTGTCGATGTAATAAATTTTCCGTGTCTTCGTAACTTAAGCTAGCTAACCAAGTTATTAATTTTAATTTACATTTTAATTTGTTTTCATGGTATATTGAAAGAATGTTATTTATTTTATTGTATAAGAATGTACCAAGGAAGCAAAAGAATCTTTGTGCAAAAGTGGTTTTATAAATATGAGTAATAGGGCAAATCTTTATTTTTCGGCGATTGACTTGTTTAATGTGTTTGTCGTAATCAAGAGAAGTGTGTTTTTTAATTATAGTTCCTAAAATAAACAACTGGCGAACGGTTAAAACTCTACATTTTTTATATAACTCAGTTGTCGGATGTAGCCTTGGCAAATTCCAACCAACCTTTAGTATACACCTCTGGGATCTTTCTAGACGCAACAATTTGGTTTTCGGAATACCACCCCAGATAACTATACAGTAGGAAATAAGAGATTGGACGAGGGCTAAGTATATTTTTCTAGTGAGATTTTCATCACAGATGTGCCTGATTCTATAAAACAAAAACGATAGTTTACGGACTTTTTTAACAATCATGCTAATGTGACTATCGAATGTCATTTTACTGTCAATTAAAACTCCTAAATAACGTTCTCAGTACGCGCTAGAGGTAGGCATGAACAATCATATTTTGTGGATTCTCCAGAACATGAATGCACTATTAAATTTAGGCTGGGTGGGGGTTGCGTTGCTCCGGTTAGGGAAAAACAAATAAAGTTTGTCTTGTCTACGTTAAGTGTGAGGTAGTTACTGTTAAGCCATTTTTTGACTTTATTAAGACCTAGCTGAGCGACGTGAAATGTTTCCTGCCAGGAATCAGTTTCAAAGAGAAGAGCTGTGTCATCGGCATAGGTGAAAATTCTTCCATGAGGTAGGGCTAATTTACAAAGGCTATTTATATAAATGAGGAATAGCGTTGGGCCCAAGATACTACCCTGCGGAACACCGTATTCGATGGGAAGCTCATCACTTATAGTTTCTCCAATCCTGACTCTTTGACGTCTGTTAGTTAGGTAACTTTGAAAAAGCGTAAGTTGGATACCTCTTACTCCAATTTTTTCGAGTTTCGATACCAGGATGGGTATGGAGACCGTGTCGAAAGCTTTAGCCAGATCTAAGAAGATGCCAAGAACTTTGAGTTTCTTATCTAACCCTTTCACAATAAAATCTGTTAAATCATGTACAGCATCAGTAGTCGATATACCTGCTCTAAAACCATATTGCGATTGAGAGATAATGTTATTTTTGTTTATAAAGCTAATGAGTCTATTGTTTAAGATTTTTTCCAAAATTTTTGAGATAGCAGGAAGGATGGCTATTGGTCTGTAGTTATCGACACGGTCTCGAGACCCACCTTTGTGGATTGGAATGATTTCAGCCAACTTAAATGAGTCGGGAAAGACACCACTTGAAAGGGACAAGTTAAAAATGTGGACTAGAGAGGGAATGAGAATATGCGAAAATTTTTTTAGTACAAAACTTGGTATACCATCATGTCCGGTAGCAGAGTCTTGGCGTAATGAAGACAAAATCGATTCCACTTCTTCTTCTGAAGTTGGTAACAAAACGAGAGAACTACAGTTTGAAACACTATCCTCTATTGTGGGTTGGGGGTTTTCCTGGATTTTATTTGCTAAATTTGCACCAACTTGAACAAAATATGAATTAATTTTATTAATGTCTTCCTTACTATTTTTAAATTATTACATTTTACATTCGTAAAATTATATTATCTTTAGACATCGAAGTCTTAGTAATAGGGTCCCGTTCTTACTTAAATTAATAAACATGCCAAATTATAAATCATGATATTATATCAATTAATATAATATAACAACAACAAAACAAATATAACAATTAAAAAAATCAAATAAACCTTATTACTGAGACTTCGATGTCTGTTCGTCAGTCCGTCTGTCTCCAGGCTGTAACTCAAGAACGGTAATAGTTAGAGAAATGAAATTGAAATTTTCACAGATTATGTATTTCTGTTGCCGCTATAACAACAAATACTAAAAACAAAATAAATTAAATATTTAAGGGGGGCTCCCATGCAACAAACGTGATTTTTCAAACATTTTTTTGCTCGGTATCAATGATTACAACAGGTAGCTACTTGAAATGTAAAATACTCAGCTGTATTTAAACTTTAATAATTAATAATAAAATTTAAATAAAATGAATAATTGTGGGGGACTCCCATACAAAAAACACATTATTTAAATATTTTTACTCTATATTGGTACGGAACCCTTCGTGCGCGAGTCCGACTCGCACTTGGCCGATTTTTATTTTCGCACGGCGTAGTGTCGCAACTCAATTATCTCGACGCAGAACCCAGTTAAGATGAAAAAACTGAATTTAACCCTTTTTTCAAGATGGCGGAAAACCCACAAGGTTATTTTGGTCGACAATTTGAACTTAAGCTTTTCTAGCCATCTCCCACATAATATCCAAAATTTGGCTGTCTTGGCTCACATGCATTTAATTTTCCAAATGTATATAAAGATTGGAGTATTTGATATTGAAATATTTTCTTATTTGAACTCTTTTTTATTTACGATGCAATGGAAAACATGAAAGTAGCAATTGATCGTAGAACGATACTTTAGTAGGCACTCGTAGGGTGAGGTTCATACAATTAATATATTACCATCCAAATCCCAAGAGACAGAAACCTACCCTCTTAACCGCTTCCGCTGCTCCGCCCGCTTTGCAAAACCGCGTCCGCTCCGCTGTGCTAACGGCCCAACTAGACCAAACGTCACTGACCAAGCGCAAGGTGAAGGTGACACGCCCATACCACAAGGCCGCGAACCTCGTCAACCCTTTTTATGTATTACGTGGAATACCCGAACACTTGTAGATAGTGCCAAGAGTAGAAATAAAGTGTTGCATAATTCAACATAGTTTTAGTTTTTCAATACTGAAATACGTAGGTGTCTGGATACTAGATTTTTTTTTATTAAATAAGGGGGCAAACGAGCAAACGGGTCACCTGATGGTAAGCAACTACCGTCGCCCATGGACACTCGCAATAACAGAAGAGCTGCAGGTGCGTTGCCGGCCTTTAGATTTTAGATTTTTGTGGATAAGCACATTTGGTCAGATTTATACGCCAACTTTTCAAATTTCTAAAATATTTTGGTGGTAGGCCATCACTCATCACGTGGTCTTTCCGAAAAGATTTGATTGAAATTTACTCAAAAATGAAACAATTTTTATTTATTGTCAAACAAGATGTAAGATGACACCATTTTTCCGGGACAAATTGTCCCTATGTCCTTTCCTGGGACTCAAAGTATCTCCATACCACAGTAAAATCCGTTCAACGATTTGGGCGTGAAAAACTTACAGACAGACAGACAGTCACTTTTGCATTTATAGTAAATTAGTATGGGTTATGATCTAAAATACGTGGGAGAAATACCACGTTCTCACAGAAAACCGGCGTGAAACAGCACGGCTTCCGTTGTGTTTCGCCGAGTGGGTGAGTTTACCGGAGGCCAATTCCCTACCCTAATTCCTTTTCGACCCTTCCCTAATCCGTCACTTCCCATCCCTACCCTCCCCTATTACCCTATTCCCTCTTAAATGGCCGGCAACGCACCTGCAGCTCTTCTGATGCTGCGAGTGTCCATGGGCGACGGAAGTTGCTTTCCATCAGGTGACTCTTTGCTCGTTTGCCCCCTAATTTCATGAAAAAAATATAACACACTTGACTCAAGGAACCCCAAAAATGACTAATTCTTTAAACTAATTTACGTGTATTTAAATGTTAAAGATAAACCTAGAATAATATGGTAATTATATTAATAATTAAATTATATATTCTCGGTTCATTCACCTTTGTTATTTAATTTGAATTAATATATTTGAATAAATTATATACAGTTAATCCTTTTGATACATACCTAAGATCCATACTAAAATTATACATGCAAAAGTGTCTGTCCGTCTGTCTGTCTGTCTGTCTGTCTACCTGTTACCTCTTTAATGAACCAATTTTGCTGAAATTATACATAGAGGTTCTTTGAGTCCCAGGAAGTAAAATAGGATACGTTTTATCCCGGAAAAATGTACGGTTCCCGCGCGATAAACGAATTTTGTTGCAACGGAGTTGCGGGCGTTATCTAGACTCAACTCGTGTACTATATTTTTATTTTAAAACAATATCACATTCATACGTAGGAGAGCCATGCTTCGGCACGAATGGACCGGCTCGACCGGAGAAATACCACGTTCTCACAGAAAACCGGCGTGAAACAGCGCAAGCGTTTACCGGAGGCCCAATCCCCATACCCTATTTCCTACCCTACCCTCCCCTAATCCTTCCCTTTCCATCCCTACCCTCCCCTATAATTACCCTATTCCTTCTTAAAAGGCCGGCAACGCACCTGCAGCTCTTCTGATGCTGCGAGTGTCCATGGGCGACGGAAGTTGCTTTCCATCAGGTGACCCGTTTGCTCGTTTGCCCCCTTATTTCATAAAAAAAACATTAGGGTCATTTCACATTCTAATGTAACGAGGCAATGCAAATTGCGATGCATTTTTCTCCTTTCTTTCCTTAAAGGAAAATCACGTAATGGACATTAATTTAAAATTCAAAATATAATTAATATTATGACGTACACTCTTAAGGTGACGCCATGTTAAAGTAAAAAACCGTGTTGGATGTGTTTTAGATTGCTTGTTTTCTATGTGAGGCTAGCCCGGCCTCTCATAGAAAACAAGCAATGGAACAGCAAAACATTGACAAAATGGTTTTTGTCGCGTAATTTAAAAACCATAAATACATTTCATTTAAGCTATGGACAAATTAAAGTGTATACTAGAACCAATTTATGTACAAATTTTGGAAGCTTATATCGCTCTCCTCTGTTGGCAAAATAGGAATCCCTTTTTTACAGAGGTCTTTTTGATTGATTATTCTGTGTTATAAAAGTAGACCAATCGTGTTATGCTATGGGTAATTCAAAGACAAAGACATGATGAATACTGACAGTGAACTTTAATTTCTTAGCTTTAGTCATTGCTGAGAAAAATAGACATCGCTACAGCCAAATTATCAAGGCGTCACCTTAAAATATAATATCAATGTAGCACTTTGACAAGACCTAAGTAACCTAGGCACAGTTGAACGACCTAGGCCGGAGACGGTGCCCAATTTATCAATAACGCGACCTTCGCAGTATGTGCTCCAAAGGTCGTTTGCTGGGGCAGGTCAGTGAACAGTGACGTCATATACTATGTTGCCTTACTTATATGTTTAGCAAATACTATTTTCTCCTAATCAATTACACTAATTTCATACTTAATATTATAAATGCGAAAGTGTGTCTGCCTGTCTGTCTCTTACCTCTTCACGCCCATACCGCTGAACCGATTTTGATGGGTGTGGAGATATTTTGAGTCCCGGGAAAGGACATAGGATACTTTTTATCCCAGAAAAATGTACAGTTAACGCGTTATTGCGGAATCGTAAGTGTCATCTAGTTTCAAATATTAAACCCAGCCGAGGAATCACCCGCCTACATTTAAGTGATATATAATCCAACCAAATGACGTTGGTTCGCCAGCTGCCTATGAGTCAATTTCTTCGATGGTACAGAATATAAGTTGTCAAGTCAATTTGGTGTGAAGGCAGTCATAGTTTGTCAAATGTACAGCACGACTGGTGAGACATGTTCAATACTCGAGGACGTGATATTTGGCTATTATATTAGTTGAAAAAAAAGTAATATAAAAAAATTATATCAATTGATCACGGGATAAATGTAGCTTAATGTTAAATAATTATTTACCCAACGCATGGACACCGCGCGCGGGAAAGGTTGCGCGCAGCGCGGGGCGAGGTGGGCCGCGCCGGCCGCATATTAATTTACTAATTAGTGTCCATGATTAATTTGTTTAAAGGGAAATTTGGTCAAAAAATAAGTACCTAATTTTATTACATAATTATAATGAGAATCGAGTACTGAATACTCTCCTTAAGTATCGGTATTGTCTCACCAGTCATGCTGTATAAGCGTTTAGTATAAACATGTTTTGGCCCACTTGCGCCAATCTGGGTTAAAGTTAACTCTGAGTTAAACATCATGTCATCTCTATCACTGACTTGGTGAGTGACAGATATGACATGATGTTTAACTCAGAGTTAACTTTAACCCAGATTGGCGCAAGTGGGCCTAAGAGCATCTCTTTTATTCATAAAATATGTACTTTTTATGATAACTGTCGACATGCACTACCTAGTACCTACTATATTTTTATGTGCGACTGTTTTATACTTTGCAGTATTATATTAATAATTAATAAATATTATGAGAGGCGCATATTGAAATTTTATTTCAAGTCAAAGTGGAGAGTTAAATTAAAGTACGTATTTCCAACAAGTCCGTATGTTTCGTGGTTTAGGTTGAATAAAAATATAAAATGAGCTTCAACACCACCAATTACTAGAATAGACTCTACGTGCCTGTTCCAGCGCTAAAATCGCATCAGGTCCTGAAAATTATCAATCCCTGGTGTTGATGATGATTTTTTATGTCAGCGTTGTGGACTGTGGTCTAACAGAAAACTGAAAGCATTGAAACAAAGTTTATGCGATAAGCCTAAGCTATGGTACTTATTCAAAGGACGAAACACAACTTTACAAGAGTTATAATAATATAATACTAGCTGTTGCCCGCGACTTCGTCCGCGTTAGTATGGTAGATCACGTCCCAAGTATTATTTTTCAAAAATGTTCAATGTACAGAATTGACTTTCCTACGATTTTATTATATGTATAGATGTATAGATTTGTTCCTAAAAAGGATAATTAAGACGCAATACAAAGTCCACGATACCTTTTAATTATGAACAAAAGTGTCATAAGGAATGGGGGGGGGTTTGGGGGGGCTGCCCAAAACAGACGACACTGAAAAACCGTATGTGTAGTTTAGTTTTTAACTTTGTTCTTAAAAAAGATGTATAACGCCGCAACACCGCTTTGTTTGAAGCAAAATTTGGGGAGGTGGGGGGGGGGAGGGTGTTGGGCGGGCGAAGCCCCCCCCTCCCCCCAAGAAAAGACCGATGCCAAAGCTCCCAGCATGTTAATCAAACGACACTCGAAATTTGTATAGAAAAGATAGACAAAAGCTCATAGCATGGCAAGGAGTGAAGATTGATACAAAGTGTGAAGGACAAATTTGTAGGAAACTTTTTTGGGCTTTCATTACGTACAGGACATTTTTTCTCTACAATGCACCGTTTTAGCGATATGAGCAAAAAACTAAAAATATTGAAACTTGAGCCCCTCCCCCCTCCCTAGGCGATATCATCATAATATATAGCCTATGTGTTGACCCGACCTCTATATAAAATTCGTGCAAAATTTGAAGTAATTCCATTCAGTACTTTCTGAGTTTATCCCGGACATACATACAGACAAACAGACAAACAGACAAAAATTCTCAAAACTATATTTTTGGCTTCCGTATCGATTGTAGATCACGTCCCAAGTATTATTTTTCAAAAATGTTCAATGTACAGAATTGACTTTCCTACGATTTTATTATATGTATAGATGCATGTGTATAACTCTTGTTGCAAGTGTTCAGTGAGCGGTGAGTGGTGTGTGATCACTGATCATCAAGTGATACGTTTATTTCCTGGATCATTTAATTCAAAACTCTATCCAAATCAATTCCGTAAAACAACGTCATTTAAACTGTTTTCGTCGTGTACTTTTCTAGATGTTTCCGACTTGCGTATGGGGCGTGTTACACCGTCAATATAATCACGATTCTGTCACATATCACAAGTACTACTGCGATACTGCGATTCGGCCTGTTACACCATCAATATTATCACGGAATCGTGATAATATTGATGCGTGTAATATGCCTCTATCACGCATTATTCCTATCGCATATGACGCATTATAATATTCAATATGTCTGTGTCTGTATTACATGTCTATCTACAGTATCAGCAAGGCCGCCCGCATCCCTAGCATGTCCGTGACTGTTTCATATTTATTGTCCTATATGTTGCAATTATTCTGTATATGGAGCAAGAGGAGTAGAATTGTTGCTTGAATACATTGCGTTTAGATAAACTTCGATTGCGTGATTCAGTATTTGTTTGGATATTGACCATAATTTGATGTTGACCGATTCTCAGACCTTCCAGACAAGCACACAGAGTATAAACAAAATTGGACCAGCCGTTACAAAAGAGTGTGGCGAATATTACTATCAAGTGATTCGTTCATTTCCTAGCTGTTAATTTCATAAAAACTATATTAAAATCTGATCAGGGGAGGACAACAAATACCGCGACATGTAGATTTTACACATTAGATTATGCTAACCAACAAAAAGATGTTTGTCTACAATTACGGTGACAATATGTCATGTAGTCTGGGAGAACCAGATAATTTTATTTGCAAAAAGAAACAGTAAAGATCAGAGCAAAATCCGCAAAATAAAACATAATCGCAAAATAAAAAGATCCGTTACGCTCGGGCGCATTTTAAAAGGTTAAGGATCTTTAGAAAAAATAATGGTCCGTACTCCGTCATGATATAAATGACGTCCAAAAAATAATCCCATAATAAGCACAAAAACTATGAACCTGACGCATTATTCTACGAAAATTTGATTACTTAATTAAAGAGTCAGGTTAAATTTATCACGCCGGATTACCTCAGATAATTACCATTAAATTTTACTCAGAAATAAATCTGAATATATATATTTTGGGAGGGCCACAAAAGTCAGGTTAGTCATTTTGAAAAATTTTCATTAAAATTCAGGAAGTGTTACTTGTATTCTAATGTTTATAGGTGTGCACGTGATCGAAATAAATTTGAGAACAATTAATACAAATAGGTTCTTGTCTTGGAGGCCTTTAGACTGAAGTTTTGCTATTCATTAGTAATAACGCCTCCGTGGTCCAGTGGTCAGAGCGTCGCTCTTGACTCGGAGGTCGTGGGTTCGAACTACGATTCCCACGTTGGAAACATGTTATTTCCAAGTTTGGCTAAGATAATGCAGGCTGATCACCTGATTGTCTGACAAGTAAGATGATCCATGCATCGGATAGGCATGTAAAAAGTCGGTCCTGCGACTGATCTCTCGCCAATCGTGTCGGTCTTTCGTCCCACTGGGTTATGATAGTAAAGGAATAGAGAGTGCTCTTATGTACTGCGCACACACCTGGGCACCATAAAATTACTCCTGCGTACCTGGCCTGGTTTCAATGAAACCGGCCACTGTCACCGAAACCGGTGTGGGGAGTATTATTATTATTATTCACACTAGTGTTTAGTACTTTTGATAGACTAATGTCAAAATATTTATAACCAATAATAATCTACGCTGTTGAACAGATAAACTCCTATTAAACGATCTCAGAAACTGGGCATAAAGATTTCACAAATTATTGACATATATCTGCTTGATAAGGAACAAATTATACTCCATCAATAATACTGCTTGCTTTAAACACTGACCATCCGTGATATAAATTCTGAATAGTGTTTTTGTCATTTACTGTGTCATAGTAAATCATAAGTCAAATGGTATAATATATGACGTATATCTAAATATAATAAGTGATAATGCTATATCTATAATTATTATTAACAGAAATCACTCTAAAGAAAAATATTACACAAGAATGTCTAATACCTATCCATGATGATGATGAAATAATGGGCTGAATTATGACGCCAATAATGTTGACCTCTATTTCATTATTAATCGAAAAAAAAAATGAGAAACACTCATGTTTTACTCAATTGCAAAGGAAAAGGAGGTCAGCTTAAATCCCTTTTATTGTTGTTTTTCGTTTGTAGGACACGCTCATCATCAATTTCAATTAAGTTATTTATTTGGTCATCTTCATAACTGTATTTAACAATCAAATCTGAGGTAACCCTTCGCAAAGGTCTCACAGCTTAACCATATTTCTCCTTATCAGTGCAGAATCCTAAATCGATATTCGACGAACTGAAACCCTAACGGTTATTTCATCAGCTACTTCAAATTTAACTTTATTGGCTTCAGAATATGGTTTGTTTTCGATCGGTGCAATGAATTTATCATTTTCTCGGCTTTTAATTAATTCTTAGTCATCGCCACCGGCCGCTGATGACTCAGATTTGGTCATTGACTCGGGATGTGCTCGGGTATTACTTAATTTGCAATTTTTTATGCATCTTCTTTCTATTTTATTGCACAAAATGGCGTGACTAAATACGTAAATAATTGTTTTGTGGTTATGACTTACTAAACATTTTTAACTTACATTCTAGACTGTGTCGTGTCATTAAATTGTTTAGTTGGTACGGTATTTAATATCATTACCGAATTATTAAGTTTACTGCAGTCCCACATGTGTCTATTTTTGGCTTACTAATTTACATTACACAAGCGGATTCCTTTAATATTTCTCATGTAAATTAAAATTGTCTCTAAACATTAAAGTATTAAAATTACAAAGTGTCTTATCTCTACATCTATTTAAATAGTTTAATGTGCGTCATTGTTCCAAAATTTTTATTTTTATTATTTTCTTTTCTATATTTCACTAATATAAACATCTCTGTTATTATGTTTTATTTCCTGTCGTTAACCTTTTACTTATGCGTCATATAGACATGTTTATACTTGTTGCAGCCCGTAGGCTCAAGTAGGATTTGCGGTTTTACGTTTTATTCGATGTTTACTGTTATTCAGATTTATCTATTCGTTATAATTATTGTATTTGTGGTTTTTAGTTTTGTTTTGTTTACTATAACTCTGATTCATTGTGTAAAATCGAATTATTTTATAAAATCTTAGTGTAATTTTTTGTATGTTAGTTTATTTTAATAATATAATTTTTTTTTTAATTTTTTTTATTACTAAATTTTTAATAAAATAATAAAAAAAATAATAAAACATTAAATAAATGTAAAAAAAAAACATGAAGCAAAGATTTTGATGTTATCGTCAATATGATTTTACTTTATGAGGGATTCATATTTTGTATTACGACCGAAATGATACTACAAAATGTACTACACCAATACAAAAGCTTTTTAGGGTTCCGTACCCAAAGGGTGAAAACGGGACCCTATTCACGAGACTTCGATGTCTGTCTGTCCGTCTGTCTGTCCGTCTGTCTGTCTCCAGGCTGTATCTCAAGAACCGCTAAAGCTAGAGTTTTGAAATTTTACAGATTGTGTATTTCTATTGCCGCTATAACAACAAGTGATAAAATAAAAATAATTAAAATCAATATTTAAGGGGAGCTTCCAAACAACAAATGTGATTTTTTTGTCTTTTTTTGCTCGTAAACAATAATAGCAACAACTAGACACTTCAAATTTTCACAAAATCTTCAATTATGTTTGTTATTTAATTATTAATAATTAAATTTAAATAAAATAAATATTTAAGGGAAGCTCCCATACAAAAAACACAATTTTTGCCTATTTTTGCTCTACAACGGTACGGAACTCTTCGTGCGCGAGTTCGACTCGCACTTGGCCGATTATTTAATTACAAGAAAATGTAAAGAAACGACCACAAGAACAGGCTGTCTGATTTCTTAGAAGCCTTAGGACTCTTATTACGAACCTAGAGAACCATTTATATGCAAATTTAAAAACCTTCCAAGTACGAGCTTGAAGTGATCTTAAGTTCCGTATTTTCGTGTTTAATCTATGGCGTTAGACGTATAAGATTCGATTATACAACACGACTGGTGAGTGGTGAGACATGTTCTATACTCGAGGACGTGATATTTGGCTATTATATTAGTTGAAAAAAATATATAAAAAAATAATATCAATTGATCACTGAGTAAATGTAGCTCATTGTTAAATAATTATTTACCCAACGCATGGACACCGCGCGCAGGAAAGGTTGCGCGCAGCGCGGGGCGCATCCCGCCGCGCCGGCCGCATAGTAATTTACTAAGTGTCCATGATTCAAGGGCAATTTGGTCAAAAATTAAGTACCTAATTTTAGTACATAATTATAATAAGAATCGAGTACTGAATACTCTCCTTAAGTATCGGGGTGTTAGACTTATCTGTCTGTGTTTATGTGTTTGTCTGTCTGTGGCATCACAATATCCAAACAGGTGGACCGTTTTTTATTTTGTTTTTTTTTTAACTAAAATTATTCTAAGCAACAATTCATCATCATCATCAGCTTTAGTCAGTGCTGGAATTTTATTTTTTTATTTTTCTTAATTTATACTTTTTAATTGCATAATCCATTGTATACTCTAGAGTCTAGAGTCTAGACTCTAGAGTCTAGCTCTTTATAATTATATGGTCTGAAAAGCGAGTTATCAATTATCATAGAAGGGTTGTTTTGATCTTTTGAGATGCAGCTGAACTCTAATGGTCAGCCCAAGCCCTAAAATGAGTCAGTTTCAAGACTGAATGCGGAATGGTTAAGATAATAAGCGGATAAGTATATTTTGGTCACGATACAATTATTGTCAATGATCGGTGGTCTAGTGATGTAAGTTGAAGTGCAATCGATATCGAAAAACCTTTATCGATAAAATTATCGTGATGCAATGTAAATTGCCGAAAAGTGCAGTCCTGAATCGTGCCTATCAAGAATCTTAAATCAGCGTGACACAACCTCTCCAAGACAATGTCTGCATATAATATATATGTAGGCTCAAGCATACTACTACGGATCAGCTAGTTAATTATTAACTCAACAATTACATGAAACTTCGGCGGATCCAATGAGTGGGCTTCTTCTTCTTACTTTTTTTCTAGTTTCTTTGAACATGTTGCACCCAACAATTGATGCAACATGTTCTTTCTTCAATCAAATCAAAATACTTATCAAAAAGAACTATAATGTTTATTAATTGTGTCTCTCATTACTATAAGAGAAACAAAAATTATATTATACAGTACACAATTATATTACAACGAACGAACGAACGAAAAAGCTACATTCAACTAATCACAATAATTATTCTCTTTGATGCATTACTAATCAAGTCAATCTCGATATCTGGGGGATAAGAACAATCGATATATCTAAGTCGCATTACCCTCACTAAAGCCTAACCTTTACTTGACTTCGCTTTTGCAAGTTTAATCATGCTCTCGTGACGCAACGTTTCGCAAGCTTAATCATTATTTTATCTTACAAATTGTATTCATGTTGTCGATACATTGTTGTATCGATACGATTTATCGATGTCAGTTACATCACTAATTTTAATTCGTTTATTGACACTGACAGACTTTTCTGATACACTTGCTGTTTATCTTGATAAGCCATAATATGTATTCAATTTAATTTTTAGCAGTTACCTTCTATCAAGATAGTTATACTCTCCTCTCATGGTACCAGAAATCTAACCAGAAACATGGATGAATTGCCAGGACTTTTTAAGTAAGTCGCGCACTGTGGAAAAACTCTGCACAATGAAAAAACTCTATAAGTATAAACAGCAAATTAAGAAGAATATGAAAGATGGAAATTATTTTCAGAAAACAGAACAAAAAATACCCCCCAAAAATTTTAGCATCTGTGAAGAAAATAAAATAAGCTTAATTGTTTCTTTTGTGTTTCTATGACATACAAGAACATAATATTATTATTTCTATGAACATAAAAATGAAATAAAATAATATTTACTTTATAAAAGATTAATATAATCCGTATTAAAATTAAATCCACTGCAGTTCCGTAATAATAAGTTCGATAAGAAGGTTGCTATTGATTATACCTTTAAGGGGTAAATTTATTGCAATACCTCTTCCTGGTACGTTTACCTTTTTCGATGGTAAAGTATGAATTATAATGTACCATATTAGGTAGGAATATTATTGATAAAAATCTCTAGACGCTTGGAACAACGCATACAAATGACTCCATAATACTCGTCCTTTTCAAGGCTACAAGTTGTACTGGCTTTTCTATTTCTTTTTGCTTTGGTTATGATAATACTTATTTATTTAAAACAAGATGACGCCTGTAACTCCATTGCTCCAAAGTTTGTTTATACCGTATGAACCGTACTTTTTTACAGGACATAAATTCTATGTCCTTTCCCGAGATTCAAAGTATCTCCATGCCAAATTTCAGCAAAATCGGTTCAGCGGTTTGGGCGTGATGAGGTAACAGACAGGCAGACAGACTGACACACTTTCACATTTATAATATTATAGTATGGATACGGTTCAATACAAGAGAATATATAGAGAAGTCTTATTAAAAATATATATGATGTAGAGGCATATTATTTTATGTAATTTCATTAAATTCAGTTTTGATCTAAGTGTAAAGATATAACCCATAAGTGAAAACGAGACAGCAGAGACAGCCATTGTATTTACAATATCAGTGTACAGTGGCTCTACCATGAGTTTAAAACTCTAGATTTGGCAATACTAGATACGGGGCCCGTACCACGAAACGGTTTTGAGACTCAAACAATCGTACGAGAATGTTGCGTCCTGCTCTAACAACGTCATTTCTAGTTTGTTAGAGTAGAACGCGGCATTTTCGTACGATTGTTTGAGTCTCAAAACGGTTTCGTGGTACGGCCTCTGACTACGTAAATTTGTAGAACGCAGATTTTAGATCCGCAAGTGACCGCTAGAGGCGCTGTAAAATTTGCCATACTAAAAATTTACGTAGTCGCTATCGAGTATCGATAAATACTATAGCTTTAAACTCATGGTAGAGCTACAGTTAGCACTGAGCAGGATATTCTGCTGTGATGTGTAAGAAGGCTGATCTTTCTCTCCTACGCCGCGCTAGAACTCTACTTTCCACCAGTCTTACGAATTTTCTTACCTCCTGTCCTCCAAACCAACTCCAAAAAGTACGTATGCCTAAATACTAGGTAGAAAGATCTGAATCATGCTTATTATTAAAAGACCTATTGTAACTTTCTTTCTGCAAATAAAATGATTATGATTATTGTTATTCTATGCCGCTTTAAAAAAGGCTTATTGCAGCAATGAAAATGTAACTAGGAAGTATGTGTATGACATCATCACCTTTATTTACAATCGTGAGGGGTGTTTACTACAGTGATCCATATTTATTAGTCATTTTACCTTGTGCCGACTCATGGGTGACTTAGGATAGCTCTAGTACCAATGCCTTCTTATATTGGCTTATACTCGTCAGAAGCGAATACAGAGCAAAGGCCATAAAGGATAGCTATGATGGCCTACCGCCTAGCTGTTTATAATTTAGACCAACGACGTCAATGATGGGCAATCGTTGACGAACTACCTAAGAGTGCCTTCACATTAAATCGCCAGTAGTGCGGCAGCAACGCGATTTCTATAATAAAAAGAGCAGCACGACAGCTGCCCGCGAGTCGCGACTCTTGAACCCATCAATCCCAAGCGGGGATGATAACAATTGAAAATCTATTGTGTCTGCGATTCCCACGATCGAGGTATTAAAATATAGAAGTCACGCTGCTATCTCTATATAACTGACGACATAATGTGAAGGCAGTTTTTAACCCCCGACCAAAAAGAGGGGTGTTATAAGTTTGACGTGTCTGTCTGTCTGTCTGTCTGTCTGTGGCATCGTAGCATCCAAACGGGTGGACCGATTTTGATCTAGTTTTTTTTGTTTGAAAGCTGACATGACGGTGAGTGTTCTTAGCTATAGTTCATCATCATCAGCCTGCTCATTGCTGAAATATCACGGAATATCTGGTTCGTGATAGGACGATTAGCAACTTGCAGTCGTTTGATGGGTTTTATATTTTGCATCCTGGTTCGAGACACTTATGAATATATACACATTATTGTAAAGTTGACCTGGTGGTGCAGCATCACCTGGTAATCAATAGGATACTCAACTCCTCACCAACTTAGAGCAGAGGTTTCGTGTTTGGGCTCATTTTAATTGCGACAACCAGTAAGACGTAGATAAACAGTAAATATTTGCATGCTGCTGCTGCAGCATCACCTGGATTCTATAGGAGCCAAGCTCCGTATGAATCTAAAGTGGAGGTTTCATGTTTGGGCTCATATTGATGGCCTCATCCAAGAGGACATATTTTATAGATGGTATTCATTGGGATATGATCCAGTTGATAGGAATTATTCTGTACAAGTTTAAAAAGCATAAAATAAAATTAAATTAAGAAATTTAAAAAAACCCCCGCCAAAAAACTTTAAAAAGTAATGAAATAACATTTCCTGACTTTAAGTTTAAATCATTCCTAAGAGTAAAGTAATATTTTAGTCCATAATTGTTGTCAAGGTGTGTCGGGGGACCGCTAATGTAGATGTTTGATTTCACATAACAATATAAATTAAGGGTCTGTTCACAGCGACCCGAATCGAGAGAATCAGCGACTATTATGGCGATACAAAATGCAAAAGTCGCTGTTGTGGTAGTTTACTTAGCGGTCCCCCGACACACCTTGACAACAATTATGGACTAAAATATTACTTTACTCTTAGGAATGATTTAAACTTAAAGTCAGGAAATGTTATTTCATTACTTTTTAAAGTTTTTTGGCGGGGGTTTTTTTAAATTTCTTAATTTAATTTTTTGGCAGTTTGAAGGCAGCATAACGTGTAGACTGCAGACTGTAGAGATGATAATGAGAGACTTGCAAATATAGGCGATGGTTATTTACAAACAGATTAACATGTAGTGAGCACCATGCAAGCCTATGATATACCTAATTCAAATTCTATCTAGTGCGTAAGAGTTAGACAATTATTAAAAAATGAACGGGATTAGAGTTAGACATAGCGCACCGCAAGCACCATGTAACTTAGCGATGTCTTATCGATTGCTATCAAAACTAAGCACTCTAGTCTGCAATGATGGTGATTGCCACGATCAAGGCCAATCGTAGAGACTCTATAAGTATTTAAACGGGACCACAATGTGCCACAATCATGTCTGACACAATATCGTGTCAGTAATCTGACGTAATCGTCATGATTGCGATCATCAATAATTAAATGATCGTGAGCGAACAATTTATCACTTTTATGGGAAAATTGTATCGATTGCAACTTATAATAAATATCGTCAGAAAAAATCAACATGCGGAAAATCACTAGATTGAGTAGCTAAGCTGTGTATAATCATTAGTTGTTATTATTATTATTACTTATTAGATATTTTTAACAAAAAAATTGAAATAGACTTCCGAGTGAATACAATAAGAATTATTACGTCTTATTGTTAAATTAACTACAATTAGGTATTTTTTAATACTTAGTGCATTTTTCACAATTCGCCTGTACCTGAACTATTTCTATACACAATCGTCATTATTTTGAAGTCACTACCAGCTAACAATCGCGAAATCTATGACAGAAAATTACACCTGACAAAAGACATAGGTAGTTCAAACAGCAGTCAGCATCACAGAATTTCGGACGCTACCAACGCCAAACGAAACGCCAGATAAGATTTACATCGCCAATAACCCGGTGGTGGAGTCCTGAAATACGACCTGGATCCCGGTGATATATCTAGGTAATATCAGACGGAATCTAGAACTCACATTCGAGATTTCTAGCAATGTTATGTTTGGTGATCTGAGGGTTTTTACCAGTAGGTATTGACCAATTAATAAATGCTGTTTCAGTTAAAAATCCATAATAATATTATAAATGCGAAAGTGTGACAGACCTCTTCACGCTTAAACCGTTGAACCGATTTTGCTAAAATTTGATATGGATATTCTTTAAGTCCCGGGAAAGGACATGGAAAGGACATAGGATCCTTTTTATTTCGATAAAATATTATTCTCGCGTGATAAACGCCGCTGTGTAGAAAAAAAATTGAATTTCAGCTAGTTAAATTATAACTTATTTATGTGAAAACTTCTTTAGCAATGTTGTGTACTTTTGAGAGAGAGTGAGTCATTAAAATGAAACTGCTCTTATTGCTATGTTTTTACTTCACTGCCGACTATACCGAAGTGCCGTTATTTATCAAACGATTGTTTTTATATCTTTTTTTAGACAGAGGTTGAAAATCTTTTAACCAAGCAACGTGCGATGATCGGTCATGGCAAACCAATTCACTTTAGGTTGTTGCCACAAGGGAACGTTGGCTCTGAGGGCAATGGTGCCATGTCATCGACTCGGCGGCGCGCAGTCTGCAAGCTATTTTTACCTGGACCCGCGACATTCAGAGCGGGTTTGTAAGGAACTATACTATAGTATAGTATACTACATACAAGATAGTAGGTGAGTATGACTATTGACTATACTAAAGTATTAGAGATTTACTACGTTTACGCGATGTGGAAGGTAGTAATTATGAAGTAAAGTAGTGAAGGTCTAGTCGAGACAAAACGTAAATTCCACGAGACAAGTTATTATCATTGTTGAACCATTTTGTAATATTATGTCTTGTAGGATTTTTCTTGGAGATGTAGTTATGCCAGTCGTAGTTAAATTATTCTTTTTTTTTCATGATATCATGCCCTGCTAGTCGACTAAATCACACACAGGCTAAATTTTAAAATACAAAATCTCACGTCAAGAACAACCAAACAGAACTGTCACTTAAACTGTGTTGGGGTAGGACCTTCCTTTCTCACATAGGTAAACCTTTTTTAACGCCCAACGAAAACAGAGGTTATTATAAGTTTGATTTATCGGTCTGTATTCTGTTTGTAAGTCTGGCAATAGTATTGTAGCTTCCGAATGGATGGGCCAATTTTGATCTAGTTTATTGTTTGAAACCTGACATAATCTAAATAATATTAGTAACTCGCGCCTATCGGCATAAAGTTTCCATAGTACGTCATACAAAATATTTTTTATTTTCAAAAAATAACATGCATGGTTCGATAGTACTACTATAGGTAAATCGTTCTGCTGCGGGAAAACAACCACTAAAATTTCACGTTGTATAGTTTACTAGCTGTCCCGGCAAACGTTGTTTTGCCATATACAGTATTTCACCCATATTATTTAATGGAAGTTAGCTAGTAATAAGTAACTTTTTGTATTATTACTTCCAACCATTCATTTATATTCAGTACAACTAACTCGACTGTATATCGCCGACTATTGTTTAACTGAGATTGTATCTGAATGCTTCACCGACTCTTGTTGGTGACTCAAATATTACGAGTACATAATCCGTACTAATAAATGCGAAAGTGTGCCTGTGTGTTAGCTTTTAACGCCTAAAAACTTCCGTTCTTAAGGCTCATATTAGGGTATGTAAGTTTTTTAGCCCTTCAAGGGACACTCTAGGCTAGGGTAAGCCCTAGCTATAGTGAGTTCCTTCTTAAAAGATCATCTAGAAAAAGCTTTTTAGGGTTCCGTAGTAATTTCTACCTTTTTAACAAAACATTATGTTTTTTGCACAATATTATGTCAATTTATGCGCAACGAAATTACGGAAAATATCTAGTATAATAATTATAATTCAATCAAACATTCATTTACATGGAAATATTAATTGGGACCAAAAATATACGTTTCTTGGATCTCATCATAAAATTTTCCTGGAAAATCGAGCCAACACCTTTCAGTTATTGATCTTATATTAAGGTTATCTACCTCTGATTCTTTAATAATCATTAGTCGTCGCAATTTTAGGACCCCTGTGGCTGAGTTGTTAAGAACGTCTGTCATCGACGCTCAAGCCAGAGGACGTGTTTTCGAATCCCGCCGAGGGTACTAAAACTATTTTCGTCTGCAGCGAACATTCGGTACTAGCTTGACTTCTAATATGGGCAATGAACAATATCAGAAATAATATTATATAACATGTAATTTATCACTTTATAGCCACATGTTGCGCCAATGCAATCCAAGAGCCACAAAATCGTTGACTGTCATTAATTTGTTTACAAATACCGCCTGAAAATCTTAACCGCTTATTAAATTAGTCGGTAAACTCGAGGTCGACGCTCCCAGGTCAGCCTGGGTCAATGTCTAGATATTTTGAACCTTCATCATCCTATATCATTATATTAGTAGTTATTATATTATTACATAGCATTATTTAAATAAACTAAGATTATTATGTTACTAACAATTTATAAGTAAGCCTCTACTAACAAGTGAGTCTATGTTACTTGGCAAAATAAAATATTTCATTTCATTTCATTAATCTTTACAGTAATCTAAACAACAATATAATTATTAGCAAGTAGATGACTCCCGCAATTTCGTTGCGCCAAGACTCGTTTATCGCGCGGGAATCGTAAATTTTTCCGGGACTTAGGAAAATTGGCTTCGGCGTGAAGAGGTAACAGACAGACGGACAGACACACAGACACACTTTCGCATTTATAATATTAGTATGGATTATTAACTAATTACGTATCTTTCCGGTTTTAATTCTTTAAAAATTAGTTTAAATCTTTTATTTCCCTTACGAATAATTTGATCCAATTTCATGTTTAAAATATGAATTGGACTAAAATAGAGCATAATAATCCATACAAATAATACTATGGATTATTAATTATGATATTACTTATAATAAGCGTGAGAAGTAATAAAGGAAGTTTTTCTTTACACTGAATCCGTTAATCCGATTTAGATGGAGTTATTCTGAGTCCCGGAAAGAGCACATTAAAGTTAGTTTTTTATGGAAAAATATATACAGTTCCCGCGAAATATTCAAGGCATACAAAGCAAAAAATAATTAACAAACAAAATATAATATTTAGGATTAAAACTATACTTAAATAGAAACAAGCCAACAACAACAGCTAGTGAAGTAGACGTGTACTTGAAAGTATAACTATACACTTGACGGTATTATACACTTATATACTTACTTCGGGCTGGAGTTGAGAGTTTCAGCTTCTGATACTCCGGAGACCGCCGGCCATTTTGTATACAGAGTGTTCCATTTTCGACTTTTTAATTCATTTGTTAATTTCTTTTGTATTTATTGGTTTCTTTGTTAGTTTGAATAACGATAAACAGTTTAACATTTCGTTTAGATATTTTGAGTATTACAAGTGACTTTTTGCCCCAAAATCATTTTCATTCACTCGACCGCGTCTGGGTACGTACAGTGTTGAACGTCAGTAAAATTAAACTTATGACAATTTTACATAAGACGCTATATTGATAGTAATTTTACTGCAAGGGCAATTTTATACTTAATTTGTATGAATATAAAGTCGTGAATACGCTGCGTCCAGAAGCTATCGGCTCGCTCGGAAAACATGCGAAAAAACGTAATTTTGTTTATTTAAACAATAACTAGGAGCATTTAAGGTAACGCCTTGATAATTTGGCTGTAGCGATGTCCATTTTTCTCAGCAATGACTAAAGCTAAGAAATTAAAGTTCACTGTCAGTATTCATCATGTCTTTGTCTTTGAATTACCCATAGCATAACACGATTGGTCGACTTTTATAACACAGAATAATCAATCAAAAAGACCTCTGTAAAAAAAGGGATTCCTATTTTGCCAACAGAGGAGAGTGATATAAGCTTCCAAAATTTGTACATAAATTGGTTCTAGTATACACTATAATTTGTCCATAGCTTATATGAAATGTATTTATGGTTTTTAAATTACGCGACAAAAACCATTTTGTCGCTACGCCCTTTCAATTTTTTGCTGTTCCATTGCTTGTTTTCTATGAGAGGCCGGGCCAGCCTCGCATAGAAAACAAGCAATCTCAAACACATCCAACACGGTTTTTTACTTTAACATGGCGTCACCTTAAGCAAAATGCTTCTATACGATTTTGGGTTGCAAAGGTGTCTATTAATTAGAATAATTTCCTACAATACATCTATTCTCGTTTAAAATTAATAATCTTCAAATTTCGTATTTTCAAGAGGTCATTTCGATCGAGAAATGTATCGAGGCAAAGTACATTAATCGTGTTTCTGGTTCTTCTCAAACCTAGATAAGGCTATGAAGATATGTATATCTCATTACCAGATTTGTAACATTTCTGAGGGTCCTATAGTATTACTTAAAAAAGGACGTTATTATCAATATAGCGTCTTAAATATAATGAACGATAATAAAGCTGTACTAAGTTAAAGTTTAAGTTATAAAATAAAAAAAACAATTAATATTCTGACTACAAAATAATCTTATAGCTAAGTAATAAATTATTTTGTGGTGTAACATAAATTTATTGAACTAAAGTCCAAACTAGACGTAGCCTTTATTAAGAACATTAGACATCCATCTCACATTTGACATTATATAACAAAGTTTTAAAATTAAATTAGCTATCTATAATAAATCACAATTACACCCCGTATACAAAAATAAACGTTATTGCAAGCAAAACCGTCTCAGACGCAATTAGTACGTACACAGAAATCGCATTATTGGAATGTGTGAAAAAGGATCGACCTGTGTATAAAAAGAAAAAAAAAGCCAGTCCTGTATATAAAAAGAAAAAACAGCGACCGCCGTGTCTCGTTCAGGATTACGCTTTTTATTGGCAACAAAAAGATTTTTTAACAATAACCCTTGTAAGTAGGTATAGATACCTAACGATATACAGGGTGTGACAAAAATAAGTGATAATACTTTAGGGTGTGTACATGTTACTTGTAGAGTGTTCACTGTGAAAGTAGCAGCGCTGAAAGGCCGATTTTTTTTCACTTTTGTATGGGCGAATCCCGAGCGTCAGGAGTAATTTCCCCATACACCCTGTAAATAGACCCAGTTGACTGTTTAGATTCAATATAATTAAAACATTATTATACGTTTTTAATTGTTTCAGAAAGTACATATTTTATTTATGTGTCGATATGAAAATCGGTATAGCTATTTCATAAGCTAGACGTTGCTTTTAATTTCGTTTGCCCAAAAAAAATATCGCGAGAGAACCGTACATTTTCCGCTATAAGAGCAATCTCATATCCATCTTGGGTCAAAGTATACTTTTACTAAATGTCATCAAATCGGTGGCTTGAGTTTGGAAAGGAAAAGCAGGTCACACCCTTTTACAATTTTATAATATATATTATTAATATGAATATAAAAAAATTACAAAATGTAGAAAACAGATAAAAATAACAAAATTTGAGGCATATTTGTATTTACTTTAAAAGCTAACTATAGTATTCAAAGTAAAAACAAAATAATATTATCAGAAGTAGCAAATGCAAGCTGAATCTCATAAAAGAGCATCATTTATCAAAAGTAGCAAGTTTCCAGCGTCAGTCTTCAATTATTAGCTTATACAGAATTTGATTGCGAACTTTGGGAACTTTTAAGGAGCTTAAAGCTCGGAAGTTTTTAATACACTTTATTGAATATTCATAATAGTTCATTAAAACTGTATTTTGGACGTTTAACGTATTGCAAATGAGTTAAAAGCATGTCATATTCTGGCCACACATTGTCCAAAGTTTCTGATCAGAAAAATTCGGACGCCCGCTGGATACCACACCACACACTGTACGAAATTTCCTTCCAGCGAGTTCGAGCTCAGTCTGCTCAGTACAAAATGTAAGAGAGATTGCGATCCGATTTTCTGATCAGAAACATATTTTAAACTGCCATCCGATCCACGTCAACTGACATAAAATTTCGGACGCCCGCCGGAACGAAATTGAAAATTTCTGCCATCCGATAGACGGCATTTGACAACTCATCCGGACTGGACGTCAGACACAAAACATATTATTATGAGCAGAGAGCGTTCCGGCGGGCGATCGGATCGATTATGTTATGTGTCATGTGACGTCAATCGGATGGCAGTTCAAATGTTTCTGATCAGAAAATCGGATCGTGCTCTCTCTTACATTTTGTACTGGGCCGAGTGAGCTCGAACTCGTCGGAAGGAAATTTCGTACAGTGTGCGGTGTGGACTGTAGTATCCGGCGGGCATCCGAATTCTTCTGATCAGAAACTTCGGATAATGTGCGGCCGGGCTTACTGTCACATTGATAAGAAGTAAGTTATTGCAATAATAATATTATTATTGCAATGTTTTCACGCTCCAGCACAGACAGTACACAAAAAAATTTGTTTGACATTTGACAACATTTCTGTCAATATAATATTCTGATTTCTGACATGTCAGGTCATGTCAGATTTTGGTCCTATTATTTATTATAATTTTATGTCCCTGTAGCGCGCTCTGTAATATGTGTGGCGTAATCTTCTCTACTGTCTCTCTAGTGATACTCTACAATGAGTGAATGGACGCTAAGTCCATCCATCCATTTTCACCCATTTTGATCTAGTGTTTAGAGTACTCTGTGTTTCGTCCCAAAGTTTTGGGCCCACTGGGACCAATGACCAGCCCTGCCTCGACAAAAAAGAGGGGTGTTATAAGTTTGACGTATCTATCTGTTTGTTTATCTGAGTGTTTGAATGTCTGTCCACGTCATCGTAGAGCCCAAACGGGTGTGGCAGACCTATATAAAGCTAACATAGTCGAGAGTGTTCTTAGCCGTAGTTCATTATGATCACCTCACTGGATGCTGAAATTTTTTTTTTGGATTTCCTAATTTATACTTACTTATATGAAGCTCATCGTCATCATCAAACCGCTTTCGGTTGACAACCTAGATTCGTGGTCATGCGTACGATGTCGCGTGGAATACTAATGCCACCAGGGTCATCGTTTTGTATGCAACCACAAACGCGTGCGTCTAATAGCAATAGTTTTTAAGTGCTTCACTTGTATAAGAACATGACTAAACAATTACTAGCTTTTGGTTTTGCAGCTGTTTGACAAGTAAGGCAGTCAATATTTATGGTGCAAGTCAATGTGAGTCACAAAAGTTCCTAATTAAGACTGTAATAATTATAATCATAAGGCTTAGACTCTAAAACCCAGAACATCGTCAATAATTATTCACATAATCACAATATGTATATTAATATTTATTAGACTTAAAAACAAACTAGGGAATGTCTCTTTGTCTGTCTGTCCAATACCTGCTGTCCAGTAAAGGTTCACGCTTAAATCTCTGAATCGATTTTTATGATATTTCATATTTAAAGCATATTTGGAGTACCTGGATAATCTATCCTTTGCTATAGGATTTCCGCACTAAAATCGAATTTCATTACAAAAGTTACGGTAATTAATTTTAAGGCTTAAAGTTATAAGCTCTACTTTCTTGTTCCATCGCTTGAACGGTTTACTCTTTAGGCAAGTCAAACCCTGGACCAAGATGGCTAAGATTATTCAGCAGTTCCATACAATAATGCGATAAGGTTCCGTCGGTCAATCACCTAAAATCCCACCTTATCATCGAATTGTTGACTATCGTTCAGAGATCGAAGTATCAACGATTAGTGACATCCCCTTATCCAAGGTGGATAAACTACCTGCAATCTATACACAAACTTATCACTTTTACGTAGAGATCAAATTTAATCAACCAAATGGCTAAGCAAAACAAGTGTGTGCGAGTTTAAGTTGTATTCTGTAGGGGTTAAAGTCGGTTTTAGATTGTAAGATATAATAGAAGTAGTCCCTAAGAGACAATAGGTAGCGTATCTGTGCAAGAGTGACTAAGGAATAAACGAAATATTAAACGGCCGCCATTAACGCTATCGTCAGCTTCTGGGCACTTTTGGGGCACTGTTAGGGCACTTCTGGGGCACTTAGTCTGGTCATGGTGAAATGTCTAGATAAATTTAGGTGAGAAGATTTTTGGAAATATTCTCTATGATAGCTAGATATTTAGGTTTTGTGCTAGTGCTTTGCATTCAGTTGTAGCCAGCAAAATGCACAATCTCTATAATGGGATGTCGATCTTTAGGGCTTACGAATTACGACTTACGAGCGAGTACTTACACAAGTTGCGTTCGATATTTTCCAGAGCGAAATGAGAAAACAACGAATTTCCTTGCCTAACTGATGACGAATTTCATTTTTTAATTATTTCTAACTTTGCCGTCAAAATTATCGAATGTGACTTGACTAAAGTCTAAGGGCCTGTTTCACCACTACCTGATAAGTGCCGAATAGGCTACCCACCAATTAGCTTGAGCTTGACAGATCAAGTATGGAGAATCTGTCAAAAAAGTTGTGAATAGCCTATTCGGCACTTTATCAGGAAGTGGTGAAACAGGCCTTTATGTTGCGTACAATTATAGCAAATCAAACTGACGTGTTTAATACAGTATGCTTTTTTAAAAATTAAGACCAGACAATAAAGGCCGTCACAGACTTAGCTATAATATATATTAATATACCGTACTAAACACACTGAGACCAGAAATATATTATATTATAGCTGAGTGTGTGGTCCCGCGAAAATTGTATAGAAAATATATATCATTATGCCTAGCTATAAATATATTAATATATATTATAGCTAAGTCTGTGACGGCCTTAATAATAATTCACCAATTGACATTCGCATTGCACTATACGCACTGTAAACCAAGCACACTTTACCTTATTATAAAAAAGTATAAAACATCAATTGTATATTATTGTATAAGTACATAATTATATTAATCCGTCTAGACGATCACGTTAATTGCAGCCAATGAACTCCGGCCAATGTCATGTCATTGTATGTCATGTTGTATATGTCATGTATATGTCATACAAGACACGCCCGTCGTTGTCACCTGAAGATTTATTGCTAAAAATATGCGCTTTTTCGTCACTCAGCTTTTGAAAAACGCGATATTTTTAGAATACCTTCTACACCGGTTTCGATGACGGTTGCAAAAAAACAATTAGTTTCGCAGGAGTATCAGTTAGTCTGTCAGTCAGTCTGTCAGTCAGTCTGTCAGTCTGTTTGACTATCTGCAGGCTGTATCTCAGGAACCGCTAAAGCTAGACTTCTGAAATCTTCAGATTGTGTATTTTACATTTTGCCGATTATAATATTATCTTTCTTATCCCATGATCAGGTAATCAACCTGCATTGTCCTAACCAAACTTGTAAACAATATTTTCCAAGGCGGGGATCGACTCCACAACCTCTTAGTCAAGATGCGACTCTCTCAACTACTAGGGTAAACATTTTACTAACGCGGGAATCGAACCTACGACCTCCGACTTAAAGGAACAAGGAGGCGTTATATTTTTGGCATAAACATGCTAAATTCTATGTCTCTGTTGTCCTTCATAATATGCACTATAAAGCTTCGCGCCCACTGTGTCGGCGCGGGTCGCCGCGTGCCGGGGCGGATCGGGGCTCAGCGCAGCGCATAATACGCTATAGCACACTGTTGCCGGGTCGGGTCGCATCGCATTGACGGATTTTAACGCTCACTGAGGCGGAGCGTACCGGGGCGGGCCGGGACGGGTCTGAGCGGGTCGGCGCGCAACGCTCTGTCATGCAGCATGCTCTGCGCGACGAGTGACGGCGGGGCGATGCGGGTGTGGCGGGGCCACTTTAAAAAAATTAATCATATTATTATGATTCATCTCATGATTCCACAAAGCGACCATTTTAGGCACGCAGGTGTGCTGTAGCGGGTTCGAATTCTTACAAAACAAATATTTTCGAAAGCATACAATGACGTCAAAAGCACTGTCCGGAAAATTGTAAGGCCTCCATTAAAAGCAATTTAAATAACAATAATATGTTATTAGGTGATAAACATCTTTTTGTACATTTTGACTATCGAATAAAAAGGCAGGGTTCTGCGAATCGAAAAATGAAGGAAATATATTTAAATTTGTAGCTGCCTGCAGGAATACTGCTTCTAGCAGGATATGGGCGTTTTTTTTTCTGGATTTTTAATTCTTTTAAATCTTGTGAATTCTATATTTATTATTATAACTACGCTAATACCACTAATAGTACGTCAGGAGATCACAGATGCAGAGGACGACTGCTTATGCATTAGATGCGTTTAGATGTTTAAAAGTGCCTATAAACAGGAGAATCTACCTAGGGTAAGGACATCAAACCTATAACACCTACCGAAATCGGTGTCGGTGGACCATCTAGTGTTCAATAAAATATTTCAAAATTCAGCAAACAACACAAACCAAATGAAGCAGCAATATTTTTTTTTAAGGTTAAGTTTGGGTTTTGGGTGAGCGAGTTCCGTTTGGAGGGACTTCACAAAAAAAAAAACTTGGCACTAACTACCTACATGCCCGATAAAAAATATACAAAGATACATTACTAGGTATATTCTGGACGCCGATCACATATAAATTCGGCCATTATACTTGTTTCTTTCATTCAAAGGTCGCATATCTTTTACTCGTATAAAGTAACTGTTAACTATTTTTGTTAAAAAACGTAATTATAGGATATAGGTCAACCTTGTGAAAATCTCTACTTGTTAAGCCTTAGCGAGTAGCAACGTAGCAAATAGCAATGCTAACAATCAAACCTTATCTGCACATCATCCAATTATCATACATCATAAGATATTATCGTCCAAATAGAACAATTAACAACGTACAGCAATGAGACTCGGTAAGACAAATCAGCTACATTATATACGTATTTGGATTTTCCCAAGTTAGAGGCGGTCGCGAATAGCGACAACCGCGGTTCAAACAGGTATGTAGATAAAGGTAAAAGATGTAGCGGGGAGAGGGTAGTCGTTGTAAATAAAATTACTGCATTTTATAGTGTCTACGATGAGTCTATCATGATTATTATTATTATTATTATTAGTCTAAAACTGGCTCAAGTTAAAAGTTGTAGCGGGGAGCGGAAATTGACAAGAAATTGAGTTGCATTAACTGTATTTTAAGTGATTGTTCTAAGTTAGATAATGACGTGTCGTGTACTCATTATTTATTTAGTCGTTACAATCATCACGCTTAAATAATTTATTTTATAGTATTTAGAATGTGCTCAAACTATAGCGTTAAGCGAACAGCGGATATAGAGAGCAGAGAACGCTGAGATCAGTCATTACGTGATAGCAACGCCTTAGACGAATCAAGTACATACATTTTATAGTAGGTATGTAGGCCTAAGTCACATAATATAGCGATTTTATAATTAGATTTCAAACAAAAATGTAGCATGAATCAAGTTGCGTGGATAATTTTAAGTTGTTATGGTAAAAGTGTTACTTACATTATAATTTTAAGTTGCTTCACTGCAATCTAAGCGTTATCGATTTAATTTAAAAAATATTTGGGCAAACAATATTTCCATTATTCCTACTCGTTTTAAGTTTTTCAAATTTTATAATAATACGAGCTATTGCCCGCGGCTTCGCTCGCGTTAAGAAGTATTATTACATACAAACTTTCATCTCCTATTTGAGCCCCTTGGGGGTGGAATTGATCAAAATCCTTTCTTAGCGGATGCCTCCGTCATAACATCTACCTGCATGCCAAATTTCAGCCCGATCCGTCCAGTGGTTTGGGCTGTGCGTTGATAGATCACAATGTCAGTCAGTCACCTTTGAGTTTTATGTATTTAGATTCCGGAATATAAAACTAATAATGACCGATAATAAACACTGTGAGTGATATGACACCAATCGGTTAAGAAACACCAATTAGTGTTTGCGAATTGATTCACACTCAAAGCTTAGAAACCAGCACCAAAATTGTAGGAAATATTTTCAAGCACTTTCCACTTTCAAATTCGCCCTTTCTTATCACTTAGGGCTAATCTTTAACTCGCAATAAATATTTATTACTCGACTCAGATGGAGGGATTAAGGGATGCTTCGGTTCGCTCGATTTTATCTACAAAAGCCCTATTCGTGCGACTAATAGAATTTTTAAGGGCCTACCAATCTCTGCGTGTAATGGCAGTGGATCTCCAATCTCCAATTTATGATGTACAGGATCAGCCAGGGAGTTTCATGGGAAACTTGAGAGTAAATATCTTTTTAATCGTCGACCAATTTGGGCAAAATGCCTTTTTATATGCAGATTTTTATAGAAGCGAAGGAAATTGTGTAATTTTTTGTAAACTTTTTGTGATTAATTTTTTGCAAAAAAAAATCAAGAATTAAGGCCATATTAATTGAATGCTTTGTGCTTTTATAAATTATGCAGATTTTTGTAGAAGCGAAGGATATTGCGTTGTTGTTTTTTCTTCATTTTGTAAGCTTTTCATGATGAATAACTATTGTTTTCGGAAAATATCTGAAAGTAATTAATTAAGTACTTTATGAGTGTGTACTTTGTTATTTTAATAAGCTGAATATTATTATGACCACTAAAAGCTGGTAAAACCTCACAATGCAAAATTTAGTAAGATTAAATTACAAGCATGAACTATAAAATTAATTAACATTCTATGCCGTTAATTATTAATTAACAAGCTTATTTAATAGCATACCTATTAATATTATGATAACAATGTTATAATAATTAACAGAGCTTAATTTACTACCTAATAACTAAACCTCATAGTTACCACTAAATTTAGTACGACAGTTACAAATTGTCTATGTTCTCAAATAAAACCCAGTATTCTGGCCAGGTCTAAAGTCGTCCGTGTATCCGATGTCATATTATAGTACTTGGTGGTACTGGTGTACCACTGCTGGTGAGACAAGTGTGACGTATTAATAATGACATCCAAACAAAGTTACACTTCAATACACTGGCGTATATTTCGGAACAAATTAACAGTATTATACGTCATGAGCACTGGCCAATACACTGGGTTATATTTTGCAATTTACCCATGGTCTATATTATATTATCTTACTCATTATAACCGCCTGAAACTGGTTCTAACTAGAATATATTCTACTGCGATCCAGTTCTGCGTTGACAACAGCTGATTTATAGATTCTATTGTTTCTTGTTGTCAAGTGAATTAGCTTTTTTATATGTTTTTCTGCCTTTTATGTACAATTGTAAGAAAAATATTGTTATAATAGTTTTAGACTTGGCTGAAGGCACCGCGATATAATGTTTTCAATGTTAATGTAAAGGACCATACTTCTTAGTATTAAAAAAACCTACATACCTACCTTCCTGCCTAGTGCCTACGTATAATATCAAAAAATACGGACAAGTACAATGTCAATACTCAATGTTCTTTTTGGTCTCACCACTTTTTCATCGTTTTAAATACTTCAACAAACAACAAAAAAAATCTAAAACAGATTAATATTAAACATTATTTTGGGATTACTTCACCAAAAAATACGATGGGAGTCCCGTAAGTTTAACTGTTGATTAAACCATAGATAAAAAGTATACTATGTCCTCTCCCGAGTATCCCTATATACCAAATTTCAGCAAAATCAGTTCAGGGGTTTTGGCGTGAAGAGGTAACAGACAGACATACAAACTTTCACATTTATATTATTATTAACATGGATAATGCATTGCGTAGCATCTCATGTCATTGACCCCTAACACAACAATTTGGGCCAACACTTTGATCTTTCCTCGTTCACGTGCGATTCGCCGATAACACTTTCAAGTTTATCAGTGTGTCAGAACTCAGATGTTGAACAAACACGGTTATCGTACGTCGTCGGCCTGTCTGCGAGCACCTTCTAATTGCGATACCATCACACGGCGCACGGCAGAAGCGGTAGCGACTAGCGGGAAATTAACGTTACAACCAGAGTGATGATAGTGCAGACAACACTAACATAGGATTTTATAATGCAAAGAAAAATCACAATAATTATTTTAGGCTACAAAAGTACACACATCTTAGTACTTACCGGTATTTTTCTGGAGAAATCAGTATTTTTATTGAGATTAGTGATTTTTGTCGAATTCATTAATTTAGGTCGGTACAGTACACTTGGAGCATGCAAATAATAATAATAATAATAATATTGTTGTGAAAATGTTTCTAAATTGCCGATCGTCATAATATTTTAGTTGAACTATTTTAGTCTTTCACCTAAAGTAAGCGAAATAGTATCCAACAGTTCGATAACAAATGAATAGCAGAGAAAACAATAGAATTGTGAATTCTACCGTGAACTACTTGAACGACGAAGATTGATGCGAAAATGATTGGCTCGGTTTAGGTACACCTAAAAATTACTTAGCGAGACCTCAAATAAATGGCCTGTAAAGCCTTGAAGGTTACTTTTAAGCATAGAAAAGAAAGAAGAAGTCGTGTGTATTTAGATGACGATTGGTAATTTAGAAGTGAAAATTTACTTAGCGAGAATTCAAATAAATGGCCAAAAAAACTAACTACGTCATGTGATTTTAGATGAAGATCAACGTTAGAGAAGTTATAGGTAAGTATATAAATCTCGCGTCGTGACCCGATCAAAAATTCAGACTAGAGCTACTAAGAAAATCCAATTTAGTACTAAATTATTTTAAAAAATGTATCTGGAAAGTGATTAAATATTCCCTACAAAATTCCAAAAAATAGTAATATAGGATCACTATTATGTGCGGATTATACCGCTGATAAACAAATTAAACCTAGTCGCTCATAAATTGCACCACACGCGACAGTTTGGCTATCGTACAATGAACTTATTCTGCTCGGTGTTATTGTTACGTTATCATCAACGCTTCATATCACCATCTGTTTGCAACGATTTTACTGTCAACACCATCTCAAAGAAGCTATTGAGTTCGTAGTATATGGAAAAATCTTCACTTGCGTTATATAAAGTCAACATAACAATTAGAATATTATGTATCAAACAGTAAACAGTTTTCTATCTTCCCAATGATCGTGCTTTACTGTTTTTAATTAACCAAAGATATGTCTGGTTCAACCAAGAAACCAAAAACAGTCTTGCCTTGGCCATCCTTGGCCTTGTCCGGTAACGGGACGTCCACAAATTACGCGAGGCATTTAGAGGGGCGGTAAAAAACTCTCCTAAACGTCTCACTTAATTTATGGACGCCCCTGGTATTTCAGTCCCTCCCATTCGTGCCGAATCTCTCCCACGGTAATAAAATTATGAGATTACAAAGAAAAGCCTTTGTAATAAGTTGAATGTCACATTTGGTCTCCGTCAACAAAAACATCTTGGCAATTTATGTCTTTAAGGCCTTTCTCCACGTTATGCCGAATGGTTAATTACTATGATTGTGAAGTCTTAGATAAGAATATTTCGACGTGGAATAATATGGACCATCATTGACGAATATTCTCTTCTTTGATCCATTACGTGCCGATTCATGAAGCTAGGAGCCATGATAGGCAATTATATCATGTTACACCGTCGTAATCAGTTGTATATTAATTTTTGTCTATTAGCAAATTGGAGAAGCGGAAAGCGACTGCATTAAATATTTTTTTTATGAAATAAGGGGGCAAACGAGCAAACGGGTCACCTGATGGAAAGCAACTTCCGTCGCCCATGACACTCGCAGCATCAGAAGAGCTGCAGGTGCGTTGCCGGCCTTTTAAGAGGGAATAGGGTAATAGGGGAGGGTAGGGATGGGGAGGGAAGGATTTGCGGAGGGTAGGAAAGGAATTAGGGTAGGGAACTGGGCCTCCGGTAAACTCACTCACTTGGCGAAACACAGCACAACTTTTCTGTGAGAACGTGGTATTTCTCCGGTCGAGCCAGCCCATTCGTGCCGAAGCATGGCTCTCCCACGTATAAACGTTCTTAATCTCCTGTATTGGTCTATTGTGGCTAACTTCGAAAAGCAGAAAGAAACACCAGACGCATATAACATAATATTATTATCTTGTAATAGATGCTTATGATGGAGCGTCAATAGACAATACAGGAGTATTGTCTTTCCATCATTGGCCAATGATGGAAAGACAATAATAGCTTGAAAAAGTAATCGACAAATAATATATAAGCATCCGCAATCACCTATATTGGTGTTATCAATCCCCATCATTTGCCAACGTGAAGGGTAGTCGTCAACAAATACATCTCCGAAATTATTAATAATTTATACTTCTAACCTTAATTATGGCAAATGGCCATTGTCGATGTTAATATCGGCCATAAAGATGGCGCACAAAAGCCAAAGCGAGTTTTAGGCTCGTTCCATATTATGATGCGGAATTAAAAAGCGAGAGGTCTCATAAAATTTTACATAAAGGTCCCAGAGTCTCCCTTATTGTTGTATTTGGACCCTTTTATAACTTTAGGTGTTATTTTTAATCTCTAGGTTTTGGCTTTGAATTCTTTTATAGTCGTTGATGTTGGCTTTATGTTTGTGACTGTAAAATGACAGTCATCTTCTAAAGAGGTATAAAATAATTAAATCAAAGTGAATAAAAAAACAAAGTCTGCTTGTTTTTGCCTGGCTTGTTGGAAAGATCACATCGCATGGCAGACGAAGACAGCGAACCTGAAATAGTTTATACATCGTATTTTTTTTCTTTTTGATAACTTAGGAAAGTCAGACTTACACAGACTAAATATCACATACGTATAAAAAAAAATTATTTTATTTCTGAGTAGATTTTAAAAAAATGCTATATAATTACCTACCTAACAAAATATGTTAAAATTTTATTACTTAAAATTAGGGACTTTTGAGGCAAAATCTCTCTTTTATCAAGGGGGTTACTCTATAAAACTTTTGCAACTCCAAACTCTGAGAAAACTTATACAAAAAAGTCTCCTTGGCCCGATATTGTAAACATGTCGAATGTTATTTCAATACAATACACATTAGGAGGTTTTGACGGCTGAATCGGGGCTCCTTCAGCCAATTGGCAAGATGTCAAGCGTCGGAGGCTGGTTCCGGGCTTGACGCAGAGTATGGAGGGTGTAGAGGGTGCAGTCAAAAGTAAGTTTATGTCTGCTTCGGATTCGACAAGGGAGCTTTTGGAGTAACGCCGATGTTCAGGTTTTTGTATAGTCATATAGGGGGCAAAACGAGAAAGGGCCAGGGCCTTTAGACAATGTATTCTTTAGTTAAAAACGATGACGAAATTCGTTATTAAAATGTATGCGATTTGACATAAGTCATCGCTAAATGACATTTCGCTTGCGAAGACTAATGTCAAATCCCATACATTTTGATAACGAATTTCGACACCGTTTTTAACGAAAGGGACTTTGTCTACGGCCTCTGGTCACCTGATAGAAAGCAAGTACCGTCGCCCATCATGGACACTAGCAATATCAGAAGAACTGCAAGTGTGTTGCCGGCATTTTAAAGGTATAATACGTTCTTTTTTTGAAGATTTGCAGGTCGTATTGGTCAAAAAAACCTGCTGGCGTTAGCTAGGTAGGGCTGCGCTCACTTAGTTCGTGTCCTCAATCCCTCGTAAAATACAAAAAGGATTTCGCACAGAAAAAAAATTAAATCACATTCACCTAACAGTAAAACCAAACAGAATATTAGAATTTTAATTATTAGATATCTAAAACTATATTTGGCAAGTATTATAAGCATTCTTCCACTTATATAGAGAGTCTGCAGCAAAATTAAGAGAGTTTTACTATAGAGTGTAGACTCTTTAAGTCTCTACAGTCTACTCCAATCCATACTCTAAGTGGCGAGTGTAAGGAAATTTTCCATTTGCGCGTGTAAAACAAAATTCTCGCGTTTTCGTCTGAGTTGCTGCCGGCGACGGGCCCGATCAGTCCGTCATGACGGGTGTGAATAATAGCTGGCGGGCTTAACCGATGGAGGAAGGGTAGTGATTTGTACAGTAAATTCCATTACGTATGCACTATGCGTGTATTGTGATTTCATTTTTTTATTTCAATTTTGGTATGGAGATAATATTTTGAGCCCCTGAACTGGAAAGGGGATTTATAAATGTAAAGTGTCAGCGCTGCGCTGAACTGGTTTTTCTAGGATTTGGTATTAAAATCCCTACGATGAAAGCAATTTATTTCGATACAAAAAACGTACGGTTCCCGTTCAATAAACATACAGTATTCTCCCGAATAGTCCAGGAAACATCTAGTCTACAAGATAAGTATAGTAATGTATTTGTGAAGTTGAAGCCGGGTTTCCAACTTCAAGACTTTCAACACGTTTGTAATATCATTCAAGTTCACAATAAAGTTCTGTTCATTCTGAAATCTGAATATAATATTGTGAGATAATAAACTACTAGAGGACGCCTGCAACTCCGTCGTGCAGAAATTGGTTTATCGCGCGGGAACCGTAAATTTTTCCGGGATAAAAAGTATCCTATGTCCTTTCCCGGGACTCAAAGTATCTCCATGCAAAATTTCAGCAAAACTGCTTCAGCGGTTTAGGCGTGAAGAGGTAACAAACAAACAGATATTATACTCTATAGTCCTTACACACTTTCTCATAGACTATAGTATGGATTTAATTCTGCAATGTTCCAAATGAAAAAATGGTAAACTATTTATTTTGCACTGTGTACATAATTTTATATTTTTATCCACACGATTAATATAGTGCATTTATTTAAATATATCAACGATTAAAACAATATTTCTTCTACAAGTTCTTTTTCTTCTTCATGCAATAACTGGATCTGACAGTATCAATATAATATTAATCTGGGGGCACGGGAGTGCCCCCGCCAAGATGAGCCAAGCGAAGCGCGCACGGGCACTACCTACCTTTTCTCGAAACGTTTCGCCGTATTTTTGCACCCTCGTAACTTTGGTTTGGATAATGCCAGATAGTTGAAATTTTCAAGATATTATGACATGAGTATAATAATTAAATGCGCAAAGTTTGAATATTGTTACTATTATACTTTAGATTTTATAGGGGTCCAAAAACCCCACAATAATGGACTGACTCACCGATCATCAAAATTGATAGGGTACTTCCTGAAGTCATAGAAAGCTGAAATTTGGTATGCGACATACTATTAGTACAGAAACAACAAAAAAATTATCAAACCCAACCTAACCTATCCCATCCCCTTGATATAGAGAGGGGATGTTAGTATGAGATACCCCCGTTTCTTGTGCTAGATACAAAATTAAAAATAGAGTATAAAATAATTCTTGTGCCAAAAAAATTACGTATTAGACATGAGAGACCATAGACTCACAGAAAACCGGCGTGAAACAGCGCTCTCACAGAAAACCGGCGTGAAACAGCGCTTGCCCTGTGTTTCGCTTAGTGAGTGAGTTAAGCGGAGGCCCAACTGTACCCTAAACCTTATTCCCTATCCCTGTTCTCTTCTGCTGATTCCCTTAGCCTATTCCTTCATAAAAAGACCGAAAACGCAATTGCAACACTTCTGATGTTAGTGTCTATAGACGACGGCAGAACTTACTTTCCATCAGGTGACCTGTTTGCTCATTTGTCTCCTAATTTTATATAACAGATCCCCTCTTAAAGGCTGGCAAAGCACTTGCAACTTTTCTAATATTGCGAGTGCACATCCTCGTTAATTGCCCCTTAATTTCTTAAAAACGTAATAATTATTTATGTGGTAATTTTACCATCATCCAAAGAATCATCCCGTACCTCCTTTTAAATAATATTATATCTATCGATCTATATCGATTATGCGAATTGTAAGGGGGTGAAAATGCGTAAATTTGTGCAAATAAAGTTAGTTCCAAAAATTCATAATAGATGGCGCCGCGCCGCCGCCGCGCGTCTTCTACATCGCACTATCGCTTACCCAAACGTGTTTCTATAAGAGGTGGTAAGGATAAACAATCCGTTTTCGATTAATTTGATGTTAGTGATGTTACACATATTTGAATTAATATATATTGATTGTATTGAACTAAGAGGAGTTGATGTTCGACTTCGACCCCACTCCCCAGCTGTTAATAACCCCCTATGCAAAATATCTATACATATATAATAAAACTGTAGAAATGAAAATTCTGTACATTAAAGATATTAAAAAAATAATAAGCATGGGGTGTCACTACATCGATCGCTATAGAAGCCAAAAATGTGGTTAGTTTTTTATCTGTCTGTCTGTATGTTTGTTCCACTATCACACGAAAACTACTGATCCGATTTGAATGCGGTTTTCGCAGATATTATTTTTTGTCTTCTTCCAACTTAACATCTGGTGATGCACCCTCATAGCTCTGGTTTGGATAATGCCAAATAGTTGAAATTTTCAAGATAGAATGGCATGAGTATAATGAATAAATGCACAAAGTTTGAATATTGTTACTATTATACTTTAGATTTTATAGGGGTCCAAAAAACCCACAATAATGGCACTGACTCACCGATCATCAAAATTGTTAGGGTACCTACTTCCTGAAGTCTTAGAAAGCTGAAATTTGGCATGTAACATAGTTACTATTAGTACAGAAACAACGAAAAAATTATCAAACCCAACCTAACCTATCCCATCTCCTTGATATAGAGGGGGATGTTAGTATGAGATACCCCCGTTTCTTGTGCTAGATACAAAATTTAAAATAGAGTGTAAAATACTTCTTATGCCTTTTGTGTTAATACGTGTTAGCCATAAGAGACCACAGACTCACAGAAAATCGGCGTGAAACAGGGCTTGCCCTGTGTTTCGTCTAGTGAGTGAGTTTAGCGGAGGCCCAACTGCATACTGCACCATATTCCCTTAGCCCATTATTTCATAAAAAAGGCCTGAAACGCACTTGCAACGGTTATTATTTTATAGTAGGAAATATTACCCCGAAAGTTAAACGGCTGACATCAAACATCTTCGCGTCAACGATGACGAACGAAGTGCGATGTAGTGTCAGGCGCCCAACAGTGACATCTCTTGTTGAGTAGAGTGCATTAACACTATTCGTGCAAGTTGTACCTAACCGCGATGTAGACGACCATCATAGATAATATAATATTATAACGACCATGGACCAGCAGCGACATCTGTTGTTGACTAGAAGGCATTAACATCTATATCAAACTATTCGTGCAAGTTATACCGCGATGTAGACGACCAGCAGCGACATCTGTTGTTGACTAGAAGGCATTAACATCTATATCAAACTATTCGTGCAAGTTATACCGCGATGTAGACGACCAGCAGCGACATCTCTTGTTCACTAGAAGGCATTAACATCTATATCAAACTATTCGTGCAAGTTATACCGCGATGTAGACGACTAGCAGCGACATCTCTTGTTGACTAGAGTGCATTACCAACTTTAAGAAACTATTCGAGGTCAAGCGTCAAGCTATGTAACTGCGATGTAGACGACCAGCAGCGACACCTATTATTATTTAAAGGGAAAAATGGCAAAAAATCACGATAATATTAAATTTATTTTGTTTTTAGTATGTATTTGTTGCTAAGAAATACATAATCGATGAAAATTCCAACTCTCTAGCTTCCTCTACCTATGTATTCAGATACATCCAAGAGACAGATAGACATAGGCATACAGACAGACAGACAGACAGACAGACAGACAGACAGACAGACAGACGGACAGACGGACAGCGGACAGACATCGAAGTCTAATAATAGGGTCCCATTTTTACCCTTTGATTCCGGAAACCTAAAAATAAGGTGAATGTAAATATATGATAGTCGGTAGGTCACTACAGCCGTCGCTAGATGCCACTATCTGTTTCACGAACGCGCTATCGACTTCTATTTCTGGCAGCCATAATTAGCGAGGCGGTTGTTCGTTAAAGGCGTACGTAGCACTCTCTAGAGTTACTCATTTACAAGGTGTACACCTTGTAAATATTGATGTTAGCAGTATTAAAGCACAACAATCATGCTTGGTAGAAATTGCTGCATAGCAATAAAGCCGCCTTTTGTATTTATTTAATAGTACTTACTAAGTTTGAATTTCTGTATAATACCTATACGTGTGTAAATGCAATAAAGAATTCATTCATTCATTCATTCATTCATTCATTCAACAATCAGCTATAGTGGAATATAATCGCCTAAGAGCGAGGTATCGCCTGGATTTACCTCTGATTTTGAATAGTAAATCATTAAACAAAAAAGGCAAAGATAGAGAGTGGGCTATGAAAAAAGGCATGGCTGATGTACAAGAAATACACCCAAAAAAAAGAAAAGAAAATGAACTAAAAGAAAAAAGCAGCATTTAAACCATCTTACAAAAAGAAATGAAATCCCACCAAAAACATTTTCATGTAAAAATGTTGCCAAGATGAGAATATATAGTTCGTGGTGTCAAAAAGTAGTGAGATATCATGTAGAGCCAAGTTTCTAACCTTACATACTCAGCCCTAAATCTTAAAACCTTAATTTTACACTAAAGCGCGGCAAAATACTTGGTAATAATATAATGTGTCAGCCGTACGAGAAGAATGTAAAAACTCTACACATTAGTCAAAATCGGTGTCTTGGCCATTTTAAAATTCGTCATGCTATTGGGCTTTGAACTTTATATATTACTTTTCTGTTGTACCTAACTTTTATTTTAAAATGGCCAGGCTACCGATTTTGACTAATGTGTAGAGTTTTTAGATTCTTCTCGTACGGCTGACACATTATATTATTACCAAGTATTTTGCCGCGCTTTAGTGTAAAATTAAGGTTTTAAGATTTAGGGCTGAGTATGTAAGGTTAGAAACTTGGCTCTACATGATATCTCACTACTTTTTGACACCACGAACTATATATTCTCATCTTGGCAACATTTTTACATGAAAATGTTTTTGGTGGGATTTATATTGTCGGCAGGTGAACTCGCTAGATAGCTAGGTCTTTATTTACTAATACGCGGCTTAGATACAGCAGATAATATTTATAAACTTACTTTTATAATAGACTTTTTCCAGGCCTCAAGCTATAGATAGAAAAAGACACTATTCCTACAGAATTATTATGACTAGAAATAGCCCGTGAATTCGTTTAAGGTGGTTCGTTTTCCATACAAAAAAACAATCGACATTAATAATTAGCTACTTTTATACTATTACTACATAAATTTATATGCACATCTATTTATAATCGTCGCGAAATATATTTAAAATACTTTAATTCACACAGAAGTCACATTTTTATTGATTTTTTTTATAAAAAGTGACATATTATAGCCACAAATGTCACTTTTTATAAAAAAATCAATAAAAATGTGACTCCTGAGTTCTGTTCCGAGTACATACTATTACAGTATGAAATTAGCTAATTAATGTCGATTGTTTTTTTGTATGGAAAACGAACCACCTTAAGTTCGTTTTGTTTTTCTAAGATGATACCCGTTTGTCGTTTTCTGGAACTTAAAGTGTCTCCATACTTTCATTAAATATCTGATAAGCAGTTTAAGGGTGAAATGTACCATCGAGGAAATTGATTTAGAGGCAGTTGACAGACCCACGTCACTTGGTCGGATCATGTCAATTCAATGTTAGTTCCATGTTAGTTCTGAGGGCGTAGACAAGTGACAAGCGATTATCGTAAACGCCAACAAAATGTATGGGATTTGACATTAGTATTCGCTAGCGAAGCGATGACTATGTCAAATCGCATTCATTTTGTTAGAGTTTACGATAATCGCTTGTCACTTACTTGTCTAGTAGGGCCTGAGCTGTCGGCTGGGTTTGATAACGCGACCATATTACGTATGTCCCCCAGCCTATAAATCAACTTCTCTGATAGTACTTACATCACAAAAAAACACACAAGTTACACACATTAAGATTGCCAATCTTTGAAAAACTCTACACATTGGTCATGATTGTCAATTTGTTTCCACGATTACCCATTTATATGGGTCCATCATGGACAATTTCAGACGAACATTTAACTATATTTTTCCATCATGGATGAACGTGGTGGATCATAATTTCACAATATATTATATTGCATACAAAGTGTAACAAAACTAAGTGATAATACTTTAGGGTGTGTATGTGTTCCTTGTAGGGAGTTCACTGTGAAAGTAGCAGCGCTGAAAGAGGAAAAAAATGTGATTTGTATGGGCATTGGGCAAGCGCCTACGTGCCAAGAATATTTCCATACAAATATGAAAGTTACTCTTTCAGCGCTGCTACTTTCACAGCAAACTCTATATAAGGGCCCATACACACCCTAAACTCTAAAGTATTATAAATTAGTTTTTTTTACTCCCTGTATAACTACGTATTCAATTCTGACTTCATTCGCGTTGCAATTCGATCTCCGTTTCAGCCCTTAAGGACAGTCTAAGTGCGGCCCTTAGTGTGAGTGTTGCTTACCTTGAGGGCAAAGGGCACTTTTGAAAACTATACTGTTCGCTAAGTAGCAATGTGGAAGTTTGCCAAGACGTTTAGTGGGCAAGCCGCGCACGAATGGGCCAGTTTGACTGAATACCATGGCCGCGTAGAAGACCGGCGTAAAAAGTTATAGTCTATATGCTAGATATGGGCGTTATTTTATTTATATAACAGCTAAAATAAAGCTATATTTATATTATTTTTATTTTAATCAAATCGAAAAAAATATATTTAATTTAAATCGAGTCTTAATGTCATGTATTAACAGCGGAATGAAGAAAACATTGTTTACATTAAGATCGAAGATACAAGAAGATTTTCAGTTTGAAACCACAAAGCAATTTTCCATATCTCACACCAAGACACCACCAGCTAAATATACAAACTTATTTCCATTCTGTCCGGCAAATGGATCGGAATGGTACGATGGCACACCTGTAATGTAGAATGACACGGTAATGTAGAATGTTCTACCTTATTCTAGAACTTTCTATCTTCTGCCCGAACGGTTACCCGATCGGACAGTCTAATACGGGTTGTTTAAAGTCGCGTTGTTTAAACATAATATTGACAATGCAGGGTGGAGTTTAAAGTTATTTAAAGTAAGACATTCTAATGCAGGGTGTTGTGAAAGATACGTTTTAAAGGAAATATTGTTTCTCTAATACAGGAGGATGCTAAAAATGCCGTGGTACAGGGGTCCAGATTTCAGAGTGGGGCTGGCGTTGGAAAAATGTTGGATACAATTTTTTTTGTTTGATTAGGATACTGCAGGCTGATCACCTGATTGTCTGACAAGTAAAATGATCCTTGCGTCGGATGGGCATGTAACGGAGCAAAAAGTTTTTTAATATTCCATGTAAAGTAAAGTACAAGTTATAAATACAAAATATTATATTATTTCCATTGTTTGGTACCCGAAACACAAGTCCTTTAGTTACTTACCACGGGGCCAGACTGATGCGGTGTGAAGCGTCCATAGATATATATTAGGTAGATAATATTATAGGTATTAAAATACAGTGACAGCATTTAAAATAATCATAATAATATAAATGAATAAAAATAGTTAAGTAATTTCAAAACTTTAAAACGAAATCCCAAAAGTCAGACAATAGTGATAACTAGACCTAAAAAGTCGGTGTCAAAATTGCATCACGGAATTGCGGGAAACGGTAAAGTTTCGGAAAATTCCGAGACACAAATCCCGGGGCTGCTATTTTAGGTATTTTCAATTACGCCCCTTTTTTGTTCTTTTTAGGGTTCCGTAGCCAAAATGGCTCTCCGTCTGCCTGTCTGTCTGTCTGTCTGTCTGTCTCTCGTTATTTAAATCAATTGTCTCAATTTAATAAAGTTTTTCGAGTAAACAATCAAAGACGACGACGTATGCTTAGACGTTCAAGATAATACCATATAATATTTTCGCTGTTTGAACACAGACTTTACTAATTAAAACTATAATAATAATATTATTATGTGAGGTTAACTTAAAAAACCCATCGCATCGTCTCATCAAAACGTACATTTTATATCTGTTTAATTAAACTAATACCTTGTACTATTAACTACTCTGTGCTGATACGGTAAATACTAACAAATATCTGCAAAAACAAGCAAGTTTTAGATGAAAATGTCACTGTAATCTAGTTGTTTAGTCTAAGGTTATATTAAATTCTTAAGCTGGTTGGGCGGAATTGAACCGTTGTTTTTGGAATGTACCGTCGCATTCGCGCTTCCACTTTCGATCCTCGACGATAATATTTTAACTTTATCTCGAATAGTGTAACCGGAGGACACAGAATAAGTGCGATAGTATGTCAGACTGTATGAGTATTTGGAAATACTTATTTCACTCGGGGACTACCGCGGTAAAGCTATTGTATAGCATTTTTATCAACTTATGCAATTATAATTCACATACGTTTAGTCGCACGCACACAAACACCGTGTCGAAATCTGGCAATGCCGCACCGCTGTGCCGGTTGAAAAGGGGCATTAAGTTTTTCTTTTTTTGTTTCGGAATTTCTTGATTCGGTCGCCGTGCTCAAAGCTCGCGTATGCATATTACAATGTAGTTGTTACCTTAACAAAAAGCTTAAGGTAACAACTACATAGTAACAACAAGTTTTTCTATGATCAGTGTCTTATAATTAGTTTTTTTTTTTAATTTCTAGTTCCCATCGCGTATTGATGAAGCCATTGTTGCTCTAAAAATCAATAAGGTTCTTAGTTTTACTTAGGATGACCTTTTGTATCCATACTGATAAAAAAAATTAATGCTTTTTTACATCAATTCATGCATCGTCTATAGAAAAACGAATCGAAAGCAATTTCCACACATTTTATTGAACTTACTGACAATATTTTGTTCTACACAAGGCAAGGACGCGGCATGTTTATACGGTGCACAAAAACTGCAAGCGTCCCCCGTCTCCTCTTTAACATAATAATAGATTTTGGCTTCGGAGAATTTATTTTTAAATGGCACCGATTGTGAGTCGGAAAGCAATAAGTCGAGTTACCTAAGTAGCTTAGTTTATAGTCTTTTATGGGACTCTTTATCAGGTTTTAGTGGAAAGTTTCTTTGCTATGTGGTTGCCATTGATGGCAGAATTTAGTTTTTATACTATTTGTAGAATGGAGATTGGAGAGAATTGGAGAATTAGAGAAATCAAAAGGAAATATGATGATTTTGTCAGATTATGTATATCTCTGTGTATGAATTGTAATTTGCATCTGGTACATACAGAGACATGCTACTTGGTACATACTACATACAATACGCCTCCTTGGTCCAGTGGCTTAGAGCGTGGCTCTTGTCTCGGAGGTCGTGGGTTCATTTCCCGTGTTGGAAACATGTTATTTCCAAGTGTGGTTAGGACAATGCACTATGCAGGCTGATCACCTGACAAATTAAAGATCGGGTCGGATGGGCATATGTAAAAATTCGGCCCTGCGCCTGATCTCTCGCCAGTCGCCATAATTAATACCTCACTTGTAAAATTTTACCCAACTACATACCTGGTACGAGGCTGAAAAAGAATAATATCCTTTTATTGTATGTAGCAGATACAATATACACACACAGAGATAATATAAATAAACTGACAAAATCATCATATTTCCTTTTAATTTATTAATAAGTTAATACATAACAATCGATTAAAAAATGAAATCGTGATTCTTTGCAACTTCAAAGTTCAAACCCTCCTCCTGTAAAGTTGTCTTTTTGATGTTACGATAGTCTACCTAGCAGCAGTCGATTTTTTAATTTATTATTTATTTAACTTTTTTTTTTTATTTAACTTAGTTTATATTTATTTGTTTATTTAACTTAGTCAGGTTATAGTTTTGTAAACTAATAATACTTATGTTATTTGAAAGTCCGTTAAAATATTTCATTATCTTACATTGACCGTAAACAAATAAATTTTAGCAAGACAGAAACGTCCTAATTGATTTCTTTTTTTGGTTTATTTTCTTATCAAGAGTTTATTTACGTTGTAAATCTGGCTGTATCTTATAAAGATAAATCTCCCGAACATAAAGTTGCGTATATTTTAATTTAATTAAAAAAACACGCTTCAGGAACCCCTTATCTCCTCGATCGTAAAACGTAAGCAATTGTTTATACCAATCTTTATGTTAGGGATGGTGCACACGTATAAAAAAATAATAAAAATCGTATACATCCGAACATAGAGCCTTTTGGAAGTGGGTTAAAAATATTTAAAACGTTTTAAAAATAAATACAAAATATCAATGTCTTTTTAGGGTTCCGTAGTCATTTTGTTGTAATATTATAGGGAGTTAGAAATGCGTTAAAAGGTAAAGAAGTAAAAGTTATAGTAAAATAAAGTTAGAGTATTTAAATTACCCAAGTACTTATATTAAATTTTATTTTAAATTTTATGCAGTGTTCGTTAAATTATAAATATTTTATAATCCGGTGATCATGTTACTAAAATATTATTATGTTTTTCTAATCTCTCAAAAAAGGAAAAGTTTTTTGCCAAGCTTTTTAAATTGTGATCATTAACCTAAACACTATTTAATATTATTATGTATTTAAACTTAATTATTAAAACGCTCAACCCACCAGGCACCAATATCACTTAAGCTATTAATGAAACCGTTTTCGAAACACTTAACCATCATTTTCCGCCGTCGCCGCGCGTCGGCTAAAACACAATGGTGTTTTTAATAAGAACACGGCTTACGTTTTACGACACAACTCCAAGTTAATCAACTGCCTCGAAACGTTTTTAATTAAGCTTCATTACGCATTTTTAAGGATTTTTTTATGACTTCGACGCTCGTGTACGCTAAGCCTTTTTTTTTTTTTTTTTTTTTTTTTAAGGAGGGGAAATGCATTACGCATCCCCCGCCCCCTCGGGGGAAGAAGGGGGGCAGGGGTATGTCGGACTCCCTCCGCAAAGGTTTACCGACTAAAACCCCCCCATGCCCTCGTCAACGCTACACGCGGAGGAGCGGGATCGCTACGCATTCTACCGCGTCCTCCGCAGCGCTTGCCGCTTCCAGCACCACAATCACTGCAGCAGCCTATGCCACCGCGTGTCTGCTCCGAGAGGCTCCCCGGGCACCGGGGGAGCCTATCTCCTCGGGGCCTATATTGTGGGCGGTGATCCCCCGATCAGCCGCCCACAGGCCTAGGCTTCCACCTCCATAGCGGGGGCGATTTCACTCGCCCCAGCCTTGTCGGCTTCAGGCCGCTTACGCGGCCGAGCCTTAGGGGGAGCCTTACGCTTCTGCCTCGTGCCGGGAGGCTTGCCGGCAGCTGTGATACAGCCGTTTGTCCCCAGCACGTGGCCGCTCGCCCTGCCGAGCTCGGCGCAGAAGAAACAGCTAGGCTCCTCCGCGCAGTCGGCGGCCTTGTGCCCCGGCTTCCCGCAACGGAAGCAATTCCCGCTACGGTCTACCGGGGACTGGCAGCTCGATGCCAGGTGGCCGGTTTCCAGACATCGGTAGCACCGCTTTGGCCTCGCGGCCAGCAGCACCACCTTTGTCAGGACCCATCCCACCTGTAGCCGCCCAGAAGCAACTAACTTCTTGGCGGCAGCATTAGGGACGTGGAGCCACACGCTCCGTGCGCCCCTTGGGCCCACCGTAATTCTGCCCGACCGGATATCGGTGGCCGGGCAGCCGCCTTCTTTTGCCGCCGCCTTAGTGACATCGGCGGCGGTTGCTGCGTCGTCCAAGCCGGAGACGAGCAGATCAACTCTTTGGACAGGGCGAGCGATCCTCACTGCGTCCCTGTCGAGGACCTCCCTCATTTTGTTTGCGAGGGCGTCCGCCTTCTGCTGGGCGTCCTCCCCGGTCACTTCTAGTATCCGGGCGCCCGTCCTCGCTAGCCGGAATCGAACCTTGTTTGTCTGGGCGATCCCTACCTCTCGAAGGTCGATCCGGCTCGTCGCCTCTTTTAGTATAGAAGCGTACGTCACGCTCTGATCCACCCCCTTCTCCAGCGTGAGAGTGATGGCGGCGGACTTGAGCGGACGCAGCTTTCTCTTCTTTTTCTTGGGAGCTGTCTTTTTGGCAGCTCCCTTCTTCTTCTTGTTTCTCCCTCGCGGTTCTACTCTGGACCACGAGGGGTCCGTCGCAGACGGGGCGGCTGTTCGTGCCCTCATCTGTTCGGCCTCGCGAGCGGCCATCGACGTTTTCTTCCTCTTCCTTCTTTTCTCTACTTCATTGGGCGGCATGCTAGCGGCGGGTACCTGCGATGGCCCCGCCGCTACCTTTGTCGCCTTCTTCCTCTTTTCGGCCGGCAGCTTACTTTTAGCCTTCGGCTGTCCGCTCTCAGTCGTCACAACTGCACCTCCAGCCGCCATATCGGCAGCTAGCGGTGGCCTCCGCCTCGGCTCTGGTAGGAGACGATCCTCCAGGCCGGCGAGACGTGCATTCAGCATGTTGCCGAAGGTTTCGATATTGGTACGAGAAACCTCCGCCAACAGCTGTTGCAGGTCTTGTGTGACGGGCTTGATCGCCTGTTGGCGCATCTCCTCCAACTCGTGGCGTAAGACGTCCACTTGCTGTTGGAGTCGCGCGTTCTGGGCTTCCAGCCTCTTGATCTCCTCCGTTGCGGAGCGATCATTCACTTCTTCGAAGACCATTTTAATGGTCGCCACCGATTCTTTAAGGTACCTTATGTAGGTACCTTTAAGATTGGAGGACTTCGTGGCGACCATTTCAATGGTCTTCAGCGAAGTCTCCATCGTCTTCAACAGGTCAGCGCTTGTCCGCTCCATAGCCTCTTCTCGCGAAGGAGAAGAAACGGAGAGTCCAGATTGGGAGTGGGTGGAGCTGATGGTCGCTCGCGTTTTCCCCGCCTCCCGCGCTGCCTCAACGATCTCTTTCTCGGCCTGTAAACGAAGGGCCTCTTCCTTCTCCAGATCAAAGTCAGCCTGCACCTTAGCCAGATCGCCATATTGGCCGGTTTTTGGCGGGCGGCCGCGTCCTCTCTTAGATTTAGGCGCTGCCCCCTTGCTGAGAGGCGGCGCCATGTCATCATCTGAGCGCCTCTTTCGGCGCGCCCTGTCCGAGAATGCGGGCAGGCCCCCGGAGTCCAGCGACATGGCAGACATTTCACTGGAGTCCGAGAGCAAGTCCTCACTGTCAAGTCCAGGAGTGTGTCGTCCGGGTATTCGAGTCGGGGGCGGCATGAGCACATCGCGTGTCAGCAGGACATGCGGAAAGTCTTTGTCGCCCCTCAACTTCTTGTCACTCAAAGCCGCCGCCGGCGCGGTAATGGGCGCCGGCTTCGGGTTATCGCGCTTCTTAGGGGCATCGCCTCCTAGCGCCGCCAAAATGGCCCTTTGCCTCGCCGCTTTTGCGGCCTCCGACTCACTCATCGCAGTTGTTGGTCCCTCCGTATACACGGACCTCGCACCCCCTTGCAGAGGTGCACGGGATTCTCCGGCCCCAGAGGAGCCGGGACCTGCCCGGAGATTCTTTTCACAATTGCGACCCTCCATAGCTTAAAACTCCGACACCCCGGGTCGCGGGCCCGTTCGTCACACTGCGGGCGCAGCCAAACACACACAACAAGCACGCACACAAACACACGCCATACCGGCGTTCAGCCACCCCTCCCGTGTCACCGTGAAAATGCTCACGATGGCACGGGGGAGGTGCCCAGGGACACGACGTGGACGGACCGGTATCGCCCCCCCGTGTACGCTAAGCCTTACCTCATAATAATTTGGGACGATCTTTAGTGTGTACGATACGATTATCGTGCTCAAATCTATACGACTAGTTGCCTAGGCGATGGAATCCGGTGGAAACCGTACATTTTGCTGGAGCTAGGTTTCAATGACCTGAAAAAAACTTGAGAGGTGTCAAGGGACACCCGAATGAAACGAAGTTATTTCTCATGTTCAAAAAAACCTGCGTACAAATACACCATGTATGTTTACTTTTCTCTATGATATAAACTAAAAAAAATATAAAAAAGCCATCTATTGACGCCCAGGAATACTAACAAATAATACACTCAACGCCCTCTGCCCTTAATATGCATGTACTAATAAAAAGTGTCGAGGTCAAAATATATCGTTCTGTCTAGCCTCCTTTCGCAACTTTGTTCCAAAAATTTAGTCTGTCGCTATAAATTATGTACTGCTGAGTGCTTAGTGGGTCGAGATAGACCTATTTTTCATACTCTACATAAATCCTTATATCATAATAAACATTTATTTTATAAATCAGTTTGTCTGTTTGTAACCTCTTTATACTTAAACCACTGAACCGATTTAGATGATCTTTGATACGGAGGTACTTTGAGAGATGGAAATGGATATAATATAGTTTTCATCCTGAAAAACTGTACAGTTCTGGCGATGGACGGAATTTGGCGCAACGAAGTCGCGGGCAACTTCTAGTTCGAAATAAAAGTAGAAATCATTGTGGCGACGTGTTACACCTTCACATCAACCAAACGATGTGAAAAATAATAAAAAAATGTAAGGAATCATCTGTAATGTACTCCAACATTACAGGGTGTAACAAAACTAAGTAATAATACTTTAGGGTGTGTACGTGTTACTTGTATAGAGTTCACTGCGAAAGTAGCAGCGCTGAAAGACCAAATTTTTTTTACTTTTGTATGGAGAAACTCGTGACGCTCGGGCCCTTGCCTATACAAAAGTGAAAAAAAAACGTCTTTCAGCGCTGCTACTTTCACAGTGAACTCTCTACAAGGAACACGTACACACCCTATATTACTTATTTTTGTTACACACTGTATACTAGCATGTTTTAAAGGAATATCCCAAGATAGGTGTGAACGTGATTGATAATGATGATGACAATAAACTCAGTGAACCCTAAACAAACGGAACCGCACCCCGTTGTGGGTGCAACCCCTCCCTACCCCTCTAAACCCCCCTCAACCCCTCCCAACCCCTCTTATCTGGAGACAAAACGACTTGAAATTTTGCATATGAATGGCGTGATGAATAAAATTTTATACCGAAGGTTACATAAAGATCACGCTTGGCATTTTATTTGTTACTGTAGAGAGATTTATAATATTAGGGCACATATATTAGTATGTATGTAACCTAGATATGCAGAAAACTGAGTTTTATATAAATTGATGTTCCTAGCAACGATGCGTTGAAATTTATCGCAAAATCGGTTCAGCAGAGCATGACGAAGTGGCAAGCGGCACTTTCGCTAAATTTTGCCAGTAACTTTGTTGTGACAAATTTCGTTTACCGCGTATCATACATTTTCCGAATTATTTCGGAAATAGCTTTGTTGGGAAAATTGGGACTCAAAGAATACGAAAATTCATCAAAATCGCGTCAGTAGTTTTAGTGTTACAGACACACAGATACTGTCGCATCCATACTAATAGGCGAAAGTGCGTCTCTCTGTCTGTATGTCTGACTGTCCTTTCGCGTTTAAGCGATAGTGTAAGACTCTCATGAATGGGATAGTTTATTCGTAGAAAAATCTTAGGTTCAAGTAAAAATCAAGCTACTTATCATAAAATAATAGATCAGGTTGGCAAGTGGTGATGATGATTATCTCATATCCGTATGTTTATAAAATATACATTGGTACCGGATAGGCAGGAGTTTGCATGAAGGGCTTGATTGACAACACTTACTTATTCATCCGTCTGCCCTCAGGAAAGGTTTCTTGGCCCTACTAACGGCAACTCGAAAGTAAAAAATTACTTTGGACTGGGAAAAATGCTGCAACTTTTAGACGGAGAAGGATGGTTTCAGTCGTACTGATCGCAGGCCGACTTGACTCATTTTGTGAATGAGTTCCGTCAGTTCGATCGACTGATCGCAGAGTATGAGTGTTTTCAGCGATCAGTCGATTTAATTTCTCTCGAACTCGACAGAAACACTTATTTTTAACGTTCCCGTGTGTGTGCCCAAGTCAGTCCAATCCAGATCTTGAGCATTTTGCCTGAGATTACATCAAAGGGTTACAGCAAATACATAATATAGTTACAGCTATCACTAACTTACAAGAGTTCTAGTGGTGGGACCCGAAAAAAAGTAACCATAGATTGTGGCTTTTTTTGTCTTACTCATTTTCAATCACGTTTTCGTAACATTTGTACCTATCCTAGAAGTTTAACACTATTAGGAAGGAATTGAAGGAAACATAAAGATCGAATTTTATTTTGTACAAATTCGAGTCGAGTCTTCATAGTATTCTTACCTAGTCCGCAGGGCCGTTTAAATACAAACAATCTTACCTTCAGGGATATTTGTTTGAAGGAAAAAATAAATTCATTTATGAACCTGTCATGTCGAGCTCGGGACGTTAAAATATTCTATTTACCTACAGGAATTTATTGGAGTGAAACTGACAAAGATAAAAACAATATGCGCAATATTATTCTAGTTTCACAAGGCCCAAGATTAGCTGTCTAATTTTGCGAACAGGACTATGTTTTCATTTTTCTTTTGCTAGCAACTATAATAGATTCTATTGCCATTTAAATAATCCGCCACAATTATTTAATTAGGAATGTCAAAGTTTATTTGTTCCGCTTTCAAGCGAAAACTATTTAACCGATTATCATAATTTTTTGTACAAAAAAGATACATGGAAAACTTTTATTTTAGGAAAAAAATATTAATATACCTAAATAAAAAAGAAATAAAAATGTCTAGTTATGTTGTTCTTATGTTGTAGGCAACCACAGATATAGATCATGATAGATACCGCATATGTGTATATTATGTACTTCGCGTGCCATATCGCGCTGCTCGTCTTTCGAAAGTTTGTTCTTTAGTCTGCTAATCAATCGGAATTTTAAAAATGCCTAAATGCCTAAGGGACGTGGGAGAGCCATGCTTCGGCACGAATGGGCCGACTCGACCGGAGAAATACCATGTCCTCGAAGAAAACCGGCGTGAAACAGCGCTTGCGCTGTGTTTCGCCGAGTGAGTGAGTTTACCGGAGGCCCTCTATATCCCCTACCCTATTCCCTTCCCTACCCTCCCCTATTCCCTTCCCATCCCTACCGTCTCCTATTACCCTATTCCCTCTTAAAAGGGAGCAGCGCACCTGCAGCTCTTCTGATGCTGCGAGTGTCCATGGGCGACGGAAGCTGCTTTCCATCAGGTGACCCGTTTGGTCGTTTGCCCCCTTATTTCATAAACTACGGAACCCTAAAAAAAGGGAGATCGCAGACGGCACACTTTTTGCGCGATCGAGTCTGCGGCTTACCTACATACAGCGCGCTATGCCGCGGCCGATTGTATGTAAGCCGCAGACTCGATCGCGCAAAAAGTGTGCCGTCTGCGATCTCCCTAAAAGTGCCGTATTGAGCTAAAGAAATTCAAACAGAAATGTTGGCCTAGACAATGGACACTTTTTTATCATCGGTAGGTACGTCACAGTAGCTATAAAAAAGTGGCATGCTTGTTTCCATACAAATGGAGCGACATGCGGTATATCTATCTTGATCTATGTCTGTGTAGGCAACCACTAAGTAAGGATTTTTCAGACATTTGCTTCCCAAAGCCAATAATTCACGTGGAGCCACGGGAGAAAGCTAGTATATTCGAATATATTTTACTGTATTCACTGACTGTACCTTCCTAATACCTTAGGAGAATCAAGTATCTTGATTTCACTTTCCCCCGGGAACACAATCAGATAATAGATAAGGCGTCCAATTTGGACTATCCCAAAATAAAATCTATGTAAATTCAAACAATACATTTGTCCTGCTGTCCAAATATGTCAGTGCGGACGGAGGAGCATTCATCTTTGTCTCGGCATGGGATAATAAAGTTGGGATAAGAGGAGTTTGGAGATTTGGAGGTTAATCGACTCCACAAAGGTTTGATGTTTTTGGGGTCAAAAAGGACTTTATTACCCCGAAAAGGTAGTAGCCGAATATGGGATAATTATGCGCGGTTGGAGAAAAATATTTTGATAGTCAGGTTATTATTTTCAGTAGCGTTCTTTAGTTTATAAACAACAATCATAAAACTGAAATTCAAAAATACACAGTCGTGGTCCATCCAATCTAAATGTTAGAATTAAGACTATATTTGCGAAAGTTTGTCTGTCTGTCTGTCTGTTACCTTTTTACGCCTACACCGCTGAACCGATTTTGCTGAAAGGTATAGAGATACTTTGAGTCCCGGGAAAGGAAATTTGATACGTCTTTTTATCTCGGAAATAATATGTACGGCTTCCGCGCGATACGTACCTACTACTAATATATATTCTGTGACGATACACCAATTTTGAGCAACGGAGTTGCTGGCGTCAGTTAGTGCTAGTTATATAAAAATATATAATACCCATGTACTATCAGAGAAGTTGATTCGTAGGCAGATGGCGGACCTAAGTAAGTTGGTCGCGTTAAGTTAAACCCAGCCGACCAATCACAGCTAACATTGAATTAACAGAATATTACTATGCCGACCACATGACACAGGTCCATCAACTGCCTAGGTACCAATTTCCTCGATGGTGCCTACGGGATGACAAACAAAATATAATTTGATCTCAAGACTCTCGTGTCTCACTCTCGCTCTAAGGCCGGTATAAATAGTCAGTACTTAAGATGCAACCCGGTCTCAAGACGCGGTTCGGCTCTGTGATTGGCCCAAATTTTGACAGCCAACCAATCACAGAGCCTGAACCGTGTCTTGAGACCGAGATGCATCTTGAGTACTGACTATTTATACCGGCCTAAGTTATCTATCAGACTCGATATAACCCGTCCAAATTATGTACGTAATACGTATTTCCTGATAGTACATCCAAGATTTTCCAACTCCACCCTTCATTTCGCGTGACTCCGCCCTGCGTGACGGTGGATATTAAAACTTTAATTTGTAAATGTTACCTCGTTCCTGCTTGTCACCAGTTTACGACTGATTACGGGGTCCTTGTACGAACAAATATTGTCTTGGTACATAACTAGGCGAAAAAACTAATGCGGTTATGCTTAGAAGTTATATTACGAAATCTATAATTTTACGCAATAGGACATAATTCAAGACGTGAGTGGAAGAATAAGGTAAGTAACACGAAAAAACTTCCCTTTAGGGTCGGAAAAGTTATTTGAAATAGAAAAGCTATGGATTGTGTGTGTAGCCAGATATATTAGCTAGGTTATGAAGTAGATATGTTACAAGTTTTATTGAAATAATTAGGGAAAAAATGAGTTATTGTCCGTATGTTACGAAATGTTACTTATTCGATTCTTCCACTCACGTCTTATTATTACTGCAATGTAAGTTAGAAGCAGCACCTGCACAGACAGTAAAAAAAGTTTAGTTTGATGTTTGACAACATTTCTGTCAATATTATCATATTACGTGTGCAGCATGTCGGATTTTGGTCGAATTATTTACTGTATGTGCTAGTAGCGCCCTCTGGGTAATATTCCCTATTGAAAGTTAATGTGTCTTTTTAGTATACAGTATGTTTTCCGCCTTAACGCCTCCGTGGTCTAGTGGTATAGAGCGCGGCTCTTGACTCGGAGGTCGTGGGTTCGATTCCCGCGTTGGAAACATGTTATTTCCAAGTTTGGTTAGGACAATGCAGGCTGATCACCTGATTGTCTGACAAGTGAGATGATCCATGCGTCGGATGGGCATGTAAAAAGTCGGTCCTGCGCCTGATTTCTCGCCAGTCGTGTCGGTCTGCCGTCCCACTGGGTTATGAGAGTAAAGGAATAGAGAGTGCTCTTGTGTACTGCGCACACACTTGGGCACTATAAAATTACTCCTGCGTAGCTGGCCTGGTTTCAAAGAAACCGGCCACCGTCACCGAAACCGGTGTGGGAGCTATTATTATTATTATTATGTTTTCCGCGCCTCATCCCATTGTAACATGATGAAAAACCATGTCGGACATGAAAAACCCTAGACGAATATGCCGCGTTAAAGTAAAAAACCGTGTTGGATATTATGAAATGGAAAGGGCGTAAGCGACAAATGGTTTTTGTCGCGTAATTTAAAAAACCATAAATATTTTCATATTATAAGCTATGGGCAAATCAAAGTGTATTGCTTGAACCAATCTATGTACAAATTTTGGAAGCTTAAATCACTCTCCTCTGTTGGCAAAATTAGAATCATTTTTCTTACAGAGGACGACGTTTTGATTGATTATTCTGTGTTATAAAAGTTGACCAATCGTGTTATGCTATGGGTAATTCAAAGACAAAGACGTCATGATGAATACTGACAATGAACTTTAATTTCTTAGATTTAGTCATTGCTGAGAAAAATGGACATCGCTACAGCCAAATTATCAAGGCGTCGTCGTCTCTCTATAATTATGTTCACAGTCGTTTTTATTAGTCTACCATACTAGGCCAAGACGGAAGATCGCATACATGATGTCTGGTTTTATCAGACTGCGCCAGAGTACCTATAAATATCTGAAATTGTTTTTTCCAATTGAGAAAAATATGAAATAGTTGACCGATAGCGTTACAACCAGAGGCAACAACTTGTGATAAGGGAACGCAAGGTTAATGAAAAAGGTTAGATTATTGATTTAAATGATAAGGGCAGAAAATAGCTTCTTAATCTGGATTTCTCTTACTTCTTCTTCTATTTCTAGTTGTTGTTGTAGTTGACCTTCAAGCAAACCTGTCAGGTTCATCCTTGTGTGTATAGCCTGCTTTAGTACTTATAATACGTCTAAAGTCACTGGATACGAACGTAAAAGTGAGGATATATGGTTGTTGTTCCCTAACTTTGGTGGAAATTCGGTCCCTTCTGAGGTAGACCGGCCGGTCGTGGAGGGAGCTCTGTGTTTGTTAGATCCGGGACATCCCTCCTTTATAGGCTGAAGGCGAACCGCAGGTAGTTTTAGTGGGTAAGAGTCCCACATACCCCCGGGGTGCTTCAGCTTAACTGAGGCACATCGCCAACCCGGGGGACCCATGACGGGTTTCCCCTGCGCAAAAAAAAGGATGTATGGTTGTTTGTTCTTTCACGCGAAAACTACTTGACGAATTTTGATGAGATGACAGAAATTCAAGTTATAGAAGTACAACAGCGTGCCTACTATTATATTAAATTATTAGCATATTGTTAAAGAGTCCATACCACATTTTAGCTATTAACTTCTTCAGGATACTTTATGATATTTTATTGTTCTATCTTTCTTCCAATTAATTTATTTGCTGGTGTATCCATGGTGTATCCAAGGTTCCCTGTGATCACATTAAAGGGTATCTTTTCTCGCTACCGCTGCCGATCCTAGCGTATTAGGAGAATATTATGCAGCACAATGTGTTGTGCTACGTATAAAAAAACGAAAAAAAATGCTTAGGTTCCTGATTTGACGAAATATATGAATAATTATTAAGGATCAAAACATTGCGTAATTCACTAAGGGCGTACAGGACGACCTGTTATCAGTTCTCGGTCAATGCCCCCTTATCACAGCAATCGGGCATTTTTGTTTTACGATAGCGCGTGATTATCTTTTTATTTTCATTTAACGATAATAATAAGGCTACATTGTAGGTGTTTGTTTAATAGATGGACTATAACAGTTATCCTAACGTTGGGTAAAAATTACTACGCTCGCTTTTTTTTTTTTTTTTTTTGAGGAGGGGAAATACTTTACGTATCCCCCACCCCCTCGGGGGAAGGGGCGGGGGTATGTGGGACTCCCTCGAGAGGTCTACCCACTAAAACCCCCCCCAGCCCTCCGTCGTGCGCCTAGTGCGGGAAGGGACGGGATCCACCATCCCCTAAACTAGCAACAAGACACATAGCGTTGTCATCACCCCCCTAAAACAAAGCAACAGCTAGCAATAAAAAAACGATAATGACTGGGTGAATCACTATAATTAACCCATATACAGCGCCATGAAATTATAAATTATGTAGGAAGTAAATCGCGTCGCGTGCGGCCACGAAATTGTGACTGGGGCAAATTGTTACAGAGTAAACATTAAGGTGACGCCGCGTTAAAGTAAAAAACCGTGTTGGATATGTTTTAGATTGCTTGTTTTGAACTATGAGAGGCCGGCCCGGCCTCACAGAAATGGAACAGTAAGAAATGGAAAGGGCGTAAGCGACAAAATGGTTTTGTCGCGTAATTTAAAAACCATAAATAATTATATTTCATATAAGCTATGGGCAAATTATAATGTATGATTAAGAAACGTTTCGTAACGTTTCGAGTAGAAGTAGCATTGTATCAACTTTTTGTTTCGACAACGTTTGCGCTTGGGCTGAGGTTCAGTAACGTCTCAACTGGCTGTCAAAACGTTAGCGCGATAACGAATCGTTCCAAAAGTCGATCAACGCCTGAGTTTCATTTGCGGTTCAGTTGAAAATAATTAGCGCGATTGCCCTGCTGGCAATCAGAGATAAGGCGTACACATTTTATCATGCCCATCCGACGCATGGGTCATCTTTCATGTCAGACAATATGACGAATCTAAAGGAGCTGCAGGTTTTACCATGATCGGTGAATATGTGTTTATACATAATATTCACAGTCATGGTGCCATCGATTTATATGTAAGGATATGCCTACTAGAAGATTTTGCTAATAGGTTTTTCATACAAGGAAATAGAGAGCCATCTATGAAAAATCGATTGAACTACGTAGTGCGACACAATATTCGGCCGCGTGCGAATGCTGTTTTACCGACGAACCCCGCGTTCCACCTGGCGTTGAAAACGATCAAAACGCTGAAAATGCCTCCTATTTTTAGCATTATGATCGTTTTCAACGCCAAGTGGAACGTAGGGGTTGCGTCATTACTCGGTAAAACAGTAGCCATGGCGGACATCGGTATGTAGTAAAATTATAAATTAATTATTTCTATACTTAAACAGTTTGTGAATTTGTGATGCTTACCGATGATAAAATATTCCAATGTGCTTTTTTAACTTTTTTGACATAATTTTTGCAGCCTTTTACCACACAACTAGGCATTTTTATGTCACTGAATAGACATACGATGATACCCGATTTGTTCTGCGGACCACAGACGACTAAGTCACGTGGGTGTCAAACGGAGCGTTTTGACTCCGACGAATCGGCATCATTGCAACGCGCTCTTGACCCGGTCCTTAGTATTTATGTCTATGAATGGTGCATAATCAATGTCCATCAAGGACAAACAAATATTATATTAATTAAAAATAGTCCAACGTGGAAAGGTCACATAAAGTTATTTGTATTATGTGGAAATATCAAAAAGGAACCTAAAAATATAAAAAAGTTTCTCCCTGTGAGTGCTACCAGAAGTGCAAACGAAACATCAGACCAGGCATCAACTTCCTCTTCACACTGCGTCTTACGAATTTTGAAATAGAGTCCGAACGAGGCTTTAACATCCCAAAAAGGACTCAAAACCGCTAAAGATGATGTTACCGTGGGAGAGACATGCTTCGGCACGAATTGGCCGGCTCGATGGGAGAAATACCACAGGCTCACAGAAAACCGGCGTGAAACAGCGCTTGCGCTGTGTTTCGCCGAGTGAGTAAGTTTACCGGAGGCCCAATCCCCTACCCTTTTACCTTCCCTACCTTCCTTTATTTCCTTCCCTACCCTCCCCTATTCCCTTCCCTAGCCTCCCCTACCCTATTACCCTATTCCCTCGTAAAAGGCCGGCAACGCACATGCAGCTCTTCTAATTTTTTTTTCAATAAAAAAAAAACCTCAAAAATAAAAATTGATTTTAATCCCTTCAAGTCCACACTTTAAGTGGCCCTCGACCTTGTACTTCATCTGAGTTCGTGTTACAGATCAAGCAACATATCGTGATGAATAATTGCCACAAGGTCGGGGCGAGGATGCTACGTGTTACACGATAAGTTTGTGCTGCCGGTTTTGGTGGCCTCCACAATCAGGAGTAAGGGCGGACGATTAGCGAAGAGGTTCTTAGGCCGGTATAAATAGTCAGAGGAGGAGGAGAGCTCATCAAATGGTATGATGGTAAGAGAAAATGCATTTTTTCAAGTGCGTCAGAACTCAGAGGAGTCAGAGAGATGAAAATATTTTTGGGGTGTACACTTGTACAGCTATTAGTACAGGTTCCCTAGAACATTTTTTTCACAGAAATAGATCATGATACATACCGCATTTGTATGTACTTCGCGTGCCTCAAATCGCGCTCCCAAACGACGAGCAATGCTCGTCTTTCGAAAGTCTGTTCTTTAGTCTGCTATCGGAATCGGACGTCAATTGGAATTTAAAAAATGCCAAAATGCCTAAAAGTGCCGTATTGAGCTGTAGAAATTCAAATTGAAACGTTGGCCTAGATAATGGACACTTTTCTTATCATCGGTACGTTACAATTACGTTATAAAAAAATGGCACGCTCGTTTTCATACAAATTGAGCGACATGCGGTATCTATCTTGATCAATGTCTGTGATTTTTTCAAAATATGTTCTAGGGAACCTGTACTTTAAGTATAATATTGGATATAAGAAAAGTAGATTATAAAAAAGCTAGCCTGTACAAATAAGATATTATCTTTTTCGTGTGTGAAAAAGACAAAAAGTTATGTCATGTAGGTCAATGGCCGTATTTCAACATGGTCGACACACGACGCCTAGGTAGTATATAATATGATATCTACATTATCAACAATATGAGAAAGATTTCAAAGTCCATTACTTATATTTTATTACCAATTTTTTAAACTTTTTCTCGATTACACTTTGGGACAAATTTTTAAACTGTTATTATTTTATCTTATTGATATTAATTTATACATTTAAGGTCTGTTTCACCACTTCCTGATAAGTGCCGAATAGGCTATCCACCAATTAACTTGACAGATCCAGGGCCTGTTTCACCACTTTCTGATAAAGTGCCGAATAGGCTATTCACAACTTTTTTGACAGATTCCCATACCTACTCGAACTGTCAAATTATCATTGTTGGATAGCCTATTCGGCACTTTATCTGGAAGTGGTGAAACAGGCCCTTAGTATCCTTAAAATTTAAATAAATCTTTAGTTTAGGCATAGCTTTTAGTCACATCTGAAGGAATTTCGGATGATCGTAATAATTAATATGCGGTAGGTAACAAGTTACGTCTTTGAACAAAACTTTCGGCAGGTTATTACGTATGACTTATTAATAATGAACAGCCTTCAACTTCCCTCAATCCGGATCAAATACGTGCCATAGAAACTGGTATCTTTTAAAATTTAGGACCGGCAGATCTAAATATCTTTCAGTGAATCGTACAATGTTTTTCCTCCACAGTAACTTTAAAATAACTCCCGCACTCTTTGATGTTTTTATTTGCATTTTAGATGCCGGTTTTATTGAAACCTGGCCTGCAATTACGCAGGAGTAATTTTATAGTGCCCAAGTGTGTCTGCAGTACACAAGAGCACTCTTAATTCCGCACGATCTTTTTCCTTTACTCTCATAACCCAGTGGGTCGGAAGACCGACACGACTGGCGAGTGGCGAGAGATCAGGCGCAGGACCGACTTTTTACATGCGCATCCGACGCATGGATCATCTTACTTGTCAGACAATCAGGTGATCAGCCTGCATTGTCCTAACCAAACTTGGTAATAACAGGTAAATTTAAAACGTGGAAATCGAACCCATGACCACATGTCAAGTGCCACTCTCTAAGCCACTGGACCACGGAGGCGTTACAGTAACTTTAATAACTCTTCAATTTACCAAATTTACATTTTAGCAGATTATCATTCAATAGAAAGTTGTACTTGATGTTTTATGCTGATTAATTATAAGACCGTTTCGAAATTGATCTGATTAATATGAAACACTTAAACTACATTTTCCCAGTCCAATTATGATTCATTACTAGAAGGTGGCCAAAAAATTTTTAAAAGCATAATATTTTTTTAACAGTTTTCACAATCTTTTCGGATACCACGTGGGATCCATACGTTTTGTCAGGAATCTAGATGAAAATTATTCTACAGGTTGTAACAAAACTAAGTGATAATACTTTAGGGTGTGTATGTGTTCCTCATAGAGAGTTGACTGTGAAAGTAGCAGCGCTGAAAGACGAAATTATTTTTCGTGATTTATATTGGCAAGCACCCCGGCGTCACGAGTATCCCCATACAAACGTGAAAAAAAAAATTTGCTCTTTCAGCGCTGTTACTTTTACAGTGAACTCTCTACAAGGAACACATACACACCCTAATCACTTAGTTTGTTACACCCTGTATACATTATATTCTATCCCGGACTGCCGGACCAAAACACTTTGAACGTAAAAAGGCAACTGTTGTCAGAAAGATAAACAGGACGACAAACAACACAAATTTTACGTTATATTGATGTGTTAGTATTTAATTTTACTACTTAACTTGTCAGTTAATTATTTTCAGGTACATCAATAATGGAATTTCTAACGGACAGCTGCTGTTTATGTGATAGCCCTGCAAGACTTAACACTTTGAAGGAAGAGTTACTCTTTGATCCACAAGTCATCGCTCAAGAAATGTACAGTCAGTAAATTTCCATTTGAGCTACCACTAAATCCGTTTTTCCATAGAAACGTTGTCCCCAGTTACCTCCCTGGATAATGCCGGTAGAGTTCTATTTTTGTCCTGAATATCTATGGCCACCATTAGCATCTCCCTATGTTTTCTTTTTTTCATAATGTAATTATTAAAAAAGATAAGAACGTTCAGAAACCCAAAAAAATGGCCAGATTTTCCTCTGTGTTCAAACAACCAGAAAACAAAACTGGCTTAGAATATACAAAAAAATAAAACAGAGGAACACAGCTCAAGCCGTGCTTTAATTCTTAATGAAAAAAGTACTTAAATCGGTTAAATTTTGGAGAAGAAATAAGAATTTTCCCACGGGTTGTTTACGTGTTTATGCAAACCGGAATTATTCTTGGAAGTTCGCGAACTTTCTTTTATTTGCCTCGGCCCATATAAATACGCAGGTAGACGGGCCGGGAGTCAGTTTTCGAATGAGCGATCATCTCGACTACTTCGAAGTGAGAAACAAGTGACTTAGTGAGTGAATCAGTGATAGTGCTTAGTGTTTGGACATAGTGCTTAGTGTTTGGACTTAGTGCTTAGTGTTTGGACTTAGTGCTTAGTGTTTGGATCTAGTGACCTAGTGTGAGCTAGTGTTAGTGATTAAAGTCTTCAAGAGAGTCAGCAGGTCTTTTTCTCCGAATCATCGAACCCTAACACGTAACAATACTTATTTGCCCCAATGGATCACGAGTCACGACTCACGAGAGCTAAGTTCCTTGTGTATTAAGCTCAGACTTGGTCGCAATAGCTTGTGCGTTGTTCCAGTGACTTTGGTCCATCATTCAGAGTGGAAGTAAATGCTAATGTGGATTCAAACAGCTATCTGCCGCACTGGGTTACCAGAGCAAGGCAACATTCTTGCGTATTACGCACACATTTGGGCACAATATCTTTTAATGAATTCCAGAAATTCATGGGTAGGTAATGGTTATTACTAAACACTAGTGGACACCCGCAACTCGGTTGCGCCTAAATGCGTTTCTCGTGCGGGAACCGTACATTTTTCGGGATAAAAAGTATCCTATGTTCTTTCCCAGATCAAAGTATCTCTATACCCAGCAAATTCGGTTCAGTGGTTTGGGCGTGAAGAGGTAACACAGACAGACAGACACATTTCCGCAATAAAGCCCGTCACAGACTTAGCTATAATATATATTAATATATTTATAGCTAGGCACATTAATATATATTTTCTATACAATTTTCGCGTGACCACACACTCAGCTATAATATATATTTCTGGTCTCAGTGTGTTTAGTACGGTATATTAATATATATTATAGCTAAGTCTGTGACGGCCTTTATAATATTAGTGTATGTTGACAGAATACTGACATTCTCCATTTTTCGGCAAGTGCCAAATGTCATTGCGCCTGATATTTTGACATTTGCATTTACATTCTGTTTACAACAACACGTCAATTAGCATACACTTGAAAACATTGAGGTCAAAGACCCGCGGCCAAGGTCGCGACGTCACTGATAACGCTTATCACTGAAATCCGAACCGACGTGATATGATAACGCATATGCATAGTCATGGACAAAAATGCACTTAGATTTTCTAAGCATTAATCGTCTATTTTTATTATACTTTAATATTATACTAGCTGTCACGGTGAACTTCGAACAAGCAATCTAAAACATACCCAACACGGTTTTTACCTTTAACGCGACGTGTGATTGAATGGCGTTGTTCAGTCAAAGGGCTAGCTGTTTGATTGAACGGCTATTTAAACCAGTTGGGTGCGTGATATACATTGGTAATTACTGCGTATTATTACAGATCAATTCAGAAAGAACGTTAAAATGGATGTCAGCAATGAACTGGACCACTGAGTCGTTATATCGAATGCAAGTTGACCAAGGACTCTGCTCCATTAATTGGTCCTCGTTGTCCGCCATTTATAAGATCAGCCGTGAGTCTTGAATTAATTAGATCCAGATAAACTCAACTGCTATTGCTTTGGGACATGCTTTGAAATATTTATTTCTAACATTGTTGTTTACCTATTTCATTGTGATTGATTTTGATGTAAATGTAAACAAAAAAAAACATAATACTATAAGTTCTAATAACTATACTTACTGCAATTTCGCAATTTGACAAAAAAATCGGTATGAGTGGCTATGATATATTCTAGGTACCAACATAACATGTAAGGCGTCTCCCAGACGCGGCCTGCGGTGGCGGTAGCGGTGGCGGTCAGTTAGATGACTTGGCCGCGTATGTCTGTGTCGTTCCTAGAACTCTTAAAGGAAAGTTATCCAACTGATCGCCACCGCGACCGCCACCGCAGGCCGCGTCTGTCTGGGAGACGCCTAATTGATAACAGTCATAGTACATTGGATTGGAGGAGGATCCATAATCTACCGTCGACGCCATTAGGCGTCTTAAATCGGTGACAGAACAGGCGGAACGCCGAGGGGAGGTGGTGGTGGCGGTGTCGTTCGATATCGCCAACGCTTTCAACAGCCTCCCTCACAGCGCAATACGGGAGGCACTGGAATACTTCGAGGTGCCCCCGTATCTCGGGAGGCTGTTGAACGTGTATCTCTCCGATAGGGAGGTCGAGTACGAGGACGGGTCGGGGTCCCTAAAGAGGCGGAGCGTCGAATGCGGCGTCCCTCAGGGCTCAAATGTGGGCCCAGATTTATGGGACGTCGGCTACGACTGGGTCCTGTGGAGCGGTCTCCTCCCCGGAATGGTGCTCGTCTGCTACTGCGACGACACGGGGACGGACCTTTCAGGAGGCTGCGCGGCTGGCTGAGGTGGGATCATCCCTCGTTGTCAGCCGCATAGAGCGGTTGGGGCTTCGGGTACGCTTAAGCAAGACCGAAGCCCTGTTCTTCCGCGGACCCGGGAGGAGGGGACCTCCACCCGGAGCTCGACTCCTTATCGGAGAGACGGAGGTCCAGGTGAGTCCGACGCTTAAATGTCTTGGGCTCATCCTGGACGGGAGATGGACCTTCGGCCCACACTTCCAACAGCTGGGGCCGAAGGTCGTGAGGGTGGCGTCAGCGCTGGGCCGGCTCCTACCTAATATAGGAGGGCCCAGCGAAGCCTGCAGGCGGCTATACTCCGGAGTCTGTCGGAGTATAGCCCTGTACGGTGCCCCAATCTGGGCGGATTCCCTCACCGCTCGTAATAAGGCTCAACTGCGAAGTGCGCAACGGGTCATAGTGGTGAGGGTCATCAGGGGGTACCGTACGGTCTCCTGGGCGGCAGCTACTGCCCTGGCGGGAGACCCGCCGTGGGAGCTGGTTGCAAGGGTCTTCGCCGAGATGCACCTCCTCGTTTCAGAGAGGAGGTTACGGGGCGAGGGCCTGCAATGGGAGGAGCTCCAGCGGGTCCGAAGATCAAGAGAGCAGTGGCTGCTGAGGAGGTGGGGTGAGGATTTGGCGCAGGCCCAGTACGGTCAACGTACTGCTCAGGCTCTGCGTCCAGTTCTTGCGGCGTGGATGCGCCGCAAGAGAAAACCCCTCACCTTCCACCTTACACAGGTGCTCACCGGACACGGTTGTTTCGGTGCGTACCTGTGTAAGGTTGCCAGGAGGGAGCCTACGCCAGCCTGCCATGATTGTGGCACTGCGGAGGACACGGCCCAGCACACCCTCGAGGTGTGCGATCGATGGGCCGTGCAGCACCATGATCTCATGGCGGTGCTTGGGCGGGACCTCTCGCTCTCCAGCATGGTTCGCTGCATGCTCGAGAGCGATGAGGCCTGGCAGGCGGCGGTCTCTTTTTGCGAAATCGTCCTTTCGCAAAAAAAGGCCGCGGAGCGGAACAGAGAGGATGACCCTTCCTCCGTTCCGCTCCGCCGGCGTAGGACGGGAGTGCGGAGGCGTCGCTATGCGAATCTCCAATAACTTCCGTCCCACGGGGCTTCAGGTCAGGATGGGAACCTGCCCGGCTTAGCTAGTCCCGGCGCCGCGGGGAATGCTTTAGTTTGCCTAAGCGTTCCCTAACTTTGGTGGAAGTCCGGTCCCTATTGAGGTAGACCGGCCGGTCGTGGAGGGAGTCCCGTGTTAGATCCGGGACATCCCTCCTTTATACGGCTGAAGGCGAACCGCAGGTGGTTTTAGTGAGTAGGAGTCTCACATACCCCCGGGGTGCTGAGGCACATACCCAACTCGGGGTACTGTTATATCGGAAGTCGCATGTCAACGTATGTATAGCAAAAACGCTAAGTTTTCAGTTGCATTTCCATGAATTGCAATTGCAAACTTTTGCTGTTTCTATTATTCTATTTTTCGTATTTTTAATCAGATTGAATTGGACCTTCGTCGGGTGCAGGTCTTAGTTTAGTTTCTAAATAAGTATTTTTCTTTTGAATAAAATTCAGTTTTTATTAAGGTTTATTTTTTTTTTAAAAAGCCAATCTCGAACCCGCTAGTAACAGTGGTGTCAGAAGTGTAAGTGGGATATCAGCATTTATCGTGATAAATCCGTCGTTCCGCTGGTATTCCTTAACGGTTCGCGAAAACTGACTGAAAAGACTGAAACGTGAAAAGAGAACTGAGTGAATAGAAAAACTGTAAACCAATTCGTCTCCGGAGTGTGATTTGTCCACTTCGTAAAAACTCAAGTGCACTGTGTCTCGACAATAAGCCTTGCTTCGAAAGCCTGCAGACCAGTCCTGCACCCCTGCACCCCGACGTCTCGCGCGCGTTAAATCCGTACTGCCGCCGCGCCGTTTCTGCCGTCGTTCCTGACATTGTTCCTGCTGCTGCTCCGCCGCCGTCCCGGTCGTCGCTCTTGGTGCCGCCCTGCTGCCGCCCTGCTGCCGTTCCTGTTCTTCCTGACGTTGGTTGCGTTTGGAAACGCGCCGCCGCTGCCTGCTGTCGCTCGCCGTGCTGCTATGCCGCTCAAGTTCCTAGTGTTCCTGTCCCTGTGAGTAAAGCATATTATTATTTGTTATTGCTACATTTCAGCTATATTTTTAATTAGTGTCGTTCAATATACTTACCAAATTCCTTACCAGTCTCTTATCCTTAAAGAAACAATATTATACCTAGTTATATTTTATAAATTAATTTAGAAGTAAAATAATTTAGTAACTCTTTAAATTAATTTTAAAAATGTCGGTCGATAAAAAGGCTGAGGTCTCGACAGTAAACGAGCAATTCCCTATTAATGTATTATGTAATTTTATTAGTCCCTATAAAGGAGATCGTGAAACTCTAACCGCTTTTCTTACTAATTGTCAAAATGCCTTAGATTTAGCATCGCCATCTCAGAAAATTTTATTAAATAAATATATCTTATCGCGTCTAGAAGGCAAGGCCCAAATTGCCTGTTCGAATAAGGTTTTTGAGGATTTTAATCAATTAAAAGTTTTCCTTAAACAAAACTTCGGCGAAAGAAAACATTATAATCATTTATTATTAGATCTACAGTCATGCAAGCAACAATTAAATGAACCGGTCGCACAATTTGCTCTGCGTATTGAAAGTTGTCTTACTGATTTACAGTCCGAAATCTATAATTCCGATTCTCTTAAAAAAGATATCCCTGGTCGCATAGCTATGACAGAAGATTTAGCATTATTTTCATTTTCATTAGGGTTACATTCGCGATTAAGTAATAATGTTAGATGTAGAAGTCCTAAACATTTAAATGACGCTATTAATATTGCTATAGAAGAAGAAAAAATTCAAAATCTTTTGTATAAAACGAATATTACTAAATCTAGGTGTAAAACCTGCGGAAAAACAGGTCATACGGAATCTGAATGTAACTATAAAGATAGGCGTTCTTATCCGCCTCGTGATTTTTCAAAATTTCAAGGCCAAGGGTCATTTAATACAAGTAAGAATAATCAATCCAGTTCCCAAGCTTTTTGTAAATATTGTAAAAAGGACGGTCATGATATTAAAGATTGTTATAGACGGAAATTTAATAATGAAAATCGTAATTCTTATAGATATAATAATGAAAATCGTAATTCGTATAATAATCATTCTAATAATTATTACAATAAGTCTGCAAACGCGCATCATATTACATACGAGCCGCCGTCGCCACCGTCACCGACACCTTATGCAATTTCTAGCGAAAATGTCGGCGACAATGCTTTAAACTAAATGATCGGATTACGGTAAAGTGCCGCCGTTTTCCGACTAATGTAGGCACATTGCAAATTCCTTCTAAATCTAATAATAAATTAACTTGTTTTAATACAAAATCTATGGACCAAGACACGGGTAACCAGCCCCAAAGTAGTGTCCAAAATCATATTTCAATGGACCAAGACACGGGTAACCAGCCCCAAAGTAGTGTCCAAAATTATTCTTCAATGGGCCAAGACACGGGTAACCAGCCCCAAAGTAGTGTCCAAAATCATAAGTCAATGGACAGAGCCACGGGTAACCAGTCCCAAATATGTGTCCAAAATAAAAAGTCAATGGACAGAGCCGCGGGTAACCAGTCCCAAATAAGTGTCCAATCTCATAACGAAAATCAAGTTCAGTCTAAAACTCAAATTTATGAAATAAGATCATTTATGACAAAAATATCATTGCCTCATATAGAATTAAAAACTGAATATTCTGTCCGTCATTTACGTTTTCTTATTGATACTGGCGCAAGTATAAGTCTCATTAAAAAATCTAGTTTAAATAATAAATATATTTTGTCCCGCGAAATCGTTAAAATAAAAGGAATAAATAATATAGAGCAATGCTCTGAGTCTCTAGGTACATCTCAAATTAATTTCTACTTATCTAATAACACTTATAATTATAAATTTCATATATTTAATGATGATGTAAGTTTAGAATATGACGGTATAATAGGTAGTGATTTTCTCGGTCATTTTAAAGCCAATATTAATTACGACTCGAAAACAATAAATATCTGCGGGCAAACCATGGATATGAACTATGTTCAGCCAACTTATATAATTCCAGCTCGTTCCGAAGCCGTCATCGAGTGCGCGGTATCTAATTACACACCTGAACGGTATCCGAACAATCAAGGTTTATTATTAGACCATACTTTTAAAGATGGTATTTATTTTGCTAATAGTATTGTCACTATAAAATCAAATAAAAGATTTAATGTTTCAATTTTAAATACTACCGACTCAGCTATCGAAATTAAAGATCATTCCATAGAATTAAGCCCTTTTGAACAAGAAAATTCTTCGTGTAATATTCCGTCACAATCCGTAAATTCTATTTCTTATTCTAGTTCCGATAGAGTCCAAAAAGTTCTCGATCTTATTCGCTGCTCACATTTAAATCAAGAAGAAAAAGATAGTCTTTTGGAATGTTGCTCAAATTATACAGATATTTTTCATTTGGAAGGTGAACCTCTCACATTTACCAGCGCGATCGAACATAATATAGATTCAGGAGACGCGCCTCCTATTCACGTAAAATCATATCGTTTCCCAGAATGTCATAAGGAAGAGGTAGACTCACAGATTCGTAAAATGCTTGACCAAAATATCATACGTCCTTCGGTTTCACCTTGGAGTGCTCCTGTATGGGTCGTTCCTAAGAAAATGGACGCTTCAGGTAAAAAGAAATGGCGAATAGTAATCGATTATCGTAAGTTAAATGATGTCACTGTATCAGAAAGTTATCCGTTACCTCTCATCACAGATATTTTAGATCAATTAGGACATTGTAAATATTTTAGCACCCTCGACTTATCTAGTGGATTTCATCAAGTTAAAATGAGTTCGAAAGACGCCCCGAAGACGGGATTCACTATAAATACAAATTCGAGTGCCTCTGGACACTACGAATTCACTAGAATGCCTTTTGGGCTAAAAAACGCCCCGGCTACATTTCAGAGGCTGATGAATACGGTCCTCTCGGGTCTTCAAGGGTTGCATGCATATATATACTTAGATGACACCATTATATACAGTCACGACCTTCGGAGTCATATTACAAAACTTAAATTAGTCTTTGATCGCTTAAGAAAATTTAATTTAAAATTACAACCAGACAAATGTGAGTTTCTCAGGCGCGAAGTTGCTTATTTAGGCCACATAATCACAGACAAAGGTGTCTGTCCAAATCCAGATAAAATCAAGGCCGTAACTCAATTTCCAACTCCTAAAAATCCAAAGGATATAAAATCATTCCTAGGCTTAGTCGGATACTATCGACGTTTCATAAATAACTTTTCGCAAATCACAAAACCGTTGACATCTCTATTAAAAAAGGATGCATTATTCAATTGGTCACATGAGCAGGAATTAGCTTTTAAAAATCTTAAAGATAAATTAACTTCAGCACCTTTACTTCAATATCCAGATTTCAATCAACCTTTCTTGTTAACTACCGACGCTTCTAATTACGCGGTAGGTGCTGTATTATCGCAAGGAGACATAGGCAAAGATAAACCTATCTCGTATGCGTCACGAACCTTAAATAATGCCGAAGGCAATTACTCTACCATAGAGAAAGAACTCTTAGCAATTTTATTCGGAGTTAAAACATTCCGTCCCTATTTATATGGGCGCAAGTTTAAAATCATAACAGACCACAAACCATTAGTGTGGCTGTTTAGTGTCAAGGACCCCGGATCTAGACTTATTAGATGGCGCCTTAAATTAGAAGAGTATGACTATGAAATTGTATATAAAAAAGGAAAATTAAACGCTAACGCTGACGCATTATCTCGCTATCCAGTACTCGCCTTAGATGAAAATACAACTGATAATTCAATGTTATGTAATCCTACACTGTCACCCGGAAGTGACATCGATTCTCATAATCTTCCGTCAATATCCGAAACTTACGAACAATTTCTTCAAATCTCAAAACAATCCGGTGTTACTTTCGACACGGTAATTCAAGAACATAATGAAAGCCTATTAAAAACTAAAATAAAATTAATCGCGTATCCTACATCAGTCGATTTAGACGATTCTATTCCTTATTGCAGCGAAATTATAGACGCATCTACTAGTGAGCCTAATATCCGAGATATTGAACGCGAACTTCATTCATATTATTCAACCTCTAACGATAATCATGTGTTTACTCATTTGTTTATTAAATTAAATCACTTTGACGAAATGACTTACAAAGATATATTTAATGTCCTTCGTGAATACCGAGACATGGTAAAATACTGGTATTCCGAAGAGAAGGAGATAGCAATATCAGATTTCACAGATCCCTTCTCTAAACTCTCGTTTACAAAAATTTATAATATTATTTCATTTCTTTTTCATAACACTAGTATTAAAATTCATATCTATCATAATTGTATAAAATATCCAACACCTAGTGAAATTAGGCAAATCTTAAAAGATAACCATGACTCACCTGTAGCTGGACATCCCGGTATCTCGCGTATGCTGGAAAGAATAAAATCTCAATTTTGGTGGAAAAACATGAGGCAAGATATCGAAGACTATGTTAAAAATTGTCGCTCCTGTCAAATTAATAAGCCCTTACGTCAAATCAATCGGGCTCCAATGATAATTACCTCCACAGCATCGCGGCCTAATGAAAAAATATATTTAGATCTCGTCGGCCCATTACCTGAAACATATGAATATAAATATAAATTTTTACTTACTGTACAGGACGATCTTACAAAATTTTCACAGGCTTATCCTATGCAGTCGTGTTCAGCTGAAGACACAGCTAAAACATTCGTTAATTATATTGCTCACATGGGAATACCTAAAATGATTATTTCAGACCAAGGCACAAACTTTTGTTCAGACCTCTTTAAACAATTAGCAAAATTATTTAGTATTAAACATATTTTCGCTTCACCATACCATCCTCAAACTTGTGGAGCTCTTGAAAGGAGCCACTCCACCCTTAAGGAATATTTAAGATCTTATATAGGCGAAAATCAAAATACTTGGGACCTTTACATCCCGAGCGCCATGATAGCTTATAATTCAAATGTGCATAGTACAACGGGTTACTCCCCTCTAGAACTTTTATTCGGTTTTAAGCCCTACATACCATCTAGCATAGATGTTCTCGATAATAATACATATACAGACTATATTCGAGCATTAAATCATCGTCTTTATTATAGCCGTCAAAAGGCTCTACAAAATATTCAAGCGTCTAAAGAAAAGTCTAAAAATTATTATGATATACGAACAAAACCTATTACATATAATGCTGGCGATATGGTGTATGTCCGTTGTCACCATAAACAAAATAAAGCCTTGTCCCCAGTGTGGAAGGGCCCTTATAAAATAATAAAGTTAAACGGTAATCATACGGCTACGTTATTAATTAATCGTAAGCACGTTCGTCATCACTTCGATGAAATAAAGCCGGCAAGTGACGACACGTCATAGTGTCCTAGGTCAGTAAGTTAGTACTAGTAGTATCTATATAATAGCTATAACATAATCGTAACATAAGTCCTTTCGTTCTATTTCAGATGCGCGCTGTCGCCGCTAGCTATATCAGATTACGTATCGCCCATCATTAGTAGTCCGGGCCTTTATTTCGATAAGCTCTTAGATGTTAAGTTTACTAATAACGATTGGAAAGTCTTAGCATATTTAGATATAAGTCATGTTCAACCGAATCTAGATAAGATAGAATTTTTATTAGAAAAATTAGGTGTATTTTGTAATTCTCTTACGTCGTCAAAGATACAGTCGGATTGCATAAATTCCCTCACGGCGCTGAAAAATCAGCACCTCGTTAATGTTAATAAATTTTCTTCAGTTTCATATTTGCTTCAAAATGATAACGTAAAACAACGTTTTAAAAGAGGTCTTATTGACTTAGGAGGTTCTATCTTGAAAACTATCTTCGGTACATTAGATGCCGAAGACGCTGTCAAATATTCAGAGGCTATAAATAATGTCCAGACAGATGAGAAACATCTCGCTCATCTTATGAAAGATAATATTCATGTCATACAATCCACTATTTCATCATTTAATAATTCTATGTCAAAAGTAAATTTGAATGAAAAGCATCTTTTAGAAAATATGGAAACAATACATAAAATATTAGATTCAGTTTCAAATACTAATGATAAGCTAACTTTAAAAACTCAAATTAATTCGTTATCTAATTCCTTGGAAGCCATAATCTTAACTTCGTCATTCGATATCGACGACATAAATAATGCTATTTTATTCGCGAAACTTAATATTTTACACCCGACTGTACTTAGTCCCTATCAGTTATATAATGAATTAGATAAGCATAGAAATAAACTCCCTAGCCATTATGATTTGCCTTTACCATTAACTTTACAAAATATACAAGAATTAACCGACATTTCTAAATTAGTTTGCTATTATCATCAAAATAAAATAATATTCGTCCTTCACATTCCTTTAGTACTACCTCAAACCTATAATCTTTATAATATAATACCATTACCCGTCCCATATGATATATTGAAACCAGACACCTACATTCTAATAGAGCCGACTAGCTCATATGTAGCAGTAACAGGTGATCGCATGCTCTATTCACTATTAAGGGACATTGAAAAGTGCAAGCTAATAAGTGAAAAGTGTTATGTGTGTGTGCTCGCCGACTTGTTCTCAGTCGTTGCCAATCCTACGTGTGAAACAACGTTATTAACTGAAGTGGTTACTAAACTCCCAGACTCTTGTGTAGCTAAAATTATTCATGGTTCTATAGATATATTTCATAAGCTTAGTTTTAACCGTTGGGTCTTTGTACAATCAGAGCCAGGGAAATGTCATATTACCTGCGAAAAATCTGACGTTAATTTAGATGTAATATTATTCGGTACTGGCATCCTGACCTTACCTAAACATTGTAAAGCATTTTATAAAACTTTGCAGTTCACCGCAGTTGACGAGACGTCACTCGGTAACGTAACAAATGTAATATCCAATTTCAATATTTTATTAGACGATTGTTGTGAACAAACTAAAATTAATAAAACTTTCTCTAAACTTCCACATTCTAATTTAAAGAATATTGGTAATCTTGACTCTCTACTTCATGCTAGCATCCATCTTCGTTCAATGGAAGATGAGTTATATAATTTAGAAAATCCATCTCACTTTGATACATATGGAAATTATTACATGTCTATAAGTTTATTTAGCAGCATAATATTCATATTTTATCTCTTATATAAATGTCGAAAAAATATTACTCCTCAGAAAAATCCTTGTTGCATACAAATCTTTAATCAGTGTCATAATTCAAAGACTCGCACTGATCATCCAACATCTCTTGTAGTATTTAAAGATAATAACAGTTTAAAGAATGATTCTAGTATATTGGAAGAAACAAATTTTGTAAGCACACCGACTCCTTTGAAAAGAAATGTTGTTATAACTAATGTAGTAAAGGATCATGAAATGTAACAATTTCAATGCTGTATGATTTTACTTGAATATTGAATAAATAATAATAAACATTATTTTCTTTAATAATTACATAGTAATATAATAATCTCTTATTAATATTTTTGTCTTTTTATAATTCTGTGTTTTTATTATGTGTGCTAGTTAAGTTCTTATTTTTAAATAAATGTTATTAATTAAATAGTTTATAATTTAGCTACTTCCATGTATACTCCAAACGAAAGTCCAGTTTCTCGCGTTTTTCAAATTACTTTTAAATTATTTCAATCTCTCATCACTTTGACATGTGATGATCGATCTTAACGGGGGGGCTGTTATATCGGAAGTCGCATGTCAACGTATGTATAGCAAAAACGCTAAGTTTTCAGTTGCATTTCCATGAATTGCAATTGCAAACTTTTGCTGTTTCTATTATTCTATTTTTCGTATTTTTAATCAGATTGAATTGGACCTTCGTCGGGTGCAGGTCTTAGTTTAGTTTCTAAATAAGTATTTTTCTTTTGAATAAAATTCAGTTTTTATTAAGGTTTATTTTTTTTTTAAAAAGCCAATCTCGAACCCGCTAGTAACAGTACCCATAAGGGTTTCCCCTGCGCATCAAAAAAAATAATAGGATCCATAATCCAACGTCGCGAATGTCCACAGGCAGTGATCGGCTATCCGGCTACTCGTTTCCGTTTATTAAAAAAATCTTTAGTTTTAGATAAAAAATACTGCAATTAAAATGACAGTCACAAAAACACTACCTTTCTACATATCAGTACAGCAGATAAATCAAGTCGTAAAGACTCTGTGTCGACACTGACTTTATTGCTTTGCGGAATCAATAAAGATAGGGTATAAAATAAACAAGCCATAAAAAGGAAGGGCCTGACTGATAAGCCTGTCTAGACTGGAAATTAGGACTAGATAGAACATGGAAATTAATTATGGATCTGTGTTTCTAGCGCGATGGGGCTGATACGGCGGAAAAGATTCGAGGCTGATTAGATTTTGTGGCAATGTTCCTTCCACCGAGAAATCTCTCTTCTTCATACCAGATTCTGAAATCAGAACTCTTACTCTCCTAATGAATTGAGCCTAACGGCCGTTCCCAATATTTGATCTATCTCTTACTTGAGATAGGAATAGCTCATTGACATAAAATATATGGAGCTAATGTCTAATACATTAGCTCCATATATTTTATGTCAATTCTATGTCAGCTGCGATCGGTTGTATGTCAAACTAGAGATAGATTGAATATAGGGAACGGCCATAAGTGTCCTCTTGCATGTGGCAAGAAAAATAATAATATTCTGATTAGATTTTGTATACGACTTGTTAATAATATGCATTCTGTGGTACGACACACAAATAATAAAGCAATATTTTATTGACACCTCTCATCTTGCTAAGCCCTACAGCAGGCTTAGCAGGGTCAAGGAAATCCGCTAATTTGGCACTCTTCACACGCCAGTCTGTTGTTATGCCAAGCCTACAGAAATATTTTTAACTAAAATCAAAACTTGCTACCTTTGCTAATTCTAATTATAGATTTCAGTTTAAATCATTTCATTTCATCTCATCATTTCACTTTATCCAAGCCAGTGTAAGCTCAAGAATGACCTAGTGTTTATTCCAAGTCGTGAAAATTACTACGAACCCCAAAAATCCGTGCAAGGAGAGGAGCAAAGAGAGTGATGATGCTGTATCGATTTATCATTCACAAACACAATACCCCCGGCCAAATTGTAGCGAGGGTATTTAATTAAACAAATAAGACCGAGGACCCTGGACTATTACTCAAATTTATGACTTTAATTTTATATGCCCTTCCTTATATTTGGCGTTACATTACTCATTTTTGATGAGAGCATCAATTCGAGTTTGCAAATTAGAATAATATTATAACCAGATGTTTTGTCCGGAATAAAAAATACTATTCCACTTTTCTTCCATTTTTATGGAGCTATGAAAGTACCTACTAGATGTTGCTAGCGAATCGATTATAACATGGTAATCGTACCTTTTTTCCTTATAAGTTATAAACTTATAACTATCCTCAACGACCTCTGTGGCTCAGTGGATAGCACGTTGGTAGGTTAAGCCGGGGGTCGCGGGTTCGAGTTCCGCCGACGGAACAAAAAGTTTTCAAAGTTCCTGGGTCATGGATGTGTATTAATTACATTTATCATAATATAATAAAAATCTTAAATATATGTATAGTATAAAAGTATTAAATATATTTCCGTTGTCTGGTACCCGTAACACAAGTCCTTCAGGTACTTACCACGGGCCAGATTGACGTGATGTGAAGCGTCCATAGATATTATTATTATTCTCCTACGTAATAGGTTCCTTGCAGCGACTTCGTCCTTTCCCGGGACTTAAAGTATCTTCATACCAAATTTTAGAAAAATTGGTTCAGCGGTTTAGAGGCGAAGAAGTAATAGACAGATAATCTTTCGCATTTATGATATTAATATGGATATAGTAACTGTCAGTATGATTTCAATAATTCTAGCAGTCCATAAAACTCTACAAAAAATCCTAATGCAAGAAATTCGATAATTTTTGTTGTATTTTTAGTAAGCCCATTAAAAGTAAAAAGAACTTGCCTTATTTATTAATATATATTTTATTGATAAATCATTATATTATATTTCTTTGAAAATTTTAGAAATCTCATGATATTTTCTATATCGTTATTAGTTATTTCAGGATACTTACGAATACTTACCTTTTTCCATCCCCAGGATCAGGATTCAAGTCACGTATTTTTTACATATTTATCCATTTTATGTTAATTGATAAATCAAATTATTTTTCATTTACTTTTGAAACTTCATTTTTATTATCTTCATTAGTGATTTCAGGATACTTAAAAATTCTTACTTTCTCCATCCCCAGGATCTCTCGTTAATTTTTTGTAAGTTATAAGTTTCGCTCTACTATTTATTCAGTATTCATAGACAGAAACCATATTTAACAAAATCGTCCGTATAATCTAATAGATTTTCTTTTTCTCGAACTTCAAAATATTTTTAATTAAATAACAACCTGATAATTACAGTGATCAGTTATTATAAGATTAGCTTAATTTTTATGGTTTTTGTCTAGTCATAAACAAGGGTGAAAGTTCAAATAAAAATCTGGTTCTTTTTTAAAAACTGGATCATTTATTTTTACCATAATATAATAATAATATATATTCATTATTAAAACAAAGTACGATACAAAATTTACACGTTTGCCTTATATTAACTAAAGTAATGTTATTTCATACTTAACTAGTGAACTACGTACAGTATATGCAGTTATAGAAGGTACCTTACGAGATACTAAGTCAATAATTTACAACGGACGAGGCGGTGCGGACCTCTGGCGCCTCGCTAATAACTTATTAATACAAAAAAAAAACCCTTAAAGTATCGTCGAATAAGATTTCAAAAGTCCCACGCTGGGAAAATGAAAAGACACGAATGATAGCCCAATATCGATGTTGGTAACGAACGCGTCCAATTTTTGGTAGGCCCGACGTCTGGTATTCCTAAGAGATCCATCGGTAACGGTGTCGAACAGCAACATTATTTTTTGGTATCAATTGAAAAAAAAATTAAAAAATCAGGTATCAATGATAAAGACCACAATAATCCGCGGGGCTCTAAATGTTCTGGCCGGCCGAAATCTTTCGAGACTAGAATGGTTCGGACTCCGGATGCGAAGGACCAACGCGGCCCTAAAATTATTTACAAGTATTGAACCGATGCGATCGTGAATTTCAGTCCAATAGTTAAAGCCATACTTCAGCTTCCAAGGTAATCTTTTGGCATTGAAGGTACTATAAAATGTAAGCGACTACGATTAGGTATACACATCTTCGAATTACTCTTAACTTATTCGATACATTTAAATGGACCATTTTTCATCTTTTGTTCCTAATAGATTTGATCGAAACTAATATTTACATTACGAAGCCTTAATCGGGGAAGAAAGTAAAGATTGGTATCTACGTTTACTGACGGGGATTTCGCTCGATGGGCACGCATCGGGAAAGGATTAGAAAAAGGCAAAATATTTTCGAATGTTAAACGCCAACTGATTCCGAATAACAGTGTGGGATGTAAATCAGATATTTCAATGCATATAATATCTTATCTATTCGATGTCTGTCGAGAGAAATAGCAGTTTTATAAGACGGATCGAGATCTCGTCTGAAATATTGACGGCGATCAGGGTACACTTAGTATACGAAGAGTAAAATAACACTATCACACTTACCGCGACTTTAACTTGTATTATATTACCACCTAGTATTACTTCTATGTTAGTTCCTTGACTGAGATTGTGCGAAGTTTCGTTTATTTTATTTCTTATTATATCAAATACAATTATAATGACATATCTACTCCAACAACGAATTATTAATACTATCGTATTATATGCATCTACAGTTTTGTATATAATTACTTTTACTGTTAAATTTATGTTTATAGACACCGATTAGAATAGCGGCACACGTCGATTACAAGTTATGTGCCGTGAAGAGGGAGACAGAAAGATTTTCGTTGTTCTATTGCATCCAACAACAAAAGATCATAAATGAACAACAAATAAATTACAATACATACATATGGTACAACACTAAGATTATTTTGTTTTTCAAACAATATAACGACAATATTTTAAACTTTTTCAGTTCTGTGAATGAATCACTAACATTAAATTTTCAAATCGAATTTACAAAACTTATCTTAAGAACGTATTATTGAACAATCTTTTAAATCTACTGTCGTTATTACAAACATCGAGCTACTCGTAAAAAAGCTATGAAAGCACGGATTGCAAATGACAGAGGACGCACATTCTCTCGCCTAATTCTCGTTTTCGAAAGATTTTTGACTCGAGTTTATCCATTCACTAGCGTTTGTGATTGGATAACGTCAAACACGACCAATCAACAACGCTGTTGTGAAGATATTAACTTCTGTCAAAGCGCTCTGGGTTCTAAGTTGAGCAACAACAATTTTTTCATCAGACGAGATTAATGACTCGTCCAAAAGTCGACGAGAGAATGGACGCATCATTGTCGCGTATACCTGTGTATTCTTCAAGCAATACAAAATATTAACCAGTCACAGAAGCTCAGCGTAATGAAATATACAACAATTTAACAATATAATTTCGTTACACATATCGTACCCTACGATAACTACTACGTCTTCTATGATATTATTTACTTTTCTGAGACGCGTTTATATCATCTAATATTTCTCACAGTATCGCTTTATTTTGACTTTTTCATTATTATTAACAGTTTCATTATTTACACTTAATACTTCGATAAACGACCGAGGCTCCTAGGGAAAACACCTACCGTCAAGCAAAGAATCGGGGAACACCTGGGACATCTACGACGAGGTACGAGAGAGGATCGTACCACCTAACTCCTAAACGAAACATTTAAACCCTGATAATTCCAATTATTGAAGAACCACAACGAGAAGCGTTACAACATTAAATTCGATGTCCAAATCGCTAACGAACTCTGCCCAACAACGATATCACTTAAGTCAACATTAACATCGTACAATCAAAAATTTGGAAAACGAGAGACCGACCGAGCGATCGGAGGAAGCGTTTAGCGACGATCGAATCAGTACGTTTGAGTAAATTGAGCGTGGCTTGTAGAAGTTGTATTATCGGTTAAAGCCGTCCGAAGCTACGAGTAATAGACGAGGACGCGAGAAATCTAAAAGCAGAACATTATTGTCGAAGTTTTGAGTGTTCCAGGTTATTTTAGCGAAACGAAATGAAGTCGGATAACTACTACAAAGTATATTACGACTTAATCCTAGTAGTTTTATGATAGTTTGATAGATCTATGATAATATTTTCACATCCAACGTATACCATCTCGGCGCGGACTCAAATCACCTGATCCCACAAATTGAACACGACCAGCATGCGATTTGTCTCCGCGTGCCGCCGGTAAAACGTCATAAAGATATTATTATAATGTAGAGAAATATATCATAGACAGTAAAGCGTATGTAAAGCTTTAGAAGAAGCGATTAACTGAATTAAAATGCTTATCTGGCGTACAAAATCTTATATTCATTTTAAAGATATTTTCAACAGCATCTAAATAATCACTACGCGCTTAAGATACCTTGAGCATCACTAATATACATATTATTATGAAGAATTTTAAGTATTCATTAGGCACAAATTTTTTTTCTTCCATTTATTATCAATATATTATTATGTATACCTACTAACACACATACATCACTTACAGATTTTCATACAGTATTGTATAGATAACATGTATTTTTATGTATTTCTTTAAAAATAATTGGATTTCGTAGACACTTACTAAGAATTACACGAAGTTTTTACATAATATATTTATAAGAATATAATATATAAGTAAAGCATTTCTTTTTTTTAAGAGATAGAGCACAACGGATCCCCTATATTTATGAAATTTATTTGAGGGACACAGTCACCTACATATATCGATTCGTTATTTGAAACAGTATATTTCTATTTAGAAGATTCTTATATAGTAAAACGTTTGAGGTAACAGTCAGTAAAATATTACCTCTCTAATCTAACTGACACCATTTCCAAAAATTGACAGTTTTCAGCGAAATTTTATACAAAATTTTAGCTTATACTTTACTGTGGAAATCGGAGAGTGTAGCAAAGAGTAGACAGCGAACTGAGAAAACGGAACTATTGTATTAAAAATGGCCGGGAAATCTTGAAGTATACAAATATTTTGCAAAACAATTTGAGCACGTTAAAAATACAAAACTATAAAATTTGTACATCGGTAATCGGTATGACCGATCTCCACAGACAAGCAAATTATCAAAAATAGGTATCGTTCCACTAAAATTATATCCAGTTCTAAAAATTATAAAGTAAGAGAAGCTAGCGCCGCTAAAACTAATCTATGCGATATCAGTCTCCACTAGATCCTTACAATTTAGAAAATCCATAAAGTAAATCACAGAGCTCAAACAGCAAAACATTTGAGTTAAAACGAACCGGCGTTTGTTTATACGAATACCACCTCCCGGAATTTTGATATGTATCCTTCTATAGACTTTACTTTTAACGTCGAAGCGTGAAGAAGTATGAAGAAATTAACGAGAAAATTTTCAGTGTCCCTTCACATCGATCCTGAGGTGCCATCACTTCTTTTTTTCATACTTTACCTTTGAACGGAGACAGACCTTACCTTACAAGAACCTAACATACATTATAGCGAGACATCTCGTAACCTACACAGTACACACTTCCCCCACCTTGCTCTCTAAACATGGACTCGCAGCGATAACGCGCCGTACAGAAAACACGAAAAGACCACGGGGCCTGCGCACGCGCAAATCGCTACGATCCTCGGCACGGTGAGGGCAATCTTTCCCGAAATTCTACTCGAATACTCCGCACTCCGAAATTCTATCATATTACATACCGATTAGCTTCCGAAAGTAAAATATAAAACATAACGTCCTCTACGACTATGTGCACGAAAGTATAAGTGAACTTCGCGGTAAACGTAACGCAAGACGAACACGACTACAACCTAGTCTTATTTCTCTATTATAGAAGATACGCAATATTTTGAAAGTAAGAGTAAAATTATTATAATTGAAAGTTAATATACAAAAGTAAAAGTGCTCTATGTTACTTGCGAACTTACTATAGAAGCCAAGTCGAGTAGTGTACACGAAGAATACGGACACGACAACGCGGGGCGAGCGCGCGGCGCGCGTGCGGCGAGTGGCCCGCCCGGACCCGGGCTCGTTAATCAGGCGACGGAGACTAAGACGGATTATTTACTTTGTTGCATCTGAGACGTGCCGCTCGGAAAAACACATCGATTACATTATTTTTGGAAATATTTAACATAAAAGCAAAACAGATAAACGAGAACCAACTCACAGCCTATGTTATAAGACCCATGTCCCATGCGTTTCGCAAGTTCGGGTTGCTGCTTCGAATATTTCGCGTTTGACGAACGGAAACGAAACCGAAAATCCGGCGTCCGCCGATAAGAGTCCAAATAAAAATTTCACACCTTATTAAATAACTTTGTACATTGAATTCAAATGTTCCGATCCAAAATAAAACACGTTTGGACGTAGGCACTCGCAGTAGGCGGAGCGGCGGTCGCCGCGTCGTCGGCCCCCGTGTGGCGGCTCGAAAATGAGATCAGTGGTGTCGGCCAGCGGCCGGGGCGACACGAACACCGCCTTAGGAGGTCGTCAGGTACGACGAGAACGTGTGGTCGTCCCAGGGCGTCACGCCGATCCTGCTCAGCATGTCGGACATGTCCGGCGTGCACGAGAACTCCAGGTGGGAGCCGGAGGAGGAGGACGCCGTGTCGAAGGCCTCCATGTCCGTCAACGCGTCCAGGTCGTAGTCGGTTGGCAGCTCCAGCAGGTCCGTGATGGAGTACAGCTCCGACAGGTCGTTGGCCTCTCGGCGGGAGTTGTCCTCGTAGAGGCACGCGGACTCCGGGGAGTCGGGCGCGCAGGCCGGTGACGCAGGTAGGAGCGGCGGGGCGGGCGTCTCTACGGGCACGCTCCGCACCGAGGGCGACGGTCGCGATCGCCGCCTGGCGACGCCTCTATTGTTATTGCTGTCGGCGCGCTGCTTGCGTTTCTGTTTGGTGATCGCCCCGCTCCTCTGCGCCGGTTTCGCGGTCTTCTTGCGAGGCCTGTACTTGTAGTCGGGATACTCTCGCATATGCAGCTGCCTCAATCTCTCCGCCTCGTCGATGAACGGCTGCCTCTCCTCGTCGTTCAGAGTCTTCCAGACGCGGCCGAGATTTTTGGATATTTCCGCGTTGTGCATGTCTGGTGTTTGCTCGCAAATTTTTCTTCTCTCGATTTGGGACCAAACCATAAACGCGTTCATCGGCCTCTTGATGTGGTTGGGGTTGTTCTTCTTTGTCTGTGAACAATGAAAAAAGCATGTTACTAAAATGGTTTTCAAATAGATAGTCCGGGATTGTTTTTATTGTATGTTAGATCACCAATCGGACCCTATTACGTTACTACACGTGTCTAGTATTAAACTGATAACGCTCCTGTTAATTTATTCAATGTATAGAATTACGATCAAAATGTAAAATCTGTAGCATCGGTTAAATCGTGGAGAGCGTTATAATTATTATTTCAGGCATGTCCGTTTTGCCTCGCTCTGCCCGTATTATATGCTATACAAAATTAGTATGCATGACGTTGCACCATTAAGTTAGCGTCCTTACTATTAATGATATTGTTATCATAGGAATTATTACTATTATAACAAACGAGTCGCCGTGTAATGGGTACAAAACAGTCCCAGGCATTGGAACAGCGGCCCCGCCAGTGGAAATATTAATTAAAATTTGATATAACATCCATGTGGTTGGTTTAACACTAGTCGGTCGACCTCGTTCTAATTTATTGCCAAATTATCGCACGTGGACTAGACGTGTTTCCATCGTGTGTGCCTTCCGTGTCGATAGCGCCATAAACATTGGCCGCGAAGGATATTAAAGGACGCAGGAAGTCATTATCGAATCGTTCCGGAAGCATATGTGACAATTTGATACCGCTATGGCGTTTTTCCTCATTAGAAGGTGCGGCGGCTCGGCGAGGCTGCGATTTGACGAATTCAGCAGTGAACGAGCACCTCTTTTATTATTCAAATGCAACATTCGCTAAACTCAGCGGTCTCTACGGTAACGACGAAGAAAAAATCTCACTCGACTACGTGTTTTTTTTCACGTCTTATTTATATTCAAGACAAAAAAAGGGTTTGTCAGATGGCGGCAAATCAAATTCGGAACGCCCACTAAGTCTTCAAGGTGAACTTAGGTTAGTTTTTTGTCCGTGAACGTATTCAGGTTACCGATACGACTATTATTAATAATTTTTTGTGGGATAGCTGGAAACCACAATTCAATTAATCATGAACTTGTGGTTCCTTGCAACATTTCGACGCACAAAATCGAAAATGAAAATCGTATTTCGTGATTAATAATAGTCAATTGTGACATGTCAGCGAAGGTCTCTATTGCTGGATCGATTTACTATTTGAAGTAATCGGACAGGTGCAGGAAATTCAAAGCTGCAAGGTAATAATTCTAAAGCGGGTGCATTAGTTATGTTTAATTTTACTCGATTCATTGCTACCATTTAACTACTCAGTAATGGCGTAACAAAACATAATGGATTCAATTAATTTAAATACGTTTTCAATATACGTAATTAGCGTACTAAAGTGTGGAGCGCATAAAAATGCTACCATTAATGCCGGCCATCGTTAAAAGCTCCTATAAACGAAGACGTAAAGTGCAGCTCCATAATAAAAGCCTAGAAATGAAGTAGTTACATAATATTTTACTACGATAAGAAACTATTATCAGGTAAATTGACAGCTGGCACCGTAACTTCATAGGAAATTACTCGATTTTCAACTGGTGTATAATTTTTCCGATGCTTTTAGGGTTACAGCACGATGGTTAAGCTTCATCAATAATGCGAACCTGATGCTCATCAATTTCCTTGCGAATAATTGGTACTTCTACTTCTAGTTCTATTTAGTTAAAGTGTATGTGATTCGGCAACAAGTTAATGAACCTTACGTAATTAATTATGGGTTTAAGTTCCCGATAAAGGTATTTGTACATAACAAAAACCACAACATAATCACGGCAATACGTCTAACCGTCCAATTACCCAGCAATGTGAGAAAAAACTTTGCGGAACCTAATGTAAGCAGTCGAAGCGTGCTCGTGTTGGCTAAATATGGCTTAGCAACCTTCTGTTTAGTACACCGTCAATGCGCGTCGTTTGACTATGTCTGTAAACCCAAGGGCGGCCGCTTCGCTTCCTGAACACGACATGTAGCTTGTGATTTTGTTACCCGAAGGTTTTACCTTCTAATCTAAACGTTCATATGCATATCGCAATTCAGAGGAACTTAATGTAGACGCGAGAAATTATATCAGACGAGATGAGAAACTTAAGGTGAAAAACAGACTTGAATAGCAAAGTTTCTCTGACTTCGTCTAGCATTACAATACCGAGTTTGGCATAAATTGAGCTGTAATCGGGCCGAAATTGAAGCCAATAAGCCAGAAACGGCATTAAAGTGGTCTAACGATACATGAAACCTTTACGTTTCCAATTTCCCTTATTTCATTGGATACCATAACTCGAGAATCGCTATGGTCGGATGTGATTCGTGATCTCAAATATTTATTGGACCCATACCTGAACGTAGAAACTACGAGTATAGAGCAGATTACATTTTTATTGTTAACTGCGATTTGTGTGCTTTCAAGTTGTAGGCTTATAGCGGGTTTACATTATTCTAATCCAGCGCTGGATTAGAATAATGTGAATACTGTAAGCCAGTCATTATGTAGACATTTTTGTTTTTTTTTTTTAATTCTAGACTCTACAAAGATTTGGACATTCTGATACTACTAAAATGTCAATCGATTTTAACTTTTACTCCGACGCCGAAACTTTTATAACAAATAATTTAATTTAGCGCAATGAAATCAAAATTAATTACATCATCAATATTTAATTATGTACCAAGTTCAGTTACAATATCGACGTTATTGGAGATTAACACAATTAATGTTTAGCCTGGAATAATATTAGATGTAATAATAATTGTAAATGGGTTTGCTGCTCATGTATTTATGAAATACCCAATATTATGATTTATGAGTCTCACCATGGTTTAAGCGTATGAAATTGTAGTAAAATATATTATGATGATAATAATATTATGATTCTCCTCAAAAAGCAGCAAAATTATTACTACTAAGTATAATATTATAGTATAATAAATGATATTAACAAAGGAGTATGTTTGTAGTACAATTATGTTTATATCTACTACCTTTATGTTCATTCTTAAAACGAACTGCAGTTTATTGGATATTATCTGAAGAAATAAAACCGTAGCCGTTTAACTTTTACACTCTTCACTTAAAATAAACGAGTGCTTAATAATAGAATCGATGGAGCGAACGGCCAAGCTAAATCAGACACTCTACAAAATCCTTAAGCTCCTAAGAGTTTTAGCACATAATGCAAGGTAGAAAATATTAATGAAGATGTTGACAATCCGAGTCCTTTCGCGCACAAAGCCGGGGGCGATTAGGGCCTCAATAATGGAGCCTCACCAGATGAGGTCTTTTGTGTTTGCTGATAATGACTTACAATAGTCGAAATGAAACTTTTTGGGGTACCCTTTGAAATCGAATAGTTTAAATTGATGTGTACATAATGAATGAGTTCAATCGTTTGCATAGAAATTGCTATCTGATATTATGACTCATTAAATCCCTTAATTATTATGATTGCTACCGAGATCGAAGTGGTAGTTCGTTGGTCCTATAAAATACTTATCTCAAAACGTATTTTAATCACTTTTAATAAATGATTATGAGCAGTGCACGTTTATAAAATAGAACGTGTTTAGTTTTATTAAAACAATATTGCCGATACAAAATTAATTATAAGTTTGAAACGTTAATAATAATTAATCACGTTAAAACGAGTAGTTCGATAATTAATGCCAATAGCTTCCTAAATAATAAATCATAAACCAATAATGTTGGTCACGATCTCAAATGAACTAGACAATGTGTCGAGGACAGATTTACCTGCTTCAGATAACCGATTAGTTCAAGACATACCTGGTAAAGATTAGAATACTAAACGAACAAGAATCAAGAAGTTAGTGAGTTTTTATAATTCCCAGCTACGAAAGTTAAAATGGTCGCGTAATTGAAATTAGAACTTTGTCCATTAATTATAATCCCTTTGGTAGAAGGTGAAAGTAAGTTTTTACATAACTTTATCATTCCACGTGCGCTCCGAACCCGTATTATTATAGGGCGTTCGCGCTTGACCGATTCCTTTATTAAAGTCCCTTATTACTGAAGCAATTTCATCGGGTCCGAACGGGAAAAAAGAATTAAATTTGTGACGACATCTTGCGATTTATTGAGAGAGATTTTCACAGAAATTAAGCTTTTGTTAACTCTTTTCGTTATTACTTGCTCACCGATGCATAAAGTCTAGTGGTAAACACGCAAGCTTTTGAACTCCATGCAACTACAAATAAAATTGTGTACGTAGAAAAACCCCTTTCACAAAATAAACAGTAGTTAACTCGAATACTGAAATAGATGCCGGCGAAGCCAATTAATGTGCAAACAAACTTACAGAAGCAACATTTTATATTAAACCAATAACAAACCAAACAAATACGAAAGTACTCCATGAAACGTAAAACACACTCCCCGGTCGTCTCGTTTAAAATGTACGTATTATTTTATGAAGCGCATGCAACAGTCGTACAATTCATGACTTATTCGAAGTACACTCGCAACTCCATGTTGCCCGGTATATCATAAATGTAACAAAGGCGTGAATCAACTTTTGAGGAAGATCCCTGGCCAATATTTTAAACATGCAAACTTTGCAAAAATCCTTCAATACCTCATAAATTCGTAATGGCTCGTATAAATATTGTACTCGAGTAAGCATGTTCATGCAAGGACATACACCGGAAGGGATATGTTGAGTTAAATGAGCAACACGATGAAAGCAAAATAATATGGTTGCAAATTGAGAAATTTAATGCAATTAAGTTTGTAATTAATGTTTTCCAGAATCATTAATGAAATGCAGCTTTCGAACATTAAAAACACTATCTTGATATTATGTTCTTCCGGCATGGACAAAACCTCTTCTAAGAAGACGTTACTTTCGAGACCCATGACTCATCATAAAAAATTAAATAAAAATATCTTATTTGGTGTTTAAATAGGTTTTCTTACAATTAAAAGGTAAATATGGATTTTGCAATTGATTTTAAACTCTAAAATAAAAGAAAGAAAAAATTAAGCATACGAACTCCAGCTACTGCTCTTACTGAAGTAGACAAAATTGTTCGTTTACAGAAAGATCTTATGCCATCGTAAACTTATTTCATACTAAGGGTAATAAATTATTATAGATTTTATAATTTACGGAATATTTGAATTAAATATAAATGTTTGTTTGTAATTTATAATTCCAGACCATGTTTAACACGCAGTAGATTACAATATCGTATTAAAATTAAAGTCTTCTAATCGCGTTGTATCAATATTCAATTGCCTTTGTCAATTTACAAAATGCCACGGCCGCAATACACTTCTTGTCAGATTTGAGTACTTCATGCAATTACTGTTGATTTAACTTCTATTCAATTTTGTAGGCGTTATCCATCTATCATGTTGCGCAATCTACGATCATTACGTTCCATTGTTAACATTTTCTTTCTGCTTCGAATTTCAATGTTACATGTTCAAATATATAACTATCTTATTAAAGTCATTAAAGGTCATTTTTGGAAATTATTTCAGTACGTTCTTTGTAGTTCATTTTTCGTTTTTTGGAACACAAATAAGCTTTATTCAGTTCAACTTTATCATTCGCTATTCTAGGGACATGTCGATTCCTTTGGACTTGACGTGGCCTCAGGGAAGGGTATTCGTGCCCGACCCTACACAAGGGAATGCGCCTTCAAATGTTATTAGAAAATGTTCGCCTTATCAAATTGAATTTGCCAGTTAGCCCCTTGACTGCAGGGCTGAAAGTATGATTTTCATCTTTTGAGGGTTTTTAACTCAAACGGAAAACGGAAACCCTTATAGGATCGCTTCGCTATCTGCGCGGTTTCTTCTATTTACTTTTCAACTATACTTAAAACTAAATATGAATGTTTTATAATAATATTATTATTCTCTCTATCAAATTCTTTGACTGTCTCCATTAAATTCATATCGCCACAAGTAATGCCAAATATAAAAAGTAAACGTTCCAATAGTAAAATGCGATAGGAAAATGGGTTACGACTTTCGTGTACTGCATCACAAGTTCCTCTAGATGGTTCCACGCGCACCCCCGTCATTAAAATTTATTCTACTATCAAATGCTTCACTTATTGCTGTGACCAACGGTTCTTATGAATTCCCTAATAGATTGCAAGGCTTTTCCGCACTAAACCACCGAGTACAATTCGAGGTCTACTATTAAATAAATTCTATCGGTAACGTTCTTCGGAACTATGAATCCATACGTCACATCAAAACACCGGTCGTGAATAATGAAGTGACAAAAAGATTTAATATTATCAAAAGCAAATTATGTTTTGTTTAAAAAACCGACACGTACACGATACTTATCGTCGTAAAAAATTATCTTAGACGTGTTTTAATAAGACCTAAGTGTTAACCTTTAAAATCTCCGAACCGTTAAACCGGCCAAGGCTTTTAATCTTTGTTATATGTAACATCACGTACGTATAATTTTTGTATAACGACTGGTTCTCGATATCGTATTCAATAAATTATTAATAATTCTTCGACGATTCTATTAATTCTTAGATGGTACTGGGATTTTCTTTAATTGCTAATATTTTATTCGCTCGATTGACGTCGCACTTAATTTTTTCTCCATTCGTAGAATTAATCTCGATGTGGTATTGATACATGAAGAGAAATAGAACTGACAGACAGACAGACAGACAGAAAGACAGACAGACAAATATAGATTGATGTTAAGTTAATTATAGGTTTTTAAGCACAGAAGCTAACGACTTTAAAAGGTAATGAAATATTTTTTGCTCGAATCAAATAAGGTTCTCAATAGATAAGCTGTTATTTCAATTTAAATAATAATTGTTCAACGTGTTATAAGTTAGATAGATACATTCATCACATCTTTTGAATAAGTGTGTAATTTATAATATGTTTTTTAGTGTCGATACTCGATAGTCTAGACTTTTTAAAATAGATTCCAATTTTGGTTAGAAATAATCTTTTCTGAAGCATAATAAATTGTAATGCTTGGAAATAATTTCTAATCACTTAGATTTATATGTTATTGTTTATCTTTACCAAATCATCTATAACATAATAATATTAATAATATTATTTTAATCAATAATATTATTTTAATTAATAATTAATCTAAGTGATTAGAAAAATCTTAAATTTATCGAGAAACATTCAGATTTAATAAGCATATATTATTATCAAATCATATTCTGATGATGATAATTTTGCGAATGTAGTTATATCGCAAAATGAACACTAGCAAATTATAGTTGACAATGACATTGTTTGATTTAATTACCATGATCATTTCGTAAGGAATTTGAACTTGGAATCCCCATTTAAATTTCATCACTCTAACCATTGCGCCAATGGAGAATCATAAATAAACGATCGCCCATATATTATCAGGTTAGCAACAATACAACGGTCGATGTAATGAAATGGCGAATGCTATTTACTACACTATTACTGTGACCATAAAGACCATAATGGAATGAAATTATTAACGGTAATCGTACGTTAGTTTTGCGTACATACGGACAATAATCCAATTCTATATATGGATACACCGAATTTGTAAGCACGGTGTGACATACATTTAAAATTGATTAGTGATTCGACTCGTATATATTATGATTTCATTATTAACATTGTAATATAATATAACTTACCCAATAAGCGTAAATGACACATTGATTATTAGTAGAGCTGTGCTATTTGCACAATTCCAATTTCTACAAAGCTAGTTACGTTGCCTGTGAAACATAACGTTAGTAATTTATGGTGTAAGTAGGAAGGAAAATATAAGAGGCTGAGGTATAGTAAATTGCATGGGCCGGTTAAAGAGGGCGTTCCCGGATTGAAGCGTACAGAACCATTTTTTTTAAGTACAAGACGCTAACGAAAGAAGATTTGAGAGGCAATTATTTATTCTAATGATATTAAGAGATTCTAAAAATAAATTTTATGAAGATGAAAAAAGGCTTAAATAAAGTGTCTCAGAGTTGGTGTCGCATTCTATTTCTTCATAATATAGTTTTGAGGGTGATTATGGTATAGAAATGATGATGATGAAGGAAATTGAAATTCTAGTAAATGTTTTTTCCGAGTCGATAAAATCTTTTTAGTCGGTGACGGCGCGAAATGCAAAACTGAGGTTTTAGTCTACGACCCCTTCTCTATAATCTATTCCCCCGGACATGTTTTGAATATCAAGTGGGACATCTCGTGTGCAACCTTTAGCACTTAGCCATTAACCGACTTCATAAAAGGAAGTTTTACATTTTCTCCAAACGGTACATTTAGGTAACGTTATTCAAATATTTATATGTCACAAACAAGGAGCGCCGGCGGAGTTATTGGCTCGTTTATCACATTATAAACGGGTCCGTTTCATCGGGTTAACCATAAATAAAGTTCCTCGGATGCCTAAAAATATCCTGCAAAGACACCGCCGACGCTAATTTGCTTCGATTTGTTTGCTCGATAATGCGGTCGCTTCTGAGAACTTTGAAGAATCTAAGCCATTCTAAACTCGCTCCACAAATAAACAATGATTAACTTTACACTGTAGAAACATTTAAACACAATTTTCCGCCTCATAATGCTATTAGCGATATTCTGTGCTCGTGATTATCTTCGTGTTAATCTGCGTCAATACTGGTATTGAATTTGACACCAGCGCCTCCGGGCGACTCGGTAATAAGCCTGTCAGTTCATTACCGAACACGTAAGCCCACAAATGCGATACGTCTTCAAAAGCATTACCCAACTACTCACGATCAATAGTATCATCGGTGACGCAGATTAAATGAGTATGAGCTAAAGTAGAAATATAATATTATACTATAATATTATTATCATCATTATCATTTCTAAAATTAGCAACATTAACTACTTTAGCTTCGCCTTAATCTAACATATTATAATGAGCTATCATAATATTATCTCTATCCTGGTATTTACCATTCATATTGTACGATATTACGCTCAAATTCAAGTTCACTACCTCATACGAGAGTCTAATAACTATATTTGCTATAAAATATATATTTCCAAATGAGGATCATTACTGACAAATCGGCAAGGTTACCTCCTCGGGCGGTGTTTAATATCGAAATATAAATTATTTCTGTTATTTCTTTAAGATACCTATGATGTAGGGTCAGAAAAACAAATTTAAGTATTAATCACTTGCATTAAAATAGTTATATTGTATAACTAGTGAGTTATACTGACAAGTATCAAAAATATTGTAGGGGAGGTACCATAAAAAAATATTTTTGTAATATTTTATGTACCATTTTGTTGGCATTATTAATATGTGTATTCATGCCAAATTACAGCTTTGTAGGTCCTTCAGTCTCTGAGCAAAACCGCGGACGGACAGACAGACAGACAGACAGACAGACGGACGGACAGACCGAAACTATAAGAGTTCCTTGTTGACTACGGAACCCTAAAAAAGGGTACTCTAGTTTTTTGCGAACGGTACCTGTCTAATCACGTTCATAGTAATCATTCTTATTTTTTGCCGCTGTAAGCCACAAATAACAACTTATTTGTAATGGAGCGGTAGAAGGTGAAATGAAGGTCTCCAACCTTAAAATAAATCGATTTTTTTTCGGTTTTGATAATGTCATATCTTTGTATGACTTACGAGACCTTGACAGAAAGAGAACGTTAGATTAAGTGAATTAGAAGTTTTGACACGCTTTTAAATCTGACTTCCTACTAATAGCAACTCTGTATCTAAAATTTTTAATTTTTTAGGAACAAATTTAGTACGGGAGCTCAACTTAGACCTCCGTATAGTCAACCAAGTTTTATTGATAAGTGATAACAGAACCCTAACGAGTTGTTTTTTGTACATAATAGTCATATAACTTAAGAGTAACATTGGTCCTACAAATAAAACAGTCCATAATTATTTTAGGACCATCAATTCAAAGTACAAAAACTCTGTTAGCTACCATTTTTGAGATTTTTCGCAAATAAAAATGTTGCCCGTCTTATCAAAATGAAGCTTTTCACAAAAAATTTGCTTGATAGTAATAAAAAAATTGTTCTAGCGCTCCCGTACTAAATAAGTTAGTTCCTTACCTTACCTTAGTTCTGTTCACATTGAACAAATATTTTCGTTGACATTTTTAATTGTATAAATCTTAGCCAAACTTTCTAAGCAATATAACATCTCCTAAGAATTTATAACAGCAAAATCCTGGGCGAGTCGAGCCAATAAGCGAAGGCGATCCGAAATGATGAATAGACAAACTTTAGAAATATCCTTGTGTTCGTGTTATCATTAAATTTTCTAGAGAACTCTATTTTGGGATCAAGAACCGCGTTAAATGTTCTCACTGTAGACGGGATAAGTTAGAATTTGTGTTAAAGTGAAAAGTTTTAAGTGCCATCATCATCAGGACAACGGCACCTATTGCACTATATTCTATACTAGTGAGGGACTTGTTATAGCGTATGTAAAATAGGTATATTGATCTGTGAATACATAAAGTTAAATGTTATCTTTAAAATCATTCGGAGCAATGTGATCATCAAACTGCTAAAACGAATAAAGGAAGTCGTTATAAATGCCAGATACTATTTTGAAATTCAATTAAATAAATATCATAAAGAAAATGTTGCCAGCGAGATGTTTAAAATTAAATAATCTATATATATAAAACTCAAACTGACTGACATGGTGATCTATCAATGCACAGCCTAAACCACTGGACGGATCGGGTTGAAATTTGGCATGCAGGTAGATGTTACAACGTAGGCATCCGCTAAGAAAGGATTTTGATAAATTCCCACCCCAAGGGGTTCAAATAGGGGATGAAAGTTTGTATATACTTCTTAAAGCGAGCGAAGCCGCGGGCAATAGCTCGTCTGATATAAAAGGAGACAACAATGTAAATACAGTTAGTGAGGAAGCGAGGGCCAGTGACATTTCAGGTGAATTAAAAGTATCAAATATCTGCATTAATAATGTGTGCCTAAGAGGAGGTCTTGAGTTACGGCAAAGTTCAGCAACCCTGCACCGGCCACGACCGAGCGATGACCCAATACAGCAATTAGGAGACGTGCAGCTAAATCGTTTGTTTTCAATGATTCAAAATCCGAGGCGAACGTGAATTTTGCAAGTTCCGTTTTGATTCAATAAACGAAAACTAAACTCGAACAAATTAATGTGTGTGTATTCGTTTATTTTGCATTTTAAAATAAAAATAAACATATAAGTTCAGAAATCTACTAGAATATCTTACTAAACATACAACTCTGGACTCTAGATGGTTAGCATAATATAATATTTTATCGTAGCAAAACGTTAAATAGCTGTATTTAATAATTAATAATGTAAGCAAGTAAAATAAATAAATTACTTTTATATTTTTAATGAAGAAGAGAAAGTTTCAAGTCGCGTTTTCACCCGTAATCCTCTAATCAAAGTCAACCGAGGCTTTTAAGATAATGTTAGGAAAATGATATTACATGCGAAGGGAAAGGCGTTTTAAGTTTCACCTCGAACAAAGTGTTTAATAATCGATAATTGTCGGGTCGGCCGTTCGATTCCTGTTCTAGGCACGTTTCTAAGCTGACCTAGTGTCGGAAACTGGATTGGTACTTTATACTCATTCACTTATTCACGCATAAAATCTAGGTTCAAACTTGTACACTTAACTCTAACAAGATACTTTTATTCCTATTTATGAGGAATGCTCTACAATGTTTGTTGCATTCGTAAAGTTCAAAGTCACTTTAAGAGCAAGATTTGTATTGTCTCGAAAATAATAATTATGTTTATAAGAACGGTGATTTCGTTTTACCTTGAAAACGGCTAACTTCGTTTTAGCCTTTAAACTGGATAGAAATCTTGATGTCTGCTTCACAAACATGTATTAAGCGGGCGTCGACCCAAAGTAATGAAATTTCCGATAATCTTAAAGGACTTAGCTCTGCTCCAGACTAGGTACAGCATTGAAACCTAAATTGGGGGATGTTTTGAACGGAAATTCGAGTTATTCAATAAAGAATTCTTTGACGTAACCTTTTAACGAAAAACAAAGATGCTTTAAAAATTCTGTAAAGTCGGAGCACTGGATAAAGTAAAATTCTGTTATTAAACCTATAATGCAAATGAAGATTAACCTCAAACAGAAAGGGAACACAAAAAATACGCCACATACGACGTCAGTCCGCGGCCCAATTAGTGTAATGCAACGAACACAATTTAAATGGCGACTGACAGAGAAGTAAAATAAAATGTCTCGTCGAATTACTCGGTTATTCTTAGGATGCAGATACTATTTGTTACTGAAATGGCAGGATGGAATATTAACTGAAATTTACATTTACAATAAACAATTAATAATAATTATTAAGGCTAGATATTGTTAAGGACTTCATTGCGTAAAAGTTCTATATCACGTGAGAACATAAAAATGTCCTATTCTAGCTATGTTCTGTTCCAGGACCTTGTCGATTGAGAAGTCTTAGTGTAAAGTGGTAATAGAAAGTCACAAACATACTTCACTATTTATAATATCATTATGGATATTTAGTTAAAGTGCGTGTTAAGATTTCAACTATTACAATTACAAAAATTAGATCAGATAAAAATGATTACAACGATGAATTATTTAATAATGCTAATGAAAATCACTGAGAAGTAACACATATTTGCATATGAATTATAATTTTATGTGCTCGTATAATCGTAACTACTTACAACTATTATAATTTCTACTAATATCATAACATTATTTAGTATCAAAATAATAACAATATATTTATCTACTCGGCTGCAACTCGATTTTTATAGGTCTGATAACAAAAGTAAATAGTGTTTGTAATTTTTATAAGCTTTGCTACAAAAATATTGCAATAATCGGATTAACCTAAGAGATCACTTTTGTTACAAAACTGGCGACTTTTGTAATAATAGTTATGGTTGAGGTCAAAATATTTTAACGCTTAGGTCAACAAGACGTATAATATAGTAAAAGCCAAGATAAAGTTCTGTTAAACAATTGAAAATTTGAAAAAACAAAACTACCAAAAAAGCTAATGAGCAAGCTCATAGGAAATGTTTGTTATGCCGAAAAAGCCCTAAATTAATATTACAAGCATAGTAATTATTCAAATTAAAACAAACAAAAATGAAACATCCGAAATTATGCATCAACGTATGCGACGAATAAAATATGAACTAAAATCGAACTCTGAGAGACAAATCGTGTATAGGTATTGAATCAATCAGCCGCAATAATCTATTCTGGGCACGTTCCACGTTCTGTGTGTGTGTTCAGAATTATGATCGGCAGTTTTTTATGCCCAACCACACGTCGCTTATTGAATACTATACCAGCTTATTGAAACAGGTCAGACTTAAAAGTGAGCCGTGTTCGTGATAGACCAAACAATGAAACAATTCATAGGCTTAAAAAGCTTCAAATTAGGCCAGGGAAATATACGGCCGCTTTGGTTTCATATTATTATAAAGTAATTGAAATTCATACTAATATTGTAAATGCGTATGTGTGTCTGTCTATTACCTCTAAACGCCCAAACAGCTGAACCAACTTTGAATCCCTGGAAAGGACGTAGGATACTATTCATCCTAGAAAAAAAGATCCGGCGCGATAAACTAATTTTGCAATTCCTTGCAATGATCAATATTAAATTAATTTTGTTGATGGACTTTGTGTTGATATTAAATTTGATTTTAACTGAGTCAATATTGTACTAAAACAAGCACATAAAATGACTAGCTCCGATCTGAGCACAGATATTTATAATATAATCACAGCGAGATTACGGTACGAAATAAAATACAGATATGACATCAGGGTGGACGCTCTCATAAAAGCTTATACTTGATCTGGGTATAAAATTGAAAACATAAAGCTATATATTATCTCTTGGCTAGCTCGAGTGAGCATTAAATTATCTGGCACTCATTTTCTAATGTATGTCTTCAATAGTAACATCAAAATTATCATTTCACAATTTAACGTGCAGGTTAAAAAAATGTATATTAATAGTTCAATTCATATTATAGAAAACAATTTTATGAGAATCTTATAGCTAACTAGTTGGTGCCCGCTACCCCGTTGCGCCAAAATCAGTTTATCGCGCGGGATCCATAAATTCCATGTCACATAAAGATATTTTTTTAAAGTAAATAATATTTAAATGGTGTCAAATTAAAATAGTTTCATAAAACAATAATATTAAACTTTAATAATCTACAAATAAGAAACGATATTCACAAAAGAATACAAATTAGAGATAACAATTTACCAACAATATAAGACTGGGAAGTAACAAATATAATTTTTATAGTAGTTGACACTCCTTTTGAATTTTACTCGGGCATGGAAAGGATAACTTGTTGGGAAGTGGGAAGCGGAGAAGAGGTACGACGAGGCGTTTGCAATTTGCATCGCAATGTTGCAAATGTATTCTCCGAGAGAACGTATGAAATGAGATATTTTTGTAATTCCACGTTCATTACAGTACACCTAATCCCACTAATGTCGAATACTCCCGCTACTATGAGTGTAGAAAATCTGTAGAATCACACTTTACAAAAATAGTTTTAAACTACTTTTTATGTAAAGTACTGTAATTTGCAAATTAATTACAGATTAATGAATTTCTTAAGTAGGAACTATGAGCTCAGCTGATAATAAATTTAAAGACAACGATCTAGGAACCGACGAAGCGATTGCATAACAGGTAACAAGTTATGTTATTGAATATAATTTAAAATTAATTGATGTTAAATTATTTGCAACTTATAAATATTTTAATTACATGATAATGTAACCTTAAAATTTCATTGAAACACCAAATTTATCAGTACTTAACCTTCACTCGGTTAAATTATTGACAATGAGAAGACACTCTTCAAACGTTTAAAGAATTAAACCCAAGGTTCGGTCTTGCGAAAATCTGTCAATTAAAGTATCGTAGGTAAGGACCACTGGTTGCCGATAGTGCAACAATAATTATCGCAAAAGTTACCCTTAAAGACATTTCAAAATGTTTACCTGCATCTTAAACACTTCGCCAGAAGCTCAATATTTGCAAAGTCATTAAATTTACTCCACTCGTAGGACTACATTATACAGTACACTTAGTCAATTCTGAGTAGTCCCAACTTTATGCATTTCCACGCAGAACTTGCACGCTTTATAAATGGGGTTATTATCCTGGCAAAGTATAGGATGAAGTTAACATTTTCTACCTCATAGAGCAGTAAGTCTTTGTTGATCTTGCCGTCTGTATAAATACTCACTTTGCAAGTTAAGAAAAGTACCAAAGAAACGTTTATTCCGGCGAACACATTGCGATTTGCAAAGTTTATTTTTGGATGAACCAAACAAAATATGTTTGTTAGCTATTTTATTATAGAAAATATTGTGTCATCGCCTATACCAATAAATATCACGTCTTTTATTCCTTCGCTTTTCCTTTGACGCTTTCTGTTTGTCTTTTATTGAAGTCTTTTTGTAATATTTTATCACGACAAAAGATTGTCGGGGTTGACGATAAGCTATCGATAATGTTATTATTGTATAGCTCTACTTGCAAAATTAAATCTGCGGTGAAGACAAACTATTCAAAGTTTATTGAGCTATTTTCGCATTCTATCCTTACACAACACACAAAAATAAGGACCATAGCTGCAATAAAACCATTCACACAGTTTACTTCCGCAAGGGCAATAAAAGTAACCGCGAAAAGTATAAAATCAAATGTTTATCGACAGAAAGTAAGGCACGTATGGAAGTTGTTTCCACATGCACGCGAACTTCATAAATTAATATAGTTACTAACTGTACCTGGGAATGGTAACGGAATTATCCCAACACGGGAACAAGATTAAGCCTCGATGGGGAAATATTTGTTCTTAGCAATTTACCGTCTAATTCGATTTCCATTTCTTCTATAAACTGTTGAACTATCATTCGGGTCGAATGTGGAAAGTGTAATTACACATGCCTTTATTGCAGATTGAGTTAAGAACTTTATAATTCGTTTCTTATAAAGTTAATATAACTTCGTAGTTCTCGCATTGTTGCCAAAGATAGGCTTTGGTGCGGACTGAGAGGGAATGTCTCTTGAAATAACTTGAAAAACAGAGATATAAGTTCATAAATAGCTAAATTTTTGATCAAAACGTACGTCGTTGCGAAGAACAAAAAGCCCTTTCATATTTTAAAAGTAGCAAGTCGTCGGGCGGCGAAATTACTTTTTAAACAAAAGATAACGAGATGATGTTGTATTATTGTTCAGGTCCAGTTTGAAATATTCACAAAGTTCCATTACTTCACCGAGTACATAATAAACTTTATCGTTAGCTTCTTGGAAATTATAAAGACCTTAGGTTACTCGTATTTTGTACGACTTGGAAATGAGGCAATTTAGAGATTAAACGAACGTAGCGAGTGAGTTATTCCAACAAAAATTACGTCGCTTTAATAAACTTAAAACGCTCTTTCTCCGCAAGTATTTCAGGAATTTCGTTCATGTTCCGAATTTCATCAAAACCACTATTTTTCAGCGTATAAAATATTAAATTCTCAAAAAATTCTAGCTCATCCCCGCAGGGAGCGCACTGGAACTCGTAAATTTACTCCCACTCGATGTCGGGACTCCCAAAGTTTTTGCCGGTGAAATTTCCACACACCGACGTCAGGTAGAACCTAATACTAAACTTTCTTGCATAAAATGTATGAGGTGAAATAGGTTGTATCGAGTTCTTCGATTAAAATAATCGCTTAAAATTGGATCTTCTTGCGAGATGCACTTCGAATAGAGTTCAAAATTTCCGACGTTAATGTTTCATCAAACTTTATGCAAAGGATCTGAAACATATTAAACGCTGCTCCAAATTATGACTTAAAGCTTGAGCGTATTAAAAGTCAAGTCGTCGCAAAGTGAATATGAAATAACATATTAAGACATGTTTTGTAGAAGCTTTTTTTTACTAAATTATGTTAATATTATGGACGCTACGCAAAGTGCGAGTGGTTAATATCATATGCAAGTCACATTGAATCCTCATAAGACGAAAACAATATTAGCATAAACGTTTAAATACTTAAAACGATTTCACGCCGAGTTAATTACAATACGTGGTTTATTTTACGGCGCTATAGAGGAAATATAAAAACAAGAACACTGCACGATGGAACACGCCATGCGAGTACATGCAATAAAAACATCAACAATCTGAAGTTTTGATACACCCTTTATAAAGAACGCTTTATGAGAACTAACATTTACAAAATAGCTGTAGTAATTAATAACGTAGTAATCGTAACATCATCTGCTAGTGATAAAAGTGATGGAATTAAAACACCATGGCCCTTAAGCGTAGATACTACAGAAAGCTGCACATACATAGATCATGATCCGGAAAGCTGCAATAAAATACTTAAGGCGAGACAAATACGAGTAATAATTGAGTTACAGCTAACTATCTCAAATGTCCCGATTCGGGCGAACTTATCGAGGGTTTCAATGGAAATTTATTAGTCCAACAACTATTTGTCAAAATTCTCCCAAAGGGTTCACGAAATTTACAAATATCAAGTCAAATTGGCAATTTGTTTAAGGGCCTCCGATTGTTGCGACCCTCAAATTTGCAAAAGTTTCGAAGCCGATGTATGTTCTCCGAGAGACATTCAAGATAATGAACATTTAATTAAATAAATTTAAATGAACAGAGCGAAAGTAATTATACAAACATTGAAACTTTAGCCCTTAGTTAAAATTAATTTCACGAAAAAGGATTAGTCTTTTTGAAATTAAACATATTATCAATAATTTGCGAGCAAACAAAGTCCAAGGAGACTCCCCTATTGTTATTTTGTTGACTCATAAAATAAATCAGCATAATATCACATGCATACTGTAATTTATAGCTCTAGTTCCTATTGTCGACAGCTGATTACATATTAATTGCGATTTCAATCAATAAAAAGTTAAAATAGACGATTAAGCCAATTCAAGAAATAATTACAAATATTTCAATAATAAAAAGGAGGTTAACATAGACGTTAAAAAATGATTCAATAAAGATAAACGTCTAATATTTTCTTTTGCAGGAACGTTACAACAAACTGTTGCCTGCATTTTATTTTCGGAATAGGCGTTCCTTACCAACTGTTCCGACTCCAGGCTGTTTCGCGGTCTACCGACTTGGCTGTATCGACGACTCGCCTTTAAAAACTCAGATACGTTTAATACAGTGCCTGCTTCAGGCGCAACTTAATAATGTATATGCGAAACTTGTTTCGTTCCTGAGGAACGCCCGCTCCTAGCCAACTTTCTTGTTTACTTGCAGCTATTCTTTCTTTTCTTTGTAAATGACGCTTTGCATGTCGACTTCCACGGAGGTGGTTTGTTGTAGGAGCGAATCTTCGGGACGCTCGGAAATGGAATCGAATTGCATTTTCCAAAACACTTTCAGTTCACTTCTTATTTCACTTTTGAACTTCCCATTGTTCGTTATTTGTTCGTAAATAACAAGAGAAGGGCAAATATTAGGCGGGAATAAAATCTGTTTTATGATGGTCTTGTGAGAGATCCGTAATATTCAAATCGGGGGGACGTTTAATGATATTCATAACAAAAGCGTGTTGAAATGTCGCTGACTGCTAAGTAACGAAACAATGATACTAAGTTAAGCCGAGGATGTAAAGCTACTATCTCATTTGATGGCGTACATAAACAAAGGCGTCTTTTATTACCACCGCAATTTCGTATTATACACCCAAGTTTTAAACGCGAAACTTTGATTCTCGCGAGCGGGGATCCTAACGAAGTATCACCTTAAAAAGTTTGATTCCATCCTAAGTAGAATCCGTAATTCACTTAAATTCGGAGCTAACGAGACAACTCCGGGTACTTATCTCCCGGCCCGGGCAGTCCGAAACTTTAAACAAATAACCGACTGCTAAAGAAAGGCAAACAAATTTAAAGATCAACTTACGCTCTTCCGGAAATTAAAAGACAATCACCGAGAACGCGGAAATATTATCCAGCCTGAACTTTGAGCGGAGAAATAAAAGCATAAACCTGTTGTTTTAACACAAAACGAAATGACATCCAGTCTGCAAACGGAAACAGAATAAATTAAAAGTAAGGATTCGGTGCTCTTTTTGCTTTTGCATGCGTTTTTCTTTAATGAAAATTCAAATGCATTTCATTTGTTTAAATTCTAAAATAAGTTCTCCTAACTAGATTTTTACTTATTTAAATGAAATTAAAACTCTCCTTTACTTAATTAGTTCTATGGAAGGATTTAACAAAGTGACCATATTAATTGGAGCTCCGAATTTTATTTATGAATTTGTAATTAACCCAAGTTTAACGTTTTATACGCCATTAATATCAAACGCAAGGCGAGTGCCCATAATTGAAAGTGTCATAAATTAATAACGCTATTTAGCTATATTATTGTTGCGAATATTAATAATTTAACTGCTCCCTTCACGAACCATTGTAAATTACTTTTAATCAGCCAAGGAGCGATTGCATAATAACGTTTATTGATTGCCGATATTATTTCACTCGTAAAAGCGTTCGGTTACACCACATCAGACGGACCTGCGAGTCGCCAGAATATAACAAATGCGACGGTAGACCAAACTCTAATTTACATAAAGGCTGGCGTATTTCGTTGACCGGTCTACAAACGGACACCGTGTCGTGATAAATTCTTCCAGCGGCGAAGAGAGTGACACCGTGATCCCCTCTCATATTTCACAATTTCCAGCCAGTGCTCGCTTTGTATTTTAACTCGGATGTACGTACACACACCGTTATCTCCGCGAACGCCCCGGCCGCTGGAACATTAATAACGTTCGCAGTCTCATATGACCGTCTAGAGCGTTCAAATTTTTATTCTGCTCCGTCCATGGAAAATCGTATGCATAAATAAGTCATCGTTTCCGCAACGTAGTCCATTAATGGATCCGGCAAACGGAATTTTATAATAGGGATTTATTGAAAATAAACGTGAAAGGGAGCAAAATTCTCTTTATGGACGCCCAGACAAACGTACGGCGGGATACAATTTTCCATTTCGAAATGCTTTACTTGGCCCACTATAATTTAATATTACACGAGCGGGCCGGCGCGTCGGTGGGGACGGAGCTTAGCTTGGATTGCGAAAGTGAATAATTTGACTATGGAGATTTAGTCAAACCGTGCGGCCGGCACGAATGCCTCCGAAGCAATTTATTTGCGAATGATAAACCAGATGATGCATTACTCGGATCTCGTTCCGTGATCCGGCGAGGCGCTGGTGCTCCTGCGGTAATCCAAGATCGTCGGATTCCGAGTGCGTAATTGGTTCCTCGTCAATTACATTCCTATGAGCGTTATACAACATTATACTTGCAAAATTTATTGTCTCCACTGCGGTTACTTTATTTGCGGTCGCCGAGGTAAATCCTTAATCGTTAGTATTACCACTATTAATAATTTCCCTCGCTTTATCCGTCTCGTTTAGTATTTGTAATAAGTCATCATTACGAGTTACATCGGTAACGTATTCGCTGACAAATTATCTAAAATGGATGACGCCGCGTTTTCAATAAAATCGACGATCTGACATCGGTAACTCACAGCCACGGAGCACAAACTTGATAAATCATAAGCGAGCCGAGCGCAGCATTTGTTCTCTATAAAGTTATCGCACGATACGACTGATACGTCTATTTGTGATATACTTTATGATGCACGGCTGATATGACATCCGCTTATGTGCTCTAATGGTGATGAACCGTTATGCAATTTATTATATTTTACTGTTCTGCAATTTAATTGTGAATTGTAAAGCTTTTATTGTGGATAAACAAATAGGGTCTATAAACAATTTACAATAGTATATGACATAAAAGAAGTGAATTAATATGTACATTGAATTTAATTTCTTTAGGGCCTGTTTCACCACTTCCTGATAAGTGCCGGATAGGCCACCACTGAACTTGACAGCTGATAGAGTATGGAGAATCTGTCAAAAAAGTTGCGGATAGCCTATCCGGCACTCTATCAGAAAGAGGTGGAACAGACCTGTACGCTTAGATAGTGATAGATGTTAAAGACTCTTATTTATAGACGTCTTCTAATTGGACGATGAAGGAAAGATATTTAATATAAACAATAGCCTTAGTCCTTACGCATCCTAAGCATTACGGAATGTACACTGTGCAGTAATTTTATATCAAAAGCTTTATCATAAGCGAGATATTTAATCAAGAAGTATTTCAATAAGGAAAAGACGCCAAACTCGACGTTCCTTCTTACGATGTTACTTCGATAAATGAAATCGCTATCGTCAAAGCCTTCCACCCAATCATTTTAGGCGGCAGAAATATTGCTTAAAACATTGAAATGCACACTATTCTTGGAAAGTAGCGTATTTGGAAATGGGGAAATTGAAATTTGAAGTATATTCGTGGGTTTGTAATGGAGCGAATGTTCGCTGAATTTTAATAGAAATATTGGATGCACTGTATCGATTTTACATACCAACGTACCAGTGCAGCAGTGTTATTGATAAAATGTTTAAGTTTCATGTTTGAATAATTATACAGAGACGGCATTATAAAGTATGTTAATGGCTTCGGGTTCGATTATCTAAATTCAATAACAGGCTATTCAATGATGGATGGCCAAAAAAGTAGACCAGAACAAGACGTGATCTATGCGTCGGATAGGCGTGTAAAATATTTTGCGTGTCCAATCGATCGTGCTGGCCATTTGTGTACCTGAGAGCTGGGGACTGGGGTAGAGCACCTGTGTACTAAATGTATACATTTTGTTTTCGGTCAGTTTTATCAAAACCTTTACACTGGCAACTAGCGTTATCTATGCTAATGTTTCAAATAAACATTTAAATGTTTCGCCCTGTTATTACATTAAAAGATAAGGGTATTCCCCGAATGTATAGCATAATATCCTTTTAGTTATATAGTGGAAATTTCAACCCTATTATTTCGCCTATAATTAATGTTACTTTATATTCGTTTGGAGTAGGCTAAGGGTATTCCCCGAATACACGGAGTGGTCTAAAAATTGTTGTCTGGAGAGCTGTAACCTGCGTAGCAAATAAATGATTCGGTATTATTTAAGGGATTCTCCGAAATTTTATACGAATTTGTCTGCTACGTATTATGAATTTTTGTATAGATCAATATTGTAAGTACTGATTCTATTTTTTCTTCGAGAACATTTCGTTTTTTCGGGCTTCAAGAGCATTATCTTAGGAGTTACTTCCATAGTGTGATACATTGATGATAAAAATATTAACTTTATCAAAATGTGTAGCCCCAATCCCTCGGCTAATTCGCCTCATAGCCCTGGAGATACCTGAAGTTTTTCCATCAATCAGCGCGTCGGTCAAAATCGATTCGTCTCTTATCCATCAGAGACTGTTATAGCAAAAACTTGTACGGGCGAGATTTACTCAATGATTTTGCAAGATATATTGCTGCTGAAGTAGATTGAGCTTTTTAACGTAATAGCATTATAGGGTATGGTGATGACTAGCTCGGAGAATTGAGTTTTAGTAAATTTATAAACAGTTAGGTCATTACTGTTACTGTTCGTCTTTAGTTAAAACATACCGTCTATCTAATTTAGCGTTTCTTAACATTCGCTTTTTAACGCGCTTAAAAAGTACTAACGTATAGAAGATGTACAAATTGGCAGAATTTTTCAAAATTGTTATTTCTAAGCATATGCTTAGAAAATGCTTTTGTAGAAGTCCAAATTGGCAGAATTTTTTAACTTGTAATTTTGGGTTCGACACTTTTAAGAGCAGGCTGTCAAATTTTGCTGTGTTTTCTAATAAGTATTACGATCTCAGAAGATTGACAGATTGACTTAAATGAAATTGAGATTTATTTAATCATTGTATATTTATCTGATATTTGCCTAACGGAAAACACGATTCACTTATTTTGACTCGATAGTTATATTTTTCGAAATTATGAATGTTTCTGGGCTTTTCAACAACCATATGTTACACTTATTGAGTTACTATCAATAAATGACTTGCACTATCAACTTACACACTTTATAAAATATTGACTAAAGAAAATATTAGTAGGGATTTGTAGGCGGGGCTAGCGTGCTTTGATAACTCTGACAGCCCGCTCTTAAGTAAGGACGTCAACGTAAAACAAAAAGCATAATTAAAAAAATGAAATGTCAATTGGACGTAATGTGCATTAGCATCTTCCATAAAACAACAGTTACGGAGATAATACGCAGATGAACGACCCGTGGAGGCTGTGTTAATAACCTTTTTGTGATAATTATGATTTAGTGTGAGATTGGTTTTGCGGAAAACATTTACCTCTTAAACACTCTACTCACTGTCTCTATACAGTAGTAAAATTTATAAATCATTACATACTTTATACAATGTTTTGTTATTGTCGATTATGTAAGAAGTCACTAGACAGACGAGGGTAAAGTTATCATCAATAATGATATACATTATATGGTGAATTCAAGAATAGTTCATTCGTACTTATAAAATCTCACAAATATAAGTAAAAGTTATACGCTCAGTCCAAATGAATCCAGAGAAATATTGCAACCTTATCTATGTATCGTATAGCTTGCGACCACCTAAGCCAAAAAAAAAAGTTCTATTACAGAGGAACTTTTCAGATTTAAACGTCGATAATTTAAAGACTGATGCTAATAACATTGACTGGGCACCTGTCTTTGATGCTGACCATATTGATAATAAATTGAATGTCTTTAATACCCTACTAACACAATTATTTGACAAACATGCTCCAATCAGACCAGTTAAATTAAAGCAGTTACCTGCTCCTTGGCTCACAGACGATCTGAAAGATTTGATTCGGCAGAAACACTCTGCAAAAGCAAAATTTAAACGGACCAATTGTACTGTTCAACAGGAAAAATATATAAAAATAAGGAATCGCTGTAATAAAATGTGCAGGGATGCCCAGCGTCGGTACATCCATTCCTCCGTTGAAAATGGGGATCCATGTAAAGTCTGGAAGTTTTTAAGGACACTTGGGGTAGGCAAAAGTGCTGTCGACAAGACTTGCTCAATTGACGCCAATGTATTAAATAAACAATTTACTGGAGCCACTTGTTCACTCGATCCTGCTCAGAAGGTCCGTACACTCGATCATCTTGCCAATTTACCTATCCCCGGTTCCTCACCCTTTGTCCTAAGTCCTGTGACTGCGGTAGATGTTAAAAAACACTTGGCATCAATTTCTTCGAATGCAGTAGGCGATGATGGTATTAGTCGTAAGATGATTATCCCTATTCTTGACTCTATCACTCCTGTACTGGTTCATATTTTCAATCATTGTTTTGACACCTGTGTTTTCCCCAGTGCTTGGAAGGATGCCTATGTGATCCCATTACCAAAGACCTCTAAGCCAAAGTTGGTGTCTGACTTCCGTCCCATCTCAGTCTTACCTTTCCTCTCTAAAGTTCTGGAACGGTTAATCAGCCATCAGCTTACCAACTTTGTAAATGAGAATAATATTCTAAGCACCTTTCAATCAGGTTTTCGTCGGGGGCACAGTACCACTACGGCATTAATAAAAGTCTCTGATGACATTCGTTATGGTATGGACAATAAACTACTAACTATGTTGGCGTTATTAGACTTTAGCAATGCATTTAACTCAGTCGACCATGACATTTTGCTGAGTTTGCTAAGGTCTATCAATCTATCACCCGCCGTAGTTTGCTTAATCCGTAGCTACCTCACTGGTCGTCGTCAGAGAGTAAGGTTGGACGATTCTTTTTCTGACTGGGACTTTATCTCTGCTGGTGTGCCACAGGGAGGGGTCTTGTCGCCACTTCTTTTTGCTATTTTTATAAATTCAATTACAGCTTCCACTTCTTTACTATCTCATTTGTATGCTGATGATTTTCAAGTTTATACCCATACCTCACTGCTCAATTTACGTGGTACGATCGGGACTTTTAACAGGGAATTAGAGTTAATATACGACTGGAGCAAGCGCCATGGCTTGGTAGTTAATCCTTTGAAAACTCAGTTAATTATTATTGGCAGCCCTGGCCTTGTGTCTAGGATTGACTGGAGCAGCTTGCCTCCTGTTTGTTTAAATAATGTAGTGATTCCTTTTAGCAAGTGCGTAAAAAATTTAGGTGTTTATTTTGACAACACATTATCTTGGTCTCATCACTTAAAAGAAATTAGCAAAAAGATTTATGCAACCTGGTTCTCTGTCTGTCGCCTGCGTTACCTCTTACCTATCCCAACCAAGATAAAGATTGCCGAATCTCTATTCCTATCAATTCTGGATTACGCTGATGCTTGTTTGACTAATATCACCGAGGATCAATTAAACAAGCTCGAGCGACTTCAGAATCTCGCAATCAGATTTATCTTCGGGTTAAAGAAATTTGATCACGTGTCAGAATTTCGAACACGTCTGAAATGGTTGCCCATACGTTTTCGGCGGGATGCCCGTATTCTATCACTTGTTTACTGTATAATATATGACCCTAATTTACCTTTATATCTCAAAGAAAAATTTTTATTTCGCCAAGCCACTGTAAAGGAGTTAAGATCTGCGTCAAATTTGCACTTGGAAATGCCCGCGCATCAAACCAAATATTATAGTTCCTCGTTTGTCGTTACCGGTGTTAAGCTCTGGAATTCCTTACCTAAGCATGTAAAACTTGCAAAAACATTAAATGCATTTAAAAGTCTAGTCAAGTTACACTACTTAAATATTTGTAAATGAATATGTTTTGAGTTACTAACACTTAAAATTATTAGGATGTCCGTGTTGTTCTATGTTGTTATCCTTTATTTATAATATAAGAATATAGTATTATTTTATTGTATATTTAGTATTTATGTATAGTATTATTGCTGAGTATTGTATATATTATTTAGGTATATTTATATTATATTAATTCATGTTATCATAACCATTGTCTTTGTATTCTTTTGCTTGCACATGCTCAATTACCTCTACTGCAATTTCACCTTCGCTCATGGTTGCCTGGAAGAGATTGCTACCTAGTAATAAGGCCGCCATTGTGACACCTATGTATTATTTGTTTGTATATTTTTATGTATTCTCCTTGTATTGTGTGCACAATAAAGAATATTTGAATTGAATTGAATTGAACCTTTATAAATAAAACTGGAAAGTCTCAAAAAGGTACTCGATATGTATTTTTTCGGATCGAACATCGAATTGTATCTCATGTATGATTAAAATCTGAACATCCGAGCCGAAGTTTGTTGACAGCGGCTGAAATATTGCACGTCGGGTCATATAAACGTCCAATATGATCGCCTTTCAATATTTAATGCGTACACGAAACGGCCGGTGACTGTACCTTGTAGGTATCACAATATAATATACGTACAGTTTTAGGCGTAAGGAATATTATATTTGTTTTGGAGTTCCCACAGCGTAAAAAATATTTCATTTTTTTACAATGGATGAAAGATAGAGCACAAGAGACGTATACGTGTCAAAGTTGTAGTCAGCCAGAAATGTTCAAGGGAGTGTTTCGAGATCTATATGTTTGGAAGGAGATCTAATATAATATGTTTGTCTAAATAAAAAACTCCCATAGTAATTAATACTTTGGACGAGGGGATCCTGTCCCTTGTGAGATTGTGATTTGTGACACTTCTCCGAGCGCGCATAAGTCAGAATCGTCTACATGTAACAGAACCTGACAGACTGTCTCGACACTGTCTTTTACCTAGCGCTCGCGCTAGCACAAAGGTCCTCCAAAGCAGGGCCGGATTTATAATTTTTATGAGTACCTATAGGCCACTTTGATTTTGCCGCCCCTATGTACGAACTCTGCCGCCATCCTAGGACGCTGCCGCCCCCCCTAGGACCCCATAAGACGCTGCCGCTCATAGGCTATGGCCTGCGTATACATAAATCCAGAGCTGCTCCAAAATGGGCCAAAACAAGTGCAAATTCAAGACACGCCGCAGTGCGGCACGGTGCGTGCGCGGCTTTATACCGACAATATTTCGTCACGGTCCCCATTACGCAGGTATCGCTGTTTTTACGTGGTATTATTCCTGTAGAATTGGATGCACATCTGGCGTTTCGGGGGCTTTTATTTCGTTGTTATGACTGCAATCCGAATGGGCTGGGGTTTTTTATTTCTTTTATTAACGTGGCGGTGGATAAGGCTGCGTTCGCATGCCGCGAATGACGCCCGTTTTCTGAGAACTTTTGACCAGAGTTAGCCTTAGTTAATTTAAACCATTTTAAGCGCTTTTCAATGGTTAACAACAAATTCAATCGAAAACGTTGTTAAAAAATGACTTTTTGAACTAATGCCTTGTAAATTTGTGTAACTTGCATGACAATATTCACGACTCCATGACAATGTCACAGAATAGATAATAGTAAGTAACAATGTCAATAAACAAAAAACCTCATGCAAGCAATGATTATTATTAATTTCCATAGAAAATCATGTATCCACATTACCAACTTACACCCGACGTTCAGAAAATAGAAGAAGATCGTCACCCTAGACCCGACGTTCAGAAGAATTTTGTAAAAAAATTTACTCTGAATAAAATTATTTTGATTTTGATTTTTGACCAGACCTGAAGAATCGTAAAACAATTTTTTTTTCAGAAGCGATTTGCTAGTGTCGTGTGTAACTGCCCTTATATTTTGTGTTGCGTAAGTAAATTAAATAAGTGAATGAATTAATAAATTTTTCATACTTTCAGACCGCAAAAAGTTCTTGGGTTGAATTTTTGTAAGCCAGAGGTACGCTTGTTAAGTATAATATTGTATATTATACTTTAGCTTATAAAATATACCTACTATACATCTTATATCCATATAATGCAAAAGTGTGTCTGTCTGTCTGTTTGTCTGTTACCATTTCACACCTAAACCGCTGAACCGATTTTACTGGCATTTGGTAGGGAGATACTTTGAGTCCCGGGAAAGGACATAGGTTACTTTTTATCCTGGAAAAATGTACGGTTGCCACGCGATAAACGAATTTTGGCGCAACGGAGTTGCGGGCGTCATCTAGTAAAATATACTTACTGTAGGTACATTTATTATTACTTATATGGTCTCTGATTTAGCGTAAGGTGGTTAATTTATTATCAATAATCGGCCAAGTGCGAGTCGGACTCCACACGAAGGGTTCCGTACCGGTATAGAGCGAAAGTAGACAAAAATTTGTGTTTTTTGTATCGGAGCCCCCCTTAAATATTTATTTTATTTAAATTTTATTATTAATTATTAAAGTACAAATATAAAGAAGAAGTCTTAGTAATAGGGTCCCGTTTTTACGCTTTGGGTACGGAACCCTAAAAAAATGAAGTGAAAGTACTTTAACACTGTATAGTTAAATAAGTATGATGTCAATGTTGACACTTTATAAAGTTACAATTCACCATTACCGAGCGGCGAACAATAATTATTATTATTGAAAAGTGAAAATAATTCAGAAACCTTACTTTGTTGGAAAATCATAAAATGTATCCTTTTTGTAGTTGTAACTGAATAGGCTTTGAGTCCAGGTTATAGCCTAGGGCCTAGGTATATGCAGCGTCTAGACGTCTAGGTTAGAGACGTGTTTATATTGTTGTACCCTAGACCGCTTCTGTTTGGCGCATATTATCTTCAATATTGGTTATGAAAACAGAATTTTTATAATTTTCAGAGTTATATTAATATGGATATGAAATTTTCATATCCATACTAATATAACTCTGAAAATTTCTGTCGTCTGTCTGTCACCTCTCGTTTAAGCACTCTGTTTTGAGATGTTTTAATTTCATTCTAACATGTTAACTAAATTAATTATAAACTTTTTCTAAAAAGCAATTAAAATGAAATTAAGTTTTATGTTTCTGCGAGTTATCTAAATGGTTGTAGATAAATTAATTTAGTAAAACCATTAAATAGTCATTAGCGTTTATTTAAGTCAAGTCTAGACACTATAAAACATTAATATGAATGTGTGTCAAATAACGACAACCTCCTTTTTTGAAAGTCAGTGAAAACAGATGCGTAACCATTTCACAGAATAGATAATAGTACAAGTAACCATTTCAAGATTCCTCAATTGTAGTGTATTATACTGTATACTTACTATGAATTTGTGTATTACCTATTGTGTTGTTGCATAATTCTTCCATTACCATTTTTATGCAGGTTGAAACAGAAATTAAAATAATATGGTGATTGCATAAATCACATAAAATTATTTATTCATTGAAAATAAACTACTTTATATGAAATTTACATATATATTAAGACCTTAGGGATACAAGTACAACCATTTGACAGATCAATCGTCCATAAAAAAAGTTAAAAAATAATATACCAGACAACGTCATCGGGAAAAAATGTGCCAAACTTTAAATTTCCGCGGCCGTATGTGCTATTTGAACAGAGAGACAAAAATCTGATTCTCAAACACATAAAATACGTCATATTTAAGAAGGTCATCGACCGAACTACGCATAATTGTAAACACGAAATATGTGATAAAAATAAGCGCCAGGCGAATCCCGAAATATCAGCTAGCCGGCTAGACACGCAGCCAACTGGCTAAAAAGAGTGGATTTCGTTTAGGCACATGGCTGCTTTATATTATGCCAATCCAGTAATCCAGTCCAGCGCTGGATTGCTACAGACTGGAGTAAACCGGCTATTAGTCAGGCCCCTTAGCCAAGATTACTTAAGGTGTAAAGTTGTCAAAGAAAAAGTGAATTGTTTGCGACGCTTTAATAAATGTTAAAACATTTTTCAAAATCAATGATGTTCGATGAGCCATTTTTGTGACAAATGTGGGTTAAAAGCACTGTGCAAGTTAAAAGTTAGTTATTTTTGTAAATTTTGTCGGGTTATGTTGTCATACCAAAAATGACTAAAATTGACATAACCTAACCAAATAATGCTGGTCAGTAATTTGCCTATGAATCCATTTCTCTGTTACTACATTTCTTATTAAGTTAACTAATATCGCTTGTGATGGTATCTCATAATTATTATTCATCCCATGACACGTACATTTTGGCTGAATCCAATAACGCGTTGATGAATGCATTACCCTATATTATGGTAATGACGTTCATAATAAGATACTCCGTATGGCTCGACCTTAATCCAAAAACTAATCATCTATACAATAAGCGTTACGATTTTACCGTTATAATGCAACCTATCTACTTAGATCGTATTTTTATTATGTGACTAGCTGTCTCGCTGAACTTCGTGTCACTTTAAAACCTTCCATGGACTTCTACGAATATTTTAAGACTAAAATCAGTTCAATCCGTTAGCCGTTTTAGAGTTTTAGCGCGACCAACACATTTGAAAATCCATTTTTATATATAAGACGTCCGCAAGTCCGTTGCGCCAAAATTCGTTTATCGCGCGGGAACCGTACATTTTTCCGGGATAAAAACTATCCTATGTCCAGTCCCGGGACTCAAAGTATCTCCATACCAAATTTTAGCAAAATCGGTTCAGAGGGTTGGACGTGAAGAGGTAACAGACAGAGAGACAGAGTTTCGTTTCCTGGAAAGTCTCTTTTACATGGAATTTACGGACAACATAATTTCCTCCTACGTAAGTCGGTACTTTTTCCGCCTCGTTCAGACGGCATCCACTATATCACTAATGATGAAATTAATCAGCGATTAACCGTAAAGTGCGAGATTAATTTCAATAGTTTTAAGTTTTGACTCAATGATTTAAAGTTGAACGAACCGCGCGGGGTCAATGACACTTAACCCGTGATCGTTTCACTAATCCGCGATCATCAGCAAGAGACAAGAGTGCACAGTGCACACCCTAATTTTTTACGAGATTTTCTTTTGGTTTTTTTTTTCGATATGGTTATGACGAGATTATAATTATTATGTTCCTTTATTTTCAATAATGTTAGGGTTTTTTGATAGACATTAGACAGCTTAGTAACATGAGTTCGATCCCTGATCCTAATTCCTAATATATTACATTGATTATTATTATAACGGAAACAAATTTATGCATATTATAAAAAATAAGATATTTTTGTCATAGTTGTGGAACTCAACAGTCATACAAAATCGCTCATATTTCTACCTCAATATTTTTTCGTGCACGTAACAACACAAAAATGTTTATTTCATTTCATCCCATGTTTTTTCATTCGCATATCAACACACATGTTTATTTCATTGACTATTTTAATGCAAAAAGACGTTTTTAAAGTTATGATAATCTTCGAATTTGAACGTCAACGAACGTCCTCGGGTGTCGTTGACTCCTGACCTTTGCTGAGTGAACCATAAAGTCGGCGGGTCGCGGACACATCATCATCGCGCCGATGCCGGTTAATACTCACCATGCGTTCGCAATGGCCATTTAAAAGAGTGAAAAAACCTGGAAGGACGTTATGCCAAAATTCGTTTGTTGCCAAATTATTAGTCCATGTATGTATGTATTACCATTTACTGTACTAAATTAGAAGTAATAGTCTTTTATAAACCGGGATAAAAACTTTTATCATACCCAATTACCCATAGGCCATATTGTTTTATTATAAGAGAAATAAAATTGAATATAACATCAATTAAGTACAAAGAATTTTATCAAGACCCCAGCGCAGGCAAATACATATTATTATAATTTGAATTGACCGGGTTAAATAAAGAAAACATAAAAAATCGTCACAAAAAAAATTTTCTCACGTCATTACAAACAATTTACATAATTTTATCTACTACGTGTTCATCTAAATATATTATACGCGAATAGTGTCCGATAACGCGGTCGTTGAACTCATATTCGGTACAATCACATACGGAGGTGTCTACACTCTACGAGGCACACTTTTTTTCGACTAAAAAATAATAAGGAGGCGTCCACAAATTACGTGAGGTGTTTTTTTGAATTTTTTGCCCAATTTTTTCAATAATACATCGAATCGAGACGCAACAAACTAAAAGATATAAATAAAATAAAAATAAAATAAAATAAAAATAAAAATAAAAATTTTTATTTAAACTAAAAGATATAACTCCTGTGCAAAATCTATATAATATAAACTCAAAGGTGACTGACTGACATGGTGATCTATCAACGCACAGCCCAAACCACTGGACGGATCGGGCTGAAATTTGGCATGCACGTAGATGTTATGATGTAGGCATCCGCTAAGAAAGGAATTTGATAAATTCCAACCCCAAGTGGTTAAAATAGAGGATGAAAGTTTTCATAAAATAATACTTCTTAACGCGAGCGAAGCCGCGGGCAAAAGCTCGTAATTCATAAGATCATAACACAAAATAAAACTTAGGTCCGAACAAATTAGAAAATGAAGCACTGCACTAGCTTGGTTTAGAGCAGCCTTTCCCAAAGTGGGCGATAACGCCCCCCTGCGGGCGCTGAGGGTCTAAAGGGGGGCGGTGTGGGACCCAGAAAAAAATGGGGGCGTTGTGTAGACTGTAGAGGCTTGGGAGGGTGATTTGTAAATTTTGTTTCATCCGGATGCATTATAAATTGAAACAACGGGGGGCGCTAAAACATAATTTGTTCTTAAAGTGGGCAGTAGACAAAATAAGTTTGGGATTCCCTGGTTTAGAGCTAGTTTACTTACTAATGAACTCATTTTGATGAAACTCGCAGTTGTGAACGCGCCAGAATCCAATGAATAATTACCTGCAAGAAAAATATACATTTGATATTACGACAGCCATACTAATATTTGGCGAATTATAAACATTTTTCACGCAATTTATAAGGCGCTTAACCTAAAATTTGGGTGTTGATAATTTTACGGATACGAAATGTAAAACGGTTGAACGACCCGCCGATTTGGTGGCGCGGATAAGCCGGTCAAGCGCGAGTCGGATTTATGGCATGAGTTCCGCATGATTACTATTATATTATTTACAAAGCCAGAGTTTTGTGTAATACAATCTAATTTCGGTAAAATAGCTGAGAAAGAAGTGAGAAAAATATTTGCTATAAATTTGTATATAATTATAAGTAAAACACTCACTAGTAAAATGATACTTTACTAATAAAATTTTAACACAGTACTATTATAACACCACGTTTCGTCCCCTTTCAAGTAATTTTTACAACGTATCAGACGGAAAAATATAAGATTATTTTATTATAAAAGATACTAAACTAAAAATAAAATGAAATATTATCATAGTTTTTTTTGCAATTGAGAAAATACAGTTTATGGATTTTATTTATGTAACGGATCACTAAATATGGTGATGACATGCAGCGACGTATGATTTATGAATGATGCGAATATGTCCGGCGATTCTATCGGATTCGTCTTTCCATTCATAGCTTGCTGACATAAAAACGTGTGAATACATCTCACATTTGGATGTTTGTTAACTATACTTAATATTATATAAGCTGTACTGCTTTTTGTATTAATTTGATATATGTGAATATACTTTGCCACGAAGAAAAAACTAGTTTTTATCGCGACAATAATTATGTACGGTTTCTGCAATTATTTTTAGACGTTACTGCAAAAAAATCGAATCCCATCTCTTAAAAAAAAAACAATAGTTTTTAAAGAAAAAGTAATGAAAGTCAAACAATAAAAAATTCAAGTTTGAAGTTGAAACTTCAAACATAAAAACTTCATTACCATTTTCACATCGATTTACATTTTCAGTTAAAACTATTAACTATGTAGTTAAAATATTCCCAAGTTTCCGCTAAGCCACCCAATCATAGCTATAGTTGTGATCACTCCAAGTTGTAACAAAGCCAGGGGCAACGGTAGCGTTGGTCGACTACTTAGACTTTAGCTTTGATTTCATGATCTGTGTGATAGTAATTATAGTACGTTACTATAGTCGTAGGTTCAAATGCAACTTGTAAAACATGATAAAAGTTGGTAAAGAAACAAGGGGTTGCACGCCAGGAATGCCAGCAGAAGTGAAAATGAAACAGCAGATTTAGATCATGGAAGAGGACACAGGTTAATTTTTATGCTGTTAAACCGCTAGAAACTTCACAAAAATAGAGTATCGATTGTCTTTAAAATTATCATTATTCTGATTAACTGCAAATGCAATTTCACTGACCCTTATCCCGGAGTCCCTGATGAATCTAGCTGATGATGATGAATAGGAAAGGTAACTAAAAGATCCAACGGCGACCCTGAAGCCATGTTATCTATATAAGGAGTACGTAGGCGGCAGCGAGTGAACGTCAAAATATAAAACGAAGGTCGTCATCTATTCTTGACCCTAATAGGAAAATTGTATATTACAATTTATGCCATTTTCTTGACAATATAACGTATATGGTGTGGTATTTCGGTATCGCCATACATGGGCTTATTAGACGTTTGGAGATAAAGAAGCAGGTGTGTTGAAACTCGAGACTTTTTCATAATTCACGTTTATGATATTTAAAGGTAATTCTCGTGCTTTGAGTTGAAAAGCCTTCATAACTACCTTTAAAAACCTTCTGACAAAACGCCTGATCTTGTCCCGCAAGGTCTATTCGTGCCAAAGCATTGTAGATCCATGACAAACAATTTGTTGTAATGGTCATAATCTTAATGATCCATTCCAACGATCGAGGGCTCTATGACGAATCTTAATCCAGGGATATTACAAAATAATCATCTCATGCGGTCAGTAATTGCAAATCTAAGAGCGAGACCACATTGCGCTGCGTTGCGAGTTGCGACGCTCCGTCGCAGTGAAAGAATACATAATATTATAATGCGTTGCGTCGACGCTGCTATAACAGCTTTATGGACCATCTCAGCTCAAACAACGCTAAACATGAGACAACTTTCTGCCTAGCTCTCCTCTGTCAAGCTGTTCAGACATCTCGACGATGCAACGCATATAAATGGAATAAATGGTCATATTAAAACGCACCGCAATGAGCAATGTGGCTTCGGTCTAATATGCGTTCAGATACAAATATTAATGTGCATATTACAGAACTCACGATTCTATCAGAAGCGATTATTGTAACGCGATCAAGGGAACCAAACGCCCTTCTGACTAATAAACTACTACACGTTCGAGATCAGCAGCTCTTCCATCATATTATTTCAAAACGATTTACGAGTCTGATCCACCAAAGTTTATAATATTATGTCAGCTAAATCCTTAGGTATTATGAAAAAAGTTTCTTTCGTAATCGAGGTATTACGTGGGAATCACAGACACAAAAGTTATAAAATTCAATGCGGTACCCGGGGGCCGCTTGGGAGTCGATGGATGATACTTAGTCCTAACAAACTGATGGGAGGCAGTTAATGAAAACGGGTATTAATCTCATAAATAGGTCACGCAGTTTCTTTAATGGATGCGAACAACACTAGAACACGCAAGAGCTATAAATATAAAGCATTTCATCGAAAGGGCTATTAAGATGTATTTACTTATTGAGTAACGAATATTGAGCTCCTATCAGCTACCGACAGCTGGCATCCTAAATCAATACACCCAGTTACAAAGTCAAATAAACCGAAAATAAACAGGTTTAATGGACCCAGACCGATTCAATATCATAATGGTCTTGCCAAGTATCACACCCATCTCTTCTGGAGCCTGCAGGGTCTTAGGTCAACGAGAGAATTTGAGAGATACTAATAATTTATCGATAATGATTCTGATGAATCCTTCTTGATCATCAGATCAATCACAATCAAAGGCAGGTGTGCATTTGATCGCTGTAATGACTTTTGTATTAAGGACCATAAAATAAGACAATTATTATGTTTCATCAGAAATAATTGCATTAACCGTAATTGTTGGTGAATCTTTACGTTCGTGGTCTTGCAAAGACCATTTGATCACAACTCACAAATAGAAAATATTATGCCTAAGATAAACTTTGTTCGAAACTAGGGTTTTTGATATAATCTAATAATTTTGAGTGTAAACTTTAATCATAATCGATATCTCGGCCTAAATTTTACAATTTTATGTGATCTAGCTAAAAAAGCTAAAAGAACGATCTAGCTAGTTGTTGTCAATGAAAACCATGCACTTTTGAGTTATCGATGTTTTATTTATATTTTTCTAAACTTCATGTTCTTCTCTAAGCTCAAGCTTCCAGATTATGATAGCAAAATACAGAAAGACTACAATATGCTTTGACAATGCAACGAGATCAACACTGATGACCATCTATAATCTATTAAGATACCATAAGTTACGATTGACTGACTTTAATACAATATCAATTGAAGCGACATAACGAAGGAGCTCGAAATACGAGCCACGGAGCGTTCACTAATCGGGCCTCGCGCGTCGCCGCACCGTTCACGTGTCGTTAGACATGATAGATGCAATAGTAATTCAGTTCACCAAGGAGACCATGAGAAATATAATTAGTTTGGTCATATTAAATCCACCGTGAGTACTGACGATGGAGTTGAAAGTATAAAAAAATGTAATTAAGATTGGTTATTAAGTTTATCAAATAAAATCGTTATTGTTGAGATGTATGGTGGTAATGATGATAATGATAATACCGTAAGGCTATGAGAAGTGTAACTTGATACTGGAATGGAAGAAAAATAATGTATTCATTTGTCAAACATCAAAATAGCAGATGCACTTAATAAATTAGCAAACAAAAAGTACGAAAGAAACAGCCCGCTACATTCCCATGTCTAAACAACTAAACTGGAAAAAACCTAAGTGAGTGATAATTAATGCACTTACGATCTTGCTTCTAATTATAATGTACATAATTATTAGGTAATGAAACCCCATTATACGATATTATCTGACAAGAACCCATACGGTTAGTATTTATGAAGATGTGTTTTTACAAGATAATCATAATCTTGGTTACTTACACGGGGGCATGTAAACATAGTAATAAATTGTACTGTAAAGAAATTAACGCCCGTGCGTTGAAGTGATGATAATAATATATTAATATATAGATTAGTACTATATTTTGTCGATTTTTTATTTTAGTAAGTAGTATGGTGTTGATAGAAAATAGGGGATTAAATTTTTTTGTACCGAACAGAAGCTCTTAAAGTCTATAGACTTTTATTAATAATAAGTCGTATACGTCTTATTATTTATATAATGTCAAACCAGTACTGTATGTGAACAAAAAATCATAAAGCCAAGTGCGAGTTGGACTCGCGCACGAAGAGTTCCGTACCGTTATAAGTATACAAAAAATGTGCTTTTTGTATGGGAGCCCCCTTAAATATTTATTTTATTTAAATTTTATTAATAATAATTAAATTAGAATTAATATAATTGAGGATTTTGTGAAAATTTAAAGCGTCTAGCTGTTGCCATTATGGATTACGAGCAAAAAAGGCAAAAAAAATCACGTTTGTTGTTAATATTTAAGGGGGGCTCCCATATAGCCCCCCTTAAATATTAATTTTATTTTGATTTTAGTATTTGTTGTTATAGCGGCAATGGAAATACACAATCTGCAAAATTTTCAGAACTCTAGCTAAAGCGGTTCTTGAGATTACAGCCTGGAGACAGACAGACAGACAGACGGACAGACAGACATCGAAGTCTCATGAGTAGAGTCCCGTTTTCACCCTTTGGGTACGGAACCCTAAAAACGAGTTATACGTGTGTCGAAAAACGAATAAACAGTTTAAAAATTATTACAAACCGTAATGTTTTATCTAATAAAGTAATAGAAAATAGTTGCTGGAGACAAGTTATAATTTTTCTCAAAATCTCATAAGCACGAAAACTCCAAACATCCATTAACTGTTTTATACTTACAAGAATAAAAAAAATGTAATGCAAGTGATTTAAAGCTACATTTACCAAACATTAAAAATCAGTAAAAGTAAGAGGACATAATATTAAAAATCGCTTGTCAAGAAGACTTTAATGGAGACAAGAAGAGTCTGAAATGTGTCACAATCAAAAAGAGTGCTCCGATAAAAAAGCTATATAACTTTGAGGCGTTTAGCGATCATGAGGGTCTCGGGAGTGGAAATGTATGAGTAATCACATAAAACATTTTCGATGGAACTGCGAAGTGAACGTTGGGATCGTACAATTCACAGACTTTAATTCTGCTCAGTTTATTGCTAATTTACTTCTTACTTCGTCTTTGTCCTCCTCTTCCTCTTCGACAAACTAAGTATGTTTTATTTTCAGAGTACTTTATTACTTACATTCATTAATATTCGTAACAAGATTTCGAGCTAATCATAAATTGTGAATAACTATTTCTTAGAAACGTGCACAGGTAAATAAAATTTGATCTTACATTTAGATATTTTCATAATTAAGGTTTTTTTCTAACAACATCATCTTTATGTTATTATCTTCGAGCAAGCAAATATCAACAATGACATTATTACACGCTGTCCTCAGACGTAATGTAGCATCGAAAGACAAACGAAGTCAAGGGTAACCAAACGTTATTAAACAGGACCAATAAACGACCATTTTATGGCTTTACCTAATTTTAATGGTTTATCAAGTTAATTACATACGCGAGTGGCTATAACATTTCTCAGTCAATGTTTAGTAGCTCTAGCTTTATTTTCGTTTGTTCTTTCGAGCCTTGGGCAGATAAAAATCTTAAATTACCTCGCGTGCTGCTCCATGTTTAAATTTGGGGGAATTTTTTCACGGGCCAAATAGAAACGTCAGTCATTATAATGGTACTATACAAAGCTTCCGCTTCGATTTCGTCCGCGTTATAATTTGTCGAAACAATGGCTCCATAATTACTCAGTAACGATTCAGTCGTCGAGATTGTTAAAATGAGATGTTGAAATGTTGAACACGAAATATATTTAACGTTCATTAGGAACGTTATTTTGGGTGTTGTGATAGTCATCTGCGTGAAATTAGTCGAGTGTGTACCTTATTAAGAGAAGTGGTGCGTAGAATTGTTTAAAAACACTTCCTTCCCCTGATTTATAATTATTGTGAACTTACATAATTTGAATGGAATGAATAGTAAACAATTTGAAAAAATATTCCGACGAAAGAATTGAGGCAATTTAAAATTTCGAGTTGTGGTTTTCTGCTAGTAGCTTTTTCTTTTTCAATTGAATAAATAAAGTCGCGCTTAATTTGAAATGCATTATGTAAACTGCGACTCAGCATCCTGTGTCGATATTTAAATTTGATCTCGTAAAAACTTAAGCTGATTAAAGCAGTTTAGTTTTATTGTTGCATTCGTTTTTATTTATCGTCTACTGATTTGATGAATTATATTGTAAATCCCGTCTCACTTTCGAATAGGCCTTCATCGAAAGATATGTGCTTTTAGATTGCTATTACTAATCTTTATCTTTTATAATCCCATGTTTAAAAGTTTAAAAATTATTAAAGTAATTTTGAGCCCCTGTAGAATTAAATATTTGATAAGTTATAAACAGACAGACGGAGAAATGACGCATAATACATAATATAAATTAATGTATAGTGTATACTTTGTAAACAGAGGTGGAAATACATATATCAGTCTAAATGCATTTAGTATCTAATGAAGCAATAACAATAAATCATAAACACTCAGCACGTAAAGACGTTTTTTCTAACAAAACAAAACACATTAGAAGTTACATTAGACGATTTGGTAACATACTTTAGATAATGTCCCTGCCGAGACACTCGAAAAATCCAATTCGAACGCTTTACAACTCACGTACGTACAATTTGCGAGGCATACGGTCTCGACTTTTATTGGCCGAGATAATATTGGGAGCTCCTTTGATTCCGTCGCCATGGTTACCTATATTGTCGAGTGTAGACTTCTGCCTACCCACCTGTTTCCTTTATGCTTTCGTCTTTTACATTTTATTGTATTTGCAATATTCCGCTCGGAGTCACCTACCTATATTATTTATTTCTTTTGAGCAATATTAGCTAACGTATGAAAAAATATGAATAATTTGTATTATTGACATTGCTTATTTTTTACTTTTTTGTAACAAGAACAAGTCAAATGACTTTAAAAGAAGTAAATAAGTACGATAGGTGTAGAAATTATTTTCGCTTTATACGATAGCTATGTTTAAAACAAACTTTAAAGATATCAATCAAATTTTGAATACAAAAAGCCTGTTACCCTTTATTTTTATCATATAAATCATAGTCCTAAAGAGGCACTACTTCTGCATTCGAGGTACAACTAAGTACCAACACTTCCTAAGCGTTTTGTATGCGAGGTTCATCATCATTATCGTTAACTTATCTAGAGGAAACATTTGAATCGTCACGGACTAGTAGTGTTCCTCTGACCTTGTCTGCGTTTTTTATATTCTAAACGCTCTATATAAATGGTGGCATGTTTTGTTTTTGTGTTACGCTCAACAACGCTACACTTCCTTAAGTCAATTAATTAGTGATAATTTATTCTTGTTCAATTGTTATGAATAGATGAATACATAAATAATTTAATCCCAATGAAAAGGTTGTTTATACGAAGTGTGAAATGTACAATTAATAAGGGCTCAAAAAAGAGTGATGGACTTAAATCCAAAATATATTTATCATTATTTGTCTGCATTTCGCAAATTGTAAATAACAAAACTTAAATTTTCAATAAAATTGTCTCTTCCACCAAAACTTTCATAGAAAGAATATAATAAGTACTTATAAGATTCATCTCCTCTCTCCTCTCTCTCTCCATTTTGAAGCAGTTTTTACCTATAAATTAACAGTTGATTCCAATTGTTTTATAGATAAAATCATAATAGAGATTAAACAAATGCGAATTGGTAAGGATGTTGTATTTAAATTTCAAGGATTGCTGTTGAAACGAAATCAATGACAGGCGCTCCCATGTAGCTGCAGTTACACTTGCGAATAAATTAGTTTGTTAACCGACTTCCAAAAACGAGGAGGTTATACGTTCGTCTGTGGATATTTTTTTTTTTTTTTTTTTTTTTTTTTATGTATGTTCAACGATTACTCCGCCGTTTATGAACCGATTTTCAAAATTTTTCTTTTGTTATAATAGGTTTCACTCCAATTTGGTCCCATTTTGACAAAAGTGGTGATCTGATGATGGGATCCATGAGTAATCGAGGGAACTCCTCAAAATTCAAATGGAAACATATGTTTTTTTTGGTTTCATATGAAGTATTCCAGGCATATGTTACCAAAAAGTAAGATTTTGCACCAGGATTTACCATGGTTCGAAGGTGGTGAACAGAACTCCTTACTCCTTATAGATACATGTTTGGGGGTTTCGGCGTTGTCTTAAGAACTGAAAGCATATACTACTATGCAAATTTAATTAATCATCATCATCATCACCACCATTCCACCATACATCCGTGAGTAATCGAGGGAACTCCTCCAAATTTATATGGAAACTTATAATGATTTCGATTTTATGAGAAGTATCCTAAGCATATGCTACTAAAAAGCAATGTTCAGAAAAGTGGTGACCTGATGATGGGATCCATGAGTAATCGAGGGAACTCCTCAAAATTCAAATGGAAACCTATGTTTTTTTGGTTTCATATGAAGTATTCCAGGCATATGTTACCAAAACTAAAAAGTAAGATTTTGCACCAGGATATACCATGGTTCGAAGTTGGTGAACAGAACTCCTTACTCCTTATAGATACATGTTTGGTGGTTCCGGCGTTGTCTTAAGATCTGAAAGCATATACTACTATGCAAATTTAATTTATCATCATCATCATCACCACCATTCCACCATACATCCGTGAGTAATCGAGGGAACTCCTCCAAATTTATATGGATTTCGATTTTATGAGAAGTAGGTATCCTAAGCATGTGCTACCAAAAAGCAAGCATGGGGGTTTCGGAGTGGGTTTAAGAACTGAAAGCATATTATGCTACTATGCAAGTTACATTCATCATCATCATCATCACTACTACCGGTCACCACACCATGAATTATCTAATCATGACCCTATTATTGTTACTTTTAATCGTCTATCGTTTATCGAACAAACCCCGAATTTGTCTAACGATTTAAAAAATTATAATGTTGTTTCAATGTAAATGACTCAACCTTGGTGTTTAGGTTACCAAGTTAGCAATTTGATCATAAGATCTATGAGGTAAGTTATTCTTAAAATTTATAATTTTAGTTAAATTATTTGAGAATCCATACTAATATTATAAATGCGAAAGTGTGTCTGTCTGTCTGTCTATCAGTCTGTCTGTTTGTTACCTCTTCACGCTCGAACCGCTGAACCGATTTTGCTGAAATTTGTCATGGAGATACTTTGAGTCCCGAGAAAGGACATAGGATAGTTTTTATCCCGGAAAAATTTAAAGTTTCCGCGCGATAAACGAATTTTGGTGCAACGAAGTTGCGGGCGTTATCTAGTAATGTTGAGTTGTTTTCATGAGTGATGAGTGTAATGATAGAAAGAAAGTCACTGAACAGAACTTTAGGGCCTTTAAAGACAGGCGTATGAACATTAATTTTATCATTGCTTGATTAACGCCAAGCAATAAGCATATTATACATTAGGTATACAGTGGTATATGCTTGGAGTTGCTTAAGCAATTCTGAAGTAGTGACATCAGACAATGAGTTCTCATAATATCATGAAAGTGTATCCTGGATCCAAAGTCACCAAGCATAACACATTAGTCTGTGCAGAAAACCAGCTTATAAATCACTTAAAAGAGTGAAATTATTATTTTTAACAAAAAATTAAAACCGACTTCCAGGGTAAAAACAATAATAATTTGTAATAAACAAAAAAGTGTTAAATAATTCTTACTCTTTAAAGTGCCTATGCTTATGCATAATTCTCCTAAACCTCAACTATTTCTGTACACAATCTACATTATTTTGAAGTCGGTACCAGTCTTAAATATTAAAAATATTTTGTCATAATATAGAACTCAGCATTCTTATCTGGTACCGTCTTCAAAGTAATGTAGATTGTGTACAGAAATAGTTGAGGTTTAGGAGAATTATGCATAAGCATAGGCACTTTAAAGAGTAAGAATTATTTAACACTTTTTTGTTTATTACAAATTATTATTGTTTTTACCCTGGAAGTCGGTTTTAATTTTTTGTTAAAAATAATAATTTCACTCTTTTTTAGCTGAAAGCGTTCGTGGGAACCTTTAGTTATATTACAAGTCTCACTATTTCTAATATTATCTTATTTCTATATGCACTTCTTTGATTAAGCGGGTATTTCTTATCATTAATCTTAGTAAGATCATCAAGGACCCATCAATCCTCAAGTGGCAGCCGGCTGCCGCATAACAATTGAAAATCTATTGTGTCTGCGATACCCACGATTTAGGTGCTGAGAGGAGACAAAAAACAAGGGGTTATAGGATTCCGTCTCTGGACACACTGTGAGTTCCACAATTGAAAAGGCATTAAGGCATTGTTGTGCTCTATTTGGAAGGTACCATTTAATATGCTTGAGTTATTTTTTTACTAGTTTTCTTAAGTAGTGTCTCAACTATGCCGTCACAAAATCGTTTACTTTGCGTAGAATAACATCCTCCATAATAATTACATCCTCAAAAACTTTCACTTTATAATATTGAATTGGTCCAACTCAGTTTGTCGGTCTGTTACGAATCGTGTTTTATTATTTTCATAATGAACGCGAAATCTATTGACTATTAATCAATCCGGAGAACCGGTTGGCTTGTATGTGCGGGAAAATTTAATTATATTATAGTCGGCGCCACTCGGCCTATTAGCCTGAACAACTTTAATGATTAACGTTTATTTCCATTTCATATAAAAAACACCAATTAAACGGAAAAAAACAGTTTTGGTGAAATTAGCATTAAAGCTTTAGAAAACAGTTCGGTTAAAGCTATCTGAAATGTTTTGGCATTATGAGGTACAGCTAATATTATAAATGCGAAAGTGTGTCTGTCTGTGACCTCTTCAGCGCTGAAACGGCTCAACCGATTTTGATTAAATTTTGTACGTATCTCCATACAAAATTTAATCAAAATCGGTTTGTGTCCCGGTAAAAAAGCAAACTTTTTATCCCGGAAAATGTACGGTTTCCACGCGATAAATGATTTTTTTCACAATGGAATTGCTGGCGTTGTCTAGTAGGTAAAATAACGATGGTGATGGTGGTGAAGATGGTGATGATCATAATGATGATGATCGTGATGATGATGATAACCGTAATGATGATGATGATAAACATCGTGTTAGTATCTGTACACTCGATACATTAAAGGTCAAGTTTCCTTACGTTACCTGTACACTAACCAGGCGTTTTAATTTTGTTGGAAATTAAATACTTGATATTATTATGTTGGTGCAATCTGAATTCTTTTTTTTTTAGCCTTCTTATCAAGCTGCAGTTTTCTTTTGTTTCTTTGTTGCTTCTCTATCTTAAGCTTGTTTGCCCTTTTGGCAAAAGGTCTCCTCCAGGGCTTTCCACCTTTCCCTGTTCCTCCCCAGTCTAGTCCAGGTGATACCTGCTACATGTTTTATATCATCTGTCCATCTTTTAAATTGTCTTCCCTTCTTCCTTTTTCCAGTTCTTGGGTACCAACTACCAATCCAGGATGGTTTTACCCCACTTTTATGTTCCTCTCAGTATAATAATTATGTCCTGTCCACCTCCATTTTATTTTTTAACTTTAACTGTTACATCTTCTATTTTGGTATTATTTCTGAGGGTTTTATTTCTTATCCTGTCCGTTCTTAATAATATGTTGAGCATATTGTGCTTAATAATATGATGAACCTCGTTCCATCGCCCTTTGACATACTTACCTGAATCCTGATCTGAATTCGTATTGGTATTTAAATCTATGCAATCCATTCGCAATTCCCATCTAAGAGAAATCAGTTTTGTATCGATGTTAAAGAAGGTTCCCACTAAATAAAATTAGGAAAGAGAAGAAATAAGTAACATAAAACTACGGAATCCAAAGTCCTATATAAAGTAATTATTGTCGATACTAATATTATAGCGATAAAACTGCCTACCATAAGTGTAAGTACTTAGCAGTAATCGTCTTAACTAACCTCTATTCGAGTATTTGTCTTGGATACAGAGTAAATATTGGCCACCTTAACCGACCGTGATAAGTTGTATAATGTTATTCGAACATGCGAGCCGTAATTTCGTAATTACTCGAGGTTGTTAAGAAAACTCACAATAGTGTTAAGGTCGCATCTTAGCCGAATTGGAATTAGACGAGATCGTGTAACTTCACACGCCACGTAACACCATTTATTGAATTGAGAACACAATCCATACTTATATTATAAATATGCGAGGTGTCTGTCTGTTACCTCTTCTCGCCCAACCGCTGAACCGATTTTGCTGTGATATGGAGATGCTTTGAGTACCGGGGAGGTACATAGGATAGTTTTTATCCCTTAATTTAAAATGAACGAATCGATTATAATCGCGAAATAAGGAAAGAATGATAAAAAAAGGAATTTTGATAGATCTAAATTCACATAAAGGATTAGAGTAACGAAATAAAAAACTCTGCATGTCTTATACAAGCATACAAACATAAACATTATAAAGACATACAAACATACATTAAAGAAAAATATTTGAAAAACAACATGACATCAATATAAAAATACATTTTGAACTAGGAAGATAACACCATAAGAAACAACACAATAGATAGGAAAAAACCTTTGTTACACATAAACGCAAATCGCAGAGATAAAAACAGGTATCAGTGATTAGATTATAGAACCGGTTCGGTAAATACTTGACCGGGGTAACCGGTTCTAGTGTTTATCCAGTTAGGTTGACCCCTCAAATGTGTCTATTGAATCCTAAAATTAACTAGCTTACATGATTTAAGATCTTTACATCATAGAAGAACAGTGCTTTATAAATATTTATGTACAGTGATTAATGATTTATTTCCAAAAATAGGTAAAACTTATTTTGTTCAAAAAACACAGAAATACTATTAATATGCCACTATAATATGGATTAGTGCTAAAGACCTAGGATGTGTAGTTACAGAGTAACCAAGTAGACTACCACAAAAATTAAATTGTTTATTTTTGTTTAACAAAGCTTAGATTACTTAATGGGTTTATCCTACTTCTAGGAAGTATCCTTCTTTACTCACAAAACTGTACATACTCTATCTATTTCATAGTATCAATTAGTTACAGACGTTTTACTGGTTCCATACGTGTTATTGATAAATAATATTGATAGAAATTTTCCGTTAATATATCAGTAGGGCATTTGTGTCACTAAAACGTCCTAGAAATTGCGCAGGCGCGTTCAAAATCGCGTATGTGCCACCCACGCGGGCGTAAAAGAGCCTGCGAGGCATCGTCATTGTATTATCTACCTTAGTCGCTCGTAATTAGGCCTTTATTTAAATGACTTGTTAATATTGCTTATTATTTATTAAGTGTTAGTTGTTTAGTAACGTATCTAATGAAGTGTGGGAAAATAAATTATAATAGCATTATGTGATGTTTTTTATGTAAAATTAGATATAATTATGTATTATTATCATAAAAAATAGTAACAAATGTTTATATTTTTCTTTATCATTATTGTAGTGAAATCAAGACATTTGAAAAAATCTCGAGTGGAATAATGTCGAAATGTCAAAATATGACGAGTATCTATGTTGATGACTCAGCGAATACTGATGATGAGACAACGAATTCTCGTGCATAATTTAAAAGTGACAAAGTCCCTAAAACCACTCCAAAAGTAAACGAGGCGGAAAATCGTTAAAAGAAAAAAGGGAGCCTTGAAAGTTAATAAAAATCGCTCCCAAATGACTTTAGTAAACTTTCGAGTAAACAAACCGATGCAGCCGATAGAAGGTGATGCCTTTCCAAACAAGGAAAAACAAAAAGTACTCTGTCAAGCAAATCCCGAAGATCCCCACTTAGAGAGAAAGAGGGCGATACAAACGAGAGAGAGCTCTGATTTATGATGAATGCCCCATTAATGATAAATGGAAGCTTTTACACGAAACATTAAATTCGCTATCTATATATTGTAGAAGTTACACAAACTGAACTAGAGTTTATGAGCGGAGCATTAGTCGAGAGGGTCACCATTAAACACAATCATGATTCATGACATAGTAACATAGTGCTTAAGTGTCAGATCTTTAACAAATATGTCATTGAGCTATTATGTAGTAAGCTTTGTATGAATATTACTATTTAAATTGCAGTTGTATCCCCACACACACTTTCATTGGACATAAAAGTATTTAACAAACATTATTACAACGCAATTACGACAAAAAGTAGTTAACATTCTCCGTACAAATTCTCTGAAACAAACACTATAAAATTTCCGTCTTCTCTAATCATTAATCAATCTTAATAAATAAAATACCATTTGGAATTATTATTAAGCATAATTTTCGTATAAAAATTAATGTTATCAAAATCGAACATAAGACTTCAATAAAAACAAAATTATTTGGTAATATCAATATAAGAATTATTTTAGATATGCTACTAGCAGACGATATCGTAGCAATTATCAATTAAATATGTAAATAGGTAAGAAGTACAGTTTGATGATCATTTAAATTATTGAAAACATCTAACACGGAAAAATGTACCAAATCAAAAATAAATATTATTAAAAGTTATAAATAAAATCAAATGTACTATAAAATATCAAAATAGGTTTCATATCTTATACCTGTATTATAATAATATTATAGCTAATATTTAAAATAAATATCTTTCAGAAAATTTGTAGTCGTTGATGATGTATCCAGATTCTCAGAACCCCAATATGAAATAAGTCTCTATTACTGAATTGTCACGGGAAATATTCGTAACGTAAAATAAAAAACAGTTGATTTGCAGAGACATCAACGTGAGCCCCCTCGCTGTCACTTTAGTGTGATTAATGAACCCCCAGAATATTGAAACGTTGAACCAACGCATAGGGTTACCAAATCTTAAAAACAACAAGAAAAAAAACTATAGTTTTACTGAGCGTTTGTAAACCCAACTTCCAAGATACAATTTGTGTAGTTGTTACTTGATAGAACATACGGAGCGAAAAGCCACATACACATAATATATTAATTGTCAAATTACAAAAGCCATAAGCCTAAAGAAATAAAGACAACATTCAGAACATAATTTACCGTACAAACAGCAAAAAAAGGTTTACTGTATACAACTTTACTCGCAGAGCTGGAAAAGACAGCCCTAACAACGCGAATTCTCGGTGAAGTACTAACTGAAGCCATCTCGAAGAATCAACTTTTAATAAAGTCGGACTCGGAGGAAAAATTCGTTGGGAAATGAGAGTTAAATATGCAGTCACATGAAACTATGTTACCAGTAACACCATTAAGGATAATTAGGTGTTTGCTATGAAAATGTTTTGAGAACACTCATGTTACAAATTCATGAAACTGGAAACCAAATAAAAAATGTTTCTTTCGATTACAGCCGAGTTGATTACACGACTACAAAAATTTGTTGTAAAATTTTATTAAAACACATTTTACAGCAGAAGTTATCGAAATGTGTTTTCGAAAGTAAACAGAATTAAATTAAACGTTATTAAAAGCGACAAAAGTTATAAGGCCATCACAATAGTAGGTCCCTTGTGTTTCTGACGACCAAATTAAACATTTTCAAAGCCATGGGCGCCACTAAATTAAATTATGAATTCGAAATTGATTTCGGTCGCCGTGAGCTATTTTAAAGAACATAGATAAAAGTTAACTGACAGAATAAATTTATCACAACATTTTGCGAAAATAATTATTATTTCCGAAACAAAGGATGGACTTATATAGAGTAGAGAAATTCGGTGATAGTTATAGTTACAACAACTGGGTATATTGAATTGAAATATTGCATAGATCTTTGATAAAAATAAGATGATCGTGAACATGATTTTGTACCAGGGCTAAATTAAAATGTGCACTATAGAGGTAGATATTGTGAGAAAGCTTTATCTCAGGTTAAGGTGAGATTTATCTGCCACTTAAGCAACTAAACAACATTTTAAACAACAATTAGTTATCAGGGGGGAAAGCATCAATTCTCAGGCAATAAAGGCAATTGTCTCATAATATGGCTCGGCTGCCAGGAAAAATAATCATTTAAGAGAGGGAACTGTTTTTTCAAAGTTGGCAACATCCAGACGGTTTATAGCGACACTTTACCGCAATCAAGAGGATCATTAGCTTGTAGGAGTCTGCCAAATACCCTTTTCCCTGCTACCGATGTTTTCACACCCTTCTGCTTCAACGACGCTGTAACGTACACCTCTTTTGGAAGAAGGCTCATCGGATATTGCCAAGTTTTAAGATTGCACGAAACGACGATGCTTCTCGGAATAGAAACAGTTTTCTCGCGTGTTTATTTTACTGATGCCAAAACCATTGTAGTAAATGCTTATCTAAACAAAATTAATTATGTTTCAAAGCGAAGCATTAATCTTGCTGCTGGATAAATTAAACAAAGTATTGGACCCAAATAAAATAATGCTCAACTAAGGAAATCACTCTCGGGAGAAGGCGGGCGTAAAAAAACAAAACATCAATTTTAATGAGTCGAAAACCGAGCATTTTCTCTTCCATTTAGAGAGCAATATTTTTTCTACAACATTTAATCAGAGTTAGAAGTGAAATGGTAATTTGTATGGACCGCTCGATGTAAATTTTATGCAAGAATTCGCTCGACTCCCACCCTTAAAAAGAGGAAGATTTTTGCAACGGACAGAAAATTTTGCTTAGCCAAGTGAAATTTTAACTGCCTCGACACAGACAGCTCTAGAAATGCGAATACTTAATGCTAACTTACTTCCCGCCGGTTCATTATAGTACATAATTTCCAAAGAGATTATGCTACATAATTTCTAATCAAAGGGTAGTACGTACATCTAAAACATTTAATTTCGAGATGGACTCGAGTAATTCAATCCGAAACCGTTATGAACATTTGACGTATTTCATCCCTAATTCAATTATTTGTAGTACAAAGTTGGTATGAATGTATTTATTGAATTATACAAAAACGTCGAAAATTCCAGCAGATCCGAGGAATTCGATCCAAGTTTACGGTGAATTAATGGATTCTTGCCTCCGTTTGATGGCATTCACTAACTCGGGAGTTCCCGTTTGTTATAATTTGTCAGAACCGATGGGACCCGATGAGTATGACACTGCTCGGTAACAAACAAAAGATTTCCATTTTGCTTTGGAAACTTCAGTCATTATCTTTATATTAAGTCACGATTTCGAGTATTTGCTTCGTCTTCTAATTGTCTTCATAAATCAGACCCTATAGAAAATAGTAAGACGAGTGTTTTAGATTGGATATTTCTGTTTTGAGGTATATCATTCGAATAGGTTGTATTTGTTAAAAACTTTAAATGAAGTTTACAATTTTTGAACTTGGAGCCTATATCGCTTGCCCGCAAGAATACTGTATTAACTCTAAAAACGTACTTTTTCAGGAGAAGCGATTAAAGTTTTTAACTAAAAATATTGTGGTATGTCCATAACATAAACAAATTATTTTTTGTTATTAATATGTATTAGTATGTACTCTATAATGATATTTAAAGACATTATTCTATTTACCATTATTTATTAAATTATTTACACTTTTTACCACTTGTGACTGTATTCTTTTGAATTCTACTTTTGTTCAAGATGTTTAGTTTAAAAAGAACACAGTATTTATATATTTTTAAATGCGAATAAAGTGATGAAAAAAACAAAAAAAATAAATCAATTCTCACTTATTTATTACAAAAAGACCTAAACATCAATCTTGACTAACAAAAATCAAATGAATAACAATCTTAAGGTATTATTCTAGCCTATATCTAAATTCCAGTCTTTGTACCAACACAAAAATCACAAGGTACTTATTGAACTAGTCATTATCATTATTTAATAAAGTAAGACAAAAGAAAAAATCTCAAAAATTTTAAAACTTAGTATTACTTACATTAACTTAATAGGAACTTGAACTTTAATAAGTATAACCTGATTAATAACAGAGTATTAATCAAAATATTTGAAGAACAAAAACTTCCTGAAAAAAACATACTAGTTGTGAAAAAACAATTAAGTACTGATTAAACAAAAAAAACTTTAATGAAATCAGAAAGAAGTCCTCATAGTACATACAGAATATAATTTCAACTAATTTTAACAGCCCCTGTTTCTTTTTACTTGTAATTTTAATCCTCTCAGAATATGCTGCAGGTAAATTCGGTGACATCAAGTCGTTTTGAGTGCTGCGAGTGGACCCTGCTACTTTTATTTGCTTATACGAAGTGTCAGAGTAAGATGTTTTGTAAAAAAAAGATCCGGGGTCCGATTTAGACACATAAATAATACTGAAATCATTCATTTTTACAGATTCATTCAGAATATTTTTGGAAAAGTATTTTCCAATCTTTGGTGACACTTCTTTAAAATCGTAAAAGCTGTCATAGGTTAATTCATTAACTGCGAATGGTTTACCGTTAGATTTAGCTGCAGTTCTAATTAATGTAAATAACTGATCAGGTGTATATATCGTAGTGGAACGAAGGGACTTTTTACTTTTTCTTTCAATTAGAGAATGACAATTATCACCCTCATTTTGGGTGTGTCCCTTAGTTAGGAATTTGTGAGTAATAGAACGAATATTTTGAAATCTATTTACTGCTAAGATGTAGGTACATTGAAATCATGAAATTCTGATTTCCAGTCGTTAATATTTCGTTGTCGTTTACGTGTGAGTTTCTTGTTCAAATCTAAGTTTTCAACCTGAGAGTCTGCAGGTGGAATGATTTCGATGCAAGAGCCGTGTATTGCAGGTGGAATATTTTCGTGGGCGGTATGTGAGCGTGCACTAGATGAACTTGAATCCGTTGATGATATTGACGCTGATCTATGTCTAAAGTTCGGATCATTAACGCTGTCATCTGAATCGAAATCAGATCCATCACTTTATTGGCTTCACCTAGATCTTCAGTGTTAGATATTATGCCTAAAATATAAATAAAAATTTAGAAATGTTGTGGACACAACGATAAAAAGGGCGGCAAATATATTTTAGAAAGTTAAGTAGCATATTTCTAAGATATTGTTCGTAAAGTGAATTCGCCACAATATGTTCGGTCCCTTTGACTGTATTAGGTTTATTAGTTAAAATATTATTTTGTTCCTTAAAAATTTGTATTGAGATGTTTCTTTCTAAAAAGTAATAAAGTATTGTTTTAAGATTTCAATGCACTGTCAGAATAATGAATAAGGATATTTAGGAACAGATGTTCGGCAATGATAAATATACCTAAATATAAATAAATGAAGGAGTCCCTTCCGAACCTCTCTTCAGATAAAAAAAAATCATTCAAATATATTCTCACCTTTAATATCAGTAATATAATATTATTATGCATCATTTTTCAAACAATTTTCAATAGTACTAGATACTGGAGTACTATGATCTGGAGCATTTATATTTCCAATCGAATTGGATTGTACATTTTCTGTAATAAGGAAAATAAATTTAATAAAATGAATTTGATAAATGCGGCATAGCATTACTAGAAAAACGTGTCATTGAATACTTAAATTACTAATATTTTGGGTTCCTCATGTTACTCGTACTTTGAACAAAAGAAAAATAATGATTATTTTAATAATATCATAAATGTGAAAGTTAGGATGTTTAGGTATACTAATTAACGTCAGAATGACTATGTCGCCTTCTTATGTTCGATATTGAGCAAAACGACAAAACCACTACACTAGTATAAGTTATTAATACCTATTATAAAAAAATACTATTCTTACCATTTGGATCAGATTCGCATGCGAAATCAACATTTTCTAAACATTCGATGTAGCCAGGGCCTTGTTCATCTAAGCTAGTATCATGATTTTCGGATGAGTTCAAATTATATTGACGATTATTCGATGTCTCACCCTGTGCTACTATACATTTTCGAATATAATCTAGTCTTTTCTGTCGTATCATTCTGAAATAAAGAATATGAAACTGAAGATCATAGTCAGAATTAGACAAACTGCTATCTAAATTAAACAGGACATCGTAGTTTTTAATTTTGATACATTAATATCTACTAAAATTCAAATGAACATAGACACAATTCGTAATTATACTTGAATAAGATACAACTTATGGTGAATAAAGTAGCAAACAAAAAAATACACAAAACTTTTAAAAGATCATAGGCACAACTCAAAATAATACTTTGTTCATTTAAATGCGGGGTACACTGAGCGTTACGTTATAGTGAAGAATACAGGTTAATTTTCGTGTTATAACTCTGTTCTAAATAGGATTTGTAAAATAAAATACTTACTTTAAGAAAAATACAGCAAGAAATCACAATAATACACTTTTCTTCTTAGGGTAAAACCGAATGTATGTATCATTAATAGATAATACTCTGTTTCAATTAACATTAAGGGTCAAACTAGTTCAAGGACAGATGCAACACTGAACGTGTCGCTATTCCTTTTTCTAGCGAAACAGAAAGAGCGAGAAGGACATAGTCGCAACTTTCGTGATTGGTTCATTTAAGGTGAAAGCGATTTTCGACCTAATTTAAAAGGTAGAACGTACTTTTTTTAGTCGAACTGTATTATTAAGTCAGTTAGCGCCAAATTTTGAAATGATACTGTATTCTTCCGGACAAGCGATATGTACATATAACTTCTAATTGTACGTAAAAGTCGGTTAAAAAATGTCTCTCTACTACCAGTTTTAGACGAATTCAGTAACAATTATAATCTTTGTTATTTTTGGGGCTAATGGACAGATTTAATTCTGGTTTCATTTGCATATGCAAAAGATTAATTATTGCGATGGTTTGAGCTGGAAACAGCTGCTCTCTCAGCTGCGAATTAATAAATATGGTAATAAATTTAATGACATACATTTAAAAACCTCTTAGCCATGTGTCCAAAGAAGTTGATTTTCCATAATTCTGGAAATTTATCCTTATGAATGAAATTTATACACGCCGTTGATTTTTAAAGTTGGCAAGATGTTTTTGAAAATTTATTTACTACGAAAATTTCATTAAAAAATAATTATACCCTCACCAAAATTTGGCCTTAAAAAATAATTGAGGTCAAAATTTTAATTAGCTCTGAATTTACGTTACCATCCATATCACTAATTGCTTTACTGATAAATCAATGCCAGATTTTTTTTGCCACGTTCATGAGAAAAAATATTGCAACTTGAAATTTTAATTTTTCAAATATATAATGTTTGAAATAGTCATAAGATATGATTTTGTTTCATTTCTATGAAAAGCATAATGTACTATATAAAATTATTTCCTTATTTTATTTGATTATTTATAGGATAGATATTTTTGTGTTCATTACTTACGTACCGACTACAGCGTCGAACCCAAGAGCGATTAAAAACGAATTTTCGATCAAATAAAAATAGAATCCTAAGAATGACACGTTTCCACTAAATGTGCCTATCGGACCTATCGAGTAATGATACGGTATGACAATATGTCAAGGTCGGTAGTAAAAAACAAAGCAGTCAGTCCATCGTCAGCGATTTTGCTTTTATTGAGATGTCACGTTCACTATATAAACACAGGAAGATAAATTTTAACACTTGGCAAACGAACAAACAAAACGATAATATATTTGGTGTAAAACCAAAAGATGTTGTAAATGAGAGATCCAACAATTTATGGTTATTACCCAAACGGGACATTGTATTTCATAAAGCGTACCCTAAATGTAGTCTTGAAAGCCAGCGTGTTATAAATCAAATGTAATACAGAAATGAGAAGCAAATAATTTTTGCTTAGAATTACCAGAATATAGAGCAGTAGCGAAGGCTAATTTTTCGTCACGATAAAGCCGGCCTATATAAGTATCATTTGAATTTTGAATGACGATCTTCAAAAGGATAATGGAAAATTTAAAAGAAATGGAGTTATAGGAACCCACGCTACTGAAATGTAATCAATTGCAGTATTTTCTAGTTTTTATCTCACATCGTGCATCTAATAATACATACATAGTTTTAAAATATTAAGGTGGCTATAGAGTTAAGTGGTCGAGACAGATTAATAGCATTGCGTTTAATGAGGATGTGGCTACTTAAGTGCATGTACGAATTAGTGCGACAGTTAAAACAACGGAAACGAACTAACAAATCCTAGATTACAACTACTTGTATTAATTGTCAAAAGGTAGTTACAATGAAGACTGGAGTACAAAAACACATTTTTAACACGACTTTAAATCATTTGAATTCTCTTGCAATTTACTTGCTAGTAATTGCTAATAAGATTTTGAATTTATTTGGCCTATAAGGATGTCGCTTTCTGAGTATACCTTCACATCATAGCAAAGTTTCCAAACAAAACATCAACATACCTGTTCATATATAATTTTCTCGTCAGGTAATAGCAAACTCCTGGATACTCGGCGCACGGGAATAAAAATCAATGAACACATAAACAATGCCGGAGCTCGTTAAGGTCTAGACTGGTATAAAATATGTTTGGAACTTGATGTAGTGGCTCACCGTGGTGCGGAACGCTATTTACCTGTAACAGAGAGATTTACTATTAAACATAAAATCCTTTAAGTATCAATTTATTTTATTAACGATACAGGGGAATTTTTTGAATAGTCCTGGATATCCGGGGATGACGATAATATATCAGAGAGATGTATTGAGTTTTAGGATCGGCAGAAATCGCTTCATTAAAGCGAAAGATGTTAATATTCAATTGTCATTTTTTTATGTAGAGGTATAATAATTGTATAAATAAAAGTCATTTTATTTACGTATAAAATCAGTTTCCTGTTTCGAAAGTTCCAATACAATATTTTATCTTTTTTAAAAATTAAAATAGGACAAAAGTTTAAAATTAAGATCATTAAGATAAATCGAAATAACTTAGGATCGCTGCATAGATTTCGGTATCCGACCTTAGACGTTCAAATATATTGTGAGCTGTTACATAAGCACAAAATACACAGATCCGTGTAATTATGTGGCTAGCATCAATATCGGGGGAGTTATCTCGTCTCGTCTCAGACGCGTTAATTACAGCCATCAGACTCCTGTTCAAACTGTCTCAGCTTGCGTCTCTCTCGCTGGATTTATATTATTTTGTATCGCACAGATTGTTAATTGGAGATATTAAGATTAATCGCTATTTTACTTCTCTTTTTACTCGAGTCTCCTTAGATGTTCTGATATTTTATTTACTGTAATTATTTTATCCAAATGGATATTTAAAATTTTATAGATGTTTTAGCAGATGTAAAATTTACTATTATAATATCTTTGTAATAATATTAAATATTTCAACATTTATGAAGACTGTAGAGGTTCGCATTGCTATCGTAGCTGAAAATACATAGTAATATTCCAATGTCTTGACTAATATATTACTGGAGAGCGCCCTGGGGCTGTTGTCATGTAACATGCCACTGGCTATGTTCATTACAATAACATCTGAATTGATCGTAGAGAGGGATCACGTGTATAATATATGTGTGGGTATAATATGATATAATCATAAGGCTATGTTAGTCTTATTTACGTTTCCAGTAAGTCTAGTAACTAAATTCATCTACTGAGAAATGGAGATATCGGAATTTGAATTAAACATTAGCGAATTAAATTCCGATTAAAAAGTTACATAATTGTACGTTTATCGAATTTTAGTTCACGAACTAACATAATTTACTAGAACCAAGGTTAATATTACTCCAAGTTTGGCCTCCATTATACAATAATATTATTGCCCAACGGGCCATCTGTTTTTGGCATATGCCAGTTCTAAGTTTATTATTTAACGGTTATGTGTTTAATTCTACAATAACAGTTTATATTAAAATGAGCCGTCGCTACTCGTATAATATGTACTCTACGTTCTTTAAAGTGCGGTTGAATAGGAACGTAGAAGAAAAATTCTATCACTTTATTTTTATAAACACGAGTTTCCAAGCTTTAAAATAAATTCCATTTAACATTAGAAAAGCTGCAGCAAAATTGAAAACTCCATTGCAAGAAATCGGTGTAACTACTCAGCGCGCGGCTACTTAAGCTAAATCCATTAGGAGCCTCGAAAAAATAACATCGGTACCCGAAAATGTACAAGCTCAAAACGAGCATCTACATGAAGGAGCCAAATAAACGAATGAGATTAAGCATTTCGGTTAAGTTATGCGTCGGCACGTACGGTAGCAGACGACGAAGAAACAAACGGACAAAATAAAATGGGAACACCCGAAATTTTCCTTTGAAGAGTTTTGTACAATAAATCTCTTAATCCTCTTATTCAATTTTATCGGGATCACCCGAATCGGAACCGAGTTTTTACATGTTTTACCCGGCCCGCTCGTGTTTTAATTACGATTTACAATCGAATAAACATACTAAACTGCGAGTATAATTTATCCAGAGTTCGATTCGAATCTGAGCGCATCGGACGAGGACGATTTAACACGAGAACCTCCAGCGCCGTATTCAAAACGCATCAATCACACCGGACAGACATTAGACAACGTTCGAGGGAACTTCGCGTATAAAAAAGTATTATTGATGAAGACAGGTAGACCATTCTTACATCTGATACGAGCAGGACGTTTTGATGTATTATTCTATTAGATACGTATCAGCCTCATACGCCACGGGAGCCACTCGCAATAATCGCTCCCCGGTAATTTATCACGGTAATGTTTCATAAAAGGGAAGTGTTTATTAGACACGATTAAAACTTGGCGCTGAAAGATGTCGAGTCGCGCCACGTGCAGCTTCTGAATCTAATAAAATCTAAATGTTGTAAATTCGTCAAGGTTTAATATCCCATTAGAAGTTTAATTGAGGATTCGACGTCGACGCCGACGATTCGCTGCATTTCGACCGTTGGGAAACATAATCATTTGAATAATATTAATTAAGCCATTTACAGTTATTCCACTCGGGTGTTAAATTTGATTTAACTACAATTAGTGTTAAAAATTAAATTTAATGACAGCAATTTTACAACGCATAGCTAATTGCGCTGTAAAGTCAAACATTGCGAGTCGCAAAGGGGAGTTGTAATTGGTGAAATCGGAAACAATGGTAAATATTTCATCGGCGGCGGTCTCCCTGGTTGTATCTGCATTCTAATAGATTTTTTGTATCGTGACACTGGAGCAGGCCGTATTGAACTCTTTTCGATGTTTTGTCGCTCGCCCCCATGTCGCGGACAATAAAACGAGCTTATCTCTCCGCTATGTTTTCGTTTAAAACCCATTTTTCGTTGCGTCATTTTTTTATCCTTCGTTACCACACTAGCGGGTGGCCCCTATGTTTGCTTTTATTAATTTTTCGTCTCTGTTTAACTCTGTGTGTATTGTGAGCAGACTTCATATTTTTCACTAAACTTAATCTTTCGTTTACTGGAGTTAAATATCGATATGATATTGGTTTCTTATTTTGTAATGTTTATCACTTATTTTTGACATTTAAATCCAATGTCAGAGTAATTCCCAAAGTAAAAGATATACTGACCAATTCACGATTTAAAGTTTAAACCAACGATGATTAGGTATAATGGAGGTCGTATGACATTTCGATTTGTGTAAGCATTGTTCGATTTGCGAGTTTACAGTTTCGTCGATACTGCCACAAAAAGGCCGTTACCCTGCCTTTTAAAAGTTCATCGCCATTAAAAAAATCTGATAGAAACTTCGTAAAGGGGAAACTCGTGAACCAAATGCGTAATTATTTACTCAAGTGTTCAAACACGGTGAAAACAATTCAGAATTTACCGGAACAGATGTTATTCTCGTTACTCAAGTGTGCGAAAATTTTCGAGTCAGGTGGTACATTCGTAGCCCACAATTTGGAATTTTGTTCCACGTTTCTTTGATACGCCATATTTGACCTTTTCCTGCTTTTTGTGGGGTGAACCTTAATTTGCCACTTCCGTATCTTCGTATGCTCAGCTGTTATATTCGGTCGAGGACTCATTAACATATGATTCGATCAATGAATCAGTCAACAATTATTTTGATGTTAGAATCGATCGTAGATTAGATAGCTTAAAAGTATACACTATACCTGTCACTTTTACGGTTCGATGCACCGTCTTTTCTGAAATATGAAGGTTCTGTTGAAATAATATGTCAGACGAATTTGTCTACGATCTATAATGCTACGTATACATCTATTGAGTACTTCGTACTCCCTACTTTGTCTACTTAGATATTCTCACTCCTTTGAACATTGTATATCTGACGTAGGTATTACTTGTTTTACGGTTTTATGGCGGATTCACTATGGTAGCCGGCGATTTTTATTCCTTATCTGTTTAAACTATATCAAAGTCGGGTCGTTTAAGTTGTTTAATTTGATGTCGACATCGAGTGGAGGCGGAGGAAAATATTGTTTGAGTAAACATTTGTGAGTCGCGAGTCTCTTATCGCGGTGCAAATACGTCTCAATGGTGCAACAATGGCGCAAGTCCGGCGCAAGCGGCAAATATCTTTGTGATATGCGCTGATTTTACTATCAAGTAAGGAAATCGCATTAAGGTTGCTAAATATTTCTAAATTGCATCAATATTTATCTTTCGGTCACCGAATTGTACTTTAGATTTTAGTTCACATATCAACAAATAAAATATATAAAAATACCCTAAACACAGAATTAGTTGAAGGTTAGAAACATAATAAACAACGCATGATCGTTAACATTAAAAATTTAATGGATACAAAATGGAATGATGCCTTTTATGTAAGTAAGTAATTAATGATCTAGCAACAGTCATTTTCCAGAGTAACCTTTGTAGAGAATATCACTAAAGTCAAGGCGACTCGGCATTGGTAAGGAAATGTAGTATACTACATTGTTGTGATAAGGAAATGTAGTATACTACAGTGTTGTGTATATATACAGAACCTGTTAGTAAAAGGGCATTTACTGAATAATTTTCATTTCAAAAGTATATTATATCCAGTCAGATAGTACTATTTGGTATCTTGATCTTGTAATGACAATTAGTAGCACTATTTAGTACCTATCTAGTAATGTAACTACGATGACAATAGGATCTTGGTTGCGTAGTAAAAATAAAAGCTGGAGATATAAATGTAAAGGGCAATAATTTAGAAATCACAGAAACACCAAATGCACAATCATATACAAGAAACCCAGTGGTTAGTGAGCCGTAGATCAAGCAAGGCGGCGCTTGATTTAATCTGATCGAATAAAGCTAACGTCTGAACGACAATAGTTCAAGGGTATTTATTTCAAACGATTAAATTGGCTTCAGTGTTATTGTCCGCTTAATCGCAAGTACCTAGCAACAGTTCAACATTTAAAACAGAAGTTACTAATAACTGTATATTAAAAAGATAAAACCGACATCAAAATTGTACGTAATTGAGAATTAAAACTCCGTATCTCCAAAACTACTGAACTGATTTTGATAAACTTGCACTATTCCCTAAGTTGAACAATACCTATTACAACAAAAAAAATACTGAAATCGGAATGGTAGTTAAAAGGATATGCGAACACAAACATAAAAACATAATAATATATACATACATACACTTTTGTAATTTGGCACATTTGTTCAGACGCTGATACACTATACGAAAATTGGGCAGTTCTGAAAATATCACAATACGCGTCGAATTGATAATCTTCTTTTTTTTGAAGTCGGTAAAAAAAGCAAATAATAAAACTAAAGGCAAATAAAGTAAATTAAATGAACACGAAGAACAAATCAAATTGTTTTATCGCTAGGTTAAGTAAAAGGTTTTTATTAAAAATCAAAGTAGTATTAAATTATTATATATTGTTCTAAGTCTCAAGTCAAGACTCAAAACTGTATTATTTGGTCGTAAATAGGACGCTACAATAACATGATCTACAATGTAGAGAATATACAGATGAGGTTAGCGAAGCCGGTTTTGCACGGTCAGACACCTAATGACTCAGCAAGACAGCAACAGACCGACAAAACTAAGAAATAACAAACAAAATTTCAATTCGAGTCGGGTAACTTTTTAATTTTCAAGTCTAATTGGACGAGAAATATCACTTTCGTCCCAACATCTTAGGCTCATGGAATCATGCAAGTTACGAATTCTCTGAAACTTCTTAATCTTTCCGAGCCGAGGGACAAGATATTTTACTTAAGTTGAGATAAGTTATATCCGAATTGAAATGTGCTCACTAAATTACAGCCGAGTTTTACGCTCGAGTTATTATGTATCGGAGAATGGTAATTTTTATATTTTGTACATCTTTAATGTTTCATTTCTTACGGAACGTCCCAGAATTGATTTAATGTAATCGAAAGCGATTGAATCTTTTCTCGAAATGGGAATATAATGATATGTTATTATGGACCTCTACGATTTATTTTATTATGTACCAAGAAATAAAGATCAGTTTTACTCTCGGTTTATTTAAAACAGAACGTAGCTCATATATTATTCGCTTTTTCGACTGACACGGTCTACAATGCTACAGTTATTTGCTGTGCTGACTCAGCGGAAAATGGCATCCTTCCCAACTTTCGTATCGGTTTAAACGGCTCAGGATTTCATTTAGTGAACCATTTCTAAAACGCTGTAAATAAATTTCTCTTCAAAAGTAAATTCCAATACAAAATTTTGGTATTTGTACTTCTGTGCCTTGCTGCGTCGATCATACAATACAAAGCATTTAAACGGATAAAGCTGATGTAATACAATCTATTAGATTGTTAAGGAAATAGCGGGCGATCACCAGTAATTGGCGATATAAAATATGATTATATTCATATAATAGATCAGTAATAATTAATGATCCGTGCAGACGGCGTGACCCGCCATCGCCTGACTGCAGTCACATCTTCTGCATAATTGGCTGACGCGAGCGATGACGCGCCGCGTACACGTGTAGTTTTTTCGTTAACTGCAAATGCGTAGTGTCATATCGGTTTATTTACAAGTAGCCACAACAATGATGCAGGCAGTGAAAATAGTAGATGTATTAGTTTTCAATTTTCACATAAGATCTACTGTTATAGTACTCGTGTAAGTAACTAATGATGGTTTTACTGCTTGTGGAACATCATTTTAAAAGTGATCATCGAGATATTTTACAGTAAGTACTGGGAAGCACGATGACTTATAAATTCCTAAAGTTACGCGGTAGGGTTGAGAATCGATAGAAACGGGTGTATCCACGGTATTTACACTACCATTTATATAAAACCACGTAGAGTTTAAGCTCCATCGTGTAATTCGTTCCGACGTTTAAAACTTCAGTTTGATACGGTCAATCAGATATCGTTTTAAAATCTATTTGGAACTAAATTTGAATGCACGACCGACTCGTAATAAATGCGGAAGCGATACCGACATAAAAACTATCATGGTTTTTGTGATTTTAAATTTTCTTAAGATATTTTAGTCGTTCCATACCACAGAAGGTGTAAACTTCCGTGTAAATATTTGTAATTTTTGAGTCGGAATATTTGAAATAATCATTGCGAATAACAATAATGATGACGTCGTATCGATAAAAAGTATTACGAATCGAGATCGAGCACAACAAACGTTATCAAAGGTAAAAACAATGTAAATATTATTGACCAATTCACTGTGAGCGCGACAAAAATATCTACGCCGATATCGTGCGACAAGTAGAGAGTAATGACATTGCCAATAAAATTTATCGCGCATTGCAGTTTAACACCGACGACGGGCCTTTGCCCTGCTGTAGGACAGTAAGGGGCTATTACTTCAGAGATAACAAACCACGACAGATATCGACACAAACATACGTTAAATACGACGTTATTATCTGAAGATGCAACGACTAATACAAACTTTAAAGAGCGAGATTATAAATGTGAAGCTTCTTATTATAAAGGAACAAATCATGGTCGAAAACTAAAATTGGTTTAATATCGTCAATAAGTCATACAAGATAACGCTATCGTTTTTAACATAAGTACATTAGGTACTGTACTATCTTATGCAAATGCGACGCTGTCATGAGTTGAGCCCACACTCGTATGTAGACGATATGAGGATTAGGGTCACAATATCGAACATCGAAAAGCGGATTTAGACTTGAAACGATTTTTATAAAATGATTATCCAATACTGAAATCTTCCGCAGATGTCTGAAGATAACTTTAGGAAGGATTATTGAATTCGAACGTATTCGAAAAGTAAATAATATTATGTTAAGTTAAGATTAAACTGTACTCACAAATGTTGATGAAATTATCTATCTGAAGTGCATTCTCCATTACTTCTTATATAGAATGTGTTCTTTTGTAAGCTTTGTGGCCGTAACGAGGTGCACGTCTACACTCTACGTTGTAACATTCATCTTAATTGTTCGAGTCTTTACAAAGGTTTATAATTATAAGAAATGTTTCCTCACTCCAACGCGAGTACAGTTAAACCTCCCATTAACATGTTTATGATGTACTTAATTTACACTTATCTTTTTACGCTACATTTATGTGGCGCGGCAGAGATTTTAACGGATTTGAAACACATACTACCAGCGCATATAAGAGCGAAAGTCTGTAATATTAGCTTAGCGAGCAACACATTTATGTGGACGATATAAACGCTGGCGAGCATTTACAGCTACATAATTTTAGAAGCTAGATGTTTTAGAATTCTAGTTATTAGAAAGTGAATTTCCACGCCACCATGTAAAAGGCTCAGTGCGCGGCGCGGGCGCATGTACGGCGCACTCGACACACGTGCTGTTTATAAATACGCGGTGCAGGACCGCGCGTGTAATGACGTCACAGCTTTACGATTGTTTTGATAAAACTCTGTGTTTAATTGGAGATCTTTCACGTGTGGCTCGCGATGAAGCGAAATTATCGAGAGATGGGGAAAACTCTACAAAACGTGTCCCACTATTAAAAAGCAATAAAGATAATCAACAGCCGAAAATTAATAAACTCAGTGATTAAAGTTGTTTACGAAATATAAACAGGACGATTACGAGGGCCGTTACTGAAAATTCAAACGTGAAAATCGTTTTATTCGCAACATTAAGTTAACCTTTCTTGTTATTTTCGGTAAACATTTGATCAATAAAGAATCGGGAGTTTCGATACGAGCTGGCGCGTGCCAAAACTAGAATTTATTGTATTATACTTGAAAATCGTTTGCTCGACTTCAAACAGCGAATTGATGATATGATTTATTATATAGTTTAGTACGACTTATACTTAATCTGAAGTAGAATTTATTGTAAAATCAGATGCTCGGGAGACGAGATATTTTGTTGGTTCATGATGGATGAGTCAGCAAGGTTCTGACTTCTGACGCTCGACAGATGGGTGACCTTTGTTGAAGCGTTCGAGTTCATTAAGGGAGGCGTAATAGATGGAATATTGGACCCCATACTAATGGTTATGAATTATGATATTATGAATAGAAATCAGTTAAAGAGTCAACTGTATTATTCCACGTCTTAAAAGTATATTTTCTTGGGCCACTTGCAAACTTAACATAATCCTGGTTCACTAGTAGGAAGAACGATAGAGATGACGATGTTATATTTAGCCCAAGGTCAGCTCGAACCCACATCTTGCATGTGCTGAGGCCTAAGTGGTAATCGGTGCTAAATTTGTATAATCACAATTTGACATCTTTATTCGAACCTTGATCAAATCGTTCTGTCGTATAAATTAATTACAGGCGTGAGTCACAATACATTCTGGAATTAATTTCCACCTTATATTCCTACGGGTCATTCTATGCAAATTTAAATAAAAATATACGATTATTTGTGTTAACGGGTCATTGCGTCGGAATCTTTAATCGGCTATTTTAAGGGAACACAATTAGTGCATCAAAAACTAGAACGTAATTAACTACTTAATAGAAAAGGTCTAGAAATGTTAACTGCTCCAGGATGCTATTTAACATCAAACACATTTAACGAAACACAACCAAAACTAAAGTAAAAATTATTATCATAATATTATTATAGTATTGTCGGACAAAAATCAAACCGCGATGTAGACCGACATAAAACTTTAAAATAGCAGGTAGTAAAAGGTGAGGTTGGGACGGGATCCAAAAATGTTTAAACAGGTTGTTGTCTTTATTAACAAGTGACTGCATTAAGATCTCAAATGTCATGGCGTCCGCCTGTCTAACAGTGGGGTTCTGATCTAACGCCAACTCCACGTCTGCTGTAAACACAAACATTAAGATTGTCTACTTTAATGATGTACCATCATCAGTGATTGCACGAGACTCACTGGTGAAGTGCCCGAAAGCTGCTGCCATTTTTTCCATCATTACAAGCGTAATTACAATATTTCCGTCTCTCGAGCGAGAGATCCGTTCATCAATTCGCGATCCGATACAAAACACTTCAACGGAATTATATCAATTGCTGTGTAAAATGAAATTATCATTTACATACAATATGTTTAACGATAAATATTATGTCTGTGATAAGCGAATACGTGCAGAGTTTTACTGAGAATTGGGATCGATGCATTATTCTGTAAACTTTCTCTGCTTATGGCAGTTAATAAATTGTAATTATCGTTGGTCACCAATAAAATATGAACAAAAATAAGGGCTGCTAACTTTTTGACATATTTTACGTTCATTACCAGCTATCGATGATGGTTCGATTAATCCTCCAAAAGTTTACTATCAAATTGAAATCACAGCAGAAATAGAATGTGAAAAGCCGGAACGTGTTCTCGGTGCAGCTACGCAAATCGCTATTGCGTCGCTCAGATTACGAGCGTTTGATTCTGAACTAATTCCTATGTTGACAGATATACCGATTTCAATATACTCATCATGTTTTTGTAGATCCGATGATGCAAGTATTGCAGTTTATGATCGTGTACCAGTTAAAATAGTAGAAGCAATTCCGGATGCACAATAATTCCAGTGGGACCTAAATTTCTAACCGGAGCTCTGGCCTAAAATATAGCGTGCAATGTTTACTATATTGGATTCCTCGAGACAATATGTTGTTAACGACACGGCGAATGCAAATGCGAGAGAGATATAAATTAAATGCAATAAACACTCGAGAGTAGATTTATTTATAAATCTCGTGTAGAATTACTGAAGACGTTTCAGCTCTGTCTCTGCTGAGAAATTAGAGATTGTAATATCTCGTCTTCGCATCAGCGTCTGTATTCTTTCTCTACATATATTGCTGTCGTACAATTGAGCGGAATGTCTCCCGGTTAAAACTACCGAGTGTGAAATGAGTTCAGTTTTTATGACAGGCATGTCAGTACGTAATATTCGCTAAGTACGAAGCGGCGAGATCGTTGACTTAGGAAGCGGAGACGTGATAAAAATTACGCTCAATAAACTTTATTTTGTAATAGCTATATTATGTTCAATAACAACTGTATCGACTGTTAACGCATACACTGTTTGTATAAATAGTGTATAAATCATCGCAGTGATAATAGCACTGAGTTTTATTACGATTGTCTAAGAAAATATAGAATCAGTGGAGCCGAGCAGAGCAGCTGATATAATTATATAATGACATCATATATCAGCGGCAACTAGTATGGGAACAAAAAACGCTGCGTGTACACAACAGTAATTTTCCATGTAATAGTTCTGTTAATTCTAGAGCTGCACACTATATTTGCCCTAACGGAGCTATATGCATCTCCCGAGCGCATGGGAACGGGGCACACATTAGTCGATGCAAAATGATACATGCAAAGTACGATTGAGTGCATTTTTGCATGCGACTTCTCAAATGAACAGATTTAATATTGACTATAAATAAACTAGTCGAATCTTTAGAATAAATCTGCGATTTAGTTTCACCGCGAAATATAGCTATTGCAAACGTTTCAGTCGGCAAGAAAAATTTGACACGCTTAGTATATTGAGGCAGAATGCGGGATTCGCTGAAATATATGTCTGCAGATCGCGGCGACATGCGTCGACTGTATATTACAGAGCCAGCCATGGATGCCCGTTTAGCACTCGCTGGGGATTTAATTACAAACGTAATGTCGATTATACGGAGTGTGCCGGATTGCCGGGACCCGAGACGTTAAACGTAGATCTTAATTATATTTCCGTGATTACAACTAAACGTAGCAACACTTTTAATGTTGCTTTTAGAACTCGAGAAAACTGAGTTACCGAGACTGCGAAGTTATTAGGAGCAGGGGCTATTACTGGTTTAGTCGCTTGGGAAAATTATAGTGTTCTACAAAATCCCGTTCCCGATCAGTGGTCGGACGCTCATTAGTGTGATCACACCGACTAAACTGTTGCTCGAACGACGAAGCAAACGCATATGATTATAAACGCATTAGGCTAGCGTATTAAGATCGAGATCGTTTCCATCGTGTGGCTTACGTTTCCGCGCCTCGGTTTTTATCTCGGTGATCTTTTTGGATCTTTAAACGAATTCGAGAGGAGAAATAAGAAAGTAGGCATGCTAATTTACCGAATGGGCCACTCGGTGCGGATTTGTGTTAAAACAGCGCACTGTATAAAGATAAAAACCTCGGGGGGTAAAAAGGAAACGTTTCTAAATTCAATGTATCCGATCCGGGGTGAGGCGAAAGAAAATAAAAAGTTTGACGAAGTGAAAACGATAATGACGGCCTTAACAAAGGAAAAGAAACGACTCTAACGTTTGATTTGCGAAATGCGGTGAAAATATATTATTAAATAACGTAAGCACATGCGAGAAAATCGGAGCTAATAGGAGCTAAAATCGATAACGTCAATGATGTTATTGAAGGAAAGTACATTCGTATCGAAACTGATGAATCATAAGCTCTCATTATGTACTCACACGTAACCGAGCGCACAAACGTTAATGCGGTGTTTAATTTACTTTTATTCATTACTGATTCGGTTTTCGATTACGATTTACGAGATTAATTCGAAGCGTTCCGTTTATTGTTTTTGTGTTTAACTTATTACGAACTTTCGCTGATCAAAGACACTCAGTTTCGCTCGAGCGAAGAGCCCTTTCTTTCGTTTTCAAAGACGCCGGAACTTTTCTTATTCCCGAAAGCCGGTGTGGGGAAATGAGTCAGATTACAGAGTCAATAGTGAACCGAAAGGGAAGTTGATGAGACTCCCATCCCCTTCGCCGTTTTTGATTACGAGACTTCGAAACGAACCATGTAATTTAACAATTCGCAACGATGTCACAATAATAAAGGCCGATTAGTCTTATCGGAGCTTGCGTGACTCGTGTCAGGAAACTGGGGCACAAATTGATAACTCGATAGGCGGTGGTCGAGCCGGCGGGGATCGGAAAATATCTGCTGCTGCGAATCCTCTCGAGGGCGACGAGGACCATCCAGCACGGCCGACCTTCCCCAGATGGAGCCAATCAATAAGTCCGAAACGGACGCAGATGCATTTCGACGGAACGTGAGCCCGCACTCGATACTTTGTTACGAATTGAACTTTTTATAGCCGTACAACAAAGTGGTCGAGTTTTCGACGTTGTAAATGTAAAATTTATAGCTCACTCGCCTAATAAAAAGTATGCACAGGCTCGCTATTGAGTCAAGCGTATGAAAATATGTGAGAGCGCTTTACTTCCATTTGCACCGTAATAATAGTAGCGGACGTTATTAGAAATTACTCTCAAAGTGTAAAAGGGTTTACGAGACGAGGCCTAAAATATCGTAAATCACAATCCGGTCCAACCCTTTATTTGAAAATAAAATTGCTGGAGATTCGTAAGCTACTTTGACTACATAATAAAAAGTTACTTCTCACTTGGATACAATATATAATTCGGTAGTAAAAATGCAAGTTAATATTACTAGTGCAACGTTAAAATCGTTTTAGAAATAATTGAACAGAAAATTTAATACATCGAGCGAATAGGATTACGTGTAGTAACACAAGCAACGTTTCAAGCTTGTTTCAAGGATGCATTACAGCTAACGTAACGTCTAAGATATTCTGTTTAATAGAACATCTCAATAGTGCATTGTGTCGAACGAGAAACAGATGAGGTCGAATATAGACCGGGCTTATTTGTTCCTTACATGTTTATTATAATTGAAAATTTAATTAATATCTGACTGACGGCAGATAGCGTCGATATTGAGTTCAAGATACACGCTATCTCCCGTTTTACTCTCACTATTAGTTAATCTAATTTGAATAAAACGAAAGTTTCAAATTTAAAAGCTATAAAAGGAGCATAAAAATAAATTTTACGATACGAGAAATGAAAACATGAGCTTTAATTTAAAATTAGCACGGTGTTAATAAAAATAGCATCCTTGTTTTTTAAATTATACATCAGCTAATCAATAGCTAACACTTTAACGCTTTCCGTGAAGAAGCCATTGTCCGGCGTAATTAGCTTATACCTATGATCTTGTAAACTAATTCTGAATCAACCCGTCCGCTTTCAGAATTGAAACCGAAGACAGATGAAATTGGATAAGAATATTTACACAACGAAGCATCCCGGACTCCCGATCCTCCGGGACTGGACAAAGTAAATATTGGTGGTGTATTACCAACTGTAACGGGCAACTTTCAAAGTACAACAAAGCTGGGATGAGTTTTAAAATTTTGTCTTTTGTTAAAGGTTGGACAAATGTGGTTTTCATCAACTAGTTTGTTGTTTACTTTATACGCTAAACGACGAGGTACAGATGTAAAGCTGTAAAGTATTAAAGGAATATTTGAATGAAATATCAGAAGTTAATTTGCATATAAACTTTGTATTAAAAATCATGATTTTGATATTTTTCATAATAAAAATGAATTTAAGGCGCTATATTGATAGTAATTTTACCGCAAGGGCAATTTTATAAGTACTTAATTTGTATGACTATAATGTCGTGAATACGCTGCGGCCAGAAGCTATCGGCTCGCTCGGAAAACATGCGAAAAAACGTAATTTTGTTTATTTAAACAATAACTAGGAGCATTTAAGCAAAATGCCTCTATACGATTTTGGATTGCAAAGGTGTCTATTAATTAGACTAATTTCCTACAATACATCTATTCTCGTTTAAAAATAATCTTCAAATTTCGTATTTTTAAGAGGTCATTTCGATCGAAAAATGTTTCGAGGCAAAATACATTAATCGTGTTTCTGGTTCTTCTCAAACCTAGATAAGGCTATGAAGATATTATATTGTATATTTCATTACCAGATTTGTAACATTTCTGAGGGTCCTATAGTATTACTTCAAAAAGGACGTTATTATCAATATAGCGTCTTAAGATTGATGATAAAAATGAATAATCTTAACATACTAAAAGATTATAAATAGCGGACAACAGGAGAATATAAAACGAAATTCAAAAACGTAAAATAGAAATACATATCATTCATGTCGAAGATTTATTAAGAAGGCATCGCAAAATATGGCGTCGAGACGGATTCCATTGAAACTTTTTTAAGTGCATACCTCCCGTCGATGAAAAATAAATTTGCAAGCAGACAGTAGTAAGCCAGACATTTTTCGCATCTTTATTGACATCTCAATAAGCTTCATATTTTTATATTGAATATTTTATTAAAACAAGACGAAAATGATGTTGTGGAAGATATATTTTGTTACTTATATTGTTTTCTGTAAGTATTATATGTATATCGATGCTTTCAAATCTTTTGAAATTTTGGTACATATCTGTATAATACTTAGTTTAGTTTCATGATACAGTGCATTATCCGCGTTAAGAAACGTACCTCCGTCTTGAACTTCCTGTACATTATCATTATCTCATAATCAAAGTCCAGTCTATCGTTAATTTGCATTAGCTGTATCTACGTGATTCAAAGCACATACACTAGAGTCAATGGAATTACAAATACATACTTACAATTATAAACTTACCATGAGCTGGTGATCTTATTCACTTCCCTCCTAATACAAACCTTCCCTAGACTTCCACGAATATTTCAAGACTAAAATTTGCCAAATCGGTTCAGCTGTTCTCAAGTTTTACTGAGACTAATAAAATTGAAAATTCATTTTTATTAAAAATACTTTAAGAAATCTATACTACAGTTTTGAAAAGGCCAAAGTGGTATATATACATCAAACACAAGATGCTTAACAAGTACGAAAAATTCAATTACAGCATTAAAACACTTCAAAAGCATCAATTAGGTTGAATTTGAACGTTTTCCGTTCACGAATACATAATTACAGAGTCCCACTCGCTGCGAATTAACTTCCACGTTTAATATCGGTTGTGCCTTTGATAACGAGGCTACAACGATTGATTGAGATATTGCATTTGAAAATACAGTTAAATTATCATTAGAAGAGCAGTTAACGCTGATAATAATAAGCTGAGTTTTTGACCCCGTATGCTTGAAAGCATGCAAAAAATAATATGAAGATCGAACCCATATTGTGTCGTTGCGGTCACTTCGATCAAATATTTTTCGGTATGCAAAAGCGAAAGTTAAAATCTGATCAAGCGGGAATTTTGTAGATATTGTGCACGATGTTAATATTGATGATGAAGCACATAATACAGCAGAGTTAACGTTGAGCCTCCTTAATCATTAGGGAACAGTTGTCAATTGTCATATTTTGTTAAGTGTAAGGATTCATATGACATACAGTGTCGAGGGGATGCGTATGAAGTTGATTTGGAAACTATTAAAATTTAAATTAATCCATTTCATGAAAATTAATGTGGGTAGAGTGACTAGGGGGCGACATTAGAGGTCTAGATATACCTCCTCCCTCAGCTGTTAGTTTGAATATTACGTACGAGGAAATAATATTAGCATCATAATTTCAAGAGCTAAAATAGACCGTTGGCAAACTAAATAATCAGAGTAATATAGAATATAATTTATTAAACGTAGCTCTCATTAATTATATAGAGCGAAAATTAATTCTCCTAAAAGGTATTTTGAGTATATTTTCATATCTAGATTCGTTAATTATGTTAAACTTCCAAAGTCGTCGTACACGCGAGGTTCACGTCGCCATCGCCACATCAATTTATGGAAGAATTCTTTTTGTATGTTATTTTATTACACTTTAATATATTACACTTTCGGATTATTACTCGGGTTATTAATCAGAAGCTTATTTCCGCAAAAAATAAACGATATCTATTAGTCAGTCCCCAAGATGGTCTAGACTCTAGAGCGAGCAATAAGTAGGCAATCATTATTCTTATTTTTTAACCGACTTCAAAAAAAGGAGGTTATCAATTCGACGCGTATGTATGTAATATTTCTAGAACTGCCCAGTTTTTGTATTAATCTATAACAGCTTCTGAACAAATGTGCCAAATTTCAAGTGTATGTATGTATGTATTTATGTTTGTTCGCGCATATCTCCTGAACTACAAGTCCGATTTAAGTGATTCTTTTTTTATTGTACTAGGTATTGTTCAACTTAGGGAATAGTGCAAGTTTCATCAAAATCGGTTCAGTAGTTTTGGAGATAGGGAGTTTTAATTCTCAATTACGTACAATTTTGAAGTCGGTTTTATCTTTTTAAAATACAGTTATTTCATTTCGAACGAAATAATGTGGGCGTTTATTAAAATATTTGTTTTTATTCTACCAAAAAAGGAACGCCCATCTCTCGAGGAGGATAAAAATATTATTAGACAAGAATTTTCCTCACCGGAGCCTTCCCAATTTCGATCATGCGAATAATTCCAAAAATTTAAAAGCCATTATGTCTTACAAGTCTCACAACAGAAGCCACACGATTTCGTGCACGAAACTTGTTTCCCATTTCCCGTCACTCCCATGGGTATTCCGGGAAACATCAGAGTGGATTACGCGGTGAGGAATATACCTGTCAAATTTCATATTAATACCTCCAGCGAATCCGCTGATGACTCAGGTGAGTCAGGCACCCGTTCCATTAAAATATATAATGCAATCTAAACATTTTTTTCTCGCTATTTATAGGTATATGTATTTCACAAATCTGGTTTGTTCGGTGTCATAAATCTGTTAATAGACGGAGGTGACATTAAATGGGTGCTAATTTGAATGTTTGCGTGATCAAATATCTAATAGGACAATAGGTCGACGATCCCATTAGATATGCGTCATGAGATAATGTTCGTAATCTGACGGCTTTGGAAACCCAAATCGTTCGAGACGTGTCTTCGATCGATATCATAATATGAACAAGAATATTGATTGTTATGATGGCTCGCCCACGTCGCATATTATTGCGATCAATACTAATATTGTTACAAATGTGAGAGTGTAGTGTACCTATTGCTTATCAATAAAAATCGGCCAAGTGCGACAACAGAAATACATAATCTGTGAAAATTTCAACTCTCTAGCTATACTATTACCTACAGTTCTTGAGTTATATCATTGAAGTCTTAGTAATGGGTCCCGTTTTTACCCTTTGTGTACGGAACCCTAAAAATTGACAAGTATAGCAATTAGCAACGTGACATACGGAAATTAAAAGAAAGTTATTAAAGATATAATAGAGCACACCAGAGGTAGTTATTTTTACTGTAGACTTTAGTGTTCTAAACTACAATGGTGGAAGGGATAACACAATAATGAGTCTAATTTAGGTTAGTTCACGAACTCTCGTACCCACCAATTCAGGTTTCATAAAAACTTGAGCAGCGTACCAGCATCCCCGTAATTATTTTTGGATTTTATTGCACATTTAAGGCTTTGTTAAGATTTTACAGCCCAACTTCTCAAAAGGATGTTCCCGATTTGTTTTTATGTCTGTTCGAGCATAACTTTTAAATGGTGATTTTGATAATGCTTTACTCCTCCGAATTCAATTTAAATTATAGAGGGAGCATAATAATTGTGCTCAGATTTAAATATCGTCGAAGCTGAAACGTTTAAATGGGACCAGAGTAAGGATAGGAAGGAAGCACTGTGAAGTGCACAGCTATCGACGCAAACGCATTATCTGTCGATTGTTAAATCACTCGACCCAATTATATAATTGTCACTAAGCTAGATAAATAATGCATTTAGTTTTTAATCGTCATCGCATTCGAGGCTAAATTGGCCGCCGACAGGTCACGACACCGAGATCCATTTCCTTTCGGATTGTTAAAGTTTGTTATTGAGACTTATTGTACGGCCTTATCGGGGATCAAATTATGATTAATTCGTAATTCGCTGTTTGTTGCCTTAGGGGAATTATACTACACGAGTGCGGTTGGATATTTCTTAATTCATTTTTGTGCGTCGCTCGTAATAATGAGTTCACGTTTTTGATAACTTCGTCATCTTGCGGTCAATTAAATTTTGTTTAGTGGTGCTAGGTAAGGTTTTAATAATATTTTTCTAACAATAGATGAAATCAAATCCGCAGTAAATCAATTTTCTGCTCGAGTCTAAGCTAATCATGAGAACAAACCAGATCCGAGTAGGCACTATATTAAGTGCAATCAGTGAACGATGAATGATAGCGGGATCGACAATTTTGTAATATCAGTCCTAAATTCGTGACTTGTAAATTGTGAGCACAATCAGAACTCGAATCATGACGAGGATAACATGAGCACAGGTAGTCGAATACCAAACTATGAAAACTTAATATTGCTAATGAGGGAATAACATAGAAATCGAATCTATTTCATAAAATATGAAGTTCTTGAGATTTCCACGCTTTTACTTAGCAAATTGCTTTCGTATGTGCAAATCATCGAATCCGTAGACATTAGTCTTAACTAGATTGAGTAAACCACAAATTTAATACGTTTAAGATGTGGAATCGAGGAGAGATCCGAAATCGAATTTCAATTTACTTAGATTGCAGATGAAAATTATAAAGTTAGCGATGTAGCGGGAGATTTGGGACGTGACAAAACTTGTTTTGAAATTCTTGCTTAAACATTTCGAACAACAAGTGTTGTTTGCTGAAACAATTTAAAATTCAGGCGTGTACGTCTGAATTGTTGTTTTCGAACTTTAAATTCCCTGGTAGGGATTACGGTGCACCGTTTAGACGATAAAAGGTGTCGGGTGGCGACTAATTCTAGCCGTGCATGATAATGTTAACTCGGTTTCACTGTCGCCGCAGCAGTCGCTTCCAAAAAACTCGCCTTAATTCGCATTATATTCGAGACATGTAAAGAAAAGCTAACCCAAAGAAAACAATCGCAGGAAATAAAACGAAACTCACTTATCTACTTAATGTATTAAAAAATCTGGCTGGCTGGTTCGAAAGGGAATTTCGACTGAGCTGGAAGGGGAACTCGAGCCGGGTGATTAATTTCGCTGGCATTCAAGGGATTTGCCGTTCGTTCCTGGAGTCACGCTACTCGCGATGTAAATCATCCCAGTGCCGTAACTAGGGTCCCGCGGGATTTATGAAGCTTCGAAAAAATAATCATATGTTTAGTAGCGAGTAGCGACTAGCCACTAGTGTTTTGAACGCAAATATTGATGATTGAGAGTGTGTTATTGGAATTATTGGATTCAAAGCTTCAGATTGAGAGGCTATAATAATGATATCGAGTATCAATGCATAAGTCTCAGCAAAATATTAACATGCTACTGTAAGACATTCTAAATTAAATTGTTTTTATATGTTTTCTATAATATGTCCAATAACTTTGGTAAATAACACAATATTACGTAAAAGAAGAGTATCTCAAAAACAAAGAGAAAATAAAATATGACAAACGGAATACTACCAAGATATTATACTGATCCAAAGTTGTGGTAAATAATACATTTCGCGGAGCTAGTTGCGATGTGTTTAAATTTTAACTTAAATAGGAATGCTTCGCTTCAACACGCGACTTTAGCTGGTGAAAAGAATTCTTTATTTATTGACTTTATTTCGTTCTTTTTACTCCGAAATATATTGTACATAGCATACAATCGTATATTATGTTGCTCAGAATAAAAGCTGCATACAAAATTCATCTGATTCAGCTCGTAAAAAAATTCATTTTACCACATGAAGAATTTTAAAGCGCAATTCTTAACTTTAGAACGGAAAATGTAAGTTTTTTTCAATAAGGGGTGAACCGGGGAAGATGTCCGCAAGTTAAGCGGCTAACGCGATTACCGCAGAGTGAATATCACGAGAAAAAGTTTCTTGAACAAGGGAAGTTGTTGAACACACTCGCGATAACGACACTTCTGATACTGTAGCAATTATTAGTATAATTGTGCTCGACTGCCGTTCTATTCACTCCGTTTAGCATATTATTCCCTCTTATATTTCTGGAAGACTTTATTCTTCGAGATTCTGAACGAAATTCAGCGACTTCTGCTTTTGTAACTTTAGATATAATTGTGTTTCTTTATACAAAGAACAAAAGCGCTCATTCTTTTTTGCTTTTTAGTTAGCTCCAGTCAAAACTAATTTAGTTTTAAGCACATAAGTTTTATTCGAATCTTTGTGACTCATCTCTTGATAAATTATTTAAAAGTTGCCATAAAAATGTTGGTACAATAAATTGGATCGGACGTATCAGCGAGACGTCTAGTTACATTTAATGATACGGTAAGTTGTAAAATATCAGACCACTTTACTATAGGAACACGAAAACAGGTCTCGACTTAGATCAGTAACCGGTTGCAGCTCAGCGGAATAAAAGTTGTTAAAGGTCACTGCCGATAATACGAATGGCAACGCAGAATTGAAAACTTCCAACGATTAACGAACGAGATTAAACTGAAGCACTTTGCGACAGAGTGGAAAATCGATCGGATAACAAATGAGATAATACATATATATACATTTTAATATAATAAATGTATGGTTGTCGGTCTGTCATTTTTAAACCGCTGAAGTGGTAAGATTTTAGCATAGAAGTTTGGCAATTTCGCATGGATATACTTGAAGTCCCGGAAAAGGAGGACGAGTTTTTAGTGGGACAAAATGTACAGTTTTCATATGAAAAATTAATTAAAGTGCAAACGAAGTTACGGGTAACATTTAGACAATAACAAAAGAAAGAAAATAAACATGAAAAAACATACACTTATAAATCGCAATGTCTGCGATATCACAAGGTTTAATAAAGATTTTAACTGAGCGCTCTCGACGTTACTGGAACATAAAAAATGGCAGTCTCAGCAGGGCGTATAAGCGAATTAATTACGCCATAAACCGAGACAGCTGATAAGAGAGGAGTCATAAAGTGAAATAACTCGAAGCACGGAGAAATTCTAGTTTTAAGAAATTTCTTTTTCGAAAGTAAAGAGGACGGTCGTCCTGCGGCCGATCGTAAAGTTTACGGTCCGGACAATGGCACGGAATTAAATGTAAATGGACGATTAGCAATGATTGTTCGAGTGCGTTAATTACGAGATACAAACAGTTCAAACATCGCGAGAATTAAAAATATATTTGTCAATGTCCCTATCGTTTACTTTAAATTACAACGGAATAAATAACTCATGTTGTAAAGCGAGATTAGCAAAAAGGCCGCCTCCGTAGGCAGCGCTTACGAGTTTTTTAAGAAACCAACTTTGGAATATAAGTAGGTAATTTATTTAAAACGAACATCCATTACTTAGCTTACAAAATTATTTGCATGTTCAAGAAGTTTGTGACTGTGTAAAATGAGTCAAGTAAATCATTTGGGTTGTTACGAGTTGCGACAAAAAATCACATTTGTAAGAACAATTTAAAACGAAAAAGTAAACTAATTTGAACTTGTCACAAAATAAAACATTCTCATGACAGTTTATACTGTGGACAACCTTCCAACTCCTTGGGGTGGCGGACATTTTATTTCCAAAGTTTAAAATAACTTTAATGACAGTACAAAAGTCGAGCCGCAAGTTTTGATAGAGATTTTATTATCGAAATTACTATCGGACCGATATAGTCGCGTACTGTTGGCGATTATTCTCGAACGGTTTTGCAAAACTCTCAGGGCTCACAGACAAACCAATAATTATAGTTCCCGCTGCAAGTGACAGTGAGGACCCTACCTTCGAACCTCTTAGAATCCGACCCGCTAGCTACAACGTTCTAGACAGTTTGCTATCTAGACGCTATCTAGGCTTCGTATCAAGCTACGTCAACAATACGAACACCGGACACGACACAATAGTAAGCTGTCGTCTAGTTACGTGTCAGCAGATTTATACCGAAATGATACGCTCCCTACTGTTAACGGCAAAATAAATGTCTGATTTCAAAAATAATGCATTTTGTGGTTTCACAAGTCAAAATATTATTTCAAGAACTGATAAATCTGCAATTTACCCCCCGAGTCAACATAAAGTTCTGAAGAAATCAATATAGCACGTCTGATTATCAAGCCCAAGTAAACGTCTGACCTAATAAATTCAGCTTAAGAGTGATTTAGTTCAGCGAGCTGGCCACTAAAATAAATTAAGCTTACTTTCGTTACGATACAGCTAAGTTATTATACCAAATGGAACATATAATTTTGTAATTTTATCCGCTTCTGTCACAATATAAACCGAGCGAGGGAGTAATATCGAACATGCTTAGGGTGAGCTAAGCTCGGTCAACCACCTGATCAAGTCTTTGATCCCCCGAGAGATATCTGTTATGAAAACCTCGCCGATTCCTCGTAATGATCGATTATTGAGTTAGCTTTGATTGGATTTTACAGTTTTGGCACTAATGACGTTGCAAGTTAATGGTGATGATAACATTGTAGCATTAGTACAGTACAACTCCTCATACATGACATATGAGATTAAATAAACATTATATCTCTAAAGTACATAATATTGTGAAAGACGAAAGAACCCCGGATGTTTCCGTAGAGTTTCCTTCGCTGTCTAGTCAGCTGCGTGTTAAAAAGGCAGATGTATTCATAACCTGACATAAAATTGTAATTTAATATTTACAGCCATTAGCGCCACATAGTTTAATTCCCGCTCATTAGCGACATTCACATTACAAAATAAATTATAATGAAGCGTCTGATTTTATGATACTGCACCTACTGTAATACCTTCATTAACGTCAATGCTGTATATTATTACACCTCTAACGAGCGCCGAGAGGGATCCCGATTGGGTTTTAGTTCATCTTTGCTGCGCGATAATTATGAGGTCCAATGAATGACATTTTGTATACTAATTAATACGCAGTAGGCGAATATATTATCGCTTCTGGGAATTGTGAAATGTTTTGAGTGGATTGATAATGGTTTCGCTATATTGTTTACCGTCGATTAATTAATATGTACAATTAGTTTCGGTCGCTGATTCGAAGCGTTCATTGTCTAGCTCCTGTTCCTTTTCATCAGTTCGTTCGAATACAAACAGAACTCCGGAGCTATCTTTAATGAAATTAAAAAGTTTCCGACGAACATCGTCCGATAAAACAAAATAGCGATGTAGATGAATAAATAATATTTGAAAATTCCGAGCGTAAATTGTTTTCAGCCAGTCCGAATTAATAAAACTGCAGCGATATTCCTCGGACGCTGGAAGAATTTTAAGACCGATCGCCACCGTTCTCCGTTCCAATAATACAGATTTATAGGAGTTCGCGAAAACAGCGCGGATGGCTTAAACATACGAATTCCAGCTTAATTTGGTAAAATCCCGTGTGTTTACAATCAGCCGGCTAGCTAGAGCCGGATTGAAAGATATATGGCTCAGTTTCGGTGTTTCGCAGAAGTTGGCCGGAGATTTTCGGTTCGACGTCACCGTGCCGGATTTATTGCTATTCGGACTTTGTTTTCACATGTCATGAGGTCGCATTTTAAAAGTTTATGCTCCGCGAGAATTTACTGTAATACACTTAGTACGGAACTTTATTCTGGCTGACGTAAAGCTGATACTCACAAGGATGCATTGGATGGATGGTGTATGGATGTGAAATAACTTTGACGATTATAAGTCAAAATTCATTCAGCTGTTTCTTGATGGCGAGTTTAGTTCTAATTTAGTTAAAAACAGCTTGTAAGTATTGTATCTGTTGTGAGTTGTGACAAATATACAACTTGAAGCCTTTGAACATTAAAAAGCAAAGGCTTTTGTAGAAACAGTACAACCTATGCGTATGTTGCAATCGCATCATACTCGGACGGTATTCGCCGTTAGGAACCATAAATCATAAAGATTAAGACAACATAGGTCTCAATCGAGCACATTACAATATGAAATAAACATCCAAGTAATGCACGAAGGTAATTCTTGTGCAACCGACTCCATTCTCCAGCATAATAGCACCATTTAAACACCACCCACAAGTGTAGAACAAATTGCGTTTGCCGACACGGCCGTGTATTTTACAATCAAACCTTGATTTCCAGTGCTGCCAAGAGCGCATTAGGGTACATAAATTTGCTTACTTAAACGATAAACTTGAGGAAAGGATTCACACGAAATTGATTCTGAAAGCGGGTAGTTGTGAACATAATTTATTGTCTGGGAGCGCCGACTATTTGTTTTACCCTTTAGCTTCCATTTCGAAAGCTCCGTCATTTTTGACGTTGATTTGGAAATTGTTTTAATGGGAAGCATACGTGTTTTGTTTTTGCTTTCGGTTGAGACTTATCTATATAATAAAATAGTTTAATGATTTGATCAATATTTTACATCCTGTTAAGTCCTCTCTCATCGATTATTAAGACGTATACTATAGAATTTTTTATTCATATTTTTATTTGATATATTACATAATATAATTATTATCATCATTCGTAAAATATCTTCCTAAATTATTTTCTAGAAATCAAAGTCTCCATTGCAAAGTCTTCCATCAAGCTTCCGAACCTAATGAGTAAGATTAGTGGGACAACATTAAAAAGCAATTACGCCAACTATCCTTTTAAAACCAATCTTATCCCTATTCACAACGCTATCAGTAGCTACTAATGTTGCAATAGCTACTGATAGCGTGTGCTACTTACGGCGGTGTTAAGGCAGCGTGCTGTCAAATACCGTCGTGTGTGGCACTACAAGTCAGCAGACTGGGATGGGATGCGGTCGTTTTTTGCGTCCTATCCTTGGCGGCACGTGTGCTTCTCGCCGGATGATCCCGACAACACTGCCAACTCTGTTGCCGATGTGGTGATGCAGGGGATGGAACTTTTCATTCCGTCCTCTGTAGTGCCAACCGGCGGCAGATTTCGTCCCTGGTTTGGTTCATCCTCCAAAAAAGCTTCTCGCCGGAAGCAGGAGGCTTACCAATCCTGGGCCAACGCAGTGTCTGCTCGGGATTTAAATACCAGCACATATAAAAAGGAGTACAACCTTGCCTCTAGGTCCCTCAAGAAAGAGATCACTCGGGCAAAGCAACAGCACGTCAATAGAATTGGCAAGAGACTTGAGCGCCTCCCCTCGGGAACCCGTGCATTCTGGTCTCTGGCCAAAGCTATTGAAGGAAATTTCTGCAAGCCAACCCTACCATCCCTACACGTAGGAAATGGATCGTTGGCCCATGACGCAAAAGACAAAGCCGATCTTCTGGGCAAGCTCTTTGCGTCAAACTCGACCCTGGATGACGGGGGGCAGAAACCGCCGACCATACCGCGATGTACGAGCATCATGTCGGATATTCGGTTTCATCAGCGCTCAGTGCGAAAAGCCCTCCTTTCCCTTGATATCCAAAAGTCGAGTGGGCCTGACGGAGTCCCTCCTATTGTGTTGAAAAAGTGTGCTCCAGAGTTGGCTCCGGTCTTGACGCATCTTTTTCGGCTCTCCTATTCCACTGGCATCGTCCCGGCTTCTTGGAAGACAGCCTTGGTGCACCCGATCCCTAAAAAAGGTGACCGCTCAAATCCTTCCAACTACAGACCAATCGCTATAACCTCTCTCTTCTCGAAGATAATGGAATCCATCATCAATAGCCAGCTTCTTCGATACTTGGACGGCCAGGGATTACTAAGCGACAAACAATACGGGTTCCGTAAGGGTCGCTCGGCTAGTGATCTCTTGGCGTACCTGACTCATCGTTGGGCTCAGGCAATTGAGTCGAAGGGAGAGGCATTGGCTGTTAGTTTGGACATTGCGAAGGCCTTTGATCGGGTTTGGCATAAAGCGCTGCTTTCAAAGCTTCCATCATACGGGCTGCCCGAGAAATTATGTAAGTGGGTCACTAGTTTCTTAGCAGATAGAAGCATAAGGGTCGTAGTTGACGGCGAATGCTCGGAAACTCAATCTGTTGATGCTGGTGTCCCTCAGGGCTGTGTGCTATCGCCTACCCTATTCATACTGCATATCAATGACATGTTACAGACCAACGGCATTCATTGCTATGCGGATGATAGTACAGGTGATGCTGTATATACCGGCTCCCGCAATATTTCTCGGCAAAATGTCATTGAGAGTCGAAACGAACTTGTGTCTAAAATAGAGAATTCATTGGAGAAAGTCTCTGAATGGGGTAGACGTAACTTAGTCCAATTTAACCCCGCCAAGACACAAGTCTGCGCGTTCACCACTAAAAAGTCACCAATGGTCATATATCCTCGTTTCGAGGGCACATCTTTAACCATCTCCCCTAGCATTGAGATACTTGGCGTCAACATATCGAGCGAAGTCCAGTTCCGATATCATCTAGAGGGTAAGGCCAAGTTAGCCTCGAAGAAGCTTGGTGTTCTTAACAGAGCGAGACAGTACTTCAGTCCGGACCAACGCCTACAACTCTACAAGGCGCAGGTTCGGCCTCACATGGAATATTGTTCTCATCTCTGGGCAGGGGCGCCAAAATACCAACTGCTCCCTCTGGATCGTATCCAACGAAGGGCCGCTCGAATTGTTGACTGCCATAGTGTTTCGAACAGCTTGGACCCCTTGGAATTACGCCGAGATGTAGCCTCACTCTGCATCCTCTATCGGTTGTATTACGGGGAGTGCTCTGAGGAATTGTTCGGAATCATACCACCTGCAACTTTTCGCCATCGTCCCACGCGAAAAACATACCATCCTCATCACCTTGATGAGTGGCAGTCTTCCACAGTGCGATTTTCGCGTAACTTTCTGCCGCGCACTGTAAAACTCTGGAACGAACTGTCACCAGCAGTATTTCCGGACCTATATGACCTGCAAACCTTCAAGAAAAGAGCGTATTCCCTCTTAAAAGGCCGGCAACGCACCTGCAGCTCTTCGGATGTTGCGAGTGTCCATGGGCGACGGTAGTTGCTTACCATCAGGTGACCCGTTTGCTCGTTTGCCCCCTTATTTAATAAAAAAAAAAAAAAAAAAAAAAATAGCTACTCTGATAACAGCCCAATAAAATTCAAATTTAATTGCAGCACCGTTTGATTTTATCAGGTCTCAAGAGGGCTAGGAAGTTAGGAATTCTACAAACACAGGGTTTCGTGCACTCGTAATGGTTATAGCAGACAGACACGAAGAAAAAGTTGCCTTTTCCAAGGAAGTGTTTGTACCTAAATTAAAAGAGTTCGGGCTAATGCTGGCCATGAGAAATGAAACTTGGCACTCTGTTCCTTGTAAAGAAAATCATATTTCGAACACGTTAATGTCTGTGTCTTGCGCTTCTTTTATTTTAGTTTACTATTACTCAAATTGTATTCTTTTTGGATACGTTTATTATTCTGTTCCTACCTTTTTAATATTATTCATTACTTTCTTTTTAATATGTAGTTCTTAATAAATTATTGTATTCCAGCTTGGGGATATCATTCAACTCTCTGTGTCTTTACTTTTTATTTATTTTACTGTTTGCTGACTAAACATCTACTATTCTATGTCTACTTTAATATAGACCTATTTTTTGTAGTTTTGGCACTTTGTAGTTTTGACACATTTTTGTAGATTTTGTAGTGTGTGCACATTTATCATCCTGCCGAACCCTAAAACTATGGTTTCCGTGACATTTTTCCGTGTCAACGATTACACAAAACCAACAATAGACACAATTACAATATACATGCAAATGTATAACTGCAATACAATAATCGTAATTAATTTCATTACAATACAATAATTATTATAATTAATCATTTCCTTGATGGTTTTGTATGGGCTGCGTTAAGGTCAGTAACCTTGTGATCAGCTGAACCCACGCCCACTTCACCAAAACCGCCTTATAGAAAAAATAATTTAAATAAGTTGAAAAGGTGTCAAAGATCAAAGTTCGATGTTAAATCTGTTACTCAATAATCTAAGAAATACTGAAAAATATTCAGTCTATGTGTTCCAACCCTTAGTACAGTGGTGATCAACCTTTGGCACCTAAGAAAATAATATCAAATAAGTAACAAACTTACTGATGGTCAAATGACCCAGGGCAATCAGGGCAGGCAGGGTATCAAACCTTTGGGGCATAGAAATCTCAAAAGCAAGCTACTGATGGTCAAATGACAGCTAAACCCCCAGTGCAGAGGTAGCCTACATTTGGCTCATAAAAAAAATCTCAAAAGTAGCAAAAGTACTGACGGCCAAATGACAGCTAAAACCCAGTGCAGAGGTGACGAACCTTTGGCGCACATGCGGCACGCGACAGATATTACATACACGCCAGCGCCCGGTGCCATAATTAAATTTACATACAACTTAACGATCGTTTAACTTAATTACGCTTAAACGCTGGTTAACGAAATATAAGAGCGATTAACCCAGGCGAAGGCTTATAAAATTAATTTGAATAACGTAATACATGATGCTAAGATAATTAGGTTTAGAACATTGAGATATAAGAATAAGCTGAGTTCAAAGCTTTTAAAATTCATGGAATTTTTGCTTCAATGAACAATCGTGGTTACAAACACGAAACCATCGAAACCACACGGCACACCCATCGAAATACGATACAGTATAGAACGATAGCCCCAATAGATTCGACATGTCGTAAACAATATATTATCATAAAACAACGAAAATTATTGTATAAGAGACAACCTATTACTAATAGTCCACCTTGGTGTGCATTTCGTGGAGTCACTTTTTGACCAACTCACTCTTCCATTATATTATTGTAACTATATCAATCTGCGAGAGTAGCGATTAAAAAAAGTTAAAATCAGCGGGGAATGACCGGAGATTATTTCCTAGTAAACACAAGCGAGGTCATACACACACACACACACACACACACGAACTAAAAATACAAGATGACATTGAAATGTTAATGCACCCGCCGCGGTACGCCGCAAAATGATTTATCAACATTATTCGATTTAAATTATTCGATTATTCTTTTAGAACACTTCCGTACTTAGACAGGCCTATATTCACTTTGATTAGTGCAAGTGATTAGTGCAGGTGATTAGTGATTAGGAGAATACAGGCCCATAGTGTGCCCATAGATTCACAGGTAGTTGACGGACCTACGTCAATTGGTCGGATTATGTCAACTATTTTAGAGTCGTCATCAGCTGTCGGCATCCGCCTATGAATCTTAACTTCTCTGAAAGTACTGCATATATTATTATGTACAAAATATATTTTGTCGAATGCAAGTTATCTATGTATTCTGTTTTTGAGTTTTATTTAAAATACTAAGGCCTAAGCTAGGAGGGAATAGGACGTATAGAAAAAGAAGTAATCAACCATTTTTTTGTTGCTTTTTCATTGTTATTTTTTTTTGTAACAAGTTGTTGATCAGGTTTTCACTTTATCTAGGATATTATTAGACTTGTGTATCCTCCGATAAAGCAAACAGATTTTATCATTTAGTATTGATCGCGTGACGGAAAACACTTTATACTTACTTAGTATTATGGTATTATAACATAAGTATATTTGTTTTGAAATTGTTTTTATTATAATAAACTTAGTAAATTATTACTCGCTGTGCACGGTTTTGCCTGTAATACTATAATGTTTTCTATGCTGTATTAGGTCCTTCTTCTTCTACTATTTCCAAATTACTTGCTATTTAGAATTGCATTTAGGTAAATCTATTTTAATTAGAAATTGAAATCATAAGATTTTAATATTACATTATATTATTTTTTTTATTTCCTGTTACCAGGAAATACCGTGTTAATTTAATAACTAATATTTAACTTAATTAACAATTTCTTTTGAATTTCTTCAAAATAAAATTAAAATATTTTTGTAGAAATTCTTATATATTTTAAGCACATGCAATTTAGAGAATTTAAAGAACATTAAAAAAATATGGGGTGAAAGCTGCATAGTTGAACCAGTTATACTTTGATTTGTAAGTTTTTTTTTTTTGACTAAAATGAATATTTTTAGGCACATCTGTTTAATTTATTTTTATTTACCCGTTTCGTGTCAGTACTCAGTACTGACATGAAACGGGTAGTACTAATTTATTTATAATTTAAAAAAGTACTAAGTAATTTATTTATCCAAATATAAAAATATTTAACTAACTGAATAATTAATGTTGAAAAATTTACCTACGTAAAATTTGTTAGTCTCACTAAAACTCGAGAGCGGCCGAGCCTATTTAGATGATTTTAGTCTTGAATTATTTGTGTAAGTCCAGGAAAAGTTTATTTTATTAGCAAGAAAGTGATACGAATTATAAATGTCTGTGGACACGAATTTCACCAGGTCATCTAGTTGCACAATTATTTAATAGTTACACTACTTTGCGTTAGACAACGTTTTATAGGTTCGTACCCTTTTTAAGTTCCAGTAAATTACCTACCATAAGTCATAACGGAACTCGACTTAACTAGGCTTATAAAAAAGAAATTATAAAATAAAAGAATTAAAAGATCAAACTATCTTAGACTGTACAAGTCCAATTATTTTCAATTACGATTTACGTCTCACTGGCATATTTTATTGTTCTATAAGTACAAGAATAATTATTAAAAATTATGGTGCAACTGTTCGGCTTTTACCATAATATTATAAAAAAAGCAAAAATATTTTTGTTTATCAAAATATATTACAATATTAAAGAGGTTAACAAACTAATCAATTTAAAATTCAATAAAAATTTTACGGATTTTTTAATTGCTTGTGCTGCTTTTACACCTTTAAATTTTGTTTATAGTTTTAATGTCAAGTACTCTACGTTTGCACAAATTACTTCTTTATTTTTAAGTTTAATATAAATTGTAAATTAATTGCAAATTATAATCATCATAAAATGAAATATTTAAACACCAAATTTTAAATAAAAAATTTGAAAATTAGGAATCGAAAAATATCGTTGTAAGCTAAAATTACGGAGTACTATTACAAAAAAAATAGTAATAGTAATACTATTCTGTGCTAAAATCTTAAAAAGTTATGAGAAAACGCACAACATTAGTTAAGTAGTTAGTTATTTTGAGTATTCAGATTATATTTTTTAATTATTTGGTAGTAATACAAAATTTGCTGGCAATTTTTCAACTACGTAATACATACATAGTTACACTTATCGAAAGAAATTGTTTTTGATCACAATTTTTGAAGTCAGGAAGTTGTTAAATTACGAATTTTTTTTTTCTAGTGGAGTCAAAGTTATATACATTTTTCTTTTTCCTTTCCAAGTTTAAAAATCTGGTTTTCATGGAAACTCATAAGTCATACGTTTATTTAATAAGCACTCAACTCACGCACTACAAATAAATCTAGTTTCGTGAGAAAACCTAATTTTCTGTCTAGATTTGTACTTAAAATGGAGATATATTATAGTTATATTTTTTTTGGCAAGTACAATTTATATTTTTTAGTAAATAGTAGCAGGTAAGTATCTAGTAATTATAAATTCTGACTTATTTGGTGTAATTTAATTTTAATCGTTGCATGATTTAATTACATTTAGTTTAAAAATTAGATAAGGATTAATAAATAAATTGAATGTTGACACACATTACGTTAATTATGTCATTAGATTAACGATATGAAAATTGTTAATGTAATTTGAGTGTGTAAATTATGTTTATTTACTCAAAAAAAATGTTGATACGTAAAAATATCTACCTAATCAAAGGTTGTAATTCTTTTCAGTAAAAATATTTAAAAATTGCAATAAAAAATATTTTGTTATGGTCGTGTTTGTTATCAGGAAAAACATGTTTACGGAATTCTATAAATGCGTTTTAGAATTTTTGACGCAGATAAAATCTATTACGCACCTTTTTAATTTTTTTTACCACGTACGCAATTTTTTCCCATGTTTGCAATTTTTATTGAGTTTTTATTTTAGAACGCTTCGTGTAACTAATTTTTGGCTTACGATTTTTGAGTTGTTATTTCTTGTACAATTTTCGTTAAAACTTATTATGAATTCTATTACAAATAACTTATATTTTTCAATAATTTATTTTTATTTAATATTTTTGAATAATTTAAAAGTCAGTGCTAGTTTTTAGGTATTTAGAGGGTAATTATATATGTTATTTATTTTTTTATTTCGAACTGTCATACGAATTTTGCCATGTGCAATTTTTGACCAGGAATTTTGCGTGCATACAATTCCTATTTTTTTTTATTTTACGAGTATTTCGATTTTTTATCCCACCCCATTTTTGTGTTGGAATGTTTTTTGGCTTTTTAATTTGTCGTAAAAAATTTTTTTTGATCCTGCAGCCCTATAATTCGGGAGTCGGGACCTACCTGGGTTGCATCCGTGTAGGGGGTGGAGGAGTTCTTGTCGACGAGCTGAGACCCGAACACCACCCCGCTGACGGTCGGAGTCAGGGACCGCACA